>CM059585.1:111688333-114639166 GCA_030407085.1 Trichopria drosophilae | reverse complement strand
TTTCTATAATAGGTTTAAAGCCTCATTGATTAGCTCCCTAGTTTCTTCCCTTTTTAATTTTCAAAAGGACAGTGGTTATACTTGACCAGATTTTACACAATTTGTAAAAAGCATTTCGTTTCTTCCGTTTCTTCCTTTTCTTCCTATCATGATTACTATCTTCATGTATTTCTTCCTTTACCTTCAATATTTTTAGTCACTGCATGAAGTAATAATGAAATTTTCCTTACCTCCTTAGTTGTCTAATTTACTGAATGCCATTCGAATTAACCTTTAAATTTCACCTTTGTTTTGGACGCCTAGTTAATTTAACTTTTATTGCTAACTAGCCTTTATACTTTAAGTATATATTATTTCTTAAATTTCATTAGACTTTATTCTAATTGATTTGTTAAAACTGTTTGGTTGAGTAGTATTCCTTTTTGTGATGATCTTCTTTCGTTTCTTCTTTCTTTCCATTATTGATTACTTTCTTCATTACTTTCATACGTTAGCTTCAACAATTTTAACCACTTCATATACCATTATAAAATCATTATTTCTTTCTTAAATCGAGTGTACAGAATGTATAAACTTCCATGGATAATTCCTCGAAAATACATCAGTGCGATTAATTTACAGTGGAACACAGAACAAGAAAGGTACCGTAAAATCTCACATGACACTAACAAATAGTGATCCCCTGGCTTGTCACGGCTTTGTATTGTAATTCAGAGACACCCATGTAGGAAAATATTACCACGTGCCCAGCATGAGTACTGCGAGGTGTGTTTTCAAAGTTATTCTTCGTAAGTCACAACATCGCTGACTGACACAGCATTTGTAGGTCGTCTTGCAACAGTCACCAGGGAGAGTCGTGTCATCGTACTCTGGATTTCCCCGTTGGCCGATGTATCTGCACTCTTCTTTGTCTCCCACAGGAAAAATGACTTCAGAACTTCGTATCCCGACCATGTGAAAAAAGCTATTATAAACTTTTCTTTTTAATACAACAGAATTATCCCGGTCAGAAGTTGAATTTTCTTACAACTTCTTAAAAGAATTTTCATATCAAGACAATGAAATGTTTATATTATGAGAATTGTTATGTCCGTGTTTAGAAATTAAGTGGTTTTAATTATGACATATTATTTTTGATAAGGGAATTCTTCTGAAAGGTTCACTACCTTTGTGAACCAATAAAACAGCTTTTATTGTTTAATTATTAAGGTATTTTATAAAGTAAGATCGTGCGATTAGATTTGTTACTGTTTTCTTCATTTCTTCGTGTGTTGCTTTCATATATGTCTTCGTCTTTAATTTTTGAATGACCGTAGTGCTGTTGCATAATTCGTCAACTTCATAGTCTAAATTTACTTTTGCTCATCTTCTGCAATTATTTCTTCATTTATTTCTTCTATTTCCTGCTTCTTTTGACGTCCATCGTGACAATCTTTATTGAAAATGTACATATAATATCTTGCTCCAACTTTTCTTCATTTACATAAAACTGCTTCATTTCTTTGTGTTATTATTGCCTCCGTTATTTTTCAATACTTGAATAGCTTCATCTGTTATCATTATAGAAATAACTTCTTAAGTTTTACTACTTCACCAGTAATTAGTTGAGTTTCTTCATTTGCTTCTGTTATTGTTCCGTAACTAATATGTACTAATACAAGCCTAAACATCAAATATATCATTTCATAAAGTTAAAGTTATAGTTATAGTTCAAGTTTCTCTGCTTATAAAGTTATTATGTATACAAATAACACAAAATGTTTTAAATAATACGTTTTGTAATAATTTAATAAATCTTTACAACAAATACTTAAACGTAAATCAAACGAGTATTAATTGCTTGTATTTTCTTGTTTGTTGCAGGTAAGCATGCGATGAAGAAATGCGAACATTATCCTGCTGTAGTTGTAAGTAGTTACGAATAGAAATAAATATTATTGAGGTTTTTTGTGGTTGATTTAACAGCTTCAGGAAATGTAATACATTGTTGACATTTGTTGACGCAGGAAGCAGTTATTACAAATCGAGTTTCGATTTTGTTCATTATCTTCACTATCAGTTGAATGTTTAACAGGTTATAAAATTTTAGTAATAATTTTTATCCACACTTGATTTTAGTTCTTCAACTTTATCTGAATTAGTTGATAACATTTATATATATATTACTTTACTATTTGGCTGTCTGAACATATAATAGATAACGATTTCTTCACTTTGTGAATCGGTAATTTTGTTAACAAATTTACCTATTTTCTTTTCCTCTTTTTTCGAATCTTTTCATTTAGTCTTTATCAGTATTTCATTAGATTCCCACACGGAAATAAATATATGCGACATATATGCTAAATAAATGCACATGCAGTTTTAAACTTATATCTGGCATATATTTAATCTATATTTTGCATATATTTTTTGCATAGAAATTCTTTTCGTTTGACTGATTTCTTCAATTATTTATTTCTTCATTTACATGTGTTATTGTTTATTCCCTTAATGTTTGTATTTCATTTCTTTGTAAATTTTAAAAAGAAGAAAAACTGTTCAATATAGCCTTTCCATTTGACGTAGGAAGAAATAAAAGTATTAGAAGATAATAATGTACTTATTTGCTGCTCGAGACAATCATTTTGTTATGTTTGTTTACATCTTCATTTAATGTCATAAATACATCATGTCGATTTCTTCATTCTCTTCGTAAATTTATATTCTTCATTTGTTCTTTATACATCTACTCCTTCTATCTCGTTCACAATTATTTCTTCATTGACTTCAACCTAATTTATTCTCTTAATACATACAATTTATATCTTCGAAGTATTTGTACATTATCTTCATTTATTATTTACACTCATTCTTTATTTTGCGTTTTATTTCTTATTTCTTTATGGGTCTTTATTACTTCTGGCTAACATGTATTCTTTGTAAGATAAAACTCAAGTAATCTGCTAATTGGAACAGGAATTAAGAATTTGTTTATTTCTTCATTTAATTGAAGTTGTTCGTGTAATGATTTTGTTACTAATGTGAAGCTAATACATTCATATCACTATCGAGACGTAGTTTATATATATTTAAATACTTTATAAATTATAACTAAAGTATAAAATACCCATAATTTATCATTAGTTATCTGACTACTCGAAGAGAATGCATTAAAGGAAAATATTCATTAAACCGAATTTTAAATTAATTTTACCAACAATTTCAGTAAATTTACTGCGAAAATCACTAGTATGTTGTTGTGTTATTTCGAACAACATTTTGCGATTAAAGGGGCACAGTTTACGTTAAATGCAGCTTTCAATGCCCTAATAGCCATGTATCGAAACCACATGTCGAGAGCCGCTCCGCCCGATGCCACATTTGTGGAACCATCCGTTTGATCACGGGGAATTTCATACAACAAAGCGTACATGTCGCCCGTACACATACGTATGAGTTATAGGGGTGTCGGATGCTGTTAAGGGAGTAAGGTTTCCATCAGTTATGGATTACCTACTGGACCGAACACTTTGATTGTCAAATATATGACGAGCATAATGAAGTTTTGGTTCCCGAGTTTAGTTCAGGGCATATAATTACGTGGTTATCGTAGCGGTATACCACCGTTACAGAATTAGTTGACACTTTTTCAGTTAAATAGGTTATTCTCTAAAATTCTTAATCGTTCATTGATCGTGATTATTTCACATTTTGCTTCAAATTGTTTCTTCGCCAATTAAGTTTACTTTTTTAACTGTATATTTCATTTTAAAAGTTAATCTTTCATCTAATAAACGATTAAATTATTGATTAAGTGAAGTTTTCATAATTTTTTATCTTAAAAAATGGGACTTAGTCAAGTTACTGCTGTTTTCTTCATTTCTTCATTTGTTGCTTTCAAGAATATCATTGTTTTCGTCAGATATTTCTTATATTTTCTACATGGCGTATTATTGAAAATGTATATGATAACGTCCCAACAGGGAAAATAAATATATGCGACATATATGCTAAATATATTTTGAGCGAAAAATGCAGTATGTGACATTTATCGAATTTTTTGTTCGGTACGGTGTCTTGCATAACGTAAGTAACATTTCTTCATTTAATTAAAAAATCATGTCAGCTTATATATATATATATATATATATATATATTATGTATTTCTTGCTGATATTATTGGCGATGTTTTTTCAAAATTTGACTTTATCGAGTGATTTTTAATACTTCAAGTACAATTTTATTTTGTGTAGTCTATTCGTGCTGAAATGTTTTACGATTTTTTTATTTCTTCATTTATATCATATTTTCTGAATTGGATTCATATTCATTTTTGCATCTTTACTATTTTCTTCATTCATACTATTATTAAATAGGTTATAACATTTCTATTAATCAGATTTTCAACATTTAGAAAATTCTAGTGGTTGATCTTTGATTTCTTAGGTCTAATCTATATTAATTTAATCAATGTTCAAAATAATTCTGATTCATCCCTTTTATTTCTTCTTTCTTTTTGGTTCGTGGCGTTTTCTTTGTTCTTACATTGGTTCTTTGTTGTTCTCTAATTAGATATCTTGGATTTCTTCATTTATGTTTTTATTGTAATTGTTCTTTTGATTTCTTCGTTTGTTTAAAACTTACTTTATATTCATTACCCTCTTATTGCTTTAATATTGTTAATCATTCTCTTCAACGTTATCTATTTTTCTTCCCATATTTGGTTTGAATTTCGCATCACTTCTTCTTTAATTTATCTTCGTATCAACTGATTTCTTACTCATCAGTCGTTCCATATTCCGTTTATTTTTTTGGAATAAATATTCTACATATTTTAGAAATAATTTTGCTTTCATTTTGTTATTTTAATTCTACCGGACCTTCCGAAAATGCTTCTTTCTTCTTTAATTTTCTGTTTTCATCTTATTAAGATTTCTTCATTCTACTCTTTGAATTTAATTTTTATTAATGTTATTTTTTCATTAACCTAATGATTAAGAAATTACTTAGTTATCATTCACTTTATTACTTTTTTATCTTGTTATTGACCTCGTCGATTTCTTCGTTTCTTCTTTTATTGCACTTTTTTTCTTAGAATTTTCTTCGTCGCGTTAGCTTCAATTTTATTCATCAAGGGTTTGTATTTATTTTCATTTATGTAATTATTTCTTCTATTACTTCATGAATATTTTATTATTCTTTTCGCGTTATAGCTTTAATTTTAACCCGTTTCGCCCTGAAATAGTATAAATTGCAGCCGTTTTTTAGCTAAATAATTTTCATAGAAAGGGTCAATGAATTTTTATACAAGTCCATTATAGGTTTCAAGTCTGCTCTTTTGGAATCTGAAGTTCATTTTCCGATATCTTTAGTCACTTGTCCAATATGGCGCCCACAATGGCAACACCCGAAAAAATACGAAACTGTAATCCAATCGATTCCTACTGTTAAATCTGGTGGAGTAATTGGTTGTACTAAAAGATAATGTAATGGACATGCTAGAATTCAAATTGGCGGCTTCAAAATGGCGGCATTTTCAACAAATTTTTGGTTATTCAGTCGTAATATTTTTGTAAACGAACGTGCATTCACTACCAATTGATAAAATATGATTTTCCACATCCTCGATCACGAATCCCTTTTCAAATTTTCAGAATTCAAAATGGCGAATCCAATATGGCCGTTAAAAATTTGAAATTTTTATACGTTTTGATTGAAATTTGCATAGAGGTGTTTTTAAGGTTCCTGTCAGATATTTGAAATTCAAGATGACGGACAAAAATTTAAAACTTTTATCAATTTTTGTAAAAGTGAGTACAAGTGTACAAAATAATACATCAGTACAAAATTTGAAATTTACATCGATTGATTCGAAAATTTATATATGGGGGTTTCTGAGTTCTCCGGATAACGAATTCGCTAGTGTATATTTTGTATCCATTTTGCGTCTAATCACGAATTCGTTGTCAGAGGTTCGAAAGACCACACTGACGCGAAGAAGTACTTTCTCGTCACTATTGAAGAAGTAATAACGCATCACTATTGATGGTCAATAGTCCTTTTGAGATTTTGAGTTTCGAAAATATGACAACGAATTCTGAATCAGGAACCTCAAAAAACACCTATAATCATTTTTACAAAAATTGCTAAATGTTTTGGATTTTTGTTCGCCATATTGGATCCGCCATATTGAATTTCAAAAATCCGACAACGGATTTCTGATCAGTAACCTCAAAAACTATTTTGCTGAAAAACTTCTATGAAAATTATTGCGCTAAAAAACGGCGACATTTATGCCATTTCTGGACGAAACGGGTTAATATATTTCAGTTTTCCCTCTTCTTATTTTTAGTTCCTTAATTCATTTAAATGATTTTGTTCAATTCTTCTTTAACTTCCTTGAATTCCATATCATATTATTTTTTTTCACTCAATTCTTATGTTGCGCATTAATTGTATTACACTACTCTTCAATAAGTATGGCTTCAATTTCTCCATTCTTTTGTATAATCCATTTTTTTGTATAATCATTCATTGTTTCGTTTTAAAAATGAATTTCGTCAATATGTTTGTTTATAATTTTCCAAGCTTTGAAGTGTTGAATACTATTAATCTATACTGGAAAGCCTTCTTTCAAGACAACAAAAATGAAAATTTCTTAAAAAATAAATAACATAAGCAAAATCAAGGCTATACAATTTCTTCGACAATTTCTTCGTCTAAACGTTTAAAAATTTTAGTTTTCTTCGACGTCAATGTAAATTAGAAATTATCGAAACCAAAATCAATACTTCGTACGTTACTTTTCAGTCAAAAAAACACAATTCAAGTAAAAATCTGCAAAATAAGGAAATATAGCTTCACTTCTCGAAAATAAAGTTTGGGAAATTAAAATAATTGTAAATGAGCTTTTAACGATCGCCATTAATTTTGGCGTCATGTTCACCCTGCACGCTCGGTCGCAATTTATCACGGAAGGACCAATAGTGGCGTCACCTGTTGGATACCTCAAGAGTCTCTTGCAAGAAGCTTCAAAACAATCCCGAATTTAAATCAGCGGCCACAGTGTTCCGCGCAAGCGTTGGTCGTTAAAACCTACAAAACACTCAAGCGCAATGCTTCCGTGTGATAAACCCCTTCAGAGTGTCTGCTCTGCGGTGTCAGGCTCGTCGTGTTTTTCAACATCTGCGCAATAATTACAAATGTGAAGTAAATTAATCAAAATTCAATTATACTGGCATACAATTTGTCGAAAATGCCATAAAAATCCTACTCTCGAAACTCAAATAAAAAAAATAACAATATAAAGCGAAAAATTACTTGTGATGACAACTATACAGTCGTACCAGAATGGGGGTGAGGGTCGAAAAACCGACAAATCAAAAAGCCGACAGGACAAAAAACCGACAGTCAAAATACTCACATTCAAAAAGCCGACAGGCAAAAAACCGACACTTCAAAATGCCGACAGTAAAAAAACCCGAATTGTCATAATACCGACAGTCAAAAAACCGACTGGCAAAGAGCCGACAGACAAGCAGCAATACGTAAAAAAGCCGATAGTAGAAAAACCGGGTGTAGGTCGAAAAACCGACAGACAAAATATCGATATTCAAATAGCCGACAGGCAAACAGTCGATACTTCAAATGCCGATAGACAAGCAGCCGACACGTCAAAAAGCCGAAAGACAAAAAACCGACGGTAGGAAAACCGAATTGTCATAATACCAACAGTCACATAACCGACACTTTGAAGAATAGACTGCCAAAAAGCCGACACATAAAAAAATAGACACATCGATAAACGGGTAGTCAATTTTTGAAGTGTCAGTTTTTTTACTGTCGGCTTTTCGATTGTCGGCTTTTTGGGAGTCAGCTCTTTAAAATGTCAGTTATTTGAATGTCGGTATCATGACATTTCAGTTTTTCAAATGTCGATTTTTTGCTTGTCGGTTTTTTGAATATCGGTATTATGCCATTCGGTTTTCCTACTATCGGCTTTTTTACGTATCGCTGCTTGTCTCTCGGTTTTTGAAATGTCGGATTTTTCACTGTCGGTTTTTGGACTGTCGGTATTATGACAATTCGAGTTCTTTTACTGTCGGCATTTTGAAGTGTCGGTTTTTTGCCTGTCGGCTTTTTGAATGTTGGTATTTTGACTGTCGGTTTTTTGACCTGTCGGTTTTTTGACCCGTCGGCGTTTTGATTTGTCGGTTTTTCGACCCGCACCCTTCTAAGAAACTTAGAATGTGGTTATTTTAGTTTTAGAATTGTTTTCTACATAGGCCAGATTTTTTTTTCAAAGGTTTTCTTTAAAAACGTTAAATTAAAAAAGGGATGGCGCTTTAGTCCATTTTTGTCACTTCATTCGACGTTTTTCATATATTTTATATGTGTATTAGTCGCTTTTGTATATATTTTAAATCTACACTTAAGATTTTCATATAATTTTATAGGTGATCTAAGAACAAAATTTAGTAAAATTGAGGGTTACCCGTTAATAGCCAAATATTGAGTCGTTTCAACTACATGTTAATTCAAGTGACTAAATCTTGAATTGGTATCATGATTTAGTTGCTCTAGATATTTCGCATCTAATCGGCAACCTAACATATAGTCAATATTACTAAAATTTATTCTCAGTATATCTTCTATCTTTGTACGTTTATGTACTCGTAATATTCTTACTAAAAACTGTAAACAATGCATTAGACACTGTCAAAATGCAGTTTATACTATTCAATATAAAAAATAACTTTAAAAAAGGGAGATAGAGGTTGAAGTTAAGCCACTCTCCCATACTAAGCAATTTTACTAGTCCGACTAGAATGTCGAAGATGCTAATGCACGAGTAAATTTGTTGACTAAATTTACTTTCTAATAAATTTATGAATAGCTAATACTATCAAAATAAAATAAAAATTACTTTTTGTTTAAAAAATCATAACTGAACTGAAATTGAACTGGATACTTTTGAAAAGTGTATAATTAAGTAAACTATTGCGTTGTGATGCCAGATTTTAAAAATTTTGGTTTGCAAAATGAAATTGGTGATTTTTTTTTAAATGGGGCCGCAGAACGGCAGAAGGCTTGGCGATGCTTACCAACCGTTGTACCGCTTAGTAGTGATCCCAAACAAAGTATAGATGGTGGTATAGGTGCTTTTTTTCCTACGCTTAAGCGCTGTAGTGCTTTAAAGAAAAAATGGAGTCTCCCGAGATCCCGTGCGTCATAAGTGTAAATAAATATTTACTTGAATTTAAAGTAATGAAATATTTTCTAAAAGTTAGTCAGCTTTAGTAAAAAGAAGAAATATTCCTCAAGTGGAAAAAATGCTTTCTTAATTAAAAAAAAATCTGCACGTAAATACAGAATATTAGGTTTGAGTACTTTGAACCAATAAAATATTGTTATTATTAATTTGTTATCAATATTGTACTTAATATAACAATTGATTAGATCGGAAATACAGCGCTGCATATTTGATCATTCGGGTTAAGTACATGAAACACTTTGAAGAGTTTCTTCGTTAATCACAATTCCGGTTGATGTGAACACCATAACCCTCAGTGATGATGATCTATGTTTTAGTTAATTGAAAGGGATCAGAATACCGATGGTGATTATTATAATCCCAAAACCCAGTCATATTTGCAAATGATGATTATTTTGTGATTGAATAGTTGTAATGAAGTCATGGACAATGATTATGTCAAATAATGTCGAGTGTTATAATTGACAATGAAGATGGTGATAAAGATATCGAAGGATCATGATCAACACTACATAGTCTATCGCAATCATTTTCTTAAGTATCCTGGGTGAAAAATCTCTATTTTGTATCTTCTCATTCCCTAAATAATGTTACATCTTTGAGATATTAGTATATACAAAATATTTATAAAAATCAGGGCAATACCTTCAAAACATATTACCAGTGAAAAATTAAAACTGAGCGATACTTTACTTCATTCATGTACAACTGAAAGACAAACTCTAACTATCGAATACTGGCCATAAACATAGTTTTCATATTTTTTAGTTATCTCTGATGAAGTCTATTCAGGATGTGAATGAAACACGACAAGCAGCAGAAATGACTCCCTAGTCAGAACGAATTACGTCGTGTAGCTGCTGATTTCTTATCGAATAAATAATAATAAAACGAGACAGCGCGGTCCATTGAAACGCCGCCGTTCGATTTATTCTTTTCGATCCGCTTCGAGTCAACTTCGATTTCCGCCGATGACAATAGGGAAAGAATTGTTTCCGCATTTCTACGCGTCGTCCAATGCGAATTCGCGGGCTCCTATCAACCGTTCGTGAAAGTTGCTTTTTTTCACCGCATACACTGGTGATCTACGGAGGTTCGTTGCCCGGGATCGGGATTAAAAGTGGAAAGAACTAGGAGCAAAAGTCCGAGCTGAAACGTGTAGCGCATTTCCTAGCACACGGAGCGTTTAATGAGTCGCGATGGCTGCTAATTGAAAGTCCTCTCTCTACCCTATGCTCCAAGCCAAGAACGGAGCGAACCGGCCATTTTCCCGCAAAAAGGTGAAAGGTTATGTTTTTTTTGGTACATTTCTATGTCCCGAGTGGTTGTTCAAATGGACATAATGAATAATCACCATTGGTCTTTTTTGGTGTCTTGTCTTCTGCGACATTTTTGTTTCATATGGGTTTTATATATTTGATTTGCTTCATCAGCCTCTGGACTTATTTCTTCATTGCTTCTATTGGTGTCATAGTATCTTCATTTATTTCATTTACAACTTTTGAGGTTTCATTCCACTATGTACTTTACTTTATTCTTATAGAGTAAGATTGGTTTCTTCATGTGATTGTCACTGGCTTCTTCATTTTATTTTCCAGACATTTCTTCACTTACTGAATCTGCTGTTCTACTCTCATCTCCTCTTTCTCGTTTACTTTATGCTACCAGTGATTTTCATTTTTCTTACCTTGTTTATCTATTTTAATACGAACATAGTTTCTTTTCTTTATTTATTTCTTCATTTTAGTAATGTAGGTCATTAATATCTTAATTCAATCATTTTATTAAATTTCTAATGTTTTTTTTTATATATTTCTTCAGCCACGCAGTCTATTACTTTATTAAATAAATATATATGTTGTGTTCTTCAGTTGTTTAATCTGATACTTCATTATTTCTTCTCCTTCTTCATGTACGTAATCCCCAATGTATGCGCCTTTGATCATTTCGTTCTCTTTTCATGTCGTATATCGCAATCAATATTCAATTTTTTTTAATGGCAACATAAGCATCTTCGATCATTTCTTCATTCCTTCTATTGGTATCATAGTATCTTTCATTTACAGCTTTTGAGTTTTTATTCAACTTTGTACTTTACTCTACGCTTTATAGTATTTCTTCAGTAGAGTAAGATTGGTTTCTTCATTTGCGATCATAGCCTTCGATTAAAATTGTCCAATTTACTTTATTTTGTAAACAATTCTTCTCTTACTCTCTCTGTTATTTCATTCACATCTTCTCTTTCTAGTTTACTTCTTACTATCAGTGATTTTTAATCTTCTTACCTTGTTTATCTATTTTATTACGAATGCAGTTTCTTTTCTTCATTTATTTCTTCACTTTCTTCAGGAATCTACATCGTTAATATTTTAATTCCGTTCTTTCATTAAATTTCCAGTATTTTTTTATATGTTTCTTCAGTCACCTAAACTACTAATTTATTACATAAATATTTGTTGTATTCTTCAGTTGTTTAATCTGCTACTTCATTATTTCTTTTTCTTCTTCTTCATATACATAATCTCCGTCTTCATTATCTTTGTTCATTCTGGTATTATTTGGTTTTATGATTCCGTTCTTTACTCTATTTCTTTGTTTCTTCGGGTAACATTGGTTTCTTTATGCACTGAAACTATATTCCTAAAGAATCTACATTCTTCAGTTTGCTACTTCATGTTTTCTCTTCTTTTTTTCCTTTACGTTATCAATGTTCTATTTTTATTGTATTTCGTCTCAGTTATTTAAGAAACTTATTCATTTCTCCTGTTCATATATTTCATCCCCTCTGTAGGTAGTATCTTCAATCGTTTCGTTTGCTTCAATTACTTCATGCTTTAGTAATATTTTTCATTATTTTTCGTATTTCATTCGTTCAAATTAATACTTCTTCATTCCTTTTTTTTATTAGTTTAATCAATATTTTCAATTTCTTCATTAAATTCTTTCCTGCAAATCTCATAGAAAAACGTAACTTTTTGGAATTTTTCTAGAATCTTCTAAAATACGTGAGTTCATTAATTTCTCCTTTTTCCTTCTTCAATCGTTTGTTTCATTTATTATTCATAAGTTTATTTCAATCCGTGTTGCCTTCATTTACAACTTGCATTTATTAATTTTGTTGTTTTTATATAATAATAAATTTCTTCATATGCCGGTAGGGCTTTCTTCACTCTTTTATTCAATATTGCCTATCGCCAATCACGTGATTCGTTTATTTCTCACATTTTTTCTTATAAACCTTTAATATTTAATGACTATTGCTTCGTTTAATTGAAATCGGGAATGGCTTTAGTCGCATGTTTTATTAGGGTTAAAACTTTTTTCATAATCTTCTTTGGTTTTTCGATCTACTTTTCTATTAATTTCTTCTTTTTCTTCATCAGTTTTCTCTGCACTATGGGTGTTCCCGCGCCATTCCACTAAACAAGTTACAGATTAGGAGTTTTTGCAATATTTCCATTCCTAATTTTATTAATTTTAAGGAACTATTATGTTCCCTTAGTTATTTCTACATTTATCTTCTTCTTCATTGAGACTCACGTTTTTTTTTTCGCTTTTAACATACGACTTCATTAATATTTTCCGGTATTTATTTGTTTAATCCGATTAAGTCATGTTTTCATTGACCTACTTTCATTAGTTTACAATGATTTTTATAATCTTCTTTGGCCTAATTTCTCCCTTTTCTTCGTATGTTTTCTGCAAACTATGAATGTTTTCACCACTTTTCCACACAAGTTGACGATTTTTTAGATTGGATTTATTGCAGTCCTTCATTTTCTAATTTTCTTCATTTTCATCAATAAATAATAATTAATGTTTTTTTTAATATGTTATTTTAGTAATTTTTATTTAATACTAATTTTATTGAAAAATAACTTTCATTCATTTTATTAGATAAATTCTGTTGTTAGTTTAAATTTTCCTATTTAACGATTTCAGTTGGATCTCATCAGTTTAATTTTCTCTTCTTCAATTTCAGACTTTCGTTTTGTTCATTTACGTACTCTTTCGGTGTGCTTATTGTTTATGCTATACGTAGAAGTTTTATTCCTTTTTTCATAGTCTTCCCTTTCTCAAGAATTCTTCAAAAGTTTTATTTCTTTATTTCACGTTTTTGAATTTTCTTCTCCGTTTTATTTAGATTATCATCTTTTTGTTATTTCTTCATTTGTTGCATTAGCTAATTTCTAATTTTCATTTTTACGTATCCCATTTTTATTTGAAAACGAAATGACAGGGAAACAAGGGGAATATGAAAGGACAAACATACTTTTTTTGTCATGTAATTTATTTTAAAGTAAAATTAGTTGTGTCGGTAGCTGCGTCGGTTTCGATTCTTTTATGTGCGAAACATCACTTTCCCCTTTTCTCGGAGGTGGATGCGAACGCGCAATGGTGATCATAGGTTACGGGACTTTGGTACATTCTTGCATAAGCGACATTCGCACGACTTTTTAAGGCAAAATTACAGGAGCTCCTCTTGTAATGAGTTGCAATTAGTCCGCCAGGATTAATAAGTTTCAATTATCAGTTTACGACAAGACCTCCTGCTACATTATATTCCTTCGAAATTTTCATTTCCCGATTGCAATATGTTTCAATTAACACATACGCCTGTTGTTAGAATGCACACGACATGAAATGATTTTTGAAATTATGAATGTCACAGGAGTCGTTTATTAGCTTTCATTTAATAAGTTTAAATTGGAGTACCGTAAAATGAAAATGTACGAGAAATTATATCCTTTTCGTCGGTGTTCATTAGTAAAAAAACGTGAACATTTTGCTAGAATCCAATCAGGTTTTAGTATTCATGCAAACTGTTACTAAGTACATAATAGTAGAAATGAACTAATTTGTCACATAACCGGGTTTAAAGAAACTTAATCATTATATTTTTAAATTATTCGAGTTCAACCCTTTGAAGCATACATTTTCTGTAAACGGAAAATTGTAACTCGCGGAAGTTTGGGGTTGCAGATTACGAATCTGATCTCAGATTTAAAAAATTGTAAATCGCAGATTTAAGATATCCGATTAAAATGCATAAAGTTATTTGATCGTGCGGAAATTGGAAACTCATAGGTTTTCGATGTCGCAGATTATGAATCTTACATTCATTTTCACAATCCAAACCGATCCAAGATGGCCAACCAAGACGTGAAAAGTTACTTGATTAATCTGAAACTGGGCAATTTTAAAGATCTCAGATGACGAATCTAATCTCAGGTTTTTAAAATTCAAAATGTCGAGTCCAAAATGAAAAATCGGAATTTAAATTTGGGTAAACTATTTTAAGTTTTGAAATGATATTTAAAAAAGAAAAATATAAAAAATTCAAAAAAGAAAAAATAGGACTAAAAAACAACAAAATAAAATAAAACAACAAAAAAACAAAACATAAATATAAAAACCTCCATGTAACAGATTTCGTCTGGATCAATCACCTCTTTCCATTTTGGTCCGCGATCTTAGAATCTCTATTTTGAATTCTGAAAATGTGAGTTCAAATTCATAATCAGCGTCCAAAAAAACACACGCAACAGGGTTCGTTTAGATCAAACAACTTTTAGCATTTGGCCCGCCATCTTGAAGTCGCCATTTTGAATTTTTTAAAACCTGAGGTCAGGAAACTCATTATACCTCGTTTCAATTGATTGTCTTTAAAATTAGCGTCAATAATGAGTTCTTTCAACAAAATCATGATTTTGTCATGTTTGTTTATTTATAAAACATAAACGCTAAAAGATGGTATCGTAATAACTTTTTTGTACATTCTTTTATCAGTATAGTAATGGAAAATAGCACGTCAAATTTATGTTACTGTGAGTTACCACCATGATTCTAAGGGTTAAGGAACTAGTACATTTTTTACTAATTCGTAGAGTAAATGAAAATTATTTTTCTTCTCACTATTTTTTCTCGTAATACCGTTTATTTCACTTAAAATTATCTTGTAATTTCTTTCAAATTGTCCTGTTTTATTCAACGAAATGAATTATTTCATTTTCAGTATTTTTTTTATTCTATATTTCGTACATCAAATATTTTATGAAAAAAAGATATTAGTAAATGATTATCTTACTACACTTTTAATAGATGGGCCGAAGTAAATTACCTGCAGTCCCCATTCATCTTAAATGATGAAAAACAGATTTCTTAAAAACACGAGTCATTACGAATCGATTGAAATTTCTTCTTCTCCTTAGCGAATAGTAGACAAGCCCTTAAGAAAGGCGTGGAAAATTGAAAAGATGCATTAACGGAAAAATGTTTGATGAGAAATAAGATCCACATCACGTTTCATAACATTGAAAGTTGATTCTATACATATTGCGCAATGCAATCGTTTTATATTATTGAGTAAAAAGCGACCCATGCAATATTAAAAATTATAACTAAATTATCGTAAATCATCCAAGTTTAAATTCGTGTTAATCTCTCCCTAGTATATGGTACCCATTTTTTGTTGATTTCAAAACAAATATCTAATTTTGTTTTTAAGGAACACATTTTTTTGTTATTTTGAGGTATTAAAATGTTGAAAATATAACTCGATTCTTATTATCTAAGTCGTACAAGTGTCAGTTGTATAAATACATATTTATCGATACCTATAAACAATTCTCACATTTTATTATTGTTTGAAACTCTGTATTTTTTAATTTATTCTTTTGACGTGTAACTTATTTCCAACACATGCACTACTTCATTTTGTTTGAAAAACTTAAATATACAAGGTACTTACTTAGGAACAATGTTGACCCAATAACACCAGAATAACACCGAATACAATCGACTTTGGGCTCTAAATTTTAATCTAAGGGCAATTAATTTTTTATCACACTACTTTCTGGATGATTTTGGGTGTGCTATATACGATAAAACAGAAAGGACGAAAAATGTAATCTTGTACTGTTTTTTGTCAAATTGTCGTACAACATTTATTTGTTTATATTATTACTTGATTCACGTTGAATTACAAAAATTCCTATATTGGATTCTCCATTTAAAATTGTTTAATTCTGACATCACATTCGTAAATCGAGACCCGTCGATACAAGTTCATTCATACTAATTGAAAACTATTATTTTCGAGCTTACAGTACTAAAACCGTACTTTTTATTGTATATAAATATGCTTAAACTGTTTTCATTTCAATAGCTGAAGTCAGATCTTTTTCAGTCATTAAAAATTTAGATCTATTCGTTTATTTTCTGATCCTACAACAGTTGCATTCAATATTTTGATTAATTTTGTTAATGTTTTATATTGAAAGAAGTATAGATACTTATTGCCATTTTGTCAATGTTTAAATTAATATACTGTTGAGTTTATTCCAAGAAATATGGAAATTCAAACAAATATTTACTAAAATAATAGAAGGCGCAGCATTTTGCTAATCTGAATATATTTGAATTCATGTAAATTTGAATCAATAATGGAATAAAATCAATAAAACTTGTTAAAATTGTTTCCTTCACTTATATCATTCTACAAACAAGAAATTGATTGAAATTTCTAATTAATAATTAATGAAAAATTAAATTTCAGTAAAAATTATATTTTAACGTACTTTTTTAAAATATATTTTTTACGTTAGTTTCCGTATTCAAATAAGAAAATAATTATTCTTAGGTATTTTCTATAGGCAATCGGAAGGTCTCGGGTTCGGTTATCATTTTTTTCAAAAATAAAAACATGATTCTAAAAATAAAAAAATCTGCCAATCACCATTGTTATAATGTAAAATATTTTCCAAAAAACGATACAAATAACTTTAAATCTTACAGACGAGTTTCTGTCTTCAGAGTAAAACTTAAAAAAAAAATATTGTTGTACCTGTAAACTGTAATATATGTACGGTACACATAGTTTACGGGGTTGCTGATTCCGAATCCATCGTCAATTTTTTGAAATTTAAAATGGAAGATCCGATGTGGCGGACAAAGCTTTTAAAACTTGAGAAATGTTCAGGAAAATCCATACATAGTGGTCATAGGGGTTGTTAATTTAAATATTAAATATGCAATTCAAATAGTCGTATCTCAATTTTTGACAAAATTGTCTGCCGTATTGGATCCATCACTTTGACCATCGATAAACAAACAAAAGATTCATAATCAGCGACCTAGAAAACCCTCGACTATAGATTATCACAAATTTTTCTCAAATTTCAGAAATTTTTGAAATTTTGTCTCCCATATTGGATCCACCATTTTGAATTTCGAAAAACTGATATCGGTTTCCTAATTAACGACACCGGAAATCAACGAGTATTGATTTTCCATGACAAAATATTTTTCACCATACTGGATTCGACATTTTGAATTTCGAAAAATTAATATCGGATTCGGAGTCAGTAACCTCGAAAACATAAGTAACAATAATTAAAAGTACATCTTAGGAATTGAATTATGATAAAAAAGTAAAGTTTTTAAGCGCCAATTCGTTTATAACAAAAACAAAAACAATAAAATTACCAACAATACGGTATTATTGTAAAATCTTATCACATTAAAACAAAAAAAATGGAATATAAATTGTATTTAGAAAAATATAACAAAAATAAGAAGGCTGAACAATGACGCCACTATAGTTTGGAACGACCAATATGGCGTCTCGGAGTGGAGGTCGGAAAACCGACAAATCAAAAAGCCGACAAATCACAAAACCGACAGGTCGCAAAACCGACAGTAAAAATACCGACATTCAAAAAGCTGACAGGCAAAAAGCCGATAGGCAAAAAAACCGACACGTCTAAAAGCCGACAGTAGAAAAACCGAATTTTCATATTACCGCCAGTAAAAAAACCGATTGATCGAAAATCCGACAGCCAAAGTACCGACATTCAAAAAGCCGACCGGCAAAAAAACGAAGTATCATGATACCGTCAGTCAAAAAACCGACATGTAAAATTCCGACACGTCCAATAGCCGATAGTAGAAAAATCGAATTGTCATTATATCGATAGCACAGGTCTGCACGATTTTTTTTAAATATCAGAGTTTTTTAAATTAAAAAAAAAAGTGAATTTTGCAGACCTGTATAGTCAATCAACTGACACTTTAAAAAATGACTGCCCGCTTGTAGATGTGTCTATTTTGTTATGTGTCGGCTTTTTGGCAGTCGGTTCCTCGAAGTGTAGGTTATTTGACTGTCGGTATTATGCAAATTCGGTTTTTTTACTTTCGGCTTTTTGACGTGTCCATTTTTTGTTAGTCGGCTTTTTGTCGTGTCTGCTTATTCAATGTCAATATTTTCACGTGATGGCTTTTTTATTTATCGGTTTTTCGAACCCCACCTGCGTCTGGGACTCGAAGGTTTAAAAGAAAGTTTGCTTTCCGTTTTAAAGAAAATATAAAATTTTCTGCAAAGCACAATCAATATTGAAATCATTAAATACGTGCATTAATACACTATTTTTTATTGTATGAGATACTAAAAACACATTTACCTCAACAGTATGTAAAATTATTTTTTAGAAAAATTAATAAATACATGACAAATAAATAAAATTTATGATTTTCCCTTTGAAGAAAGCTACACACTATTTGCTCTAGCGTAATGGCCCGTGTGGATAAATTCTCTTCATAGGAAGATGATTGACGGAATGCATCATTGAAAATTCTCTTCGACGCGATGTCCCGGTAACGATGTTAATTATCGTGGTTAATTCACCTACGAAATATCGATTACGCATCGATGGGTGCTATTGCCTCGTTACATTCCCCGGCATGAATATACATCGACCTGGCACTCGTTACATCCTCAGTACGCTAAGTGCATCAACCACGTGTCAATATATGCATTAGAGATGCATATATGTATTTCACGGGCATCATCCTCATGAAACACGAAATTTGTATGAAACATCTTTTTCATTCAGTCGAAAATTGATTTTTAATATGATTTATAATTGATAATTAACCCATTAACTTCATCAATAACCCATTAATTTTTTTACTTCAATTTCAATCAAATATTTCGTCAAAATAAAAAGAATTCAGAGGTTTGAATAGAAATAACCTATTTGTTACATAACTGAACAGGTCTGACCGAACTCGAAATAATTGATGTTCTGATCAGCTCTTAGCAAATCTCCTCCACATGATAGACATTTCGCAAAGGTCCTATCCTCCGTATAATAAAGATCAGTGATGTAGACGCATTAGGAACAAAAGAAGGAACGGAAATGAAATATAATGAAGGATCCATGAGTATTGTTGGTATTCCGAAGAGAATGCAGAAAATTTTAAATTTTGAAAATTACGCACAAACGGTGGTGGAATTAACATAATTGACGTTGCCACCATCGACATCGACGGGCGTACATTCCTTCCCAGATCGTAAAAGCTACCCAATGGCATTGAAAGTTGATAAGGTCGTAAAACGTCGAGGGACTTAATTCGACATCTCGCGTCTTGGAAAATTGTCACCGAGTGATAGGCGACATAAGAAATTTTCATCGTGCGTCCAACATTTTTCCTTATTTCTCTATTGGGGTCTGGAGGGTAGGAGCTACCTTACCGAGTTTCGTGTCGGGTTATGTCTCTGCCTCTTATTCTTCACGATTAATTTTCAAAGGTGACATTGTGGCTTACGGAAGATACCGTTAAGACTCGCGACATCCTGACACGTTTCCGGCCGACACGTCGCGTATATCCCTTAACTCACTTTCGCATCGGAGGAATTTCGTACACGGATGTCAGTCAAGACGGTAAATAAACAGCAGC
Source organism: Trichopria drosophilae (assembly GCA_030407085.1). NCBI lineage: Eukaryota > Metazoa > Arthropoda > Insecta > Hymenoptera > Diapriidae > Trichopria > Trichopria drosophilae. The sequence continues at coordinate 114,619,170 of CM059585.1, read as the reverse complement.
GGATACAATTTGTACAATGAATTTTTGAATTTGACGTTTTCACTTAAAGTATTATTTTTCGAATAAGAGCTTCCTCAACAATGCAGATAATCATGGACATTAATTTATTAATGTAAATATTATTCTATTGAGTGGGGAACGTGATTTTACTATTAATGTCTTTACTTTGTCTTCCTGCATAGGTACAATTAAATTGAATTTTAACTATTAAAAAGTATTTTAGCATAGAACAGTAAACAATCCTTATTGTCGACTATTACCGCGGTACTAGAAAATGGATCTAATCCGCACGATGTCGCGTCAAGCCACTTGTATCCCCACTCCCTGCTATCTAATCCCCCACTCCCTGGAATATACCCTGTATCCCCTCTCGCCAACTCTTACTGCAGCGGACCTCTCACATTGCGCGGTGTAAGAAGAAGGGAGAATGGAAGGGGAATACGCGCGAGAATCGATACTGTGGTGGGAGGCACAAGGAGCTCGACGCGCCGCTATGCGGTTTAGTTCGTCGACTTCAAAGGAACGACCATGAAAAATCGGTCAACACTAGACCTGGAACTGTCATGTAAATTATTCCAGGATTAATTAAATTCAAAAAAAAAAGAATTAAATATATAAAGTACGTCGGTTTTTTTTCTTAATATCTGTGTTGTTTCTTGCTCTTTCTATACTGTTGTCATTTCTTAATTATAATATATTATAATAGGTTATAATATAAAACATACCTCGACATTAAGTGAATACCCGAATTCTGATAGGGAAAACGTATCCAAATTGTATATGAACTATTAAAAATTCAAAGTGTCTGATAAATTATTTCTTATTTTATCGGCTTTTCCAAAAAGTGACATGAGAGCATTCCTTTTTATCCTGACATCATTGTTCCAGCAGTGTTTATAAATTCAAGAAATCCTTAAAAATCCGATATGGCCCGTCAAAATACAGCAATGACGTATCGACATACGCCATTGAATGCGTTAACGACACCATATTCCCACTGGATTTTATAAAAAAAAAGAGACAGGAATTCGGGGAAAATGTCATGCGAATTATTGATAACTTTGGGTCCCGTCAAATGAAAAATGTCCAAACTCGAGGAAGCTAAAGCTGCTGCGCGACGTGTCGTTCGAGACACCACCAGTGGCGTTCCGTGTGTTTTGACGGGATCAGTTGCAAATTTATAGGGGAATAAATTTCAAATTAAGTAAAGATTAAAACTTGAGAGTCGGTGTCGTGCCCGCGAGTGCATAAAGTATCGATTTTATTTTATAACCCGACACTCTCGCGTTAATGTCTTATTTCATTACCGCGAACGCGAGGGCCGTAATACCCGGGGTAGAACAGTTTTTCTTTCGAGTTTCGCACCGTCCTGCTTATTATTTATGAGACATTTTACGCGTACTCGTCGGTTTGAAAAACCAGAATGGACATGCGCAGAAAGTCCCTCGTGCAGGTCTGTGTTTATATACACGTGTTAGGTTAGGTTGCGTTTGGTTGTATGCATGTGAGTGCACACTCGAAACGTCTTACTGTCGCTCACAAAGAAATGCAGTGCGCCGTACGTCCTCCTAGAGTTTTTGTATTCATGCCGCCGCCAAGATCGTATTCACCTGCGCATATGCATAATAAAAATGTTATTCGAGCGAAGATGGATTTTATTAATGTCTCACTTTAAAATGCAATAAAAATATGGTAACGTGTCAGGGATGCTCGTCTTCGCTTACAATAATATTTTTCTCTAGTTAATTTTTACGATTTATTGAAGGAAATTAGCTGCATCTACAGTAGAAATGTTCAAGTTTATATTCTTGAAAGTAGAGGGAATGTTATTAATGTATATTTCGCTTCACAACAAATTCCTAGTAATTCTGAAATAATTTTAAAAATCTTTGCATTCAGCGACCCAAAAAACAATATATAATAAGCAGTTTTGACTTATTTATTTCCTGGGCGAATTCTGTGACCCAAAGGGCTAATCCGATATTGCTCACAAACAAGAGACAATCCAATATTTTCAAGATGAGTTAAAATCCTATAAGAAGTGTCTGCACCATTTTGGGCAACATTCGGTTGTAGCGATTTTGTTGTGGGAAATTTCCGCCGCAGATAAGGGATTAATAAAAGTTCGAGTTTTTTATTCGTCTTCTTGAGAAATTAAGCCTCCATTATTGGAATTCATGAAATGCTTAGAATTTTGAACAATTTTTTTATGATAATCTCGGTTATTGGCGACGTAATGGTTGGTGCCACTATGTGAATATACACGATCACGTGATTTTTAGGTGCCCAACACGCGAATACCTTTTGTGCTGCATTAAATGCCGCCTAAAGGGATGATCATTGACGATTAAAATTATTATCAAACAAAAATACCCACAACATTCGAGTGATTAATATTCAGCACTCCTGATACTTCTTAGTTCCCCCGAGTAAAAAAAAATATCTTGCAATAGTCTCGCATTAAGTATCGCGAATATATCTCCCGAAAGTATCGCTAAACGGCAAGTGCGATACTTGATGCCTCATGGATCGAAAAGTATCACTGGTATCGCAAAAGTATCGGAAAAGTATTTCAGATATAAAATAAAAATAAAAATAAATAAATTAAAAACATTTAATAATGTAAATTTGCAATAATTATTTCATAAAGTTTATTTAATCGAAAATAAATTTAAAAAAACGTGTTTGTTCTCACTCGTATTCGAACCCAGAAACTTCGATTCTCGAAGCGAACACCTACCACTTGGGCAACTTTGACATTGTTTACTGGATACAAAATGACAGATAAATTGAATTGAAATTGAACAGTTGATTGCATTCTGTTTCAAGTAATTGTCATTTTGTATCGAGTATGCAATATAAGTTGGCCGAGTGGTTAGGTAGGTACCGGCTTTAAGAGTTGAAGGTTCTAGGTTCGAATCCAAGCCGGGACAAATATATTTTTTAAATTTATTTGCGATTAAATAAACGTTGTAAAATAATTGTTTCAAATTTAAATTATGAAATATTTTTAATTCACTTATTTTTTGTTTATTTTATATCTGAAATACTTGTGCAATACCTTTACGATACCAGCGATACTGCTAGATCCATGAGGCATTAAGTATCGCTTAAAGTATCGCACTTGCCGTTTAACGATACTTTCGGGAGAGATATTCGCTAGTGTTTCAGTCTCGTCTCGTGAGACGATATTTAAGCAGTCTCGGTCTCGGTCTCGGGATGGTCGCGGAGTTGAAAATATCGTCTCGGTATCGTTTCCTTTGGTGTCGGTATCGGTCTCGGTATCGGTCTCGGTCTTGGTCTCCGTATCGGTCGGGGTTGCAAATATGGATTTCCATCATTTAATTCTTTATGCCTATAAAGTATTAATCCTTCTTCGTACATTATTACTATTAAGGTACTATTAGTTTTCGCAATTTGTCAGTCCTAATTACATACAAATTTTAAAATATTATATAATTTGTTATTTTTATTTCGTTACACTGTTTCGGAAAAAAAAGATATTATATTTTTCCAAAATAACTTGCTTTTAATAAAAAAATATGCTATAGTTCTATAGTCCAGTCTTTAAAGCGATTTGACATTTTAATTTACCACTACTTACTTTTGAAAACCGCCTTCAAAGTGTCTGTACTCTGCGGTTCACATTCCGGGACAATTGACCGACAGTAGTCACCATCTTGACAATCGCATGAAAAACCTGACAATTTTAACGTTGAGAGAATCCTTGCTAAATACGAATAGAATTTTAAAAAATAGTGATTGTGAATATATAATAGTGATTTTGTCATGTGTGACTTTGACGTCGATATTAAAAATTCGGATTTTTTCTTTTAGAAAGTAGGTTGAAAAGTGCCGAGATTCTCGGATTTCCTGTGTGTGAATCTCGGTACCGTCGAGACTTCCACCAAGTGGTATCGATCTCGGTCTCGTCTCAGTATCGAAATCGAGATCGAGATGAGACCGAGACTTGTCTCGGTATCGACCGAAACACTAATATTCGCGAGACTTGATGAGATACTATTGCGAGACATGTTTTTTTACTCGGGCCATAATAGACACAAATGGTTTTAGTGAAAAATGAAAAATTGTACCGTTTGTCTACAAACTCTAAGCCACAGCTTGAAATGATGAATTATGTGAAATTTAATATGTTCTACAAAATTATTATAATTTTCTGTCACACCTTACCAAATATATAAAAAAAGTATAATTTTCAACAATTCTTTGGCTTTCGAAGAAAATTCATAGATAACTGTTTCGTTCCGGCGATTGGTTAAGATTTCACTGCCGAATATAGCTGTAGGCCCGAATTTCTAACAGTTTGCGTGAAAGCCATAATTTACGCTATCGTGATTGTCATAGCCGTGGCATAGCATGCACGCGGAGATTATTAAACGAGGCTCATAAATAGCGAATCGTACGTATACGTGCAGTATCGAAAGCACGCAACCCGAAAGACCACAATCATATAATGCCGCTGGGATGGAAAAGAGCCTGAAGGGAGAAAGGGGGCATGCGATAAAATGGAAAGACCACGGGAGAAAGGGGGATCGATAAAAATGGCCGAGTGTCTTCTCGTCTAAGGAATCCCGCTTGGCAAGGTCGAGAAACGGCCTAGCCCCAGGTACTGGGCTCTTTACGGGAGCGCTGATGCGTATATACGCAATGCAATCTATGTCGCAGTTCGAAAGTAAGTACACAGTTCCATAACTGGTCATAGAGAGGTGTCGTTTTTACTTCAATTTGGTAGGTGGCTCAGAATCACCATCTAGTGGCTAAAATGATAACTGCTGAACAGGAAACAAGTACCAATAGAAAATGGAGCAATAAGTAGACAACAAATCCCAATCGGGTTTTCAGTACGATTGCAAAGGACGATGGTTGCATTTTGCCCAAAATGAGAATTTCGATGATTGTTCAATTGACAAAATCGTGAATACCACTTTAGTGATCCGATAGTAAAGTCGAATACTGATAAGACATATCTTATTGGATCTGGATTAGGTATATCATTCCACTGATGAATCAAACTATTCTGCTCAATAATGATGAATCAATTTTACCACAACTCAGGTGCTAAATCCAGAATTTGTGTGCATGATTTACACAGATAAGAATTAGTTTGGGCTCCCTACAAGTCAGGTTTGTGCTCAACCCAAACCTGGAAGTTTGCGCTCAATACAACCCAAGTTTATGCCCAACATAAACCAAGTTTATATTCAGCCCAAACTCAAAGGATATATAAAAAAAGTTTGGGCACGGCACAAACTAAGTTTGTGTTGAGCACAAACCAAGATCATGTTGAACACGAACCTGGTTTGTATGGAGCCCAAACTTTTTCTGTGCCGAAATGCCGGAAAAATTCTCATTCATAGCGGAGACGAATAAAATGTCTTATTATCCCTTAATCCCGACACATGGGTCATTTTCGACCCAGAGAAAATTCAAACTGTACTTTATAAATTGCACAACTGTAAGCATTTTCAAACGGCAGGACATATTTGACCCAGGTAGTGGGAGGAAAAGGCCTTAAAATAGCCGCCGAAACTATGGGTTAATTAGAAATGGCCCTTTTGTAGAAATCACCACGTATTTATTTTCTAGATTTTTTATTTCAAATGTACAAATCGGAATTACCAGTATGGTGTTACACAAGTTGTTCTTTGCCGAGTGCATCGATGCGATAAGAATTTGAAAAGCTACACCACCAGCGGACGACTCCCTCAATAGCGACATTGACACTTTATTATAAAAGCTCACTGTCTATTAACTAGAAGGCGTGTATCCTGATAATAAAATCCAGGATTTCCCCGTATGTGGGTTTGGATGAAGTTGTGGGATGGGTTGGAAAGGGGTCCAGAACCAGCTTGTCGATGGAGCATAATAATTCCGCGCTAGATGCTGTCTACAATCGTCCGGAGTTTCCTATCAGGATTAACCCAATTGCCGCAGGGAAATTAACTCGAAACCGAAGTTTCCATCTCGACATCGTCGACGACGTCGGTAATCGAGTGCGTTCAAAGTCCTCTCGAAGCTTGACTCTCGCAAATTCAAGTCAGAGTACCGCGACCGGTGTGGACAGACTGCAACGAAACTTCCCGTCGCGCTACGAAACTTCCCTCGGTAGTGATGTTCATGAATTCAGAATGTACCTCCAAAATTGTACAGAGATTCGGATGTCTGTCGAATGTCTCCAAATTCCAAGAAAAAAATGCATATTTTTTGATCTCATTGAAAGAGTGAGAGAGGCGAAAGAAAGTTGTCACTAAGTAAACAAAAATTGACGTTACGTTATTTTGTACAGGTTATTGGGTTCACATATTGTCAAACTGAAACCGACATGATGCATTGGCGATCGATAACCCTGAGTTACAAGAAACGGTCGAGGTTTGTTTATATTTTAAAATTCTTCTACGTATTGAATGTTTAGATTACCATAAACAAGAAAAGAGGTAGAATATTTTCATAATCAAATATTTTCCATGCGGTTAGTTCCATAACAGTCGAGCTTACTTTCACTGAACCCATCACTTTCGAGTCGAAAGATTCAAATTCTAAGTTTTCATTTCAGCTCTATTAGAAATTTTGCATCCTGTCGATTTTTTTTATTTTATTGTGACTCAAAAAGTGCTAAAAAACAGCTAAGCTTTTCATGAACTGAAGTGTTTTTGTTCACTGTTACCTAAACATTCAATAACACAAAAATTTGTAATAAACAAACCACCACTTTTTTTGTATCCCCGTGAAATTGATTAATGACAGACAGTCTAGTACCGAAAGTAGATATTACAGTGAGAATGAACATTGGTAATTGTGATGGTGATCATAACAAATAAATAAATTGATGTCCCCATCATAGTTTTTAACAAGTCGATCCTAAACCAACTAGATTCTCGAGAGCTATTGATGCCTATATCAGAGTATTGTTTCCCATCGAAAAGAAGTAAAATTCTCATCATTTGTGGGAGGTTAAATATTTTCTTCAATATGGAAAGGTTTACTATTTAGGTATATCAAATACCGCCAAAAAAAGCATCTAAAGGTCGCTCAGTGGAACCAACATTCTGAGAATAGTCATTATGATGTCAAAGATCAGCTGTAAACATTTTACAAACTGCTGCAATTGTAAGCATTGTTGATGAAGACTAGTGGCAGCAGAAGAATGGATGGGAAAGTCATCAGAATAATGCAGAAGACAAGGTAATTGGAATCCATACAAACTGCAGTCTGGACATAGTGGATAACATTATTTACTTGTCAACAGTTGCTTCCAAATTTTTTATGATAAATTGGTTATGATCTCCCGTCGTAGATCAAACTAAATATTCACGACTCCAAGGTCATGCTCTACACATGGTGGTTGTAACGCAGAGCTACTTAAACCAATTCGACGATCTCGAACGATTTATATCACAAACAATTAAAGTATTTGAAACAACCAACAAAACTAGACTTCAATTCAGTAATACACCTGATAGAAAGGAAAGTTAAACCCAACGTGTCCATCAACTGATAATATGAGTCATGTAAATAGAGCATGACTCATCCCTATTTTTTAAACTTTTATCTCTTTGATTATTAGTTTCGATTAGCGATGCGCTGTAGGATCATCTTATGAAATGATCAGATTTTACGATGCAGCTTTTCTTTTGGACATTTCATATTTTCCTACTTTTATGAGCCTGGCCCACCAAATCCTTGAAGTCATGTTTAATGAATAATTAAACATACTGCTTTCAGACTTTATTTTATTGCCTAGTTATTTATCTATTTTGAACATTCAGAGGTCAATGCCTGATTGTGCTATAATATATCTCGAAAATTTGAGTGCATCTATTTTTGTAGATTATTTCATGAACTTTTGGTTAAAATCAGGAATTACATCCATTATATTTTTAAATGATCAAGTTTGAAAAAAAAAACAATTTTCGGTGGTTTTTTAAAGGTAAGTAGGTGACATTCAAGTCAATATTAATCCGTTTTCCTGTTCTGGATGAAGCCTGAAAATCAATAATAAAACGTGTATTTCTTGGAGTTGATTGGTCAAAAAATAAGAAATGAATATTTCGTAAATTAGTGGAATCTGTATTTATAATAATAAAAGACCCAACTTACTCGTCGTCTCATCAAACCGCTGCCGACTATCAGAAATCAGAATTCGATAGTACATTCATAATTTGATCAACAGTTATTATATTATACATGTAAAATAGTTATGCATAAAAAAATGATAAATTTCAGAGATCATTTAATCAAAATAAGTAAAAAAATACAAAATGTTGTTCTTATCTCCGTACAAATAACTGATTCAGCAAAGCAGTCAATTATTTATTTTGTTTTATATTAATTTAGAAAAATTAAAACTTTTCTAAATGTTTCAACTACATAGAACTTCTATAAACCAGTAAAGATATCAAAACATTTCGCTCGAACTGCAAGAACATTAGTGAGAATGTACAGAAATACCAGAACGCTAGGAACGCATAACAGAAAACACCCTGTCGTGCTTGCAAGTAATTTAATAATACGTCTTACATGTATTTAAGACGAAATGGCTTTTCACGGATGTTTTCATGCAACGGGAATGAGTTTTCCACGTAAACTTTGCTAGTTTGTTGTCTTGCAGTCGTCCAACCTAAATTTTAGATTATACAAATATTTTACGTTTCTAGTGGAAATTGTTTTCGGCTAGAGCTAAATGAGAGGAATAATACAAGAATTAATCTAATTTATGTTTTGTAATAAATGGATATGTATTTTATTGAAAATTTTGAACAAACTCATAAGGAAGTAAGGGGATTATTAATATAGTTTAAGGAAGTTCTCTGTTGATAACTTAATTGACAATCAGATTCTGATCAAATTTGGTAAACTTCTTCATAAATGTAAATAAAATAAGCAGTTACAATTTTTCAAAGATGTAATATTTATGCGAAAAGTTAAGAATAATTTTTCTTTTATTTAAAATGGTATCTTGTGAGAAACTCAACTTTTTTTACATCGTTACAATCGTGTATTATCAAAAATTTATTTAAATAAATGTGGAATATGTGCAAAGACGTTAAAAAAATTATCGTTTAGTAATTGAGATAAACAAAATTAATTATTTTCAAAAATAGGCATTGCATTTCGTAATTTCATTGCGATTAACTTTTATTGCTGTCAACGATTGGCAACGTTGCACACGGAAACAAATTGTCTTGGACAGTTTACCACTCCAAATGGTCATATTGAGACAAACTTGGAGAGTGTAAAAAATTACTTATAGTAACAAATTCTAGAAATGTTTTATTTTTATCAGAAAAAAGGGCGGTTTTTCTCAATCTACAATACCAAAATTACCTTGTGGAATGGTAAAGCTTTTAAGAAAATGTTTTCCCGAGTACTTCGTGGTTATGTTATTGTTGCAAAAAAATACATTTTCAATCTGTCATTCAGCACAAGGCGCAATTAGTTAATAAACGTGCTTTTTAATATTTTCAGTTTTTACGTTAGCCGTATAAATAATTCTGAGTACAATTCCATAAACAATAAAAATCTTCTCAAACAGCATGCGTATCAAATAGTTCACCATTCGAAATAACAGTATTTCCAGAAAAGAGTTTTGAACGAGGTTGCCTGTGAGCGAGGGTCATTATCGTAATTTTGCCAATTCCATCGTTTGGCGCATAATTGAATTAATTTAAAAGAAAATCGATGTTACAAAATTCAGAAACCGTAAGTCAAACTCGGAAAATGCATTTTTCAATTTAATAAATTTCGAGCAATTAACCGATCAAATTAATCCTGGAACTTATGATTTCATTTATAAATGTAATTGATGAAATAAACAATAAAATGTTGGAAATTATATACAGAACCTTTATTAAAAAAGCAGCAATAAACATCAATTGATTTTGAAAATAAACGACAAACAATTACGAGCGTAGTTGAAAAGTTATTCTACTTTTTCCGGAAAATAAAATATAATAGAGATGTATAAATCAATATTCGAACTGAAACAAATGGAGGGCAGTTTTGAATTTGTAGATAAATTAACAACATTTTTAAATATAAAGTGCTTTTTATTGAAACAATAATGGTGTACCCTGATTGCAATTATTGTGGTATAAAAAATATAATAATCATACGACTTGTATGCATATGAGGAAATACAAAACGTAAATTGCAATATTTAGCGTTGAGAAATCAAATACTAAAAAATAGTAAATTGATAGAATTTATTGAAAATTTCCCAACGGAGATTTCTATTCAAATATTAAAAATGGCGAATCCATTTATCTGCGTCGTTAATTCACATATTTTGCATGTAGCGCCATCTGTCGTGTATTAGTGAAACTATTTTAAAATGCGTTTAGCATTAGGAATCCCATGCATATAAATTAAATGATTTTTATAGCGCATTCCACTATAATAAATGTAATAATGTTATATTTAGCACACGTGCAGTATAATAAAATAATGATTTTAATCCAATCTTACTAGTGTCAAAAATATTTAAAACTTTGAAACTTTTAAAATTATGTCCTTTTTTGTGAATACTTTTTTTAGTGTTCCATTCAGAGGTCAAAAAATGGGTTTACATGCAAACGACGTAATTTGGACCCCCCGGCGGTTTTCGAATCACCTTTATTTTTCGCGCTTTCCCCATGGATTCGGGTGCCAATCGGAGATAAGTGTCATTTCGGATCGAGTCATTGATCGATCAATCGCGAGGTACGTTCGAGAAAATTACTCGTTTTACATCTGATATAGGTACACCTCGATTCGAGTCACGCGCGATTCCCGCATTGGAGATCGATTTCCCATTGGTTTTCGAAATGACTCTCTCTGTACCAGGTCTAGATATCGAACGTATGCTACACGATTCTGTTTTCATACCCCGAATTGGAGCTTGGCCTTCCCGTATTCGAGAACCGAAACTCGACGTGCGACATGCCACTTCCGCTCTCGAATGCGACACGACTTCGAAAATGAGCGGTAATTTTCTTCGATTCGCTTTCACTTTTCACATATCTCAGTATTTCGCATAGAAAATGAGGTTCGATTAAATCCGATAGAATGGTGATTTTCGTAAATGTCGAAATTTGAATCGAAACTGAAAATTCTAGTGATCTTTAACTGTCAGAACTCCGTTGGGTTAAAGGTTTTATGGAATAAATATCATTTTTGCTCTGGTAATATTCTACAGAGAATTCCAGGACGTTTTTGTTATTTTTCATTTTGGAGCATAATTTTATCAAATTGACTAACTTTGCAAAATTTACAAATATTTTTCAATAGATTTATTGGCCGAAAATTTCTCAATCGTTCTAGTCATTAGCAAAAGTGACCTTCACAAAAATTATTTGTTTTTCTGATTTTTTGAAATGCCCAAATGTTTGTCGGTCTTATTAATCATCTCTCCATTGAATAACATAAATTCTTTTTACTGAAATTGAAAAATTCTCAGTAAAACAAATCATTTTTGGGGTGGTGGTTTTGCTATTGTCCAATATGATTGAGAAAAATATTACGTAATAAAACATACAGTTGAACGGGTTTTAAACATTTTGGACATTTTTGCAAATTCTTCCCGATATTTTCCCGACTGCAAATCACACCCGATATTTTTCATTTTTGGACAGAAAGAGTGAACATTTTTTTTCAATGTTTTAATATATTTTGAGGTAATTTTTAAATGAAAATTCTTAATTTTGAGATATTCTTGAAAGTTCTACCGAACCCAATATTTGTTTCACTAAAAATATTCGAATTTTAGGCAATTACAGTTTCTATTATTAATAATATCATAATAATGTATAAAATGTCAAATTTTTGGACGCACATTATTTGTGAATGTTTTCAGATCATTTTGGACATGTCAAAACCAAATATTATTTGTTTTCCTAGGAGTTTTCGAATAGGACGTATTTCGAGGTTTTAATATATTTTGAGGAAAACTTTAAAATGAAAGTTCGTCAATCATTTTGGATATTTTTGCAAAACTTACCATATTGTAAATTATATTTTTTATATAATATTAGCATCAACTTATCATCACTTTTAGGATATTTTAGTTTCAATGTGACATGATTTATTATAGAAATTTATTTGTGGACTTTATTTCATTTAAATTCAATTTATTATGATTGAAAATTGTGCATCACTTGAATTCTTAATACTTTCTAATTATTTAGTGCATAATTTCTTTAATTTTAATTTCTACTAGAAATCAATGTTGTTCATAAGTTTAATCTAATTCTTTAAAATAGTGGGAATCTTTCATATAATAGCATATATAACCACCGTGAAAATTTAATATTAAAACTTCAAAAAGTAAATGTTTCTAAGAAAAGTACATCATAGGGGTCTGAAGTTCGCCTTACTTCATTATTCAAGATCAATACCTGTTTGGATATTGATGAACCATAATTCCGGCTTTAAAGGATACACGGCACTTCTTAAAGCTTTGCATTTTTAATCTTCTAATTTTGCCTGGGGTTAGGTTCAAATACTTCGCAATCTCTAGCGTGCATATACAAGCTCCGTACACCTGATATTATCTCCAGGCATACCGCAAGTGATCATTACCGTTTACAAAACTTTATGTCTAAATTTATTAACTTTGACGTTATGCGGGTTTTTTTTTTAATTATAAAAATATTCACATTTTTTCCATGAGTCTGCAATTATTTTCCAGTTTAATAATATATTGCATTAATGTTTTTCGACATTTTCTTTGGACGATACGCCACTTTTTCAACACTTAATTTAATAATAATAATATACGAAGAATTATTAATATACATCAAGTTATGAAGGATTTTTGCTGAAAGTGATTTTTAGAATCATTACTTAACGTCTTTCACCCCTTTGATCCTTTTTTTGGAAACTATTTTTAAACCTGCTGATAATAATCGTCAACGAACAGAAACCAAAAAAATGACTAATCTTACTAGTGTAAACAATTCCTTTGTAAATACCATTCCGAAGCAGAAAATAAATGTTGGAAATCAGTACAAGAGATTGTATTGTTCTGACTAACTATAAGACTTCGAAGACAGGGCCACATTTAAAGAGCTCACTTTTGGAGTGGTCCATCGATTTATTTATACATTCAAATCACCAAAAATGAAGTGGTTCATACCCAACTAGTTTGAAGTTGCTCTTTTTCAAAAATAATAACTCGTGATTTTCAGCACATAATAATAAATATTTCTAATATTTAACATTTTTTTCAAACTTAACGCCATATTGAAATTCTTCGGCTGAAACTCAATTTTGACATCAGAGACCTACAAAATAGTAAAATATGTACCGCTTAATTTTTGTAAAAATATATTTGACCCAACAGAAAAATTTTCTAAATTTAAAAAAAAATTACTTACATCATTTTTTTTAGTAGATTATTAGTAATAGGAACTAGTTTCAACATCACTAGTAAGTACTAATGTTTGGAGTAGTATTAAATTTAATAAATTTGCTAGTAATCGAACAAAACATTATTTGACTAAAAATTTGTTAATTTATAATGTAAAATTGTAAATTCCATATAATCTCTTTAGTTAATGTGTCTAAAGTAGCAACTAATTTCTACTCATAGCCATTTGATAGTAGTAGAATTTTTTATAGTTAAAAGTTATTGAAAAATTATTGTTGAAACTAATAAATAGCTACTATTAAAAGAATATTGACTTTGATATTAACAGTGTTAGAAATGTTCTGATGGGAAATTCTGATATTTTATGTTACCCGAGAAAAGGAACTTTATTTACTATAATCTGTAACAGACAGACAAATTATGCAATAGGTAGTATCAGAAAATTACGAAACTTGTAATAAAAATGTACATATTAATCAGTGAGCAAAAGTGAAGTTAGTTTGGTTGGTCGTCGCCAGGGGCAAACGCGGCTAACATCCCTACAAGAGCCGTCCATGATTTCTGTTGTAGAAGTTTTTGATTCGATCATTATGACATTGATACATCTGAGTACAATCACAATATAGGAATAATATTTTATTATATGTTGGTAATTTATGTGCAGATGTTGGTTTAATAAATTTGATGTTTTGTGTTATTTATAAATTATTTAACATGAACAACAAATTTTTATACTCGCCTGCATATTTCTATTACAAGAATAATTTAAATTCTATTTTCGAACTGTAGAAGTCACCACTTCATTAAGTGTAATTTGCTCTTAAAAATCTAATTATTTCGTTATTGAGAAAAATATATTACTGAAAACATGTAGGTTGACTGATTAAGTACGAAAGTAAAAACTACTAAAATTTTCACTGAAAAAAATTGTAATTATTTTTGGTATAACAATGCTATTTAGTCATATTTGTCCCTCAGGTAGTTGCTCTTTTTCATTACTTGTTTCCAACTAACTGACATAGTTTGCTCATTACCCTTTGTAAAATGTATTACCCGTAATGGTTTAGGAATTACAAATAAAAAAATTTTCTGAACAACTTGTTACAAAATCTTGAATCACAGTACCGATTAAAAGCCTTGTCGAAAAATTCTCATAATTCGAAATTATGTATGCGGAGTGGAGGTAAAAAAGAAAAAGAACACATCATTCAACACAATAAGGCAAGCTGATTTTTAAGGGAGGTTTGTAGACTATAACGAATTCTGAACTCATTTGTATGGAAGGAATTCGCCGCTTAAATGAATAAGCAATAAGCAAGAAAGTAAATTGAATTGAATTGCATATTTTCTGTGTAATGTATTCATCAATTAATTACAATGGAATTCTTGTTCCGTTTGTATATAAATCAATATTCGTGGTTCTGTTTATAGTAACCAAAATTTATTTGTTTTTAAATAAATAATCTTCCGTGTACTGACAACATGGTAAAAATTGAAATTTAATATTCTAATATAAATTGAAAATCTAAATTAGTCAAAATTGGGTAACCGATTCAACTAATAACGCCAATAAAAAGTAAACATTTACTAAACCAATGACAAAACTCCTTACTACATAACAGTAAGTTCCAGCATGTCGTTTATACGATAGTAAATATGATAAAGACTGTTGTGTGTTAGAGATTATATTAAATATGATGAAGATTAGTAAAATTTTTCGATTTTTCAGTAACAATTATTACTTATGACGTCGATTTGATAATTTGGACTTTTATACTGCATAATTAGCACAATAATGATTTGAAACGTTTGTAAATATTATTGAGAATGTAAAGCAAAGGAAATAAAAATAAATATTTAAAAAATGAGAAATTAAACATTAAGAAATTAAGTCCAATTATGCTAGTTTTAGTTGACGAAATGTAACAAATGATTTCGAAAGAATAATTGTCATTCACGTCATTTGAGATGGTTAGTCATTAATACCATCCATGACTATCTTCATCATTAGATAACAGTTTAACATCCCACATAATCTTATATTATTTCAACTTGGTTACCTTGATGTTGACTTAAATCAAATTCATTCTCGTCAAACTTTAACAGTTTTATTATTGTCATTAACCACTCATTCGTAATCAGATTATTTCTGTATTTTCTGAGATTAAAAGTCAAAGTCATACATCGACCAGTTCATCGTTTGACATTATCGGATCTTCTCATCGTTATAGTTAGAATTTAACACCATTCGATATCATTTGACATTAAAATAATTATAATCAAACATTGTCATTACTATTATTATCCATCATACATTAATTGGTCATCACTTGTCAGGTCATCAGACTTCAATTTCTTCAAGTATGACTTGAAATTAACATTATTAAAGACTGTCGTCTTCAGTTTATCACTACACAAAAGCCACTTTACTTAACAGAATTATTATTAAAATTCGACACCATATGGTGTCATCAGACATCATAATCAATACCCAAACAGCACAAGTCCATTCTCAGGAGCTACTGAGAAGCTCCCGAGGACCAAAAGCAGACATTTGGAAGTCCTCATGAGCTCGCCAGGACATACCGGTACGGATTGTGCGGTTCGGGTATCGTCAAACAGTATCACCTCTCTATTTCGCCATCAATAAGTTCATCATTCGATAGTGTCAATTATTGTCAACATTATTTTTAAATTCAATAACATCGCACACTGCCTTTTCCTTTAAATTAACCTCAATTGTATCAAACTGCGCAATCTATAAAGCCAGACGTCAACTAGTTCATTGTAAGAGATCTACTCTTATAAAGATAATCATCATGCACAAATGTGATTGAATATTATCAACAATTAAAAAATAAATATCATCACATATCATTGATTTAATAATGAAACGGCTCTCCATTACTCGATATTACTAATTAATGTTATAACTCTTATGTCGATTTGGATACCACCTCATAATATCTGTTAATCAAATAGGTATCATCAGAGATCATAATCTTTAATCTAATACTATTGTTGATCATCTAACGTTCAAATCGTTATAGTTAGACACTGCCATCATTGGATATTATCTCAAAGAACTATCATAACTACTATCAGATATCTTAATTTTTAAAGTCCGGCATCAAACAATTCATCATACAAGATCGTCAAACATGAATCATCTGACACCATTACTACTTTTATCACAGAGCAGTCAATATTAAAAGATATTCTCACCTGACTTCACCATCAATGACCGACATCCTTGTCATCATCGTTATTCATTACCTACTGAGATTAGTAACTAGCATTATCAACACTCCATGAAGCCATCAAATAACCGCAAACTATATATATAACCGTATTCAAGTAATTTGCACCAGGTATAATGTACTTAAGGAAATTGTACATGAACTTATTGAATCTAACTCAAATAAACAGCAATAGTCGTCGTAGAACCATTTATTTCTAAAAACATTAACGCTTGACTAAAAACACGAGCACCAAGTATTCAGTGCTTCTGGGAAGTCATGCAACCTCGCGGATATTTTTTCGACGTCCATGTGCACGACCATTGGTAACTAAGATAATCAGCATTTCTTATCAGGAACAATTATTCCATCGGCATTTAATTAGTCGTCGCATAAAACGAGACCGCCATATTTTTCCGATCGATATCGTGAATCCTCCACGATGTGCAGATGTTCCAGTCGCATTGTGGATTCTCGCATCCAGTAGCCTCCGATTACTGTCAATTAATTGCATCGATTAAAATCGCCGCCTTCTCCGATCGTACGGAATCGACAATTCAATAGGGGGATATTGGCCCAACAATAAACCGGAGGTGGCGGCCGTCGACGTCCGCTTTATCCATTTTGTTAACACGGCAAAACGTATCGCGTCGCGAACAATTATTTATCGACGCTATCTGGTACCGATAAATCTCTGCTCGACGAGACTCTGGGCAGTTTATTCGCGAAACGACGGAATCCGAAGTGGAAACCGAATCGATATCGGATGCAGCTTGCGGGAGGCTCAAAACCTGATTTTATTTCCCGCTTGGATCTCAATAATTTACATATTAAATTCCAAGGCCGAAGTAACGGAAGCTGCAGTCATATACGTGTTAGCCGCATTCCAAATTTGTAACTATTGAAAATACGACGGGGAGAGGGAAGAGTCGATCCTGTCGAGGAACTGGTCCGGTACTGAGACACGTTGAAGAATCGCAAAGATACGGTAAATGATCGATTAAACGATATGCAAGGGATTAATTTGGTTGCTTTTTGAACATCTTTTTTATGAGTATTCTAGTAATGGAGTTCAATTACGTAATTAATGTCGGTAAATTATTTTGAAAATAGATTTATGGTAATCATACTGTGAGGTCAGCCATTTTTTTGTAATTTTTTTGTGGTATATACTTCATACACAAATAAACAAGTTTGGTAATTTCCGCATATATTTATTGAAATTTCAACAAATAAAATGTTTATCACATTATATGTTGAAATTCCGACACTTATGTCAAAAAAAATTTATCGATGATGATCGTGAATCAGACTTACTGGCTTATCTGAAGTAAAAAATAAATGATAGTTTAATATGTGAAGGGGTAAGCGATGTTTAAATCAATATTTATATACCTTCTCTAGATCGTGACTTGTCTAGATGAAATGGAATATAATGAAATATCCACAAAATGCTCAGACTGTTGCCAAGTGGAATATATTGTCTGACCTGATTATATTATACATATAGACTGCTTTATGGTGTATTTGATTTTGATTTAACAAATTTCGTCGAGTGTCCAAGAAAAGTAGTAAATAGTGAGAAAAATATATCAAATGGCCTTCTTGATGACCTCCAACATTTCACCATTTAAAGCCCACCCAATAATGTTGACCCCACCCCCTCCCCCTCCTCTTCTCAACAATGACTGTAAAGTTCAGACGTTGAAGTATCCAAACGATGAAGCCAATACGTTGATCATGACTATGAAACGTCCATCTCTTAAATTGAACCGTACGACGAAGTTCTCAAACGATGACGTTCCTCAAGCGATAAAGTTCCAGATTATTAAATCCTAGACGATGAAGTGTCCAAGAGGATGAAGTACCAGGCGATGAAGTGTCGAATACGATGAAGTGACAGATAATGAAGTGTCCAAAACGATGAAGATTCTTGACGCCGATGAATTTCAATCTCCGACAATCAACCGCACTAGGCACTAATATTGTCAAATGATGAATTTCCTCAGACGATGAAGTGTCCTGGACAATCAACTCCTAAACAATGAAGTGTCCAAGAGCATGAAGAGTCCACATGACGCAGTATTCCATAGAATGAGTCCCAAATGATGAAGTACCTTAGATTAATTATTCCAGACAATGAAGTATGAGCCAATAAAGTGTCCAAAGCAATGAAGTGAAAGATGGAGAGTCTATAAGAATCAAGTGTTCCAGACGATGAAGTGCTCAAACGATGAAGTGCCTCAGATGATGAAGTTTTCCATAAGATGAAGTGCCCAAGACGACGAAGTGATCCGTAGGATGAAGTACCTAAAACGATGAAGTGTCCAGATACCGAAGTCTGGACACTGGACACCGGATGAAGTACCCCGATGGTAAAGTATCCTGAACGATGAATTGCCAGACAATAAAGTGTCCAAGCATAGTCTCCTAGCCGATGAAGTGTCCCAGAGAAAAAAGTGCCCCATACAAAACGGTTTCCCAAACAATGAAATGCCCAAAATTATGAAGTATCAAACAATGAAGGTACTAGATGATGAAGTACCCCAGAAAGGAAATGTCGCAGGCGATGAAGTATCCGAACGATGAAGTATCTATACGATCAAATGATTTCCAATACCATTCTGGGCACATTTCGATGAAAAATCCATGAGCTCAGAAGACGTCCCTAAGAACCCCCCCCCTCCCTCCCTCCTCCTCTCTCTCTCACCTCTCCCTTATAAGATGGCTCTGATAATTTGGATTTGTGCCCATAGCAGTCGTCTTTTAGAAGTACTAATTGTCAGTGCATTGACATATGCAAATAGGAATAACTAGGTCCTATTACAACTACAATCTAGACAACAACATTACTATAAATGAGTTTCATCTTCCAAGGGAACATTTTAAAAACTGCTTCATTTTCGTTCATGTCACTACTTGGTAAGCATCGTTTGTCATCGATTCAATAAAGTCGGAATGAAATTTAACGTAAAATTCAATCTCGCGTTTCGTTCAAAATAGTAAAGTATGTAAAACGATCGATCCGCATGAAAGCAGTCGTACGTCTCGAAGTTCCTCCAAATGTGAAATTGTCCGACACTTATTTTTCTCACATCGGCCGTATGCCACGGCACACGCATGCACTTACACATCCGCAAAATTGTACCGTGTGGCAGAACCTCGGGGCCGTCAGGTGGTTGTTCCAGTTCCCTCTTCACGCTCGCTTTAACGCAAGACGCGTGGAAGTTGCGTGTTAGAAGTACTTCTTTACGAGCAAGCGTTACCTACGGGTGCGTACGTATGTACGCGTGCTGCAGGATAGGGGCTTCCCCTTTTTACGCTCTACAACGCCCAACGCACGTATAACGGGCCGGAAACCATGGCGACCGTCCGCCCGGAAACGCTGATATGCTCGATGCTTCGCTTCCGCTCTTCCCAGCAGTCCGCGAGTCGTTTACCGACTCGTTCATGCGACAAGCGCCAATAATAAAAGTGCACCCAACGATCCTCGGCTCCTGAGAGCCAGGGATCCCCAGCCAATAACTAATAACTCGGATCCCATTCGCGGTCGAAATTGCGGCTTTCTTCGACCGGAAGTTACACGGTGCTACGCTCGAACCCGCACCAACCGCCTCTGAAAACCAAAGGTCACGGGACAAGAGAAAAAAAAACAACAGATGAAGATAAGAAATGCAGATGGTTAGTGAAATCGTCTGAAGTTATTGTCCTTTGTTTCAGTATATTCCGTTACTACCCGGCAATCTGAAATTGCATTGAAATAAGTTTTTTCCAATTTATATTATGCTTTTTCTACTGTACGAGAACCGCCATTTTGAATGTTGAAAAATAACAAAAAGTTCTTAGTTTATAATGCCAGAAGATCCAATTTCATAAAAACTGGAGTGAATTTTTAAATTTCAGTACCCCATTTTTAATCCCCCATTTTCAATACGCCATTTTGAATTTTAAAAATTTGGCTTAGTCGCAACAAACTTGTAATATACCGACTACATTCGTTCATGAATGGAAGGGTCAAATTTCCTTGAATAACTTTCCTATTGTATTCGCCATTTTGAATGTTTAAACGATTTGAAAGTTCAAATCACTGTAACTCAAAATAGAAAATAATTAATCAATATAATCGTCTGAAGTTATTGTCCTTTGTTTCAGTATATTCCGTTACTACCCGGCAATCTGAAATTGCATTGAAATAAGTTTTTTCCAATTTATATTATGCTTTTTCTACTGTACGAGAACCGCCATTTTGAATGTTGAAAAATAACAAAAAGTTCTTAGTTTATAATGCCAAAAGATCCAATTTCATAAAAACTGGAGTGAATTTTTAAATTTCAGTACCCCATTTTTAATCCCCCATTTTCAATACGCCATTTTGAATTTTAAAAATTTGGCTAAGTCGCAACAAACTTGTAATATACCGACTACATTCGTTCATGAATGGAAGGGTCAAATTTCCTTGAATAACTTTCCTATTGTATTCGCCATTTTGAATGTTTAAACGGTTTCAAAGTTCAAATCACTGTAACTCAAAATAGAAAATAATTATTCAATATAGTCATCTGATGGTATTGTCCTTTGCTTCAGTATATTCCGTTACTACCCGGCAATCTGAAATTGCATTGAAATAAGTTTTTTCCAATTTATATTAAGCTTTTTTCTACTGTACGAGAACCACCATTTTGAAAGTCGAAAAATAACAACAATTTCTCAATTTATAATAACATCTAATTTCATACAAACTGGTGTGAGTTTTTAACTGTCAGTATGCCATTTTTAATTTCCCATTTTTAATACGCCATTTTGAATTTTGAAAATTTGTCAGTCATAATCTAAGTCGCAACAAACTTGTAAATACCGACAACTTTCGTTCGTAAATGGAAGGGTCTAATTTTCTTGAACAACGTTCCTATGGTATTCGCCATTTTTAATTTTTAAACGGTTCGAAAGTTGAAATCACTGTAACTCAAAATAGAAAATATTTATTGAATATAATTATACAAGTAAAGGATGCGATTGCTACAGCCAGACTTGAAAAACGTAAATATTTACGTAAAATGGTGATCAAAACAAATTAAGGTGGCTTAGTGTCTTCAGACATTAAGAGTATGGATTTGTTTGAAACTTATAACTCGGGAGATTTTCGGATTGGTGACAGCGAGTAGTTAATTTCTAAAAATTAAAAATGGCGGATCCTGTATGGCGGAGAAAGTTTTCAAAATGTATTTGGATTTGTTTAATACTTGGTAGAAGGAACATTATGAAGTCGATGATTATAAAACTGATGTCATTTTTTAAAAATTCAAAATGGCCATAGAATTTTCCAAAATATCCTTGGATTTGCTTAAAGTTTGCTTTTCGGAGGTTTTTGAGTAGCTAATTGCGATTTTTATATCAGTGTTTGGCGATTTTCATATCAGAGTGAACTATGGGCAGCATTTTAATATCTTGAGGTGATATGTGAAGTCTTTAATTAACTGCGGTCCTAAGAAAGGTCATTGATGACTGCACAAATTATAATATTATGATGATATTGAAAATTGATAATGACGGATTATATACTCATTTCCTATATGATACTAAAACGCTTTAGATGTTAACGATGGAAACTGATGAACCGTAATAACAACCAATGATAGACGATGAGCGCCACAAATGAAACACATGATGATGACATAATCATTAGGTATCATTTATCCCTATGCTTTATAATCACTATGTACAAGCAATTTATATGATAAATCTTTGACATTGTAAATGGCAAAATTAAAAAATGGCTACTATATTGAAATCAACGATTGGTAGTATTGGTGGAACAAAAAATATTCTATTCTAAAATGGCGGTAAAATATATGAAAACATAACTGAAATATTATATTTTTTAATTTTCTTTTCAGCAAGAACAATTCAGTGCAACAGAATTCAATGAATACAATATCAATTTGCCATTGATCATTTGTAGAAAATCATTGTTTCCAATTCTCACCACGTGGAGATTGATGTTTTTCGAGAATCTACTTTTTTGGTTCAGTTCTATATATTCTTTTTTTTTATACTAATTTCGTAAATTTTTAAAATTATTACTGAATATAATATGAATACTGATTTTACAAAATTTTCCGTCGATTCGTCTGTTTTTTGTTAACTTATTTTAATTATGCTTTTAAGAGTATTTTAAAGTTTAGATACCAATATTACTATCTAAGGAGGTTTCAGCTGAATCGGTAAGGTATTTTAAGATGAAAATATTTAATTATAACAAATATAATTATGAAAACCCGAAAATAACCGCTAAAGCGATTATTTGTTTTAAATATTAACAATACACTGAGAGAAAACTTGTTGGTAACCGCAACTATTTTGTTTAGTGAAAAAAATTACAGTAACCTTTACGATATATTATGGTAAACCTGACATTAAGAATGTTATCGGTACTATATGAATATAGTAAAATATTATCTCCATAATATTGTTACAGAGAACATAAAATTACAGTTTCCTTAACATTAAATTTTGTGGTTACATGCACATGAATTAATATAATAAATGTAACATTATATTCCATGTAAATGTTACCATAAATTTTAGTTAAATACGGTCATAACTATTCTTTTAGTCAGCTGCACTGCAATTTATGGTTAACGAGATATCGAATGCGAAACTCGAACTGGAAGGATTTTTTGTTTTCTTCTATTCTGCATGCTAGAGAAGGATAGGACGCTTAAAGATATTTATGACACGTGTGTGTGTGTGTATTGATTCTTTTTGTTTTATAGTAAGTATGTATATAAAAAAAGATGAACAAAAACCAGTGTGGTTCGTAAAAAAAATTAATTTAACCAACAAACATTATGTATATAATACATTTGAATTTCGCGGGCAGAATTTTCATAAATTGACGATAGGTGGCTAATCTTTTCTTTTATTTTTACGCAAGCACCAGTACCATATTTCTATTAGTACATATACCCAGTTGGATTCCTACGTTGCTATATGTTAGGTCGTTGCGAGTTCTCAAATATATCTGCGTTTTACGAATGCGGTATGTGTATATGTGTGTAAACAGTGTATTTATTATATAATATCCTTGTTCATAAAATTCAATAAATGTCCATTGCAGGTACCATAGTCTAAAATATTTCGAGGCAAAATAAGTAATATATTTGTCTCGTTTTCTTTAATCTAGATTTAAAAAATAACTATACAAATATAGTTAGTTTTACCATATTATATAGTTAGTGTAACATTCATATTAAGTTCACGAAACATAGACTTCTGTTACCTTCACTCTATATTATTGTATGAATAACACAAAATTCGTCAGTAGGTGTTATCATAAAATTTAGTTGTGACTGTATTTCACTCAAATTTAAAGTAAAGTTATGGTAATGGGGACTATAATTTTCTCTCAGTGTAGAAAAAGGATCCTAAAAAATATCCTAATATAGTGTGGTAGTAATTTATTTATTATCAAAGCATGGCGTCGTTTTATTAAAAACTTTGACAATGCGCAATTTTGACATTAAAAAGTTTTAATGAGACAGTTTTTAATAAATTTCAAATTTAAGTGTAAAAAGAACATTTTATATATTACAAAGAGAAATCGAAAACAATACAGTGAATTAAGATAATATTAGTCAGTCATCACAGAATTTTCGAAAATTTCCAGTAAAATATATTTTCATCGATTTACCTTCAGCACAAACATACAACCACAAATTGAACGCAAACTAAGAGAAGAGTAGCCTCCTGAATCTTCGCATCGGTCACATTGGATTTTCCCAATTAGCAAATTGCATGTGGAAAATAGAGAACGTTGAAAATAAACGAACCTTTCTAATTAATTAATAATATTATTAATCAATGCAGTACTTCAATAACATAAAAATAATAAAATTATAGAATAATAAACAAAATGTTAATTAATGGAGTGAAATGACTATTAGGGGTTGAAACTTACTAAGTACATTTTTTTCCTATTTATTTGTAATACATTCTAGTTGTAAATGTTTAGTCATAAACTATTTAGTAATTACAAAATATTCTAATGCTGTCGACGTAATCGATAATTTGTCACAATTATTAACTAAATAAGAACGATAGATTCAAAAAATTCAAAATGGCGGATGAATTTCTCAAAATTCATCGGATTCGCTTGAAACTCATTATTTGGGGTTACTGATTACGAATTTGAAGGCCCAGAGTAACCATTTTTAAAAATGAGGAATTTAAACATTTTTGCCCATTTGGATCTGCCATTTAAAATTTTTCAAAACTAACACGACATTTTAAATCAGCGACGCTAAAAACCACTGGATTCTGAGTTTCAAGCGAATCCGATGAATTTTGAAAAATCCGTTCGTCATTTTGAATTCTTTGCATTGATGCGCCATTGAAGTTTAACAAAAATCACACTTTTTGCAATAAGTTGTCTGTTTTTGAAGTTATCTTAACAAAATAAGGCTAATTTAAAGTCATTTTCAAGCTGCATAATTCATCTTTGAGTCTCTTTGATATTTCTCTGGCTGTAGTCCATAAAAAGGGTAAAAATGTCAATTTCTGAGGTTTTCCGTATTCATTTAATTTCGATAAATTTATAATCAAATTGAAATTTTGCGAAGAAAATGTATACCTTCGTAATTTTTCAATTTTTCTAGCACATGGAAAAAAGTAGTTGGTGTTACTATCTAAATAGTAGGAACTGGAACGACTACGTTTTTTAGTTGGTTTTCCAATTTAAGTGGTCATGGCTACCAAATTTATCGAGGTCACTATTTAGATAGTAACATTAACTAAAAACGATGGTTGTGTTATCCTACTATCTAATTAGTAGTTCTAACTATTTCTTATTTTCCGTGATAGAAAGTAATTTGAAGGCGGGTTTTCCTTTTTTGAAAATTTATATGTATTT
Organism: Trichopria drosophilae; assembly: GCA_030407085.1. Taxonomy (NCBI): domain Eukaryota; kingdom Metazoa; phylum Arthropoda; class Insecta; order Hymenoptera; family Diapriidae; genus Trichopria; species Trichopria drosophilae. The sequence goes on along the minus strand of CM059585.1, from coordinate 114,593,657 downwards.
TTAAATTTAACTAAAAAAAGATTGTTTATAGTTTTGGATTATGCACATAATTTTATAAAATCTAATATATTGGCAACATTAATTAATATTCCTGTATATTCTATTACAGTTCGATTATAAAAAAATCATTTAAATGTTTTTAATTTGTTACAGGTAAGGAATTCAACAGGATGTTGATAATAAAACTCAATGACCAAAATCCTATCCAGTCCTTCGTAAGTTTTAAATATCTTTAAATAGCATTTAACCGTTGTAGGAATACAAGTTCATTACCAAAATATAAATTTGATTTATTATTTATAATGTTACTGTTCAAGCTTTGCAGTTTTTTGTCAAATTTCTGCCAAAAATTCAGAAAATAATACATTCTTTATGTAACTAACATTTAAAATAAAAGTACTCAAATTAACTTTGAACCACGTGTATCTTAAAAAAAAAATTATTTGATTTTGTCAAAAATGGATATTTCACCATTCAAGAAGGAATATCAAATTAAGTAAGAAATGTTTGACTTCTTATCTGCTTATTACATTAAATATTAATTTGTTCTGGTCTATATTTTTAATTTTCCTGCCGCAAATATTGAAGATTATAAAAAATAATAACGTACACCGAAAACAGATTTTCTATATAAATTACCAAATGTTCGGAAGTTAAAGTCATCAAATTTTTACGACTATTAGTAAAGGACTACAAATGATTACAGTGGAGTCTCGGTATATTTACCTACTCGGTGCGCCGCCTTCTACTCTTGTTTCGTTATATTTACCAAAATAAGGGGAGCTCCGCTATTCCCACTCCCCTCAGTCGCGTTATGTTCGTGACGCCATAACAGGCCCTTCGTGAGGCCCCACCCCGCGAGGTGGGGGAAAGAGAGAGTGGCTATAACGAAACGGAACCGTGCAAATTTATTGGGACTTAAAAACAGCGAGACGTAATTAGACCGGGACTCTACTGTATATGAAACATTTGCTGCGAAAATTACCGAACAATAACTAAAATCCAGAGTTTCTAAAAATGCTGGATATCTTTTCGGAAAAATTTCAGTAATCCTTTCAAGATGTTCAGTCATTATTGTCGAAATTTGTTGATATTCTCTACATCAAAACATCTCAGCAATTTTTACAATTAATATTTTTTTCCGTGTACACGAATTTCTATTTGCTCATTCATGGTTGGACAATGACAAATTACCCAAACTTTTAGAAATGTAAAAAATCATTGTCTTGATTATTTATAAAAATAGTAAATGATTTCAGAATATGTTTTCGTTTCAATACGTTACTGGAAATGCTAAAACCACGGTAATACAACAGATGGCTTGTTGAACTTCTACAACAGATGCTAGCCATTACTATATACAATTTTAGAATGGGAACAGTCATCGCCAGATAGTTCTCATTACTATCTTCATGTTTAAAACAAATTCGCAATATGGAAGAATGCCACTAATATTCAAGATAGTGACCATAAATATAATTACATTAACGGTTATTTTATTATTATTTTGTATATATTACTATCAGAATAACCATTCTTATCTAGTTTTTTCTCTGCATCTAAATTGACTGATTTCAGATTTCCAGTTTCGACATAAATTTGTAATTTCTCTTCACATCCTCTTATTTTTAAAATTAGTTCAAGTTTTGGACCTTAACATAATACGCAATATTGCGTTTTTCAGAGTGCGTCTTTTACTTTGAAGCACGGACTTTGTTCATCAAACTTTAAAAATTCCTGAATGCAAACATTCTTTCAAATTATCATGGAGACTTAATTTCGTTATTATTGTTCATAATAGTACACTTCTATTAAAAAAAATTTAGTTTGTCTCATTTTTATGCTGCTTCAGTTTACAAGATCGTAATTAACGTAACAAAAAATTTTGATTATTCTTTGGGATTAGATGTCACGTCGAAAAAGAATGTTTTGATTACATTCAATCAAGGAGAGAATTAAATTCTACGAAACGTAAGGATTTTGGAATTATCTGCGTAAGCTTGTGGACACGATGAAATGGACTTGCAAACGCTTCGCGTATTTCGCATTAACGCAGGATTTTCTCCGCGTGACGGAGACTTAAGCTTTTAAAGCTTCAAATATTCTACACTTAGTACAACAGCTGAAACTCCTTTATTGTTTATTACTTTATTAGAATCTGCTTCAATCTAAATATTGACTGCCTATAATCAACAGGCATTGTTCACTTTAACTTGTCAAGAATAAATTCCCTCGAAAAATGGGTGTTTATCCCTGTAAGTAACAGCGGATGCAATATGGCGCCTGTAATTATACAAAAAATTACTATTTCATAGCACGGGTGGAACTGTTTTGCGGGACTGTGTGTGACCGTTGTTACGAAAAATTTGTGCCTGTAAAACAAAATTTATAATGAAATTTGCTGGAATCTCAAGTGGCGATGAAAGTGATGACAGTGAATATGAAAATTACATTGATTTTGAATGATCAAAATCTGATGCTGGACTGTTATTCAACAACCCCAACAACCTACGAGTAAATATTTTTGCGAGAGTTTACTAACGATTTTAATTTTACATCCACCATATTGTATTCTCCATTTTTAAACCTGCGAATCAGACACCAGATTCGTATTTAGCCCAAAGTCCTCGAGTAGCTATTTTTATGAAAATTCGCTAACGTCTGCAATTGGTTCCGCCATATTGCATCCGCCAATTTGAATTTTGAAAATCTTATGCCAGATTCGTATTCAGCGACCTCAAAAACTCTGTATCAAGTAAGTCGTTTTTCTCAGCTCATATCTTATAGTTTTCTGATGTGCTCTTAACGAATCTGAAGCCCATTTTCCAATACCTGTAGTCCTTTTTTCAAGATGATACTCAGAAAGGCCATAAACGTCTGAACTGAAAAGTCTTTGAATTACATAAAGGTCGTCTCCAAACGAAATTTAGTGCTTCCGACTCCCGAGCGTGATTTTAAATTCAAAATGGAGGCCCCAAAATGGTGACATCAAAATTAACCATTGCCAAGAAGATGTTAGCTTTTTAGTTATAACATGTTTTTGCACTTATAATAGAGGAGGGTTTATAACATATCCAATCACGCGCCTGTTGTCAGATTTTTAACATCAGAAATGGCGAAACCACTATCGCGGGCAAAATTTAAAAATTTTCATTCATTCTTATGAAAAGGAGTGACGGAAGGTTCTTGAGGCTCCAGATTACGAATGTATTGACATGTTCACGATTGAAAAATTCCAATTTCTTTTGAAAATTTTTAAATAATGAAAAGACATTTCAATAATAATTATAGGGGTGGGGCAGAAGCTCCTTATCAAGAATCAATCGTTATTTTTTTTTATAAATAACTTTATTTCCAGTACTGTAGAGTTTATATACTGGTTACATAAATTAAGACTGTTTTTGGAAATTATCGATATGTTCAGTTGATAAAACAAGATTGTCGTTCTGTTAGTTACAGTGGCATACATTTTGCAACCAACCTGTAACTACTTTGTAACCGTAAGAGATGACTGACACTTTCAGCTTTGTTAGTTTGGAATATCGATATTTTCAAACTAGGCTACCGCTTCTACAAGTCTCGATGTCGACCGTAGAACATCAGAAATACAAACAGTCTAAATTTAGGTTGTACTTTAAAATACATTACAAAATTATATTAAGTTTAATTTAAAGTAAATATTAATATCAATTTAGGTAATTATGTTATTAAAATAAACGAAAGCTCTTGCATCTTTTCCGCGGGAAAAACCGGTTTTGTAAATCAGATAATCATATCCTTCGCAGTGGCGAGAATTTCACAAGAAATTCATAAAATGCAGGAACCAAAATTTGGTTAGATTTTATTGTAACTTCGTGTATAGAAGTTTTTTGGGACGCTGATTACAAATCTGAAGTCAGATTTCGAAAGTTTAAAATCAGGGATTCAAGAATTTTTCAAAAACATCAACTTTGATCGAAAGAATCTCCCCTTAAATGCGTTAAAAAACGCTCAATAAAATATTAGGGATTTAATCGATTTGTCGATTGAACAAATGTGACCTTAGTATTATTGTTAGGATCATTGTAAACTACGCCAACTTTATAGAAAACGCATACACCTATTTTGATGCTTTTTCTGAAGTTAGTTGATATCTCATCGAAGCTCCGAGGTCCAAAGTTGAACTAGCATTTTCAAAATCGATGTAATCGCCAGCCTGTCTTTGGAAACCGCTTAATCCACCGGGAAAATCCGAACGAACCCTTCGTACCAGAAAGGAACAACCTGGGACTTTGCGGTATCGGTCCTGTAGACGTGGTTCATCGAATGCGCAAGTGCAGCACGAGTGTAATCTCAGGGTGCTAGAGGGGAACTTTAGGGGAAGTCGCGAGTCTATCGGTCGAAATGGTAGAGACGTCCTTTCGTATTTAGATGGAGTTTGCCGTCTACTATAATCAACAACCGTGATCCGCATAGCATATAAGCAGGGTCTTTGAGTCTGCCGAAATTGTTATTCGCGGGTTCGGCCAATGAACGTCAGAGGTGCAGGAGCAAACATGCCGGATCTCTAATGACAAAGAGTTTTGGTTAGATTAACCCAGCGCCTATCGGAAACGGGACCAGCTGTTGATTTTCATGGCTCCCCCTTAACGTTTCCAGGATCGAACTCTCTTGGGGGTGAGCGAATAACAAATGCCACTTCCCAGCAAACGGAATTAAGTGTATCGATTCCGACGTGTCTGGACACGAGATTGTATTGTTTTTTAATGTCCATTTGGTACAAGCTGATATTCATTCTTGACAACTCCAAGATAAATAGACTGTAAACACATTATATTTATTTTAAGCATTCCTTCAAAAAAAGGATGTTAGAGAGTTTCATGCGAAAAAAAGGAGCTCAATTTTCTTTAAACTTGCTGATGTAACCGGCGAAGATTACCTGAAGTCACCAGTTTGGTGAAAGAGTATAAGAAAACTTCTGGGCTTTAAATGAATGAAAGTCATAAGTAAAATGAAAAAAAATGCACAAAAAATAATGAAAACCGCAAGTATACTATTCCGTCACATAGAAGATTCAAGTTGCATTAAAAATTTGTTGAATTTCAACGATGCAAACGACGGCGGGCACATCGACGTGAAAAATACACAAGCGGGAAACTTCCCGGAAAAACTGTCGAGTTAGAAAATAAACGAAAAAATCAGCGCAAAGTTTGTCCGACAACTCCCGTTTTCTACTGTTGTCGGTGGTGGGTGGTATGGGAAAACTGCCTAAACTTCGGTAAAGGACATGTACAGCAGAGTAAATGTGCAGCGAACCTTGCTGAGGGCAAGTTCATCAGCAGCAAATCCCTTGGTTAAGCATGCAAAGTGGGAAGAGGGAAAGTGCGAAAAATCCGTTAAAACCGCACAAAAGCGGATCTGAAATAAAAGTTTAAAAAAAAAAGCCACACAAATTGAAGGAGAGAAAGGATCCCGAAATTCTATTTTACTGATCCCAAACCCTCGCCTACTTGGTTGAATACACGAAAATTGTAAAAGTGACGGAACAAGAAAGGACTGAAAACGAAAAGTGGAGAGATGACGTGAATCTCCGGAGCATGCAAATGTAAAAGAACACAGCAGAAAATGGAATTTTCTTTCGCTCATGAAGGAGACGTTTCACCGAGTTATAGCGTAATTCGATTAGTTCGACTTGGTGGTTACATTAGTATTTCGAACACACTTTCCAAACGAAAATCGTTACCTTCGATATATAGTAAATGGAATTTATTAATTATAATGACGTTGCCAGAGCTTTGGCAAATGCACGCGTGCATGTGCGCACTCGAATCAATCAGAAAGCTTTGATAGAGTCCAACCAAGATGCCAAACCAGGAAATTAGGCAAATTAGAACATAGGGTTCAACTCCATGCTATATTCCGAGAGGAGTTTCGGAGTTGCCAATTAGACACGCATGCAAATGTGCTCGGATCCATGTCCACCAGCATTACGAAACTTTAATTGAATGCAAATATTAATCCTTAGGAAAAGCATTTTTTTATTTTGCTTACAGTTAGCTACGTGTCTGTTTTGTGATTACTTCTCCGAGTATGCAGCTAAGTTCGGTACGAAGGAACCTTTCCACTTCCGCGAAACGGAGATAATACAATTTGAATGCCGAATTCACTCGAGGACTTTGCTAACTTAGCTCATTTAATACACTTTAGTCGCGCTGGTAATACCTATATCAAGATATGTTCTACATCGCAGCTGCTTTTCATCTGGTAGTTTATGCGGTGGAAAGCGATAATTGTCACGAATGAGCTAAGAACGCGCTACACTGCACGAGACGTGGCTGTACTCGATGCTTCCTCGTTGACAAATTTCATGCGTGAAGTTATCTCATGAATAGTTTGGGAAGAACAAAAAAGCTTAGAAGTTACTTTTGTGAATTATGGTAACAATTTACATGATAAATATTAAAACCTAAGTTTAAACACATATATTAAATATTGACTCTTTTATTATGGAACCTTAGATGTCGTTGAATTTTTTAAATAAGTCCATTGGGATCACCACATTTTGGATTAGAAATGGATATTTCCTACCTCATAGAATTCTTAAACGGATAATTTGTCTTCTATATTGCATTATCGACTACTCAAAATACACCCCATGCATATTTCTAAACTGTCCAACTGATCTGGACGATTACTTAGTGAATCGGGTAATATAACTGACAGAAATTGTAGAAAATCTGGAGTCCACCTTTTTTCATTTTTGGAATAGTATATGTCATTGCCTGAGTACATCATCTTATGATTTATTTCATCACCTGGAGACTTCATCGCCTAAACTACGTCATGTAGTACATATTATTTTGTTGGCACTGTATTATTTTACATAATGTGCTATTATTTATCTGGTATCAGTACACTTAATCGTAGCCTATTTCATCGCCCCCCACTTCATAGTCTTCCGTTTCATCGTCTGGACACTTCATCGTCTGGACACTTCATCGTCTACGACACTTCATCGTCTGGACACTTCATCGTCTGGGACATTTCATCGTCCGGGACACTTCATCGTCCGGGACATTTCAGCGCGCTCCATACTTTCTTGTGTTATGAGTTTTTCTACGTGCACCAGGTGTTCAGGTTCGCCGATTACGGGGTCTAGGTGGTTCGCTCCGTAGCTTTTTATGATATTAGCTATTCTACGTGCACTGGGTATTTAGGGTCGACGATTACGTGGTCTAGGTAGTGCGCTTCGTAGCTTTTTATGTTATTAGCTATTCTACGTGCACTGGGTGTTTAGGGTCGCCGATTACGGGGTCTAGGTAGTGCGCTACGTAGCTTTTTATGTTATTAGCTCAAATACGAGCACCAGATGTTCAGGGTCGCCGATTACGGGATCTAGGTAGTGCGTTCCGTAGCTTTTTATGTTATAACGCAAATACGTGCACCAGGGAATCGCAGGTATATGTGGACTCGTAGAGCTTGAATCCACCGTTGTCCCTATGTCATGGGGAAACTCTGCCCCCTAGACCCCATTCTTGTACGGTCGGCATTGGGCCACCCTCCTCTACATATTGCCATCCATTAGAAAAAAAAATTGTGCATACAATCAATTAACCATTTCATGGTATATGCGGAGGGATGCATTTTTCACGTAGGTTTACTCACATCTATTGGTTGGAGGTTAGGTTATTATAAAAAGGGGGGTCTGGGGGGCAGAGCCCCCCAGGACATAGGGACAACGGTGGATCCAAGCACTCCGAGTCGCGCGTGGGTTCGCAAACCTTACAACACCCTGAGGGGGTTAGTTACGTTCAGTTAGTATAAGAAGGGGGTATCGAGGGCGGAGCCCCCCCATGACATAGGGACAACGGTGGATCCGTTCCCCATGGGGAAATTTTTTCCAGGGGAAATTTTTTCAGGGAAATTATATAGAATAGCTAATAACATAAAAAGCTACAGAGCGCACCACCTAGACCCCGTAATCGGTGATCCTGAACACCTGGTGCACGTATTTGAGCTAATAACATAAAAAGCTACGGAGCGCACTACCTAGATCCCGTAATCGGTGACTCTGAACACCAGGTTTTTAGGGTCGTCGATTACGGGGTCTAGGTTTCGCGTTCCGTAGATTTTCATTTTTATAACTAAAAAACGTGCCCCCGGTGTTTGGGGTTGCCGATCATGTAGTCCAGGTATCCACTTGGTGTTAACCAACGATGACCTTGAGGTCAAAGTTGAAGGTCATTTCAAGGTCAAATCAATTTTTCTGACAAACAAAGGTAACCTTGTCCTTGACCTTGGGCCAAATTTGAAAAAATTTGAAGGTCATTTCAAGGTCAAATCAAAGTATGTTCAAATTTGAAGAAAAATAAGCAAAATTTATTTTGTCCTTGAAATGACCTTCAACTTTGACCTCAAGGTCATCGTTGGTTAACTCGAAGTCAATACCTAGACCACTTGATCGTCGACCCTGAACACCTGGTGCTCGTATTTGAGCTAGTAACATAAAAAGCTACGTAGCGCACTACTTAGATCCCGTAATCGGCGACTCTGAACACCTGATGCACGTATTTGAGCTAATAACATAAAAAGCTATGGGGCGCACTACCTAGACCCCGTAATCGGCGACCCTAAACACCCAGTGCACGTAGAATAGCTAATATCATAAAAAGCTACGGAGCGCACCACCTATACCCCGTAATCAGCGGGCCTGAACACCTGGTGCGCGTAGAAAAGCTCATAACACAAGAAAGTATGGAGCGCGCTGAAATGTCCCGGACGATGAAGTGTCCCGGACGATGAAATGTCCCAGACGATGAAGTGTCCAGACGATGAAGTGTCGTAGACGATGAAGTGTCCAGACGATGAAACGGAAGACTATGAAGTGGGGGACGATGAAATAGGCTACGATGAAGTGTCCATAAATCTATTTATCTATTTCATTGTTTGTGATTTCATACATACTATAAAACTGTGAACAGGATATTTGGACGCTGCCATTTTGGCGGAACCACTTCGGCGTCGGCCGTTTTGGTGTAACTACTTTTTGTCTGAGATCAATGAATCTTTCTGTAAAGGGTTACTCATGGTTAAGACGCGAGTTTTAAAAAATCCGACTTTGACCTTGGGTTTGAGCAGAATTACTTATATGATATGTCATGAAGATCATTCCAAAGTCACATACACAAAAATACCTCAATTCAGTCGTTTTGCAGTAATTTACAAATACCGCTATTCTCAGAAAAACTTCGATTGCAAAACCAAGAAGAATGTCAAAACTCAAAGATCATAAAAATTGTGACCTTCATAGGAACTTGAGATTCTACGAAGAAGCTCGTTTATATTTGATAGGTCACTGGGCGTTTGAAATAGACTTTAACCATCAGTAAGATTTTCTATATCAAAACAAACTTTAACGTTCACATGATAATCCTGTTCAAGGATAAAATAACTCTTAGAATTAAGTGACATTTTTTATCTGCGTTATTTTGCTGTATCTAACCTATATTCCTCCTTTGTCCCAGTACTGGTGCATGTGACCTAATATAATCCGGCCTTAGTTCAATACCTTATTCCTCTAGGTAAGGTTATTTTTAAAGCTAGAGATTATTATTTAAATCACTTTGACCAAGGACTATGAAGTTAACCTTAGCGATTACCTTCAAGGTTATTCAGAGGTCAATAAGTTTGGATAGAATTTATATTTTTAAATAGCAACAAGCGAATGTAAGGGTAATTAAATATAGGCTCAAATATATGTTCAGGTTATTAGTCCGATCTAACTTCAAAGGTCACCGTAAGGTCATTTCAATATAAACAAGTTATAAAGACAGTGTACTATCAAGGTCAAATCTAAAATTCTGGATAGATTCCCCGATCAATGTCAAATAAAGTATGACCTTAATTGTTAAAAAAAAACTCACCTCGGGAAATTCTCAACCGTCACTTTTGTGACACCCAGATATAAATTAAGTTACGTTTTGATTCTGTTCTGATTGCTGGACATCTTTCTCTATGTCAGTTACAAAATTATGACGCAGCTAAATGAAGTTTGAAGTACCACAATAGTGATGAGCATTTCTTTCAACAACTGTCGAAGGCAATAGAAAGGACAACCAGGACTACAGTAATTACAGCAAATGACGTCTCTGCGAGGCGTACAGAATTCCTATGGAGACAAAAACTTCAAACGGGACAATATCAAAGTAATTTGTCGTTTCCCAGGTTGAAACGAATCGCCGGGGATGCAATCTCATTCGACGATACGAGATTTAATTATTCAAGTGGCTTTTTTGTCTCGGTGCACGTACGCCAGGTTCCTAATAATTACGCGCAATGCTTTTGGGCGGAAGTTGGCCAATCGCGACAAGCGGCCGAATTCGCAATTACTGCATGGGGGTGGGGGGAGGGGGTCGAACCCGCAACTCGATTGCCAAAAGTTTAAGGGCTTTGTGCGCATATACGCCATAATTCGAGACGAGATAAAGCGGATGGCACGTGGTCCAGAATAAAGCGGCGGCGAATTCCACGCGGCGAGTTTTATCCGCTCTTGACATTTAAACGATCGCGACGGAGATACAATGGGGACACATCCGCACTCTCGCGAATTGGATTCCAGTTCCTTTGTGTACCGTGGGTTCTCTCGCGGGATATAGATAAATATCAGAAACTTCGACGAGACGCATACGCTCGAAACATAATACGACGACGCGGACGCTTTTACGCCGATGTTATTTTAAGAGACGTCATGCCGGGTTTTTTAAACGGCGAATCTGCGCACGCGCCCAAGTACTAACCACCTTAAGGGCTGAACTTTACGGCGGCACTCGTCATTTCGAGCACGGAATAGGAAACCGAGTAAAATAAAGTCTAAGAATTTATGAGCGCGAGAGGTGTTGGAGAAGTTTTCGTTCGACGCTGTTCGTTTGTTCGATGAATTTTTCAAAAAGTCAGATGTTATCATCCGTAGCCATCACAACTTAAAAAAATGGAAGTCTAAAATGGTTCTAAAGTCTGCAAAGGTATTGTTCTTTTCTACCCAAACGGAAAATTATTGAGGCTGGATTCAGGAAGCCTGTGAAGAAAATCAGATTTTGACATGTCCCTTTACCAGGCCCTGGCAAATCGTGTAACGCGTTTTCTGTTAAGGCCCTGATTAGGCAAATGTACAGGACCTGATCAGGACCTTACAATGCCCAATATTTCCCATGCTTTCCAAATTTCATGGTGAAAATATTTACAATAGTATTGCGAAACAATAAATTAATTTTTAATGATTTATTACTACCTGAAATGTAAAAAGGTTGCAAAATAAAAATAAATATTATACAAATCGTCTACATATCCATCACCTACGATTTGTAAAATCTGCTGCGTCGAAACGTTCCTACAAGTAAGTTAATATACAAAATAGACATACATTTCCTTAATAGGAATGAAGTAGATGCGCGATCACGCCTAGTGGCGACTGAACGAATTACATAAAATTTAGAAGTTCAAAAATTGAGACATCCTTATCAGGCTCTGAACAGGCCCCCTGATCTGCCCCTGATTTGAAATTTCTAAAGCAGTTAGCGATTCCCGGAAATTGAAAATAATGCAAGCCTTATCTTCATTCTTATCTAAGCCTTATCTTCCTATATACATGGAAATTGATAGGCTTCCCTACATCAGCTATACTTTATTTTAACATAATCAGGGTTTAATCAGGGCATATCCAGGGGAACCTGATCAGGAACGCCTTACTGGTCAGGCCTTGGTACATATTTAGGCTGCCAGAATAAATTTCCGCTCGGGTACCATCCAAAAGACAAACCTTTAAGCTAAAATATTGCTGAAATATAGCAGAAGATATTTTTCAGATTATTGTGAAACATGAAAAGTTCCTTATTGGCAGTATTAAACGTGATACCAAACTGAGCACTTTAATATTGTCATAACAGTTATTTTGTGTATTATGCCATTCAGTTTTGAGATTAGTCTTACTTCGGAATCCAAGTAGCTTACACAATGTTTGTCGACTAACTATCGACAAATCGCTCTGGTTTATTACTTCCCGATAACCATCCGGTCACCGATACGACATACTAAGGAGGTAATTGTCTCTTTTATGACCGATGATGTAATCCTTAAGACGATTGGTAGGGAGCCTCGTGGATATTGCTCTGTAAGCAATCGTTGAGAAGGGGTCGACATCGTAAAGACATGCTTGCAATCTATGAGCAGTTTTTTTCAGTGTTAATTGGAGGAGTTAAGAAATTGCTTACACTGATTTGATTGCTGATGACAATATAAACACTAGAGGAGATGCTTGCAGATTGCCATAACCTTCAATAACGGCTAAAAATAAAGAAAATTCCATGAATTTTAAGACCGCTGATTAATATAAAATTGTATTTCAAAAATCAATGTTTATTAACAGCATTAATAACCTTGTAAAATACAAGGTCATTTTTTATAAAAAAGATTATATCAACATTTATAGTAAAAATACTAAAACCACGTCAGCATTTTACTGTTGAATGTTTTAATACCACACTACCCAACTACTCCGAAATCCTGTCGTAAAATCTACATACCCCAAAGGCTATAATATTATCTTTATTATAATAACAAATTGAGTCATTAAAAAGGAGCCAGTGCTACGCATAAAACGGTTGCACGTCCTTTTTAAAACACATTATTAAAGTAATGAATATTCCAGCACTTTTTCACATTCTACATAAGTTATTCATAGACGCTACTAAGCATACATCCAGAGATCCACATAAAAAAACGTATGCCGTATGTGTCGAAATTGGATAAAATATGAAAATGAGGAAAGATTTCGCCGAATACCATACAGCAATGTAGTTTCTTGACTTAATCGTCAAAGCAACATTCGTAGCAGGGAGTAGACTGGCGTACTAACTTTACTCCCATAATTAATATATTTGCACACATATCCATATACATACTGGGCCAACTTTGTCCGCTCGACAGGATCGTGTACGTTTAATCGCAAAAGCGTGGAGCGTGTCTGTTTGCACTTAGCGGCCCTGTACAATCGTAGATGCGGACTCCGATGCGATGGAATCTCGCAGAATTTGTACTTATACAAACCACCGCTCGCGACAGAATATTAATTAACAGCTGCACTTAGTTATGTTTCCGGCGGACTCTAACGAACAATGGTGTGCATTTACCAAAGGCAATATGTTTGTTTGCGATTCTAATATGTATTTATTAATGCTCGGTGGGGCGTCGCAATTATTTCGCATGATGTTTCAAAGTTTAAAAAATTCGACAATCTCATAAATGTGACGAAAACTGAACCCCCCTTCTCCTCTTAAGCAAACAATAAATGCTGGTAAGAATGTAGAATTATACGTATACATTTACGAAAGGTCCAAGCCCCCCACCCCTGGTGAAGTATTTTTAATTTTATAGAAATGATTTATTAGATGGAGTCATTTTCTCGGTGAATTATTGTCCACACCTTGCCTAATTCAAATCACAACAAACTCAACAAATTATGAATTAAAAATGTAAATACCATCAACAGATACCGCTAATAAACAAAGGTAAACAAACTGGTTGACACGTCAATTAAATTCTAAGATATAATGCAATGATTCAGAAATACATAAAATATTTCTGCAGTGTATTATAAGAAGAAACCATCGTTTTCTTCATAAGATTCGTTAAGGACAGAATTTACTCATTTAACCTCGTTGAATACAGGGTCAAGGAATGTAAGCATTTGTCCTTCATATTTAGTCTACGTGACAATACGTTGACGTCATAAACTACCGCTACTTTTTTAATGTAGCAATGTTTTACAAATGTAAAAGGAAAGTAAACAAATTAAAATTCAACAATGCCCTATGCTTTAAATAATGTCTACATTGCTTTCTATTCATAATATCTTGTATTCGTTATTTGTTTTTAGATTTCATGTTACACTTTACAATATGCTGTACATATATTATTTATATAATACATTGTGCAACTAGGGAGCAAAGTAGGTGTTTGTGTAGACGAATGCGAGTCCGAGTGAAGAATGCAAACACCTATTGTCCCTCCTGCGCATACTATTTTTTCATACGCGAACATGCGACATAGAGAGTAAAATAATATTTCTCACACTCTGTGCGCAAAATGCTATTTTGCTCCCTAAATTGCGGGAGCAAAATAGCACATTCTCTCCCTAGGGAGCAAAATAAATATACCCGGGAGCAAAATAGGTTTTTCGCATTCTGTGGGCAAAATACTATTTTGCTCCCTATATCGCGGGAGCAAAATAGCACGCCCTCGTATGAGAAAATAGTATGTGCAACTAGGGAGAATAGGTATTTGTAGACTCGTGCGAAATGCCGTCCTCGCTTCGCTCGGGCGTCAAACTCACACTCATCGGCAAACACCTATTTTGCTCCCTAGTTGCACAATCTACTATTTACACTATGAGAAACTTATTTTGTTCCCAGGTGCATTTATTTTGCTCCCTTGGGAGAGAAGTGTGTGTTTTGCTCCCGCAATATAGGGAGTATGAGAAAATTATTTGTCTTTCGAGTCACAAAGTCTATTTCATTTACTAATGATAAAAGTTTCGGTATTTTACGAAACTCCCAATAAAATTCACTGATATTATGTAAACTACATTGAAAAAGTAACAAATTAGAAGGGACCAGTATAAGTTTGGACGAGGTATATAATTTATGGCTGGGACCAATGTAGTTATTAAGAGTACCTTTTTGCATATTTGCGTTACAAATGTATACTTAAAATAGGGTGAGTATATATATAAAATTTCAGTATCTATTCTCTCCGGGTATTGCATCGGCAATTTTTGTAGAGATCCTTTTATCTCCATATTAGAAAATCGTAATTTAGGTTCAATTCAATTCCAGTAAATTATGATCCTACAATAACTTACTACGCACTACCTTCAACATAAAGAATGTTTTTTGGCGAAGTTCCCTCGAAAAAATAACTCTGCGATACTTTTACCAAGAGTTAATATATAAACTTCGCATCTGCATTCACGGCGACTTTGTCGTTCGGCATCGCGGTAGTGCATACGTAACGGGTCTCACCGAAAGTGTGAAATACGGGCAGCTGTTTCCGCACTCCACCTTTTGGCCGATTATTTATTCCATGGCGCGGAAAGGGAAAAATGCACGCCATCAGTCATCTCCCGAGACGAGACGCTCGGTTTTATAGCCTCGACGGGATTGAACTAATTATTCATCAGAGGACGCTATTGTTGAAAGGTTCCGATTTCTTCCCCCGGATGCGAGTCGAATTTTACGTGAGGAAGGTCGTTGGTACCCCTCGACGTCGTTAGTGGTAATTGTAGAACGACGTCGTTCATCTCTGGTTGGAAATCTAGTATTTTACCAAGTGCATTTGCATAATTCATTATAAATCGCGTTCTAGTACCTTACGCGTCAACTCATTCATCATTCTATATCTTATCGAGCGAATCTTATCATCGTCCGAGTATACTCTCGGTCGGAGCAACGATGGGCATCAAGCTGCACCGTGAATTCTCGCGAGTAAGATAAGAGAAATTACGGTATGTCACGATGATTCTTTCTTGCATTTGGTGGGAATGTTTTATTTTCAGCTGCTCTTAATTGCGGTTTGACTTCGATTTCTTTTGTGTAAATTATTAGCCTTGGAGTTGAAATGGTTCTCTAAGTTTTTCATCTAATTCAAATGGCAAGGCGTTAGAACAAGCTCGAGGCTATCTTTGAAAATCATCAAGCCATTTGCTGATTAATTTAGTTTTAGCTGTTCTTAACCTTCAATTTATGTAGTACGAATAATGAATATGAATAATGAGTTTTCATGAAAATCTTAAAATCTGGAAGCAAATTGACGTCATCTTATCATCGATGTATTTAGAAATTTTCAGTCGTGGAGTTAATATAATTTCGTGATATTTTTGTTTTTGGAGTAGTAATGTTTTATCTAAAACTGCTCTTAATTATTACCTGTCTTCATTTTATTGTAAATGATAAATTAGGGTTGAAATGGTTCTCTTAATCTAGTTGCTTGACATCATCATCATGGGTATCTTCCAGAATCGTCAAGCATTATGAGAGATACTCTAGTTTCAACTGCTCTTAATTTCTTTTTGTCCTCAATTTATTAATAATTAGTTTTGGAGCTAAAACGCTTTCGTCAGTTGTTCGATTTCGATTATTTGAATAACGTACAGCGCTCGACTATTTTCGTGTAAATCCTAAAAATGAGTAAACACTCGTTGGGTGTGTTTGGTTTCCAGCTGCTTTTACTATTTGTTTACATTCCAAGTGTATGGTAAATTAATATTCATGGAGATCAAATAGTTTCAAATGCTTTCCATCCTCATCCATTTGGACTGGAGTATTTGAGTCAATCCATAATTGCCATAAAACATTTGAACGTTTTATTATAAAATGGGTTTTTAATTCTTTGACTTAAATAGTAGCAAATTTAGTCGTGGATTTGAAATGGTCCTCATTCCATTGAGAAAGAATGCATTGTGCTAAAATTTTGTCTCGAAGGGATTCTTATTCCAGAACGGAAAAAAACAGTTTATGCTCAGCACAAACTGTCAACCCAAGCAGTCTGTATGTAAGAAAAGTTTGGATAACAGGGCAAACCACTGTTGTCTTCAGCACAAACTTCCACTTGTGTACCCTCACTTTATTTATTGTTCATGATTATTCATCTAGTTAAAACCGATTCATAATTTCCTTCTACGTCCATACAGGATAAACTGTAAAGTACTCGAGTACTCGTCCATGTACATTTTCAAAAAAAAAAACGATAAGTGATCTTGCAATTAATTATTTTCAACTGCTTTTATTCGTTACATATCTACGAATTACTTTTTCCAAATAATTAATTGACAATTTGAAATGCTTACATAAGGTTCTCATCTTTGCTCACTTTTGTATTCTGGAGCAATAAAGTATTTCAATAACGAATCTGATAATGATTGAAAATGTTCAAGACCGGTTGATGTATTCAACTCTATCTACCAATGCCTACGTTCTAACTTTATAAAATACTTTAATATTAGGATGAAAACTTCGATCAGTATTTGTGAGCATTTGAAAATGGGTTTGAAAAGAGGTGGATATTTTGTCAAGGGAGGTAATGTGCGTCATATTAAATTTCTTAACGATGTATTCCTGGAGTTTTGAACTATCAGACAATAGAATACAAACTACGGAATCAATTTTCTTTTGATATTTTCGAATAGCAGATTCAATGAGGAATGTCCTCGTACTTTTATTATTTTTAAACTATAGTTTATGTTTTTACAGTTCAAAATAAAAAATTGTTCTTGGTAGTAACAGTCACCAGAAAAGAAATAATAACAAATACATACATTGAACCTTCTTTTGGTCAATTACGAATTAAAAATAAAATTAGAGGATAGAAGCCGGAATTCGAAATAAAAATTACTTCCAACTAGTTGGTCTAATTTAATCTTATAATACTGAAGGGTTCCTGATAGTTCTTTAAAACAATCATCGAATTTTCGTTGAACGTACATAGAGATGAAAAATGTTAGTAGAACTATAAAAAAAGGTAGAAATGATTTATAATAATGGTAGAATTAATAATATGAAAAGTTGTCATTGATAAGAAGGAAGGTACTTTTATAATTCAGATTCTTGTAAAATATAGTATTAATTAATCAATAATCATTTTTACAGTGACAAGATATTATTTCCTTTTAACCATTTGGTTTAAAAATTGTGGCACAACGCCTATTAGTGTAATCTTGACGAACTTAAAATGTTAAAATAAAAGGAACCTAAATATCCTGCAGCTGTAGTGAAAGGAGATCTGTACACAAAAGAACCGTGTACGTAGTACGCGAAGAAGGTGATTCGAAGTGTATGTAAACATTAGAAACTTCGTGCGAGAAATATCCATAATCTATTTTGATGAAGGTGACTCGTGATATAAACATTTAAGTATCATTTCCATCGAATCATAATGCGAAACTATTCCCCTTTTCGAAAATTAATAAGAACAACCATGAGTAAAAATAATTTCCCGGTTATTGCAAATAACCTTTACATTCCGAGGAGTCAAACATCATGGAAAATACAAACAATATGGACCTAAAATTATAAGGTTATAACAGGACGTCAATTTAAAGAATATATAATTTAAAAACAATATTAGAAACTGTTATTCAAATTGCACCTCTCGAAAGTCGAGAGAAGAAAAACTCAACAGGTCAGTAATTTCTGCACAGCCGTACTTTAATATCTAATAAAAAAATGTCGGTGAAAAAAATTTTCCTCGCACGAAAACAAAGTCGTTTCACACGCGATCTCGCCGTTTTAGGACCATCACCCAGACTCTTTGGTAATTACGACTCATTCCGAAGCTCCCAACTTTCCCTCTATCATAAACCTTGAACTCGTGCCAGGTCGCAAAGTTCCGACCCGCGAAGACCAGCGCAACTTTCGTTTATTACCAAAAAGAAAAAATGGACTCCGATTTCGTCCCGGTCCACTTTCCGTTACCCGATTATCGTTCGCAATTACGCGAAAATCGCGGGTAATTACGATCGGACGCGTTAATGGAAACGCTAACGAGACCACAAAAGCTTTCGCGGTTGAATTTTTTGCCAGCCGCCACGTGAGCGGCGCAAGTGTTTTTGTTTCATTACGAATGTAAATTGCGTATCGAATCGCTAATTGAATGCCCTCTATATATACGCCTCATATACGGGTGTGCACACTGGTTTGGCGAAAATTATGCTCGTGGGACGTGGCATCGGTCATTGTCGACGTATCCAGCCCTGACTGAAAAACGGTGTCATCTTAATTGATCGATAGTGATCTATCGGATAGACCGTCGAGAGCGCTAATAGACGTCTAGATGCATAGGGGGACATTGGCTTCCGGCAAAAAGCCGTCGTCGCTCTTTTGTTCCCCATCGATAGCGACAAAGGGACGCACCCCTAACCACTAAGCTACTGTCGATACCGTTGTGCAGCCGCTATTTGTTATTTGGGTTTCCTCGCGGAGGTTTTGGTAATTAATGCTTTCATCGGGTTTCAATTTGGCGGCGTAGCTTTCGTCTCATTATAATAATATCCCAACAACCTCCATGATACGTTGTTCCCGGATTGTCTTTCACGTATGCGCTTTCATACGTTGGAGGATGCTTCGTTCCCAAGTCTTTGGACTGATGCTTTTAGCGTCGAGTGACTCTACCGCAGTTATTTTAGAAGGATTCGGATAACATATCCCTTTTCAACGAAAATGCCATTCTACAGGAAAAACTGATCTATTAAAATAAATAAAGAATGAGGAAGTTTTTTAAATCGGAATGAAATATTTTGTACTTTAATGAGTAGGATGTGACAAATGCATTTCTAGATATTTAATTATGTCATATTTCTAACTTCTAAAAAATGTTACTATTTGAAACAGATTGAAAAGAGGACATATGTCTTAAATCGCGCATGCACTGTAGTTACTCTTCCTGCTGCTAGACGCTATTGTGTTTCTCAATTGCTTAATAACTGGATCTCCGTTGTATATTTATTTGACTATCTACACGGAAAATAATGTTTGTATTGCCGCAGCCTAACGCGTGTTGTTGGCGCCATTGTCTTACTGTAGGCTCATATTTATTGTTTATACGCTTGCGCTCCTGTATTCTAAGAAAACTCTTGTGCTCGGTAGCACAATAAATGCTTATGCTGAGGTCGTTATGCCGTCGCAAGGTAATATTGAGGACACAGCCATATCGGCACCACAATATTTTGCTGTCGCACCATAACATTAGCCTGTCGTGGCGTAAAATTACTTTCCGTGTAGTCCAACAACGAGAGCTCGAATGACATCTGGTCAATAAATTAAAATCATGATTTCAAAAATGTATTTCTTCCCTTTATAATGCAATATTTCCCACCCTAAATCGTACGGACGTTTAAAATGGCAAAAAAAGTC
Organism: Trichopria drosophilae; assembly: GCA_030407085.1. Classification (NCBI taxonomy): domain Eukaryota; kingdom Metazoa; phylum Arthropoda; class Insecta; order Hymenoptera; family Diapriidae; genus Trichopria; species Trichopria drosophilae. The sequence continues at coordinate 114,573,720 of CM059585.1, read as the reverse complement.
TTTTTGTGGTATCCCCTGAAACCCCTACTTATTATGTTTACATGTGACGCGAGCGCATGTTTAGCCGAAACCTTTCGAGGGTTGCCGATCTTTGCCGAATATTGCGAGGAAGTGACACGAAGCGTATCGATATAATGTTGCGGGGGCATTGTAAGTGAAGCATGTAACTTAAGACGGAGAGTGTTGTTTTACAGTAGAGTCCCGATATAAGTACGTCTCGCTATATTTACGTGCCAGCATATTTGCCCGGCTCCAACTCGTTATACTTGCCTATAGCCGCTCTCTTTTTCTCCCACATTGCAGGCTGGGGCCTCAAGAAGGGCCTGCTGTGACGTCACGAACATAACGCGACTGAAGGGAGCGAAGAGGCGACATTCCCCTTCTTTTGGTAAACATAACGAGCCAGGAGGGGCAGGCGAGGAACCGGTGGGTAAATATACCAGGACTGTCCCGTATTTGTATATGTCTTATTATTTTTATCATAATAGACTACATTTTATCGTTTAGTACACGCTTGAATTACTTGTTTTACAAACAAATAATCAATGGTAATTTAATTATAGCTTCTCCGGTTATATTTTTATAACATACAGTCGGGTTATGGGAACTGTATAACTTAACTGTATAACATCCAAACCATCAAGGGAACCGATGCGAGATTACAATCGATCCGATCGGAGATTCCAACGATCATCAAACCCTTTTTTATCGGTGCAGTCTGCAACATCCTTTCCAATAAACAAAAATACATGCAAATGCTGCAAAAATTAGACAGAACCATGGGAAAAAACGAATTTATATGACATATATGCGAAACGCGATACGGTCGTTTGTATATTACAGCAGCTTTATTTTCAATGCCGGCAATTATTATCCTAATTTCGAAAGCCACCGCCGCGGACCCTCCGCTAATTTATTCCGGTCACGAGCGACGACGTGCCACGTTTATATCTATATATAATATATATCCATAGACGCATACATACGACCCTTTGTATATACGTAGACGACGAGCTTGCAGGACTTAAGTTGCAAGCTTGTCATATACGAGCCCTGCTCGCGACATTCCCTGGAAAATGTCGCGGATGCTCGCACCAGCCTGATGCGAATTTAATGCCAGAGCGGGCCCGGGGCAAATACGTGCCGAACCGGGTTTGTTCTACCGCGTTACATAGGCAAAAGCGAAACATTTCAATAGCAGATTTACGCGATACACGCCCGCGACAGAGCCGTATATGCGGTATCGTGTTGCATTTTCGACTGCGAGAAATCGATTTACGTATTACCGCCAACAATGCATCGCGCGGCTATCGGCCGTGTACGATCGTGCACAAAGAGCGTGAAATAATGAACTTTTCGTAAAGTCAGCGCAACGAAAAGCAATCCAAAAACGTTTGACATTCAGCCGAAATGTCGGCTTTTGATGTCGACGACCAATAATTGATACAGCAACAGAACGGCCGGTGGATCAGAGCTATCCAGTTTTCATAATTCCAACAAGCATACTTGATGCATGTTACCAAAATGGCCATCCGTGCAAGCGAAAGCGCCGATTAATCGTTACTCTGGAAATCCTCTGTTAAAGGGAATATGTAATTCAGATAAGTACATACTTATTTTTTGACATTCCGAAATACCATAATTTTATTGAAAATTTCCAACATTGAAGTGTAATTATTTTTCGACAGTAGTCGAACGGCGTTCCAATCTAATCAATGCATACAGACTTTTTTTCAAATTTTGGCATAAGTATGATGAAACAAAGAAACTTAAATACAGAATATATACTTGTCTATCACCGCTCTCTTTTTCTCCCAATTTGCGGGCTGCGGCCTCAGGAAGGGCCTGCTGTGACGTCACGAGCATAATGGACTAAGAGGAGTGGGAGAAGCGGCGCTTCCCTTCTTTTGACAAATATAAGGAGACGGGAGGGGAAGGTGAGGAACCAAACGGACAAATATACCGGGACTCTACTGTAATGAAAAGATGTAACGTGGGTCAGTTTGTAACAATTTAAATTAAATAAAACGGCTTATGCTCACCAATTAAAATTCTATATTTTCCCCCTCTCGGCTGACTCGCGTGCATTCCCGAGGAGGAACATATTTCAATCACGATGAAAATTTGACCGTTTTTTAATGGAAAAGGTTATTTTTATCATCAGGCGAACAAAGCAGAATTCCCACATTGAAAAAAGAAACTTAAATTTTTGTATTTTCATTAAATCTGACAGTCTTTTCTCATTAAATTTATGTAATATATTATTTTCGTGTAAAAACCAACATTTTTAGGAGTTTTTTAGAGTGACTTATGGGGCAGGTACATCCTGTAACAAAGGAACTAAACCGCACTTTTTCTCCCTACTTCTTGTAACTTCTCTCGCCAATTCCATTAGCCATAGAATCCAGTATGTGAGAGGAAGGGAGAATGGAAGGGGAAAACTCGGCACTGTGGTGGGAGGTACACCTTGCTCGACGCGCCGCTATACGGTTTAGTTCATTGTCTTCAGGAAAGCGACGAAAAATCGGTCAGTGGCTCTGGAAGTTCGTATCCAAGATAAAAATAGACCAAGTATTGTTCGAATTTCAAAAGTCATCTAATTGTAAGCAAATAAAGAAATACCAAAGTTTTGATGAAGATATTCTCAAGTTGGACTAATCGTTATAGGAAGTCAATGCACTTGGCGAGAATATGAAAGGAACCGAAACATATGCAGAATTATTAATTGTAAAATTGTCATATTACAAACTAGTAAAAACAAATTATTTTAGTCTTACAGATTTAAAAGTTATCCTACTCTTTAATATCGTTAAAATTTTATCAACCCAACATCCATTTAAGCAACAAAACCCTCTAAATTTTTAATTCCCAGTTTTTAATAACCAAGTAAAAATTGCTTCAGGGTTATCAAAAATTGGCAAAATAAACAGTGTAACCCTCTCCTGTGGTTTCATAGAAATCAAATAGATGGCTCACTCATGGACATTCCCCTTGTATTTACACAAATATGTCATAACCGCACTTTGCTGCTCGTATTATTTGCTTCCAAAACGATGTTCAATCGGTATGCATGGCTTGTAACATTCGCGCCCATCCGAATATTAAGTCCTATATTTGATGGACAGGCAATGTTGGCTCGATAACACAAAAGCTATTTTAGCGGAGCTGTGTCAATAAACTGTATTGAAGCTGTACACCGAAAGATTCGCTTCAAAAGGGTGAATGGTTATTATTTTCAATTTCAAAATGGTTATTATTTTTATTTTGGCAAAAATTTAACGGCGAATTCACTCAAAGTAACGTTGCATTTTTTTCTAACGGGATATATTTATTAGGTCTGTAGTCAAATTAGTGTGCTTCAAATTTATATTGAAGCCTAAATATTGTGTTAAATTTTTCTAGAAGTCATAATTTTCTTTAGAGAGCTCCTTATTTGCTCACCCCAAAAATGTAAAATTTAAAATTTTGTCACTTCATTGAGCAGTGACAGAGTAAAATATTTCATCTAGTAACAATTCAACTTCATTCCAATGATTATGGGTTAGGCTTGAAATATAAGTGCAATCCCGCCAAGTGGTGCAAATCGGGAGTCTTTTTTTATTCTGGCCTGCAAAAAAAATATAATTTGTAACTAAAATTACAACTTCCAGAAAAAATTCCCCTATCCTGCTGACTTTACAATCCCATGTTAAGGTGAGAGTACAGAATGAAAGGTATTATATTATGATCAGTAATTATATTTATTGTTGACTATTTATCTTTTTTATTTTTAAGTACAATAGTTCTTTTGGTTATTTAAGATTTAATGACTACTACTTAAATCAAACTGTTCGAGATTCACAATAATGAGTAGGGGACATTGAATATGGACAACTTCAACCCTAAAGTAATTATGTATCGATCGTTCTGTTTGGTAATAGCATCAAGCACGCGATCTACGTCTGTTATCTTTGTAACTTGAAAAAATAGAAAATCAGCGAGAACTGAGGTCCTTGTACTCACGGCTAGTAGATAATTTTGTTAACCTGTACCTTAATAATAAATGTTGTACAGATTCAGATTTTTTAAAATTAATGCATCAAGAAAAGTTAATGATGAAGGATATAAATAAAAACAAACATATCCGTATCAACAACACTTTGAAAATCAACAAGAAAATATTACCTCTTGATTTAATAAAATTTCAGCCAATAAAATTGTAAAATTCAACCATATTTTATATAATGTACATGAAATTGAACTTAAATTGTTTACCAATCTTCAGAATTAGTGGACCTTATCGATTTTGTATCACAGGTAAATAATCCCTCGTCCAATTTGGACTATCATGTCAGATGTCCGCAACTATCACCTACTAACATGAACTAGCCTTTCTGAAATTTTCGCAAAAGTTTTATGTGACGGGGTCAACTGGACTCCAGATTTGCTATAATGACACGATTTTTTTTTGTAGTCCTAAATTATAATTGCCTTCCGTTTTATTTATACAAATGGTGTCCAAAAGTTATTGTGAATAAGTTTTTATATAAAATATTGTTTACCAACACTAAGGCCATTTCCGTAGAAACTTTTCGCGCTGGTTCACCTTGGTTTGGACCTTTCCCTTGATCTTCAAGGTTATTTCAAGGTCACTTTGTTTTTTTTAATGTACAGACCTATTTTGATGTCTATAATAAAAAAAAACAGAAAAGTTTATATCAAACTTGTCTTGTGAAAACCCAGAAGCGGAGGCGAAATCGGCTCCCAAAGGCGCGGATTTTGTGCAGGTGTGACAACAAAATTTCGTGTATATCACGGGCGAGAATGAAGGCATCGAAGACAGGCGCGTGGTGCAAAACAAGTGGGAGAGACGGTAGTCCCAATCCCATCCTTTGCGCCCTAGATATACAAAATACTATTTGCGACCTTGGAAGGGTCAAATATGAAGGTCAAGTGTCTGAAAAATAAAAATTAAAAAATGTTGTTTGTTTTTTTTCTTTGCTATTTTAAAGTTAAAAAATTAGATGAAAATATATGCGAGAATATATGTATTATATATGTCACATGTTGCATTTTTCGCTGAAAATATATGTGCATTTATTTAACATATAAAACATTTCACTATCGTTTGGTTGATTGGTCCATGAAAATGCCAGACGGATATTTTGAGTCCTCAATTTTTATATGTAAAAATTCAGGTCACCTATTATATGCCAACCTCATTTTGATATTCTCTGTTAAGTTTCAAGCAAGCTACATAGAACCTCGTCACGCCATGACGATCTTGACGCAACTGCACCAAAGTCCTCCATTAGTTTCACTACGATTCCCTCTTTAGGTAGCTTCAGTTTCCAGAACATGCAGTGCTTCCAAGTTCAAACAAAGCACTGCACGCCCCAAGTATATTTAACAAACTCGTAATCCAGTATAAATCGAAGAACAAAATATTCATTGAAGAAAGGAAGGTTTACACGGTTGGAAAGTTCCTTTCCCCCTAGTTGACGGAAGATCAGTAGCAACATTGACTAAAACAATCGCTAAGTATCATCAAACGCATTCAACCGCAACTTCAGAATAATGAATTATCGCGAAAACAACGGCAAAGAGCAGGGGCATCGACATCTTTAGTTCGACAGCATTATTCGATGACGAGAATAACGGTGGAGACGAAATATTTTGTTAATATTGTTTGAGGGGGTGAGTTGGGACGACTATGGGAAAAAGTATCTCGGTTCGTTGTGCAATGGCAATTATTAGATTATCGTCAGCCGTCGCTTCTGTTTACATCCACGTTGCATTTTTCTCCATGCCTCCCCCCGCGCAACCCTGCTGTATGCAATTTTGCCCCGTACTGGCTTTGTGCAGATTTTATTCGATTTATTAACGGCGAACGACCTGACTTTTCTTTGAGCGCGCAACTCACCCCCTAGGTGGGGCAACTCCCCCCATGTCTATCCCTACCGGAACATTCACCCCAACACTGTTTACCCTCTCGAACGTTGCCATCGCGTCGGATCCCTCCGTCGCACCTGCGATACATAGTTTCATCCGCTTTTCAATCGTCTCGATTCTGTATCTCGGTATTGTTTTCCCCGGAAACTTGGATGCTGTTTCTCCATACCTTGTCCCATTTTGTTCCTCCGTCCCCATTCTGTCCGCGGCTGTCTCTCGCAATCCACCTTTCAAACTTCTCGGGGTATTCCAGCTCCCGCGAATTTTCAAATAACTTAATCTGTCGACCGCGAAAGCTTATTTCCCCTTTTCGAAAAGCTCCGCGATGCGTAACATAAGTTACTTATTCATAACCCCCGATGCGCAAGCGTAACGATGCACAACGAAGCTAGAACGTCGGTACTCGCAAAGGACATTAGAGACCTGCCGAGGGCGACGATATGAATGGGAGACCCGATGGTACGGGTGAGAGAGTCGTCTAGGTTCCGAGTAATCCTGAAATTATGTATTCCGAATTTCATCAAGTTGTCTTTGACGTGAAAAAAAAAACGTCGTTTTCCCGTCAGCGGTCGCTCCTTCGGTCCAAATTGGTCGTCGGGTCGCGGTCGCCGAGCGTTTCAGAGGCGGGCACGTAGTTAAACGCATGAATATACATCGAGTGGAATTGAGAGAAAATTTATAACATGGGCAAGCGCTGAGTAATTACGAGTACGTACGTAATTAGAGCTTTTGAGGGTTCGAGGAAAACGGATTTTGAACATCGATAAAAGCAGACGTATCTGTATGACGGACGGTGTTTTGTTTCGATTAATTGCGCACGGATTGTCGTATATTTTGCAATCAGAGCCATCGAACTTTTGCCATGGAACACCGGAATGATATTGGCGTTTCCATGATGCTCGTTTACGGTCGACAATAAAAAGTAATCCTCGCGAATTCGTTAAGAGATTTCGCGATTTTCAAAGTGATCCCAAAGCCAATGCCTCGGGGAAGGTGAATATGAGATCGGAATTTGCTGCATGTTGGAGCTTCGAAATTGGTGCAGAAACCTCAAAGGACATAATGTATTTTTGTAAATAGCATATTATCTAATTAGGTTGTAAAATATTTTATAGAACCATCCAGAGTGCTCTAACTGTTATTACGGACTGTGCCAGTTGGAAAGGTACTTCTCGATGAGTGGTTGCAGAACTAGTCTATATAGGGCTATCCTGTATCCAGTGCATCTTTAACCTTCGCCGGTAACACCTCCTAAAATTGCTAAGAACGACACACGGGGTCTACCGGACCCCAGTGCTTAAAATCGCTCCTGTATTAGAAGAGTAAGCCGTAGCAAGTTACAGAAATTCTGAGACGTTGTTCAACCATCCCAAATCATGACTGCATTGTTCAATTTGTATAAGTTTGCATCTAACATAGTAAAGATCATTACAAATTAAAAAAAGTGCTGAAAATGACTTTATTTACTTAAAAAAACATACCTTATTATATTTTTAACATTTTTTAATGAAATTTCCTGGACGTACTTTGCAGATTGCGGTCTTATAGGAAAAAAAAAGTCTATTGATGTACAATTTAAAATAAGTATTTATTTAGATGAATGAAGTGCATAATCTTTAAAAAATAAAATACATAATTTTTACCTACATACTTTGTTTATGTATACATAATTTTTAAATATAAGATATATATCTGAACAAATAAAGTAACTTATATCCTGATAATCGAAAATTTCTGAATCATCTTCGCCAATAGTTTCATCTTCCTCAGCCTCTTCTAATTGCTTACGAATATTACGAACTCATAAATTGAAAGCCATCTCTAAAACTAAATGTCTCATAATATTATTGACAGTAAATAATTGATGTACAATATGCTTTATTTACCGCGTTATTTCGACTATTTATACTACACGAATCATGAAATAAAAGCTTTTTTGTTTTCTTCTAAGTACACACCACAGTCACACTGGGGTCCGCTGGACCCGCCACGAAATCAACTAACTTTTGTAACGTACCACGAGTATACTGACGTTTGTCAGACAACGGCATTACCAGAAATTTATTGGTATTGCTTTAAATTACCGATAGGTGTTCCAATAATTCCAATTTAAAACTATAATGAAGCGAATTATTTACGTTTGAATTCATCATGGGGTCTGCTGGATCTCCAGTGACCTGCGAAGGTTAAGATACCGATAGCATTAAATAAATAATGCGAAAAGTTCCACGTGGAATCTTAGTTGGGTGTATAACAATAATGTGTAAAGTCTTGATGCCGCTTTCATCATAACAACCTAGGTGCATAGAAAAAACTTGGCTGCATCTGAAAGCATCAAGCGATTGGTTTTACAATGATTTTAACAGGACTATACTAATGTAAACACAGCCAAAGAGCTAAGAACAAAGAATCCAGACTATTAAAGAACACAAAGTGAACCCTACTAGAAAATAAGACCAGTATTGCAGTTGTTCTGGGTTTCATCCAATGCATCATGTTCACCAGAAAAATTGCGCAAAAATGCCATATGAGGGTGAAGCTTCCATAATCAACTTGCTTTCGGGCTGTATTTGCTTCTACTTTTCGATACCATACCCGTAAAATTCGACTTTATGAATTGAGTGGACATCGCTCACCCCCACGAAAGCAAAAATTAGTTGCAGCAACCAACAGCTTGCTGTATTCAGATTCAACTAATTCGTACTCGATTTCGTGGACTCACATAGAGCAAAGACTTGGCTGGATCGAAGAGCACCAAGTGGTTGGTTCCTACAACGAAACCTTTTTTCCATTAACCCAGTTAGTAAAAAGTTAATCGAGCTCATTATCTGAATTTTATGGTTATGTTACCGAAATGTTTATTTTTGGACCAAGTGCGTAAAATAGGATTTGATGTAGTAGGCATAAAATGTTTTTGAGTTTTCTATTTGAAGGCCTCATATGCCAATCTCACGCCTCGATGAGAGCAAAGTTTATTTTACTCCCCAGGAGACGCGAAATACACATTTTACGCATAAGCATCAAAGCTTTTTACACATAATGCATCAAAATATATATTTAAATACAGTTTTAAAGAACGCTGATTATAGAACCTTCAACCTAGTATAAAATACAACCATATTTCGTACAAGTTTCCCAGAAAAATCTAGAAAAACTGACTGGAATATACTAGCTTCATTTTTCATTTTCTACACTTTACCAACTGATACCAACCATATTGACCGTCAAGTTTTTTTCATATTTTCGAAAGAGAATACCCAAAATATGATCATTGCTTCATTCTAACAAATAAATTTTATGTTACTACTAATATAAACTAAAAGTTTGATTCTACTTTTTAGCATTAAAACGCAATGAAAATAATATTCTTTCCATTGCAGTTACTCCAACAAATTAGACTAGGCGTTTTTTGTAGTAGAAACCGTTTCTCGACTGGCATTTTAGAAAATGTTTTGAATTGAAATAAAACCGAAATTTTCAAGGTTTTTTCTTCACTCTTTATTATTTCTCAATTATAAATTTTAAAAAATTTTAATTTTCGAAGATGATGGAGTCGAAATAACAACTGCAGTAACGCTGAAATTATCTGTACTTTTTGAATAAAAAATGCTAAAAAATAAAACAAAACCTATATTCAAATGGAAATAAACAAATTTTTTATGCGCGCAATATTATTAAATGGAAGTAACTATGAAAATTTCGTTTTAAACAAGAAAATAATGATATTAGTGCTGTATTATCACATAATTATGCATACACAAAATTGTCAAACTGAAAAACTTAAATTAGAACGATATTTTTGGTTGAAATAACGTTCCACTTTCTTGTACACTTGAATTAGAAACCCCTTATATAAATCGCAACTGTAATCTAACAGTTCACGTATTAAAATATTTAAATAAGATTGTGAAGCTAGAAATTGAGTTAATTTAAAACCCATACCATAACTTATTGAATTTAAGGTGTAACAATTTCAACAACTTTTTTCTGAGTAATTAAATATTAATTAGATTACATTATCACCATAATAGAATCGCATTTCATACACAACGATGCGTATTCTAGAAAGTGAGAAATTTAATGAATTTCAGAATTGAGTGTAGGTTATGTAAAAGTCGTGAATGCACAGTTTACTTAATTAATAAGCAGAATCGGTAAAGAATTAATTTTTCTACTTCATGAATTACTTGAGCTAATGCAGACTCTTGGGCTGATAAAATCCCTTGGGATAATTGTTTGAGTAACTGAACCACAGTACAGTAATTAAGGGTTTTAGTCGCAGTAACGCGTTTTCAGGATAGCGCTTGAGTCAAAGAGTAAAGTCATATTTACTCAATTAAAAAAGGATTGAAAGTAGTGTTTATTCAAAATCGTCGAAAATAAACAATTTGGATATCTCGGAATCCGAAAAGGTGCTTTTAAACCGCATTGAACGAATTTACTAAGATTGCAGAAAATAATTTGTAGGAAAAATTAGTAAAAGCATATTATATGATTTTATCACGTAAAAAGGATAAATCAACAAGGAAATAAATGACAACGATTGTAATGAAAGTATAATATTGGTAGAATTGACGGTAAATATGGTTGATTTATTTTTATCTCAAATGATTATGTTCATAGTGTAAGATTCAGGTGAGGTTACACCATAATATTTCAACAACTGACATTCACAGGTCAATGTTAAAAATATTTTCAAGTAAAACAGTAACGATAGTAATACTAGTTATTACTAGCGAATTGTAATCGCTGAAATAGCAAATATTTAGCTATTCTAAACAATCAGTTCGCTAATATACTAGAATTTTAAAATATTGTTCCTGAAATAATAAATTACAGTTGAAATGAAAGAGCGCTAATTGAAAGAGTTATTGGAGACATTCCATCGAAAAGATTTGTACTAGACAAAACAATTAGTATACAAACTCTATTAACATCGCTCATGAACGTTTGTTTCATCTTGAGTTAACGTCTTTAATGAATAAGTCATAACAATGACTAAATGGATTTCTGCACATACATTTAGTAGATATTATCTAGTGTTTGATTTAAGACCAATAAACTGACAGCATAAATTTTAAGGTGATGATAGCTGATAATGACGGATGAGGAATGATTAACTTCTGATAAATAATAATGATAAATCATAAAAGATATACACTATAGTTCAACTCATCATCCATCGCATATTCACCAACTGATATGCGTCTGCCTCGTCTGCCCATCAACCATCATGATTATTCATTAGTATTATGATACGCTCTCGTAATCAGTCATCAGTCGTTATCATCTTCGATCGTAATTATCATCATCTGATTAATTATACCGGAAAATTATATTAAAATTAATGTAACTTCTCCGTTCTAGGGAGTCTCGTAGGTAATTGAAAGAGTAAGCTCGTGAAACAGCAAAAAGTGATTTCAGAAATTTTGTTAAAGAAACTTATATTTTGAGAGTCTGAACATTTGGAATATATTTGAAAAATACTTCCATATCAATAAAAATAGCTCTTGGAACTGATACCAAAGTTTTTCTTATAAAAATTTTGCAAACATATTGATTGGTTAACATGAAAATCAAAGAAGTCATTTTGTAATTAGTGACGTTTCGAGTCGACATTTTGAATTTGTTAAATATGGCCTCATAAGCAACTTCGAAAATCTTAGAGTTATCAAGATGGTTGAAATGTCACAAGGTCTCTTTAGCTACTTTTGAAAATGTACTAAACATATATTTCTTTACATATAAATAGTTCTTGGTTCATGCTTTTTTAATTCCCTCTTTCCAATTATTCATTTGCATAATCAGGCTGTTAAAGTTATACCGCATTACAAGCAAATAAATTAGGAGGTGCAAACTTCTCCCCAATAATTCGCTTACGGTCTTTCCTTCACTGACAAACAGCAAAAATATCCACGTTAACAAAAAAAAAACAGGTCGATTTTAAACAACATATTACTGTGAAATAGTTAATTCAAAGCAAAACATGGTAGTATGCAAATACATTTACGCATGATCCTTTATATTTTATACATATTGAAAATATGCGCGAGCAGGTGCACCACATCCTGGTGGGTTATGCGTATTCACGCACAACGATTTTTCATACGTCGCCATTAGCCACTCAGTGGGAACAGAGTACAACATGTAGATTTTTACGTATTTATATCAGCAAGAAATAAATCCTAAGCAACAACCGAAATATTCAAAGCTTTCATTTGTTCCTGCGTAAATAGCGCCCGGAAGCAGCTTTCAAATGCATGCAGACAGATGAAACCGATTGAGAGCTTTCACCCCCCCCCCCCCTTCCCATTTGATAAAAAGGTACCCTGGACAAAAATACGATCTGATATGCCTTTCGGGAGACCTGGAGCTTTTTGTCGACGGTAATGCACTGTCCGTTTGTGAAAGGGAAAAAAGAGAAGAGGATTATCCGCCAATTTATTAATGCCTCGAGTATTAATGCGTACGTACGTTTTAACAAGGAATTAGCGAGTAACTTTGTCGAGTGAATGAGAAAAAGGTTTCCCCTTTTTTTTTAGATTTTATATAGAGCGTTATTAATAGCCGAAAGTGTGCGTATCGATGAGGAACTAGCAAGTAAAAGTGGAGGTCGTACAGATTGTTGCCGTGTATTAGTTTGAATGAACGTATTAGTTTCTGATGTAGCTAGAAATATATTAATATAAAATAAAAAATGGGTTACAATGAATTAGTCAATTGTTCACTAATAATTAGGAAAAACTAATCATATATTGTCGATTCTGCTAATTAAGAAATATTTGACTACTGAAATAGTACCTTTTTACTACATTGGCAGAGATTACTAATTAAATGAATACAGTAGAGTCCCGGTATAATTGCATCTCGCTACATTTGCATCCCAGCGTATTTGTCCGCTTCCGTCCCGCTATATTTGTCTGACACCTTTGTCTTTTTCCCCCACTTTGCGGGCTGCGGCCTCAGGAAGGGCCTGCTGTGACATCACTAGCATAGTGCGATTGAGGAGAGTGGGAGAAGCGGCGCTCCCGTTCTTTTGACAAATATAAGGAGTCGGGAGGGGAAAGCGAGGAACCGAGAGGGCAAACATACCGGAACTCTACTGTATTTAGATCGTTTTGTAGATTTACTCATAAAAATAAAATTTGTGTGGATTAATAAACAAAAACGAATAGAATTCTCGTGAGAAAGATTTTTAAAATTATAAAATGTAGGGTTTTAATTATTTGTTACAGTATATTAAACATTTTTATAAATATTACATTTAAAAAATGTTAAATATTGCATATAAATATTAAATGCAAACTTATCAAAAGTGCAAAAAATAAACTAAAGTATATATCACGACCACAAATAAGAAGAAAGGAATCAGGAGTATACATTCCTAAAACAATTGGTTACATGTATATTTTCCGTATAAATTTAAGTCCAAAATCACTGGAAAATATTTGTCTTCCATGGATTTTTTAAACAAATTTTTCTTAATATAAATAAATCTTTTTTTTTCTCTGACCTTTTCGTAAGTGAAAATTTTCTTGATGAGTTTCTTTTATTTTATGTCAGATTTACTTGGTGTAATAAGTAGACAATTTTTAACGTTTCGTCATTTATTTTGACCCTCTTCAGAAAATTATAATTCTATACAAAATACAAAATAATAAAAATTATAATGTAAAAAAAATAAATATTTCTGAATAACTTTTCATGACTTTTTATTCGGATTTTATTTGGAAGTTAATTTGTTTTTGTTTCTGCTTACCTGTAGAATTTAGATTCCTGTTTTTACATCATATGAGCCAGTTTGAAAAATGAGAAATGTTTGATTATTGTGACACTGTAAAAGTAAAAATAAATTTTGTAGTTTTCACTCAGTAAGCAGAAAAACAATTAATTATATGAAAGAAAAATGGAAAAACTTATACATTTAAAGACATTTTTTGATAATTCACGCAATGGTGTTTGGACGTTGTGTGAAAGGAGACTGAAAAGTTATTCAGATTACAAACGATTTCGAGTACAATCAGTTACCGTTCTATTTAAATATATTGTTTTCATTTTTGAACTTGAAAGAGAGGCATATATGTGTCGGGTAAGTTTGATTTTTCAAAGCGGATGTTGACAGATTTGTTATTATTTTTGATAAAAAAGTTTTCCATGTGTTTCCTTTTATATTTATTTCTTTCTATTGCAAGGATTTTGACATTTGAAAAATCAAAATTGTGTCCTGTTTTTTCTTTTTTTTATATATTATTTTACGTCGACATTTGTAAACCCAAATGGGACTAAATCGCGACGGTGTGTCCTGTGTTAATTCTATGCGTTGTAATTCGTTTAAATAAATGTTATGTTTATGTTCGGATATTCTATTTTTTAAAAAATACCCGTCTCACCTTTATAGACTCCATCGCAATTGTTGCATTTAATTTCGTATATGACGCATGTTTGATGTAATGTATCTATTTTGCCTTTGAAGCGTTTAATACCGACAATATTTAGGTTCGCTGGTTTGAAAACTACTCTAATATCATTATTTCTGAAATTGCTTCTTATATTCTCTGAGATTTTTTTGAAATATGGAATGCTAATTGTTTTAATATATTTTTTATCGTTTGATTTCGTGCAGAGGGTGTTATATATTTTATAAACTGTTTTCCAGAAACATTCATTAATTATATAAGTGGGATAACCGTTTTCAGTTAATATTTTCTTGACTAATTTGAAATTTTTTTCTCCAAATTTAATGTGTGCTAATCTTAATCCTCTATCAATTATTCCAAAAGCTACACCTATTTTGTAGTGTAATGGATGATTAGAATGGAAATTTAAATATCTGCCTGAAAATGTGTTTTTATGGTACCAATCTGTAATTAAAGTGTTTTTATCGTTTATAATGAGCAAATTTAAAAAACTAATTCTTTTGTTATTTTCTTTTTCCATGGTAAAAGTGATTTTATTTTGAAAGCCTTTAATTTTATGTAAATATGGAAAATAGGTAAAATCGAGGGTAAAATATCATCTAAAAATTCGTTTGGAACAACTGTTAAAATATCATCAACGTATCTGTGGTAGAAAGGAAGTTTACATGGTAATTTTTGAATGAGAATGTTTTCTATCAAATCCATTAATAAATCAGCTACTACCGGTGACAATGATGATCCCATTGGTACGCCGTACTTTTGTTTGTAATTTTTCCCTTGGAATTTTTCTTAAGTTATTCTTAAGTTCTTTTTTCACCTTTAAAAAAAAAAGTACATTCTACAGAAAAATCTGATGACTTTACGGCATCTGACCATAGAAAAAATATTCAATTTCAGTATAGTTCCAAATTCGGAAAAAAATGGGAAATATTTATTGTTCTTAGTTTTTAGCATATATTTAGAAAAAGTGCAAAGTTTTTGAGTTCGTTCGGAAAATTTTCAAGAAAATTTTCATTGAAGACGCCATTTTGAGATCGTTACAATGATGTGGAGAATAAAACTACATTTTTTTTTTAAAATACAAACATACTAAACTACTTTTGTACATAGTTTCAGTAGAATCCCAATACTATCTAATAGCTCGAAGAAATTGTTATAAATAAATATTGCCAAATTTTCAATAATAACATAATATCCATAAATTAATGCAAATTATCTCTAATCGGCGAAAATAAAACTAATATAATACTTTTATTTGTTGCAGGTAAGGAATAGCAGCCTACAAGACTTGTGAATTAACAATGAGTTTCGTATTATTCTTTCCGTAAGTTTTATTATTAAGTAGGGACATTAAAAATAGTACACTTTTCTATTTCCTTTGTAATCACTTCACCGTATATTTAATTGTATAAAACTACTTACATAGAAATCAATCCAACAATCTAATAAAATAAATTATTTATAAGATCAATAATTATATTTATCATGGTCAGGAAGGACAAAATGTATACCCAACTCAAAAATTGTTTTTTGTATAGTGCAATAATATAAATAACACAAGAAGACACTTTGTTAGATTTTAATATTGTGGATAATAATTTTCAGACCGAAATTAGTACAGAAAAACATTTTTATTTGTTTTTAGTAAGAATTAAAGCGTTTACTTTAAATTTTGTATACTGGAAACAATAATTGGAAAATATCATTTCAAATGTATGGGGATTTGTACTGAATCTTTACTGAAATTGTTCAAAGGTTGGGGAGGTCCCCTGTGAAATGAACAATCAAATGAAAACAAATATAAAAAAAATCTAAAAAAACTTTATAGATTCCTCGAACACCGCTAGGTGGCGTCCTAATTCAAAAGTGAAGTGGCACAAAATGTAATTCATGTATGGTTCCAACGGTAGATAAATGTAGAGTATGAAAGATCATTGGAAAACTTATCAAAAAATCGTGGAATATCGCAATTATCGATTTTCGCATTTTTTTTTATTAGTACTCAGCATAATTGTAAATCAGATCTTGCACGATTAATTCGGGTGCGGGTCGAAAAACCGACAAATCAGAAAGCCGACAGGTCAAAAAACTGACAATCGAAAAGCCGACAGTTCAATAAATGAATGTCCTTCCTCCTGACGATGTGTCTATTTTTTTATTTCTCGGCTTTTTGACTGTCGGTGTTTTGACCTGTCGGCGTTTTGATTTGTCCGTTTTTCTACCCGCAACCATTAATTCAACTTTTATGTTACTGTGCCATCTAACGCGCCAAAGAAGTACTCATTCGATTTTATTTGTTTGCGTTTTTTCTATATTTTAATCAAAATAAAATATATTTTTAAATATAAACATCAATGTTAAAAATCTTGATTATGTTTTTATTTAAGAAATTTTTGTTAAGTTACAAATAATCGGGAGAATTGCTTAACAAATCATTTAAAGTTGATAGAACGTCTTCTAGATTGAAAGTTTTTTTTTAAGGAAAATTCTAATTTGTAATTGAAAATGGGATCAAAATTTACCCTAAAAAAGCTGCTTCTATTACTCAAAGCAGTTTGAGTAAGGTTATTTCTCGTGTAGTAAGATCCAACCAAACTTAAAGGTATTGTTAAAATAATTTTAACAGGTGTATTTAAAAAAAAAGCGTAATGATCAATATTCAGTATTTTACTATTAAAGTGGGTACACTCAGAGATAATTACAGGGTTTGTTAGTATAGGATTGTGCGAAATATGGCCACAGCAATATTTTATAGTAAAATTACCTGTATTATTTCAACACAAATTATAATTGATCATCATTGTTAAGGTAAGATAATGTAGAGTATTTAAATTATATTGTAGATTTATTCACAAAAATAAAATTTGTGTGGATTAATAAACAAAACCGAATAGAATTCTCACGAGAAAGCGTATAATCAGAGAAATATAGCTGGGAGTTATGTATTCACCAACGAAAGCTATAATTGGAAGCGGACTGCAATGGACAATGATGACAATAAACAATTTTTATCATTATTTGGTATTCTCATCCCGAATTTATTTTCGGCAAAAACATAATTTCTTTATGAATAACTGCCGCGAATAAAAAGCGGTAATTACGCCTCGAAATATATGCGTCTCATTTTCTGAGCGTCCGTAGAGACGCGCTAATTTTCAGGTTAATAAATGTTCCAAATAATTAGTATATATATTACTCTTTATTACGGAAAGCAATGTGCGACAGTCGAATTTGACGCGAACTGGAACATCGAACGTATTCGTCATACTCGAGCTCATTATTCATTTTCATTACGCCTAATTACAAACCCTCCATCTGCCGGTGATAATGCGCATCGATAAAGGTTTACCCGATACATTAAATTACTCGTCATTTCTATTTGGTTCCCATTTTCATTTATTTTATAATATGAATTAACATAACAATTATTTGTACTCATATGTACTAATTTATATTTCGGTTTATCCGTAGTTTACATTTTGATTTATCCGTTTTTTTTCTGAAATGTCCTCAATTTTGAATTCTTGAGAAGACAAATTTTTCTTAGCTTAACCTGCAATAATACTTTAGTGTTAGTTTGATAAATAAATTAAAAAGGTAAGAAGGGCATCCAAAACGGCAAAAAGACTCTTTTAAGACTTATTTAAGATGTCTGAAATGCTACTCAGAATGAAATATTTTGGAAAGATCTCTATAAGACCTGTGAAGTATGAGGTCCCAGGAAAAAGTTTTTATTTTAGAGCTTTTACTGTCACTACAAAGTCAATTAAGTAAATTAAATTAATCTATTTTATTCGTTTAATTGTTATAATTGGTTAATATTTTCTAATTGATTTCTTATAAATGGGAGATCACACAATAATAAATACAAAATTTGTGTATCGCTTGTTTCTCTAAATACCGTAAAAGGTCTAATTCTTATACACCAACCATCGGCACATGAGAGAAATGTTACGCGAATTCACAATTTTGGTCACATGGCCACCTGGTGTCTACTCGAGAAACAGCATAATTGCTATAATCTAAATAACACATTCTTTTATATTTTAGCTGATTTCTAACAAATGTTTAATTCTTTTAAAAGTTCCATGGTCATTATCAACGATCGCTTATCATCATTGATCAAGGATAAATTTCCAAAATTCGGACTGTCCAAAATGCAAAGAGTACGACATGTTTTAGTACTTTCAGTACAGTCTAGTATGGTCCAGAATTATCCACTATACATTACCGTAATGTCCAGGACTGTCAAGTAAACATTGTATACCAAGGTATGCCTTGCAGCTCAGAATTTTTCTTAGGGTAGATTTTTAGTATTTTTTTTTTTTGAGGTTATGTCGAAAACCTGACGTGATGGGAGTAAATAGACTTCAGCGACTCAAGAAACATTACGGGTTGGAACATTAAAAATGATATTTGTTCAAACAAAAACATTTTATACAAATTTTACTCATTTTCCCGTATTTTCCAAAATACTCAAAAATACATTGTTTCGATTTTTTGAATACGTAAATATATTCATATTAATCTATGATCATGAATTGCACCGAAATTAATTAGCTAGCAGCTTACTCCGTACAAATTCCCATTTTCCGGTATACCCCCATTAAACAAGTATGCGACGGTGTTCCTCAAAACTGTATTCAAAATTCCTCGCAACAATAGTTATACGTTTCTGCGAACACAATTAAAATTCTATAATTATATGGAAGCCAAGTTGTGGGATACACGAATTCAGGAACTAAACACGTACGTGCCGGGCGCGCTAAACTTTCGTCTCGCTCGAGTATCAGCTATTATACCTTCGAACATTTTCGAAAATGCGTTACCAATCCTCTAATAATCCGCAAAGGCGCTTATAGCCGGAATCTCTTAACTTATCTCGTAATCCAGGCGTAATGTAAATGTAATACGCGACGTAGTGTGCGTGAGTCTGGTGCGAGAGAACGCCATGAAAAAGCAACATCCAGGCAGGAAGAGATTTTGCTGATGCAAGTTTCCCAAGCTTTACTGTGATTTTATGTACGAAGTGTTTTTTGTTGCCGAAATATATGGTTAAGATCAGAAACATTTTAAATTTAGAGTTGCGAAATTTTTTAATACATTCAGTATTCAATAAAAGCTTTTGAATAAAAAACTCATAACACTTTTTTTGATGTTAAAAGAGCATATATTACCATTATACAATATTTCTTACTGCGATATTATAGTAAATCGCAGGAATAGACTTGCTTATCAACAACGAAAAATCCATTGTTATTGCGAGAAGGATATTGTCACACGTGGCGCAAACGCTCCTAGCGGCAACTACACACAATATGAGTCGAAAGAACGCACGTGTTACTCGAAAACGCATTGTGGTAATTTCCACCCCTTATTTAAAGGATTATTACTATACATTTTGTTTGATTCGTGTTTTTCACAATGAGTTCAAAAAAAATAAAGAAACAGAGTATTAAAACGGTATTTATAATGGTTGAACAACTAATAAAAATATTTTTAGAATTAAAGTACAATACACGAGACTTTGCATAATAATGTGCCATTTTTCACGTCGAAATGAAATTTCCTCCCAGTAGCATTAACATGAAAACTCTAAAGATATTTTCCTTTATCACGTAAAGCAGAAAGTGGAAAAGCGGTCGAAGGTCGTAATTCGGTATTATTGCTTAGAAGTTTCGCAAGTAGAGAGCGTGTATAGTAAACGCGATTTCCCGATAGCAGTTGAGATTTGGCGTATCGATAAATACGCGTAATTATCGGTGCTGCGAATGCACCGTCTAATCTCGAGTTCCTCGAGTGTATTTCCTGTGGAAAATCCGCAATATCGTCTCCATTATTATTTTCCAATGCCCGCTTTCACCCTGTATTTTAATATCTTAGTACCGTCCCGCCACCGGTGACACTTTGCGCCCTCTTCGTCCCTCTTGGAGTACCAGACTGGAGGTCGTACGTTCGTCTCGGGCATTGTTCCTTTTTCTCTCGAAGGGTTCATTTTCCTTTTTTCCTGGTTCGCTTTTCTTGGGGTCGAGGCACTGCGGTTCTTTTCCCACGTCGCTTTTGACCCCGGAGGGTTATGCACGTCTTCGGAAGTGGCAAAAATCGCGTCTTTCTCCATGTCGGCCCCTTGTGCGCCATTTCGGTGCAAAGTGCGCCTGAGACATATGCAAACGAGGTGGTAACGGACGATGCAGCACGCAGAGAATTTTTCATAACTCACCACCGGCCACAGCTACGGCGGCGGTCTGTATAGTGCAAAATTGATTTGATTAAGGGCCCTCGGGTTTCTAGAAACCTAGGGTTTGGGGTTTTCAAAATTGAAGAATCAGCCGGAGGGAGTTGAATCGATTTACACAACTAAAGTGGAAATTGTTTTGTCAAATTTTCAATTTTTGAACTCATTTGGATTCCAACTCATTGGATTATTGTACGGAAAGTTTCTTATTGTCGAATTCAATCTCTCGGTTGTTTTTATATCGGGTTCAAATTGATTTCATAATATATCCTCCATTTTGAATTTCGCGATTCCTACATTTGAGGTTATGTTACATACATAATTCATAGATTGGCTACGGACCATATTTTGGTAAAAACTTTTCAAGTCAATCAAAAATCTTTCTACGTATGGCATACCATCTTTCTAAAATCGACATTTATCAGCCATTTTGTTCTTAATTCTAAAATGTTTGACATAGTTGGACAATGTTGGACGCTATCCAAAGGATCTAGCATATTTAAATGTTAATTACAATGCAATAAAATTGTTATGGACATGATAGTCATTTTTGTTAAATAAAGGCCATATTTATTTTGCCATTTTAAATATTCTGTTATAGTTCTTTTAACTTTTTAAGCTAGTTTCATAATGAAATTGATTTATGCAGTACTATTTTACAGTTTGATCTGATCATATTGGAATCATAATCGCCATTTTGAATAAACCACTTTTAATATCTCCATTTTGCGTTTGCCATTTTCAGTGTTATGATTTAATCTCCATTAAAATTTGTTCAAACACTACAGAAAAGTAAGTAACCTTTCTTTTTGGTTTCGTAAATTATTTTAGTTTTCATATGTGTTATTTTCAACGCCATTTTGAATTTTTATTACCTTTACACGATTGTTAGTGCAATTTTATAATCTATTTTTCATGAACTGAATATAGCACTAGTTAAAAATTATTTGAATTTTAAAATGGCCGCTTTGAGTTCACAATTTTAAATCTTACAAGTCTCTTTAAATGTGCAAAGTAAATCCTTCTTTTTCGTTTAGTAAAATTTGTTATTTGTTATTTATGGCTCCATTTTTAATTTCTATTGTTTATTCTTGATATTCAATAAGTTTAGTAAAATATTCCTTGTAAGTGATTAACCCTGTAAGTCCCAAATGTGCACAATTTGCACATGGATTTCAGCATCGTTTTATGTATAAAATAAAAATTAAAAAATAATGGAAACATCTATATCCGACTAGTTTTGAGGTCGCTCTTTCGATTGGCGCTACTGAAATTTTCGAAAAATGACGTTTAACACAGTTTTTTTACAAAAATACTGAAAAAAAGCGATTTTTTAGCTACAATTTTTTTTTAAAATGCATTTTGTAACTATGATACCGGTTTCAGATCACCTTCCAATCTGTCAGAAACGTGTTCCCGATTGTTTTACTTCAAAATTATACATTCACATATTTTGATTTATTTTGTTTTTCGTTTCAAAATGGCGTCTGAACGTTGAAAATTTTTGAAAGTGAAGAAAATTCTATTATTTCGGATTGCTAGTTTTTCTTTGTAGTAAATCGTACAAATAAGTTATTACGAGTTTTGTATGACCTACTTTGATTTACGGAAGCAGTAATATCCAATTTCAAGATGGCGACGGTCACAAAAACCATTTATATAATCAAAAAAATCTTAAGAATAATGTTGACTTGAAAATATGAGTGGAATACGATAGTATTTTTCCTATTCCAGAAATATGAAATTTTACATAGCGGGTCCGCCATATTGGATCCGCCATTTTGAATTTCGGTAAACTGATTTAAGATTTGAGTTTAGCGATGACTGAAACCTATGAGATGGTAATTAGCAAATTTCACACCAATTTTGGTTGTCTCGAAATACACGTATTTCTACTGAGCACATGACAGTCGCCATCTTGAAATTGGATTTTATGGGATATTACTGTTTCCGTAAATCAAAATAGGTCATACAAAACTCGTAATAACTTATTTGTACGATTTTACTACAAAGAAAAGCAGATCCGAAATAATAGCATTTTCTTCACTTTCAAAAATTTTCAACGTTCAGACGCCATTTTGAAACGAAAAACAAAATAAATCAAAATATGTGAATGTATAATTTTGAAGTAAAACAATCGCGAACACGTTTCTGATAGATTAGAAGGTGATCTGAAACCGGTATCATGGTTAAAAATGCATTTTTAAAAAAAATTGTAGCTAAAAAATCGCGTTTTTTTCAGTATTTTTGTAAAAAAACTGTGTTAAACGTCATTTTTCAAAAATTTTAGTAGCGCCAATCGAAAGAGCGACCTCAAAACTAGTCGGATATAGATGTTTCCATTTTTTAAAAATTTTTATTTTATACATAAAACGATGCTGAAATCCATGTGCAAATTGTGCACATTTGGGACTTAAAGGGTTAAAAACAATCAAAATTTTCTTTTCGTTCCGAGCAAGAATTTCGAGTTTATAAACACCATTTTGAAATTTCAATTTTAAACCTTGCATATTAAAATTACGAATTGCGACTTTCATACAAATTGTAATAACTTTCTTACCGTGTTTTTGATAGTCTTATGTCAAACTGATCTGTTTGATTTTATGTCTGTACATATTAGCGCCATTTTAATGTTCAAATTGGTTATCAATAATGATTTTTTCACACGTTTTTCAATTATTTTCTATTCTAAATAATAATGACAACGAATAAATATGTTTTCTCATAATAATTTGATTAAATATGCTAAATTCGTGAAATTAAAAAAGTTCAATATTATTTATTAAAAATGTTTGAATGACTTTCTTAATTTTTGCTTTAATAAAAAGTTATTTAATTACCTTCAGAAATGAATCTTAATTAAATAACTTCATATAATAATTTGAATGAATAGTATTTTAGTTTTTAAGATTATTTATTAATTTTTATCGATCAAAACGTTTAGCAATATTGCCTCCAGTTTATAAAAACAAACAATAACTTAAATTTACGCTTCACCTTACAAAATCAATACCTTAGAAGTAAAAATTGTAGGAACTCTTATGCCAGTCACGTATTTTCCTTCGTACCAGAAGTCACTTTATAAGTTCGTTTTAACTTGTTATTAAGAAGATTGTATTAAGACAATACCGAATTTATACTTTAACAATTATATTTTTCGTATGGAAATTTCTCTAATACAATTCAGATTCTTTATCAATTATTCTGTTTCTAGAATACAAAACTTAACAGATCTTTGTAAAATAGACTTTTTGTGCTTAATATTTATTTTCGTAATATTCGAACGATAAATTTGCACATTTAGTTTGAAAAATATCGTGTTTAATTTTCAACAATTTTTATTAACATTTATTTCTGGTTTTCAACATCAAATGTGTCGGGGATTTGTTTGAATTCATGAATTTTCAAAACTTGACGAGAGCGGAAACTGTATTTCTAGCCCTTATGTACACATTTTTTAATATGGCCTTTTTAAATGCCATGTTGTTTTAAAGTCGTGAAAAGTACCAATCATTTTTCATTATAATCTATTGCATCGTCTAATCACAACATTATAAATCCTCGAATTTTATCCTAGTATTATTTATGATTTATTTTATTTTCTTTATTTTATGTTCTTCACACGATTTACAATTATTGTTCAATAATATGGAAGAAAGATATAACATAATTTCAAAAAGATACTCAACAATAATTTAAAAAATAATCATATTTTAGCTAATTTGATTTTTATTTATGATTATTTTTAAATCAGTTTAAGTTTGGATAAGAGAATGGAAATAGATACTTCGATTTTTTGTACTCTTACTGTAACCTTAATAACTAGTAATTATTATCAATGCTGAGGACTGATGTAATTACTTATAATTGTAGATGATCTGTTAAAAAAACAATACGCTTCGACAGGAAAATGAAAAGATTAAGAATCTGTCATCTTCGATCATCTCTCTTAATCATTTCTTGGCCCATTAATTTTCGTTTAGCCTCTTAAGCAACTCTATCATTTTATGGCTTAATCCCTTCTTTTATTACACTCATTAAAGACCATCGTCAATTTAGATTTTAGTAAGTTCTTTTAGCGCTTCGCTAATATTTCAAACGATTTTTTACAAGGACTGCAAGTGAACTATACTTACAAATAGATCAATAAAAGCAGATAACTGCACGGATTGTTATTTACCGATTTATTGCAAATCTTTATAGAAAATATCCCAATATTAATATTTTTAAATGCCACCATTGATCACTATTTCGTTCGCAATGGAAATTTATGCCAGCGGCTGCTCGTTGTTCTTGAATATTTTTGCATTTCAAGTAATACGGAGGTACTTTGTAAAGAATCCCTTTCGTTTAAAAATGAGAATTTTATATACATTTTTTTATATATAAAAATAAAACATGTACTTACGAGATTTACGTATGGTATGTCCATGTTTCATATTTTTAGTGATAAAATGCCGCTCGTAAATGTACGTCAATTCTCCTTCACGTTCTCTGATTTTCTAACAAATAAATGGAATGGGATAAAAGGTACGATTTGTATAAATTATAAAATCATTATTGTAAAATTCATATTTTTATTAAAAAATATTGTTAGCTTAATTTTGAAAAATTTCAGGCAATAAATGGTACATTTTTCATAGTTTACTATTTCATGACAGATTCAAATTAAAAGTAATTAATCAGTAAAATAATTGAGATGTGATAATTTAATAATTTTTCTTATTGCAATTGATTTAATAAGTAAAAAAATATATTTTTCAGTGAAAGAGTAAATAAGCAACTAGACTAGTTTAGTAAAAAAGTCTAGTCTTACTAAAGGACAATAATTGTCGTTTCTACAGGAAGCCTGAGCAATAAGAATTAACTTCGTACCTATTTATTAAAGGAAAATAAATAAAATGGAATTTTTAATATTTTGCCAGGGAAATAATATTGCTACTGATTTTCCATGAAGAAACAATTGCGGAATAATCGTAAAGCGAAAATTTAATTTGCTGTCCCCTGAAATGAAATAAAATGAAATGAAGGGTAGAAGCAACGGCATATAACACGTGATGCCCCAACGTGTAACGACAAATGCCCCGGGTTAGTCGTCGAAGAAATTACACGTTTCCGCAATCTGAAGACCAACGTAAAATGAAAGTAGGATATCAAACAATTTGTTTAAATATTGTCTTACTAATTTCGATCGTTTGAAAATGTACTTAACTTTATTTACAATTAGTTAACTTGCCTAGTATTCAACTAATTATGAAAACATAATAATTTGTTTATGTTATGAGCATTTTTTGAGTGATTTTGTAATGTAACTAGAAATGTTGTGGAATTATTCAGAATAATTTATAAACATAGAATATCATGAAATCCTTTGAAAATAACTTGAAAACTGAAAAATAACTAACCTTAATTAGTCTTTAATTGAAGTTACCACATTTTAAGGCACCTTAATACAGTCCCGGTATATTTGCGTCTCGCTATATTTACGTCCCAACATATTTTCCCAGTTCCGTCTCGTTATATTTATCTGTCGCCGCTCCCCCCCCCCCCTCCCTCCCACTTTGCAGACTACGGCCTCAGGAAGGGCCTGTTGTGACGTCACAACCATTACGCGACTGAGTGGAGTGGGAGAAGCGCCGCTTCCCTTCTTTTGGCAAATATAAAGAGACCGGAGGGGAAGGCGAGGAGCCGAGCAGGCAAATATACCGGAACTCTACTATATTATACTGCTCCTAAATTGATATTTAAGAAGTCTTCAAGATGTATAAAATATGAGATTTAAGATAAAGGACTTAACTAAAGTTTTTCATTTTTCTCATCAGATGAGTATTTCGGACACGTTCTTTTCCGAATTCGATTGTCGTCTCGGTGAAACTCACAAATTCTCAGATCTTAAAAGTATTTAAAATTTTCTTTGTTATTTTATTTCCTTCGAAAAGTAACGTAATAAGAAAAATATAAGAATTTAAGTTAAAGACCTCTTAGAGATTAACCCATTAACGTCAAAATGGACACTTTTCCCGACTCAATTTCAATAAACAATTTCGTATACAAATTGAAGTTAAAAAAAATTTAAAGGTACGTATCCTACTATTTTCAAGGTTTCTTTTTTTAATGGCGAGGTCCATATTTGTCTGAAATTATAATTTATATATAATTTTGTCATAAATAATTAAAAAATACGACTTTTTTCAAGGCTACTTTTTTTAATACTCAAGTTTTCTCCTGGATCTCGGACTTAAAATGCTCTAAAATGTATAAGAATCGTGGACGCGAAGTCTAAATTTAAAATAAATACCGTCAGTAGAGCCAAACCATTTTTTGATACAACAGAATGGCGGCCGCAATGACACATTTCGTTTTTACATGTGCCAAATTATTTTCTGGAAAACTATTGACTTTAGAGAAATTTCTCCCAGAATAACAATGTGTTAAAATTGGCCAAAGAATATTCTCAAATTTTTTAAGACTGCATTGAGAAAATTCTTGATTTTTTGAAAAATTTGAAAAATTAAAATTTTGGAAAACTTCATCCAAAAAGCCTAGAAAAATTTGTGAGTATTCTTAAACTAATTCTAGGACAATTTTCTTCTAAGAAAATTTTCTCTAAAATCTGTGCTTCTCAAAGAAAAAAAATATTACGGTTTTCTAGGTTTCAAGACAAATGAATTTACCTATAGTAATAAAATAATTTTTTTGTCGAAAACTACATTTTAGAGGAAATTTTCTCGGAACAAAAATGTTTTAGAATTAGTTTAAGAATATTCTCACAATTTTTCAGATTTTTTTGATGAAGTTTTTCAAAATTATAAAAATCAAGAATTGTATCAATTAAGTCCGACAAAAAATTGAAGGATATTCTTGACCAATTTTAAGACTTATTTATTCTGAGAAAAATTTCTCTAAAGTCTATAGTTTGCAAACAAAAAAAAATGGCAAGTTTAAAAACGAAATGTCTCATTGTGGTCGCCATTTTGTTGTAACAAAACTTTTTTTTACTCTACTGACCGTATTTATTTTAAGTTTAGACATCGCGTCCACGATTGTGATACATTTTAGATCATTTTAAATCTGATATCCAGGAGAAAACTTGAATATTAAAAAAAATTGCCTTGAAAGAAGTCGTATTTTTTATTTATTTGTGGCAAAATTGTATATAAATTACAATTTTAGACAAATATGGACCTCGCCATTCAAAAAAGCAACCGCGAAAATATTAGGATATGTACCTTTTTTTTTAACTTCGATTTTGATACGAAATTCTGTATTGATGGGTTAATATTTTAAAAATTCGTAAATAAGTATCCATTAGAGGCTCTAAAATATTATAAAATGTTGAAAAAATAAAGAAAATATATAATAACACAAGAAATAATTCAAATAGTACAAAAATAGTCGTAACTTTACGATCGCTAATACTGTAATGAAATTAACAAAAACAAAATAGATTATAATGTTGTTTATACAGAATAAAAAGAGCAATCAATTTTTAAAAGATGAAAAAATCAGGATGGTTTAAAAATTTACTAGCTGTATAATATGTTGTTTCAAACTGAAAAACATAAATTAAAAAAGTTCCACCGGATCTGCGATAAAATATTCAAGACTATCTTGTCTTTTTCGGGACTCATTAACTATCTTTTAATATTTACTCACCTAGTGGGTTCTGCAGTCTTTCTCACGTCAAGGAAATTATACACACAAATGTTATTAATATTTCAAAGGTTACACTCACCGCTTTTGATAAACCTGTTGGCAGTAAATGAAAGTTCTAATATCTGCGAAAATAAAAAGTTAATCATTGATATAAACTACAGACGTTTTTAGTTTCGAGTTTCGATTTGTAGCTAAAAATAATTTAACTGTTTTAATTATTACATTTTTAGGAATATTATATCACATAAAATTGTAATGATCAATCAATAAGAAATTACATAGAAGGGTTATTACAAGGAAGGGTTAGGGCATAGAAAAATTATCTTCTCCTAAGAGAAAAGTACGACTATTTTAGTTAATATTTCTATATAATATTTCATACCAATATCGCAAACGACTTTTACTGCATTGAACATTTTTTTTAACATTCACAATTTTATTTGGTAATAAATCTTTTCCTCAAATTTATATATTTCCACCTGCTCTTTTACTATATTTCGAATGCCTTTTTTTGGCCGAAACTCGTGTTCGCAGTGTGTACGTTGTCGGCGTAAATTGCCATAAAGCAAAGAAATTGATGAAAACCATAAAAAAATTGAACGAAATATGACACAAAAAGGAAATTTCTTTTCCTTTATTGTTACCTACATGCAGCATTTCATTCCCCAAGGCTTCAGATGATTTATATTTTAACAAAAAACGAATTTACTTTAAAATATGTTCAATTTCGGCTAAATCCGAATAAAAGCCAATATCGTAGTCCTCATAACGTCAAATCGTTTGCCTAATTGGAAGTAACTAAAAATATGAATGTTTCACTAAATAAACACAAATAAAAAAATCAATAACTATATCTCATTCCAAACACTGCAAACAATTGTTTAGTTTACAAAAAAGTAAAAAACTGTTTCGAATATTTCCATCGTGATTTAATTCGCTGAGGCCTTAATATCATGGGAGCATAATATTTTTTTATTCAAAAGGTAATTCAGATTTTATCTGCGAACGCGCGAAAATAATAGATTCCATACACAGCAGATAAAAAACGAATTATGCATGTAAAATAAGCCTATCTGCCAAATTTATCTCGGTGTACAAAAATACCCGAATTTCAAATATTGAGAAAAATACGAAATTTACGTTAAAAATACGAGAAACATGGTTTGCTCAGTCTACTTTCACGTACAAGATAAAACTGTCGACAATATTGAACCGGGATAAAAAAAAATTAATTAACAAATGAAAACTGGGATTTTCATTGACGCTTGTATACGCTGAGAGAAACTGAATGCAAAATTATTCTACTGTTCTGAGTTGTCCTCGATAGAACTAAAATTTTAATAAAATTAACTGATAATAGTAGATAAAACTAAGACAAAAATTAAACACTTTTTTTTAAATCCTAATTTATATGAATTCATAATAATTTTTCGGTAAATAAAATTCGTCTTTTTTAATGTGTAATTTCTATTTTGAGATTGGACTTAACGCAGTAAAAAGCAGATTTTCATAAAACTAGTGATAGTTAAAATTTATTATTCGATAATAAATACAAATGTTGATCGGCAGGTTAGAGAACCTGACAATTTTCTGTATTTATTTTAATTACTTCCTGGCAGACAAATTTATCCAAAATCACTTGACCCCCTAAGCCAATGAAATAAAAAATATTTTTGTAACAAAGAATTATTTGCAATATTACTCATAATACACAAAGACCGTGGTAAAATTATTCTCTTTTTGAATGTAGTCACCAAAAGATTTGCACACTCGAGGACTCTTAAAGATCACTTTAAGAGGTGTTTCGGAGCAGTTTTTAAAGATACCTTAAAATTTTAAAAACATCCTAAAAACCTTGCCAATGGTATTTTTATACTATTTGAAGGGATCCATACATCAAAATAATTCGTTCAGAATGACCTCTTAATGTATTCTTAAAGCAATCAAATGCGTCACTTTCCGAGATTTTTTTATCTTAAGTTTTTAATGATCTCATATATCAAGTACAGAGAAACATCCTAATGTGACGCATCTGACTTCTTTTTAGAGCTCATTTGGAAATCATTCTGAACAATTTTTGTCTGATATCTGGGTTTATTTTGTACAATTGTATTGTCTAGTTGCTGGCTGTATTTTTTGTAACTTATAATGAATGGTGAGACCTGGACGTCAAAATAAATATGAGTTCAGAATGATCTCCAAATGTGCTCATAAAGAAATCAAATGAGTCACTTTCTGAGATTTTTTGGATCTTGACTTATTTCTAGGGTTATTTTAGACAATTCTATTAGTCTAAGAGCTGTCAGAATTTCAGGTAACTGATTTTTTTTAACATGCTATGGTCATGTCTGCTAAATATAGATAGACAGTGAAGTCTGTTCATGGGACATTGAGCGAATAGAATATTTGTCCAAAGACATCGATTAATTTCCTTCAAACCAATTTTTTTCTGTTGATCATTAAAAACACTCAGTTGTCCGACAAAAAATTTGTGACCTGCATTTTTAAAGAGATGAGATTATTAAAGTATTTTGTAAAAGTGTTCTAATAAATTATAAGATTGAAACGAAAAAAATGTACAAAAACACGTTTTTATTGAAATAAACGCTTGCAAAAAGAGAGTTTCCCTAAGGCTCAAAATACGTGATTCTTATGTATGTTGACAAGCTGCACAAGATTCTGCGTTATAGAAAATAGAGATCTGTGTACTAGTAAAAATAACATTTTTATCGTAATGAAAGCTTAAAAAAAGAGAAACAAATCATATCTCGGGTTGAAAGATCATAAATCGTCTAATTTTTCTTTTTTAAGACTTTATTTTAGTAAAAATATTATTTTTTCGGTTTTCTCAAACATTAGAGGGGCTCCATTTTGTAACGCAGATTCACATTCAGTGACACCAAATATTTAAGAATCGAGAGATTTTTCTTTTGCAAGCGTTTATTTAAATAAAAACATGTCTTTATACTATTTTTTTACTTTATAAAATATCGGCCTGTGCAAATAGGTACAAAATTATTTTTATCATAAAGCTAATATATCGCAATATTTTCTATACACTTAAATTATCGGACGACATGATATTCTTTTACATATATTGTTCAATTGTAAAACAAAATTCATTTCGAAATATTAGTTAAGAATAACGGAAAAATTGCCAATTTTAACGCGGGTCATGACCCCACGTTTTTTGACGGACAATTCATTTTTTCTTGTTGAAATGTTTTAAATGATCGAGAAATTAGTATTAATGAAGGAAATTAGTCCGTGTCTTTAAATTCATACAAATTACAAATGTTCTGTTCACTCCATATCCCACGAACAGACTTTACTATCTGTCTACATTAGACATGATAATACGTGAAAAAAATTCAGGCGTGCGAAAATCAGTCATCGAAAATGCAACCAGCAACTATACTAATACAAACTAAATAATAATTAAATACAAATTAATAAAAATACTAATACAACTGTATAAAATATAACCCGAGATAGTGAACAAAAATCATTCAGAATGATCTCCAGATGAGCTCTGAAAAGATGCGTCACATTTGGATGTTTCTCTTAACTTAATATCATATGAGATCATTATAAACCCAATATACGAAAAATCTTAGAGCGTCGCATCTGATTTCTTTAAGAATACATTAGTAAGTAATTCTGAACTCATAATTATTTCGTTGTATGGATCCCACCAAACAGTATAAAGACACTATTAAAACGGTCTTTTTGTTTTTTTTTGACAATTTTAAGGTACGTTGAAATACTGCTCCGAAACACCTCTTAAAGTGATCTTTAAGGGTCCTAGAGTGTGCAAATCTTTTGGTGACTACATCCAAAAAGAGTAACAATTTTATGCCGATCTTTATGAATTATGAATAATATTTCAAATAATTCTTTTTTACACAAATATTGCTATGAAGTAATTTAAATAAATACACTTAACCCTTTTAGACCCACATTTAAAAGAATATACTAATTGTTTTAAAGCGTACGAATCCGATGTCAGTTTTTCGAAATTCAAAATGGCGGATCCAATATGGCGGACAAAATTTTAACAATTTGAAACAAATTCGTGAAAATCTATACTGGGGGGTTTTCGAGGTCGCTGATTACGTATCCGATGTCAGTTTTTCGAAATTCAAAATGTCGGATCCAATATGGCGGTCAAAATTTTAACAATTTGAAACAAATTCGTGAAAATCTATACTGGGGGGTTTTCGGGGTCGCTGATTACATATCCGATGTCAGTTTTTCGATATTCAAAATGGCGGATTCGGTACGGCGCGACGGTCAGTGTATTGAAAAACTAAGAAAAATTGGTGAAAATCGTTATTCGAGGATTTTGGGGATCGCTGGTTACGAATCTGTTTACAGTTTTACGTAACTTAAAATGGGATGGAATGGATTCGTAATCAGCGACCCCGAAAACATAAGCAACGATAATTAAAACTACCTGTTTACTGCCGAATTTCTTCGGAATTGAATTAATCATACAAAAAGTGACATTTTTAAGCGTAAATTTGATTATAATAAAAATAAAAAAAAAATAAAAGTACTAAAAGTACTGTACTATAAAAAATGGAATATTATATATAAATAGGAAAATATGACCAAAATAAGAAGACTGAATCTGACGCCACTATAGTGGGGTCTGGGACTCAAAGGGTTAATGGCAGATTATACTACGGCATAAGAATTGAAACTTGATTGCTAATAGGTTCTCTAATCTTCCATTCAATTACCAACTTAGTCCAGACCTAAGGTCTGGGTTGAAGTAATAAACAAACGTTTGGTAGGTGAAGGAAAATCAAAATTTCACTGTGATTTGTTGAAATAATGCATCTTTATTTCCGCGTGAAGGGAAAACTGACCTCCGTCGTAAACACTGATCGAGTAAATCTGTAATCCTAAGAACGGGTTTCCTGCACTCTCCGTGGATCCGAAAGAAAAACATCGATACCGGGTAGAAAGGTTTAATGGACATCGGGGCGCTCGGTCATTAATTCGCACTCAACGCTTCAACTTGACTCATTGTCATTTTACCGTCTCCGAGCCTCCTTTACATAGGGATCCAGAGAGCGACCACCCGTCACTTGTTAGCCATACCCGTTATTTTTGTTCCCCCGCGAGCTACGGGTTTTCCCTCTAACCCTCTTTTCCCTCCATTCGAACCCAGCCGCCGCTATCCGTCACCCCCACTCCCGGGGGGTGAAAGCTGCGGAGGAGCTCCGGGGCTCTCGAGGCTACACCTGGAGAATGGCGATGGGATGCCACCCCATAACTCCCCCTCGAAACCCATACCCGAACCCTACCCACCACCTCCTGGGCGACCTGATGGAGTTACGCGTGCCGCCGCCGCCACCACCGCCGGCCGGCGAATACGCCGCGCTCTCTATACCCAGGGCAGTCGACTTACACGTTGCTATGGTGGAATGTGGATTTATCCGCAGTTGCATTTCGAACGTCAGCGCACGCGGAGCAAGAAGCTGCCATATACCCGACCCAACACGGCGGGAATTCGAAGCGCGATGACGACGGCACGTTTCTACTCCCTCGACGCGGCGGGAAAATTCTGGCGGCTTGTGTCGGGAACTTCCTCCATACGCGACCTGAAAGTAATGTGATAGTGCTGGACTTGCTTAAAAAAAAAACTTAGTCTTATTGTTAATACAAAAATAGTTTGGATGGTGCCGAGTAATCAACAAAGTTTTGGCAGATCAACAGTTATCCAAGGTACGCTGAACCAAAAAAGTTGTGATCGATGGTTTCAAATTTTGGTAATGGGTATATCATTTTTTAATTTGGGGTTAAGACAACTTCCTTGCCAATAATCCGGAGATTTTTATTATACTGATATGTCGTCGGAAATGAAAACGATTCATGGACGTGTCGTTAACAACTTACGCAAACTCTATTTTGTTTGCTAAAGCCTTTGTTTATTTTGACGTCGGTACTGAGTTATACCCTATTTCTCAGCTGGTTTTTGACCGGTGGAAACTCGAAAATATATCTGATTAGGGTAAAAGAAGTGGTTAAATGTACCCGATTTGGTTTAGTTATTTTAAACAAACATCACAACTAAAACACATTACGGTCATTTTTGTCGTATCGGAATCCTGAAATCTCACTTTTGTATTTGATAAAGAATTATTTTTTTGATTGGTCCTACTTGGACTATTGAAGTCCTCATTATGTTTTGGAGTAACTCAGTCAAACAATTATTTCGGTCATTCTACGTTGGTTATTTTTTGATATTCTTGTGCTAAAGATGATGTGGTAGTCTTCCAATCCTACTTTGTGTGGGTCAAAAGAATTTTCTTTCCAAACATTTGTGATGCCTTATACCATGTGACGTAACATAATATCTGCATAGAGTGCCATTACCTACTATCACATGATGTGATTTCTGACTGATGTCAGTGGGTTATAAGTAGATTTCAAAATCTGTAATATATTATCACATCGCCATCACTGACTTACAATGTGGTTTAGAGAATTTGAAGGGGAATTGTCCAATATTGTCTAGTTCGAGTTTTATATACTTCAAATCTGCAGTGTATTTAATTATGATAATTTGTTATATTATTATGGCACTTTTAGATCAAACTAATGGTAACTTTGGATACTAGCATTGCGATAATCCGAAGATTTGAACTAGACAAAATTAGACTTTTTCCTTTAAAAACTCTGTTAGTATAATTTATTCAATTTATTCATTTTATTCTCCTATCATATTGACGTGATGACACATGGAATTTAACGTTCCTAATTTATAATTCTAATTCAAATACAAAAACCCAAAATCAAAAACTTTCTAAATTTCTTAGACTGAAAATTCACTCCTTATGGAGTGAATCTATTTCTTTAGGGAGTCAAAATTTAATATGAAAAAGTGAAGATATACTGTTTCACTACGCTCGAAAATAGTTAGAGTAACAGTCTAATAAAGAGTATCAAAGATATTTGAATCCTCCAGAGTATACTTTGAAACCCATGAGGTCAATCATTAATATTAACCCGACAAAGTTGATTATTTACTCCAAATAACTGGAAATTCACTCCTTTCTATTGAAAATTTGCACCATTAAATTGAACATTTACTCCGGGTTTACCCGTTCGATCTTTACTCCTTTGAGATCAAATTTGACTGCAACAATATTAGCCTGGCGCAATTTTCACTCCAAGAAATTAAAAGAGAATTAAAAGCTTTCGAAAAATCCTATCAGAAATGTAGATTATACACTGTTAGAAATATTCAGAAATTTCGGATACTTTTATGTTACCGAAGTAACAAAATTTTACTAAATCCTGTAACAGAAAGAACCATTACGTTATATTATCAGAAAATTACAAAACTGTAACAGAAATTTCAGAAGGAATCAGTGAAACACGGTGACATTACTTTGGTTTGTAGTCGCTAGGTGCGACCACGCACCCATTGCAGAAGTGGAATTTTCGTTCGGTCATAAAGGATCCTTCGGTCAAACCATCAGTAGTTTATAACGAATGTCATCCGAATATTGTTGAATAGTATAATGTTGATTCTTATTAGTAGGAAGGCAATAAATAGATATATGTATCGTATTTTTCTACCCTGATGCACATTTACAAAACAGTGTTGTTTTTATTAAATTTTCTATTTTTAATAACAGGGTAGTCTTTCCCAAACGAAGGTTAATAAATCATAGAAAACACAAAAAAATATGATAAAGCAAACAAATTTTACTCCCCTTGTACTATTCTGTTACTGTAATTGAAAATTCTGAAAATGTAACAAAATTTTCTGAAACATGTAACCGAAGCTTTTTACGAGTACCGTTTCCGAAATTTCTGTTCATGTTTCGTAAAATTCTGAAACGGTAACCGCAAAAAGCTTCAGTTACATGTTTCAGAAAATTGCTACAGAAATTTCTTACAGTGTAGCTATAACTATATATTCTTTATTTCTGTTAATCAAATTACGTTTTTTTGGATTTTGAATTTTAAATTTAAAACTTTTGATTTAAAATGTAAATATTGAATTCCATTTTAAACTTTTAATTTCTAATATTATTTTTCAACATTTTTTTTAACTATATATTGATATTTATTTCTGAATTCGCCTAAGCCAAGAATCATGTCACTTAACCAATGTCAATAGAGGTTTTTCGATTTTCAAGACTTTGCATATCAAAGTTCTTTCCAGTATCCAAATTGCGCGACTCAAGAGTGATGTTGAGCTGCATTTGTCTTCCTACATCACTTTTAAGTTTTAAATTTCAATTTCACATGCCTGTTTTGACATTAAAAAAAATTAAGATAACGATTTGTATTCAACAAGATACTTGCGTTTCAAACAAATATTTTTTTCTATAGAAAATTCTACTAGAGTAAATGTATTCCATTATGAAGACTAAAAAAAATTTCCAAAATATGTTCATACAGTTTTGATAGTGCAAAGACTAAAAAAGGATATTTTAGATATTCTGTCATATTTCAGTATTACAGTTATTTGAATTTTATTACGTAAGAATTGCTAAAGTTTCTTACTTCATTCGTATTTTTTCAGAAACTGAAATACAATCTAAAAATTGCAACTAAATAATATATTACTGAATAAGATATATAGTAATGCATTCATACATCTCAATTGATTTATTATAATGACATAATTACATTAATAAAATATTTTTTGCTGTAAAACTATTAGACATACATCAAAATTAATAATTGTTGATTGGAAATTGGAATTTTTTTTATTTATTTAGTACATTTATTTTTGTATTTCTATTCAATTCTTCTGTTTATTGTAGTATTGATAATAAATATTGAAATTTAACCTATACTAAAATTTTATGAAAAATAGGAGACAGAATAATATTAGTGAAATAAAAATATTTTTAGGTACAGTTGAGGTATGGTTTTGATAAATTTTATAAAACGGAAAGTGGTGTTTTATACGAATCTATTAGTTGCAATAATATTATACAAATTTATATCAAAAATTAATAAAAATCTTTATTTTAATAAAATTTTAATATAAAAAGGCTCTTATTGACAGATTAAACTAAAAGTTCCTAAACGTGATTAATTCGCAACTTAATCCGCGAATAACGCAAAGAGGTAGAATTTAATACGGATCAAATTTGACTAAAGTAATTTACTATTTGTAGTGCCCATTAAAATCATAGATTAATCCACGTACTAAGCAATAATATCAAAATTACAGAACTGTGATTACTTTTTAAATTTGATAAGTAATTTAGTGAAGAATCCCTGGCTGATTAACTAATAAATAGCAATTGTAAACATTCCTTGTTTGTTCATGTAAATCAGAAGGTAAAGGTACTCGATATATCTTAAAGATTTTTCGATAAACTTTAAATATGAGTGTGATTTTTTTCAACTTACTAGTCGAAAGCTGGTAAGCAATACTGATTAAAAATAAAAAGAGACTAATTTTGAGGTAGGTCTTATTAATTAACCAAGATTCACTAAGTGCATGGTAAAATTTCCCATGGTCCGTATTAGCTACTTAAGTGCACCTTTTTTGAGCTCAATCGTCTTAGGATTCATTATTATTTAGAGGCGAATTAAAATTAACTCAAATTTAGAAAGATTAACGAAATATAGGTACAAAAACTATCAAAGATTTAGTAACCACTAGGCAACTCATTATTTAGTTAAATTTACTAAATATTATTTGTTAAATGCATTCTTGAAGTACATATCCTAAATAAGTTGTAATTGCAAATAAGATCGGATTTAAAATTAGTAACTACACTACTGCAATAAATGTTTAGTTCATCAGTAAATATTGCAAAAAGTGTCTTTTTACAACCCGTAATTTTGTATATTCTATGTAAAAATAATAAACATGTAATTTCGAGTAAAACATATTTTATGTGCTCTTTTATTAATCTTGCAGTTCATGAAAATACTGTTCGCATGTCATATTGGAAATGTAAAAATAAACCTTTAAAGTAATTTTAAAATTATATTCGCAAATATTATAGCGAATTTATTTTTCCGAATTTGCATTGCTTCGTTGGAAAGAACAAAACTCTCGAAAATAACTGCATTTGCAATATTTTGCAGTTGTCGTTAATAGATTAATGCAGTGATAAATTGCTGATAATTAATTAAATGCATTCATGTTTACTAAAAAATAAAACTACATTGGCTAATATTAATATCAGTATTAATCAGTAAATAATAATATTTTATAGTTAAACTGGTGATTACTTCTTAAATAAATTTGTGAATCTCTAGCTCCATAAGATGGTTATAAAACAAGATTTTATTATAAAATTACACCAGAAAATGATGTCATCTCTAGAAAGTTAAAAATTGTCGTAATCTCAGAATATTCTGTAGTAATTTTATAGTATTTTTTATCATTTATCAGAAGTTTTCAAGAGATATTTCTTATAGTGCACAACATTAGGCATACTAGAAGCAGTATCAAGCCACTCTGTATATTTGATTGCAGCGTGGTAACTTAGTACATACCACTTTATGTTCGTGCTGATATAGAAAGCTCTCAAGTCAGAAGTGGTACTAAAGTAG
This sequence comes from Trichopria drosophilae, assembly GCA_030407085.1. Lineage (NCBI taxonomy): Eukaryota > Metazoa > Arthropoda > Insecta > Hymenoptera > Diapriidae > Trichopria > Trichopria drosophilae. The sequence continues at coordinate 114,534,930 of CM059585.1, read as the reverse complement.
GCGCAGGAAGTAAATTTTACTTCTTATCGCAACATCGCAGACATTTCTAAACCAACTACTCTCGAAATTTGACAAGTAAAAATTTGGCAATGATTTATTTAAGAAGTATCGATAAACTAAAATCACGCTTTTTATTTTCATTAATAAAGAATTTGAGATTAATAATATTCTTATCGATGATATAATAGTAAAGGAAATTTAGTTATTTAGAAAAATGGTAATTTTGCCCCAGACTTGCAGAATGAGAAAATTTGCAATTGATTCTGATAAAAATGACTACATATAAGTTTTTGGAATTTTTACTATTTAGACAGTACAAAATATTTTTTGTTAATTTTTTTGATAATATTTTTTACAAAACAGTCAAGAGATTCGATACACGCTCGAATGCTCGGTCAACTAAAAGCTGCAAGCCTTCATGAAACTTTAAATATAGTTAAATAAAAAGGTGTCAAACTAAACAAAATTAATAGTTGAATCAACCATTTTGACATACTAGAGTTGATTCAACCTTTAACAAGTAAAACAAAGTAATTATCTTGCCAAGAAAAATTATTTCAAATGCATCATACTGTTTATACTATTGTTACTACTATTCACTATAAATTATTTGAATTATCTGAATCATCCAGTTTTCGTTAAACCTAACCTAACATAAAAATAACTTCTTTCTTAGTAAATCCGTAAATTCGTAGATGTCCCCATTTTTAAAATGGTGAAAACAACTATTGGTCAAGTAACAATGATGTTAATTCTATTATAATTATATATTACAAATTAATGCACCTTTTCATTTAACCACTTTAAATAAAAATAAAAAAGAAGCGCATCAGTAAATTTTTTGAATTTCCTGGAGTAACTTATAGATTAAATTAGTTATGTCGAACACTGAATAATTCAATTAAACATTGTAAAATACATGCTCATTGATTGCTTGCTAATATTAGAGCGGCATTAATCAACGTCCATTGAACCTTTCCACATTGAAAAACATAACAAACATCAAACAATTGATATATGTTTGGTTAATTCTCTACTTAATTAATACTTAATGTTGATTAAATATACCAAACTTCGTTTTCTCGCATTTTTTGCATTTTAACCACTCAATATTAATCAAGTCTTTTGATGCATTACATATCGAATTTCATATTTGATAATATTCACAAATAGTGGATTTGAAACTACCGATAGTATTTTTTATTAGACTGTTCATTTTTCCGTGATTACATAATTTTATTGATTTTGAACGAAATTTAATTTCGTACCCAATCATGTAATTGATACCCGCGAAATTCAGGAAATTTATTGGTAAATGTACGTCGGTATTTAAATAAGATTTAATTAAATTTCGAATTTGATTGCCGCAAAATGTATACGTAACATGCAAAATATTTAGTTACCTTCCAAATAACAACTGAAATACATATTTCTTTACATTCTGTACCAATTACAGATGTTTTTAGTTCATTTTAATGGATTCCTGGTGAAAAACAATGTTGAAACTGATATCTTTGGGGCTTCGTTGCTCACATTTCATCCCGATTGTTTTGAAGGGAATATAATAACAGCAATTCCTTGTTTTGTTACGTCCATTTTCATTCGGCAATGTTTTCAAAGGGTAAATAATTACTGGATGTACGAAAATTGCGTTTTCAAAATACTAATTTTTCTCCCGTTTTATTCCAGTAGAATACATTGATTTAATTATCTGAAGTAAAACCAACCGATTTTACTTCTAGTCGAGTGATTTCAAAAGATACGCTGGGAAGTGAGAATACTAATTCAAAAGCTCTAACTAATAAAAATATTGTAGTATATAAAAATATGTGACCTTTATTTATTAAGATTTATCATTGACATTTTCCTAATCGACTTTTTTATTAAACATGTTTTAATACGACGTTACAAAAGATTTCGTTTCTAGTACGATGAAATAAGGTTTATCAGAGGTAGAATAACAATAATGAAAAATAAGTTATTAAACATTTTTTATGAAGTGCAATTTTGGAAACTGGATGTAACGGATGAAACATGCGGCAGATTTCCTATACTTGCTTATAAAAACGCAATCTCTCTCGGAACTACCCGAAACTTTGATACCTTGCCAAAATTTTTCTCCAGTGTTTTGGAAGGTTAGATTGCATTTTTATGACGCCTACGTTTCACTTCTCGTCTCAAGAATGAAAAGTTTTACATTTTTAACGTTCTTCCTTTACATTTTCCTCTTCCTTCAAATCTATAAAAATTTGGGACGAAATGTTTATTCAAATTTCATTTTTTAGTATCAACGACCTCAAAATAGAAATGTTTTTTAAACGTTTTGTATGCAGAGGTATGTTTATTTTAATAATCTTGGTTGGAAATGTTATCGGTTCACATAGCAACGTTCACGATGTTTATGGAAATTACAGCGATTCGTACGCTTTGAACATTAAAGTTCCAGACGTACTTTACGGTTGAAACGAATGATTTCCGGTAATTTTCGATACTGTCAGACGAGAATGGACTGCCGAGAACATAAATCTCTAGTGCTATATTATTATCTGAAATTGAAGTTTATGTAATTTACTCAAATTGTACCATAATTAATACTTCAAAACGACGTCGTAGAATTAGTCTACTAGGAAAGTTCAAAACAATATTTTAATAATTGAGATTATCACTTGGAAATTTTTGCCGTGAGAATGCATTAATCAGCGATGTTTCGGTGATAATTTCATTACAAGTTTTCCAAGTACTTTTATATTAGGTAAAAAGGGCTTAAGAAAAAGTTCCAATGCAAATTTCACGTAATATTCACTTTGAAAGTGGATCGAGTTAATGGCCGTAGAGTTTTTATATATCAAACTAATTTTTACGACGAACGAGTTTAATATTTAAAGGCTTTGAAAAGTTTGTTCTCTACTAAAGAAACGAAAATTTATATTTATTAACAGGATGATATCAAGTATGTAGAAAATGCATTTTTTCTGACTTTGTAGCAGAGTAGACTTTGTAACTTCACACTGGAATCGATATTCGCGGCATTCGTACAAAATATTCATGGCAGAATTTCATTCGATTTAGGTGAAATGTAAAAAAATCGACGACGGAGGTAGTCGAAAATAACTAAAATTGTAGTAAAATATTCTGTAATGTTGAAATATCTCATAACAAATATTCGGTGTTTCCGTAAGTTGTTAAAAAAATTATTTATATAATACAAGAATATTTATTACTAAGGTTTTTCCATCTATTTTGAATACAACTTTGATAATACTAATTTACGGTTTGAGCACTTGCATGTATTAAGAATTAAAATGTAGCCCTCTGCCGGTAAATAAAACGTACTTAGATTTTCAAATATTGAACCAATTGGCGCCCAATGGAGGATTCTACTAAAGAGAATTAAGAATATCATTAAACTATTATGGTTGATTGGTTACAAGTAAGGGGCAATTTATATTCTCTAAAGGAAACAAGAAAGGACGTTAAAGAGTGTTAAAAAATAAAAGTAATGCGTGTCGTATAATTGTACAATGCAGTTTCCCACGTGAGTTGTTTTTCCAGATTCCACGGGGGTTTACGAGTTTTTTTTTTGTCGCATAGACTAACGAGGGAGCTTTCAACTACTTCACACATTGAAAAAGGGATGAAAGGCAGCTTGGAGCTTTCGCGAGTTACTCTCATAGTAAGCTCGAGTTTTAGTACTTTTGTCGGATTCTAAGTGGGTGACCGCGATCGGTGATTTATGGGAACGTGGATGGGGAATCCCCGGACGATTATGGAGAATTTCAGAATTGGAACAATGGCGCCGAATGGTAAATTTCTCGCTGAACGTTCATCATCTTTTTCGGTGGAATAAAATGATTTTTTAATGAAAATTCGGAATTACGAATGATAACGATTTTTTAGTTTAATAGTAAATTTATTTACAACCGATTTAAGGTTTTTACTCAAGTTTAAACACACAAAGTTACATTTTCGTTTGTTAATTAAAATTACCTTTCAAGAATTTACAGAAGTTAGTTTTCGTGCGTTTACAAACCAGACCCTATACGAAAGTCTCGTCTTAAAGTCGATATATCAGCTTACCTTCAGATGCAACTATGTTAATCCCCAGCAAGATACGAAGAGATTTACAGAAGTAAGCTAGTTAATGATTTCAAATCTTTTTTCTTTAAATACCACCGAAAATGTCGATAATCCAAGGCAATCGTAGATAATTGCCTAGATACTAAAATAATCGGCCAATTTTTATGTCGAATTAAAAATAATAACAAAAATGCTTAGTATCAAATTTCTAGTAAAGCATAACTCACTTCGCCCAGGGTATATTTAAATTGAAAGCATATAAAATGTAGCTTGAGTACTACGTAAAATATGCGTGACTAAAATATTAAAAGACAATTATTTTGAAAGGTGGGTTTATCCTGAATAAACTAAGTCGCAGACGATGCATGGAATGTTTAGTTAGGTGACTTAATGTATTCCATGCGTAAAATGTCGTATAAGAGATAAATTTGAAAAGGAATTATTAAAATATGCTTAAGAAAAGTAACGAAGGCTCTATGTAAATATTTAAATATTTTGAAAATTCGCTGGAATATATTTGTCGGACTAACCATTAATACTTTGTGCACTTTTGTATTGATTTTAATCTCAAATAAAACAAATGTTATTGAAACATTTGATGATTATTATTTAAGTATTTAAATGTGCGCTAAATATAATAAAATTGAGTGGTTAAATGTGTACAAACTCATTATTTATTCAAATGCAGACCGCAGTGCTTTTATAGAAAATAAACTATTCCCTCATGTATAAAATATTTTCGTATGTATAAAGGATTGTACAATTATACGACAAGCATTATTTTTATTTTTTAACACTCTTTAACGTCCTTTCTTGTTTCCTTTAGAGAATATAAGTTGCCTCTTACTTGTAACCAATCAACCATAATAGTTTAATGATATTGTTAATTTTCTTTAGTAGAATCCTCCGTTGGGCGCCAATTGGTAAAATATTTGAAAATCTAAGTACGTGTTATTTCCCGACAGAGGGTTAAATTTTAATTCTTAATACGAAACTTTATTTAAAATAAATGCTTCCGTTACTAACAATTAAAATAGATTAATAAACAAATAAAAGAACTTAATTCTGTATTTTATATTAAACATTTTTGAATGATTGTAAAATTATAATTTAAAACACTTTTTATTGCTTACCTACTAAAAATGGATGGAATGACGAAACTATTAGCCACGATAACTAATTATGAAAATTTGGTAGTGAAAAAGAAGTGCTGAAGATGAATAAGTGCAATCCTATTATGATAGGATAGGGTTATACTTTTTAGATTTCGTTCTAATACTTGCAGACCAACCACTAATAAATAACCGAATTGTTAGTGGCGTTTAAGAGTTAATATAAATTCCGTACATTTAAACTGTTTCATTCGGAAATGAGAAGAAAAATGGGTAAGTTCCGAATAGAGAAGTGCAGAAAACCAAAGAGATATGCTTCCTTTTTTCTATTTTATAGGATGCTCTATCGATTAACGTTGAGAAAACTACAAACAAACGACAATTTACACAAAAATTTAACAAATTCTCGGTCTTCACGTTCCTGTAAAGTAGTTGGAAAGGCGCATGTGTTTCTGCGCATGTGCCAAGGGTGGTCCATCTTTTTTTTGCCGCCCGCCGGGCTTTTTCTTTGCACGACAACGAATGTTCATACAGGCGTGATAAAAAATAGTGTCCATATCTCTAGACATGCTATTAAATGTCTTTGGGGTGATTTTTTATGATACTATATAATCGTTATGTTTTTCAGTAATTTTCTGAAAGAAAATTTTTTGGAGGTTCTTATGGTCGCTGATTTCGAATTTATGGTAACATTTACGAAATTCAAAATGGCGGCTTAAAAATTACGGGTGCTATAAAGAGCTACATGACTAAATAACTTTGCAAAAATAACTTCCGAAAATTAACTCCAACAAAAATAACTTGAATAAAAGTAACTTTGGCAAAAATAATTTCAGAAAAAATGACTTTAATAATAATAACTTCAAATATCTCTTCAACTCAACACAACATTTGCGATTTATACACATCTCAACGCGTCTGTACATGCATTAACAAAAATTACAAAAAAGTATTTTTCGAAATATCTCTCCTAACCTAACCTAACCTAACCTAACCTAACCTAACCTAACCTAAGCTAACCTATCCTAACCTAACCTAACCTAACCTAACCTAACCTAACAAATTACTAGCGAATATTAAATTAAAATGGATATTCATAATGATTGATGTAGAAAGTATGAACTTATCAAAATGTAAACATATATTCTTGTTCACTCATTTCCATGAATTGCTTCAATAATTGATGAATAGAGGTTAAGAATGTAATGAACATTGTTCGAACAATGTTCTATTATATACGCATTCAGAAAGATTTGAAGTTATTTTTGTTTAAGTTATTTTTCGGAGGTTATTATTGCAAAGTCATTTTTGCAAAGTTATTTAGTCGTGACACCCTATAAAGTTTTAAATATCGTCTTTGTCGCCATCATTTTAAATTTTATAAATCTGACTATAAACAAGAATTATTGAAAAATTTCGAAAATAACATTTCAGACGGTTACGTAGGAATTCTGACAAGAATTAAACCAATTTCTTTTACTTTAGTATCTCATTAGATGTTGCATACTCATAGAAAAACTGTTCAAAGTGATTTTGGAGTTATGGATCAGATTGTATAAAAAGTATGACATAAAATCAAACACAGAAACAACATCAAAGTATACTCCGGTCACATTAAGACGTGACTTTCTTTTCGTTCGTTTCTAAAAGCAAAAGTCGTGTAGGACATTCAAATGAAAATAAATGAAATTCATTCTCCATCTTAATTTATTTAATAGCTCGTAAGTAAGCTCGGGTCTTCATCTCGAGGGTTTCCATTGTCGTTGACGTTAAGAAACCCACGACAAGGATTTAAACCTGATAACGAACCACTCCGAAGTAGCTGTAACCTAATGATCCTGTCTGTAGTACAGATATCACAAAGAAAGCGGATATACACGGTTTGAAATAAAAAAGGAATATAGCAATAAGGAAGGCATTTGCTGCGAAAATCACATTGTGCGTCTCGACCGTCGCGGAATGTCGCGCAGCATCACGGGAAAATCGCGATAAGAGGCTTCACAACTAGTCGCGCAATATTCCGATTACAAAAGAGCAGCATGAAGGCGCGACGGTGGCGCGGTACCGTGGGTGGTTCACGAATTCGGTTATTCACATCGGACGCTCGCATTTTCTGAAAAGAAAATGCTCTTTGTCGTACTACGACTTCCAAGGTAAGACCGCCAAGAGTAAACGGAATTTCAAAGGAAAAGCGGAGCGCAGTCGAGTGGAAAAGATTAGGGTGGTATGGCAGATGCATTTGGCTGACTGATGGAATCATGTTCTTTGCATTCTGGTGTTTTTTTTGTCTACTAACCAACCAAGAGAAAGGAACAACTTTTACGCACAATGCCTTTTCATGTCGTATGATGCCACACTTTTCCTGCAATAATTTTAGTGTCGAGTAATGGTTCGAGTGGAGACCAAAGTGTCGCAACCATGATGGTGTGTATAACAAAAAAACAAAAAATCAGTTGGAAGATTCGAAAAATGTTACCACCATGAGTGAATAACCATTAAACGGACTTCTATATTAGGATCTGACATTTGTTGGTGGTTAATTTTCGAACTATTCGAAGTTTGCATTTGGAGAAAGGTGATTGGGCCATCAGCCAATATGGCGGTAGAAAGCTTACAAATTCGCCAACAAAAGCGCCATATGTCAGATTCCACTTACTCGTGAGATTAAATAGTTCTAGCAAATTTTACTCTAACCTCACGATAGATAACACGATGTAACAGAGATCTAGTACTTTTGTAAAGACCAGGTTTAAGGTCTACTCAAACTAAGAAGAATATAAGACCAATAAAGTCCATGAGAATAATCACTCACAACTAGTCTAACGTTTATCCGATTTCAAGCTATCGAAAAGTCCTTCTTGTTCGATCATAATTTGGTCCCGCAGAAATTGAAAATAATTCAGACATCAAGAACCCGAATTCAGCGTCATAAATACGAATTTCTTTCTATTCCTTAGCAATGACATAAATAGAAACGAAATCATGATTACATTTTTTAATTAAAGTCAGTCCGTAAATCCAAGAAGGTTCAATTGCCAATAAGGCGGCTGCTCTTTCAAAATAAAAGACGGCTATTATGCCAACACTTCATTTGTACACAGTATGCCGTCCCCTTCCACTGGAATACCGGTTGTCTGCGTTTAAGACAACTGTAGTCCCAAACTAAGGCCGTCGATATCTAAATCGATGAACGACAGCCTTTCCCCGTTTTGTATCTTAAACTTCTTTCAGTATGTATTAGAAAATTATATTATATAATTTTTCTTGGTGTGACGTGACCTACAACTTGTGCTAGGTCGCTATAAAAGAAAAAGTGAAATGCATAAAAACCATTTGATCATTGCTCTAAGTGTACTGACACTTTGCTTTTGAGAAATAAATGGCAGCGGTTTTGCAGTTACCGATGATTGCCGCCATCCAAAAATAAGATAAAGGTTCCTTAGACTAAAACTACCAAGGAATATGATCAAGCCTTTTACCCGAATGTGTTTCATACACCGCTAACAAATGACTTCAGATGCGATCGGAAGGGACGTGATTCCAGGATCAGAATAATTTGTTTCGTAATTTGATGAATTAATTAAATGGAATACTCCCGTGGAGAACGTGGGGTAATTTCTGACGAGCAGAACGTTTTTTACATTCAGCCAGTTTTTCGAAGAAACTGACGACGAGAACAAGTATTTGAAAAAATATTAAAACATGACACAGCATGATTTTATTATTCGATGTACGTGTAGGAGTGGAGATGAAACTATGATTACTTTTTATAATTACTATAGAGACATAACTGGCTGAAAATTAGGTGCTGGAAAAAACTTACCATCAACCAGCTGAATTCTAAAAGTCGAACTTCGTCTCTATTGAGGTATAACTGTTCTTCCATACACTTGGCTCCAACGGACTAATATACATTACCTTATCAAAAGTTTGAAATTAGGTAATGCTTCCCACATTTTTCTATCCGTAATATATTTCATTTTAAACAATTCAGAAGAAATTCTTCAACGGTGCTTGAGTTATGGTCAACAGTGGACAACGGTTTTGCTTCTAACAAATACCTGGGATTTGCTTACAATAAGATGGTTATCATCATAGAATAGAAAGATAATCATTCAGTGAATAGAAGCAATCCAGGAACATTATTGCGACATCCATCACAATATCTTCTATGATATCGTGTCAGCTCCTCGACCCTGGATGGAACAAACAGCTACCCGTCGAGCCGACATGACACCACGGTGGAGAGTTCTATATAGGTTCTGTGCAGGTTCTTTAGGGGTACTAGGAGCTGGAATTCACTGTTCCCCACAGATTAGATTTTGGCATTGCCATTTTTCTTGCCGTGTTTGATGTATAAAAAGGAGTATAGATAGAAACTACCATTACTGCCTCCTCTTGTAATTGTAAGAACTCATCAGACATCACCAGATGGAAATTAGGTTTGGCCGTTGGATAAAACTTACCACCATAAATAGCTCCCATGGGATGGAAGTAGAAGATGTTCACCACATTCTTGAAATCCATATCTTTCATTGTTGTTCATCAGTTCATTTCATTTCGTTGTTGCTATTCTTGAACTAATGTTTTGCTCCTAACAAACAACTAGAATTGGTTTCCATCAATAATGCTTATCGGCATAGGCTACCAGAATGGAGCACCTTCATCAAAAAACAAATTAATTAGCTCCTCTAGCAGATCCAGTTGGTCATTCAGGTGCTACAACAGAATCAAAGTGTCAGTATCTGTTTTGGAAATTGGAAAAGTTCATGAGACAGGACCGGCTAAAAATTAGGTGTGGTTGTCAAAAAAGCTAATAAGCAATAGTCCCTAAATAAGCGTCTGAAATGAGCACATTTCCTTGGCGTTAAATAATGCATATTACCGATTGAAATTCGCAGTCGCAATAACGGAAATGAAGGTGAGGTAGCAATTTCTTATTGTGGTTTACCTCGCAAAGAATAAATGTCGATGGTGCCAACAATGCTGATATTGCGACTGCCAATACCACGGGGATGTGCTATAATAGAAATGAACGAATGATACGTACTGCCAGATGCTCTTATTGTTTCATCCATTAGTTAAGGAAAAAGACAGCGTTCCACGCAACAAATTGAAATTCGATCCGGGTGCTGTTCAATTGAAGTAGCGGGAAAACAGAACTGACATGGAGTCCCACATCGCCTTACGATGCCGCCATCGTCGGTAAATACGTTAGGCAAATCGAGCACCTTAAAGGGGAATTACCAGCTCGAAAGAGAGGAAGAACAAAAAAAAAAGAACAAATGGCAGACAAGGAATCAGGCGGATAAGGTGCGTTAATATTTACCGTTGGAAATCGATAGGGCGCCGGATTGCAATTGGGTTTTGTTAGTCGAAAGACTAACTGTAGGCGTTTTAATGACGGACGCAGGAAGCGCTATATTCGGCACGTTCGCCGAAACATCTGCTGTAATTGAGCAGCGGCTATATGGCAACACAAAGAAAGCCACTTTCTGCATTTGGTCTTGGTTCCTCGGACGAGGGCGTTTTGTTCCATTTTCTCACTTTTTTTACTGCTTCAACGGTGCAAAACAAACGCGGCGGCTACGATCGGTCTGTTGGTTTCGCACTCGAATAAATTGAGCGGATGACTTTGACGGCCTGCATTTTGTTCGGTTTAATTGCGAACGTCTGATGCCTCGTTTATACAAGTCGAGTTAAGTTGTATCAATTTGTTCCTCTTTGAGTAGTTCGCAGAAGGTTTAATTTAGATCGAGGAGGGTTTAAAATTGCAAACTGTTTACGTTTTCGATGGGTACATGAAAGCCGAACAATGAAACAGTGATTACATCGAAGACCACTAGATGGCGCATCACCCCATAAGTAAAGTCGCGCAGCACAAAACGCTGATCGGTGCTCAAACTTATTTGTGGGCCTATAGTACTTGTGGAATTGAGCGCCGCCTAGTGTCGTAAGGGACAACATTCATATTTATCAAATATCTTTAATTGCAGTAATAATACTCGTATGAAAAACTAGCACACCATGCTGCAAATATAAAATACTAATCCTAATAAATGTTTTTTCCATCAACAGTTGCATATGTACAATTTTGTTTTATACGAACAATGCAATACCAAATTCATAGCCTCTCGTAAAGCACAGACTTTAAAGCTCGAAAATATTGAACGACAAACCCTCAATTTCATTTCCCTTAAACAAGAATGTAATTTGGAAGGTAATACCGCTTTTATCATTTCATAAAAACAAACATGAAACTGCCTCATTTCGACATACGTCTAATAAATCGTCCCATAAAGGTCGCGCAATACTAAAAGCGCATTACTCCGTCGTAATTTGGAAACTATTTTTTAATGAGGAGGGATAAAAGAGAAGCATTTTTCTAGCGGGACGAAAAACTAACGAGTTTTTTCGAGATGGGGTCGAAATTGCGAGCCGCGATACGGGGTGGAGCTCTCGTATCAGAGTGAATTATCTAAGCCCTGAGAGGATCGTTCATTAACGGCTAATTTAATTTACAGCACGAGGCTCATCGAAGACGAAAGTGTAATTAAGGGAGCGGATTCCGTTGCGTTATTTGAAATTATAATGCGGTAATTAATAATGCTGAATATTTCTCCAGGCTGGAAAACGCAATTGAACGGCTGCAGTGTATAAATTACCGTCGATAGGGAAACGCTTTTTTAAACCTCTCCATTCGTAATCTTTCAATTGTGATTCGTACGTTGCAATTATATAAATAACGCACGGAAGTTGTCTTAAAGGGAATAGGACATTAATAATTAGTTTTTAATAAAATTCAAATTTGTAAACATGTTTTGTATTTTAAGTTAACAATTTTTAATGGTAATTTTATGTAATGATCACTCCTACGTCAAAAGTTGAAACACTCGATCACAAGGGTAATTTTTAAACTGTAGTTCATTAAAAACAATGACTTTGCTTTGTGTAGAATTTCCAAATCCAAAAATCTTTGGAAGAACCAGTTTAAATACTGAACTAATAAAGTTCTTGTGATATTGTTAAACTAATGTGTGGCTCCAGCAAAATAAGCAGAACTCTTTTCCTGAAATAGCTTTTTGAACCCTTTAACGCCAAAATGTACAACATTTCTTCATGAAGTTTGTCCTATACTTTAGCATTTAAACTTTAAGGAAAAATTGGTGACCAGTAATTTCTTATTAGAATCTACATGACAACATTTTTGAAATTCTGAAATAAAAAAGTTAAAAATCCAAATCGACAAAAATGAAAATATATAAATATATATTTTTTAAGCAAACCAGCCGACAACATGTTTCATATAGGTAAGATAGTAATCAGACACCGGTATCATAGTCAAATTGCATTAAAAAAAATCGTCCAGTAGTTTTAAAAAAAATGTGTTAAAAATTATTTTAACTCTCCAGTCATATTCCTTTCTATTGCCGACTCCTAAATTGAAAGGTATAACCTCAAATATACTTGTTCACATAATAGACCAATGATTGATTCCCCATTAAAAATTACATGGAGCCAACATTTTTTTTAAATGAGATGCAAGGAAATCATTAAAGCAAAGTCAATATTGATTGGTTACTAAATGAATAAATTTTTAAAACGTGCATTTTATGAAATGTTCAGAATAGCCTTGAGTCCACATCGTCTGCCGCAAACGTCACGAAAGAGGATGAGAATCCAGAAATGGTTCGTAGCATCGAACATGGCCGCCGACGCCGACGAGGACGTCGTCACCGGAAGACGCAGGAAAAAGCGCCAAGGAAAAGCGGACAGATGAGTAACCCCACCAGCTCTTAGATCGAGGTTTCATCTTTTCGTTGCACGTGCCGGTACAGTGTCGACGCCGTAATATCGAAATATCGAAACTTAGCAAACTTGGCACGGTGTCGTCCCCTTTTCAGGATGAGAAGAAAAGAGTCGCGCGGCGTCCGTTCCGCCCGCAAAAAGTGTATAGTAAGAATTACTATACTCCATATTAATCGGGAATCGTACCGGTAAACGTCACCGGCGCTTCGCTCGTTAACAAGCTGGCTCATAGATAGCGGGGTTTCTCTCGTCGATCGCGCGGCAACGAACTGGACGTTTCCGTACCTTTCCCGCTCTCTCGCTAGTAAAGTCACACGGCGGCTTGGCTTCGAGAGTTTTGTTAATATGCAGTATGGCAATTTTTGCCGGACACTTTTTCTCGGCGTAACGACACGTCGCTGTACACAAAAGAGCCCAGCGTACAAAACGATCGAAATTGGCACGAAGCCGAGGCTCTGGCTCGCTCTCAACGGGCAGCACGTCGCTTCAATTTTGCGGGCAAATTAGATCGGAACCACCGGCTCTTCTTCCGAGCGAAAAGCCATTCATTTTTATTTGCGTCCCGCTATAAACATTATTCTCTTATACGCTCTCTTATCAATCCCCGATCCCAGGAATCGATCGATTCTCGTACAGACACCAACAGGAACGAAAATCTCTCGATGCCTTCCTTTGGCTCTGACCCCTGGGGGAACGTCCCCATCCTCCGGATCCTGCCGTTTCCTTATTCCGTGCGAACGTCTCCGGAGGGAGAATCGCCGAATCTTTCATTAACCCCGTACCAACCACCCCCAGAAAATCCCCCGACAGTTTTCCCCCGGCGGATGAAAATCTGCCGGGGAGTGGCTTTCATTGACTTTTATCTTTTCTTTAGCTAGAAACGCTTCGCTTATTGCTTTGTCAGTGTTTCGAGGCCGAACTCACGTGGCGCATGTTGTAGCGGTCGCACGCCAAGTGTTACCAGACTTTTGATCTTGCGATGCCAATTCATACAAAGTGGAATTCCATAGAGGGAAGCAATGGATGCTGCGCTCGAAGCATTTTTATTGAGAGAAATTGATGGGGATCAGCCGATATCCGTCAAGCGATTCATTTTAATCGACGCAGTGGGTTTTTTCAAAAGACTGTAGGGAATTTAGCTTGTCTAGAGAAGAAATAGTTTGATTGAAAGGTGGAAAGAAAAAAAAAGTTGCCATTTTCGAAAAAAGTGTATTATACGCATAGAAATGCACCACAGCAATATAAAAATATTGTTGAAAGTTTCTTTGACGTAACATTTGATGTTTTTTGTTACATCTACAGTCATTTTTAAGGATTGTACAATTGCAGTAAAACCTCGATACTATGGCAGTCTGTTCTAGAACTTCTTAAACCTTGTTATAGCGACATCAAGAAGAGCTGAATGGTCAGTAACTCAGATTACTATTATAGTTCACCTGTTCTCAGATTGCTGTTAAAAAAAACACGAACAGAAGCAGAAGAATAATGTTTTTGCCTAAGATCTAGGAAAGGTCAGTGTTTTTAACCCGTTAACGCAGAGAATTCAATAAAATGTTCCATTATTTCATCGCGTTGCGACCGCTTCCGTTTTTAGAATTGTAAAATATCGACCTAAGAACCACATGATTGCACCAAAATACACGTAAATACTCTATTTCATGAGCTTTTTTCACAACGGATTTGTTTGTAAAAGTGAGTGTGCCATATTTTGAGCCGCCATTTTGAATGTTTCGCATTAATCCTCAGATTCATCGTCATCGACCAAAATGATATATAAATCCTCAGAGTCGCATACTTTTTAGATTGATTATTCAAGTTTCTTAGACTTCGTCCAACATATTTGAATTAAAAATGGCGATCGCAGATTCATAATCGTTACTTCGATGTATTTGGCAATATGTGTACGCCATGAAATTCTAACAAAAATTCGACAACCACTGTGATTCCGCCATTTTGAATTTTGAAATTACGCCTCAAAGTCATTAATTCTACTCGATACACGTATAAAAATGTATTATCCTTTTGGAATAAAAATAAAAAATTTTCCATGTTTTTTTTTGTTTTTAGTCGGCCATATTGAAAAATGTATTGGTCGTACAATTAAATAAACTTGAGTTACGAAAGGGTCTCACGATATTGAATAAAAATTAAAGTTAATTTTGACCTGCACTAACAATTTTTCTCAGCATGATGTCATTAAGGAACATTTTATAGAATTCTTGGCATTAAAGTGTTAATATAAAATAAGAAAAAAAAATTATTATACTATGAAGGAAAAAATTTGCAATTCTTAAAATCGATTTCAAACAAGACCTTAGCAAATTCTATGAAATAAACCCCAGTAGAAAATACCGCCACTGCAATTAGCCACAGATATTTTCTACTAAGTAATATCAATATTCGAGAATTAAAATGGATTTTATGGACTGTAGGATATTTAATCCTATACATTATAAAGAAAAATATACAGAAATTCCATATTTTTATTTCGAATTTATACATAACTAAATAAGTCATCATAATGAAATATAGAATACTATAGTTTGTTTATAATTTGTATATAAATTTTTTAACACAATAATTCAAACGATTGTTTTTTTTTTAAATTTATACAAATACTTTTTTCATTTTGAGTTTTAACAGAATCAACCGTGCAGGTGTTACGAAAAAGAGGTAAAATATGTTTCATAATACTAAAATCCTATTACGAGATTATCGTTTTGACATGCAAGTAAATAAATTAAGTTTTATTCTAGTCACAATAGATTTAAATGCATATATTTTAATACAAAGATAAATAACTGATGTCGATTGAAATAAATCCTATACGGTATTCATTATAAATAAAATGTCTGCAATATTTCTTGTTGGCATCGCAAGAATCAAACTGTATTATTCGTTTTTAGAAATAATACACCATATATCAGTATTTTAATAACTACGATGAACTATTCAAATTTTGAATAAACTAATCACTGAAGGATAAATATATCTTGTCGTATAATAATCAATTTAAATTTATATACACTTTTGGTAAAGTTTTGAAGTTATACCGGTGATCCATAAATATCTTTTCATTATTGAAACAGGTTCTGCAGCCCTAAAATTTTGTTTCACATAAAATTATTTGTTTTAAATAAGTGATTAGCAAATTAAGCCCCTATTTCTTGCTACTTTCCCAAATTTATTATCATTCATAATATTAAAAATTTGCAAACATAAACCATTTTATAATATCTTTATTCATCACAAGAGTAGAACAAAAAAAATGCTAGTATATTCAAAATTTGAGTCTCCGTTATAAAATTTAATTAATTTAATAATTTGGTGGAGAAACGAAATCACTTTCCAGAACGAATCGGAATAAAGCTCGCTAAGGGAGTCTTTAATTTCCTGTGAGTGTAACTGAATCCGACACGATCTGAAAATGATTTCATTTTTACCCTGTGTCACATATAATAAGAAATTCGTCAAGGTCGAAAATCTCAACTTTTCCGTTCTCTTTTACTCCACCAAATCTGGCGGCGGAACGGAGAAAGACGGAGGACTGCAGATTCAAACATAGAAGTGGGAAAAAATGGTAGAGTATATCCGCTCACTAATACTATAGTCTATGTATGCGTATAGTGTGAGTGTGTAAGAATGCATACATAAAAAGTTGACTCATCGCCGTGATTTCTTTTCGGCGCCCGAAAGGAGTTAAGCGAAGAACGGCTTACCGTCCGCGAATCCGATTTAGTGAGACTGTTTGAATTTCGTTAGAAATTTTATTCCTCATGGAAAAGTATTTCCTTGGATTTATCACGCATTTATCGCTCGTAAGAATTGCGTTAGCCGAGATTGATTTGTTAAGTTACCGATGCTGAGTACGCATAACCTGTAATGGAAAGTGTCGAAAGATATTTTATTAGACGAATAAGTTTAGCTTTAAAAGTGTATTTAATATTTTGAAAAATAAAACCCGTCTTTCAAATCCTTAAAATGTACGCCACAACGAACAAATTATGCATTCTTTACACAACAAATATTATGGACGCATTCTTCTTTAAAATTTGAACAAATAAGTTCTTTACTAATTTTTTATCCGGTGCATAGAATTGAGATTACAAGCATTTTACGAATAAACTATAAAAACGCCATACCACGTGATCTCACTGCGCCTCCCGCGAACCAACTAGAGAGCGCTAGCCTAAGTCACGTGGTTTCCGTGCGCTCCCATTCGCCGCGAATGAAACGTTCATTAATTAATTTCTATACATCGGATCAAATTTTGGTAAAGAACTTTTCGGTTCGAAATCGAATATGAATTTTTCTTCTCGTATCCTATAAAACAGATATTCAATTTTAATTTTAAAATTAAATTTTCCAACTTCAGTTTCATATCGTATCACACAAAAATGAATATATTACCAATGATTGCATTTTATTCATAAAAATATTTCAATAATTCCCAGGAATTGTACTTTTAAATTCAGACACGATTCGCGATACGATAAAAAAAATTGGCGCACAAATCATAAACCCGATCGAGAGTTACATGCACGTCAATTGCAGAATAAACTCAGACGTCGAATGTGCGTTCGTCAACGTCGCATTTCACGTCGAATTACGCAATATCGACATTTGCCGATGTGTTTCATCAGCACGGGTCATTGTTCCGGTAACGCGAGGCAAATAGCGCACTTCCGTAATGGGATTGGAACTCAATGTCCGACGGCACAAAGCCAATGGAAAGAGTATATACAATTTTAGGCATGTCGACCGCGAAGATTCTGTAAATTTTTTTTCGATTTTGACGAAATACGGCCCGGACGTTGGTCGGCCGGTACATTCTTGGCTTATTTGGAGCAATACGAACATCACGATGAAATGGATTTCTCTCCCGTTGAATAGCGCTGAAACGCGTGCGAAATGTCAAAACTTTTTTTCCCATTCTGGATTGGGGATTACCCTGGCAGGTATTTTTCCCGCGACGTACATAAAACGTCGCTGACGGCTCCGATCGAAAGTGACAATGGATTTTGTAAAATTCAATTCGCTTATACGTATTTTCCGCCTGCGCACGAGTATTCCGATTTTCACATATTTTCCGTACTCTTTCGCATATAATTTTATCGACGTTCAAGCGTAGCATAAATCAAATATATTTCTAGTATTTTTCTTTTCAATTTTATTTACCACAGTGACGAACAGTAATAAGTTATTGTGTTTTTATACAGTAGAAGTAAACAATATACGTCAAAAATAACGATATAACGGGTGCCTTGGAATTTCGAAAATTTGTTTCATGCTAACTTAGAAAGTAAATTTTGTGACGAATTCCTGAAAATATTTTGGTACATGACAGTCAACGACAAATAGTAAATTTACATTCTTTTAGCAATTTTTAAATCGTTTAATGAAGGCATATGACAGGAAATAACGATCTTATATAAAAAATGGAAATCGATTTCTTTAACGGGCGAGGAAAGCTGCGATCGCAACGCTACGTAGCGACGACTGCGACTAATGACAGCAGCAACAACAACATTACCCACACCAATTGCTATAGTGTCCCCTCCCGTCTCGTTATATTTACGATAAGTCCCAGAGCCGCTTCTCCCACTCCCCTGACGTCACAGCAAGCCCTTCCTGAGGCCCCAAACTGCAAAGTGGGAAAAAAGAGAGTGCCGACAGGGACTCTTCCTGTATTTGAATCCTATTTCGAAATGGTAAATTTGTCTATGTGCCATGATAATATCAATTACAATGTTTGAACAGAAATGGTAGGTTAGTCATTTCTTCCGTGTACTCAGTTTGTGCTTACTTTAAATTAGTAAATCTTTTTAATTAGTAATAAATAGCATTTCCGTTAAAAAAGATATTTAGAATGAAAAATGTGTGCAATGATAAACAACTATTGGTCGCACAAAATCGTATAAAACATCGCCCAGTTTTAATTGGTATCAATGTTATTTAGTTGAATCTAACAAATGAAACGTTATTCGAACATAAGAGGATAGCATTACGTTTTCGTAACAAGTCGCTTCTAAGCCAGAAAGGAAACTAATACCGCACAAACCGACTGTAGTTGTTTCTATTAGAACATATCAAAAGACTAATTGGTCACTGCTTGGGCTCTTATATAAGATGAACAAAATTAAGGTGTTTAGACCATGTACAAGGGATAAATTAAGATAATTGAGAATCATTAAGAAATACGTAGAATTAAAGAGATGTTATATACTTAAAAGAAATATACAATTTAACAGGTTAATAAATAAATGGAAGATGTTGACAATATATAATTATAAAGCTTGACTAGGAATAATGGTGCCTGATTGTGATGGATAATGATAATTCACATCCGTCAACATGAAAAATTCATCTGTCACTGTCACTTAACGTTCTGAATATTTATTTTATCGAATTTCAAGCATTTATAGCTGATCATAATATAAACTGCATTCAAAGCGACTCTAAGCTTCTTCAATATTAAAATGTAAGCGTTGAAAAGCTAATACGAAATAAGAATATTTTTCTCAAAGTTTATTAAGGTTTTATCAGCCGCACTTTTTAAACGAGTTGAAATGATTGTAAAACATTCAGAGTAACAATAGTCACAACAATATTAACAATAGTAACTTTCTTAATGCGATCTTTTCTCTGTAACGAATCCCATGCATACATAAATTTAAATATGTGACAACAGGTGGCGCTGTGTATATGGCATAATGCTGTTTTTCGATAGCATAGAGGAAAAGTGTAGAAAATCAATTTATTTCATTAACACATTATTAATTATACACAACCAATTCAGCGTTAGTATACGTGAAAATGTTTAGTCTACTGCATATTGTTTTAATCTTGCTGGAATGTTTGCACATGCGCGTAACAATAATCATCTGTTTCTCCTGTCTCAGACTAGTGATGGAGGTATATTATAGAGGGGAAGATTTGAAATAAGAGAAGAGAACGCCATCTTCCTTGCCTAAGTCGAGGAGGAGTATTCCAGAAATTATCCCAATATTTTAAACAAGGATTTTAGACATTTTTTATTTACATTTTTTAACAAATGTTAAAAATTCCCACCTTGAAGAAATGTTGTTATATTCTTGGATGATTCATACCCATTTTTGCACTTTGCAATTCATTCCAAAAGTTTAAATATATCTCGGAGAAAAAATCCTAAACCTTCTCAATCCCTCAATCCTCAATCCTCGATCCTCCTTGAACCTCAACAACTATCAACTTTAGAACAAAAATTGCAAACTACCAAAGTTATATTAAATAATACAATCAAAATTATGTGAGGTTTGTGCCATATGTGGTGTTCAACGAGTTTTTTTATCTTCTTCCTTTATTTTTAATAATGTGTTTTTTAAACATACAGGAGATTTTCAAATTCCATTAAATGACATATTAAAGATAAGAAGATATTTGAAGATACACAACAAAACCCACTAATCTTCTGTGTATCACTTTGAAATTTGTATAAATGTATCTAAAAATGTATAAAAATAATAAAATAAATATCGTAAAAAATAATGAACAATCGTTTAAATTTTCCTTCAACTTTGAATACTTACGGCTGTTAAATAATACGTCTGAAACAGAATGATGGAATACTTACGAAACAGGTCGGAAACTTGAAATTCGTATCAAAAGTTAAGTAGACTTAAGAGTCTCTCGTCTTGTCTAGGGCTCAATTACGGAAGGTAAACTTGTATTCAAGCACTGAGAAATGTAAAATGTTCGAATTCAAAACCAGATAAATACCTTAAAAGATTTATGGAAGTACAATTTATTTGAAGTAATAATAATTACATATTTTTTGAAGAAACAAACAGTTTAAGCATAGAATAAAAGTTTCGTAATTTTCTTTCTGCTTGAAAAAAAGATATATTGACTAAAGTTTAAGCAATGTGAAAAACACAATTGTTTCTATTAAACCATCATATACACGCCATAAATGTAGAAAAGTAACATTTTTGTAGGCGTTATACAATATTACGCTGCTAAAGAACAGTTGAAAGGATATTCCGTAACTGGTACTTCTATAATGCTTGCGTGTGAATTCGTATTTCTAATGCATTGCGCGCCATCTAGTTTTAGCGCCAAGAATATTTTAGTAACAACGGTCCGTAACTGATTATTCATTCGACAATTTTGCCTGTTATGAATTATCTCTAAAAGAAATATATATTTAACCGAAACAATTATGATGGAAATTAAACGTTTTGTTTTCATTTTCAAATTAAATTTAATAACTGCAACAAATTTAAATGTAATAGAAATTCGCGAAATTTGTAGATAACATCATCATTTATTTGAAAATGCACAAACTATATTGAATTTAGAGTTTCACTACGTTTTAATCGTGTTTCGTCGGTTTTCCAGTAATTTCGTTGAGCTTTAGCTTGACGTTTCTGAACCTCGTGGTTCAGTATGAAGTATAAATTTCGAATTATCCACATCACACCTTCGTGATTTAAAGCGTAACGAATTAAAGGTCGCGGTTGGGTAAAAGTAAAGCAATTGGTAAATAACGCGTGCTGTTGGGAGTTCAGCAATAGGTCTCTTATAAATGCACATCGCCCGCCGGGACCGGAAGTCCCTTCCCTACAGCCGGATGGGTCGCAAATACGTATGAAAAGCAAACTGGCAGAAATTGCCATCGGAGTTTCAGTTTACTCAGGCGGAATATCCGCGAGCTGTTGCCTTACTCAAATAATAAGCAGAATCTCCACGAAGAGAGATGATTGCAAACGCTTAATCGCCGCCTTATCGCGTTTCGAGATATTATTCAAGCAAGGTCCCACTATCGACAAATTCTAAACTGGCATCTTCTATAAACGATTTTCAAATTTGGGTCACGAAATAGTAGTTCAGCAGAAAAGGTCTAAAATTGGTAAAAAAACAGATTAATTTAACTTTGATTTCAATCGAATTACTTCAATGCTTTATGCGATTAAACATTTCGAAATACGTAGAAAAGACGATTTAGTCACTTGCGTAAAAGTTACGATGCCGCGTGCCATCTACCGTTGCAATTTTTGTAAAATATTAAATGTAAAAAAATGAAGAAACAAAACTTTATAACCATAAATAATACGAGTAGCAATTTGAAACTCTGAATGTTTGAATGAATAAAAAATACATTTTATTCAAGCTGTGAAAAGTTATGAAACAGTGACTTTGTAACTAGGTACGAAAAGAAACTCATTACAAATTCTCTACCACAGATAAAACTAAAATATTCACATAATGCCACCCGCGACAGGTTGTAATGCATTTCACAAACGACATAACGATAACAATTACTTCGTCAAGTCGTTGCCGTGAATTCATAAGTTTTGGGATTATGTTCGAAGTTTGTGGAAGAAAATATAGAACTTAATACAGGATTATCTTTACAAATTTTCTGTGAAGCGTATTATTAAGTCTAAATCAATAGAGTTAATTTCAAGTTTACGTAATTTTTTTATACGTAGGAATCAGCGTGGCCATTTTGTGTTTTTAATATCTGTTTACTAATTTCATTTGCTACTAACAAAAAATAGCAAGATTCAACGAAAATTTAAAAAATTCATTATACAATTAGAAATTTAAAAAACGCGTGTTTGGTGGACGTGGAGGAAAAACGTTGTTTTATAAATTTGTTACGAGACAATGTTTTTTCGTAAAATTACATAACCTCTTCAAAAATGTACCTGCGCAGTTAAATGAACTTGATTAAATAAAAATGACTGGTTATAATTTAAAAATAGGTATATTTTTACTTTTCCACGTGTTACAATCATGTCTACATATGTGTCATGCTCCATTGACTCTCTTTGTCAAAAACCTCACCCCCGTAAGCTATTTATACTCTCTGCTAGGTGGCGCAATAAAGCATGTCTAGCCGCAAGCGGTAGAATTTGTTTCATACAAGATAACGAACTGTTTCAAAGAATACATGTAATATGTGCACGATTAGTTGGTTTTATAATCTAAATATAGGACCTAGCTCCTTTTTTTATTTGGTTTTACTAATTACATAGCAGGATTGACTATCTAATTTGTCAAGCTCACTATTTAGTCAGTCAGATTAACTAAAAATGATGGCTGTGTGGAAGCACTTTGAAGTAGTTAAGGATTCGGTTGTTCTAACCTCATTTTTGTGAATTGTGCAACGCATCGCTGAGGTTATTGAATCGGCACTAACCAGTAATGAAAGAGGAATGGACTCTTTTGTGAAAGAAGTTTTAAACAGTTGTGATTTGTTGACTCTTAAAGAACATTTTAATAAAAAGTACCGAAAATGTTTTAATAACAGTTTTTAATAAATAGCAAATTTTGCATTTCCTCTTTAAAGTTTTGACAGTTTTCTAAGACACAATTTCAACTTTCATTAATGTAATTTTCTGTCGAAAAATGATTTAATTAATTTAAATTATTCAATAATATACGAGCAAACTTCCCACCACATTCATTCAGTAACTTAAAATACGTGTATAGGTAATGTGATAGACAAATATGTTTTTGAAAATTTGTCCATATATAGTCCATGGCTCAAGTGACAATAATTCTTCCAGTTTATCCGAAAATTGTCTGATAATGCCATATATGTTGTTGCAAATATTGGAATAATAATGAATGAGCCATGTAGTTGCAATAGAACCAGCTGTAATCCATTCCTTTCAACAATGTTTTCTTCAACTTGATAAAATAATCAATTCGGTATGATGCGCTAACATTCTTCATACTATTTCCCAATTTATCACTTGTCGATGGGGAATAGTTTAAAATGAAAAAAGAAATCGATTTTTATCATTCGCTTATTTCAAAGATACGTGTTTTAAGTATGCCCCTGGACTAGCTGTACGTATTTACATTTGTATAATTTTTTCCAAATTGGTAATGTACCTTATGTACTGAGGATATGCATGGAGTAAACAAATAACGCGTGGAATCGTTGAATTTATGGCAATTTTGTTTCAATACTAATATTGCTAACTGCCGTTGTAGATGCAACATTCGACCTAACCGCAAAGACTCCTTTTAGTCCGTAAAGTGTGATTTTACGGACTGATCTCTGGACAATACGGACTGAAAACAGTCGGTTAAGTGCCTACTTTTGCGAACAGCGTATCAAAATATAGTGTTCGCTCCTCGGCCGTAAAATTTTACGACCTTGGTTTGGGCCTGCTTCGCCAGTCCTCGGATGTATAATCTCCACTCGGTCCGTAAAATTGAACTTTACGGCCTAGGACCGAAAAGTACTATTTTTTCGTGAATCTTTTGTTTTGCAGATTGCCAATATTATAACAACTCTTAGCAAAACTCACAACATTTATAATACAAATGGCGTCAGTACCAACTTTTCCATGTTGTTTTTCAAGCGATTGTAATTTCCCAAGCATCACGTAGACTCTGAATACTAACAAGTAGGGTCGCACCGCACCGGCGGAAAATGACCGATTATAAATGCGCTAATAAAGATAAAAGTAATATATTCGCGTAAGGTAAGCCCAGGCGAGCGTTGTAAATGCTTTCATAAAGAAAAGCAATAGCGCTTTTATCGAGTTTTATATAAGGGAACGGTTTAAAGCAGCACGGGCCCGGCGGGACGAAAGTAAATAAGATTCGCGTGCCGTGAAGCCGCATACCGCCGTCGAGGGGAATAAAGTCGCTGTTATAATTTTTGTGCGAAACTCCTAGACCGAGGAACGGGTGGAAACGAAACGTCGTTCCCCGGTGACGCGGATATACATATATATACAGCACATAAGGACGTCGTGAACCGGAAAGGTCGTAAGCCTCTGCCACGTGTTATAAATTAGGTGGTGCCTGAGGGTGACTCCCTATCGCTTCGTCGAATCTCTTGATGACTACCTGCCTAAAAAAATAAGTGCCTTCCACGGCAACACCTTTCTGAATTCCCCCCTTTTCTGATTTCGCACAAAGTGCATAGGACGTCGGAACTTCCGGTGAGGGAAAGATAATACAAAGGTTAGTCGCGCCGACCACAGCGAATAAACATGCGGCAGGCGGATGTTGTCATGATCGTCAGATATAATCGAGTTAGTAACTATCGGAGTTTTAATTAGTCGCTTATCTATAAAAATCTGCTTACTTTTGCAAATCTTCTACACGGAGAAAAATGACTCCGCTGGATTAGCTGATTCATATCAGCTAAAATTTTCGGCTGGAATTGCCGAAAATATCAGCAATTTTAGCTGTTTTGATTCCGCTAATGGAGCCTTAACCCTACTCAATTCGCGCTTAGCTCTCAATTTCCGCTACATTAGCAGATTTGTTCCGCTAAATTTGCGGACTTTTTCAGTAAATTTAGCTGAAAT
Source organism: Trichopria drosophilae (assembly GCA_030407085.1). Classification (NCBI taxonomy): domain Eukaryota; kingdom Metazoa; phylum Arthropoda; class Insecta; order Hymenoptera; family Diapriidae; genus Trichopria; species Trichopria drosophilae. Next base: position 114,509,609 of record CM059585.1, on the reverse strand, counting down.
TATCGGCTATCCCTAACGGAATTCCAAAAGGTATCCCTATAGGATAAAATTGGTAGAATCTGCGGATTTTTCGGCTGATTTAGCCGGTTATTTTTCTCCGTGTTCTATTCGTTAATTATTAGTGAATGTTTTATAAAACAATGGTGGAGTAATTAGCGTGTAAAATTTTTATTATTAGGGGGTTTACCAGTTTTCTAGAAACACTATTATTTTAAACGAAATTGGGGCATCTTATAGTGCTCAAATTTGAAAAAAATGCAATGCGTCTTGTTATCGTGAGGTTTAATCGCAACACAATATCTCACCATGAATCATAAATAATTGACACCGGGTGAAATTGTAATATCGGTATTCTATCCTGTTTTATTGGGCAAATGTACACGAAAGGAGATGAAGCAGTAAATAAACAGAGTGATTCTGACCTTCTTAACAAAGAACCAAATCCTGCCGGCATTTAAGGCACGCTAGAACAGTACTCACACGGAGAAAAATAATCAGCAAAATCAGCCGAAAAATCCGCAGATTCTACCAATTTTATCCTATAGGGACAGCTGTTGGAATTCCGTTAGGGATAGCCGATAATTTCAGCTAAATTTACTGAAAAAGTCCGCAAATTTAACGGAACAAATCTGCTAATGTAGCGGAAATTTAGAGCTAAGCGCGAATTGAGTAGGGTTAAGGCTACATTAGCGGAATCAAAACAGCTAAAATTGCATATATTTTCGGCAATTCCAGCCGAAAATTTTAGCTGATACGAATCAGCTAATCCAGCGGAGTCATTTTTCTCCGTGCAGGATTGTTGACTGAAAAAAGGTTTCGTTTTCACTGAAAACTTCTTTGTTTCCTACACCGTGCTGCATTATTCAAATGTCATTTACGACATTTTTATTGAAAAATGTATAACTTCATATTAAAATTGAATAAATACATTTTATTCCAGTAGTGACTTTCGGATAACTCTTCTATTCTCTTAAAAAACTGTTGTTTTTAGTTTGCGAATATTTTCGAGTTTTTTTTTTTAAATATTAAACTTCCGGTGGAGATAGTGACAAAAACGGTTCGTTGCATGCGGCATGCACCGGAATGGGGGAAAGGAATATACAAAGATGAAAAAGAGAGAAAAGTTAAGAAAAGAGGTGGAGGTGAAGGAGCGAAAGTGTTTTTGTGTTTACGGATAAAGTGAGGCGCAAAAGAGAGAAAAAGAGTGAGTTAGTTAACGGAAACAGGGGAAATCGGTATAGAAGTGTACATAAGGCACGTGGGGCGTCGTAATTATATGTAGAAGTTGCAAATATTATAAGAAGTTACATATATTATATGAAGTAATGAACTGAAGGTCCAAAAGAAGAGAGGGCGGCTGTGTAGGAAAGAAAACAGTGGTAATTAGTGAAGTAAAATTGTTGCGTAGTGAAAGTCTAATGAAAAGATAGATAAAAAGAGAAAGCTGAGAAAGTATAAAGTATAATGGAGAAAAGAAGGAAATAAAGGGAAAAGCGGAGAGGGAGAGAATCAGAAAGTACTACGAAAATTGCAGCAATAAATATATCCGCATTTTAATACCAGAGATGATATACTCAATCTGAAATTTCAGCGACCGCAAATGCCCTAGTAATCAGTCTGTATACGCTGATTCTCATTACTTTTCACTGATTGAGGTTACGTGAGTATTTATTTGTGAATGAGAGGCTGGAAAAAACGAACAAGAATCGAAACAGTGCAAAAATAAAATAGAAAGTTTAGTGGAGAAGTGAAGAAAAGAGGATGTAGAAGAAAGTAAGGTCTATAAGAGGGATGACAGCGGAGAAAAGGGTGAAGAAAAAGGTGAATATGTAAGAAGAAGAAGAAGAGAGAGAGAGAGAGAGAGAGAGAGAGAGAGAGAGAGAGAGAGAGAGAGAGAGAGAGAGAGAGAGAGGAGACGAAAAATGGAGAAGTGGAGAAAAGTGAAGAGATTATGAGTAATATAGTAGTGAAAGGAGAAAAAAAGAGAGGTTGGAAGCCAAATTCGAAGTAGAGGTCATAATGAGGATATTTTTAAGGATGAAGTCGAATTTAAACGGGATGATGTGGAGAGTTAAAAAGATAGCGCAATAGTAGTAGAAGTGTAATTTTTAAATGCCGAAGATATAAAAGGAGAATAATCGAGAAGGCGGTTAAGTTAGAAAAGTTAGAATGCAAGATGATTGTACCTTCACCTTCACATCCTTACAAAAAGAAAAACAAAAATGAGGATCCCGATGCAGATGGATGAGATAAAGAAAAGGGAATTTTGGAAGAGTGAACGATCTCCTTTGAAAGGAAAAGAAGAGAGAGAGAGAGAGAGAGAGAGAGAGAGAGAGAGAGAGAGAGAGAGAGGAAAAGGAGGATGAAAAAGTAGAGAAAATTGAAGAGATTATAAATAATATAGTAGTGAAAGGGAAAGAAAGAGGAGTTGTAAATAAAATTTGAAGTAGTAGGCAAAGTGCGGACATTTTGCAAGGATGAAACAGAATTTAAACGGGTTAGAGTGAGAAGTAAAAAAGAAAGTGGTGGCATCGTGGTAGAAGTGGAATTTTTAAATATGGATACAAAAACGGAAATAACCGAGATGGCGGTTAAGTTAAAAAAGTTAAAAATCAAGATGATTGTACCTTAACCTTCACATCCTTACAAAAAGATAAACAAAAGTGAGGATCCCGATGAAAATGAATGAGATAAAGAAAAGGACATTTTTGAAGCTTAAACGATTTACTTTGAACCACATAGAAGAAGAATGGTAATTAACTGAAATAAGTGAACAATAGATGAGAAGAATGATAAAGAGAGAGGGAGAGAGGGAAGGAGAAAATAAAGAAGAAAAGGAGAAAAAAAGAATAATATAAAAATACAAAAAGTACATATGGATCTCAGATTAATAAATTTTTATGATAATTTTTTAAACATCAGTACCTGATATTTTCTTTGAATTCTTTTGTTCAATCTCTTAAATTTTTCATATGTAAATCAAGTTATCAATTTATTTGGAAACGTAGTTAGACCACTATATCTTAACTTTTAATTATGGTTTAAGAGGGGTGGAACATTAATTTTCTAGTTTTAATTTTCGACCCTCTTGAACCAGGACATAAAATGAAGACAAAGGGAACTTACTGACTTTAAATATTCTTTAATCGATGGGCACGATGGCTACGCGGCAATGAATTTGTAATCTCTACCTTATGATATATACGGTTTAAAAAATCATGATGAATATGCGTACCGCCCTACAAATATAAATTTAAATCTTTATAAATAATAGGTTTCAAATGAAAAGATTAATTAACAACTGAAACCTCCTTGAATGCTGCTTTTAAAGTGATCAACAATCTTTTATAATTTTCGTATTGTATTAAAATTCATATTAATTCGTATAACAATATTTCAAATAATTCTTAAAACGTTTATCCAAAACAATGTAACATTTGGTCCAAATCATGGACTCAGATGGACAATATTGAAAACTGTTTATTTCAGAATAAATAGAGATAGATACTCATTAATATAATTAATAAAACATCTAATATACCTTCTAATATCTTATTTTATATAAGTAGCATATATATACTTCATAAAAAAACGAACTTGAATCTTGAATCAACAGTTACAATTACTGTGAGGAGTATCAGATTTAAGTGATTGATTAAGTTCGACGTTCAAGATTACTTACTGAAAGATAAACACGTTGTGAAAGAAAGAAGTGAAAAACGAAACTGCTTCAGGGGCAGAACTTCAAAGATGAAGAATAAAAATAAAAAATAACTTCTCACGAGTACACAAGAAATAAATTCAAATGATCCTCGTATTATAAACATAAAAAATATTTCATGCAGGCATCCTTTATCATTATTTAATTGTAACTGCTATTTCAAAATTAACTATTGCTTTTGAAATTTAAATATTGAAAAAATGTAATTAATGGAAGTATTTAGTTTTGAAAAGAAACGTAAAAACCATCGTTTTTGTATTTATTCTTATAAATGAATAATCCTAAACGAGTCAAATTTAATTAACCTCAATAGAAAATAGAGTAAAAGCGTACTGAAATGGGATTTCGTTTCGATCCAATTAAAAATATATCCCAATACAATTGTGTTTGTTTTATTACTAAATTTCAGGTAAAATTCCGAGTCATTCTAATTCAGAATTCTTTTTATTACTCTAATTTTTAACGCAGATTCGAACATTATGTACGTAATATAAAGAAATAACGACTCATTAATCAGTTTATTTAATAAATTATCAGTAAAATTTTAAGTTAATAAGGTGTTTGATGGTCTGAAACCAAATAGAAAGCATTTGTTATTTTATGGTGAAACAGGGTGATCCAAAAACACGTTTTAAGTCTAAATATGAACATATAAAGCAATTATTATAGTAAAAATTAAAAACGGTTAAACCAAAATGACAAATAAATTTAGTAAAGATGTATCTGCAATGTAGTAGAGTATTCGATGGTTTTTTAATTCCCTATATTATTGTTTCTAGTTAGTAATCAACAATATTTAAACGTAATACACAGAAACAACTATAAGATGGCAAAAATGAGATGTTTGTTCAATTTAAACATTTTTTTCTTTTCTAAAACTCTAAAAGGTTAGGCATTGCTATATATTTCACTCTCCTGAATAAGTAACTGTTCACCCACAAAGAGTGCAATCTCACTCATAGTAACGTAAAATTTTATTTTTAAATAATAGCTAACATACATACTTCTTCGAATGTACTTAATATTCCTTCACAAACAGCAAATGTGATCGCTTATTTGCTGTATGGGTGATTTAAATTCCGTATACATATGATTGGTCAAGAGTTCAATCTTAATGACCTTCCTTAATTTTTGATTATTTAAATCATAAGATTAAAAAATTTACGAAAATCGCGATATAACATTTCTATAGGGATTCGTAACTTCCCATGAATCACTGACGTTTTTATTTTTATCTCGTGAATGCGTGTTTTTTAGTACACTAAACTTGCCCTTACTTTCTGTTGCTCTTTTATAGCGTTTTCTGTGTTTGCATTGTGTTCCGTAAAAGACTATGTAAAAGCTTGGCTCAATCAAGTGCAACTTTTTAGACAGCTCTTATGGAAAAAGTGAAAAACCAGTGCGAAAGCAGAACGTGCCTCTATTTTACCTCCTAAAGAGACCAAATTCCTCATTATGAGTAAAAATTCCTCATTATGAGTCAAAATTCCTCATAATGAATCCCAATTCATTTTGTCTTAGTTCCTTATAAACAAGTCAAGTACCTTATAAACTGGGCTAATTTCCCCTAAAGAGGCTAAATTCCTCATACCGAGGCCAAATTTCTATTGAAGAAACCAAATTCCGCATAGAAGTCTAAATAAATTCCTCATGAAGAGGTCAAATTCCTCATAGCGAGGCCAAATTCCTCGTAATGAGGCTAAATCCCTCGTAATGAGGCCAAATTCCTCATAAAAAGGCTACATTCCTCATAATGAGTCCAAGTCCCTCATAAAAAGGCTAAATTCCTCATAAAGAGTCCAAATTCATCATTATAAAGCCAAATTCTTTTTAATGTTGTTGCTGTTATAAATGTTCAGCCGATCATTGCCATTTATCTAATAAAGAGGCAAAATAATAGATTTATACAATTAAGTATTACTTTTTGCTTTAGATATTATTTACAACTATAAATTTGTTTCTTTTCTGTTTTTTGTTACAATTATCATTTACATTGTTTTTGCAGTTACTTGTACTTTTGCATTACATTACATATTAATCGTATTAATTCGCCTATAATGTATAAATTCGTAAAAGGCTTCAAAGCTTCAAATTTTCACTGAAGAAGCCAAATTTCTTATAAAGAAACCAAGTTTCTCAAAAAGGGGGAAAATTTCCCCTGAATAGGCTTAGTTCCTCATAATAGGACTGAATTTCTCTTGAAGAGGCCAGATTCTTCCCGGATGAGGCGAAATTCGTCAACTTTAATAGGCAGCTGACTTTATTAAAAATATTCACACCCGTGTGACAGTACTGAAAACCTGCAAAAAAAACGTACCAGTACAGCATACAATAATTTCGGACTCAATAAAATATATTTAAGTTGCAGTTCATTCCAAATCTTGTACACAAACTACGAGTAATTCAAGTAGTGCAATGGAAGTTACTTGCATTTTATAATTTTTGCAAGTAGATAGAGGAAATATTTTCTGTAAAAATGACTAATGGATATCAGAAAATGACTATTATTTTGACTGGTATAACTAAACAAAAGATTATGAAACAATTCATGTAAAAGTTACTGGTATAAAAATAAAATCAGGACTTTTTGAAAAAGTTGCGCAATACTTCCAAGACGTTTAGTCATTATTATACAGTTTTTCTGTTATCTTCAACTTCAGAACATTTCGAATATTTTTATTTTCCGTGAAATATCCTTTAATACTGTTGGTATTTCATTAAAACTCATTAGAACGGAGTAAAATGAATACATAAAAGTGCGAATTTGTTTGTGGAATTGGGGTGCCACCTAGTGCTCGTCCAATGAACTAATATCTTAAAATTTTAATATGAACAAAATTTTCTCGCAAAATGACATTGAGTATGCAAATTTCACATCTATCTTAAAAAATTAGAATGGAAGAATTTGATAAATGGTTAAATTTTCATTCATATCGACTGGAATTTTCAAAATATTTTTATACCATTTTAGACTAATTGAATTGTGTCATCATCGTAGAATAGAGAGTTACAGGCAATCAATGTTGAACAATTATTATACATTTCTAGCAATTATTTTCCTTCATACTTTTCACTCGACAAATTTAAAAAACTCGCCAAAGGTAGATTTATTTTTCTTTTTAAAATATTTCTAATCGCGTTAAATTTTGCACATGTCGTTCCTTTCATCCGAGAAGTAAAAAGAATATTCATAAATTTATACCTCCAGTCGAGGCTTGATTAATGCGGTGTAAAGCAGATGAGACTTTTAAATAAAAATAAAACTGAAAAGGAAAAGTTTTTTCATGTGAAATATTGAGCGAAAAAAACTTGCTATTAGTCGTAGCTCCTCTTGGGAAATTGTAAAGAGGACGCTTCAGTCCTCTTGGAAAATCATGGAAGATTAAAGCACATTCGAAGCGTGGTGTATTTAATTACAGAGGCGAAACTGAATCATTCATTTTTTTAAATTACCTTTCCATTCGATTTCGAGACCACACGTAATGAATTTTTACGTACATTAAGACTCTTTATCTACTGTATTTATTCGAATTTACATTGGTTCTGTTACGGGTCAGGCATTTTAATGTCGAGGTATCAGTGTTTTGGCTTTTTTATATCTTTTTAAACATACATCAAACGACATCATGTGGGATGAACATCATGAGTTTTGCATCTTAATGGAGGAAATTTTCCGTTGGGATTTGCGCTTTTAAATTCCTTTTCAAAGAGCGGAACAAATATTTTTTTTTTTATTTTATAGGCCATGTCGAATTTTTTTTTGTAATGTCTTCTCAACGGTCGAAAATAGGTAGAGTTTATCACAATATTTCATTATTTTATAAAATATTTTTTTATTCTTCCCTACAATAATTTTAGAACTAATAAAAGATTAAGTATTAATAAAATAAATTCGTCATTATAGTCGTCAAAATATATCGTCAAAATATATTCGTGCATTATAGCATTAAAAATTTATCAATTAGAGATTGTATTGAACTCTTATTTTATCGCAAATGTTTCATTGTGTGAGAAAAATAAACGTATTTTAAATATAATTTTAAAAGTTTGTATTAAAATAATTTTATATTATTATTTTAGTTTATATCATTTATTGTTACTCAAATTGTATAGCGCCTCATTATGTTTTTTGTTATATTTTGTGTAAAGGCACTTCTAGTGCCGTTGATTCTAAATAAATAAATAAATAAATAAAAACAGTTAGTATAAAATTCAAGTTTGATGACAATTTCGAATTTCACTAAGAATGCCTGATCCCAATTCAGTAATATCGGTTTACCGATAACTGACACACAATTTTATGGCATCTATTATTACATATTGACAGCCGATAGTCATATATCAAAGTTGATAATTTATTATCAATTGACATGCTAATTACGCACATTAATTATTACTTATTGATATTTGAACAATTTACGGTTGTAAATACACTGCAACCCCTCGAATTGGTCGTCAGTTGGACTTTCTTCCTCTACTGGGCAGCAATATAGCCCGCCCGTTTAATATATCACATAATTTGAAGTAGGCCCATACTTGTGATACACATTTTGTATAGTTCAAGCCTACGAGTAAGACCCACTCTCATTGCCTCCCCTCTTCCGCTACCCCCTCTCTAACAGACCACGTGAGCCGTGCTCTTCTCCCCACCACGCGCCAATTTCAGGATCAGCGTATTGTATGCTAGAATCATGGAATTTACTCTCGGGTACGAAATGTATATATACAGTTGAGTCCCGGTATATTGCCTCTCCCTATATTTGCACCCCAGCATATTTGCCCAATTCCGTCTCGTTATATTTGTCTGTTGCGGCTCTCTTTTACCCCCACCTTGCGCGCTGGGGCCTCATGAAGGGCCTGCTGTGACGTTTCGAAAGTACCGCGACTGAGGAGAGTGGGAGAAGCGGCGCTCCCCTTCTTTTGACAAATATAAGAAGGGAGGGGAAGGCTACTATACGTAGATACGGGCCTGCTTCAGATAATTAGGCGGGGCTTATTACTTTTCAATGCGAGTGGGGGCAAGTTCCAGCGGGGGTCAAGTCGAGGGATCTCACTGCACCCAGATATAAATGGTACTACAATAACTCAGGTCCTATTGCAGTCGCATGAACGAACGGACGGAAAAGTAATATTTTAATTACTGATTAACCGGGCGAAAATGTACTACTTGCTTTCCCATCATAAGAAAATATTAAATGATGAAGAAATATCTCTGTTAACGAAAATAAGTAAAAAGAATTGAAAAGTCGTTGCCTTTAAAAAGTGACATTTTAATTTATCTCTTTTCCGATATATTCATTGATCCCTCCGCTCGATTGGAGTCGTTGCTGGAGGAAGAATCGCTGCGAGGAGTGAGAAATAAAATTAATTGTTACTTCCGATTCATCGAGCATCATTCAAAAGTCGATTCCGAGCCTGTCGGCGAGACATCGATCCGATGCTATCTGCACCAGGGTATGACAACCCCGTCGCTACCTGAGCGTGTAATTCCTATTGGACATTATCAACGCTCTTCGTATTCTCCGGCTCGTCGAACATGCCGCTTCGGTACATACCTCACATATTATTGATAATAGCTTGCCCCCTGCATTCTGCCGCCCCCTCAACCCCTGGGGGTGTCACGATGCGAAAAATTCGCAGGCGGGACATTCCGACTGGTTGGCAACAGGAGGAGCTTCCTCATTATGCGCAATTTGTCTTGACAGTCGCTGTTGGGGAAAATGACAGGCAAGACTCGGCACGAATACTTCCGGGGCTCGTTTCGCCTTTCATTTCGACTGCGTGACTCTTGGTAGACTGGGGGTTAGCGATGACACCCTGAAGGATGGCCGCAGTAGAGTTTGAAAGTTTGATCGAAACTGGTCTATTTGTTTTTTTGTTTGTTTATGATTGATGGCGAAATAGCAAGTTCATGAAATTGTGAGATTGCGATGAAAGTAGATAAAAGAAATAAGTTTCATCATATTATTTCAGGTCATTTTTTAGAATTTTGTTTATAAATACTATAATGTTATTTGTAGCTTTTATATAAAGTAAAAACTTGTCCACAACATCTAGAGATATTTCTAATAATTAAAGGAAATTCTTTAAGTAACGTGCAAGTCGTGATGGCATTTCTTTGCGAATATTCATTAATTTTTTTTCTCCGAACATTTTTGCCTCTATTGATTTCGCAACGACGGACAAGATAAAATTTTTGCGGAATTTTTTTTTATTATTTTTTTGGGTCCATTCAGATATTTGATGCGCTTGGAATTAAACCCGGAAATTTTCGATTGTCGTTCGGAATCCTCCTCCAATGAGCTACGCCCTCTCATTATTAATTTCGATACCTTGAATTGATGGGATTGGTAACATAAAAAATTAAGGAATATTTGAAAAAATTGCATTAAATCGTACCAAATTTATACTGAATTACCTTTTGGAGATTTTTTACGGTTTTTTTTACAGCTCCCAAAGAATTTTCGAAAATTTCGGTTGATTTGTATAAATGTTAAAAGTTTTATATCCTTGAGATATGTACAAAGAGTGTTTAGAATTTCGTAAGTTTTGAGAACATTCGAAAAAATTTCGAAACTTCCGTGATTCCAATCCAATTGCCTGAAGACTACTTTAAAGTTTTCAAGATCTGTCGGCAATTTTCGATCAAGAAAATCTCTAGAAACTTCGACCCACGTTACGAACCCGACAGTCCTCGACTCCGTTATAAGATTCAAAAAGTCTTCAATTTCAAAATTCCTGATCATTTTACGAAAAGTTAAATTTTATAATTATGTAACCAATTTTGGTTGATACTGACAACAAATTCCGAAAAATGGTTAATTTTTATGAAATACAATAACACTTCATTGATTACTGCTCTTTCAATTCACGTAAGGGATTTAAAGAGTAATTTTTTTTTTAATTAAACAATAGCTGTCAATAACCCTCAATAGCAAATTGGTTAATATTTTGGTTAATAATAGTCTTGAATAGTATAAATATGTGTGAAACGAACCTGATGGAAACTATTGAAAACTATTGATAATTTTGCGTAAAATTCGAGTATTGGGTAGTTGTGTTTAAAATATCTGTGTTTGCGATGTCATTAGCGTACTACCAATACTTGACAGTCGTACAAATAGTAACAACTTTTACTACGATTCTCAATACTTAATTCATAGCGAATTATTGTAATTGTAAAGACACAATATTTATTTCATTTATTGTCACATCATACTTCCGAAAGTCGTTTGGGCTCGCGACATATACACTGAATAGCAACTCGACAAGATGGCCGACGAACTACGCGTCACACAGAATGGCGGGTGACAGATCCTAAGTTTTTATTTCGCACCTCGCGACTAGTAATTGAGTATATCGATTAATAGCGATGTTGTAAGCCAATATTATTTAACAGAATCGTTTGGTTGTGATAACCAAACCATCTTTATGGACGACTTTCCGTGCGTCAAAGTACTTTTACAAAGAAACGAACTATTTCCAATTAAACAGGATTGATTACAAAAGAAAATTGATTTTTATCCTTTATATATTATACGAATTCGTTTTATTTATTTATAATAGTACTTTAAAGATGATAACTAATTTTCTGACCTTATGGATTATTGATATCTACAGGACATATAAATAAAATTACTAAATAACAATTAATACAAATTTTATGAGCCGAAAATTCCTATTACGCTTTATTTTATTTCTATTTATTCCCAAAATTATCGGTTGCCATTTCCAGTCCGAAATATTTATAAAATTACAATATTGTAAATTTTGTTTTAGAAGACCTTTTGAACCTTAAAAATATGGAAATTGGAATAAATGATGTATCAAACTCAGTAGCTGGGGTAGAATAGACGATGACCATAACAGCATTCACCAATGTCTGAATCAATCGTGTCGGTTTAGTGGTTTTAGCTGTACGGTTAGTTGGAAACGACTGTCGGTTTTCCCGCACTTATCGTTCATTCCCGTAACAGCTGTTGGGACCATACCAGCCCCTTTCAATACACTGATACTCGTTACGAAAGTTGCCACGAGAAACTAAGTTCAATTAATACGGACACAGAGCTTGCAAAATGTCTGACACCTTGCCAAAGATTACGGTTTTGGGTTTAACATTTTATTTCGTTCCTATTTGAAATAGCAATACAATATTTGAACACATTTATTAAATTAGTTAACATGAAAAATGTATAGAATTAGTCAAATCATATATGCATTTACTTCTAGTTACAATCAATAGATTTACGAAAGCTAAAATATCTGCGCACGCGCTGTAGTTACACGTGCTGTCAATAGCTGGTGTCGTGAATCAATCTCTACCCTTTAAGGAAATGAGTTTCGGTTTTGTATATAGGATACATAAGTAGATAATATGCATGCGCAAAACTGGTGTAAGTATATAGTATACTGCGCACTATAACTGGTCGGAGTCAAATTTAGTTCCAAAGAAATCAAAATCGAATTGTTGTCACTTTGGGTCCTTTGAAGAAAAGAATCTACTCCTAATTGGGAGTAACATTAATGAATTATTCCAGCGGAATCAAATTATGGTACTGCAAAGGATTTAAATGCCTCTACTACTCTTTATTAGATTGGATTAGTAGATTTCACAATTTTAGACCTTACTGCTAGTTTATTGACACACTAAAACATTAGCAGTGACAACGAATATTTTTTATTTGACAAAAGCAATAACACTTATAAAGTTAAAAATATTTTCCGTCAGTCCTGAATTATTATTCCGTAGCTGTGATTACCTTTTTGCAGTATCTAATTCATGTTTACTAATTCCGATTAATAGTTGTTTTCTACTAATTGTCAGTCCTTAATTAAAGTTTAAAACCCCATGAATTCTACCGGACTAATAGGAAAAATCGAATTTCAGTTAACAGTCATATATCACGTGCAAAAGTCAAACGTAGCATATAAAACGAGTTCCGTGGCTACCTGACGTAGACAAAATACATTTCCACTCGAGTGCCATCGTAATACTATGCCGCACTTACATGAATGACGCTAATTTTCCGGAAAATATCTGCGCTGCAAATGCTATAGGGGTACTTTTTTAAAGGGAAATATGGGTGTGAATGCAATAACGAAATTGAAAATCGATCGAGATATTCATAGTGAACGAGCGTTTCATATTGCAGTGTTTAGGAATTTTTATTTTAATGGTCTTAGATTATTGAAATTATGAATTTTTACATCAATACATCCATTGCAAATTGTGAATATTTTATTAATTTTCGTTAATCTTGAAATTGCTATAAGCATCCATCAATTACTGTAGTTTTCAAACATTTTGGTTGATGTTCGATGGCTTATTTAGTTGCAATTGATTGAATTCATCCATTAAATCTGTAGTGGTTTCTGACTTTTTGACGGTTTTATGTACTTTGTGGAAGTGTGATCGTGATTTTTTGTTTTATCAATTTGGCAGCCATCATAATTTTTATCTATTATCGTTGACTATTCGATCGAGTGTCAATTTATTATTTCTGAGGCATCTTATTTATATCTCAATAAGAATTAATTGTTTTTCAAACGTTCTTATTATTTTTCTGTTTCGTTCTAGATATCATACTTCCATATTGCTTTCCAACTTTTGTAGTGTCCTTCATAGTTTTAAAAACTGAACGTTTTCGTTTGTTAATTATCAATTGTTAGTTACAACCAGGCGGTTAGACATCAACAGTGAGGTTTTAATGACGTTTTGTTAACACCTAGTTGTCCATTGTCAACACTTGTCAACTAGCTGAGGTCAGGAGTTATTTGTCAACTGTCAAATGTCGGTTTCTTAATATTCACTATGCATTGACAAATTTGAGTTATTAATTAAGCATTGCCAGTCGATTATCAGTTGACACTTGTCGCTTTACACTTGCTAAGTATCAATTAGTACTTATTTATTGCCAATTTTTCTACTTCATCTATTATTTGTCAGGAATTAATCATGAATTGTCAAATATCAATTGTTGATTAACACTAGTCATTACTTGACACATAGTTCATTTTATGTTGTCTATTCTGAAACAAGCATTATAATTCCCGTTGTGAATTAATTGGTTATTGTTAGGTTCTGCTAAGATTTGGATAATTGCTAAGTGTCATCAGCTGTCCAGGATCTTAATCAACTCTCCATTGTCAAACATCAAAAGTTGATATTTTATTAGCAACTGGGACTAGCTAACAAATGTAAATGGTTAATTGACATTTCAATTATTGATTTGCAAATATCAGTTTTCAAGTGTGTTCAATCTGTCAACTGTCATATTAATTATCAAAATACAAATGGTTCTTTATCTTATTATGATTATTATCATATTGTAGATCCTAGCTGTTTTAAATTAATAATTGACTCAAAGTTAATAAGTTGTTGCATATACATATGGTTAAACATTAGTTTCGCCGCCTGTCATTAGCGTTAACCATTAACACATCGATACTTGTCAGTTGTCAAGTAATAGATGTCATCTGTTAATTCTCATTTATTACTTCCATGCAAATACTGGCGGCAACAGATTATTTATATTTGTTTTAGGATTACTTAGTTACGGGGTACATGACTTTTTTCAAATATAGATTAATATCATTGGGGGATATATTAATTGTAAATAAATTACTATCTATATGTTAACATAAGAATTGCTTTTTTTAATTGTTAATTACTAGTTGTCAATAATTGCCAGATGTTACTTTTAAATGTTGTTGATCAAGTGTCAGCTCGCCAGGTCTTTGTTCTTGCATTTAACTGAGATTAATATTTATATATTTTTGAACTATTTATATACTTTTCTTCTACAAATTTCTAGAATTCGTTTTCTTCGAAATGACATTTTATTTTAAAATTCTCTTAATTTTTAGGCTGGATAACAAAATATAATTATTTTCGTTTCAATAATTAAATACCAAACCGGGATGTTTTGCCCTTTATTAATTTTTGCATTTAAAAATGTTTTTTTGATAAAAATGGTCACACAATTGTTTATCAAAAATCCCTGTAACATAGAAGACCCTACATAGTTAAAAAAGGCTTAAAATTGTTACATTTTCGATTCAGCACCGTAAAAGGCTTAATTAAAGTCTAAAATTGTGCTAATTTTCTTAAATTAAGTCAATATTTGCGCTCAAAATCTTGTTTTTAGTTTTGGAAACTTACTTTTTGTCAGTATTCAGGTTCCAAATAAGAATTCTCTAATTTAGGTGTGACAAGCTCGAAAAGTTTTTCTTTAAGCATAAATCTCGACTAAAATTAAACTTTGCTGCCTGAAAGTAAGACTTTAAGCGCAAATATGACTTAATTGAAGAAAATTAGCTGAATTTTAGACTGAAATTAAGCCTTTTATAGTGCTTAATTTGAGATGTAACAATTTTAAGACTTTTTATGCGTATGTACACATAAAAGAATGATTAAGAAATTCCACATCTACCGTAACAAATTTTTGTATTTAGGAACAAACCACAGAAAATATATATGCAATTTCTACATATTTTATATGTAAATTCAAACAATTTGCATTATTTTTGACAATTCCGCTACAGTTTTATTCTTTAATATATACTCATAGACGAACTATTGGTTCTTTTTAAAATTTTCAACTTTTTTGTACCTGAACAACAAAAAGCTACGATACTAAAATATGCATAAATATACAAAATATACAATTAACACATTATATTCAAATATCAAGACGTGACAGGTTTTCATTGATTGTTTTTTATTAAAATGCTATCCTTCAGCCGGTGATTGACGTCCGCATATATAAAGAGATTTACGAACTGTCAAGAGTTTCAGATAAAATAATACAAGCCTCACCCACATACCAGGCGATACATATCGTAGATGGATGTATTTCATTGATTGCCCAGTAATTTTAGATTCAACGCCAGTACACGAATCCCAATAAGAACCGCGAGGGTTGGAGGGAAATGGGCGTGTATCCGGTAACTTTCCAGGGCAGCTCAATGCTCCATTTTCAAAATACGAGTAATGACTACTACGTCAAAAACCGCAAAAAGTATACATATAACATACACGCATAACGCATACTGTTGTCAAGTCTATGCAAATATCACTCGTCAGCACCTCAGGGGAAATCGGGAGTGCCACGATGCAGCGTCGAAAAAATTGCTGCCTGTCAACGCATTTCTGTATTTTTGCTTTTATATTAATGCTGTATCCGGTAGAGGAAATCGTCTATTCGGGTAATTCAATTATTTTAATTCTGCTTGCTGCAATGGAGGAAATTCCATATTTTGTATGTTTTAATTTGGGATTTGTTATATTTTGTTATTTTTTAGAAGATATGCGGCATTTTAATACGCCACATAAGAAATCTGGCGTACTCGGATGTTTTCTTTACATATCTAAGGTTATTTAGCTAAAAATAGTATTTTTGTCACAGTAGGCCGCAAAATTCGATTTTGCGCCCCGTTTTAACCATAGGAATGAATGGTCTGGGCGACGCGACAGAGCGCTCGTCACACTTTCTACCCTCCTATGGAAGAATATGTTGTTCATAACCTCGGACGCAAAATGAGATTTTTACAGGCCATTTTTATAGGGCCGAAAATGTGATAAAGTGCTTTGGTTTCGAGTACAATATTCTCAAAACCAAAAATTAATTGTTAATTCTGTTATTATATGTTACTAGCACTTTTATCATTTTCCCATGGTTCCATTAAACATTGTCTCTCTGCGTACGTATCTCGGCTATACTTATGACCCTCATAACCATTCTATCAGTGCGCAAATTAATAAATAATAGTACATTATGAGCCAAGGGCGCAATTATCGATCTTCGACGATTTTGAAGTTCGTCGCCCGAGCGAAGTGACTCGTCGGAGATATTTCGCCCGTGACCCATAATGTATTTTTGTCCGATTGTCGTAGGACTCGATAATTCGCGGCCGAAGGTTTCGCCCTAGGCCGAGAAATCGAGTTTTACGACCGGCGGGTCAAAAAAGTACATTTTCGATTATAGAATGAAATAATATGATTGCGGATTTAATTAAAAATTCCTCTCCTCCTTTTTCACATAATAAACTAATAATTTATCGAAATCATCGATCTTGCTATGTTTTCCTTCTCGAAGTCTGCACATTAGTCATAATTCAGGAATTTCTTATTTTTAAGTAATATTTATATCCGAAAAGAATAGAGAACTTCCCCATATTCCAGTAACTTTTAACGACTGCGTAAAGTCTAATGGTTTAGTTGTAAAGAGAGGAAAGAAGTATAAATCTTTTGTCTCGAGCTACTTAAGAAGTGAATGTACTTCCATTTACATTAGTTATTACTAAAAGTAGGTAACACCACATTTGGTCCTTGCAGATGAAGAAGCATCACACGTTGATATTTTTCTAAAGTTATGAGACGAAATTCATCTTATACATAACCTCAAATATCAAGCATCACATTTTTACAATTAAATAGTCGTTTTTCATATTTATGAACTTCCAAGTAGACGTAATACACTTGATAACTTGTTTTATATTATCAAATTGTAAAAATAACATTACTCCTACTATTATTAATTACTGCAATCATTTCGACCATTTTTTCATGTTTCCATTAACCCTTTCTTCGTTCTGCGTATGTAATATTAAATTATCGAATAAGACATAACTTATACATGTATTTTACAAAGTTCTATGCATTATAGTCACTAAGTGAGTAAATACGATTGATTCACTTATCCCTTGGGCTTTTCAGCTTCGACGAAACGTCGATGGAAAGCTGCCCTTTGACGATGCCGACGGAGGGTTGCATCAACGGAAGCCCCAACAAAGTGCCCACCAGGGCAAGCTGCGACGTCGAAGTGACGTCACTCGAGGAAGCCAAATCCGTAATAGCAGCACTACGCGCCCGTCAAAGGGCACAGGCGCACCAAATGCTGGCGTGGAGAAGGGCCCTCAAAATACAGGTCAGTGCCAATTATATTTTCCAACAAATTTTGATAAAGCTTCATCGGGTCGCTGTTGCAAACAACGAAGACATTCTCAGTTTTCTCCACTAGGGCCAAAAAGTATAATTTTGTTCCCTAGGGAGAAAAAATGGACTTTTCCTCTCTAGGAAACGAAGTATGAAATTCATCAACATCGGAATACTTAATTTTATGAAATAATATTATGTATCGAAAACAAGAATTCTTATTAAGAAATGACGATAAAGCGGTTTTAAATCGACAACTGTTTCGAATTTATTTATGCTGGAGTGCCAATAATTAAGTTCACGGGCGTAGTTGAAGAGCAAAGATCGTGGTATGAGGCTGGTGGGGTTTGTCTTATTTTCCCTGAAAGAAAAAGGCCAACTCGGTACGTCGGCGAGTAGAATTAAATTCAAAGTTAAAAGCCGATTCGATGCTGATTCCTTTGAAAGTTCTCTTCGATGCAAAGTTGGTCCTTAATGGCAGAATAAAGTCACTTTCAAAAGTGGCAGATTCGTATGAAGATTTTTAACTCTGCTTTTAAAATGCGGAGGGCTCGTACGCGCAAAGCGTCCGTACGAGTTGCGTTTTTAATGCCCTCTGTACGTAACTTATGTACGGAAACCTTAGAACGTACTTCACTACCACGTTTCACCAATATTAATTACAAGATTGCCTTCTTTGACCACGAGAGATGTAGTAATTGCATTTTATTTTCCCGAGATGCACCTGAAAGTTAAAATGTTCGCGAGTTTGTTTTCGAAAATATTATTATAAGTGATATTTATACGTTATTGGCTGTTAGAAGTATACTATTTGGAAGTGTTGGAATTTTTTAAATTAATTTTATTAGATATCGACACAAGAAATGTAGTACCGAATATTTCGTTGTCCATTTTGATAATCGATGTGTAAAAAAAAATATATAGGTAACATAAGTTGGTTGTTTTTTCAAAATCTTCGTCGTGATTGTATTAAAACAATTTATGCATAAAAAGTTTATAAAACCGCTTGAAATTTGTTACCAGAATGATGGATACAATATGGCGGAAACATTTTTCAAGAATCCAACCATTTTACGTGAAACTTATTACTTGGAAGGTTTCAAGATGGCGGATACAAATCTGATGATATGTTTTGAAAATTTAAAATGGCGGATGCAATCTGGCGAATAACATTTTTTCAAAAATTGAACCAGTTGGAATTTTTGGAGTTGCTGTTTGCAAATCACGTAAAAATAAAAATTTGTGAAGAATCGAACAAGTTTTAGGTGCATACAGAACTTAGATATAGTTATTCTATAAACAACCACGAGAGTTTTTCTATTTGCCGAAAACGAGTATCGTAGTTCTCACGCAACAAAGCAAACTACATAAGATTCAAAATCTGATTTCAAATTGGTAAACAGTGGTGCCAAAAAGTGCCAAGCAACAAGTGTCAAGCGAAAATTTTTTAATTTGGAAATTTTGTACGCCATATCGAATTCGCCATTTTGAATTTTCAAAATTTGACTTCACATTTGTGATCAGGGAAACAAAAACCCCTTATGAAACTAGCTATAGTTAATGCTACAAATTTTGTTAGGTTAAGGTTCAATGAATTGGAAATTGACGCCAGTTTTTTAAATTAAAAAAAATATTTTATTTTTAATAACGCAGGAAATTTTTCGTTTCGGCCATTTTTAATTTTGAGAAATGTCGGAGCCGTAATAAGAAATACCACAAACTGTTATAAATAAATTATAAATATAAAAATAAATTTGTTTTACAATTTTATTGTTCTATTTAGTACGGAGATACACTGAAAGAAAAAAAAGCCAAACAGGATAGAGGTAGCGCATAAACTAAAAAATTCTTTGGGAATTTGTGTTCTGTGCAAAAAAGATTTAGAACAGTTTTGATTTTATTTTGCACTGTTTTCGATGAAAAAATTATAAATTAGTTGGTTTTTAACGACCTTCACAAGATATACAAAAGGTTAGGAAATTATATACAACTATTCTTAAAGATGTGACAAAAGTATATATAAAAAAAAACAGAATTTTTAATGTTCTTTTTCGAATTTTAACTCTTTTACAGATTAAACACTATATTTATTTGGTAAACAAAAGCAGTTTTGGCAACTTTTTTTTAGAATAGTTAATTTAACTAGTTTTTGTATTAAATCGTTTTACTATTACAAAATGATCCAGTAACTATTTACTAAGCTCATTTAATCATGGAAATACTAAATGAAGTTAATGAACAAATTATGTAATACAATAAATACGAAATCAATGAACAATGAAACGCATGAAAATATTGCAGAAAATAGTAGAAAATATAAACATAAATAACGCTATAAATCAACGAACTGAATTAGTAGGTTACATGAATAAACAAAATTAATGAAATGATTAATGATAATACTAAATAAAATTAAGAAGGAAGTTATTAATTGTATCAGATGCACTTAAGGAATTTAAATTATAAAAAATTAAATAAAACGAAACTTGTCATGAGTAAATAAATTGAATTCGAGGAAATAATTTATGAACAGAGTTGAACGGAACGCATGAAGTAAAGTTACGAATTAAATGACTGAATAAATTCCATGAACATTCATTCATTTGGAACAAATCACAAAATTAATTTTACAATACATATCAAACAAATTTTTAGCAGAAAATGAAAAAAAAAAGGGAAATCACTGTAACAAATCAACGAATTTCCGAAATTATTGAAGGAATTGAACCACATCAATTAGTGAAATGAATAATGAAGGTTATTAATAATAATTTTTTCAATAATTTAAAAATCCTTATTCGATTTCAATACGCTCCAGCTACATGTCAAAAATCAGTTCGACGATATTTTGCAGTGATCTTTGACAATCAGTCTACTGCAGGTCTCTCAAAATGGCTCCATTGGACTGTATAGAATCAACATTTTGTGTAAACATTGCGCATCTGTAATGTAAATATATACGATGGTTTAATACGACCGAAACTGGAATAAGCACAATCACCGTTAAATAATAGAATGAACTCACAGCCGTTCCAATCTTCGTTTGTCGTTGAACTCGCCAAATCCACAAAAAAGTTTGTGTTCACATACCATGGGCGTGTGTACAATGGAAATCGAAATACCCGGTGAAATACTGCGGCCATGTGAGAGACATGGAACAAGAAAGCGAGATCGAGAGAGAGAGATGAGTAAACATGGACCCAACTTCGAGGCTGCAGCCCGACCTTCCTCCGGGTTGGGATTTCGAGTAATTTACTAATTAAACTAGTGGTAACAAAACACTACCGGACTGTATGATACAGTGTATGTTGATTAAAACAATTGATATTTTGTTGTATTCCATATTGTTCATCGATAAACAAGATCGTTTGTTTCAGATTTTACCAATCTGTCTTGATATTAATGCCCAAATGATATCAATCGATAAACAAACGTCTAATGAACGTTGAATTAATCTCCTTAATATAAGAAATGATCGGATAAGGTCAATAGAATATGCGGATGATATTGTGTTGCTGGCAGAGGAAGAGGAAAGATTAAGAGACATGATAAGGGGAGTAAAAAGATATATGGAAGGAAAAAAGCTCGAATTGAGTGTGGAGAAATCAGAAGTGATGGTTTTTAAAAATAAGGGAGGGAAGGAGAAGGAAAGATTTTGGTGGTGGGGAAGAGAAAGAATAGAGGAAGTAAAGGAATATAAATATTTAGGGTATGTAGTAACTAGGCATGGAGGGGAAAATGAACATGTGAGAGAAAGAGTGAGAAAAGCTAGGGTGGCAATGGGATGGGTATGGAGCTACGGAGAGAGGAAATTTAAAGGGGATGTAAGGTGGAGGTTAAAACTGTTTGCCAGTATAGTGAAAGGGATTTTATTTTATGGAGTGGAGATATGAGGATACAAAGAATGGAAGGAGGTGGAAGGGCTGCAAGAAAAATACCTCAAGTGGATTTTAGGGCTCGAAAGAGCAACACCGGGGTATATAGTGAGAGAAGAGTTGAAAATAAATAAATTGAGGGTAGAAATAGGATGGAGGGCGGGAAGGTTTGAGGAAAAACTGGAGAAAGGAGGAGGAGGGGAGTTCGGGTTGAAATGCATGTTGAAGAAAAGGAAGGATGAAAGAGAGAATAATAGGAGTGAATGGACGAGAGAGAGTGTTGAAATGGGGAATTATTTATGGAGAGGAGGTATGAGTGAGGAAGCTTTGAATGAATGGGAGCGTTTGAGGGAAAGAGATATAGAAGTGGATGAACAAGAGAGAGGGGAGAAAGTGAGAGCGTCTAGGCCATGTGTGAGTTATGAAAGGGTGAGTTGGGTACCGACGTATGTACGAATCTGTAAGAGAAATGAGGAGAAAAGATTGGTGAGAATAGCGAGGTGGAGATGCGGGAACGAGGAGAGGGGGAATAGGTACTGGATGGAGGAGGACGAGAGAAAGTGCAGATTGTGCGAGAGGGAGAGAGAGAATGTCGAACATTTAAGAAACAACTGCGAGTATGTGAGGGAGAAAGGAAAAAGAAGTATGGATGTATTAAATGAGGATGATAGGGGAATTGGGTGGATGGAGATGAACTAGTAAGAAGAGAGAGAGAGAGAGAGAGAGAGAGAGAGAGAGAGAGAGAGAGAGAGAGAGAGAGAGAGAGAGAGAGAGAGAGAGAGAGAGAGAGTGAGTGAGAGAGAGAGAGAGAGAGAGAGAGAGAGAGAGAGAGAGAGAGAGAGAGTGTGTGTGTGTAAATGATTAAGTAACTGATATGTTTGTTTGATTCATGTGTTGTGTAACCGCGGTAAATGTAATGTGGAATCAAGTTTGGTACAAAGGAAGTCTATGTAAGCACATTATTGTGAAGGCATAATAAATATCTATCTATCTCCTTAATACCTATACTTGACAATCTTTCAAAGTAATTTTTGAGCTGAAAATTAGGAACAATTATCATACAAAATTGTAAAATACGTCAATTTTTAATGGTTTACTGAATGATCCGTCACCACCCACATACCTCTTAAAGAGGTCGTCCAGAGTTCAGTCCAAAGATAACAACAAAAAGACCTCCTGTGATATCTTCGAGAGCTAGTTTTATAGATTACCATAATTCAGAACTCTTCAGGTGGTGTTTTTGTTGATATCTCTTTTGTTGACTCTTCTTAAAAGAGAGAAAAATAGCAACTTCTTTTAGAATTGAATTTTACTAAATCCATTCTTATTAGAGTGATTATCACAGTCACTCTTTACAAGTGCTAAGAGAACTGTCTACTCTTAAAATCCATGCATAAGGTTTCTTACAGATTACTTTAAGAGCTCTGTTTGACAAATATTTAAGACTTACTAACTGTAAACTGACAACTATTTAAGACAGTTTTTAAGACTTCTTAAAGAGCTCCTAAAGATGTCCTTTTGCTGTTTGGGTATGGTTACACATCTAAAGATTACAGCCTAAACATCTAAAGACAAGAAAATATATAATAAAAATACCCAACAAGAAAAAGAAACACGCGAAAAAAAAACATCCACAGAAATAAGCTTCCGTCTCGTTATATTTACCTGCCGCCGCTCTATTTTTCCCCCACTTTGCGGGCTGGGGCCTCAGGAAGGGCCAGCTCTGACGTCACGAACATAACGCGACTGACTAGAGTGGGAGAAAAGGCGTCCCCCTTCTTTTGGTAAATATAACGAGACGTGAGGGGAAGCCGGGGGTAAATATACCAGGACTCTACTGTGAGTTATATATATTATTTACACAGTTAGTTATACAGTAATTATTGTACATTTTAACAAATATATAAACCGGTATAAACACGCGCAATATTACTTTAGTTATTCATCCGTGATACGTTGAAGCATATAAACAATAAGCCTAACATAACCTAACCCAATCTTATCTACCAACGAAATACAGAAATATTATTAACATTCATTACGCATTTTTTCGCATGAAAAACGAGTCTTTGAAGATAGTATTTAAACAATTGTTAGCATAGTTTGCATGTCGACAATAAGATTTATTAAGTAATAAATATAAAGTACAGAAGTATTATCCCGAAATAGTTATGAGATACAATTCTGTCTTAGACTAGTCAAAACTGGGATACATTTGCATTCTCCTTAATGTCTGTCGTATCTGCTTATGAATTTGACAACTTATTAATTTATTAATTTATCTGTTTACATATTTTGGGGATAAACTTCTCGAGGAAGTTTTCTCGACACTAGAAGACATTCGATGAATAATGGATGGAGCCCGAAATAATAATTCCTAGCTGCTTACGTAAATCCCTGAGAAGTTTCGAATGCATCCTTGGCAATTTCCTTGCAATATCAGAGTTTCGCGGGAAAACATTTCCATTTAAAACAGAATTACCGAAAACAAAAAAGCATAATATACACGAGGAATAAATTTCGCGGGTTTCTTTTCTGAATCCCCGACTTTAAAACTCCGCCGATGTTGTGGCAGGAAAAGCTATTAAGGCGCTTAATCTTCTTAACATTTTGACCGCAGCCAGATTCTTGACTTTAAAAAATCACTGATCCGAAAAATGTATAAAAGCTTAGTGATTTTTAATTGTACCCTGAGGAGAAGTTGAACATTTAATTTACCGTAGTGAAAAAATTTGAAGTAATACACTCTATTATAAATTTACTAATTAGAATTAGTCATTTGTGTTTATGTGTACTAAATGTGGATACAGTAATGAGAATATTTCTTCTTAGTCGGAAATAGCAGCTCTGATTAAAATTAATAATGGTTTTCACTTGTCTAAAGAATATTTTTTTCCTGATTTCAATAGTAATTCAGAGTAATTGGAGTTCAAACTTGTTTAATAATCTGTAAAGTTTTTTAAACAAATCATAATTATTCATCACTGATATCTGGTAGTAGATAACTGGTAGTTCTATTTTTAATATTTTTATTATTTAGTTAAATAGTTCCTATGATTACAAAATAACTAAATTAATTATTAATAATAAATTAATTCAATTAAATAAATTATTATTAATTCTTATTAATAAATAATTAAATTTATTAAAGAAATTAGTTATAATAGTAATTCTTACTAAATAATCAACACCTAGTAAAATATATAATCGTAACTGTCAAGCTAACAAGTATGCCAAGAATATGCTAATATGAATTCCTTTTTCTAACGTTTGCGAAATACAATTTAGTGTTACGAACGCGTCTAGCGGCGGAATGCCCAACTATATTGATTGCGTCGAAAGTGGTGAAATATTCTCCAAAATTAATCGAAGAAAATAGTTCTTTACTAACATTATGCAATAGTAAATGACCAAAATATTGTTCTAATAACTGAAGTAAAAATTCGAATATTTCTGTTCTAGACAGACGAAGTAGCGACTATTATTGTAGAGAATTGATGGTTCAAAATTTTGTATTTCTTATTTCTTATCAGCATTCTTTGTAATTAGTAGTTTTTTGTAAATAGTTAACTTCTGAACTATACTTTTTGAATAATATATTGCTTAAAAGTTCATACAGGCTACCAATTTTTCATTTAAACATGGATGTACTGAAACATTTCTAGAGTACATTTTAATGTCAAATATTGAAATCTGCTAATAGCAGCTCTACTATGATAAATGGATGTAAAAAAATGCTCGGTTTATAATAAAATACTAAGGGTTTAGATACAATCACTATGAATAGTGAAAAGAAAATTTTCAACGTTAATTTTACTTTGCACTATAAATTACATTTAATTCACGTTGTAGTTACTCTTTACTTTTTAATTGTTTGAAGTCACCCGAATAGACAATTATTAAAGTAATGATCATGTCTGATCACCAGAGTTATCTCCTGATCAGGGCCTGGACTATTTTCTACTCGAAGTTTTGTATGTATAAAATTTTCCTTACCAGGGATAGTTAAATTAACGACTTACGCCCGTATTTAGCGAATTATACTAATCACTTCATAATCTGTTGAAGTGATATACACTTCTGAATTTTCTCTTAATAATTAAACTTGGTTTTAACATATTTAACTAAATTTAGAAATTGGACGAAAATCAGTTTTATTTATTAAATCTTACACTTTTATATAAGTAAAATTTAGTAGTCTTCCCCTTCTTGCACTTGTAGATAATGTAATTATTCCTAGAACTACTCCTCATGCTACTACTGCTTTCATTTATTTATTTAAAGAAGGATTGTAAACAATTTTCTTCAGTCTATCCGAAGCATATTGAAATTTATTTCAGTCATCTTGTTTCATTTGATCTGACCAATGTGGGCATTTTTCGCATGAATTGATTCTTCCTTACAAAACGAAACCTTGCTTGATCTAACCAGAACCGTCTAAAAGCCTGTTCAGCATAGCGTGACGACGAAACCCGGACCGCTTTCAACTCAGGATTGATATCGATTACTTGATAGTAAACCGAGGTAAACTACAACAAACAAAGAATAGTTTGTTTTTTTAATGCAATGTTGAATATCAATTATGAAATTCTGTCATATTTTTTAGAAATAAATAATATAAATTGTTTGAAACAATTTACAATTAGTTGTAAACCGTTACATACAGTTTTTTAAGTCACATGTAGTGTGTAGTAATTTGTTATATATTTCAATAAATTTATTATAACAAATGATTATAAAAGATATTGCTGTTCATAAAATGATTGCAGTGAAAGCCTTACTGCATATTTATGAAAATATTTCAAGTCAAAATAATAACTCCTAATTAAACAAATTCTTGTGTAAAAGTGCATCTGGCCTTTAAAAAACCAAGTTCAAAATCGTCAGTAAATTTATACATTCCACCTTGATAAATGAAAAAGTTTGCAACTGCGACTAATCCTAATTCATGACCATTAATACCAATTAATTTCAATGTTTTTATTCCCTGGTACTATCGTTGTCCTATAATCAAAAAATTGACTTTGGGTAAGTTGTGAATGATCACTCAAACTTAACTAATTCTGGAATGAAAATCTAGTCTGTACAGAGTGAAAATCGACTCTGAAAGTGCCAAATTCATTCTTCTTTTGGAATGACTCGATTTTCGTTTCAGAAATGGTGCATTATTACTCTCCTAAATTTGGAGAGTAAAATTTGTCATAAGAATACACTGAATGTACATAATGTCTTCTTACACTGCTTGATAAAAAAGAAGCTGTTCCCAGGCAGAAATTAGTATCGGAATAGTACCGGTATGGTTATTCTTCGAAAAAATATATATTTTGAAAGTAATTTGACTGCAAATTATATCGAATCGAATTTATATTAATATTAATTTCGTTTAGGACACTATTACTGATTTTTAGTACGGGGCCAATACTGATATACTACCGAAGTCATTACTGACTCGGCTCTGAATGTCAGTACTGAGCGGTAGTATCTCGTCGGTACTGGTTTACTCCGGTTGTCAGTACTGATTGACTAATGATAACGAATACTAACTGCCAGTACATGGTCAGTACTGATTAGCTCATGATCACGACTACTGACTGCCACTACATGGTCAGTACTATTAACTCATGATCACGACTACTGACTGCCAGTACTGGGTCAGTACTTTTCCAATTGGTCAGGCAGTACTGATTCCACTCCGAAATTCAGTACTGGGTATCAATACTTGGTCAGTACTCCGTCGGTGGTTAATTTCGACGAGATACGGAAATTTCCACCTGGGATAATCATTTCATACCTGCAACAGTTCTAGCAGTCAGTACTGATTTGCTCCGATGGTCAGTAATAATTTCATACCGACAACAGTACTGGCCGCCAGTACTAGGCCAGTACTTTGCCGATGTTATTGGTAGTACTGACATATTTCCGTTAATCAGTGCAAGGTACCAGTACTGGGTCAGTGCCTAGCCGGGGTTTTCTTCCACCCATTCTTATCTGGATTATAAAGGGTCAAAAAATGTTTCCATGACCCGATTTATTTTTATTAAAGATACTAATAATCAACTACGCTATATTAGTAAAATTAACAACGGCTCTTACTTTAAAAAATAGGACATTAAGGACATAGTGTCCTTAATACCTTAGGTCTGCGCAGAAACCAATATTTCCTTACCACAGAGAAAATTTGACTACTTAGGGAAATGTTTACTAATTTCTTTTTTAGATTTTTACTGAGGTATCATATTATGTTTATATTAGCCAAGTGAAATAAAACTGCAACGTTCTTCGTAGCAATTTTCTTCTACCGAATATCCTTTCGCTGAAACAGCCAAGATTTTTTGCACACCTAATAACAGCACGATAGAAATAAAATTAAATTTCAGGTCATGGCAATACTAACTGAGGTAGGTTAGCTTTGACTAAGTTTTCAGTCCTTTAGTACAGTCTTTCATATTAATTTAATCAAAGAGAACGTTTATTATACCTATACACCATAACTTCTTTTATTTTCCTAGAAGCGCACCATCTTTGTGAATTAATTATACGCTTGCGCTTCAAATAATTTACAAATAAAAAATAATTATATTCTTTCAGCGTTAAGCTTCACATTTTTAATATGATTTAATTTTGATCAAATTATAAAGGCATTTAATAGCATCAAAGGTTCCATGATAGAAACCCAGTAAGACCACGAGCTTCCTACTTTACCGCTCATTAAGTTTGTAATCGAATTAATTTCATTGCTACATTAACTCCAAGTTCATTTACGTACTTCGAGAATCCGTAAGTAGTAGCAAGCACTAGAAAACTAATAATAAAAACAAAGAAGATATTTAAATTAATACGCTAAAAAAGTAATGTTTGCTTTTGATTATTTCGAGTACGAAATAAAAATTACCACATTGAGTCTAATATTATTTAGTTAATTTTGTTCATTTTTTCATATTTGATAGTATAAATATTATTTTCCTAAGCGCGTTTGAATGATTTTGTTTCTTATACTATTGAGTTTTGAGGTTCTTTCACTTCTCCTTTCTTCATTCCATTTGGTAAAAACGCTTTGAAATATGGACTATTTTATGTATCCAATTAAACGGCCATTTAGGATATTTTATATAAAAAAAAGGTTATGCCTTTAATTATATATATTTTATGCATTTTCTATATATATTATCCCGTTGTTAACAACGTGGAATTGAAAAAATATTCGAAGTTTTTCAAAATATATAACTTTGATAATAGACGATAAGGTTCTTTTTAAATTTTTTAACACATTTTTTGGCGGAAATTACACCACGTAAATATTGCAGTTAGGGCGTTGATGAATTAAGATGTATAATTTTATATTTTGAGAGTGACGAATTCCTTTTTTGACTATTCTGACTCAATTTAAACACTACAAAATTGGGAGGGTAAGTAAATTTTCTTTTCTTAAACTTCAAATAATAAATAATAAATTAGGGTGTCACTGAATCAAAATTAACATTTTGCAGACATTTTTCAATTTAAAGAGATTTTTCAATAGTTAAAACAACAAATACTTGATTGCGTTCACGTTAAATTACTCTTGAGTAAAATCGGGTACAAACGTGTTTGTTGTTGATGAATATCCCACCAGATATAATCCGTGCAGTTTAATGTTTTCGATAAACATTGGCTTTGCCAACCATGACCGAACGAGGTATTTTGATTGTACCTCCAACAATGAATTTCGCATAATGAAAACATGATATTTGGGCGAATGGTTCCATCAAGTTGTTTTTGAAAGGACATAGAATATTGAACATAGAATGGGATTTGCAATAGAGATGGCTAAAGAAAGGACGAGGAAGTTAAATGTGCTGTAAATGTATATCTCAATATGCGCATCACTAATTAAATTTAATTAAGATGTCTGTACTGCAGATATTACAGTTTGCTTGTTTCGAGTATTCCATTTATTTATAATTCTTATCACCGTCAAGAATCATCTTATATTTAATTTTAATAAGGTTCACGAAAACATAGTGTAATAATGATTTAAATATCATAGTGAATATTACTTTTCAGGGTCTTAATTGTCTTCCAGAAGTATTAAATAATTTACGTTTATATTTGGCCTTGAAGGGTGTAGTTTATTTTCATTCTCTAAATATAAAAGTAGAAAAATTGCATTGTAAATCTTTGACTTTATGGCCTTTAAAAATGTTTCAGAATTACTTTGGAGGAAATTAATATTAGATAGATAGGTTCTGTCTTTAAATTCTTAAAGAATCCATAAATTCACAGGTGTTTTATTAAGTTTATTCAAGATCTTCCAAAATTCTGACTACATATTAAATTTGCCAAAGTTTAACATCAAATTTTTACAAATTATACAAGTAAAAGCAAATGGCATTTTCAGCGATTTAACGAGAAGACCGACATTAAAAGCTGAGCCCCAGAGATCACTGATTGGGCCAATTACACTACATCATTAGTACGATCACTACCAGATCAGATTAAGATTAATCTATCGAAGAACCAGTAAAACCAATGATAATTTGCAATTTGCAACTGCTCAGATACACAAAGTACAAATGCCAGGCGATAAAGTCATGGTTATCCCTAAATATATAATATTTTTGCAATTTTCATAAATAAAAAACTCTCAGTGCACTGATAAAAATGGAAAAACCAATGTTGAAAATGATTTTTTAAAAGAAAATAGGCTTGTCGGTTTGCAAAATTATAATTTGTGGATAGAATAAGGCCAGCAGAAATTCTACCAAAATTTGGTTTCGTAGAAAATTGAAATCACTGATATATTAAAAAAGTTATCGATATAAAGATGATGGTACAGTTTTTTTTTTACATTTTTGAAAATACTTTTAAAATAAAATATTTAATCTATTAAAATCAGCATCATTTTACGACGAAACTCCTCTGAAGGAGCACTATTATCTATGAAAAACTTCGTGTCGGAAACTGAAGTGAATACCCTTTCAACCACTTGCGGGTAGGCTGTGTAGCTTGTGTGCGCCATCTAGTAGGAAATTTAATTAGCAAGGGCGTCCCGAATAAGTGACACTTGTCGATAGCAAATCCAACTAACCGATGTGAGCTACCTAATTGTCATTAGTTATATTCATTATGGAGGAAGTATTTAGGTACCTGAAACAGTAACAGTTAAGCAATATAGTCAGTGAGTCATATTTTTACCAATGGCTTCAAAATTTCTAGAATTTGTCCCCAAAACAATGTTGTTACCTAACTATATACGCATTTTGATCAAACTCGTAAACGATTCAAGAAGTCAGTGCCAATTTGAAATTCTCATAAAACAAGGACACACTGGTCAAATGTTGGAAAGTTCTCGATTTCCATAAAATACTCATCCCGGGTCCTTTAAAATCAGCATAAATTTACGAAGAAACTCCTCTGAAGCTGAACAAATACGGTAAGGGCGCGTAAGCGATTCACAGCTTCTGAAGTTCCATTCGAGAAGTAGGAAAGTCCAACCGAAAGTTCCTGGATACGAAGTAGTACGGAATCGCGCGAAGGACGGTCATTAACCACGCTCTCGTTATCGTCCGATTGATCGCGCTCGAATTGCATTTCTCGTATACCGCAAATCGACGGTAGGTTCGTGACGTGATTTTTTTTTTAATTTACTTTTATAACGTCGAAAGCTCATTTACCTATCGCCTCGAGTAACTCGCAAAATCGTAGATCGCGTTGGTTGGTGCTATTAGAAAGTCTGCTCGACAAGCGAAGGAGAGCAACTAAGAGGGTGTCGGCTTACAACGAGATTGTCTGTATTGAGCATTTTGGAAAAAGTGATGCTTTAAAATTTAAAAATTGAATGTTATTTACATGGAAGGTACTTGGAGACATGGACTTTCTCGTGATTTTGTGCGCCATCTACTAGAAAATTAGGTGGCTCACAATGCATCTGTTGTCATATGCCATAAAATGGTACATATACAGTAAGACCTCCTTAAAATGGCCCTGCCGGTTCTCATTTTCCCCCTCCACTCTCGTTACTATGGCATGACGAGGTTAGTGCTCCCCCCACTCCAAAGGACATGTTTACGTGCGACTGGCGCATGAGCAGACCACACATGCAAATACATATCTGTACTCCGTAAGACCAACAAAGTGGGGATGAGGGGTAAGCTTCTAACGCCATACTAACCAAATCCGCGAAGGCCATAATAATGAATCATCATTATAATGAATGGCCGTAATAATGAGGTCTTACTGTTATTACTTGTCTCCATATATATGGGTGAGATCATTTCCTACTAGATGGCGCACAACAGTATGCGGTGTAGCTGCAAGTGGTTGCAGCGGTTTTTGTTTGATTCATCAAACCGAAAATACCAAGTGTTCTCCGAGAACAATCGATCTTTGGTGCATTCATTTATACTAATCTGTTCAGGGTACTTTACAAATTTGGATATGGAAAATGACAACAATACTATTTGTAACGTAGTAATATTTGTAATTTACTTGATTTAAATGTACTTGTGCATCCATTTTCTTATAATCTTATATTATTTATTTCACACACTTTGAGCGCAAAATACCATTTTTCTCCATATACCACTAGAGAAAAATTGTACTTTCTTTCCACAAGGAGCAAAATAAGCATATCAATATAAATTTTTCATTATAAACTTAATTATTTTCTTTTTATTTTGTTAATTTTTTGTTCTTTTTATAATTTTCTAAATATGTAAAACTGTATATTTGACTATAATAAAATCTCGTTATTTAATAAAAATGTACATCTTATTATGTTACGGTTCGTGTCTTTAAAAAAATAGCATTTGGCACTACCGTATGGGAAAATAGAATGTCCAACAAAGGAAAATATGGATAATTTTGCTCCCTAGTTCCACAATGTACTATTTTAATATTTCTTGAAGATGACAGAGAAAAGCTAATACAAATAATAAGATAGATGGCGATTATTTCGTTTAGTTTCGACATGTATTATGAATTTTCTCAATTACTGTAGAAAATATTCAAATCACATTATATTAAAAAAATAAAATGTTCAATGGATTGAACATTAGGAAAGAAAATAAATCAAATTACTAGATAGATAGAAGAAATATGTTATTTTTAACAATTCTTCATTTTACAATCATTTTCACTAAGAGAGTTCCTGTCAAAAATTAGCACATTTGAATTAAGAAAAATCGTTATTCAGCCTCTTTAGATTTTAAGGTTAGATTTACTATTTGGGTTTAAACCCTTTTGGTTTATAATATAACTTTTTTAAGCTACTTGATTGTTTTCATTTATTGCAGCTGTAACGTAATTTTTCTAATATCAATTTTAAAAACTAAAATTACAAAAATATATATGATATTACTTTCAGAAATAATTGTAAAATTACAGAAGATTAAATAAATGATTTTGCAAAGAATACTATAAATAAAATAAGAAACCTTGTGTTCAACAAAGAAAACCAGCATAGTAAAAATTACTTTCTTAAGATCGAATAAAGGAGAAATTTTATTTGAATAATTTACGATGATTTTATGCGAGACGTATTACGCTTTCGTACATCAGAGCAGAAACTTGAGATGCAATTTGTCCCTTACGCTTCTTGCATCAATTTCAAAAGCATAGCGCTAATTTATTCTGTCTGAAAATTTATTCTTGAATTATGACTTTCCGAGATATATATGTTTTTTTTGTGTTGCTGAATATGTTTCATAACCAAACATCAAAGGATACTTGACTTTTGTACTATTTTTATCAGTTTTATTGTTTAGTAAATACATATATTTAATTAATAGGAAAAAAGCGTAATAATAACTAATATTAGTTTACGTTTATTTCATGTATTATACAGATGTAATGAAATAGAAATTTGAATTTATCGAAAACTTACTCACTCTCAATATCATTATTTAAAAATCGATTTCCTGGAAATTAAATAAATATAAATTTGCATAAAAGTTAGTTTGTTAATATTTTCTCGATGTTAATTGGATTTCTTGTTTTTAGTTCATACTTCAATGTTGAATTTAGTTTCTACTTCAATTTTATCATTAATTTCAATTAAACAAACATTAATGGAAATTGTGTTGTCAGCCGGGCAATTTATTAGATTTCTAGAAAATATCTTTGAGACGGTCTGAAAGTTTATTTTTGTAATTATTTAATGTTTTGTTGAAATAATGTGTTATTTATTATTACTATTTTGCACTTTAAAACGGTACACATTTCCGAAGTCCTCTGAAAATAAAATAATAGAATTTTGTTCTTTTTTGTGCCATTTAACAAATTTCCCTCTTATATTTATCAAAAGAAACAACTCGCGTGAAATGTTATGTTGTCAAAGTTAACCTAACCTAACTTAATGTTAGTACAAAAATAAGGAAGAACCCCTTTCAACCTGACTTAACAAAATTTTAAAACACTTTCGTAAATTAGAGACCCCGAAGTAACAAGATTCAAGCAAATTGAAGGAATCTCAATATGTTAATTTTATCTGCCATTTTGAATGTTGAAAATGTAACTCGAAATTAGAAATAATTGACAACAAATAATAATAGTTGAAACAGCAGTATGAAACAAAATATTTTGGTGATTTTTATTCAAATCTCCACAATGTGAAACCTTAAATTTAATATAGTTAAAAATGGCCTTAATATACCTTAAATTTAATGTCACCCCCCCCCCCCCCCAATAGATCCATTCTGCTGAATGGAAAATTCACTATAAACAAATTTATTACAAAAACTAATTTAATATACAGTAGCCCTGGTGGAAATTCGGTCAAAATATTGGGTAGGTTTTAGCTAATAAACTTGTCTACTAGCCAGTTTGTGAGTAATAAAATGTGGCCAGTTTTTCACACAAAATTTAACAAAATCATAGATTGATTTTCGATACCATATTTTTTAGATAAACCGTGGATAGTTTTGGCAGTGTTTCTGCAAAAAAGTAGTCAGAATATTTATTACGAACAACAACAACCAAATTTTTTTGTCTAGTTTCTAGACGATAATTTAGGTAATATTATGTAGATGTTATTTTTTACAATAACTTAAAAATTACCTTGACACTTTTTACGCAGTTTCTGCTCAGTTTTTATCAATTTTTGTCGTTTTGAAATAGACGTATTTTTAGCATGACTATAATCGTCATCATTATCGTCATCCTCGTCAACGCCATCATAGTTTATACGCTCATTACAGGCAGATAATTTAATTAGATTACAAACAGTCAGATGACAAATTATTGTGTAAATTATTGTGCGAACGGGCAAGGTACAATTTTTCCAAGAACCGTTGGGAACGAAAAGAACAACAACCGCGAAACGTAAACAACATACGTCAAGGACTGTACACAATTCGCTGAATTCGATATGCGTCCTTCTCCAATCCACATGTATTTCATATATATTTTGAATAATTTTGCTGAATAGTTATTAAGTAGGATATTTTGACAAATCTTTGAGTGGTTTTAATCCATTTTATCTTCTTTCTTAAATTTTCATATATATCATAATATTGAAATATAACTTTCTATGTGTTAGGTTAAATTTATTGTGTTAAAATTTTCTAACTACATTACAAACATTTCTTTGAAAATATATTAATAATCAGTAAAATGTATCATGCATCTTTAAATATTAGTTTAGTAATTTTCTTATCATTTAGAACAAAACTAAGAGGTTGGGGGTCCTTGAATGTGATTGGGTATTTCGTACAACTAATCAATCAATATCGCCGATACCGGCCATACTTCATTCTAAAACGCAAACTACAATGCGCAAATACAAATTACACCTATAATTTAATTTCTCTAAAAACAGTTAATTCTTTTAGTTTCATAAAAAATCGTACAGAATTTTTTCTACATGATGGTGTAACACTCAGCAGTTTTTTTTAATTTTTGCAATCCATCGCATTCTCCATAAGTAATGTTGTTGAAAACGTTTAAAAAATAGTAATTTCAAACATTCGGCATTCGCATCCACTCGAAGAAAAACCCGTTTACAATATTTTTTTATTTTAGCAAAGTATTAACCTTGTAGAAAATTCAATATCAAATGAATTATCCTAATCTTTAACCAATAAGAGATGGTTTGAATTTACTCAAAACAATTTAAAAAAAAAATTTAATTTGCCCAATACTTCAAAAGCCTGGATATTGATTATGCACAAAAAATACACAAAATGTCCAATGGCTGCAGACAAACAAAAACCTTTAATAAATTCCCAAATGATTAAATGGTAGTCCACCTCGTTGCAACAATATAGCGGCGAGCATCCATTGTGAATTCACCCATTTTTACGAATCCTATTGGAAAGAATGAAGAAAAGCAAACCCCAAGGATATTTAGAGGGTAAACTTATGATTTTATCTCTAAAAGAATTATTTGAAAATTACAATGGACATATAGACGGAAAAACAAAAGTACAAACGGCAAAATATTCCATTCAATAACTATCATATACAAATGTTGTAAAGAACTGAAAGATAAAAACATAAGCAAAAATTAAAAAAAAAACCCTATTCAGTTTGAGAAATTTCAGACGTTTATGGAAACTTTGGCCGCTATTTTGTTTTTTTCAACGTACTCTCGAAATAGACTGATTACTTTCTAAACACAAGTTTTCAGCAAATAATAGTAAAAAATGAAACAATGCTTAATAAATCTGCCATTTTGAATTCGTTATCTTCTATTTTTGTTTCTAATCGTTCAATATTTTAGCTAAATGAATAATACAAACACGTTGAAATTATTAAAATAATTATGATACATACGAAACGCGAAATGCAAAAAAACTGAGCATTTTTCCGACGTACTTAAAAAATGGCTATTCCTAGCGAAAAGTTTGGTCAAGTATAATTATTTTCGAGTTAAAATACTTAAAAACAATTTTTTATCGTAACTAGAAAAGGACAAGAATGACGACGCAAATCCGGTACACACATGGTGCTCAGTACACATTTCAAAATGGTACATAAAAAATGGTGATTTCAAAGAAAAGATTAGTTTTTACATTGACTGTGGAGACGTATGACATTACTGATTAGTAAAAATGATGGATTCAATGTGGCGAATTCCATATACTAAGTCTAGCATTGTTAATTGATGATGCCGAAACCAGTTTATCGTATAGGAAATTCAAAATGACGATTTGAATTGAAATAGTTATTTTCTTACGGTGGGCGTAAAGTGCGAATTTACGCCCGCAAAAAGAGGCGTAAAGACGTACTTTACGTCTATTATGACGAAAAAAGATTTTTTTATCAGCGCACTATTTTCAATGTGCAAAGTAGAAAATTCATGCACTGTAGAAATAGAGCACCAAATGCTTACTTAGCGCACTGTGTTTACTTAGTGAAATGGTTAAAAAAATATCTTGGAATCAGAGTAGCGAATGTGTCTTAGACGTAAGTGGGGAATCCCCTATTTCACACGCTTATTCTGCAATGTACTATTGTATCTAAGGAAATCGGAACCATATTTATTTATTTATTTATTTATTTATTTATTTATTTATTTATTTATTTATTTATTTATTTATTTATTTATTCATTCATTCATTCATTCATCCATCCATCCATCCATTCATTCATTCATTCATTCAGCCATCCATTCATTCATTCATTCATTTATTCATTCATTCATTCATTCATTCATTCATCCATCGATCCATTCATTCATTCATTCATTCATTCATCCATCCATCCATTCATTCCTTCATTCATTCATCCATCCATTCATTCATTCATTCATTCATTCATCCATTCATTCATCCATCCATTCATCCATTCATTCATCCATCCATCCATTGATTCATTCATTCATCCATTCATCCATACATCCATTGATTCATTCATTCATCCATTCATCCATCCATTCATTCATTCATTCATGCATCCATTCATTCATTCATTCATTCATCCATCCATTCATTCATCTATTCATTCATTCATCCATTCATCCATCCATTCATCCATTCATTCATTCATTCATTCATTCATTCATTCATCCAGTCATTCATTCATTCATTCATTCATTCATTCATCCATTCATTCATTCATTCATTCATTCATTTATTTATTTATTTATTTATTGTAGTAGAGCGCCTTGAAAGGCCTTTATACAAAAAGAAATAACAATATGCGCTTAATAATAATAAAAACGAGAAAAAGCCTTAATAAACAATGAATAAACCTTAATCTTTTTATATCCCAGTTAAACAGTAAATAAAGAGAAAAACAAGAAACTTAAAATTTGTAAATATAATTACGCATCGCAGTTTTAAACATTCCCATTTGTTGTAACGATCTAATATCTAATGGCAAACAATTCCATACGCGTCAAAGCCTAGCAACACAGCCTGGAAACTAAATCAAGATCTAGCATTTCTTTCGTATATTTCACGCTGCTGATGTCTTAATTCATAATGCTGAGTCCGTGGTAAAAAAACTTCGGACAATTGATTACAATTAATAAGGTTTGATGTAATTTTTCGAATCATATGTAAATCACATTCGTGAGGGATGGTATAGTAGGGAGTTTAAAAAAAGTAGCAACAGCAGTATAATCATGCGAGAAATAACTAATAGATGACCCAGATTTAAATGAAAGCTATCTCAAAATCCAATGTTGAACCCTTGTCAGAAAATTAAGGAGTTATTGGCCAGAATCTGGCATAATTTCTGGGCAGATTCTGCCCAAGATACTGGCCAGAATCTCCTCCCAGGGGCGACGGTTTCTGGCCAGAATCTGGTAAAGTTTGTCAGAATCTGGTGAACAGACGTTTAAAAAAATGATTACCAAACTAAAAATATTACTTTTAAAGAGTGCAAAATGTAATTAATAACGTATCGATATCACAATTTGCATCCTAAATTGTATTTTTGTCTGAATCACTGAATAAACAAAATTTAATAACAGCATATAAAGATGCAAAATTACATACATGGCTGTTTATCTTTCTGTGTCGTAACCTTTCTTTACACTTATGATTTAAAATTGTCATTGCAAATAATACATCAAAAGCTTCATTGAAAGACAGACAAAGGTTATAAACTATTTGGACTACGTATAACATCATTCCTTCATCAGATTCTGGGCAGATCCGGGCAGATTCTGTCCTACTTTCTAGGCAAATTCTGCTAAAAGATGCAGAAGTTAGCATGCCGGCCAGAACTTATGGTCAGTTTTCTTACAGGGATTCTGTATAAATTAATTATAGCAGAGCAGTTAGAAAAATCAGAAGTTGTGCGTTTAAGAAAACCTAACACAGCTAAGGATCTACTAACAACCCGCCTGATGTGTCCAGAGAACTTTAGGGTGTGGTCAAATGTTACACCTACATCCTTGACACTTGATACTGATTGAATCACATTACCTGCCATTAAATACGTAAAATTTTATTTCGTTGAACTTCTACTGAATGTTATTATTTTGCACTTTTGTATATTTAACTGGGGCATATTCATTGCAGACCATTCGCAAACTGATTCCAGGTCGCGTTGCAAATTAGACGAATCCATTGGAGAATTAATAGTCAAAAACAATTTAGCATCATCCGCCATCCACCATCATAGTTTATATTAGAAATTTCGAAAATTTGATGACTAACAATATCATTGATAAACAAGGATTGATCCCAAATGAGATCCCTGGGGGACTCCAGATGGAACACACCTATAAAATCCGAAACTGTACCGTTAAGTCATACAGCTTGAAAACGGTTACTAAGATAGGATGAGATCCACTTCAAAAGATTACCTCCCACACCCATTCTACCTAATTTAGCAATAAAAGTGCCATGATCAACAGTGTCGAACATATTGAAATTTTAGTTTCCAGAAATAAACAATGCCGTATTGTACGACGTTTTTGTCTGTTACTAGCGGTCACGTAGAAATTTCGTAAATCTTGCACATTTGGCCGAGCGCATTGTAATTTTGCCGCTTACTGAACTCGAAATGGCCAATTAACAAAATAAAAGAATAACCACCAATAGAAACACAGCTTGCGCACGCGCTCGCAATCACGAAACTTATCGGCAGTATGCAGCTTTTAATCGTCTCCGATAGAAATTTATCCGAATGGCAACATTAGGGTCGGGCACGCGAGATTTTTTTTATCCAATCCTATCCTCCGATATCTGTATGGTTTATCGAGGAAACGAGGTTGCGTGTCGTGCAGGGGCTGTTTGCGATGGTGGCCCATTATCGACCGACGTTCGACGTCGAATACCCCTCGGAAAGATCCTTTGTTATCGTAAACAAAGTTTTCTGTTGTTTTAAGGAAAGTTCAAAGTCGTTCATCCGTTATTACCCGTGATTTACTTTACATCCTCGACTATTCCCAACCTTTGGCCGACGAAGAGTTTCGAACTTGGTATAGATGTTTCGCATTAACCGGCCACTTAAGAGTTTATCCTAAGATAGTACCGTCGAAGGCGTTTGCCTCTCGATTATTACTAACCTTTTAAACACACATTTTTGACTCGTTATTTCTGAATAATTGGTTGTGTTCACTAATTTCCAATAAGAAAATAGTACATTGTGTACCCAGGGAGTAAAATAGAATTTTGCGCTCAGAGTCTGCGAAATATATTTTGATCCCTAGGGAGAAAAAGTGCTATTTTACACGCCGGGTGTGAGAAATGTATCTTTTTTCGACCTTCGACCTCACCGGTGTGTAAAGTTAAATTTCACGCTCTAGTACCGAAAACTGCTATTTCCTAAGTGAGTACGCAATGCAGTATATTTCAGCGGTAGTGCGAACAAAAACAATCGTTGAATTTGGTTAAGAATTTTAGTTTAAAAGGTATTTTGACTGAGGAAACTAACTTATTCCTACTGTGCCTCATTCCGCAATGGTGACATTCAACTTGTACGAGAATCAAGTATTTTGCACACTTGTTGCGTAATATACTCAAATAAAAAATGTTCTAATTTAAACTAAATTCTATATAATTTCATATAGTCAAGTAAAAAGGAATCAAAATTGAATTCACAAACTGGCAATTTCTCTATAGAAAACGTCTACCAGACACGACGAAAATAAAGTGCCGTTCGTCAATTAAACTTTAAACCATCTTCAGCTTTACAAAGAATATTAATAATATTTTATGAGAATATGCGCTTCGAATAACTTTGGAAAATCCTATAATTCGAAAGTGTACGCGATCCTAATTCGAGCCGAATAAACTGTTAATTCCATCCTGAAGTCTTCCGGGGAACCGAGCAAAGTTGAGCATTCCCTTTCAATTAGCTTCGTCAATTAAGCAAAACAGAGCGGCGACTTTCTTAAGAGCCACCGCCGTCCATGAATAATGCATTAAAACTAATAACGTCGAAACAAGAGCCGCTTACAATTCGGAATTTCGAACTCGCAAAAGTCCATTTCAAGATGGAGCAGTCCCCGGTTCCGACTGGTGGCGTACTCCTCAGCATCTTTCTCAGGACGAAAGGAAGTCAGCGTTTAGCGAAAATGAGGCGGCGCTCGATCTTATTGTTAGTACGCATTAACGCCGTCCCGGACAAAGGCGCTGTCCTTAATCATTTCACTCGAGAAGAGTCAAAGGGATTTCCGAGTTCCTGCTTGTGAAAACTTTTTTTTACGTCTGACACATTAAGCAGTTGTAAGCTTTTATAGTCATCACTTCCCGTGGAAGTTTCCAAAGAATCAAATAGAAATGGCATATTCGGCATTCTCGTGTGAGAAAACTTTATAGGCAGAAATGCCAACCAGAAAGAAAAAACATAGCATAATTTGTTGAAATACTCCTTTTTCAATGACGATCCGTAATGACGATTATCAAATTTCAAATAGACACGAAACTTCATAATTGTCGTTAGAAAAAATAAAAAGAATGATTTTAAATACCCTTATCCTTGACATGACCTTGCCTATCATTCGCAATGTCAAATCTGAAGTCACCATTGCATTATCAGACTAACATTTTACAACATTGGTTTAGCTTGTCATTCTTCGAGACCCATTCACAAGCGTCTATGTTACAAATTTATTTGACCTTGAGATATCCTTTCAAGATGTATATTATCTGGTTTAAAGTAGGGGGTTCCTTTTGAAAACTCGGACTTATCCTTGAAATGACATTGACTATGATGGGCAAGGTCAAATATGAAATCATTGTGCCAAAAGTATGCGGTCTCATTTGGAAAAAATTGTACTTGTCCTTGAAATGACCTTGACGGTGATTTACAGAATCCAATTTTAAGTCACGATCGCATTATTCGAATAAACAAACTTTGGTTTATGCTATTTTAACAGCGTATCCTCAATATGATTGAATTTTATACATTTGTGGATCAAAATTAATTTGTTAGTAACTTTTTCTCTCGGAATACAACGAAGAGTAAAAACTCACGTACATTTGACAGTTGTTTGAAACACCCCGTATAAGTACTAGTTATAAAATATCCATAATAGTAATAAAAAGTGCAAATTTGTTTCGTTGTAGGAGGATCTCGTGGCCAGACTGACTAGAGAAAAGGCGGAGCAATTACGGACTTTATCGGCACAATTACTGCTGTTCGAGTCACGGCTTTGTCGGAAACAGAAGGAAATCGAAGCGAGTTTAGCGACGCGAGAATCGATCATCCTAAGGCAACAGAGGGTTATTCGGCAGCTACAGAGTAGGTTAGCCGAGAAAGCATCAGCTGTTACGAGGGAATCCCCGCCATGCGACACCCTCGACAGGTTGGACAGCCTGGGGGACAGCGACAGCGCCGTCGTCCTCGAGGAAGCTTCTGACGATCCCACTCCGCCCAGGTAAGAAATTCTTACGTTTTCCTTTTCTTTCGGTTTCCGTTTGAAAACATGGATTAAACCTTAAAATGAGCTTGACGAAAACTGTCAAGGTCAAATCTGAAGTCACCATTGCATTATCAGACTAAAATACTGCCGTTTTGTATTAGCTCGTCATTCTCCGGAATCCAGATTTGTCAAGCATCAATACTATAAATATACTTGACCTTGGGATGTCCTTTTATGAGATCTACTAGCGGCAAGGGCATATTCAGTCATTAAAGTCTCGGTTCTTGTTTCCGGTGTCCAACGTATGGGGCTCCGTTTGAAAATATGTATTTGTCCTTGAAATAACCTTGACGATGATTTCCTGGGTCCAATTTTAAGTCGCCATCGGATTGTTAATATTACATTGTCATTAATATTATCTATTAACTTATATGGAATCTAATTTTTTTTTCAAAGTTTTATTGGAATACCAATATGTTTTGGCATATTTGTAATGTGAAGGCAAAAATACACAAAAATAGTATTTGTAGTTTTTTTGATAGTCAAGTTAGTTTTTGTAAATCTTTTTGAAACTGTCCCTTGACTCGAGTAAATCGAATATTATCTTGTTTGTTGAATTGATCAGGTTTCGTTCAAACATAACTGATATAACGGTGATCCGGTCCGTCTCAGACGCCGTCGAACCATCCAGTAAATACACGTCGATGAGGCGATGCAACGGTTACCTCCGGAGACCGGAGGTGCTGGAAACGGTTTATTCGGTGGAGGAGGATGGCGAGAACGAAAACAGTGCTGACCCTTCGACGGAAACGACGAAAACCACCACGGAGAGCGACCCCAAAAAAACGAAGTCTCCGATGGGGTCGGGGAAGGCAAGACTTCAGGACCTCTACGGTAGTTTTGAAAGACTGCAACAAGAAGACGCCACGCCACCCACCGAACGACCCAGGGACGAAAGTCAACAGGCACAAGTACGTACATGAGTTCCTTAAATTACACTAGCGACATTTTATTGGGGTGCGAGCAAAATGTGCAATCAAATCCACAAGCAGCAAGTTTGACCCGTTAGGTTTGTTAAATATACAATAGCAAGGTTATGTATTATAAATCAAAATTAGTGTTTTCAAAATTTTTGGCCTCTCATCAGTTGAAATCGTTGCCAAGAGGTGGAATTCACGGACCGATCAATGTTCCAGTAGTAGTCTCCCGTTATTGTCAGACATCTTTCTACCTTTAGCACCTACCTTTCGCAACAGAATTTTTCTGCTTATTTAAAACTTAATGTTCTTAAAGTCATAAAGTTCTTGGCTTAATACCGTTACAGGGTTTCGTCACTAACCCAATATGCAATTTGGTAGGTTGGCAACAATGCTAGTCAATGTTAAAGCTCAACTGTTTAACCCTTTCAGTCGTACGGACCATTATACATAATTTAGTTATGAATCAGACTTTTGATATTTTCTTAATTTTTACTAAGGATATAAAATTAAATATATCATTTACTATTTGTAATTAATTTTATATTTGTTTTTTTATACATAAATTTGTTTATAACAACAGCATATTTTGAAGAAAGATGGCCTTCAAATAGTTCCTAAAGGTTTTTGGGGTCTCTGAATACGACTTGGTTATCACATTCTTAACATTAACCCTTTAACGCCGGGTCGGACACTTTTTTTCGTACATTTTCAACTTTAATTTTCTCGGCGATTAAGAATGTAAAAAATCCTTCAGGAACCATTTCTTATGTATCTGACCTCGCTCTTTCACAATCTGCAATCAAAATCCCCAGAAAATGAATTTTCAAAAAGTTACAGCCATCTTTTTAAAAAAAAATCTAAATTTTGGACAATTTT
This sequence comes from Trichopria drosophilae, assembly GCA_030407085.1. Lineage (NCBI taxonomy): Eukaryota > Metazoa > Arthropoda > Insecta > Hymenoptera > Diapriidae > Trichopria > Trichopria drosophilae. Next base: position 114,465,478 of record CM059585.1, on the reverse strand, counting down.
CTTTCAGAAATGAATTTTTTTTTCATATAGCAGGTCACCAGAGCACTGTCTCACCTGAAAATATCGCGTCCGTAATATCTAAGCTTGAAAATGACGAAACGTACTTTTCAAAATTTTAAAATGACGGTTCAAAAATGTTGGCGGAAGAATTTTTTCTCTACAAATATTAATAATCTGTGTATCCTTATTTTTTCAATTTTTTATTTGACGGGCGTTGAGTATCTAAATATTTCTCGGGTCGCGCGTAACGAATCTGAAGTCATATTGCAAAAATTCAAAATGGCGGATCCAATTTGGTCGTTTTTTATAAAACTTTACTTTAAATTTTGAAAAGTACGTTTCACCACTTTCAAGCTTAGATATTGCGGACGCGATATTTACAAAGTGCTCTGGTGACCTGCTATATGAAAAAAAAATCATTTCTGAAAGAAAATTGTCAAAAATTTCGATTTTTCTTTAAAAAAATGGGTGTAACTTTTTGAAAATTCGTTTTTTTTTTCATTTTGATTGCAGACTCTGAAAGAGCGATGTCAAATACATAAGAAATGGTTCCTGAAGGATTTTTTACATTCTTTATCGCCGATAAAATTAAAGTTGAAAATGAACGAAAAAAAGTGTCCGTCCCGTCGTTAAAGAGTTAAAATGACAGATACAGTACGGATAAAATGTACTATTTTTTTATTTCCTCAAACGTTTAATGTGGAGCTCCTAATATGTACTCATTTGTTGCACTTAAAAAGCTGCGTTACTGCTTATAACAGAATAACCTTTTTACGTTCGTTATACTTTGATGAGTAACAAATGAAATTTGCCTTATGATGAACGGAGATGGAAATCGCAAAATAATATTTTTTACATTTATTTTTATATTATATTGACAATATTACGATTTATTGGAACACTTTTTAACTTTTGAAAAAAATGAGCGAACAGTCTAAAGATTCGAGTGGATGGGATTTAAACCCGGAACCTCTCTGTTACAAATCGAATGTTCTACTATGTGTTATTACTTATAAAATGACAAAGTATAAAAAAAATATTCAGTATAAACACATTAGCCGTCAAACAAATCGCATTTTACTGCAGTTTTATGCGTTTATTGCAAAAAATGCATATATCAGACAAATTATTACAACAAAAAAGTTAGAGAATCAAATTCTCTACATAAAATTTTCGATTCATGTTCATCCTATCATCAAGACTAATGCCACAAAGAATGATATACCTGAAAATAATAGGTTTTCCGTGTCACATAACCTCATTTATGACACAGTTTCATGTTCTTAGTTATTTATACACATTACCTTTGACATTTTGAAAAAAAATGCATCTAACCTTTTTTGTTCTGAATTTGATGCTCTGTATTTTTTATTTGAAATATTTTTTTGCTGATATATGTATTTTTTAAAATAAATGTAAAACCCTGCGATGAAATACGGGTTTTTCAAAATGTCTGCTTCAATATGACTGACCGTTAATTTTTTATATCATATTCGGAATCAGGAATCTAAAATACGTTCAAAAAGTTACTTTTTATTAGTAAAATTATTTTTATTAGAAACAAATAATGATTTCGAAAATAAAAGATCCTTTTTATCGGACTGTCCGCCATTTCACTAAATCGGAATCTAAACAAAAAAAGTCTACAAACTAGATGAAGGAAAATTTTATTTGACAATTTTACCTTTTCAGATGATAATTTCAGGACATACATTCATTAAGCGAAAAATTACCATTATTTTTGAGAAAAATTATTACGGATGTTAAAAATATTTTTTAATTAATAAAATCGGAGGTAATAATGTAAACTTTGAGCATAGTCAATCAATGTCTATGAAATTCTGTATAAAAGAATACTTGGATAATATGCAAAAGGGACAAAGGTATGCTAGATAGATAGGGGTCAACTTACTCCAAAATTATTTGTAGTTAAAAAAATTTAATATTGGATTTGTTCAAATTAAAATGAATCACAATTTCATGCTAATTAATTATTTTGTTTCTGATTTCTTTTAATATAATTAATTAGAAAACGATCACTAAATTATGCTAATTGCAAGTAGTGTAAGGGTTTTCGAAATTGTTGATCAATATTATGAAGTTAGATTTTCTACATTCAAAATGGCGGATTCAATATAGCGGATCATTTTTTAAAATGTCTATTGATTTTTATGGTATACCGCCTTCAGTCAATATTATCAGAATAAAAAATGGCAGACACCATTTTTAACAATTAGCAGGTAAATGGTATATTTTTCATGTAATGTTTTTCGGGTTACTAATTATGATTTCAGCACCATAATCAGATTTTGAATATTTTTTAACAAAACAGGACCACAAAAAAATGTTTTCGGTTTGACATTGAAACGCGACTAGGCGATTCTTATAGATTTTGGGCTCCTGAATTCGAATCCGTGGACAGAATTTGTCCTATACGTCAGGGTTTTTTTTATATTCTAGGTTTTAAGTGTAAAAAGAATTCTTTTTTATGCATATTTGCTAAATAACTGTGTAAAACAACGATTTTACCACAGAATGAAGCCAGACTTGGTGATTTTTGTTTACTTTTTGACGCTGAATTCAAATCCTGGCACAGAGTTCGTTCATCACATCAGAATTATTTTATTTTTTAGGTAATAATTGTAAAAAATTGCTTTTTTATGCGTATTTGCTAAATCAGTAAAGAAAACAACGATCTCATCACATAATGAAGGTGACTAGGTGATTCTTGTTTCATTTTTGGCGCACTGATGTCAAATCCCCGCATGGAATTCCTTCATCACATCAGAATTATTGTAGATTTTAGCTTATAATTGTAAAAATTGCGTTACTTTGGCTCCAAACTCTCCTCACGGGCGGGGTTTTTATTTAAAATTTGTTTATGAATCCGTAAAATTAATAGATGGCAATATAAAAACTGTAATGGTATAACATAAATTTAATGTCGTTCACCATGTTATTTTTATCCAGGATTTCGCAGACTGATATGTTTAAATATGCATAAAAAAGCATTTTTTTTACACTTAAAACCTAGAATATAAAAAACCCTGGCGTATAGGACAAATTCTGTCCACTGGTTCCAATTCAGGAGCCCAAAATCTATAAGAATCGTCTAGTCTGGCTTCCTTCTGTGGTCGAATCGTTGTTTTATACAGTTATTTAGCAAATATGCATAAAAAAGCATTTTTTACAATTAAAACCAAGAATATAAAAAAACCCTGACAAATAGGACAAATTCTGTCCACTGATTCGAATTCAGGAGTCAAAAATCTATAAAAATCGCCTAGTCGCGTTTCAATGTTAAACCGAAAAAAATTGTTTGTGGTCATGTGTAATTCATACACATGGTGTATTAGATAGCTTTTAATTTAGCTTTTAACAAGTAACTTATTATCTAGTTCTTCTAAATTGTCAACTACAGTAAAACCCCTCTACATTGAACACCCGCTACATTGAACGATTTCACCCCGTCAGATTGAACATTTTCTGGCGGCATACTGAGGACAAGCGGGAAGGGATGTTCAATGTAACGGGGTTGTCGGGGAAACGCTGGCACGCCTTGTTCAATGTAGAGGGGTTATACTGTACTATTAAACGAAAGTTCTCCACTTTCCCCAGTTTCATTTCAGTCAAGCAACATTTTACATTTCGATCCGCCATCTTCGATCCGCCATGTTTTATTTTTTTAAATCTGTGAAATTGATTAATATTTAGCACCCCAATTTCTTGTTAAAAGAATATATTTATAGTCCAATGGATTTGATTGCACAAACCATTTCTGGTAACGCTCGAATGAAATGTAAGTTGATGGATTGCGGGTGCAATCAATGACGATAAAAATATCAATTTCCCTGCACGAATCACAACCACAGATTGAATTTCGTCATTAATTACCCGCAATCACAATAAATTAAAGAAAGGAGGTCAAAGATTGAAATGATCGTGTCGGTTCGCAGATCACGTACAATAGGGTAATGAGCAATCACCGATCCGTAACGAAGCCGAAGGACGTCAAATACAAGAGGATCAACAAAGCAAAGTCCAAGAGTCTCGAAGAGCTCAGAGGTCGACTGAGGAACTGGGTGGAAAACGGGAACAAGATCGCCATTTCGTTGGATCAATCATCCTACGCTTGAAACGACCTGAAAGTACGGACGTAATCGCGCGCTCTCGAAGAGGTCGCTAAGCGATGCGCATTAGTCAGTGCGAGTAATCGCCGAATTGAAACAAAAAAAAATTATATTAAAAAAGTAAAAAATCAAGATTAAAAAAAATGTAACGTAAACAAAAAAATTATATATAAACGAACTCTTAAAGGCGAACGGTAATTGCGACCGGCGCGTTTTAACGAAACGTTTCATCGCTCCATGTGATATTTATCGTAGTGCGTAACGAGTCACTCAGCCGTCGGTCGGGAACATGTGATACGATTGTCTCAATCCCACGTGCAGGCGTTTTTCGATGTTCTTATATATATACTTCGATTCCTTTTTCGAGGCTCGTTCCCTTCTTCTATCCTTGTCCCACCCCCTCTACTCTCCGTCTAGACTGAAAAAAAAAAATTTCGTGAAGAGTTGATTTTACTCGAGTTTCTTTACTCAAAACGCTCGTCGTGATTTAAAGGTTAAAAAAGAAAATTTGATACAATTTATCTCTCGCCGTTCGACTTGGGCAATTCTTCTTAAAGAAGAATGCTTAAATCGTAGAAATGTAGATTTTTAAAAATGTGGATTTAGCGAAATCATACATTTTAATTTCAATGCAATATTTTTGTAAAACTTTTCTTTTTTACTTTGTTTTCTTCAGAAGGAACGTCACGTTTCAACTCTCACGAAATTCGTCAATCGAACTTTCGATCGCAATGCTTCGGTGCCAAAAAAAAAAATAACACGCAGATTCGCAGTATTCGAAAAAGTAGATAAAGTTCGATAAAATTTTGTTGACTAATTAAATGAAAGTAATTAAAAGAGAGATTCGAAGAATTCCGTCAGGCATCGAGAGTTTCGCATCCTCCCAAAGCCCGGATAATTCAACCTAACCTAGACGTCTCAAGTTCGGTCTAAAGTCGCCTTAAGATCGCCTCAAGTTTGTTACGGGCGTCTCGAAAGTACAGTTGCGTTTTCCGGGGTTTCCCTTCCGTCAATTGCAGCGGACGCGTGGTTTTAATCTCGATTCGGGAAAGCCTTATCTTGAATCTTTCAATTATTACTGTATACCGATAAACATTCGAACGCAGCGAACGAAAAAATTTCTACACGACGGTTCCTTGCGAGGCATTTAATATCCAATTGAAATCTTCATTGTTTTGTCCTTAAAAATGGTTACGAATTTGAATTATGATAAAACAAAATTACTAATTGAATTAAAGAAACTATTTAATTCAGTAAACAGCTTAAAAGCGAGTAACGTAAGGAATTCTCTTAGAATGTGAAAGAAAATCGTTTACGGCGTGTAGAATCTTTTTCGTCCGCTAGGCGGCGCATCTTCTTCCGCAACTGCCGCAACTTCTGGCTTGGCGCTAGCGGCGCCCGCGAGTCGTTTTAATTCGAGCGAACTATAAGTACAATTAATAATGGACTCCCGGACGATGCTCCGCGCCTTTGTACAAAGACCACCCGTTATATATAAATATTATATATATAAACATACATAACGTTCTATCTTGGGCGTGATTCAGTCCCAAGGAGATGGACACGCGCGTCACGCGTACGCAGTATTGGAAATACATAAAAGCGATGCAAGAACTGAATTAGTTGGGAATTCCGCTATGTAATACGTGCGAATCTTTCCTACGCCTTAGTCGAACTCATATCGTTAAATATGATATATTTTGCAAATCGTCGTCACGCTATAACACATACACACCATTCCGTCAGCGGCTTCGATACGTCGTCAAATTTCATTTTTAGCGCGGAATTTAACATATAGATAATAATGCGTAAAGATACACCCAGGGAAATGGTAACGTTGAATGGGGTTTGCTGAATAAATTCAGTGACAAATTGACTTGAAACTAGAAAAATCTGCGAACCCTGTCCGTACAATAATTCAGTTTAGAAAATGTTTCGGTACAATTTGAATTAGCGGAAGCGTTTACTACCCTACTGATTATCTAGAACGCAAAGAAACATCTGTGTAGCATCCTGTAAGATTTGATTTATTTATTGATTTTCTCGCGTTATTATCTTTTGCTTGCCAGTGGCAATCGACGTCGGAAGATATTTATATTTAATTTAGCGTGTATTTATTAATGGAGTTTGTAAGATAAATTTACAATTCGCCAAGGTTACCATTTTTCGGTGTGTTAATTGTAATGTACTACATATGATATCGAAAATATGAAATTAATGGAAGGATCTCCTGTTGTAAAAAAAAAACATATAAATATACTCGCTATGGCATTAAAGAAATGTAATTCTGTTGGAACTTAATTATTTAAACCTTCACCATTTATCCTGTTTGTTGAAAGAGTTCCGGTGTATACAAGTAAGTATTTTATCAATATTTTGTCTTCATGCATGAATTATATAGGTTATGTTTGGTCAGATTAAGATAAGTTAGTAGTCGTTACAGAAAGATATAATATAATATAATATTTTTAATGAAAATTTCATTACTAAAATACTAACACGCTGTAAGGAACAAATTTCGGAATATTATAAGTTTAAAAATCAAAACAAAAAGACGCATCTCGTTTTCAGAATACGTAATACGAATACATATTGGATCGTTAACAATAAAAAGAAAATAGTTTCTCGAAAAAGGATGAAGGAATCGCTATTTTCCGAGACCTTCTGGGACAGTTTCTTCGCACCTTCGTCGCATTTTGCATTCGCTCCCGAAGCACATCGACGATCCATCACGGGTAAGAATCCGAAATTTCCCTTGGAATACTTTAAGAAGAAAGAAGAAAGTCTTGAAAGTACGTGCATTGCTTCCTTATGATTTCTCAGATTGTCGAAAAGCGAGATCCGATGAACAACGAGGGGAAAACGTTTGTCGTCGCAAGGGGAATCGTTTCAGTTTCTTTTTCCTTAAAAATGAAAATATGATATATTTTGTGTTAAATTATAAGATGATGAAATCGGTAACATGAAACAATATTTAGCAGAGTAGAAAGAGATGGGCAAAGTATTTACTATATACAGTTGAATAACACTGAACTGCAAAAAGGTCGATTTTTATTTATCTAACTCCTGTGATTATTACAACTATCGATCTTAGTAAACGAAATTATGAGCGCCAAATTGAGGTTAATTCACAAAAATTCGTGTACGTCTTGTACTTCTATTAAAACTTTTCAGCTCAGAACTTTAACCACTTCACTGGTAGCCGTTTTCAAATAAAAAGTGCCAAGACTGGTACGAGCCAGTTTTTAAGATATCGAGAAACTGTGAAACATGGGTTCCATTTTTTCATAAAACACATCATTTAACGTAAAAAAACTCACCTCCCCCTCCCTTTCACCCCCCACAAGGTGCATAAATTTTTGTTTAAAGTACGCACATTTCTTTGTCAAATTTCGATGAGAATGTTAAATATGAGGTTTCCGGGGTCGCTGAATACGAATATGATCTCAGAATTTAAAAATTCAAAATGGTGGATCCAATCTGGCGGACGAAATAAAACAATATTGAAACATCTCTTTTCACAAGAAATGCGTTTATTTGAACATGATATCAAATGAATTTGAAGTGTGCATTGTTTTATAGATTCAAAATAGTGGATCAAAAATACAAAAAAGAACAAAAATACAAAAAAAAAAATATAAAAAATGGAGTGCAAAATCCTCCCACTACCTCCTTCTGGTGCACTCTGGGGTCGTTATAATTAACCAACTAACGGTGGAGGTCAACCACATAATTTTTTCATTTTATAAAATATTCAAAATTGAGTCCGCCAAGGTAAGGTCAAAATTCATTTTGCACATTCTATTTGCCATCTCGGATATATCATTTTGAATTTAGAAAATCTGAGATCAGATTCGTAATCGGTGACCCCAAAAACCCCCCACTAACGAGTTTCAAGGAAATCCGATGAATTTTTAAAAATTCGTCTGCCATCTTGGATCCGCCATTTTGAATTTTGAAAATATACGATCAGATTCGTAATTATCAACCTCAAAAACCCCGGAGTAACAAATTTCAGTCGTTTTCCACGCACAGAAAAGAATTTCCTTCAAAAGCATTTAGCTTGTAACCGCCATATTGGAACTGCCATATTGAATTTTGAAACGGTGACCTCAACTTCGTATTCAGCGACCTAAGAAATTATAGCATACCAAATTTCGTGCAAATTCATTGAAAATTGTGGAAGTTATTTAAAAATGTACATATATGATACATTACCAGTCGTGGCACTTTTTTTTTTGTACACATATGATACATTACCAATGAAGTGGTTAAAGGGCATTCCCAATAGTGGAAGAACTTAACATATCAAACTGAACAACGTTCAATCCGTTCCAATCAGTTTCATTCCGTTTGACACCCGACTCAATCTGAAAAAAACATCCTATTCGGCGTATTCCGCGATTTCAATCCGAACGAACCCTACGACATTCCAACATTAATTTTGTAATATGTTTCATTCCGCCGTTTCAATTCGAACAAATTCTATGTCATTCAAGGAATATTTTCAATCCGTTTCGATCCGGACTCTTAATCCGAAGAAATCCTGCGTCATTCCGAACTTACTATGAAAGGATTTCATTCCGGAATTTCAATCCAAACGAATCGAATATAATGCTGATGAAATTTTTCACTCCATTTCATTCCACGATTTCAATCGGAATGAATTCTACGTCATAATATTAAAAATTTTAGAAAACGTTTCATTACATGATTTAATCTGAGCGAATCCTATGTGACTCCGATGAAAAATTTCAATCCGTTTCATTCCGCGATTTCAATCCAAACGAATCCAATGCAATGCTGATGACATTTTTCAATCCATTTCATTCCGCGAATTTAATCGGAACGAATCCTACGTCATAATATTATAAATTTTGCAGAGCGATTCAATCCAAGCGAATACAATGTCATTCCAAGGAACATTTTCAAATCGTTTTATACCGCAATCTTAATCGAAAGAAATCCGGCGTCATCAGTCTATTTCATTCCAGATTTTCAATCCAAATGAATTCAATGTAATGCCGATGAAATTTTGCAATCCTTTTCATTCCGCCATTTCAATCCGAATGAATTCTCTGACATTTCAAATTAATTTTGCAATATATTTAATTCCAAGATTACAATCCGAACGAATCCGATGTAATTTCGACGATAAATTTCAATACGTTTCATTCCGCAAGGAATCCTACGTCATTCCGAATTTACAATTAATCCGTTTCATTCCGGGATTTCAATCCAAACGAATGCAATATAATGCTGATGCATTTTTCAATCCTTTTCCTTTCATTCCGCGATTTTAATCTGAACGAATCCTACGTCATTCCGACAATAATTTTTAAATATGTTTCATTCCAAGATTTTAATCCAAACGAATTCTACGTCATAATGACATCAATTTTACAATAGGTTTCGATGAATGTTTTCAATCCGTTTTATTCGGCAATCTTAATCCTAAGGAATCCTACGCCATTCCGAACTTACCATCAATCCATTTCATATCGATTTCAATTCGAACGAATCGTATTGTAGATTTTTTATAATATTACAGGAATGTAAAAAATCCGCAAATTTTAACCCATTAAGTCTCGAATGGACATTTTATCAGTTGTATTTTGTGTAAAAGAAGGTTCTGAAAAATTTCCAAGTAGACATATCTGACGTAAAATTAACATTCAAAATCTTTCATTAGCTTTTTGCAAAAATACAACCGTGAGAAATTATGTATAATTATTTGCAAAAAAACCATTGATTTTTCAAATTGTTTTCTTCTTAATTCCCGCTTTTTCACATTGATACCAATTCAAAATACCCTCTTTAAAGTAATGGCACCGTGGCTTCGAGACTTCAACTTTAAAATGTGCACGTAAAAAATCGGCATGAAGTTGACGAATTTTGTATTTGAAAATGGTTTACTTTCGAAGAAAATGTTACAAAATGTTGAAAAATTGAAAAATTCTCCATTTAAATCAGAAAAAAATATAGCAATATTTTTTCCGAAAGTCTAAAGTAAATGATTGTCGCTTTTCGCCAGTCCAGGAAGTTTTTACTTGAAAATGATAAACTTTCAGGAAAAATATTGCTGAACAAAAAGTACTTAGAATTGATCAAAGAATACTCTATTTTTTTAGAATTTCTCAATTTTTCAACATTTTATCTTGTCTTTGTGATTCTGAAAGTTCCGTTAATTTTACGTCAGATACACCAGCTTGGACATTTTTTAGAACCTTTTTTTACACAAAATACAATCGTTGAAAATTGTAATGAAAAAATGTCCATTCAGGACTTAAATAGCTTAATGTTGACGTAAATGATATTATAATACGTTAGCAATGTTAATGCTGTTTAATGTTTTCTAAAATAAGTGAAATTAATTACCAATAAATATTTTAAAATTTAAAACACTCAAAATCCAATATTTAATTAAATATTAATAGTCGACAAGTTGATATTTAAAAATTAGTTTATATTGTTTAAAAGTTAGGAAAAATATGTAAAGGCCCTTCAAAATGGTGACGATTTTATTAGGGGGTTGTAAAGTGGTCCGTCGGTAAGGTAGGAAATTTCACGAAAAAAGGTAATAAAAGATGACTGAATAACATTTTTAAAATTCGGGCTCTGTAAGGGCAATTCTGAGCACTATAAACAGTTTCCTAGAAAATACCAAAGAGATTAATTGAGAACTGACCAAGAATTTTCGGAAATAAATAAAAATCACTTATTTCCAAAAATTCTCGGTCAGTTCTTAATCAACTCCTGCCCCGCCGAGAAAAATAATGGTATCTTCATATTTCTTTGTGCTATTAATGTGTATATCCCAACTGCATAAAATGGCGCTAAAACAAGTTGAAAATATTTTTAAATAACAAAATGGCGTCCATTTCATTGAAAATTAAAAAAATTGATTATCTCAAAAACACCACCTTTTAAAATTTTAATTTTTTTTTTACAAGTTAATGGGTTCATATGTGACTCATTCTCAAAGTTCTAGCTGTGGTAAAACAATTTGTCATATAAAAAAAAATAATTTATGAAAAAATAAAATTAACTATTCAGCTACGAGTTTTTCCGTAGAAGGTTTTTTCTTGTAATTTGGTGTATAAGACTTTTTGTGGTTGCTGATTACGAATCCGGTATCAGATTTTAAAAATTCAAAATGGCGAATGCAATACGGACGATAAACATTTTGAAAAATTATAATTTTATTACTATACCTGCAGACGAAACGAAGCATAATATAACCCCACATATTAAGTTTAATGTGTCGGCTCTTCACTTTATAAAAGTAATATAAATAAATTATAAAGTTGATAATAAATACAAAAACATTAAAATAAAAGTAAAACTTACCGTGTAGTCTATAAACTTAATAAATATAACGCGTTTGCGTATAATGCAAAAATTAATATAACCTTTTTTATAGAAAATTTCCCACTCTACACTTTTTGTTTGAAACATTTTTTCGTACGTTCTGTATTTTTCGAAATAAATGCAAAAAAGTAAAAAAAATCACTTTTTTGGTATTTTTTCGAGATAGCGGCCAAGATAAGGCCGACCTTCAATTTCTGTTATCAGATTCGTAATCAGCGACCCAAAATACGTCGGAAACCATATCAAAAATATTTTTTCCAGGTGACGTAGTCTTTCCGAAGATTTACCATTTATTGTACTCATAGCATAAAATAATTTTTCAACAAAATTATCCTTTTTTAAAATTTTTGTCAGCGATATTGGATACTCCATATTCAATTTTCAGATTCCTAATCAGAAACGTCAAAAATCCCTATATACCAGATGTTAGACAAAATTATAATTTGTCAACATTTTTGTCGGCTATATTGCATTCGCCATATTGAATTTTTAAAATCTGACATCGGATTCATAATTAGCAACCTAAAGAAACGCTATATACCAAATATTAGACAAAACGATACTTTTTCAATATTTGTGATCGGCCATATTGCAACCGCCATTTTGAATTATTAAAATCTGACACCGGATTCGTAATCAGCAACCTCAAAAAGCCTTATACACGAAATTACAAGAAAATACCGTCTATGGAAAAACTCGTAGCTGATTAGTTAATTTTATTTTTTCATAAATTAATTTTTTTTATATTACAAAGTGTTTTACCAGAGCTAGAACTTTGAGAATGAGTCACATATGGACCCATTAACTTGTAAAAAAAAAATGAAAATTTTAAAAGGTGGTGTTTTTGAGATAATCAAATTTTTTAATTTTCAATGAAATGAACGCCATTTTGTTATTTAAAAATATTTTCAAATTGTTTTAACGCCATTTTATGCAGCAGATTTCTATATTTGTTATTTATATTGAGCGATTTATTATATTTTATTAGGGGGCTCTAAAGTGGTCCGTCGGTAAGGTAGGAAATTTCACGAAAAAAGGTAATAAAAGATGACTGAATAACATTTCTAAAATTCGGGCTCTGTAAGGGCAATTCTGAGCACTATAAACAGTTTCCTAGAAAATACCAAAGGTATTAATTAAGAACTGACCGAGAATTTTCGGAAATAAGTGATTTTTATTTATTTCCGAAAATTCATGGTCAGTTCTCAATTAATCTCTTTGGCATTTCCTATTACCGTCTATAATAATTAAAATTGCCCTATACAGAGCCCAAATTTCGTAAAATCGTTTCAGTCACTTTTTATTTACGAATTTCAGTGAAAATTCCTACCTTATTAGTCGAGCACGTTAGAACCCCCTTAATGGGGCATTTATGCCCGTTTACTAGAATGAAATACAGTAGAACCCCTCTTACTTCAAGTGGTCATGGTTTATCAAGATGGCGCCGACCCCTCTTATTTGAAATTTCCCCTTACCCCCTCTTACTCTACTTAACGCTTCAATAGTGGATATTAATATCTGATATCTTTTTATTTTTGTTAGACATTGTATATATTTTAGAGTTGAATTATGTAAAATATATATATAATTTTTCGCAAAAATGTGTAGAGAATTTTAAATTTGGATAAAAATGTAACGAAATCACAACTCGTGCCTTTATGTGATAAATAAAGTCTGCAAGATTTCGCATTTATTTATGGTCATTTATATCTGCATTCGAGTGTAGAAATAAACATTTTAAATTTACATTATGCACTTTATTACACATAAATATGTATCAATAATTTTTTGTTTCACAAACAAATACACTGTGATTAAGACCGAAATGAATATAGGAGACAATATTTAACCCAAATTTGCAAATATGATTAATGAAAGCTTCAGATCACTTCAAATTCAGTACTAAACTGCTGATATTGGATTTGTTTGTTATTTTGCAAATGAAAGACTTTTCAATTTTTGTGGAGGTCTTGAAATACACATCATTAAAAATTGACAACATCCTAACCTTCAAATGTGCACTTTTATTTTACGAAATTAGCAGCTTCTCGAATAATTTGTATGATGTAAATCATGAGTTTGATGCAAAATTTTAAATTAATTTGAAATTTCATTACATATCAGTTTACCGACTATACATGTTTGCAAATTTAGGTTAAACGGTATTTACACAACTTTGATGGTGTAAACACTGTATCGAGATGTTTGAGCGGTGGTGGGGGAAGGCCTGAGGGGAAACGAATCAAATAAGAGGGGTTTCTACTGTAAAAATAAAAAAATTAAAATACATGCTAAAATATTCAATATTTGTTAAACAATACTTCTATTGCAAAACGATTATATGCTATTAATATATGCATCGTAATACATTTTGCATCAAATAATATCAAAAAACATTTCTTCTTCCATCTGATAATTAAAAATCGAGAAACGGAAGTCGTAGTATAAAAAAACAAATGAACTCTATAAACAACTGAAGATTTCATTTTATGAAAAGTTACTATATACAGTTTCCATTCGCATCTTTAAACAAATTTTTAAACATTTCATATATTCAGGGTAAATGATTATTAATATAAAGTTTTATTGTTTTAAAACTGTGATTAAAACTTACGGTAATAAATTGCGATATAGGAAATTCGCGGTAACAATTCTTTCGTTCTCGTGACTCTCATGTCGGTATAGCCAATCATTTAACATCGCAGTTACAACCACGTGACTATCAGCCAATCGTAAAGTTACAATGGCGCCACCAGGCAACAGGAAATAGTAACAATTCAAAATTTTGTCAATGCGTCCTTGAACTTAAAGACGCTGCATCGTCATATCTATAATCAGTCTCTTCCGCTCCGAATTTTCCAAAGTGAACATCGATGTTTTATTAGTCAGGTTATACGTCGTCAGAAACGGTCATAAAAATAGTAACTGATGCACCAGCCGACATCGACGTCATCATTACCAACGTGAGTACATTCAATTTCTTAAATTCTAACTTACCGACCGCGATGTTTTCCTTTCGTCGTGACACGCTTTCTATTGTTAGTAAACAAATGTAGAAAAGAAATAATAAACCGTACGTATAAACAATTTACATTTAGTGATAACATCAGTTTTACCAATCTAGCGAATAGATGTCTTATTAAATAATAGGTCCATTCATTTTTTACGTTGCAGTTCTATACATTTCTGATATTTTATAGGTTAACTCGTGTTTTTCAATAAAATGCATATTTCTTAACAGTAAATTACTAAAATAAAATATGACTTAACTCCCAATATATTCCAATAGTATGATGCTATTAAATTTTGAGTAGGGCAAGTTTCGATCCAGTAGAATTAAAAAAAAGAAAGCTACATTCGTTTCACTTATTGACAGGAACTCTTTATTTAGTCATTTTGTATCCGATTCTTTTAGCATGTTGTTACTGTATTGTAATTGTTCTTGCTAAAAAAAATTAGAATATTTGGAGAACAATTTTAAGACCTTATAGGAATAGTTACGACAATTCAACAAATTTCAGGTATGCATGACTAATAAATGTACAATGGACATTTATAATTATGTTAAAACTCGTAAAATCAGTGCTTTAAATTGGTATTACATTTCGAAACATATAAACCGTTTATTAGCCAGTGGAGAGGTCAAGAAAAAAGTACAAAGAATAACTTTTGCTCCAAATTTTAGGTTTTATGGCTGAATAAGCGAGTATGGACCATTTCTGTTGCTAGGAAATAAATAACAAAGTTATGAAATGAATCGTCGTAGATTATGACCGAACCTGTCAGTTTGCATAACCTACGGTTCAATTTGTCAGTGAAGGAATTGGTTTTAACTCGCTTATTTAACCATAATATCAACAATTATTTTTTAGAACGAAAATTATTTTAAAAACTCTTTGAAACAAACTTTTATCCAAATAATTCTGTATGTATGACTAAAAGATATGTTTCCATAATACTTCTTTAAAAACAAAACTTCATTAAGGGCCGATTAAAACTTAATCGATGATTAAATCCATAACCGACCAATCACGAGCGGTTAAACTAACGTTAATCACTGATTAACTTTTAACCGGAGTTGGTTAAATCGGCCATAAATGATAAAGAATAGTAGATAAACAAATGCGTTTAATATTGTCTTGATATTTAATTTAAAGCGTATTAAACTTAAGTAACTATTCAGTGTTTAAATTTTCAATTATAATAATAAAATTGTAGTATCTGTTAAAGTTTGCAAAATTATAAATATATATCGTCATACAGTAGCACCTCTCTTATTCTAATTAGTAAAGTTTTTCAAGATGACGCCGACCTCTCTTATTCTAATTTTCCCTTTACCACCACTTACTTTGCTTGCGAGCTTGTGATTCGTGGACAATATTTTTCGTTGACTTTTCGTGTGATAGTGGGAAAAGACTTGTGGGGGAACGATTAGAATAAGAGAGGTCCTACTGTACAAGTTATATAAATGTATAGAATATGTTTGAATTGACGTGACTATATCATTGTTTGGTCTTATGAATTAAATTAAGTGTGCAAGATATAAACATTTCTCATGGAATATGTTTTAATCCTCTAAAAACTAATACAAATACGAATTGTTATTACAAAATTTGATCGAACTTGACTGAACCGATTAGAATCGATTTCAAATGAATTATATGGGTATAATAAAACTGTGGCAAAGTAAATGCGGGGTAAACATAGTGTAAATGTAAGAGTAAATTATAAATGTAAATTGTAAATATAAATTGTAAACGTAACTGTAAAAATTAAAGTGTGGTGAATTCATTTGAATACAAATTCTTAACGATTCTTCATTTTAATACAAATGAATCTATAAAAAAAAATAACTTCCGCTTTGAAGTGAAAAACTATTAAAATTATGTTCATTTCGTAATTATTCATTTCAATTACAAAATGTTATTTTTGAAAATAAAAGCCACAAATGACTTTTCATTCAAAATTTGGAATGTGAAATGTTTATTTTAAACCAATTTTCAATTACATTTAGCAGTGCTCTGTCGGAAATGGTACACTTTATTTAAGCGTAAAATTTTCAATACATTTCAATGCATTTCCGATTGCTGGGATAAACGTCAAACTGTAATATAAATGTAGTATAAAATGTGACGAGGCAAATCACTGACATTTAAAGCATATCTTTTAAAAAAAATGAACGAAATGTAGCTTGCTTATTATAATTTAGATCTATGCTCGAGTCTCTGTTCAAATGTCACTTATTGATTCAGCGTGACACTTATTGATGTATTATGAATATTCTAAATAAATTGAAAAAATATTACAGCATATCATCATTTCTATATTAATTTCAAGCTAGTACGATGTGTCATAAAGCGTATAATTTCAATCTTCACTTGTCACATACTCAAAGCGCTTGTTGCTAGGATAATTTGATACGTGAATGTTAATATGTTTGGGCACCTCTATATAATATTGATGTGAATAGCATCGAAATGATTCAACACAAGCTTCTACGATATTTGTCATTTAAATCTAGAAAACCTATATCGATTTGAGAGCACTACTATACTGCAATTGCTACAAAATTTAAGCTAAAACTCTTACTTCTATTCGTAAAGCCATTATATTTCTGGTAAAGGTCATGCGAAAAACTATGAATTGTGAAGAATTGTTTCCCATCCTATGCACTTTGCTCTAATTTCATATTTTATCCACCAAATGCAACAAAGAATTAAGTACAACTGGCTTTGATTTATTATTTAATGTTACTTTAAATTGTGCGGTTCCAAGATTTAAATCTAGGATATACAAATTTAATTAAATTTTATTATTACACAAGTTCTCTTTCACTTTCTTGCAATTTAGCATTGGCTGTGTTTTGTTTTTGTTGGTGCTTTTAAAATGTATCATTATATATTTTTGTATATTAATTTGCATTTATACTGAACTGTATTCATTTGTTATTGGGTGTTAACCCGTTAATTTATAAAATAAATAAAAAATAAATATATAAATAAAGGGCAAAAGGAATTAATTTTTACATAAAGAAAAGAAATGTCTATTTAACGCTAAAATATGTTTCGTAATGTTAGATCAGATTCAATCTTAGTAGAGAATGCGACAAAAATTGGAAATAAACAAGACTGTCGTTGAAATATTTTATGGAATTAATTTTGAATTCTAAATGTCAATTGTAAGTTTTATTATGCAATCTATTTGTTCAAATACATATTAATAATTTCCTATTAAAAAAATCTAAAGTATTTATTGAGGTTTGGTAATTGTTAGTTTCAAATAAAATTATTATAAATATTGAAATGAAATATTTTTAAATCGCATCGTTGGAGTCCAACTAAATTTTGAAAAATAACAATCAGAAACGTGTAAGCCTATAAAACACAGAATACAACTATTTTTTCATGAACCGAATTTCATCCATCGAAAAGAATTTATGCATAATTCCTTTATTTGCCATAAAAACGTATGAAAAATATAATCTTGTATAAATATAAGCATTTCTCATATAATATGTTTTAACCCTCTGAAAACTAATACAAATACGAATTGTTATTACAAAATTTGTTTGAACTAGAACAAAATATGTGAAGATTTTAATGACGATTCATCTTGCTAGACAGGATAAAATCTTTTTTCTAAGAAACGGTACTTGATCTTTCTACACGTTCACATTTAAAGCACATTGTATTTAATCATTTTCGTTTTCTGAAATGTGTTTTCTAAAATAACAACAATGAACGATCAATTTGTCACTGGGGGACAGGCATCGATTTTAAACATTTTGTTTTTAATGATGGGTTATGAATAAAACAATATAAATTGCATAGATTTCTTTTAATATTCAATTAATAAATGTTTTGTACACATGAGGATAAAGTTTTGTTTAACTTAAACGAATAAAACACGTTTATGTGAAATCGTTGTAAATAATAAATCATTAGTCGTTCTTATTTTGAAATGAAAATACTCAGGAAGGTCACCAGTACCAGAATCAACAAGAAAATCCCATTTTGGAAGACTTTTTATTTAAAGTTGGTTCAAGCCCACCACCCAGTAAACGAAAAAAGATTGAAAAGTATTAAAAAGGGATCAATTGGGATTAAAATGAGACCACTTTTAATTCATTTTGTTGAAAAAAGGGATTAGAGTGGTTTTGAATTCTAATAAATTCCAAAGTAGGTATATAAATTGAAATTATTGAATCCCTGTGAATCCTCCTCGAATAATCGTTGTGAAAATCAATTCCCTTGAATACCATAACTGGGATTGAAAAACGTATGTTTCAATCCCTGTGAATTCCACATCTGTCAGTATCGTTTAAATACCATTTCTGGAATTAAAAATTTCTTTCTTGCACCCCCTTAAATACCATTTATTACCAATATTTCAAAGAATCCCATTTAATACAAGATATGGGATTTAAAATTATATTCTTTGAATACCGTCGAATACTATCGATTCCAATCCCAGTAAATGAAAAAAGATTGAAAGGTATTAGAAGGGGATTAATGGAGATTAAAATTCGTTATTTCACAACAGTGAATGTGGCCGAGTGGTTGCGCTTCGAACTTGCTGCGCAGAGGACCGTGTTTCGATTTTTTTTTTAATTTATTGATTTGGGATTATATGGGATTAAAAAAGATAATATCGTCTGATTATAAATTAGTTTTTCTGAATATCTAGACTTCTGTTTATTAATTAAGGTTGAGGTCCAAACGAAGATCAAAAAATTAATTAATGGAAACAAAAAAATGTCCAAATAAACATTTCTTGATTTATTTAAAATATTCACGGTTAGAAGTAACGACAAAAAACATCTTGCAATTTAAATTAATTACATTACGACTGCTACATTCTGTGAAGAGACCATCATTAACATTCAGGCATAAAGTATCTGTCGTTCGTTATTATCATTACCGTTATTTCATATTCGGCTAGTATTATATTACATCTATATAAATACTGTCAACAGGCCTGAGATTATCGTTAACATTAACCCTTAACTGGCACTATGGGTCCAGTAGACCCGAGCGTTTATTCGAGCTAAAATTAATTATACTAAATTTTCAGAAATCGACCAAGTGGTGATATCTACCGTTTGTTGATATCACTAACTGTAACTGAAGTCGATTAGTACAGTGCGGTAAGCGTCAATGTGTGTTACGCAGTCCCTCAAAGTTGATCTCCTCGAAAACCCGGGTCCAGTAGACCCATTGTGCCATCAGTGAGTGAAAAATAGTTTTTCGTGAAAAATTGACAGTGATACATTTTGTGTTTTTTGCTCAATTTCTAACGTGAGTATATCATCTTAAGTGAAATAATTTTTTTTTTATTATTTCTTAGATTTTTTCTTATATATAGATGGCTTACAATTTACGGCAACGTGTTTTTCGAGAAGAGTTACTTGAAACACAGTATGAAGAAACTGATTTTGGCGGGGAAATGAGCGATAATGAAGAGGATAATGCTTATTATGTTTATTGTATATATTTTTAGTAATATTGTAAGCTTTTTTTTACAATTTATTCGATTAAACTGAATAAATTAGCTGTAAACATTAATAATTATGAATATTGAATTTCGACCTAAAAAGTTCCATTCATTTTGCAAAATAAATACCTTTTTTGGAAGTCCTTCTATTGTCGTAATTTTTTCCTTAAAGAATAGTGTATAAAGAGTATCATCCTAAATTTGAAGGCCAAAATATTAAAATTTAAAGAACTTATGAATTTTTATTAATTTTAATAATTAAATCATAGATTTATTTTTCACAATTTTTTAAAACTTACTTAAAATAAATTAAACTCAGTGAAACAATTTACATTTTCAAAAATATATCATAAGCTACCTCTAATAAAATTTTTGAGCAAAAATATTCAGTACCGGCTGTACACTACACGTTTGAATGCGTCGGGTCCAGCAGACCCGTTGTGCCATTTACGTTCGAACGCGGGATTGTGCCAGTTAAGGGTTAAAACATAAAAAAAATGTTAATAAATATTAAAATAAGAACGACTAATGATTTATTATTTTCAACGATTTCACATAAACGTGTTTTATTCGTTTAAGTTGAACAAAACTTTATCCTCATGTGTACAAAACATTTATTAATTGAATATTAAAAGAAATCTATGCAATTTATATTGTTTTATTCATAACCCATCATTAAAAACAAAATGTTTAAAATCGATGTCTGTCCCCCTGTGACAAATTGATCGTTCATTGTTGTTATTTTAGAAAACACATTTCAAAAAACGAAAATGATTAAATACAATGTGCTTTAAATGTGAACGCGTAGAAAGATCAAGTATCCTTTCTTAGAAAAAAGATTTTATCCTGTCTGGCAGGATGAATCGTCAGTAAAATCTTCACATATTTTTTGCTCTATTCATACAAATTTTGTAATAACAATTCGTATTTGTATTAGTTTTCAGAGGATTAAAACATATGAGATATGCTTATATTTATACAAGATTATATTTATCATACGTTTTTGTGGCAAAGAAGCCATTATGCATAAATTCTTCTTTTCGATGGATGAAATTCAGTTCATGAAAAAATAGTTGTATTCTGTGTTTTATAGGCTTATATGTTTCTGATTGTTATTTTTCAAAATTTAGTTGGACTCCAACGATGCGATTTAAAAATATTTCATTTCAATATTTATAATAATTTTATTTGAAACTAACAATTACCAAACATCAGTAAATGCTTTAGATTTTTTTAATAGGAAATTATTAATATGTATTTGAACAAATAGATTTCATAATAAAACTTACAACTGACATTTAGAATTCAAAATTAAATCCATAAACTATATCAATGACAGTCTGGTTTATTTCCAATTTTTGTCGCATTCTCTACTAAGCTTGGATCTGATCTAACATTACGAAATATATTTTAACGTTAAATAGAAATTTCTTTTCTTTATGTAAAAATTAATTCCTTTTGCCCTTTATTATTTATTTTTTATTTATTTTATTAATTAACGGGTTAACACCCAATAACAAATGAATACAGTTCAGTATAAATGCAAATTAATATGCAAAAATATATAATTATACATTTTAAAATTACCAACAAAAATAAAACACAGCATTTGCTAAATTGCATGAAAGTGAAAGAGAACTTGTGTAATAATAAAATTTAATTAAATTTGTATATCCTAGATTTAACTCTCGGAACCGCATAATTTAAAGTAACGTTAAATAATAAATCAAAGCCAGTTGTACTTAATTCCTTGTTGCATTTGGTGGATAAAATATGAAATTAGAGCAAAGTGCATAGGATGGGAAACAATTGTTCACAATTCACAGTTTTTCGCATGACCTTTACCAGAAATATAATGGCTTTACGAATAGAAGTAAGAGTTTTAGCTTAAATTTTGTAGCAATTGCAGTATAGTCATGCTCTCAAATCGATATAGGTTTTCTAGATTTAAATGACAAATATCGTAGAAGTTTGTGTTGAATCGTTTCAATGCTATTCACATCAATATTATATAGAGGTGCCCAAACATATTAACATTCACGTATCAAATTATCCTAGCAACAAGCGCTTTGAGTATGTGACAAGTGAAGATTGAAATTATATGTTTTATGACATATCGTACTAGCTTGAAATTAATATAGAAATGATGATATGCTGTAATATTTTTTCAATTTATTTAGAATATTCATAATACATCAATTAGTGTCACGCTGAATCAATAGGTGACACTTGAACAGAGACTCGAGCACAGATCTAACTTATAATAAGCAAGCCACATTTCGTTCATGTTTTTTAAAAGATATGCTTTAAATGTCAGTGATTTGCCTCGTTACATTTTATACTACATTTATATTACAGTTTTACATTTACAATTTACTCTTACATTTATACTATGTTTACCCTGCATTTACTTTGCCATAGTTTTATTACACCCATATAATTCTTTGGAAATCGATTCTAATCGTGTTCAGTCAAGTCTTTAATTTTTTTTTAAACCGTTTTGTTATTTTTTTATCTCGTAGATTATGTGGAAGGATATTGCCCACTTGTGTTGCGACATAGATATAGCATCTTTGACCCATTGACGTTTGACTAAATATATATTATTTTTGACAATTTATTTTAGCGCGAGTATTAAAAGGATGTATAAATAGTTGTTCATGATTAATGTTGAACGATTTACTACATCAATGTAAACTTTTACTATAATATGGACATTTCAATTAATGTAATATATTATCCTATAAACTAAAAATAATGAAAACTACAAGAACCAAACCAAAAAGTAGAAATGAATTCCTGATTGAATAATTTAAAGAACATTTTGGTAAGTATAAAATAATAAAAATAAACAAAATAGTTTTCTATTATATTTCAGGTGCACAATGCAAGGCGAATGTTCGAAAATGTCATCAGATCAAACTGAAGAGAGCAAAGCGACGGTCTCATCAGGGAGCAGAAAAAGAAAACGATCAGATCATGAAGACGTTAGCAGATTTCTACAAGGTATCGAGGAAGAAAATTTACCTATGATTGAAGAAGTGATGAATAATATTGAAGAACAATATGAAAAAAGCAAAACATTTTTGCATAAGGCTTCAAGTTCAGGAAAATGTAAAGCTGTGGAACTCTTAATAAAAAATGGGTATAACATAAACGCTACCAATATGGAGAAGAGGACGCCTCTGCATCTCGCATGTTACAAAGGCCATTTAAATGTAGTAGAAGTACTCTTAAAGAATGGAGCTGATGTACACATGAAAGACGAAAGTGGTTCTACTCCGCTGCACTCTGCCGCTGCCCATAGCGATATATTTTGGAGGATCGTCTATGAAAATAAATCAAGAAAAGCAGAGAATAAACTTGATGTGAACGAATTATACAAAGAAGCTCGTGTTCGTATCATGAGTACTTTCAAGATATTACTACATCACGGAGCGGATGTAAATGCGAAGAATAATACTGGTTCGACAGCGTTAGAAAAAATGATCAGAAGCAAAGAAATCGCGAAAGAAGCCATTGCATTTTTTATACAACACGGATACAATTTAAAATTAGTAAATAACACGGGACACTCTCTGTTACATTATGCAATTATGTTTAAAAATACTCCAGCAATACAAACATTAATAAAGTACAAAAGCGATATCAATTTGAAATTGTTCAATGGAGAAACTCCCTTGCACTTGGCAGTAAAAATAGGATGCGTTAGGTATGCACGAATACTTCTAGACGAAGGCTGCAATGTTAATGCTAAAGATAATAATGGACTGACTCCGTTAAATAATGCCGTATGTCACGATCCTGACATAGGCCTTATCGAACTGTTATTAGAGAAAGGAGCCGATCCAAATATTGGACACGGTCCTCCGTCAAACATGTTGGAGGTAGCACTGATGTCCAAAAAAGCTGACGAATTGACTTTTTTGTTGCTGGAAAACGGCTGCGACAATGTTAATTTCAAGGTTTCCTATTACCGTTCAAGCGTCAGAATTGTGGAGCATGTCTTATTGTGGCTCATTAGATCTTCGCATTCTGAAAAAGATGCGACAGTAGAACTTTTACTGAATTGGGGAAGCGACGTTAACTGCGAAGATAAAGACGGTTCTTCTATTCTGGATGTGGCGCATCAAGATGAGTTTACCGACGTCGAAGAAGTTATCGCCCAACATTGTATTAAAATGAGAGCGGCAGGCTTTTACGTTAGTGAGAAAAATATAAAAGCGATACCAGAGACTGATTACGATACGTTTGAAACAAATTTTGATGAGTACAAAAAAGAATGCGAAGATGAAGTAAAGAAGATGAAAAGTACATACATCGTTAACGATCTTACATTTTTCGATTGGATTAAGAGACATCCCAATCATTTAGCGCACTTCACTAAGTATCAGAAAGTTATAGACGTATTTAAAATTACGGATTATTTCGTAACATTCCCAATTTATGGTGATCTTCTAGAAGTTGCTTTCACCAAGGCTGAAAAGAGGAAACGTTTACTGGAAAATAGTGAAGTGGTTCTCGGTGACACTTTGAAGACAATTAATGTACCAAATACTATTATACGAACAGTTCTAGACTACCTAACTAATGACAATTTAAGACGTATGACTGCTCCAGTACCTTGACTTTAATATTTCTACAGTAACTAATTTAATGCTGGAAATTATAAAAAAATACTTGTTTAAGAAGACAAATTCTAATTCTACATAGTTCGTTATAAGATATATGTGTTCGTGTTTATTTATTTAAGAATAAACATTATTTGTAAAAGTTACATGACTTTCGAAGTTGTGAAAGTGTTAATAATTTATTGATTTTATAAAAATATAGAACTTTTGTTTGTTTCTATAAAAAAAAAAAAAAGAATTACAATGTTGAGAGACTATTTCTTATGTCTAATAAAATTGAAGTTTAAAAACAAAATTGTAATGCAATTTATTTTATTAAAAAAAAGGATGTTATCATGTTATTTTAATAAATTTGCAAAAAAGTATATAAAAAATGTTTTTAATCTTCTGTAAAAAAGAATCATGTTATATCTACTTTATTTTATTATAAACAGAAATTAATAAAATGCAATTAGAAATGTAAGAAAAGAATCTTAAAGTTATTCAAATTTTTACATCGACTGTAAATTAAAAGTACAAAATCAGTGTATCGTCAGGAATGTCTACATAATTTTATCATATATGTATTTTGTATTAAATAAATTTAAGAGATATATTAATTCCGTCTTCACGATACTTCGATATCCTAGTTCATATACTTTCAGAAAAATGATTTCGAATACTTTGTTTATATAATTGAATCGAATCCTAAGACCGAATCCATCTCAAATCGAACAGCGAATCCGATCACAAGTCATGAAATCAAATGATTTTGAAATATATTACTTTTCAATGAAAATAAGGAGACCCTATTTTACAAAGTTGTGATTTTTTGAAGTTTTAACGATTAAAACTGAAATAGTGAAAAAAGGCGAGAAAAAATGTCAAATTAAGCCACTGTTAAATGTAATATGTTTATTTCACTTTTTCTTTTTTGGGTTAATAGCCCAATACCATCCTCTTGAAATGTGAGCTAAGAAAATTTGTTAAAGTTGACATTTACACAAAAACCCCATCGTTTTTTTTGCTCTTGATTTTTTTTATACTTCTAGCATTATAACCTACATATACCACGTGGTTTTATTGTGTGCCCGACATTTGTAAAGTAAAGGGAATTTTTTTAAATTTATCGCGTAAAAATTTTCTGTTTAGACGTTCGTCATTTTGAATCCGCCATATTGAATTTCGCAAATATGATTTCGGATTTGTAATCAGACACTAAAAACATTCAAAAATATACGGATTATAATGACAAGATAATCCGCATTCAACGGCCTGTTACGAAAATACGAAACAGAAATTTCTGCAACTGAGAAGAAAATCATACCAGACATTTTTATTCAGAATTTCACGTAGAATACGATACAATTTTTTAATTTGCAAAGAAAGTAAATTTTCGGCACCCGCCATTTTAGAGCCGCCATCTTGAATTTCGCAAATATGATCTCGGATTTGTAATCAGACACTAAAAACATATAGGGAAATATTATCAGTTCCTCTACAGGATTGCCCAAAAGTTTGACGCGATAAATAAAAAAAAATTCCCTTTACTTCCCAGCTAGCACGAAGTTACAAAAACGTTAACATATTGTTAACTTCAAAAGTTACATGTTAACTTTTAAGATATGTATCCTAAAAGTAAACGAAAAGGTTAGTATTTTGGTGTCGAAATCTTGTCGAATGCACCAAAAACAGTTATCCTCTAAGTTTCCAAATTGCTAACTGTTATGATATTGATTGAATAACGTTTTTGGTAACTATTTGGCTACCAATTTGATAACTATTTGCGAGACCGTTTTGTAATGAATATAATAACGTTTAGGTGAACTTAGAGTTAAAGTTAAAGTATACAGTTTCAAGAGGTATAGGTTAACTGTAAGTTAACTTTTACGCGTAACAAAGAGATGACATAATGTTACCATTTTCCAGGTAATATATCCCAACTTACACACTTGAGCATTCGCCAACAGAAAGTTATCCAGACATAACAAATGTTAACAAATGTTAAAATTCCGATAACTTTTAGGTGTGCCTGTGTTAAGAATGCTCGACAAATCTTGGCTCATGCACCCAAAAAGTTCTTCGAATATTAACATTTGTTAATATTTGTTATGTTTGGATAACTTTGTTGACGAATGCTCAAGTGTGCTGGCTGGGATCCTTCCCAGATTTTCGAAGGCTTCTGTGCGTACGGGACCATCAAACTGATGTTTTGATGATCCAGACTAATGGAACGGCGCTTACAGAAGACTTGGAAAATCTCTAAAGGATTTATTATCTGGAAAATGGTAAACTGACAACATTAATAGTGTTGAAATATAAATGTTATAAACACAAATATTTATCTTGAATATGGTAGGTGGTTGTATGCATAAATGAGATACAATTTTTATTGTTGACTTTGTGTTGCACACTTTGCTATGTATGTCTGTATCACAGTTTATTTATCATTTTCAATTATTCTCGATAACATTAAAAAGACTTAATTTCGCTACGCATTTTTGGACGACTTAACAAATTTATTTTTTTGCTAACGTTTTGAAAAGTAGGCAACAAAGGAATGGTAACTTTACGATACTATTACAGATAACAAATTGATAACATTTCATAGCCAGCTTCTCGGTAGCGAATTATTGGATAACTTAAGAAAACATGTCTTTTATCTGACGTAAAGAAGGCGGCAAATAGACATCATTAATATCATAACAAGTTGGTAACTTTATATAGAGATAACAATTCCCTAGGTTAACTTTCTGATGAATATTTTTATGATGTTTATCCAGCAACTTAAAAGAGTTATCTTTTTGTTAGAATATTGTAAGTTATATCAATTTGATATCTTTTGAACATTTATTTGTACTATACAAATGTATAACATGTAAGAGGCAACTTTTTCAAGTACAAATTGTCAAATAGGCTAGCTGGGTTGTGATCGGACTCGCTGTTCGATTTGAGATAGATTCGACAATTTTTGCAAATACTGGTTCTCGTATTACACAAACATTACATTACATGCCATTGTAACGATTCCGGTTTTTAGAATCGTACATATCATAAAAATAAAAAATGTCAATATCGTCAATAAAATTACAGATTGGAATCATTAGGTGCTGAAATAAAAAAGTCCATATATTTTGTCATTCAATTAAATTTATATTTTTATATTTGAAACTTGCACATAATTGAAGTCGTCCATAAACAATTCGTCAGACTCGTACAACCACACTCGAAGTCAATTATGCGAATAAAAAATAAGAGTCATAAAAACAAATAAAAGCCATCGAGTCTTCTGTGAATTGTACTGGGACATCGGATTAGAGCAATAATGTTTCGTTAGAGTCAACATTATAGTTTTTAATTTTTGCAAGACGGTTATTCGTTGTATATTTTTAAAACTTTCTTCAAATAGTTATTTTTCTTTAACTTTGCTACGAGTTATTTTGCGAATCTTGGTGGAACGAAGCCAACAGTTTTAAACAATTTATTCAAAAAGACAACTACAATCTTTGAAAAAGTTAATAAAAAATACATTTTGAATTTTGCTAATTTGAATTCAACAAAAATTTGAACAAAATTCGATTGTCATATTCAATCTGCTATTTTGAATTTCTCAATTCTATACTCTGTACCAGCCCTCTCCGACTTCCTATGAAACACTTGTATTCTACATGTGCCATTAGTGATTGTAGTTTCTAGTTCCGAACTTCTCTACTACAGCGCGCTGTGTACGTCCTGCTTCACGGGCAGGATATAGAATATACCGCAGCCGCAGATTTAAACACGTAATTGAATATTTATTTAACAAAACACTGTCGTTCTACGAAATATTTTGAATTAATTGTAAACGAATTGGTTTGAGATTAAAAAATCAATTTTCCATGTAAAACATATGCAGATAACTCGGTGGATATACTAGTTTATACTGTTACACTTTATGTGAAAACCAGGATGAGGCAGTTTGTGTGACAAGAAATGTCTAAAAAGAAAACATTAAATGTGCTAATACAGAAAGCTGCAAAACTGCGTGAAACATAAATTATTGCATTAGATTCTATTATGTACCTTAGAATTATTTTTTCGGTAATTTGAAGTTAAATTTTGTTTTACAAATTTTATTGTTCTCTTGTTAATAAAATTATACATTTTTATTAACTATAAGGGAATCAGAATTATATAACATGATTGTTGTGTATTTATTATATTTCATACTTGACTGTGTTATGTAACTAAATATTAATACTGCATTTTCAAATACATATTCACAAAATTATGTTTCATCGGTCCTTATCCTTCCTCCCTAGTAAAAAATTTAATTAACCACAAAAATATGTACCTTCTAGTAATACGTTAGTAGTACATTGTTTTGTAATGCCGGGTTTGGTTCACTTTTGTATACTTTTGATAAAATAAAAAACACAGGTGAAGTGTAACCAATCATTAATGGAAAATAAACCTCAATGGAAATGATAAAATTAAAATAATTTTAAAAATAGTTTTGAACAAAAATATTATATCGATACAATGTTTCAGAACCCAACAAACGAAAAAGAATAAGATCGAATTTAGAAATTACATTTTCAATCCGGTTTCTTGACATATTTTATTGAGAAACGTCACAACCCAATTCGAAGTTCATCGATCTAATAGGTTCATGTGGATTTTCGAATATTTGAATTCGGAAAAATTTGTTTTAATGCGTTGGGTTTTATTATATATATTTCTTTTATTACAATGAAAGAAGAAAAACAAATGTTACGTCCAGCCCTCTCCGACTTCCTATGAAACACTTGTATTCTACATGTGCCATTAGTGATTGTAGTTTCTAGTTCCGAACTTCTCTACTACAGCGCGCTGTGTACGTCCTGCTTCACGGGCAGGATATAGAATATACCGCAGCCGCAGATTTAAACACGTAATTGAATATTTATTTAACAAAACACTGTCGTTCTACGAAATATTTTGAATTAATTGTAAACGAATTGGTTTGCGATTAAAAAATCAATTTTCCATGTAAAACACATGTATATAACGCGGTGGATAAATTAGTTTATACTGTTACACTTTATGTGGAAACCAAGATGAGGCAGTTTGTGAGACAAGAAATGTTTAAAAAGATAACATTAAATGTGCTAAAAAAGAAAGCTGTAAACTGTGTGAAACATAAATTATTGCATTATATTCTATTATATGCCTTATAATTATTCTTTCGGTAATTTGAAATTAAATTTTGTTTTACAAATTTTATTGTTTCCTTGTTAATAAAATGTTATATTTTTATTAACTTAAAGGAATCAAAATTATATGACATGATTGATGTGTTTTTATTATATTTCATACTTGACTGTGTTATGTAACTAAATATTAATACTGCATTTTCAAATACATATTCACAAAATTATGTTTCTTCAGTCTTTACCATTCCTCCCTAGTAAAAAATTTAATTAACCACAAAAATATGTACCTTCTGTAATATGTTAGTAGGACGTTGTTTTGTAATGTCGGGTTTCGTTCCCTTTATATATACTTTTGATAAAATAAAAAACACGGATAAAGTGTATCATTAATGGAAAATAAACCTCAATGGAAATGATAAAATTAAAATAGTTTTGAACAGAAATATTATATCGATACAATGTTTCAGAACTCAACAAACGAAAAGGAATAAGATCGAATTTAGAAATTACATTTTCAATCCGGTTTCTTGACATATTGAATTGAGAAACGTCACAAACAAATTCGAAGTTCATCGATCTAATACGTTCATGTGGATTTTCGAATATTTTAATTCGAAAAAATTTGTTTTAATCCGTTGGGTTTTATTATATATATTTATTTTATTACAAAGAAAGAAGAAAAACAAATGTTTCGTCCATGTGAGGCATTGTTTACATTCATATATATTATTATTACTTAGTTTAATTATTTTCCGTTTGTTGGGAATTAACTATTTATATTATTTATTTATTTATATTAATGTACATATTCAATGTATATATTATATGAAAATAAATGTCTCATAAACACATTTTGACGTTACACTTCGAAAGCAAAAAAAATCTTATCGACTTTACAATGTATTTTTCTATTCCTTTTGACTAAATTTGAGCAGGTTGTGTGCAGCGCGCTCTACTAGTGAACTTCCGCGGTAGAACTATCAATCGCTAAGGCTCCCTCGTCCGATAAGGAAGTCGGAGAGGGCTGCTCTGTACTGAAATAGATAACCTCAAATGTTTTGTTTATTACTGGATTTATAAAATAATTGTTATATATTTAAAAAGTAGATTGAAAAGTATTCATAATAATTTTGTGCTCGATGTCTGAATTCACTTTCTGAACTTTTTCCAATCTTTCTATATATTCCGAATTGTATTTTCAATCTTTGCAGTTGGATTGAAAATGTCTTCCGTGTGTATATTAAAAATTTAGTGAATATAAATCAGAATTGAAATTCTAAAGTCTGAACACCCTCCTTAAAATTTTTGAATTTATGAATGAAAAAGAAAGGTTATGTATGGACGGTGTCAATTTTAAGACGCTATATAAAGTTTGGTGATGTCGACTACAGTAGTCCTTCCCTTATTCTAATTTGTCCAGTCAGGCAAGAAGGCGGCCTTCCCTTATTCTAATTTTCACCTCTCTCCCACTACTTAGATTTGTAGTCTCACTTTTGTCTCTTTTTCTTTTGTCACGCATGCGCCGTTATTTGTATTTAGAAAATACACACGTCAGTAGGGAGAACGCGTGAGGGGAAATATTAGAATAGAAGAAAAGAAAAAAATTAGAATAAGGGAAGGAGTACTGTATATGTACAGTTATTGTAGGCCCCCTCTTATTTTAACTGCTAAAGTTTTTCAACATGGCGCCGACCCCTCTTATTTCAATGTTTCCCTTACCCCCACTCACATACATATGTACACATAAAATTTGACGTGGATAAGCTGAATATCGAGAGAGGCTAAATATTTTGAAATACGGATATTAACATCGAGATATTTTACGTGGGTTGGACAATTAAAATAAGAGGGGCAATTAAAATAAGAGGGGTTCTACTGTAATTGTATGCAGGGTGATCCAAAAGTATAGAAACGCCTAAATTTCTCAGCGGGCTATTTAACGGTACCATTGAATTTGACCTTGAAGGTTATTCCAAGGTCAAGTTTATTTTTTTCAAATGGAAACCCCTATTTTTTTCATGGATTCGGAAAGAGCACAAATTTTTACGTCCGAATATGATATGGTCGATTTTTCCGGCAAGGTCATTTGAAGGTCAAACTTAAAACTCCCGAAAGTGCGAATTAACTCAGCGGGAGTGCATTTTCGGTGAAAATCTTAAATACAAAAGTTGACGGATTTTTCTCTGGCCATTTAACGGTACCAATGACTTTGACCTAGAACATGACCTTGAAGGTTATTCCATGGTCAACTTTATGGTTTCAAATAACAACCCCTATTTTTTTCATGGATTCGGAAAGAGCACACAATTTTACGTCCGAATATGATATGGTCGATTTTTCCGACAAGGTCATTTGAAGGTCAAACTTAAAACTCATGAAAGTTGACGGATTTTTCTCGGGCTATTTAACAGTACCAATGAATTTGACCTTGAACATGACCTTGAATGTTATTCCAAGGTCAGGTTCATTATTGCAAACGAAAATCCCAATTTTTTTTTCATGGATTCGGAAAGATCACAACATTTTTGAAAAAAGACTTCACATTCGTAAGCAGTGACCTCGAAAACCCTCAGACATCAATTTACGGATAAATTTACAGAAATGTCCACTGCCAAAGTCAACTTGACCTTGAATTGACCTTCAAGCGCATGGTCAAGGTCATGATCATAGTCACATCCGGACATAAAATTGTCCGCTCTTTCCATTCCTATTATCAAAAATATGTACTTCTATTAAAAGAAGTATATTCGACCCTGAAAAGACATTAAAAGTCACGTTCAAGGTCAAAGTTTAGATAATGACTGAATAGCCAAGAAGAAAACCTACAACTTTTGTGTAAAATTTTTTTCCTCAAAGTGCAATCCTCCAGAGTTATTTGGCCATTTCTATACTTTTAGTGTCTATTTAAAAAATACACTCGACCTTGAAATAACCTTCAAGGTTAAATTCAATAGTACCGTTAAATAGCCAGGGAAAAGCTGAGATATTTAGGCGTTTCCATACTTTTGGATCACCCTGTATATGTAAAATAATCTTGAACTAACATAATCCCGTAGCGTATATCTTCAAAAGCATTCGTGAATTATTCTTCAGGGGTTCAAAAAGTGAATTCATAAGAATTCAAAATAATTCAAAATCTGAATCTATTTGAATCGATTTTCGTTTGCTGGGGTGTCTACACTCCACAGTGTTAATAAAAGGTAAAAAATAATGAAATTTAATGAAAAGGTTCCCTTTCGGCAATATAATTTTTTTATTCAGATTGATTAGAAACATAAATCCTCTTGTCCGACAAATCCGATTGAAACGCATTAAGGGGGTTCTAAAATTCTCGACCAATAAGGTAGGAATTTTCACTAAAAACCGTAAATAAAAAATGACTGAATTGATTTTTCAACATTTAGGCTCTATGGGGGCAATTTTAATTACTATAGATGGTATCCTAGAAAATGCCAAGGAAACTAATTGAGAAATGACCGAGAATTTTCGGAAATAATTAAAAATCACTTATTTCTAAAAATTCTCGGTCAGTTCTTAATTAATATCTTTTATATTTTCTAGAAAACTGTTTATAGCACTTAGAATTGCCCTTACAGAGCCTGAATTTTGAAATTGTTATTTAGACATCTGGAATTTACGTTTTTTAGTGAAATTTCCTACCTAACCGGCGGACCACTTTAGAACCCCCTTAAGGGTTCGCTGGTAAGGTAGGAAGTTTTACTAAAAGACTTAAATGAAATATGACTGCATACCATTTTCAAAATTCTGGCTCTGTAACGGCAATTCTAATTACTATAGACGGTTTCCTAGAAAATACCAAAGGCATGAATTGAAAACTGGCCAAGAATTTTCGGAAATGAATAAAAATCACTTATATTTTTTTAGACATCTTTAAAGACATCTTTTTCCTTATTGGGGTTCAGGTAACCCTCAGAAAGTGGGTCATGTGTCTTCCCAATAATCCAAAATGGATAAGAATGCATTAATTTTCAAGCTCGATTTTGTCCAATTTAAATGCTTTTAAATTTAAAGAAAAGTTTTTCAAAATGAATGGATTTCAGTATACAAATAACATTTGTAACGAGAATATTTTGCTTTCCAATAAATTTTAATTGAGTTTAAAAACGAGCTTTCAAATTGAAATTACATACACTTTAATGCAAAAACAACTCAGCCTCTATTTTTATGAGCTTGAAATGCATTTCTTGGTTAACCTCTTAAAAAAATATTTTTTACACTATTTCCATATATTTTTGCCTCCTAAAAACGAATATAATAATAATAAAATTCGGACCTCGATATAATATCTTGGCCACTATTTTGAAAAACAGTAAAAAAGCGTGATTTTTTTAGTTTTTTTGCATTTATTTATTAAAAATGTTTAATTCTTCTTAATCTTGCGAATAGAAATTAATTCATTTCTTCCAAAGCAGGAATTAAAAATTCTTTAAAACGAATGCATTTCAATACTTCTTTATCCGTTTCCGTTTACTACAGAATTCAGACATTCAAAAGAATTAAATCTGAATTTGTCGTGCCTTTTTCGATGACAGAATTCTGATGACCATCAATTGTTTTTATTGAATTCGTTTTAATTCGTTCTTGTTTGTTGAATTACAATTAGTTTAAAATCCATGATCATGTATTAATTCAATCAATTTTATTTCGAATTAGCATGGAATTCATTCGAACACAAATTGAAATTGAAACATTATGTTAATACAATTGAATCCACTAATAATTCCGCAGCAACTAAAAAAGAATTAAAAAGCATACAAAATTTCAACTCAATTTCTTGATCAAAAGAATTGAAATGAGGTTGGGAATATGAATTTATTTGCATTGTGCAAAAGAGTTTAATTAACAGTTAATTGACAGGAATTCAAATAATAAGTTTTTAGTTCGTAGAAATTAATTTAATGGAATTAAGAATAGAAAAGAATTGCAACATATCAAGAAACTTCAAAATACAAAATCTGAATTTTATTTTCGGAATATGTTGAGGTTCAAATTATAAATTAAAATAGTTTTCAATACTTTTCAATATATTTCAAATTGCTAAGTGTACAATTTTATTAATGTTTCAATATTTGAACGAATAAAACGATTTAGAATATTATTGTGAGTTCTTATTGTTTTTCCAAGCTTTCCATTTTTGAACCAGCAATAAACAAATTCAAATATATTAAAAATCATTCACATTTTGTAATCGGAATTCCATTCAATTGTCCGCTTTTTCATTAATTAGTTGTTCATTAATTACTTTCTAATTCCGATAGATAGGAAATATTTTAAAGAATACAATTAAAAAGCGTCTTCATTCCTTGTAAGTGCAATTCGATTTCCTGGTAGATAATCAAATTGAAATAAATATATTCGATTTAATTCTTTTTTATTTAGTACATTACATTTTCAAATATTTTCGTTCAACATTTGAATTAAAATTCCATTTTCCCCCCAATTAACCCTTTAAAGCCCAAATGGGCACAGTTTGCAAATGGATTAATTTATACCCTACAAATTAAAAAAAAATAATGCAGACATCTACATCAAATTAGTTTTTAGGTCACTGGTTTGAATGACGCTGCTGAAATTGTCGAAAAATTACGCTTTTGCGATATAATCCTATGTTTTCTCAACATGTCATCTTCCATACCTCAAAACTAGTTTGTTATAGTTGTATCCATTTAAAAAAATGTTGATTGTATATAAATCAAACTATGAATGATATTTACTTTAAAAATTTGTGACATTCCGTTTTTTTTTTGTTTTAAAGACAACGTTTTATATATAATTTATTTAATTTGAAGTGTTATTAACGTATATTTTTGTGATTTTTTTTTAGATAAAACTTATATTTACGCAGCCAAGAATTAGCATTTTTGTAGCGAACTTATAGTCACTATTTTCTTAATAAATACGAACATAAATTTGTTATACTTCAAAATTATAATTGTAACCTCTCAAAGTTACTCTCTAATTTTATTCAAAAAATGTTGGAGATGTATCCTCTTCCCCTCCTCCTCCTCCTTCCAATCAAATCGAAATTTTTTTTTAAAAGTTACAAATTAAAACGAAACTCAATCAAAAACAAATAATAACAAGATGGAAGAGTTATAAATAAATGAATAATCATTACATATATTTTATAATAAGAAAATAACGAAATAAACTTTTGCTTGGTTCAAATTATGTTTACCTTATTTACATTAATTTTCACAGAACTGCACTCAAGATCACTCAAAAAATACCATTATAATAAATTCATAATTTTTCCCATTATATTCTTTAGACTAATTACGCCAATAAACAAACGCTTTTATTTTAAGTTATAAACATTTTCAAAACTAAGTACGAAGTATTGAAACAAATTTTTGAAAACGATGTCACAGAAAAATGTTAAATGCATATAAAAATGACAATTTTATGGCGTGTTTCTATTCAGGATTTAACATTCAAATTACTATTTACTTGTAATTTTTCGGATTATAATTACGATGTAAACACTCGACAGCCTGTGAACTAATACATCAAAGATAAATAAAATTAAACATAGTAGTGTCGCGTTTGGAAATTGAAGAAATGTTTAATAATTTAGAAAGAATCGGATTAAATAATATATAAATAATTTATTAAAGTTGACAAATTGTTAACTCTAAAACAAATCCCAAACACCATGTTCTCGTTGTTTGGATCGATCCTTTACGATAAGCTTAGTTCCATGTAGTCCGCTATTGTCTTCGAGTGAAAGACTTCAGGTAATTTTCTTTCAATAAGTCATTATCGGTAACAATTCCCCTAAACGAAAATAAAATGGCAAAACGGAGCAACAACTAATTGTCAATTTTCAGACCTTTTTCCGGTTGTTTGTCTAAGTTTCTCAGTGTTTTTAAAAATATTTTTAGTGGTCCCGAAATTTCTTTGAGAAAAGACTTCGAAATACTCCAAACTGGTACGTTTTGACGATTCTGAAATTCTTAATAACTCACATTTAAATAGTTAAACATAAGGTAATGTTTTCATAATCTCCAAATTTCGAAAAACAAAAAAATGACGATTTTCATACCGAAATTAAGAATTTTGATAAAGTCATTTAGCAGTTAAATAAATATAAACTTTTTAAAGTAATTAAAACCGATTTATCAAGCAAGTATTAAGTACATTTTAATTTTAAAAAGTTGTATGTCCATTTTTTAATGTTTTGAAATTTATATGAGTAGTTCAAGTGTTAAAATTAGTGTCAATAGCTTACTAAGTAATTAACTAAAATTTAAAATCTAAAAAAGAAATATGTCAAACATTTCCAATTAAACATTTTTGTTGTGTAAAATGCTTTAGTAAATATTTTAGAGTGTAACTTTATTATATTAGCAACTTACGTTGCTGTTTATTTTTTAATTGTGTCAAAAATACTTTTCTTTGATACAAAATTTTCTTATGTTATTAATGAAATATTACGTTGATACTGAGTATATTTGTACAATGAACTTACAAAATCTATTGATTTTTTACTTTTATGCTAATTACTTTTTAATACGTCAATTAATTTTTTATTCTTATGACTCTTATTGCTTAGAAAGAATCTAAATATTTAATTCGAAACTATATTTAAATGCGTAATTTTATATTTTAATACCATGACGTTTGTTCCGTTACTTTTTAATAAAATATATGAAATAAAATTATTAATGGATATTATTTTTCAATTTTATCAAAGGAATCGAATTGTTAGAATCTGATATTGAGTTAAAGTTTATTAGTCCAGTAAAATTAGTTCGTATTTGGGAGTTTAGTGGAAAATAATGCTGTAAATCTGTTTTTTTTATACAGGCATTATTTAGTTTTATTTCGATCATATACTAAAACTCTCCACCTCCAGCTCTATGAAATACACATGAAAAAATGATTTCTTTAGTAATTTTAAACGAGGAAATCTTTGATGCAAAAATAAAAAGTGTAAACAATTATTTTCAATGATTACATGTATGAAACTTTTTTCTAAATCTTTTTTTTTATAGATACCTAAATTTCATAAATATTTTGATGAAGAAGCTAAGCATTAGTTTTTAATAAATTAGTTTAATTTGTATAAAAATAGTAGAAACTATAAGAAGAATAGTAGAAAATATAAGAATAGTAGAATTTTGTTGTAATTACGGCTGGATTTTAAAAAATTCTTTTTTTTCTAAACAAAAAAATTGTTTTATGGGTCAAACTAATTTGTTATATTCTTTAATCTTGCACCACTTCTTTCCTCTTCAAGATTTACTAAAGATGATTTTGTGCGTATACCCTCCCCTTAAAACAGATTGGGTTAATAAATCAGTTTATCACGATTAACTCGAAAGGTATTAGTTTTCGGTAAAAATAAGTACAGAGCAAAATGATGGGTAATATAATTAACTACAATTTCATTTCTTATTGGACTTCGTACGACCAATATTTGCCGAAAGAGAATTTAAAAAAAAACGCGAAATTATTATCTTGCATGAAATAATCACTTGTTTTGTGAATATAACTGTCTTTGATTGTAAATACCTAAGAAGAATGTTAACGATAATTGAATTATCTATTTGAGCGTCAAATTATAGTCAATGTTTCTAAAAATATGGCAGATGAAGTAAATTTTTAAACCGTAATTCATTATAAAAAAATCATGCAAACAGTCGAAAACAGTAACTTTGCGTCTGTTTTTTTCAAAATGACGGAATTCTGGTACAAATTTTTCAAAATATTACATCACTACTTTGAATATTATTATCTATTCTTTTTATATAATCTCTTACTGTCAAAATTTCGCACGATTTGATATTTGAAAAATATTTTTATATTCAAGAGTCCGTAATAAATTGGAGTTCAACAAAACACGACATAAAATTACTTCGTAAAAAAGAATTTGAACATTTTTGTTATTAATTTTTAGTATTTGAAATGAAATTTACTTTATAAAACGTGATATTTTATGGTACTTCTTTTCTGTATTTTCATGAAATCCTGATTTATATCGGTTTTTAGTAATTTTCGGACTTTCTATGAATGAAACATCAAAATTACTAAAAACTCAAAGTAGAGCTTATGAAATTTCCTTATTTCTATGATACGAAAAATCATATCGAGAACAGTTGTTAAAGTTCACCATAGTTTTGAAAGTTCTCATTACGACTTTAAATATATATGAAATATTTTCTTTGAGTACCATTGCGGTCTAAACGCATTCCATTTATTTTGAAAAATAATAATTCATACGTTTTTAATTAAATTTTAATTTTTATGAATTATAGCTTCAGTTTATTTTATACTATATTAGGAACATTTTCTTGATTAACAACTTACGTTTTACTACTATCATATATAAACTTTTTGCAAACAATTTCAGATTCCAGAAATTTTGTTATTTGTTACGATTAGATATAACTTTTTCTAAACATCAACATGAACAATAATACTGTTTATCTTTTATGAGATATATTGCTTCCATTGTTATGCCGTACATTTTAATTTAATCAGTAAGAGTTACCGAAAGTTTCATCAATTTATTTATCAATTCGTAAGACGTCGTTTTCAAGCAAAACCTGCCAAAATATTACTAAAATGCGGTAGACAGCATTTGCTTTTCTTTCGTATAGAAATTTAGATACATATACGAATCTTCTTTATCACTTATTAGAATATCAGGTAGTAATCAATCAAAAATGGCTACTAAAGTCCATTTCCTTTTTCAAAATGCTTATAATTTCATAAAACTCATCATATGGAGGTTTTTAAGATTGGTGATCGTGATAAATCAAAAGTTTGAAATGGCTGATCTAATATGACGACGATTTTATTAAAACCGACCAAAATCACTTTCCAACTTGATTATAAGATTGTTTTTACCTATATTTTATGTAAAATTATTTTATTTATAAACACTAGACATTAAAAAAAGTGAAACATCAAGTGATTTTGATCGGTATTAACTTAATACATATAGACACCATTTTGGAGAATCTTATGTTTGGAATCAGCGATTCAAAAAACCCACAATGTTTGTTTTTGCTACTTCAAATCAAATTTAAAAAGAGACTTTACAAGCAAATGGTATTTTTAATAAAATCAGTTTTTGAATTCTAGGAAATGTCGTGGAACGCCTCAACGATGTCCAATCAGCTTCATTAACGGCACCATGAAATACAGTATATAGTCGATCGGACATAAAAGATGGAAACTGCCTTCAAAATTATTTATTACATTTGGACACTAACAATGGTACTTCAAGCTCACCCGTGCAATTCAAAAAGCATACACAAGCGTGCAAATCGCACATCCGACAACTATGAAGAATTATTTTTTTCAGAAACGAG
Organism: Trichopria drosophilae; assembly: GCA_030407085.1. NCBI lineage: Eukaryota > Metazoa > Arthropoda > Insecta > Hymenoptera > Diapriidae > Trichopria > Trichopria drosophilae. The sequence goes on along the minus strand of CM059585.1, from coordinate 114,425,357 downwards.
TCCAAAGAGAGTTCCAAACCATGGTGGGATTTTCTTTCCAGACAACAAACCAAAGTCCGTTCATAACAGTGTTTCGAAAAACTCTTTAGACAAAGGACCAAAGACTGATCCCATTTTGAAAGAATCGCTAATCTATTCACCCAAATGCGAAGGTTCGACATTTTGTGAAGAAGTGTCATCTTATCCGAAAAAGATTGTTGAAGATGCTTTCAATGCTGATGATGGATTAAAAATGTTTTTGAGTAGTGACAAAACTGATAATATTCGCACTCGCATGGATTTTGATAATTCTGATATTTCATTGTGTACTTCCAAAGAGAAACTCATATTTCCGACTGCTGCAGAAAAAATTGATGGAAGTTGGCTCTACGTTGTGAATCACAATAACCTTGCTCAAGGTGTGCGAGTGGAGTTGTGTGAAAATGCAAACCAAGAGTGCAACATGGTTAATGAAGTAGCTGAGGGTTATAGAACTTTTTGCAAACAGAGCTACGTATACAGACAACTTATAGCAGTTCTTCCGAATGGAGAAATCGGTTTGGAAACTTTTCGACTTCCTTCAAATTGTTGTTGCCATCTGTCATGGGATTACGATAGTGCTTCGATACGGATGGGTATTCCATCAAGAAATACGAATTCAAGGATGGGCGTCCCATCTAGAAACTTGACGCAATCTTCAAATACGTAAAGGAAGATGGTGACATGTCTTGGTTTTTCCGTACCCCCCTATTAGCAAATGTAATCAATTTCTGTTAATTTTTGGGTGGTCTGACTATAACAAGAATGGGGCCCAAAAAGCTGGCCAGAAACTGCTTTCATTTTCCATTAGGGAATGTAGTTAAATGGCACTACATTCGTTTCATTAATATTCTAATCATGACAATTGGGTACCATTCTACCTTAAATCCAATTAATGTTCAACATGGAAATCAATTTCAAAATAATTATATTTGACAAATTAAATATAACACTTGTAACTTACAATGACGTGGGTTAAAGTATCAACACGACTTTTTATTGTTTTAAATAAATGGGTAATTGAAATTGAACGTTTCAATGTCTTATTTATGTAAACTTCCTGGTCATCTTTAAAAACGTATCGCCTGAAATTACATTATCTTCTATGTATTTTCAATCGAGTATTTCGTATCAAAATCTAAGTTAAAAATGAAAGGTATCCAGATAGTAACGTGAGTTCACGTAATGTGCATAATGGAGCTCATAAATGAGATTAAAGCGCACGTCTGCGCTCCGCGTGAGTGCTATTTGTGTCCTCCAATCAGACGACGATTGTCACTCATATATGTGTCTTGCCTTATTAAACAATTTGCGCATATCCAAACCACAAATTTCTTGCTGCACAGACATTCCACCCGACGTCAATTGATTGCCCACCAAGACTGTTAGCCAATCATTAAGAGTATCACAAAAGTCTCATATGTGCGTAGACGCGCAGATTTTTTGCGCATGCCCAGTCCAATCCCATATATTTTCATTCCTGAACTCTCATATGCATTTACATAAGCACTCATTGGTGAGATCTCAAAATAAGAACACCGTGAGAATCACGACTTGCTACCTGGGATACATATTTTACTTTTCAAGGTGGCTCTTTTCAAAGGTAAAACGTCTTTGATTCATGTACCTGATATATCTACTAAAAACTTGCCTACGTTGATTTATTAAATTCGTAATGGCGGTCTATTCACAAATATTTTTTACAAATAATGACACATTAAAAAATTATATTTAACCCATTAGCGCATTCGCGACCAAACTGGGGGATTTTGGAACAATCGCAATTTTGAAAACCAAAAAATTAATATTTTGCTTTGACCTTACATACCCTAAGGTCTTAAGGGTCGCTGAATCCGATTCTGAAGTCAAAATGGCGAATTTCCAATGGTCGTTGACAGACCCAATTTTATGTATTTAGGCCGCCATATTGGATCCGCCATTTGGAAATTCTCCATTTTGACTTCAGAATCGGATTCAGCGACCCTTAAAACCTTAGGGTATGTAAGGTCAAAGCAAAATATTAATTTTTCGATTTTCAAAATTGCGATTGTTCCAAAATCCTCCAGTTTGGCCGCGAATGCGCGAATGGGTTAAACCTAACAAATGGCTTAGTAAAGTATCTTATATTATATTTTCGAGCACAAAAATTCGATTACAAATCTGAACTCTGAATTGTAAAGTTCAAAATGGGTGATCCAATACGGCAGACAAAAATGCGTAAAATTACTTGGCTTAAGATGAAACTGTTTATTTGGAGATTTCGGGATGCTGATTTCTAATTTGAACTCTAAGTATTAACATTCAAAATGGCGGATCCAATATGGCTATAAAAAACGCGAAAATAACTACGATTCGGATGAAGCTAATCATTCGAGGGTTTTCGAGGTCGATGATTGAGAATCTCAACTTTGATTTTGAAAATTCAAAATGGCTAATACAGCGGATGTAATCCAAAAATTAGCTTCCATTAGAATGAAACTATTTATTTTAGAGGCAGCTTTTTTTACGAATACGAACTCAAAATCATTTAATTATAAACATACATGCCATTGAACTCATATGAGATTAATATTGTCTGATTCTCACCACGTAGAGGTTTTGCTTCAGCCCAATTTTGCTTGTTTCATTGGAACACATTTTGCTCTGGTTGCCTTGATGTAAAATGTGAGTCGCATTTTTTTCTTTGATATAAGATATTATCTTCAAACTACACATTCTTAATACATTCACCAGAACAACTCTTATTAGAACTGTACATTTTTAATAAATTCAGTTCGTTCGGGTTAATTCAGTACATAATACAGAAAACACGAATGGAACAAAGGAATTGGCGATCGGTATATGTAGATCACATCTTATACCAATGGAACAAAAATGAAAGTGACTCATATTTTACATTTCGATTTTTTTTTAACTTTGATTTTGATACGAAATATTCTATTGAAAATAACGAGAAAAACTGCCATTTTAGGTGTTAATAAGTCAACTGAGTCCATACACTGCATTAATGCACTTTATGTAAGTAGATATTAGAAAATGTTGTAGGATTTTGTTGAAGTTAAGTAGATTTTCAATTCATATAATTGTTGAATAGTGTTTATATGTTATTATAGATGAAGCATCTTGAAGCGAAACAAAAACGATAAAGTACAAAGTACGACGAAAGACCCATTAGGTAACGGCTTGTTGCCAAAAAGTTTTAAAACTATATACAAGTGTTGTAATATAACTTTTCTGGCTTGAAGACGAGGAAGTAGAATTAGACAATAAGATTTCTTTTTCAATGCAAACTAGTGGAATCACCTGAAGTGCGTGATGCAAAGCCCTGAATTTCATTGTCCAACACAAATCAAACATCCAGGTAGTATGTTGTCAATGGCTTTAATTCAATTTCAGTAGAACTAGGACTAAAGAATGCTCGATATTTAGCCGTTCTTTAATTTATTTATTCGCCATTAATTCAAACAATTTTTACATCACGTACTGGTTTAGATTAATCATGAACTGAGAAGTTGGTGACGGACGCGCATTTTTATTATATTTTAAATGCAGATGAATAATTGATCATAAGAATGTAATGAGTTCCAAACTCACTACGACATTCTACTTAGTTTACTCAAAATTTCATGACAATTTTTATTTCGGATTTCGTTTTTTTTCCTACTGAGTTTAATAAAAATAATAATTTCAAATTTATTAGGGAATTAAATCATCAAAATTGAATATTTGTCCCAAAACCGATTTAAAAATTTTTTTTTAATTTTGGCAGTAAAATTCCCAATAAAATTTGAAAATTTGGAATCACCGACAAAAATTGTACTCTCTCAAAAGTGTTCAGGAAGTGCGAAAATAACATCGTAATATCGTAAATAACTGTAACTAAAAAACAAACGAAAAACTTCTTCTTCCCCGTACAGAAAACATCTATTTATTTTCTTCGTAGTTTTCTGAGTTTCGTTATCAATATAGTGTCAAACTACCCAAAGGTCGTTCATTTAATGCATACTTATTTCGTATGAGGCTATGGTAATTGTATTTCAAAATATTAATTCGAATAGTTGAATATTTGTTTGGATTAACGAGTCAATTTAAACAAAAAATGTCCTCGCATTACAATGCAGTATTCTAAATTCATTACTTAGCATGAACTATGACGCAAGAGATGTATGTTTAATTAATCTTCGTAGATATGCTTAAAGTGTATTGCAACCAAATCGATGAATATTCAGGAGTAACACCATGTTCAAGATGATACGCTTCGTGGATTTATCACTAGATCAGTGCGACTAACGACAATGCAAAACCATGGTAACCTGCAAAATTGTATTCAAACGGAACATTATTTATAAAGTAGTAAACTTAAACCAATATTTAATATTTTCTATACAATTTTTTGTAATTTTATAATTAAACTTTGTGAGAACAAAAATTAATTCTTAAAAATGACGGTTTTATATATTTGTTTGGTTAGCTAACTCCGAAATGAAATGATATCATGGGAACAAAACTTTTCATGAAGTTGATGGCGATTAATCCATTAAAAATAGATTAAAGTATTTTAACTATTATAAGTAAACTATATAAAATGTATACTTCAAAACTCCGCTGATTTTCTTCTAAAAATAATGTATACATGTAGTAAAATTTTCGTAAAAAGTGAGGTTAAAAAAAGAGCATTTCTTGAGTATTTTTCGACCCTATTTATATTGGAGATGCCAGAATTTTCCTATGTTACATTGGCATTGCTGGTTATTTTTCAATATATTTTGTAACGAAAGAGAATTTCTTATCAAACAAAAACAGAAAAAAATATTTAAAAAAAAGGCTAGTGGTAAAAACCTCCTCTAAGTTGCATTGCGAAAATATATACTAGGGCTAAATGATCTTTGATTTGTTCCAAAAACATGATAGATAATTTTACAAAACCAAAATTTTTGTCATATTTAACCTCATTTTCCTAAAAAATACTCCGTAAAGAAAAACCCAGTGCATAAAGTAAGATTTTACGATTGTATTTGAATGTTAAAAAAGTACACACATTTTCTATATTTCGCAGAATTTAGTATAAAAAATGCGCCAACGCGTGATAAAAACGTATGCAATACGTCAATGTCGTTCCTTCATGGAGAGAAATTGTCTGTTTTTTTTTTATTTTACCTGGACCACTTTTTCATTTAATTAGTGCATGGTCCATTTGTTCAAGCAGATATTATGCAGATATATATGCATATGCAAGGATAACTAGAGGCTTTATTTAACTACTACTGAAGAAACTAAATTGATTCTAAATTTTGGTTAAACATTTAGTACAGTGTATGGCATACACGCTCTTAAATCAACGATTTTATCATTCTATGAGGTGTTTGAAAATATGTAAAAATTATGCCAATCACCGCACATGCTTGTGACATCCTTTTTTTGTCATATCGATGCCAAAATCAGTCTAAAGTTATATGTTAATTAATAAACGATTGCACGGCCCCACAAAAAGAAATTATTTCTGCAACGCGAGCTACACTACCATAATTGTGAGTTTTGGGGGTCGCTGAATCTGAATCCGAGGTCTGTTTGATCTCATCAGGTCAGAATCCAGGTCTAATGAAGGTCATAATTAGAAAATAACCATTGAATTAATTTGAACCATTATTTTAAGACGTTTTAGGGGTCGCTGAATTCGAATCCGAAATCAGTTTTTTTTTCATGTCAAAAATGACTGTCCAAAAGTATTACATTAACCTTACCTGATAAAGTCTAATAGACCCTGGATTCGGACTCAGCGACCCTCAGACTGTTTTAGAATATTGGTTCAGATGGGTTCAATGATTTTTTTCTAAATATTACATTTATTTGACCATGATCCTAACCTGATGGGATTAAAATGCCCTTGGACGTGCAGAATTTTTGTTATGGGGATGTGTAATCGTTTATTAAATATCTTACAATTTGAGACTGATACTGACTACTTTGGTAAAAAAGGGATGTCACAAGCATGCGTGGTAATTGGCATAATTTTTTTCTGACTTCAAACACTTCATAGAAAGATAAAATTATTGATTCAAGAGCATGTATGTCATTTCAAAATTAGATGAAACTGTGCCGAATTAAGGCATATTTTTCATGGAATTCTACATATACAGAAATTAAAATTTATTGATATCAAAAACCTTTAACGACAGAACAACAGACGATGGCACTATTGATACCTATTAAATAAATGTGTTTAATTATGTTAAAAGTCAAATAACCCCTTTGATAAGCGATCGCAGCGCCATCTGTGTCTAGTGCCTTGAATTCGTCTCGAAAAGATCTTTCAAATGAGCCCCCACTCGATGTTGCCATTTAAGATCTTCGACTCCCCTCGTCCCCCCTTAGAGGTGGGGGCTCGCAACCCCCCCCCCCCCCTCCCCAAAAGATAGAATTTTTTAAAAATCGTTACACGTGTTTCGGCGTTTTTCAAACTAAACTTTTTTGTTCAAGTTATCAGCCCGGTCCGCGACTTAATGGACACCCTGTATGTATAACACTTCATATACATTATAATATAATACGGAATATAACATTTCAATGTACATTACAACTTCGCTAGTTCGACATTACTTTAACCACGCCCACTATGATGTCACACTAATATGATTGGCTCATTCCTCGGTATGATCATGAGCGCGGTGGATGCGTGGGAGGGGGAAAGAAATCTCCGCATATTGTCGAACTTGCGAGGTCCGGCATTGATGAACAAGCGAGGTTGTCGAACAAACGAGGTCTTACTGTAATATATTAATTACGGATTAATATTACTTCCGAAAGCCACACACCTCCAATTTATTTGAAACTACGTATACTTACGTAATTTGATGCGATGATTACGAATTTCATAGTGAAAATTGCCGACAAGGTCAAAATGGAAAAAAAACGCGTCTTATTGCATTTTTTCGCATTTATTTCCGAAAATACAAATCAGACGGAAAAAAGTTTCCAACAAAAAAGATAGAGAATCAAATTCTCTACAAAAAAAGGTTTTATAACCCCCTTAAAAGGCTAAAATTTCAATATTGCGTGAGAAGGGTATTTTAATTTGCTTTCTTTTTGCCAAATTTTCAAAGACAAAGTGAAGAAAGTCACGATGGAGCCATGCTTTATCGAAATTTTGGTCTTTCGGGGTGTATTGATTTTCGGAACTTTGTTCCCCGGCCGAAATATTCAATAATAATGAAATCTTATTGTAACATCGTAATCTTATTATAACATTATTACAATATTATGTGCCGTGTGAGTAAAAACGTTTCCTGTACATTTATTTAATTTTTAAATTTTGTTTTGAATTATTCACTTTCTGAGCGGTTTTAGAAATTTCTCCGAGTTCGTATTATAAAATCTCGACATTCCATATACAGTAGAATCTCGATATAAGAACCACCATTATAAGAACCTATCGATATAAGAACCTTTTTTCTATCGTTATAGTGACTATGAACTTGCCAGATGTACCCCCTCCACACACCTATCGCCGTACATGAGATGCTTGAAACACACGAAACGGAACCGTCCGGTCAAAGCGTTCAGGTAAGGGAAGGGGAATCTACACTTCCCCTTCTAAGGTTCTTATATCGATGGTCGGCGGGGAAGCTTGGAACGGTAATGGTTCTTATATCGAGATTCTACTGTAATGGTCTTTTAAGGCAGTTAGACCCCAGGATATAGCATGTTGGGAACAAATATTTGATAATGTTTCCAAGAATTTAATTTTTATTAACCCATTAATGCCGAAGATCGACGATATTTTTACTTATTTGCGAGGCCCGATATTCCAATTATAACATAAGAATATTTAAAGAAATCATATGTTTCCTGGTATTTTTGGATGTGCTCTTTCAGAATCCGAGCTAAAAATTCAATTTTAATGCATAGAACATTAAATATGGTGGTTTTTATATTAAAAAATAGGGGGAAAAATTTCAAAAGTTATTTTTCATAATTTTTTTTTTTGCAAAGAAACCCCGATAAATGGCTAAAGTTCTTCAACCATCGGTGGATAAAATAGTTGAAGTTCAACAGAATATTTTTCTAAATAGTGATGATCGCCATTTTTATTTCATAATGGCAGTTTAACCTCCTCACTGTACTGTCAACATTTCTACAACACTGTAAAAAATATAAAGTACAGACGATTTATGCAAAATTTTGTATAAAGGGGTCTTTTGGGTCGCCAATTACGAATTTGATATCAAATTTACGAAATTCAAAATGGCGGATCCAATATAGCGTACAATTTGTTTAAAAATGCTGGATTTTGCTTGAAAATTATTATTATTCGGTTCTTGAGGTCGCTGATTACGCATTTGATATCAGATTTACGAAATTCAAAATGGAGGATCCAATACAGCGGACAACATTTTTTTAAAAGCGTTCGATTCTGTTTGAAAATTATTACCGGGGGGTTTTCGTGGTCGCTAATTATCAATTTGTGATCAGATTTAAATTTCTCAGCAGATTTTCTGGATTTGAAGCAGCAGGACGTAGCTTGTATCGGATGATAAATGAATATGATCCTAAATGATTCCTCTCTTCTACTCCTTCATTTTGATACAGATTTTCAATTAGCAGTATATAAAAGTTCATTGTAGTACATTCTACATTTTGCGTGATCCAGAGACAACGATGTGGACGTAGTAGAATTTTGTTTTGGAAGTTATTGTTGAAGAGAGAAAAGATTATTGTTATTGAAAAAAATTGGAATGTGCAAAAACAATTTGTTAATGACTCGAATTTTTTGCTTTTCGCCGGACATCAATTTTTTAAAAATTAATGGATTTCAACGTGTGATGGCTTATTTTTTTGAGAAAATGATTCTCTATACAACTTCACTGCATTCACAAATTCCTTTTCAAAATTTAACCATTTTTTTTCTTGAAAACTATGGTCTATAGAGAAAATTTTATAAGAACAATTATGTTCTAGAATAAGTCGAAGAATACCTTAGAATTTTTTCAGAATATATTGTTAACATTTTTTATTTTTTAAATTCAAAAAATCGAAATTTTGAAAAGTCATTTAAAATTAGTAAAAAGTATTCTTCAACCAATTCCAAGTCGTGTTCGTTCTATGGATATTTGTGTCAAAGTCTATAGTTCTCAAAAAGAAAAAGATTATTCAACTTTTATGGATTTCAAGACTAATAATTAATTTTCTCGAAACCTACAGAGTTTAGAGAAAATTTCGTTGAAGCAAAAAGTTTTAGATTTGGTTAAAGAATACTCTTAAATTTTTTCAGATTTTTTAAATGACTTTTTTCAAAATTTCGATTTTTCGAATTTTTCAATAATAAAAAATTGTGGCAATGCATCTGAAAAAATCCTTGCGTATTCTTCGACATATTCTAGAACATAATTGTTTTTATAAAATTTGTTCTAAAGTCCATAGTTTTCAAGAAAAAAATGGTTAAATTTTGAAAAGGAATTTGTAAATGCAGTGGGCATTTTGAATCTGATATCGAAAATTTCAAATATATTCCAGTATTATCTTTTAAGTACAACTATCGAGTGCACCCTTGCAATATATTTTAGCTCACTCAAAGTAAGATATTGTATCGAAAACTCGACATTTGTGAAAAAAATGTCTCCCAAAAAATCATGTTTTTCTTCTATACAGGGTGATCCTTTTGTCTATGCCAACCGGCTAATAGTGGATTCCTGAGTTGATTCTAAGTAACTTTTTCCTGTACCAAAATTGGATCTGAGGCTGAGAATTTAAATGAAGAGCCATTGAAATTTAGAAAAAAAAATTACTTTTTTTGCAATAACTCACCTTCTTTTCAAGTTATTGCAATGAATGAGGGCTCATTTTCAAGCTTTTTTTAAGCCCTACAATTCATTCCTGAGAACATTTGTCCTGCGGTGAATATTTCTGAAGTTATGGGCTAAAAAATGGTAAAAAAGGCAAATTTTTGCGGTTTTTCGCATCTAACTCATTTCACAAAATAGGTAAGGAAATGTCAAACTGGAAAAAGTTGTAGAGCTTGAAAAGACAAAGAATCTGCCTCTCATATGTTCATTCGAAATGAGTTAGATGCAAAAAACCGCAAAAATTGGCCTTTTTTACCATTTTCGAGGCCCTAACTTACTTTTAATTAACTTTTCCAGAAATATTCACCGCAGGACAAATGTTCTCAGGAATGAATTGTAGCCCTTAAGAAAAGCTTGAAAATGAGCCCTCATTCTTTGCAATAACATGAAAAGAAGCCGAGTTATTGCAAAAAAAGTAATTTTTTTAATTCATTAAGGCTTTCTATTGGACCAATTCGAACAAATAAAAAAAGAAAATTTTCATCTTTTTGTCTACTTTTGCAAAAAAAAAAATAGGCGTTTTTTGCCCGTTTTTAAAAATTCACCACAGCGTATCTCGGGCTGTAGGGCACATAAAGGGTTAAAAATTTGTGGAGAGCCTTCTTTTAGTATGTAATTTAACATCTTTTCCAATTTAACAAATCAGCCGACCCCCATGCGCAATGTTTTTGAAAAGTTGGCTGGAATGACCCATATAAATCAATTTTTTAAAAATATTCTTACTACCATTCGAAAGAGCAGCTTTGGAAATGGTAGAATCTGATAGTGTTTATTTTTTTCGAAATTTCTATCATATTGAAAATGAGTGTTGAAATTGCAGTAAACTTTCTGTGCATTTGGGCATTAATGGGTTAAACTTAATAAAAAATCACTGATAACGTGCAGTGTAATGTTAAAAGCAATCGATAATGAAATAACGAATACTGTTTCCCCTATATACTTAAGTACCGAGCCTAGTGATTTATGCGAAAATTCCACCAATGAGAATCGAGCTGTTTCGAAAATTTAGGAACACGCAGAAGAAATTCACCAGGAAGTTGGCGAATCAGAATCGTGCGCGGTTCCTTGTCGCTGTCATGCGTACGGTACCTTAAGGTATTTTCGAGCATTCGCTTTCTTCCATCACATTTGGTGTACCTCGTGGGCTCCATACTCCGGAGCTTCCGGACTTTGTAGTTAGGACAATACACCCAGGACCCGGGTCTTGGTTCGTTCGTGTTGTCCTGGTGGTCTCGGAAAAATAAAGTTCGCGTTGTTTTTTCTCTGTCGTCTCCGTGGGCGCGCGCGCGCCTGCTAGTTGATCGAGTCGCGCGTCGGCGCTGTGCGCGTTTTTGATTTGCTTTTGATTCCCGCGCGCGAAGCGCCGCCTAGCGTCCCCTCGGCGAAGCCGCTCGTACGGGATGGCCGAACGTGTAAATGGCTGGTGCGTCGGCCATGATGGCTTCGAGCAGGGACCGTGTCACGCAAACATGTTTTCTAAGTGAGATACCTCGTCGGGTGACTGAGTAACCGTGTTCAAGCGCCATGGCCGGGCAGCGATGAGGCCCTGAGCGTCCTCCGTGCCGGGTGATTCGGGCGCAGGGCCTCAGCCAGGCCCAGTAACCTCCACGAAATACAGAGAAGCTCGGGGGCTGCTCCGCGACCATCTCGCTTGTCAACACTCGAGGCGAGGCGATCCAGCCGCACAACTAGCCAGGATGAGCAAGTTGTCCTTCAGGTCCCGTCCCCTGGACCCGTCCAAGCCGATGCCGATCTACATGGCCGAGGAGTTGCCGGACCCTCCGGATTACTCGGCCATCAATCGGGCCGTGCCCCAGATACCCAGCGGCATGCAAAAGGAGGAGGAATGCGTAAGTCCTTAACCCCCCCGAGAGGCCTGGGCACCAGCATGCTCTAAGGTCCTCCGCCATCTTAGCCTGCCGCATGCAAAACATTCGACAGATGGTGCCCGTCATCCTGCATGCCAGATCCTCCTTTCCTCACCTAACCACCACCAGCCAACGTCCTTCCGATGCTCTCATATTTTCCCTAAGGTTCCTTGCTCCGGCCCGACATGTAATGACAGCTGTCAACACTCCATTCGTCTCCCAACTCGAAGCCCGGACCAACTTCCCAGGCCTCCGCCAACGACAGTCTCTCCGAGACCAGAAATATGATCCTGCTACCTAGTCCACTTCATTTCTATGAGATCGCTTCCATCATCCGGACTGTCGAAAAGATAAACGACAGCGATGCGATATATGCTTTTGACATTTCAGACGAAACTCGTATTCTCCGACACTAACCATTCTTCATTTTCTCTAATATAAACTGTAGTACTCTCAAAGTGTACTAACTTTCTTCTTTTTTTTACAAATCGTATTTGTCTCTGACAATTTTATGTTTACAACTCATGTTAACTAATTTTTAAGATATTTTAAATATCTTCGAACGTCTCGGGCTGTCAAAAAAGCCAGGAAACTTTGCATTAACTTTTTAGACGTTTTTTACAAAATTTGTTTTCGAAAATAGGTTTCTGAGCTACCGAGTGAAGTAATATAGTTAGGATTCGTTTATAAAAATTAAACCTGAAAGTTTGACATCAAATTTTGAGGTTTTGTTATCATTAGTCAAGTTTTACGACAGTCATGGAAGGTTTGATTTTTGACGATTACAAGCAACAAATCTTGAAAATATTACTTCACTTTTGCATCGAAAACCATATTTCTTTACAGAAAAAGATGAAGCTGAAACTAGCCGCAGATTCGGAATGGTTCAACAATTCAGATGTGTCAATTCAATCATAAATGATAATAATTATTATTAATCGAATAGTTGCAACGAAGTAAACAAAAATTATTATAACTTTTCTCAATCTGCGGCTAGTTTCAGCTTCATCAGAAAAAGGATATAAAAATTGAATGTTTAGAAGTGGGGATTTAGTTTTCCCCACTTTTGTGACAGCTTTGGTTCGCTCGTCAGACGTTTCATTACGAACTTGTAATAAACCGCTTATAGTTTTTGTCAACTATTTGAATATATGTAAATATTGTGTAAAAGAGGTTAGAATTAATCTTTCTAGAAACTAAATTTGAATTACATGTTTTATGTCAATTTTAAGTATTATTCCTTATATTTTCGGGTGCGTTACATTCCAAACACGATATACGTAAATATTGTGTAAAAAAGGTTAGAATTAATCTTTCTCGAAACTAAATTTGAATTACATGTTTTATATCTTTTTTAAGTATTATTCCTTATATTTTATATTGTCTGATCAACTTGTCTGATTATAAAAGTCAATAAATATTAAAATCTGTAATCTACTAAAATTCCACTATCTTTTTTCAATACGAAAGCTCAGAGAAAATTTCTTTACAAACTTCGTTTTAAAACTAATGTAATTTATATAATCGACTATAAATAGTATTCGTCTAAATAAAAAGAAAAAATAATTACAGCTGATACATTTTTTAACATTGAACAAAAAAGAATATATTGCCAAAATCAACAAAGGTATCAGCGTGTGGTATTGACTTGAGTAAACGAGATAAATGCGCATGTCGAAAAGATATAAAATATCCATTATTTTATATCATGAACTTTTAATTCAAAAAACAAAAAACATTAACAATATAACAGTTTTTGTTTATTGAGCATAATTGTATTATTTATTTTAATATAAAACATGTTTATATTTGGAATGACATTAAAATTAGTTTCGTAATTTTCCAAGAATTTAATAACTCTTATCAGTTCTTCTAAGAATTGTTTTTGAAATAAAACATTTTAGGTACAAAAAGCAATCCTAACCTGTATGAATAAATAATACTACACTGTAAAAAAAGAAAATGAAATTTACAATGCAATGGTAATTTTCAATCATGAAAATTTGGTAATAACACTACGTTGAGCGTTGAAATTTTACCGAAGTGAGGTTAGAGGTTTACTGCCGCATTGTAAATTTAAGACGTCGAGCATAGGGAAAATACTAGACGGTTGCACTTTTACTACGTCGCACGTAGGTAACTTTTCGAGCCTACGTTGGACGTGGTAATTTTACAAACGAGTAATATACTACAAGATTTCAGGAAAGTTACTATGTTACCACATAGTAAATTCACTGCGTTGAAAGTGGGTTATTTTCGAGCCCATTCTCAACTGTAATTTTACACGATTTTTTTTTTTTTTTTCAGTGTATAAATTAAGTACAGTAGAACCTCTCTTATTCTAATTAGTAAAGTTTTTCAAGATGGCGCCGACCTCTCTTATTCTAATTTTCCCCTTACCCCCACTTACTTTGCTTGCCAGAAATAAAAGTATCCTGCACATCGCAGATTTCTTCTGGGGTCTTTTTGGGATTCCCTAACGATTATTTTAAGCCATCAATGAAAATGATCGCCAGGGGGAAACTCAAAATAACTCAATTTTTTGTATTCTTTTTTAAGATTTTAGTAAATATTTCCATAAAAATAGCTTTTCATTCTTTACATATTATTTACTCAAATTTGTACCTCTTATATACTATTATTTTGTTTGTAAGGGCCTGAGTGGTCCGTTTAATGAAAATAAATAAATAATAAGATCTTGGAATTGTCTACCGTCGAGTATTATGAACTCTCCTTCGTATTTGAATTTCTCTTGTAGAGATTATACTAAAGATTATTAAAATTCCTTACGCACCAAAGATTTACTTTGATATTTTTGTTTTTGTTATCCATATCTTATATTTTTTACATCTTTTGAAATCTGGTTCCCCAATGCATATTTTTGACCACGATTATCAACATCATGCAACCGCTTTCAATCTCTACTATAAAATCTTTACAGCATTACCATGATTTACTTTTGGCCTATAATATTGTCAATTTAACTCGTAGTCCCGTAATATCTAATTTATTTGAACATCGAGTAGTCTCACATAGCCTACGCTCTTTTAGATCAGTCAGTGGGTCTCCATAAAACTAATTATGGCCTTTTCTCGACTATTCCACGTTAAAAAAGAATGGAATATGTTACCGCACAATGTACGCAGCTTAGGTTTACTTCTGTTCAAATCGACAATAAGAAGACTTACTTCAGCTTTCGTTTATTTTTTTTCCGTTTAATTAGCTTTAGTCTTAAAATTAGTCTTTGGCTTTTGTAATATGTATTTTCTTTATTTTGTTATCTTTATAAATTGTACAGATTTAGTGCCACGAGGCACATTGTTGTAAAAAGTACATCTGTGCCGTTGATCTCAATAAGTAAATAAACATGTTATTCTTTAAAAATGCGCCTTTATTGTTAATTCTTTGTTAATGGCTTTATAGCCGTTGATTCATGAAATAAATAAAACTGAACAAAATATTGAATAGCTCAGTTTCTGATAAAATGACACCTACAATAATTAATAAAACGTGTAGTACAAGTTAACAAATTTCAAAAATTCAAAACAATAATAAAATCTACTTTTTCGACTAGAATTAGTGCACTAACGCAGTACGTTTCACTGAAAAATATTCTACCTCCATATTACATTTCCCGGCTTGGAGCGTATTATACATATAATCGTTATAATTTAATAAACTTTTTCCTTTTTGGCTTACAACAAACGACAAACCCATGATTTCGAACTAACTGAATTAAATAATATAACAAGTAACACGGTGAGCTTCGATCAAGTTTAAATAAAAGTATCGTGTACATCGCAGATTTCTTCTGGGATCTTTTTGGGATTTCCAAACAATTATTTTAAGCCATCAATGAAAATGATCGCCAGGGGAAAACTCAAAATAACTCAATTTT
Source organism: Trichopria drosophilae (assembly GCA_030407085.1). NCBI lineage: Eukaryota > Metazoa > Arthropoda > Insecta > Hymenoptera > Diapriidae > Trichopria > Trichopria drosophilae. The sequence goes on along the minus strand of CM059585.1, from coordinate 114,409,734 downwards.
TTGTATTCTTTTTTAAGATTTTAGTAAATATTTCCATAAAAATAGCATATAGACCTAATTTACATCGCAGATTTCTTCTGGGTTCTTTTTGGGATTTCCTAACGATTATTTTAAGCCATCAATGAAAATGATCGCCAAGGAAAAACTCAAAATAACTCGATTTAAACAATTTTTTTAAAGGTTTTTGTAAATATTTCCATCAAAATAGCATTTAGATCTAGTTTTTTGGCATTAAAACTTAATTTTTTAATCAGAAAGACAATCCGGATATGTGTAAACTACTTTTATACTTTTTAATTCAAAGGATGTTCAAAAATAACTAAAAATAAGTAGATTTTGTTGTTTTTTCTTTGGAATTTCTATTTTATAATGTTATTATCCGTTACAAAATTACCGTAGGACGAGTTGTACCTTATTAGATTATCTGTGAAACTAAAAAATTGTATGTATCTTATATGGTTCCAAAGTTACAGTAGGACCTCTCTTATTCTAATTAGTAAAATTTTTCAAGATGGCACCGACTTCTTTTATTCTAATTTTCCCCTTACCCCCACTTACTTTGTTTGCATGCTTGTGATTCGTGGGAATATTTTTCGTTGACTTTTCGTGTGATAGTGGGAGAAGACTTGTGGGGGAACTATTAGAATAAGAGAGGCTGGACAATTACAATAAGAAAGGCAATTAGAATAAGAGAGGTCCTACTGTAGTAAATAATTGGATAAAATGTCTAAATAATATCAAAATAACAAAAAAAAATATTACGAAATTTTAATAATACATTAAAAAAATATCACAGTTGCATGTGTAACAAATATTATTTCTCAATCGCTCGATTTCAATTCTCATAAATAATTCTTGGTATAGACACAAAAAATACAATTAAGTAAAATCCCAAAATGGTTTTCAATGGAAAAAACAAAAAAAAAACAAGTTGAAACAAATCTAATGAACCTTTTCTACTTTTACATATATTTGCTTTAAAATTTTTAATTATTTGTCAGTTTTCGTAGCCTCGTTTATAAATATTAATTTTTTGTTATGTTTTCAAATTTTATTTAATCTTTAGACAGCATTTACTACATTTATCTGTTATTTTATCTTATACCAAGCTGTTCAATTTAACGAGTGCAATTTATCGTTGTTTTTCTTTTTGTTAATAGTAATAAATAAATAAATAAATAAATTATAGGTTCTATTTCCCTTTGGTGACGATTTAAACAAATATTGTCTATTGTAAAAAACCATGTTTCGTCCTGGGCAACTGTGTTTATTGTCGAAAACCATTTTGGGATTTTACTTAATTGTATTTTTCGCAGGGACCCGTAACGAAAGTAACGAAATTAAAACTATACCAAAAATACATGGGATACCGAAAAGGAAACGAAATATTTCCATAAAAATAGCATCTAGACCTAATTTACATCGCAGATTTCTTCTGGGGTATTTTGGGATTGCCTGACGATTATTTTAAGCCGTCAATGAAAATGATCACCAGGGGAAACTCAATATAACTCAATTTTTTGTATTTTTTTTAAAGGCTTATATTCAAAGTTTGCAGTAACCAGCGATTTTAGTTTACCATCAATCGTAAACATTGTCTCTGTCTTTCCGAAACAAAGTAAACAAATTTTAGAGAGATTTTCATCATGATTGCATGCTTTCGGCATTTGTACTAATCGTAAAATAAAAATGACAATTATTGATTTATGGTATCCAATTAACTTTCAATTTTTCTTCCATAGAAAAACTTGAATGACTATTTTTCTTATGATGTAATTTCAAATTTCTATATACAGTAGGACCTCTCTTATTCTAATTGTCCAGCTTCTCTTATTCTAATCGTTTCCCCACAAGTCTTCTCCCAGTGTCACACGAAAAGTCAACTAAAAATATTCCCACGAATCACAAGCTTGCAAGCAAAGTAAGTGGGGGTAAGGGGAAAATTAGAATAAGAGAAGTCGGTGCCATCTTGAAAAACTTTACTAATTAGAATAAGAGAGGTCCTACTGTAACTTTGGAACCATATAAGATACATACACTTTTTTAGATAATCTAATAAGGTACAACTCGTCTTATGGTAATTTTGTAATGGATAATAACATTATAAAAAAGAAATTCCAAAAAAAAACAAAAAAATCTACTTAATTTTAGTTATTTTTGAACATCCTTTGAATTAAAAAGTATAAAAGTAGTTTACACATATCGGGATTGTCTTTCTGATTAAAAAATTAAGTTTTAATGCCAAAAAACTAGATCTAAATGCTATTTTGATGGAAATATTTACAAAAACCTTTTAAAAAATTGTTTAAATTGAGTTATTTTGAGTTTTCCCCTGGCGATCATTTTTATTGACGGTTTAAAATAATCGTTACGAAATCCCGAAAAGACCCCAGAAGAAATCTGCGATGTGCACGATACTTTTATTTAAACTTGATCGAAGCTCACCGTGTTGTTGGATTATTTAATTCAGTTATAGTGCACACTAATTATAGTCGAAAAAATGGATTTTATTATTGTTTTGAATTTTTGAAATTTGTTAAATTGTACTACACGTTTTATTAATTATTGTAGGAGTCATTTCATCAGGAACTGAGCTATTCAATATTTTGATCATTTTTATTTATTTAATGAATCAACGGCTATAAAGCCTTTTACAAAGAATTAATAATAAAGGCTCATTTTTAAAGAATAACATGTTTATTTACTTATTGAGATCAACGGCACAGATGTACCTTTTACAACAATGTGCCTCGTGGCACTAAATCTGCACAATTTATAAAAATAACAAAAATAACGAAAATATGAATTATAAAAGCCAAAGACTAATTTTAAGACTAAAGCTAATTAAACGGAAAAAAATTAAACGAAAGCTGAAGTAAGTCTTCTTATTGTCGATTTGAACAGAAGTAAACCTAAGCTGCGTATATTCTGCGGTAACATATTCCATTCTCTTTTAACGTGGAATAGTCGGGAAAAAGCCGTAATTAGTTTTATGGAGACCTGCAGACAGGCCTAAAGGAGCACAGGCTATGTGAGACTACTCGATGTTCGAATAAATTAGATATTACGGGACTACGAGTTAAATTGACAATATTATAGGCCAAAAGTAAATCATGGTAATGCTGTAAGGATTTTACAGTAGGGAAATTGAAAACGGTTGCATGATGTTGATAATCGTGGTCAAAAATATGCATTGGGGAACCAGATTTTAAAAGATGTAAAAAATATAAGATATGGATAACAAAAACAAAAATATCAAGGTAAATCTTTGGTGCGTCAGGAATTTTAATACTCTTTAGTATAATCTCCACAAGAGCAATTCAAATACGAAGGAGAGTTCATAATACTCGATGGTAGACAATTCCAAAATCTTATTATTTATTTATTTTCATTAAACGGACCACTCAGGCCCTTACAAACAAAATAATAATATGTAAGAGGTACAAATTTGAGTAAATAATATGTAAAGAATGACGGAATAACAATTATACTTAAAAATAGTTAATACAAATTAAAATTAGTAATGTTTACGGGAAGACTAGATTTAAATAAGCCTATATCTGTAATTGATGTAAGAGTGGCGGGTAAGGCATTCCAAAGACGTCTCAATCTAGTTATCGGAGAAAAGAAATGTAAGTTAGATCCACTTATATCTTCCGCAAGTGTTAGTGGGTTTCTAAACTTATACAAATAGCATCTGTGAGGAAACAGATTTAATAATGCAGGACATAAAATGTTTTCATTCAGAATATTGAAAGTTAGCGTAATATCAAAGTATTGATGTAGTGTTCGTATATTCCAAAGTTTGTATTTCTTTAGTATTGGATGTATTTAGTTATTATGCGTGGAATATAGGAAAAAATAGAGTAGTTCGAACTAATGCTACGCTCTTTATTTGTGATATTTTGGTAATTTGTTATCTTCCCTTTTTTGACCATAATTTATCTTACTGTGCTAAAACTTTCAACCTTCCGACCATTAAATCCATTCATCACACAATCGATAAAGTAATTTACAGACTGTTTTCTCCTGAATTATTAAATTTATTTACTTATCGACCATTTCAACACCAACTTAGATTCGTGACGCTGAAGATAGCAGGAGATTCGAAAAAACTATGGTTTTCAGCCATTAAAATTGCCAAAAACAAATTATTTGTATAAAATTTATCTAAAAATGTTTAAATACAAGTAATTTTTAATAAGAAATTATCCAATTCCACAGTTTTCTTGAATCCGCTGCTGCGAATCTGCTGCTAGCTTCAGCGTCATGAATCTAAGTTGGTGTTGAAAAGGTCGATAAGTAAATAAATGTAATAACTCAGGAGAAGAAAACAGTCTGTAAATTACTTTATCGATTGTGTGATGAATGGATTTAATGGTCGAAAGGTTGAAAGTTTTAGCACAGTATGATAAATTATGGTCAAAAAAGGGAAGATAACAAATTACCAAAATAAAGAGCATAGCGTTAGTTCGAACTACACTATTTTTTCCTATATTCCATGCATAATAACTAAATACATCCAATACTAAAGAAATACAAACTTTGGAATATACGAACACTACATCAATACTTTGATATTACGCTAAACTTTCAATATTCTGAATGAAAACATTTTATGTCCTGCATTATTAAATCTGTTTCCTCACAAATGCTATTTGTATAATTTTAGAAACCCAGAAACACTTGCGGAAGATATTAGTGGATCTAACTTACATTTCTTTTCTCCGATAACTAGATTGAGACGTCTTTGGAATGCCTTACCCGCCACTCTTACATCAATTACAGATATAGGCTTATTTAAATCTAGTCTTCCCGTAAATATTACTAATTTTAATTTCTATTAATTACTTTTAAGTATAATTGTTATTCCGTCATTCTTTATATATTATTTACTCAAATTTGTACCTCTTACATATTATTATTTTGTTTGTAAGGGCCTGAGTGGTCCGTTTAATGAAAATAAATAAATAATAAGATCTTGGAATTGTCTACCATCGAGTATTATGAACTCTCCTTCGTATTTGAATTGCTCTTGTAGAGATTATACTAAAGAGTATTAAAATTCCTGACGCACCAAAGATTTACCTTGATATTTTTGTTTTTGTTATCCATATCTTATATTTTTTACATCTTTTGAAATCTGGTTCCCCAATGCATATTTTTGACCACGATTATCAACATCATGCAACCGTTTTCAATTTCCCTACTGTAAAATCCTTACAGCATTACCATGATTTACTTTTGGCCTATAATATTGTCAATTTAACTCGTAGTCCCGTAATATCTTATTTATTTGAACATCGAGTAATCTCACATAGCCTACGCTCTTTTAGACCTGTCTGCGAGGGTCTCGATAAAACTTTTTTTTTTTTTATTAATTTCCCAGATCATTTACAAGCTGTCTTGTCGACAGTAAGTAAATTTGTTGTATTGTACAATACATAGCGTGTGTGCGATTATCCAGCGATGATCGCATGTCAATAGTCGTTGAAGATGAAAATTTGTCCACCTTTATCTTCTTGTGTCGTTGGGAATTATTGAGACGAGGAATAGCCAACTTGCATTTCTAACTTGCTAGTACATATTTCTTGAGTCTTCTCTTAACTGGTCGTATTCTTCTAATTTGTTGTATCAGCAGATTTGGGTGAGAGATTAGGCGGAGTTTATGCTTTCTGTTGAAGTTTGTGATTTCATCTCTTACCAGTGGCATTTGTAGGTCTTCCCAAATTCTCTCGTTTGGTACAAACCAAGGAGCATCTACTATAGCTCTGAGAACTTTACTTTGGAATCTTTCTAGAATTTCGATGTTTGATTTTGACGCTGAGCTCCAAAGTTGTATGCCATAGGTCCATATTGGTTTTAGGACAGTCTTGTATAATAACAATTTGTTTTCTAGCGATAGTTGTGATCTTCGGTTCATAAGCCAGTACATTTTGTTTAATTTTAAGTTTAGCTGTTTTCGTTTGGTCCATATGTGTGTTTTCCAAGTTAGTCGTCGATCCAAATGCATTCCGAGGTATTTGTTTGTGGAAGTGCAATGTTATACATTGTAACTGAAGGACATGTTTCCCTCCTTAATGTAAATGTTATGTGTATGCATTTGAGCACATTAATTTGAAGTCTCCACTTTGTGAGCCACTTTTCGATCATGTTAAGATGATGCTGACGATGGTTTGATGCAGTAGTTGGATTTGCATGAGAAGATAATATTGCTGTAACCATTGCACTGGGTATCATCAGCAAAAGTGGCTAGCAGCGTATTTTTAGATGTTGGTAGGTCAGAGATGTAGAGAGTGTATAATAATGGGCCTAATACACTTCCTTGTGGTATGCCAGAATTGATTGGATACAGGTCTGAATATTCATCTTGTATTCTAACTTGGAAAAATCTGTTGCTGATGTAGGATTTGAGGATTAGAAACAAGTCACCAGGTAATATTCTTTTCATTTTGCATATTAGCCCTGTGTGCCAAACTTTATCAAAGGCTTGTTGTTGCCAATCGGATCGGTGGAGAGAATTGTTGTGGGCGTCTAATTTTCTTCATTGCTTTCCACAACGAGTAGTCTGTTGCTTCTGTTGCTGTTAGCTTTTCAAGATAATCTTGTATTGCAGAATTCTTTTCTTCTTGGAGTATTTTTTTTAACTGTTTAGCCGCTTTATTGAATTTGGCTTTGTCGTGAGGGGATATCGTGGTTTGTCATCTTTTCCTAGATTTTCTTTTTTCCGCAATTTTTTGGTTGACATATGAAGAACAGGTTCTTTGCTCCGTTGGTTTGAGGACAGGAGTAGCTTCCCACGCTGCTTCTTGTATCTGTTTGTTGAGAGTTTCTATGGCTTTTTCTATTTCTAGTTCAGTTTTGAGTGAAATATTACAATTTGTGTTTTTGTCTAGTATTTCTCTAAATAATGCCCAGTCAGTTTTTTTATTGCAGAGAAATTGTGATTTTTGGGTGTCTTTTATTTGTGAACCTAGTGAAATGATGAACGGGGAGTGGTCTAAAGATAAGTCTAGACATGATTTTGCTTGAATGTGATCTTTTAAAATACCTTTGGTGATACCAAAATCTATAAGATCTGGAACTTTCCTTCGATCTGATGGCCAATACGTAGGTTCACCTGTAGATACTATTTTTAAATTGTTTTCTTGTATCGTTGTGTATAATTGACGACCTCTTGGTGTAGGTATATGGGATCTTGAGCCCCACCATGGATGCTTCGCATTGTAGTCTCCAGCTGCTATAAATCGAGTTCCTAATGTTTCAAAGAATCGGGTGAACTGATGTGATTTTATGTTATGCTTGGGTGGACAGTAGATTGCACAACATGTGATTTGACCGATATAGTCTTCAATCACTATGTTAGTTGCTTGCAGGAATTCTTCTTGATAATTTTCAGTTGCATGATGCTTGATAGATGATTTAATAATTATTGCTGTGCCACCATGAGCAGTTCCATCTGGATGTAGCGTGTTATATATACTGTAGTTAGGAATTTTTAAGTAACTTTTTTTTGTGAAATGTGTTTCGGAGATTAGCATAATATCTATATTTTGGTTAATTAAGAAAGCTTTTAGTTCTTGATTTCTCTGAACCAAGCCATTGGCATTCCATACAGCGATCTTACTAATTCTTTTAGCCATTATTTAATTTTTGATACTAACGCCATCAAGATGTTTAACATGTCGTCCATTCGTTTGATAAGTTGCGTCATCATTTTCTCTAAATTATTGGTTACCTGATTTTGCTGGTTTTCCTGTAGTGGTGTTATTGTATCTGGTTGTGCGTCATTTTTTACTGCTTGTGCATATGATGTATTAGGTGAGACAGATGTCGTCGAAAGACCTACTCGTATATTTTGGAGTGTGTTTGTTGTTAGATTTGTATTTTTTCTTAGTTTCGGAAACATTTTTTGTTGGAGTTGTTTACGAACTGTGCAGCCTTTATAACTCGCAGGATGGTTACCCCCACAATTATAACATATTACATCATTTGTTTTTTCTTTTCTGGGACAGTCTTGAGTGAGAGAACTTTGTGCGCATTTCACGCATTTAGGAGATTTGAAGCAATAACTTTTTGTGTGTCCATACGCCTGGCATCTCATGCATTGGGGAATATCTCTTTTCTTCCTGGGCTGTTCGAAGCTTATTATGGAGTTTAATAAGCATTTAATTTCGTATATTTCTTTGTTATTGTCACGAGGTTCGAGTTCGACTATAAACAAAGGCAATGGCCTCTTTGATTTAAATTCAAGAATGTTATGTTTTCGACTTTATGATTGTGCTGTTCGATGTTGTGAGTCAACTCTTTTAAATCGACTGACCAGTGCATATTTCTTAGTATAACTTTGAAACTTTTGTTTTGTTTACGTTGGTATGTATAGAATTCGGTTTGTTTTGATTTTAATGCTTCAATTACAGGAAGATATTTTTCCGTCATGGATAACTGTATTTTTACTCGATCATTATTTAGTATTTTTAACATATAATTATCCTTAGCTATGGAGTCTAGTAATTCGCACAATGGCCGAATGTTTTTAACTCCACTCACAAAGATTGGCGGGGATTTGATTGTAGATTTCGGTATATTATTGTTTCCTTCGTTGACATTTTCTTCTTCCGATAATTGTGCATATTGGTTTTCTGTTGTTACTGGATTCAGCCAATAGTTATTTTTGACAGCCTGTCTTTTGCCAGTACTTACATTTGTGGGGCTATTCATAGGTCTCTTTTTATTTTTAACACGTTCCCATTCCTGTTCATTGGTGTCCTTCGCTGAATTGTCAACCTTTTGGTTATTTTTTTCTTGTTCCATGTTGAGAAATAACATTTTTATAATTTAGGCCAGATTGGCCGTTTATATTTTGCCGTTTCACTCACTATCTTAATTTACTTTATTTTATAATTTAACAATTTCATTTATTGAATATTGTTGTCTTACGCTAGCACTACGGGAAGTCGCCTGTACGATCGACTTATTTGTTTACATACGTCCGTGCTCTGGGAGAGTTCGAACAATACTGAAAAACTAATTGCAGCTTTTTCTTGACTATTCCACGTTAAAAGAGAATGGAATATGTTACCGCACAATGTACGCAGCTTAGGTTTACTTCTGTTCAAATCGACAATAAGAAGACTTACTTCAGCTTTTGTTTAATTTTTTCCCATTTAATTAGCTTTAGTCTTAAAATTAATCTTTGGCTTTTGTAATATGTATTTTCTGTATTTTGTTATCTTTATAAATAGTATAGACTTAGTGCCACGAGGCACATTGTAAAAGGCACGTCTGTGCCGTTGATCTCAATAAATAAATAAATAAATTTAAATTCAAATTTGTGATAACATTACGCACTTGTCTTTTAAATACAGTGATTTCATTTAAAGAAGCGAGAGAATCAGATGCACTGTAAAAATCAAAATTAAATTTATACTGCACTGATAAAATTCGGACATCAAATTTGTTTAATAATACTACATTGAATGTAGGGTTATTTTCCGAATTCAGGTTCAAGACTGCGTTGTAAATTTACGTTGCGTATCGGAAATGTACCAAATTGTGTACTTTTACTATTGTTGTGAGTAATTTGGACTATAATTTTACAAATCGAGAACAAATATCCAAGATTATATGAAAATTAACGATTCGAAAGTTACAAAGTTACAATATTCCTCATTGTAAATTTATTATGTAGAAAGTGGATAATTTTTTTGTCCATACTCAATGTTGTAAAATTCGTTTTGATTTTCTACTGTGTAGCATATTCCAGAATCTTCTTAAACTTTTGAAGAATAGTACAAAAAATTAGTTAAGCAAGTAGCTTTGACTAGTTTTAAAGTATTTCTAATATTGTAAGATTTAGGAAACATAATTAATAATTAACAAAATTAATTCGGTTTTAAACCGGGCTTATGACCTACCAGGATGTTTATAAAAATTGTTTAAGATATTAAAATGCTATAGTTTGAAGATATCTACACATTTCTAACACCTTACTTGGATTCCCAAACGCTAGTCTGTGTTAAAACATCTATAATCTCAACTAGTAATAATATTAACAACAAAAAGAAAAAAAGATAAAAAATAAAAAATAATAACGACATTCATAATTATAAGACTAATAAAATTATATTATACTACAATTTCGACTTAACAGTTATTTGGAATAAACTAAATAAAAATAAAATAAAAATATTATATACCAGTTTATTCCAAATAACTGTTAAAATCGAATTTGTAGTATAATATAATTTTATTAGTCTTATAATTATGAATGTTAATATCTTATGAATGTTAATAACATTTTAATATCTTAAACAATTTTTATAAAGATCCTGGTAGGTCATAAGCCCGGTTTAAAACCAATTTAATTTTGTTAATTTCCAAAAAAAAAACTATCGTAATAATTAAATTTTATTATAATTAATAATTTCTTTTCTCGTTATTAATATTGAATAAATATAAACAATCGATGATAAATAGTTTAATTTAATTTATCAATCATTATTTTGACCTTAACAGTATATGGGTGATTCTCCAAAAACAGGGCATTTTCAAGAATGAAAATTTTTTTTTTAACTTACTGTAATTTCGTTTTTTTTTTAATGGATTCTTGCTTATTAGCACCAAGTTAAGTTATTGTTAAAGTAGTCGCGCTACAAAATTATTTTAAAGGAAAGGGGAAGACATTTACTATGATGCATTTTCATACGGCTATATAAACCAACAATTGCTTATTAAAAACTTGAAAAAAAATAACTCTAAAGAGTCAAAAACATAATGTACATATCTGATTTCGTGCATTTTTGTGAATAAATGAAAATTATTTATTAAGTAATTAAAAAATTAAGAAAAACACATGAATTTTTGAAGAAGTTTTAGACAAAATAAATTTATTAAAGTTAATGTGTCGTTGGTTAGTAACTACAATGATAATATTATATTCATAATTTTAATAAATAATATTATTTCATAATAAACTTGATTCATAATGTAACAAATCGTACCTGATACGCCAAATGTTTGGTAACGACAATGAAGGCGACGACAATGAAAATTTGTAAAAAAATCCAATTTTACATATTTTAAACAATAATAAATTAAAAAACAAATTGCCAGTAACGTTTATTCCTTTAATCTTTAAGTTTTCATCGTTTTTTAATTGCTGTTTGTATAAAAATACCAAAATTAGGACAGGTGACGACAATTAATTTAATAAAAATACGTGGTATTTTTATACAGTTTTTACTTGTTCATGAGGTAAATATGTTCTCTTTTCAATTTTCTATGGAGGATTAGTAAAGTGTAGTGTTTCTTCTTTGATTTTCTCATAAGTTTTAGTAAAAAAGTTAATTATTTCCAGTTCATTTATACCAGTTTACGCATTGTCGTTACCTCATAGAAATTTCTCAAGACATTAATATTTCAATAATTATAAGTATATATATTGATTTAATTAAATATTATACAGAGAGAAATTGTATAGTTTGAGCTGTACTATAGAAATATTATTTGAATAAATTAAAATAATTCGTTTCTTAATAGCGCTAATATTTTAAAGTTTTGAACTTAGACGTTTGGACATATCACAAATGCTACTTTTAGTCTTTAAATATCATTTTACACCAGTTTTTTTGTAACAAAAGTATTATTTTTTCAAATTAACATGGGCCAGGGATATTTATTTAACATTTCTATCCAAATTTAATAATTTATTGTCAAAGTTTTTATAAGATATAACGTAAAGACACGAAAATGCCCTGCTTCCGGAGAATCACCCATATTGTAAGATTTAGTTTTAAAGGAAAATAAGTTAATTATAAATAAATAAATTTTTATGTGTGATATTTTGACGCACATTATTTTGATGGTTACTTAACATTTGAAGATACTTAATCATAATTACAATTACTTATTTTTTAAATAATTTGTAAAAATGATTGTATGTTTGCAAAAAAAAATGAATCTAGTATATATTTTAGTATACATATTTAGAAGACTGCTTAAATTATTTTATTTATATTATTATATTATATAAAATGTAAACCTTTGTCCACTTTTATGACACTGAAACTAGCCGCAGATTCGAAAAAAAGAATGGGCCTCAATTAAAAAAAAGGCATTTTTTTAAAAAGCAACAACTCTGAGATGTCCTTTCACTCATACACTACCGGCCAAAAGTTCGTGAACGTTCTGAATTTTTTAAATCATCCAATAATGCGTTCTATTTCTGAATCGTTAACGATAATGATAAAACTCATATGATGTCTTTTAAAGTACACAAATAAAGCTTTCAATTGGTGCATTTAGTTTTACTTGAGACGTTATAGTTTCGTAGTTGTCAAATTTTAAAAATGTTAAAATTTGCAATTTTTTTCTTTCGACTGTAAACACTAACAAAAAGTCTAAAAAATGTTTCTGCATACAGTCAATTTTTGTCTAAATACTACAATTCAAGGGCTTTAAAATGGCTCTTGCGAAAAGTCGATACGATTTTGTGTTCTTGAGTTATGATTTTTTGAAAATTGCCAGTTTACCTCATTTTGTCAGAATTCTATGGAAAAAGGCAAAAAGTTGATAACTCAAAAAAATAGTAACTCTGACCAAAAAAAATCGTATGTACTTTTTACAAGAGTTATGTCAAAGCTCTTGAATTATAGTATTTAGCAAAAAATTGGAAATATACAGAAAAATTTATTAGACTTTTTGTTAGTGTTAAAAGTCGAAAGAAAAAAATGGCAAATTTTAACATTTTTAAAATTTGACAACTGGGAAACTATAACGTCTGAAATAAAACTAAATGCACTAGTTGAAAGCTTTATTTGTGTACTTTAAAAGACATCTAATGAGTTTTATCATTATCGTTAAGGATTCGAAGGTAGAACGCATTATTTGATGAGTTAAAAAATTCAGAGCGTTCATGAACTTTTGGCCGGTAGTGTAAGTAAAAATAATTGAATAGTTGCAATGAAATAAACAATTTTTACTACTATTCCGAATCTGCGGCTAGTTTCAGTTTCATTCCACTTTTGTCTATATATTTCATATTAAGAATAAAGATTAAAAATCAATTTTTTTAGGTTGTAACTTTTGTTTGTAACATTCCAGGAACATCACCTCCAACGAGCAATATGCACAGGCTTAATCATTCCCACCCCAGAGGTGACCGATTTGGCAGATGTCGATGCTTACGACAAAATATACCCAGCCGACTACAAACTGCCTCGACAACTCATACACATGCAACGTAATATCGCTTAAGTTATCTTACACATTGACGTATTACGAACGATTAATATTCACGTTGGATTTTCAGCATTCGCAATGGAACAAGATATACCAGATTACGATATGGACTCGGAAGACGAAAGGTGGGTAGGGGTTCAAAGTCGTAAAATGGATCTTACGCCGCTGCAGTTTGAAGAGATGATGGATCGGTTAGAGAAGAGCTCGGAGCAGACAGTTGTTACTTTAAACGAAGCAAAAGCGCTTCTGAAAGAAGACGACGATCTGATTATTGCTGTTTTTGATTACTGGTTAAATAAACGTCTTAAAACGGTATAACTTTTTTACTAAATAAAAAATACAAAGGAATGTTACCAATTGAGTTAAACGATTGGTTTATTATTTTACAGCAACATCCGCTTTTGTTGTCCGTCAAAACTGAACATCGTCTCGGATCCGCGGCGAACAATCCTTACTTAGCTTTCCGGAGAAGAAAAGAAAAGGTACAAACGCGTAAAATCCGAAAGAATGATGAAACAAGCTACGAAAAGATGCTCAAGCTTCGCAGAGATCTCACTAGGGCTGTCACGCTGCTTGAATTGGTAAAACGCCGGGAAAAGACGAAGCGAGAACTTTTACATCTCACGATCGAAGTGTACGAGAAAAGGTAAGAAACTTAAAATTAGCAAAATCATTTTTGTTCCATTATAATAATAATAATAGCAGGACTCCCAGTCAGTCTCTTTTTTCGACTTTAGTCCCTTTTACATCCTCTTTTTAACATTTCAAATTTAAATTGTCCTTCTGCAGCTTTTTATGTCTTGTTTTTTGTGTGTAAATAAATGTTTGATTAAGAAAAGCAATTCGTTTTTCAAATCCGAAGAAATATGACAATATTACTTACGTTTTAACTTGGGAGAAACTAAAAAATAGTATGAAGCCATTCAAAATGATATCCATATTGTTTTTATCTATAAGTTATTTTATAATGTACAGTATGCAACAAAAATTATATGATTATTTTTTTTTCTCTATTTAATTAAAAAACTTTGTCAAAATGTTTTGAGAAACGATTACTTTTGTTTAACAATTGTTCAATGTTTGCGACAGGTATCAAGCGCAAGACTATACCGGGCAGATACTTGCGGACGTATCAACTCTCAAAGCATCAAGACCGGCGTTTGCTCCTCTTTTCACAAATCAATTCGGCGTTCATCAGAATTGGACAAACAAAGTTTGTACAAAAGTAAGTGGACTGTCATGTTCGCTTCTTTTCGATAGCCAATTAAATTCTTGTTTTTTCTCAGGACGATGTTGTGCCGAGAAAAGAAAAACGACAGTACAAGAAACGAAAGCACAAAGCAGAAGTCAGAGGCGTGTTGGAGGAAGGCAATGTACGTAGCGGTTCGGGTAGTAGTAGCGGCCGAGGGACTCGTGTAGCTCTTGGAAGCGGGCTGGACCCGCTGGTAAGTTCGGACGAAGACAGTCCGCTTCCATCCCATTCGCATTCTCAGCCTCCGCCACCCTCGGATCGTGACGAGGAGGAATTGCCGGACGAGGGACAGTTCGTGTTTAGGCGGAATCGAACCAATAATTATTTACCGGTAAATATTTCATATAATGAAACTTAGTCGGAACAGTTGTACAAGTGTATGTTTCTTAATCCAATGCGGTATTTATTGTTGCCAGCCTGTATCAGGTGGGTTCGGAAACTGGCCTTGGTGCGACAGGAGCGAAGGGGGCATAGCGGATAAGAAGTACAGGTTCGCACTTACCAGTATCAGTAAACCGACACCTAGATGTATCGGTCTCGCGCGACGAAGGGTCGGTCGAGGTGGCAGGTAAGACAAAATTAAAATATTTACGCATCATAACCTCAAAATGTATTTTTGTTACAAATTTGATAAACAGTACAAAGAATTTATGTTTTATACGATTGTTAAACAGAATCATATTGACCTAACCTCAAAATGCATTTAATAATACAAATTTGATAAAAAGTACAAAGAATTTATGTTTTATACGATTGTTAAACAGAATCATATTGACCTAACCTCAAAATGTATCTAATAATTGTTACAAATTTGATAAACAGTGCAAAGAATTGATGTTTGTTAAACAGAATCATATTGACCTAACCTCAAAATGTATCTAATAATTGTTACAAATTTGATAAACAGTGCAAAGAATTGATGTTTGTTAAACAGAATCATATTGACCTAACCTCAAAATGTATTTTGTTACAAATTTGATAAAATGTACAAAGAATTTATGTTTTATACGATTGTTAAACAGAATCATATAGACCTAACCTCAAAATGTATCTAATATTACAAATTTGATAAAAAGAAAAGAGAATTGATGTTTTATACAATTGTTAAACAAAATCATATTGACCTAACCTCAAAATGTATCTAATATTACAAATTTGATAAAAAGAAAAGAGAATTTATGTTTTATACGATTGTTAAACAGAATCATACTGACCTAACCTCAAAATGTATTTTGTTACAAATTTGATAAACAGTACAAAGAATTTATGTTTTATACGATTGTTAAACAGAATCATATTGACCTAACCTCAAAATGTATCTAATATTACAAATTTGATAAAAAGAAAAGAGAATTTATGTTTTAAACGATTGTTAAACAGAATCATATTGGATCGTTGTTCGGGTAACATCGACGACATCTTGTCCTCGTTGGATTTCACGATCATAGACGGGGTACAACCAAAAGTCGAAGCAACGGATCCGACTGTAACGGCAGCAACAACAATTCCTGTAAAGAAAGAATGGTGCGTAATTGAAAGTCATTAAGAATGTTTGAGGTTATGTATTAACGCTGTCGTTCGGTAGGTTGCACTTTCGACCAAAGACACCGCCAGCGAAGGAGGAAAGCCCGAGCGAGGAAAGTAGCAGCGACACCGATACGGAAGTGGAGCATCGGTTGGAAGAGCCGCTTCCCTATCCGTTCCCGCCGGAAGCGACGTCGATCTGCGTGGATGTGGAGACGGATCGACCCGGGGACGAGCCGCCCTTCACCTCCGAGTTCAACATTACGGACTACTTCCCCACGGACTCGATAGCGGACTTGGAACTGACGTTGAGCTCCGACTTAAGTGCGGGACTGTCGGACAATGCCGAATGGCGGACAGGCGACCTTGGCTGCTCGCGATTCGTAGTGATGCCCGAGGCACAGACCCGGGCCTCGTGCAGTGGTAGTGGTAATAGTGTAAATATCCCGATGCCGTCGTCATCGTGCGCGACGTCGTCGACCCAGAGTAGTGCAGGCCTCGAGGCCCCGTCGAATCACCAATCGAAGCAACACAGACAATTGAACAGTAGCAACACTGCCTCGATACTGTCGAAATCCCTTACTAGTCCAACGAACAACAGGAGCGGCGGCAGGGCGTTCGGCAGCACCTCCAACTTTGGCAACGGCCACCAGAACGGTCCTACGACGCACATCCACAACTCCAACAGCCTGTCGAACAGCTCGTCGATGCCCCTGGTTAACAATCAGTCGACGATACTGCTGCCGCAGAAACATCCGCCGTCTAACCTCTTGCCGGGCTTCAACAAGCTGGCGAGTCTCGCTAGGCAGCCGCAGAATCAGGCGCAGCAAATCCCAACGGCCGGGGAAATTACGCTTAATAGTAATAGGTTAGTGGAACCTTTCTGTTAAAGTTATTTTCTCGTAAATGCATGATTTTAATAAGCTTATCAAGAGTAATATTGAATGTATTAAATTAATTTGAATATTCAATAATACTAGCGATGAGATTTTTCATTTCATTTATTTCATTATCAAACATCTACAAATTCTTATATACACTAGGTATAGTTGAAAGATGGTAACAAGAGATGTTTAGAGCTCACATAAGTTCTTCTGGGAACTTGTCTGTGAGAAAATACTTACATACTAATATAACAATTGGTAAAAAAAAAAATATAATATAATAACGTAATATATGTTGACAGAAAAATGTTTTATAAAACTATGTAGAGATTAACTAGTAGTAGTAGTAGTATTAAATCATTTATTTTGGCTCGAGATAGACACCTCTTAGCCAACCATACAAAATACATAGGATTAAATGTACAAAGAAATCAAGAAAAAGAAATACAAAACAAACACTAATGCCGCAGTCAACGCACAATATTATATGTAGAATTAATAGAATAAACAGATACATGTAGGCCGCAATGAGTTACAAATTAATGCTAATAACAAAATAATAATAAAATCCCCTAAACGTTACAAGTCATTCTAGTTTCGGCAGGACCTGACGCTTATCCTTATTAGCATTTAATAAAAAAGTGTACAACTTATTTTTAAAGACTTCATTCGACATAGTACAGCGTATAGAACTAGGTAGGATATTCCATAACCTAGATGAAGTAATTATAAACGAAGTCGAATAGGTTTTATTTCGAGATAGCGGAATACGAAGTACATTATGACCCGGTCTCAACGTAATCGGTGTGCGCGTCTCTCTCCATATATATTTACGATACAAATAATCAGGTTTTTCGGTAGCCAGTATTTGGTGTGTTAGTGATCCAATTGTATGAAGTCTACGGCTGGCGCTAGTCAGCCAGCCTAGCTGATCACGGTGTGTCTTAACCCATTAAGGACGGGAGACGCACATATTTACGTTGATTTTCGACCTCCATTCTCAACAGGAAATAAAATTAATATTGACTTAAAAGTGACCAACCCTACCATTTTCTAGTATGCTCTTTCGATTGGCGTAGTCAAAATTGCATTTAAATTGATTTAAAAACCAATATGGCGCATTTAAAATAAAAAAATGAACAAAATTTCGTGTGTTTCGTTTTTGTGAATTTTTTTTCCTATCAATAACGTTACCAGATCGATGCCTTTCTGCAACCAAAAGTGCACAAAATATATGAACTTCAACTAGGAATTTTCTTGTTTTGCCCTGAATCAACATAACCTCTTCAAAACGTCAATATGTCGAAAAAATAAACCTTATTCTATCAATTATGAACATCATTGATGAAATTCGCATCTCCAGTGGTATTATTTTCCCTAAAACGGAGCTCCAGGGGTTTTCGAAGTTGCTGATCAGCAATTTGAGGTTAGATTTTTAAAATTCAAGATGGCGGATCCAATATGGTGGACTGAAATTCACTAAAATGCTTTAAAATCGCGATAAAATGCGTATACGGGATTTTTTGGGGTTGTTCATCACGAATTTGAGGCTAGATTTTTAAAATTCAAGATGGTGGATCCGATATGGCCGACCGTATTTCATGAAATAATTCAAGATCATGCGATAATGTTTATACGGGAATTTTCTATAGTCATCAAGACAAAAATTTGTCAAAACAATTCATCAATTTTTTCGACATATTGACGTTTTGAAGAGGTTATGTTGATTCAGGGCAAAACAAGAAAATTCCTAGTTGAAGTTCATATATTTTGTGCACTTTTGGTTGCAGAAAGGCATCGATCTGGTAACGTTATTGATAGGAAAAAAAATTCACAAAAACGAAACACACGAAATTTTGTTCATTTTTTTATTTAAAATGCGCCATATTGGTTTTTAAATCAATTTAAATGCAATTTTGACAACGCCAATCGAAAGAGCATACTCGAAAATGGTAGGGTTGGTCACTTTTAAGTCAATATTAATTTTATTTCCTGTTGAGAATGGAGGTCGAAAATCAACGTAAATATGTGCGTCTCCCGTCCTTAATGGGTTAACGCACTTTAACTCAAAAGTTCTCCCACTGTCAATATTCTTGTGAACATTGAATCTGGACATTATTAGAAGTATTTTAACAAAAAAATCAAAATCTTTCATCGAGCCGTTTTCGAGAAAATCGACTTTTTAGGTTAAAAAAATAGAATTTTTAGATTTATATTTAAAATATGTGCTCTAACTGTATTTAACCTACTGTACATTAAATCTAGATAGTTTTTTTGAAAAATATATGATGTTTCATAAAACCAGTTTTTAAAAAATCGATTTTTTATGTAAAAATTTGGAATTTTTTGACAAATCACAAGAAAGGAGCAATAGTAATTATAAAAACGGATCATTATTTTAATCAATTATATGTACTAAATTTTAAATAATAATAATAATAATTTCTAACACAATTCAAAACTTTATTTGATACCTATTTAAATGTTAAAACAATACATAACAAATTTTACAAACGTGTATTTATCACACGTGGGTACAGCATACACATGTTTTTCATATGTGAATACTGTTATATTCACAGACAGCTCGTAACAGCTTCTGGGAATAATCTGGATGATTATGTGAAATCTTATTTTTTTCCCAGATAGTTTTGAAGTCATGATGTACAGCCTCCAAATTTTTAGATAAAAAATTGATATTTACATATAAAAAACTTGTGTTATCAGTACCCATGTGTGATTAACACACGTTTCTAAAGCTTGTTATGTATTGTTTTAACATTTAAATAGGTGTCAAATAAAGTTTTTAATTATGTTAGAAATTATTATTATTATTTAAAATTTAGGACATATAATTTATTAAAATAATGATCCGTTTTTATAATTACTATTGTTCCTTTATTGTAATTCTGCAAAAAATTCCAAATTTTGACATAAAAAATCGATTTTTTAAAAGTTGGCTACATGAAACATCATATATTTTTCAAAAAAACTATCTAGATTTAATGTGCAGTAGATTAAATACAGTTAGAGCACATATTTTAAATATAGATCTAAAAATTCTATTTTTTTAACCTAAAAAGTCGATTTGCTCGAAAACGGCTCGATGAAAGATTTTGATTTTTTTGTGAAAATACTTCTAATAATGTCCAGATTCAATATCCACAAGAATATTTACAGTGGGAGAACTTTTGAGTTAAAGTGCGTTAAGACACACCGTGTGATGTCTGTAGGAATTAATGTGATTGTATCTTCTGAGGCCGAAAATAAATCTGATACAAGCATTATACGTTCTTTCAACTCTCAAACTCATGACGGAATCTTCATTATAAACAGCCGCACGATAATCGAGGTGCGGTATTATGAGTGCCTGACATAATTGGATCTTGAGCGAATTATTGTCTGGCACCAGCAAACTATTGTCTGGTCTGACATAAATTGTTGGTAATCATAATGATATGTCTCGAAGAGTTAGAAAATCTTGTAGCTTGTTATACGATGATCTCTTGGAATTATAGCCATAAAGTTGTTCTCCGAGAGTCTTCGGAAGCTTATTAAATAAGGATGGTGCTCTATAATCGTGTGATTTTGTTTAAATTGCAGGAGTTTATGTGTTATATAATAGTTAATTGATACATTTTGCCTACATTTAATGTCCCAGTTAAGTTGTAAAGTTCAATTGTTGGATAGGTGCATTCTTTAATCGTGATAATTTTTAGTATTTTTCGGTTGAAAATTTCTAAGGGTTTAAGGTGGTTGTACCCCAACTGCACAGTTCAAAGTAGCGAGTAACGTAAAAATTGAATAAAATATAGAATTGTTTATGCTAATAATATTATTAAGTGAAATTACCACCAGCATATTACTAATTGCATAAAAATCTTCAATTATAATAACACGAGTTAAAAATAAATAGTAGTCCACGTTCCAACGTTATAAACGTGGCAACGCCGTGTCGGCTTCTTCGTGTTTACATTTTGTTTTAGTTCGCTTCCGAAATCAACGGTTTGCAAAATATCGGAGGCGAACTATATTTACGCAATGAAAAGTTAGATACGCTTATTATTCGGGATGCATTACAAGCATTTTATGAATTTTTGTGCAAAATCGGTAAAAATAAGCAATGTATATCGATTGCACATAATGCATCTTTCGATACCTCTTTTTTTTAAGGGAATGTGTAAAATATTCCTTAATAGACGATTTTAAATCTATTATTTATGGATTTTGTGATAGTCTGCAATTATTTAGACAAAAGTTTCCCGAGCGCAAAGGAAAAGACATGTGCACCCTGTCAAAATTGGCAGAAGATTTATTAGAACGCTAACCTACTAACGGTTACCATGACGCTGTTTTTTATTTTTTTGCAAAAATTAGTGACTAAAAATATTCTTAAAATAGCAATACTAAAAAACGTAAAAAAAATTGTTAAAATAGTTTGTACGAATATATTTATTCAAATATGTTTTTATTACAATAAATTGATTAGGATTTTTATTGACAATTGTGTTTTTAATGTTCCACTTGACAAAATCATATTTCGATCATTTTGAATTGAGCAGCGCGAGACGCTGTCGTGCGCCGTTGCCACATATATTTTTCGCTTACCAGCTGTTCGGCGAGTTACCCCGAAAATAAAATAATTCTGATATTTGGATTGAAATTTCTCTACAACTGTACGGTGGGCATTTAAAAAAAAATGGTGTTCTCTTCACAGAGCATTTATCAAGTTTTGTGTGAAATTTGGAGCGAATAGCAATACTACATCAGGCACAAAAAAATAGAAACATACGATTTGTCGTTGTTGGCGCCATTAGCCCCGTGCGAATCAACGTGAATTGAGCAAACTTTGAACTCGATTATCTCAGAAACTGTACGATAAATCAACCTGAAATTTTACGTGCGCATTGTTTGATACATGAACTACTTTTGCTGAAAATTTCAACTCTTTCTCAATACTTTTGATTTAGGGTACAACTACCTTAATTAATCTTTCACTAGTTCCACTCCAGACGAAGATACCATAGCTCCAGACTGCTTGGCATATACTCCTGTGATTATTAGTTTTTTACTTAGTACATTACGCAGAGACTTAATTTCCGTATTGTATTATTTATGTGGTATTTCCAACATAAATGTGCATCAATTTCTATTCCAAGATATTTTGTGGATTTAACGATAGCTATACTTTTGCATGTTTTACAATTCGCTGGTGCGGAACAGTCCGATTCATGCAATACAATGGTGTTTAGTTTTGGTATGCTGTCTTTGCAGCATCCAAAGGTGATACAAACTGTTTTTTTTTTATAGTTTAACGTTAGTTTGTTTGAAGCAAGCCAATTTTTAATACGTATAAAATCTTTAGATGCATTATCCAAGACGTGTTTCCAAGATGCACCTTCAAAATATAAGAATGTGTCGTCAGCATACACTGTAAAAAATCCCTTTGTAAAATTACTATGGAGTTGTAAAATTAAACCACAGTTTTACTAGAGAAAGTTGAAAATTACAACTCTGAAAAATGTAAAATTCCTATTTGGTTAGGTATTGTACCACTGCAATAGTAATATAACAACAAAATTGTAAAATTGCTATTCTCAGAGTGGGTCCTAATAATTACCTATTCTGAGAGTAGTAATTTTACTACCCTGAAAGTTGTCCTTTTACTACTTTAGAAGCAGTAAATTTACAAGATTAATTTAATTTTACTATTCTGGAAGCTGTAAATTTACAAACTCAATGTTAATTTTACAATTTTCCTAGGGATTTTACTACTCTCGGAGTGGGTCATAGAAGTTACCTACTCTCAGAGCAGTAATTTTACAAAAGGATTTTTTACAGTGTATGCAATGATTTTTCCTCTTGTTTCCACAGTAAAAAGATCGTTACACAGTAAAAAATCGCGTTGTAAAATAACTACACTGAGAGTAGGTAATTTTTGCGACCCACTCTGAGAGTAGTAAAATCCCTAGGAAATTTGTGAAATTACTACCCTGCGAAAAATTTTAGGTAGGATTCTCATGAGAATCACACGAGAATTTGAAATAAGAACCCTGCCCTATTGAAAAATCCATGTAGATTCCATATGGATTTTCCATGTGGATTCCACGTGGATTGATGTGGATTCGTATGGATTTTTTCATGTGGATTCCACATGGATTTTTGATATTGATTTTCATGTGGATTTTCCACACAACAACAACGATTTCTACAAAGCGTACAATGTATGTAGAGAAAATCCATATAGAATCCACATCAAATATCCACATAGAATCCGTATGGAACTCCACATGAAAAATCCATGTGGAATCCACACCTGAAATCCACAAGGAATTCACGTGGAAACCCCATATGGAAATACACATAAAGAATCCATATAGATTCCACATAAAATACACGTGGAAAATCCAAATGAAAATCCATATAGAATCCACATAGAATCCGTATGGAACTCCACATAAAAAATCCATATGGAGTCCATACCTGAAATCCACAAGGAATTCATGTGGAAAACCCATATGGAAATACACATAAAGAATCCATATAGATTCCACATAAAATACACGTGGAAAATTCACATGAAAATCCATATAGAATCCACATCAAAAATCCACATAGAATCCGTATGGAACTCCACATCAAAAATCCATATGGAATCCACACCTGAAATCCACAAGGAATTCATGTGGAAAACCCATATGGAAATACACATAAAGAATCCATATAGATTCCACATAAAATACACGTGGAAAACCCACATGAAAATCCGCATAAAAAATCCATATAGAATCCACATCAAAAATACACATAGAATCCGTATGGAACTCCACATAAAAAATCCATATGGAATCCATAAGGAATTCATGTGGAAAACCCATATGGAAATACACATAAAGAATCCATATAGATTCCACATAAAATACACGTGGAAAACTCACATGAAAATCCGCATAAAAAATCCATATAGAATCGACATCAAAAATACACATAGAATCCGTATGGAACTCCACATAAAAAATCCATATGGAATCCATAAGGAATTCATGTGGAAAACCCATATGGAAATACACATAAAGAATCCATATAGATTCCACATAAAATACACGTGGAAAACCCACATGAAAATCCGCATAAAAAATCCATATAGAATCCACATCAAAAATACACATAGAATCCGTATGGAACTCCACATAAAAAATCCATATGGAATCCATAAGGAATTCATGTGGAAAACCCATATGGAAATACACATAAAGAATCCATATAGATTCCACATAAAATACACGTGGAAAACCCACATGAAAATCCACATAAAAAATCCATATAGAATCCACATCAAAAATACACATAGAATCCGTATGGAACTCCACATAAAAAATCCATATGGAATCCACAAGGAATTCATGTGGAAAACCCATATGGAAATACACATAAAGAATCCATATAGATTCCACATGAAATACACGTGGAAAATCCACATGAAAATCCATATAAAAAATCCATATGGAATCCACATCAAAAATCCATATGGAATCCAGACGAGTCCACATGGAATCCACATCAATCCACATGGAATCCATATGGAAAGTCCATAATGAAAATCCATATAGAATCCACATGGATTTTTTCAATAGGGTGTAAATTTCATATAAATGTTGTATAGTACTCGCACTATGTTACGGAAACACTATTCGACAATATTTGAGATTTGTATGGAAATTGACCCGATTGTGATGAATTTTTTATGTAATTTCCATAAAATTTCAACTCAAAACATTCATTATTATACTCTCATAAAACTACCTATTACATTATTTTCTTTCGTGTAATAAAACTTTACATATTCCGTACGATACTTGTATGACTAATATAGATGTATATAACGTATATTTACGACAACTATAAGGCACTTGTTTCAATTTTTGATGAGATTCTCATAAGAATCCTACTTAAAATTTTTCGCAGGGTACCGCACTTGTAAATTTACATAGGCGGATAGTAATTTTACATAGCTTGTAATACGAGGTTAAAATTTACAACAGCGTTGTAAAATTACAGTTTTCTGATTGAAATTAACAAGCGCAAATTACAATTTACCTTATAATTTTACACATTTTATATTTTCGGGCATTTCAGGTGAGGTTAGGTTCTGATCTTTTGTATATTTCAGTATTTTCGCGGTTAACTTGTAAATTTTGAAAAATATTGTTGGGCAAAGGATAACATGGAAAATAAAATGATATAGTGCGTATGCGTAAGGATTGTATTAAATACTTTATTTTATTTCTCTTTCGTGGCATCCCAGCAAACGAAAATGGATTAAAGTAAATTGAAAATTTGAATTTTTTTGAATCCGGATTCTTAATTCCGTGTAAAGAATTTAAATAAATTAGAATGTTCAGGGTTAAATAATTTTCTATTCATACTGGGTAATTGAAGCGTATAATCATTTTGCATTGAAAAAGATTCAAAATATCAATTAATCTCTATCAATGAAGTGAACATAACCTTAAAATGAATTCTTTCGAATTCTGATTTTCCATTCTTACCATTTTTCCATTATTACGGAAAAACTTGTTATCGGGACTGTTGAAATGATACACTTAAAAAGTGTTAAGTGTATAGAAAGCGATATCTTCTTTATACCAATTACGAATATCAACAGCAAAATTATGTATTTGAGATTAGAAAAACAAGCTTTCGTGTCGCACATACCAAATGTGTTCGAAGCCGACTAAACCTGTCAGTCGGTATCAACACTTTTTAACTACTTTGTAAATAAATAATATTTGATAAATATATCTTTTATGTACTTTGTTATTAAGTAGGTACTAGAATAAATTGTGAATATAAACAATTACTCTTGTTCTATTTATTTACTTTTGTGCGTACCGAGTGGATACGTAATTACTGAGGATATAGTAAATTCATGTTTCTAAAAACGTTTTCTCCATCGATGGATTGCAATATATCAAATTGCACACAAAGACACATGGTAACATTATTTGCTCCATTCCTCTTCGGTCACAATATTTTCGGTGTTAAAATTTATGTGTCAATTGGTATATTACTAACTTTCTAACGAAACCCGGAAAAAACATTTTCTCATAATATTAATATTTTTAAATAATTGGTTATTTATCATATTTTATGTGTTATGCGTATTAAAGTGATGATCGCCTACTTAGAAAAAAGTTATATCCATTATTTAATAACAAAGAATAATTAAAATGACAAAGCTCACGTTATTAAATATTAAAAGAATTGTCGTGAATAGATTCTCGCATCGAGGAATTCCCTTCCACATATTTATTTCATTCGGTATTGATTTCAATACATACAAAAATCGGCAATTCCGCACACTAAACTGAAATGAATTCCTCTACAATATTTCTGCTAATAATTGGATTATATACAGGAGAAGATTATATTCTGTCAAAAGAATAAAAAGTAATCTGATTTTGAAAGAAATACACCATTATTGAAAGATTGTCTTTCCAATTCTACGTCCTGAATTCAAATAAATTGACATAACCTCTCATTTTACGAAGAATTCAACTGAATCTCAAATAACATCGGCGAATTCTTATTATTGGAATTGAATTCAATAGACTACAACTTCCATCTTGTAATTGATTTCACTGAATACAAATCGAAGCAGGGCAATCCATGTACAGGAATACAAACGAATTCAGAATTGAAATAGATTTGCTAAAATCAACAATCCGGATTGGCGAGTAAAAATTTCAATTAATTTCAATAAATTTCTATCCATTTTCGTTTACTGGGATGTTTTTCTTTTACTTTTTTGTATAAAAGCCGTCAGGCCGTTTATTAATAAGTAAACAAATAAATACATTACCATCAGTTTCAAATCTTGCAATTAAACTTTGCAACTTTAATTTTGTACAACTCTTTTCTTAGTTGATTCAGTGTCGTTGCGCTTTATTGAGTCTCTATAGCACTTTTGCTACTGCGAGCGTAAATTTACAATCTCGGGTTGAATTTTACTTTATAAAATAGAATTCTGAAAATAGTAAAATTACTGCACTCAGAATAGGTAATTTTTAAGACCCAATCTGGGAATAACAATTTTACAACTTTTGTGTAATGTTACTACTGCACTGGTAAAATACCTAGCAAAATAGGGATATTACATTTTTCAGAGTCGTGATTTTACACTGCTGTTAGTAAAACCGTGGTTTAATTTTACAAATCCCTAGTGATTTTACATTCGCCACATTCAGAGTATAGGATTTCGCTTTGTGTCGTTCCTATTTTTACGTATTGAGGTCTGTTTTGCAAATAAGTTGTTAATAGTTGAAGAGCAGTTCCTCTGATTCCACACCTCTCTAGCTTGTCCAAAAGAATCTTATGATCAAGTGTATCAAAGGCCTTCATTAAATAGCTAGTGACGAAATTATTGCTATGGGTCTATAGTTTGATACTTCGTATTTGTCTCCAGTTTTGTATATTGGAATCATTTTTGCAGCCTTAAATAGATACCTTTATTAAAACAGAGGTTTATCAGATAGGTTAAAGGTTTGAGAATGAATGGCGCTTCTTTTTTGAGAGATTCGACAGATATCAAATCAGGTGCTATTGCTTTACCAAGTTTCAAGGATCGGATGGCATTTGCAATCTCGGTTTCATCGACATCCGCAAGGTAGATTGAGTTTAGCTGTGAATGAATCCAAGGAGGTTTTGGAACTTGAACGATTTTACTCGCTAAGTTTTTTCCCACGTTCGTGAAATAAATAACGAATTCATTTGCTATTTTGTAATCAACAATAATATTTTGATCTAACTGGGTTTGTATTTTAGTGAACTTGTCATTTTTGCTTTTTAGGCCTTTCTTACAGTTGTTTATGTAGTTTTCAAAGTATTTATTTTTGGTTTTCATTAATAGTTTCAAGAGGTATTTTCTATATTTGTTGTAGTGGTTTTTTAATGCCTTATTGTGGGAATTATGTTGTGTCTGAGACCGAAATTTATCTCTTATTAACATTAAAGTTAATAGTCCACGAGTAATTCAGGGTGTTTTCTTTTTTGTTCTTGGAGTTGTTTGAATTGATCTGGATTGATTTATATATGATTTTGAATTTTTGTTAATAATATATTTGCACCTATATTTGGATCATTCGTCTCATAAAGGTCGTTCCATGTCTCTATTTGCACAATTGCTACTAATTTTATCCTCTAAAGTAATAACAAATGTGGAAATCAGTTGTTATTTAATTATTTTTGTTTATTAATAACAGTAGTTCCATAATCTCACTCTTGTCCATTCCCGGACAGAAAGAGTCGAGGGAAGTTTAGAGTTGAACAAACTTAGTATTCCTTAGAGTTTCGAAGAAGTTTTCTGAAACGTTCCAAACAAATCGGCTGTAAAGTGGCTGAAATACCGATTATTTTGTAAAGCGCCCAGCCTGTCAACGGCTGCTCTGCGCCAGCTAAATTGTACAGAGTTTCTTCCTTAGATTTTGAACTTCCTTACGGTTGATTTTATGAATATTTTTGTTTTATTTTACTAAAGAAATCTTACTTAACTTATTGTGCTACTATTTGAACCCCTTACACAGCACAGAATATCTCTGATCTGGATTCAGTTCAGCATAGATTTATCCGCTATGTGGCACGTAAGTCTGCTGCGCTTGTGTATTTTTTTTACCACAATTACAAAAATTTAGCTACGAGTCACAATCTTCGTACTATTAAATCTTTGCATAACTATCACGACATGGTTCTTTAGGAGTAACGAGTTTGTTCAGAGAGAGAACGGTACCCCATAATCTGCGCCTAGTCAGAAATATACAAGCAAATAGTAGTCAAACTAATTACGGTTTCTTCTCATCGACCGCTAGACTAAAAAGAGAATGGAATGCGTTACCCCCATCTATAAGACAAGAGCGATTCATTTCATTTAAGACTAGGGTTAAGCTTCATTCTAAAGTGTTTGATTTAGATTTATATTTTATTTATACTTTATTGTGTTGGCATTGGCTTTGTATTATATTTGTTTTTATTTTTGTACAAAGACGCTTCAAAGTGCTGTTGATTCAAAACAAATAAAATAAAAATAAAGAATTTCTGTTAATGCATGGTGGCCACCGTCAGGGAAAACCGGGAAATCAGGGAAATGTCAGGGAATTTCAAAATTGGTCAGGGAATCAGGAAAAAGTCAGGGAATTTCAAAATTGGTCAGGGAAAAAGTAAATTGCAGACAAATCTTTAAAAAGTGAAAAACATTATTTAACAAAAAATCGCACAATTTCATATTCAGAAAAATGCTTTATTTATCGTGTTTCGCATAAAATTCTTTTAAATGATTTTAAATGCTTTCTCACAAATTTAAACAAATATTGACGTTTTTTATCAATAACGTATTTCAGTTTTGAACATTATTGACAGATTTCACCAAAAACCAACAATTTTGAGAAAAAAAAATCTTAAATTAAATATATTTGTAGTACTGCTCAGTTTTAAACGTTCAGGTACATTGCAACAAAAATAAACACGTTTAACAATAACACATTTCGGTATTGAATATATTCTAACAGATTTGAATAAAATTTAATAGTTTAACAAAAATAAATGCAAACAATTTTATATTTAAAGATATTTGTCTTTCTATAAAGATACTTTACAGAATATTTCAAAAATATTTGACATACTAATTCTCTATTTAAACAAATATTTGTATAAATAAAACCTTTTGAAAATGATAGAAAACTTTCATTCATTTTTTTAAATCTTCAAAAATCTTTGAAATTGCATAAAAAAGCTAAAAAAATCGTAGAAAAATTTTTAAAATGTTGAAAACAGCACAAAACTCCCAAATTTTGAGAATATTAATTTGTTTAAATGATTATTTTACCATTTCTATTTTAAGTAGTTGATATTTGTCCAATAGTATTTGAAAAATATAAAATTTATGGCAATTTTTTGTTATTGTCAACATTCGTAAGAATTTTGACAATACTTTGAATATACTGTCCAAAATCGCCTAAATTCTAAAATTTATCAACATTTATAATTATTGTCTAACATATTACCACAGAACTTGACATTTTATAACAAATTTTAACAAAGAACCCCCAACAAATTTTCTACTATTATTTTGAATTAAACACGAAAAAATCCGCAGGAACACGAGTTTTTTTTCTGGATTTTTATAGATAATATGTTTTAGAATATACTACTCGTTGGTGATTGAAAAAATAAAGAATTTATTGAAAATGTGTAGCTGTTTTTAAAACATTTTTATCCGTATTGTTTATTTTTAATAGATATCGTTAAAATATTGGTCAGGGATAAATCTGGGAAAAGTCAGGGAATTTTTTTCCGAGAAAACAGCGGCCACCATGTAATGGTATACCAATGTTCGCTTTATAAAAATATAGCTTAAAACACAAAATAATGCCTAGAAATTCTAATTTTTAACTCTCTTGTAACGCTCTAAACTTAAACTCTAAACTTCCCTCAACTCTTTTTGTCCGGGAATCGACTGCAGAACAGATGTGTACTAAATTTCAAACGATTTCATCAATAATTATCCAAGAAGTGACGATTTATGTTTATTTATTTATTTTTATTTATGTTTATAAATGTAATTAAATTTACCATTCCCAATTTTTGTAGTTTCTAAAGTTATGTTGTTTTAATGAAAATGTCGACTTTCAAAAATTTTCATTTCGGATCGTCCAGGGGACTTGTATTTTCCGCTGTTAGAGCGTCGGGCGAGTTATTTCATGTAAGCCCTCAATTATGCCGTAAAACAATTCTTAAGGTTCGATATTTTATTTACTATTAGTCAGTTTAAATCTAGTAATTTTTATTCGTGTAAAATAATAGCAGTTATAAGAATAAATAGATGCACCGTCGACAAGTAATTTATTTATGTAATCCTACAAGTATAATCAATAACTTAACTGAATAATAATAGTGCTAGTTTAACACAATTTAATAACTTAAATTTAGGTAATTCTGACCTTTCCTAGTATTTTCAAGTAAAATGAAGTCGTAAAGGGTTTTTAAAAAGTTTTGTATAATTAGTCTAAGAGCTACCTATGTTGCGGTATGTGCAGAAAGTTCTGAACGTTCAATTGAACAAAATTATTATTAGAACTGTCTATAAATTATAATTTTATTGTAAAATATTACTTTACATATCAAATAATTAATTTTTGTAGAAATATCTTTTTAATCTACCTTTTTAATTTCAGTTACTAAAGTAAGACTTAAAATAAAATATATATACGAAAAAATATTTCGTTCATTTGAACGTTCAGAACTTCAGGTACATGTTACCGTAGCTTTTTATATGTCCCCACTTGAAACAATGTTTTTTTTCTCTATTTTTGGCTGCTGAACGAGAATTGTCTGGGTGGAATGCTGAAAAATTGTTGGTTAATTGTAGATAACAATTTTCAAAACAATTGAATAATTTTTATTTATTTCTTTATTTTATTAAGGCGTAAAGACCTTTTACAAATTAAGAATTATAAACGCGATTTTGGTCGGGTTATTAAAATAAGTATTTAAACAAAATATTAAAACATTAAATATATTTACAATTTGAAGAAAATGATAAAATAATTAACAATGATATAACAATAAAAATAAATGGACACGCATAGGGAATGAAAGGGATTGGGGTTCGGGATTCGACTCTAATACTCCTAGTAATATTGTTTTTATAAGTTATTGTCGAGTCAGTATGGTTCTTAGTCCTCTAAACACAAATAGCATATTGAGTAGTATCTTAATTACCCAATCTGTGGTAATTCCATTTAAGATGTCTGTCTACATAGATTCCTAAATATTTTGCTTTTGTTACACAAGGTAGTTCAATGTTAAGGGTTGGGAAAAATAGGTTTCTAATGTCCGGCATACTATCTTGGTAGAATCCAAAAAACATCGCAACTGTTTTGTCAGAATTAATTGTCAAATAATTCTGATTAAACCAGTGGACTATTTTTTAATTTTAATGTTTACCCTGCTTGTATATTTCAGAATGACTCGTAGGAGTCAGAAATATTAAGTCGGATAAAGTCTTACTGATTACTGTTTGGGACATCAGCTATGTTGTGCTTGTTAGTAGTGTTATCGCCTTTAGAAGTTCCGATTGAGATGATGGAATTATCCTTTTGCGTATCTTCAGTTATTATGTCTGTTATTGTTCTCCACAGTTTACTGGGATCGTTCGAAGCCTTAGTTATTTGCCCTCCGTAGAAATCATCTTTGGCTTTTTTAATGGTTGATAATACTCTATTTCTAAATTTGTTATAGTTCGCTGTAAGTAGTTGGAGTTATTTTTTATCCATCACTAGTTTGATCTCCATACTTATCGTATGACATCAAAAATATAGAATCTATTCGTCGTAAGTTTCTACGATACCTTGCTTTTAAATCTAATAGACCTCAACATAGATTTGATCATAATTATACACCAATTGCTAAATCCCATGGTCTGTTTTCACTCAAATGTTATTAATTCTCCAGAACTCACTAATTTATTATTAGAAAGAGAATCAGTATATAACCTCCTTAATTTTCATTCTCTACTCGAATCTGAATTTGTTAACAATACAACTCCTTACCACCCCTAAATACATAGCTTGAATGTTTATTCCTTCATACAGAATACTTAATATTTACTTAAATTTACTTGAATTTGAAATATTATAGAATAGAGAATAGAAATGGGATCGCATTAAGTATTAAGTTTCATCTATATGTTATAATTTTTTTATTTATTTTATTTATTTTCATATTATACAACATATAACAATAACATAATATAAAATCTATAATAACGTATCTTAGTCTGCAAAATTGCACTTGTGTTACTTTTATGAAACTATAGATTAGGATAGGACGTATGAATCTATTTAAAGGCACGCATTACAACGTGAAATAATTTGGAAATGTAAGAGCAATTGGCTCGTCTGCATCCATTAGTATAATTACATAAACAGTAATAAAAAAGTTCATAAATTTAGATAATGCGTTGTTGTTTGCTGACGACATGAAGCTGTATACTGTCGTAAATTCGATTGCAGATGCTTTAAACTTTCAGCGCGATATTAATAATATTAGTAGTTGGTGCAACATCAATCGACTTCAGCTTAATGTAGATAAAAGTAAGATTATGCGATTTTCTAAGAGGCAAAATGACTTCATATTCGACTATACCTATCATGGTGATAAATTTGCTTCGGCAGACTATTTGTCAGATCTTGGGGTCATTTTTAATAAGAATTTAGATTTTAGACAACATCTCATTGCAGCAGGAAACAAGGCAGTTAGAAACTTAGGTTTTCTGCGTAATGTTATTCGGTTGTTCAAAAATCCTCAAACGATTTTGAGCTTATATAGAACTCTAGTCATGTTATGGTTCGCCTATTTGGTCACTATACTTGTTGAAGGACATTAAACTGATAGAATCCATATTAAACTGATAGTAGTTCCATGAGATTTTTGCCTGATTTGATTGTTTCGAGGGTTTTGAGTTGATTAGATTTTATTTTTATTTATTTATTTAAATCATCAACGGCCCATAAGGCCTTTTACAAAAAATAATAGAAATATTTATACATTGGTAGAGGTGCAAAATAAAATTCATAAAACTACTGATAAACAAATTAATACAAACAATTACATAATAAATAATTAATAAACAATCATGTTTCGATAACACCAATAGACACATAAAACCACTATAAAACCTTCTTAAATGTTCGACATTCTCTCTCTCCCTCTCGCACAATCTGCACTTTCTCTCGTCCTCCTCCATCCAGTACCTATTCCCCCTCTCCTCGTTCCCGCATCTCCACCTCGCTATTCTCACCAATCTTTTCCCCTCATTTCTCTTACAGATTCGTATATACGTTGGTACCCAACTCACCCTTTCATAACTCACACATGACCTAGACGCTCTCACTTTCTCCCCTCTCTCTTGTTCATCCACTTCTATATCTCTTTCCCTCAAACGCTCCCATTCATTCAAAGCTTCCTCACTCATACCTCCTCTCCATAAATAATTCCCCCTCTCAACACTCTCTCTCGTCCATTCACTCCTATTATTCTCTCTTTCATCCTTCCTTTTCTCCAACATACATTTCAACCCGAACCCCCCTCCTCCTCCTTTCTCCAGTTTTTCCTCAAACCTTCCCGCCCTCCATCCCATTTCCACCCTCAATTTATTTCTTTTCAACTCTTCTCTCACTATATACCCCGGTGTTACTCTTTCCAGCCCTAAAATCCACTTGAGGTATTTTTCTTGCAGCCCTTCCACCTCCTTCCATTCTTTGTATCCCCATATCTCCACTCCATAAAATAAAGTCCCTTTCACTATACTGTCAAACAGTTTTAACCTCCACCTTACATCCCCTTTAAATTTCCTCTCTCCGTAGCTCCATACCCATCCCATTGCCACCCTAGCTTTTCTCACCCTTTCTCTCACATGTTCATTTTCCCCTCCATGTCTAGTTACCACGTACCCTAAATATTTGTATTCCTTCTCTTCCTCTATTCTTTCTCTTCCCCACCACCAAAATCTTTCCTTCTCCCTCCCTCCCTTATTTTTAAAAACCATCACTTTTGATTTCTCCACACTCAATTCGAGCTTTTTCCTTCCATATATCTTTTTACTCCCCTTATCATGTCCCTTAATCCTTCCTCTTCCTCTCCCAGCAACACAATATCATCCGCATATTCTATTGACATTATCCGATCATTTCCTACCTTAATTCCTCCCCTTCCTTTCTTCAGCTCCTCTTCAATATCCGCCAGATATATTCATCGGGCAGCCCTGTCTTACCCCCTTCTCTACCCAGAATTCCCTTGATATTTTATCTCCTACCTTCACAACACATCTCGTCTCTACGTATACCTCCCTAACTCTATCTATTAACCTCTCGCTTATCCCTCTCTTCCTCATCATACCCCACAACAACTCTCTATCCACTCTATCAAAAGCTGCCTTTAGATCCATGAAAAATGCCCACACTTTCTTTTTTTCTTTCAACCTCCTTCCCAGGTTTATATTATTATTTTTAGTTTATATAATTTATTGTTACTCAAATTGTATAGAGCCACATTATGTTTTTGTTATATTTTGTTTAAAGGCACTTCTAGTGCCGTTGATTCTAATAAATAAAAATAAATAAATAATATTCTTTTTTACAGTGAGGGATTGGACATGGAAGTCGACGGTGTTGAAAGTTCACCCTGTGACGGTAAGACGCAGCAGCAGCAGCAGCAGCAGCAACAACAACAGCAACAGCAGCTCGTGCGAACGAGCAAGACAAATTCGCTGGCGATGGAAGTGACATGATGCCTGCTGTCGGCACCCCTGTCGCTGCCATTTCGTCACTGGGGGCTTCGCTAAACCTAACCTTTGCCGATTATAAGCCTTGAATTCTTGGCACCGGCTACAGACTACTCGCTCCGTTGCTATCATTGTGGTATGGTTAGGTACGTTTACGGCGATAATCGTATTGCGCGACAAACCGAAACGAAGTAACGCGCTCGAAAATCGCGAGCTCATCGACTCTTAAACAGTATTCGAATCAACAATCAAACCATTCGGGCCGGGGTGAAGAATGAAATCCAAGCCCGTCGAGTCCCGTCGGATGATGCTCGTTACGTAGAAGAAATCGCGTTACAATACTTGAGATCGACCCTTCTTCCAAACTACTCAGATATATCGGGACACCTACTGTCTTTCATGTTAGTAGACGCTGAAGGGTTTGTACGAGAAAGATAATGCTTCACAAAATTAGGATAATATTTATCGCTGGAGGAAAACCTAGCTAGCGAATAAATCGGTTTCCCTTCGAGACGTGCTGTTTTGTAAAAATGTATCATAAAAGTTGCAACTAATACAAGAAATCATGAATTCGCGAGAAAGGAGAAAACTGAATTTACAGGCGTAAACTTCACTAAAGTTTCTCCATAAAAGTTAAAAAAAAAACACACACACACAATAATCAAGAAAAATGTGCAATGTTTCGCTTGTCGGTGAAACGAGTCAATTTTGTAAACGAGTATGTGACGATGATTTTTTTTTCATATCCTTTCGACAAATTGACGGTTGCTGACCCTCGGATCTGTTCCTATCGGTGAATTATTTGTAAATCGAGTACGGAACTCGAACAGTTGGAGTGTACCTATTGGCACGATACGACAGAGACGTTAATAAATCTAAATGTACGCAACAAGTTATTCGTATTAAAGGGTATTAGTATACCAGTATCTAATCCGTAGGCGTTCGTTCTTCTACGTAACGATCGTGCGCTCTTGTGTCGAAAAGCCGAAGGCGAAACTTTAAATGCAGAAAAAAAGGAAGTTTTGGCATTCCTAATCCCTGAGGGCTGGTGCGCTTCTCTTCTCTTTCTGTCCATGTTTGCACTTTTTTCTCGGTTTTTTTTTTTTGCATCTTTTCTGTCACTTTTTTTGGCGACTTAAGCTCAATTTTTTTACGAAACTGCAACGAGCAAAGTGTTCCTTTTTTTTACGTGGTAGACCCGCATTTCACTGCTGAATTTAATACGTCTCTTTTTCGTGGCAACGAACGACTTTTGGTACCGAATGCATCCATTGCGCGGGGGCTTGGTCATTTCGACCATGGAAGGATTCAAACGGCTTGTGATTTTGAATTTTACAAATCACTCGAGTGCGTTTTCCGGGGGGGAGATCCGACACCAGCTGGTAAATATTCACGAAACGGCGGTGCGAGCATCGCAAACCCTTTAGGGAATCTTTTTTTTTTTAATTACGCACGAAGGGAAGGCGAAACATGGAAGATAAATTGTACATATAAAGATAATTACGCTTATTGTATCTCTTAAACTTAGGTGATTAAATAAAAAAATACATGTAATTAATGTTGTTGTGGTAGGCGCACAGCGATGTGTAAGAAAAAAACAAAACTGATTAATAATTCGAATCGATTTTAGGAGGAGTAATAAAGAAATTTTATCCTAAATTTATCGAATGAATTTATTACGGACCGTGCGCGAATGAATCGTCGAGGGAATCTAGTGTACAATTGTTCCGCGCATGAATCACTTAAAGAAAAAATCTTTTTTTTTTTCGTTCTCACACTTTGTAAATAGTTCAATGATTTCTGTAAAATTTGTCTCCTCTCGTGTCGACTGGGAAGAGCCCAGGGGGGTATGACTGGAAATCGTGTATGAAAATATCTACGGCGTAATCGAGAATGATTCGAAGAAACAAAAAAAAAAACACACAATACGTCGAAGTTTTATACGACACTTTATTACGAGGAATGACGTCATTCTCCCCCGTAACGGATTTCGCGAATAATCCGAAGGTAGAAAAAGTTCCCTCCAAAAAATAAGAAAAAAAAAAAAACAACAAAACTGAAGACTGAGTTTCAAACGTCTTCGGGTTGGCGAACGAAGCTGTTCGTCTGATCGATAGCGAACGAAGTAACAGTAGAAGTACAAGGAAAGTTTAGGAGTTAGTTAGTCAGCGACGTCTATCGGAGGCTTGCGATGTTTTCCGCTTCTTGTAGCCTTCGTCCTTTTTCGAATTTCGCGAAGTCACGAAAAAAAAAAAAAAAAACAATAGAACTTTCTCGATCATGCGAAAACAGCTCTTCTTCACTTCGTGTCTCCTGGTAGCTTCGTCGACAAGGAACGGTCGATTTTTTTGAGTCGTATACTGCATTTCATTTTATTCGTCCCATTGCGTAATGGACCTTGTGTAAATGAAAAATAGGGGAAAAAAAAAAGAAACAATTTATCCGACTGCTTCGTTCGTGGGAAAAGAAGCAATGTTTCGTGCATTTTCAAGGCGGCTATCAGGATTCGCGCGACGCCACATTTCCTATACATAAAAAAAAAAAACTACATATAGAAATGCGTAAATTTAAAGTACCGTTTAGTATAATGTAACGTTCACGTAATAACAATTATATTGTGATTAATACTTGACTTCACTAGGCAGTGTAATATACCTGAATGTATATAATAAGTCGATTTACGGGTTGCATTTTAATTATTAATATGTAACGATGTAACATGTGACGCGGAAACAATCTCACGATCGATGAGGAACATTGTGGACTGTATATATCGTTACACCGACACGATCACACACGTACATACACAAAACGCATACACAAACACATACTCATACATACGCAAGAAAAAAAAAAACACGTACGTACGTCGTTAAGGCGTTATTTAAACAAATATACGAGATCGTCTTTTGCAAAAAAAAAAATAACTACAATTGCATTGATTTCATTTCGAGCATGTTCTTTTATTGACACTATAGGCTGGCCTTTTTCAACCTTTCCAGAAGCTCTGCTCTCTTTCATGAACTCTTTTTGCTGATTTGAAGTTTCAGCGATGGAAATTTTCAACATCGATATTATATTGTGTATTTTTTAGTTAATTACGAGTTTAGTACTGTGCAGGTAAGTTTTGAAAGAAATTCAACAGTGTTATTACTTTAGTTTTGCGTCACTCGAAGATGTCAACTGTTGAGACTAGAACATTTATTTCTTAGGAATCTATTTTATTACCACGTTTTTATTAACTCGTATTCTTGTCTGTCTGTCTGTTTAGACTTGAAACTTTTAGGATAGCCCAAAATTGGATGACAATGCATTCCTTTACCGTTTATTACAAGTTTTAAGAACATTTTCAGCAAATTTAAATTTTATATGAAAAAAAAAATGTGCTACTCCGTTCTTGATTGAATCTATACATTCCTTTATACTAATATAATATTCGTTGCGAAAGCAACGTCTAATGTTTTTCTCGACCGCTTATAAGTAAGTATTAAAATATATAATAATTTTAAAATATCTCTTATAAATAAAACCGGATATACGTATAAGACAGGTTTTTCACGGTCTTACTGACGAGTCCACGTGAAAAAACTGGGACGAAACGTATATTTTCTAAAATAGACAATTGTTCCCTGTATCACCGCTAGAGGGACACAGAACCTATTAATAGTCAAGTCATTAAAATTCCTTATATTCCGAACAGTAAAATCAAAAGGTCTGAACGGTTATACTACAAATCCCGGCAATGCTCACTTAAGTTACTTTACGACATATTTAGTGGTTGAAATCGTCAACCCATGTATTTGATTTATGATTTATTATTTGTTTATTTAAGTAAAAGGACCGTACATACCAAGAAATTAATCTAATTCTTAATATTCCTTTATACTAGTTTTTCTTTCGTTGTTTTGTCCTCTAACTTTTAGCGGGGGGCCCGGCGTTTTTCCCCCTTCCTCCGTCGCGCTTGTCCTTTGTTTTCTTTTCGAAATCGGGAAAAGTCCTCCACTGAAGTCATTAATTCCCTTGCCTATATATACTCATCCACGACGGCAGTAGTGAATTAGTGTCATATATGGGGAAATCTTTTGAGGTGTACCCAAATTGCGTACTAGCATATTGCTCTTATAAAAAACAGTCTTTAATGACAATCTTCGTTCCTATGTATTTATTAACACCATATGCAATGCCAGTAAACAATATTTACAATGAAATAATAGGTTTAAATAACAAATTTATTCGATGAAATCGAGGAAATTGGAAAATTGACGGTGTAACTCGCTGAAAATGGTATTTTTATCAAGTCATAACTATTTAAGCGTTCTGTTTCAAAGCTTGAACTTTTCAGACGTTCAATTGCAGGGTTTAAACGATACAAAATGATGTATGAAATAAGTGTGCCAGTTATTAAATGCGAGATACCAGACTATTCAGAACTGTAACTGCATTTTCACTTAACTCACAAAAGTCGTAAGTTTTGTTGCGATACTCTTTGAGCGTTCATTATTTCGGAGTTTCGGACAAAAAATTAACATTTTTAGTTCTCGAGGAAACGAATGGTAGGTGGTAGAATATTGCGCCTCTTAATATACTTGCGGAATCGACCTAGGAATATGAAAAACGTGTGCGTGATTTGTTACCAAAAATTGATTTTTCATTAAGCACAACCAATCAGAGGCAAATAAATACATCTATTGTTGTGTGATTTTGTCCTTAGCTGTAAATGAATGTGTGAGAGAAGTGCTAACCTCTAAAAATAGTATTAGGAGTTCAAAGTGGGTAATTTTAGACGGAAAAATATGATAATCCTTTAACGTTTTAAAGTATACATTTTTCATTACACGGAAACATCTGAAATTTGTTACTCTGGGGTTTTTGGGGTCGCTGATCACGAATGTGATCTGAAAATTGAGAAATTCAAAATGGCGGATCCAATATGGCGGACCAACTTCGTAAAAAACTTATTTTATGAAGCTAAAATTGGGTACTCAGGGGTTGTAAGGGTCGCTGATCATGAATCTGATCTTAATGGAAAACGTGGGGCGCAATAGAGGTAACTGAAATGACTCCTCGACGAACAATAACAAATGAGAAACTTATGCTTAAATGAACAATATGACATGCTAGTCATTTCTGTTACCTCTATTGCGCTCCACCTTTTCCATTTTAAGTCTTACAAATATTTTATTTCCTAATAAAATGAAAAATTATTGCGTATTTATTTCGGCAT
The DNA here is from genome assembly GCA_030407085.1 of Trichopria drosophilae. Taxonomy (NCBI): domain Eukaryota; kingdom Metazoa; phylum Arthropoda; class Insecta; order Hymenoptera; family Diapriidae; genus Trichopria; species Trichopria drosophilae. Next base: position 114,369,274 of record CM059585.1, on the reverse strand, counting down.
GGTATTATTGACCTGTGTGGATGGGAAAAATTATTTTATCCTTTTCAGTCCATTTATAAAAACGTGGTTTTTAAAAAGAATTTTTTATTTATTAATTATTTTAGTTTAGGAGAAAACAACAAATGGTTCAACGAAGAAGATTGGAGGTTATTGGTTTAAAATTTCTACCGAGGTAGACCTTCGGGAAGACTGGGTCACCTGGAAAAAAGTTTATTGACATGTTTTCCGACGTATTTTGGGTCGCTGAACACGAATCTGAAGTCAAAATTTGTCGCTCGGCCATATCTTGGCCGCGATATTGAAAAATATCGAAAAAACGTAATTTTTTTAGTTTTTTCCATTTATCTTGAAAACTCGAACTCGCACGAAAAAAAGTTTCAAACAAAAAATGTACAGCTTGAATTTGTCTATAAAAAATATTCAATACAATTTCTTCCTAAAATTAAAAGTAACGCCGTAAATGAAGGTTGAATATGAGAATGTAGTCAGTGAATTTCAGAAGGATAGGAACTGGCCGGATTCAAACTCCGCTAGATGGCGAATTGCGATTGCGCGGTCGATACGCGTTCTCGTCTCAATAATAGGTTACTGTTTTGTTGATTAGGCTGCTTGTTAGTCACAGCAATATACAGCAAAGATGCAGGCCCTCCCAGTAGGCAGTTGAGTGTGGGCATTATGCTAAAAACACGCCAAGTCAATTGTTCTCATATTCAACCTCAATTTACGGCGTTATTTTTGATTTTACGAAGAAAATGTATAGGACCTTTTTTGTAGAGAATTTCGTGTTCTACATTTTTTGGTTGAAACTCTTTTTCGTGCGACTTCGAGTTTTCAAGATAAATGCAAAACATGTTTAAAAATGACATTTTTTCGATGTTTTTTCAATACAGCGGCCAAGATATGTCCGAGCGACATATTTTGACTTCGGATTCGTGTTCAGCGATCAAAAATACGTCGGAAAACATGTCAATAAAATTTTTTCCAGGTGACCCAGTCTTTCCGAAGGTTTACCTCTACCGAAATATAAGGCGACTTTGTGACTCGAGATATTTCATGGAATGAATAATTAGGTTAAACATTCAAGTGCTTTAAAAAGTTTGAAATGATTTATAAAAGAACTCTTTTGTAGTGTGTATCGAGTGTGTAAAATGCTGTATTAAACTCGTTACGAAGTACTTTACGCAGACGATTAGGAGATTTTTCTCTCCCACTGTGATGTAAGTTAAATGTTTTAAAACTAACATAAGATAATTTATGAATAGAATATTTCTACAATATTAGCAAGTAATTTTACTCGCATAAAACATTTAGTATCTAAAAAATTTGTTTTAATTATTTCACATTATCAGATTTTTAATATTTTCCTAAGTGGGCAGTATTTATGTAAAATTTATATTTTTAAAGTTGCTCAATTCTTTCAATACGAATTTGATTTTGATTCTGCAAAGGATACGAAATATTCAAAATTTAAAATGGCGGACGACCGATTGTTGGAGGATTTTCATTGAATCTCTTAATATATTTTTCATGGTGGAAATACTTACATATGTTTAAAATTACACGTGGTCTTGAATCGTAAGCGCGAACTTTAATAATGTTCATAAAAGAAAACTTCTAGGAAGTTTCTATGTTTGGCCCGGTAGGCAGTGTTGGGTAAAAGGAAAGAAAAACTGGTTTTCTACAAATGTATGTAGATAACCCGTAGTTTACGTCGAAAACGTAGAAAACATGTAGTCTACATGATAATGGTAGAACACTGAAACATGCTCGAAAACATAACCTATTCAAATGTTTTATGGGTTTCAATAAATTGTTTTTTTATTCATTATAAACGAAAAAGAATTTTTCCTGAATTCAACATGCCAAGGTATTTGAAATCTTAAAAGAAAAGTTTAAGTAATAAACCAATTAATTTTATATTCCTGTCGTAAAAAATAATTTATAATATTTGTGAAATAAATTTTATTAATTACTACAATCATAAAAACATTTTTCAACAAGATAACCTCCTTAACGGTGACATTAGCGAGGTTTCAAAAGTAGTTTTAATAATATTTACATCATTTGCAACTAATATTTTACGGATACCTTGTATCTTTTTTGGATTTTTCAGTCTTCAGTTTGATTTTTAACTAAAACAATACACATGTAATTGCGCCAAATAGATTCAAAAGTTTGATGTAGACTACCTCCATTTGTGTAGAAAACAAGATGTAGTCTACGCCATATTCGACACGTAGAAAACTGAAGTAGTTTACATCCAGTAAACTACCAACCCAACACTGCCGGTAGGTCACTAGTGGTGCCTTATCTAGTGGAATTTTTATTACTATGGCTGCTCAGGCGAATACACGTGGTGTTTCAGAGTACGTTTCCCTATTAATTAAAGCTGCATTCCCAACGGATACATGCGAATGTAGCCTAATTTTCTATAGCCGCATTAATTCCGTCAGCAACACTGCTCTGTTATCTACATTGTTGGGTAAAAGGAAAGAAACAGGTTTTGTACAAATGTATGTAGATAACCGGTAGTTTACGTCGAAAACGTAAAAAACATGTAGTCTACATGAAAATGGTAGAATACTGAAACATTCTCGAAAACATAACCTATTCAAATGTTTATGTTTTATGGGATTCATTAAATTGTTTTTTTTAATCCATTATAAACGAAAAAGAATTTTTCCTGAATTCAAGATGTCAAGGTATTTGAAATCTTAAAAGAAAAGATTAAAGTGGTTAGACCCCAGAATATCATATGTTGAAGAAAAATATTTGTTAGATTGATATATCTTAATGAGAATATTTATGATTATTTTTCATAAATCAGATCCCAAATTATTCCGTTCTTGTTAGGATGGAACTAATCTCAAAAAGGAAACTGTTTTGGACGTCAATTTGGGTTAAATAACAAATGAGAGAATCGTAGTTATATACTTATATCTCTTCTAATATGAAGTATTTAGCATCAGACACACTTTATGTAAACTAGTTCCGTCTTCGACAAATTTGCCACGTACTTTGCAACAATAAAGTTTAGGAGGATATTTTCTCCTAGCTAACGGACTAAAAGAAAAAAAGCATTTTTCAAAAACAAGATAACCTCCTTAATGGTGACATTAACGAGGTTTTAAAAGTAGTTTTGATAATATTTACATAATTTGCAACTAATATTTTACGGATACCTTGTATCTTTTGGATTTTTCAGTCTTCAGTTTGATTTTTAACTAAAAAAATACACATATAATTGCGCCAAATAAATTTAAAAGTTTGATGTAGACTACCTCCATTTGTGTGGAAAACAGAAGATGCAGTCTACGCCATATTCGACACGTAGAAAACTGAAGTAGTTTACCTCCAGTAAACTACCAACCCAACACTGGCTTATCTATAAGTCTTCACGTGATGAATAAGGATAACGGATCAGTGTTGCCGACAGAATTATTGCGGTTAAGTGAACTCCTGGTAAAATTACTAGATATAATGGTCTAGGGGATTTTGAAGAACCACCCAAGACCTTATTAGAAGTAATTCAAGAATTCATCTATGTTTTATAGTAACATAAACGTTTTCAAAAAACTTTTCGACCGTTTTAAAATAAATGAAGAAGGTCTTGTTTTTTGTCGGTCATTATAAGTATGTAGACTATCCCAGATAGCAAGGCGTGAATCTCATGTCCTCATTTTTGAGATCTCACTTATGAGTGCTCATGTGAATACATACGGGGCATTGTAAGTGAGATCACCCACGTTTTTTAGTCGGGTTCCAGATTTCGTTTTACATTAGAATACTTGTAGCAGGCGCAAAGCTAAGCCTTCCTGACAAGTTGTAGCTTAAAATATTAATTTGTTTAAAAGTTATTGCAAAAACAATATACGAAAAAATTGAAATCAAATCTCTTTTAATCGATCATAACCTGAAAATTATAATCGGTAGAGAAAAACTTCTAAAACAAAAAAGCTTGAAAAATACTTAAACTTTTAAGTGGTACAAAATAAATAATCAAATTTTTATTATTTATAACAATTTTAGTCAATTTTTTCATTAAAAGTCCCTTTTCTCTGTAAGGGGATGAAGCGATTTTTTTTGGGACCTTAATAAAAAATGTCCGCAAAATTGTCCTCTTTAATTTCATGAAAGAAAATTTTAGTACTCTTTAAAAACGACTTGTTAACTGATCAAAAACCGACCGCGGGTGGCTGTCTGTCGGCCATCACAGAACAATAACTAAAGCTGACCATGTGAGTAGGTACGGTTCAGTGTCGCAAACATTTGCCATCTATAGGTGTAATTAGTATATACGCCTCTATTTCATATTTTACTTTTTATTATCTTTTCGAACATATTTCTATTTTCCTATGAAGTTGTATAAGATAAAAGACTAAAAATCACCAACCTTCATTCTTTATCCAGGCCCACGACAGGCAGATAGTAGTCTGGCGCATTTAAAAGCTGACTAATAAAGTCATTGTTGTTTGTCTTATTACTAACTATATGTACATTCAAATGGCATAGTGTTTGCCTTAATTTGTGGCAGTAATCGTTCTTGTTCATTATGAATAGTAAACAGTTCTATACCATTATAGTGCTATATACATTATTGTTACAGAAGTATAGAAGTTCAGAATTTTATAAACTTAGTATGGCACTTTCATGATTTTTAAATCGATGTCGAGTGGCATTTTTTTTATTGCATCACGCGGGAAAAGTGTTTGCGATGGTGTTGGCGGTAGTCTTAAATGATTCGCTAGACGAGCAAGTTTCCAAAGTATAAATAACGGAATAACAACACCAAACGAATTTTATGTCTGGGCAAACAGACATTTTATAAGCATGCAGTTTTGTTATTGCACTCAGAGTGATTACAAAAGAAAAATTGCAAAACAGATTTTCATAAGCAATATAATTTAGATACTCACATGGCCAGTGAGTGAACAAGCCATTTTTAAAGAGTACTAAAATTTTATTTCATGAAAAATTGACTAATATCGTTATAAATAATAAAAATTTGTTTATTTATTTTGTACCACTTAAAAGTTTAGGTATTTTTCGAGATTTTTTGCTTTAGAAATTTTTCTCTATCGATTATAATTTTCACGTTATGATCGATTAAAAAAGATTTGATTTCAATGTTTTCGTATATTTTTTTTGCAATAACTTTTAAACAAATTAATATTTTAAGCTACAACTTGGCAGAAAGACTTATCTTTGCACCTGCTACAAGTATTCTAATGTAAAACAAAATCTGGACCCGACTCCAAAAAGTGGATGATTTCGAGCGGTCTTATTGTATGAGACTTTTGTGATACTTGTTATGGTTGGCTATAATAGTCTTGGTGCGCAACCAATCGGCGTCGGGTGGAATGTCTGTGCGGCAAGAAGGTAGTGGTTTGCGTATGCGCAAATTGTTCAAAAAAGGTATGACTCATATGTGAGTGACAATTGTCGTCTGATTGGAGGATATAAATAGCACTCACGTGTAGCGCAAACGTGCGCTTTAGTCTCATTTATGAGTGTCGTTATGCATCCTATACGAATTCACTGTTATGTGGGTGTCATTATACTGTTAAAAAATGCGTTTCGCACGGACGATCAAGTGTGCTCATCAGCAGGTTCTTGATCGCCTTACCTGAACGCAAACATTTTTTTAAATAGTGTGAACATTACATAGTTTTCTCAATTTCTTAATGTTTTGAGATGAAACACTAGAAATATGAAAAAAACTGTAAGAAAAACGGACGAACTTCAAAGTGCGGTAGTTCGAACGTGCGTTGCCATTACGAAAATGATTCTAGAATTCATCTATGTTTTAAACAATTTTGACAATTTAAAAAATGTTTGCGTTTAGGGAAGGCGATCAAGACCCTGCTGATATTTTTCAACATTCTCAGTAGTAAAATGACCGAAAAATCCAGGATCTTCTTCACTTATTAGAAGTAATACAGTAGAAACTTGATAAGACGTCACCGCGTTAATAAGTTATCTCCATAAGATTTTGGAACTATCCCCCTATGACGTAATGTTATGCCCTTCCCTCATCCCCAACACTGATTGAATGAAAAGGTGAGAGCAAATAAATGACTCTGCTAACCGCTCTTTATCGAATGAAGTACAGTAAAACCCCTCTTGCTTGAACAGGATCGAGGTGGTGTTTCCCCTCCGACCCCGTTTATTTGAACGCTTGCAGTTGTCCCCACTCCTCGCGCAATACACATCCGGCGTGAGTAGCGCTTGCGCATTGGAATTTGTATCCGCATAAGAGCGAGTAGTGGGGGGTAAGGGGACGTAGAAATCGTTCAAATAAACGAGGTTATTTTGTTCAAATAGACGGGGTGTTAAAGAAAGCGAGTGTTCAAGGAAGAGGGGTTTTATTGTAAGTACTATATTTGGCTATGACCGATTAGGTGTCAGGCGCCTCGAAAGGCCAGAGCGGACTAACTACAGACTTACACCGTACAAGGGTTAATGCAAATCACTGCACTTTTATCAACTCCAAATTCACTCATTCGGGAAGTTCGAGGAATAATTCTTCTTTCAGCTCACCGTGGAGAAACGCGGTTTTCACGTCCAACTGTTCCACCTCGAGTTCCTCTTGAGTCACTATCGCGAGATAAAATCTGAAAGAGTCGCAGCGAACCACTGCTACACAGGCTCAGCCGACCCAAAATTCTGGTCATAAGTCAATGAAACTTCATAATCGATCAATTGTTTCTGTATTTAGGTTTTCTAGGTCGATGATTACGAATCTGAAATCAGTTTTTGAAAATTCAAAATGGCGGATCCAAGATGGCCGTTCGAAATTCGAAAAATAAACCAAACTTGATGAAACTGGGTACTCTGGGGTTCTCGCTGTCGCTGATTACGAATCTGAAATCAGTTTTTGAAAATTCAAAATGGCGGATCCAAGATGGCCGACGGAAATTTGAAAATTGTCTTGATCGAGATAAAACTGGGTACTCAATTGTACTCTTCATTTTAAATTATAAGTCTGAGAACAGACTCGTGATCAGCGACTCCGAAAGCCCCCGAGTATCCAGTTTCGAAAGATTATCTCTAAAATGTTCGTCAATAATGCATTTTTGTCTAAAAATGACTATTGTATATCGTCGCCATCACGTTCATGGTGAACCATTTCTTTCAAAACACGATTGCCTAGATTTGGGCATAGTAGCAATTGCAATGCATCGGAAGAAAGGGATTTTCCTTCTTTTGGTTGTACATTACAATAGCTGGTGATTAGTGGATCCGATGATATCAGAAGCCTATTGAAAATATCCGACATGGACTTTTTCTGCGAAGTTTTTTGACAGTGGTGTAATTAGTAGTTTTGATGTCCTTATTCCTCGATTCTTGGGCATTTTCCGACAGCTAACCAATTGGTAATGGTGCCCATTCAATTTATTGGTATCCATGGATTAAGATTTTGTGTACTGCAGTGGGCATTTTTTACCAGTCATAGAGTTCCACAAATTGTCTCGCACCATTTTCACAGTACATTTTAAAACGAGGAACGTCTACTGCATGTCCGCTTGCCAATACTTCTAACATGACACGACATCCTATGAATCAAATCTTCATCTACTCCAATGATAGTGCAGACACTGAAGAATTTTGAAAAAAATACGCCGAGCAGTATTGCCATCGTTACAACTACCAAATCCTTGATTAGGGTAGTCGACTTTAAGTTCTAACTCATCATGAAGTCCTTTTTGAATATTTTTTTGCGTTGAGCGCCATTATCCGTTTTACTATTTTCGCGCTTGCCATTTTTCATTATTAATTTTATATCTGATTTTGATTCGATCACAAGGGATTCCATAGTCTAGCTTCGGTGCATACAGAATTTCATATCCGAATAGCATAAAATTATGAAGACTTTGAAGTGCTGCGTACAATGACAATATATAAATAATATCTTATTATATGCTAGTAATTTAAGTGCCTGTGATGGTTCAATCTTTAATTTTCTTAAATTTAATGAAGCAAACAAATTTTGTTTCAGGAAATTATGAAATAGTAACTGTAAGAAGAAATTCCTAACGAAATTTTTAACCGTGCTGTTGACAGTCGAAGGACAATCTGAAGTACGAAAAATAAAAACAATTTTCATTGTTTCACAAATTAAAATATTGTATTTATTAACAAATTTATTACACATATGTTATTTATTACAATCAATTCTTTTTGTCAAAACGAAGCGTAACAAAATTCGCTTGTGTGTGCTTAATAATAATGTGAATTAAAACATCAACAATGTTAGTTACTATATATAAAATGATCATATCACAGAATAAAACATTAGAAAGGTGTTTTCGGTAGAATTAAACGAAACCTGATGAAAGAATTCCAAAATATTGTTCTTTAAATTGGTCCAACTCAGTTATCATATTTTAGAAGATCCATCCGTGATTTATTTTGGACAAGTTCCAACGGTTATTTTTTTATCGAGTTTGTCCGAGATTATAATTTGTTCCAACGGCTATCAGAGACTGAAAGTTCATTTTGTTCGTTGTTTTACAAATTAAAATAGTGTATTATTAAGAAATCTGTTGAAGAACTCGCATTTAATTCAATCAATTTGTTTTTATTGAAACTAAACACAATTAACCTAGCAAACTGTGTGACTAATAGTAATGAGAATTAATACTTTACATCAAGGTTATCCTATTTTTGCCAATAATTATTATACTGTTTCTTCTTGCGCATGCAACTTCTGAATAGTTTGACTTTTTTTGAAAAAAAATCTGATATCGAAATATTGTAATGGCTAACAATCAATTCGCCCAGAAAGGATGGAATGGAAATACAGCAAATTAAAAATAATAGACAAATTAGTATCCAATACACGAGTTCATCATTTAAGCCATGCTCTGTGTGTAACAAATTAATCCCACGTTTCTCATAAGATTTAAATTTTGGCAACATAAACGACGATTTTAAGATCTCAATATTGTTAAGATCCACGTAGTTATGTAAACCTATTTCTTGAAACCACAAATATAATTCATTGATACGTTCATAAAAAGGTGAATTTGGACTAAACGTAATGTGTCGAGTGTCGATATAAAATTGATCATAAATACAGCGTACTAATTCTTTATTGTAGAAAGAGTTAGGAAATTCCACGAAAAATTCTTTCACGATGTAATCGACCACTGCGCATGCATTTTTGTGTTGTAGTAATCCATCTATCAAATCATTCATTTTTGTGTATTCAGTCGTCTTAATCCTTTTTGCCAATTTTATGGCGTTGGAGTTATTGTAACCATTGTGAATATATTCCTGGAAATGACTATCACGTAAAAATGCCGGAATCAGTCCACTGTCAGCGATATCTTGCAAAGTCTGAAAATCTATGGCGAGACGCTCGTTAGTTTTCAGTTCGACTAAATTGCCGATTACATCTGTGGAATAAAGAAATCCCTCAACCATCAAACATCCTAGTAAGAAACTTTCCAGAATCGCCTTTGGGTGCCACTGTATGCTAATACCTAGGAATGTATCCCATATGTTCATTATTCGCCATTCATTTTGGGGAAACTTGAGCTTTCGAGATATAATCGAAATTACAATTGTGATCAGCAAACTAAGAATCAAGAATGCCATCCCAGTAACAGTCAGCTTAGCTTCATATATGTATAATAGTGGGACTGCCAAACAATGGCCACGTTGCGGTAGCCATGTCGTCATTAAAAACTTCACTTCAAATAAATTGTCGTTATCGTTTAGTGGCTCAATAAGGTGTGATCGCAGATTTTGGTTATAGTCAAATTTCCGCTGGTTTAGTTGTTTATTAATTTTAGGAAAGCTTCTACTTGGATACATTTTCAAAATTGCTGTTGCATTCAGTCCATTTAATACAAACGTACTAAACGAGTTTAAAGATGCTAGTTCGAATGAGAGAATGCGTAGAGGATGCTTATGAATATTCAGTAGTTTATTAGAAAACAAAGGTACAACCGGAGAAAACGGCTGCTTGTTTATTGTATGATTAAACGGATTGTACTCAGAATGGATGACATTTAAATCGTTAGCATTCCAAGACATATGAGATTGTGCCTTTGGGGAAACAATTAGAAACGATACATATAAGAAACCATATAACTCCCATAACTTTTTCAGAAACCATGAGTAATTAGCATCTTGTCGACCTCCCCAAAAGATTATCAAGCATTTTGGCATACTTCTAACACCTCTATTTTTGAAAATGTACTTTGACAATTCTCTAATTATATTAAAATATTGAAAGTCCTTCTTAACCGAAAAGCAATTTGTGGAAGCATAATGCAAAATTATAATAAGGTTCGAACGACCTATTGGATGCCAATACGGCCACTTAAGACGAACTGATTTGTATGTTTTAAGCGATAGTACAGTTGTAGAAAATTCTTCCACCAATCGGTTAGCGATTTCATTGTATTCTTTCGTATAATGCGAATAGAGATCGTCGATAATTAACGTCACAGGATGTAAGTTCAAATCACGGGAAATACGTAGCTTTACATCATCCAGCCAAAATTCTTGGGTTTTTGTGACTCTTATAGCAAAAAACAATACACTCAAATAAAATTGTTGGTTCATATTTGCGACTAAATAAGAAAACTCTTTATGTAACTCGTTTTGAAAATTGGACTGCGTCATATTATTTTAAATATTACGTATGTAAGTTATTGTTTTGAACGATTTGTTGCTATGGAAATAGCGATTAGGAAATAGATTTGTCACGAAATGCAACCTTTTAAAACGTTTTATCAGGCTGTCGATTCTGTTGCTGATGGATGTAGACAACAAATGCAGATAAACTGCGTTTCTGCAATTGGTATTTCTTTTTTGTTGAAAAACTTTGATGATTTTGTTTTAAAACACGTCTAGATTGTAAAAACTGATATTTTGTAAGGTTGTTTTAATGCATTGAACATAATAATTTCCTTGATAATAATAAATTCATTGATAATAATAAATATAGAAATTTGGTTACTTTAAATTTTTTTCGAATTTTCACACCAAAATATAGAATTTTGCGAAAACTTCATCTCGTTGTTTGATGAAACATGAAAGTAAGCAATGAATACTGATATTGTGTTCATTTTTTACATAAATTAACGGAAGTGTTAATGGAATGTGGTTAATGAAAGTACAATAGGGAGTTTGTCCTTATTGAATCAATTTAATATGAAAGTATACCAGTATAATATATCTTTTTGAGGTCGCTGAATCCGAATCTGGTATCCGTTTGAATTCATCAAGTCTAGCGTAAGGCCATTTGAATGACAAATGCAGAGAATCAATTTAACCCATTAACGCTCAGACGGACGGATTTTTAACAAAAAAACTTGTATAACTTTTTTGCGGTTCATTTTATCGAAATTTTATTGAAAGATGCTTAAATAGCATACAATTTTACGTTAGAAACAGTAGAGCTAATATTTTTGTAAAGCAATTTATATACAAATTATCGATGTTCAAACTAATGCTGAAAATTCGCCCGTCTGAGCGTTAATGGGTTAATATCGAATTAATATAATAATAATAATAATATTTATTTCAGGTGAATTCTATACATAATTACATTGAAAGTAAGAACCGCAAAAGTATAACATAAGTGTTATCCTTGTCCGCGCCCTGAAATGCAGTTAACATAACTCCTCGCAACATCTAAATAAAAAAAAGAAAAGAAAACTAAAATAAAATAAAATACGAAACATAACATTTTATATAATATAACAACTTAGTGAATGCCTATCGATTATTGGAACAGATGTTTTGCAGTGATATTTGTTTCTTTCATATGTATTACAATGGTTTTCTTAACCTAGCTTGTTACCTTACTTGCAGTACGTATTGATTGAGGTAGTACATTTAAAATGTTGAGTCCTATATAATCATATGTTCTTTGCCCAATAGTTTTAGATCGTTTTGGAATTTGTGCTAAAAATGTTTCCTTACTACGTGTGTTTTGAAGATGTTGCTTAAAAATTATGGATTTATCTTTGATTAGATACAGAGCAGCTTCATAACAGAAGGTTTTCCGTATATCCAGAATATTGCTAATTAGAAATAATTAATTCGTTGGAAACAAGTTGTTTTTGTTATATATCCGTTTAATAATTCTTTTCTGCAGGACTTCTAAGGGTTTAACTACATTGTTAAATGTATCACCCCAAGCAATTATGGCATACCTTGGTATTGAGTCAAATAGCGCGTAGTAAATTTGTCGTAGTTGTTTTAAATTTAAAAAATTTCGTAGTTTTGTGAAAATGTATGATTTCTCTTTCGATTTCTATGTAATTTCCATTAACATCGAACGTAATATTATTTATTAAAGGTACCCTATCCGCATAACATCCGAAAGTTATTAGTTTTGTCTTTTTTATATTGACAGTTAAGATGTTTTTATTAAACCATTTGATAACAACAGGGAATGTTCTTATAACTTTATTAATTAGTTTTTCCCATGTAATATCTTGGTAAAAAATTGCGATGTCATCAGCATAGGATATTATTTCACCCCCCATTTCTATGTCAAAAAGATCGTTTAAATATATAATAAAAATCAGAGGTCCAAGAACAGTTCCCTGTGGCACTCCGTAGTTTACAATTTTAAAATCACTAATATAAGAATTGATTTGTACATTTTGTTTTCTACAATCAAGATAGCTTTTTAATAGCGAGAGTGTTTTTCCTCTAATGCCGTATCGACGAAGTTTGTCGAAAAGTAGATTGTGATCTAACGAATCAAAAGCTTTAGCTAGGTCAATAAATATTCCCATAATAGGTTCTTCCTTATCCAAAGCCACTTGAATTGTTTGAGTTACTTTTGCAAATGCATCAGTTGTAGATTGACTGTTTCTGAATCCATATTGGTTATTTTTTGATATATGGTGTTTATTTAAGAAGTTAATGATTCTATTTTTTAGACAAGTCTAAAAAATTTTTGCAATATTGGAAATTAACGATATTGGTCTATAGTTATTTAAACTGTCTTTCTGATCAGATTTAAAAATTGGAATTATTTTGGCAATTTTAAAGTTATTACGGCAATGGCCGGACTCAAAACATAAATTAATCAAATATGACAATGATGTACAGATATACGGGGCACTAGATTTAAGGACTGAATTCGTTATTCCATCGGGTCCTGGTGATTTGCCATTTTCCATTAGTGCAATAATGTTCCAAATTTCATTTTCACCAACAGGGTTCAAAAACAATGATTTGGATATGCGTATATGTTTCGATATACTGCAATCCCTATTCGTTATTTTTGCCGCAAGTTTTTCGCCTACACTAATGAAGTGATTGTTTAGTTCATTTACAATTTCTGTTGAGTCAGACAAAGTCACATTATTTTCGGTCACTATATTTTCCGAAACTAAGTTTTTCACTTTTTTTTCTCACAGCTTCTTTGTAGAGTTGATCTCGCTTCATGATTGAGTTGATTATACTGCTCGTAATCCACTCCTTTTGTCTTTTTTTCGTCGTTTTTATCATATAAGAAGCTCCATTCATTATATATTGGATATTACTTATTAATATCTGTGTACAGGTCTCCGGATCGTTCACTTTACAGATTGCATTCCAATCTACTTTTTTAGCGAGAGACACCATCTTCTTGCAGTTAATCTTTTTTCTTATGATAAGTGTACTCGTGTTTTGATCATCTTTTGTTATGTCGCTAATCGGGAATTTTATCATCGTTGAGTAGTGATCGGTAATTATAGTATTCACGACGGTAGTAATAACTTCATCAAGATTATGTACAGTTTTTATAAAAATATGATCTATGATAGTTTTTGAGTTTTTATATTCTCTAGTTGGTATATTTACTGCCGAAATGAAACCAGTTGAGTATAGTGTATTTAAATATGCATCTGAAATATTATTTGTTTGCGAAATGTCGATATTAATATCTCCAACAATAACGTGATCTTCTGTACATGATTCTAAGTACAGTTCTAAGTCATGTATAAAAGCATTAATATCCGTGATGGTGGTCTATAAATAGCCGTAATTTTTGTCATTTTATTTAAATTTTGTTGAATACCCAATTTTATCGCTGTAATACTTCCAATGTTTATTAATTTGCTCGAGTATTTAATATTCTCACGTACATACAGTATCACACCGTCACTTTTATTTACGTTTCCACTGTTATAGTATGTATTATATCCGTTTAATGTAAACATTTCAATTTTGTTTACATTCCAAGTTTCAGAACATACTATAATGCCAATAGATTTAATATATATGTTGCATTGATAATTTCTAGTTCATTGAAATGCTTTTCTATGCTCCGAATATTTGTGTGAAATAGAGCGACGGTGTCATGTTTCTTTACTGATTCGTTAAAAAAATGTGATTAGAAAGGTTGTAATTTTGGCTTCAATAAATTGATCAATAATATTGAATTTTAAGATATTTTAAAACCAATTGGGTAATCAGTTCTAAAATCTGAAATTATGTAATTCTTCCTCTCCTGATACGTTGAACACAGTTCTATATCACAGGCACTGTGGTCAACACTCCTGTTTACTTTAAAACGTTCATTGGTCGTTTTACTATTTATGCATTTTTTCTCTAATTTATTGTTGCAATTTTTTGAATTATGATCACCAGCACAGATTTCATAAACAGTCTGTTTCATATATTTTTTTGTTGAATGTCGATATCCGCAACAATGCTGACATCGTTTTACGTTAAGGTCGTTATATACTGGGCACAGTTTCCATCCAACAGAGCTTTTTTGTCCCTTCCATGATTATATGATATTTCTGTGGGTTCACTTCAATGAACGCTGTATATATGTACTTTTCTCTCTTATGTGCATTATATTGTTACGACCCAGTGAACATCTCGAACGAGATATTAACTGAATAGCAACAAGGGCGTGTAACTCAGAAGAATTACTGGGTTCTTTAGGTGAGTGGGGCTACTGATGACACAGGAAAGTCGGGAATAAGGGTAAAATAAGGAAACACTTTATTTAGTTGAAATTAATTTATTGCTGGTTTGATAACATTTCTTTAGGTGTACAAAGTGGTGTTATTGGATGAGGGGAAAGAGGGATAAGGGAGGTTCTATTATGGGGAAAAATTCCTTAGCAGTCTGTAGCTCATTTTCCTCCAGGATAAGGTGAACGACCTTTGGCAAGTTTGGGCGCTGAAACTTTTGTCCTGCTCGACGGCGTTTGACTGAAAAATATTTGTTTCTTTTTAGATATTCATTTGTTTGTTTTAGAACTCGCGAAAGTGAGAAAACAAAATATTATAAAACTAATCAATTGTATTGTTCATTTAGTTAACGCTCTGCTAAAAATCTTTGGAACATCGAATGTGAGGAAGGTATTTCTCTAAGAATGGATCTTTAATATTAAATATATATTTATATTGTCTCTATTTTTAGAATTAAAAAAGATCAGTTATTTAGGAAAAAATAATGGTAATAACAGGAATATTAGTCGCGTGAGAGGGGCGACTTCGTCTCGGTGGGCTGTGCGCAATAGGTAGGAGAGAAGGAGCTGTGGTTTCGCAGGCCGACCCGCTATGTCGCAAAGGGAAAAGGTTTGTGTGATTTCGCAGGCCTACCCGCTATGTCACGAAAGGAAAGGACAAGAGAGGGATCATTTGTTTATTTATAAAATAAAGAGATACTTACCATTTCTTTTCGCTGGTCCCTTTTTGAACGGCGATCAGTTGTTCTAAATGATTGGGCGTGCTGTATTCTTCCCTGGAGTTTTTCGGAGCCTCCTATTTGCTGAACGACGGACTCGTTCTACGGAAATCGGTTGCTTGGCCAGATGAAATTCTGTGACTGAAGAACTTGAATTCTTCTCGTGGTAGAGCAGACGAAGTAGTCTGCACCGCCCGGAAAATCTCCACACGACCCTCTACTATGATTCCTACTATTCTATAGTTTTCTCTGGTCTCTCTAGTCCACTCTCTGGTCCACTCGTCGATTTTCTGTACGCGACCGTGTATTTATGGTGAGCCATAGTTTTATCCATTCTATTTTGAAAATGGTGGATTTGTATGTTGGACAGGTTTTGGAAATAGGCCAAGGAGGAAGCACGCATTAACTAATGCTTTTACATTATTGTTATAACATACGGTGTCGTAGATAGCTATTTAGAACGTACCCGTTTTCTCTTTTATTCTTAGAAAAGTCAAAAACCGGTAACTTGATAGTTATAAGAAAAGTTTTTCGGCTTAGGCAACGCGAGCCATCTTCTGATTTATGGCTAATAAAAGTTAAAAGAAAGTCTAATTTGAAGCGGTTTCGTTCCAACATGCTGCGTCTACGTGATCTCAACGCTATATTAAAAAAAAAGGGACTCGTTTGTCCGATACCGGCATACAATTACGACAATTTTCGGATTTGCGAATACATACAAAAAAAGGGTAATCGCGCTAGTTACGGAGACGTAACAATATGTTTAACCTCGATTGAATCATTTTGTGCGTCTGCAAAATTTCGTGTAAATAATTCATCTTGTAGTTCTTCTAAACTAAATTTTTCTTCTATGTTCAGTATTTTCAGTCGTGGTTTAAGCAATGTTTCTTCCTGTACTCCATAGTTTCTTTCTAGTTTATTTTTTATTTCTGTTATGAAGGTTTCATTGTCAATCCTGTTTGCACATTTAATTTTAACTGTTCCATTTTTGTTCATCTGCAATTTTGTGATCTGCAAGTTTTTATTTTTGATTTCAACACTGTTTATTAGATCTTTTTTAGTTTTTTCTGCATGTTGTTGATTTTTAGGTTTCAAGATTATTGCTGGAGTTTTTTGTTTGATCTGTAGAGAATTTGTTGATTTCGAAATTTGAGCGTATGTTTTCATTTCTTTTTTGTAGATTTTGGCTTAAATTCAGATTTTTTGATTTTAATTTTTGCAGATCTTCCGACAATCTTAAGTTTTTTTCTTCTAGTAGCTCTATCTTGTCGCGTAGTAATTCACTATTTTCTTTTATTTCTGTTACGGACAGAATCGATGTTTTATCGACTGCGGTACCCGGCGTAGGTTTTTTCCCACAAAGGTGGTTTTCCCTACGCCATTACACACCCGAATGGGGGTACCTCTCAAAATGAAGCTGTTAGGTTATTATGTAAAAGGCCCTTCGAAATGGTGACGATCTCGATACAATTACTTGTAATTCGAATGTTATGATATCGATGTGTAATATGACGTCGTAGTCTATTTAAATGTTCGAGAGTTTGAAAGATGTGAAAAAGTGTCGATCGGGTTGAGAGAGAACGTTCCGGAACGTGAGTGGGGTTAGGAAGTCCGCGTCGCGATCGGATCGTCACCGGCACTGATCGGAATAAATAATTGATATTTTCTCGTGGCCGATCAAACCGCGTGTTTTATTAAAAAGCCCTTCCACCAGTCGTTAACAATTTCCACGTTTAACTCTTGTAGCAATTTATATTCGTTGTCGTTTAGTAAACATGTTGAGTCATTTATACTTTGATCTATTACGGAATTTTGTTTTTGCAACCTATTCTTCAGTTTTTTATTCTCTTCATTTAGCAGCTCAATTTCGTGTTTTCTTTGGTCAATTCGATCTTTGGCATTCTGCAAGCCGATTTTGAGATTCACAATTACGGTTTTTAAAATATTCACATCCACACTTCCCTCTGCCACATTTGAGGTTAAGTTTATGAAATTGTGATCCGGGCACACATCCAAAGCACTCGAGATAAAAGTAGAGACTTTTGAGTAGGATGACATTTATAATAAATATCCGGAGGAATTTTGTGAGGTAGGCGTAGCACCTCGGCCATTTTACAAAAAAAAAATTAAACCAATATATTTCCTTTTTAGGCTCGCTGAATCCGACCATGTCAGATTAGCGTGAAAGTCAGTCAAAGGTCAGATATAAAAAATCGGTATTATATCTATTTAAACCAGTATACACGTATGTCCAATATTGTCAAATTCAAACATGGTATCTGTTCACTAGATGCGGTCTACTAAGTACTATCATGTTATAAATTTAAGTATTGATATAATAAAGTAATAAAGTAATCAAAACGTGATTTTACATCACTATATATTCCTACTTAATGCAAGATTACTACTATTTAATCGGTATCGGACTATGTTATCATCAAAAGATTTGCGAAGCTGTTTTCTCTTTCGTTTTCTCGCTGTTGATGGTATAACATGAGTCAATATAGGGTGTCCCAAACGTTTAGAAACGGTCTTGTAACTTTTGAAAGAAAAAACATTTTTAAAATTGCTGAAACACGTGAAACGATTGTTCAAAAAAGCTATATTTTTTTAGGGGTTCCAAGGGGGGGGGCGTGGGGCACGAGGGGGGATGAATATCTTAAATGGCAACGTGGGTCGAGTGGAGGCTCATTTGAAAGGTCTCTTCGAGACGAATACAAAACACTGGTCATAGGTGGCGTTATAATCATTTATCGCCGAATTATTCCTGGTTTGAAATTTCTAATCTCTTAAACCAATATTCGGATCCAACATACAACACAATATTTGTAGCGATTAAAAATGCTTAAGCACCCTCCTCTTTTACACGGGCTTGGGACCGTCATAGGCAGAGTTTTGCTACTTCTTTTTACATTTTTCTTTTTTTTTTAATTTTCTTTCGTTTTTTGTGTTTTATTTTCTATGGTATTGATCGCCGTTTAAAAGATGTATTTCAAAATAATTTATTTTATGTGCTAAAAATTGAGCACCTGCAACTTCCTGACACTGCCCCAGTCTTAAATAAAATTCGCCCAATACTTTGAGCCTCATATCTCTTGAAATAAGATGTCCTTCCTGGATTATTCATCCTTGTAGTTCCTGCAAGTTGGCGGGTTTATACCCCGTCTTTGACGTATCCCCACAAGAAAATACTCGCTTTGTAGTTTCTCATTTCGCCGCTAGTCACAGGCGTGACTTTCGCTATCCTGCGTTTTGCGTCCGTTAGAGGAATGGATTATCATTTGGAATATTAAAGAAGCTTTTCGCCACATATTGGTTATACCAAATATTACATTCAGACAAGTGAGTTCCGACGCGTATACATAGTTTGAATCGATTTTCTACTGATATTTTTATTCATATTATTATTGTTACAAAAATATTTCATCTATTAGAAAAAGGAAAAATGAATTTATGTGAACGTGACGAATAGAAATATTAATCCCAACGGGCACGAAGAACGTTTTTAGAATGTTCCAGAAACGTTGTAGAAACATTTGGGTTCCTCGTGCCCGTTGGGATTGCACGAGGGTGCGGAAATCTGACTCGATCTTACGAGGAAGCCGCTATCTAAGTCGACTGTGCAGAAAACAGTACAATGATTTCATGATATAGGTACTGTAAAAGACCGTCCACGAAGTGGGCGATCGAAATCAGCAACAAACAACGATGGAAGTTTCGAAGATATGCAAACATTTGTAGAAAATCCACATGTTAGTGTAAGGAAAGCGGCACAAGCAATCGGTATTTCTAGAATGAGTGTTCATCGTCCACTATCAAATTAGAAATGGCATCATTTTAAAATAAAATTTACTCAAAAACTCAGAGAAGTAGATGATGGTAAAAGAGTTGAATTTTGCGATACATTTATGCAGCGCCTTGATAATGATAATACTCTGTTGAATCGCATTATTATTTTCCGATGAAGCCACGTTTCATTTAGACGGTGCAGTAAACCGTCATAATTTCCGATATTGGAGTGACGAAAATCCTCACTGAATGTCGGATATTCGCACACAATGGCCTCAGAAGTTGAATGTATGGGCTGGTTTTTGTGAAAAACCAATTGTCGGACCGTTTTCTATTGACGGGAATTTAAATGGAAACATTTATCTTGAATTACTTCAACATGAAGTTATACCTGCAATACGAAACGTGTACAATGATGATATACAAAATGCTTGGTTTCAATGAGATGCTGCGACACCACATTATGTGACATCCGTTCGACAATTCCTAGATGAAATATTTCCACAGCGATGGATGGGAAGGCGTTGTTACATCAAATGGCCACCCAGATCGTGTGGGGATACCTCAAAGACAGGGTATACACGACGAAACCCGCCCACTTGCAAGAACTATGAGGACGAATAATCCAGGAAGTTGTTGTTGTGTAGATTTTGTATAATGCTAGTAATTATTTTACTGCATAAGTGTCTGGTCTGTTTAGTACCGGTAGCTAAAATTCTTTCATCGGAGCTTTTTTAGCTTAGTTTATTTAGTATAGTATTTTCATAAAAACATTAATATATATATGGGTATAATACTTCTTACGGTACAAGCTCAAGCAATGGGTGACAAAGATGAGTGTGTTTTTATCGAAAGAATGAGAAGAGTATTGAATGGGACTGCTGATATGACATGAGCAGCAGTTATTCGAGTTTGCAGCTGCCAGTAAAGGCCAACAGGTGAATCTATCAATCGTTGTCGACATTGCCAAAGATCGGGGGATTTGGCAAAGGACAGGAGAACTGGGGAAGTACTTTGTGATATTTGCCAATAAGTTGGGGTACAGGAAGCCCGATTGTCTAAAGTTTAAGTCAAGAAACAAGAACCCTAAAACGCAAAAGTAGGGATGAACAAGAGGTAGTACCAATTTTTTTTAAGTTTTCTGCGTATAGTCTTAATAAAGGTCTCTTGAGGTTCAAATGGAACACCTGTAACGGATCGGGGAATAGTTTGGACGACAATACGAGATCGAATTTTACTAGTCTGGTATGTGGCAGTATTCGACGATTCGTTTGATGTCGATTTGTATACTCAGCTTAGATTTAATGGTGACACAGAATAAAACTTATATGTTTCATAAATCAGTTTCAATATCAGTACAGACTTGAAGGGAGTCATTAAAGAATTTCAAAAGTCTGAGGTTATCGATGGTAATTATATGATTGGCGTCAATTTTTTCGTATGATCCCAGAAAGTTTGTATTTAAAAAAAAAGACTTAAGAGATCGCCGCCGATCTGATGGTAAGGGGTATAATTGAGCAAAGTAGCTAAACCATTGCGTACAAATGACGGTCGCATAAGACTTTGCGTGGACTTACGTTCTTTGAATCAAAGAGTCGGAAAACAAAGATTTAATTTCCCCGTCAGTCACGGAAGATTTGTGGATGTTAGAGGACAAACGCACCTTCACATTGTTAGGCCTACAGGATGGTTTCCATTTCATACAAGTCCATCCGGACAATGCACAGTATTTTGTTTTGCGATTGCTGAATGGTAATATGAATATACGATTTCGATTTTTGTTTACTGCGAGTCACCGACCGAGTTCTAAACGCCGGTTTAGAGTGCAAGATTATTTGATTCGGCTTAGGAAAATACTCACGTTTATATACGAAATCTGTGTAGCAACAGCAACATATCAAGAGAATGTAGAAACGTTAAAAGAAATTATGAATATTTTTAAATAATGCGGGTTTGAACTTACTCTAAGTAAATGTATATTCTTAAAGTAAAAAATTAAATACGTGTATAGTTTCCAAAAATAGAATATCGTTGAGTATGAGAGACATAGACGCAATAGCGAATTTTCCAGAACCGATTAACGTCAAACAACTGCAGGATTCATGGGCTTTGACAGATACTTCAGAAAATGTATAAAAGATTTCTTGAATAAAGTAGTACCACTTAAAGCATAATTTTGGCCAACGGAAGTTTGAAAGAGCAGTCAGCATACGAGAAATATGCCAGTTCAATGATAAACTGAATGTTTCCATATAAATTCTACTTTATATTTATATTCATTTGCACTACACGTAAATACTCGACGGTATTTAACAAAACCATAAAAAAAATTTAAAAAAAATAATTTAATAATAACAATTGAATAATGAATTTAATCGCTAAACGATTATGTAGTCTCTGAATCACTACCTCAGATCATGTTCACGCAGTGGTTTTCAGCGATTCAATTATTTTCTCTATTTTTGACCTTTACATGACCTTCACCCCAACCTAGTGATTTTGGATTTGGATTCAGCCACCCTCATAACATCTTAGAGTAGTTTTTTCTGAGTATGACCTTGACTTGACCTTGATCCTGACCTTTTGAGGACAAAGTGACCATGAATTCGGTTTCAGTGACTCCAGAAACATCTTAATGTAGTGTTTCAGGATGATTCTATGATTTTTTTCTATTTATGACCTTGATTTGACCTTGATCTTGACCTGATAGGAACGAACTGACCCCTGATTGGAATTCGGCGACCTTAAAAATATATAGAGTTGGTTTTTATCATGGGCAGCAGACATTTTTGTTATGGGGCTGTGTTATCTTATGTTTATTTCCGAAAATTCTCAAGCAAGCTTGGCGCTTTTCTCCAATACTTAATAAGATAGCATGAGTAATGTATGATTTAGAATTGCTGGGGGGGGTGGGGGGGGGGGGGGGTGGGGGGGGGGGGGGGTGGGGGGGGGGGGGGGTGGGGGGGGGGGGGGGTGGGGGGGGGGGGGGGTGGGGGGGGGGGGGGGTGGGGGGGGGGGGGGGTGGGGGGGGGGGGGGGTGGGGGGGGGGGGGGGTGGGGGGGGGGGGGGGTGGGGGGGGGGGGGGGTGGGGGGGGGGGGGGGTGGGGGGGGGGGGGGGTGGGGGGGGGGGGGGGTGGGGGGGGGGGGGGGTGGGGGGGGGGGGGGGTGGGGGGGGGGGGGGGTGGGGGGGGGGGGGGGTGGGGGGGGGGGGGGGTGGGGGGGGGGGGGGGTGGGGGGGGGGGGGGGTGGGGGGGGGGGGGGGTGGGGGGGGGGGGGGGTGGGGGGGGGGGGGGGTGGGGGGGGGGGGGGGTGGGGGGGGGGGGGGGTGGGGGGGGGGGGGGGTGGGGGGGGGGGGGGGTGGGGGGGGGGGGGGGTGGGGGGGGGGGGGGGTGGGGGGGGGGATCGATTATTGTAAAATATACCAGCTACTGAAACTTATTTCAATTATCTAAAACGTGCAGGTTTCGGTAAATAAGTGGACTCGAGAGACACATGGATATAGAAGAAAGATGTAATTTTGATTTTGCTTCGTCCTATTCTATCGCCTAGGGCGTAACAGATTTGCCTAAATTATTTGTGTCTTCAATATGCGCTTGAATCGCTCCACCTGTAAGATGAAAAAGTGGTTTAATAATTGATACGGGAGGGAACCTGCCTACCCGTACATTGACAGGGACACTCGGCGCGCTGGCCCCGGTGTGCCGCACAGAGGGTCTAACCGCAATTATTGATTCAAGTCAACTTTCCCCGGAGGATCTGCTCGACGGATCCTGATGTTTTTTTTTATAAATTAAAGCTGATTAAATTCCTGACAAAGTTGTCTGGGTCGATTTTTTTGAAATTCATTTTTTTATTTGTATTATGATAATTCCTAAAAAACAAAAATTGAACAAATTGGGTTCTTTGTGCGCATTGTAACATATTTCTAAAATAAGAAAAATGTATCGCAATTTTTTGAAACTCGTTTAACTGGGGTGCTTGTTAAGGTCGCTAATCACGAATCTGAAGATCATATTTCAAAAATTCAAAATGGCGGATACAATTATGGCGGATGATATTTTGGAAAGTCATCGGATTGTTTTTGAAACATGGACTCTCGGGGTTTTTTTTTTGAGGTCGCTGATCAACGAATCTGAAGTCATATTTCAAAACTTCAAAATGGCGGATACCATAGGCGATGCGGATGAAAGTTTTGGAAATTCAACGGATTGGTTTGAAACTTGTTACTCCGGGGGTTTTTGGGGTCGCTTATCACGAATCTGAAGTCATATTTCAAAAATTCAAAATGGCGGATCCAATATGGCGGATGATATTTTGGAAATTCCATTGGATTGTTTTGGAAACATGTTACTCGGTGGGTTTTTGGGGTCCGCTGATCACGAATCCGAAAGTCCATATTTCAAAAATTCAGAATGGCGGACTCCAATATGGCGGATGATATTTTGGGAATACATCGGATTGATTTTGAAACTTGTTACTACTCGGGGTTTTTTGGGGTCGGTGATCCACGAAACTGAAGTCAGAATTTCAAAAATTCAAACTGGCAAATCCAACATGTACAAATGATAAAAAGTTTGGAGAAATCATCGGATTGTTTTTGAAACTTGTCACTCGGATGTTTTTGGGGTCGGTGATCACGAATCTGAAGTCATATTTCAAAAATTGAAAATGGTGTATCAAACATAAAGCGCAATCTTTTTCGAAATTGATTGAAGTGTTTTAAAGCTTGTTACTCGGAAGTTTTTGGGGTCTCTGTTTCAAACAAATCTGAAGATAAGATTTAAATAATTCAAAATGGTGGACACAATATGAGGACGATATTTGTACAATCGAGGTGATTCGCTTAGAAGTTGTTACGTTGCAAATCGACGATCACTGAATCTGAAATCGGATTTCAAAAACTCAATTTATTTTTGGTTTCCGCTTGATAATGAATCAGACGGATTTGAAAAAGAGCAATAATGTATCATGGATAGTTTTCGAAAATGTAATTGGGAACATTGCTTTCCTCCATCAATTTCTTTACAACTTAAGGGGAGGGGCAACCCAAAAATCAGCTCTCTATTAATTCAGTGGTGCCAAAAAGAAAAAAAATTGTTTTGTGTCTATAAAAAAGTTTCCTTTTTCGAAACAGATGGAATTATTTAAAATCAGTAAGTAATTGTTTAGAAAATACGTTTTTATTTTCACTCTTAAATTTTTTGAATTTTTAAATTATTTTGGGAAAATGTAAATATTATTTTTTAAAAAACAAATATCCTTCGTGCAAAAATTTATCGGTACAAACAATTTCTTACACGTTTAATCTAGTACTACTTAATTCTTTCGTCAAAAATGAGTAAAGAAATAAATTTTTTCCGATTTCGCTTAAGGTGGGGGTGGTTAAAATTTCATAGAGTTGACATTTTTGTGTTGCCCCTCTTCTTAAGTAAGTGCAGACAATATATTTCTGCACTTATTATTTCCTTTAATCAAATTTTAACGACATGCAATTGCAACTCTCTCTTAGCGCTAACCCCAGAACTAAACGACGAGGACGTGGAGAGCGTCTATTTCCATTTTTTTTTATATTTTTTTTTTATTTTTTTTACTTTTTTATCTTTAAATTTTTTATGTTTTTTTTTTGGTAATTTTCGATTTTTTTGCTTTATGTTTTTTGCCTTTCATAAATCTCATGTTTCTTTTATAACGTTAATTGCAGAATTCTTTGCTCCTCATCGAGTTAAAAGTTCAATAGCTTCATTAAGTAGTGGCAATTCCTGATTAGTGGATGGTTTCCCGAAAACTGTTGATGTAAGAAATCTGACGAGATACGTAACCAATTAAGGAGATCCATGATTAGTATCAGTTCGAGATGTCCTTTTTCGAGTATGCTCTGTTTCGGGCCCTTTTAATATCTTTATTACGGGATTCTTGCGCTTCCCTTCTGACATGGACCCAATTGGAAGTATAAAATTGTTTATTATGTCTGCACCATGAATGAAAAACAAAATGCCTATGCTACAGGCATATAGTACCATCGATATATTTCCACATATAAGTCAGCTGTATCTATTGCATATTTTCGAAATTTGTTTATGTCAATAAATTTTCCTGATGCCATGGGTTTGTAGAATAACATACATTCTTTTCAATAAAATTTTCATCAAAACCTTGTGATTTCCGAAACTATCGTATAATTACGAAAGAATGTGCGCGCGGTATTGCCGTCATTGGAAGAACCACTTCCTTGTTTTGGAACATCAACTATGATACCTAACTTATCACGCAACTGAGTCTGAATTCGCATCTTTAGTTCTCTTTGCGGTTTCTTTATTTTCTTCAGATTTTATAGCCCATTTTTTGAATTCCATTCGATATGCAATGTGGAGAACACACTCCATGAACCTAATCCATTTATGCAAAGTGGCGAGGCCAAATGCATAAACGGATTCATCGAATGTCTTCTTCATTATTTCCAATAAATCGTTCATGGTCTTTGGGACTGGTTCTTACAAATCGGACATACAGATGACGAAGAAGTGTCAGTTGCGTATTGTAAAATTTTTCCATCCACCATTGTTCCGTGAAGTTCATGATGAACCTCTACTGTGGCACTATCAATTTCTATTAATTTTAGTACAAGTAAGTGCTGAAATTTGTTGCTTAATTGAGTCGAGTTCACGACATACAACATTTTTCGTTTCTTGCACATACTCGAATTTAATAGGCCTACAGTAGTTTGTGGATGAGGCACGGGGATTTTTTCCAAATTATAATCTCACTTGAATCATTTGAAATTACTCGAAGGCGTAACGGAAACCATTGACACTAAAAACAAATATTTATCGGCGTTTTTGTTCATTCATAAATTTTTGTTTAAACGCATTAAAACCACTGGTTCCATCTGCACCCCACTTAGATTCCAAAACAATTCGCTTAATTTCAGATGAAGTTTGGACATCCACACCTTCGACTTTCATCAGTCTTAATATGGTATGATCAAGAGATTTTGTAAATCTATATTTGTGCAGATGTTTCAGATATTACTATCGATGTTTGTGGAGGATAGCAGTTTTTCTTTGCATCCGATATTTTTGCGTAATGTGGGAAAATATCTGCTTTCTTTTCTTTTGCTTTTTGTCTTATAGTGTTATATTGCGCTTTTGTCAATCCGCATTGAACTAGAAGCCCTAAAGCTTCATCGACGCTTAATTTTTCTGGGAACTCAATTTCTTTTTCATTACCGTGTATGAGGTTTTTAATCGCAGGAATAAGATCTTCTTTTCCCGAAGATCTGAGCATAGTAAAAAACGCACCTTCAAGTTCTTCATTGCTCATTGAATTAGACACTTCCTGTGATCGAGTCTCCTTTTTGTCGATTTGGAACAGGCGGCAAAAATCTTTTCGTTTTTTTTTTCATTTTCCTCGTTCCGATGATCGAACAACTGGAATTTCGAAGAACTCGTTTAACCAAGATTGGTGTGATTTCCACGAAAAAAATTTATCAACCGCATAAAAGGAATTTCTTCCATCTAGTTTTGAACGCAGGCATAAAATATATTTATTTTAATTTTTCTTCAGCACTGTTTTGTACATATTTTGAAATGTCATAAGTTGTTATGACATACTGGAAGGAGTATATCGACACCGGCATTCATGTCCTTAACGTATGAATCTAATAATAGATGACATAGAACCTTATGCTGAAATTTTTATCGGTTCCATTACTTACTCTGCAATTCTAAATCAATACAATTTCTCAATATCATCAAAATGTAGCATAGCTCCAAATAAAATTTTATGTAACTATCACGCGATAGTATGCTCCGATATGTATGAAATCGAACGCCACTTCTCTATCGAGCGCGAAATGCAAGGCTGACAGTAATTAACCGCGACTAGCGGCAGCATGAGTAACTATTAACCCATTAAGTCCCAAAAAGGCAAAATTTGTAGCTTAGAAAACTTTGTGAAAAAAAAAAGAAAATCTTTTGGAGAATACTCAACCCTACTATTTTCGGGTATGCTCTACACGATAGAATGGTTTAAAATTTTCAAAAATTTGATTTTCAATTGTTAATTAACAATTTAAAAAAAAAACGAGTATTTTTTTATGAAAAATTTTTTATCAATCCAAAATTTGAGTGGGAAGGAATTTTTTTGTCTGTCGCAAAATATGCACAAAGATGCACAAAATATTTTAAGGTTTTACAACCAGCTTTGGTTTTTATTATCGTATGATTTTTTTAAACAAAATGGCGGCCAAAAAACGAAAGCTAAAAAAATCAAACGTACATTTTTCTACTGTTTTTGACGTTTTTTCATTGGAATCGTGCAAAATTATTCAATTATTTCAGTAAAAATATACGTACTCTTATAATATTTAAAAAAAAAAACTATAAAAAGCGTTAACTATGAAAAATAATGTTTTTAAGGTTTTAAAAAGTCGTTTTTTTTTACGGTTTCTCGTTATTATTTGAACAGAAACTAATGCAATAACCTGAATATCGTTGAATTTCGAAATACTGATTGATGATCTGATACTTTTAGGGTAAAATTCATAATATAGACACAGACATAGACATTGGTACAGTTTTACTTGCCACTTTATGCCATCATTCGGCTAATCGGGCAATGTTCATCATCATCCCACACAGGCATCGTAAACATTTTTTTAAAAAATATTATATTTACATATATTTGTAATGAAATAATTGAATAATTTTCACGATTCCAATGAAAAAACGTAAAAAACAGTAGTAAAATGAACGTTTGATTTTTTAGCTTTCGTTTTTTGGCCGCCATTTTGTTTAAAAAAATCGTACGATAAAAAATCAAAGCAGGTTGTAAAGCTTAGATATTTTGTGCACCTTTGCGAATATTTGCGACAGAAAAAAAAATTCCTTCCAACTCAAATTTTGGATTAATAAAAATATTTCTCATAAAAAAAAATCGTTATATTTTTTTAAAATTGTTAATTAACAATTGAAAATCTAATTTTTGAAAATTTTAAACCATTCTATCGTGTAGAGCATACCCGAAAATAATAGGGTTGGGTATTTTCCAAAAGATTTTCTTTTTTTTTCACAAAGTTTTCTGAGCTCAAACGTAAGCTACAAATTTTGCCTTTTTGGGACTTAATGGGTTTAAAGTAGAACTAAAAATGTGCAATTTCCAAAATAGTCGCGGTATTGACATTGGTATATTGACTTGCATTTCGTACTCTGTAGAGAAGTGGAATTTAATTTCATAAATATTGGAGTATAAAATCGTGGTGATAGTTTGCATACAAATTTATTTGAGGCTACGCTAACTTTTGATGAGCTTGAGAAATTTGATTTATTTAGAATTACGAAAGTAAGTAATGGAGCCGATGAAAATTCTGCATAAGGTTCTGTGTCACGTAATTATTAGATTCCTTGTGCTGAGGACATAAATTGGTGTCGATGTTCTCCTTCAGTTTGTCATAACAACTTATGACATTCCAAAAAATGTACAAAACAGTACTGAAGAAAAATTAAATAAGTATTTTATGCCTGCATTCAAAAACTATATGAAAGAATTCCTTTTTATGCGGTTGATAAATTTTTTTTCGTGTAAATCACATCAATCTTGGTTAAACGAGTACTTCGAATTTCCAGTTGTTCGATTACCGGAACGAAAAAAATGAAGAAAAAATACGAAAAGATTTTGCCGGCTGTTCCGAATCGACAAAAATGAGACGTTCACATGAAGTGACTAAATCTATTAACCAATGAAGAATTTAAAGATGCATTTTTTAACTATGCTCAGATCTTCGGGGAAAAAAGATGTTATTCCTGCGATTAAAAAACTCATACACGGTAATGACATACCTGAAAAAGAAATTCAGTTCCCAAGAAAAATTAAGCGCCGATGAAGCTTTAGGAATTATAGTTCAATGCGGATTGTCAAAAGCGCAATATAACACGATAATACAAGAAGCAAAAGAAAAGAAATCTGATATTTTTCTACATTACGCAAAAATAGCGGATAGAAAGATAATTACAATATCTGAAATTTCTGCACAGATAGGTCTATAAAATTTCCTTTTTCGACATCGCGTGCGAAAAATGCTATTTTTCACACTTTTGACTTTTTTCTGACGCATTTTTTCGCACGCTCACGTCGAAAAATATCATACGGCACATATGGATAAATGTTTCTTGTGCGAATGTGAATGCAGACCTCGTCTTCGACTCGGCCGGCAACACTCACATTCGCAGAAAAAACTTTTACCCACTTGTATCGTAATATACTATAATCACATCGGATCAAGATTGATTAAAGTCGTAGGAATATATGTCCCAATTTCATCTGAAATTATGATAATTGTTGTGGAATCTAAGTGGGATGCATTGCACCACTGATTACCTTTTGAATTTTTTCAATCAAAAATTTGTGAATGAACAAAATGACGGTTAAATATTAATTTTAGAAAGTTGTTTTCAAATTCGCGACCAGTGACCGCCTCTAAAAGGTTTCAGAGCAATCCTGTCAATTTCAATAATATCGTCGTCATTATTAAATCCTCCATTTTTAATTGTTCAAATCATGACATCAGATTCGTGACGGAGACACGAAAAATAAACCAAGTAAGAAGTTTTAAAATATTCCGATCAATTTCAAAAAATACCATCCTCCATTTTGGACCCGCTATTGTGAATTTTTAAAATCTGAATACAGATACATGAACAGAGGCCCAAAAATCCCCGAGTAACAAGTTTTAAAACAATCCGATGAATTTCCCAAAATATCATCCGCCATTTTCAATTTTTGAAATCTGACTTCAGTTTCGTGATCACCGACCCCAAAAACCCCCGAGTAACAAGTTTCAAAACAATCCGATGAATTCCCAAAATATCATCCGACATATTGGATCCGCCATTCTGAATTTTTGAAATATGACTTCAGATTCGTGATCAGCGACCCCAAAAACCCCCGAGTAACAAGTTTCAAAACAATCCAATGAATTTCCAAAATATCATCCGCCATATTGGATCCGCCATTTTGAATTTTTGAAATATGACTTCAGATTCGTGATCAGCGACCCCAAAAACCCCCGAGTAACAAGTTTCAAAACAATCCGATGAATTTCCAAAATATCATCCGCCATATTGTATCCGCCATTTTGAATTTTTGAAATATGACTTCAGATTCGTGATCAGCGACCCCAAAAACCCCCGAGTAACAAGTTTCAAAACAATCCGATGAATTTCCAAAATATCATCCGCCATATTGTATCCGCCATTTTGAATTTTTGAAATATGACTTCAGATTCGTGATCAGCGACCCCAAAAACCCCCGAGTAACAAGTTTCAAAACAATCCGATGAATTTCCAAAATATCATCCGCCATATTGTATCCGCCATTTTGAATTTTTGAAATATGACTTCAGATTCGTGATTAGCGACCCTAAAAAGCCCCCAGTAACAAGTTTCAAAAAAATTCGATACATTTTTCTTATTTTATAATATGATATAATTCGCACAAAGAACCTAATTTATTTATTTTTTCTTTTATATGATTTATCATAAACAAATAAAAATGAATTTCAAAAATCGACCCAGACAACTTTGTCAGGAATTTAATAAGCTTTAATTTAAAAAAAAAACATCAGGATCCGTCGAGCAGATCCTCCGGAAAGTTGACTTGAATCAATAATTGCGGTTTGACCCTCTGTGTGCCGCTGCAAGTGTATGCTAAATGCACTTCAACTCGACCCGCCCACGGATACTTACGTAGCCGGGGAATCGGAGCGCGTGCTCGAGTCGATCGACAGACCGTGTAGACTGTCTGGCGACGACTGTCCAAAATTCGGAAATTTCCCCCCCATTTATACACTGAGGCCCCGCCTCGTTACGCGACGCTCACACGCGTCTCACGCTCATGCACACACGCTTGCATTGTTTAGGCGCTCCCGGCGAATCTGTCCGTTACATATCTTATATATTTTTATCGGTTACAGCTAAAAGTAAAGTGCAAGTCTTTAAATTAACATTAATTAATGATTCTATTAATCTCTGTTCAAGTCCTTCATATTGAATTACTGAATTGAACTACTGAACAGTGAAGGCAGTACTCGCATCTCCAGTTTCAGCTATTCCATGGTCTCTCACGGCCAATGGGGAGAACCGTACGGGCTGGAACTATCCAATCAGGAACGCTCTACCTTTAACATGGCATGCTCTATGTTCGGATCGTACGCACGCACCCTGTATACAGTAGTCCCCATCCTAAGTTATACGGTCGGGTTTTCCAATATGGCGACCGACTGTCCAAAGTTATACCCCCTCACTACCCCCACTGCCGTATTTTCGTTTATGTTCGTTGCGACTTGCGAATGTGTGGGACTAACTTAACCAAACCCATAAAACAACCGATTACCAAAGTGTCAAATCAAATTCTACCAACAGTTGACAAATCAAATATTGAAAAAGTGAACATTTTTATTAGCTAGAAAAAAATGGATAATATCGAAAATGAGCAACCAGCAGCTACTGTGTGCTTGTGTTTGAGTGCCGCCGTAAAGCTACATCGACACGTTATGGTGGGGGAAGAGGGGAAATTAATAGTATAACTTTGGATGGAGAAAACGTATAACTTTGGACGTCCGTATAACTTTGGATGGGATAACTTAGGATAGGGACCACTGTATACATGTACATATATTGAATATTTGTGATATTATGAAAATTTGTGAACGTAACCTATCGATCTTGAATCGCGTTCCAAATGCACTCGTTCCGCAGGGTATACGAAGGGTATTTAAGTAAGCATAATTAAAATTTTGAATTGATTTGATGATCGTTCAGTTGGTTGTGATCGCGTTGTGTTTATGCTTCGGTCTCCAGCCACTACGTGTTTTCTCGATGTAATTCTTAAAACAATACTAAAACTTATTTTAAGAAAAACTTAAAATAAGTCATCATTTGGGATTAAGGTTCTCTTTTGATATCGTCTAAATGTCAGTTATTATGAAATCTATTTTATAGTATATAAATTAAACTGATTTTTTAAGCTCTTAATGCAGTCTTAAAATGAGCCATTACTGCAACTTATAGTATTTTACTTATTTTAAGACGATATTCATACGGACTTTTGTTTCCTTGCTTAATTTAAGACGTAATCATTTTAAGACTTTCTTTTTTCTGTGTACTCAGACGTATCAACGTTATAATGATTTGATATTATTCGGAAATGAACTTCGGATAATTCTTTGACGATTGTACTAAAGTTGCATTTGCCCCTGGCGACAAGTCAAAACTTCCCCTTCTCTCACCGATTCATATTTCTGATACAAGTTTTGTAATTTTCTCATACTATCTTGCATAATTTGTCTGTCTGATACAGGTTCCAGTATAATTCTGTTACTCCAGTAACATAGAAGTATCAGTATTTTTAAGTCATGTTATTTCACAATCTAAAGTATATAAAGATTTATACATATATATTATGAAGCTGTGAAGCTATTTATTTATGAAACATAAAAGAAAATGTCGACATGAATTCAGTAGACAAAATAATTCTGTATGTAAATGTTGCAATAAATACTAGGTTATTTTCATTTATTCAATGTTATTACATTTATTTTACTATTCGAAAAGATTTAGAGTGATTATCTAAAAAAAGGCGGTAGATTTGAGGGTTGTGTACTCTCCTGCGTATTCATAGATAAATATAAAAGCTAATCAAAAAGACTTCTTGTATTAAAATGCCACACTGGATAAACTTCCGAAAACGCCCCCCAACCGATTTTAATGGAAATTGGCCATACTTACGTATTTCGGGGTGCTGATTACGAAAATGATAATGAAAATTGGCGCAAATTTTATTTTCATGGTGAAAACCTTAAAAAACCGCCATAATTTATGGTTTTTTGCAATTATCTCATAAAATTCTTAAAATTTCGAAAAATTCTTCCCATAAAAGTTGTAGATTTTATCGAAATACACATTTTATGTTGTATACATATTCCCGCCAAAATCGAGAGTTTTTGAGAAAAATCGAAAAAACTACAAAACAGAATTAAGGTCAAAATTCGTATAGTGAAATAGTGGAAGCAGAGAAATGGCAACGTCACGGCTCTCGTTAACACGAAATTGTCTTAGGTGCTTGTGACGGTGGCATAATAATGCCTAAAAGCATATGCGTGCCCTTAAACTAACCTAACGTAACCAGTCAGAACTCTACCTAGCCCTAATAATGGGTAAAAGCATATGGGTGCCCAAAAAACTAACCTAACCTATCCAGTCACAAGTCTGCCTAGCCCTAACAATGCCTAAAAGCATATTGGTGCCCTAAAACTAACCTAACGTAACCAGTCAGAACTCTACCTAGCCCTAATAATGTAATAATGGGTAAAAGCATATGGGTGGCCAAAAAACTAACCTAACCTATCCAATCACAAGTCTGCCTAGCCCTAACAATGCCTAAAAGCATATGGGTGCCTTAAAACTAACCTAATCTAACCAGTCACTACTCTGCCTAACCATAACAATGCCTAAAAGCATATGCGTGCCCTAAAACTAACCTAACCTAACCAGTCAAAACTCTACCTATGCCTAACAATTCCCTAAAGCATATGTGTATCGCTACGTGGAATTCATGTTATAAATGATCGTTTTCATTGTGTTTTGTCGTTTTTTCGATTTTTCTCAAAAACTATCGATTTTGGCGGGAAAATGCACACAACATAAAATGTGTATTTCGATCAAATCTACAACTTTTATTTAAACAATTTTTCGAAATTTTCAAAATTTTAGGAGATAAAATCAAAAAACCTTAAATTATGGTGGTTTTTTAAGGTTTTCACCATGAAAATAAAATTTGCGCCAATTTTCATTATCATTTCCGTAATCAGCACCCCGAAATACGTAAGTATACCAATGTACATTAAAATCGGTTGGGGGGCGTTTTCGGAAGTACACCCGGGGATTCTAAAGTGGTCCTCTGATAAGGTAGGAAATTTCACTAAAAACGTAAATAAAAAATGACTTTCAACATTCGGGCTCTGTAAGGGCAATTCTAAGCATCATAAACAGTTTCCTAGAAAACACCAAAGATGTTAATTTAATTAATTTCCTTGACATTTTCTAGAATGCCGTCTATAGTAATTAAAATTGCCCTTACAGAGCCCGAATTTTGAAAAATCGATTGAATAATTTTTCATTTACGGTTATTAGTGAAAATTCCTACCTTACCGGTCGAGCACTTTAAAATGCCCTAAAGAGGGCTCTAAAGTGGACCGGTAAGGTAGGAAGTTCCACTTAACTTAAAGATGATCAAATTTCAAAAAATCAAATTTTTTCGATTTCATTCAATTACCTACATTTTCTAATTTAAGGAGTAATTTAATTAATTCATCGTCGAATTTATGAAATATGCGATGACAACATAAAATAAAATTATACCACGCTTCTAATTTTTGTTTTTAATATTTTTTCTCACTGGATAAATATGTTTTTGCAAATTATCAAAATAAAAATTTTCGTTCAATTTTTATTTTAACTAAAAACAATTAGTTAATTAAAATAATTGCAATGACTGTTCATTTAGTATTTAATGTGCCTACATCATCTATTGGAGCTTGTTAATTACTCCCCGTTGTAAATTGGTAAAGTACACCCCATCAATTTGAGTGAACGAGACACACCCTAACCTAAATACCGTGTATCGCGATGGTCCAGTTTCCGAGTAGAAATTTGTGATTTTGTCCGCCCTATAGTGGTTGGGGAGACCACGTTTTATGCGCTAATTGAAAGCATTGCTCCGATTTAAATGAAAATTTCGAAATTTTATACTTTTGTCATGCTGAATTCGAATGTGACATTTAAACGTTGATCGTTGACATCTGTCAAGCTAACTGTTCTTTTTTCAAAAAGTTTGAAATTCTTCCCAAAAGGGACAATCATTAGATTTTAGGACCTGCTGAACAAGAATTTGACGTCAAATTTAAATGTTGACAGTTGACAACAGTCCAACTAACTGTCCCTTTCCTAAAAAATTATAGATTTTTAGAGATCTTTTCAAAGATATTTTGCGAAAAGTCTATGTCGTTATTTGCAAATATATCTGGGCGATCTTTGAAACGCCCATATTACGGATCCCTGGTGAAGATCGGTTTGAAACTGAAAGAATTTCTTTCAAACGAATCCGAAAATTACATCCGACACAATCCAATACAATCCGAAATTGACTTAGACAATTACATAATCCTGGCGATTCCTGTATAGATTTCGATCCATCGGAATCCGACTTAATCCTACCTATTCCAAAGTTATTCGATGGATTAAAATCCGGCTGAATCCGAATTAATTCGACCCATTCCGAAATTATTAAATTAATGCTAATCCTGCTGAATCCGACCAATTCCGAAATATTTAATTACTGCTAATCCTGCTGAATCCGACCCATTCCGAAATTATTCGATTAATTTAAATCCTGCTGAATTCGACATTATTCATTTTATTCAAATCCGAAATAGTTCTAGAGTAGGCATAGGATTCATTTTGATTAAAATTGAGGAATGAAACTGATTGAATAATGGGTTTGGAAAGACTACGAAAGACTACTTGAAAGACACGGATTATGTAGGATTAAATCTTTCATCTTTCGTTTCTACGTTTCGCACGTGACGTTTATGTTTTTTTTCCTATTTATATAACATTACTCTAGGTTTACATTATTTCCTGAGATAGAACGATTAATTATTTTGGTACTTTCTCTCTCTACTACATATGTACTTACAGCGTAACGTATTTTTTAATACGTTTGCGTACTGAGCGAGAGACTCGGGTTCGATTCCCCGCCGGGATAAGTTTTTTTCTTATTTGTTTGTATGCGCTATATGTTTATATTCGAGTTGAAAATTGCGCGAAATACCAAAAGATATTCTTATGTAAACTTATAATACGTATATTAAACTGATTTAAAAATAAACAGAGCTATAATAATTATCCAAATTTCTTTACGTTTTTAATATGTCGGTTAATTTTCTTTTAAAATATATTTTCGAAATGTCATATAGATGTCTTATAGATGTCTGAAAGATATCCGAAATTGTTGCAAGGGACATCTAAGATATCTTTTAGAGATATTTTCGACGTTTTCAAGATATCTTTGCTGGATATCTTTTAGACATCTTGAAGACATCTTTTTACTTCTTGGGCAGCCGCTAAAATAACTGCAGGGGTTCTTAAATAATAATTACAGGTTCAAAAATATACTAAAGTGTTGCAGGCTTGCTGATCACGGAAATGAGGTAACATTTCACATTGAACACTAAAAAGTGATAAGAAAAACATCTATTTAAAAATAATTTAAGGTTTAACTCGTAAATAAGAAGAATATTAATTTATTGTAATTTGATTTTGAACTAAAAAAAGTCAGGTCTTAATTTAAAACCATTGATGGGCTACATTTAAGGTGTAACAAAAATTAGCCCGATTAGAAAAGGACAAACTTATGTACTACACATGGACTAATTTTAAGCCACTTTAATTTGTAACAATTTTTTTCTGTATTTAACACTTTAGAGATCTTACTAAAAATCTACAGTTAAAACAATAAGTCTTGAATTAAAATCGATAGTTAGCTAATTTTAAGATTGAAAAGTAGACTGCTTTAAAAGCCTTAAAACTAGCTTGCTATGGGACTAAAATGTAGAACAAAAAATTTGATATTGTAGAATTTCTGCTTAAATTAAGCCATTTCAGAATTTTAGTCTTACATTATTAACACTAAAATCGCACCTCCATACAATGAACAAAAATTCATTGCACAATAAAACCGATAGCACAATGAAATTTATTATCTCATCGGATGAAATAATACATTTCTACGAAAAATTACTTGTGTTAGTAAGTATTAATTGAATGAAAAGAATTGTTTAACAATTAAAACAACACAATGAAATTTTCATAGAAATAATGATATATTTTCACTGCGACTATCGGATGGACGTTTTATCGGTTGAATGAATCTCTTCTCATTGTAATAAATATAATGCGTTCTATTACTAGATGAAAAAAAAACATCATTAACGATTGGCAAAGCCTACCACTAGAAGGAAGAAAATGAAATACACAAAAAAGGAAGATTTAGTTTAAATTTATTTGATTTGATAACAATAATGAATGCATTCAAGGGAACATGTTTAACAGAAAAACACTTGTCATTTTCAAAATCATAAATCGATTTTCTATGTCACTAAAGGTATTTTTAAAAAATCCCTATCCGAGAGTCGACCTAAACGAGAGAAAAGTTTAAAGTCCTACTGCACTAATACAGAGATTAATTCGAAAGGGGAATGGGTCACTCTACTTTTCATGTGTATTTCAAACAAAATCGTAATTGCCATTTAATTTGCGTTTTTTCTTACGACTTGAAGAAAATTGACCCAGAAAGCTAAAACAATCATCATTTCATTTTAGGATGTAAATAAAGTCTACGTCGGGTATAGTGCTTGTTGTAATCGTTCGTGTCTTAAAATGAAAAATGATAACGCCTTATTTCAAGTTTCAAGCCCGAAACAATTTGTTTTATGATCGTATTTTTAATGGCTAAATTTAAACCAATTTTTTAAAGAAGTACAGTTTTTGGATGTAAGACTTATTTTTGTGTATCCATCTATCAATATTGACATTTACTTATGATGGTGGGGTGACTACCTACATCATTTTCTCCTTGTCTCTCATCATATGCAGAGTATTACAGGTGGGGTCGAGAAATGATACTAAATATGTACACACAGTTCAAATCGACCGTGCTGTTTGTGTCGAGGTAACGCTACATGGAGGACGAGGAGGTTGAGGATGGTTCCCGGGTGTTTGCCCTAGTCTGATATTACTTCAGTATATATATGCATTGTCGTAATGAACGTTGGTGAGTATAGGACAAGGTCCGCTCACATAAATTTACTGATGAGTGCGGAGGTGGGTCTGAGAAGAAACATCACCCAAAATGTAAAACGCATATATCTTAATTATTATGGGAGGTTTTGGCATTCTATCTAAAAAGTAGAATTTATTATTTAAGCCGGAGCATTCAGTCCCCAGTATTTCAAATCTGTGACAAACACGATTTCATTAAAAATAACGTAATGCAGAATACTTTAAAGAGAGTATTTCGGCAGATGATTTTAGAACCTTCTTAAGGGGCTTCTAAAGTGGTCCGATGGTAAGGTAGAAAATTTCACTAAAAAACGTAAATTCAAGATGAATAAAATTGTTAAAATTCGGGTTCTGTAAGGGCAATTCTAAGCACTATAAATATTTTGCGAGAAAATACCAAAGATACCTATTGAGAACTGACCGAAAATCATAGGAAATAAGTGATTTTTATTTATTTCCGAAAATTCTCGGTCAGTTCTCAATTAATGTCTTTGGCATTTTCTATGATATCGCCAACAGAAATTAAAATTTTCCTTACTGCGCTCGAATTTCGAAAAAAAAACCGTTTCAGTCACTTTTTATTTACGGTTTTTAATGAAAATTCCTACTTTATCGGCCGAGCACCCCTTTAGGCGGTTGTAAAGTGTGCAGATGATAAGGTAGGAATTTACATTGAAAATCGAAAATTTCTACCTTATCGGCGGACTACTTTAGAACCCCCTTAATACGACAGAGTTTTTCTACTTTATCGTCTGGATTCTCCGACCATCTATGTGTT
Organism: Trichopria drosophilae; assembly: GCA_030407085.1. NCBI lineage: Eukaryota > Metazoa > Arthropoda > Insecta > Hymenoptera > Diapriidae > Trichopria > Trichopria drosophilae. The sequence continues at coordinate 114,330,148 of CM059585.1, read as the reverse complement.
GTGGTCACGCTACAGCAGATGTCTCTGAATGCTTAGCTTTTTTGCGCAAGCGATTACAAATTTGTGTAACCATATATACAGGGTGTCCAAAAACTAGGTAACGATATTTTAGGTGGCGATTCTGCATGATATTTTAAACACAAACGTCCTGTACCAAAATTGGATCTGAGGCTCAGAATTTGACTGATGGGCCATTGAAGTTTAGAGAAACAATTTTGTTGAAACAAACGAAGTTTAGACAAAAACAGGAAAAAAGGCCCGTATTTTTGCGGTTTTTCGCATGTAACTTATTTTGTCACATATGTGACGAAATGGCACGCAAGAAGAAGTTGTAGAGTTTGAAAAGACGAAGAATTTTCCTCCTTTTGTGTTCGATTTCGATAAAAATTGAATCCGCGGGAACACTCTTAGAGTCGCAGAATTATCGTTATTCAGTTTTTGGACACCCTGTATATTCGCTACACAAGATATTACTTCAAAGTTTAAGCGCGCAATCTTCAAAAATAAAGAATATTGTATACGTAACCTAAGTGAGTACGTACCTACTTGTTACGTAGATGTAACGTATTTATTACGTATATTTGGATGACGTATATATTATGTATCTCCAACGAAATACATATTACAGAGATTGAAAAGACTTTCCGACGTAACGGCTACGTAACTGTTTGTACGTTATAGTAATGATACGGAAAATAATTACTAGCTGAGAAATCTACATGTAACTGGAACGTACCTATTCCAAATACGTACTTTTCATCCGCTTTATAAGAGTAAGTATGTAATCCGCAATAATACTTTTTTTCAGCGTTTACACTTTTTAGTAAAGCTGAAGACATAATATAAAACACTTGATTTGTATAATTAGCAGAGATTAATAAATACATGTATTGCTCACTTTCCATTTTGATATTGAGTGGGTTTTAACCCATTAAGGCCTAAACGGACCCATTTTGAGCACCAGTTTAAACGTCGATAATTTGCATATAAAAGCATTTGGAAAAATTTTACTCCCACTATTTCTAACGTAAAATTGTATGCTCTTTCAGAATCTTTCAATAAAATTTCGATAAAATGAAAAGCAAAAAAGTTATACACGTTTGTTTGTAAAAAAAAACATGGTTTTTGAACATTTATTTTTCATTATAACATCACTTTTACCTCGAAATTGGTTCAGAAAACACGTCTAAGGTGAAAATATCGCGTCCATGGACCTTTAAGATTAAAACGTACCATGTTCTAATTTGAATTTCAAGATGGCAATTTCGAAAATGGTGCCTAGAAGCTCAAAAATCTTTGCAAAACTTAACAAATTTTGTTCTTAAAAACTATAGACTTTAGAGAAAATTTGCAAAGAACAAAAACGTCTTAGAATTGGTTAAAGATACTTCTCAAATATTTTCAGATTTTTTAAATGAATTTTTTTTTAAATTTAAATTTTTTTAATTTTCAAAAAACCAAAAAGTGTATCAATACATTGTGATAAAATTTGAGAAGGTTCTTTAACCAATTCTAAGACATTTTTGTTCTTAGGAAATTTTCTCTAAAGTCTACAGTTTTTAAGACAAAAATTTGTTAAGTTTTAACAAGATTTTTGAGCTTCTAGGCGCCATTTTGGGAGTCAACATCTTGAAATTCAAATTAGAACATTTTTTTTTGTTTTTTTTTGTTTTTTTTAATTTTTTTTATTTTTTTTTTGCTTTTCATTTTAGCTAAATTTTATGGAAAGATTCTGAAAGAGCATACAATTTTACGTCAGAAATAGTGGGAGTAAAATTTTTCCAAATGCTGTTATATGCAAATTATCGACGTTTAAACTGGTGCTTAAAATGTGTCCGTTTAGGCCTTAATGGGTTTTAAAGTGACCCGCCGATACGGTAGGAATTTTCACTAAAAAATGACTGAATCCATTTTTCAAAAATCGGGCTCGTAAGGGCGACGCTGATTGTTATAAGCGGTATCCTAGAAAATGCAAAGAAATTCATTCAGAATTATTATTAATGTCGTTGGTATTTTCTTGGAAAACGTTTATAATAATCAGAATTTCCTTTACGGTGCCCGAATTTTGAAAATTTTATTCAGTCACATTTAATTTTACGTTTTTTATTGAAACTTCCTACCTTACCGGTGGACCTGTTAATATGTGTCGAAATAATTAAAGTTAAATTTTTTAATATTTCTGGAAATACTTAAATAAACACTTTATTTTGTTAGCGTGGCCAATTTTCACGAGTACTTAAAATTTTTACTGGGGCATTAAATTTTTCATAATCATAAAAAATATTATCACGTTACTCACTAAGAATAAAAAATAGGAACTCTACTGAAATCTTCATGGGGTCCGTAAAATCTACTTTATGCTGCCATAATGGTAGAATAATGCCAATTAATATGTCAATAAAAGTTGACACCAACTTGTGCTTATAACGATTAGAAAATAAAGTAAATATATAGATATGTAAAAAAACGTAAGCAAATATAAAAAGCAATGATAGGGCTATACTGGACCATCTTGAAATTTGAAACAAAACGTAAAATTTTCGGTACTTTCCATCTACTTTTCCATCATTACATATTCCACTTTAAGCCCTTAAAAGGTACACGTTCTATTTTTCGTTGGTACCTGTACATAATGATGCATCACAAAGTATCAACTTGGGATCCGAATGACCTAGATTTGATCTTGAAGTGATATTCAAGATCAAGGATTACGTCCAAGGTCACAAATGAGTAACCAGGGTAAAATCCTAACTTTCGACTACAATTTTATTTCCTAAAATTCCTCGAAAGTTATATTGATTGCCCTTTTCGTAAGACACCGAAAATCTTCGAGTAAAATGACAGCCAAAAGGTGACGGTTCACTTAAAAAAATTTATAGACTATGTAATTTGGTTGAAGATTTTATATAATAACTGAAAATAGCATCTCCTATCAGGGATTGTGAATATCATAGTGACAATTGGTGACAAGGTCATCTTTAATGTCAAAACTAGTAAAATCGTGTTATTTTGTGTTTTTTTTGGCATTAATCTTGAATCCCATGCTTCGCATTTTTTATCCTACCGTCACTCACGTATTTTGATGCGCTGATTATGAATATCATAGTCAACATTGGCTACAAGGTCATCTTTAACGTCAAAAATGCAAAAATCGTGATATTTTGTGCTTTTTTGCATTTGTCTTACAGATAATTTACCTTACAATGTTTTCAACAATAAAAATGTAGATTATTCCGTAAAATTACAATGTCATTATAAAAGTAGGATGATCCTGAGGACCTGTGGTGTAGGGTTCGATGACATTGACTTACATAGCAGGCATTTCACATTAGTTAAATTATTATCGTTTGGGTTAGAGGATACGTTTTAAGAAAGGAGGAACTGGGAAACTGGTTAAAAATTGATAAATGAGCAAGATAAATGCAGAAAACCATAAAATAACATGATTTTTCTAGTTTTGACTTTGAAGATGACCTTGTCGCCAATTTTCACTATGATATTCGTAATAAGCGCATCAAAGTATGCGGAAAAACATACGTTAAACAAAAATAAGATATGGCTTTTTCGGAAGTGTATCCCATGCAGGAAAATGAAAAGAGTTCAGAATGATTTCAAAATGTGCTCTAAAAGAAGTAAATTGTCCCACTTTCTGAAGTTTTCTGAACATGATGTCATTATGAGATCTTTATGAACTCGTATTCAGAAAACGCACAGAAAGTGGGACATCTGACTTGTTTTAGAGCACATTTCGAAATTATTCTGAACTATTTTGTGTTTTACTGTCTGGGGTCTAATTCCCCTCCTCCTCCTAAAGTTATATTTTAATACCCCCACCTTATAATTCTTCTGTCCTGAAAGGTGCATTTTTCCTCACATGTGTGTAAAATTACACGGTAACGGGAAAGGCAGGGATTTGGCAAGGGGGTAAGAGAAGATATAATTTGTGCGGAATATCACTAAGGGGAGGAGAACCAAATAACTTAAAACGGGGCGGTGCAATATAAAGGAGAATAACTTTGGAGAGGGACTACTGCAAAGGTTATGTAACCTTATTATAATCTAATTTACTTTATAAGTTTACAAAATTTGAAATTTTCAAATTTCGAAATTGTGTAGAAATGAACATAAAACTGTTGACAGGTAGAAATGTACGGACATACATTCTTAAATCTGTTATACGTCGATTTCTGACGATACAGATATACGAAGGTCGCATTTGTGGTCAGCGCATGTCGATTGGACACTCTGGCACGTGCCGTGGCCAACTTATGCAAAATCGCAGGTGCGTCGCCGGTGGTTACAACTCTATAATGAATGTGTGAAAAGCACGTGACACTTCTGTGAAAAGTTGGCAATGCACTTGGGATCGATTTCGCCTTCTCTCTATCGAAAGGCTGTCGTCAGTAAGCTCGGACAACCCAGAGGGGTTATAACTTAGGGAGCATACTCCGTCGTCAAACGAGGAAGATTTCTTAATTGGCATTTTCAAAATTTTAATTGGCATGAAGACCTGGGTGGGAGTAGCATGGCTCTTTTTTTCAGTAGTAAGTATACGTTTTTACCACAAAGATCAAAAATAAATTTGAAAGCACAAATTTTATCATATAGTTTCCTCATCGATTAATTGCAATTATTAAAATATTCAAAATATCGATTTTTCTAAACATGAAATTCAGAGAAAATGAGTATTTGTAACAGACAAGTGAAATGTATCATCAAGGAATATAGGACAAATTCATGTTTTTTTTTTATTTTTATAATGTATATTTGTTTACGCAAAATAACAAAATGGTTCCTGATTGAAAATCAGTTATGAAACCTGATTACATAAGAATCCAGTATTAATTATTTACATTATGACAAAAATAACAATGTTCTCTACTGTAAATTTCAAGTTTTATATAAATTGAGCAAATCGAACACTTTTAATTAAATTTACACTGTTATAATAACCTCAGACAATTGAACACACACATACCATATTAGTTGACATATCACATTCACAAAGTATTGAAAATAGAAAAAAAAAAGTATCTGTCAATAATTTCGACAGGTCTACGTCGGTTGTAAACCATCTCGGGAACTGAAAGAACAATGGGAAAGCTGCATGGCTCAAGTTGGAATTTCCAATGGTAGTTCTTTTTAAAATACATGCACTAAAAACATGCATCAAACACTTTTTAAACATTTATTACATACAATTTGTTAGTTACCAGAGATGTATCATTAATTAATAAACATAATTTTTCATTCTCTATAACTATTGGAGAATATTAAATTTCATTTTGAAGGAATATTGCTTTTTCATTATGAAATTTAGTAGAATAGTACACACTATATAAAATAGCTAATCGGTTCATCTTTCACATAAATTTTAATTCCAGCGAAATTTAGTACGAAATACAAAATTCTTATATTAAGGGAATTAATTATTTGGAATAGCAGACAAATCGTAACTCTATACTTTTTTTGTTATACCATTCTTAATTCACAAGGAAATTTGATGATATGGAAACTATCGAGACGATTAATTATTAACTTCTCCCCTTTCTGTATATTGAACTGTATGATTGAAGGCAAAGTCAAACTTTTGCCTTGAGCGTAAAAGTAACTTCGCTTATAGATTGTCTTATACCAATATCGTCGAAGAATGTAGTAATTTTATATCAAAATCAAGATTAAGACTCTTAGGAAATTACATGCTAAATTTATGATTTAATCCGATCGCTATTTTAAAATTAAAAAATGCATCTTGAAAAAACAACCTCTCAATAAAATCTTGTAATAAGTACAATTGATAGGAAAACTATGAAAAATAAAAATATACATTTAAAATCTATATTAAAATTCCACTAGACAATTTCCATAAAGTTTTAAATAAGTTTTATGGCAGTTTCCCTTCTGTGAACGAAAATTACCTGATAAATAAATATTAATTATTTTTGTAAGACACAGATGGCCCTCAAATCCTAAAGTACATCTGATCAATGTTTCATTAAAGTATCGATTTGGGCATCGAATTTATTATGATGATCTTTCCCTACACGAAAAAATAAATAGTTGATTTTACTATCAAAATAGTAAGATCTGCCATAATACGGTTTTTAGTTAGTTTTACTATTCAAATGGTAACATTAATTATCTAATTTCATGATGTCGTTATTTAGATAGTAAAATTAACTAAAACCGAAAACTGTGTCTTATCCTACTATCTAGTTAGTAGTACCAAATATTACTTTTTTTGCATGGGCTTTTTACCCAAATTTTACTGTCGTTCATCGCATTTAACGGCTGAGCAACTTCATTTTTGGATTGCCAAGCCACCTAGCGCTACTCGAAAGAATTTCACTACTTTATAGAATTACTTCAGACAAATTGAATAGATTTAGGAAAGTTTTCCTTACGGAAAAAAATTGCAAGAAAGAAAAATACGAAAATTACCTTCAACATAAATGTGAATTATTTTTTTAAGAAACAGATGGCGCCCAAATCCAAAACTAAAGTTACACAATGTTTCATTTAAGCCTCGATGTTAGGACCAAATTTATTATGAAGAGTAGGAGTGATATCCTTTGGAAAATGTCTGTTGTTAATCGCATTTAATGGTTGAGCGACTTCATATTTCGATTGGGACGCCACCTAGCCCTTCTTCACAAAATCCCGACTATTTTATAGAATTACCTCCTACAAATTGGATAGATTTAGATGATTTTAGAACCTTCTTAAGGGGCTTCTAAAGTGGTCCGATGGTAAGGTAGAAAATTTCACTAAAAAACGTAAATTCAAGATGAATAAAATTGTTAAAATTCGGGTTCTGTAAGGGCAATTCTAAGCACTATAAATATTTTGCGAGAAAATACCAAAGATACCTATTGAGAACAGACCGAAAATCATAGGAAATAAGTGATTTTTATTTATTTCCGAAAATTCTCGGTCAGTTCTCAATTAATGTCTTTGGCATTTTCTATGATATCGCCAACAGAAATTAAAATTTTCCTTACTGCGCTCGAATTTCGAAAAAAAAAACCGTTTCAGTCACTTTTTATTTACGGTTTTTAATGAAAATTCCTACTTTATCGGCCGAGCACCCCTTTAGGCGGTTGTAAAGTGTGCAGATGATAAGGTAGGAATTTACATTGAAAATCGAAAATGTCTACCTTATCGGCGGACTACTTTAGAACCCCCTTAATACGACAGAGTTTTTCTACTTTATCGTCTGGATTCTCCGACCATCTATGTGTTGTGGTCACGCTACAGCAGATGTCTCTGAATGCTTAGCTTTTTTGCGCAAGCGATTACAAATTTGTGTAACCATATATACAGGGTGTCCAAAAACTAGGTAACGATATTTTAGGTGGCGATTCTGCATGATATTTTAAACACAAACGTCCTGTACCAAAACTGAGTTAGTTTTACTATTCAAATGGTAACATTAATTATCTAATTTCATGATGTCGTTATTTAGATAGTAAAATTAACTAAAACCGAAAACTGTGTCTTATCCTACTATCTAGTTAGTAGTACCAAATATTACTTTTTTTGCATGGGCTTTTTACCCAAATTTTACTGTCGTTCATCGCATTTAACGGCTGAGCAACTTCATTTTTGGATTGCCAAGCCACCTAGCGCTACTCGAAAGAATTTCACTACTTTATAGAATTACTTCAGACAAATTGAATAGATTTAGGAAAGTTTTCCTTACGGAAAAAAATTGCAAGAAAGAAAAATACGAAAATTACCTTCAACATAAATGTGAATTATTTTTTTAAGAAACAGATGGCGCCCAAATCCAAAACTAAAGTTACACAATGTTTCATTTAAGCCTCGATGTTAGGACCAAATTTATTATGAAGAGTAGGAGTGATATCCTTTGGAAAATTTCTGTTGTTAATCGCATTTAATGGTTGAGCGACTTCATATTTCGATTGGGACGCCACCTAGCCCTTCTTCACAAAATCCCGACTATTTTATAGAATTACCTCCTACAAATTGGATAGATTTAGGAAAATTTTTCGTGAAAATACCAAAATAACCTGTGAAATAAATATTATTTATTTGTTTAAGACATAGATGGCCAAACAATCCAAAAGTAAAGGTGCCCAACGTTTCATTATTATCAATTTTAGCACCAAACAGCCCACATCAGAATACCTGCACTTTTTTAAAATTTCACTGCGAGTGAAGCATTTAAGGTTTAACGGACTTCACTTTCGGATTTGGATGCCACCTAGCGCTTCTCGGAGAAACTGCACTATTTTATAGAACTACCTCATATAAATTAAATTTGTTATTCTTTAACCACTTCTTAGGAAAAGTTTCCAACACATACTGATATCTTCAGAGTAGCAATGTTATATTTGAAATATGGTACAACACTCATACATTTTTTATATATTTATTTATTATTTATTATTTATTGTTATTCAAAGGGCGGAATCGCTGTTTTTACATAAATTTTACACAAATTTTACATATATATAATCGTTCGCAAGATTTGTGAGAGCAGCAGGCCGAATAAATAAAATTTTCGAAACGTAAACAAACAGCGCTGCTCGTATTACGAATAATACTTGAAAAGGAAATTGAAAAATTTTTCATCGGACGGAGGATCGAACTAGCAACCTACGACTTCGTAGTCCAGTGCGTTGCCGCCTGAGCCACGAATCTGATTTTTGTGGGATTTCTAATATTTTTGTATGGTGTACATTGTTTAATATTTTCTCAGCGTCGGAATTATGCCATAAACACTTAGTGTTAATAAACAATTATGTTCTAAGTAAAAAAAGAGTAATCTGAACGAAGAGATAAAAAATTAGGGTTACACAAACTAGTTTGTAACCAGTCACCATCTAGTTCTTAAGCCTAAAATTTGACTTTATTTCATCATCGTTACTACAAAGACGAATGCAAGTCGAAAGTAAACTGCACATATTCTATACAGAGAATGCCTCATAAAAACATCAAAAGTATATATAAAAATGTTATTTACATTCTACTAAATGCCTATAAACGGACTACTCGATTGAATATAATAAATTAAATATTTACTTTTACTTATTCAAAATTTATGTTGTAATTTATTCATTTTTTTAGTAAGAGAAAACGCAATAAAAATATGCAAAATATAGCAGAACATACAAAAACACAAAGAGTATTAAAAAAAAAGTGAAAAAAATTATTACTATAAACAATCAATGTTATATGTTGTTTCCAGGTTGCTAATAAGATGCATAAAAATTACTAAATGTATATGTACTAAAGACGCCACCATACAAAATTTGTTTAACATTTAAGTTTCTGCATTTGCAAAACCGTGCTTTTCGATCAATTTTATATTTTTGTAATGAATATAGAACTATCATAAATGGGTTCCAGTTTTGTGAAAGCCTGAAAACGCGTACCATAAATATACGCTTTGAAAAGCCCTTTTACATACAATAATTTCTCTATCAATGATTTTAGGTTATGTTTCAAAACCTCATGCCGCGTAAAATAGATTGATAACAAACCTGGGCAATACTACTCTAATTTTCATGACTCTCTGCTAGCATAAATATTAAAAAATGTGAAATAAATAACAATGGATATTTATCCAATTAAATCCACCATAGATTGCACAGAATTATTATTATTTTATGAAATGTGGAAGAATGCAGATATACACAAGTCTGTAAATGAACGTAATATGATGAATAAAAAGTGTTAGAATGTTCTGATTTTTGTAAATTTGTAATAACATTTTTAATTTTTGTCCGTCATATTCTGACATTCTAAATATTGTATACTTCAGCGAACCCAAAACTCCAACGAGTAAATTTTTTTAGACCATTTGTTAAGTTTCACATTTTTATACCCTGCAGAATTCACGATTATGAATTTTAAGAATCTGATGCCAGATTAGTAATCAGAGCGCCTTGACCAACCAACTTAAATAAAAAACTAAACAAATTTAGTATATTAATAAATTTAATGTGGTACCGCTGTCTTAGTTTTTATGTTTATTGATCTTATCGATCTTATCGATCGATTTATAAAATATTTTCTGTGAAGTTAAAACAGGTAATCTTTACGACTTTTACTGAACAATCACAAAAAATTAAGGGACATTTTCTAAACATATTACCCAACCACATCCAACAGTTTCTGAAAAACTCAATTAACATTAATAGAAATGTTTTCTTCCAAGCCTTTCAAGCTGCTCACTGATTATTGTTAATATTTTCCGATATTAATAATTTTCAGTAATTTTTTACAGATTTTTCCGTCCATAATCAATTACACGTTGAAAAAACAGACTACGTGGTTATGCTAGGAAACATTGGAACAATTTGTATTATAAAATAAAAAGTAAGAACAAAAATAAAGTTACATCATGAGTGTACAAAAGTTCAACATTTTGGAAAAATAACAAAAAACAACTAAATTTTTAGATTTAATTTAAAAAACCCCAATTTTTTAAATCCGTTTTCTTTTTAAACGTTATTTCTAATCTGAAGCACGTTTCCTTTTTTCATAAACCCTTTTAAAGTTGTGCATTAGGAACATCAACTGAAAAGTTACGGACCTACAAAATAGAATTTCTGTCAAGCGAATCCAAAATGGCGCATTAGAAGAGTAAAAATTCGTGATTTTTTAACCCAAGCACGGTAACTTGTATAAACAATTTTTATAAACGAAAAATTGTTTAGAACCACTAAAAAACAAGTGCCTTTCAAAATTTTTGGAGCCACATTTGAATTATTTAAAAAAAACTTCAGAATTCTTTTATCACTCAGATTGGTGTGAAATTTTTGTAAACGCAATATTCTTGAGACATTCAAAACCCAACATTTTTAAATGAAAAAATACTCTGCCCCCTATTTTTTCTATAAAAAATAGTATTCATACCATTCAGTAAACACAATACACATTTCTATTAAAATGCTCACACCAAGGATCAGTTAAGAAAGAAAGCAGCAATAATTGCATCAAAGAAAATTCAGGGGAATTTCTTCGTTTTGTCCAACTAATGAATAAAAAACATAAATAACATTGATATGCTACTATAAAAAAATATCTCCAAAAAGCTTACAAGTAAATGTAAAATGTTCCCTAATGTAACAAATTTGGATGAACAAAAATCGATTTGAAATTGTTGCTATCTCATCAACAGAACATTTTTATCACGCGAAAATTTACATTCTATTAATGTTCCTAAGTACTCTCTAAATTTCTTAGTCTAAAAATTCCCTCTTTAAGAGTGGAATTTGCACTTTAGGTAAAATGAGTTTTCACTTCATGAAGAGTGAGTGTTCACTCTTTCAATAAAGTGGCGGAATTTTTGCTCTTTTAAGAGTGAATTCGTACTCCAAAGAATTTAGAAAATATACGTGGACAATTTGTCTTTAAAACTCAATGACTATTGATAGAAATGAATTTGCAAAATTGCTGAATAATTTTTATTGGAAAAGGACTTGCAAGCAACAAAAACTGTTTACAAATGACTAAATAAAATAGTAAGAAAACATTTCTGAGTGTTTAAAGAACATATGAAATGTGCTATGTTAAACAACATTTAAAAAGTTTAGGAAGTCCGTCCTGTAAATTGCACCCTGAATTATACAAGTACTTTTGCTTATCTTATAGGCGCCACGTATCCGTTTATAATAACTGTTGTGCGAACTCTTACGTATAGACTGCAATGACTTTATAACGTTCTTCACTAGTCTACGTATGCAATCTGGATTGCGATAAAAAATGCTCTGATTACTGCATTATAGGGGAAATGTGTACAATTTTTGTTAAAGTTTTGTAAAACTTCTTTTATTATTCAAGGAAAAGAAACTAGTCACTCTATTGAAAAAATGAACAGTGCAACTAAAATATGACAATCGAAATCAAATATGATCACAACAGCTGCGTAATAAAAATGAAAATCTAAATGATAATAAATCAGATTCCAACAATATTAATTATACTATTTGAACATTATTATATTATATAAGTTTCAACCTACATTCTTTCATATTCAATCTCGATAAAAGTTGAATAAAAAATTGATCGCACATCTACGATCCGTCATTTTTACAAAATAGGATATATAAGAATACTAAAAAACATGCGCACACCATTTTTTTGTAAACTTAACTTTTTAAATGCATTAGAATTAGTATATTATATAACAAGGGCGCCATTACCGATCTTCAACGATTGCGAAGTTTGTCTATGTGCATACTATATTTTTCAATATGATTGCAGGGCGCAAAATCGAGTTCTACTCCCGGAGTGTTAAAAATAATATACAAATATAATAAATGAATTAAACGGTATTTATATTGTAATATATAATATTTTATCAACAACTTGGACTATTATATACATTAATTTTTAGTTAAAAATTTTTTGTTTCAACAGCGTTTTTTACATTTTTTACAATTATATAATATAATGAATTAAATTTTAAATACATGTAAATGAATCATTTTTTGATCACGAAAGGATAAATCAAACAAATAATTGTAATTCTTAAGGGTAAAACAAAATATTGCTAAAACATCGGAACGACTTGACCACCAAAAATAAAATATATATTTTTTATGTATTTTTGCCCCTGATTACGGAGATAGTAATAAAATTGGCGATCAGGCGAATTTTAGCTTGTTTTGAAAAAGCTGGAAAAGAGATTTTTTACATTTATCTCGAAAAAGTTTTGTGAACAGATATTTCGAACCTAAAATGCAGGGCTCAACATTTTCTACAAGTGTTAATGAGTTTTATTCGTAATATTAACAGTAATGCCGTAAAATAAGGATAAACATGAAATTATTTATACATGTTGCAGCAATTAAAATGATCCAGATTCGCTGTGTTTTCGATGTCATATAATATATAGTTTATTCAAAGTAGTGGATCCAATACGGCACAAGATTTGTAGTAGCTTTTCCACCATTTTGAATTTCGAAAAACTAATATCAGATTCGGAATCAACCACCTCGAAAAGAATATATTACCGTACACTTTGAAATAATTAATTAAAAGATTAGGATAAATTAAAGGAATTATCCCCTCTTTAATGATTTTCTTTAGCTTATTTGTGGGTCGGCTCTCGGGTGGATAGGTCGGACAGACAATCGAAGACACTTCAAGGCAATACAAAGACAATGCATTATCCACCTGGACGAGGTCTGGGGAAACTGTGGAAAACCAGTACCGATACAGTTGACGAATTACTTTACCATCAGAAGATAACCTCTGATGGTAAAGCAGCTGTCTCCCGCTCAGCAATGGGCCTGCCATCTATGCCGTAGCAGGCGCAATGCTCGTTCTTTTTCTCATTTTCCAAATACTGATCCCCAACCAGGTCCAACTTGAAAGCGCGACTGCGCATTGCGTCGACCACAGGGCCATTATTGTCGGTAGTGATGGCCCCGTGGTCGATTATAAATTTAATTTAAAATTATAATTTTCAATAGATACAAATGGCAGATCTGCTCAGTGGATCTTACCACGGGATTGCCGAAATAATTAATTTATCTCCTAAAATGTGGGTTTCAAATGATTAAATAAACGTCGTCATTGTCTTTTAATCCCACAGAAATCAACGACAAACATTATTTTCCCCTTATGGAGAACTTACCATTATATTATCTCATCATCTGAAATAATTTTTTAATGAAAATTATGGTAATAGAGTGAATTGAAGCTTCTGTAAAGCGAATTCAAAATGTATGATATCGAAATGCACTAAGTATTTATTTATTTGTTTAGACGCGTGAAGGTAAATGCATCCTTTTTATCATTTAGTGAAATATAAAGAAACTAATTTATACTTATTTCCTACATGTAATGTGACCGTTCGAGAACCAATTAACGGAAGAAAGAGATTCTATCTAATTTTTTGAAAAAATTAAATAGAATCCCTTTCGGCGTTTCATCTCAGTCTGCAACAGCTAGAATCATCAGCAAGCCTAAGTACGGTCACCCTCAAGGTGTAAAAAGTAGACCATATTATTGTAAAAAACATCTTACAAAAAAAGAATCGGAAAAAAGTAGTCGAGAAAATTAAATATACTCTTTATTAATTTAAAAATAGCCCGATTCGAAAGTAACAAGCTACAACATTTGCTTTCTTTACTTCAAATTTAAATTTATAACTTGACTTTAAACTAGCCAATATTTAACACCAATCGATAATGACATTACCTGCTATATCGGGTGGGTAATATTACAAACTTGATAAATGGTAAGTCAGATGGCTAAGTACGGTAGTGAGAACGTTCGTAATGTACGAAAATCGTCTCACTCCGTATATATGAAAATTTCCATCATAATTTCAATGAAGGCGTACAAGGCAGGTCTGCAACACAAAGCCTTGCTGATGATTCTAGCTGTTGCAGACTGAGATGAAACGCCGAAAGGGATTCTATTTAATTTTTTAAAAAAATTAGATAGAATCTCTTTCTTCCGTTAATTGGTTCTCGAACGGTCACCCTCAAGGTGTAAAAAGTAGACCATATTATTGTAAAAAACATCTTACAAAAAAAGAATCGGAAAAAAAGTAGTCGAGAAAATTAAATATACTCTTTGAGTATGGCCAAGAAAAATAAAAAATAAAAACTGATCATCAGTTTGCGCGATATGATTTTTTCTGCTTATTTGTAGGAAGGAAAGTAAAGACAATTTTCCTCTGCCTATCTTTTCTCAAATATAGTTCCATCATTAAAACATGCCTCGGCCTCAAATAATCGAATAGTCAGGTCTAGATCCAATTTAATCGCAACGAACCAGTTTTCGGGGCACAAAATGTGATTTTGCGCTCTCCGCATAACTGCAGTAATAGAATTTTTCTGGTTAAAAGTCCCATACTGTCTAGTTCTAACTGGATGTACTTGCAATATGCCCAAAAGTGACAATAGTATTAAAAATAACCCTACAGTATGGGACTTTTTAGTGCAAGTATGACACATTTTGAATGGATGGACAATTTGCATATCAGTATGGCACTTTTGCGAATATTGCAAGCATATCCCGTTAGAACTAGACAGTATGGGACTTTTAACCAAAAAAAATCCTCCTAGTGCATATAAATAAATGATCAATGAATTATGAGGACAAAGAATCGCTCATCAAACTTCTACTCTACGAATGACGAAAAGTAGTGTTCGTATCACATGCGTCAACATTTTTTAAGGCGCTCCGATTAACAACGGTCGGAAAATGACATTTTCCGTCCTTGGTACAAAAAATAATACTATCGTGGCAGATTTCTATGGAAGTAAAATACAATGATTTCCCTTGGTTTGCTTTATTTGTTTCGATCGAAAAAATGGTGGTAAAAACTTTAATAAGTAGGGTCGACATTTTTATATTTTACTTTATTACAGGTAATTTTTCGAGGAAACCCCGTAGGAAAGTGATCCAGAATCACAATTTCTTGTACGATTTTTTCGAAAATTATTTTTGAGGAGAAATAATAACACTATTTTTTATGATCAGGTCACAAAATGAAATTTCGCGTATACAGACTGCGGTCTGGTACTAGACATGCGGTCAAGTACTAAACATGAGGCCTAGGATCTGTTTATAAACATATAATATATTTGTTATCAAACCGATTTGTATCCAGATCATAAAAATCTATTATAATTCTGAATAAATCTTCATGGAAATCTGTACCAGGGTTGCAAGCATAATTTTATTAAGTGTTCGTTGTTAAAAATTCACTGAAAACATTTTCATCAATTTTTCTATTTGCGTAACTTTAATCAATAAAATATCTGTATGTAAGAAAATATTTACATTTTAATATTTTGTAGATGACTTGGAAGGCCTGATCAATGCCAACGATCAAAAAATTGACTGCATCAAGGCTTGTCTACTGATGAAACAAGGAGTCGTACGTTTTATTATATAATTACATCCTCTTAAAATTCGGCTCTTATTTATTGTTTATATTTAAACGTAGGAAATTTGATTCTCAATAACCTAAAATTTTATGAACATATTTGTTTGACGTCCGTTGTATGAATTTGTTTCACATAATATTAAAAGTTTATTATGTTTTATTTGAGAATTAACATCGAATTGAAATGATAAATTTCAGATGATTGATAAACTTATCGACAAAAGCAAAGCTGTTAGTTTAATTATGAAACAAATGAGCGATACTTCAGGAGACCATACTATCCAAGACAAAATCGAAACATGCGTGGATGAAGGTGACTAGAATAACAGTATTTTACAAAAATATAGAAACACATGTCATTTAGACATTCATGATTACTATTTCAAAATTTAATCATGCATGAATTGCTGTTGTCAAATTTTAAATGTAAACTTTTTAATTTTAGCCAATAAGATCACGGACGGTTGTTTGGCGGCTTCGGCGTTCGAAAAATGCGCCATTGGAGCATCCATAAGACCAGTAGAGGAAGATGATGACTGAAAAGCAATTTTTGAAAATTTAAGACATTAATTTTATCCGATGCTCATTTATTTATTTTTGTAAATATTACTTTGTCGGCAACTTGTTATGCCCTCGAAAGACAATCGATATGCAATTTTCCGGATATAAAACGTTTTGGGTATTGTTTTCGACCTCGACGGATATAGTAGCATGGTCAGAATCAATGTGACTTAGAATGAATGTCGCGAAATTTCGTTAGGAGGCTATACTATAACCCAGTATAACAACTCAGATCGATAATTGCTTGCAGGTCAATTTTTCTACGACTTTACTTTGATGGACTTACTTACTTTTACATTTTTTCTTATAAGTGTACATATCGAAATAGTTGAAATAAATTATTTATTGTAAATAATATACAATATGCTTGATTATTAGCATTCTTAACGAAACAGTAAAGGTGATCAATTCTGTCGTTTGTATTTGTTTATTCGCTTGAGAGACACATTAAAAATATAAAATAAACATTTACCATTAAACAATATTAATACAACGAACTAATTTTTAAGTTAATTACCTCATATGGTAAAAATGCAGTATAAAAAGTCTATCTGAATACCTTAATTTTTAGATCACAATATATGACTGTAGATTATATATTCGAGTTTATACAACAAAAGAATCATAATAAAGAACTGAATAAAAAATAATAACTATCTTAAATCCCAAATCTATTAATTATTTTTGCATGCAAATTTATTGACTGATTTTAGTTATACGTTCTGAGAAAAAGATTTGTTTAACAAAAAATCTTTACACAAGAGGTTTTTTCCTGATTAATAAATCTTTTTTCTCAGAATAACGTTAAATCCAACGCTTAACTTTCTTTTATTCTCAGTTTTCGCTGCATGAAATCTTTTTTTTTTATATATCTTTTGCATTTATTTTCTTTAAAACGAAATAAATAAACGAATAATTACTTATTCGAAACAATAAAAAACAAATAAAAAAAATATTAATAATCAAAGAATGGATTGCTCCCTGTATAATTACTTTCCGTTGCATTTTTTTGTTATATATTGCAAAACATACTGGAGAAACAATATATTTTATAATATATAACACTTATAAGTTTTTGTATACCAAAATTTTTTCTATTTTCATTGCTTGATTTCAATTTAAAAAAAATAGAAAAATCCAAGGTTTTGCATTTTTCTGGATTTTTCTATAAAGTTCAGTCTTAATTTTATGATTGCGTATTCAATTATTAATTATTTTGAATCCCATAAAAACAATCCTAAATAATAAAAAAAAATAGCAGAAGGCAGAAGTACTGAAACTGGATCAAATATTCAGTTAGTTTGACTTTTTTCTCATAAAAGTATATTTTAATTGTAGTTATTACTCTTGAAAATTTTCGTAGCTCAAATTGAGTTAAATGGAGAAAAAGGAAATTTTCGCATAAAAACTTTAGATAGAAAAAATGTATTTAAATTTTATATGACTGTATTATATAATAGAGTTTTAAAGTTTCTGTGGATTACATAATTTAGTAGCAAATAATTAATAAAATCTTTATAGGGAAAAATTTACGGTTTATTTATTTGTTACATCAATGTTAATCTTAATATTTCTGTAGACAATTCAAAAATTTTGAAATAAAATACAGTTTATTTCATCTTATTGATTTAAATCCAATTAATTAAAGGAAATAATAATTTAGGCGATTTTATAACCAAGAAAAATTTGATCTGCAAGCATTATTGATTGTTAATATATATGTGGCCTAATATGTGTAAAATAAAGTTATTAATGTTATAAAATTGAGGGTCAACAAGTTGCCTGACGCAGTGGCTAGAATTTTCAAGGTTACTTTCTTCTATGTGTATCACCGTTATATCTGCGATAAAAATAAAAAGTATTACAAGCAATAGTATTATAAAGTTTTTAAAATCAATTCTTCGGATGTAACATTTTATGTTAAGAAATTAAAACTAACTAATAAAACACAATTCTATATTCCTTCAAAGTTGTTTGTTCTTCATTTAATATTACTGAATGCAACTTTAAAAAATATATGATTCCTTTATTAATTATTCTTAGAATTTGTATCTTTGTACTGAGTAACTGAGTTTCTCTCATTTTTTAGATCTCTGAATATTTTGAAGCCAATGTGAACAAAAAATTAAAAACAAACTTGTAACTGTTTTTAACGATAGTATTTCGAATATTGCAGTTAAAATTGCCAAAAAAAATTAGAGCAGCATTATAATTAGAAAATATATTTCGGACAATGTAATAGATTTTCTTTTCATTCCAAATTTTCTGTACTAGAACGAAATTTTATCAACAGAAAACTGTATTAAATCTGCTCAAAAACTTTATATCTCAAAATATTCGATATTACATTTTTGTGTCATATTTACATAAAACATTCAAAATGGCAGTTTATTTGCTCACTTGTTTTTGCAAAATTAAGAGCTTGATTGTCTGATAACACAGGCCTGCGAGTGTCAGTTTCTAAAATGGGAAAGGATGATACTTATAGGTTATTTCGCGCTTCAGAATTTTGAGTAGTTCTAGGTCAACTGTCCCAAAAATGACTATTCATGCACTTTTTGGCAATTTTTTCTGGAAGGCCGAAATTTTTTCTTTAATTTTCTATATTATCTTCATATAGTATGCATTGTCAACTTTAAAACCTATTTGTAAATATTAATTTATGATGAGTTTTAAGGAAGAAATATTATTTAATCACATTAATCCTCCTGCTCGCGAATTACGAATCTGAACTTAGAATTACAAAATTCAAAATGACGGATCCAATATGGCAACATTTTTAAAAAATTGAGAAATCGATGGATTTTCATGAAATTTGGTTTCTGAAGATCTTTTGGGTCGTTTAACACTAATCTATTGTAAGATTTTTTGGATTAAATTTCGGATCCAATATCACCGACATTTCTGAAAAATTTAAGAAATCGCTAGCGCTTCATAAAAATTGATTACTAGGAGTTTTTTAAATAGGAATTTGTAGTCAGATTTTGAAAAGTTGTAAACATATTGCCATATGGCTGTCAAGAGTTTTGAAAACTCCAAAATGTCAATGAATTTTTATTAAATCTGGACTGAAGCGCATTTTTTAGTCGCTGAACATGAACGTCAAATTTTCAAAATTTATAATTTTTAATTGAATGCGGCCGCCAGAAATTTTACAGAATCAAGAAATCGATGGATTTTTATAAAACTTAATTTTAAGGCCATGCTGGATATAAAAATTAGTTTTTTTGGAAATCTGACTTCAGATTTGTAATGAGCGACCACAATACCCTCTAGGCTCTACATATGACGTGCCATGAAATTAATTTGTTTCAAAGTCGTATAGATTGTTGGGCCTCTTTTTATTATATTTTAGTTGTACACGTGAACTGTATTTTCTGTCGTTAAAATAATATCAACTTCTAAGTTTTTATATATATTGCTCAAATTCTTAAAATTTGTCTTTGCTATATTGATTTGCAATTGAAAACGTGAGGCGTAACTAACAGTCTTAAACTCAAAACAGCATATATTTTGTTAGAAAAATGGTAGAATGATTTTAAAAGCAGGATTTTAAATCTATAAAGAAGTACTATACGATATCTCTTTCGGAAATTAATACAACAATTTTTCTTTAAAAAAAAACTCATAAAAATGGCTAAAATAACAATTTCTTGACCATTCAAGGCTCTATTTACCTAAAAACCTGAGAGGCTACGACATTTTCAAGGTCAAACTCGTTCTCAGTAAACAGAACTTACAAGAGACACCTTCCCCATTTAAGAAATTCACCATTACTATTAATATGAAAACAGAATTCACAAAATCAAAATGGCAAATATAATATGGCGGGCGAATTTTGAAATAAAAATTGGATTTCATTAAAACTTGGTATTTGGAGGTCTTCGGTGTTCATCAACAATTCTATAAAAATTGGTCCACCATACTGGATCCGCCATTTTGAATTTTGTAATTCTGACTTCATATTCATATAATGCCATAAAACCACAAGGTACCAAGTTATATGAAAAGCCATCAATCTGAAAAATAAAGGCATTTGGAAACTTCTTTTTAGGTAAAAACTGGTGTGCAGGAGGGGCCAATGTGGTTAAATATGATAAATTTAAATATTTATAACTTCTTTAAAAATCATCGTAAATTAATATTTAAAAATATGGTTTAAAGTTGACAATGCATACTATATGAATCTAATATAGAAAATTTTTAAAAAATTTCGCCCTTGTACAAAAAAATCCCAAAAATTGCAAAAATAGCCATTATTGGGACAATTAACCTAGAATTACTCAAAATCCTGACGTGGTGGACCATTTTGGATAACAGATTCGTGTTCGGCGCGAAAAATTATACAAGAATCATTTTCACCTATTTTAGAAACTGAAAAAAGTTCGATTTCGCAGGCTTGTGTAATTGTACAGTACTTACAGATAAAATAACTATTTTTATGGTGATTATGGTGTTGCCCATTTAAAATCTGTTATGCAGTTGTGGTTTTTTTAAACAATTTATTTTACTAATGTTTTAATCATATTTAACGCAAATTTTGTCTAATATTTGATTAAAATCATACTTGAAATGTATGCCGAAATTGACATGAAATACAAATATTTTGTTCAATTTTTCAGTTAACAAAAATTCCGTTCTCGTATAGAAAATGAGAAATTAAAAAAAAATCACCAGAAAAATATCACGGTTTTTTTAATATATGTCCCAATATTAATGCGATTTTAGTTTTCTCTGTAATTTTAACAATGCCATTCAAAATCTTCCTTGCAAATAGTCGGCAAGGTTCTTTTCAATTTTTTGTTCATATTTTTTTGCAATTTGTTACGGCATGGATATTGCATCATACAATCAGTGCAATTTAGGCTTTAATGGGTTTCGTTACGTTAAATTTAAAAATGTTTTTGAACATACGTTACAAAATAAATGTTAAGGGGAGACACCGGTGAGATTTCAGCTACATTAAATTGCAATTAAAAAAAATCGAAAAAAATTGTTATAAGCATCATTTTTCTTCACAAATTAAGTGGTGTAGTCGAAAAAAGAAAAAAAAAATTTTTGGCCGAGCTGGAATTTTTTATTTTTGATCTAAGCCACGTATCATCAAATCCATGCGTAATTTTGTTTGAAATCGTAAAAAAAGCATACAAAAAAAATTTGGTTACACTTTACCCAAAATTGACGGAGGAGATGCATTTTTTAGGTGTTTTATGATCGATCGACCACTTTTTGGTTACAAGAACTGTTCATTATACGATAAATTCCAAATTAATGTTCATCGAAACATAAGAAATACATTTATTTTATATTCCTACATTTTTTTTAAGAAAAAAAGTTTTTTATGAATTTTTTTATTTTTTTTTTTAAATTTTTTCAATTTTTTTTTAATTTTTTCGTTTTTATATTTTTTTTTTCATTTTGAGAATATCTTTTTAGATGTTTTATGATTTTATGATATTAAAATCAACCCCTTGTTGGCTCCAACAACTGTTTATTGTATAATAAATTTCAAAGAAATGTTCAGTGTAACGTAAAAAATAAATCTATTTTATATTTCTATATTTTTTTTTATTAACAAAATTTTTGTAATTTTTTTCAATTTTTTTTACATTTTTTAGCTTTTACATTTTTTTTCATTAATAAAATATCTTTCTAGAACATTCCTGCTCCGTACATGGTCCCTTCGTTTTCCATAAAGACTTCTTCTAGCCTGTTTTGTGCTAAGGCTATGGCTCGTCGTGCGTTTTTGAACTTTTCATTCGATTGTTCAATGCCTTTTTCTATTCTATGAGAATCGCGATTTGGGTACTTTTTACACCCTCGAAAATTACATGGGTGAGGTAGGAGTTCACCAGCCTGTCGAGTTGCAAATTCGAAGCCCACATTCGAATTTTATACTCACTATGACGAACAATTATGTTTGTATCACGGGGGTGAAAGTTCATTTTACGCCCTTGTAACGAAAATATCTACTTTTTGAAGAGATCATTATTTCGGCTGGGGAAATGGGCGAGAATTGGCATTTTTCTAATATTAGTACATTATTGTACAAGTGTTGAAGCGTTTCATCTAAGAATGCAATTACATTCGAAGAGGACATTTCCACATGTTCTAGTCCTGATGTTTTTTATCTGAGTAGATGAGGTGTACGGACATAAAATGACGTAAATAGCTCCACTTCTCCATTTCGGCGTATAATGCAAAAATTTGTCCTGCGATTATTTTTTATATAAATATAATCATATATAACAATCTAATGAAAAGTTCAAAAACGACGAGCCATAGCCTTGCTAAACATGGTACAAGAAGTCTGGAAGTATGAAAAAAAGAGTAACTATGTACGGAACAGAAATGCTCTAAAAATATATTTTCAAAATGAAAAACAAAATGTAAAAACTAAAAAATTCAAAAAAATTGAAAAAATTAATAAAAAAATTTTTTTTTAATAAAAAGATATATAGAAATATAATATAAATTTATTTCTTATGTTTCAATAAACATTCATTTGGAATTTATCGTATAATGAACAGTTCTTGTAACCAAAAAGTGGTCGATTTTATTAAAAATCGATCATAAAACACCTAAAAAATGCATCTCCTCCGTCAATTTTGGGTAAAGTGTAACCAAATTTTTTTTGTATGCTTTTTTTACGATTTCAAACAAAATTACGCATGGATTTGATGTTACGTGGCTTAGATCAAAAATAAAAAATTCTAACTCGGCCAAAAATTTTTTTTTTCTTTTTTCGACTACACCACTTAATTTGTGAAGAAAAATGATGCTTATAACAATTTTTTTCGATTTTTTTTTTAATTGCAATTTAATGTAGCTGAAATCTCACCGGTGTCTCCCCTTAAACTCGAGAATGTCGTAATGTCACTTCAATCATTTCATTCATTGATGAAAGAACGTATGAAAACATACATGTAGGGAAAAATCAACAAATTCAGCATGATTAAAATGGGCAAATGTCAGAACGATTTAAATTTTAGGTCACAAAACGGCAAAAGTTTTCTTTACTTATTGTTAGCACATTCTTGAAATTTGTATGATATAGATGGCGCAATATGCTTCCATTTTTTAAGCAATGCTGAAGAGTTTTTTAAATTATTTTGCCTAATCGATTCCGAGACATATATTTCTTTTTCTTAATACTTGTATAAATTTGACCATCTTACAGTTTTCGGGCTCAATGATTGTGCATTTGAACTCAGAAATTAGAAGTTAAAATTGGTGGATCCAATATGGCATATTTAAAGAAAAAAATGCTTCCATTTAAGTGAAAATGATCACTTGTGGGTCTTTGAGTTCTCTGATTATAAACCTGGAATTTGAATGTAATATTTCCAAAACATGAAAACAATACAGTTTTTAAAATGTATGCCAAATTTTAAAAACATCCCGATAAGAAATATTCATTTTTATTTCTCAGAATGTCGGTAATGTCACCTATTCGGAAAAATTGAAATTTCCAAAGCACCGAAATATTTTATAAAAAGATCGATTTTATTACAGTATGCCGAATTGTTTCAAATTGTTGCATGCTAAATTTCAGTAAAATTGGTTTAGAATTGAAACGAAACGAAATAAAGTTGGTACAACTTTTATTAACATGTTTCCCTTTGTTAATTCTTCCCTTTGTTAATCATTAATTCTTTCCCGATTTAGTTGAGATGATTAGAAATTATTTTTCAAAGCATGTGAGAGCCGAATAGTTAGTATAATTTTTCAATTTCAAAATGTCAAGTTATTGGCTTATTGATAGAGCATATTATCAATAGTAGACAGAATCTAGCGGCCTTTAAACCCATTAATCGAAATTAGCAAATTGTTATTACCTTAATTTGGCACTTTTGGAGCGAACACGCATATTGTTAATAATGTTCGTGTTCAATTATCAGTGTGTCAAATTAAAACTAATATTTTATCAACTTCTTTCCTGAGCACAAACTTGTTATACGTCTAGCTTTAATCCTTCTTACAGAAAGTAGTTCATCATATTACTCATGATTAAAATTATAAAAATAACCTGTAAATGGGAAAAATATACAGTAACACGAAAGGTAAAGGTTTCTGAAATTTGTCCATGTATTCTCGAATTAAAGCAAGTGACGAAAAAAATTCAACACTTAATTTTAGGGTGAAAATTTGGAAATGGTAGGTATTATTCACATTAATCTATGGTAAAACATCCATACAATATGTGGAAAGTAGAAAAAATATAGGTTATTTATACGTACTCGCGACCTAATTTTTCACCCTGTTTCTGACGAGTTTATTTGCCCTCTTTTTATAAATTAAATTAGAATCGATTGAGAATGAGAACATATTGGCGGAAATTTTAAATAAATTCTGAATTCATTTTTATCGTATTTTTAGAATATAAAATAATCATCAGCAAACTTTTAACCCTTCAATTCACTATGTTTTTCGGTACCTTTCAACCCTCATGGACGTCGTTTTCATAATTAAAAAATGCGACAAAATTATTCGAACTTATTTCAACCTTCAGGTCCACGTCCCATTTATAGTATTTCAAAAAAATTAATTATTTATATAGTTTTTTTAGTAAAATATGGAGGTACGTAAGAAAAAAAACTATGAACAAAAATAAGAAACTAAATCAGGGAATAGGTTTGAACTTTTTTTCGTACCACCCGCAATTTTTTTACAGATTTTTAAAATGTTCTGAGAGTAAGGCGAAACAAGCTTTTACTGGCTTAAAACATGCCTTAAACTTTTCACATTAATGCTTCTCAGGCGAATGAATCTTATTGAATATTGTGTTTTAGTAGTAAAAATAATTTCTAACCTCAAAATGAGTTTGAAAGTTAAAACTTGCGTTGCTTCACACAATGAAAATGGAATTACAATGTGTTTTGTCGTGAAAGAAATATAATACAAAAACTGTTGATGAGGAAATGAACAAAAAATATATTCCGTTACAAATTATGACGCTGAAATATTCGATTAGCAACCTCAAATTTGTAATTCATGTCATATTAAACGTCCAAAGTTCGGAAAAATTCATAAGTATTTTGAAAACTTTCATTGCTACATATTCAGTTCACATATCAAACAACGAAATAAGATAACCATTTTCTATGATTAGAAATTATTTATCACAAGAGCATAAAAATGAACATTAAATTATACAGGATGATTAATGATTCGAAGAAAGGAATACGTAAATAAAGTGGAGATATTAAAAATTATCTTATCAATGTATAGTAGTATCAATGGCGTAAAATGAGGTGTTGAAGGCGACTCAGGTTGTCACTTTTTTGATAGGTGAGAAAACCTAAAACTACCGAAGTGTATTTTTAATAGCCTTCAAAAGAGGATACTTTTCTCCACAAAGTCCTTTAAAATCGTCAGTTTCGATACTCCAGATCATAACTCCTCCAAGTCCATGATCGTTAACGTAATTGGTTTTTTCAGTCAACGACCTGTATGAGGAAATTTATTCTCAATAATTATGATATTTTTCAAAATGGTCATTAGTCTATTAATCTCATTTTGATAAGTTATGTATTATTAATTTTCATATTATGAAAGAATGTCATCTAATAACAATTGACATAATCTAGTCTATGAAATACATGGAATTACTTACCGAACATTATCGTAACCAATCCATTGATTACCACGGAACATATATGGAACCTTTTGTTCTTCTTGATAGTGCGTATCCCATTTTTCCGTCAACATACTTTGACAGATTTCATAGTAGCCCATAAACCCTGGTTCTTTGGTGTACCGTCCGGGTTGTCCAGGTTGATAAGCAGGAGCTCCAATTCCATTGTTGCTAGGATTCGCCAAGGTGAACGATCGACCATAAAATGGTACTCCAACAACTAACTTTTTCGGATCGGCTCCTTGAGACAGCCAGTACTGAACTGCAGCATTCTAAATGCAGACCACGTATTTGTAATTGATTAAAAATACACGAGGATGATGATACTTACGACATTTAAACCTCTCTCGGATCCAGTTTCCCAGGAACCAGCATACAGAGGTGCATTGATTCCAGTCTTTCTATCCCAAGTGCCATGTAAATCGTAAGCCATGAGATTAATAAAGTGAACATATTTTGATACTTCGGAAATCATGTATGATCTGCCAGCAGATCCCTCGGTCGCAGCTACCGCAGCACTCAAGATGAGACCTTCGGTATTAAACCTTTCTCTTAATTCTTTCAGAAGCAATACGAAATTTTGTTTATCACTGGAAACACCACCATTTTGACCAGGATATTCCCAATCCACATCAAATCCATTGAATCCGTATTTCTTTACAAAATTGACAGCATTTTCAACAAATCGTTTTCGAATTGCAGGGTCATTTACTACGTGGGAATATTTTGAGGATCCTTCGTTGGCCCCACCAATAGCAACGAGGGTTTTGGTTTCCGGACTTCTTGTCCGGAGATTGTTAAAACGGCCGAAACCATTCTTGCCATTATTGTCTGGTAAATCCTGCCAAGGATCTAGTACTCTGATGTCACCATTCTCAGTAATACCAACGAAAGCGTAAATTAAATGAGTGCAGAGAGTAGGATCTATGTTGGAAATGTCGAATTTACCATCTTCTGAACGATAAACTGACCAACTGCCGAAGTAACATACGATCTTCTCTAATAAATGAAAATTAGTTTAAATTTTATATGTAAATTGTATTAATAATGCGATATGACTAACTTTAAAACAATCTAATTACTTACTATCTGATGCAGAAGAAGCAACAGCGAATACAATTGCAAAAACGATTAACACGCACCTCATCTAAACAAATTACAAAATTTTTATTTCTAGTGTCTAATTGTTTAATATAATAATTCGAATTAAAATTATTTTGTTAGATTTATGTGCATACATTTAGATAAATTTCTTTTAGTGTACTTTAAAGGGAAACTAAATATTTAACGAAGCAGAGGGACCATCCGGTGGTTACGAACAAACAAGAAACTCTCCAAATGCAGTGCTGCAACGTTTTTTTCCTGGTCGTTATCAACGATAAGTTTTCTTATCAATAGCATTGTCAATGACCAAGTATTAAATTTACTTATGTAAACAAATAAATCGTTGTCTTACTTTCCATAATTTTCACATGACTAGATTTGCTGAATTACTACTAAAATTAAACTTGGCAAGTTGGAAATTGGAAGGAAAGATATTGTCATCAAAATTAACGATTAACGGAATCGAACTTTAGTTTATGGATTTAAGTGTTAGATATTGCTAAAAATAATGAAACAACATTGAATTAACTGTATGAATGGAGAATAGGTGCTTAAAATAAATTCAGAATTCCTTATCGTAGAGAAGACTTATCCGTCTCTTATCTCTGATTTGATAAATGTCATCTGTCAAAAAAATCAATGAAATTCATTCTCAGTTGTGTCAATAACAACACCGTAATCACAAATAAAAATGTGTCTCCATTACATAACCGGAAGAATGCTAAAAATAGTTTTTAAGTAATTTCACATTCTTTTTCCCCAACATTAATTTACTATCGCTTGAAAGTTTGAAATTTTGTCATCCTTGTTAACCTTCGATAGTTTTAAATGGCAATAATGAATGGCACTGTGGTAGAAATAAACC
Source organism: Trichopria drosophilae (assembly GCA_030407085.1). Lineage (NCBI taxonomy): Eukaryota > Metazoa > Arthropoda > Insecta > Hymenoptera > Diapriidae > Trichopria > Trichopria drosophilae. The sequence continues at coordinate 114,302,098 of CM059585.1, read as the reverse complement.
GAAAGTAAATTTGTAAATTACATAAGAAATATTATTTTCCTTCTTCACTTATGTTTGTTGCAGTCTATAGTGATGAGTGGTTTCCTGTTTGGAAATGCAAGTTAAAATATTGTATTCTGGTGACAACAATTTGAAAAAAGTTTCAAGTACTATCTTTATTATATGGGCAAATTGACAAAATTTAAATTAGTTAAACTTAAATTTAAAAAAACTATCTATTCTATTTATTCCGCAAGTCTATAAGGTGCTCTTTGATTTTATTATAAATGCCTCACGAGAAACTTTATGCACTGTAATATTTTTTCCAACGTTTCTATTCTGCAGTAAACAAATCGCCAGACTAATTGAGAATACTTTTTTTTTGGAAAAAAAAGTCAATGGTCACAATGATAATGATTTAAATTTTTTATAATTTTTTTGTTTACATTTTTATTTAAAAAAAATGCTGTATTTGTACCCGCAGTGTACTTAAATGCTGTTTGGTGTTTAAATCCAAAATGGCTGACGAAAACTTTGTTTCTCAAATCTACAATATACCTGTTTTCTTATGCAATTCGTTGCTTTGAAAACAAATATCATAGTGAAAATTGACGCAAATGCTATTTACATTGTGAAAATCGTAAAAAATTTTTAAAAATCAAATTGTTTCAAATAAAAGTTGTAAACCTTCTTAAAATACACATTTTATGTTTAGTGCATTTTTGTGAACGAATGAAAGAAACTAAAAAAATGACAATGAATTTGATGAATTGTTCTAGATGTAATGTACAATAAATAAGAAAAAATCGAGGTTATCATTCAGTTTTATTACATTCATGGTAGACTTCATATTCTAATGCGCTGAAAACGAAAATCGTCATGAAAATTGGCGAAAATACAATTTGAACAATGAAAATCATGAAAAATCGATAAAAATTATGATTTTTCGCATTTTCTCTTAGTTACGTTCATATATATCATAATTTTTATGAATTTTTCACGAGTTTCACTTATTTTTTCACATTTGGAGATCTACATCTTTCATTTCAAATATTTTTCTAGTTTTTCAATATTTTTGAAAATAAACGAGAAGAATCCGATCAATCATGATTTTTATGGAGTTTTCTCAATTGTTCATCATCTAAATTATATTGCGATAATTTTTGCTACGATGTTCGTGCTTAGCGCGTCGAATTACTTAAGAAAACGTATGTGCTAACGATTTTCAAAATTTTTGCAGACATGGTCTTGAAATTGAATTAAAAAATTTAATTCTATGTACTTTTCACCTTTGATTTAAATACCATTTAAGAACACAGTGTATCTACTAAAAAATGATTGCTTCAGAGTAGGTGGACGGAATAATCAAAATGTTACTAGAATATTAAAATATTTTCTAGTACAGTGGTCCCTATCCTAAGTTATCCCATCCAAAGTTATACTACCGTCCCAAGTTATATTTATTATAGCTGCTGGTTGCTCATTTTCGATATTATCCATTTTTTTCTGGCTAATAAAAATGTTCACTTTTTCAATATTTGATTCTGTCAACTGTCGGTAGAATTTGATTTGACACTTCGGTAATCGGTTGTTTTATGGGTTTGGTTAAGTTAGTCCCACACATTCGCAAGTCGCAACGAATATAAACGAAAATACGGCAATGGAGGTAGTGAGGGGATATAACTTTGGACAGTCGGTCGCCATATTGGAAAACCCGACCGCATAACTTAGGATGGGGACTATTGTAGTATACATTCTGGTTAAAATGTACTAGTTGTAATAATCAGATAATCGGATTAAATAACTATGTACTTTGCACGCATGCGCCATAAGGGACCTTTCCATCTTCCCCGTCATGTACCGAGCTTGACTGCCATGCCGCTAGGCTCTACACCGATACTCACAGCTTTCCGTTGAACGCTCGCGGTTCCCGTGGTTCAAATGGATTTTCATTTCGTAAGTACGGTGTTGATACATTTTCGCATACGCCATGCAATTTAATCTGAATATTACATAAAAATAATAAATATAGTTATCATTTGTTATTCATTTCGTCATATGGATCAAATTACAGTTTTAACCTCCCCATTTCACGTGTGAGATGTGATTGGACCAACATCGAAGGTTGTACATGGAAGGTAAAGTGTCCGCCATGCGGTATCCGCCATTTTGAATTTTTAAAATCTGATTTCATATTTGTAATCAGCGACCTCAAAAACACTAGTTACCAAGTGTCATATTTGTGAAAATGAAAAATTCCTCTGACCTCCATTCTTGACCCGCAATCTTGATTCTTTAAAATGTAGGTATATATGGAGAATTCAAAGGTTATTCCTTCTACGCGATATTTTAAGCTTTTAGACTTTTATCGATGGCTATTTCTGCGGCAAAAATAAATTAGTTTCAAAAAAAAAACCAAAGAAATTGCAAAATCTTTTTTAATTTTTTTTTATTGCAATAGTGATGTTATAATATGAAAAAACGTGTGGATACCATAATAAATGGTTTCACCATTGTTTGGCTTACTTAAAGATAATGAAATACGGCATTGACAATTGTGTTCAAAATGTATCTCTCTCCTTAAAAGGTTAACGTGAAAATATCTTCGAAACTATTCTGGTTATCATTATCGGATATTCTTGTAAGACTAATCCGAAATAACTTGAAATGAACACAAAAATGGTAGCATTTTTAGTTTTTTGAACTACAAATTTTCAAAGATCTATTTAATGGTACATTCTCGTTAAATTAATCAGAAATTCGGTACTTTTCTTTTAGTGTGGTCGTTGATTTAGGGTCTAAACAAAAAATAATAATAATAATAATAATACGAAAGAAAAACAGAAAACGAAAAAAAGTCGTTACGTTCTCGTCGTTGTCCCTGTGTAATGATAAAGGTAAGTAAATTAAACTTAAGTCTTCAAAAAATTAAATCACCCGAATGGATCCGACATTTTGAATATTCAAATCCAGAATCTTAAGTGAAATTAGTGCCCCTAGATGTCATTGACATATTAAAATGCATTGATGGTTACATTAGAATGGCAGTTATTGTAGAAAAGTGTTAAAATTAATACAATTTACTGTAGTCATCTTAGTAAAGTGGCCCATTCAAGCAATATACTCTAGGAGTAACTTATGAATCCCTTCAAATTATACAACAGTTTCTTTTATTTCCGATCAACATGTCAGTAACTTCCATTATCAGATAGTAACACCAATTACTATTAACTTAATTAATTTTTTTAATTTCTTCGCATACAGTGTGCTTTTCAGGAATGATACAATCTTAAACTTAATGACCTGTTTCTAAATTACCATCAAATTTTTCTAGGAACTTTTTTATCATGTATTAATTAATTTTCTCGATATTGTCTACATGATGGTCATTATCGTTTCAAATACAAGCAACGTCACCACTAATTTCTTCTGAAAATTTACTTTGATCAGAAGATCAATTTATGTTGTTTATTAAAAAGGGTTGACTTTGAGTTCTAGGTTATAGCCCTCCACAAGAAAAGATAAAGTTCCTGAAACATTTTACTCATCAATTCAGTGTAATACATTTTGACAATTGGAGGGTTTAAAAAATAATAGAGATCTAAATTATCAGCCATACTGACAGCCATCCTGAATTTCCAAAATATTCATGCAAATAATTACTTACACAAGAAATTGTCTCAAAAGACTTGCTTATGAAATGTCATGGAATTTGTTAAATAATTGTACTAGATATCCCGTCCTCTAAAATATAAAACAAAAAACAATGAAAGAATCGAGAAAATTATTTGCTCCTTCAACATTTTACTGTACGTATTTCTATAGTACTCCCTCCAATATTGTCGATCCTAATATTGTTCAATAATAGCTGTGAATCCCCGCACTCGATATTTTCGTCGAGGTAATATCACGCATGCGAAAAGTTACACTTGAGTATCAGGTGACAGCTATTATGCATCAGAGTCCCGCTTTAGTGACGTCCGTCTTAGTAGCGTCCCGTCTTAGTGGCGTCGACTGTACTGCGCATACAGTCTACCCTTACTCATTCTCTTTTAAAAGGTAAAAATTTGGACCCCTGACCCCGTATTAATATTGAGTTTTTTAGAAAAGGATAAATTTTTATAATATTAGATTTTTATTCAATTTATCCAAAAAATAAATTGTAGCCAATTTTTCTTGTCATTATAACAACTAATTTATTAAAATATTATTTATATAAAAGATTGAAACTTTGAGCGGTCATATTGAATCTGCCATTTTGAACTTTGAATATTTGTCACCGGATTCATAATCAATCACCTCAAACTCCATATATGCTAAATATCAGAAAAAATATATTTTTCAGCATATTTATCACTCAATTTCGATCTCCCATTTCGTATATTCAAAATCTGAGACGGAATTCGTATTCGAAATTCATTTTTCGAGCGACTAAAATATTTTTTTAATCCAAATAAAAACTGCAAAAATATCTTAATCCTAACATTTATTATATATTTATTATAAAGTTTTCATTTTTACATATATTACATAAATTCAGGTAGTCATTTCTGCATATCATACACACTCCCTCTATGTTCACAAAAATTACGATTTTAACGTGTTCGGTATTACAATTTTATATATAAAGTTCCTATATATACAATCATATTCATAAAAAACATTATAATCTGCAGTAAGAAATATTGTGCACAGTGGAAATGTGTTGACTAGACTGTGGAACAATTCCTGATCTACTATTGTGCGGAAAAATATTTTCTCATAAAAATATCAAATTATTATCAGAGTTTGTAACTGTCTTACAACAATTACCAACTTTAGTTATTTTTCAAGAACAGTTCATAATTTTTTTATGAGAAAATGCCCATATAGACTCTTGATTACGCCTTCTACTTTTTAAGAGCTTTATTCACAGCCTTCAGCAGTGGATACTTTTCACCACAAATTCCTTTAAAATCGTCAGTTTCGATACTCCAGATCATAACCCCTCCAAGCCCATGATCGTTAACATAATTGACCTTCTCAGTCAACGACCTAAAATGATACACAATTATAAAACACTCAAGAATAGTGATATTAAAATAAATTCATAATTACTTTAAATACTCAGAAAAAAACATGTTACAGATTATTCGAATTCATATGAAAAAAAAAATTATTTAGATTTGTATATGGAGTGTATGTCACCATTACTTACTTAACATTATCGTAGCCGATCCACTGATTGCCACGTACCATATAAGGAACTCTTTGTTCTTCCTCGTAGTAAGTTTCCCACTTTTCTGTCAACATATTTTCGCAAAGTTCATTATAGCCTATAAATCCAGGTTCTCTGGTATAACGTCCAGCTTGTCCAGCTGCATAAGCAGTGGCTCCAACTCCAACGATCCTTGGATTAGCCACAGAAAATGATCGGCCATAAAAGGGCACACCAACAACGATCTTTTCTGGGTCAGCGCCTTGAGAAAGCCAGTAGTGAACTGACGCATTCTAGAAAATACCAAATAAACAGTCATAAATATATAATAATTAGCTTCCATGTTTGTTAAAGTACTTACGACATTTAAACCTCGTTCGTTCCCAGATTCCCAAGATCCAGCATACAGAGGTGCATTAATGCCAGTCTTTTGATCCCAAACGCCATGCAGATCATAAGCCATGAGATTGATAAAATGAAGGTACTTAGACACTTCCGAAATTATGTAAGATTTGTTGGCGGATACTTCAGCTGCTGCTACGGCCGCACTCAAAATTAAACCTTCAGCATCAAATCGTTCTCTCAATTCTTTCAGGAGGGAAACAAAATTCTCTTTGTCTTCTACGACACCATCTCGTTGGTTAGGATATTCCCAGTCCAGGTCAAATCCATCAAAACCGTGCTTCTTCACAAACTTGACAACATTTTCAACAAATATTTGTCGGATTGTTGAATTACCCACAACCTTGGAATATTTTGTTGATCCTTCGTTCCATCCGCCGATAGCAATAAGCGTTTTTGTTTCCGGACTTTTTGTCCGGAGTTTGTTGAAGCGACCAAAACCATCTTTGCCATAATCGTTTGGTAAGTCCTGCCAAGCATCCAGAACGCTGACTTCACCATCCTCGGTGATTCCAACGAAGGTATAAATTAAGTGAGTGCAAAGCGTTGGGTCGATGTAGGAAATATCGAATTTACCATTTTCTTGTCGGTAAACTGACCAACTTCCGAAGTAACAAACGACCCTTTCTGAAGATAAACCATAATTATTTGCTTTTCATTTAGAAAATTAAATTTTAATCAAATATTTTAAAAATTCCACTAAGGTCGACTTACTCTCTGATGCTGCGGAGGCCACAGACAGCAATGCTGCAAGAGCGATTAGCACACACTTCATTTGGAAATTTTGGAAATGTAATTGATTTTAAAACTGCCGTTAGTATCACGGTCGAAACTATTCCAAAGTTTAGGAAAGCACAGATACTCTCCCGTGGACGCAGGCAAACAAGGGACTATCGAAATTAATGCAGTGACCATCTTTTATGTGCCCTGCACATCAGCGATAAGGTTTTTTTATCTGTATCCGTTAAAAATTGAAACGTGTTCAACGTGGAAATAAGAAGAAAAGATTTGATAATATACCTTCATTATCTAATATATATTGCATCCTCTTCTAGCCATTAAACAACTAATTTAGAAATGGGTACATAATATTTAGAAGAGAAGTTCTTGTAAATGATTTTTCCTTTTTTTTGATTGCATCATGGGATTAATCAATAAATGTAAAAAATGTTTTCAAGAATCACAACGTGAGAATAATGGTTAATATTCATATAAATAAAATAGGTGCATGAAATATGAAGCAGAAATAAATTATTGTACAAAGTAACCTTCCATAAGGCAATGAAGTTGCATAATTAAAATGGGATTTACTAATGATAATGCTATATTTAATAAATGATATTAAATATGAGGTAAATGAACTATTTTTGTCTTTGATATTTTATTGTTATTAATATGTTCTTTGGCACTTGCTTGTAATCTTCTTTCGGTTTGTCCTACATAAATTTTGGACATACTGAACGTAATTATTGAATTCCAAACCTCCTAAATATCGAGTTTAAAATGACTTAATTAATTGTCTATGTAACTATTGCTCCAAGATGATGTCTTATTTAATGACGAACTTTTTGAAAAAAAAACAAGAATTTTTAAGAACTTGCTTTTTTTGTAAATTATGTTTTTGAAAATGATCCAAGGCATCTTCTTTAATATATCTTAGGCCGACTTAAATTTGTTTTGTTTTCAATTTGAGTACAATATTAATTTCATTGGATTAATTTCTATCTTGGTGAAGATTTTCCGCGGTATGAGAAAAGTCCGAAACGGAGATTCTATATCATCCATAGTTAAGAGGGTTAATGTCAGGCTTTTCTCCTTTTTATGACGAAAAAATATTACTTATAACTCGATTAAAAATATACTGCACTTGCAGTCGTCGAAACAGAAACTAATTTTTGTTAAACACAGTTACTCCATTTAAAGGTATTTTCTTTGCGGAAAAAAGCACATAGTTTTTTGGCAGTGGAAACTTTTCATCTTATTATATGTTAATATATTAGTAGGTGAATAAATTTAAGGCATATATGAACAAACCGCTGACATTATTATTAAATAACAAAAGTAAGTAGTACATTTTGCAAATAGGTAGCAAAATAGATGTTTTCAGATCAGTGCGAATTTGAATCGCGTGAATCTTCAAACACTTTTTCTCGCTTGTTACACGTACTATTTTCTCACAGTTGGTGCGCAAAACGCTATTTTGCTCCCTATATTGCATGAGCAAAATAGCACATTCTCTCCCTAGCGAAATAAATATATCAGAGAGCAAAGTTTCTTGCATTCTGAACGCAAAATACTATTTTGCACCAAGATGTATTTATTTTTCTCCCTAGGCAGGGAATGTCCTATTTTGCTCCGGTAATATAGGGAGCAAAATAGCATTTTTAGCACTTAGTGTGAGAAATTAAATTAATGTAGGACATTTTGGCCCATTTCGAAGAAATATTCAAAATGATTCGACGACGAATTCGGTTTCAAATTGACATATAAAAATAACATACAAAATTATAAAAAGCAAAGAGTCTCGACATTTAAATGACTCTGAGATTGTTCCGTATATAATAAAGTTTTATAAAAAAAAATCCCGAAATTTTTGTTGTCATGAAAAAACATTACTCATTCGACTTAAAGCTACAGAATTCTCTCGGAAACATAAAAAATGTAGAATGTACTTTGAATAGATTTTTAATAACCAAAAGATCACATGATTTTCGAAAATCAGTGTAAAGTGAGAATCGTAAACAGCAAAACAGACAGTAAAGATGCAGTGACAACGATCATAAACTTATGCAATGTGCAATTTTTATAGTATGTCTTTAAATATTTATGCGTGCATTAACTATTGTTAGCTATTCCTAAACGGTACTTAAAATATTCTTTTCTTTCAACCAATAATTCTTTATCACTTCAAAAAGATACGTGGATGAGCTTAAAGTCAATACAAAATCTCCTGCCCGTTAGAAGTGTAACAACCGTTCTTAATAGATAGTTGTACCAGGTATTGTTGCGATTCTTAATTGTTACAATTTTTGTATAAACATCAAGAAAATGAAGGCCTTTGAAGCTTTCGTCTGCTTCATTGCTTTATCGGTAAGTTCTTAATTTGATAAATTTAATCATCATTGTCAAATCATTATATATTCAATCCATTATAAAAATTCTTAGTGTCCTACGACATTACATATTGCAATATGATAGTTTTAAATAAATAATCTCTTTAGCTATGAATAATCATATATGACAAACCAGCAGTTGAAAAAACTCGATGTCATAGATTTTGTTGGGTATTTTGTGTTCGCTACATTCGAATCTGAGATCACATTTACAAAATTAAAAATGGCGAACTGCAACTGAAAAATTATTCTCACTTTGTATCACCATTTATAATTATTGTTCAGGAAAATGAATGTCGCAAATTGTCATTTAGGTAAATGTATACGGAATATTTGGATCTCCCGAAATTTCATATGAGGATTGCATGAAGGAGTTGAATATATCTAAAGGTAAACCAAATAAAATAACTTATTTTCTATATAAGTTTAAACAGCCAATAATGAAGATATTTGTCGAAACTCTCTTACGAAATATCTATCACAGATGTGTTGGAGTAAAATTTGTTACGTACACATTCAATTGTTAAAAATGTTTATAAAAATCTTCCTGAAAAAATGCACACTATTTCCAATTATTTTTGACATTTAATAACGAATATGATAGGAAAAATTAGTTGCCGTGCGCTGTTGACAAAGATTGAGAAAAACTATAGTTTTAACTATTTAAAATTGTTTAATTTTAATGTCTATTCAGTATTTATTTCGTTTGCTCAGTTTATATTTCTGGGACAAAATCTTTATCATGAGCCGGAGCGAAGGGGTTAATAAAGAAATAGTATTTTCAATGAAAAAGTAAGTAATACTGCATCGTGTTCTACGTAGGGAAGTTTGTTCATCGTAACCCGAAATTGAAATTATTGTAGAAAAATTTCATTTCATAAAAAATTAAAATTATGACTGAATTTAGCAGAAACATGTCAATTTATAATACCACTAATTATCAATATAAATAAAACGTATGTCGAAACGTTTCATGAATATCAATCCAGTAGGTCCGGTATAATTGCCTCCCAGCATATTTGCCCTGTTCCGTCTCGTTATATTTACCTAACACCGCTTTCTTTTTCCCCCACCTTGCGGGCTGGGACCTCAGGATAGACCTGCTGCGACGTATAACGAGACTGAGCAGGAAAAGCGCCGCTCCCCTTCTTTTGGTAAATATAACGAGACGGGAGGGGAAGACGAGGAACAGAATGGGTTATATAATAATAAAATATACCGGGACTCTACTGCATTAGGAAATGAGTATTAATGTGGAGTAAAGTAAGTTGCTAGACCTTGTCTAACATTTTCATTTAAAAAAGAACGACACATTTTTAATAAAAGAAACAACTTGCTCATATTCGTACAAAAGAATGTTTTGTTTTCGTGACGTTCAGTTATATAGTGTTATTAGCATAAGTTATTAATATTCAGAATGTTCTACTTCATTTATTAAACATGTGATTCACGGCAACATTTCTATCAATTTTAGACGTTTTGGGGTCTGAGTTTGAGAAGTTTCAACGTTTCTGTTCGTTTGGTTGTACTATGCAGGAGATTGGTCAGGTAAGTGAGGTGAAATTTTTATCGAGTAACATTTCGTATGCAATAGTTAATAAGAACTGGTATATGGGCATTTTATATTTTTCAGATAGTAGATGGGAAGTTAAAGGTATCAACAGAAATGTACCAATTAATTCAAAGATCGTTTAAAGTGGAAGACCCTGACAACGTTGAAACTGTAGTCAACAAATGTGTAGAAGAAGGTAAGTTAAAAAATTTCTGTTAACCGCCAAACTAAAATTTTCAAACGATCTTTTTTTCGCAGCGAATTCCTGTGTTGCAGAGGATAGCGACACCCGTATTTGCGACATAACTTCGTATTTTATAGATTGTGTTTATGGTGCTACTAAATTATAACGCCTTATTTGAGGGAAAAATGTATAACCTGATACACAATTTGTTAAATAGCAAATTTATTGTCATTACTTAATAAGCATGATTGCAAAATGTGCATTATACTAATAAAAAACCTGCATAAAAGAATACAACAAAGGAAGTATTCAATTTTCTTGAATCTTTTAACCAATCCAACATTTAGGTCAGTCATTTAACAACTTCAAGTTGGATCCGAATTCGATTTTCCAATGTATACTCTCAACAGCAAGTATGGTTAAAATAATTTTTAAACTGGTTATTTTAACCAGAAAGTACTATTAAATAAACCTTTACTATTTTTCTAGTTGAAATAACTAGAAATCTTGGTCACCAGATATCAAACAAGAGTTTCTGATATTGAAAACCAGATTATTGTCCACGAAATTCTGATTATCATGGTTCTGGTAATTCCAATAGTTTTTTTCTTGTAAGCCTTACAACAATAGCTGATATACAATAATAACAAGAATAGTTTCCCAGAATGTTTTCTTTCTGGTTTAAGTTTACAGAACTGATTTTTATTCTTAATTATATTATTTACTTTTAGATGCGAAATAATACAACAAATATATTAACTATTCAAACTTTTTTAACGTTAAATCAAATGTTTTTAATACAGAAAAGTGGCTCATACCGACCGGCCGTGTGATACTATCGTCCTCGTGCTGTTCGTAGATGGCGCTGCATATGAATTGATAATAGCGTGACCAGAACGCTGCTTGTAACATTGATAATTTGATCGAGTTCCTTTATTCTACACTATTTTATTCGACGGTTTTTCAGTAGCGGAATTCATTTCTGACCCGCTTATTACTTGACTTAATAGCGCTATTTGTTTACAGAGAAATCGAATGATACTTTTTTTCGCTACTTATAGCCTCGATTTTAACGGCCGCAATAAACAATCCGTCAGCGAATAATATTAGAGTGTTCCGAAACCAACCCCCATTTTTTTGGATCGTAATTGTTGATATGTTTTTGAGGGCTGAAGTGTTATTAATAATAACCAAGTTTAATCTATAATTGGGATGAACATCCAAGATGGAAAGATCACACCCGATAAAGAGATCCGGGAATTCTAGAAAAATTTTAGTTTAGAATTTCATATAAATGTCGTATAGTACTCGCACTATGTTACGGAAATACTATTCGATAATATTTGCGATTTGTATGAAAATTGACCTGGTTGTGATGAGATTTTTATGTAATTTCCACAAAATTTCAACTCAAAACATTCATGATTGTATGCTCATAAAACTACCTATGAAACTATTTTCTTTCATGTAATAAATATTTATTATATTAAACATATTCCATATGATACTTGTATGACTAATAGATGTATATGATATTATATGTTTTTACATATTTACGACAACTATAAGACACTTGTTTCAATTTCTCATGAGATTCTTACTTAAAATTTTTCGCAGGGACGCTAAGCAATAATTGCAACAATGAATTCAGGATCATTGTTTCATGCATGAATGAAAAAGAGAAAACGGAAGGCAAAAAAAGACCATAGATGAAATAAGCAAAAAGTACAAGGAAACCCAAAACCAAATTAAGCCATAGCCCTTTACAATCTAATTCAGCAGTAATTAAGCTAGAATATATGCAAATATGTAGCAAATATTGAAAGTATAAGATACGACTGAGGTTTGGGAAACCGGTTGTCAATTTGGTAAATTAACCTCAAATGTGAATTTGGATTAACCTCCAAAAATGAAACTAAAGTTCACTGACACTGTATACTTCCACCATATTCTGTACCACATTTTATATTTCATTTCATTTTTTTAAGGATGATCCTTTAATATCACATTCATGCTTCAAGTCGAAAATGTAGAACCAGCTGATCGGCAGCCGCTAACACAGAGGTCGATACATGGCACCATGCACGGCATTACGTATACACATATGTGTATATGACAAGTCACTAGTGGCACCTTACCTAGCGGCCGGTAAGGAAGGAATTTTTACTAAAAACTCTGTAAGGATAATTTTACTAACTTTAGGCGGCTTTCAAGAAAAAACCAAAGATTAGGAACGGAAAGATTTTCTGAAATATGTAAAAATCACTCATTTCCAATGTTTAATTGAGCGGACCACTTCAGAACACCCTTCAAACTGGGTTTATGCTCAACACTAACCTTCGGGTTTGTAGTAGTAATTACAAATGGACGGCCTCACTACCAATATTTTACATTGCGATACCTACCTTTTCATTACACATGCAGAATTTGTACTGCTTACTCATCATGACATCTGCTTAACACAACCAGTGATTAAGAATCCGTTTTTGGTTTTTAAAAATTCAAAATGGTACATCTAGTATGACCGACGAATTAATAAAATTTCATTCAAAATTTATGAACCCACTACATCAGGCCTCGGCCTAAGCTATACCACACAAAGTTATATATGTCCAAAGTTATATATTTGGATTGCCCAAAGTTATACCACTCTCTTCCTTTCCTTCCCCTACCACATTGTTTTGTTGAGCCACACAGAAGCACTCATTGCACGGATAGAAATAGAGTTACGGAAGTGGGGATAGAAAGGGGCTATAACCATGCTTCATGGCTATAACTTTGAATAAACTTCCGCCATTTTGAAAAAAAAAACGACGGTATAACCTAGGATGGGAACGACTACACTTAGGGTTTTTCGAGGTTGCTGATCACAAATCCGTTGTACATTTTTTTAAAAATGGTGGACATAATAAAAAAACTTTACCAACGATATTCATGCATTATGAAGTCTACTCGGTACAGATTAGCGGAAAGACGTTCGAAAGCGAAGCTGACTTTCATTTATCTAGTATCGTGCATCAGAGCTTATTCTTCATTCGAATCCATAGAAGACTATATTTTTTCCATTTATCATAAATAATTGTTTTATGTTATAAATCCCCTTATATAAAAACAAATGATGCTAGACACATACTTAAAATATTTCTGTATAACATTTTATCTGCTGTTTTGAATTTTTCAGAACTGATGATGAATTTAAAAGCAGCGTTTCAAAATCGCCATGTATTAAATATTATAAATTTGATTCAAATTTAACAAAAATTGTTCGCTATATTGACTGTGATATTTGGAATTTTTAAAAATGGACATAGGATTCATAATCAGCGATCTCGAAAACCCTTAAACACTAAGGTATGTAAATTTGGATTAAATTTTGTTTATGTAGTCCACCGTATTGGATCGACCTTTCTGAATTTTTAAAATCCGACAACGGTTTCAAATAAAGTGACATCGAAAACCTCAATGTGACTAATATCAAAATTATATGACGTAATAGTTAAAGAGGAATTAATTCTTATGAATATAACATTTTCTAATGTTCATTTGTTCTTAACAACAAGTTTTTTACGAGATACAACAGGTTTGATATTATTTTGTATTTATGAACATATTAAGAAGATAGAAAATTACGATAAACAATAAAAAATGATGCCGAAATAAGTGGCATAGTGGCGGTTTTCTGTGACTGAAAGGGTTACGATGGCTTGAAGCGTGAAACTTTAATATCGCAAAAATAAGGTTATTGGGCGTGCATATAAGCTATAAAATAAAATAGTAGTATGTTCTGTAGTCAATTTTTAAGGTACCAATATAAATTCCACTATAAAATACATTCAGTCCTTCAGAAAATACTCCACAGTAGCACACTCTCCAGCTTTCACGGTTGATGCACTTAAGCAAATTAGCGTCTAAGCTTTGAAAGGCGTCGTGTTGTAAACTGGATTACATCAGATTTCAAAGGTGAAATCCATTCGTTTTTCCTGTTGTATACGTCAAGAATTACCTCAAATACGATTCAGCTTCACGATATATATATTAAAATGCGTTAATGTTATATGTAATCCTATCTCAATTAAGGCTTAACACTAGATGTATTTCTGACTAATTAGGTCAAATCCATGAGACCTTTGACTTTTGGTACAAAATTACTTTTTTTGATAATTTGAGGCACATAGATGTTCTTGAACCAATTTTGTCCATTATCTTTTAGACGTGATAAATAAACTAGTAAAATCTTAGTAATTGGGAAGACACATTTGTTTTTTGAAGAAATAACAGCAATTGTTTTATTGATCACAAATCCAACCTCAAAATTTTGTTTAAAAATACCTGATTCGGTACGGAAAAAAATGATTAAAAGTCATTTAATTTGCATGAAACATAGTAGATTTGCCCGTCCCCTCCGTAAGTTATATTTTTTTATACTCCCACCCTTTATCTTTTCTTCCTTGTAAGTTGTCCCCTTATTTCCTGATACCACTCAACCTCAGGTCGATACACTAAAGGAAATTGAACGGAGTTATACTGAGAGAGTTTAAGATATCAGGTGCAATGGGTATAGAGGAGCAGAAGTGTTATGCATCAAGACAATCACTGTGTAACTTTTAAGTCGGATGCTGTTCCAAAATAAAAAATGGATATTATGCCAACACTCCATTGTACATAGCATGACTATCGTATACTCTTGGAACACTGGTTGTTTGTGTACAAAACATCTGCTCTCTCAAACAAAGGCAATCGTCATCTTAATCGACGAACGGCAGCCATCTCCCGTTTTGCACCACGTATCTCTATTAGCACGTCTGTAATCTTAAACTTCTTTCAGTGCAGAGGTTACGCGAAATAAGGGAAGGAGGATAAAGAAGAGACCAAACAGAAATGAATCTAACATCAGAATTTATAATTTCAAATGTAAAAAATGAGGAATTTGAAATGGCGGAAAAGAACAGCACATAGTTGGTTTTGAAATATCGCTTTTCGTCCTGGGATTACTGGATATGTCATCTTTAGAAAACATGGTCTGAACTGAAGAGTGGATATAGGTTTGTCAAAATTTGACATGGCATATCCAGTACAGCGGACGAATATTGTCCACAATAAATCCTTGGATTTTTTAAAAATGTGCTACTCGGAAGTTCTCGGGTCGGTGATTCCTGATATAACCTCAAAATTAAGTTTAGGCGCGTTCGGTATTTTGTTTATTATGTCATATTCTTGTAATATGTTATCCTTGAATAGTTTATGTGTTTTGATCCTTCATTTTAGATATGTCTAACCGTCGTAGGCAACTCAA
Source organism: Trichopria drosophilae (assembly GCA_030407085.1). Lineage (NCBI taxonomy): Eukaryota > Metazoa > Arthropoda > Insecta > Hymenoptera > Diapriidae > Trichopria > Trichopria drosophilae. Next base: position 114,286,378 of record CM059585.1, on the reverse strand, counting down.
TATTTTTTGAACCGATCCAACGTCCGTTTCTAAAAAATAATATTGGTTTGGGCTCATTGTAATAACCAAGAATATGCCATTAATATTCAATCAATGTTTATTGTAAATACATATTTTGATTATGAATAGAAATAACAGGTCTAGTGCGTGACCTTTTAAAATACTAGCACATTATACTTTGCCTTTTTAAAAATAATCATCGAACATCAGGAGCATGTTACATATATAACAAAACGTAAAACTTCGTCACCAACCGGCACGTATTCAGATTTCTGTAACTGATATTAATTTTTTCAATTACTTCCAGGAAAAACTTTACAGTGAAGCCCCAAACAGTGACGTATGTTTTAAATTTAACTTGGTATATACAAGGATACTTAATAAAATCTTGTTAATTGTTGGATATTGTGATTATGAATAACTATATATCAAAAAATCTGATAACACCAATTCTTGTAAAATATATATAATTATTATCACTCCATTATTCTCAATAATCCCAAGCAACAATTTTGCTTTTTCTCGACGTAAATATCCCAGTTTTATTTATCTTATTTCGTGCTCGTTTTCGCACATTTATTTAATAGTTTATAAGTAACACTTTACGGATTTTAATCATTATAAACTATATAATATTACTTAAGAAACATTTTTTCAAAAATATCGCGTAAAAAATAATTCAATGTAATGGAAAATAAAAATTCTTGCATTTTTTTGGGTTGCTGAATTTTGAAATTAAATATTGGAGATCCAGTACATGTATGAAGAATTAGATATATAGTGTTTTTTGTCAGTTTCTTTAGGTGCGAATTTGTGGTCAGTTTTAAAATGGCGGACCAAAATAGCGGACGCTTCTCGTAAATCATAAATTGCAATTGAAAATCACAAGAGGCAATCTTCCATGGAATGCAATCAAATTTTTTTCATTTGCAGAATTTAAAAATGTAAAAAACATTGCATATCTCATTCGTCATTTTTAAACCTCTTTTGAATTTAAAAAATGTGGTCAAAAATTCATGTTCGGTGACGCCTAAGCACCTTCATAAACAATTTGGAAATTCACTCCAAGAAAGCGCTATGAACTTCATATCAAAAAGTGGGCTTAACACACGCTATAGTTTGTTCAAAAAATGATGATGCTGATGATGCTGAGCATGATGCAGATGACGATGATGATGAGGACGAGGTTGATGATAACGATGATGACGCCCATAATGGTAAGGATGACGATGTTGAGTATGATGATGATGTTATCGGTATCCATATCATGGTGAATTCGTTTGTGCGCAAGAGTAAAATTTCAAAACAATATGATCTTCCAAGACTTATTTCAAACATTGTATCGTAAATGATCAACATTTTGATTAGTAACAGTAATAAATTGCTTTTATAGCATTTTTACTAAGAATTTTGAGTTTCATATTGTGCATCTTAATAAATGTAACCTAACCTCAAAGGGCATCATAGTTCGAATTTAATGAACAGACGAAAGGATAAAGAAAAACAATTTTTATCAATTTTAGACTCATATAAAGAAACTTTCTGTCACAAATGATAACGATCGATCTCTTACATACAATATATATCATCACGCAAAGAAGCATACAAATTTTAAATAACAATGAAAAGCAGTTAAAAATGGTTGTAACATACACTAATCGCATAAATAAAAACATAAGATCGTTTAGTTGGTTGAATTTTTCTTTAATAATGAACAATTTTAAACTGTACCAACTGATAATTATATTAACTATATATTTGGCGCATTTATACAAAATAATTGTTTCACAATACTTCAGCTTTACATGCTTGTCCCATGAAAAAGGACGGTTTTTAATTTAACTTTTTCGATAACAGTGAAAAATGTCACGGCGTTGACTGAATATTTCACTGTTACAAGAAAAACGCGTCGGTTTAAAATCATTTTAAAATTTTACTTACTATTTTAGAGCGTTCTGAAGTTGTGTATTAAAATTTTTGCTGTAATCTTCATTTAATAGTTCATAGGTTATTATGCATTCCTAATAATAACAATTTAACGATTTCTGTAACGAGTCGATTTATGAACTACATTATCAAATATTTGCAAATTCGACAAAATCTGTTGATATATCGCCTTCAAAGATTAGTTTTAAGTCAGCTCTATTTAAATAAGGAAATTTTACTTACCCACACATATATCGAATTCAATCAACAAAATTTGACTCATAAATAAAATATACGACCATCATACAAAACATTAGAAACATGTCGAAATTTTATTTTAATTGAATTAGCCAAAGATCGCATTTTCAGAATTTTTAATTTAAAAAATGTGAATCAAACTGGAGAGATTCGGCGCACGGGGGATCGAACCCGCGACCTTTCTATTAACGACCGTATGGTCTCCCATTGGCGATATGTATGTATCATTTTTATTTTCCAGTTAAAATGCAATATTTTTTTTATTTCATCAAGTTTACTACTAAATTCCATGCTGAAAATAATAGTAGAATTTACTAATAAGTCTGGTTTTCATTCGAATTCGTCATCATTTATATTTTGTTACTGTAAATGATGCAAAAGTTTTCCGTGTAAAATGCGGAAAGATTGATATGATAATACGCTCATCTTTGATCTTTTACATGCTATGTCAAACCAATATTTAAAGTATACTATCCTCCATACCATAAAACTATCTTACTCATTTTCAATGTTCAGTTATTAATATTGATTGGTTTCCAAATAAATTTTGATGCATGTAACAAATCGCATCTTTTTTAATCGCACTTTTGCATCAGGAATTATAATATACGTCTTTGTAACATAGTCAATAAATATTCCAATTACCAGAAACAACGAAACATAATCAGATGTATTCTTATGCAATATTTATCTTTCGTCGTTTCTCGAATGACACATACTTCCGCAGCAATTGTTAATATGTACAGCGAGAATGACGAGAATTCTATTATTATAACAGACCGTAACCTATCTACGCGAAACTACTCCATAATTGTTGAACATTTTGTTATAAATACGAACATTAAAAAACTTCTCGCTAGTCCACAAGGAACTGCTGTGTCGTATAGAACATACTTGACTAAACAAATCAGTAAATTGATTTAAAAGTTTTCGAAAATGAAGGTCTACATCGCATTGGTCTCTTTCTTAGCATCGATCGTAAGTTACTTTTTTCAAGTGTTGTTTGTAAGTTATAAAAACGTTTTTGTGAGAAGGTCTACTTAATTTCACTACGTATAAGTTTTAAACCACTAATAAAAAATAAATTCATTAAGCTGCTGTAAAAATGTGAAGTGATTCAGTAAACCAATCAATTATAATCTTTCTTAAATAAGAATGGAAACGCGCTTCTCTTGATATGTTAATTTATGAATATCAGCGACGACTAGCGGTAGTTGGAGCAACTACATTGCGTGCACTGTTTACACCGGCAATGTCTATCGATTCAACTAGTCAAATTTTTAGTTAATTTAAATGATAAAATTATTAATTAGTTTACAGACTAATACAAATTACTTACCATATATTGAAATCGACATGCTACTTTCAACCGATACATTAAAAACAAACTATTTAACCAATTAGCCACATTCATACATTTATCTAATTAAATTTCGTATTTTGTTACTACCTGGAAAACTGAAAATTCTACTAATGCTAGAACGGGCACGAATTTCAATTAATTAAATAGAAATTATATCTTCTTGGTTTATAATAATGTTTGTTTATTACAACAACATCGCGTATAAGATAGTTCATTCTAAGCCTTTTATCAGATTTATGATTCATTCGAAATAATATTGACCAACTTTATAAACTTCCAAAATAATATTTTCAATCAAAACACGATTGTTTTCTTAGAAGATTTCTAAACCTTTACTGATGACATTAATATTCGTAAAATGTTAATTTTGGTTCCTAGAACTGTCAACTTATTTATACAGTTAGTAAAAATCATCTTCTTTCCTATTATTACTAAGTATTGTTGTATTTTATCATGCAGTTTCATATTACTGTAAAAAAATGTTAAGAAAATGTTATAGCGCGCCATTGAAAAATGTTTTCTGCAAAAAGTTAAAAATTATGGGCGACTAAATACCGACTGGATATGTTAATCAAATTCGCTTTCCAGCCGCCGTATTTTCATTTAAAAACATGTGTATCAAGAGGAATTCAAAAAGAATTACTATTTTAAAGCTATTTTATTCATTTTTTATGAACACGTGGCAAATTTTAGGGAAATTGAGTACAAAACCAGCGAGAATTTGCAAGAATAAATTTCGGAAGCAACAACGCGACCAGCGGGAGTACTACTGCATTATATTCTTGCCCATTCTCCTTGATTTCTTAATCGATTTAGTTGAGATTAGCCGTGCATTCACAAAAGAGGTGTAAAATAGCTTTAAAGTAGACATGGACTTGAAAATATATATAGTTTCTATTTAATTAGCACATTTTAAGTTGGGAATTTACGTTATCGATCGAGGCGCTTCAACTATCCCTTACCCTAATGCTTACATGTAAAAGGCCTTGTAATTCACATCGAGCTCAATTATGTCCCGAGTTTCGTTGCCATCTGGTGACAAAATACAAACTGGACTAGACTAGTACCTCGCAAAATTCATTTTGGTATAATAAAAACCAAATTACAAGAATATTCTATAGGTTTTATAAAATCCCACCATACACAAAAGTAACAGTTCTATAATAATCATATAACATTATATTTATTTCATGACAATTGTACAAATATTACATTAACGTCTCATCTAGTTCTTAGACATTGTTTTGCACACAATAATAGTGAAAAGACAATTTAGTAATTTCAATCAAATCTTACTTGATTCAAGTAAATGATTTCTTTGTATAGTCGCAAAAAAAAATTTATTACAAAAAGTATACAACATTTTATTGGAAAAAAAATATTTACTCAATTCAACAAAATATTTCATTTTTTTTAAGAAAATAAACTCTTAGTGAAGGCAATGCATTTTTTAATTGCAGTAAATATTTACTTGAAATATATAAATATTTATTCCACTTTATTTTAATTTAATCATTTTTTATTATTAAAACATCGGATATTATTGTTACATCAGAGAAACATACGAGAAAAAAAGCATTGCGGAAGGGAGATTAAAGCGTTCCTTATGAAATAGTAAAGTTCCTTAACATTTGTAAATTTTAGGTTATTTTTCCTTAAGTTAGGCACAAATTTGATTCAAATAGTTTTGAATACGCCGCGTTTACACAATTTAAAATTTCATAGGTTCACTGCTTTTGTTGTCGCTAGAGGGCTATGTCTTGGTTCTCGATTGCTGCAAGTGCTTTGTCTGAAAATCTTTTGTTCATACAAATTTACTATACTGCACAAATTTACGAAACACTTTATATAACCTGAAAAAGTGCAAAAATATAATTTTCTACATTTTAGTGTCAAAAGTCTATATCGCAGAACAGATTAATCTATTTTAAGTGTATTTTTAAAATTGTCTAAATAAATTGTGATGAATATTGTGATATCGAAATAGATCACGAGTACAAACGCATGGCTGAAATCTAGTTTTATCCGACACATCGGTACTCAGGACCATTTTACCCGGATATATAAATATATAAAGACCATCGCAAATCTCGTCATTTAAAAATTATTTTTTTTTAATTTGGTAAACAAAAGTGGTAATTTTATGGCGACCAAATTTGTACTTACTAAAAAATAATATTATGTTTATGATTTACAGGCATTCATTTCAGCCACGAATCCTTTTGAATTTAAAAGTGAAATTGGAGATTGCATGAAGGAAATGAACTTGACACTTGGTAACGTATTAAAATAATTATTTATGAATAGTTGTAAATCACGAATTATTGATAGATTGTTTAAATTATTTTTTTAAGTATCAATAAAAAATCGCCTTTATAAGAAATGCAGAATAGATTTTCTATCGTTTTCGAAAAATCATTTCTTGACTATGGTATCAAATACTAAGAATTTTCAGAAATGATTCTTTGATAGTTTGTTTTAAAGAAAAAAACTGGGCCATTTTCAGTTTTTATTTCTGAATAGAAATACGAATTGCTCCGAAAATAACAAATAAAGTTGAATGCAGATTTCTGACAAGCAAGAAGGACAACATTACTCTTGATGTATTGAATTGAAGTAATTTTCCATAACATTCAGTAAATTTATGATGTAAAACGTGAGCAAGAAAACATCTGATGACATTAAAATTCCTATAATAGTACATTATGCTACTAGTACGTAAAATGGTACTTTTGCGAACGAATTACTGCACTACACTTTATGCATAGAAAACAGTAAATTAATACTTTACGCATTCCCAGTACAAAAATGTAATTCTGTCTAAAATCACTTTACTTTCAATTTAGAATAAAGTATGTTGGCAGATAAAAGGTAATTTTAAAAAGAAGTAAAATAATATGTTTTTCATCATTGATATTTTGCATTGACATTTTTTTTACTTGAAACGTAATTTTTATACTGCGCACTGTTTCCGTTCATTTTTACAAAATAATTTACTGGACGTTGATAAGCGCTGCATTAATTTGTACAAAGTGATTAATAACGTATATTAACTGAATATTTCTTCGTTTAAGTTTGTTTTTTAACCGTTTTTTATTCATTAATTAGAAAATTAAAGACGAGACCAACAATACCAAACACGGAGAAACATTTTCTTAGAATTATTATCATTCCTGGTGGTCATTTTGGTAAAAACTTATTGAATGTGGAAAGTTACCATGATAAAAATTACCAAATTTTTTACTTTATACTATCTGAATAGTAAACATTCTAAAAACTTATAGTTATTGTTATTAGAAAACTTTTCTCATTGTATAATTCTGTTCCAAAATTACCACCTGAAATGGTAGAATGCCTCCAAAAAATTGTTCTCCATGTAAATTTGTGTAACAATTTGTTTAGGTATAGAGTGTCGATATCAGTTTTATATTCCAAATTAAATGGCTGAATATTTGCGTTTAGTAAAATGTGTACTCAATTCTCTATTTTATTTACAGCCGATATTATAAAGATGGTGGAAAACAATGATCCACAGTACGGTTGCTTTGAGGCTTGTGTAATGAAAAAACTCGGCGTAGTAAGTTTTCATCTTTTCTTGTGTTTCTAAACTTTCTAAAATTAAAAAAATACATCTAAAATATTCCAAATTTATATACAAATGTTCCAAAATTGCGAAAATTTGAATTGGGGTTTTGATATTTATTATATTGCATATTTTTAATAAAATTTGACAGCGTATTTCGTAAATAAAAATCTAAATTATACCGAGCACTTTAGTACGGAATTACTATATTTCACAACTCTACGTTTTGTTTAATTAAATCTGCGTTATTTACTTCTTAATCAATACCTTTTTCTTTAGATGCAAAATGACAAGATACAAAAAGAGGAAATGATCGCATTAATCGTTAAACAACTTCTTGGATTAGGAGATAAAACCAAAATTGAAGCGAGAGTAAATCGATGTGCAGATGAAAGTGAGTTCAACTTTGGCTAAAATAATTATAATTTATAATCAAAATTTAGAATACTGCTACAATACTTTTCATTTGACTTAATACTAAAAAGATAATTGTAGATAATTGTTTGATTGTCCTAAAATGTATTCGCAATTTATGAAATTGATTATATATTTTACAATAATAACAAATTATGCAAATTAATTTAACTTGTCCAAAAAACTTATTTTTACAGGCAATAGCAACGCAGATGCGTGCGTCGTTGCTCATTCGTTCCAGAAATGTATACGCATTGATGACAGTAAAGTGTAGAAATGAGATGACATTCTTATCGATGTGAAATACCAATAAATTATTGTTAATTTAAACTAATTATGAAAGTTAAAAGAATGAAATTAAAATATTGTTATGTTTGTTTTAAAATAATAAAGTGATTTTTACGTTTTGAAATTATGTTTTCAATTGTTGTCGGTATTTCCCACCCCAATTTGTAGCCATTACATATATAGTAAAAATCTGTATTTATTCCTGTATTATACGTAAATATTCTTCTAGTGTGTTTTATGCGAAGGTTATTGCTCATTGTCTTTTTTTGAATTTTTTATTGAGTATTCAACACCTTATTCTATACTATGAAAGCGACAGTTTCTTCATAGTGTAACGGACTACAAAAGTTCTAAAAATGCGAAGTTAATAAATGTAAAAAAAGTTTTTTAAAACAAATAAAAATATATAAAAATTGTTGTTTCATGAACATGATAAATTTACTTTCTCGCACTCCGTACGCAAAATGCTATTTAACCTTTCAAGAAACATTATTTTATCATTTGTTGTATCAATAAATAGTTATGGTCAATTTCTCGAATTGCGAATATACCGAATAATTTATCCGCCACCTGTTGACAATAACGAGAAAGAACATGGAGATACCGAAGCCAAATGAATCGTCAAATTTGTAATGAGCTACTTGTATGAACAAGAACTAAATTTCTTGTATCAAGGAAATATTTACTGGGACCTGGTATGTATTTACTCAATTTTAATAGAACATTTATTTTTTTAAATAAATATTTAATTGTTCAAAGTAAATCGTGATCTTCTTTTAAATAAATATTGTTTTGCGACTATTCAAGTAAACTATTTACCTCAAACAATTAAATTTCTATTCGTGTGAGTACATTATTGTCAGGAACATATTTATTGACATCAAGTCTTAGCATTTTCTAAATCTAAACATATGATTTCTTTGGTGGAATAAAATATTTGTTTAAAATGATTTACTTCTTTCAAGAAATATGATTTACTTGAAGGAAATAAATCTTATCTTGACCGAACGAAAATTATTTGAATCTGAAACATGAATCTTGATTCAAATAAATCAATGTCAAGTAAATATATTCCGTTAAAAGAAGTAATTTTTTTCAGTGTAATTTCGGATTTAGATTTCATATGATATTTCTAGCAAAAAAGTTGCATGCCAAAATTGGATTTGTGATATAGAATTTGAATAGCGAGCCATTAAATTGGGGTAACATCTATTCTTGTCTAAACTAGGTGTTTTAAACGATATCATTGCAGTAATATAATCATACACGGAAAAAAATACATCGGAAAAATGATACAATTTTTTATAGTAATTAGCCATCATTTCATCATATCGAAGTATTTAAAAAATTAATTAAGTTAGCATTGGCAGAGTATCTCTGGATTACCAACTGATATGACAACATTTAAAACATAATTTTTCTTCTGTACCTAATTACAACACGATTCAATAATTACAATCAGTAATATTAATTAAAGGACAAAAGAAACTACTAGTAAATGCTATTATTATTTTATTTATTTTAATTTTTAAACTTGATCAATAATAATGTATGGTACATGAATATTCTTCTCCAATTTGAAAATAAACACGTCCTCATCCAATATTTCAGTAAGATATCTGAATATTTTAAAGTTTATTTTTGGTCTGTATTCATGTCAAATAGTACAGTATGTTGATCACATTATCCATAAGCTGAAACAGTAGAATTTGACTTGGTAATTAAAATTCATAATTAACCATCATTTTCCTCCAATGAAACAGCATGAAATTTAGTGTAATATTGACTCTTTGTTAAAGTTGTCGACGTATTTAGACGTAGAATTGTATATATATATATAATATTAAAAAAAAATTAAAAAAATAGTCTTCGACGTAAATTCAAGAAATAATAAAATAACAACTTTACTAATTTATATTATAAATTGATTATGTTGTAAGGTTGTTTTAAATGTAACAAAAATTTAAAACTATCATTGAAAGAGTAACTTATAGTGCCCTTCCGGTTTCATGATTGAAAATCACCCGAATTCATTTAGAAATTTGCATGATTAAAAATTACACAAAAATGTATTTTTGTTGAAAATCCTATTAATGCTTTAATGAAAATTACAGAATTTTAATTAATAAATGAACCGTATTATAAATAGATTACAATTTTTTCACGATAAAAATTCGTCTCTAAGTAACTATGTAGAAGAATGAAAATGTTACCAAAAAGTTTGTCCACCTGTTTTTCTTGGGCTTTTCCAAATTCAATGTTGATCACTATTCTATAAACATATAAATATAACAATTGTATTAATACATTCAATATTCTTATAGATAAAAATCTATTAAATAACTGTACTTTGTAATTCTTTCCAAATAAATCTACACGGAGAATAAAGAGTAATTTTAGGTCCATTTAAAAAATAAACTATTCCAAACAAAAATTTCACAAAAAAAATAAAAAAGTAAATTCTACGTTCTACATTATGTCACAAACAAAGAAATTGCAATTACCTAAAACTAACCGTTTTTCTTTTCATACCACTTTGAATACAATCATTACACAGGATCACAAAATAAAATTAGTGAGAGTCTTAAAATAAAAATTTTACATTTTTTTTTTGGTTGCTAAGAACGAATTCGTCGTTCCGTGTCAGATTTTTCATATAACCTAGCCTCAAATTGCAAAAATTATGCTTTTCGGATCAGATATTATAAAATCCTGACGAGATGGGTCAAACTAAACGGATTCGTTTTCAGGCGTTAAAATCGATAAGATACAGTACCTCTGATTCATGTTATTGACCAACCAAAATTTGTTATGGTCCTGTGGTATCAATGTTTTGTGAATACAATAATTATTATTTGTAATTTGGATCCCAAACTTTTATTATATAAGTACATAATAATTTCTGAAATTAATTTAAAAAATTTTTAACGTATTTACTATCCATATCGCAAAATATTCGAATGATGTAAGCTAACGTTTACGATAAATAATAGTAAACACTATCATGCCGAAAGTTAATATCCAGGTTACCATTTGAGAAAATACTATTTTCAACCATTTTTTGAGGCATATTTTGTGATAAAACGATGTTATTATACGTACTATTCACAGAAGCTCCAGCGGCAGGCATTAGTGCAACAATGTGTATTTTTGCTACACTGAAAATAAAATGAATATTTATCATGGTTAAACTATCTTTCAAAGATCATTCTATTTGGAAACTTATTTGACTTACACCAAGGCCTTTTTTGCGGCATGCTTCATTTGGAGGGATCATCATAGCTATAACGGCGCAAACCACTGCGAATAACAAGATCGTCGACTTCAACATTTTGTACCTTTGAATTACACATTAGATTCAAAACAAACGTTTATCATGGGTTTACATTTACATAAATATATCAAATGCTATCTCAATAACTCGTTGGAGTGAACTTTTTCGTTGTAATTATTTTAGCCTCCATTTTCTTGCTTAATAAAGGTCAGACATTCTTTTATACATATGATATTATATCTCTAAACAAAAACAGAAATAAACATAAAAGAATTGGGTACTTTAATCACAAAAATCCACTGGATAGATAAACCCTCCACAACCCTTGTTAAAAGTCAACAAGGATTCATCTAACAAAAATAACGAAGGTCATTCCTCAAATAAGTATCAACAAAGAATCGAATGACAACATAGGACTTGACCGTGGACATCTTCAAAGTTCATTCGGGGTACATTTTAATTTGAAACAACAAATTTTGACTAGTGGAACTAGTCTTTATTAAATCTTACTTAAATCTTTACTAAATTGTAGATAATAAAAAAATATGATCATATATGATATATTCAACTTGTACGTATAACTGCATGTATTCTTTTATGAATTTATTTATAATCTTAATGAACAACAAATAAGAGAAATGATACTAAATTTGGATAGTTTTGGTTGTACTCACTCTACTTTTTGGAAAGACCAAATATACGGTGTTTCTTACGGTTTCTCTTCTTATACTTTATGTTATCTTAATGTTTGTACGTGTGCATATATGTCATGTGCTAATTTGCTTAATATTTATATACGTCACAGTGTATTAAGTGACATATACCAAGTGGATCTTAAGGTGTCGCTACATTATACGTATAACACATGAATTCTTATAAATAAATACAAGATATGGTATGTACAAATCTGTTTTAATATTTTTAAGTGTATGCATACACTTCTTGTCATTTGGAACGCCTTTTCAAGATTTGTTAAACGAGGAAAGTATTTACTACTGACTTAACACTGTTTGTATTTATTTACAAACTTTTTAGTCAGTTCTGTTTTATTAAAGCGATATGATGACTCATATTAACAACAAAGAACACGCCGAATTGTAAAGGTAAAGGTTACGAATACATTGAACCGTTCGCATCAACTATTAGGAGAAAAATAAAACATATCGAAATGATAGTTTTGGTATTTAATTATAATTTATTTCATTAAGAAATGTCGTTCGTTGATGAAGAAAATATGTACTTATTTCAAGAAAATAGGTACCTAGTAAAACAGTTTATTTCAATGAAATATGTAGATAAAAATAATTGTACTAAATCTTGCGAAACGGGTTTTGTTTTTGAATTTGAACTTCTCTAAAATCACAATATTCTGCCTATGTGAAAGTTTTAAAGCCTAGTTCAATACTAACACAAGCTACTATAGTTTATTCTTTTCGTTGAAAATAATATAGATGTACTTCCTAATAGCCCGTACCTCAATTTTTTGTAACGTATGTTTTTGACGTACATTTTAATGCGCTTATTACAAATATCATAGTGAAAATTGAGGACAAGGTCGTCTCCAAGGTCAAAGCTAGAAAAGTCAAGTTTGAAAAACGTAGTTTCAATTTTTGAAATATTTGTATTTTATACTTTTTTATTTTATTAACTGATTTGAATGAAAAAAGAATTCCATATCTAGTGTTGTTATGAATATGCAGTCCAACTCTCTGATGTGGGCCACCAAAGATAGACCCATTGAATTTCGTATTTTATATTGAGAATGTGTAAAAAATTAATTTTGCAACTAACAAATGATTATTAAACCGAGTTTTCCTTGTGTTAAAAGACACTGATTTTTGGTGGCCCACTTTAGAAAGTTTGACTCACTAACATTTAAAGTTCGGTTTTAACCCCATTGACCTCCAAGAGGACACGATTTCTTTTCCATTTTCAAGCGTTATTCTCAAAAGGGAATCGATTGAATAATTTAATTACAACCACATATCCTTGTGTATTTTTTCGTGATCTATCGATTTCCGGGGTCAGAATTGTGATTGACTGCTCGAGAAAAAAATATGGCCAACTTTATATAGTGAAAAGTACAGAAATTTTCGGAATTTTTTTTTTAAATATTTTTTTTATTAGATCAAAAAGTGCTCTGACCCACTCCGGATTGTGGAGAAAGGTGGAGGCGATAGTTGTAGTTAACGATAGAATTTTTTTCAACGACCTGATTTTACCCCAAACCTCTTCAAAATAGCGGACATTGTATAAAATCTCATAAAATATGAGTTTTTCTACAGTCGCATAATGAGAAAATCGGGTTATCGTGAGGTCCTGTTGGTCCACAGTCATTTTTCTAATTGAAACAATACTGCAAAATATGTTTGATCTAATTTTAAAATTTTAAAGATGGCGAATTCTAAATGGCTGCCAAATTTTCTCTTGAAACGTCACGTTTTTCATTACAAAAACTAAACAGGAGTGTACATTCATGCTTTGCTGTGCGTACCATATTTTAGTAACCACTTGAGTTTTTCCTAGTGTGAAAAATCTATGATCCAAGATGGCGGATTCAAACTGGCGGCCAAATTTTTCGAGAAATGACGCGTTTTGCATTCTAAAAACTGAATAGGTGTGTATATTTATGCTTTTCCGGTGTCGTTTCATGTTTCAGTAACCATTTGAGTTGTTTTTAATGAGAAAAATTTTAAATCCAAAATGACAGATTCAAAATAATGAACTTCATTCTTAAAAATTAAAAATTTTAAATAGAAAAGTTTTAGTCGTAGGGGCTATCCATATATTACGTAACGCAATTTTTTGGTATTTTGGACCCCCCCCCCCATGTAACGCCATTTGCCACCCTCGTAAGACACCTTCGTAAAGTGTCGTAACGCTGGGCAGACCCCTTCCCCCCCCCCCCCCCCCCCCCCCCAGATTGCGAAAACTGAAATGGCTACTAAAACGTGAAACGACATAGATGAAGCATGAATATATACTACTATTCAGCTTTTATAATGAAAAACGCGTAATTTCTCGAAAAATTCGACAGAAGAAAAATTTGTTCTGGGCTTGCAATTTAATATAATACTGATAATATACAGGGTGCCCGAAAAGTATGGAAACGGTCCTGTAACTTTTGAAAGAAAATATATTTCGAAAAATACAAGTTTTGTGAAAAAATGTTTCCATAAAAAAATGCAGGGCTCAAAATTTTCAACGAGAATGTTGCAATGACTTTTATTCGTAATATCAACGGTAATGCCATAAAATAACGATGAACATGAGAATAATCGGATCTCCCATTCAGCCAGCAATATCGTTTAGGGTTTGGCCGGTTAGGTTAGTTTAAAAAAAAAAATGTGTAACCAAATGATTTTTACGGTATTACTGCTGTAATCTGAAATCATAATGTAATGTTTTATAATAATTTAGGATCGCAATTTAATTATACCGATGTATTTAAAAAATGAATTAAGTTAGCATTCGCAGAATCAAGGTCCGTCTTTAAATTACCATCTTATATGACAACATTTACAATATAATTTTCCAATTACAACACGTTTTAATAATTCCAATGAGGCATATAAGAGAACAAAATAAACTATTATTAATGCATTTACTATTTTATTTAATTGAATTTTTAAATTTGCTCAGTAATAATGTATGGTACATGAATTTTCTTCTCCAATTTGTAAATAAATACGTCCTTATCCAATAATTCAGTAAGATATCTGAATATTTTCAAGTTTATTGTGGTCAGTATTCGTGGCAAATAGTTCAATGGTTCGTTACATTATCCATTTTTCTTGGACTTTTCCAAACTCCATCTTGATAATTGTTCTATAAATATATAAATAATAATAATAGAATTAATACACTCGATACAACTGTACTTTGTAATAGTTTCAAAATAGATCTACACGAAGCATAAAAAAAAATTGGGTTCATTTAAAGAACAAACTCTATTACAAAAAAATGATTTACAACGAAAAAAAAATGAAGAAAATTCTAATTTATATATTATATCACAAACGACAAAATTACAATTACCTAACCTCTCCTAACCTAACCTTTTTTCTGTTCATAACACTTTGAATACAATAATTACACAGGACTGCAAAACAATTTTTTTGGGACACAACTTTAATCAAAGGAAGCGGATCTTATCAATTTTTGCCGCTGAAAACAAATTCGTTGTCCAATTTGATCCATCACGTGAGATATTTCATATATCCTAACCTCAAATACTCAAAAAGAATATTTCTGAACGTTTTTCGGATATCAAAGATGCAAGCTAATGTTTACCATAAATAATAATAAATACCACCATATTGAAAGTTTGTATCAAGTTTACCATCTAAGAAAGTGATATTTTCAAACATTTTTTTTTTGGCCTATTTTGTGTTAGAATGAACGTTATACGTACAGTCACATTTGTTTCTGCGGCAGCTTACACTGCAACATTGTCCATTATGGTCACACTAAAAGTAAAATTAATATTTATCAACGTTACACTATTTTTCACAGATCTGTCTATTTGGAAACGTAATTAACTTACACCACGACCTGACGGGCGACATGGTTCATTTGGTGGTATCATCGAAGCAGCAATAATGGCGAAAACCACAGTGAACAACAAGAACATCAACTTCAACATTTTGTACCTTTGAAATACACATTAGATTCAAAACAACCTATATCATGGGTTACAATTTACATAAATATATCAAATGCTGATTTATTTTTCATCGGACTTCAAAAATCTCCTGGAGTATCCAGTTTCAATTGGATTAAGTTTTTCGTTTGGTGTTCATCTTAGATCCGCCATTTGGAATTTAAAACTCTTAGGTACCACAAAAACCGCCGAGTAATGTATTTCAGTTGTTTTCCATGTACAGAAAATGTATGCTTCAAGGCATTAAGAGGTTTTAAAATTTCAAGATAGCTGATCTAATACGGCAGATATTTGAAGTATAAGTTACATCTTAATGCCTAAGACTAAAACCATTCGGGTAAGGGTATTTGCGATTTGTTGTCTAGGATTCTTTAAGATAAAATGGAATTGGAGAGTCTCTTTGATTATATGGTATTTGGAACACTATTATATTCGATGTTGGAATGTTTATGAATATACAATAAGTTTAGAATATATAAACAATTTTTTTTTGTTAAATTTCCTTTGGAAGATAAACGTTTTGGAAGATAAAAATTTGCTAGGGCCTTCTTATAATTGTATGAAAAATTAAATAATGGACAAAATTAAATTAAAACCTTAATAATGTAACAATAATTACTTGAAGGAATTAAAACTATGTACATTTATCAAGTATGCGATAACATGGATATTATGTAAGTAATGTACTGCAATTATTTTATAACAGTGTACTTATCGGTATAATTACTTTCATGCTTATTATAATTTTTTTATGATTTATCGGCTTCTTCATACGGTAGCAACTGGACTACGAAATCGTAGGTCCTGAGTTCGATCCCCGTCAGGGAAAGAAAATTTTGACTAGTTGGACTAGTCTTTATTAAATCTTACTAAAATCTTTACAAAATTGTTGAAAATAGAAAAATTATTATCATATATTCAACATGAACGTATTACTGCATGAACTCTTTTATGAATTTATTTATAATCTTAATAAACACAAAATAAGGAAAAGGATAGGTACTAAATTTTAATACTCACTCTTCTTTTTGGAAAGACTCCACGAAATATACGGTGTTTCTTATTTTTGCACTTCTTATACTTGATGTTATCTTAATTTTTCGATGAAATAACAACTGTATTGTATGTCATGTGCTAATTCGCTTAATATCTCAATACTCCACAGCGTATTAAGTGACATATCACAAATATATTTGATTCTTGAGGTGTTGTTACATTTTACTTGTAACACATGCAATTTTATAAATAAATAGAAGATATGGTGTATTACGTACAAATCTTGAAACGCCATTTGAAACACCTTTTTAAGCTTTGTTAAACGAGGAAAGTATTTTCAATTAACCAGACACGTTTTGTAGATATTTACAAACCTTTTAAACTCCGTTATTAAAGCGATATAGTGATTCACATTAACAACAAAAACACGCAAAATTATAAAGGTGAAGAATTCATTGAACCGTTCGCATCAACTAAATATATTACGATTAAATCACCCAGAAGTGATAGTTTCGGTATTTGAAAATTATTTATTTATTTAAAAATATTATTATTTAAAAAAAATAAATACCTAGTAAAATAGTTTATTTTCAAAGAAGTATGAACATAGAAACAATTATACATTTCATTTTCAGAGAAGAAAGTTTAAACGTGTTGTATACCGACTACAGAAATGGGGGGCCGACTGGGGAGGAAGGGTTATGTTTTTTAATTTTAATTATTTTAAAATCACAATATTTTACACGAATGTCAGTTTTTACTCTAGTTCGATACTAACGAAAGTTATTAGATCATTCATTTCCCCCAAAATAATCTTTTTTTTTACTTTAATTATGCGAAAATATAATTTTTTGAATATTCAAAAATGTTATAGATTTATGAGACGACTGTTAAAAACAATAAAAATCACATATTTTGGTACCTATTTTTTATTGTACCTAAAAAATAAGAAAAATGACAATTTTTATGAAAAAAATGCAGTAGAATTAATCCAATTCACATGTACAATATCCACACGTGAAAAATGTCCTTGGAAATTTTACCATTACATATGGTAATTTTGGGACACCTGCCGAATCAAAAAATTGCCATTTGTTCTTATAAAAATGGATATAAATGCCAAGAATTTTTGCTATTCAGTCAGTAATGTCTTCGGAAATTTAAAAATTGTTTGATAAAATGACAATTTTTCAATAAGAAGGATTTCAAATATTTTGGTCCCATTTATGCCTTTAATCACTTTGCCGGTATTGGCCATTTTTAAGTAAAGTATAACGTCGTGTTGCCCGGACCGGAAAAAATGACTAAACTCGCGTCAAAACTGAGTCACGATTATTAAAGTGTAAGGAAGTATGAGTTATTTTAAGTTCTTAATATCGGATTCGTATTCTCCACACTCGGAGCTAGAAAAAACTATTCACCAACTTGAAATTTAATTTCACACCATTATACGCATTCTTGTAGTCTTGATCAGGTTACGCTTGACGACAAAAAAGGGGTCATTACGATGAAGTGGTTAATTACACAGGCCGACAAAATCAGGTCCCCTCTGTAACCCAGAGATCAATTAATAGGACAATGTGCAATAAGGGAGCAAAATAGGGGTTTGCCGGCGAGGACGAAAAGAGATCGGCAAGGCACATGAGCCTGGAAATATTCCCTGTTCTCTCTTTTGCACAAAATATTTTTCCGTATAAGAGCGTGATATTTGGCCCCTGAGATATGGGGACCAAATATAATATATTGTCCTCAGGGTGTGAGAAACTCATTTTGTTCTTGGTTAAAATTATTTTGCTTTCGAAAGAGAAAAAGTACTATTTTTCTGCCCCAATGTAAGGAACAACGCCCACGGTGTGATATTGGCATTTTAGATGTGGAAATCGAGGTGCAAAAACACTTTTCGCCTACTTCATGAAAAAATTATGTTTGAATCGCAGACGTAGAATTGTTGCCCCCGTAAGAAACGGGAATTATCGCCCGTTACAAGATAATATTGTTTCAGCAACAAATGGTGCATCTTCCAAGTTTACAAGAATATCATTTAATAATCCTTCGAGGTATACGAGTAATCGTATTTGTAGAATAGTAATCAAAGGAAATTTACGAAACGATAATACCCCTGGCGTCGATGTTCAATATATGTCGATAGGCAGTATTATTCGTGATTTATTAAACTTTTATAATCTTAACAAAGATCGTGTATTCATAACTATCAAAATGACGTTGCTTAATTTTAAGAATGATACTGTTAATATTAGTAAAATTGCATTGTTTTTAATAAAAAATATGAATCCCCTTTAGAAATATGAAATTATTTAATTATTAGGTAATCGAAAAATTAATAAATTGAAAATCATGACATGGAACGCGAATTCCATAACATCTGAAATGAATGCACTAAAATATGAATTAAATATTCTCTGGCTGTAGTTTGTTAGAAACTTAGTCATAACAAAAATTACCAATGAAGCATATAAGATTAAGTATACAAACCTGATGGCATTACAAAATCCAGTCCTTATTCGTAATTTAATTTCACATTAATTTTCATAAATGTTGAGCATTTACAACGGGCACGTCAACCCAGGATTAACATATTTACTCAGATTAAATTGTCTCTGAATTCATATGGACTAAGATCCATGAAAGCACTGGGTTTTGCCACAGTGAATATGGCGAAAAGAGATAGACTTATATGTAGAAAGTCTAAAACAATGTGATTAAAAACGTAAATAAATAGTAGGGTACGTTCGGAAGTGAATTGTCCCAAAATAACTGGCATATTTTATATGTCTTGCTGCATTTCTTATCGATGTGTTTATGTGGAAATAATAAGATCATAATTTCTTTTATTTAGTACATAACGTAAGTGTACTTATATAGACAGATTTCATACTTTTTTCAGCAAAATGTATTCGAAATATCAGTTCTGTGACATGTCGCTTTAGAAAATTTAATATTGTTTTCTCACGTATATGTTGATGATTTTATTAATATTTACTAATCTTTTAATAATTCTTTTTATAAGGACATTTTTTTGTAATCGACAGTACTATTTCCCATATAAATAGAATAATTAACTGTAATAAATTGCAGGTCTGACCTTGGAGCTGAAGGTGAAAAATCAAATACTAAAATGCTCAATCATTCCTCTCAGTACATAAGAAGTGCCCGAAGTGATTTACAAAAAATGCATTCTAGTGATTAAGTGAAGATTAAGATTAACATCCTTTACACATTTCCATTTTTAAAGGAGAAAACTTTTTTGGACCTGCAGCGGTACCTAATTATTATGTAATATTTCGTATTGCTCTTTCTAAGGCCCCATAGTTTATATATACATCATACACATGCGGCACATGGAGGAAGACAACCGTAAACGCTTCGCTATGTTGGCTATGGCTCTATGAGCTTAATCAGACATGTCTACAATCCATGCAGAAGAGTTTCTAAATCCCCTTTAGAAACATGAAGCAGGGACCTCGACGTGCGTAACATCTTGATATGTAACACCCCACATTGAGTCTAGATCCAGTGATTCGAGAATCCAACCCAGTGCTTCGTAAAAACCATAACACAATCTTATTCATAATCCAAAGTTAATAATATTGCTTGGGAACATTCTAGGCAATATAAATATTGTTCCACTATTTGATCTTTGAGATATTTGAATTCATTGTTAAACCAAGTTTCGTTCTTTGCTCAAAGAGATTAAGAAACCTTCATCCTACATTACGCTAACATATCGTTAACATGAGTGTTACTAATGGGAGGTATCGAACGATAATAAGACCCTTTGCTAAAACTGAAAAACACGTCTTTATTTTATAGGATGAGAATGGCGACAAATCAAATGTTTCTGATGTGGCATCGAATCAAACCACAGAACAATAACTGCAAGAATCGAACTGTGCAGCTTGCATCACGATGTTACAAAAATGAACATCGAAATTTCTAAATTGAAATCGCTGTAAAGTCAAATTTGAACGTCTTGTCTTTTTCCTTCAAAAAAATGTCTTTATCTTTATCCTTATCTTTATTCCTGTAAGAGGAATTAGTCTGACTATCCTTCCAAGAAGGAGCATCTTTCTCCCCTTTCCTCCAAGAGGAATTTCCGACATTTCTCTCCAAGAGAGATTGTTTCACCTCCCCTTCAAAAAATAACATCTATCTCCTCTCCTCCAAGAGGAAGTATTGCAATTTTCTCTCCAAGAAAGAATTTCCTACTTTTCCTCCAAGAGGAACATCAGCGTCCGTCTCTCCAAGAGAGAACATCCAATACATACCACTCTCCAAGCCCAATTTCTACATTAAACAACCCGGATGTTATTAACCGATTCGTCGCCATTTGCGAAAGGCAATACATGCTCGCCTATGGGCCCCCTTCTTACGTCTGCAACCGACTTCCCTTAAGAAGTATCCCCATTAGGGTGTTCAATGCTGTGGAGAAAAATAATGAAAAACCCAGACCGAATACCGCAAACTTATAATAATATAAGAGTAGGTCATGAGTCTGTTATTCCTTAATACTCGTTCGTTTACTAACAGATTTAAGTTTTTTAAGTGGAAATTTGCACTTACGAGGTAAATTCCCAGTGTAACATAACTGAAAACTGAAAGAAAGACTGACTCATATGAGAACATGCCCTATGTAACTTATAGGTAAGAAAGAAGGGGAGTGGAGGAGGGGTTTTCTTAAATGTGTAAAAAGTGAAACTGAGTATTTTTAAAACTTCGACTATCACCATATGTCAGCCGAAATATTAATAAATAACAGTTTTAACACTCCGGGCTCGAAGCTTGATTTCGCGCCCGAGGGCGAAACTTTCGGGCTGGAATTATCCTCACGCCCGTCGTGTTAAAAAATATCGTTTGAGTTGTTTCAGTACCAACGTAGTTATACCCCCCCCCCCCATTACTTTTTTGTTTGAAACGTCGACATTTGATGAAAAACTAGAGTAATTTTTTTGCCGAGGTGACCAAATTCAATACTTCGTCAGACTATAGTCATACGCATTTTAAAACAGTTTTTATGGCATTGTCATTGACTTAATGCCAAAAACTACGAAGAAACGTAATTGGGGCTAATGTTTTTTAATAACGGACGCATGGATTTGCGCCAAAATCTAATCAGATAAAAAAAAATTACGTCGATACGCTTATCGGTACGTGAGATATCGAAGACAAAAAAACGGGACGTACGTACGTACGTACAAGATCACGGACACAAATTTTGTTATTGTTGTTTTGAGTTCTTTAGGGTCTGAAACGTCGACATTATTGATGTAAAACTATTGGGTAATTTTTTTCCGGGAACTGACCAAATTCGATACTTCGTCCAGACCTATGGTTTAGAATTTAATTAACTTTATAGTTTAGTTTTAATTACATTTTGTATGTAAAAATATAAATTATGTAAAAAATGTTTGAATGAAAGTATGTTTTTGATACGTTAAAAAAAGTTGTTATTAATACTATTATGGGAGCACTGTTTCTTCAAATCCTTTGCAGTAAACCATAAACTGTTACTTCTGTTCAATCCTTGAAGTAGAAATGGACCTCATTATGTTGCAATAAACAGCACAGTCAAAAAAGGCACAACTGGAATATTCACGAAAAATCAGATTTTATCACACTAAACTTTCAACATGAGTGATTATGGAAAGCCATTCGTCAGGCGCCATCTGAATAGGTCTTTTTTTGTCGCAGAAGATGGCACCATACTTGAATTTTCCAATATAGAATTAAAGAATGTTTGAATTTTAAAATTGTGACCATAATGCACGAATTTTAGAAGAGACATTAATCATTTTAAAAGAGACTAAAGGAAGTTTCTTATTCTTTCTTCACAGAGTACAATTATAGTATTGTAATAATTACAGCTTTACCTCACGTTAGGTAATGGAACTACGCTTTCTTTTCGTACAGTGTACTATTTAATTTATTATGCAAAATGCGACTGCAGATTTTAGTATATGGTAGGACAGTATCCGTATATTTGTAGCTTTCAACATGTCTTGTCGAAATCATTGTATTAATAAAAATCCCGTTCCTATCACTTAGCGCATATTGCATCACTGCGCACAGGTTCTTGCATTAATTAAAAGTACACGCAATGTCACTAGAATATGTCATCAAAATTATATAAAACAACAATCTGTATACTTTATTTAGGTAGATTATTAGACGTGTGACACTTCGTCAGTTAAAAATATAATAGTAAAACATAACATTAGTAGATTAATTGAACCTGTCACTGCTTTTGTAGTTGAGTTCACTATTTTTTTAATTGCAATTAGAAAACAAATTTGAAAAATCGTTACAATTGATCTTACATAAACTAAACGTTTTATTTTGTCTTAACCCATTACTGTTCAAGTGAGCAAATTTTTTACGTTGATTTTGATTGTTTACTGCATTTCCAAAGTTAATGTTTGCTTAGACAACTTATCGTTGCCGGTGGTTCTGAGGTAGCTCTATCCAATGCTGCTAAGAAAATTTCAAAATAGTTACTAAACCTCACTTTTTTAAAAAAATATACAAAAACTATCCATTTCTCATGTTCTTTTCTTAAAATCAAAGTTTTTAATTAAAATAATTGTTTTCTCTTTACGAAATCAATTGGAAAAGTACTCCAGATATCCAAGAAATAAGATCATGCCCTAATCATACATTTTTTTCAAAAGGACGGTTTAAAAATCGTTTTTTATTCGTTTATTCCGGTCAAATATTATTTACAGGAGTTTTTTAAATCACTAATCACGAGTCTGACGTCATAATTGCAAAATACCAACTGGCGGAACCAACATTTCCAATAATTCTAAAAATGGTCCATTTTTTTGAAATTTTGTAACCCACTCTATCACGCAATTAAGATAATAAAAAAGTAATAAAGAATTGTACAACCTGCATGGCCATGGTTTTTGGGGTGCCTGTTTCAAAAAAAAAAGGCGAATAGAATACAGGAAATTACTGGTTTCATAATATAAATACTAAAATGAAAATCTGGATATAACCTTTTTTTGAAACTTGCTAAACAGCACTTTTATTTTAAACTTCCCGTTTCTGGAGGGTATTATATGCAAAAAAGCCCAATTAACTAAAATATAATCAAGTTTACACAAACACCAAAAACTCTACAACAGTTGTATTATATCTTGAAAATTACATCAACAATTATGAAATCAGCGAATTATTGAATGTACAACAGATAAGGAAGTGAAGACTTAAAGAAATGTAAAAATACTGACATATTTAAATCATATTAATAAAAAAAAAGATAAATTGAAAAAGAAAAAAAAATTGTCAATACATTCTATCTCCGAGTCGTAAAAATCGTCAACATTATCCATAAATGACGAATTGGCAGTAACTTTAAAATTCTTAAAAAACAGGATCCCGAGAAAAGTAGACTGTATGCGATTAGAGAAAACACAATGAATTTTGATTCAATGGTCGCGTTATTGGGTCCACAATTTTGTATTCGCAAAGTCTCATATATTTGCTTAAGAACGCGAGGTTAAATGCCTTGTTTTGAAAATTTTCTCAACGGCATTAGAAAGAACTTGTCATAAACATCGGAAGTTATGTTAAAGCAAACATACATTTTTGGAAACGCAGTAATCAATCAAAGTTAACTTGAAAAATCAGTTCATTTGGACCTTAATGGAATAATTTAGAGGTGGACGTTTTGTTCTAAACAAATTTGTATGTACTACATTTATTCCTTATTTTAGATAATGTACTAACTGTAAACTTTACAGTTTCTGCCTTTAAATTATAAAAAAATGACACTCTGTAGTTACTTCGACCCAGACCGTAGGTCGGCGAAGTATTGAATTTGGTCAGCTCTGATTTTTTAATTTTCACACTTCGGGTTTTAGTTTTGATACAAAAATCATAACCAATTTAAAAGTTCAAAGACTCATTTTGTTCGTTAACTCCTCAGCTTCAATGTAATGTAAGTTATTTTATGAAATCATGCGTCTATTGCGTCCGATAAAGTCCGCAATGCATTGTCTTCCAAATGTCTGTTATATTGTATGGAAAGACGGATTTAGGCGTGATCTGATTGATTTTGAAATCGATCCGCATAAAATTGGTAAAAAATTTTAAATTTAATTACTTCCACACAGAGCGTAAACAAGTTTTCTATCTTTCCCAATACCTATTTAAGGTTTGAATATTTTTTGTCCGAATTTATACGTCTTTTCTTACGTGAAAAATACATAATTAATATTGGATCTGGAATATATTTAGTTTTAATATTGTGACATTCATGCCATACCTTAATAACATTAATTACATGAAATGTGCTTTATAATAATAAAGCTCAATGGCAAGTTCTAGTATGACAATCTTAAATGTATCCAGTTACAGTGTATGGTTCTATGAACGAACTTCTATCCATACTTACACGCTGCGCCTACGAACAGGCAACCGTCCGAACACCTCATATCTCTTAAAGAGGTCTTCCAGAGGTTTTTCGAGTGATATCTCCATAGAAAGATTAATACTATTCAATGCAATTCAATTCAATTTATTCAGGTGTATACAAAATTGTACAATATATCTATATATAAAACATACAAATATATCCTGCAGAGATAATAAATTATCTGCGCGCAGGCCCGAGAGCTTAACCTAAATATAATACTAGATTAAAACTAAAACTAAACCTAAAATTACAATGCCAAAAATTCTATCCAAGCCATTTATTTATTAGATAGTGTTATCGATTATCCGATAATGAAGAAAATGCAATAATTACTACATAAACTCCTTCAAATAAACAATGTATAAATTGTGTTTTAAATAAACATATTGACATTTAACTTGATCCATTTTTTAAACGATTTTTTAATTGCAGGTGTTGTAATTTCTATATTTTTAAATTTATTTGGTAGTTTATTAAAATTTATTATCGCTGTGTATTTACTACTTTTTTTGAGAATTGTTTTTTTAATAACTGGAAGAAGAATACTATTGTTTCTGGTTGATATATACATTTTTGACTGAATTCATCTCTCAGTAACAAATAATAATAGGATAGAGATTCAACTATAAATACTTCTCTAACATTTACAATATTGGTAAACTTACATAATCTGACTACTTTATTCTGCAAAGATTGCACTTTATATAAAATGTTATCATAAACACCACCCCATGCCAAAATCCCATAAGTTAAGATTGAATGAAAAAGCGCATAGTAAATCATTAGCATATTTTCATGTTTCAAATACTTCTTTAATTTATAAAACGTGAAGACAAGGTAGTTTAGTCTTTTGACAATATATTCAACGTGTTTATCCCATCTTAAATGGCTGTCAATGAGCACACCAAGATATTTGCAAAAAGTAACTCTTGTAAGCGATTTATTATTAATTAATATGTTAATATCGTTCGGTACGCTATCGGCATATACTCCGAAAGTGATAAAGACCGTCTTCTCAATGTTCAAAGACAGTCTATTAGCCTGCAACCATTTATTTGCCTCTACCAAAATTACATTTGCGTTATTCTCAACTATTTCCCATGTATCACCAGATAAGAAAAACCGTGTCATCTGCATATGAAATGCAAGGTAAATTTAAGAAATCGTTTATGTAGACAACAAACAGAAGTGGGCCTAGGATTGTTCCTTGTGGCACTCCCATATTTATCCTAATAGTTATTTATTACTTTTTAAAATATTAATCTCGAAGAGGTCTTATGCGTGAGATCTTCAATTTTTCAATTCGGATCATCCTTTCTTGCCAATTTCATCCATAGTTTCGTTTCGAGTTTCTTCTTGAGGCACTAAATGACAATCGCATCAAAAAAATGAAACCGGGCTTTTATTTTTTAAATTTCCTTCATATGGCGATACGCATAATGGAAGAATTACTCTTTTAACTGTGGTTAGAGGAACAAGTGGAAATACGAACTCCTAAAGTAGAATTTTAATTTGAAATAATAAATTATTAATCATAAATGAATCACACATTTTTCAGCGTTTCGTAATATGACGTGCGCAGTGTACACTGTTAAAAAGAAACGCATTAAATTTAATCAAAATGCACTGGAAGCACATTTCAATTTCGATATATTGAACGACGTTTAATGTAAAACCTTAAATTTAATGTAAACAAAAAATGTATACCTAAAAAAATGTATCCATGCCACCAAATGGAAAATTCACTGTAAAAATTAATTTAATGTACAGCAGCCCGGGCAGAAATTCGATCTAAATATTGGACAGTTTTTAACAAATTGTGCACTGGCCAGTTTGTGAGTAATAAAATATGACCAATTTTCGTTACAAATTGTAACAAAATCATGGATTGTTTTTCGATACCATTTTTAGATAAACTGTAGACAGTTTATGATCTGTTTCTGCGCAAAAATACTCAGAATATTTAACGCGAACAATCTAAATACTCAATAATTTAGGTTATATTATGTAGAAGTTTTTTTGCGATAACTTAAAGATTATCTGGACACTTTTTATACAGTTTCTGTTCAGTTTTTGTAATTATGAAATAGACGTTTTTTGAGCGTGATTATTAGTAGAAAAAAGATTAAATTTCACTCAGCACCTTTAATACGACTATAATCGTCATCATCATCATCATCAACATCATCCTCATTGTCATTACCATCATCACTGCTATTGTTATTATTTTCATTAACATTTTCATCAGTTTCTTCATATGCTCGGCACAGGCACATAGGTTTTCTTCATAACTCTCCTGAAATGGTTAATATAATTTACCCCGATTTTATGGTCAATAGCCTCCGAAAACAATGTAATTATAAACGGATGGAAAAGAGTGATCCACATCAGGCGAGTATTCACGAGATATTGATTATTATCTTCTAATTTAATAACAAGATACAATTTTTCCAAGAACAGCGGAAAATGAAAAGAATAACAACCGTGACACATAAACAACCTACGTTCAGAATTGTAAACAATTCACTGTATTTGATATACGCGTTTCTCCAATCACATTTATTTTAGCCATATTTTTAATAATTTTCTGAATAGTTATCAAGTAGGATTTTTTTACAAATCTGTGAGCAGTTTTAATCCATTTACTTATGTCCACGATGTAGAGAGTTTTGTAACAAAATACTGACTTTATGATTTGCTAAAACGTGTAACTAAAGCTTTCAATTACATATTTTAAAAAATTCCTCAAGACTTTCTGAACAGTGTTGTTAATACCATAATATACAATGATCAAATACCAGAGAATTTTGCCGAATAAGTACCAAAACATCCTCTATTTGCATATAGATTCCACGCTATTTGAGGATGGGCGAATAGGGAGCGGTAGCGTGACATGTTCCCACGTATATAATCCAGATATTTTGTTCCGTATACAATTACAGCATTGTTTTATTACAGAAAATACAATAGGCATTTCTCTCGTTATTTCAACTTTTCCAGTTAGGCAATATGCTTGCCCTTTTCTCTTATTTTTATATTTCTGCTCATCGCCACTACCAATATATACAATAGAGTTAAAATACGCAGATTTTAAAAAAGGTTAAATTGAAGGAACGTGTATTAGTGAGCGATCGGTAATATGTCTGTGAAAAGTTTTTTAAAAAATGACCACTTAAATTAAACATAATCATAATTGTGAGAGTTTATACTCAAAATAACTGAAACTGTAAATTCCACTTGTGTTAATAACAAAAAATGGTTCAGTAATAACCAAAACCCCCCTGAGGAAGTACACACACCCTAAGAATCGGTAATGACCACTGACAAAGCTGTCATTAACGCCGTCCAAGCCTCTAACATAGGCGGCATTCACTTACCTCTTTGCCTTGTACATTGAACGAGACGTAAGACGATAACCTAAGTGGCGGAAATCTGGAATGGGCATGTACGGCTCGCCTGCCTTTTGTTTTCCTTCTGTGAATATCCTGCATATTAAATGTTAACATAATAGATTTATAACTTAGTCTTATCGTTATCCTAGTACATAATACTCTATTCAATACGTAAAAACCATAAAAAAAATAAGGTAGTGATTACAGTAGTAATATATAATAGTGTTTACTTAATTCTACATTTCCAGGTCTCTGAAGTACAAAGTATGTATTTTAACATCGCGTCGGCTCAAACACAACCTGGTCGCAGCCACATCTAGTAGAAAAAAAGAAATCACAAATGAACTCTCTAAATTCCTTAGAATTAAAAGTTACTGTAACGCAGGTAATTTCCACTCTAAGCAACAGTGAAAATCGAACATCACAGATTGAGGTGAATATTCACTTTTACAAATAGTAACGTTATATCACTCCATTCTAAGAGCGAATACATTATTCCAATGAAGTGACTGAGTACATTTGAAACTTTTATTTTACTCCTAAAAAATTAATTTAATTCAGATATTTTTTCCTGGTGTTTGTTTATGGCCAAAAAGAAATCTTCTAATTCATAATGTTGGAGAAAGAATTAATTTCATATTCCATGCTATTAAAAAGGTGAAAATGTTAAATAAATGTTAGGATCATATGTAGGTTCTACATAAATATCTGTCAGATATAATAAAGAAGATATGAAGAATCAGTTCATTAATAATAATATCAGTTTTTGACGAATTTCACACGCAAAAAACCGACAATAAAAAATTCGACAATCGAAAAGCTGACAGTAAAAAATCCCACACTTCATAAAAGTCTGTCCACCTGTTTAGTTGTGTATAATTTTGTGTTTCGGCATTTCGATTGTTGGCTTTATGACAGTCGGTTTTTTATCCTGTCGGCTTTTTGATTTTTCGGTTTTTCGACCCAAACACATTTTTAATTTAGATTTTTCTACATACATTACTACTTTATCGACTGACGATATTAGAACCCTATTAAGGAGGTTATAAACCCAGAATACCCAGTTTTCTCTTCTTGAAGTACATTTTTATATTTCTGTTGGTCATTTAAGAGGTACTTTCTGGCACTTTAAAGTCAAATTCACTGAATGCCTTAAGTGACGGTACTGCGACGTTTATCCTATATTGAGACCATACAATGGTTACGGTTTCTAAAAACAAAATTATTTCATTCAATAATATTAATAAACACTTACCTACTACGTTGTATTCGCCATTTTGAATTTTCCAAACCTCGTATCAAATAGTACATTACCTAACAAGGGTGTAAAGTATACTTTTACGCACGGGACGGGAACCATACATACGAGGCGCCGAAGGCGCCGAGTGATGTGTAAAGTTCCCGACCCGTGCGTAACAGTTATACTTTACACACGTGTTAGGTATCCTATTTTTTGTATTTGCGCGCGTAAAGTATAACTTTACGCACGACCGGTCATTTTACGAATTTCGTCGTCGGGAGTGCATAAAAGTTTACTTTACGAGCGAAAGATAGGCATCAAAAGTACTTTACGCACGAACTTTACGCCCGCAATTACAAAAATTGTTTTTTACGTCGCACATACCTCTAAGTGAAATTTCACGTAAATTATTGAAAAATTCCCAGATATATTGGATCCGCCAGTTTGAATGCTTAAAATCTGAGGTCAGGTTCGTGATCAGCGACGCCAAACCCTCTGCAAAGTATCCAATTCCAACTTAATGTAATTACTATCTGTAA
Organism: Trichopria drosophilae; assembly: GCA_030407085.1. Lineage (NCBI taxonomy): Eukaryota > Metazoa > Arthropoda > Insecta > Hymenoptera > Diapriidae > Trichopria > Trichopria drosophilae. The sequence continues at coordinate 114,256,005 of CM059585.1, read as the reverse complement.
TTTTAGTTTGATATAATCGTTGCTCGAGTATGCAATCTGGCCTCGTGTTTGCCCAAATTCCAAATCTCGAAAATGTCATTTAGAGAAACGACAGCTTCTTCGAGCAGCTCTCCCTTTACTATTTCAATGCTGTATTACCAATTTATTTTTTTCTTAACGACTGATTATTTAAAACGTTTAGATAATTACTCCGTATCTAAAAGAAGTTGCAGAATTGGAACTTGCACATATTTGTAGGTTACGTTTGTGTCAAGCAGGGCGCGTGTGGTGGGGGGACGCGGGAGGATAATAGAACTTAGGGGGGGGGGTATAACATAAGGGAAGATAACTTAAGAGGTTCTTTCAAAATGGCGGAAGTTTATCCAAAGTTATAGCCCCTTACTATCCCCACTTCCGTAACTCCGTTTATATATGTGCAATGAGTACTTGTGTGTGTGACGAAGCGGGTTTGGCTCAGCGAAACAATGTGGCGAGGGAAGAAGAGGAAGGGAGTGGTATCATTTTGGACGAGCCAAGTGTATAACTTTGGATAGACATATAACTTTGGACAGTGTACCTTAGGGCGGGGCCTACTGTGTATACATGTTTAACGTTACGACTGGCATCACCAGGTAGTTCTCGTTAGTGACTTAGATCTTATACTTTGTCTTGATGTTTGGAACAAGTTTATAACATGGATTTATCACTGCCACTAATATCTCAGATAGTGCCCACAACTACTAACCCCTTCACTGCGGCGAGAATTTCACAAAAAGTGCCCAAAATGCTGGAAAAAAATTTGGTTAGATTTTACTGTAACTTGGTGTATAGGGGTTTCTTGGGACGCCGATTACAAATTTGAAGTCAGATTTTGAAAATTTAAAATGGCGGATGGCGGATTCAATATTGCGGGCAAATTTTCTAAATACCAATCATTTCGCCTGACATTTGTTACTCAGAGGTTTTCGGGGTCGCTGATTACGAATCTGAAGTTACATTTTTGGAAAATTCAATATGGCGGACGTCTTAATTAAAATTCGAACTGATTACGAATCTTATATTAATTTTTGCATGTACAATATTACGGCAATTTGTTATTCATATGTCAATAATGCTACTCGTGGCAGGTTGGCAATAGATACACGCTCGTGATTATTTATAGAATATTTATACCGAATTTTTTATTTTTATCAAAAACTTCTTCGATTCTACAGCTACAAATCTATATTTTTAGTTTTTATAGATATTTTACAGAGTTTAATATCTATCACAATTATTCCGTGAAAATTTCAAAATTTTGTTATGTACTCCTGAGTTATCGTGTTACATGTGGAAAAAAACACTGATTTCTAGAGTTCAATATGTTACAGTTTTTATTTTAAAAACAATTTTAAACAAAAATATATAAAAACAGGACAAAATGGCACTTTGAAGACCTTTCTCGAACCTCCTCGTAGTAAAGTGTGTAAGTACATATTGTATATCGAAGCTAACAGGGGAAGGCTAACATTAACCCGCGGTATTGGATCCGCCATTTTGAATTTTCAAAATCTATAATCAGATTTGTAATCAGCGACCTCGAAACCCCCTGAGTAGCAAGTTTCAAACGATTTCATTAATTTTTAATGCAGAAATTGACCTAATATGACGACAGCTCATGACAAAGATTTTTAAAAAATCGTAAAAACAACATATTTTAAGAACTTGTATCTTTTTTTTTGACAACATGTTTTTGGAAAAGGACAACGGCATGCTGTTTGGTATACCTTAGGCTGGCTGGAAATGGTCAAGTTTTTAAATTGGATATATTATTGACTTCATTAGACTAATTTATGTCATGACAAAGATTTGCGTTTTTGCCGCAGTCAGAGAAAAGTCCTAAATGACAAAGTTTTTTGTCATCCGCAGCGAAGGGGTTAACGGTCAATATCAGGGTCAATATTGTCCCATTCTTAACCGTCGTTTTCGACCCAGAGAAAATTCAAATTGTACTTTATAAATTGCACCACCGTAAGCATTTTCAACCGGCAGAACATATTTGACCCAGGTATTGGGAGGAAAAGGCCTTAAAATAGCCGTCGGAACTAAGGGTTAAAATCTACTTTTTTCGATTCCACGACAGTTGATCGAAAAACAGTTGGTTGAATGCACAATTGGTCGAAAGGTACAATTGGTCGAAAGCACAATTGGTTGAACGCACAATTGGTCGAAAAACAATTGTATCAAACAATTGATCGAACATATAATTTGTAGCAGATACATTATTAACATCGGATCACCGAAAAAATGACCGGGAAAAAATGACCTAAGAAAAAATGACCTATGGAGAAAATTACGTTGTTGTTATTTCACACCATGCCAACGATGTCGGATGCCTAGTAATTTTTTCCATAAGTTATTTTTTCCAGCACCCATCAACATCATCTAAGTTTCCTGGACATAATATTCGAAATCTTAGAGCGTTCCCGGGGGGGGGTGGCGCCCGCCGTACTTCTAACCTAACCTCTAACCTATCCTATACTATGATCAAACCACTTAACCCAACATCCAGATTAAAAATATTTAGCGAAAAACGTTGGGAAAGTTCCATAGCAGAAGGAATTTGTTCCATAGGTCAGTTTTTCGGACACCCATTACTTTCCGGCCGTTGTACATGCGATCAGTTATTTTTCGATCAATTGTTTTTCGATTAATTGTTTTCGGACCAATTGTTATTCGACCAATTGTTTTTTCAACCAATTGTGCATTCGACCAATTGTTTTTCGATCAATTGACGGGTTGCCACTTTTTTCTGTGTAGGCTTCATCTGTAACTGTAGGGGTGTCTCCAATCAAGACAGCAATAAATAAACAAACGAGGAATTAAACAATGGATCGAGCCGCCAACGTAACCTAAAAAGCTATAAAATTTACGAGGAATCTCCTTAACCGCCGGATGATTTTTCAATTACCGGGAGCGTTTTTCTGCGGTAGCAGCAGTCTTAATACGCTTCCTTATGAAACTTACCTTCCTCGCAACGTGTAATTACCGTACTGAAATGTAGCTCACTCGCCGATTTCAAACGTAACGTCCCCACGAGGACATTCCTGATGACAATTTGCACCGTCTCCGGGGCCCGGACGTTCTATATACCCTGATGTTCGGCATCTGCCGCCTCCGCGGATAATCGCGTCGAAAACGGCAATTCGAAATTACTCCTTCGAGATGATTACACGAGACGACTGCGCAACTTCCTCGCCGATAATACGCAGATTACAGGTTTGAACGAGCCACCGGCTGCTCTTCTTTGCGCAAAATCACCATTCCGCCACGCGCAGAAGCCGGCTGTATATGAGAGAAGAAACCCCTTGCCCCCGTCGGCGACTCCGTTCCCGGAATCAAACGTCGTGGGCAGTGCGATGCACAATGGGCGCCGAGTGCCCCGGTCGTCACCAGGTCACAAGACGATCCTTGACCGAGAATCCCTCCCTGTAGCCGCCTATGTATGTAAGGAAAGTCCGACAATCGGTTGCGAATCACTCGTGGTTTTGTAATCCGCCATTGTAATAACGTCGGGACACGAAGATCCAGGAAGCATTCCGACGCGCCGGTCGCTCCATTTTTCTCACTCACGAAACAAAGGGCGTCGAACGTCGGTAGGTAACTTTTCCGGAGGTTATGTCGGTGGATTTAATTCTTTTTTTGCCCGCTGACTTACCCCGATGATACGTAAATTCGAATTCAGTGCTGGAATGGAAAAAAAGTTACTGACATAAAAAAATGCGAAAAGTTTTGTTAGACACGGATGATGAACCCGAAATGGTAGTGTTATTGTATGCTTACGTCCGAAACTATACCTGATGTACTTGATACAGCATCTTCTGAGACTCGTAAAGAAAAGTTGATATCCTACAATAAACATCTTTTCGCAGTCGGAGTAACTTACGTACACAGCATCCTTTATCTGATAACTCAATCGATAATTCTCCCGCCAAATATTACCCAAGATCATCGGCGGGAGATTTAAAACTGCAGCCGGGAAGGTCCGAGAAGGGTCGGAAAGGTCCGAGGAAGGCCGGAAATGCACGTCGCGGGTAACGGACGTTACCGATTAAAAACATTGCGCTAAAAATAGCCAGACGTGCATAATTCGCGCATACGTCAGAGCTCCTCGGCGTGAACGGCGACGTCGCCGCCGCATCCAGCCGGCGTAGGGTCCCGCACGTCTCCGCTAAAAAAAGGGGTAGAAGAGGCATCTAAAAATCGATATACCAGCGTACCCTCGCGATGGGAAGTAAAGTACCCGGGATACCCGAAAATGTCCCCAGGATTGCCCCACCTTTGCCCGCTGCCAAGGACACTTAATAATCCGTCTCTCACGGTATCGCGCGAATGGGACATTCTACGTTCGTGCCGATCGCCGTCGTGTGGGGATTCGAGCGAGAGCAAGCCGAGAGCAGTCGGGCGCGCGTGTGTTCGATACGTCGTCTACGAAGCCAGTTCTAACTCCACTCTCGCCAGGAAGGGGTCATAAATGCCTCCGACATTACGAAAATTGGGTGAAAAGTGCCGCGCGGGAGAGTAGTGTTATTGTTTCTCCGAAATCGGTCCGATAACTCGAATATCGGTTAAGTGGACGTAACCTCGAAATCGCGAGACGCGCGCGCCCGACGTCGATTACATACGGGGTTGTAGAGGTTAGGTCGTCGGCGGGGAAGATGGGCAGGATTTCGCGGTAGGCCAGGTCGCGCGCTGCCAGTTACTTTTGCATTTTCCCGACGACATGGCTTCGAGCGCGCCGGCTGGCGAGAACAGCGGCAACAATGTGCCACAGTGGAAGAGGGACCTGATCCAGCGCCGCAGGCAACAGAGCAAGGTGCTCGGCAACGGTGCTAAGCCTGGCGGAGGAGGGGTCGAGACGCTCACGGCCCCGTCATCGTCTTCCGCGACGTACTCGCCGAACGGCAGTCAGGATCAGCAGTTCGTCGGGTGCGTATCGTCGGTTAATCCAAGTCTCCAGGGAAGAAAGGCCGGCGACGTCACCGAGAGCGCCGCCGGTGACGCGTGCAACATGCGCCTCGAGGCGGACGTCACGCTATGCACCGACTCCGAGGACCTCCTTAACGGGCGCCCGGGCGACTCCGAGAGCAAGACTACCGGTAACGGTTGCCGGATCATCGAACTCGCCAAAGTGGATACCGTATCCCACCGGAGGATCAGCGAGGAATGTGAAAGCGACAGCTCCGAAGAATTACAGTACGGTCCAGGTATCGTGAATAAACTCAAAAGCAAATACCTCAATCTTACGCTGCGCGAGACCAACAAAACTCGCCCGTCCATACAGTGCTTCAGAAGAGCAGCTAGTTTGGAAGATCTGCTCGACTGCGACGAAGAACCCACCGAGAAGGCGAGAAAGTACACTAAAAGGAACTCTAACGGCGCAACCACAAAGGCTGATCGATATAGAAATGCCGCTAGAGGAAACGAGTCCATGAAACGAGCCCGAAGCGTCGAAACGCTTATGAGGTACAATTCTATGCCTGAGGATCAAAATATCACCCACAGATTTCCGACAATCTTCAAGCAAGAGCCGGTGAACGACCATATTATTTTGATAGACAGAACGACAGTGAAAATTGAGAGCAGGTTGTCAGATATCGAGAGACCCAAGGCGATCAACAAGCCGAAAAGGGTTAAGCCAGTGTTGGCAGATACGGAACGACCTCCTCCGGATCTAGTCAAAACGACAATGCGAATATTTGAAGGTTCCGTCAAGAAACACAAACCCAAGGGAGAAGTAGCCGCAAAAGTTGCAACTTTTAAAACTATTAACGAAAGTATGAAGGCTCAGAGTCAAAAGAAACTTGTAACAAAACCACCGTTGCAGCCGAAACCATTTATTAATGGTAACTCCAGAGGTCCGGCTTCTCCCAAAAAGATTGCGGTTAGTCAGATGCCGACTGCTGAGCTTATCGAAAAGCATTCAAATCAAGAGGAGTGTCGCAACAATGGCGTTATCACCGACTCTATAGTGCATTCCGTCTCGTCAGTCGTCAGCAAATTCCAGCAGATAGGCAAGTCTCAGTCGCCATCTTTGTCACCAGAGCCATCCTACAACAAAGTCAAGTTTTCTCCGACACCCAGCCCAGAACCGTCAAATTTCAAATCAAAAGTGCATTTGGACATTAGTACAAAGTCCCCGCCGATAACTCCGATTCCTTCACCGCGTACGCCGAAGCTTTTGTCACCTGCTTCGCCGAAGAAAGAAATAATTAGACAAAATTCTACACCAACAAAGTCTTCGACTAATTCAAGTAGAGAATTTTTGAGGCAATCTTCTACCCCGGAACTTCCGAAATGCAATGTTCTAGAAAATGAAATTGTGAGTCCTAGTTTCGAAAAAGCAAGTCCGGAGGTTAAAGAAATGGAGCAAACCGATCCTCCGAAATGTTTGTCTCCGATATTCGACGAAAGTTTCGACGAAGTCGAAGAAATCGAAGAAGTGGATAGTCCAAAACTGATTCCAAAATCTGACAGCACTGGCAACACTGTGCAGTTTACTTTTAAAGATCAGACAAATACTAATAAAAGTTATCTTCCGGGTGCGTCGCAGAGTGTCAAAACACCGCCTCAAGATCTGCCTCTGGAACGTGCAGTGCCGTGTAAAACTGTGGAAGTGCAAAATAAAGTCGTTTCGCCCGAATCCCCTATGTACATCATCGAAACTTCTCCGAGCAGTGACGAATCGGTTTCTCGACTCCACGACCGGTCTCTGAACGAAAGTGAGGAGACGAAAGAAGAAGTTTTGAGCCCACAGTCGAACAGACCGATCGGAGCCATATCCAGTCTTGTCAGGTCCTCGACCACTACCACCTATCCGCAGTGCAACGAGACCAAGACCTTAAAGACGCAAAAATCAGAGTCCGGTTCCCCCCCGCAAAAGCAAGTTGGAATTATTCGACCACTCGTGTCGACCAAAACTCAACTGCCGCAGCAGAACTTGAGCAATCGTGAACTCGAGAAGAATTTGATTAATCGGGTGAAAAGTATCGAACAGCCGACTAAAGTAACTGTGAGTCTTAAGACCGCAGATGAGATTCAGCCGGTGAAAAAGTCACCTTCGGGTAGTGGTGGACTTTGGGATACGAAGCCCTGGAATCAGCAAAACAATACGATGGTCTTCAACTTCAGCAATAGGAAAGACGTGCCGGATTATATCGAGAACGACGGACTCATCAGGAGGAAACGAGAGAAATCGAAGGTAAGGAATCACTTTGGAATTTCTTCTAACCGTTAATCATGTGCATTCTACAAGTCCCGGGAGGGCTCCTTTCCTTTTTTCTCTTATAAGTCCCGAATAAATCTTTTTAAAAATCTAAATTTCTGAAATTACTAAAATTAATTATTTAAGCTTTAAATTTGTCATTAGTTTTATATAAAATTGTACGAAATAAACATATTTTTATAAATAACTTAAATAATAAAAGACTACTCTGAACTAATTAATATTATTTATTAAATTTCACATATTTTTATATCATTGTTGTCATTGTTTATAAAATGTTTATATTGTTTATATATATATTATATGTCGGCCATCTTGGATCCACCATTTTGAATTTACAAAATCTGACTTCAAATTCGTAATCAGCGACCCAAAAAATTCCCGAGTACCAACTTTCATCAAAATCAAGTAAATCTTTTACATTTATGTCGGCCATCTTGGAACCGACATTTTGAATTTTCAAAATCTGATTTCAGATTTATAATCGGCGGTCCCGAAAACCCTCGACAACCAAGTTTCATAAAGTTTGGGTAATTTTTCGCATTTCGGTCGGCCATCTTGGATCCGCCATTTTGAATTTTCAAAATTAACTTCAGATTCGTAATCAGCGACCCCGAAAACCCCCCGAGTAACAATTTTCAGCTGTTTTCCGTATAAAGAAAAATGGGCGCCGCACATTTTAATAAATTTAGCAAATTTACAGCCGCCATATTGGATTCGCCATTTTGAATTTTCACATTTTGACGACAGATTCGGATTCAGCGACCCAAAATATCTTGGTATACGAAGTTTCATGCAAATTCATTAAGAATTGTAAAAGTTATTGCAAAATGTACACATATGATCCATTACCACGTTTGTCAAAAATTTTTTTTTATGTGATCCATTACCATTGAAGTGGTTAAAAAGGTGTTTACTTGCATTTTTAATAATCATTATTTATTAAATTTTACATATTTATATAATTATTGTTATTATTGTTTATAAAATGTTTATATTGTTTAAAAAGATACAAAATATATTATGATTTGTTGTTATGTGAAATAATTAAAAAAAAAAAAACATTTTGTTTTTTTATGTATTAAAAAGGTGTTTACATTCATTTTTTATAATTATTATTTATTAAATTTTACATATTTATATAATTATTGTTGTTATTGTTTATAAAATGTTTATATTGTTTAAAAAGATACAAAATATATTACGATTTGTTATGTCATGTTATGAAATAATAAAAAAAACTTTTGTTTTTTATGTATTAAAAAGGTGTTTACTTGCATTTTTAATAATCAATAAACAGACTATTAATATATTGTTGTTTTTATTACGTTATCGTCGCTTTCCCTTTCTTAACATTGAATTTGATCAATATTTATGGACAAAGTGAATGCGAATCTCTAAGGTCGAATTGAGGTCAAATTAGGTTAGGAGTGTTTTTCATTAATGCATTCATGTAAATAATATACAAAGACAAAAGCGGCGCGTGTAATTTTTTAATTATTTTATTGCAAAATTCACTTTCACCGATAAAATGTTTTTTTTTATTCTAAATAATAATAAAATGAGGCAAAGAGTAAACAATGACGGCGTGAGATTACAATTATATCACTGTACTAAATTTTTTAACGTTTTTGTATAATATTACGAGTTCCCCAATTCTTATTAGGCCAAGAAGAGAAAGAAAACACATGACGAGACAGAAAAAAGTCACAAAAAGTGCCGTCAGTTCCGTTGGTACTTTGTAACGAGCATAGTTTATCGTCATCATCATTTATCAAACACTAATTTACACATTTGGAATGTGACTCAAAACTGGACTAGTTAGTTTCTCTAACTAAATCCGTTAGTCATACCTTTTTTAGTAATCCAAAAATATGTTCAAATTAATATATATATATATAAAAAATAAATTTCTTTGTTAAGAAATTTCGACGTTGTTTATTTTTGTGATTCTTGCTTACGATTTTCTTTTCTTCGCATAAAATCAACAAAATCCGTGATTTCGTAGAACTTATACTTTTCGCTGTAAGTATTTAGTAAACTACGAAAAATTGACGTTTAATTTACTAATAATACACAAAATGTAAAATTAATCAATTTCTCGCTATTTTGCACGTATTAAAACGTATATAGTATAGCGATATAAATAACAATAAATTTTATTTTGAGGATAACAACCACGGTTCAAGTCCTGGCGGATCGATTTTTTTTTAATAAAAATATTTTAAAGTCTTAAAAAAAAATATTTTTTTGTAAACCTTTGGATGATGCACCTATTTAAAATCAAAATATCGACAAAGTACATTATGTATTTTTGCCTCTTGAAAACGAAAATAACAACAGAAATTGGCTGCCGTAGTTTGACTAGTTTTTTTGCATTTATTTCGAAAAGTAAAAAACGGACGATACAATGTTTCAAACAAAAGTTGTAGAGCGGAAAATTCTGTACAAAAAAGTTGCTATACATTTTTTTCGTAATCCCAACGCTAAGGCTGAAAATGTGCGACGAAAGTGCCCATATTTTGGCGATTATGTTAAAGCGTAGATTTGGCAACGCTGTGCAATAGTTTCGTTGAAAAGTACCGTACACATATCTAAATTACGATATATTTAAAAAATATGACACTTTTGTAATTGAATTCATTTTAGAAAAGAAACTCCTACGTTAAATTTCGTTTTCAAATGTAGATTATGAGTTCTAAATCTAATAATAAAGTAGTGAATTGAGCGATTAATGGTTATTTAAAAACTATTACATTCATTTTTACATTTGTGACAGTTTCGTGCAAAATGTGTCATGTCATTTATATCGTTTGTGTCGAATCATGTTTTGTTAATTATTTACTAAATTTGTCTTCATCTCATGACTTTACTAATTCTGTAAGGTAAGTATTGTGTTAAGTATCATAATAAAATTAAAAATGTCCTAATAGTGCAGATTTGTTTTAAGGTATAAAATCTTATGATTTTGACAATTTTATGCACTCTTGGTTAAAACCTATTTAATATGAAAAATATTCATAAATAAAGCAATTTTAAACCTTTAGCGTTTTTTATTTAAAATTACCATTTTGGATGCAGGCGATATCGAAATATAATTAATCAACAAAGAAATATGCCTCTGGGACTTATTTAATTATGTAATTTATGTAATTGTCTTCTCATTCCCACCAGCACACATTTAAAACATTAAAGGTACAGGACAAGTGTGACTTACTTTATTATCGTGAAGACTCTTTGTTTACAAATTGTATAAGAATTACCTACATATGTTTTGGCTAATAGTAAACGCACACAAACAAGTTAGGATCAATTCCGGCCTTTATTCTTTCCGGATTAGTAACAGGTCTGAAGACAGATCATATTAAAGGTTAGAAAACATTAATGTAAGAACGTGACACTTATGTCAGCTGTTGATTACAAGTCAGAAAAAATTAAACATTACGTTTGTTTAGAAACTATCAATATTTGCATGCCGGATATCAAGTGTCTCATTTGTACGTTATCAACATTGACGTGATTAAGTGCACCTTAATACCTGCTTAAAACTAAACAATCATTACGAAAATAAACAATGCGCTTGGGTTGACGATCAAATGTCGAGACACGACTTGTGTGTCAACGTGAGTCCATATTCTTCCTTTTTCTATACAAAACAATTTTTCTTTGTTTACATGTAAAAAAAAGGAAATGAGTTGAAGTAAGGTGTAATATAGTTTAGTGTTTTAATCAAATCAATGGAGGTATTCTAAACAAATTGAAATCATTTTTAGTTAAAAATTGTTTATTTATTTATTATATCAGATATGTTTGTGGTACTCACATTGTGCATAACATTTATTTAGAACTTTGCAGCTTCTTACTAAAGGAATCTGAAATTCATATTACGAATTTCTTTTAAATGAGAAGTACCTAATAACGCCAAAGCTTCCACCTTCATAAACTGTAGGTCCCGTTGCGATTTAGTCACATATTGGTTCAGAAAAGTCCACTTAAAATAATATAAAAAAAAAAGAGAGAAGAGAAGTGCACGCGTGGAAATTGAAGTGGGGTTCTCGCCGAAAGAAAAAAAAGAAAAAATGTTTCTGCCAGGAATCGAACCCGGGCATTCTGCACGCGAGGCTTATACTTTAACCACTGGACCACTCAATCTTAATATTTTTTCGTTGATACGTTCTACTTCAGGAACACTTTTTAACGGACATGTAAAGTCTGAGTGGTTACAATTAATGCGATTACGTTTCATAACCATCACATTAATATTTTTACACAAATATATACGATCGAGAAAATATTTTCCGAGTTTAGATAGTAATATGCTATTTATAACCTTTTCTGTAATTTACTGAATAACGTATCAGGATATTTTTATTTTTTAACAAGTGGTCTGTCGACAAACCCAGCCATATTACCATTAGATTAATTATTGTTCATTAGATTCATCTACGTAACCGTTCTGGATTAAACAATGTTAATCGCGTATTACGACTTCATTGCAAAAATAGTTTCAAAACTATAGCGTAACTACTGGATTTCCTCCGTGCATAATCGTGCCTTTTTGCGCCTTTTTTAAGCGTTAATGAAATACATTTTTCTCACGACTCGTCGCCAATTGTTAATTATTATAATTCGAAATAAAGGGAATCCGGTGTATTTCGCGTCGAGAAATAAACGTTACACAAAAAAAAAGTGTAAAAAATGTTCTACCTCCGAGCACCGCTTCCGACGAGCCTTTAATTAAGTAACCGCTAATTGTTTCAAATCAACATTCGAATGTCCGTTGGAAACAATGGTTCACTATGGGAAAAGTCGGACATCGATGCATAAGAACGAGGCTCGTTCTCGGCGCCAAAAGTTTATCCCATTGTCGACCCTGATTCCAGTTTTTTTTACTTAATACGATGCTTGTCGATCGTTGATTTACACTGAGGGAAAATACCGACGAGACTGAAAGTCAAGAATACGATCGGTGGTAACGACATAGTCATGGGTTTTGTCGAGTGGCGACCTCTAATTAATAGCGGAAAACATTTTCCATGTTTTCGTATCGTTGTTTTAAAATTCGCATTCATGGGCTGTACATCTTTTAAATTTCAATGTACACAATGACGTACGATTATTTTTGAACGTCCATACTATACGAAAAATTAAGGGGTCCAAAATAAAAAATGATTCGATTACATTTTTTCGTAATTTTTGCATTTGTTTGAAATAATTACAATTAAAAATTCACTAATAAATAACAAATATTACATATTCCGAATAAGGAAGACCGTAAAAGGCAGCATATACGTACTCATAGTGTGAAAGAAGTTTTTTATATTTGGACCCCTGGCAAAAAATAGTGGCAAGTTTTATTGGGAAAATTATACCATGGTTATAATTCTCGTTAAAATATGGACCGTAAACTGATTATCCCTCGTTATTGTATTTATTTAATAAAAAAAAATTATAACGATATGACATTTTCGTAATTATGGGTTAATTTTGTTTTTTTTTTTCTTTTTCTCGTTTCTTTTCTATTGATTAGTTTTCAGTTTCCGACTATTCACCGAAAGGGTACTTTTTCTATTTGATTTTAGAGAAATTGGGTAAAAAGTAGAACATATTGTTATGAGGTTAACCTCAATTATCTTAGTTGTGAATGCATTCTAAAGCGAAGCTAGGTACATTTGTCTGCGATTTCTCACTAATATGAATGTTATCAGATGTCTGCAGCATAACGATGGCATTATGTGTGCTAGAAATAGCTATCGACACTTGAAATTAGTAAATACGCTGTTGATGTCTGCAATGCATTAAGTAATTACTAGCTAATTGGGTAATTAACACGAACGATTAATTAAAATGTACTAATAAGTAGTACACTTTATTACTTTCAACTCACTTTTTAAATCATTATTAAAATAGTCGAGGACCAAATTTTTTTGAAGCGTAAGAAATTACTTTAATCTATCATTCAAGGCCAATATTGAAGACAACCATGATTTATTGGTTGAGAAATTAAGTCATTTGTGCTGATATTTCAGCTCTTAACTAATGAATCAAATACAGCTTGTGCGTGCTCCTTTTTTTTCTCATGCTTTCGTATACTAACGTTATTTCGTACGGAAACTTGGAGTTAAAAAAATCTCGGCCATCTCTGTCGGAGACTAGGGAATAATTCATAAGCTTAGGTAAACCCTTCTCAAAATATTAAAAGCATCGACACTTGCTGGTTTAAAGACCCCGAATATTTTAGGTTTGATACTTTAAAAATGGGTTTTTAATAATAAATTGTTTATAATTTAAAAAAAAAAATAACATTTTTAAGGCTTACTATACACAATAATATAATAAAGTTAATTACTGATGTATGCTGCAAAAAACATACATTACTTGGTCAGAAACAATTAAACCTTTAAAAAAAAGAAAATCTGTTTCTAAAAATAGTATATTACCTAACAAGGGTGTAAAGTGTACTTTTACGCACCGGGCGGGAACTATACATACGAGGCGCCGAAAGTGTTGATGCCTGGTTGAGTGCGTAAAGTACAACTTTACGCACGACCATTCACTTTACGAATTTTGTCGTCGACAAACAGACATCAAAAGTACTTTACGCACACAATTACAAAAAAGATAATTCTGCATTTTTACCATCCTTTAGTCTCTTTTTCTTTCGTTTTTTCTTTTGGAACGGACAATTTTTTTTAACTGTTTTTTTTTCAGGCTAGCTTCGCGTAAAGTTTGGTACCGACATAACGAATGCCTGGCTAAAAAATGCAACCGGCGACGTTGTCGTTTTATCAAACACGACTTAACGTCATATGGTTTTTTTCGTCACTCTCGTCGCCAATGTATTTTTTCTCCTATTTTCTTAAGAAGTCTTTAACACGTTTTCGAACCGCATCCAAGATAAAAGAAAAAGAGCGGCCAGACTTATCGCACGCTCGGATGTATCACTTGTTTAGAAAGTAATATTTTAAGAGAAGACTTCCGATTTCTCGCTGCGATTACCGTTCGCTCATTGTTGAGACATCTCGCGACACGGTTTACAATCGAAGCTGCGAAGTAGCACGAGCCAACGTGAATCGGCAGACGATTCGCATAATTTTCCGCTTCGCAATTGTCAATTTTTTCGCTCCATTAAGGCAAAGGAAATAAATTGGAAATTCGTGAATTTTATTTATTTGTATTACTAAAACGGAAAAAATAAATGGCGTTTGTTCAACAATTTCTAGGTTTTTGTAATAATTTTTAAATGTATGAAATGTATAATTGTTTTTTTTTTTATAATTTAAAAGGCACAAAACTCTCATTTCATCTTAAACAATCAAGAGATACGAATCTGACTCTAGGATCACCTTAATAAGGTAAAAAAATTAACAATTTTCATTGTTTTATTCATTTTACAGCTTTGTATGTCCACAACAACGGTTTTTATTCTTGGTTAGAAGTCTGATTTTTTTTAACTCTGTAAAAACGGTAAGTAATTTTTTGTTATAACTGAAAATCGAAAAAAAATCACTCTTTCCCATACTCACAATTGTAATTTAAATGCTTAATATTAATTTCTTAACGAAGAAAATATTCCAAATTATATTTTCAAATTCAATTCACTTACACCAAAGGATTTTTGTCGTTATTAATTATAAAAGTTAAGTTATAGTAGAATTTCGATATAAGAACCATTGCCGTTCCGAGCTTCCCCGCCGACCATCGATATAAGAACCTTAGGAGGGGAACTGTAGATTCCCCTTCCCTTACCTGAACGCTTCGGCCGGACCGTTCCGTTTCGTGTGTTTCAAGCATCTCGGAGGGGGTACATGTGGAAAGTTCATAGTCACTATAACGATAGAAAAAAGGTTCTTATAATGGTGGTTCTTATATCGAGATTCGACTGCATATGCTATACGTCGAAAAAGATATTGCGAAAAATTTGTCCGTCATATTGAATTTTTCAATAACGATTTTGTTCGATTTCCAATATTTCTTTTTAATATTCGTTCGTCATATTGGATCCGCCATTTTGAAAAATCGTCTTAGGAGTTTGGAGTGAATTGCCAGACAATTTGAAAATATATTATACAAATTGTAATTTAAATATAATTTACCACTAAAAAAAGTTAGTCTCCTTGATTAAACAGTTGATTTTAATCATTTAAATTATTTATTTTTTGATCGGAAAATAAGTCAAAGGTTTACTCTTTTAGTGGTCCCAATAATACAGTTTTAATCAAAATTAATTATTTTAATCAAACAATGATTTTGAACATTTATTTTTATTTTAAATTATTATTCTCAACTGAATAGAACATTTATTTGATACAATATTTACAATAATATTTCGACAAACCACTTAGTATCGTTGCAATGCAATCGATGTAAACATAACTTAGATTTGGTTGTAAAAAAGATAGTCGATAATAATTGGGGACACTAATTCGAAAACAAAAATAAAGAAAATGATATTTTATTAGACTTGTGACATTATTGTTGCGTCACAAATGTGGTTTTTATACATTATAGCCCCGGTAATATATACTACCAAGAATCCTCTCATAATAAATTCCTTAATTAGTAAAAATAAATATTTTTAATTTAAATTGATATTTACGCGACCTCTCACTAGTATATTCTATAATTTCTAAAGAAAAGTGATAATTTATCAACGTCAAACACTCGGTAGCGAATCGTCGCTAATGTGGAAATCATGATTTGTTAATGGCATCTGTGATTTATGCCATTAAGAATAAACACACGGCTATTGTAAGAGATAATGTGTGTACGGTTGCTTTTTTGCTACATTTAATAGTAAAAAGACTTAAGATAAGTTTCATTCAAGAAAACGTTCACAAAATTCCAAGTTTTTTTAAATTTTGTTTTGGAATTCTTCCAGTTACAATAGAACTGGATAATCTGGAACTGGAAATAAATGCTAACTTATTTTGATTTTCATTTTATTGATTCGATTCAAGAGTCTTCGCACTTTTTGTCCACAATAACGTCACATCGCTCCACTGTGCTACCTACTTTATACACTACGTTTTTTCGTCGGGTTATTTACCTTATATATTATCCTCATGATTTTTTTTAATAAAAAATGATGTACGATCGGAGAAAGGTAAGAAACATAAAATCGGCATGTTGGATCGAAGAAAATCGTGTTGTCTAATTAAAAAAAAATCCCATCTCGTGTATAACGTATGAGTTGGACGTTAGCGAACCGAAAACTGGAACGGTCGTGAGGAATATTACGCGAGGTACACGAATATAATTGTCCGGAATGTACGCTCGAACGGCGCATTGTGCATATAAGTCGGGTAATTGTATTACGGGATGCGCTTATTCGACATTGCACAGAACCGAGCTAAAAAAGCAGCCTACAATTACCTCGAATATTCCGGTGAATATCCGACGTCTTAAAGGTGCATTAGTAAATTGAAAAAAAAATTAGGTACCGATCGAACCCGGTGAAACCTACGGATGCGATCGATTTTCTCGATCAAAATCTCGAAACGATTTCCCGAGGACCTTTCTATGCATAAAATAATGGTGAGTGATTTAAAAAAAAACGAGCTATCTTCTAAATCTATATTGTCATTACCATAAACTTTCAATCGATTGAATACAGAACCTGTCGTATTCGGTGCGCACATCGTAGTTACTCTTCCTGACGCTAGACGCAGTTGCGAATGTTGAAACTCTTACGTTTCTCGAAAGATACAAAAAATGATGTAACTACGCGATAAAAGTTTTAATTAGGACAATCATTCGATAACATTCTCAAATATAACGTCTAAATAAAACAATGTACATATTTACTAAGACAATGATTAAGAAACAATTATGATAATTAGTTTTTAAAGTCTATGAACGAATTTGCTAAATTATACATCATGCTTCATAAAGAGTTAGGCATATTAGCATGAAATTCTTAATCGCGTTCACATAAATCGTTCAAGTCATCAATCACGTTTCTTATTCTCACGCGAAGTGCACAAATAAAAAAATTGGTATGTAATTCTGAATCGTAATCAATTATGGCATATTTAACACAAACGCGTCCTGTGCGCGTTCAAATTTCCATAAAACTTTTATTCTCGAGATAATCGAAAATTATCATGTTGCTAGAACGTACAGTTAGATTAATTAATCATTAATCTTTCCACGTAACATTACAATTTAATCGAGAAATACTTGCAAAAAATGTTATGCTCGACGTGTTCTCATTTCGCAGTGTATATTATTAATTTGTAAATAATAATTAAACATTGTAAAATAGAGGCAGTAATCTTACCAATTTATTTAAAGTAGTCAAGTGCAGAAATAATTTAGTAGTACTATAAAGTACACTAAATTCCATTTGATAAGAAATGGCTTATCATTTGATTTTACGAAGATTTTACCGTTTTTACCAACGGAAATCTGAGATCTTATGTGATTCTGCACATTCCTAGATGTCACGTTTGTGGTCTCGAGTTTTTTTTTAAGTCTTCGTCATCATTCTTACGGCCATAGCCGTCACAATTCTTACCAGCAGCAATAATTAAATACTGCAATTCAAACAAATAACCACTCATTTGCGATAAAACGAAATGGAAATTACGCGCGCGTAAAAACGACGGCTTGTCGTCAAATCACGTTCATTGAAATAAGCGAGAGACAAAGTTGCAGCAAAGATTATCTTGCTAAAGTCGTGCCCCTTAAGCCGATTAAATAGGTCCAATACTAATAAAATATGAAAATTTACTAAGTAGATTGAAGTAATTTATGCAAGCGTACTTTTTTATGCGAGTCATAAAATTGGAAAAATGATACAGTTCGCGAACTTTCACGGTGCCGTTATATTTTAAGATTAAAATTAATTCTGAATTAGGTTAGTTCATTGTCTATACTTTTTTTAACAACCATTCTTAAATGGTAAAAATATTAATACTGAAAAGAAGCGCGTGAAAATTTCATCCGATGAACGATTTATGACCTGCCGCTATCTCATGACCCATATTCGATGTTGTCTCGTCAAAGTGCCCCCTGGTGAAATTATCGTTCAATTACTATGGCTAAAGCGGTTTAAAAAGTCGATCTCTCAGCTGCTGCTCAATCAACTAACTTCTACTGTACGACGTGTCACAGCCGCGTCCTGTTTCAATAGAAGCTACTATCATCGCATCCTCCAACCCACGAGTCGCTTATCAAACGTAAATTTTAATCAGCCATGCCAATGAAATATCACATTGTTGCGCCTTCTTTCAACTCAAAAAGAATTTTAAAATGTGTCAACTGTCATTTTTGTACGAACAATAACATTTTAAGTTTTGGAAAATCGATGACGACGAGAAAATTCGTTAATAGACCATTTTGCAATTGAATAATCAATATTAGTAATTAACGACCCTCAAAAATGAAAATGTTAACTTTGTCCGCCATTTTGTGTTCGCCATTTAGAATTTCAAACAATCAATTTCATATTTGTACTCAATGAACACAAAGAACTAAACAAAATGAGTTTTAAATGCCATTTTAATAATCAACGCACAATTATATGTGCGCCATTTTGAATTTCAAAGCGTCAATGAGTCGATAAATCTCCGGGCAGCCGCCATATTCGATATGCCATTTTGAATTTAGATTAACGGACATCATGTCCATAATTAATAACACAAATTCTCTAGAGAACAAAAGAGCGATTATTTTGTCCGCCATTTTGAATTTTCCAAGTAGTGGTAATAAATTTCGTATTAATACGAAATGCATTGCTGTTAAACTGTTTGTAATGGAAATTGTTTAAACGGAGCTGCCGTTGCATAATAAATGACTTTTATAGGGACGATTTACATTTTGAAAGGATCGTGTGGTAGTGGTAGAAGATTCGCAACTTTTTTAAAACGTTATCTTGTGGCTGGTAAGTAATATTACCTTAGAGGTGATGTAGAATCGAACACACCTTATTTTACGAGCGCATTACGTTATCCATTGCCACTCTTCAGTACTTTATGTACTTCAGATAATGGAGGCGTAAACGTAGCCCAACCTCACATAATTGTCTTTTATTTCCGTGTTTTCGACTAAAAACTCCAGAAATAAACCGATCATATTGATCTACATATTTTTTATTATAGTTGACCGATGGTAACGGTTCTTCCCAGAAAAATAGTGTTTGTAATAAATATTTATTAATATTCAACATATTTATTGATATTAAACATCAGTCTTAACTATTGAAATGTTATGTCAACTGTACAGTTTATTTTATTAATATAAATAGTTCGGATAAAAGGAACTTTTTTGTTATTCTAGTAAGATTTTTTGCCGCTAGGTTCAGTCGCGTCGCTTCTCTCCCGTTGTGGAAATGGATTCGCGTTCGGTCATAAGGATATGTACGAATAAAACAAATAATGGTGACATATTTTACGGAAACATGTATTAAAAAGTAATTTCTTTCCTCTAATAAAGAGGGGTACATCTAGTACGTATGTTTAAGTGTAACTGTTTTGTTAACCTAGAAAAATCATCGCATTGTTCGTGTGACGGAATCGTTTCAAAACAATATAACGTTTAGTTTCGACTACCAGAAAATAACGTAAGTGCCGCGTTATTGCGCAGTTAGACGTTCATTTAATGTTTGCTTAATATTCGTCCCAATGATTTGTTACGGGTGACTTTTTAACAAGTGCATAAAGCACCGCATGATTGGTCTTTGCAAAACACACGTAGTACAACGTTTAAAGTTAGTGTTTTACCAGAATGCCTTACTACCTGTACGTGCATAGAAATCACATTTCAATATAAATGCAGGTTGCGTCGACTTGCACAACGTAAATTACAATACACATGTGTGGAATTAGTTGCAGTAGGTTAATTTCCTTTGTTGTGTATTTACTACTGTTCACAGTTTTAAGATTTGGACACTTTTTTTCGTGCGTATGTTGATCGCTTTCGGGTTGCGAAATGTTGGTGTGCTTGAAGATTTGCACATCCACTAATTTTAACTCCCATTGTTATTACGGTTGAAGATGCACAGTTTTTTAAGTAAATATGTGTTGTTAGCAGTGAAAAAACGACGAATGACGTAAAGCGAACAAATGCCAGACAAAAAAAGAAATTCAACACTCCGAAATTTTATTAAATTTACATTATTCCATAAAAATCTAAGAAGTACTCATGTATGAAATGGAAACCCATTTTTGTAACGGGACCGGAAAGCAGCGGCGGCAGCCCTAAGATATCCACAACTGCCACTAGCGGCGAAAACAATAACTACATTGCATTAACGCTTCGTTAAGGTTCGGCGATGTTTACAACTTTTTTTATATTAATTGTTGAGTCTGTCTAATTGAATTTATTTTTTTTTGCAAATCTGAGAGGATAAAGGAGACTATCGAAGACTACGAGAGAACAAAAGAGTTTTTGGTGTGATATTCGAACCGGCGTTACCCGAAAGTGGTTTCGCGTGCAGTAACTTGGGATTTCGAAACCTTTTTACGCGACGATTATGTACTCGGCGGTTAATAGTATTATCATTGCATGTTTTCTTAAGTGTAATCACGGCCTCGGTCAGTGCTTGTAATAACACTCGCGCGGAATAATATACGGCGTGTCTACATATCGTTTGACCCGCTGTAAAAGCATAAGAAATTACACACAGCGCTACTCTCGATTCCACGGCGACAAACGATGGAACTACGGATTTTACGAGAAAATCTCGTTGATTTTGCGATTTTCCGAACGTTTACCCGACTTGAATCAGGTGCAATTTGCGGCTTGTTTGCTCAGAAGACTCGGAAGGACGAGCTCGAAATCGAGGATTTTATTCGTCTGGCAAGGTGCAGCCTAAGAGTCCAATGACTTTATCGACGTTACGTAAAAGATTACGAAATCGAGATAATTAGAAATAATGAATGAAAACGACATTGCGAAAAGAAAAGTCGTCTTCAAGTCGGCTGAATGTTTTATTCGCGCGAATAACAAAATCCGTGATGCGCCTGTAAAACGCATACGACCGCAACCGCAGGTGAAATAACAAAGCGTTTTTACGGCTGCTTGACAACATAAATATTATACTCGATGCTCGAGAAAAAGTCGTTTTCTTAACATTGATTTGAAACGTGGAGAATATACGTATACGCTGAGAGGATTAACGGGAGTGGATTTTAGCGAAACAGGATTCTCTTTCGCTGATATATCGGTCGGTCGTTAAATAAATTAATGATTTTGTAATAGGACGGTGTGCTGCGGTATTTGCATATCCTAGAAATATTATTTTATTACAAAAAAATGCGACTGAAAGTAGTGTTCATAAATATTTTGTTCCATTATCGTAAAATAAGAAAACTTATGTGCTGTACGCAATGGCTGACATTGTCAATAGATCGCGTCCAACGTGTGAAGTCTATTTTTTATATTTTACAATAACCAACATAATAAATTCTATAGTTTTCAAAACTTTCAGTCATTTGAAATACCGCCAGAATGATATTGGCTTGTCCAAATTTCTTGGAGTGAAAAATTACTGTCCTTAGAGTCGCCCGTATGGAATAGGCTCAATTATCACTCTAAGAAATCTCATTCAATACACACATATTCTCTCAGACAGTTTATTGAAAGGACAAATGTATTCTGGGTCGAGTGAAGGCCACATCACGAGTCATTATCAGTTTACTATTTACTTGTATTATCGTATCACACGACTTGATTATACCATCGCCATGTCGAATAGATTCTCGTCACTATCCAGCATTATTTATAATTTTTTTACGCCAGTCTAAGATTAGCAATGTTATTAGCGAATTATTTACTTACTAAAAAGGCACAAGACGAATTTGTTATTCTTCAAGTTCTCGTTTAATCGCGCGAACACTTTCTATTTACGAACTCATGAAAACGCTGTAGTTTGCAAAAACACGTGTGGTTCTTTTTATGAAGTTCGTCGTCGCTTTTAATCTAACGCCCCGAATGCAACACGTGCGACATCGCCGTTCACCATGTCGTGTTTTAAAAATATATGGATAAAGCTTGTCGCGTTAATTTACGCGAATCTTTGCACGACAGACGAAGCAGAGCTGCGCCCTCTGGTAAGATTAGGTACATAAATTGAGTCTCTTGAGCGCAATAGGTCGCTGGGTAAACAAAAAGATCACTGGTAAAGGTTGGATATCATTGACAATGTTCGTGTATCTCTTGAAAAAGCGAGGATTTTCAGACGTACAGACTTCATTTCAAACTAATTATTGCTGTTAATATATATTTTTTAATTTGGTTTTTAGAAGAATGAACACAGTCAATTTTTTCTTGTTAAAAAAAACGAGGCCAAACTACAGAGATTCACCAGTCTTTTATTCAGAATCTATCTCAAGGATAGCGTCACGCGTCATCTAGCAAAATTTCTCTAAAATCATGCGATAAATTTTAGGTTTTCAGCAGGGACAATATAAAATCAAGCATGTTTCAAGTTCTTCACATTAATGATGCAATTTCGCTAAAGGGCGCGGTGCTTCGTTAAAGGAGCATTCAAACTATAATTGAATGGTCTCGGGTGCAAGTCTCAATTTTTTATCATTACCATCATCGTATCATTTGATTTTCCAGCATCTTTGGAAACAATTCTAAATTATACGAACAAGTTTATAGCTTCAGAAGTGAAAACATTATTTTACTGCGTAAGTATTCTAATTGAGAAATGAGGGGAAAAATAATTCTTTTTTCTCATTCATTTAATTAATTCGTCAATGCTAATTTGGACCAATTCAGATTTCGAAGGCGGATGGAAGACACGTTTGCATTAATGTTATCTTAATTTCCAAAGTGATGTTCTTCGATGGTTACTCTATCGTTACAACCATTCGAGAGTTGATGACTCAGGTTAGGGATATCGATTGGAAATTAAGAACGCGCCCTGAAGCAGCTTGCTAGATATTCGCTATCGCAATGCGTCACGGAGTTAGTTTCGCTACCTCTAGCGAGTGCGGAAATTTCACGGCGGTCTTTACTTGAGACTCCCGGAGGGAAAAGGCGATTTCTCAATAATCGGACAAGCGGTTATGAAAATATCACGATTGCCAAATGATAATATTTTATACAGTTTTGCGTACGTTTCAATTAAATGCCAACTTTATCGTCATTTTTTAGAGCGAATTTCGTTATTTTTTATTTATTTCCGGTCATTCTTTTCAGGAATCGAAAATAACCACATTTGTCCGTATATTGTATGTACAATAATTAATAACTATATTTTTGGTTTGAAAAGGAGAAATTCTAAATTAGAAAAATGGAGTGATTGGTTGATACATAAATGATTCTATAAATTTGGTATTGCCTTATACTCACTATCTTTGTTTTAAGAAAATCAGTAAACTTATGATATTTATGTAAGTAATTACCGATTGATTTAAACAATTTTATTACACAAAGTTGTGTGAAAACCAATTTTTATGGGCTCATATTTACTATTTAAAGACAGCAATCGACTTTCTATACACTTTATGAGAGTGGATGTTATGTACATTTTGAGGTTAAGTAACATTTGCAATGTAATTTATTATTTCTTTATTAATTAAATACGTTTTTGTAGATTAAAGAATTCATTCATTTGGTATCGTTATATATTTACTTCAAAATACTGCTACAATTCCGTACCATAATATGTTTTCTTTTTTATTCTGTTCTTATCTCACGTGACTTGCAGGTTTTCAAACTTTGATATTTTTATGGCAAGCGAGTCGTAATTAGTGTATCTTATCAGATTGTTATTTCTGTAAGGTGACAGTGCGCCCTCCTAAATATTTTCGAGAGAGCAAAAAATAATTAGGCAGCTATAAAGAATTGAATTGAAGGTAATAATGGGAACAGTGACAATTACAAAATTACAGAAAAAGTATGACATAAAAATTTAGACCTGTGTTGTTGTAAGTGTGAAGTGATTCTTAAGACAAATTTAAAATATCCATAAAGTAGATAGATTTTCTATTGAAAAGCTACATTGAATGTTAAAAGTATTATATCGGATTTTCAATACGGTATACTAATGATTAAATCATTGACAATTTCAGGGCGATTTCGTATAACTACATTAATGACAGGCGAAGATTTCATCACCGCTAGAACAAACGGATAGTTTTGTAAGAAGCACTGAGACGAAAATATTGGAAACACATAAATTACAAAATTACAGTAGAAGTACCTAATGCTCTGCTATGATGTATATTTGAGTAGAAGTCAAGAAATGCTGTAGTCCAATGAAACGATATCATTACATCAATCACACGACATAACCTACATTGAGAAAAATCAGAATTGGCGATTTTTTATATGATTATATGATTTGCAAGTTATCATAAGTGCACGGCACGTTAACCACGATCTACTTGAGCACAAAAAACCTTTGAAGGAGGTGCCGGACCGACGCAACATTCAGAAATATAGACTGGAAAATTCTCGGAAGGATGGACTCTGACGAAATTTTACATAGTCCAAGAGCTTCTGAAGAAAAAATAGAAGTGAAATTTGATCTAAACTCATCGCATAAGTTCGAGAATGCGGAACATATTCTTTGGCATAAAAAAGTATTAACATATCTCAAGTCAATAATGGAAAAAAATCTGCTTAGTATTGATTCTCATGAATGAAGTGAAAACGTAGACGTTTAACCCTTTGAAGAATACATGTTTCTTTACGTTCAAAGTAGCTGAAATTTGTTACTCGGGAGTTTTCGGGGTCGTAGATTACGAATCTGACCTCATATTTTCAAAATTCAAAATGGCGGATCCAATGTGGCCGACTGAAATCTAGGGTGAATCTGACTTCTTTTTACATTTCGGTCGGCTATTAGATTCGTAATCAGCGACCCCGAAAACCCCCGAGTACCCAGTCTCGTCATATTTGAGTGATGTTTTCTTCTCCACATATATTTTCCGTAAAAAAACCCACCAATTTTTCACTTTGTTTAATGTTTTTAAACAATATAACCTGATAATTTATTAAAAATATTGATTTATTTATGTTTCCTAACATGTTCTTGAAGTAAGGAAGCAAAAAATTGCAGCAAAATGTATTAATAATTACCTTAAATATGTAAATAATGAATTACAATATATGCTACACCATGCTTCAAAGGGTTAAATCTGTATATTTACTGATAAATTCGGTTGTATAGGTTAAGACTTTTTTAGACAAAAATATTAATGGTGGGGGTAAAAATCCTTCTTCCAGGAGTGATTAAGATGAATTAATAACAACTGCCATGTTGACTTAAATTATAAAATATCTAAAAGGATCACCGTATTACTAAACATTTCATTAGAAATATTACACAATAAAATTACTTTCTAAATGAGGTTGATGCGAATACTTTTTCACGTTAGTTGCATTATTCGAACTGTCAACGTAGAAAAATGCGACAGAAATCATATCAAACCCACATTACAAATTGCATACCAGCATAGTATAGCTGCCAGCATCGAAAGTATGAAATTCCTACTAAAAGCTTTTCAGTGCAGTAGGTTATGTGTTGGGTTCACAGAAACAATGTGCTACTTCGAATCTTAGTCGAGATTCTGTATCACTTTTAAACCTCATATTTCGAGTTTTACACCGAGTTTTCTTAGTTTACTAATCGAACGATGCCGCGAGTACTAAGAGTCTAATTTAACTAAAAGTGTTTTATTAATGTAGCACTTGTTACAAAACAAAATGATAAAGAGGTCATAGAAATGCGCCCAAGGTCGATGGTAAATTATAAATCAAGATCTCTCGGCGATCGATGCCGAAGATCGTGTAGTCTCTTTTCGGTCGAGCCTAAGGAGCGAGCGAAAAACGGCGTCACGGATGTACGCGGAATAGAGAATTTTTCCCCGACGGCGGCGGCACACGTATTCCGTGGGGAACGACGACATTCCACGCGATTACGCGGAATCCCGGCGCGTATCGCTTGCTTTTGCAGTGGCTATTCGAGATGAGTTAAGAGTCCGACATTGCGTCGAGTGCAGAGGGAGATCCGTTAGCACCGTTTAGAGCGTCGATCATTTACGGAAAAGAGGAGCATTGCTCTTGCGCAGGCTATTTCGCGATCTGCAGCCGTCGCCGTCCGGTTTGCCCGTTTTTGTCCCTTTTCGATAAACTAGGGTAATTATTTACCTTCTAGTCGAAAACAGGACGAATCTTGCGTGAGTAAACCAATATGCGGTGTGAATAACTGGTAAAATAATAGAAAACGCATGTAGTTGCCCCTAAGTAATGAGATTTTTTTAATTGTGCCTCGCATTTTTTTCTACGAATCGGACAGTATTTGATGTATCAGAAATTGGAGTGGTTTATTTTAATAGCCCGCGCAAAAACATAAAATATTCTATGACAAAACGGCTTCTTTCGGTGATCTTTACGAAAAATACGAATTTATATTATAAAAATAGTTTTATCGCCAAAATTAACATTACAAACAATATAAAGACTGAGAACATTCGAGAATGCAGTCAAGTGTGTTAAGTTCAAATCGACGTTAAAAAATATCCTGATTTACCGTTAAACCAGTAAAACCATTTAGAAATTACCAGTTTAGAATGTTCAAATTTATTGTAAATAATTTATTAGACACATTAGTAGATTACAAAAAAAAAATACCGTAAGAAATTAGATAAGTAAAAATCGTAGTCAACATTTCGATTAATTGAAAATAATTATTTTAGTAATTAAATTACCGCTCATTTGATATAAGTAAAATCAAACATTACGCAATAAATCGCATGATTTATTCATAAGAGTTTCAATTATTACTGTACTCGGGATTAACGGATGCAATTAATGGCACGGCGATACATAAATTTACCATTTGCAAAGTAAACATTTAATTACTCATTAGTGGTACATGAATTTTCACGAGTATCGCGCAATAGAAAATTATAAGACTTAAATATGCGTTCCGAAATAAATTTACGTTGAAATGCAAAATAGTATTGATTCAGGATTTTGAATATTTTGAAGGTGAAAGCTTAGAACCTCGCTTAGTTTCCGTTCCACCGACCATGCTCAGTAGATTGAAACGTAATTAAACCGGGAGTAATAAGCTAATCTATGTAATTATACTGCCACCGAAGTCAAGCATGCCTTATGTTTCCAGTCACAGGAAAATTGTTTGCAACTAATATGCATAACGATTTTCAATTTGAGTTTCGTTCCCTGAATCATAGATTATTGAATTATTTTTTTCTTCGAATAAATATAAAAGAATAAAAACAACCAAAAGGCGTGAATTTTCATAGAAAGAAATTATTAATCGTATTTCCACGTTATTCATAATTCGTAATTAAACATCAGTTTCTAGTGACAAACGAGAAATGTGCTTATAAACAAAGCAGTAAAACACAAATTACTATTGTCAGTCCCATCTTGTACCACTTAAATGCGCTGCACAATTTTAATTGGCACTATTTATAATAGTAATTTTTCCTTTAAATCAACGTCCTTTTCTCTTTTTTATACGCGTTACTTACTTTTCTCGCGGATTCCCACTGCATTTATCA
The DNA here is from genome assembly GCA_030407085.1 of Trichopria drosophilae. Classification (NCBI taxonomy): domain Eukaryota; kingdom Metazoa; phylum Arthropoda; class Insecta; order Hymenoptera; family Diapriidae; genus Trichopria; species Trichopria drosophilae. The sequence goes on along the minus strand of CM059585.1, from coordinate 114,228,267 downwards.
CCATTACCCGCATTGCACCACATACTTATCCGACCCGCGTACACGTGCGATACAGCCGGTGCGACACAGTGACGAAGCGGCAACATTAATAACTATCAGCGAACATGTATTTTCTCTATAACCTTGTCGCGGGTTATTCTTCCTTGCCGGTCAGACGAGGTCAGCTATATCAAATTTCACTGAACACACGTTAACATTTAAGCTATGGTAAAACCCCGAAAGAAAGGTGTTCTGCCATGACTGACAGCCGTTGCTAAAGTATTCGAACTACGATTTTACCGCGCCTATCTGTCAAAAGTAGCCTAAGAAACGACTTTTTAACGAAAGCTGGCTTTGTTCAACTTTTACAAGAAAAATTCCAATTTTTCATTGCGTGTAATTCATGATGAGGAAGATAAAAATAAGTTAGGTCACTGACCTTTGTCGTAGATGAGTGCGAATCTACTCGTTTTATTTCGAATGGCGGCAATGTTTATTCGAACTTAATGCATTAATCAACGTATTACGGCTGCAATTTCCGGTGTGCTTCTCGGAGTGCTCGGATGATGCGGGAAATGCCGTTTCGGATTCCCCGTGGCCCATTTCCCCTTCTGATTTTGTTGATTCGACCGCAGAAGACTGATTCACGGGTTATCGAATTTCGGACTGATGTAACTTTGGACCAATACCGAGCCTTCGTTTCCTTCATCGACTTCTAAACCCCCTATGCCACTCTTTCTCTCCGTCCGCGTATCGGGTATCGAGTTAAATTGGTGGTCTCGCCAAACCCGTTTTTTTCCCCGACTGCTCAAAAAGGTTTCACAGTCGATTGCGAAATTCTGCCTGAAATTAGAACGATCGCCGCGAATGCAATCAAGGTCGTTAAATCCCCGCCATGGGTAAATTATAGGCTGCGCGAAAAGAGGCTCCAAAGGAGCAGAATCCGGTCGTCTTACTTTGACTTTTTTCACTTTACAATGTTTCAAAGTAGTCCGCTCCTTTTTCATCGGCGGAATTCAATCGGGTTTGATTCTTGGAATAAGATGGAGAATCGTTATTTCGCATCATTGCGTCATTTTCGTGACGCAAAAATTTGCATCATCGCGTGTTCAAAAAATTTGGGGGTTTTTGGAATGTATAATCTTTTCTGTAAACAAACGTATATTATATTTTAAAATAATATTACAATTTATCGAGGATATTAGATATTTTTACAATAGAATGTAATTAACCTTTCAACCTAACAAGATAAAAGAAATTTACGATTTTATTTTACCAGAGGTTTAAATGTGCACTTAATTTATTAACCGTCGCGTAATTTATCTTTTATAAGTAGCAATGAAATATTTCACTTTTACTTTAAAAATAATATACACGCCACGCCGATGAACGCGCAGATTTCAAATATTCGTATCAGAAATAAATTTTACCCGGAGCCAGGCAGTTTGCACCTGGAGTTATAAATCGAAATGAAATTCCCCCTATTTTGCAAATTATTTGCATTTAGCGAATCGCACAACATTTCAAGAATTTCAGTAATTCCTTTACACTCTCGCGCGAGCACTATGCGGGTATTTCAACAACTCAGCGCTATTTTCAAAGACGATATCGTGCCGACCCGGTGTAAGGTTTGATTTGTAAATATATAATATCAGTTAAATATCAAAAACATGGTAAAGCATGAAAGTGCGTTTGCCTAAGTATCATCCCAACCATCTGCCTTAAGTTTGTTAATTACGTATTTCATTCAAATATCAGAAAATTATTTTAGTGTTAAAATGGAAAAAAAATTTGTTTACAATCCTGCGCGAAGGACATCGGGTATCGCGCAAATGAAGAAGCTTAAAATACCTAAGAAACGTAAATACTATGCAGTACCGTCCGGTAGGCACACGCACAAAGCGCGCGACAGACGTCTTTAGGTAAGGTTGATGGTCACGAGGTGAAGTAACAGGAGAGGAACCTGGGGGAGTCACTAATATTATTTACGCGAAACGCGAAGCCGTGGTATAGGGAACGGGTCGCCTCGGTGCGTACACTGTAAAGGTGGCAATGAACTTGAAGCTGAGGTGCCTGACTCCATGGGAACTCCTCATGTAGCCTTTTTATTCCATTATTCAGTCCAGCGGGTATCATTCGTCGTTTGGGACCTTGAACCACACACCATAGTCCTCAGTCGCGATCGTACATACGAGGGGTTCCCCACGTGTGATCCAGCTCACGTACGAACCCACGTTGCACCGAAGCGTTCGACTAGAGTGACGCGAACGTGCACCAGTGTTTCCTTTCAGGTTTCGTCACATGCGAATGTACCGGATGCGAGAGCCGAGAGGCTCTTCCCAAATTAACAACGCGCATAATTTCTCTTGTAACGGGGTTATGAATGGGGATATTTGTTATTCGCGTGAAATAAAAAGTGTGTCACATGAGTCATTCGGGTTACTTTGTTCGTTTGGGAAGATCATATTTTTTTTTCAATCTCAAAAGTATCACGAAAGTTATTGAAAATATGCTATCGCGATATTGTATTCCTCTTCGGGTCGAGGTTGTTCCGAACGACTTTTACTTTTTGATTGTCATGTGGAATTCATAAACATTTTAGTTATTTTTTGCAGTAGTAGGCAAGACGCGACCTATTAAGGAATTTGATGTATTTCTATTTCAATGTAGTCAGCTGGAAAAAAAGTGTTAACTCGACGAATTCTTTATGAAAATACCCGGAAATAAACTCGCAGTTGTGTGTATTCAATTCCCAATTAGTCGGTGTGAAAAGAAGAGCGTTTTGCGACGCATTATGGTTATCTTAACGGTTTCGAAATCGTACGTTATTTTGAAATAAAACGAAGTGCGTCGTTCATTTTCATATTGAGGACATACCGAGATAACATTTGTACATAAACAAAGCTGGAATTTTATTTTTACAGACGCGTTTCAAAGATTTTATTTGCGCGTTTTTAATCCTTGTTGTTTAATATATGTTGTTGAGGGTTTTTACAAGTTCTGTTTTACTTAATTCGTTATGCGAGTATTTTCTCGAGCTCTGTTCGCCCAATTGGTTTCACGGCCGAGATCGGTGCTCGCGCATAATGCACGACCGCGTTTTCCGGGACCGAGTCTCAACCCGAATTCTCTCAAGCCCGACGCCTCTTTGGAAATCTATCCTACCGATCTTCCGTTTCTACCGTCCATGAACGGCGATTGTACCGCTCAGTAAAAAAAAAAACACTTTCGCAGATAACATTCCATCTCATTATTTCTGATGCGCGGAAATAGACCGGATACGATTACGACTGGTCCGTTGACAATTCTGATTCCATGGAAGATTCGCGTCAGCCGAGGGATTAATCATCTAGACGATTGTTTTTAGACTTTATTCATTATTCCTGAATCGGCAATTTCACGAACCATTTAGGATACAAAAATCCATTATTGTAGCAATCAAGGAAAACTAAATCATCGACGAATGATCTTCTAAACAAGTCCTTTTTGAGGTTAATTAAGACTTTCAACCGTGATAGATTATTCGTGAGAAATATAGGTTAGTAAATTGATTAATGTATTTGCAAAAAATATTCCGCAAATCAAATTCGTTCAGGCACCCAAGTTGAATTAATGAAATAACCCAGCAACCAAAATTCTGATTCTACTAATAAAATAATTTCACCATTATAATTACCCAATTATTGTATTACACAGGCCGACAAAATTTGAGAAAATTGCAGAACCAAGAACATGTTTTCCAAAGGTATTTGACGCGCTGAATTCGAATTCGACCTCAGAATAGCCCCTATACTTTAGGTTTTTGAGATATTTTAACCTAAAAGTACAAAAAGTACGTTTTTGGTGTACATTTGAGGTGCTGTAACTTCAATACAGATTTTTTTTACAAAACGATCGTCACGTTATCTCAAAGTACATTTTTTGGCCCTTCAAAATCCGTTTTTACACAGAAAAATCTTTATTGGTCACTGAGATATGGACTGTTGAATTTTCTGAAGCTTTATCTAATTCAGCTCAGTTTCTGAATATCGCCGAATTTGCCAAACTCAGAAATTTAACAGGCGATATCTCAGTGATCAAAAAAGATTTTTCTGAAAGAAGTTTCTTTCTAGAAAAAAACTTCTTTCAGTCTAGAAAAAAGTTTAAAAACGGATTTTCAAGGGCAAAAACAGTACTTTGAGATACCGTGACGATGATCATTTTGAAAAACAAATCTGTCTTGAAGTTACAGCACCTCAAATGTACCCAAAAAACGTACTTTTTGCACTTTTAGGTTAAAAAATCTCAAAAACCTGACGTATAGGGTCATTTGAAACCATTAAAATAATTCAAATTTAGAGAGTTTATAAAAAATAAGTGCAATAAAGAGTTCATTAGCATTTTTCTTGCTCGAGCATACAACGATTATACGTTGCGACTATTTCAATAGTTACGTTCTCGGTATACGCGCTCACGAAAAGTCTTGCGTAAGGAATTTCGAAAAAGTTGGCGACTCGACCGCAAAAGTCGAACGCACCTGGACTCGGGTTGTTAGGCGGCCCACCGACTGTCGAAGAATTTGCGTCAGGGCGAATATCTGCGAGGTCGGTTTTTATTCGTACCAACAGGATTTTCCTTTCACGGGGGAATTGAAAGGCGACTGGTAAAATAATGACGGACCGTGAACCGATCCCAACTGTCACGGTATCGGAAGTACTTAGCTTGGAGCCAGCGTACATCATTTGGAGACTCGACTCGAATTCATAAAACGATAACCCATGCGGGTTCGAGTAAAATATAAATTTATGATTACGACCATACACAAGCCCTGGAGCATTCGAATAAACAGACGAAATATGCCTCTCGCTGATGTTATGAAAAAAAAGAAGAATCAATAAATTCAATTAGGTGTGGTGATAATTTTTTTATATAGATTGCTGATAAGTGAGGCGTTGCAATGGAGTATTTACAAGAACGTCTTAGAATTTACGTGAAAGTTTTATTTCGCTATAATAATAAAAGCTGAGGTATCAAAAATAAATGTTCATTACCTGACTGAAATGTACGATTTTAAAAATGATAACCTTAATTGTATCTAAATTTTGTAGTGACATATTTTGTTGTCGCCAATATTAGCGTAGCTAAATAAGACACCCTGACAGAACTATACAAATGGTCAAAATAAATAAGTATCAACTAAGTGGGTTAAACAATTGTCACCGATCAAATAAGCCCAATAAAAATTAAGACGATGTTGGCGAAAAAAATGAGAGGGAATGTTTATGGCGAGAGGTTTCTAATTAGGAGCATTATCATCGTAATCGGTTCAGAACAACGTGAACGGAAAGAAAGTCGAGACAAAGCGCGACTCGAGTCATAAAACGGGGTTAAAATTGAATGTTTCAATAACTATAAATAAGACTTCCTATTCGCGCTGCTCCATAAAATCGTAGGCTCTTTCTTGTTCGCAAGGGAAGTGAGCTCATCCCGGCTTCCGGTCCGTCGCAGGAAGAAAGTTTCCTTTATACCTTGACGATATCCTTAAAATAAAAGAAGCGAAAACAAGGCTCGTGTCATTATTGTGGGAATATCTGCAACTGCGTTTTTTTAGAAATGGCATTTTTTTTTGTATAGTCACTTAGCGGTCAATTTTTGCTTTTGGGTCGCTCGTGTGTACATTGGCGGTTGTCAAAGGAAATCCCCGGGAGCACGTACCAGTCGTTTTCCACGTGAAAAGTTGTGGTCGTTTCACTCTAGGAGTATCTTTACGACGGTATTTCGCATTCCGCAGCAAATTTGCCGGTCGCTGTGTGCGTTCTTGCGCTTAAAACACGGTACTACGCTGCCGCGGTGTATACAGGGGCTTTAAAATTACTGTTATCTTTCAATTAGAGCGTTCAATTGTTGAGTCTTTTTGCTACATTTATATAGTGTTATTTTTTTTACTGTGCGCAGTTCCGACTTACGGTTTTTGGAACGTTTAGTAAATCATTTTCACGAAAGAAATTTTTATTTAGGTTGTTAAAAGTCGATATGATTTGTTCGTTATGCAGGTGGTTTCGAATGTCGATTATCGGTGCAAACAGTGATTAAATGTCGTTAATCATTTCATAAATCTTGTAAAGAATGCTTCTAAAACTAGGGAAGAGTTAAAGTCTCACATCTACCAGTGTACAGTAATCTCTAAAGTTTTTGTGGTGAAAATTATAGTCATCATTAAATCACTCTTCATTTTTTGAGTGAATATCCAAAGAAATATACGGGGTGAGTTTTTCGAGGTGAGACATACGGAAACCCATGTTATAGTCATTAGCCAATGAGAAGCGAGCTGTAGCCGAGTACTTACACGAATCGACCAATAGCCTGATAGTTAAGGAGTGATATTGATTTTATATAAAAATGGATTCTTTTGTTCTAACGAATAATGTTTACTATTGTCACGGTAACTCATAGTGGTTACACGAGTAATTCTTGTAATTGCATTTCGTTCTCCTATTTTTTCGTTGCAAGATAGTACATTGATAGTGTGCAATTATACTTCATAGCTCAGTAATTGTGTACAAAAACTTCGACAAAAAATTGTGATTGTTTGGAACATGCTGCCATAAAGTTTTCGTTTTTATTTAATAATGTTATTCTGAAAACTTATGCGCAACCGACACATTGTTTATAAATATTGCATCATGGTTTACAGACTGCCATTGTAACATATTATCCACGACATTCCAAGATGAATAATCTGATATTCGGAAACAATCTGCCGGATGAGATGTTTCAAAATATCATGGCAATTCTAAATAGCACAAGATTCTAGTATGTTCAATGAAAGGTTGTTCTCGAACCGCTCAGAAGTATATGAGGAAATAGAATGTGTTGCGTCGCAACCAATAAAAAGTATTCGCATTGTGTTTCAGTTTTTCATTACGGAATAATAGGAAATCTCGAAACGATATTATTAATCTTTTTAATGAATTTGTCAGAACTGAAAACCTTGAAATATTATTTACAGTTCGGCTTCATATTTTAGGTCATAGATTATTCTAGAATAGACTCGCGAGAGAAGTGTACGTTCTTTACTCAACAAACACATCTGCAAATGTTGATAAGTTTACACGAAATTTACAAGATAAGTTTGAACATGTAAATGGCAACAATTACCTGTTGTATAAATGCATAACTATAAATTATATGTATTATTTTGTATAGTAATCTTTTAGACATAAATGGAAGTCCTCTGTACACAAGAATATATTTTGGTGAATAAATGAACTGAATTGAATCGATTAAAATATGTGTTACAGTTTCGCTGAAATAGAGATAAGCGGAAATCTATGCAGTCCATTTTCTTCAAATTTGTCGATATTCGTAAACAAAGAATAAAGAAAGAAATTTTCTGACCCCAACGGAGATTCGAACCCGGGACCGCCCGCTAAAAGTTCGCGCGCCTTAAGGATGTTCCTAGCGGTAACGTCCGTCCAAAAGTTAGTCCACGCTCCCTGTTCACGTGACCCCTTCGCACACACGCGCGCCGTTATGTTCATGTACACAAGCACAAGCCTGCGCCAGAGACAGGGCAGCGATCTGGCAACGTCGGTACACTCAGCGTCAAAAACATAGTGACGGATAGACATTAATATTTAATTATTTCAGAAACGGTACGGCTGAGACACTTCATTTTTTTATATATATATTTGTCATAACATTTTTTCTTACATTCTACTTTTTCATCAATATACCCAGAACCATTTTATCGCAATAATTAAAAACACGCTCTCGGAGAGCCAAAGTAACCAAATCCCATACAAAAATGGAAACTTTGAAGTCGAACATCTCGAATTCGGTACGACTGAGCTTTCTGAAACTTTAACGGGACACGTTTAACACAAAAAGGAAGCTATATTCCAAATTTCATTAGTTTTCCCATAAAACGGATTTTGCCGTGAACATCCTTACACGACCAATGACAATATACTCATTTCTACAATAAATTTACCTTCATCTACTTCGACCGACGAATTTTTTCAGTATTTTTGACGCTTACTTTAACCAGTGTTCATTTCAATACTTACCGGTGTTGAACATTGAATTTCGTCGAATAAATTAGAATGGTAATATTGTTCGTGTAAAGTAATAAATAAATTCTTATAAAAATAAATGTCTATTAGCTAAATTTCCTCTACTAAATTTCGTCTTTGTCCGTTAGAGTGCGCACTATAACTCTTTTCCACAAGTACAATGAATGTTGAAAGAGTAGTATGTAATATGCGTTTTTATAAAATGTATTGTAAAGAATGGAAGTGGCCAATCGAAATCTCCATCGACACAATCAAATGTCAGAACATGACCATCTACAATAATCTCTGGAAACTCAACTAAGAAAGGTCTGCTGAAGTTTTCACGTGCTAGATAGACATGTTTCATATCCGTCAATGTCGCCTCGTAGATTGCATCGGTTTAAGATTCACGAAACGCACCATGAAATAATAATCAAGTTTACTCGTACGAAACACAGCAACGAAATGCCAATTACTAGGATTATCAGATGTAGATTCTAATCTGATGCATATTTACCGTTAAGTACATCTCCAGGCTCCTCTCTCTCTCTCTCTCTCTCTCTCTCTCTCTCTCTCTCTCTCTCCCAAGTTGCATTGTTCGCGTAATTCCGATTGTATCTTTAAAACGCAAAATTTGACGAATGCAAGAAGGTGGAATTGAGGCAACGATAGAAAGTCGCACAATGATTTTCGCATGCGCAGGTTGGTAATTCACCGAGTCCAATAGTTACGTGTAGTGTCGTAAATCAAACTCTTATCGGCTTGGCTTCCTCGTTCTCTTTCTCTGTTATCGGGCTTATCCGTGGCATGAGTCGGAAAGAGACGAAGAAAAGATTTCAAGTCACAAGTGGCGACCTTGAAGAAAAGCCTTGATCGTTGTACCTCGGATAATGGCTTTCATAATCCGCACGTCTGAGGAATACGTGAGCATATGCTTTGCTGTTAACGAGATGCGTTACGCAGACGGAACCAGTTCAGTATGCTCAGAGCGAAAGATCGTCTTAAAGAACAAGGCGGCGATGACTTCTTAATGAGTTCTCTCGTGAATGTATAAATACCGTAGACAGCTTTCCGAAGGTCGAAGGCCTCGAGACGAGGCGTGCAAGTGCAAAGGCCGATCTTCATTTCGGGCACGTTTTTCACGCCCGGACAAAAATTCTACCGGATGTCTCGGACTTTTCGAGATAAAAGATGAGACTGCTTGGTTTCTTCCTTTTCTGCTGCTGGTAAAGGGATTACCGATTTATCACTTTGTGTCATCAATGGCGAGTAGAGTTTTTACGACCGCGCTAACGCCTCGAGGGTGTTGATCGAAGAAAACAAATCTTGCCTGAATTTTTTTTAGGCCTGTTGATGTGAAAAGCTTGCGAATTTGATCGGTTATAGTACAAAGTAATTTGTACTTGTTATTGTTTATAAAGTAACATTTTTGAAATCCCGAACCATTTGAGTTGCGGGAAAAGTATGGTAGTATTGGCACCTAGTGGCAATGACACGTACTACCCAAGAAAAACATTTTTGTGACGTCTACACTATAGTGATTTTTTTTGTTTATAGGATGACGACTGAATCACTTTTCAAGACTAAAGTCACACTTTAAAATTCACAATTTTCATTGCCTAAATTGATATAGTCCCGAAACATTGAATTATCACAAAAATGTGCAGATTTTTGTATTTCCATTCAGAGAGCTAGTAAATTACGTCACTGAAACTAGTTCGATGCCGAAGGGTACAACGCGAATTCCAAAAGTAACGATCGATTATATTTGAAATGTTCGCCATTCCACTTCTACGGGTCTGATCAAACCTAACGAACTGAGTAATTAACTGAAATCTAACGTAGATTGCGCAACCAACGATTACTACGCAGAGTGCATACATTTGTAACATTCCGTTGAAATCATTATCAGTTTCCTTTTCTATTCGGTACACATTAACGTGAACTATGTATTGTTTAACTTGTAATTTAATCTTTAATAGAGGCTGTCATGATTATTTACTCCATATATCTGTATTACCGGGATATTTAATGTTGTAGTAATGCGATAGTTCAAATTATTTAAATTTCCATAATTTAGAAAAATTTAATATCCGTAATAGAAATTAACTACAAAAGTTTCTTTTATTGTTTTTTTAGTAGTTCAATTTTATAACAATTAGTTGGATCGGGCTACAGACTAAAGGAAAACGCTCGAGTAAACCTGGCATGACATGTAGTTACTTACACTGCTGCTAGTCGGCGTCGCAACTTTTTTGTATCTCCCGCTAATGGGGAAAATGAGTTTCCATTTTGTACGCAAGATATATCGTAACTACATGCCGTTAAAGAATTACGCATTACCAGAGTTAGACACTACTTAACAACTGATGAAGTAGTATTAAACAATATTTATACTCTTTGTCGAAAGTTATTTACAAGAAATGCGACAATTTTTAATGTCTTTGAACCATGGAATTTTATTTTACATAGAAAGTTTTGGAGGTCTCTCATTATGAATGTAACCTCCAATTTCTTAAAACACGAATTCATAAAACAAATATTGAAATATTTGTGATTGTTCAACGCATTAATTAATACCCTACGACAGTTGACATAAAGTCATTTCTGATTTAAATACACGAAACAAAAATAATCTGTTAAGTCCTTTTAAATCTGTAACCAAAACTGTTATGTAACAATGAAATATAAATTTGCATAATATCCACAAAATCTTTTTAAACCCGAAGAGTAGTATTCTATTCAGGTTCATCTGTTGCTTGAAACACGATACGAGATATGGAATGTAAGCATCTTGTACAGTTATCCTTATTACGCATTAAGATATTCGAAGAATTCCGACGCTTCCTGAACGTGCAACAAAATATAAATTGACGTATATTTTGTTACTGTGTAAATTATACATTTTAGGTATTTGCTTTACTGAAAATTTTTTATTTAAACAATTTTTTACTGTTGAGCAGCAAAAATTTTAATATCTGACATATTAATTTGACAACCTTTGGTATTTCTGACAAAAGTTCTTGAACAATTATGAAATATTTTCACAACCAACAGTAAAAATGACAAAATGTCTAGTAATTGGTACCAGAAAATGGTAGAAAATGTATGTTTCTGAAAATGGATGTTTGGTGCAAAAAATTACTACCTTTACAGTATAGCAATTATTTGCGGAAATGGAATTTGGCAAAAGTAAAAAAATAAACGCTTGTAAAATTTTGTTGAGCAATAATTGCCGGAACGTAAAATAAACGCATGGCCCCTATGGTACCCACGTGGTTCGTCGGTTTCGAAATTAAAAAGCGTCATTAAAAAAGCGAATATCCCGCGCACGGACCGTCGGTTTTGTTATCCGCTGTTATTTTATTTATAGCCGCCATAAAACAACACTTACGGAGCACAATAAGAGCTCCTTGCCCCTGGTAATACGAAGGACGGAATTTAAGAGTTAATGACGTACCCGTACCAGATGTTGGCGCCTCGAGGAGTCGTCCTGCCGGATTCCTGAGTTCGGAACGCAGTCGGCCCCCTTCCCCCCTCTATCTTTATCTTTCTCTTTCTTTGTAGCTCCCCACATTTGCTATTTCCCTCTTCTCTTATGTCTATCTCATTCTCGTTCCAGTTTTGGATAAGTCTTATTACAGATCTGGTTTCTCGGTTCCAGGTCGCCGACGGCGGAATCATCGTCTTCGACACGAATCTCGACGTCTCGGCGAGCGAGGAGTCCGACTGGGAAACTTCCGGGGGTCCGCCGTCACCCTGCGACGTCACCTTCACCAACGACAACGTCGTTATCAACGGGCGCAGCAACTTGTCAAGGACGCCGCGTAATCACAAGGTAAGCGGATTCGTTTTCTCCTTGTCACGTTTTATTTTGACCTTTTTTTTTTCAACTTTTTGCCGCGTTCATTTTTTACGTAGGAGTGTGCGTAGCACCCGGGTGGGGGGCAAAACCGTTTTTACACTTTCACCCGGCTCAGGCGCTTGACCCCTTCCGGCGTGAGCGAATGCGTCTGGTTTTCGGCTTCATTAGGTGTTAAAACTATGAAATGCTGAAGAAATTGAAATGTTATGTCATAAAAATTGGGTTTTCGAAGGGAAATAATAAGTATGTTTAAATGTTCTGGAGTGAAAACCAAACAAAAAGTTAGGCTCAACTCCTGTTAGAGTGAAAAAAAGACATTCGCACTCTAAATGTGGAAAAATATTAATAACAGTAAGAAGAGTGTCAACTTGTGGGACTTATGCAGTACAATAAACAATCAATTTCTTATGGAACCGTGGAATATCAAGATTGCGTATCCAGATGGCCCCTGAAATAAAGGAATCCAAATGGTTTTGGGGGGCCAACGTTTTTCAATTACTATTACATCCTTCGCGTTATGTCGAGTATGAAAATAATGAATGTTTTAAGTGATTTTGACACATTTGTCATATGATAACAGGATATAAAAGGTTACACTGTTAAAAGTTTCTTAACTTTAATGAACACGAAAATAAATTAGTTGTTTGGCACGTTTATTACATTTAATAAGGACGTATATGAAATCTAAAAATTTCGAATTTTTGAAAAATAAAGCAGTGTATTATTGCATGCTGATAAAATTTTATAGAATTCTTTGACTCATTCCAAAGCATTGTTCTTAGAAAATTTTCTGTAAAGTCTATAGTTTTTAAGAAAAAAATGGTTAAGTTTTAAAAAGAATTTTGAGCTTCTAGGCGCCATTTTGAAAACTGCCGACTTGAATTATGAATTCTGATATGGTACATTTTAATCCGGGGGGTCCATAGATGCGATATTTTCAACTTAGATATGTTTCCCAACGCAATTTCGAGGTGGAAGTGGTGTTTAAATGAAAAACCAAATGTAAAAATCCACGTTTTTTAACAGAAAAACGTGTATAACTTTTTTGCGGTTCATTTTATCGAAGTTTTATTGAAAGATTCTGAAAGAGCATACAATTTTATGTTGGAAGCAGTGGAGCTCAAATTTTTCTAAAGGCATTTACAGATTATCGATGCTCAAACTGATACTGAAAATCCGTCCGTCTGAGCGTTAATGGGTTAAATTCATGAACAATGCATCCGTAAAAACACTGACGTGCAACATTAGTAATAAGAGAATGCGTTATGTCCAAATGAAATCCCATTTCTATAGCGGGAGACGCATATGAAGAGCAACGCAGCCGGTGGCGACATTCGTAACTAAATCGGCGTCGCTAAATAGCGAAATTTAATATGCATTTATTTTTATTATGAATATTAATGGCATATTAATACACCAAATTATTACTTTTAATATACAACTGTAAATTAAATGTTAATTAAATTGAAGAACATTTTGAACAATGTAGATAACAAAAATACGGATGCGATTACAAAAGTCTGCATGAAAGTCTGTTTAAATTTATGTAGAAACTTTTAGGCGATTGTTTAAGAAAATAAATAATTTTAATATTAAATATAGGTTATGTATTTGTGGTTGTTGTCATTTATAAAGTGAATATTGTTTTTTTATTCAAAATAATTGCAAAATATTCTATCCTTAAATGAAGTCCAGAAAGGAGGTCAATGACCCCATCGTCAAGTGTCAAGCTGTAGTTTGTAGTCTACTTATTATATTGTTTGAATTATCTAATATTTCTGTTACACAGAGAATAGTATTTTCAACAATTTTGTAAAATTAAAAATTATTAATATACAGACGATAAGGAAGGGATAAAGGAGTTGGATTCGAAACTAGTACTGCAACAATTGAACAGGTTGAAAGGGTGTTTATTCTCACAAGTACAGGGTTTATTTCGATTAAAACAAACCTATCGAATTGATTATGTGGTTATGTACAGTTTCTCTATACGATTATTGATAAATGTTAAATATTGACGAGTAGGTAAAAAATTGTGTAATTTAATCTGACATTTTTAATTATTATTAATATATTTATAATGTGTTTGAATATGTCTTTGATACGTCTTTTCAAAATTTTGAAGAAAAAAAAATTATATTTAGAGATACATAATAAAAAATCTTTCTTGCCGGGTATCGAACTCCGCACTTCCGTGTTCCATTCAAGCGCACCACTCGCCTACACCGCAATAAGATAGTCGGTGTACACGACTGCACCGGCCAGAAAGGTTTTTTATTAGTTTTTATTTTTTTTAATGTCATGTAATTCTTCCTCAACGTTTGCGGAATTCTTCTGGAGCGGTTGTAAAATTTTTCTTGAACAATTTTTAGGAAAAACATCAATGTAATCAAAGTTACAAATTTTCTTAACAGCTTTACTGAACTGTGCAAATGACAGCATTGGAATTTACGTAAAATATCCTAAACTCGTATGAGAATGAAGATATCAGAAGTGCTGATTGTTTTAATTTATAATCGATGATATGCAATTATTTAGAATTGATTGACGTTAGAGATAAAAACATTATAATAATAACTTCATATCTTTCTGCGGTTTAATCATTGCTTATCAAGAACAATAATAAAATATTTTTCTTTAAATTCTGTACACGAAAATACTTTGTTTAAATATTTTAGAAAGATTAAGTTATGTATTATTATTTTGTAATTTGAAAAGTAGGTATATTCAGAACAACTTGAATTGTTTACAATAGTGTAATGACTATGATAATTACTAAAACGTATTGACACAAACAAAATGATGTAAAAAGAGGTTCGCGAAATCGGAATTACTATTAAAATATTATTAAAATATCTATTTTATTAATCCAAATTTCTTTACCTTTAGTGTTTAACATTGTATAATAATACTATAACTTGTTTACTTGAAATGATTAATAAGAAAATTGTCGATGAAAAATGGTCCAAATGATAAATATGTCAAATATTTAACAAAAAAATAGTAAAAAAAAATTTGCGATAAAATTCATTTAGAAGAATTTAGAGTATTAATGTAGTTTTGAAATTCAGACTATTGAATTGCACGTGAACAGTTTTATGAAATACGGATGGTACAAATATTGGAATACTTTAAAATAAAAGAATGAAAATAAAAAATCCGTTTTTAAACTTTTAAATCAGTAATTGCATACATTTCTGCGTGCGAAGCGTGAAGGGCATTGAAATGTTATTTTCTTGTCGAAATTCCTACAACGAGTTATGGGAATTGCATAGCGAGAATGATCGGGAATATATTTATGCACTTATTTTGTATAATATGATTATCCTGTTGCTTTAAATCGGATTTAGATGTTAGATTCTCATCATAAATATCGGCTATGTGTAGTAACGCTTAATAATTGGCTATTAAAATTAAAATTCTTTAAAGGTGTAATTTATTTACGTTATTATTTTGCTAAAATACTTCTATTATTTTTTGTTTATATTCCTTTGTTTTTATTACCCAAGTTATACGTAACAGTAATTAAAAATACCAACTTTACCATTTTCACGATAGCAAACGTATAATTAAATTATTAATGAAGTCTGTAAAACAAATATTCTAGAATTTGCATAATTCTTTTTTGTTTCTGCGCATAAATGACGACATAATTTTTACTTATCTTTTCGAGCATAAAATTATCCATAAAATTTATTTGATAGTAATATAGTAAGGACTCAGAAAATGTTTAAGATACTGTGTTTATATTGTGTTAATTGAAATATCAATCTTGGTAAAGGTATTAAATACACAGTGGAGTCCCGGTATATTTACTCCCCCGATTCCTCGTCTTCTCCTCCCGCCTCGTTAAATTTACCAAAAGTTAAGTTACTCCCGTGAGTCGCGTTATGTTCGTGACGTCACAGCAAGCCCTTGTTGAGGCCACAGACCGCATGGGTGGGGGAAAAAGAAAGCGGCGTTAGGTAAATATGATGAGACGAAACCGGGAAAATATGCTGGAACGTAAATATAACGAGATGCAATTATACCGGGACTCAAATGTATTTGTTTTTTTTTATTCCGGTGACCAAGACACAAAAAAAATATTAAAATCGATTTATAGGAAAGATTCTTAATATTTTTTAACATTTCAGTTTAGTCTTACATTATATTTAATATCTAATAACTTCAGCAGGTTGAATTTATTGAAGTGAAGAGATTCATAATACGTGTCCGATATTTTATCGACGTTCAAAGGTGTTCTGTTACCGCTTCAATTTCAAATGAGAATTTCACATCGCTTTAGCGATAAGAACGATAATATGCGAAAATAAGTACTCTTTCGCAAAGAGTTCCGTTAATTACTTTCGTTTATATATAAAACGATGAATAATGCTCCTTCGAATCGAAGTGAATAATTCCTTAGCGATACGCCAGCAACTTAAACGGAAGACTAGCTTTTAAAATGAAATAACAAGATTTAATTAACCGAAGATCAGAAAGAACAAAGGAGAACAAAAGAATATAATAATTAAGATGTTCATAAAATTTTCTTAAGTAAACGTTAATAAATGTGCATTGTTATTTCGAAATTATTTGGCAATTTTGGTTTTACGAATTTTATGTGCAAATCGTAAAAAATCATTTTTTTGTATTTCGTAAAATTCGTACAGAAAATACGAGAAAAGGGCTGCTTTTCGATCTTTTTACTAAATACTGTCGAAAGAACTAAACTGAACGAGAAATATTATTTTAAATCTGTGTGCCAAAAATGAGCTAAAATAACAAAAAATGATGAAAATCCAGCATAGACATTTTTGGTATATGTGTTTATCGTGGAAAAGTAAGTTTTAATTGCACGGATGACTTCCGTAAAGTGGTAGGTCATGGGTGAAGTTTGCCTTTCTTCACCACCATCTTTATGCACCAAATTACAACAAAATTTCTAAAATAGTGGTCAATTGTTAAATGAATTTCTCGTGAATTGAAGAATACGTTACACTCCAGTTTTACAAAATTCTATTTCAATAGTATATTATCTATCTTACCAAGGGGTAAAGTATAATTTCGCACACAAGCAGGAACTGTATATATGCCTATGTTTAAAGGCGTATAAAAAGTTAATTTTATAACAAGTAATACATTATGTCACTAGTGTTTAAAGTGGTACATTTATGCCTGAATATCATACTGTATTCAGTATACAGTAGTTTCGGTATATGATAAAAAAACAACAATAAAAATAAATCCCGCTAAATACCGAATAAATACCGAAGATTTCAGTATGATCAACATACTTCTTTGTAAAATGATATTACAGTATATTTAAAGTTTTAAATTTGACTAAAAAACCAAGAAAACAAGAATAATTTAATTATGAAACAAGCACCTTGTTAAATAAAATACGAATCGGTAATTTCTTACTGACGAAATCTGTCGAAAACAGCTCCCGAAAAACGAAGGCCCCTAGATTCAACGTTATTGTATGCATCACAGGGGTCACAGTCCAACGGGTTGGCCCTTACATTACATACTGTAACATACGATCCAGGGGTCTTCGTTTTTGGGGAATGGTTTTCGGGCGTTTTTGTAAAGCCAAATGACTTCTAAATCATTGTTTACTTATACTGTTTGTTTCCACAAATTGAATTTTATGTTTGTATGGATATAACAATTTTTTTCTCGAATTTCAATTGCCAAGTGTATTAAAGAACTATGCAAGATATAATTAATTCCTTTCAGTAAAAAGTATGCTCTTTAATTAAAGTGCATGTGTCATAATTCTAATCTCAGAAAAGATACGTTCTTTCAGAGGCACATTCCATTCAAAGGATTGACTTTTATTTCACCTTAAAAGAAACAGTTAGGTAACCGATGACTTAATATTACCACTATAACATTAGTCGTTCAACATAATTTTCCCGATTCCCATATAAAAAAACAATTATCCCGATTTACCCATTCGGTTCTTCGTTTCCCCTTACCGGTCGCTTCTCCCACTTTCCCTAGTCGCGTTATTTTCGTGACGTCTCTAAATATAGCAAGACGCAAATATACCGGGACTCTACTGTACAAGAATGTGAAAAATTCCATTTTACTCGTGGCTTGCGTAAAAAGAGTAATTTTCGTATATAATTAAAGAAGTAGAAACGCTTAATATTTATTTTTATTTAATTAAACTTTTTAATTATTATTTTGAGTTCCAAACGAGTAATACATTTGTTTTTGATCTCAATGTAAAATTAAACTCCAGAGATTACAGATTGCGTAAAAACACAACAAAAATAATTCTCGTTCGAAAACAACAAACAATATATTTGTTAAAAAAAAATTGTTAAACACGATTGTAAAGTACAAACACGAAAGAGCGTCGATAGATAACGATACGATATCTTGGACAAGGATGAGCGATCCGCCATAAATAAGTTTCGGTTGGAGTATTGACGGAAAGAAAGCGAGATAATACACGCCTCGTTAATTCACCTAACCCAATCTTATCTTGGACTTTTTTAAATCGGGACCCTGCGCGGGAAAGAAGTACATGCATAATATTTCATCGTAATATCACTTCTTTCAAGGTTCCCCCGCTCTCTCGTGAGAACGCCGGGACGTTTCTCACTGATCCATTCCAATGTGTTAAATGTCGAAAGGCATAGCACCACGTGACTAGAATGCCTTTCGACGGCCAAATGCCTCGAGGAAAATTTAAGAACACACGACTGCCGAGTCCTTAACCCTTGGATTAAAAAACGAAGCGCCACGCTCTTGAGGAATGGAGACAAAAAAGTGCGGTAAAAAAGCGTGCTTTATTGCCCGGACTGACAAATTGGATCGTCAAGATCTATTTCGAAAAAGTCCCACGAGGGCGACTCTACCAGTTCGTGATCGTATCCCAATTAGTAACTTAGATCGTATCCAAGGTACTCCGTTCTATTCAATTAATTACGGTAGATGTCAGGTCAAGAATCGTGGCAAGGTCGTAAAGTGGTCCCTTTTATCGGGATTTATGAAATTTTTTTTTAACCGGGGTAAATGAACGAATTTGTGAACTTGTAATGGGAGACTTGAAACAGGCTTGGATGAAGTTAACTACTGGAGATATCACGACGATAGCCATAAATCATTATATTTACCTCATCGGGAAAATTATGTTGAACGTCTAATGTTATAGAGGTAATATTAAGTCATCGGTTACCTAACTGTTTCTTTTAAGGTGAAATAAAAGTCAATCCTTTGAATGGAATGTGACTCTGAAAGAACGTATCTTCTGAGATTAAAATTATGACACATGCAGTTTAATTAAAAAGCATACTTTTTATTAAAAGGAATTAATTATATCTTGCATAGTTCTTTAAAACACTTGGCAATTGTAATTCGAGAAAAAATTGTTATATCCATACAAACATAAAATTCAATTCGTGGAAACAAACAGTATAAGTAAACAATGATTTAGAAGTCGTTTTTGGCTTTAAAAAATCGCCCGAAAACCATTCCCAAAAAACGAAGACCCCTGGATCGTCTGTTACAGTATGGAAGGTAAGGGCCAACCCGTTCGACTGTGACCCCTGTAATGCACACAATAACGTTGAATCTAGGGGCCTTCGTTTTTCGGGAGCTGTTTTCGACAGATTTTTTCAGTAAAAAATTACCGATTCGTATTTTATTTGGCACGGTTCTTGTTTCATAATTAAAATGCGTTAGTTTTCTTGTTTTTTTAGTCAAATTCAAAACGTTAAATATACTATAATGTACTTTTACAATGAAATATGTTGATCATACTGAAACCTTCGCGGGATTTATTTTTATTGTCTTTTCTTTTATCAAGTGAGTACTTATAAATAAAACATTTTATTTTCTGGTCTAGTATTTTTTTCAAGTATGGAAATATTCCAGTGATTTTCATGTAATTTTTTGAAAAAAATTAACGTCATAATTTACTTATATTTATATGTTACGAAGAACATTATACGAGTGAATTATATAACAATAAAATAATTCCAGTAATTATTCATAAAACATATAAACAATAATTTTCTATTATTAATTTATTAAGGAATACAAAAATTTAATTTATCTTTAAAATGTTTATAATGAAATAAAATATTAATTTTATTATTCTTATAATTTTTTTATCAGAACTAAAAATACGACATTATCTCACAATGGCAATTATAAATAAATTCGAATGCGATAAAAATTGCGTAAATGAAAAAATAACCTTGCTGAAATAAATCGTATGTGGTGTTTTGATTCATGATCAATTGTTTATGCAAAATTGAAACATAATTTTTAATCAAAGAAAAAATCTATATAGTAATTATAAAAAGTAATAATCTATATGACGTAAGCGTTTTTGCAAACTGAAATAATATATAAATATAAAGCATGTTATTATTTAAATCTGATAAATTACCTTAATCAATTATAGAGTGATTAACAAGACTGTATTTATACATTTTAGACAAATTATGAGACTTTATACTTTATAAATTAAAAAGAAATTAAAGTTAAGTAAATTTATCTCGTTTATCAGAAGAACAAGATCAAAAGAATTTTTTATTGAATATTTGTGGAACGTATCGATTAAAAAAAAAATTTTATTTCATTTCTGGCAGTTCAAGTATAATAAAAATGCCGTTATCATTAATCTTAAAATTTTCTCGTGATTTATTTTATCTATTTTTCCTCTAATTTAGATATAATAAATTGGAAAAATTTTCAAGAAATGTTTATTTATCTGCAATTTTTTAAGTCTTTATTGTAGTTTGATGTTTTTTTCTTTGTTTTCAAAATAAACATAGATTAATTGTATTAGTAAATATAGTCATGTCCTATGGAAGTTAATGAATTTTAAAAATCACACACCTTTCTTTAAACAAATTTCCTTTGTTATTAAGGAAATTTAACTGCAATTTTTTTATGGAAATTGCCTTTTTCAATTTTTTATAAACACAAATTAGAAATCGTCTGTATAGTTCAGAGATTTATGCAAATTAATGTTGACAACATATTTTTTGTTTTGTTATCGAATGTTCTGCGGAGATCTGCCGAACGCCAATTGAAAGTTCCCGGGTTCAAATCCCGGCGCGTCGAATTTCTAAAAAGTTCAGCCTTTATTCTTTCAGAAATAATTTAAAAATTTCCAACAAAATTTGCATAAATCTTTGTTTACTGTACAAATGAGTTCCCGGCGTCAGGGATAATGTTGGACAAAAAAAATCAATTTCCATATTTTGTTTAGCATGAGGCGTAATTAATAATTATTATTATTTATTAAATACAATGAAAGTGATTACCATTATTAAATTATTATTAAAGATATAATATAACAAATAAACGACACACATTGTGGTAAATTTTATTTCTTATTAATGTGACGCAAATGCGAAATTTAATACGCTCAAGTATGACATGGAAAATAATAAACGTTTTTGATACGAGGATATAATTCTGGAGAGTCAAATTGCATTCTATAACAGAGCGAGTGATGAATTTCTAAGGAAATGCACGTTTTTGTATGTTCCGATTAATATTTCAGTCAGAAAACAAAGTGAAATAAACGTTGAGTCAGTTTGTTACGAAGCACATATGAATCAGTGAAGGCGAAAAGACAATTGCAATTGTATCACTGTCGATTTCCTACTTGTTACTGACGCAGATAGATGTTCATCGACATGAATACGATATGCCTCGATATGGCAGATTTATCAATAATTCATAAACGAGTATATATAGTCCGTTGTTGGATAAATCAAAGCCAGCTTAAACTCAAACGTGGAGTTTGTTAAAGTTTTATTTTTGAAAAAGACAATTTTTCGTTTTATTTTGTCCGTTTTGCACTTTTGAGTCTGTACTTCCTACTTTTTTTTTAATTGTGTTGTATAAAACAGTTTTTCCCGTACTGATTTTAGTGAAATGCAAATGATAAATCGATTAACGTTTTTAATCTAAACTATTACACTTTTGGGCTTTTATTCATAATTTTTTTAACCCGTTTCGTCCTGAAATGCCGTAAATTTTAACTTCTTTTCATCATTGTATTTTTTCTCGAACTTTCTAAATCCGGTTTCAGATTGACCATATCTGCCGCCATTTTTTTTACTATGGCGGTTTAAACCTAAAAAAATGGTGAATTTTGAAAAAATTCCTTCAAATAATCGTATTTTTGAACAGGAAATCGTGTTCGGAACAAGCTAAGTCTCTGTATCTGGTGGAGTAATTAGTTACACTCAAAGATAGGATGGTTATTAATTCTCCATTCAAAATGGCGGTTCTCAGTCAAAATTTTGTTGAAAAATTTCTGGACGATGTAACTCAAAAGCGACGAGCTTTTTAAAAAAAACGTGAGAATGAAAAGTTCTTAGAATTCATTGACAAATATAGTGGAATTTTTTCAGATTTTTTAAATGAAGTTTTGAGAATTTTTTTTTCAAAATTTTTATAAAAATTGTAATTTATTTACGAAAAATTCCGAACAAAATTTAGTGCATTCTCTGATAAATTCTAAGAGTTTTTTGTTATTTGTAATTGTTTCCAAAAGTTGATAGTTTTCGAGGAAATGAATTTCAAATATTATAGTTTAAGAGTTTTCTTTTTCGAAAACTATCAACTTTTGGAAAAAAATGCATAGAATAAAAACTCTTAGAATTCATCAGAGAATGCACTAAATTTTGTTCAGAATTTTTCGAAAAAAAAAATTACAATTTTGAAAAGAATTTTGAAAAAAAATTTTCAAAAATTCATTTAAAAAATCTGAAAAAAAATCCACTATATTTCTTGGCGAATTCTAAGAATTTTTTATTCTTAGCATTTTTTAAAACAAGCTCATAATTATCCAGTTAGAGCGTCCAGAAATTTTTCAACAAAATGTTCACTGAGGTCCGCCGTTTTGAAGCCACCATTTTGAATGGTGAATTAATAACCATCCTATCTTTTAGTATAACTATTTACTCCACCAGATACAGAGATTCAGCTTGATTGGAACACGGTTTCCTGTTCAAAAATAACATTTTTTGAACAAATTTTTGCAAAATTCACGATTTTTTTATGTTTAAACCGCCATAGTAAAAAAATGGCGGCAGACATGGTCAATCTGAAACCGGATTTAGAAAGTTCGAGAAAAAATACAATAGGTATAGTTATATCAAAACGATTGAGTGACTTTCTTTATGAGAAAGCACCTAATGAAAAGAAGTCAAAATTTAGGGCATTTCAGGACGAAATGGGTTAAGCTCCAAATTGAACATAAACTGTAAATTCGTCAAAGACGTCTTGAAAATGTCGAAAAGTTCTCTGAAAGATATTAGATGTCTTCACCTAACAATTTCGGATATCCTTTATATCTCGGCGCATCGAATCTGTAAAAAGTTCGGGTTTCATTTTTTGTCATAAATCAGTAATGATCCAAAAAATTCTACCTTTGACAAAAATTTGCATAAATCTCTAGATTGTACACGTGAGTTTCTGTTTTCAAGGGTATAAATATGTGAAGAAAAAATAAAAAAATGTGAAGTATGGCACCATCTAGGAAGTCGATCTGAAGCTCTCGAAAATTACTCAAAAACGATTCAAAAAATGCAATTAACATTATTCGTTCAGCTTAAGGCATTATAATAATTAATTTACATGCGAATACTTTAAGGTATTTTTACATTTTATACACTCGAATATAAAAAAAAATAACGCAAGCAAAAAAAAAAAGAAAACAACTTTTCCCAGCGGAGAATCGAACCCGGGTCCTTTACGTAGTACGCTAACGCCTTAACCACTGCGCAACAGTACGCATGTAAAAGAGTGTGAAAACAACAAAATAATTAAGCGTTCTCATAAAATATTGTAAACACAGCATAATGTAATAATTTCACCAAAAAAACTGATGTTTTTTTTTTCTAGTAAATCTAATAGATTTTGTATTGTGCTAAAAATTTCTTCAGACCAAAAGAACATTGAACACGCATGTCACATAAAATATTATGAATAACACAGTTTCTCTTTTGCACTTTATGATTCATTTTACAAAAATGAGTATTTTCGTCCATGTTAGTGATGAATTTTTATAAAACTATGCAGCAACTATATGGATTTCATTGACATGGCATTGATTAAAAATAATCATTTATTGTCGAACCTATAGTTGACAAATATTGTTATTTTGGTTTTATTCTGGTATTATGGCAAGAAATCTTTATTGCCTGTTCATCTTTCTAATTACGGATAAAATACGGTAACCGCCTGACCTAGTTAATTTAATTACTTTTGTCTTATAATGAGCAGTAATAGGATTTAATGGTTGTTCACTTAGTAAAACTTTCGCGGCAATGCGGTTCAAACGGTTAAACAGCAGTTTCGTTATCAACAATTAACTAATTGTCCCAACGTCGACTTTTATCTACGTGTGTCAACTGAATCGATTGTGACGCAATTGATGGGTTTTGTAATTGTTTGTTTATTTTTGTTTATTCCATTAATCCTTCAAAGGACGTTTTATACGATTCTCCCAATTTATTTGAAAATTCTTACGCGAGGATTACCGAGATCGCCGATATAAATAAGAAATTGACGTTCAAAATGGCGACTAAAACTTCAAATCCACTATAATGAATTAAAATTTCTATGACGATTAGAAATCAGAGACTAAAAAAATCCACAAATTCGGTGCTTCATTTACTTTTATTATTAAATTTGAAAATACGAGTTTAAATTCATCATCAGTGATCAAAAAACCTGTTTTTGTTTGAAATGTTTATCACATGACCATTAAATATTAAAAATGACACCAATACAGACAAATTTTGAAGTAGGCAGCCACAGTTAGCGCCGAACACGAGAATCCAATGGCGTAGGACATGATGGGCCCCGCTAAAGAATTTGTATAATATTTGCGTAAATAAGCAAAAGGATATGATTAATCGGTTCGTATTTTTTCCAGGATGCTCTTTGGGTTCTCTACCAAGGATTAAAAGAGATTCCTAAATGGTGCGAGTCCATTTTGAAATTCTAAAGCGTAATTAATCATACATTTTCCAATAATTCTCTATTATTAATAGCAGGAATCAAATCGATTCCAATTTCTTTGTGAGTGCTTTTTGAGGTCCCCAGAAAAGATTAGAAGAGATTCCAGACTAGGATGCGGCCAGTTTGAAATAATTGAAACGTATGTCCTACGCCCTTGGATTCACATGTTTGGCTAAATCTGGGTGCGAGTTTCGGTCTCATAGAAAAATAATTTTATGTGATTGTAATTATTTTAAAAAGTGGAGTCTAAAAATACTGATTTATTTAACTTTAGAGTTGCACACTCGGAAACTGTCCATTATTAAACTTTGGGGCCGTTGAAATTTGATCAGAACCGAATTTACTACATCAAAAACTTATACCCAACTAACTTGAAGTTTACCGAGAGTTTTTTGGTAGCGCTGAAACTAAAAAATACTAAATATATAAAGAAGTGAAACCTTTAAACGCTCAGTTTATTGATGACTTTAAATTAAAACGTTCGTTCAACTCCATTACTTTCTGCGAGTCTTATAAATCGTAAAAGATTAAAGTTTATATCTGCATTCGAATATTTATGTAACAAGCGGGAAAGTTATAAAATTGCGCCTCCTATTAGAACGTCACGAGCCTAAGACCGCGGGTCGACGTACGTTGCAAAATAATATCGCGCTATTTATTGCGACCGGGAAATGATTGATAAGCGTGCAATGGCTGCCAGAGTGACGTTCGTATCCCAAAGCTGTAAACGTATGCAAACTCGAAAAATTTTTATTTTTTCAAAATTAATGAATTTGGTGGGGTGAAAAACCACTCGCATGGAGTGAAAATTAAGACACACTTTTCTGGAGTAAATACTTAAATAAGAAAAAATCTCACTCTTGAAGGAATAAAAATTAACTCTCTAGTCTCTATTTTTACTTTCTATGGAGTCGTTTTTTTAAACGTTTCCTCATTAGTTATTTCGTTGTCTAAAGTATATCATTAATGCATTTTGAGTAGCACTACAATATACATTTTACGCACGGGCGTAGGATTTATCCACTATTGTTTTATGCCCTAGTTCGGGAATTAGTGGTTTTGCGCCCTAGTACAGGAATAAACAATTTGCGTACGCGATTAGGAAAAATATTGGTCTGGGTACATTACCATGGACATAACGTCGAACTGAGAAGAATCGATCTCTATTCGAAAACGATTGTTCTTCCTTAGGAAGATCATATACTCCGGTCCGTTAAACACGATCTGTTTTACCGACCGAAAAATAATAACTGGTCCATGAATAAAAGATTAAAGGGGATGCTTTCGAAAAATCTTGAACATTGATGATGCCCAAGAGCGGAACGGTGTCGTGTATGCAAATCGCACTCTCGCCGCACGATTCGCTCGTCATATTTGCGGCGATTTACTCGCTCGGGCGTATACACCTCGTTAATTAAACGTAGCTGATGTCTTTTACGTGCACGAACGTTTTCAGCGGATCGAAACTAAAAGGAGACTTTTTTAAGCGTTTTTTGCGCCTCGCTCGCCAAGAGTCTAGTGAACTCGAGGCTGAGGTTGCTGCTTACATAGTGTTTTTTATTTTTGTCAGTATTCGAAATTAATAAAAGAAATTGATTTCATTTTTGGTTATTTATAACACTACGAGCGCTTTGACCGGTTTACCGCCCTAGGGCGTAATATAAGGAAGAATCGACGTCTGCACCCGGTCTACGAACCACTGGTTGGAATGAAAATCATGATTTATAAAGTAACCAAACGAATTTGTACTTTGACAATTAAAAATGGCGAATCTAATATGGTGTTTAATTTTTCAAGCAGATTGACGTGAAACAAATGTTTTTTGGGATTGCTGACTGGGAATCTGCAATCATGTTTTCCAATTTATAATAGTCATTGTTCCCTGTTTTTTTGAATCATCTTAGATTTTTAATAATCAGCGTCAGATTTACCTTTAGGGTTCCGTAAACACTCAAAACATTTATGTTGTATATTATTTTTACGCAGAAAATGTTTTCTTCATTTAGAACAGTACTGGCGCGATCTTGTCGCTAAATTATTCTATAGAAATCTATTTCAAGAAATTAATAACTTCATTTGAGGTAAACAGGAAATGTAAAAATTGACTTCGATATAGTTTCCGGCTCATGTTTTGAAATATGAAAATGATGTATAAATTGTACAAAGTATTTGTGTATTGATAAAAAAAGTTGATGAAGATGTCAGGGTGTAAAGCAGGAAGTATGCTCGTTCGTGTTGTCTAAACGATATAGAGTAAAAAAATGTCCATAAATTGAAAATAACTTTTTTATTTCATTACTGTAACTGGATCGCAACTGGTTAGAGAAGAAGAAAATATAAACGAGTAAATAGTAAATGAAGTGAAGAATACTTGAAAAACTCGTAAGTTTCCCATATCGGTGAAAAATTGCTCATTGTATCGAAATAACGATTCCATTAGCAGTCGCCAATTCAAATTAATTGTATAGGAAAGTGTTCCTTTTTGCGTTATAGAAAAAGAAAACGTTCTCATTATTAACCCGTGATACTTACTATGTCTATAACCTGAATAAATTGAATCTAAAAAAGAAAAGTAACGCAACTTTTACTCGCGACAATTTTCTAGGGGAATTGCCTACGGGATATTACAAATTACAATGGCGCTTAGTCGTTGCGATATTGTTAAAATCTGAAGGAAAGTATTCTTCTATTGTGAAACAAAAATAATAGAAATTAAACGACTGACATAAACCAATTAATGATAAAACAATTTTAATAAAGAAAAGGAATCTATCTATTTTTCTGAAAACAATAAGTGATGTTAGAACAAAATAAACCTTGATATTCGGTTTATTTTTTTCCGTGTACGTAAATTGCCAAATATTTTGATTATATTAGAAAAGTGTTTCTATTTTTAATAAATTTTAGTTAAATTAATAAAAAGTTTTCTGAATTTAAGTCAATATTTATTTTATTTTAAGTAAAATTAAAAAAATGTAATTTTGGACCACCATATCGGATCCGCCATTTTAAATTTTTTATAAGTAATGTGAAAGTAGAACTCGGAGACCCCAAAAATGTATGAGTACTAAGTTTTATCAAAATTGGATAATTTTTAAAGATTTGGTACACTAAGCTAACATTTTACAAAAAAAACCTAGTCGCCATTTTTGGGCAACCATCATTAATTTCTCATATGTCATTACGAATATTTATAACTGAGACATTAAAGACGCGATATTTTAAGGCTTTGATCCAATGACTTTTCTTGTTTCACATGAAAATATTGATTAACAAATTTTTGCCAAGGAAAAAGAAAAAAAGGAAAAAAAATTTGTTTGTGAATAATTGTTTATAACTTTTTATACATTTATTGTACGGCGAGAGTGTTTTGTCTCAAATTTTGTGAATTGGTTCTTAATGTCAAGAAATCTTTCGAAATTTCTTGGGCGTTAATGGGTTAATACAAAAATATACCTGTACGATTAGGAAAAAAAAGTTTAAATGTTTGTCCTCAACATTCAAACATTTGTTGAGTATCTTTCCTTACAATAATTATAATATTTTCTAATCATTGAAGTTTTTAAGACTGTGCTTGACTAAATAATACACGAACAATGTTAAATCAGAAAATTTTTGTATAAACAATAAAAAATTGGATAATGAAAAATCTGACAAAATGATTCCTTTCATTTATTAAATAAGAAAAATGATTGACAAATTATATACCGATTACAAGAAATATTAATATAAACCTAAAAAAATAAGGAAAAAAAACTTCATTAACGGATTTATTTCAAGCAAAGGAAGTATTTCTTTATTCCTTTTCATAATAATAATAATAACAATGTAATTTATACACATAATGATTCTTAAGAGTCTCTATGAATAAAATTTCGAAATAACATATTGCATGGATTAGCAAGTCTTACACGGCATTTATAATATATTCGTACCACCTTAAGTAGCTCTCAGTATTCTTTATGTAAAGGGGGAAGTATAACGTAAGGTCTTAAGAAACGAATCTAATCTTAAATCTATATCCTTGGCCTTTTCTCCTGAGCATATTATCTCTTGTATATTACAAAAATTAGTGAGACTTGAAAGTTTTTCTTGTCGAGTCTCGTTTCTAAATACAAATAATTCGTTCCATTCTTTTAATATAAGTATACCAAGTGTTTGTTTTTTATAATTAGGTTAAATTATGTAGTAAAACGCAGAGTTAAATACCTTTGACACAAATATGAAAAGATAAAATATATAGAATTTTAAGATTTTTCGTAAGTATAGTGTAAAGTAACATTTTTTAGAATTTATTAATATATTGCAATAAAGTTTTGAATATCCGGTATATTTTCTCTTTAAAATTCTTGTATTGAGAATTTACTTTTAATAGAGTGAACATTGAGTCACTCTACTGAAAGAGTGAATTCGAACTCGGTCTGGATTAAAAATTCATTCTTAAAGAGTGCGAATTTACTATACATTTTCGCTAACAATTTTGCAAAGAAAAATTTATTTAGTGACGACGACTATGTCCAGTTCGCTGTAGCTAGTTTTTTGCGACCCTTATAAAGTTACTAATTTATAATTTAGTAAGAATAGTTTGCAATTAAATTAAATATTCAAAAAGAACAAATTTTATGCAGGTCGGAATTTTATAAATAATAATAATAATTTGAATTTGGGCAGTTGATGGCATGTAATAGCAAATGGTGGTAGTTGCAGTAGTTAAAAACTTCTTTTCAGAATTTTTTATAAATAAACTTTGTTTTTTGAAACTACAATTCTCAAAATATCATTAAAATATTTTGAAAAAATTCCACTATATTTCTCTATGATTTCTAAGGACTCTTTATTCTTAACATTTTTAAAGACATTTTCATTGTTGACGCCATTTTGAGGTCGTTAGAATAATGTGGGGTATAAAAGTAAAATTAAGAAAAAGTAAAAATTCAACATGGCGGCTTCAATATGGCGGCTTAAATATAGGAAAACTATATTTTTCTGATTTACGACATTCTAATCTCAGAAACCTTCCTCAAACTCATTTCAAATACAGTAGGGCCAAAAATGGCGGCGGTCTCCCTTATTCTCTACTTCCCTTTTACCCCCACTCTTAGAGTTCGACGTTCGACAACGGTTCAAAATTCGCTCAGCCGCGAAGGTTAGGTTAGGACGCAGTGGAGGAGGGAAGCCGACCGAAGGGGAATATATGCAATAAGAGATCCTAAATCCAGAGAATAAGAGATGTCTAGAGAATAAGGGAGGATTCAATAAGGGAGACCCTACTGTACATTATTTCTATATCCAATATGTGTAGAAGTCATAAAAATATACCTGTATCGGGAACAAGAAGACGTATTCCGTAGAAAACTTGAAAAATTACAGTTTTTTAGAGACAATACAACATTGCCATAGAATTCGCCGATTTATCCGTAGAAAACTGTAATTTTAGTGATTAAAAGATACAGCGTTGAAAGTTAAAAAAAAATAATGGCCTTCCTGTCCGAAAAGGGTTAAACTCATATTAAAAATAAAAAAACATGAAAATAAATCGGAAAATACTGTATTTTTTTTTTGTAGGAAGATCACAATGTCCCTTTAATAACAAGAACAAAGACATTCGAACATTCGTGTTTAAATAACAATACACGAACTGGCGTAGAGGTGTGTTTGCGCGTAATTGCAGGCGCATGCACAAAGAACTAAAACACACGTACGTCGAAACCTGGAGGCAATATAACTCATATAAGTGAACTTTTATCTTCTCTGCGCCAGTAGAGGCGAACAATTCGAGACGGATATATACGGCACTTTTTACGCTCATAACGGACCCGAAAAAAATCGTAAACCACTCGAAGTGTCTTTTTTACGTCGTTCATTCGGTTTTGCGGCGCGTAAAGAAAAAATAAATGAAAAAAAAAATAAGAGTTCTAGCTCTTTCAGCCCGAACGAAAGCCATCGCTCACATTTTACCGCCGGTGGGCGTTAAAAACAGTTCGAACGTCGAACTGCATATTAATTTGATGAAATATTTCAAAAGCCGCGTATTTCAGACTCATGCGAAGCGCGGAGATTGTACTATGTACTTAGGCTCGGTGCATTTTCTCACACCAGTCTCTGTTAAAGTCCTATTTTCTTACGACTCGTTCTCCATTTTCCACGCTCTTAATTCCATTAGAATCGAGCCTGACGCCTATCTAGTTTCAGCGAAAAGCGAAAATTTTTAGCCGACCTCGTCAGGAGAGAAAACTCACTCTTGTTTCGAGCGAAAACTGTTCGATTTAGGGTGGGATCCGCTCGCCACTACACACTAATTACCCATTGTTGTCTCAAGTTTTCCTGTCATAAAGCAACGATTTATTACAAGCAGAGAAAAACAAGGTTTAGCCAATTTACTGAAAGTCATTCAATGTCGAAGAAAGGTGTAATTATCATGAAAAATAAGTCCTCAAAAAATACCGTAGAACTCTTTTTGAAAACAATAATGAAGAACGTATTAAATTAATAATCGACGCTAATGTTCATACATAACTCGTAATTAAATGCAAATAGCATATGTTAAACCCGTTCATGTAACGAATAAAATGATCTATTAAATATCTGTTTCGAAACGATCCATTATTTCGCAAGAAAATTGAGCTTCTACCACTTGCGGAAAGAGCTCTCTTTCCGCGCCATCTAGTGGAGAATGAATGCGGTAGCGAATGTCCGTCAGTATCCACTGCCGAGAGGCTTTCGGACGCGGACTAAACAATACTCGAAGCCTTCCGAGAACTGTCGATCAAAAATAGACAATGAAAAAACTTGCAGTATTTTTAAGAATTTTTTTAACAATCATAATATATGTGATGTTTACAAATGAAACAAAAAATGTGGTTCAGGCAATTTTCGAAATGATGGAAAATTCTTTAGCATACAAAAATGGTTTTCTCACAATATCTTCTGAATCATTTAGTAAATTTATATGTTTGCTGTTAAAATCCAACATGACGTCTAATTGACGGTTTATAAAACCTTTTCTCGTACTTTAATTGCAGTTTTCGAGTTTTCTGCAAAAAATGGAGGAAGAGGGCTGGGTTAAGAGTTAAAATAAAAACTTATATGTCATTGAGGAAAATGAAATCCTATCGAAGGTCACGAAAGAAACAAAAAAAAATGTCGAGTTAATAAAAATAAAAAAAAAAGTTCTGTGGTTTTGCACATACACTATATCTCTTAACTTGTACGCAACAGCAAATGGGATAACCGGTCTAAAAACTGTTAAGTTAGGCAATGAAATAAATAATTATAATAATGATTTGATTAAAAACGACCTTGTCTATTTAAACACGTTTTCCACTTCGATTTTGTCGTTGAAATCTTTTTTTAGTCGTTCAACGATATAAGACGTCACATTAATTATGATATAATATATGAGCATTGCGAAACGTAGCTTGCCTTGAAAAAAAATTCATTTTTTGACGTTAAAATATTTTTATAAGAATCTACTTAAGTTAATAAATAATATTGGACAATGCGTAGGATACATTTATTACTTACTCCTGCAGAAAATATTTGTTCATGTATGAAAGTTTCCTTAATGATTTTAGTTGCGACTTTAATATGTTCCGTTAGCCGTACTGAAATAACGATAAGTGAAAACTTAAATATAATAAAGTGCTAAATATAACTCAGAAATGTAAATTACAAAAAATGTTTATCAAATCAATTATAACTGCACCTGCTGCCGAACGACAAGCAGATGATATGCATTGCATTTTTATAACGGTGACGTAATGTTTGAAGTAATCTACGAAAGTTATTAAGTTTATAAGAGCCGACTTTGACACTTGCGAGTTAAGTGGCCATCTAGTGGCCGTTTGGTGTCTTGCTAATGAAATTCGTGGAATTGGCAGGATACTTTCATACTGGTTAGCAAAAATATAATAAATGCGTTGACACATTGACAATTGATACAAATAAAAAAAAATGAAAATAGGTTAGGATACGTTATAAAATGTATTCATTACTACTATCGAGTTAAGCAGCCACCTAGCGGTCATTCGAGAAAGCAACGTTGTCCTTTTCGGTATATCAGATAATAAATAAAGCGATAAATTTTCTTATTTTGAACCCGTTACGTTTTGCGATCTGATGCATCTTAACATCAGCCTCCTTTTTTTTAAGACCCAATGATTACTTCGAAATTCGTTTCCCGTTTTTTATGTACTTATGTAATTGACATCATCGAACGGTTCTCGTCAATAAAGGAATTCTTTCGATGCTTTCACGCGTACCTTACGTTAGTTTATGCATGTAATTTACGTCGGCATAAAAGGGTATCTTCTGGCACTTCACGGTGCGTGGACATTCTCACAAATTTTGCGGGGATATTTTTTCGAAGCAAAAATATTTTCTTCAAGGCATTCTATAGAACGTCGTCTGGTGGTCGATGATCCGTTTCGCAAGTCTCGTGATTTGCAAGTAAAAGCTGAACCACTTTGCCAGGATTCCAAAGTCGTCTCTCTCGACTGGACCCATCTTCTCTGGTTTATATATTTCGCCATCTAGGTTCGTGTTGCTTCCTTATTTTTACCTGAGAGCTACCTGCTTTCTTACTTATATATATATAGATGATCCAGGTCGTCCTGTTGGCTTTACGTGATTTCCTTGGTGAACGAATCGAAAGACTATCGCTACTATTATTTCACGGCGAAAGGATCGGTCATTGTTCGAACCTTTTGCCAGATCTCTCCCACGTAAATCACAGATCGGTAGGCAGAGATTTTAATTATCGATTTGCGAGTTTACACGAGTTTCAAATCAGTCTAGGATTCCTCTTTTTAATACGAGTAATATAAGATTGATTACTTGAATGAGTTAATCGAGGTTAAAAGAAAAAGTGTCCTGCATTACATTAGGATTTTAGCGAATGAACAATTAACAAATCATGATTTGACGCCACTTCATAGTGAATTGGATGTTTCATAAACGATCAATAACGACATTTGTATATTATTATACCTAGTAGTCGTATGGTCCAGACCCCCCTCCCCCCTTCCTTCCCATCTCGAACATTACGTACTTCATGGATGGTATCTTCCCACGAAATAATAATTTTTAAAATCGGATCCAAATGTTCTTGACCAGTGCTCAATCTGATCCAACAATTTTTTTGGCCATTGTAAATATTTGGGCAATCCTTATATTGTATCGTTTATTTATTCATAAGAAAGAATTTCCGTTAGTCAGGGCGCAACTTTACTGAACAATGCTGAAATCCTTCTTGTAGTATACAATTAATTTTAAATTCCAATTTGTGGGAAGCATAGAAGTAATTAATGCATTCAAACTTATGAACATTGTGGTTACACAGATGCAATATAAATGCGATGAAACGAAACCAAAACATCTGTGGTTTCCGCCAAGAAATATGTTGACGAAGGTGAATGCGAATAGGGCATTTGTACGGGATAAAAATAATTAACGGAATTCATCCTGATAAGAAACTTATGTTGGGAAATAGTAATAAAAGCGAACGGGATTATTACTGACGGTTGTTGAAAACGATGCTGCGGCGTCGGTGGTGGTGATCCCGCTTAATGACAATCCGGTTTCCTTTGAGCCGGATGCGTTCAAACTGTACATAAAATTGGTATTGATAAAAAACAAAAAAAAAATAGATGAGTGTAGCAATAAAGTAAGGTAGGCATAAAATTAACGCCGAAATAAAAAGATAGGCGCTAGAGTTAATGTCTGATTTTAAAACGAGGTGCTCCGAAATAAACGAATGATTAAGTAAGTGATAATGATGGTATAGTAAATAGTAGTGAAATAGATCAGAAATGACTCTGCAGTCGATTTAATCAAATCTGATCTTTGCAGAATTGATTTCCTGAAAGCATTGCAATAATTCGTTTACAATTATCAGAGTTCAAAAAACTTTGAAGATCGTTGTTCAAACACAATGGAAGAGTTCCGTAAAAGCAATAAAATGAAGAAAAATAACAATTGGAATAGATTTTATAAGATAATGTTAATTCACAATTATTACATAATTGCATCTGGCTGTATTTACGTCCCAGTATATTTGCCCGGTTCTGTTTTTGTTATTGAATTCTTTTTTTTATAAAATTGAACCTTTATAAAAGCGAATTTGAAGAAGAAAGACAATGTATAATTAATTTTGGTCGGTTAAATAAGTAATACTTTAATATATCTGATTTTTTTAACATTTCTTAGATTATAATGATTTAATTTGTCATCACAAGGAAATTGCTAAAAAACAAAAAATATTACATTTTTACCGTAAATACGATTTATTGAAATTGTTTATTTTGGTATAGTTCGGTTCTTTTAATATACTGAGTATGACAAAAATAGTAAATATACCTTGACCTTAAAAATTGGTATTCTAAGGTCGAATGACCCTGGGATCTTTCTTTCAAGGTCAAATCATGGTTCTTTGCTGCTCAACCCTTTCCGACGCACATTTTTTAGAACAATTGGTATACAGATTTTTTGGAGGTCATTTTGAAATTCAAAATGGCGGACCAATACGAACTGTGAACTCCGATACTCTTTTTGTTTTCTTTTAAACAGTTGCGCATCGCGACCCCCCCCCTCCCCCAAATCCTATTTTCTAGAGGTTTAGGAAATTGTTTAATATTTTGTGAGTAATTTTAATTAGTAAATAACTATATTCGGTTTTCTACGTACACGGGATTAAAATAAAAGTCCTGGTAAAAAAACAGTAAGTTGGATCTCGTTGATTTCTTTTTTTTTTAGAATTTGTTGTTTTTTACCCATCGATATTTCGAAATAATGCGTTTGATAACAAAGTTTTGTTAGCTATAATTTTTTGAGATTTTTGTTGAGTAACGAAAGTTTCAAAAAATTGTTTTGAATTACATAAAATACAGCTTACGATATTTGTGAGTAAAATGCACATTTTTACGAAAGAAAAGGTTAGTTTAAGTGTATAAATTGTACAATTGGTTTGAACAAGTGGATTTTCAAGTATTAAAATAAAAGAAAGTTTTAAAATAAATATTTTTGTTAGATTTTTAATGATTTTTGTAAAAATATCGTATTTTTACTACTTTTTTACTCAATTAATTCAAATTTTTAGAAGATTTTTGCGTTTGCACTGACTTCTAATGAACGTTATCGGTGGACCCGATATTTCTACGAAAGAGTTGAGGAGGAAACATGTTTTTTACGACATAGTGGATACAAAATGGCAGCCGCAATGACAATTTTTTTTACAAAACAACAGACTTTAGAGAAAATTTTTTTAGAATAAAAATATCTAAGAATTGGCTAAAGAATATCTTTGTGCAATTTTTGGTTTTTCACAAAAATTTGTTTGAACAAAATTTGTTAAAAATTTGGGTAATCTTTTTACATTGGACGAACGTGTTTTCCCAAAAAGGGAGTACTGCGAAAAAAAATCATTTCGAGAATTCATTTAAGACACTCCTCCCTGCATATCCGACAACGCAAACTACAACATTCCAGCTTGCAAAATAATCTATTCAAACGTCGAATGTGGTGAGAATTTATTCACACCATAAATCGCTAATCGCGACAGTTTAAACGAATGACACGTACAACAAAATGAAGTCCAAAGAAATTAATGGGATATAATAATGTTCACCTACGAAACAGAGCCATTAAAAAGCACAAACAAAAAAAATCGACAGATAATTCAGACAGCGAGATGTATTTTCTCGACATAACATTACGTAATGGGCAGAAAAGGGTTATTTTCTCGCGGAGTTAATTTATTTACGAGACGGTCGATCACTATTAGAATTAAGTTAGAAGGGGGCTGGAAATTTTTTTTTTAATTTTCGCAAAACCTCGAGTGCAGGTCGAGAAATCTCGAGGTGCCATCGACACTAGGCTAATTAAAAGATCCGCGAGCGTGTAGATATCTCTAAGCTAGCAACGCTCGATTTATTTCAGGCCTCCTTAGTAAGTATCGGCGACTAAGGCCGAAGATAGCCGAGCGAGACGTAACGGTTGCGAATTTAAGCGCGATCACTCGATAGAGCGCGAAATTCCAGTTATTATTCGCGTGCCATATGGTCGCGTATAATTCACGTGCCAAGATAATGCGGCCATTGGCCGCGCGAGCTTCGGGAGGGTGACGAGGGAGGGCGAATTTTTGCGTTTTCGAAACCAAATGTATACGAGGCCTTGATGGTTGCGGTAGTCTCTAGAGGCACTGACCGGCGCTTATCCCGTGGACGCATAGCGGTTGTTTACCTTCGCGACGACACGTACGGATTTTTTGGACGGTTATTACACTGTAGAACTGCATATTTCAGTGTTTGAGAGCGGAAATCGGATTTTTTCATTTTTTTTTTTTTAAAAATGATATTTTTTACAGAGGAAAATTTTGTTTACAATTTTATGAGATTAATTAGCCTGGAAAAGTGAAAGGTCGTTGATCGGGTTTAGGAATTTTATTTGTAAAGAGTAAAAACTGCTATATCACTAGTAAAATTCAAGTAAATTTAAGGGATTATACTCGGTTATACTGCAGAAAATTACGGTATTTTTTTCATAATGTTTTTTAGAAACATAAAAGAACCCTTTCTTTTAAATACGTTTCATGGCTCAAACAGGAAACACGTGGAGATACTTAAATTACGTCCAAATGTTTGTAAAAAAAGAAATATGATCCACTTTTTGAACTTCAGTGCTGTATTAGATTGGTAGCACGTCTTCACGGACAAATAATCACACGAGAAAATATCACGG
Source organism: Trichopria drosophilae (assembly GCA_030407085.1). Classification (NCBI taxonomy): domain Eukaryota; kingdom Metazoa; phylum Arthropoda; class Insecta; order Hymenoptera; family Diapriidae; genus Trichopria; species Trichopria drosophilae. The sequence continues at coordinate 114,190,659 of CM059585.1, read as the reverse complement.
ACATTTGATCACATGTCAAATTATCACAATGACAAAATATCACATTAATAAAATATCACACAATTAAAAATTTTCCCGTACAGCCATATTCATTTATGCATTATCAGAAGTAAGCGGAATTCTGACTGGTTAGGTTAAGTTAGTTTTAGGACAAGCATATGCTTTTAGATATTATTAGAAGTGGGCAAAATTCTGAGTAGTTAGGTTAGGTTAGTTTCATGACGTTGCCATTTCTGTGTCTCCCCCATTTTAGTATACGAATCTTTATCTAAAATAATTCGCAACAATAACCAGGGTCAAATAGTCTGATGCCAAAAACGGCGGAGCCAAAATATCCTGGGCCAAACTAGGGGGACCAAAATGTCCTAACCCCAAAATGACGGCGACAAAAGAATAACATGAATTTCCGTGTGCAACGTTCAAATTTGTTTGGACTGGTTTTTTGTCCAATGATATTTTTGTTTATGGTTATCCATGTGATATTTTGTCGTGCGATCAATTGTCGTGTTATATTCTATCGTGTGATTAGTTGTCATGTGAAATAAAGACGTGGAGCCATTAGATTTATGGCCAACAAAAAAATCTGCACTTAATGTTTCTTACGTGCAAAAGTCTGCTCTTTCATTCTGCTAAAAAATTGGTCCAAAACTCGTTCAAAAAAATATACAACTGGTGTTTTAAAAAAATGTGTTTTTTTTTGTTTGTTTTAAATCTGCAATTTACACTCAGAAACAGCAATGCAAAGTACACGAAAACGCAAAATATCGGGTTCAAAATGGTTCCACAATTTTTCAAAATTTCAAAATGGAGACTTGTAAATGGCGCTAAAATCACTGATTTTGTGTATTATTTCTTTATTAGCCAACCAATAAAAGTTTCTTAATCGGCAATTGCTCCACAACTCCAAATTTATGTTGGGTTCGCTGATTAATAATATGAGGTCACATTGTGGAAATTTAAAACGGCATAAAATGCTAATTTAGAAACTGCTATCCGTTTGCTAAAAAACAAACAATAGACAAAATAATATGTTTTCGCGTCATTTCTAAGTCGCCATTTTGAAATTTTGAAAATTGGCGATTACTATTTTACAGTTAAATATATTGGATATTTAAAAAAAAATTATTTCAAAATTCCGCGATTTAAAAAAAAAGAAACGAGTTGTATCTTATATGAAACTAGATTAAGGACAATTCTTAAGACAGAATCTGAACGTGCAGATTTTTGCACATACGTTTTTCTTTTTTGTTTTAAAAAGAGAAATTGCAAGGTTTGAGATAAGCTCATGACTCCTCGGAAAATATTTGGGGACGCTGATAACGAATACAAAGCTAGTTCTACAAATTTCATAATGGCCAAACCAATAAACTGGGAAATTTTAGTTTGCTATATTACATCCGCCATTTTAGTTTTGAAAAAACCAGCATCGGATTTGTAATCAGCGACCCCAGATGACCAAATATTAAGATTTAATTCAATACAGTTAATTTTAAAAAATTGGACCCCCATGGAATCGCCATTTTGAATTTGATAATTTTTACTATAGAATTATATTCGACGATCTCGGAAACATAAGAACAGTATGTTTTGGTTAATTTTGATTTTACAAACAGTAAAGGAAGTCGTAATGTGGTGTTACAACAAAACATGTGACATTTTTAATTATGATTTTACAGTGTGCAATGTCGAATGCCAATTTCATTTAACTGTAAGATATATAAAATAAATAGAAATTATATGGATATTTTTATGTCTATTCTAATAAGAATTTATTATTTTTTGTTGCAGGTAAATTTCAATTCCCGGATTACCTACATCCAGCCCCAAAATCGTAAAGTATCGCATGACTCTTTCTATATTTTGTTTACTACCTTAACCTTTTTTGTATTTTTTATTTTTTAATAAAAATTAAATATAACTATGCTCATCAATCGTATAAATAAAATGAAAATAATATGTATTCCTTATGCTCAGCAAATCGCGATAGAATTATGAAAATATATATTACTTAGTATTTTTTAATTTTGATTAGCAATGTATTTATTTGCGAAATTATGAAATTATTAAAGAAAAAGCAATGAATTAAAAAATAAATTTAAAAATGTTATAAACGCGTCTTCAATAAAGTAATTAAACTATTTTTTACCGTACTTTCGAACATTTTTTGCGTTTTGGGTCGCGTTCAATTTATACTTGTCTTGTACCTCGTCTTTCATGCCATAAAAATTAATTTCGACCGAATAACTAGTGAAAGAATTTGTATCATAAATTAAAGAAGTAATTTATAAATGAAGTTATAAAGGCGAATAATTTTCGACCGAGTTTCGTTAATTTATATGTTAATTGTATTTGAAAATTCGTTTCACCATTAATTTCCTGTACACGGGGATTGCCTATGGAACGTGCAATTTTAAATCAGCAACGCGTTACAAGAAATCGATACGTCATTCGAGTTTTGACCTCGATCGAATTCGCATCGTTCGAATCGAATCAAGCGATAAACCGATCTCATACATTTTTTAACTTTTTAACTCTCGGCTGTCACATCTGTCGTCCTCCGTAACATGTCATACTGGGTCAATATAACCTATTTCAATTTCGACGTAGTCGCCATATTCAACAAGTGAGATCAATTTCAGATTTCATTTATTTTGAAACATTTTGTGACTGTACACGAAATTTTGGTATATTTTTAATATTATAAGTTAAATCATAAATTTCGAAAAATATACAATATAATTTAAATTGATTTATAGACGCAATTTAATGATAAGCAGATAAATAATTTGTAACTTCTATGAAAAATGTCGACTGAACTGACAGAACGTCACGGCAGAAATACCTTTTACACTGATGAAATATTGCTTAATATTTTGAAAATATTCATCCGCCATTTTGAATTTCGGAAATTCGTTGTCAGATTCGCAATTAGCAACCCCGAAAACCCCTAGATGCAAATTTTTATAAAAAATCATTCTTGGCCGTCATATTTCATCTGCCACCTTGAATTTTGAACATGTCGACAACAGATTTGTCATCAACAATCAAAAAAACTTTAATAAATAGATGTTCGAAAGAATCTTGGCAATTTAATCCGTTATGCTTGAAAAAGTAAACAATAGGAACAAATTTTCGCCATCAAGCCGCCATATTGGGTGTCGCGACTTTGAATTTTAATTCTTATGCCCGTACGTTTTGAAGTTTGCTGTCCGCGGACTTTTTTTGGTCGTTTTTTTTACATTTTTGAGTCCAGAATCTGAACTTTTTTTTTAGAAAAATGCCGAAATTTTTCAAAATCCAATTAGTTGATTTTACTTCTGCGCATGCTGTAAGAGTACGAAAGATGTCTGTGATCTCTCTTCTTTTTCTGCGCAAGCTAAATGCAACGGAAACAATTCGTATCCCCTCCACAGAGTAGTATCCAAAACAAATATAGACATCCTCAGGAATTCGTTTTTCATAGATATTTAAGTTCAGAGTGCAAAAACGACAATAGCGATTGCACAAGAAGTTAGAGGTCGTATGTTTGCTTACATCTCCAGCGTGTTACATCGGGATTCGCTAGTTTTCACGAGCTATAGTACTGTTAGGTACGTAATCTACGAAATGTAATCTACATGAGTTTTTTACGTGTAGCATATCAATAAATTGCATTGTTGATCGATTCGATAAGTTACTGTCGACTTTTAGTCTAATATATAAGATCTGTATATTAACGGAAAACTTATTGTTCATTTTATATAGGTTTATTACTTTAGAATGTATTTTACCTGTTTTCTACACCAATAGGCCTTCAGCCCCCCCCCCTGCACCCTATCGTATCTTATTTTAATATTTCCCTTTATGCTCACCATCAGTACATATTAGCAGTATAAAACAGAAAAAGAGATATATTGCCATCCTTTTCCGCGCCGTATGAGCATGATCAATTTGAAGCTGGAATATACAGTAGATCTCCCCTTATTTTAAGTTTTCGCGTCAAGGAATATGGCGGCGTCTTCCCTTATTTTAAGGTTTCCCCTCATCCACACCTTGCAGTTGCCAACAGTGTGAGACAGGGGAAACAAAGAGTTTCCTTCCTTCTCCCCGTCTATGCGCATGCTCAGACTGCATTACCTACCCAAGTCAAATGAACTGACGTCGCAGCATAGGTCGAGTGATGGGGGAACGAGTGAGGGGAACAAAAAAAATAGAGGAAGAAAAAAACTTAAAATAAGAGGAGTTAAAATAAGGAAATACCTACTGTAGCATGTATAAGAAGAAAGGTATAGCAACTTGATGGTTGCGCAGAAGCAACCAATCAGTGTTGATCTAAATTGGTCTTTCCCCTTCCCCAACATGCGCCTTCCTGTACCTCTCTTATTATATCATGATATATAGCAGGCGACAAAGTGGCGGGGGATACGACTGAAGTTGAAAAATTAAATTATAGGAGGACGAAATCTTAATACGGAAGGAACTTTAAATGAAGAGGTTTCAAATAAGGGGAGAGTATACTCTACTTCAATCATGTGTAAAAAATCCGGGAATGAGTAAGAGACTTTACTGATTCTGTGAACGATCTATGATACCCCTACCGCCATTTTCATTTCAATACAGAATAAGTAAAAAGCATTTCTGTAATAAATAATATGAACTATAAAAATATAGAACACTTGGGAATTTCCGCCGTTTGCTTACACATGTTCCGCGAAAATTAATCCCAAATTAAAGGTTCTGGTACATTTCGTTAGTTTCGGTGTAAAAAGGAAACCCTACCCCTCTCCAATCCAAATATCCTACAATTGTCCTCCCCTTATTTGAACTCCTCTTATTTTAATTGCGTCCCTTCTTTTAACTTTTTCCCCTCGTGAGTTCCCCTTCCATTCGACATGCGCTTGTAGTAGCAGTCCACGTTCCAAAGAGTGCGGACTGCTGTTTGTGCTTGCGCTTACAGGTGAAGAAGGACGACACTATATGTCTTCTCTGTTTATATTCTCTCTGCCAGTCGTGGGGATGAGGGGAAGCGTTAAATTAAGGGAAGAAGCCGCCATCTTCCTTGACTCGAATGGTTAAAGTATGGGGAGGATCACTGTACTATGTACAGTAGAACCCCGCTGGATTGGTACTTCTCGGAATCCCTTTACCTCCACTACGCCGCTCGCCGCCTCAGGGGCGTGTCTAGTTAGACATACGCATCGGTTTGGAGTTACAATAGGAAGCAGAGAGATTGTCTGTGATTGGTCATGAACATCGCGTGATTATGGCGTACAGGTGGAAGCGATGCTTCCCCTATTGCCGACAGTCCAGCGGGGTTTCCGGGGAAGACTCGGAACCGACCTTGATAATCCAGCGGGGTTCTACTGTATTCGTTTTCCTTCCCCAATGGTAACCGAAGCGATTCGATGATTACCGGATCCTTGACGATTATTGAGTAGGAGTGACGCATAAAGAGAGCAAACGATGTGGTGTGGTCTAAATATTCCCCACCATTGATTCAATCCTGGGATTCGGACAGTCAATATAACATATTAGTAAATGTACAGCGTATGCGTAATATTAAACCCCGAAGAGTAAGTTGGTCGGATGGGGTTATCGACCAGTGGAACGAACCGCCATATTGCTATCCTCAAATAATTTGTAAATTTAAAATGGCAGCCATCGCCGCTTTCCAAGGGTCCAAACTCGTTTATCCGTCGTTTCTCGTAATAATTTTTCTCGCCAGATGGATAACAACGCAGACGGAAAGTAACTCTGATCAGCTCCCTGGGGCGATTCGAATGCGCGGAACGCCGGAAACGAACCGGGGACAAAAAGCACTTAATTCGCGATTACCGACCGTGTCGGCATTCGCAGGATTCGCGCGCGGCTCGCCGCTCATCTATTAATAGAGGGAATTCGCGAAAGGTAATAAAGCCGATTTATATACAGATGCGTGCTCGCGCATTGCCATCGGTGCAGCGTAGGGTCGCAATTCGTTAACCGCCTTAATGGCGATTACGTGTTGCTGTATTACGCAAGCCACTTTGTGGAACACGTGCTCGCTAGTATGCGAGTGACATTTGCACGGGATAAAGTTCGCCGGTCGATCGAGGGATCGATAGATCGAAAGGTCCCGTCGCATCTCGATCGCCGAGAGCCTATCGGCAGGAAGCAAATTCAATTAGGACGTAAGAAGGGGGTCTTAACCCAGTGACATTTGCGCCGCGTTCGCAGAAAAGAAACGAGGATTAATGTACGAGTTACTTTAACAAGGTGCAGAAGTAACGCGTCGCGGACACTCAAAGAGATATGTAGTCTTGTCTATAGATACGTTTAAGAAATTAAGGTCTTTTTAGGAAGAGAAGACGTTTTTAGGACTCGAGATATGTTTAACCTGAAATTTTTGACATGAATTAAGTACTTGTAGCATATCCTTGGGGTCCAACAAAGCTTTTGTTGTATATTTTTTTTTTTAGCTTTTTTATGTATAATATCATGTCCATAGCACGAAATCAACAGAAATAATGAAGAAAAGGATTCTAAAGAATATTGTATTAATTTGAAAAGAAAATTAAAAAAGGTATGGTATTATTACTGAAGAGAACTTACATCATGGAAAATGCCTGATATTTTCTTTAATTTTTCCTTCCTATTTATGTATTTTTATTAATACCTTTTTTCGAACATGTTTTTTAAGCTTTACACAGCAAAGCATTTCAACATTTCATCTTCATTTTTTCAGTCATATAATTTCGCTGAAAATAGCGTTTGTGGGAGACGTAGGAGCTGCCACACATATATATGTCACGGAAATGGCCGATTACGATGTTTGCTCGAAACGATATCTGGCAACAATTATCGATTTACGTTTCGAGTTATGCTGAAAGCGCGAATTTACGAAATTTATGGGCGACCCGATAAAAAAGGCAATAATTGAGATTAATAGCCCAAGGAGGCCGAAATGCACCATGTTCAGCACGAGGAATTAATATTCGCGCTAAGTCTAATGATCGATAATGGATTATAATTGCTTTATGCAATAATCGAGTCGTATACTAATGGGTGAATAAAGTTGTCCGCTATAGATAATACATGGGCACAAGGCGTTCCATAATCCATATACTATATCACTTTTTTGGTGACTTCAATAGCAACATAAACATGGATTACTCATAACGTTACGTCAAATATATAAAGAGGACAGATTAGTCTTTATTTAATATAAGAAATTTTTTCAGATGAAATGGAAATTTGGTACTACATTTTCGTTTTATAAAAATGTTTTGTAATTTCTGGTAACATTGAGCAGATTTATGTAAAACTTCCGAAAATACTCCATAGAGCAATCATAGCCTTTTCTCGCAAACACTAAGAGACTTTTTCTACTAATATTTGTTAATAATCTTCAAGCACCAAAAGTTTGTTTACGTTTCGCAATGTTGTTTATCTGGTGGAAATCGACTCATGGCCGAGGATGTACTTGGTGTAGGTTTCTGCATTTCCTACATTTCCTCTTCCACAAATGTCAATTATGGCGCCATCTCTTAAGATAAAAGAATAAGAATACCATAAACATATTTTATTTGCTTATTCTACACATTTACTGTTTCGTTAAAACAGAGAATGAATTTTTGAATTTTTCAACGCTCTGAAATAAAAAAAAAATTCACCCCCAATGGAGATTGGAACCCGGGACCGCCTGACAGTCGCTCAAAATTCGCACGCCTTAACACGCTCGACCAAAGTCATTATTACGTCGTCTATGATAAATAAGGTGGATATTGTTTCGTTCATTTCGTTATCTTTAACGGTTAACTTCGGATATATTCTGAAGTATTTTACTATTGTCACATAATTTATTTTACTTTAAGATATTCAAGTTATTAAACATTGCAAATCTTTTTTTATATTATTGTCTTCATTCCATTTATTGATCTAAAAGTCTCTTAGAAAATTGTTGTTTGTCTGTTCTTTTTTTGTATTAAGTTAGACATAGTGATTAATTCGCATAAATAAATTTTGAAACTAAGATAAGTTTCGTTTTAGTACAAGTGCGAAATACTTGGATCTTTTACTAATGTATTTTATTATTATGTAATGTATTGAAGGATTGTAGCTTTAGGCCCTCATATCATTTATTCATTTCGTTCGCACTTTCACAACTAATTTTTGCACAACATAAATAAAAGACTGCAAATTAGCCAAAATAAGTGTTTAAAAGACCTTTACAAAATACGATCTTAACGCGTCTCGCTCATTTTAAACTAACTGCATACTCGTCCAACAATTTTCTGAACGTTTTCAGTACAACCATTGGAACGGAAACGCCCAATTAATAATTTATAACGTGCACTCTCGGAACTTCTTTCTGCATCAATCATTGAAAATATAATAAGTAAAAATGTCATAAAAGGAATGAAAAAGACATGTATTGACCAATTACATTTTAAACCGAAGCTGGTTACCTTTTTTAACAAAAAGTTCTCACGACATATCGATCCTGACATTGTAACGCAGCGCATACCAGCCTCGATTTATGTGTAGCGTATTCCTAAAGTGAAACTGAAGATTTATTTCATCGGAGAAATGCATGGAGAATTATTAGGGAAAGGATCTAGTATTACGTAGGAATCGTAAACAATCGCAGCGAGTAATTTTATAGGATCCAATTCTGTACGGCCGCTGAATAAAGTATAACGAAAATACCAGCATCGTAACCTTTCTCATTAAACTATTGTTTCGAATAGGTAAAACTTATCGGGAGCCATAGAAAACGTCGCGCAGAAAGAATTATTACCTGCCTCCATAAACAATGCACGTTACGAGTGACAACGTAATTTTGTAATTAAATGATTAAGCGTTCTCGTCGGGATTTACACGGAATAAACTTTTTAACATCCGTCATAAATAACCCGAGAAGTATCGAATGTCCGCAATAGGGTTACACTAAGAAATTTAATACTCTATTATCGATCTAACATATATTATTCCACATTACAAATTATGAAGCGTTACTAAACTGTGCTACATCATTTATGTTTTTCGCTCCAACCGTATAAATAATTCTTAGTAGATATCGTATAAATTGTGTTTTGTTTTAGTAATTTATTACAGAAATAATCGTGTAGAAATATTATCTGAAGTCATTACGCTCTGTTAAGATTCAAGTTTCCCCGAAGACCACTAGGCGGCGCATAAATCCATGCATAAATCTCTGCCGCGTTTAGTTCAAGTGTCGAAATGAAGATAATTTTCGTAGCAAAATCATTAGAAATAATCGTAGATACGTTGTAATGGCTTACTCATTATAATTATCGAACCATCCGGGTCAACACTTAATGGAATTTATGTGCAACTTCGCTTTTGGGAAAGAGCGCCATCTAGCGCTGTAGAAAAGACTTCATATTTATGTAATACAGTCTTTTCACATAGGATACATTTCAAATCTGTCGTGGATCCAACAAAAGTCCAGCAAATTTCTAATGATTTTTTTTACAATGAATATTAATTCGATTATCAATTGCTGCTTAATTCACAAGTATGACTGGAATAATGTATCGACCACATTATCGATGATTAAAGGTATGGCGATTTTTACTTTCATTACTCCGGTCGAATAAGGCATTGCTGGCATTCGATAAATGTAAGATTCAATAATTGTAATTTATGAGAAACGCGCCTAGAAATCAATTATCGATAGGGAAAAGGGAGATTAACCTAGTGACACGCCACCTGTAATTATTTTCCATATACATATATGCAGATAAGCGGGTGCATACATTGAGAAAAAGAAAGGGGATTTCTAAAACGTTCCAGTAGGCGTAATGTTTGTGCGCATCGCTCAATTCAGGCTTATGTTTTTTGACCACGTGATACACACCGGTAATTATCGTCTTTACGAAATTACACGAAACCCGACGAAGATGCACCAGCGTTATATCACTTTCCCGATTTCCTGGAAATTCTTAGAGGAATCCGCTGTTTATCGATAATGATAATATTGGCGAAACGCTGTGGATGGGTGATTGATTACTTGTCGGTGGTTCTTCTATAAGAACCATTAGCGTGTAGGCTCATTATTGTTACACGAGATCCACAGCAGGAAGCTAACACGTAGAAATTCCAAATTACATTAATTTTACGTTTCTTTCCCTATACGTAGACGGAAGGCATTGAAATTGGGTCCAAAATATTCGGGTATTCCATAAATGTAATGAAGTTTATCAAAAAGTAGACAATACGACCAAAGGATTGTGAAATATGCGATAATCGCCGAGAGAAATGTCTGGAGAATAATTTAAAAAATAACCAAAATATTTTTAAAAAAAACTAAAATAAATGTCCTTAAATGCAATAAATAGTATCGAAACGTTCTCTTTGTCAGTATGCGCAATAAATTGTCAAATACATTGAAATTAACAGAAAATATTTGGAATGTAGTATATGTCCAAAATAATAATAACAAGAAATAAGTGTTCAAATATTCAAAATATAATTCACCTTATTGTGCGACACGACGTAAGGATGTTAGAATGCGTGGAAATTAGCTATAAATGTCTTTGAAATATGATGTGATATGTCCAACTGTAGACAACATAACCTAAGAAGGTCAAACACGTGTGGAAATCATTGTTAAGTTGCCTGGAATATAATATAAAACACGTCCAGAATAATTAAAAAAAGGAATAATATAAATGTAATAAATGGTTTAAAAATGTATTCATTATGTATAAAGAATGGCAAATTAGATTTTTATTGCAAAAAATGAGAAATGATTTAATGAAAAATTAACCAAAATGAAGAAACCAGAATACACGAAATTATAGGGTACTGCATTTATTGAATACAGGCAATACATTGTTGTATCTTCGAAATTACTGTAACATTCCAACGAAAAGTGTGATATGATATAATGTACATGTCCAAAATCCTAAGTATTATATTAAGTATTATAAAATAACGTATTATTTTCGAAATTTGACCAATATATAATAAATTCGTAATGTACAAAATGTTTAAAACCGAAATATTTTCACATTCTTTTGAAAACATATCCAAAATATTGAAAAAACTATTACGTAATAAATGTTCAAAATATGAAAATTTTTTTTTAAACGGTTATCACGATTGAATGCCCAAAATGTTTAAAACAAATGTATCAAAACATGAGAGAACATATTTGGAAAACATCTCTGGATTCAATGTACCATCTTAACCCATTAACGCCTGAAATGACAAATTTATACTTCATTTTCAATCAAGTATTTCGTATCAAAATCAAAGTTGAAAACAATTGAGAGGTACGTATCCTACTGTTTTCGAGGTCGCTCTTCTAGATTCCGAGGTCAAAATTGAGTTTCAGCCATCAGAAATTCCAATATGGCGCCGAACTTTTAATAAAATTCCAAAAAATTGGGAATTATTTATTTCTATAAATTTTTTTCGAGCTATTAGAATATTGGAATTTTATTGAAACCTTGCATAATGGTACATAAAATAGTGGAATTTTAAAAAAATTTATTTTTATACCCTACATCATTCTAACGACCTCAAAATGGCGTCAACAATGGAAATTTCTTTGAGAAATTTCTTGACGCTCTAATTCAAAAACTACGAACTTTAAAAAAAAAATGCCTAGAATGAAAAGTTCTTAAAATTCATCAAGCGATATAGTGGAATTTTTTCAAAATTTTTTGATGACATTTTGAGAATTTTTATTTCAACATTTTTTTCAAAATTGTAATTTGTTTACAAAAAATTCTGAAACAAATTTAGTGTATTCTCTGATGAATTCTAAGAGTTATTTGTTTCTTACAATTTTTTCCGAAAGTTGATAGTTTTCGAGGAAATGAATTTCAAATATTATAGTTTAGGATTTTTTCCCTCCAAAAACTATCAACTTTTGGAAAAAATTGTAAAGAACACAAAACTCGTAGAATTTATAAGTGAATACACCAAATTTTTTTCAGAAGTTTTCATAAATAAATTAAAATGTTGAAAAAAAATTTCTCAAAATGTCATCACAAAAATTCCACTATATTTCTCGATTAATTCTAAGAACTTTTCATTCTTAGCATTTTTTTATAACAGCACGTAGTTTTTGGGTTAGAACGTTCAGAAATTTTTCAAAGAAATTTTCATCGTTGACGCCATTTTGAGGTCGTTACAATGATGTGGGGTATAAAAGTAAATTTTTTTTTTAAAATTCAACTGTTTAATGCATCATTATGAACGGTTCCAGGAGAATTCCAATATTCTAATAGCTCGAAAAAAATTGATAGGAATAAATAATTCTCAATTTATTTGATTTTTTTTTTAAATTCGGCGCCATATTGGAATTCCTGATGGCTGAAACTCAATTTTGACCTCGGAATCTTGAAGAGCGACCTCGAAAACAATAGGATATGTACCTTTCAATTGTTTTCAACTTCGATTTTGATACGAAATACATGATTGAAAATGAAGTATAAAAAATGCCATTTCAGGCGTTAATGGGTTAAGAACGTGGTAAAAGGAGTATCAAATTATATGCATATAAGGAAATAATGCCCAAAATGTATAACCTGTGATATAATATTGAATAAAAAAAACATTTAATGTACCTAATGCTAACAAATAATTAAAGTATTAAATAGTTATATTTAATTAAAACATTATCTTTAAAACAAACAAAATTAATGCCACATTTAAGACAACTTAATTATCATTAAAATGAGAAGTAATCAAACCGAATTGGTCAAAAAGATAACATTTCTTTTTTCCTGAATATTCATTCAGGAATAACAAGCTCTTAAAAAAATTTTGTGCAACTAACAAATTCAGAAATTAAAGGTAGAAAAGTCATTTACTAAAAAATGTAATCGGCTGATGAATCGCTCTGAAATATTTTACGTTGACAACGCCCGAAAAATGTATAAAAACTTAAGCAAATTATTTTCGCTTTCCACGAGATGTACAGCTACGATACCCGGCTTAAAATTAACGACAGATATGAATTACTGCGTACGTACGTACACGCAACAAGCACACGTAACAAATCGTGTAGCAACGAAGAACAGACATTTTGTAAGATCTTGACCGAATGGCAGACACCTTTTTTGAAAAAGCACGAAACGTATAACAACGCTCTTACATATCCGCGCATTCGTGAATAATCGAAATGTTTTTTTTTTTAAATCCGCTAAATATACGCGATTACCTCATCGGATAGCCGCTCGAAAAGGCGAATTTTATCCGCGAATTTGTCGTAAATCGCATTCGAAATTTGTAAGCGAGACACGGGACACGGACACAGACAAAAATCATCAACGACATAAGTCTTACATCGGCCCACGACAACGACAACAAGGAGAAGATTCGCGCCATACGTCGGACATGTGCCTTTCCCCAATAATTCTCGCCGGCGTATTTCTCGAGCGAATAAATCTCGCATTTCAAGTATCACGCGAATAAACCTGTCGCGAGCAAATAAACTTTCTCCCCGCACTTTGTAAGTTCGCCCATATACTTTCCAATCTTGGTGTTAGTATACATATGGCGGCACTTAGCCTGTGCATGTCATCGTACGAAAGCGGAATAACAGCTGATATGGATACGTGGACCTTTTGGAATAGAAAATTGGAAACACTTTAGAGAGATGAAGAGAAAGAGAGAGAGAGAGAGAGAGAGAGAGAGAGAGAGAGAGAGAGAGAGAGAGAGAGAGAGCGAGAGAGAGAGAAAGGGCAGAAGGAGAGAGAGAGAGAGAGAGAGAGAGAGAGAGCGAGAGAGAGAGAAAGGGCAGAAGGAGAGAGAGAGAGAGAAAGGGCAGAAGGAGAGAGAAATAGAGAGGGGGGAGGAGAAAGAGAGAGAGAGAGAGAGAGAGAGGGAGGGAGGAAGATAACAGATATTTAAAACAACAAAAATATCAAAAAAACAATACCGAACTTTTCAAAAATTTAATAAATATTGACTTATAAAGCAATAAAAAGTGGAATTATCAATGAAAAGTGAACATAAGAAAATTATTTCTTCAGGAGTTCGTTAAGATCTCTTAAATTCTATTTGTAAATATATCTTTAATATGGTTTAAATACTGCTCACAAACAGTTCATTAAACTGTCGTAAATGCTAATGAAAAAGAGTTCTTAAAATGTTCTTTAAGAAGACTTGTGAGTTTATTTCAATACTTATCAAATACAAGGTCTGTCCAGCTTTTATTAAAGATGAACAATTTAAAACATAAAACTGCATAATTTAATGGAAATTTGAACTCCTTAAAAATGATTCGCTTTTTCGAATTATTATACACTTAATGAAAGTAATGAGCTCGTTTCGCCATATATATCGTTATTTATGGCGATTTGGACGCAATTATTATTAATAGAAAGGAGAAGCACAATAATAATCAAGTGTTTGAAGTAAATGAAGCGCGAATTCGCATTTCGGATGGGAACGCCATCTAGCGTCTGGAAGATCTTTAAGCGGCTGATCGCATTAGAAAAAAGTCAAGAAGTCATTTAAAAAGTATGTACTGTGTGGATAATTATATGTTGAATGATTAATGCAATGTAACCATAAAAAAGTGGGCGTCCAAAATATTTCAAAAGTGGTAGAAGTTAAAAAAAAGTCATTATAAAAAATAGTTTGGGGACAGTGTCCACAATACACAAAAAAATATTGATTTGCACATTAGAAATGTAAAAAGATGAATGTAACAAAAAAACAATACGGACATGGTTGAACAAAGTTTCTTCTTTCGTATATGATGAATAACGACAGGGAAAAGTCCAAAAAATAAAGGGATGTTCAGAAATAACAAATTTCATGTAACTTTACGTTGTAGAATGAACAGATCATCACAATGATTCGAATAATTAAAAGAAAAAAGTTACAAATAAAAAATTGTCCAAAATGTTTACAACGCGAGGACAATTGTGGTGAATATGAAATTGGAATAAATAATTAAAAGGAAACGAAATACTGTTAAAATACAAACTGATTACAAAAATAATTACAAAAAGAGTATCCGAAATGTATAAAACTTTTGAAATATCTTAAGGAAAAATTTCCCAAAATATTTTGCAATGCGATCATAATTGTTGTGGATATGAAAATGGAATAAATAATTAAAAGGAAACGAAAAACTGTTAAAATACAATATTTTGTAGTCAAACTGATTACGACTACATATAATTAATTAAAAAAAGAATGTCTAAAATATATAAAGCTTTCGAAATATCTTTATTTATATAAATATTAAAGGCTGTTTTAAATATTCTGTAAGTATTTCACATGAAATGTCTCATGAAATCTCAAAAAAACGAATGATGGCAAAGAAATGTCCAAAATACAACAAATTTATAATAGAAAATTATCCGAAAAAGCCAAAAACATAAAATATAATTATTCTAAAAGACTTAAACTGAAGGTGATTGAAATGTTGTCTCATCTTGATCAATGTCGAAGAAAATAAATATGCCCAAAATATTGATTAATGAAAGAACATATTAAACGCATACAGCAAAATTTCTAATAGAGATAGACGAACAAATTGTACTAAAAATAACAGAAACCTCTAAGGAATTATACAATGTGCCTAAAATGAGCTTTATAAACAAATATATTAAGAGAGAAGAAATTAATAATCGAGTTGGAGTGAAACATATCAAGTCAAGTACAAAATACCGAAAAGAGTCGAAAAGGTATATCCTAAAGAAAATAAAAAAATCTAAAACAAAAAATAAAGTGCCAAAGAACAAAAAGTAAGGAAAAAGTTTAAGTAATTATAAAACATAGGATTGAAAAGTACACTGAGAGAAAAAAAGCTATATTCAAGTAAATATTTAATTGAGTAGCAAGTAAATTTTTACTTGAATTAAACAGCATATTTTCCCTGGTAGAAATCTGTCCAGTTTATTCTTACATTGCTCAGTTTTCCTATACCTTTAACACGGGAAACACAGAAACTGGCCAAAAAATGGACTCATTTTCTACCAGGGTTATTAAATTTACTAAACATAAGACAATATTTTCTTAATTCAAGTAAACATTTACTTACCGCTATTGAAATAACTTATTTACTTGAAAATAGAACTTTTTTTTTCTCAGTGTATAATTAAAATTTGCATTTGTATAACGGCTATGAAAAATGATAATAAATACAAAAAAAATATCGTTATAAAAACTCGTTATATTGGAAAGCTACTTGATGGTGCGGGAGTTAAAGCATACATAATCAAAGCATTTGCTATAAATTTCACTAATAAGTAGTGTGTAGAATGCTTTAAAACAATTTTATATTTGTCAATACTGGTTTCACTTAATGACACTTTTGTCAATAAAGTTGGTGCTGTTGTGCATTGAACTGAGGTTTGAAAGTTGGTTTTATCTCACTCTTTATATAATTTCTTGTTTGTCACGTTTAAGTTTCTATATGGTACTTTTAAACACGGATTTCCTCTCTAGAATACATGTTTTCGGAAATTTTTCTAGAAAATTCAAAACATGAAAAATAATTAATCCAATTATTTTTGCTTTGATTTGCTACATTTAGTTTTTTTAGGTTTTCGTTCGTTCATACAGTATCACGTCATTGGTGCGTTCATGAAATAAAATTTAATTTGAACATTTTTTTCTCTTATCATTTTTTTTTCTTAAAAAAAGTTGAATATATACAAGAAAAGTTTTGTAATTTTTTATGGATATTCAGTAATTGCAAATATTTTTATGTCATATGAGTAAAACGTTTTATTTCTTTTCTCGTGTCTTTTTCAGAGTAAAATCATGAAAATACAAAAAACAAGGAATAAAGGATAAAAATGCGTAACAGGTGGAGCCCAGTAATGGTAGGCCTAACCTCAAGATAGTTACTTGCGTATTTTAAGGGATAGATTACGCTCAATCGACCAACGAGTGGGTAAATTCTGCTTTTTTTTGTTTCTCTCGGAATTTTCCGCAACGATTTAGCAAATAATTGGTTCCTCGTGATTTTCAAAAAAATTGCACGATTTATTACCATTATGTAATTGAGAACACGAAACGTGCCAAAAATAAGGGGGGAGCCATTGTTTCCGCGTGCAGACGTCACCAAGTGCCACTGTTCACTATTGGCTTTTACTTACACCGGAAATCGAACTGGTTTCTTCACGCCTGTTCACTTACAGCACGTTTCCATTACGTCTTTCTATAAAGACTTCAAGCCCTCTGAAATCGCAAAATGTTTCAGATAAAATTTGCGAACGTTCATAAGAAATCGAATGAAAAATAATACGATAATAAGAAAAAAAAATTATCAAAATTGTTAAAACAGGTCTTTAAAAGCAGAGTCGTTAACTGTTTTTGCGCACAAGGGCGGTAATTATTGATGCGAAATCAGTAGCCATCCGAATGAAAACTGGTATATTGTGTTTGAAATGTCAGAAAATTATCAATCGAAAGTATCATTGTTGGTTTACATCGCTTTAATATGCTGGACTTTTATCCATTTCGAGCCCTAGGGCCAAAAAATCGTCTTTGATGCATAATATCCAATCCGAATGACACTTTGGCTGTAGGACACTTTTTGGTGTCATCGCCCTTGTGCCATCGTTTTGGCTCGATTGTTTTGTCTCGATCGGTCTTGTTTCCAATGATTTTGGAAGAATAATATTATAGCTATTTTGGCTGGTGAGCCATTTATGTTTGTCCAGCTTTGTTGTCACGTAGGTTTTCGATTTTGTTCTAAGTATAATCCATTTAAGATTCACTTAAATTTTGGTGTTGTGGATTTAAGAGTAACCAAATTCATGTCAGCTCCAGGTTTATTTAGAAACGAAGGACATTCTACCCGTCACAACATAATTGTTTTGGCTCTTAAAATTTGGGCATTGTTTACTTCGTGATGGCGATGTTGCACTGCAAAAACTTTGTTTCTTTCCTTAACTTTGTTATTATGTTGACTATTTCGGTATGTTTCTATTCTTTAATATGATATTTAGTTATTATTACATGTTTTAAACTTGATGTTTTGGGCATATTTACAGGATGCATATCATAGAGAAAACAAATAACACATTTTGGTTGATATTTATTGAAATTTTTGTTAATGTATAACAAGAAATAATAATTTAAAACATTCTGGATACGACCTACCTTCACTTTAACCCTTTTCATGCCAAACGGCCATAATTTTGTCATGTTTTTCAAGTGAATATTTATTTGTGTAATGATAAGCAAAAAAATTTCAAAATCATATTTTCTAACTTGGTTTTATCCGCACTTTTCAAATACGCTATTAATTTTGTTCTATGACAATTGATTTTTTCAAAATGGCGACTAATTTACAAAAAATTTGTTTAATGTACTGGCTAGTAATGTTCCCATTTCCAGACCGGCACAAGTGTCTAGATCCTGTGGAATAATCACCATAACTAAAATTTAAGCGACGTAGAATGTTAAAATTCAAAATGGCCGATCCAATATGGCGGCTTTTACGCACATTTTTAATGTGTTTTCTTTTTTTGTATATTTTTAGTCCCTGACGCTTACTTTTTTAATAGTTTTGTTATATTTATATCCGTCTGATACCGATTATGCTAGAAAATAGCAATACAAGATGATATGAAATTCAAAATGGCTAAAAATATTATATTTTTATTATAATATAGATTTATTACGTATATCTAAGTTTGATTTCGATTATGCAAGAAAATAACAAAACAAGATGATGTGGAATTAAAAATAGTGGAAACTATTCTATTTTCTTTCATAATCGATATCAAACTGGGATAAATATAATAAATCTATTGAAAAAGTAAATATCATGGTCTACACACATAAAATAAAATGAAATACCGTAAAAATGCGTATAAAAACCGCCATATTGGATCGGCCATTTTGAATTTTGACATCCTGGGTAGCCTACATTTTAGTTGTGGCTATTATTCCGCAGGATCCACAAGCTTGTACCGATCTGTCAACGGGAACATTATTAGCCAGTACATCAAACAAATAAAAAAATGTAAAAAATTTCGTTTTTTGTAAATTATCCGCGATTTTGAAAGAATCAATCGTCATAGACAAAACTAATGGCAGGTTTGAAATTTGTTTGCTTATTATTACATAGCTAAATATTCTCTTGAAAATCATAAAATAATTTTGGAGTTTTGGCATGAAAAGGATTAAAGTGGATTTCACTGTTGTTTTCACGTTTTGATTCCAGGTACACCAGGTTTCTAGATGTGATGAGTCCAAAAAAAATGGCAAATATTTTCTTATATATATTGTATATATATTTTCGCTCTTAAGGAAGGTTTTACAGTTGTCACTAGTCAAAAAAAGGTTCAACTTTCTAAATAACGAGAAATCTATTTTGTAATTTTGGCTAAATGATTTTTATTGTTGGAATCTATAGATTTTTCTTAAAAAAACAAACAATTATTAGATGGATGCTGTAGGAGAGATAATCCATTACATCTAGTTACTAATTACTAATAGACTCCTGCTTCAAAATCTTAATTAATATCAGTTTTTATAATTAATGAATATTAATAATAAGAAGAAGTATATGGTTCATAAATTGCATAATTCTATGTGTAATTGTAGTGTTCTCTATATTCGGCGATCGCTATCTTTTTTAGTTAATGAAAGACAAATTGCGAAATTTCGCATGCACTGACTCCTGAAAAATCACCAGGGCGAGTTCGAAAGTGTTTGCTCAATTGGATTAATTAAATACATTTTTTTGCGACTAGCCGACTATTCACAAGTTTTTCACTGTGTGTTGGACTAATTAAAAATGACACGTATCAATTACCAACACGGATATTAAATATGTGCAATATTAATTCTTAGATGCTAGAATGGTTCATTTCTACAAATTAATGACCGGAATTTATTAGAAACATCAAAAGGAGAGTTTGTAAGCTATTTGCCTTTGATGTTGGCTTAACGATGAACACTGTATTAAAAAGTAATGGCAATTAATATTTTGAAGTTTGTTGAAGTGAAATTTACGCAGGAGAAACATTTTTTAAAGTTTACATTTCATTGGTTTAAAGGTCTACTAGTTTAGTTATTGAAATTAACGATTTCTTTCTGTGTTCTAAATTAGTGAGTAATTCTCAAGTAAAAATTAAGAAACATTAAAATTTTGTAGATTTTGAAAATTCTTGAAGAGTGGAAGACCGACAATCGAAAGGTCACGAGTTCAAATCTCGAGTTCGGTACTCATTTTTTTTAATTGAAAAATAATAAAAAAAAAAAGTTTAAATAGTTCTAACTTACAGTTTTCGACTTTCCGTATATTTCTATGTACTTTCTGGATCTTCTCTGAAGATTTTTAACTTATAATTTTTAATAAATTTTATTTTGTTATTGCAAACTGCTCCAAAATGTTATAGGTTTTATAGGGTTTATTTACGAACTTTCAATACAAATAATCCAATAAAGGCGAATTACATGTGCCATCGCGTAACATTCGCTGCACGCATTAAGCATAATTCGAATGCGACATGAAGTTGAACGCACACAAACACAAGTAAGCGCCAATTACTCGTAAATCCGATCTTATCTGAGATCCGTGCTATTTCCTTAATGGGGAAATCGAACAATTAGTCAATTACTTGCGCTGCAAGTTTTCCGGTTGTTTGGGCACGAAACGTTCGTCTCTTTAGAATGTAATTGACAGCTACGGATTTATGGCATTGTCATCGCATGCCAAGTGCCGTATATGAAAATGTTAATGTCGGTTTGGGAATTCGTAGTTCAACGTTTATGCAAATGAGAGTTCTTTGACCTTGCGCAAAAAATGAGTCAGGAAAAAGTGATTTTTGTAAATTTGAAAATAAAAAGAGGGAATGAGAAAGGAATTACCTGTAGAAGAGTGAATTTTTTATTTTTTATGGTGGGATTTATGGGGGAAAAGCAGTGCAGTAAGAAAAAATAGACATATTTGTTTTTTTTTTAATTGTAGATTAAATATTCTGTATTGTAGATTTTATAAGACTAATATCGACTAAATTGATCCGTTGAATGTGTTTCTTCTTAAGTTTTTTAAATGTTTTAGAGCAATTTTCAATTTTTTTGATTACAGCGCCATCTGTTGACATTTTTTATAATTTGCGTTTACTAAAAATTATTGTATAAGTTTCTAATTTATTCGTTTATTTACCTGTAAGATAGTTAAACTAAATAAAAATGGCGTCAATAATTTTATGTCTATACTAACAAGAATTTATCATTTTTTGTTGCAGGTAAATTTCAATTCTCGGAGTGTCTACATTCAGCAGTAAAATCGTAAAGTATTGCATGATTCACTTTGCATTTTTACTATCTTAAGAGGGATCCAAAATGCTCCGCCGATCGATTAGGCAGTAATTTTCACTAAAAACCGTAATTAAAGAATGGCTGGTGCCATTTTTAAAAATTCGGACACTGTATGGGCAATTCTAATTACTACAGTCGCTAACCTAGAAAATGCCAAACAAAATAAATTGAGAATTGGCTGAGAATTTTCAGAAATAACTAAAATTAATTTTTTGCGAAAATTCTCGGTGAATTCCCAATTAATGTCTTTGGTATTTTCTAAGAAACCGTTTATAGTAATTAAAATTACCCTTACAGAGCCCAAATTTAAAAAATTTCCTTCAGTCGTCTTTAATTTACTTTTTTCAGTGAAGCATCCTACCTTACCGGCAGACCGCTTCAAAACCCCATTAATTTGTTTTTTATCTTTCTTTTTTTTAATTACAATTAATAAGAGTCATATTGTTATAAAGGTATAAATAGTTTAATTGTCATTCATTCATTTTTTAAAACTAATACAAATTGAATAAGAAAGTGATGTATTTACTTATTTATCCAACGAAATGTTTGCATAACTCAGAGATTTTAGAATTCATTTAGGCTTCCTTAACCCTCTAAGCATCAAATGTACATAATTTTAACATAACATTTGACAGTTATTTTTAGTAATATAAGGGAGTAAAAAATCTTGGAATGATTGTTTTTTTATTGCTCAAACTATTCTCTTTCATATAGTACATCAAAAATGCCGAAAATTAAAAAAAAAATACGGTTAATTCAGATTTTTTAGGATTTCTTTTTATTTCTCGTTATTTCTAGATTACATTTCAAAATGGCGGCTCAAAAATGGTAGCTAAATTCCATTTTTTTCAAAGTCATAGTCGCTTCTACACAGTCGATTGATACGAACGAAATCACTTCAAACATGCTTCCTGGGGATTTTGTCGTTGACTCCAAATGTGAAGTTAGTTTTCAACAATCCAAAATGGTGGCTCCAACATGGTAAACGTATTTATTAAAATCAAATGGAATCACTTGCTTGTTACTTGTTTTACTACTAAAAAGTGCTCAGGCAGACTTCACGTTAAATTTACGTGCATTTGGTCCTTAAAAGGTTAAATAGTTACCTTTGGCTTTTCCAAAATTGCAGACGTGTAGTTTACGTTAGTTTCAAAATATCCATTTGTGAAAAATCAAAATGAGGTAACAGTGATTAATAACGCACAAGACAAATAAAAAACTCATTTGCTAAGTTAAACTAATCGGGAAATAATGGTAAGTATTAAAATCACATTGGATCGGTTTGACTAATGTAATTTTATTGAATTGATTTCAAAATCTAATGAAATATAAGGCCCTTCATGAGGCCCCGCTGTGACGTCACGAACATAACGCGACTGAGAGGAGTGGGAGAAGCGACGCTCCCCTCTTCTGGTAAATATAACGAGAGGAGAGGGGAAGACCAGAAACCGAGTGGGTAAATAAACCAGGACTCTATTCTATACAACAATAGTGTAGGTTTGTACAGCCCTATAATATTTCTTTTTCAAACTATTCTGCGAAATCATCATATATGTGCAAATCGGGATATAAATAAAACTTTTTCTGTTCCTGCTATACGTGCTGACATATTCATTTCTGTAACGAAAGAGGAAATCGGCATCTACCGCATGGCGCTGCGATAGTCGCGACTAGCGGCGGCAGGAATAACTATAGTACACGCAGTTTTGTCATTTTTGTCGCCGTTTACTATTTCGAAATGGTAAATTTACCGGCTGTTTATTTAGCAATATTTGTTGCTAAGGCAAGATGTTATAAGTAACATCGTAAGTCATTTCTTAAAGGACTTTTATGATTGTTTCTAAAACAGAAGAGGCTGTACCTCAAATTACCATTCAGTATAATAATATTTCCTATTATAATAAATTTGCCCTTATTTATCTTAGTCCCAATTAGGAAAATTTGTCATACAATTTCTCTCAGTCCATGATGGAAATGACCAGACAGGACTTCCGGTACAAGTAACACCTATCCAAGCACAAAAGAAAGTAACTCAACCTCAACGTTTCGAAGAATTACCCGACGTCAGGTAATTGCGGAAAACGATGCAAATCACATTGGGAAGTCACTCTGGAGCACCTGATTTTGTAAAAAAAAAAGAACACGCTCATTTTCGCTGAAAACGTCAAATTTCGAGGAAAACGCGTCTCGGTTCAAGAGTAACGCGCCATTTAGAGCGTGAAAGAAAATACGAAAGAATCTCGACCCGACCCGATCTTGTCGCGCATTGCATCAATTACAGCACCATACTTGGGTCTCTTTTCTTCGTTGCCATTCGAGAACCTTCTTCTTGTCACGGACTCTCGCAATAATTGCGAAATTGTTACATTTTCCGCGGAAATTAAGTCGAGGGCGCAGGAACAGGTGCGATCCATGTGCAATTCGTCCCGCGCGTGGAAACTCAATTTAAAAAAAGTCATTTTCCGCTTACGCGAAAATTTTTACTAGAACTCGGCACACTTATTGAGTAACTTCATAATCTAAGTTTTCCTTTTGTTTTTCCGCGACGCGCATCGGTTGCGTTATTATCGGCACCACTTTGGACTCGGTCGGTAAAAATGGCACAGATGGACCCCTTGCTTAACGAAAAAAAATGTAAGGGCCTTCGGGTATCTTATTATATTTTTGAAGTTATGTAAACTTTTTGAAAATAGTTGTGTTGATTGGACCACAGAATTATGAATTTCAAAATGAAGGGCACAACTTCATAAATTACAATCGTCATGCGGTCGGAAATTCCATAATTATGTAAATAAAGATATTTTAAATATATAGTTCCTTTTACTTCCTAAAGAGGGCTGCTGAGAACCATTTCTGCTAGCGGAAATTTCCTCATTGTAATTACAAATTGAATTTTTCTAATCGAGTATTCAAAATAATGCTCCTTACAGGCTCAGTAAAAAATGTAAAATTTGGAATTTGTCACTACATCGAGCAGTGATAGAGTGCAAACTAACCTAATCTAGTAACAAATCCGCTTAGTTTATTTCCTATGGTTACAGATTAAGCTAGAAATGTAAGAATAGGGTCAAAATTAATACGTTTACATGCTTTTATAATAATGTGTGAGCTTATCTCTTTGAAATTTAGGTTTTTGGAGTCGATGGAAACGTTCGAACAAAGATCGGTATTTTGTTATTGAAAATTTTGATAACAATCGAAAACATCGATTCCTGTTGTCTACCCTCTTCCCACACCAGGGGTCCAACAACTTTTCTTTACTAACTTGGGTAAACATTTTCCAAATTAGAGGTCCTAATAATTTACAATTTGTAAAATTGCCGTTCCTCTTATTTTTGAAATTTAAGGAGGACGGGGGTCAACAGAACTATTTTCAAAATATGTAGAACTATAAAGCCGCTCATAAAACTGCATTTCTTTTCTCAAATGGGACCAAATTTTCGCAGACGTTAGATCCATTTTCAATTGTCGATCAGATTTTTGGATTGAGAAATAACAGGATTTGCGAAAGTCGGTAGCAGCAGGTAAACGCCCTTGCGGCGATGGAAAAAGTCCACTCGGACCAATGTCGGTAATTTCTTGGCTAGCCTTAAGATTGATTAGTCATTGCATTGATTTATGGTGAGATAAAATTGATATCGGGATGAGATTATTCGAGGCAATCGTTCTGAAAGCGACTTAAAGGCAATGTGGGATTTACCGCAGCGAGTAAACGATATGGTAGATGATAAGATGGCCGAAGATGCGCCAATGTTCTGAGTTTTTTAATCGGCGAAGTGCTTTTGAGGATGAGGATGCTTTGAAAGCTTTTTTTAATTGCAATTTATACACCATGCATTTAAGATTACTTTTAAATTTGAAGACTGAGAAAGATATTTACGAACGTTGTGAATTCGAGTAATTATTTTAAGAAAGTCGCAAGTAAGTATTTTCTTGCCTTAGGTAAGAACTGAGGAAGTATCGTATAGTAAATTGTAATTGAGTAAAAAATAGAAACTTAATTGCATAAGAACAAATTTAAAAAAATTGTTTAAATCATTTTTTGATATTTTCGAAAATATTTCTTGAATTTACAAAATTATTTTGTTTGTATTTTGGTTATCAATAAACAGTATTGGAATAGACGCAAGTAAGAAATTTATTTTAATAAAGAAAATATTTGTTTACAAAAATTCTTTTCATTTTTTTCTTTAAGCGTGATATAATTTATGAAAATATTTCCTAACATTAAATAAGTATTTACTTGCGATCAGTTAGGTAATTATTTATTTGTATTTACATTTTGTTTATAGTGTCTGGTTTATTTATTTTGTTTCTAAATAAACAAGTTTAAAAAATAGCAAGTTAATTTCAGAAATTGTTTAATTCTTAACATTTCTTCTCTTTAGTAAATCTTCATGAAACTTTCATTTTAGTAAATCCAAGAAACATTTTAATAACTTAAGATAAATATTCCCACATTCAAAAAGAAATTCAAGGGACTTTAAGTAGGTATGTTAAGGGGGTTCTAAAGTACTCCGCTGATAAGTTAGGAACTTTCACTAAAAACCATAAATAAAAAATTACTGATTCGCTTTTTCAAAATTCGGACTGTGTAAAGGTGATTCTAATTACTGTAGACGGAATCCTAGAAAATACTAAAGAAATTAATTAAGGACTGACGAGAATTTTCGGAAATAAGTGGTACTATTTATTATTATATCTGCAAATGTAAATAATTCAATAGATTACAAATTAAATAGATCAAAAGATAATATGCAATGACATATCCTTATTGTGAATCATACAATTCTCGTAAGTTAAAGTAGGCTTAAAGTAACCATCGTGAATTAATCTATTGTTGATGACGAACAAAAATTGTGCAAATGGTGATATTTCAAATTTAAAATATTTAGAAAAGGTTTCAAAGTTATCTTCATATAAATATCAGATTCTGACTTATTTGGTACTCCTGAATTCTTTTCTGACATTCCAAATTCATGACCATAACTCAAACAGAAGTAAATTTATAAAAAAATAAACTACTTAAAAAAAATTCCGAAAAGAGATATTAAAAATGATTTTTTTTTAATTTGTCCAAGTTTTTGCAAATATAAGAAAGAGAATTTTGTAATTATTTAAAGAAGAAGTTACGAAACCAAAATTACTTAATTCGGCCGTTTACCATTAGATTAATTATTTTCTCAAATTTCACTAGTACAATTGGACTAATGAGCATAAACAAATGTGACAAATGAAAATGACGTACACGCTTTTTCCTGAATCACCAGCAACTCATATTCGGTCTTGCATAATGTTTTTGTTTCGATCGCTACTGAAAACAATGCATTTGCATAATGGAAGCATTGTTGTCACATATAATGCTTCTATCAACAGCTGACAGAAGTGTTGCCGTTAGCCATCGGATTTTTATATACCAACACCAACGAACGGAAGTTATGAATATAACTCATGCAATAATTGCGATCTATCATTTTATTATCAGTTAATTCATGTTTTGCGTCTTTACGAAGATATTAATAGAGCACTTTTTCTACAGATTAATGGAAGTCGACAATACGTTTTAATGTAAGTTGACTTTTGCAATCTAATAATGTTACAAGAGATTGCAAAAAGTAACATTTTTGTATAAACGATTTCTAACTGATTTTTTATTAGTAGAAAATTGCGAAAATGTTTATTTGCATAGATTTTATAAAAGCAGTTTACATACTCATTTTTTTTAGTTTCTATTACCCGCATGTACACTTGTGTAATTTAATGAATAATTTTATTATTTTCCAAAACATTTATTTGTTTAAAAAAGTCATCCTTGTGCATTGAGAAAATTTAATGATGCATCGTGTCAACTGACAGAAAAGTGACTCATTTTAAGTACTTTTCATCGTCATTGTCTAGAAGAGAAAATCTTAAAGATTTTAAAGAAAACATTTTTTATTAAAATGTAAAAAAAATTGTATCCCCTCTGGGATTCGAACCTGGGACTTTCGTTGTTGATACATAAAATGTTATATATTTTTTCTTCCCTCCCATACAGTTTTCCTTTTATATAAATTTCTGTAAATTTTATTTATCGCAACAAACAAAACTTAACAAAAATTGTTCACTTCTTATTCGAAATGCAACGAAAAATATGGAATATAGAAATTATATATGTCGGTTCAACTACGTATGAATTAATATTAAGTTTTGAATTGAAAAATTGTAGGTGTCAAAGAACTGGGTTCGAATCTCAGTAGGGATAAAGATTTTTTTATAATTGATTTTCTCATGATTTACCAATGGCAAGATCATAATTGTCGGAAGATTGTAATTTATGTAGAATTGCGTTACATTATAATAACTTAAATTGTATCTAAAACACGCTTCCATATACATCGAATGAAAGTGCAATTATTTCAAAGGCCGAACGTTTTTTAGTTAACACGTGCAAAGAAAGTAGTGAAATGGGCACAATCTTATTCCGTTTTACATGTATAGTTGACCACAAGGACAATTAAAATGCCTAAGCGATTGTGAATGCAATGTAAACAAATTTCCGAAATACACTTTGTGGAGGAACGATTTAAACAATTTGCAAAGAATTTTTATTTACCAATGAGTTTCTATTTTTTATCTGAAGATGTGGTACGTTCGAAAAGATAAAAAACATATTTGGTACCCTATTGTTTGTCTACAATATTTAAATAAATGTGTAACAAAAATTAAGAACATAAATAAAGTATGATATAAAAAATAAATAAGTAATATGAAAACTGCACAAATAATTGCAATATGGATCATTTGATATTCTTGTAATACCTATTGGCCCGCAAGTTTCAGAGTGGACAATTATTATTCTGTTTACATAATTTGGAAATTCAAAATGGCCGAAATAAAATTGACCCCATATCGGTGAAAGCCGAAAATGTAGTCATGAAAAAGTTTCTTTCCTGTCATATTTACGCGGAATAATTCAGAATTAATTTGGGAGCTATAATTTTGAATTTCCAAAATGGAGAATGATTTGTATGATGTGAAAATCTCGAAATAAAGTTCTATACTTTTTCAATTGGTTGTTCGTTCTTCACATTTGGTTTGAAAATGTCTGACACAATATGATGCAAGGTGTGTAAAATGGCAAATAATTATTTAAATAGTAAAGAATCCTACATTTATTAATTAGTTGAACATGTAATCAGAAGATTTTAGAGTTTTATAGCTGATTTTAAATCCAAACGCAAAATTTTGGAATTCAATAAGAAGGATTTTTGTAGTTAAATTCACAGAGAATAAAAGGAGCATATTGAATAGGATATTGACATTTCTTGTTCGATATTACACCAAATTAGTGGTAGTTATTTTGTCGATAAAATGAATGTATTATACAATTTTTACATTTAAAATGGCTCATTCAAAATGGCGTCATAAAAGCGGCATAAAGGCGCCATCTCTACATTTTACGTTGTAGTAAAATACAATTTGATCGAAACACTAGCGGGACATTCAGAATAGTGGATCCTTATAACTGAATCCATTAGTTTAGTTCGTGTTTAATTGGCATCCGAATCAAATTGTGAGACAAGGTAAAAACGTGAAAGAGCATCGGTTTTATTTGACGTTTAAATTTTCATGACGCCATGTTGGATGAGCCATTTTGCAAAGTACATTCGTTTTCGACAATACCACAACTTGAGTTTTCGGGGTTGCTGATTACAAATCCGGAGTCAGAATTTTGAAATTCGAAATAGCGGGTCCAATATGGCCGATCAAAATGTTTAAATGTATATCGAATTAAACAAAACTTTGTATTTGGGCCTTTTCGGGGTCGCTGATTACAAATCCGAAGTCACAATTTTGACATTCAAAATGGCGGATCCAATATGGCGTATAAAAATGAGAAATTGACGTCGAATTAGAGGAAATTGTGTATTTGGGGGTTTTCGACGGTCGTTAATTACGAATTCGAAGTAAGAATTTTGACATTCGAATGGAGGAATCAAAATGGCGGATTACAATTGTTAAATTTACATCGAATTAAACAAAACTTTGTACTTGGGAATTTTCGGGGGTCGCTGATTACGAATCCGATATTACAATTTTGACATTCAAAATAGCGGATCCAAAATAGCGTACAAACATTAGAAATTCCAGTCGAATTAGAGGAAATTGTGTATTTGGGGGTTTTCGAGGTTGTTAATTACGAATTCGAAGTAAGAATTTTGAAATTGAAGTGGAGGAATCAAAATGGCGGATTAAAATATTTTAATTTTCATCGAATTAGAAAAAACTTTGAATTTGGGCATTTTCGGGGTCGCTGATTACGAATCCGATGTTAGAATTTTGACATTCAAAATAGCGGATCCAAAATAGCGTACAAACATTAGAAATTCCAGTCGAATTAGAGGAAATTGTGTAATTCGAAGTAAGAATTTTGAAATTCGAATGGTAGAATCAAAATGGCGGATTACAATTGTTAAATTTACATCGAATTAAACAAAACTTTGTATTTGGGCATTTTCGGGGTCGCTGATTACGAATCCGATGTTAGAATTTTGACATTCAAAATGGTGGATTCAATATGTCGTATAAAAATGAGAAATTGACGTCGAATTAGAGGAAAGTGTGTAATTCGAAGTAAGAATTTTGAAATTCGAATGGTAGAATCAAAATGGCGGATTAAAATTTTTAAATTTACATGGAATTAGACAAAAGTCTGTATATGAATAAATACAAATTCCGTTACTAATCCAAATTAGTCTAGAATTTTATGTATATGCACGTATTTGCATGTGAAGACTGCCGGGTCAGGAAACGTGCATAAAGTTTGCTCATAGTAGCCGTAGACATCCGTTACGTCTTAACGACCCGTGTCTTCGGCAATATTTTGCGGTCGCATCGCCGAGGATGCACGAATGCACTACACGACGCTCGTTTGTTGGCAATGCGATTAACCCTAACGTTGTTCGACAGGAACGCACCTTACCCAGGGTTAATGAAAATGCGGGACACGGTAGGTGTATACGCCGTGAGCTCTGATCGCACGCGTGCTAGCCCGATGATGGCAAGATGTAACGTGCCGCCGCGGGCGGCGTAATTCCGCGTGTGATTACGGCCATGTTAGTTATCGGCACAATTATGCATTTTGTAATAGTCGCCATAATGAATTTATGACTTTGTAACCTTCCAGCGGGGAAAGTACAGAGGAAAATATTTTCCCATAAAAATGATGGCGAGGTATTTTATTTGGATTTTTCATGTAGTGAACCATCAGGTGACATCACAACGAGCTAGGGCTGTCGTGTCTCGTTACTATATATACTCATTAGTGCGGCACGTCGGGAATTTTTTAAAGCGTCAATATTCACGTTACAATAATTATTCTCCTTCTTTCTTTACTGGTACCTCTCATGTTTGTACTGATATGCGACACTAATGAAGAGTATAAATGTAACAGCAATCAGCCTTGACAGCCGAAAGTCGTTGTGCTGCCATCTGGTGGATCGCGTTAGGTTTTTTATGTTATTTTTTATTACACTGTAAGTTATGTAAAATATTGACTGATTCACCTAACAACCACTTCCATATGACAATACAGATGGCGCTAATGCAATAGTGTGCAGTACTCCTTTATATTAAAACTTATTTTAAAATATCCCGAGGACGATGATTAAGAACCAGACAATATATTTTGATAATTCAAAATGGCGGATTTGAGATGTCCGAATAAAATGTTAAAGGTAACATTATCGAGATAAATCTGACTATGGGAGCATCTTTAGAGACAGCTGATTACGAATCTGAAAAGCAGATAATGAAAATTCGAAAAGAAAAAGTTTTTAATTATTTTCCATAAAGTTTTAGGTTTTAAAATGTTAGGATTTTATGTGCCAGTCAGTTCTTTAAAAGTGTCTCCAATCATGAAAATAGTTAATTTCTCAATATCCTTTCATTCAACAAAGAAATAGTAGGGATCTATCTATAAACTATAGGGATCGAAGAGGTGTTAACCATCGAGTTAGAGTTTGTCGCCAGAGCGAAGCTGTATAGGAACAAAATAAAACTTCTGCTCATATTGGGAGAAACTTATTTTGCTCCCTAGGGAGAGAAGGTGCTTCTTCGCTCTCCTGGAGATAAGGATTTCCATTTTATTTTCATTTTTTACGTGGTTATGTTTATTTTCTTTTATACTTTCTATTCAGCAATCAAATTCTTTCAAAGTCTGTCAACATAAAATGTGTCTAAATTCCATTTATAAAATGTACGATATTGGTTATTAAAATGAAAGTTTTAAATGTTTTATTAACCAAATTATTGTAATATAAAGGTACAGCCAAAGTAAATTATATTTACGGTCCACGTCTTGCAGCTATTTTTATACGATAATAATAAACTTTCCTTTTTTCGCAATATAACTTCTATTTAATTTTAATAGGTTGTTCATTCAGCATTCTATCATTGAATCAATGAATACATTTCTCATTCGCGTTGAATTACGACGTAATGTACGCATTGAATGAGGCACGTTGAATTATACAGTGAAATCATGCACCTTGAATTACCTACAAATTTACGGGTCTGAAAATAAAAAATTTTATGCTCTACGGTGACCTTTTCCTGTTCATTAGTAGTAATAATAATAACAAAATGAAAAGATGTGAAAATTCCAAGTAAATGTCTAATTAAGAAAAATGTTATTCAATGTATTTTGCAATGTTATCAAAATCGAATCTAAATAAGGATTTCAAATGTTTTCATTTAACAAACAAAATTGGGCAATATGTTCCATGTTCACAAACAAAATTTAGTGACCGAATGAAATTGACTTTCAATAAAGAAAATACCATCAACAAATTTCGTTCGTAAAAAAAGTATTTTCGGGGGCGCAAAATGCTATTTGCTCCCTGATTACACAATATATAATGAGGAACGCTACTTTGCTGGAGAATTAATTATACTAGAATAATGCACAGAAAAATGGCCGTTTTTGCTCCCTAGTGCTTGAAAGGCTTTATGTAGCAAGTGTGTCTTACGAAGTTTCGTTGAATAATATTCATAAATTGTTTTTAACTACTAAAAATATGCATTGTTAATAGTACATTATGCTACTAGTGCGTAAAGTTATACTTTGCTCACCAGTCGACTATAGTAGGAAAGAGGAAAACCAGAAATATATTCCTGGAAGTAAAACTGAACGAGTTTGATGGTTCATAGTGACTTCTAACAGTATGTCATAAGGTTAGGCAGAAAACATGGTGCTTAATCCCTGAAACTTCAAAGTGTAGTTCTCCGTGTGGGAAGTAACACATTTCTGTCCTATAGAGTGACTTCCCAAACCTTAGCATAATGCATTTTTATATTGGATTTTATTCCAACACACAATTCTTTTCAATGTGTTTTTGTATCTATGTGTGTAAATTTCGTGGGGACACTTAATAGCTCATTACTTAACAAGAGTGTAAAATGTAATTTTATAAGTGTGTAAAGGACATCTTTACACACCACCTTTTACTGTAAGAATTACGTCACCTGGAGTAGGTAAAAGTTCTTTCTTTACGCGCGAAAAACAGGAATCAAAAATACTTTTCTCACACACTGTGCGCATAATTCTATTTTGCTCCCTAAATTGCGGAAGCAAAATAGCACATTTTCTCCCTAGGGAGCAAAATAGCACTTTCTCTCCTTAGGGACGAAAATAAGTTTTAAGTAAACTTTTGATACTCCCGACGACCGCATTCATAAAGTGTGATACTGTGAGTAAAGTTGTCCTTATTCATCCGAATAGAACTCGACATCTTGCACGCAGGTCCCGAACGTGCATGAAACTATACTTTACACCCTCATTAGAAATACACTGTTTCCCACACAATTACAAAAAGTCTTATTTTACCCCCTAGGCAGTAAAAGTTAATGTCTTATGCAACATTAGCTGCAAAAGTGACTTAGGCACTCGGTTTCGACGTTCTCGAATGACATTGCCTGTATTATTATACGAGGAGCGAAATTGACATCGAATACGGGATACGCGAATGGAATGCGAGAACTAATAACGCCGCATCAGTTTCACATGCGCGTATAGAGAACGTGCAAGCAAACAAACGACAGCGCTGCTTTGCGCAATAAATAACGTACCTTGCCGATCTCGTTACCATAGATTTAAATAAGTCTCACCCCTTTCGCCGAATTGTTAATGCCGGGATTTCTTTAGCGGTTCGAGATATATCGAATAGGGGCACTTTCCATTGTCATCGCGGTTCACCGGGTACGCTCGGGAGCGCACGACGCCGATCGATCGGCATGTTAATGTCGAGATAGAAAGCCGGCAACGTGTCGCGGATGTTTATAAAACGTCGCGGTTGTCAAATAGAAATCCATTGCGAACTCTTTAACAAGCCACGTTTCTCGATGGCGGCCGGTTATATTTGTTAGCCGAGCCCGCACGTGCGCGTCGGCCTCAGTTTCCGCGCTCGGGCATGATCGGAGAAACCTTCGGCAATGGGATCGAAAGGATACACGAAAAAGAAAGAAAAAGAAACGGATAAAATCCGTAAATATATCGGTTGAAAACGAATTTGGAAAAAATAATGGGAAAATTGTATATTTTGCTACTAAGGGCGTAAAGTAAGTCTTTGTTTCGTCGTTTTGTGTGCATATTTTCGAGTACGTCCTTTCGTACAACACGGAAAACTAAAGTTGGAAAATTAGATGTAGAAAATATGACATTTCTTAACAAGGGCGGAAAAGTAAGTTTTTTTTTACATTCTCTGCTATGTATACGCCTTCCTGTAACTGGAAGTAGATACTGCGATGAAAACGAAGAAAATATCTAAATTGGGTTTTAAAAGATTGGAAAAAAAAGTTTGTAAAAATATGATATTTCACGACTAGGGCGCAAAAGACTGTCTTTTTGTTTATATTATATATTATAAAGCAACCAAAACCGGACTGTGCAAAGAAAAGAAAGAAAAAAGGGATTCAAAAAGTATTTGGAAGAAATAATGGGGAAAAATATAACATTTCATAACAAGGGCGAAAAACTAGGTCTTTTCGTTCCATCTAAATAAATATAAATATCTGGATACTTGAAAGTCCAATTATTACTATTACAAGAAATGGAAAAAATGTCATTATTTAAAATAGATATTAATGAAACGGGCCGAAAGACACAACTTTCTGCCCTTGTTATATAATATTCGTATTAAATTTATGCCCATGCAAAATAATGTTCTTTTTTTTTGTACGGGTTTCTTTGACATCACAAAGCAATCATTTTACAAAGTTTGATTAACCTTGAGGCCGTCATTTTCAATGCAGAATTTGTGGCTTCGTTATTGGTCAATTCATTTTCAATTAAAAAAATATCACTTTATCGACAGCTGGAAGTTGCACGTGACCATGCGGCTTTAACGGAAAATCACGAGTCATGATTTCATCGGCAGTGAATAGTTTACGAGCGGTCGGAAAATTTACAACAGCCGTTATAGGCTTTCAAGGTCGTGAAATATTAATTACCGAGGAACAACGAACGGACTTGCGGCCAGCGCGGTTAATGATATCGCGAATTTCGAGACGAGAGAAAAGAATCGAGGGGGAAACCGCAAAGATTCGCGGCACTGATTTCGTCGGGTTCATTGTATCGCCGGTCGTCGAGGAATGCTGCGGGAATGCAGCGTTGCATTTTTTTTCTTGGTTAATGACGTCAACGGCTACAATGGCGTTCGCTGCCATTTTTTTTGCGCAGTATTTTGATATTTTATTCGATAAATAATAAGAGAATATTGTTTACTTACTGTTGCATAAGTGTCAGACGAAGGTTTGAGAAGAAAAGAGAAAGTTAGAAAATATTTTGGAAAGTAAGAAGAAAATTAATTCACATTGGCGTTATCAAAGAAAAGTGGAGAAAATAGAAATAAAAAATAATGTACAATTCCGGAACATTGTGGACATGTACTTTCATTTTTTAAATGTTTTTTAATATGCATTTAAAATAATAAGAAATTTACCTTTTTTTAGACTTTAAAAATTAAAAATTTTTATTTTTATACTTTTGCATAATCAAAATGGCGGGGACAATGTGTCGGAAGAATTTTGTTAATGGTTTTCATTTGTTTTTCATTACGATATCTTTCATGACTATTCATAATAAATATGACGTCGTATTTGTACAAAATGAAAATGGTGGAAACAATATGGCAGATGTAAATTGGATCAGCTATTTTAAATTTCAAAAATATGTAAATGGATTCGCAATCACTAACTCCAAAAGATCCTAGTATCTAGTTTCATCGAAATTGAATAAACATTTTGGATTTTTGTCCGCCATATTGGATCTGTCATTTTGAATTTTGAAAATCTAATAACAGAATTGTAATCAGCGACCTCGAGACTCCTCAGTATCTAGTTTCATCGAAATCGAACGAACATTTCAGATTTTGGTCCGAGGTATTGAATCCGCCATTTTGAATCTTGAAAATCTGACAGCGGGTTCGTAATTAGCGTCAACCTTGAAAACCTCCAGAAAAATGTTGCCGCAAAGAGATAATAAAATTCGTCTGATTTTAAGTTGATAACTTGGAGTACTTACGATTATTGATTACGACTGACGGACTGTTATATGTCTAAAATTAAAAATGGCGAAACAATATGGTGTCGATTTTTATGAAATTTACGTTTGTCATAGTCGTCGAATACCAATATGACGTCGAAAACGATATTTCTAAAATAAAAATGGTGGAGCCATAATGGTGGACAAATTTTGTACAATTTGTTCAATTTTTATGAACTTTGGTAATCGGACGTTTTAACTTGCTGATTAAGACTAGTACGTTATATTTGTAGAATTCAAAATGGCGAAATGAATATGGCGGACCAATATAAGAAATGTTATTTTTTGTTATTTCTTTGTATCCTGGAATTGTTATTGTAGCTAAATGCGAATAAGACCAAATTGGTAGAATAAAAAAATGGTGGAACCAATATGGCAGGCGAATTATGTAAACATTATTCCATTTTTACAAGTTTCGTTATGCAGTTTTCTCCGTTGCTGATCCTCGTGGGAGGGGACTAACTTGGTGGACGAATGCAATACAAACTGTTCGATTTTAGTCCTCAGAGTGTGCTAATGACATGAAATTTGTCCAATTCAAAATTGCAACCATTGTGGCATTCGAAAATTCTTAAAATTCTTCGATTTTTAAAGAATTAGTTTGTTTATTAGTAAATACTAAGATACATAATATTTTGAAAACATAAATGACATAGCGAACAAAAGAACGAGTAGACAACAACTTGATCAGAGTTGCAAATTAATATGACCGACATTTGAAAATTGGATTCTTCAAAAACTCGTCAATAAAAAACAAATAATAAAAAGTCGTGAAATTTTTAACGTTTCTGAGGTTTCATGGTTTTTGGATGTAACATGTTTTACGTGTCCCATTTTTTAAATAAAATTAAATACGTCCTATCTCGACAAACATGAAAAAAACATTTTCTTGAAAATTTAACCATAACAGATGTTAATTTTGGGACTTGTAGGCTAAGAAAAAATGAAATATTTTTTCTAATAAAAGTTTTTACAATTTTTACTATTCAGACATAAAAAATTACAAAAAATCTAGTAATTTTTACTAGAAAAATGGCAAATTTCTTCATTCTACGAGCCTATCCTAAAATTACCATCTGAAATGGTGGAATTTCCAAGAAAATTGTTCTGCGTGTACTTTAAAGAAAAACAAAAGTCTTTTAGCGAACATGACACTACGGCTAACATATATTACTAATAATCTATTAAATTTAAATGTTCACTTTTTAGTTATTTCGAAAAATGTTTGCCATTTGTAAAATTTTGTCAATTTCATTACTGGAGATCAATAAAGGATCAAGAAGACAATTATATGTAGGAGGAATAACAGTCAAATATTAATTACTGTAGAAAATACAGCATTTTTAAAAAAATTTTTTATTTTATTGTTCCTAATTTTCAAATTTACCATAAAAAACAACAGATTTTATAGAAAACATTTTTGAAGATGTCAACGTTTCTCGTGCCCGATTTGAAAAGGAATCGGTCATATAAAACGGTAGAAAATGAAATGAAATATTGAAAAAGAAGAGACGTCGACCGTTTATAATGCGTCAAAAAAGTTAAGCTGCATTGGAGCGTGTGCGATTCCACGAATATTCAATCACTGCATGTCCGAGCGATGGCTAGGAGAATGTCGCGGTTTACGTGTACGCGCAAAAAGCAAAAAGGAAAGGGAGTTAAAAAAAAAAAAGAAGAGGAGGCGATACCTCAGGTTCGCCGGTTCGGCGACTCGCCACGACGCATATGTGTACACACACATTTGAACACATACACGGACACATACTTGGACACATACTCGGACACAAACACGGACACATACTCGGACACTTATGTAATTCGCGTTCCTGAAGTACAGGAACGAGCGGACGCCTCGGTATTTTACGGTACCCATAAGCCCCCGTCTCCATAATGACGTCATTAACTCCGTAAATCTTCGCGGACGATGTAATTTTTTTTCTGAAAGTCCCGTCCCGATAGAAAATAATTGAAAAATTACGCGGATAATAATTCAACTGACGTCTAAAAAGAATTATCGTTTGCCTTCTTCCCCTCTGCTTTTTTGGCCCTCTTTAAATTTTTTTTTAACGCTCGGCGATATTTTTACGCCGTTGAGAAACCGTATATTGGGAAATGGAGTCTTCTACTCGAAAAATAGCGAACGGTTTTTCGCGAGCAAGGAAAATATCGACTGCGTTGTTGAAAAGATGGCGAATGCGAGCGAAATGAATCGCGGTCTGGATTATGAGATGAAAATTTGATGCAGCTGGAAACGTATAATCGTGCGGTTTAATGACGGAAGCGAACATATCAAATGCGGAAACGTTTTCATTTAGTCCAGTTCCACGGGAGGATGAAATTTGTCATTATGCGGCGGAAAAGGTTTTAATCGAAAAAATGTGTAATAGGGAATTATTTTTAATGTTTATTACTTTAATAATGAAAGGGAAATTTAGTTCATTTCAATCAATAATTGTATGTGTCAGATATTTTATTGTTTACATATAGTAAAAACTTAAAAACCAAAATTTCTAAATTAGACTTTTAGTCGTTTAGTCAACCTGACAAAAAGGTACAATATAAAGAATTACAGACGATAAAATACACGACAAGACGGCACAGTTAGAGAAAGACAACATGGTATTGAAGTGTAGTTACTTGTCCTGCCGCTAGGGGCGGCATGGTTATCGCAGTCTTGCTTTTCTGCAAGCGCTAGAGTATTAGATGTATATTTAATATGTAAGAAAGTTTACTATTCCGTATCAGTTGACGATATTTACTTCTTTGTCACGTAATTATCATAATTTACAGTAATTTTTAAAAATGTAATATAATTTCTCTGAAAATAATTGAATGTATTTTTCATTGTTTATATAAAAACATTTTAAATTGTGAGAAAACTCACAAAACACATTTCCTCTGGACAAAACGACTTTGAAGACAAAGTCGTTACACAAATAAAATGGAATTAATGTCCAAAAGTGTAGTCAAGATAAATGAATCATATTTTGGATAAGGTTTCTAAATTGAATTTGAAACCGAAAAGTCCTTTACGAAAATTAAATCCGACGAGTAGAATTGGAATGAAAAGCGATTGAAACTGACGAATGGTAATTCGCTAATCGATTCACGTGATCTTCACACGTGACTGCGGCGCGCTAATTGGTCAACTTGAAGCGCTCGCTGTGCCGGAACTATGATTCGGACGAACTTTTCGTAAAGGACTTTTTTATTCTACTACCTACCAATTTTACGAAGAATGCGTGCATGAAACAAAATATAAGAAATTTCGAATTCTAGAAGCGAAATAAAATAATTGAGCAAACCCCATTTTGGATCGGAGTTGTCATCGAAACCTCCTTACGTCAAGTGGGACCCGGCACTAACTCGTCCGGTCGATTCCGAGACTCAAGGTCTGCTTGAAATAAGCATTGTCTGCGAATTCCGGCTCGACTCGTCCCTGAATACGGGTCACAGCTTCCAATAGCGGACCTCCTTTACTCGATGTCGGCTAAAACTAAAAAAGAACAAAAAAAATAGCGAGACGATCCATTATTCTCGTAGACGATTTCCCGGCGGCCGAGATGGCAAACAATCCGCGCTATCGATGCCAAGGCAAGACCGCCGGAAATCTCGGCAGTTTTCCACGAATCCCGGTACCATTTTTTGTACCGACCAAGACTGCCGGCACATGTACACACATTCATATAAACCAAGAGTGGTATGTAGGACTTGACAAGTCGTATTACATTCGACGTGTTTTTCCCGCCATGTGTGTGTGCGCGTATGTGCGTGCGCATGCGGACTCGTCACAAGCCGGTGAGAAAGCGGTGAATATAAGCGCAATTAACGGACGAGAGCAGTCAACCCCTGGCTGAAATAATAGACGAAGTACTGTTACGACCAGACTGAGGTTTATTACGATCATCGAAAGATTCTCCAGCAAAACATTGAGAACATGACAACACGAGTTAGAAAAGGTTCCGATATTTCACCTTCCACGGGGGCCATTTTTCGGCGCGTCCAACAGGGCGTAAAGTTTCTTTTTTCTCTCCCTAATTGAAGTTTCTTAATTACTGTCGACGTGTTCAGTGCTTAATAGTCAGGAAAATACTTTTTTAACATTATTTTTTAGTTCGCGTCTTACCCTAATGTGTGCGAATTACAAATTCATTCATATCGGATTAAGACAAAATAGAAATTAATACAAATGTCTTATATTTCTTACTTTTAAATACTTTTCTGGCACTCCCTATGTGGCGGGAGCAAAATAGCACTTTAACGCCCTCGGGAGCAAAATAAGACTTTGGCTCCCTAGGGAGCAAAGTAAGTCTCTCTCCGGGAACATAACGACTTTTTATAATAAAAATATATGAATACGGTAGTAGATAATTCTTGGCCGTTTGGCGTTCTTGATACAAGAATGTTAAAATTTATTGTAATGTTTCTGCATAGCTATTTATCCGTTAGTGCATTTATTTTCTGTATATTTTATTTATAATTTTCTAAAAAACTGTATAATATTTGACTACAATTCAATTTTGTCATGTAATAAAGATGTACATCTTATTGTTGTCGTCAAAAACCCGAACATCTATTTTGCTCCCTAGTTGCACAATGTACTATTAATCGCCGAATATGAGTGTCACAAAATGTACTATCCTACATAATTATGCCGTAATTTGTTTGTATTATTTTTAATTATAGGAAATTACTTTATATTAATAATAAGAAAACATTTCAAATCTGGTACATATTTTTTTTTCAAGATGGCGGTGAAAATATGCCTGACAATCTTTTTCCGAATTTAGGAAAATTGTTTTTAATTTCTAGTAGATAGTAGATTTTTTAACAATATTTAATTCCGCACATTCCGAGTGTGAATTCATTCTTTCACTACAGTAGCTCTAATTCTTCATAAAGAGTGAATTGTAAAACATTTAGAGAATACAATTATTTAATAAACATCTTGTCCAGAAACTCTCTAAAAGCATTGGACTGAAATTCTTAATGCAGTGAAAATAGAGCCATCCCAATGAAATAGTGAATTCAGTCTGTAAAAAGTTTGAATGTTCAACTCGTTGCGAGTGAGGATTCACTCTTTCAATAGAGTAGTCCTATTTTTACTCCGTTAGGAGTGAAATTTTCCTGCAAGATAGAGAGGACAATTATTTGTTAAATTTTCTACATAGAAACAGTGCAAAAGTCTTTGAGTGAAAATTCACTCTTTGTGGAGTAAAAATGGAGCCACTCTAGTTAAAAATTGAATTCCTACATGACATTTTGAGTTTTCACTTTTAAAAGTGTGAATTCATTCTTTCACTATAGTGGCTCTAATTTTACTACATAAAGAGTGAATTTTCATTGTAAGACATTTAGAGAATACAATTTTTTAATAAATATCCTGTTTAGAAACTCTCTAGAAGCATTGGACTGAAAATTCACTCTTGATGGAGTGAAAATAGAGCCATCCCAATGAAATAGTGAATTACGTCTGTAAAAAGTTTGAATTTTCACTCGTTACGAGTGAGTTCACTGCAGCAGCTGTATTTTGACTTCATAGAAAATTATATTCTTCTCCAAGATATTTAGAGAGGAAAATTATTTTTGTAAATGTCCTATGAAGATGATCTGTAAAATTCAAAATTTTTTAGAGCGAGAATGCATTATTTGACTGGGTTAGCTCTATTTTCACTCCATATAGAGTGAAATTCCAGTCCAAAACTGTTTTTATGCAGGATATTTATGAAATTATCCTATTCTCTAAATATCTTGGAGTGAAACTTCACTCTTTATGGAGTAAAAT
This sequence comes from Trichopria drosophilae, assembly GCA_030407085.1. Lineage (NCBI taxonomy): Eukaryota > Metazoa > Arthropoda > Insecta > Hymenoptera > Diapriidae > Trichopria > Trichopria drosophilae. The sequence continues at coordinate 114,149,047 of CM059585.1, read as the reverse complement.
TAGAGCCACTTTAGTGAAAGAATGAATTCACACTCGTAAAAGTGAAAACTCAAGATGTCATGTAGTAGGAATTCAGTTTTTAACTAGAATGGCTCCATTTTTACTCCACAAAGAGTGAATTTTCACTCCAAGACTTTTGTAGAGTTTCTATTTAGAAAATTAAAAAAATAATTGTCCTCTCTATCTTGCAGGAAAGTTTCATTCCTAATGGGGTCAAAATAGAACTACTCTAGTGAATGAGTGAATCCTCACTCTTAACCAGTGAAAATTCAAAATTTCTTAGAGTGAGAATTCACTATTTGACTGGGTTAGCTCTATTTTCACTCCATATAGAGTGAAATTCCAGTCCAAAACTGTTTTTATGCAGGATATTTATTAAATTATCCTATTCTCTAAATATCTTGGAGTGAAACTTCACTGTTTATTCGAAGACGTTTCGCGAGTAGTATTTTTTTGTATTCTGTGCAGAAATTTATTTAGAATTAATAAATACATTCATCAACAACGTTTTTCTGAGTGTAGTTAATTTTTTTTTTAACAAAGCGACGCTTATAAGAAATATGGCGGCCAAGGGGACGTTGTTACAGCACGTGGAGGGAACCAAACAGTTGCTTACAGCATAACGAACAACCACGTGACGTCGTTGCATACATGCAGCCGAAAAAGCAGCAAGTGTGACCGGTTACTGTTACTTCGGGTTACATACCGTGCGGTCGCTTCCTTCTTCCTGCAACCTGGCATATAGGTTTGTCGCGACTCTCTCGCAACCTGCTTCCAAGTTTTCTTGCGGTCCCATACTTTTTTTCCATCCAGAGAATGTTTTTTTAATGGAAATCTCATTTGGCGACACAGCCAGTGACGGTAAATACGTTTTAATTATGTCGCGTAACGAGAAGAATTTCGATAATGAAGACGAAAATCAGCTGTTGGAGCTAAAAAAACGCAGGTTGACATTCCGGAAGTGTTTGGAGCACTTTTGATGACGGTAATTGCGACAATTACCTCAGAATTGATTTTTTGTTGGATTCGCGTAGATTCGATGGAATTAAGTAGGAAGTTTAAGAAAACGAGGTTTCCTTAGTTGTTGAAAGGTCAAGGTTTTTTTTTTTTAAATTATTTGATACTTGCTAACCGATTAATGCCAATATGAAATAAATTTCGAAAAAAAATAAAAACTATCAGATTCTACCATTTTCAAGGCCGCTCTTTCGAATGGTAGTAAGAAAATGTAAAAAAATGAAATTTATATATGATTTTGACATATGTAATAAAAAAACATGATTTTTTAGGACACATTTATTTACAAAAATCGAGTTTTTGATACAATGTCTTACTTTGAGTGAGCTAAAATATATTGCAAGGGTGCACTCGATAGCTGTACTTAAAAGATACACTGGTGTATATTTGAAATTTGTTATGCCAGATTCAAAATGGCCACTGCGTTTACAAATTCCTTTTGAAAATTTAACCATTTTTTTTTCTTGAAAACTAGGGACTTTAAAGAAAATGTTGTAATAACAATTATGTTCTAGAATAAGTCGAAGAATACCCACGATTTTTTTTAGAATACATTGTTTTAATTTTTTATTTTTGGTAAATTCGAAAAATCCAAATTTTGAAAAAAGTCATTTAAAAAATCTGAAAAAATTTAAGAGTATTTAATTTTTTAAGCAATTCTAAGACTTTTTGTTTTAAGGAAATTTTCTCTAAACTCTGTAGTTTTCAAGAAAATTATTTATTAGTCTTGAAATCCATAAAAGTTTAATAATCCTTTTTTTTTTTAAAACTATAGACTTTGGCCCAAATATACATAGAACGAAAACGTCTTAGAATTGGTTAAAGAATACTCTTTACTAATTTAAAATGACTTTTTTCAAAATTTCGATTTTTCGAATTTTTCAAAAATAAAAAATGTTGACAATACATTCTGAAAAAATTCGAGGGTATTCTTCGACTTATTTTAGAACATTATTGTTGGTATAAAATGTTCTCTAAAGTCCATAGTTTTCAAGAAAAAAAATGTTTAAATTTTGAAAAGGAATTTGTAAATGCAGTGGCCATTTTGAATCTGACATAATAAACTTCAAATATACACCAGTGTATCTTTTAAGTACAACTATCGAGTGCACGCTTGGAATATATTTTATTGCTCACTGAAAGCAAGATATTGTATAGAAGACTCGAGTTTTGTAAAAAAATGTGTCCTAAAAAATCATGTTTTTTTAATTACATATGTCAAAATCATATATAAATTTCATTTTTTTAAATTTTCTTACTACCATTCGAAGGAGCGGCCTTGAAAATGGTAGAATCTCATATTGAAAATAAGCGTTGAAGTTGCAGTAAACTTTCTGTGCATGTGGGCATTAATGGGTTAATACTACTTTTGTTACCTACAGTGATCACTCTCTACAGAGTGACAAAATAACCAGTATTCTGGATGAATGGATTTTTACTCTTAAAGAATCAAATCCTTCTTTAAAGAAGTGAAATTTTTTTTCGAAAGATATAAAATCGTCTTTTAAAAAATTGATTTATTTTTGCCTCTTTACGGAGCGAGTTGTCACTCCAAATCCTTTAGATATAGAGAGAATAAATTTTTACAGAGCAAAAAAAGTGTCAGTATTCGGGATGAATGGTTTCTCTTTGCAATGAGTAATTTTCACTCTTAAATATTGAAATGTAATTGTAAACATAAAAGTTACTCTAGTAACAATCATTTAAAAACATCTTTTGGAAATTGTTTGGAAATTCAGCGCCATATTGGAATTCCTGATGGCTGAAACTCAATTTTGACCTCGGAGTCTTGAATAGCGACCTCGAAAATAATAGAACCTTTCAATTTTTTTGAATTTTTTGTTTGATACATACCACATTTTGAGACATTTTTTTTTAACAATTTTTTTCAAAATTGTAATATATTTACAAAAAATTCTGAAAAAAATTTAGTGTATTCTCTGATGAATTCGAAGAGTTATTTGTTCTTTGCAATTTTTTCGAAAAGTTGATAGTTTTCGAGGAAATGAATTTCAAATATTATAGTTTAGGATTTTTTCCCCAAAAAACTATTAACTTTTGGAAAAATAGCAAACAAAAAAAAAACTCGTAGAATTCATAAGTGAATACACCAAATTTTTTTCAGAATTTTTCATAAATAAAGTATGATTTTGAAAAAAATTGTGAAAAAAAATTTCTCAAAATGTCATCACAAAAATCTGAAAAAATTCCATTATATTTCTCGATTAATTCTAAAAACTTTTCATTCTTAGCATTTTTTTATAACAGCATGTAGTTTTTAAGTTAAAACGTTCAGAAATTTTTCAAAAAAATTTTCATTGTTGACGCCATTTTGAGGTCGTTACAATGATGTGGGGTATAAAAGTAAAATTTTTCCTTAAAATTGAAGTATTTTGTTCACCTTTGTTCAGAGTTTCAATAGAATCCCAATATTCTAATAGCTCGAAAAAAATTGATAGGAATAAATAATTCCCAATTTTTTGGAATTTTTTAAAAAGTTCGGCGCCATATTGGAATTCCTGATGGCTGAAACTCAATTTCGACCTCGGAATCTTGAAGAGCGACCTCGAAAACAGTAGGATATGTACCTTTCAATTGTTTTCAACTTCGATTTTGATATGAAATATTGGATTGATAATGAAGTATAAAAAATGCCATTTCAGGCGTTAATTGGTTAAGTAATCTACTAATTTGGATGTAGTGACTAAATTGTATAAGGTGATCTCAAACCTTTTCAAAATACTTGCGATCCTATTTAACCGATGTTTACGACAGATTCGCTCCCGGAAGCAAAGTAAACGCTCAACCGATTAATCGATGTAGTATTTTCGCTAAAGAACGCATTGCGGATTATATTATTTATAGTACACACTCCCTGTAATTCGATCGATAAGCCGATAATTAAGAGCAACCTTCGATTCTAACCAATAATCGAAAGGCAACAAGCCGATTTTTACTCACGCGAGAGCGAGAATGCGGAATACACCTGGTAGAAAATCCAGTCCCCCCACCCTTCCTTGAATTTTTTCGAAATAAATCATTAATCGTTGGCATTTTTCTTTACAGCATCGAATCCACTTCGACGACACGGCCACTCGTACCTTCGAATACCCCAGTGAGTCTTCCATGCTCGAGAGCGAAGGCACCAGCGTGGACGGGGACACTTCCGGTTCCGGTGAGCAGAACACGACGAGCCGGTCCGCATCCGCTGCAACAGCCACCAGTTTACCTTCGCTACTCGGTGAGTTTTAAACTTTTCTTTTTTTTTTTTTTTGTTCTTTTTAATCCTTTTTGGACTTTTTATCTCAGTCTTTCACTCTACTCTTTATACTCCCACCTTCGGTCTATTTTCGTGCTCAGTCGTACACTTCTATAGCTCAACAAGCCTATCGTCGATGCTTATGTCACGTTTTCTTCTCCTTTCACGCTGAATTCATTATTTATTCTAGGAAAGTATCTGTTTCGAAAGCGATCGATCGATCGATTCTTTCATTCAACGAAGACACCGACTGTGAAAGCTTTGACGAATTTTTTTAATAATATAATTGGTTTTACCACTTGCGAGAATGTCGGGTGACCCTTCAGCGCCACTAAGCGGACATTTTTAAAACTAATTTTTGAAGTTTGCTTTGTCCAATGCGAAGGGTGTACAGAAACTGAAAAAAACACTACTTGGCCGTAAAATTACAAAAAAAATGCATTTTCAAAAAGTTTCGGCCATATTTTTATGCAACAATAAAAAATGTTGACAATTTACTTCAAAAAAGTTTTTTTTTATGTACTGAAGACCAGAAAATTCTTTCATCGTGATATATCATAGCCTCAAAAAGTGATAAAACGTTCGACCTAAAATTTCAAAATGTCGGATAAAAAAATTTGTCATTTTAGATTTTGTTTGGATTTTATGTTAAGCAGAAATTTTTAAAAAACTGTCGCAGAATTTATATAGTTAGTAAACAAATTTTAATTATAAAAATCCTTTAAAAAGTTAATACATAGAAACATTGAGAACAGTATAATTTCGATGAAGTAATTATTAACTAAATTGTTTAAAAATGTTTGTTCGTAAAACTATTTTAGTATTTTATTTGTATTTATTTTTCCCCGGTTCATCAAAGCTTTCACTCGCAAAGGTAGTTTATAATTATCTGCAAGGATACACGTTATTAAAATGAATATTATCAGGAAGTACATGAATTTTCATTTTCAATAATACACAGCATGCCATGTGTAAATTGTGTGAAATTTTCCGTTTTATATTTTTAGATCCTTATGTTCTGCTTCGTAAATAATATTTTTCATACTTTATTGTTGTCGATGGAGTGAAAAATAATGTTTTATGCAAGATGTGCACGTCCAATCCGAGCTTTGATTGAAATTAAATACTTGTGGCATATATCTGTATGGAAGAGCTACTAATAACAGTGATTAACTTATCGTTATTGTACATGAATTAAACAATACTTTTAAGAATAATTAATCCAAATCGCTGACTAATAAGTATATCTTCTTAATTTTAAGCAAATATATTGATGTGTGTGCTAACAATAAATTCTTATTTTTCGCTACCATAGTTTTTGTTAACTCTTTACTGTGCTCATTGTATGCAAATGTCTGTGCTAATTCTCATTTCTTCTTGCTTTTTGTTCAAGATTTTGCAGAAGCAACTTTTAAATATGACATCGCGAAAAATAGCAGACAAACACGAATTATCTTTGACTACAATCCCGCTGAAGAATCTTTAGTGTAGCTTCATCGCAGCTTCGCAAAGATTTTCTGCTAAAGCAGCTAGTAACATGCTATGCTTTTCTTAAATTTCATTGTTCCCTTTATATCCAAATTTTATCACCCAACATAACCTCAAAATCCGTCGCATGAATAACCTCTGCTAAAAGAATAACATATTTCAGTCGACGAGAAGATTTTAGCAGAGATCATCCTTGCTAAATGCCCTTTTATGGTTAATAACATTATTGGAGAGGATTAACAATGATTCCGGGATAGTTAATCACGAATTAACTGTAAATACTACATCATTGTAAATAGTTATTGGTAGAAGAAAAATATTTATTATAGTTTTTTTCGTTTACTTTATGTTTTTAGAAACAAGAATGTAACATTTCCACTACTTATCGTACTTTATGCTGAAAATTGATGGTTTGTATTTTTCATAATTTTTTCATACACCGAGTAAAGTGAGGTAAGGTCCCCTTTTTTACTGTAACAGACGTATTCCAGTGTAATTTTGAAGCTAGACCATGTCTTGAAATTTCATATTTTTATGAATACTGTTTGATTTACAGCAAACATTTTGGAAAATGGCTTTCTTATCTCACTGTACACTATTTGTTAATTCCCACCAGTTTTGTTGATAATGTTATATAACATACATGTTAAGTGAATTACACTAATGTAGGATTTTATGTTGTAATTACACAAATTAGTATCAGCTGCTTTTTTCTTAGGTATTTGCAACTATCAACCAATAGCGCTCTCAGCTTATTGGTATTTTAAAATGGAGTATGAAACGTAAAATGAATTACTAAATATGTTCAATTTAGTTACAGCGCAATATACGTATTTAAAAAGTTTCAAGCTGACATGTATGAGGCCTTCATTCGAAATTTAACTCTTTAAATATATAATGAAAGACATTTTATTAAAAACTACAATTCCAGTGAAAATTATTATAAGTTTTGAATAGTTACTATAGTGTTACTAAAGCCACAAAAGAAACAAACAAGTGCACTAATGAAACAACGTTTTATTATGTTAAAAATCGATCAAGAATTGTCGAAAATAAGAAACTATTTCCTAAAATTATCGACTAATTCCGAATTAAATTATTTGGTATTTTTTAGGATAACGTCTATAGTAAATAGAATTGTTTTTGCAGTACCCAAAGTTTGAAAAATTGATTCATCAAAATTGATCATCTTTAATTTTACGTTTTTAGTGAAACTTCCTACATTACCGGCGGACCGTTTTAGAATGCTTTGAGGAGATGCTCGTGTTAGTGATCAATCGATAAAATAGACTTATACTTTTCATCCTTTTTATTGAAGCCTGTTTATTTGTAAATTCTATTTTGCCGACAAATTAAAAAAAAAATTATGCAAATTTGCTATTAATTTTTGAAAAGCCCTCAGTTGATAAAGTAGTAATCTACTGATTAATATGTAAATTAAAAATGACTCTAACTGCAATGCTTACCACTACAAAATATATTCTAAAATAACTTTCTCGAAAACTGACGGAGTATTTTCAAAAATAGATAATTTTTGATACTGAATCGATTCTTTACGAATTTCTCTGATATTTTACAGGATATCTAGTATAATAATTAGTATTGCAACTGAAGAGTCTGAATTTCGAAAAATAGTTTCAATTAGGTTTCATTTAAATTTTTTAATACAGTTTACTACTTTATCGGCTGACGATTCGGCTAAAAATTCGTTTTTACCGGCGTCGTATTTTTAATGGAAAAATCATATGTTCCAAGTCTAATTCAAAATCAATTACTATTTGAGAGCACTGGGACAATAACAAACTATATTATTTGTATAAATAATAAACGATTGAAATAATAAATAAAGTGAAATTGCAAGAATAAATTTCGACGTGAAGGGGGCCCTAAAGTGGTCCGTCGGTAATGTAGGAAGTTTCACTAAAAATTGTAAATTAAAGATGCCTGAATAAAATATTGAAAATTCGCGCTCTGTCAAGGCAATTCTAATTACTATAGATGATTTCTTAGAAAATACAATAGACATTAATTGAGAACTAACCAAGAATTTTCGAAAATAAATAAAACTTTCTAAGCATTTTCTACGATATCGTCTATAGTAATTAGAATTTCCCTTACAGTGTCCGAATTATGAAAAATCCATTCAGTCACTTATTATTTGCCGTTTTTAGTGAAAATTCCTACCTGATCGGTCGAGCACTTTAGGACCCCCTTAAGGCGAACTGTTTGACAACTACAATTTATTTTGGCATATTCTCCAACAATTCTGAATCGATCTCGTTGAAATTCGGTATACATTCATAAAAAAGACTTAAAAGCGCTCTAAAATTAGTTTGGGTTTAAAGTGACGTTATCGACGGGGTAGGTTTGGTTTAAAGAGTTCTCAAGTAGTCAGTCGATAAGGTGGTAACTACGATTAAAAACGCAAGTTAAAAATAACTTAACCAATTTTTCAAAATTTCAGTTCTATTCGAGCAATTCTTATTGATGTGTAACATTTGTGTAGGCATTAATTCAGAACTATCCGAGAATATTAAAAAATTATTTTGTTATTTATTTCTTAAAATTCATTCTAATTTCTTCATTAATTTTTTTGAAACGTCTCATGGGGTGGGTAAAATTATTGATGCAGATGAAAACTTTTGAAAATGGATTCAGTCACATTTTACTCCGGGTTTTGTGGATAGATTACTACCTTATCGACCATTTGTAACGCCTCTTTCGGTCACGCATTTTTCTTTTCACTGAATTTGGTAGGAACTCGTTACACGGGAGTTTTCGGGGTCGCTGAATACGAATCTGACGTCAATTTTTAAAAATTCAAAATGGCGGATCCAATATGGCGGACAAAAGAATGAAAATCGACGGAATTCGCTTGAAAAAATTTACTCAGGGGTTTTCGAGGACACTGAATAGGAATCTGATGTCAGATTTCATAAATTCAAAATGGCGGACAAAAAATTGAAAGTCTACTGTATTCGCTTGAAAAATGTTACTCGAGGATTTTCGAATCCTCAAAATCTATTTTCATTTTCGTATCCAGTGACCTCGGAAACCCCCGAGGAGCTTTTTTTTCAAGAGTATTCACTCGATTTTCAATTTTTTTTCCGTTATACTGGATCCACCATTTTGAATTTTTGAAAACCGACATCAGATTCGTATTCAGCGACCTCAAAAACGTATGAATAATAAGTTTCCCGTATAAATTTGTAAGAAACTATTTGTCACAAACGATTTAAAAAAGAAAAATGGTTATTTTTTGGTATATTTTTGTTTATAATTAATTAAATTACAGTATTTTAATATGTGTGATATCTTACATTCAATCAATAAAAACATGTTTTTTAAATGAAAAAAAGGTAGTGGATAAAAGATGGGTCTCTGAGAGACCTACTGTGACGCAAAGGGGTAATGGGGTTCTAAAGTGCTCGTCTGATAAGGTAGGGATTTTCACTAAAAAATCGGTCTCTGAAAGGGCAATTTTAATTACTATAGACGGTATCCTGGAAAATGTCAAGGAAAGAAACTGAGAATTGACAATAAGTGATTTTTATTTATTTCCGAAAATTCTCGGTTGGTTCTAAATTAATGTCTTTGGTATTTTCCAGGAAACTGTTTATAGTGCCCTTACAAAGCCCGAATTTTAAAAATGTTATTCAGTAATCTTTTATTTACGGTTTTAGTGAAATTTCCTTCTTTACCGGCGGACCATTTTAGAACCCCCTTAAAGAAATCTTTTTCCCGGTGTACTTGAATATGTTTGTTTCATTTGTGTTCTTTCCTTGTGTTAAGAAATCGACATTAACCCCGTCACTGGTAGGCGTTTTCAAATAAAAAGTGCCAAAACTGGTATGAACCTTTTTTCCTCCAATTTCAATGACAATGTTAATTAGAAAGTTTTGAGGGTCGCCGATTACGAATCTGACGTCAGAATTTCAAAATTCAAAATGGCGGATCCAAGATGGCGGACCAAAATGCAAAAACTTACTTGCTGTAACAGAAATTTGTTACTTAGGAGTTTTCGGGATCTAAAACACTCTCCGTCCTCTTCTTTTCGTTGAGCAGAAGAAAGAGAGAATGGCAAATGCAAATGATCAGCACTAGTAGTGTTCACTATTAGTAATTTCGTGCACTATTAGATCGCTAGTGCAAGTCAGCAGTCTCGCAAAACTATGGCGAAAGTATTTTATGAAATACATGAAATTGAGGTCGCTAATATAAGGTCAAAATTAATTTTCCACATTCTGTCTGCCATCTTGGATCCACCATATTGAATTTAGCAAATTTGACGTCGGATTGGACAATATACAGTAATTTAAATTATTCAAATTTTTTTTTCACACTATATTAGGTCAGCCATTTTTAATTTTGAGCAACCGATGACAGATTCGTAATCAGCGACCCCAAAAACCTATGAGTAGTAAACATTGGGGAAAATGAAAAACTTTTATGCTTTTTCGATCGCCATATTGGATCGGCCATTTTGAATTTTGAAATTTTTACCTCAAATTTCAAGAAGATTGGTTGAGTCGTTTCAAAGATATTGATATGACGACTATAGACGTCATCACCAGTTAAGGGGTTAAAATCATCACGAAAACTTCCAGTTAAAGTAAAGCAGTAAAAATGGCGAATGAAGCTCTCTTATTCTGAAATTTTAATGGACACTATCCGTTCTTTCTTAGACGTTGACAATGTTTTTCCACAACATTTTTTTTTTTTCAAAATTCCTTCCCTTTTGGGTTCTCCCACTCCATTCCTCACTAGCAGCTTACACCACCTCACAGTAATACCGATATTGTGCACGCTACTTACAATTAGTCGAATTAGATGGCAAATAGTCGTAGTTTGTTGAACGCTAGTGCTTATCCCCAGCAGGTGGAGGAGGGCTAGCAAGCTACAAGCCGAGCAGCGTAAACCTGGAGGCGGATGCCTTCGTCCTGGGTATCACCCGTGCCACCGTCTCGAACCTCCCGACAACACAGACAGTACCGCAGCCGGACAGTATCACGGACACGGTGGACTACCTGAAGCCCGCCCAGGATCCCGGGGCATGGGGTTCCGAGACGACGGCGGACATGCTCTTCTAGAATACGTCGGCAAAAGGTCGTCTTCCCGAGCCGAAAGTCACGGAACCGATTCGGTTCGACGCAGGCGAACATTCGTATCATTCCGCGCATACGCATTTAATTTTTTTTTTTTTTTTATATAATACCCGCGACGACGTACCCGAGCCAGCAAGCGGATCCCCCGTATTTACACGATGAATCTTCGAAACTGCCAAGAATGCGAACACTCCCAACAACCCACCAGACGTATCTTCCATTCCTGTACAGAGAAGTCGAGACGCATATCACGCATTTGCATTTTTACGAGAGATTTTTCCCCTCGTACCGGGACACGGGATGCGAGAGATTTTGAAACACTTTTCTGAGATTACATTAAGGCCAGTGCTCAAGCCTGCTAACGCTCGATTTGTAAAATTCTGCCAAAATAGGGCATAAGTTTTCCTAGGTAATTTAATATATTTATGTACGATAATCGTCGCCGTTTCCCCAGATTAGCAAAAGGAAAAAAAAAATGAATTGTAAATTTCTCATTCGCGTTTTAAATGATGTTGATCGTCAGTCAGGTAATACGTGAACAAAAAATGAACCGAAATGTCAAGTGAACGTCCATTCATTGTTAATAATTCAAGTGTATTCGTACGTACATTAAACTTCAAAGTTTGTCGACTAGTGTGAATCGGTATCGAGTAATTGTTCCGAAAGCGAGAAGCGGCTCGACGAGCGGTGGCAACGAAGAACGGATCCGAATGTAACCGTTAGTTTTTAAGCGAATTGTGCGAAAAACAAACCCTTGTAAATAATAAATTATTATCGACCCTTAAAACGTCGAGAATGAAGCGCTTCGCTTAGTCTCGAAGTACTCAATTAATTTTGATTCTTCGTTCCGTCTATTTCTATTTAATACGAGACGCAGGCCATTTAACGTTCAAAATGTATTCGTGAATCATAAACTAGTGTATTTAAAACGCGCGAGCGAATCCAGCGCGCGGTTATGGTAACGACGACGCACCAAAACGGTGGAGGCGGGCGGCGACCACTAAAAGTACTGCAACGGGTCCAACCGCTAGTTCCCTCCATCGCCGCCAGTGCGACGGATAGATAATGTCCCCTTCGTGATGTAACCGTGTACGTCTGAAATGTTTCGTTTTTTTTCTATTGTTCGTTCAACGCGTAGTTGGTAAGTCAGTGTCTTACATTGTGATATTCTCGTTAATTTTTCCACAATCGCAAGAGCGAGAGATTATCCTTAACGCGAAACCACATTCCAAAATTTCCATGCGATCCCTCGAATTGCGTTCGAGCGGAAAAAGCGAGGACTGAAGCTCCCAGCTTCGTTGAAATACTCAAAAAAAAAAAAATGAAAAAAAGATGGAAAAAATGAAAGATAATAGGAACTCCGTAAACGTATCTGTAAATTGTCGTATTGTACAGTATCGTGGAGACCTTATTTAAAAGCACCTACGTTCTCGTCGTCATCCTCATCGTCACCTTTCAAATACACGTGGAAAAGGACTAGTATTACTCTACAATTATATTTAATATCCGAAGCTTGGAATCATACTATTACCGTATTAAACATACTTACCATTTAGAAGTAATGTGTGATGTATTATCTGTGTGTTTACGAAGTACTGAAGAAATAAAACTCATTACTGCATCGTAATGTTTTTCGTATTTTATTTTAGATATTAAGTTGGTAGCAGTGGTAAGATCCATTTTCATCGTTATTAATCAGTAAGTATTGTTTTTTTAAGCTTTTATATTTAAAATGTTATGAGTAGTTTTTATTTAATCTCTAGATGGCATCAAAGTTGAGTATCTACAAATGAATTTGTCCAATGGTGATTTTATTTTATAATACTATTTTAGATAATATTATTTTATAATCGACTTCGTGGCTCAGGCGGTTAACGCACTGGACTACGAAGTTGTAGGTCGTGAGTTCGATCCCCGTCTGGTGAACAATTTTTCGATTTCGTTTTCAAGCAGCAGCTCGTTGTTGGTAAGACGACCCACGTTGTTTGTTTACGTTTCGAAAATATTGTTTATCTGGCGGAAATCGACTCATGACCGCTGCTGTACTTGGTATAGGTTTATGCAGTCCTACATTTCATACACAAATGTGAAGTATGGCGCCATCTTTCTAAGTCGATCTGCAGCTCTCGAAAAATCTTACGATAAATAGTAATAATACGACAACAATTAAATAAAAAGGGCGATTCCGCCCGTTAATTAATAAATAAAAAAAAATACTTGATTTCAGAATTGACAAATCTCCATAAAAAACATTAAGGTCCCAATCGTGAAACGGATATTCATGAAGGGTTTTTTTCCAAAACATATTTTGGAAGTATTTTAGCTTCCTGATTCCGAATATGACAACAAAAATTATCGGTCGGGCATATTGAAGCTGCAATATAAAAAAACCCACATTTCATTGCGTGTTTATCCATTTATTTTGAAAAATACAAATCAGACAAAAAAACATTTGAAATAAAAAAGATAAAACATCAAATTCTGTACCAAAAAGGTTCGATGCGTTTTTTTGTAATGTCGAAGGTAATGTGTATAAATATCCCAGAACATGAAAGTGTGTTATAAATGAGGTTATATTATATGGACAAATCGATTATTCTCAAATAAATCAGTCCTTTACGGTATTAGCATTGATATTATGATGAATATAACCTTTTCTGTAGGGAATTTGGTTCTCTATCTTTTTTATTCAAAACATTTTTGTGCCTGATTTGAAATTTTTATAAAAAACGCATAAAACCGCAATAAAACACAATTTTTCGAAGATTGCGGCTTCAGTATCGTCTGAACGTTAAATTTTTATTGCCATATTAGGAAACAGGAGGTAGAAAAATGTTTAAAGACTAGTTAGTATTTTTTTTTTGAGAAAGTTCATTCGCTATTTTACCCACTTAATAGGTTAGGTTTACACTTAAACTAAACACAATGTAGTTCAATCTACACTACCGGCCAAAAGTTCGTGAACGCTCTGAATTTTCCAACTCGTCATATAACGTGTCATAACACTGAATCCTTTAAAATATTGAAAAAACACAAACGAAACCTTTTTAAGTAGAGGAATAAAGCTTTCCTTTGGGGCATACAGTTTTACATCAGACATTATTTTGTCTTAGTTGTTGTATTTTCAGAATGTCGAATTTTGTAACTTTTTTATTCCAATTTTTATCTTTCATCGGGTGATTAATAAATTTTTCTGGATATTGCCAATTTTTTTGTAAATACTATAAATCAAGACCTTGAAATTAATTTTTTATAAAAGTCGCTACGTTTTTTTTTGTTGCAAAGTTATGAATTTTTGAAAATTTCCAATTTTACCCGTGGATTGAGAATTTTTTAAAAAAGGCCAAAAGTTCGTGAACATCGTAGCGACAAACAAAAAATCGTAGCGACTTTTATAAAAAATGATTTTCAAGGTCTTGATTTGTAGTATTTACAAAAAAAAAATGGCAATATCTAGACAAATTTATTAATCCTCCGGTGAAAGATAAAAGTTGGAAGAAAAAAGTTACAAAATTGGACATTTTGAAAATACAACAACTAAGACAAAATAATGTCTGATGTAAAACTGTATGCACCAATTGAAGGCTTTATTCCTCTACTTAAAAACATTTCCTTTGCGTTTTTTGAATATCTCAAAGGATTCCTTGGTATGATACGTTATTTGACGAGATGGAAAATTCAGAGAGTTCACGAACTTTTGGCCGGTAGTGTGAATAGAAGTAGAACTAATTCTAATTTGTGCAAAGTCGAAAGTTCATAAAAACGTTCAAGATTTGATTTTGAAAAACGTAAAAAGCGAAGTGTAAAGTTAATTGTATCACCGTTTCATCATCGGGACAAAGGTAGAGAAATATGACCGTATTTGTAAAACGGTTGAAAATCGCTTCATAAGTACGGACTGCACAGAAATTTATGTCCGTATTGTGAAACACCTATTTTTATAAATTATGTACTTCTAAAACCGGAATATTTGCTTAATAATAACAATGTACGAAAGCTGAACGTTTTAATAATCAATTTATAATGCTTTTAAATAATATTATTAGCTAAATATTCGTGAAACCATTAACCATGTACGTTACCAGTTCCATGCTAACCCAACGGGTTCGAAGGACCCAAATGTTTCTAAAACGATTTTAGAACGTTCCAGAAACGTTCCTAAAACGTTTTATGTCTGCAACTTTTACGGAACGTTTTATAAACGTTTCATCCATGTTGCAGACATAAAACGTTTCTGGAACGTTCTAAAAACGTTTCAGGAACATTTGGGACTTTCGTGTCCATTGGGAATGACATATCGTTTCATTCTGACGGAGATATATTTGTGCATAACTATTTTTTTAATTATATTAAAAGAAATTGGACAATGTAATCATTTATGTTGAAATGAAATTAAACGATGACTTTATACCTACAATGTTTGTCCAGATAATAATATGCTTTATTTATGGTGTAATACTAGTATTACTAGTATTGTAGTGTTTCAAATATTGGGACAGTGTTTCATAATTGGGCTTTTACCTTATCTATACAAACTTACGAATATTTGAAATAAAGTTCTGACTATTTTTTTGGCAGTAAAAATGTCTTCATTTTATTTTATTATTTTTATTATATTAACGGAATTAGTCGTTATTTTTTAAAAATCTAAACTCTCTCTTTGCTCTTCTGTGACGCATTCATAAAAAACGATTTTGCTGTTGTAACCCTTGACGTTCATCTTTTACAGGAGTGTCAGTAATCCTTCATTGAAAATGGACGATGATGTTTGGACAGCTAATTCGACCACTTGTTTGTTAGTAAAAGTACGTTTTGGACCAACTGCTAAAACCGTTTTATTCAACACTGGTAGTTTTAGTATCTTTCTTAACCACTTCACTGGTAGCCGTTTTAAAATAAAAAGTGCCAAGACTGGTACGAGTCAGTTTTTAAGATATCGCGAAGCTGTGAAACATGGGTTCCATTTTTTCATAAAAAATATCATTTAACGTAAAAAACTCACCTCCCCCTCCCCTTCACTCCCACGGGGTGCATCATTATTTGTAATGTAATCTTTATTCAGGTGTATACATATGTCTGTGGGTTACCCACTACATAGGTTCGCAAAAGTAGCATTTCTACTTGTCCGCGGCCCGAATTTTTTAGTATACATTTTTCTTCATCAAATTTCAATGAGAATGTTACATATGAGGTTTCCGCAAGAAATGTGTTTATCTGAACATGATATGAAATGAATTTGAAATGTGCATTGGTTTATAGATTCAAAATAGCGGATTAAAAATACAAAAAAGAACAAACAAAAAAAAACAAAAAAAATACAAAAAAGAAAAAATGGAGTCCAATCCTCCCACTATCTACTCGTGGTGCACTCTGGGGTCGTTATAATTAACCAGCTAACGGTGGAGTTCAACCACAAAATTTTTTCATTTTATGATAATTCAAAATTGAGTCCGCCAAGGTAAGGTCAAAATTCATTTTGCACATTCTATTTACTATCTCGGATATATCATTTTGAATTTTGAAAATCTGAGATCAGATTCGTAATCAGCGATCCCAAAAACTCCCAACTAACGAGTTTCAAGCAAATTCGATGAATTTTTAAAAATTCGTGTGCCATCTTGAATCCGCCATTTTGAATTTTAAAAATCTCAGATCAGATTCGTAATCAGCAATCCCAAAAACCCCCGAGTAACAAATTTCAGCCGTTTTCCACGCACAGAAAAAAATTTGCTTCAAAAGCATATAGCTTGTAGCCGCCATATTGGAACCGCCATATTGAATTTTGAAACGGTGGCCTCAGATTCTCATTCAGTGACCCTAAGAAACTATAGCATACCAAATTTCGTGCAAATTAACTGAAAATTGTGGAAGTTATTTAAAAATGTACATGTATATGATACATTATCAATCGTGGCAATTTTTTTTTGTACACATATGATACATTACCAGTGAAGTGGTTAAAAGGTTTAATATATCGTTATTAGACATATTTTCAAAGACAGCTTTCGATGTCGACAATTTATGGCGAAAAGGTGCTACGAGAAAGAAATTCTACAAAAAAGTGGGTTTCAAAAACTCTTAAATTTTGGGTTGACAGTGTAAAAGTCTTTAGTACGGTGTCGAAATTACTTAAACCAAAAATGTAAGTTATGATGTAGGTTAATATAATATGTACCAGATGGCGCTGTGTTTCATTTCAATGTTAGAAATGTTCGAAAATAATTGTGATACTTTAACTTTTACCGATGTAACAGAATTTGACTGAATTCTGCAACAGATAGACAAATTATGCAACAGTATCACAAAATTTCCAAAATAGTAACAGAAAACTAAATATGAATCATTGTGATAGAGTGAAATTAGATTAGTTAGGTTTTCCACCGCCAGGCACGGTCGCGACGCTTCACCAGGCGACCGAGATTCCTATACTTGAAGTTGGCTTCTGATTCAACTATTATACCACATTCCATTTCTAGTACTGCAGAAAACGTATATTTATTTTTCTGTTACTGTAACTCACAATTATTAAATTTTGTTTCATGACATTCTAAAATGGTAAATATAAAAAGCTGAGTTACAGTGGCCCTCCCCATATTTTAACTTTTCGAGTCAAGGAAGATGGCGGCTTCTTCCCTTATTTTACCGCTTCCCCTCATCCTCACCACTGGCAGTATGAGAGAATAAAAACAGAGAGAGGAGATATAGTTGCGTTCTTCATCACCTGTATGCGCAAGCGCAAACAGCAGCTCTTTTCAACACTTTCAAATGGCGAATGGTGGGGGAACACACGAGGGTAAGAAGTTAACATAAGGGACGAAAAAAAGTTAAAATAAAGGACGCAGTTAAAATAAGGGGAGCGCCACTGTACGTGTCCAGAACATTCTTAACGAAATAGTTAACCGTGTTAACCCTTTCCGGCACCCAGCTGAAAATTTGAGTTTTTAAAGGCAAAATAATTAATTTGCGCCCAGTTTTTTTTAAATTCAATATACTGGGAGTTGAAGAAGTGCATAACATTGCATTTAAGCCAATATGTATTTAATATTATGATTTATAAACAAATAAAGAACTAAAAATCGTCATTTTTATAGAAAAAAATGCGGTCGCTGGCAAATGTTCAATTGAATCGAAATGAAACTGGGTATTCGGAGGGTTTTTGAGGTTGCTATTTACGAATCTGTACGAATGATTTTTAAAATTCAAAATGGCGGAATCAATATGGCCGACAAAAGCATACAAATTAACTGATCAAGATTAATCTGGGAACTAGCGGGTTTTTGGGGTCGCTGATTACAAATCTGAACTCAGATTTTAAAAATTCAATATGGCGGATACCATATGTCTGATAAAAAATTTAAAAAATTACCTGATTGAGATTACATTTTTGATCGGCCTTATGAAATCCGCCATATTGAATTTGTAAAATCTGAGATCAGATTCGTGATCAGTGACACCAAAAAACCCCGAGTTTCATAAAAAATGGTTCATTACAAAAATTTGTGCCGGAAAGAGTTAAGCAATGTTTAAGAGTTACTGATTCATTTCTGTTTTTCTATTGAACTAATTTTCATTGATTACCAATCAGAGTCCAGAAATCGTTAATTCAAAATGATGGATTTAATATGGTGTATCTAAACAGAAAAAATTTAAGTTACAATTGCTACTTGTGTTTTCAAATTTGAAATAAATGTGTATATAGTGTAGTTATTAAAAGTACTTAAATAATGAAGGCTGCCATTATTAATATGCATTTATTTAGTTATCGTTAATTAGAAAACATTATTTAAAGGAAGCAAATTGAGGTTATGTCCATTTGGCACTTCTGAAACGATCTTTCAATATAGTGGCTCCGTTTTCACTCCAAGAAATTTAGAAAATTACTGATTTCAATTCCTCGCGCTACTCCTCCTTGCTTTAAAAAATAGATGGCAAGAAAAATACATTAGTTACATAAATATCATATGAATTTTATGTAACTGTTACTTTTATATTTGCTGCAGTTTACGTAATGAATTTCACAAAGAAAATGTTTTTCCACTATTCACAAATTCGGAAGATTTAAGATAGAAAGATTCCGCCTTCTCCCTACTCCTTCGTAATCAAATTGTTTTTTAAACGGAAAAAACAAAATATTTGAACCAACTAAAAAATAGTAAATTGAGCTAAGAATGTTGGGTATACACTATATCCTCACACTACTGAAACTGTCGGGACTCCGGTTATCGTTTTCTCTCACACTAGTGAACTGACAAATTTTTACGATTTCTTACAGATTTGAACAGTTATTACTATTTTTTACAGTGACTAAATGTATAAACGCACATAGAATTTTGCGGTATGTATGTCTACCTACATACACAAATTTATAGAATGAGTAAGCTGATGGTTTACTAATGTGAGGTTCACACTAGGGACAAGTGTTTACTAGTACAAGAACTTCACTAGTGTAAGGTTCTACTGTATATACCTCAGAACTTTTTTATGCTGCAATTATTTACAATTTGTTATTCTATAACCAAAAGAAATAGTTAAAATAAGTACTTTAATTCCTTAAATCAACACTTGTGATTAGTATAACGGTAACAGCTTTGTCCTGCTTTAACCATTCAAAATAATAATCGCGATTATTTAAAATTGCGAGTAGGATGCGTGCCACTTATGCGATATCTTTGTGAAACAACGTCAATTAGACGAATCTTACGATTTCCAAGTGAAGAAAGGGAACACAATGCATACATGTATAGTAATTTAGTCATAACATTCACACAATTGGAATCTTGGTGATTATTTTAATTTCCAAATAAATATTGTTTCAACATAAAAATTTTCACAATTTTTGATCGATTTGACGGTCTACAAAAATTAATACTTACTAACAGGTTATGAAAAATTTTACTGTACAAAAATTCTATCACTCAATTTTAAAAATTGCATTGAAAAGAATTCAGAGGGATTCGTGACAAAACAAAACCATCTATCGTAAAATCAAAGCTGACGAATGCCACGACGAAGATTTGTTTAAATACATAGAAATTGAAGTTCTCTTAATGTTATTTACTGAAATTGTAATCGTAATTGTCCAAAGATGGAATATTCGAAAAATTCAAGTAATTTATGAGGTTCTTCAATTTGTCTCATCTCCGGTAAATTTTCCAACATTTTGTTTATCTATAATCGCGTGGACATCAGTTTTATATAAAAACTAGTCAAATATAATTGAATTGTAAATGGTTCTATTTACTAGATGGCGCTCGAGTACTTTTCCTACTTTAGTAGTAAAATTTAATATAAATTTGTTTTGAAATTTACCATTGAAGTAGTAATAATTCACAATGTTAGATGGATTTTTATGCGACTTAGCAAAAAGTACCATGTAAATAGTAGATTTTATAATGTGTGAATATTACTAAATACAATTCATATGTGAGCTATTAAAAAATAATTGTAAATAGTCAAACTTATTTGACGATTATTCCATTGTCGCGTTGAAATAGTATTTTTTACTATAATTTTAGCATAAATTACGGCAGTTACGGTAAAATTTCCCTAGTAGAAAATATCTGTGACGCTAACTAGCTTATTCTATTATAAGTTCTATTATTTCATTGTAATGCTTGTTAGCATATTATGTTTATTCTCTACTAGGGTTAATACTGAAGAATTCTTAGTGTAGTTAAAACAAATTTAAAACAGTTCGTTCCTTTTTTCATTTTACAAAATCGCAAAATTTTAAAAGTGTTCAAAACATTTTGTAAATATTTTAATTTTGTTCAATAACTTTTTTCCCGAAATTCTATCAGAAAATACACTTTTATTATTTTTAAAAATACTTTTAATATAAATTTAATATTTTTAAGCAGCCACTTTGGAGGCTTTCACCTTTATTTTCAAAGTACCAGTATACACATTTTTAAGTCTCGAAGACACAATTTTTTTTACTTCAAACAAGAATTCCGGAAAGATTTCAGCGTGAAAAAACACGTGAAAAAAAAGAAATACATTTTTTTAAATCACGTAGTTTTTTATCGTTGCAATTTTTGAAAAATCTAATAACAGATTCTGAAAGTTCAATTAATTTTATGTCAGATGCGTCTCCTTACAAAAATGTTTAGATCCTTTTTTTACCTAAAATAGAACTGCTGAATACTATAGTGAACAAATTTGCATGCAGGGTTAATAACAATTGGAGAAGCCCTCCATGGATGATTTTGATTTTTCGATTTTTTAAATCCAGAAATAAAATACTTTCATTGTCTGAAAAATTGAAGTGTTTTGTTTTTTCGTTCTTTTTTTCATTTTCATTTCAGAATTTTATATTCACGAAATATAACAAACTCTTCTGACATTAAAAAAAGGTACTGAATTTTATAAAAGTTACTATATTTTGTTATGCATTTACAAGATACAAATATTTCATCTTTATACACATTTTGATAGGCTACATTAAAACAAATAGTATGACAAATGAGGCTTAGGGAACATACAATAAAAATTATAGGCTCACGTAAAATATCAAAAATAAAGACAGAACAAAATTGTTATTTATTAGAGATTTGTCGTGATATATACATAAAAATTACTCAAACGTGAACAAACTCGATCAATATTACCATAAACAGACATCATGTCATTAGGGTGTTTCGCCTGTTTGATTGACTTTCATGGCCAGCTTGAAAGTTTGTCGATTAATTTTATCTTTATAAGTCTTATGTAATCCATATGGATTAGATCAGAGGCCGTTGCCCATTAATTTTGTGTTCACGCTGGGACACTCACTTTGACTTTTAATGGATCTCTAAAACTCTGTAAAAGTCATGTACTTAATATTTATTTCGATTTTTCATACTTTCTTGTAGTAAAATCTATTTTTTCTGATGGATTTGGAATTTTTTTATATTTTTATTTAATTTTCTTATAGGACATTTCCGTATCGTAACACTTCGCGGTCGAGGTTCTTCGATTTGTCTGAAATTTTACCGGTATTTTCTAAATCGAAAAATATGTGTCTAGGTAAAATTTCAAGTTCTTATTTCTTATAGAAGTCTCACAATCTTTAATTTAGTAAAATTAGACATTTTTTAAATTAAATAAAAATATTTAAATAGTGCAAATCGATTGGAAATTTGCCAAGGGTTTTAGTTCCATTTACGTTTTTTAGATAAACTTTAACGCGTGACCAGTAAATTAAAAAAATGACTGAACTTACAAATATCTATTTCGATTTGGCTCAAAATTTCAGGAAAGATAATTAAAAGTACAAACTTTGAAATGATTATATAAATGATCTATTTTTTTGTTTGTTTTTTGCTATATTTTTAAAAAATAGCGTGAAAATTCAATTTGTTCAATGATTTGTCTCAATTTTCGCTCCTTTTTGTGCATGTGCAGCTTTAGAGAAGAAATCTGAACTCAAATTTGGATTCCTTGGAAAATTTTCAATCAATTATGCACTCTGATAGATTTTTTAATTTATTTTCTTGGTAAATTCTATCGAAAATAAATTAAAATAAATTATCAGAATGCATAATTGATTTGAAATTTATCAAGAGTTTTTTTAATATATGAGAATTTTCTGGATTTTTGTTCACTTTAAACATTTTTTAAAAAAATAGAAAGTCTTATTTAAAAAGTATTAACACTATCTTTGAATGGCCTGATCTGATTGTTTCAAAGATTCTATTTTCAAAAATACTTTATTGTATGAATAATTCCATCATCGGATATATAATAAGTTATAAAGTTATTTAATGAATATTTGAAAGAGAATTTATAAAATAACAAAAGTCTATATTATTTTATTTGAATAAACACATTCAATTATAATAAATTTGAAAAATGTTTATCATATTTCACAATAATTTTTGTTGAATAAGAAATATTAATTTTACTACAATAAGCACAAAAATAGATTCCATAACAACGTCTTCAAAAAGAAAATCTAGAAAATTCTCATAATGTTCTCGAGTTTCAAACTTCGTTTGCACTAAGATGTACAAAAAAGTATTTTATTTTGCAAAACGTCGTTTGAATTTATTCCCATTTTGCAGTTCTCTTTTTTTATTCAATAGACAAAATTTCTAATAATTTTTGTGTAATAAGTCGATTTTAGTAAGTATTGTCCTAAAAAAATTTACAAAAACTCAATAATTGAAATGAAAGTTTCTGAAAATAAATGTGTAAATTGAAATTAAACGTTCTGCAATTTCACGTCGTTTATTACGTCCATAAATAAAAAATAGAGATAATTTCTAAATATTTTGAAAACTTAACTTTCTAAATATTTTCTCTTAATCGGCCAGAATGATAGCAAAAAAGTGAGGAATTTTAAAAAGAAATCTTTCGAAATAACATGAAAAAGTTTACTCGATTTTCAAAATGGGATAAACCAAACAAAATGTTTAAAAATACTTTGATTAAAGTTTATGATCCATTAATATAAATTTATTTTAAATTTTGTTTTCTTTTAAAAATAAAATGGAAAATATATTCGAATAACAAATTTAATATTTGTCACCTTTCAATATATTTTATAAATCTTTTAATCTTCCAATTACAAAGATTTGAAAAAATTGTTTTTTTACAAAGTATTATAAAAAAAGAAACAAAAATAAATTTAAAAAAATAAAGGATGAAAGTTAATTTAAATGTTGATAAGTCTGGCCTTTTGGAGAAGTTGTAACATTGTTCTCATATTTTTTATTGAAATTAAAAAACTCAAACACAAAATTACTATTTAAATATTAACATTTCTTTATTTTCATTTGTATTAAATCTGCAAAAAGTAGATAGGATTATTTAATTACATTACTAATTTAGTGAATACGATTCATTCAACTATTAAGTGTTTTAAATTTCAATTTATACTAATTTAAGAATTAATGTTGACATCTATTTAAGACTATATATTCTAAGTTTCTCAGTTTTAGCTTCGAAATTGTACACTGCGAGTATCTTCTTGAAACCCAAAATTAAAAGTAAAATATTATGAAATTCATTAATAATGTTAACTGTTAAATAATTAGTGTTATGTTAGCTGGAAAATAATTAATAGAAGCTAGACATTATTTGTTAGAATATTCATTGCATGTAATAAATGCAGGATGTTCTATCTATATATACCACAGCCATACAAAATTGTTAATTATTTGTTACTATCAAGTACAATTTTACCTGGAGTTGTTGGTTAAGTATTTCGATCCATGTAAAATGTATCGCTTATTATCTATAAGTTACGAAGCACATAAGGATTAATTTATTTATAATTAATAAATGTATTCATTGAAACACTAAAATTGTAGTATTTTAATTTAATAGTTTATGGAGAAACTTTTTATATAAACAAAGGATATTTAATATTTGTGTATTATTTATTGCAGAATTATAGGAAAAATAAAGTATTAATTTCCTGGAAAAATGTATTACAGATTTAGTTTTTAAAAAGTCTCATATAAAACAGGATACATATTTCATTATAATACAAAATGGATGTTGACATTCAAGTCTGACTTTGAGAACCATAAAAACAACTAAAAAATCTATGTATAAAAAAAAAAAAGATTTAAAAAATAGTATTTTTGCATCGGCTAAAATAGGTATTTAACAATAAATAGTATAAAATATCTAACGACTTTATGTTGTTCTTTACATTACATAAATTAAATAATATTGGAAGAAGAAATTTGAACATATAAAATCAGCGTATTTATTTGTTTCGTATTTACAACACCTCCAACCTTTTGTAATTCATTTATATATCGATGTATAATATTCCTCTTCTAAATCGTAGAGATCAGCAGCCATATCATCTCGCAGTGTGGCCAATTTTTGATCGCATTCAGTTTGTTTCGACCTGAAGAGTTTACTATTTTGTGTTATTGCCTCGTTGACTGAAGGAAAGTCGTTTAGTATCAAATATTGTTTGATGTCCGACACCAGCTTCATCAGAGATTCTCCAGCACGTACCATATTTGCAGCTCGTACATGCATTTCGTAAGTATCTTGCTCGCATTGCGTCATACGAGACAGTTGTGTGTCGCTCTCTCCTTTGGCCAATTTGATTATTTCTAAATAAAATACATAGTGGGATTATTTTAGTCTTACTTGCTACGTTGAAATTATCAATATAATGAATAAATATTCTTCATAAGAAAAGTCGTATATCCATTTTTATTTGTGATGAATATAATTTATATTAATTAATAAATATATAAATATTTTTTTTTCTTTTGTAGGCTACTGTTCTTTACTTCAACTCGATGTAGGTAATTTTGTATTGTATTTTTATTTTATGTATTTCGACTGAATTTGTAAAGACTATTTAGTCGTTGATCGAAATAAAATAAGAATAAAAATAAAAGATAAAATGTCCCTGAAGTTTGAGTTGACTATAAAGTTATTTTTTAAAATGAGTTTGTTACATATGAAACCTTCAGGAATGTCTTTCAAATGTGAAAATATAAATTCCAAGTGTGATCACAATCTCAGCGAAACACATAAAAAATCTAAAATAACCGTATTATAAATGAATCGATGCATTTGTTACTTTTGGGACTTCCTCCAATGTCTTACTTTTAATAAAAACTTCTAGCGTGATCAGTTTTTCATAATTACTCCAGATCACACTAAAAATGTTAAGAAACCGTAATATAAACGGGCAGATTCATTTGTTACTCAGGAAACCTCATCGAATAAAACAAAATCTCATTTTTAAATACTCTACAGATGTACAACAAAGTTTTGTATTTTGTACGATCATACGTTTTGTTTGAATTATTCATAAAAAAATATATTAACGACTTCTTGCTTGTGGATAATAATAGCTTATGTTACGGAACCCAGCAAACGAAAAAGAATTCAGAAGTATTGAAATTTTCAATTTTCACACTTATTTCTTTATATTTGTAGACTTATAAAAAGTACAAAAAACGTAGTGTCAATGATTTTTTTGCAGGGTTACATCGTCGACATAGAAGTATTGATAAAACAAACATTTCAGACAATAGCTCCGCCCTAAGTGAAGATACAAACAAATAATGTAGGGAAACTTGGTAGCTCTTTTCAAACCCTATATTTCTTCTTTGAACGATTTTGACCGATAGTGCATATTTCTGCTGTTATAGCCCATGGATGTAGAAAAAATAATCTACTTTCTCAGTTTTTCCCATCTAACTTGTGTCTTTCAATAGAAACCAAAAAAATCATGCAGGAGTAAATTTTAGAATTTGAAACGACCTACAATTAATCTTTTGCAGATATTGGTCGATATTGTATACTTCTATTTTTTAATTAAATTCCTGTATTCACGGTTTAATTGTTCAGTACGCTCAATATTAAAATTTCTAAAGGATCGCTCATATATGCAAAAAACAGCCAGCTGATAGAAGTGATTGGTGTTTTGGAACTGTTATATGGCAATAATATTTGTAAATTCAAACAGAAATAAAATCAATAATATTACAAAAATAATATACAAAAAAATTTATTTATACCTTTAATCCTTTAATTTATTAATCTAATTATTTCTCAAATACACTCCTTCCTTCGTTTTGTGTGAACAGCGCTCCAACAAATTAGCCCTTATAAAAACATTTATTTGATTAAAAAGAATTAGTAGATGCCATTCAGTTCTAATTTGCTCAGTGAGTGGTTAATTTGGAACTAAATAATTCGATTTTACCACTATACCAGTAATATTAAATATTGTTATCAGAAATTCAGACTGAGCTCCAAAGAATATCTAAAACGTCATGTAACAAATAGTTTGTTTTTTTTTGTTTTAATTGGAATACCATATTTTTTCCATACCCAAAAATACAATTACGTATAAAAAGTATTATCGGATGATTATAAAAAAGATAATGTGGTTTTTTCTTTAAAATGATTAAGAATAGTAAAGTAGTCTGCATTTTATCATATCTATGTACTAGTACAAATAAAACATCAGAAAATAATGGGTTTCGAATAGAAAAAAGATATAGTTTGTATATTTGTCACCCATTATTCTCTGTGTCAAAAAGAACAAGATATTTAAAACATTCGCAAGATTTCTAGAAAATTATATGTCAACAAACTATTTGGAAATACTTTTGTTTGAGTGAAGTACCAAATTTTGTATACACGATTGTTCATATAATGCTCTGAAGTTATTACTAGAGTAAACTTGTCTGTATCCAAATAAACTATTATACTTTACCGTCTGACATTCTGACATCTTCAATGTGAATAAGAGATCTTGAACATCATATGGCAATGAGTTATTGAAGGTAACGCTAAACATGTGCCCGAAATTTTAAACGTTCAGTATATAATTTCTCAGAGGCGTCCCAATAATATAATGCATATTTTACTTAATCGTAATAAAATAAAGGTTATTGTAATAAATATGAAATTGAAACTAGCCGCAGATTCGAAAAAAAGAATGGTTTTCAAATAAAGTAACAATAATTAAATAGTTGCAATGAAATAAATAACAATTTTTACTACTACTCCGAACTTCAGGTACCTTCTAAAGCTACCAGATGATTCATAGCAGGAAATTTAAAAAATGGAAACCAACATTATACTAATGATTCCAGTAAGCTTTTACATTTATTTTTCATGTGAAATTTATTCTTAGACATGTAATTTTCAAGATAATATAAAAAAGAATCTTTACATTTGGAATCTATTGCTGCAAATCGGTTACTAGCTTCCGTATAATTTCTTAAAGCTCTTTTATGTTGAACTGGAGTACTGAATTTTGTGTCTTTTACGGTAACACGTCTAAATAATACGGTATTTTATAACACGCTTCAAAATAACACAAAAAAATATAAAACAAAAAAAATATCAAGCGTCAAAATATCACTAAATTGTAATACATATTATGTTACACAAAAAGCATACTGTATATACATATTAATCACAACGATGTAAACATAATACTATTATTATTGTTTTTTAATTTAGTTAGTTCGAAATCATAGGTTTGTCATTTGTTGTAAGGAAAAGGTTTATTAAATTATAACGTTTATATCGATAATACAATACACTCCAAGCCAGGAAATGTAATATGGAGGTGTATAGAATATTTTTCAGTGAAACGTTCTACCGCATTAGTAAACACTAATTCTAAGCGAAAAAGTGGTAAGTTTTTATTACTGTTTTGTAAGTATTTACATGGATTATCCCACAATGTGCGTATTTAAAATTACTATGTATGTATTTTAAATATTATTTGTAATTTGATGAATAAATGTGTTTGTTCATTTTGTGGAAATTTTCTTGTTTTTTTTATCTTGATTTTATTTAATCTTAATTACTTGTATTCAATATTTTGTTCATTTTTATTTGTGATATTTTGGTAATAATAAACGCATCTATAACACGATGCAAAATTAATTTCTTCCCCATCGTTTGTAACTTAAACATTCGAATTGTAACTGTCATTTCAAATTTGTCAGAATCTGTGCGGTAACTACTACTTCCCAAAATGTTGTCGCATTGACTTAAAATTTCTTTGCGTGTAAGTAAAGGGACCAAATAGGAGATGCATAATTTAAGATTGAGACTACAAGCGACTTATATAGCGTAATCAGTGGTTTCGCAGATGGTAAGTCGGCTGTAGCTCGTCTTATGAAATCCAGCATTCGGCAAGCTCTAGAACCGATAGTGTCAATGTGTTTGTGGAATGACAAAGAAGGTTCAAATATTACTCCCAAGTCTTTATGCGAAGTAACATTCTTCAGTGTTCTACCGTCGATAGACACACTTTGATTATGCGTGCATAGTATTTTCAGATCTTTCTGGCTATTTAAATCTAAAGTTGCAGCGTTTATTAAATAGTGCTCTTCGTTTCGTTTATAATTTACGACGAGATCAAAATCTCTCGTCCTTTTATTTATCTGCGCGTTGGTTAAAGAGTTCTGATCGTCGCAAATACTTTTTGGGTACCATGATGTATCAGATATTAGCTACGTCCAAACCATCTTATCTACGGTCTAGATTTATCAACCTAACAGGCTTACGTAGATCAATGCGAAATGCCACATCTACTTTTATGATTCCTTATTGTCGCACAGATCGATATAGGAATTCTTTTTGGATATCTGCGATTTATTTCTGGAACACCCTTCCAGATGCTTTAAAACAGTCAGCATCTATAGCTATTTTTCGTGCAGGGTTATTTAGTTTACTTTTTAATGAATCGCAAGTGTCTTCTGCTAGGCTAATGTGATGTGTTAATTATTGTATATATAATTGATGTCCTTAGATCTTAATTATTATTTCGCGAGTTTAAAATTGTTATTATATAAATTAAAATAGATTTCTAGAATATTTCACTCAGTAGCGAAGCAAGTTGAACAGCGTTCCACTTATATTTATATGATTTTTATATCTGTAATTTTTGTAATTTCTTAAAATGTTTATTCGTTTATTTATTATTGTACAAATTGTATTTCTTTATATGTCTAGGGGCTAGTTGCCCAAGACATTAATAAATATTATACATACATACATAGAGTATGCCAAAGCTGGACTTGATGAAACTCTTAGGAAAGACATTTTGCGTATGTAATAATACCATTCAGCAAGGAAAATGTCCGTCCGAGCAAATTGAAAGGTTATTTAGAAGATTTACTTATTACGATACTCAACAATAATAACACAGCCCAACAAAATTTTGTTGCTCTACAAGTAAGAGTCGTTTCTGATAACATTTTTATTCCGGAATCCAAATATGACCGCCAAAATAACTAATTGGCTCTAGTCCTTGAGATATTGAAGGTTAAAAGGGTCAAAAATTTGATTTTCAGCATTTTTTAGTATCTATTCGCAGCCCCCAAAAAATGGTGTTTTCCCACTGGTAAAAGTAAATTTTCATATATTTTTTCACGCAGAATCCAAATATGCATGCGGAAATATTGAATTAGATCTACTTTTTACCCAAATTCTAGGTCAAAAAAGGTAAAAATCTTGTTTTAGGACATTTTCCATGGCTATGCGGCGCCAAAAATTAAAAATGCAAAATGATGGATCCAATATGTCCGCCTAACTTTTTATCGCCTTGGCTACTTTATGAGAAAAACAGGAAAAAATGTCCGCAAACACGATTTTATACCCCTTTTACCTTCAATTTGGTAAAAAACAAAGTAATGTTGTCAAAATGATAACAAGTTTGAAAGTAATTCGAATTTCTAAAAGTTTTTCGAACATATTGGATCCGCCATTTTGAATTTCTTGATTTTTTGAATCACGCTCTATAGTATAGATGTGAAAATGTCTTAAAACACGATTTTCGTGTCGATTTTCTGTTCGACCATCAATTTGGGCAAAAAGTAGAGTCAACTCAATATTTTGGCGTGGATATTTGGATTCTGCGGTCAAACTCCTATCAGAATTGACTCGTACTGTTGGAACAACAGCATTTTTTTAGGATGTGAATAAGTGCTGAAAATGCCTGAAATCGGATTTTTTATCCCTTTGACCTTCAATATCTGAGAAACTAGAGCCAATTGGACATTTTGGTAGTCATACTTGGTTTCTGGAGAAAAAAATCCTACCAGAATCGACTCTTCCTTATAGGACAACATGAAATTCTCAAAAATTTGTTGGTCTGTGTAATAAACAATTTGTATTTTATCGTCAACATATTCATCTCATTCATAAACATAGAAATACGACTTGGATGCATTAAAAACTTAACTTGATAACAGGTAATTATACGTTTCAAATATATTGTTCAATAATAAATCCCTCATAGCATGTGAAGATCTCAGAGAGATTACATGAATCTTACATTGTAAGTTTGTAACATTATATGGACCTTACAGAACCTTTCTATAACTGTACGGTAACATTATACGAAAGTGTAAATCTTCAAGTACATTAATGTTAACGAGTAATCTTCATTAATATTATAATATCATTAATAAATGTTAATTACTAACATTACCGCGCAATCTGGCTGGAATTTACGGAACCTTTTGTAATCTTATGATCGTTATGCCTTATGATAACAATATCCGTGCACATTAATGGTTATAATGATTTTCATTAACATTAGTACCGTTATTGAGTTGTATCAAGTCATATCTTTGTGGTCGATCACAGATAGTTCGCATAAAAGGAGTCACTTCGGTGTCATTTAATGTGCCATCGGGTGTTCCCCAAGGATCACATTTAGGTCCGCTTTTGTTTTTAGTTTTCATAAATGATATCAACAATGTAATTTCCTTCTCAAAGGTTTTATTATAGCTGATGATATCAAATTATATAATGTTCTTAAAACCCTGATGTGTGCGTCAAAATTACAAAGAGATCTTTCCAATATCGAAGAGTGGTGTACAGCAAATTGTCTTTCGTTAAATATTTCTAAAACAAACGTGATGCATTTCAGTAGTTTGAAAAACCCACTGACGTTTCAGTATTTTATTGATAAAACATCAATAAATGTAGTAAATAATTTAAAAGATCTTGGCATATTTTTTGATAGTTCTCTCTCTTTTTCGAATCGTATAGATTATGTTAGAAATAAAGCCTACAAAGAACTAGGCTTTATAATAAGATCTACAAAATTTTTCCGAGATGCCATCATCTATATATTCAAATGCCTTGTTCTGCCACATTTGCTGTACACTTCCCCAGTTTGGTCCCCCTTTACTGCAGTAGCTGCAGTTCGATTGGAAGCGGTTCCTTTCCTTCAAATCGGGAAATCCTATGAGTTTCTTTGACCACGATTTCAGCAATATTTCATCAAAATTTAAAATCCCAAAAATCAAATCTGTACATACAGTAAATGATATTATTTTCTGCAAAAATGTTTTGAATAATAGAATACATTCACCGGAATTGAAGGAGTTTTTTCGTTATCGTCCTCAATTTTATTCTCACAGGACGTACCGAATATTGGAGGAAAGAAAGTGTAGATCAATTTATTTTTATCACTCTGGTATAAACAGACTCATAAGATTGTGGAACCTTCTCAAGCTAACAATTTTAGGCCGTCAGTGAAATGTCATTTGTCTAAATATTATTAGTTTTAAATTTTATTTAGTTATATGCGTATTTAGTTTACTTTCGTTTGCGACAAATTTTTGTATTTTTTTTTTGTAAGGGCAGTTACTGCCCGTTTATAATATAATAAATAAACATTAAGATAACGTTAAATTTTAATCACAAGCATTAGCAAATGATTTTACCTCCACCTTCCGGTAGAAAATGATTGATATGGACAATTAAACCCGTATGTAAAATCTTGATACTGTACGATACTATTCAATGGCATCGTACGAGTAAAGTAAATGTAATGAAGACGTTAAGCAGCATCAACATTACTACCACATTATTTCCTGTAATATTATCAGAAAGTTACACTAACATTCTGTAACGTTCGTGTACATTGCGAGGGGTCAACCACTGAAGGAATACCTGTACCGGGAATATTGGGAATATTTAGGGAATATTCAGGAATATTCGGCAATATTGGGAATACTTAGGAATACTTGGCAATATTTGGAATATTTGGGAATATCTCGGAATATTTAGGACTACTCGGCAATATCTTGGAATATTTGGGAATATTTGGATGACGCTGAAGCTCACACCCACGTTATAGCAGGCAGATTACGAAATTCGTTACATTTGTTACGTTATATTAAAAAATGTTACTTTTTTGTATTAACTATTCAGTACCAATTAATTTCTTATTTTAAAATTTTTTGTTAAATTATAAGATAATTTTAAAATATAGTTGCGAAAATACGTTTGCTAGTGTCAGTGTTATAATATTTGGAAATCGGCAAACATCTGGGAGTACATGAGAATTTTTTTAAATATTTAGAAACGCTTGTTATTTCGACTATTTTTTTTTTATATGGAAATATAAGTTTTAAAAATGATGTTAACTTTGGTGATCAAAACTTTTGTAATCGATTTAATTCTCAAAGAAATATTTCTAAATTTCGACAATTTTGAACTTTTTTCCTAATTTCTTCGCTTTTTCTCCCATCTTTTAGCAACATTTTCACTTAATTTGGTCCAAAAATTACTCATTGCCATTATTATTAATTATTCAAAAAATAAAACGAGTGGGCTAACTAAAATTGCAACTTTTATGGAGAGTTATGTGAGTTTTACGTCTTCTACCACAATTGGGTTTATATTTGACCAGGATTGAAAAAAAATTTGATTCGTCCAAAAAAAAAAAATTTTTGTGGACTCTAACGTTTCAAACTTCAATATCATTTGATTGCAAATACTTAAAAAGTATAAAATGTTGAAAAAATGAGGAATAAAATATTTAAACGTTACATTAGATATTTAGAGCTTTATAGTTAGGTTATAATGTAAAAAAATTGTATGTTCATAAATGAAATAAAAATTTGTTTACTTAAATGTATGTATATATGTTGCTTTGTACTGCAATATACAAGGCTGAGATCTGTATCATCACTGAGAGTACTGAAAATACGTAGGAAATACTAGGAATGCGGTGGGAATATTAGGAATCCGGTGGGAATATTGGGAATACGGCGGGAATATTGGGAATATTAGGATTACGGCAGGAATATTGGGAATATTAGGAATATATTCCTATTTTTGGGAATACTTGTACATTTTTTGACCAGTGGTTGACCCCTCGGTACATTGTAAAAAATGTAAATGAAATTTACAATTTTGTTGTGATTTTCATGCCTAAAATATGGTGATATTCCCACGTTAAAAGTTGCAAATTTCCTACGGAGGTTAGGAATTTTAGAACGATTTGTAAATTCCCTACACTGCAGGTGGTAAATTTACAATATGAGGGGAAAAACCATTGGTGTATTAAAATTCCACATATTTTAGTTTTATTTTGTTTTTAAATGTAAAACAGAGGAATATTAATTATAATTCATTATAAGACGTATTTTAATATTTTACAGGTTTTTAGAGCTTTAATCTTTTGTCGATAGTAAAACTCTTATCGAAAGAGAACATTAAATCTAAATTCTTTTGTTGATAGAAAAACTTTGATCGAAAGCAAGTTTTAGAACTATATTCTTTTGTCGATAAAACTTTGTTTGAAAGAAAACATTAAATCTAAATTCATAAATTATTAAAATAACAAATTATTATTACAAGCCACTACAATTGGTTCAGGATTACGTGCATAAATTTTACTACATTGCGCTTTAGTACATAACCTAAAATTTTTCCTATATTTTGTTGTAAATTTACTATTCTCTTGGAGAATTTAAACTTCTCTTACTGTAACCTGTAAATATTACTGTAACCTGTAAAATTCACTTTCAATTGTAAATTTACAAGTTGACATTTACAAAGGTAAAAAAGTAATATTCACATCAGTACCTATGAAATTTACATTTCTATTTTTTATAGTGTAATGCTCGTAATTTTTAAGGTTACTGTAACTTTTCTGGGACCTACTCATGCTACGAAGGATGTTATTGATATTTAAGTAAATTGTGAAAAAATACAATAGATTGTAAAATGATATAAAGTTGTATTAAGAAATGTTTCATTTTTCAATTAAAAATAATTACAACAAAATCATTAAAATAACAAGCAATAAAAATAGTAAATAATAATTACAATTGTTGACAACTAATAATAGTTCAAACTAACAACAAATAACAAAACAAAATTTCGGAGTTCTGTCAAAAGTGAGGTTATGTCTTACCTTCAAAGTTTTCGAGCATTGACTTAATGTCGTCTTTTAACCTCGTCGTGTAGGATTTTAATAAAGCTTCTTTACTTTGTGGAAGACCACGTTGATTCGACATTTTTCTCAAAAAAACAGTAAAAAAATCGATGAGAAAAAAGTTCACTTGTTTTTACACAGCCATCGTTTACTTTTTTCTACTAGTCGCCACGTCAAACGTCAGCGGACGCGAAACTGATGCTGTTCTGTTCTGTAACAATTTTTTTCAAAAAACTGAAATCTGAACTTTGAACACTCGCGAAGGCAAAACGAATGAACATTACTGTAGTACTGAATAGTGGCGCTAGGGGTCAACCACTGACATCAAGAGCAGAAATCCAAGATGGCGTCATCTCAAGTTCAAATATTTCGTAGGAAGATAAAATTCTGCAATCAGCATCGATCATCTTATTGGGACCGAAATGAATAATTTTTTAATATTAAAAAAATGTATAATCTCGAATATTTATTGAAGTGGTATTTTGAAAGATTTTCAGAAAAGACGAAGGGCACGTATGCATCTATATTGATCTAATTCCCACCCCCACCGATGAACCCTCGGCGCCTGGGATCGAATCAATATGAAAGCACACGCGGCGCAGAGCTTTCTATAAAATCTTAGTTCTTGGAACCTCGACGTCGTTTTCGGAGAATTCGGGATGGGTTCCATACATTTTCGAAACCAGGATACGGTGTTCTCGTCGTAGCGCTGAAGGAGTTCGAAGTTTCGCGCATTGAAAATGGGTCGCTGGGTTATTCAATACCCAGAGTAGGTCTTGGTCGACTTTTGCTTCGAGGATGACGATTCGGAATTTAGCTATGGTTTGGGTCGTCTGGATTTTTGCGGTCGTCATACCCATCCAGGGTATGAACTCCAAGGACAATGTTCTGCACATCGGGGGAATCTTCCCCATCGCCGGAGAAGGAGGATGGCAAGGAGGCCAGGTGAGAAGAGTTTATTTTAGGATTCATCCAAAAGGATATCGTTTTGACGTTTTTGATATTCAAAATGTCATTTACTTCAGTATTTTTGACGTTTTTTAATATTTAGGACGAAAAAAATGGTTGGATTCAATTTCTCTTTGTGTGCCTCTTCATTTTTGAGGTCATTGAATCGATATACTTTTTAAAATTCATAGTTAAAAATGGCGAGGTGTGTTACGATGTTCCATCACGTGAAATCAAGTGTTAGATTAATCGATTTTTGACGAGAGTGTTAAACAGTGACTGTAATCAGAGTAAATCTATATCCTGAAACCAAAAACAAAATATTAAAATGAATAAACACTTTTTAAAAAATAACGGATGAAAAATTGAGGGAAAAAGTGCAGAATTTTTTAATTATTTGACTATAGATGTAATATTCTCATTCTTTTCAAAATTATAAATTCAAGATGGCTGACGTGTAAATTACTTCCTGTCTTCTTGCAATTAAGACGAATCGATTTGTCGTGATTTTAGTGAATTTACAGTTTTTTTCTGTTAGAAATGTTGCACTACGTTTGAAAAAATCATTGGAAAATGTAGATATTTTATAATTAAAAATATAGACACAGTTGAAAAGTAGTTGGCAAATGTTTCTCTTGTTTATATATCACGATCTTTTGCAGTGTGGGAATCACCATTTTTCCCACTTGTTGAGTAATATACTATCACCTTAGCCGCAAAATAAACATCAGATGTGCGAGAAACTAATGTTACTTCAATATTACAGTTTTTTGCACTTGTTACATAATACTGTTGTTTGACCATTCAAGTGTAATAATTGAGTGAAAATTAATCTTAGAGGGTAAAAAATTAAACGCATAGAAAAAAGTGAATACCCAAAATAACCCTACCGTTTAATAAACGCTACAGGGTTAAAAGTAATGTATTTAACAGTTAAAAGGCATGTGAAAATATCGTGTCGATATCCGCCTAAAAAACGTTAATATACAATTTTTTACACTCGTTAACTTATGGTTAACGCAATAGAAAAAATATTAAGAAAAAGAAACATGATTGTCATAAATTTTTTTATCTGAAATCCAGAAATGTTTTTTATCGTTTTGTACTTATTTTTACTTTCAAGGTATCGTATATTCATTTATATAATAAATTTCTTAAAAGATAAATAAATCAAATTATCGCAGAAAAAAATTGGTGGTCCGACGGGGATTTGAACTCGGGATCTCGGCGTACAAAGTATAAACTTAATCTCTACGATATATACATAAGATCAAATTTCAAGTCGTTACAACTTATAAACAAATCATAACTTTATTAAAACTCTGATTTTCTTTACTTAATAAAAATATCTTGTTATTGTAGATTTATAGGTAGTTAATTTATAAATGAGAGTATTATAACTCAATATAAAGGACATAGTAAATTTTAGCTTTTTTGTTGGATATACGTTTAATTATGTAAGTTATTACAGTAGTCCTTCCCTTAAGTTGTTTTCCCTTATGTTGTAGGTTTTCCTTCCTATATGTTATATTTTCCCTTGGTCAATGTTGTCATGTGTAATTCACAAGTGAGGTTAAGTTACGAATTTGCTCGCGTCTGATGAACCTGAAGAAGCAGGTGTTTCCATCGTTTATTTTTCTTTATTAGTAATAAGTTTTCGATTATATTTAATTATATATTCCTTTAAAATACGTTATACACTGCAAAGAAAAATGTATAACTTAAGGAAAGAAGCGGCCATCTTGTCTGTCTCGATTGTTCAACATAAGGCACGGTGCTTTTTAAACCGATTTAACCTGAAGGTTCTGGCACTTGGGATTTTCTTCTTGATTTCAATTCCAGATCATTAATACATCATTTTTCGACAAAAACGAAAATCTTCTGTGGAGCCGTTTTTGAAAAATGTCGATTTAAAAATTAAAAATGACGAAAAGTCAACTTTTCTGGAAGAAATATTCATTTGAGAAAAAATCTCATAAGATTAAATTTGTACACATTAAAAAACGGATTTTTTTTTGTCTGTATCAATTTTCTCTACAATTAATAGTTTAGGAGAAAAGCGAGAGAAAACCAATTTTATACGTGTATTGTTAAGTTTTTTTACACTTTTCACTAGTTTATTGCCAAGGTTGGTATGCTTTAAATTTTGATAAAAACAATTGGTAGCCTTAATCTTAACAGGTGTCATGAAACGTTTTAAAATAAAAACTATCATTATAACTGTATTAATTAAATTAAACCTGTTATTGTGAGCTGAATAGTGAAAATGTTTAAAAGTCGAGCTCTTACACACGACTTAAAGTGTGCCTACTATGTTTACAAAAGAAAAAAGATATGTATCCCATAAAAAATCAGTTAAAAAATGCAAAACACATGCAAAAAGTTACTTTTTTTCGTTTTTCTCATAAACTATTTATTCTAGAGATCAATGATATAAATACAAAAAATGTCTTTTTTTAATATCTACAAATTCCATCTGAAGAAATTATTTCTCAAATGAATATTTCTTGAAAAAAGTTGACTTTTCGTCATTTTGAACTTTTAAATCGACATTTTTCAAAAACGGCTCCACAGAAGATTTTATTTTTTATCGAAAAATGAGGTATTAATGATCTGGAATCGAAATGAACAAGAAAATCCCAGGTGCCAGAACCTTTAGGTTAAATCGGTTTAAAAAGCACCGTGAAGGGAATGATTTTATTACAAAATGTCCAAATTCACGCTTATAGTACGCTTAAAAAACTCTTTATATTATCTGGTAAAAATCGAAGACTACGTTAAGCTATTTTTATCCAAATTCACTATTTGTTAACTCTTTTGCACGCTTCTTGAAGTGGATTTAACGGTTTTTAAACTTCCAAATTAACTGAAATTCTTGTGAGGCTTAGCAGAATGAACTACAGATGCCCCCCGCCCCCTTATTTTACCTCTCATATTTTAAGTTCCTTCGTATTTTAAGTTTTCGCCTTCTTCTATTTTCATTTTTTCCCTTTACTCATTCCCCCTCCACTCAAACTGCATTGTGTTTTCTGCTATGTACAAGAAGGCAATATATCTCTTCCTCTGTATTACACATACAATACAGTAGAACCCCCTTTTTACGACATGGGTCGGTTCCGCGACTTCCCCTCAAGCTCCCGTTTATCGACATGCCAGCTAGAAAAGTGCGTTCTCCCACCGCAACCCATCGACAAGCATGCTAACGTGACGTCACACGTCACGTTTAGACGTGGTGGGGATGACGGGAATCGCTGGTATGTCGTTAAAAGGGGTGTCACTAGTGTCGTAGAAAAGAGTATGTCGGTAAACGGAGGTGGCGTTAAAAGGGAGTTCTACTGTATTGTACCAGCAAATGCTAGTGTTGAGGGCGAGGGAAAACCTGAAAATAAGAGGGGACGAAGCCATATTCCTTGATTCGAAATCTTACAATATTGGAGAGGGGGCTACTCAATTACCAGAATTCTAGTTGTTTAAATTAGAAAAATGAAAATATAATCGTACTTTCTGATTACAATAACGATTTCTTTTTATTTAACTAGAATAATCTGTAAATTTCAGCTCATGAAATGTCTAAAACTAAAAAATAATTTGTTAGCTAATTTAATGTGATGCGGGTCCAACAACCGATAAGTCAAAAAACCAACAGGTCAAAATTTTGACAGTAAAACAACCGACATTTCAAAAAATTATTGTAAATGCTTGTCGATATGTCTATTTTTTATGTGTTTACTTTTTGACTGTCGGTTTTTCGACCTTTACCCATTTCATGCATTATAATAATCAGTTTTTAAAATTCGCCCGTTAGGTAATTTTGAATATCGAAGATTTAAACTGTCTGCGCAGTAACTTTTAATACAAACTTTCTTATCCCATTATTACAATTAGCGATTTCGAAGAAAAAAGTTATGATAATTTGTTTGTAAAAATGTCGATCTTTCCAATGTTGTTTTATTGTAAACCGTTATTTAAATTGACATTTTAAAAGCTTCAGATATAATTTCTAAATCAAGCAAGGTTTTCTACGAATAAATTGGTCTGATTTATGGGTAAAAACGCAAAATATAATCCAATGATTTGGAGCCTATTCTCCGGTATATTCGGAGGAGTTCGATAGAACTCGATAACAAATGATTTGAACTCCAATTACATCCCTCTAACTCTACACCTTTTCAAATATTTCGCGAAAAAATAAAAATCCGCTCCTACGTAAATAATAAAATTGTAAAAAAATCGACCTAATATATTTCGTCGGCAAATTTCTCAATTTTTCGAAAAAAAAATGTTTGAACAATTTTTGTTGGTCAAAACGCAATTTTTTTTTTTAAAAATGAAAAAACTTTTTCATAATCATTGTTTTTTTTACTTGAAATATCAAGTTTTTTTTTTAAATAAAAAGAAATCGCCGTCCATGGACTCCACCCTAAAATATTAAAATTAAGGATGGTAAAAGATCTACAGAAAAATCTACACACCAAATTTCGTCGGAAAAATTCTCAATTTCTACAAAAATTTTTATTCTAAGCAGTTTTTAATGGACAAAACTCAATTTGTGTTTAGTCAAACCATTTAAATGGCCGTGAAGGCTTCTTCTTGAATGGGTTGAAGTATTTTTTACTTGTTTTCATTTTGACGTTATAGAATATTCCAATTTGGGTTACAATCTGAATTTATTGACTGTTACACTGATTTTATGAACTTGTCCACTGCAGAATGATGCACCAAGAGAAATTGAAACACTGCTTAATATCAAAGTCGATTGCTGTAGCTTCCATCAAGCTTACGCTAAAGAGTCATGAATTATTTTAAAAAATCTAAAAATTTGTACAAAAACAGCTTGGATTTGAATATGCATCGATGCATTGTAAACCCAACGATCTTCCGAAAGAAACATGGCAGTCCTCATTTGGAAAACAAACTAGGTCGTCGATATTCGATTTTTTATTAACTTAATTTTAATAATGGACGGAGACTTTTATTTTCTAAACAAAACCTAACCGCCTCATCTTTGAAGTAAAAAAGAGTAAATAAAAAAAGTTTGGAAAGCAGAATTTTTTGTTTCGTTAAACAGAAAAATTGCGTTTGGTCCATTAAAGATCACTCAGATTTAAATGGTTATTTTTTTTTTATAAATTGAAAATTTTCCGATGAAATTTGGTGTCGATTTTTTTTTAGATTTTTTCCCCTTCTTAGTATCGAAGCCCATGAGGGGGGCTTTTTTGTTTAATAAATGTAAAAAACTTTATATTTAAAGTAACAAAAAAAAATGTAGGAAAAAGTTTGGGGAACAGGAATTTTTGTATTTTTGAATGAAAAAAATGCGTTTTGACCAAGGAAACATAATGATATCAAGTTCAGAAAACCCTCATAATCTGGACGTCTAGTAGAGAACATTGTGGCATCATTAGAGCTATTTTTTACTTTTGCTGACTGGCATATCTGCGTATTCAGTACGCATGAAGTTGCCATTTTACACCATTTTTCAAAAGTATCATTTTGCATAAGAAATTACATTAATAGGTACAATATATTTGGATCAATTTCTCAATACTGAAGTATTCAAAATACTCAAAATTTTGAATGTCAAATGTAAATTACGATTCAGTAATTTTATTATCGACATCCTTTTAATCATAATAGTTTTCTTACATACTAACACAAACAAAACAGAAAGTATAAAATTGATAATATCTTCTTT
Source organism: Trichopria drosophilae (assembly GCA_030407085.1). NCBI lineage: Eukaryota > Metazoa > Arthropoda > Insecta > Hymenoptera > Diapriidae > Trichopria > Trichopria drosophilae. The sequence continues at coordinate 114,107,852 of CM059585.1, read as the reverse complement.
ACGATAGGCATGCATGCCCGCTGCGAATCTTGCCCTGGATGATGTCAATCGTGAGAAAAATCTACTGCCTGGATTCACGTTGAAATTGCATTCCAATGACAGCGAGGTACGAACTCATTCAATAACTTAGTCCTTTATAAATAAAAGGTATTCTTGTCTCATGTACTTTTATTATATTTATTTTCAGTGCGAACCAGGCCTCGGAGCGTACGTAATGTACGAGTTGTTGTATAATCGCCCTCAAAAATTAATGTTGCTAGCAGGATGCAGTACAGTCTGCACGACTGTCGCCGAAGCATCGAAAAGATGGAACTTAGTTGTTGTAAGTAATCATATTTTTACAAAAATATCTTAATCTTATCATTTTTTTTATATCGTGTAAAGTATTACAAAATGTGTTCAAAAGCAATATTGAAAATAAAATATTTAAATTGTTAATACCAACACGCTTTTTAGGCTTATATACCTAAGGTTTGTTCCATCTTACGTGATAAAGGTCTCTATTGCTAAATTTACTACAAATGTATTAAAATATTTGTAATTCTTATAATAATTAGTTTTTCTCGAAAACCAAGTCAGCTTAGTACAATGGCCGAAATTTATATGTCAATCTATACATTTTGTGGCGATATGAATCTTTTATACAGAGCAACCTCTTAAGTTGGTTCCCTCTTCAAATGATCCCTTCCTAAATGACCATTCCGGTCATGCTTCTACCCCCTCCACCAGTCATTTTCAAGGTTAATACTACCGCGTACCAACGGAATGCCTGCTGTAGATCACGTGACAATAAAATGGGCGGCGCGTTGCAACAACCCGAGAGGGAGCAAGTCCCAATATGCACAGTGATTTGTACCAGTCAATAACAAAAAAAAAACCGGCAGTCAAAAGCCGACAGACATAAAATCGATAGTATAAAAAACTAACTAAATTACCCAAAACTTTGTTTGCTGTCGTTTTTTTACTGTCCGTTTTTTGACTGCCGATTTTTGACATGTTTTTTTTTGTTTGATCCTTGTAACATTCGAATGTCTTAGAAAAAAAGGTTTAGATTAAATTCAATATCATTTCTGGCCCTATCTAAATAGACATTACCAGTTGAAATAAAGATCTTACACTAGATCCAATAAACTCTAAGAAAGCCACGAAGACTATCTGTCAAACAGCAGCATTAGATGTGTCAAGATCTAACATTAGATTTCTATTAAGTCAGACATAAAAATTAAAGATCGCTTTAGATATGGCCATAAAAGTGAACTAATTGGACCTTACCATGTTTTATTTGTTGAGCTCTTGAATAGAATCAAATCGAAAATAACTAAATAATTGTCGATACTTCGACATATACAATTTCATTAATTTTATAATTTAAAAAAAAACGGTACTTAAAAGTCAGGAAAATTTCAATCAAGATTGAGTTTTTTCACGAATGACATTTGAGAGAAAGGAAAGCCGAATAAAAAAGGTCTATTGTTAACTTATGTTCGTTTGCTCCCATGACAAGTGTACACGATGAACTTTATTATTTATCAAAGCTATTTATGGTGTGTTTCCACTTATCCTATGTAAGCTTTATCTTGGTACTGATCATGAACTCGACAATTGCAGCTTTGTTACGGAGCGTCGTCTCCTGCATTGTCCGATCGAAATCGGTTTCCAACGTTATTCAGAACACATCCATCTGCTACGGTACACAATCCGACAAGAATAAAATTACTTCAGAAGTTTGGGTGGTCTCGGGTTGCTATCTTGCAGCAAGCGGAAGAAGTCTTCATCTCTGTAAGTCTATACAATAAGTAGTTATTGGTTATAAATTTCAATCGATAAAATCATTAGGATTTATGGGTTGCCATTGAACTTTCGTCAAACATGAGAAGCAGTTCATACTGAGCTGGTTTCTTTACAAATAAAACATCACAAAGAATTCTATAATATTAACCATTAGAAATACATCTTCATATTGTTGAAAATCAATATAATAGTAATTAATTGGTCGAAAAAGTTGAGCGCCATCGAAAGAGATTAGCCGATATAATAACTTAATATAAATATCAAGATTCCGCTAAGCAAGGAAGACTTTTGCACTCTTATGTCAAAAAGTTGTAAACTTATTTTTAAGATATCCGCATGCAGTGTATTAAGGCCCAAGTTAACTGATTTTTATGTTGAATGTGATTGTTCAATGCACTGCCAAAAATAGATGTATGCTTTGACAACCTATCATTTCCGATGTTTCCGAGGCCATTCTTTTGAATGCCGCTTAGAAAATTCCGAAAAAACGTCATTTAGTTTTTAAATCAAATACATTAGAAAAATAGAATTTTTATGGGAAAAGATGGAATTTCTTTACAAAATAAATCAGAACAGTGCACCTGATATCCAAGGAATGCGTACATGCTCAGAAAATATGTTTTTATCAAAATGGCAGTTTAAAAGCATGTTCTTTATTTATAAATTCCAGGTTTTAAAAGGTTTCTGCCGCAATATCGAAGTTAAAATATCATATATAGGCGTTTTTGAGGTCACTTATCACGATTTGGACATAAAAATTGCAAATGACAAGATGGCAGACTCAATATGGTCGACATTTTCCGCAGAATAAATGTCTAAATAAAATTAAAATTACATCAAACAAAAAACAAAACATTTAAGAAAACGAAAAGTTGCTGTATATGAACTCGAAAATTATGTCAACAATGTCAATGATATTATTGTGATACTTATTTCAACCCCTTCCATGAAAGTAATTAATTGTTGGCTATATAACAAGAGAAATAAATAAAGCAAAAAAAAAAACACAAAAATACAAGAAAAAGATGATTCTTAATATTGACTACCTCCAGATGGTCAGAATCGGTCAGCGTTTATGTATAAACAGCGAAGAGGCAACGGCAATCAAATTCCTACAAAATAAATGTCAATAAAAGTAGGATCTATACGGTTAGAGAAACAACAATTTCTCTATGTTAGTTGTGCAACTAACATACTTTTTTAATTTTTCGGCTTTATTGCAATTTTTCGCAACGCTTCTGTATGGGCGAACAAAATTCCGACTTCAGAAGGAAATAAAGCCGAAAAATTTTAAAAATATGTTAGTTGCACAATTCCATCTTCTTTGTTCATTATAAGGCCACCTTTACATCATACATATTTATTAATAACGGGAGCATTACAAATCCATTATAACAATTAATTTGGTTTTGACATTCGCTATATCAGATCCGATATTATGTATTCGCCAAGTCGGACATCCGGTTCGTGATCAGCGCCCCCAAAAAATCTCAATACATATATAGCCCGTGATAGACTCTTTCAGAAACAACCAATGTGTATGGTAATGACCATCATACTGGAATCGCCATCATAAATTTTTCAATTCTGACGATAGAATCGTCATCAAAAACGACCTCAAAAATCCCATAAATAAAAGTAAGTTGTGTAAGAAACAACGAATTAAGCTGAATATGTCAGCCATATTGGATCCGTTATCATGTATTTTGTAATTCTGACATCAGAATCGTGATCAGCGACCTCAAAAATCTGCATATATGATGTTTTATCTTCCAGAATGCGTAAGAAAACTTTTAAAACCAAAAGTTTATAAATCCATAAAAAGAACTATCCTTTAAGTCGCCATTTTGAATCTGCTACTTTGACAAACAAATATTTCCCTAGCCTGATCTTATTCATTACATATCGGGATCACTTTTCCGATTGAGTTTGTAAAAAAAAATCTTTCCTTTAAAAAATGTGAATTTAAACAACAAAATATCATAAACATTCGGTATTTTTTATGTATTTATTTTAAAAAGTGAGGTTAAATAGAAAAAGCGACTTCAGAAACATTGCAAATGACTGGTTGTTAAAGCACACATCACTTTTTCGAAATGTAGTAAACAATCACATTCAGCGGGAAAAATTAGTTCGCTTGGACCTTAAAGGGTTCTGTATTCATACGGAGTTAAAAATATATTTCGCGGAAGTAATGATTTCGAACTGTAAACAATCGAAAAATGGGTCAACATCATGTTAGAGTAATGCCTGACTTTGTTTACAAATAGAACGATGAACTTCGTTACGGAGAATCGATGTGTTTATTATATAAGGCCGAAGAAATAACTCGAACCAATTTCACACAGAGAAATACCGGTCATGGTAAACTCCGATCGGTGTTACATATCGTACCGATTTAACTTGGCATTTTTAGCAGTGCATGGATGATATTTACAGTTCAGATATATATTAATAGTAAGAGAATAGCTATTAATGTTTATTAATTGATAACCGGTTTTTATAGGCTTTTGTCCGCTGAATTCGAATGTGATCTTTAAAATATCAGACTCCTTCCAGTTTTCGAGCAAATTAATATTCAAAATGTGCCAGAAAGTATTTTTGCATTGTCTGAATATCAGGAAGAAACAGCTTAAATATTGCCCTTTGAGACCAAAAAAATAAAACACTTGGTATTGTTTATTTTACATACGTATAGCTTTTTTTCCGAGGACTCTACAATGCCCTTCAATGCTTTTTTGTACAATCCAAGATTTGCAAGGTAAGATTCGGATTTCACCGACAAAATCCTATAGAAATCGGCTGTAAAATTTTAGGCAACATGCAGTTGTTGAAATATTGGTCTGTGTTATGGACGCTCGAACTGATGAAGAAAATGCATCAATCCATTTAATAATGGATCAAAGATGTTTTGTTAAAGCCATTTTCGTCATAATTGTACACAAAAAAAGTTCCTTAATTTTTGATTGTAGTAAACATTTATAGTAAGACATTTTATTGACTAGGCCTTATGAGGGAAGTCATATACCCAATCCCATAAATTCAAATTCTTTATAATTTTTTGATACATTAATAATTCGGGCCAATGTATAAATGAGGCTAATGGCAACCTAACCTATTATTTGACAGACGGTGGAGGACCTGGAGGCACGTTGCAAGGAAGCAGGAATCGAAATAGTGGCCCGTCAGAGCTTCCTCTCGGATCCATCGGATGCAGTTCGGAATTTGCGCCGACAGGATGCTAGAATAATCGTCGGTCTGTTTTACGTGGTGGCAGCTAGGAGGGTCTTATGCGAGATGTACCTGCACGGCCTCTATGGCAAGTCGTATGTCTGGTTCTTCATCGGTTGGTACGAGGACAACTGGTTCGAGGCAAACCTGGACAAAGAAGGCATCAGCTGCACGAAGGAGCAAATGCGACAGGCTGCCGAAGGCCACCTGACTACCGAGGCTCTCATGTGGAATCAGAACAACGAGACGACTATCAGTGGCATGACTTCCGAAGACTTCCGCCAGAGGCTCAATAAAATGCTTAAGGCCGATGGTTACGACATTGATAATAACAAATTTCCAGAAGGGTACCAAGAGGCACCTCTCGCCTACGACGCCGTCTGGTCAGTTGCACTCGGTAAGTATGTGATGTTCTTTCAGGAATGACACAGTTACGTGAAGGTATGCTTGTCTAACGGAATTCCAACCACTTTTGGCACGAGTTTTTATACTGGCCGGATAGAAAATTGGCAAGTAGGTTCGTGACTATAGTGTAAAATTAAAATTCCTCATCAATATTAAAATTTTCGAATGGGTTCTTTTTCACAACAATGTTTATACAGATTGGAAAATCCAATTTGGTACGGTAATTCTAGAATAAATGGGAAACGATGTTTTGGGATACCAGTTTCTCTGAGAATCACTAGATGACGCAAAAATTAAAAACTGAAGTCGAACGTTATTTAGTTCAAGTGTGAAACTGATGGGCGATATATATTATGAGTATAAGTAAACGCTCGTTTCTGAAATTTGTCACGGATAGAGAGGAAGGGTAGACCAAATTCCCATATTCAAGCGAAAAATTACTAGGAAATAAACTGGTTAATTACGTCCAACTCGTAAGAATGGTAACTTTCCAGTGGATTTTATAACAGCATAGGTTGCACATTAAAAATTTGCTTTGAAAAACAAAGAATTTAGATTCAAAGTGACGTTGGTAGCTGATGGTTTAAGCCTATTTCGGGGATGAACTTTATACTTCTAAGTGTCCATTGCCACCATATTGGGATCTGACATTTGTCAGTGGCTGATTTTCGAGCTAGTGGAAGCTTGCATTTGAAGAAAGGTGATTATGCCATCGGCCCATATGGCGATTGGAAGCTAACAAATTTACAACAACGCCAAATATCAGATCCCAATAATGAGATTGTTATGAGGAAATGCATTTGCAGTAAAAATAATGTTGCAATAATGTACGACAGCATCGAAATCATAGTCAATGACTCTGAAATCCCAATTCTTAACAATTTTTATGCCGTTCCAATGTTTACTCTATTTCCAAGCTTGAAGTAAACACAATTAGGAATCCGCCATCTTGAATTTAGTAATTTTGATATCAGATAGACGACCAACGTCTCAGGCATGAATGTTCAAGTTTCATTTTTTTTTTATCCACTAGATTAACCCGATAACTCCGGGAACGGCACAAATTTTCACAGTCTTTTATGTTGATAGTTTTCATAGAACGAGTCTATGAAATTGCACGACATATCATATCCTACAGTTTTCGAGTGTGTTTTTTCCGAATCTGACCACTATTTTCTCCTAAATTTATTCGGTTTTTCATTACGGCGTTTTAAAGAAGAAAAATTCCGAAAAAACGTTAAAACTTTTTCAAAAAAGTTATTTTTCTATATGAGGACGTCATCCAATCCAATCGCGCTTCTGGATTCTGTGGCATAATGACTTGTACTTTATGAAGACGCGACGTCCGATCAAGAATTCAAAATGGCGACCACAATACGGAGCCATTATGACGAAAATTTTATGTTTCTGTATGTACCGGTTTTGTAATTGAACAATTTTTTTATAAAAATCAGTATAGAGGGTTTGGTCCGCAAATTACGAATCCATTGTCCGATTTTTTAAATTCAAAATGGTGGATCAAAAATGGCGGACTAAAATAAAAAATTTTCATCGATTTTTATGACGTTGTGCATGAGAGGGTTTTTGGGATCACAGATTACGAATCCGTTGTCCGATTTTCAAAATACAAAATGCTGGATTTACGATGGTGGACAGAAATGTGAAAATTATGTGACTATGTATCCATTGCTCGGTTTTCAAAATTCATAATGTTGGACTTCATTTTAAAATTGTCCATCGATTTTATAAAATTTGGTTTTATATTGATTTGGGATTGTAGATCATGAATCGCTGATTCGAATCGAAATTGACTGAAGACAAGGTCTTTCTTTGACTTTTTTATAAGAAATTTCTACAAAAAAGGTTGAGTGCATTTTTGGTGTATATTTCACTGTGTTCGATACGGAAGACTCGAAATAAAAATATTGTTATATAACTGTTACGTAACCATGACGCGTTTGAGGATATTTTAATATAACTATTACGTAATTGTGACATAACTTCTCTAATGATTGGGCATTTTTAATCTACAGAACGTCATTTCATACGTGATTTTTTCTTTGGAAGTACTTAGAAACGACAAACGATTAAAGGGGAAAATATGGCGTATACTTGGCCCTAAAAATCTATCTCTTTATTGCTTGTAATCCGTATGTTTTTTATTCCAGCGTTCAACAAGACTATGGAAAGACTCAGTAAGCAAGGAAAAAGCTTAAAAAATTTTACTTATACGGACAAGGAAATCGCCGATGAAATCTATTCAGCTATTAATTCTACTCAGTTTATAGGAGTGTCGGTAAGGTTTTCTTCTTGATTCTCTTACAATAAAATATTTATAATAAAACTCATAGTAGCGAAGTGCTACGTAAAGAAGTAAATCTGTCATCATGTTAAAATAGTTATTTAAAAACTTCCAAAACGGACTGACGGAACTTATTTTGTTGACGGCTTAGCGACAATGTCAGAATATATAAGATCTGTCTTTATCGGCTGAGTAACTTGTATAAATCGGTTAAGATTTTATGGATTTTATTATATTTTGTCTTTTAAACAAGTAAAACTTGTTCAGTTATTGCATCGAAGAATTTTAATAAGAACACGGCGTACAAACGCGCAATGACGAAAGGGATTTTTTTGCACAGGGCTACGTAGCATTCAGCTCTCAAGGGGATCGTATTGCCTTGACACAGATCGAACAAGTGGTCGATGGGAAGTACGTAAAATTGGGATATTACGACACACAAAGCGACAACTTGACCTGGAGAAACATGGAGCGTTGGATCGGCGGCAAAGTGCCCCAAGATCGGACTATAGTCAAGAAAATTCTTCGGACGGTTTCCCTCCCCTTGTTCGTTTGCATGTGTGCAATATCGTCCGTCGGTATTGTCATTGCCCTGCTACTGATCGTCTTTAACCTATGGAATAGGCATCGAAGGTAAATTTTTTGGTAATTTTTATTCTAGCGTTCCCAGCACTCGAACTGCATTTTGGAAATATTTGTTTAAATATTCAAAAATGTTCAAGCAAAAAATGCAAGTCGTTGTTTTTTTTAGATTATGTGTTTAGCTGTTGGCAATCGATTTTATTCAATCGGATTAAATCGTAGGGAAATATATCAAATAACCGAAATAAATTCGATTCAATTCTAAATTGTGGCTATTTGTTGACCCTTTAATAAAGTCCCTTCAGTGAGTTGTGAAAAAGCAAATTTATTAGTCGGTAAACATACCTTACTGCTCCAGTACAGTAGTCCTTCCCTTATTCTAATTTGTCCAGTCAGGCAAGATGGCGGCCTTCTTCCCTTATTCTAATTTTCTCCTCGCCCCCACTACTTATACTTTTGTCCCTTTTTCTTTTGTTGCGCATGCGCCGTTATTTGTATTTATAGAAAATCCACACGTCCACACATGGCAGTGGGAAGAACGCGTGTGGGGAAATATTAGAATAGGAGAAGAGAAAAAATTAGAATAAGGGAAGACATTAGAGTAAGGGAAATTAGAATAAGGGAAGGGCTACTGTACTTGATAAAACATAGAGGCTTTTACTTAAACTCACCATAGGGACTGCAGAAACGAGTTGCTTCAAGCGCCATCTGTTGAACGTCATACCTTTTTTAAACTTTCCTTATGGGAACAAAATATTTTACATTGCAATGAACGCCATCTGTTGACGAAAATAATCAGTAATGCATTACACAGTGTTAGCGTGATGCGAGTTTGAAGAAAACAAAATGATCTACGATGTATTCCTTTCATTTGCTGCTTTTGAAACGATGGTATTTTTATTGAAATTTCAGGGTAATAATTTCTTCGCATCCGGTATGCAATACAATCATGCTGGTCGGAACAATAGCTTGTTTCGTGTCGGTCTTCATGCTGGGAGTCGACGGCAGATTCGCCGAAGCCTGGGAATATCCACGGATTTGCCAGGCCAGAGCCTGGATGCTGTCCATTGGATTCACTCTCGCATTCGGGGCGATGTTCAGCAAAGTCTGGAGGGTTCATAGACTGACCACAAAAACAAAAGCCGACCAAGCTAAGGTAAAACGATTTTCAATGAAAAACCATTTCCACCTTAGAATGGCATTGAAAGTTGACCACAAGGTCACAATGAGCTCCTTCAAGGTCGTCAGCCTTCATGTAAAATAAACCATTCGTATAAAAATTATGTTACTAAAAAATACATCATTTTGAAGATTTTTCGACACGTGACCTACTGAAGGTCATATAAGAAATGTCTCAACTAGTATTATGGATAATGTACCGTTCTTTGCGAACAAAGAGTTGCAGATTCGTGATCAAATTCAATTTAACCTCTAAGTAACCTTGAAAATTTGATACAAGATCTCAACCAATAATGGGGTTTCTTGGGCATCGCAAACAATTTTTGTTTAAGCAATTTGTTTATAATGGTGCACTATGTAATAAAACGTTTTATTTAAGACCAAAAAATGTGTTTTTTCAGCTGCTGATAGCAAAGCAAAAAATCTCGTCGATTCAGAAGAAGATTCAGCCTTGGAAGTTGTACACGATGGTCAGCGCGCTGCTCCTGGTCGACGTGGTAATTTTAAGCGCATGGCAAGCGTTCGATCCTCTGCAGAGAACAATCGAACTCTTTCCACTCGAAGCTCCAAGCGCCGGAGATGACGATGCCAGAATCCTACCGGAGCTCGAGCACTGTGAGAGCGAGCACAATAGCGTCTGGCTCGGTAATTATTTAAAATGACGTTTTTAATTTAGTTACACTGGTTTCTCACCTTTATTTTTGAGATCCGTATATATATAAATTTTAAACCTTGATTGTTACGAGAAAATATGAAGGCAGTAAAAATGTCTGCAAAATGAACCTAGTCTGATTAAAATAGGTCCATTCATTTCCTTGCGAAGCTAAAAAAAACTGCGATTCTTTTTCGAAAATTTGCACGATATTTTGGAGCTGAAATAATATTTTTGTAAAACTATTCTTCATTAATATTAAGCGCTGAAACTTACTAAATAATTTTTCTAATTCAAATTACTTGTACTGCTAACAATTCCAGGCCTAATATATGGATACAAAGGTATCGTACTGGTGTTCGGGCTGTTTTTGGCCTATGAAACACGAAGCATCAAAGTAAAACAAATCAACGACTCGAGATACGTCGGAATGTCGATTTACAATGTTGTCGTGCTCTGTTTAATTACGGCACCAGTGACAATGGTGATTGCAAGCCAACAGGACGCTAGCTTCGTCTTCGTCTCCCTGGCGATCATCTTCTGCTGCTTCCTCAGCATGGCGCTTATATTCATTCCCAAAGTCATCGAGGTCATAAGGCATCCCAAAGATAAAGCCGAATCCAAATACAATCCGGATGTTGGCATGTCGAAGGAGGACGAGGAGAGGTACCAGAAGCTCCTCAACGAGAACGACGAACTTCAAAAACTTATTGCAGTCGTGAGTTTTTACTTTAAATTTCCTACTTTGTACACTGAGAGAAAATTTTTACTAATAGTTAATGTAAGCTAATTTCAAGGCTCTTACATTAATCTAAATTCTCTTAGCTTAACTGTAAAACTATAAGTGTAACTGTAAAGTTAAGATCGACAGGTGACTTTCAGATGAAAATACCAGCATTTTCCTGCATGTCAGTAATGTTATTGTATATTAACTCATATATTTTAACAGTCAAGGAGCGTTCGTTAACTGTTAATAAAGCTTACATTAAATTCTTTCGCTTGAACGGCGCATGTCAACAATGCGTCGAAAAATTCGCAGGGAATCGAGTAACTGCGCGTGTGTATGTTTGTTTATCTCTATTTCGGCGAAACTTTACTATGAAGCTATTACATTAACTGTAAACAAACATTTCTCTCACTGTATACTTCCAAATCTTCTACTTATCGAAGTATACGAACTTCATGCAACAAAGGCAGAAAAGAGTTTCTAACCTATACGAAATAATAACAAACTAGATTATACTCTGTGTGTTACATAAAATATTCTAGTATTCGCTGTAATCTCATCGTTAATATTTAAATTTCTTATCTTAACTATTGACATAACAAGTGTAACCGATGCCAGGATTACAGAAACTTTAGGACAAAGTACTTTATCTTAGGTTCAGAATCTAAATTCTCTTAGCTTAACTGTTAAGCTATTAAGTTAACTGTAAAGAAACATTTCTCTCAGTTATCTTCTGTCATGATGGTTTTGTTCTTTTTGTGAAACAATAATTAATATTTTACATTATACAATAACAACAATTAACGGTAAAATATGAGATATTTTAATTGAAATGATGTTTTTTATATTAATGTCGATAATTTATTCATGAATTCTTAATGAAATCTCATAATAACCCAATAAACGAGTTCGTGTGCAAAAATTTCGACTTTCATTCGATTTGTTTCCAATTTCGAATGAAATTGATCAAATTTTAATACGAAATTAGTCGTTTTCAAATGTTTTCATACGCACAATATATTTCGAATATTTGTCGTCTTTCCAATGCATCAGACGCCATACGTTACATTTGATCATATGCGTCAATATGCGATATTTTCGAAACACGGGTATTAATTTTTCATTCGAAATGATACGTTCTTTGATGGGTTGCTTAAAGCGAATGATATTTCATACGATTTCATTTCGCTCTACATTCGAAAACATTCCAATATGTGCGCAGTATTATTAGGCTTTAAAATTGAGGTTATGTACGTCCGTTCGCATACGGAAACGGCTAATTGTCGAATGCAAATTTTTGATTGAAATCATTCAAAGGCATACGTGTTTACCTATGCGAAGTGTTCATTCGTTTTAATACGAAACGAAGTCATGTTAGATCGCTGATGGCGCCTACGCATGAAAACGACGAACTGACCCTCGATAACATCAGTTCCTAACCTAGAATATTGAAATTAAACCGAAAAGTAAATATGTATGTACATATTCAAGCTCAAATCTAATTTATGGTGATTTTATGCACTTTATATTAATGTACGTCAAATTTCAGCAAATCGATTCAGAAACGAGCGAGAATTCACGAGAATAAACTTTAGAGTACAAATACAGTTCGCTTTGTTACTTACGAAATTTATTTTTGCAAATTCTCTTTTGTTATATTGTTTTTACCTGAACCTCGAATAATATTAAAAAAAAAGACGAAGTATAAACCCGGTAAAACTTGGCTCAATTCCATGCGTTTTAATATGAAAATTCATTATGTGCAAACCTAACCTCAATTTTTATTCCTAAATGCTTCCGTACGAAATTATATGCAGCGCAGATGCACTAATTTCATTCGATTTGATGCGTTTTAATTCGTTGCATCATCTTGCATACGTTTTCATGCGATTTACCGCTAAATAACGAGGAAAGAAACGAGATGGAAACGAATGAAATCGTATTAAAAATGTTTGCACACGAACTCGTTTATTGGGAAATTAAACTAAAACGCTTGAATATTGTTGAAGTCGACATTTAACCTTTAGATCACCTGAAAACGTTTAGGGGCTAAAAACAATTATTTTGGTACTCATTTTTTATTCTAAATTGCTTGTAAATTATTTGTTCAGGTTACCAATCTTTCCTAATATGTTTTTGCATCAAAAATAATTATATTCAAATTGGTGGATGCAATATGGCTAAGTTTTCGAGATATTTTCAGTTTCGATGAGAATTCACTATAGCTAGATATAAAAATTATGAATATACAATTCTGTTAAAATGATATACCTTAGTCAATCCGAGGACTACTTAGTGTCTTGCTCGATTGTATTTTAGGTTCAACCTTTTACTAGATCGAATTTAATTATATAAATCAATGAGCTACTTTAGATGCGAATATGGGTTTCGTGGTTCTCGCCACCTACCGGGGATTTTCGCTACTATTAGTTGAATATTATGAAATACGTTGATATGCTCAGCCAAATGGAAAACATTTTTCTAATTAAAAAGAAACTTAAATATAGGTTCATGGTGCCGTCTATAATGTTTTTCAAGCAATAATGATACAAACTGTTGACTTAGTTGGGCCCTAACTTAGGGGGCCTTAGACAACATTTCAATAGAAAAATGCGATTTGCACATTTTTCAAAACCCCGGCTTTCTAAAGGTTAATGATTTTTGTTTAATTTACAGAAAGAGGAGAAAATCAGGTCTTTGAAGCTGAGACTTGCAGAACGTGACGCACTTAGAGGAGGTACCGGCAACATCCCCAAGGATTCGCTGATCGTCGCAGACTACGTCACCGGCGAGGGCACTTCGGACAGTGCGATCGGTGGGGGCATTTCTGTTTATACTAGATCATCTCGTGCATCCGGTTCTGATTTTGAGTTTTCAGAGTCTTACTTATAAAAATGTTCGCGACGGATCCGTTCCAAGTCGACCACCGTGGCGAGCTTGTCTCCTCTTCCCGTGTCGATGGACTTAGTACAAATTTGGGACCTACCTTGACCTTACACAAATCCAGAGATGTTCTCCGCCTGCTTCACTCCTTCTCTTCTTCCTTTGTAATTTGGTCTACGGTGACGTATATTTGACAAGGAGTATGACCTCTTCCCTAATTTTTCTATGTGTACATCTACGAACACGATTGAATATTTCATATTCCATTTTGCAGCGAAGCCGGTATTTATTTTACGAATTGGTAATATTTCGCATTTTGAAGAATTTCTTGATGATTGTACGGAAAGGGTTCAAGGTTTTTCATAGGTTCATTTATCAATGTGAAAAAAGTTAATTGAACCATTTTTATACATTTCAAGGTAAAATGAGTTACAGAATAATTTAATTGTTATTCCTGTTGAATAGTGTCAATCATTGTCGTGAAACCTAACCTAACAACGCGATTAAATAAATGACAGATAAAAACGCCCAGCGAATTACGCACACGCCTTTTTTTACATGTTTTCGCGACACTGATTCTTACATGTGTAACCTATCGCCGCTTTCTTTTCCCCCACCTCGCGGACTGCGGGATCAGGGAGGGGAGTGTTGTGACCTCGCGAATGCAACGTGACTGAGAGGAGTGGGGAGAGTACCTCTTCTTTTGGTAAACGAAACGAAAGAATGGGGAGGATACGAGCGCGTAAATATACCGGGAGTCTACTATATATAAAAAAAGCCATTGTGAAAGAATTATGGGAATTGTGGGGATTCAATATTTTGAAAAGTTTCAAGGTATTCTTATGAAAGTACGTTTTGTATTCATCCCGATATTTTGAAGACAAATAAACAACCGACCTTGAAATTTACTGGCACTTATAAAAAGAAAATTTATTGTATACATAACCTTAAATGTCAACTACCACGCGTTAAATTTAATTAAAAAAGTCATTTAAATACGTAAATTGAAGTAAATTTTTCTTTCAAAGCGAAGTAAAATCATCGCAAGTAAACTTTCGTTTATTTTTGCACGACACTCATTGGAGTTCCGCAACATGTTCTCATGAAAATAACTGAACTTTTCTCAGGTGACAGGTCTCATAAAATGTCAGATTTCTTCATTGAAATTGCATAAAAAACGACTGAATGTTCTTAAAAAGCAGTTTATTCTGTTTAGAAAGATTCTATGATGTTTATAGAACAATATAATTCCAATACAATAGAGTTCCGGTATAGTGACCCACTCGGTTCCTCGCCTTTCCTTTCCGTCTCGTTATATTTACCAAGTGAAGGGGAGCGCGGCTTCTCCCCCTTCCTGAGGCCGCATTACGCCGTTAACGTAAATATAGCGAGACGTAATTATACCGTGACTCTACTGTACACTATAAATTAGTAGAATATACGAAACTCTAAATTGTGTGTTTGATTTCTTTATTCATAAGTAACACGAGTTAAACGAAACTTAGAACCATGTAGATATTTTTTACAAATAATATTTTGATAAATAAAATGTACGCACAAAATATTAGTAAAATATAACGTAGTTTTTACAATATTATTTTCGGATATTGCTTACTTTTGTCCTAAAAATTGTTATCGCACGAGATTTAAAGATAAACAAAGTTTAAAAACAAAGATTATAAGCATATTGAAGAATATTTTTCTATGGTTACTAAGATATATAAGTCTGTAAAATAATATATACTGAAATTATTTTAGTTTCAACTAAGTATTTGGTCATTTGCGTCAACTTACAGTTGAGCCCCGACATAAGAACACTTTCTCATCACGCATCTTCCGTCAGTTTCCTTCCTTTCATACCGTTCTTCCGAAATGTAAGTCATATAGGGCAAGAAAAGGGGAAGTTTCAATTCCCCTCAAAAGGTTCTTATATCGAGGCTCTGCTGTATTATTCATCATGAAGGCCGAATCCACTAATCTAGTTAACCATACAAACAGGCCGCTTTAGGGCCTTTTTTCTTGCATTAGCTTCTAACGTGATTTTTTTTATGAGGGATCGACAAGTCGGTTTTTTTAAAGATTAACGAAATATTATTATAAACAACATTGTAGATGTAACGTCCTTAAATATCTTAACAATAAATAAATATTAGTCGTGAATACACTTTAATCTATTTTCTGAAACAGACATTTTCAATACATAAATTGCAGAATCAAATGTACAAGACATTATTTATAGAAAATGTTTTAAATTGAATTTATGAAAATAGTCCGCGAATCAAATAAACTCTATTGAAATCAAAGATAGGAAAACGCTACACTAAACATAGACACGTTTAACTTAAATATTTAAAACCTACAATAATTGGTGTTTTCGTTAAAAAAAAAAACATTGCATACAAAAATTAAGCGAGATACAAATTAAAGTTCTACTCAATTATTTTTTTAACGATCTTCCTTACTTAAACACTGATATTTAATGAAAAAACTACTAAAACTTGTTTTTAATTAAGTACTTTAGCGACCAAATTCTGTACTCTAAATCTGAATTAGACAATAGTTACTAAAAAAATAGTGAAAAATTGGTTACTAATTCTAGTAATGTTTCTTACGACAACAATAAAACAAAATTATTATTCTCTCGACTGCATCAGAATGTCCGTATTCCGCGCATGCGCATTGCCGTCTCATTACTCCCTAGGGAGCCTAGGCCCTAGGGACAGAAAGAACTGCTAGAGGGGGTAATGAGATATACCGTCGGGAGAAAAAAGCGTATGCTGCGCGGGAGGGGGAACGCGTGAAATCGCACGATTTCCTCCCTTGCAGCATAATATACTATTATTAATTAATCAAATAAAACTATTAAGTTAGTATCAGACAGGTGGACTAATCAATTAGCAGTTTTTTACTAATTCAAATCTAGTAATAATGAATAATAAATGTACTAAATGTAACATGTATTACTAATGATATAACGTCTTAAAATAACTTATTGTAACAAAAGTGTATAGAGAGAATATGAAATATTCAAATTTGTTATATAAAGAAACTTCAATATGCGAAATATTACGACGTTTTCCAAAATTAACTTAAAATTAGTCTTATTAGAAACGATTTTCAGTAAAATACGTAACTTGAAAAATAAACAAATACAAAATGGCGGATAAGGAAATATATATCGCTATAGCGACAAATTCCTAGTCAAAACAAGATTGGCCATGTCGATTTCTTTGTAATGTCGGTTCTTAAATTTGCTGCAAAATCGAGTTCTCAGGCACCAGAAGTAATGTATATAGCTTTTACTATACTAACATGTCTCTCACTCCCACGCAATTTCCTTCGAGCACTACCTTACCTGTCGGTTAATGTAACAACACAAACACCCACAGTTCAAATGAGTTGTAGCAACAAATAAAACACGAAAAATCACATTGCCTAAACGACACATACGTGAAATTTCAAGTGAGAAAATGTTGAATGCTGGAGTCACATGGTCGAAAGTAACGCTGACCTTGTCACTCCTACAAAAAGTTGACTAATGTAATACACCTTTGGTAACAGTATGATCTGTGCAATGAAATCCGTATTTTAGAACAATGATTGCACATTAAAATGTGAAAACAAATTTATATTATGAATAGAATTTCTGAAATGAAAAGAGAATCTTTCATATTTTTACTGGTATAACCTTTTTTAAATAGAATCTTCCGGAGGCCTAAAAGTTGCGAATGTTTTCGAACAGTGGATCTACAAATCTCATGATGGAAGTATCACTGAAGTGTTTGTTAAGTGCACAATAAAAGAACCGTTGAGTGTACTCTTCCAGTGTTTGTACTCTTCCAGAACGCTTATTTTCAAACTTCATGCTCATTTCGTAAACGACTCCCTTGCGCTCTGAATATCCAAAATAAAGCTTACTGTTTATTTATTGTCTATTTCATGAACGCTTACAATAACCTGGATAAAAGTGTAGACTCAAATTTCTAAGCGTAACGCTTGGATGCCGTCAGAGCGTAGCGTTGTGATCCGCATTAGAAGCATTGTTATTAGGCCCTCTAATGTCTTTGAAAATCAAGACGGTACGTTATAATTATAGTTGTACACTCGAAGTATAGTACTTTTCTGTCCTAGGCCGTAAAGTTCAATTTTACGGACCGAGGAGAAAACACTATTTTTTGATACACTGTTCGCAAAGTAGGCACTTCACCGACTGTCTTTAGTTCGTAAAGTGCGGAGATCAGCCCGTAAAATCACACTTTACGGGCTAAAAGGAGTCCGTACGCTCAATATCACTTTTATTGTGCGTTCGTATACATCCACATTTTTACCAGTGTCCAACTGGTAAGTAAAATTTTACAGTTCACTGTTCGATGACTCTCGCTCCCTTCGAACGGCTATGATGGTTTGTGGATTTTTTAAATGAAATAATGTCAAATGTACAAGCATGGTTTTGGTAATATTTTACATTAAAACATTAGAAATACTTTTTTTTGTGAAAGATGCTTGCAGGTTTATAGATCTTTATTAATATTGTTGATATTTTTCTCCTGACCCTGTGAAGTAAAATAATTAGATTTATAAACTATCATATATATTTTTTTAGTTAAGATGGTCGCTCTAATGGTAAGACCAAAACATAGCTGAGCTTCAAAACATTCAAAATCTGTCAAATATGCTGGGAAGATGCAGCTCAAAAAAAATTATTTAGTTTTGAAAAATATAAAAATGAAAGGTGGAGAAAACGAGTTTTGAAGTTTTCGAACGGCTGCTACGTGTTTCCGTTTCTGTATTACCAAGAAGACTTAACATGAAACTTATGTATTTGTCTTACAAAATTGCTTTTGTTAAGTAGTAATTAGGGCGACCGCCTTATTAATAAAAATATTATGTTCATCAGAACATTTATTTTCTCTTGAAATACACATCGATACTTGTAAAAATGAATATTCCATCAGCTGCCTGCATTTAAGTGACTTATTTTTGTTAAAGGGAGATAATGTGGTAGTAAAATAAACAAGATTCAAAATTCCCCTAGGGAGTAAGGAGATTAGTGCGCATGCGCGCAGACGTCCGGACGGACATGGTTACTTTCGTAAATATACTTTTGCCCCGCGATGCCTTGCCCAGTAACGCCGAGACGTCTCAAAGTTGAACACAAAGCCATCTTGACAATTTCGAGACAGTCTTACTTTTTAGTCTTGAAGACTTCTGCGACGCCTTAAAGACGTGATATGCACCCTCAGAAGACGGTCTTAACGGCCGCAAATAAGTCGTCTTACTTAAGACATCTAAAAAAGAACAATTATGCCGTCTCTCGCAGTGACGCGACTAATATTATCATCCAGCGTTGGTAATCTATTTTTACATATAACAGTAATATAGTAATGTTTGTATTTAGTATTCATTAATAATTGATACACGTGCATATTTATTTATTTGTAATGTTCACTTTTATGTAAGTTCAAAGCGTCTCATAACATAAAGGTTATATGTGATTAATCGTTCGGCTGCATATATACAGGTCTACATAAAACTTTGCCACTTGCGAGAAAGGCAGAATTGTACATCATTTTATAGACGCCTCTAAGACGTCATAAATAGAGACGGTGTTTAGACGACCTTTCCAAGACGATCTTCCAAGGCCGGCTTTTTGTCAGCTTTTAGACGCGACTTTAAGTCGTCTCTAAAACGACGCCTCTATGACGTCTTTCCGCAGCTTGTGTTAGCTGGGTGGAATAGTCATTCTGACGCCGTCGGGAAAAATATTTTCATGTAAAAAAGAACAGTGTTAATCCGAGTTTAAATCCGATTACGAATCTTTACATTTATATGACAAAGAACACAACAGACATCTTGTTCTTTGATCGATTGTATTGTTTCGTGAGATTTTCAGTTCGCCAACCCAATTCTTTTTATCGGTTCGTTTTCATTTCTTCGAACATGATCAACAATGAGATCTTTGCAAAACAGGACACTTTCGATTCAAATTTCGATTTCGAAGTTACTACTTCTGTGTAAGTTTCGTATTTCTCGCAATGCATTTACTTACGTTTCAAACAAAAGTTTTACCCACATTAATTTTCACTTACAAAACATCCGTACATACATTGCCGCCAATTACAAAATGTCTGTCGAATCGCGCAAAAGAAACCGCATCAACAGTCGTCACGTCAGTGTTGCTAGTTTTCGCGCCATCTCTCGAGGAATTCGCAATGTATTACAGAATCATCATAAACAACAAACTTTTGTCCAATCAACCTAAACATCTCAGTTTATGGTACTGTAGAGCCCCGCCTTTTTAAAATATTCTGAATGTAGATTTCTGAAAATCAATATTTAAATTCACAGATTAACTCGATTATTTTAAACAGCGTAATTTTACTTGGAAGCGTGCAAATTCGAATATTAAGGAATCGATTTAAAACAATATTTCAACTGAACAAAAATAAGACACTGAAATGCAATTGATCTTCTGGAATACATTTTAGTAACCTTTCATAACTATTCATTACCTATTCATAGTCATGTTACAAATTTACAAAACAATTTTACAAGAGATCTCCTTATGCGTAATATAATAAAGTGGGTCCAAATAGCGAAAAATATGACATACCGAATTTTCACGGCGTATTGCTTGTCGTTCGGATGAGGTTTACAAATTTTATATAGATTTCAGAGGTACATGTCTACTTACTTTTATAAAATCACGTTGTAATGTTCACGTTTTTTCAAGATGTTTACTTACGCAGATCGTGCAATGAAGAAAGAAAAATTGTCAAACAAAAAAAAACATAAATTTAATAATACTAATGTTTTATATATATTTAGAAAATTAGAATCGATGTAAATGTTTCATCAATGTTAGGAATGTTAATACAATATTAACTATTTATAAATACCAATGTGTAAATGGAAATATGTTAGTCTTAGTTAACTATCGTTAAAGTGATTTTTAGAACTCACGATCTTCGTAAGTGAATACTACAAGATTTATATTTGTGTTGTCACTTTCATAAATTATATACCTATACCCGAATATTTTCGAAACATTGAGACGCCTACTGCCATTATGTGAAATTATTTAAGACATTACTAATAATTTAAATATATAGTCATATATATATACATGTTAATTATTGCAATTAAATCTCGTTAGATAATCGTTTCACGTATGCGGATCTGTGTAAGCCTCATGAAGTCTGCTCCCAAATTTCACTGAAACTTATCCTTTTCAGGACATTAATTTTTTCGATTAGTTTTATCGGTCGCAACATTAAAAATAGCGTTCGTTTCGCATAACTAAATTTTCTAACGAGATTTAAGGGCTATTTTCGACCCATACCATTCATAAATAATTTGGGAGCCTTGATGAGGCGACAATGCCGATATTGTGACGTATAACAAATATCGCGCGATTTTAGATTAAAGGACAAAGAAATTTGCGACCAAAGTGGCGGACGTTTACAAAATTATTTATGAATGGGCCGCAACTCTCGTTTGCGAGATAGTTGTGTTTCACCGATGCCCTTTTTCGATTTTTGATTCTAGATACGGACAATGTCGGCTGATCCCCAACGTCGAAGGGATCGTCGAGGAGAAAAAAATCAATTTTCACGCACGGACCCTGACGGGAGGGGCCGCTCAAAAAACACACGCATACTGTCGCCGAGATTCGTTTTTTGTGCAGATAATTTTCTCTGCATCTGGCCATAAGAAGAAAAACGACTCACTAAAATTTTTAAGATCGGCGACTATAATTATACAAAGGAACATGTTCTTTTTGCGCGACCCTACTCACGCTGACGCACTCGGAAATTTGTTTTGATTTCTTAAGATGGTCGTTTTCCACAAGGAAAACGTCAACGATGTGCCATATATTGAGATATCACAATTGGAAAACAGAATTCCATGAAACAATAAAAAGTCGCAACATTGCGGGTTTATAAGTACAGTAGTCCCCCCTTAAATCATCTTCCTCTAAGTTATATTTTCCCCCTCAAGGATTCTCCCACCATTCGCTGGTTGAAAGTCTTGCGCTGTACCATATATGTGCGCGCGCATGTGACAAGTGGATACTCAAGTGGTGGGAGGTAGGGGGAAATATGATTTAAGGGAAGGCGCCGCCATCTTGTTTGCCTCAAGCATATGACTTAAGGGGACTACGGTAGCATCGGCTGTGAATAACTTCTGAGAAAACTCAAGATATTGTTTACTCACTAAGCTGCCGTTTTATTGATTCATGAAATTCTACTGATAAAAAGTATGCGCCAAATAGGAATTGGAGTTAAGCGGGTGTTACAGCTGAAAGTGAAAATGCCAATATAAACCACGAAAACACAAAGTTATGTACTATCAGAATATGTTTACTGTATTTACAAATTTAAGAGACTATCAGAATATGTTTACTGTATTTACAAATCACAGGTTAAGCTTTTATTCCCTGAAAATCTGTGATGAGAAAAAGGTAAATTTCTTTTCGTCGTTATCCGTTCCAATGCGGAATTTGTCACCGATCCATTAAGTACTATTTCTAACGACTCGATTTGCAATTTGAATTACCTCTGAAATTGTACGAAATCGCGGAATAAAACGGATTGCAAATTTTTCTCGATTGACGTTCGTATCGGATTAAAACAGATTGAACATGTGGTCGGAAATACTAAAGAATCTTTCGGATTTAATCGACATAATGAAACGCACTTCAGTTATCACTAAATAGTTGGACGACAAATTCCGCGTAATTTTCGGACTACCACGTATTACGAAAAATTAAATTTGTATCCGATACTTTAGTCAGGGAAACGGATACTAAATTCGAAAAAGTGCTGTGAAGATATTTTGAGACGTTTCAATTTATTTATATTTCTTAATAAGCAGCCAACCTGAACCAGTCGATAAAGCAATTTTTTAACCAAAAAATTTGACTTTAATATTAGTGAATAATTATTAAAAAACGGGTTGATAACGGAATATCATTTGTTAATATTAAACCACGTTAAAAATCAACTAATTCTTTAGTATGCATGTAAAGAGGGAGGGGAGAGGTCCTAAGGTGGTTTTTAAATATAGTATTTAATTAATGGCTGATTTGGTTTTCGATGCCCAAATGACGTCATTAATGAAAAATACAAAAATACTTATGAGTCAATTACTATTCTACAAACGCTGAAAACTTACGAAAGATTCGGTATTATTAAAAAGTACATATCTGATGATACGCTTTGGATTAATTAAAACAACGATTCGTAACATAATAAAATTACATTTAAATAATCTATGTTTATTATCATTTTATTGTTTAATTTAGTTTAAAAACAGATTTTTGAAAATGTGAAGTAATAAAAAGTATTACCAACTTTTTCAACGACTCAGCGGAAGTATTATGTAAGCACAATCAACCTCTTTATTGCCAATGATAAATCATACCCAAAATGACCAATAACTGTCCTATTTTTTATCATCTTTCTACAAATCTGCCAAAATTTAATATTTTTGTTTTAAATGAGATGTGTTGTCGGTTCTCGTCAATTTTTAATTTATTCTTCAAAAAATTTTTATGAATCCTTAAGTGGATTTAAAAAATGTTTAATCCTATAAAACTTTAAATATAATTTTTATGTTAGTGGATTTGATACAACGAACATGTTTATTAACTTCATTGTTATATTGTTATGCATTTTATTACACAGTTATGCAGGGTACCGAGGACTTCATAACAATAATGTACATATGCAACGTATGCCTTCTTTAAATAAGAAAATCTGATTCTCTCCGTAATTGACCGAAATGAAAATATCTCCGTCGTTGATCACATCGGAAACTCCGTAATTGTACGTATGGTTTTCCCACCCGCGTGTAAAGCCATGAGGCGCGAAGAAGAGCACCGTCCGCGTATGGTGGGAGATGATCAATTATGGAGTTTCAACTTCCCCTCTGGTTGCCGCGTGTGATCAATTAGGAAATTCGGACTGAACCAAAATTTGATCATATCACTTGTTTGACAACAACATTGCTGTTGATATCTTTCAAATTCTTTGTCGTAGGCGGTCGGTAGTGTACCAGATTGCCGATGATTGTCTCTCCCTAGTAAGTAACGGGAGGTGCAAAAAGTGTTCTGAAAAAGTCACAATTAAAGCTTACAAGCTCAGATCCCAGTTTATAAACGCTTCTCGAAACGTTCTGTATTTTCACCAGGTGTCATTACAAAGCTTTTAGATAACGCCAATGTTTAGACTAATCATTTGATCAGATGATAAAGTCATTAATTTTTACGAGAGGTAGAGTACAGTGTTCCCTCCTAATATTAGCAAAGACCGTCTATTCTGTCTCTTTCTAGATATCACAGTCCGAAAATTTGACAGTGGTCCCCGTCCTAACGCATATTCCCTTCCAAACGCATATTTCTTTCCCGTCTAAATGCATAGATTCCCCATCGTTCCTCTCCCCACAACACGATATTTAGTTGCTAGCGTTGCTAGTGAGACATCTGCGCGCATGCTCAGTGTGATAAATGCAAAGAGACTTTTGCCGTAGTGGGGGTTGAGGGAGGATATGCGTTTGGACGGGCGGCCATTTTTGACGGAACGAAACATATGCGTTAGGACGGGAACCACTGTACATATCATGTTCAAGTGAAACATTGCGCATGCGTGATATTGCCGATGATTGGGAGCAACTATCTTGGAGAAAGGCTAATATTGAGAAGGACTCAAGCTTATATTAGGAGGTTGCCCATATTAGGAAATCTACTATTTGGAGGGACTACTGTGCATAGACTACGCATTCATTATCCGAGTTCTTCGGTACCCGGTATAACAAAAAGATATTTTATTACTACACGGATAGTTTACCTGCAAATAAATATCGCACACTGAGATAGCATTTAATATGTTACTTTCTTTGGCGAATCTCTATATTATTATATATTTGTTGATGTTCTTTTACCATTGGTGAAATATTTAAAATGTATAATACGTTAAAAAATGATTTATTTTTACCTAGTAATAAATAACAGTAGTTATTTACTTAAAATATTTATATGAATATATTTTTAAATCCAGTTTAAACGTACTTTTTAAAGTCGATGTATACACATAAATAAACTTTACACTAACACTCTCATTTATGTATGCATTAAGGAATTGAAATGTTTAAAATGTGTTAAGCGTATATCGGGTGAGTCTGAGACGTAACCGTAACTTAAAATATCTTAAACGCGAATTATGAGATAGTTTTGACTTAAATTTTAGAATTATTTTAATTTACAATTTTTATTTCAAATTAAAAGCAAATCCTAAAATATCGATAACGTCTGAAATAAAATACATGTTTTATTTACTAATTCTGCAATTCAATTACTTGTTTAAAATTAAAAGAAAAGATTCTAAAGCAACCCCTATTGTAGAGATCAATCCATAACCTACAAATACCAATTTAAATATTCCTGTAAATCGAGACTTACAACGAATTCAATAGTTTAGAAAAAAAAACGATATGTTTACTGGTCAATGCTCACAAATAAAATTCAAAAACTGATTTTTTCGTAATTAATACAAGGCATCTAACTTATTCGATAGTTTTACCTCGTTACTGAGATTTCACTGGTTGTGAGTAGCTTCAAAATGATTTTCATGTAAACCTTCAATTATTTTAATACAATTATTTTTTTGGCGTGGTTCATAATGAAGTTTAAATTTTCATAATTTATTAGTTCAGAATTGAAATTTAAGTGGTCTCATATTGAATTTCAATCTTTTGTGTAATTAAAAGTATGAAAATAACGTGTAAAAAGCAAGAATAAATTCGGAAATGATTTTGCCCAGAAACCTTTCTCAACAAACAAGAAAGAATTGAAATTCGAATAAAACTGCGTGAATACCGAGAACATTAATAAGACTTGTAAAACTTCGATAATTTTCTAAAATTGTAGACTCTGATATGTGAAATGTTATGCGAGATAGTTCAAAAATTTCGGCGCCATCTAGCGTTCGACGCAAAACCTGACACTATCGGTTTAGATAGACAATAAATAAAAGAAAATTTTCCAACAATTTTGTCAAAAACATTTTTGAATTCATTCTTGCTGTAGTTAACAGAATATTTGATGATAAATTGCTATGTGAGCACCTGTCGGGATTAGTTTATTTGTTACAAAACAAATCAATTTGTAAATTAGGGTTAAGTACTATATAATTTATCAATTTAGTACTATGGTAATTGTTTACACACAATTTTTTCGAGTGCGTCGAGCTGACCGTCGTAGCGAAAATGTACTTGTAAAATGTGAACCGCAAATCTGTCGTCGCGGATAAATATTGTAAGGAGGGCCAAGATTTTTTCCATTTCTGTGCATACGAATTGTAATTAGACCACTTTAATAAGAATGGGTAACTTATAGTAGGTTCGATGTGTTTTGACAAGACATATAGTTTTTGTCTGGTAAAAATTTCTACGATTTAATACTTCATCGCGTGGGAGACTTTAACTGCGATAAAACTCTTATCGAGGTGTTGATGAAAGTATCGTATATGTGCGTTAGACTATGACAAATATTTATTTAAGTTTTCAAATAATAAATTTGTTGAAAGCGTCTAATATCAGTGTTTACTTTAATACCCTCTAATATGCCACGTACAGTGGCCCTCTCCTTATTTTAACTTTTCGAGTCAAGGAAGATGGCGGCTTCTTCCCTTATTTTACCGCTTCCCCTCATCCTCTCCACTGGCAGTATGAGAGAATAAAAACAGAGAGAGAGAGAGAAGATATAGTGGCGTCCTTCTTCACTTGTATGCGCAAGCGCAAACAGCAGTCCCCACTCTTTTGAACACTTTCAAATGGCGAATCGTGGGGGAACTCACGAGGGGAAGAAGTTAACATAAGGGGCGAAAAAAGGTTAAAATAAAGGATGCAGTTAAAATAAGGGGTGGGCCATTGTAGTATTCAGTCGATTTTGTATTCTATTTAAGTATGTTGGCATTCAATTTTTCATTGAAGTGTAATTGTAAACTAGTTCAAAAATTGATGATGAAATTCGTTCCATCTCCCAGTAAACGAAAACGAATTTGATTGCATTATGTCAGCCAATCGAAACGTTGCTTGAATCTCTTTTTCTGCAATTTAATCCGCTAATAAGGTAGGAAATTTCACTAAAAAATTTAAGCTGAAGATGAATGATTAAAATTTTCAAAATTCGGGCTCTGTAAAGGCAATTGTAATTACTATAGGCAGTATAGAAGGTAAATACCAAAGACATTCTTCGAAAATTCTCAGTCAGCTCTTAATAAATCTCTTTGGTATTTTCTAGAAAGCTGTCTAAAGTAACTAGAATTGCCTTTACACAGCCCGAATTTCGAAAAATCGAGTTAGACATTTTTAATTTACATTTTTTAGAGCAAATTCCTACGTTATCGGCGGGCTACTACCCTCTTAATCCGTTTTTGTTTACTGGGCTTATAAGACTGAAATAGAGACATATAAAAAATGATTTACGTTGTTCGAATGAAAGCGATTGAATATTAAGTATATCAGAAGATATTCGATTCAAGTTTTTTTATTCCTATTAATCGTCCTGGAATTCAATGTAATAAAAAGGTGACGTCGATTGATGTAGAACGAATTTGCATCCTCCGAATTTTATTCGGTCGTACATTATATTTAATCTGATAGAAGAACGCTGCTGGCCCGGGTCGACCAAAATTGACCAAAAATTGACCGAAAATCAACCGTAAATCTGTCGACTGTGCAAAGAATCGACCAAAAATTGACCGGCAATAGACCGAACGCCGATTCGGTCGATTTTCAGTCGACTTTTACGAAGTTGACCGATTAATGCATTTTGATTAGGTCAACATTAGTTCGATTTAGTAAAAGTCGACAGAAAATCGACCCAAAATCGGCATTCGGTCAATTGTTTATTAATTTTGGGTCAACTCCCTGCACAAGTCAACCGATTTTTGGTCGACCCGGGCCGATAGGGAATACGAAATTATTCGACTTCAATGGAAACACATCTTTACTGAAAAGTTGTGTAATATAATTCTATATCAATTAAATAAATTTATATAATCTCACTTTATATCATAAGAAGTATTCATTTGATTCTAAAACCAAATTGTTGCATTCTATTTGTTAAGATTTGTTCTTGCTTCGATATAAACTAAATTTAACTATTTGCGATTCCATTCTGTGATTGATTTCACTTGATACGAAATATTCAGAATTAGAACAGATTAGCTAAAATCAAGAATAAAGTATAAGGCTTTAAATCGTTATCATTAAACTGCTATCTATTTTTGTTTACTGAGACATAATGTAAAAATTATAAAATTGTACACACTTTTATTAATATTATCAAATTTTGTGTCCCGTAATTACAAATTTGATGAAAATAGAAAAGAAAGCATTTTAATATAGTACAATAATAAGATTGAATAATAGTTTATGGAACAAGTCAAGAAATGAGAGGAATTTTTACGATTAACCCTTTGAAGCATATACTTTTCTTTAAAATTTGCTACTTGGCGGTTTTCGGAGGCGCTAATTACGAATAAGGAAGCAGATTTTAAAAATTCAAAATGGCGAATCCAATATGGCGGACAAAAATATGAAAATCCATTGAAATATCCTGTATCTTGTTATTTGGGGGTTTTCAGGGTTGCTGATTACGAATCCGGTGTCAGATTTTAAAAATTCAAAATGGCGAATCCAATATGGCGGACAAAAATATGAAAATTCATTAAATTGTTGCGTTTTTACATCATGATGGCCGCCATTTTGAATTCGTAAAACCAATATCGGTATTGTCATCAGCGATATCTAAAACCCTATTATACCAAATTTCAAATGATTATCTTAAAAAACAATCAATAATGAATTGTTTCGAAAAAAATCGTGTTTTCTTCATGTTTGAAATAAATCATAAATAATAAACAATCATATCGTAATAACAGTTTTTATACATTCTTCTATCACTATAGTAATAGAAAATAGCAAAAAGACCGATCTAAATGCGTTAACTGGAATTTAAATTAGCAATTATCAAAAAAATCGAGGTGGTAACGTGGGTTACCACCATGCTTCGTGTTTCTAGTAATAAATTACTAGATGGTCGCTAGAAATAAACGAAATAACCAGGTTCCTCTAGGGACTAGGAACAAAAAATTACTAGAGAACGCCATCTTGAGAGATGTCGAGATTACATGTGTATACCGTGCATGTATACTACATGTGTACGATTCGCGATTGTAGCGCAGTGCGTGGGCAAATCTCGCGAATTTTGTGTGACGATTGTGACCATCGTGACGACATAACCTCAAACGCGCGGGAAAGGACATATTTTGCTGATCCGTAAACGCGCGAGTTTATTATTTTATAATATTTGTGTTTAACAAGACGCAGCTATGTCCTTCGGTACAGGATTTGGGTCCTCTACACCTGCGACAGGTTCCATGGTTTATTTTGGAACACCAACAGCAACAGCAACTCCAGTTAAACCAAGTAAGTTTCTACCAGACACATTCTAGTGTAATGTCAAACTCTTTTTGTAATCCTTATAAAATATATATTTCAAAGTCCTTGGCTACAAACAAGTATGAAATAATGTAAAAGCTCTATCTTAAAAGTGTCGATTATACAATAAATTTCAAGTCCATGTGATTGTCGAAATTAACTTTTCGCTTACTATCTGCAAAACTATAGAATTACTCGAAAGACTTGACATGTGTGGTAAGGTCGATTCATTATGTGCTAGATATTAAAAGAACCTATTAGTATCTTCCACATGGGGATTTCTGACAACTTTTGAGAAGTGGTTGAGTTGCTCGTGGGCATCCATCACTTTTTTCGCAACAGAGATTCTGATATCGTCTTTTCCTAGCTCTGGCGATCAAACAAACGACGAGGCAACAAAATAGTAAAATAAATACAATTGCAGTTATGACACCAATTATTGTAGAGCGTTCAATAATAACTATTCTATCTTCTCCGCACGATTTCGTCGTTATGCAAGGGTCGCCACAAGGCTCTGCTATATGTCCTAAAATTTTTTTCGTTACGTCCTCTTGTATTTTTGGGTCTTTGAGGTTACTTGGGAACTTTCCTATAGACTGCAGGAGTCCTGATGTTATATCCTATTGTCGATTTAATATTTTGTATAAGATGTATAATGTTGCGTATGTCAAACGTAATTAAAAATATAAATAACTTTACCTCAGCTTTGTCAGTATGATCCAGTATATTATACAATGTCGATGCTTTGTCAATTCCTGGTATTGCATCGTTCATTTGTAAGTCTAGCGAAGATTCTGGTAAAGTACTTTTAGAAAGACTTAGAAAATCGTAAGAATGTTTTCTGAATTTTCTAGGTTCCTGTAATATAAAAATTATTTTTCAATTAAAAATGGTTATATAATTGTTTGAGGTAGCTTTTCTATCATTGATGCACTTACAATGTCAGAATCGGGTTCATTAAACATATCCTTGAATAATATAAATGGACTAATACTTTAAAATTGTTTGTCAAGCGACCACTAAAGCAGCTTCAATTAAATTAAATAATAAAATGTTATTTTATATTACAAAAACCAACAACCAATAAAAAAATGTTTGAGGTTGGAGTTTGACATGTTATAAAAACAAACGACTTATGAAATTTGAACACCTGAAGTGTACAGGATTTCTATGCACATTTTTTTGTTAATTTATACTTTCACTTTGCTCACACACGCAAAGAAATTTTAAGTGAATGCGACAGCATTTTGGGAAGTAGTAGTTACCGCACAGATTCTGACGAATTTGAAATTTACAATTCGAATTCGTTAAAAAGAAAATTTTTATAAATAGATCCAATTTGAGTGCACCTTTGAGAATATTTATTCATTATTTCTAGGCGATATAGTTATTAATAATTATTTGTAATGATCTATAAACGTTGCAACGGAAAAACTTGGTACTTTTTTCATTCTAAAGCTTCCGAATTGAAAACAGTGCAAGATACACTAAAAATGCACCTCAACCTTTTTTATAGAGCACAAAATTTCCTAAAAAAAAGTCAGCGAGAGCCATAGTCTAAAGTTAATAGATTATCCATAAATAACGCTGGAAATTTGTCTTACAAGTTAATTATGAATATTTTAGAAGTTTGTAAAATATGAGGCATATTCCATCGTTGCTTGTGGCTAAGCTATTAACTTTAGTCTAGGGCCCTTGCTGACTTTTTTGTAGGAAATTTTGTGCTCTACAAAAAAGTTTCAGTCCATTTTTAGTGTATCTTGCACCGTTTTCGATACGGAAGCTTTAGAATGAAAAAAGTACCAAGTTTTTCTGTTTCTACAATGTTTATAGATCATTAAAATTAATTATTAATAACTAAATAGTCGGAAAATTATGAATAACTATTCAAAAAGGTGTAATAAAAGTGTAACTACAGTAGGACCTCTCTTATTCTAATTAGTAAAGTTTATCAAGATGGCGCCGCCGACCTCTCTTATTCTAATTTTCCCCTTATCCCCACTTACTTTGCTTGCGAGCTTGTGATTCGTGGACAATATTTTTCATTGTCTTTTCGTGTGATAGTGGGAGAAGACTCATGGGGGAACGATTAGAATAAGAGAGGCTGGACAATTAGAATAAGAAAGGCAATTAGAATAAGAGAGGTCCTACTGTACTTATAAAAATGTTCTTTTTAACGATTTCGAATGTTAATCGCCATTTGAAATTCGTTAGAAATCGTGCGGTAGCTGTTACTTCCCTGAGCAGTGGCATTTACTTAAAATTTCTTTCCGTGTACTGCTGTATACCTCGGAAGAAAAGTCATATCTCTATTTTTGTCAAAATTGAAATAAAAATATGTTTGTAATCGGCAAAATGAAATGCATCATATTCTGAACATAAATATTGTGATTATTTATTATAAATAATTTTAAAAAAATGATTTGTTTCTTACAAAAGTTAATTTTAGGTAGGTATACTTTTTAAAAAAGCCGTAATCGCCGCACATGGGAGTCGTCACTGTATTATCTCGATTTGTGAATTTATTATTCTCTGTAAGAAAGTAGTATCTCCAAATACTAACTATAAAAGTAGTATGTCAACTTTCTGTTGACCATATCACATTTTTCGATTGTATAAATGTAATTTCATTCAACAAAATTTAAAAGAAAATGTTTCATTACTACATAATTTTAAAGAATATGTTTTTTCAAACGAAGAGGCAAATAAGTGCTCGCATAATAAACTATTCATTTTATTTTATTATATTAAATTTAAAATATCATTAAGAAATTAGTACTGTTGATGCCAAATAGTCGATAAAAATGTTGATATAACTTACCTAAATCCGACGTTAAAGATTTGTGTCAGGAAGATAACTGTTAATAACATTTAATAATTCTTTAATTAGCTCTTCTAAAATAACATATAAAAATTATTAACCCTCCTGCGCACTAAGCCGTATAATATATACGTCCAGACGAGGTTTTTACTATATATTTTGGCTTAATTTTTGGCTGGGAATTATTCAAGGGTCTATTACGGCTCAAATTAAAGCTGAAGAATTCCACTTCAAGATAGACTTGGTCTAAATGATGATTTTTATTTATTTCTTTTCGAAAACATCAATAAAAATGTCTAAATATTATCGAAAATATGTGTTTTTTATCAAAGTTGAAACCTTTTTCAAATGAGGCTCAAAACTTCTACTTCGGGATTTTCGGGGTCGCTGATTACAAATCTGATGTCAGAAATCATAAATTCAAAATGGCGGATCCAATATGGCGGCCAAAAATACAAAATATTGACCTATTTTTATGAAACTTATTTTTATAAAAAAAGATACAAGTTTTTAAAATATGTTGTTTTTACGATTTTTTAAAAAAATGTTTGAAAATTCAAAATGGCGCAAATTTTGCAAAAATCGAACCATTTTGCTTGAAACTTGCTACTCAGGGGTTTTCGAGGTCGCTGATTACAAATACAATAATGTATTTTGAAAATTCAAAATGGCGGTTCAATATGGCGATAAATTTTTCAAAAAATGATGTTAGCGTTCTTTTGTTAGTTTCGATATACAATATCTATTTACACACTTTACCACGTGGAGGTTGAAAAAAGGTCTTCAAAATGCCCATTTTTTAAATTTATTTTCTTTTTTATATTTGTTATATTTTTTTTCTTCTTTTTACTACATGTAAAACGATAACTCGGGAGTACATTCTAGAAAAATTTACACAGGGTACTTTGGATAGATATTGAAAAATAGTAAACTCCATAAAATATCTGTAAAATCTAAAAACATAGATTTGTAGCTCAAGAATCTGCGTGTATCAAAAATAATTTTTAAAAATAAACAAATTCATATTTGCTAAAAAATAGTTTTTTTATCAATATCTCAGCCTTTTTATCATAGGTCAGCCTATGGCTTATAATTGGCATGACTATTAACCCGTTTCGTCCTGAAATGTCGTAAATTTTGACTTCTTTTCATCAGGTGCTATCTCATGGAGAAAGTCACTCAATCGTTTTGATATAACCACACCTATTGTATTTTTTCTCAAACTTTCTAAATCCGGTTTCAGATTGACCATATCTGCCGCCATTTTTTTACTATGGCGGTTTAAACATAAAACAATCGTGAATTTTGAAAAAATTTGTTCAAATAACCGTATTTTTTAACAGGAAACCGTGTTCGAATCAAGCTGAATCTCTGTATCTGGTGGAGTAATTAGTTACACTAAAAGATAGGATGGTTATTAATTCTCAATTCAAAATGGCGGTTCTCAGTCAAAATTTTATTGAAAAATTTCTGGACGATCTAACTCAAAAGCTACGAACTTTTTAAAAAAAATGTTGAGAATAAAAAGTGCTTAGAATTCATTGAGAAATATAGTGGAATTTTTTCAGATTTTTTAAATGAATTTTTAAACAATTTTTTTAAAAATCCTTTTTCAAAATTGTAATTTTTTTTTCGAAAAATTCTGAACAAAATTTAGAGCATTCTCTGATGAATTCTAAGAGTTTTTTATTCTATGCATTTTTTCCTAAAGGTTGATAGTTCTCGAGAAAGAAAAATCTTAAACTATAATATTTGAAATTCATTTCCTCGAAAACTATCAACTTTTGGAAAGAATTGCAAAGAACAAAAAACTCTTAGAATTTATCAGAAAATGCACTAAATTTTGTTCCGAATTTTTCGTAAATAAATTACAATTTTGAAAAAAATTTTGAAAAACTTCATTTAAAAAATCTGAAAAAATTCCACTATATTTCTCAATGAATTCTAAGAACTTTTTATTCTCAACATTTTTTTTAAAAAGTTCGTAGCTTTTGAGTTAGATCGTTCAGAAATTTTTCAACAAAATTTTGACTGAGAACCGCCATTTTGAATTGAGAATTAATAGCCATCCTATCTTTTAGTGTAACTAATTACTCCACCAGATACAGCGACTTAGCTTGTTCCGAACACGGTTTCCTGTTCAAAAATACGATTATTTGAACAAATTTTTTCAAAATTCACAATTTTTTTATGTTTAAACCGCCATAGTAAAAAAATGGCGGTAGATATGGTCAATCTGAAACCGGATTTAGGAAGTTCGAGAAAAAATACAATAGGTATGTTATATCAAAACGGTTGAGTGATTTTTTTTTCTCTAAGAAAGCACCTGATGAAAAGAAGTCAAAATTTATGGCATTCCAGGACGAAACGGGTTAAAACATTTCTTCGTCTTATAACATTTTCTCTATACATTCATGGTTTTAACACGTAAAATTTTATGGTAATGTTACCGGGGTTAATATTTCAAATCTATTTCAGTACAAACAAATATTATATTTTGATAGTTATTCGAAAATTTTGTACGAAAGAAATTACAGAACGAATCGATGTTTTTACTCCACTGTGTATGTTTAACTCGACTTTGTATTTATTTGTAAATAATTGTAGGAGCTTACTTTTAAAATGTTATGCATAGTAATTTTTAATTATGTCCGTTTATTTTATATTTATATTTTTATTTCTTTTTAGTCACCTATCGAATGTTTTCTTTATCTATTGTTGTATTCTTGGGCGTTCACGCTATACAGGGTGATCGGCCAACCATTACCCAGCGGCTAACTCTAGTTACAACTTTTTCCTCTAAAAAAATGTTCGGGAAGGTAGAGTTTTTAAGTTATTCAACACTAAAATTTAGGTGAAAAAATCACATTTGTTGAAATATCTCGACTCGGTTTGAAGGTACCTTAATGAACCGGAGCTCATTTTAAAGATATTTTAAAGCTCTATAAATTGTCTCTATTGGTTTTTGATCTACAATGAATATCTCTCTTGTTATAGCCATAAAAACTGGATAAATGCCGATTTTTCAGGATTTTCGCGTTTAACTCGTTTCGACACATAGTTACCGAAATATCACACAGAAAAAAGTTGTAGGCCTTGAAAAAACAAAAATTTTTTGTCCTCTAATACGATGCGATTAAATTAAAACTGAACCCTACAAGAGCCTCGTAAAGTTGACAAAATACAGTTCGACAAATAAATCGATATTAATAACAAAATGTTATGAAAACGAGTACAAATAGGGTTCAGTTTTAATTTAATCGCATCGTATTAGAGGACAAAAAATGTTTGTGTTTTCAAGACCTACAACTTTTTCCAGTGTGATATTTCGATAGCTATGTGTCCAAACGAGTTAGACGCGAAAAACCTGAAAAATCGGTATTTACCTCCGTTTTTATGGCTATAACAAGAGAAATATTCATTGCAGGTCAAAAATCAACAGATACAACTTATATAGCTTGAAAATATCTTTAGAATGAGCTTCGGTTCGTTAAGATACCTTCATACAGAGCCGAGATATTTCAAAAAAAGTGATTTTTTCCCCCTAAATTTTAGTGTTGAATAACTTAAAAACTCTACCTTCCCGGAAATTTTTTCAGAGGAAAAAGTTGCTTAGAATTATCTGTACAATCTACAGTTAGCCGCTGGGTAATGGTTGGCCGATCACCCTGTATAATTGAAATAAATAATCCAGTAAACGAAAATGAATAGAAAGTTAAAAATACAAATTGAAATGAATTCAAGTGAATTAAAATGAATTAAAAAGTGGATTCAATTAATCATTTTAATTCGTTTTAGGTCATTTTAAGTCACTTGAATTCATTTCAATTCGTATTTTTAACTTTCTATTCGTTTTTGTTTACTGGGAAATAAATAAATAAATCTCAAAGTTGTTAAAATGGAGATACTCCTTTTCTTCCAAGGCAGACTAGCAACAAAATGTATAGTTTTACGTATTTTTACAATTATTACAATTGCATATTTTTACTCGTATAGACAATAAAACATTAAAGTAAACACAATATAATAGAACTTTAATAAGTTTAATAATATAACCAATGTTAATGAATATTTTTATTTATCTTATGAAATAGCTGGATTTGGAACGTCAAATTTTGGATTCAGTACACCAGCAACATCGGCTCCACCATTATTCGGTACACCCGCTACTCAAGCACCTGCTTTCGGAGCTCAAACCGCATTTGGGACCCCTGCAACAAATGTGTTTGGGGCTACCGCAGCCACGACTACTAGTACGTTCAGCACCCCAGCAACGAATTTTAGTTTCGGATCAGCACCATCGTTATTTGGAGGATATGGAACGAATACCGCTACCACGGCTGCGTCAGGATTTGGTACGACTGGGTTTGGCGCATTCGGAGCCAAACCTGCAACTACCACAACAACAAGTGGCTTCGGAGGTTTTGGCACTGGTAAACTTTTTTTACAAACTCTTCATTATTATAGAATAGATTTAAGATGTGTTTATTTATTTCTAAACGGACATTCCTGTCCTTAATAACATAAAGGTATAAAATTACGTACAATAAGTTTATAAATTGTACAAATTTATTGTACAGAAATTTATAAATTTATTGGTAGTACTAACGTTTTATATAAGTAGGAAATAGTTTATATTTTACCTATTTTAAACTATAGGTCTGTAATTTGGGCACCTCATTTAGCTTTTAAAACGCATTCGCCCATGAGTTTCATGGATCATAACTATGAACCTTATATGCAGTCATTTGGTCTAGCTAAAATAAGTCAGCAACACTTTTATTATGATAATTTATTTATGTTTAAAATTACAAATAATCTTATTGAGTGCGACCAATTACTTTGTTTATTCTCAATTCATTCTACACCAATTCAAGTCCAATACCCATTTTAACTATATGTTTTATTCACCTATTGTTCGCCTAACAAGGCAATGGAATCTACTGTCACATTCTATTCGTACATCCATGCCTATCTCAAGTTTTAAATCCTCCTTGAAAAGAACACTGATGTTATAATTATTCTGTAAATGTTTTCTTTGTATGTTGTTCCTTTTCATTTATTTTATATCGTATTTCACCATGTACTCAGTTTACTGTTTCGCTATTTATTTTATTTTGTATTCGTTTGCGAGGGCAATTATGCCTGTTGAAATATTAAATAAATATTTCTTAATGTAATCTGATAGGAACAGCATTCCCATCATTTGGATCCACCCTAACACAGCCGCAACAACAACAGGTTCAAACAGTACAGCCGCAACAAGCCCAACAAAACACAATCTCCGAAGCATTATACAATGCCGTCTTTAATTGTCAACTCTTCAACGACGAGAGGGACAATATGATAGCACGATGGAACTTAATTCAAGCATTGTGGGGTACTGGAAAAGCTTACTATTTGGCAAATGCACCACCCATCGAACTAACGCAAGAAAATCCATTGTGTCGATTCAAAGCCATCGGTTACAGTCGCATGCCAGATTCCGATAACAACGATGGTTTAGTGGTTCTTTGCTTCAATAAAAAAGAACAGGATATGAAAACCGGAAAGCCACAACTGATAAGTTCGTTGGGTTCGATATTGGGTAACAAACCAAATCTCACAGTGAACATCGACAGTATCAAATCTATTGGAGAAAGCAAATGTCAAGTAACCTTTTTCGTATTGGAGAAAGGAGTAACGGGATCTTCCAGGAAGATTCCAGCAAACGAATTAGTAGCATACTTCACGCAGCTTATGCAAAAGCAACAATTAACTCAATTGGGAGTCGATAACATGTTTGCACTCACAAAGTTAGAACCTGCACAACTAAAAGAGTATCTGGATAATCCTCCTTGTTCGATAGATCCTCGATTATGGAAGCAAGCGCAGTTGGATAATCCAAATCCAGAATTGTACATACCTGTACCGATGATTGGATTCCAACAACTTAAGCACAGGCTAAAATGCCAAGAAGAGGAGACAGCCAGGCACAGGTCTTTCCTCGACATGACTGCGGAGACTATTCAGAATCTGCAAAGGCAACATACTGCTACGCAAGCTAGACTTAAGGAACATCGGAGAACACTTTTAGAACTTCAACACAGAGTTTTACAGGTATATTATTCGAATCGAATATATTTTTTAGTTTTGCTTAACCACTTCAGTGGTAGCTGTTTAAAAAAAAAAGTGGGAGAAGTGGTACAGCCCTGTACTTCAGATATCGAAAAACGGTGAAACACGGGTTCCAATTGTTCCTAAAATATATCATTTAACATTTAATTAATCATTTAAAAAATCAAGTAATATTTCACATTTATGTCGGTCATCTTGGATCCACCATTTTGAATTTACAAAATCTGACTTCAAATTCGTAATCAGCGACCCAAAAAATTCCCGAGTACCAACTTTCATCGAAATCAAGTAAATTTTTTACATTTATGTCGGCCATCTTGGAACCGACATTTTGAATTTTCAAAATCTGATTTCAGATTTATAATCGGCGACCTCGAAAACTCCCGAGAACCCAGTTTCATAAAGTTTGGGTAATTTTTCGCATTTCGGTCGGCCATCTTGGATCCGCCATTTTGAATTTTCAAAATCTAACTTCAGATTCGTAATCGGCGACCCCGAAAACCGCCGAGTAACAATTTTCAGCTTTGTTTGTCAATAATTTTTTTTTTTACATATATGATCCATTACCATTGAAGTGGTTAATTAAAATATTTTGTTAGGTTAGGTATTTAGTTAAAATATTTGTTAGGTTAGGTATTTAGTTAAAGTATTTTGTTAGGTTAGATATTTAGTTAAAGTATTTTGTTAGGTTAGGTATTTAGTTAAAGTATTTTGTTAGGTTAGATATTTAGTTAAAGTATTTTGTTAGGTTAGGTATTTAGTTAAAGTATTTTGTTAGGTTAGATATTTAGTTAAAGTATTTTGTTAGGTTAGGTATTTAGTTAAAGTATTTTGTTAGGTTAGGTATTTAGTTAGGTTAGATATTTAGTTAAAGTATTTTGTTTGGATAGGTATTTAGTTAAAGTATTTTGTTAGGTTAGGTATTTAGTTAAAGTATTTTGTTAGGTTAGATATTTAGTTAAAGTATTTTGTTAGGTTAGGTATTTAGTTAAAGTATTTTGTTTGGTTCGATATTTAGTTAAAATATTTGTTAGGTTAGGTATTTAGTTAAAGTATTTTGTTAGGTTAGGTATTTAGTTAAAGTATTTTGTTAGGTTAGGTATTAAGTTAAAGTATTTTGTTAGGTTAGATATTTAGTTAAGTTAGGTATTTAGTTAAAGTATTTTGTTAGGTTAGATATTTAGTTAAAGTATTTTGTTAGGTTAGATATTTAGTTAAAGTATTTTGTTAGGTTAGGTATTTAGTTAAAGTATTTTGTTTGGTTCGATATTTAGTTAAAATATTTGTTAGGTTAGGTATTTAGTTAAAGTATTTTGTTTGGTTAGATATTTAGTTAAGTTAGGTATTTAGTTAAAGTATTTTGTTAGGTTAGGTATTTAGTTAAAGTATTTTGTTAGGTTAGGTATTTAGTTAAAGTATTTAGTTAAAGTATTTTGTTAGGTTAGATATTTAGTTAAAGTATTTTGTTAGGTTAGATATTTAGTTAAAGTATTTTGTTAGGTTAGGTATTTAGTTAAAGTATTTTGTTAGGTTAGATATTTAGTTAAAGTATTTTGTTAGGTTAGGTATTTAGTTAAAGTATTTTGTTTGGTTCGATATTTAGTTAAAATATTTGTTAGGTTAGGTATTTAGTTAAAGTATTTTGTTAGGTTAGGTATTTAGTTAAAGTATTTTGTTAGGTTAGGTATTTAGTTAAAGTATTTTGTTAGGTTAGATATTTAGTTAAAGTATTTTGTTAGGTTAGGTATTTAGTTAAAGTATTTTGTTTGGTTCGATATTTAGTTAAAATATTTGTTAGGTTAGGTATTTAGTTAAAGTATTTTGTTAGGTTAGGTATTTAGTTAAAGTATTTTGTTAGGTTAGGTATTAAGTTAAAGTATTTTGTTAGGTTAGGTATTTAGTTAAAGTATTTTGTTTGGTTAGGTATTTAGTTAAAGTATTTTGTTAGGTTAGGTATTTAGTTAAGTTAGGTATTTAGTTAAAGTATTTTGTTTGGTTAGATATTTAGTTAAAGTATTTTGTTAGGTTAGATATTTAGTTAAAGTATTTTGTTAGGTTAGGTATTTAGTTAAAGTATTTTGTTAGGTTAGATATTTAGTTAAAGTATTTTGTTAGGTTAGGTATTTAGTTAAAGTATTTTGTTAGGTTAGATATTTAGTTAAAGTATTTTGTTAGGTTAGGTATTTAGTTAAAGTATTTTGTTAGGTTAGGTATTTAGTTAAGTTAGATATTTAGTTAAAGTATTTTGTTTGGATAGGTATTTAGTTAAAGTATTTTGTTAGGTTAGATATTTAGTTAAAGTATTTTGTTAGGTTAGATATTTAGTTAAAGTATTTTGTTAGGTTAGGTATTTAGTTAAAGTATTTTGTTTGGTTCGATATTTAGTTAAAATATTTGTTAGGTTAGGTATTTAGTTAAAGTATTTTGTTAGGTTAGGTATTTAGTTAAAGTATTTTGTTAGGTTAGGTATTAAGTTAAAGTATTTTGTTAGGTTAGATATTTAGTTAAGTTAGGTATTTAGTTAAAGTATTTTGTTAGGTTAGATATTTAGTTAAAGTATTTTGTTAGGTTAGATATTTAGTTAAAGTATTTTGTTAGGTTAGGTATTTAGTTAAAGTATTTTGTTTGGTTCGATATTTAGTTAAAATATTTGTTAGGTTAGGTATTTAGTTAAAGTATTTTGTTAGGTTAGGTATTTAGTTAAGTTAGGTATTTAGTTAAAGTATTTTGTTAGGTTAGGTATTTAGTTAAAGTATTTAGTTAAAGTATTTTGTTAGGTTAGATATTTAGTTAAAGTATTTTGTTAGGTTAGATATTTAGTTAAAGTATTTTGTTAGGTTAGGTATTTAGTTAAAGTATTTTGTTTGGTTCGATATTTAGTTAAAGTATTTTGTTAGGTTAGGTATTTAGTTAAGTTAGATATTTAGTTAAAATATTTGTTACGTTAGGTATTTAGTTAAAGTATTTTGTTAGGTTAGGTATTTAGTTAAAGTATTTTGTTAGGTTAGGTATTTAGTTAAAGTATTTTGTTAGGTTAGGTATTTAGTTAAAGTATTTTGTTTGGTTCGATATTTAGTTAAAATATTTGTTAGGTTAGGTATTTAGTTAAAGTATTTTGTTTGGTTAGATATTTAGTTAAGTTAGGTATTTAGTTAAAGTATTTTGTTAGGTTAGGTATTTAGTTAAAGTATTTTGTTAGGTTAGGTATTTAGTTAAAGTATTTAGTTAAAGTATTTTGTTAGGTTAGATATTTAGTTAAAGTATTTTGTTAGGTTAGATATTTAGTTAAAGTATTTTGTTAGGTTAGGTATTTAGTTAAAGTATTTTGTTAGGTTAGATATTTAGTTAAAGTATTTTGTTAGGTTAGGTATTTAGTTAAAGTATTTTGTTAGGTTAGATATTTAGTTAAAATATTTGTTAGGTTAGGTATTTAGTTAAAGTATTTTGTTAGGTTAGGTATTTAGTTAAAGTATTTTGTTAGGTTAGGTATTTAGTTAAAGTATTTTGTTAGGTTAGGTATTTAGTTAAAGTATTTTGTTAGGTTAGGTATTTAGTTAAAGTATTTTGTTTGGTTAGATATTTAGTTAAAATATTTGTTAGGTTAGGTATTTAGTTAAAGTATTTTGTTAGGTTAGGTATTTAGTTAAAGTATTTTGTTAGGTTAGGTATTTAGTTAAAGTATTTTGTTAGGTTAGGTATTTAGTTAAGTTAGGTATTTAGTTAAAGTATTTTGTTTGGTTAGGTATTTAGTTAAGTTAGGTATTTAGTTAAAGTATTTTGTTAGGTTAGATATTTAGTTAAAGTATTTTGTTTGGTTAGATATTTAGTTAAGTTAGATATTTAGTTAAAATATTTGTTAGGTTAGATATTTAGTTAAAGTATTTTGTTAGGTTAGGTATTTAGTTAAAGTATTTTGTTAGGTTAGATATTTAGTTAAAGTATTTTGTTAGGTTAGGTATTTAGTTAAAGTATTTTGTTAGGTTAGGTATTTAGTTAGGTTAGATATTTAGTTAAAGTATTTTGTTTGGATAGGTATTTAGTTAAAGTATTTTGTTAGG
This sequence comes from Trichopria drosophilae, assembly GCA_030407085.1. Lineage (NCBI taxonomy): Eukaryota > Metazoa > Arthropoda > Insecta > Hymenoptera > Diapriidae > Trichopria > Trichopria drosophilae. The sequence continues at coordinate 114,065,597 of CM059585.1, read as the reverse complement.
TTAGGTATTTAGTTAAAGTATTTTGTTAGGTTAGATATTTAGTTAAAGTATTTTGTTAGGTTAGGTATTTAGTTAAAGTATTTTGTTTGGTTCGATATTTAGTTAAAATATTTGTTAGGTTAGGTATTTAGTTAAAGTATTTTGTTAGGTTAGGTATTAAGTTAAAGTATTTTGTTAGGTTAGATACTTAGTTAAAGTATTTTGTTAGGTTAGGTATTTAGTTAAGTTAGGTATTTAGTTAAAGTATTTTGTTAGGTTAGATATTTAGTTAAAGTATTTTGTTAGGTTAGATATTTAGTTAAAGTATTTTGTTAGGTTAGGTATTTAGTTAAAGTATTTTGTTTGTTTCGATATTTAGTTAAAATATTTGTTAGGTTAGGTATTTAGTTAAAGTATTTTGTTTGGTTAGGTATTTAGTTAAGTTAGGTATTTAGTTAATGTATTTTGTTAGGTTAGGTATTTAGTTAAAGTATTTTGTTAGGTTAGATATTTAGTTAAAGTATTTTGTTAGGTTAGGTATTTAGTTAAAGTATTTTGTTTGGTTCGATATTTAGTTAAAGTATTTTGTTAGGTTAGATATTTAGTTAAGTTAGATATTTAGTTAAAATATTTGTTAGGTTAGGTATTTAGTTAAAGTATTTTGTTAGGTTAGGTATTTAGTTAAAGTATTTTGTTAGGTTAGGTATTTAGTTAAAGTATTTTGTTAGGTTAGGTATTTAGTTAAAGTATTTTGTTAGGTTAGATATTTAGTTAAAGTATTTTGTTAGGTTAGGTATTTAGTTAAAGTATTTTGTTAGGTTAGATATTTAGTTAAAGTATTTTGTTAGGTTAGGTATTTAGTTAAAGTATTTTGTTAGGTTAGGTATTTAGTTAAGTTAGATATTTAGTTAAAATATTTGTTACGTTAGGTATTTAGTTAAAGTATTTTGTTAGGTTAGGTATTTAGTTAAAGTATTTTGTTAGGTTAGGTATTTAGTTAAAGTATTTTGTTAGGTTAGGTATTTAGTTAAAGTATTTTGTTAGGTTAGGTATTTAGTTAAAGTATTTTGTTAGGTTAGATATTTAGTTAAAGTATTTTGTTAGGTTAGGTATTTAGTTAAAGTATTTTGTTAGGTTAGGTATTTAGTTAAAGTATTTTGTTAGGTTAGATATTTAGTTAAAGTATTTTGTTAGGTTAGATATTTAGTTAAAGTATTTTGTTAGGTTAGGTATTTAGTTAAGTTAGATATTTAGTTAAAATATTTGTTAGGTTAGGTATTTAGTTAAAGTATTTTGTTAGGTTAGGTATTTAGTTAAAGTATTTTGTTAGGTTAGGTATTTAGTTAAAGTATTTTGTTAGGTTAGGTATTTAGTTAAAGTATTTTGTTAGGTTAGATATTTAGTTAAAGTATTTTGTTAGGTTAGGTATTTAGTTAAAGTATTTTGTTAGGTTAGGTATTTAGTTAAAGTATTTTGTTAGGTTAGGTATTTAGTTAAAGTATTTTGTTTGGTTCGATATTTAGTTAAAATATTTGTTAGGTTAGGTATTTAGTTAAAGTATTTTGTTAGGTTAGGTATTTAGTTAAAGTATTTTGTTAGGTTAGGTATTTAGTTAAAGTATTTTGTTAGGTTAGGTATTTAGTTAAAGTATTTTGTTAGGTTAGGTATTTAGTTAAGTTAGGTATTTAGTTAAAGTATTTTGTTTGGTTAGATATTTAGTTAAGTTAGGTATTTAGTTAAAGTATTTTGTTAGGTTAGATATTTAGTTAAAGTATTTTGTTAGGTTAGGTATTTAGTTAAAGTATTTAGTTAAGTTAGGTATTTAGTTAAAGTATTTTGTTAGGTTAGATATTTAGTTAAAGTATTTTGTTAGGTTAGATATTTAGTTAAAGTATTTTGTTTGGTTAGATATTTAGTTAAGTTAGATATTTAGTTAAAATATTTGTTAGGTTAGGTATTTAGTTAAAGTATTTTGTTAGGTTAGGTATTTCAGATTCGTAATCAGCGACCCCGAAAACCCCCGAGTAACAACTTTCAGCTGTTTTCCGTATAAAGAAAAATGTGCGCCGCACATTTTAATAAATTTAGCAAATTTACAGCCGGCATATTAGATCCGCCATTTTGAATTTTCTCATTACCACGTTTGTCAATAATTTTTTTTGTACATATATGATCCATTACCATTGAAGTGGTTAATGAATATTTGCTTGCAGGTACTCGTTAAGCAAGAAATTACAAGAAAAGTAGGTCTTTCGTTGCAACCGGAGGAAGAAGTCTTGACCAACAAATTCGAAGCTATGCATTCGCAGATTAGTGCTCCGACACAATTTAAAGGCAGGATTAGTGAAATGTTGTCGCAGTTAAGAATGCGGAGGCATATCGACACACAATCGCAAGAAAGATACACGATGGATCCGGTAGCTCAGGATGATATTAAATGCGTAAGTTAACTTTTTCTATTATATTGAGAGACACAGAATATTAGTGTTGCTGTTCTTTAATTGTGATTTAAAGTTAGTATTACTTCATTTTTATTACTTGAATGATTTAGAAATAGTTAGGTAGGAGGAGAGGTAGTAGGAGGTACACTATAAAAATATACATTATAATGAATTTTTAAATAAGTAAAAACAAATTTTCTCGACCGATTTAGATTAATAAATTATTATAAATAATCGCGATACGGTCACCATAACAATTATATACAAAAAAGACATATATGAAACAAGACATATAATATACAAAAAAAAAAACATATATATTAACGTTTTCGGCACTAATTTTTAAAAACGTAAAAAAAATTACTTTATTAAAAAAAATAAATTAAAGACTGTTAATATATTATATAATATAGACAACTTATATTTCAATTATTTATTATTTATTATACTCCTTAACTAAGATTTTATTCTTAAGATGGCTACAAAAATTAGTGCCGAAAACGTTAAAATATAAATTTTTAAATAAGCTTTATCAAAATTCAGGTTTTTGTACTTTCATATTGTGAAATATATTTGAAAAGAACTAATAATACAGTTACGCAGTACAGAAATGAACAATAAATTTATGATTGTTATTTGTAGCTGTATGTGATCATTAATTTTCAATTTTGTGATACATGGAGAGAAATTTGAATGATGTTCTGCTTTTATTATACTTCTAATTCCTTGTAAAAAAAGTAATGATTGCGAGTTTGTACAGCAAACTTTGCAAAAAACACATGTGCAAATTACTCGTGCTGTAAATTGAGGTTAGGATTTAGGAAATCGAGGTACAATGTAAAAAAAGAAAATGAATTTTACCACGTTACGAAAATTACAATATGTTGTAAAATTCCAAAGATATAAACCCAACGTTACTTTTGGTAATATTAGAATGTTGTCATTTTATCATCTTTTACGTAAATATACATTTAAAAACATTGTAAAGTTCCAAAATTGAGTTTTTGAAAATAATTCAAGATTAACCCATTAACGTCAAGAAGGACACTTTATTCACTTAAATTTCAATCAAAAATTTCATATGAAAATCCAAGTTGAAATAAATTGAAAGGTACATGTCTTACTATTTTCGAGGTCGCTCTTTTCAATGCTGTTGTCAAAATTGAGCTATCTTAATTCGATAATTAAATATGGCGATTTAAATGTCAAAATAAAGCGAAAAATCGAGTGTTCTTTTTTATAAAACATTTTTTTCTCATCGAAAGAATATTTGTCGTCAGAATATTTCTTCATTAAACGTGGACCCAATAGTTATAGTATTAAGATAAATTTTTTTAATATTTAAAAACTAACATGGTGATGACAAAATGGCGACTCAAATTTCTAATTAAAACTTAACAATAGTTCTTCTTGAAAACTATAGACTTCAGAAAAAATTTTCTAAGAATAAATACGTTTTCGAATGAGTCAAAAAAACCTCTCAAATTTTTTCAGAATGTATTGTTACAATTTTTTATTTTTCGAATATTCGAAAAATCGAAATTTTTAAAAAAGTCGCCAAAGAAATCTGAAAAAATTTGAGAGTGTTCTTTGATCAATTCGAAGACATTTTTGTTCTAAGGAAATTTTTTCTAAAGTCTACAGTTTTCAAGAAAAAAAATTATTAAACTTTTCTAAATTTCAAGACTAGTAATTTTTTTTCTTGAAAACTTACTTACTTGACGTTAATGGGTTAAGAATAGGCCGTGACGTGGACAACTTATTTTAAATTAGCTCTGACTGGGAGCCCTGATATTACTGTTTTTTTTAATAGTTTTCAAAACGACAAATAATTTTCAAATATCAATTCATCGAAAAACAAGTTTTTTTAGTCTCTTTTTTCGACTTTAGTCCCTTTTATATCCTTTTGTTAACCTTTCAAATTTAAATTGTCCTCCTGCGGCTTTTTACGTCTTGTTTTCTGCGTATGAATAAATGTTTGATTGAGAAAAGTAATTCGTTTTTCAAATCCAAAGAAATATGACAATATTTCTTACGTTTTAACTTCCGAAAAACTAAAAAATAGTATGAATCCATTCAAAATTATATCCATATTGTTTTTCATCTATAAATTATTTTATAATATACATATACAATATGTAGTGTGCAACAAAAATTATACGATTATTTTTTTTCTCTATTTAATTTAAAAACTTTGTCAAAATGTTTTGAGAAACGATTACTTTTGTTATGTAATAATAAAAAATTGTAAATAAACAAAACAATTGTCCATATTTATGATTTTATAAATATAGGTTCCTTGTATACATAGACCCCTTATGAAAAAGTTGCAAAGCATCTTAGGGAAATGGAAAAACTAAGTTATTGAAACTTTAAGGAACTATAACAAACAATCTTTCGAAAAATACGAAAAAAATGTTTTTTTTTTTTTTACGACGAACTTAAAGGTAATATAATAACAATTTTATAAAAATGTTTGATAAAAAAGATTTTTTTTTTTCGTCGAAAAAAGAAAATTTTGTAAAATCCATCCGTAATTAGTTAGAAAATATGTTTTTTTATTCACCAAATTTGCTTTGAATGTTTAAATTAAAAACGACGACAAAATTAAAAGAAAACAGGCGGAAAAATTAAAAAAAACATTGAGAGTTAAATTTTTTGGGTAGAGAACCCGTATACAAAATTTGCAGCCAAATCTGAAAGGGTGATGTCCAACAAAAGCAAAATTAAACGTTTTAGCGTGTTTTTTTCTGAATAAAGGCTATTCAAATTTGTTAATCTATTTCAAAAATAAAAAAAAAAAAAAACAATTGGAAAACAGAAAAACATATTTTCTAAATAATTACGTATGGATTTTAAAAAATTCCATTTTATTCGAAAAAAAAAAAAATTTGTTTCTGATTTTTATTTTATTACCACTGAATTCCTCCTCAAAAATCACTAAAGAAATAATTTCTGGGGATTTTTTGATCGTTTGTTTGATATAGCTGTTTTTGTGCCCAGATTCTCCCCTTGTGATAAAATAAAAATAAAAAAATTAAAAAAATAATAAAATTAAAAAATTTTATTATAAATTGTAATGTAATAATTGTATCAGGCTTACAATTAAAAAGTTGAAATCAAAACTATTTTTAGTCCTTTTTTAGTCCATTTTTCTACCTCAAGTCCCTTTTTTTTAAGTTAAAATTCCCTTTCTTACTTTTTTTAAGGGAACGAGGCACTGGGAATCCTGTAATATTCATTTAAACGAAATGTTTTAACAATAAAAATTAAGGTTTACATTTCATTTCATGCGTTTTCTCAAAATGATCACTAGGCGACGCACCGGCCCTATTAATCCATTAACGCCTGACAGGACACTTTTTTCACTTCAATTTTAGTCAAGTATTTCGTATGAAAATCGAAGTTCAAAAAAATTGAAAGGTGTGTCTTACTATTTTCAACGTCAAAATTGAGCTATCTCAATTAAACAATTAAATATGGCGATTTAAATGTCAAAATAAAGCGAAAAATCGAGTGTTCTTTTTTATAAAACATTTTTTTCTCATCGAAAGAATAGTTGCCGTCACAAAATTCCTTCACCAAACGTGGACCCAATAGTTGTAGTATTAAGGTATATTTTTTAAAAATTTAAAAATTTAGATGGAGATCTCAAAATGGCGACCGCAATGACAAATGTCGTTTTAAAACTTAACGAATTATTTTCTTGAAAACTAAAAACTTTAAAGAAAATATATTAAAAATAATTATGTTTTAGAATGAATCAAAGAACGCTCTGAATTTTTTTTTTAGAATATTTTGATACAATTTTTGATTTTTTGGAAATTCGAAATATCGAAATTGTGAAAAAAGTAATTAAAAAAATCTGAAAAAATTTGAGAGTATTCTTTAAATTTCAAGGTGAAATTATCGCGTCCATGGACCCTTAGGACTAAAACGTACCGTGTTCTAATTTGAATTTCAAGACGGCGACTTCCAAAATGGCGCCTAGAAGCTCAAAAATCTTTTTAAAACTTAACAAATTTTTTTCTTGAAAACTATAGACTTAAGAGAAAATTTGATAAAAACAAAAATATCTTAGAATTGGTTAAAGAACCTTCTCAAATTTTATCATAATGTATTGATACACTTTTTGGTTTTTTCAAAATTCAAAAGGTTCTTTACGAGAATGTTCTTAAAAATAAAACGGTGAGGGAATGATCGATTTTTACGGACAAATTTTGAATTAGATTTAAAAATATTTCCAATCTCATTATTTATACTATAAACTTATGTACCAAATTTAATGACGAATTAGTATTCAGTCACCTCAATAACAATATATACATTCATCAAAGTACACTTCAAGATACCAGAAATATTTTAATAAAACTAAATAACAAAGAAAAATCCAAATCAATAGAGCCATTATGAGGACGCCATTTTTGTAATTTAAATCTTCATATTGACCAACTTTAAGTAAAACTCATTATGCCATAAGATTTCGAGGCCGGATCCGAGCCCGGAACTCATTCGCAATAAAAATTGCAGTTTTCTGAAAAAGTTTTCGCCATTTTCCACGGTTTCTTCCGTTTAAATCTAAAGATCTTAAAAAACTTTGTATGCAAAATAATATCTACGATTTTAAAGCACGCCATATTAAATCTTTAAATTTCGTGTCACTGTGTATTTTTGAGCATTTTTATTTTATTTTTCTGCGATTAAACTGGTCAACATTATTAAGTAAACTCCAAACATATCGACCAATGTATGTAATGCATTATTGATTAGATAAAAGCACGAAATTCACACCTTTGAACCCGAAATATATGTCAAAAGCGCCTAAAATAAAATGTCCCTACAGTAATTTTTTTTTCTCGTTTGGTCTTGTAGCGATTTCAGGGTTTCTTTAATCTTTCTGGATTTTTTACACGTACTAATAGACAAAAAAATAAAGAATTTGTACCCTGATAGAGCTATGTGCCCTTTTCAGGAAGGCTGAAAAGAGTACCTTTGAAATGTGTCTCTTGTTTTTTCAAAAAATCAATTTTAGTTCATTTTCAACCGACTGACCGTGCAGCATATCTTTAATAAGTTATAATTTTGAACACGGAAAAAGAAGGAAATCCAGACGTCGTTTAAGAATGTGCTCACAAGAGAAGTCAAAGAAATATATGCTTGAAGTGAAAAAGCACTTGCGTAACTGATTAACCCGTTTCGTCCTGAAATGCCCTAAATTTTAACTTCTTTTCATCAGGTGCTTTCTCGTGGAGAAAATCACTCAATCGTTTTGATATAACCACACCTATTGTATTTTTTCTCGAACTTTCTAAATCCGGTTTCAGACTGACCATATTTGCCGCCATTTTTTTACTATGACGGTTTAAACTTAAAAAAATCGTGAATTTTGAAAAAATTTGTTCAGATAATCGTATTTTTGAACGGGAAACCGTGTTCGAATCAAGCTGAATCTCTGTATCTGGCGGAGTAAATAGTTATACTAAAAGATAGGATGGTTATTAATTCACCATTCAAAATGGCGGCTTCAAAATGGCGGTTCTCAGTGAACATTTTGTTGAAAAATTTCTGGACACTCTAACTGAACAATTATGAGCTTGTTTTAAAAAATGCTAAGAATAAAAAATTCTTCGAATTCGCCGAAAAATATAGTGGATTTTTTTCAGATTTTTTTAAATGAATTTTTGAAAAATTCTTTTCAAAATTGTAATTTTTTTTTCGAAAAATTCTGAACAAAATTTAGTGCATTCCCTGATGAATTCTAAGAGTTTTTTATTCTATGCATTTTTTCCCAAAAGTTGATAGTTTTCGAGAATGAAAAATCTTAAACTATCAACTTTTGGAAAGAATTGCAAAGAACAAAAAACTCTTAGAATTTATCAGAGAATGCACTAAATTTTGTTCAGAATTTTTCGTAAATAAATTACAATTTTGAAAAAAATGTTGGAAAAAAAATTTCTCAAAACCTCATTTAAAAAATCTGAAAAAATTCCACTATATTTCTCAATGAATTCTAAGAACTTTTCATTCTCAACATTTTTTTTAAAAAGCTCGTAGCTTTTGAATTAGATCGTCCAGAAATTTTTCAACCAAATTTTGACTGAGGTCCCCATTTTGAATCCGCCATTTTGAATGGAGAATTAATAACCATCCTACCTTTTAGTGTAACTAATTACTCCACCAGATACAGAGACTTAGCTTGTTCCGAACACGGTTTCCTGTTCAAAAATACGATTATTTGAACAAATTTTTTCAAAATTCATCATATTTTTATGTTTAAACCGCCATAGTAAAAAAATGGCAGCAGATATGGTCAATCTGAAACCGGATTTAGAAAGTTCGAGAAAAAATACAATAGGTATGTTATATCAAAACGGTTGAGTGATTTTTTTTCTCTAAGAAAGCACCTGATGAAAAGAAGTCAAAATTTACGGCATTTCAGGACGAAACGGGTTAAAATAATGGTCATTTTTCAATGGCACACCGTCAATTGGAAAAGAACATTATTTGCAACATGTGTGATCATTTCAAAAGCGCGAAATAGAGGTAAACGCTAACATCTAATAGTGGTTTTAACCCTTTGTATCACCATGGTTAATAACATTTTCTTTGATTTTTCATTATTAAAATTGTAGTTATTGCATTCATGTGAAGTTTTTTTTACGATTTTCTGTAAGTTTAGTGATAAAATAACATATATAAATGGCTAAGAACAGTACTGTTTATAGTTTAGGTAGTATAAATAAACAAATATGAATGCATACCAATGCAACAAATGTATAATTTCAGTACTTTTTAATTATAAATTTTACATTCAAATTGATAATCCCATGAAGCAATTTCTCAAATGAAAGCATTTTCTTGATGTGCAGCTTAGTTAGTGTTCAGTTTTTCAATATGGCGGCTCCAAAATGTCGAACGTCACCTCTACATTTTAAGGAGGTTCACTACCCACTAACAAAGTCAAGCGCATGCAATGAATAAGAATGTTAATTATAATAAAAGTTTGTTTCGGCATAAATAATAAAAAATATTTATAAACGTTGTTCGTGAAAAAACTAGGACTAAACGTTGATGTAATAATGTTTGAGATACTAATAAATTTCTAATTTGACTAGTTGACAAAGTGGCATATTAGACGTGGCAACGTTGCACATTAGGGTTATGTTTTGTGTTGTCATCGCGTTTTTCAAAAAGTCAAAATTCGGAAGTAAAATGATGTCTGAGAGATTTCGACTCGACAATGGACGATTTGCGAAGAGAAAACCAACAGAAAGTCGAAAGAGAGCTCTTGAGGCTATGGCAGAAGCAAGAAAGGCGAAAAAATTATGCACTGACATGGTATCAACTGTTTGTGAAGGAAAACGAATTGTTGATATCCAAGAACTCGCAGCTAATTTATATTGCACAAACTGCAAAGAGCTCTTGAGTTTAAAAAATATTTCACGTGAAAAGCACATCGGTCTGATGTCATATATATAATAAATGTATGTTTTTGTTCAATAATATTGTCGTTCTGAAGAAAATTGTGTATTTACTTTATTAACCGATATTTTAATATCAACAATTTTTTATTGTGTACATTTCAGTAATATGTTATTTTTATAAGTATCAAAATTATCTTGGCTACAAAGTTCGCCTTCTTCACTTTTTGAAAAAAAAATAAAAAACATAGATTGAGGTTAGGAAAGCACTTTGTTTCGATGAAAAATCGAACAAAACTGTAAGTGAAGTCGAAACTCGAAAGAACTCGCACGAGTGCGATTTCGATTTCACGCAGTGTTGCCGTGTCGTCATGGCTGCCCTTTCTCAATTTGACATTTTTGTAAAATTGCAAACTTTATAATTGAATATCTAACAAGCGGTATGGCTAGACCTTTCCAATTTTTTTTTGTAATGTTTCTAGCACTTTTTTTTACGTTGTGGTAGTTTTTCATAAAGATCTCCAACGCAGTTTTTTTGGCAATTTATTAAAACGACCATTTTTTGGACACATTGAATACATGTTAAAATTGTCAACTTTAAAAATTTATTTCTGAAATTCTGTATGGCTAGGGCCGCTAAAATTTTAAGAGAATGTAGATAATGTGCTTAATTATTCACTGTAAAAATTTCAAGTAAATCTATAAAAAGTCGATTTACTCTAGAACCTCCTTAAGAGTTAAGATCACTAATATAAAAATTCTTGGATGATAATTTTCACTCTTTAGCGTTGCTTAAAAAATGAAGCACACTGCGTCATTTGTTATCTATATTACAACATATAAAAATTGCAATAATGTGCTTAACACATACAACTTGTTTGATTTTATGACTCAAAATTACGAGAAAATGTTCATAATGATTAATTTGTATGTTTCAGTACTTAAACATGGAGCAACAAAGTATGAGTCAGCTGATCAGTACGGTGAACAGCGATTTAGAAAGTTTGAAGATCATCAAAGACGGAATGTCGGAGCTGCTTACCGGCCAAAGTACATCTTGAAACATTTCAAATTCAACGAAAAGCTATAAAAACTGAACAAGTCACACTGTTGGCAGATCGTGTACAGTATTTTTCACAAGAGCAAAACGAAATTTTTCTGCTGCATATCCAAATCATGTGGAACTTATTTGTGGAAGGTTTTCGTTCGACGTCGGAATCCTTACGGACAATCCACAGTTTCGATTTGAAGTTCGTTATGTAGTTTTTGAACTGTTACAAAAAAAAAAGAGAGAGAGAAAGAGGAGGAAAGGTGGTTAGTTAATTGAAAATAAAAAAGTTTTTTTCATATAAATAATGTGTTTTTTATTGGACATTCCAACACGATTAAGCGATTTATCGTCACCGATAATGAGGCACTCGTTTGCCAGACTTCTGATTCGCAGCCGGGTGGTTTCTCATATACAGTATACGTCTATGTACATCAGCCTGCGCGTAACTTCGAAATGCAAAGACGGAGAGGGACGCGGCATCTCGTCGTCGCACCTCGAATGCGCTAACGTATTATTACGACGGAACCAGATTCGTTTCACCAAAACTTTCGCTCGACTTTTTTCTTTCAAACTTATGTACAAAAAAACATTCATCGCCGACACGCAAACTTCGCCTCAGATATGCTAAAATTTCAAGAATTTCCTTTCAGAATTAACCCAAATTCCAAAGTCGCCGATGACGATCGTGTCAACGACCGTTTTACAAACACACACATATCGTATTTTCTTTTTTGGGGGTTAAGATTGGCACATTAGACTGTAGTACACGAGATAGTACGAGATTCTTCCGTACGATGGCGAAAAAAAGTTTCAGTTAAGAGGGTCGTCTGGTGTTGGACAAACACATCTATTAAATAAACCGTTCAATAGATAAATTGTTTGCCGTATAAAAATAATGTTTTATACAAAATATCACACGAGACGATCCACTTAATCAGGACGCGACAAGTTGGGTCGTTGTTCTTAGTCGGAAGGTTTCTGTCGATTTTTCTGATCCACAGGAACCTTTCGAGAACCCATCGCGTATTAGAACCTTCGTTCGGAAAAAACCTAACCTCAAATTCACATCAAACTGCAATCCTACCGGTAATCGATGACTCGCGAGACCCCCAACGAATAGATTATTACTGAGCAAATCGCGTTTGACCGGATCGCGAGTGGTGCGCACTAGACTTTTATATTTGGCTTGATTGTCCGGTTAGAACGGACTCGGCGAAGGCGCGAACCACTAGAGGTTCCCCAATATTATTTACGACAGAGGACGATCATTTACCGATCGTCAGATCCAGGGGCAAATCCTGTTCCATTTCAATCGCTACGCTTTCCGTGGTCTTTACTCGGAGATCCTGACCGCAACTGTTGTTACCGTCGGCCATGTTGGTCCACATGTTCTGCAGGCCGTACTGCAAGTCTACCGTACCCAATAGATGTCGGAAGAGAGGATTTTGGGCCTTCAGGATCAAGTCCGAAAGGATCTTGGTCTTTTCCAAAATGCTGTCGTTGCTGTGCATGCAGCATTTGTGACGGCAGCAACACTCGCCCGTTGCATCCGTGCGCGGATGATCTTCGCGCATCGGTCGATGTTGTTCTACGACATCCATTTTGACGACCTCGGCACGTTTTATCACAGAATGGCGGATGACATCAGTGACCATTGGAGCCTCCTTCTTGCAAGGTGTGACACTGTTGACGATGGATTCGATGTTTCTGTAGTCGACGCTGGTGGATTTGCAAATGCTGGAATCGAGAGACTCCTCGGACTTGATCGGCGTCGACTGCATGTTCATCCTCATCGATAGGCTCTCAGGAATGTGCTGAGGACTCGTGGATGGATAGTTGTACAACGGGGTCACCTGGTGTACGCTTTCTGGTAGGATGTAACTTTCATCACAGATGCGAGGATAAGCGCGCAGATCGGCCTCGTAGCTTTTCGGTGGAGTGACCTGCTCGTGTTCGTTGCGCCCTTGGAGGTTATACATATTGTTCCATTCGACGAACTTGCGCTGTTCTTCGAAGCTGAGACTGGTTTTTGGACTGACCGTACTGGAGGTAGTGCTATCGATACTAGAGTCTTTTTTGTCGGACTCGGAGTTGGTAGTACTGTTCTGCTTTTCAGGTGAGGTTCCTTCGTCGAAGATCTTCTCCTGGAGCTTATCGTTGTTGTTGTTGACGTAATGTCTGTAGGTCTTGACGTGCTTCCGCAAGGACGATGGATCCGTATAACGTTTTGGACAACCTGGTACTTTGCAGCAATAAGGCTTGTCCACCGCGTGGGTTCGGGTGTGTTTGAACCGATCCGACGAGTTGGAGTAGGCTTTGTTGCAACCTTCTACGGGGCAGACGTAAGGTCGTTCCCCGGTGTGCGATCTGGCGTGGATCTTCAAGTTTTCAGCCCTGCTGAAACTTTTGTCGCATTGGAAGCAATGATGTGGCTTTTCATTCGTGTGCGTACGTACGTGAACCAACATTTTGTACCTGGACATACATAATAAACATATTAGTGTTTTGTAAATAAATTCGGTCTTGTGTTATTATATGTTTTGAGTATGCAACGCCATCTGTAAACAAACATGGATGTTTACCTCGCATTAAATCCTCTTTCTCCTCTTGCGCATCCTTCCCAGCCGCAGTAGAAAAGTCCTCTGTGACCAGGAGCTGCGTGAAGCCTCGCGACGTGACCCGCGAGTTGCTCCAAAGACGTGAACCATCGACCACAATTCTGCCATCTGAAAATTTAACCATTTTGTTAATAAATCAATATTTGTTGGAATTATATATAATTAATCAACACTTCTAACTATTATGATTTATAAATGGATGACATTAACAGCAAGTACGTTAAAGACATAGTAAACAACTGTTTACGTACTTTCTTCATCTTAATAAATCGAGTTATTAAATGTAAATAAAGATCGCATTGGGTGTGGCCATGATTTCTCATCGTGATACGATAACAACAAATCTAAACGCCAATTCTGAGAGATACCAGAGAAAAAAAATCCTTGTTATGAAGTTTATTGGAAGTAGAAAGAGGTTTATTAAAATCAATTAAGTTTTTTTCCGAATTAATTTTTACGCATTGGCGCTTAGTTCCAATCTATGAGTTTGTTTTGATAAAGATTATATTTTTATTTGTAATTTGACGAACTAATATATTTGCTTCGGAAATTGAAATGATGTTCCTAACCTAACATTTATGGGTGATTCTCCCAAAAAGGACAAATGACACGTTCTTGACATTTTTTCTGAAAGTATTTAAAATTGTTAAAAATTATGACGGTCATATGATAGTATTTATCAATGTTTAACAAGACCATAGTAGGAAAAAAAGTAGAAATTTCATATTATTTGAAATATTCATGTTTATATGGTGAAAAAACTCCACTCCGTAACCGTGCATGGAGCAAATTTTATCCAAATAATAAATATTACATTCAATCTGCAATCTAATAATATTTGGCTAGCAATATTTCTTAATTATTCTATATTTTAGTCGATTCCGGAAGAGGTAAGGCAAAATATACCAATTTCTATTTCTTAGAATTAAATTACTTTTGTGCACGATTGAAAACTCCACTCCGTAACCGGTCGCAAATATAAGTAGTAAATGTAAACAAGCATGTTCAAGAAGCAATGCAGAGGTAAACAATGTTTATAATATCGGTGTGATTAAAGGTCAGTGCGAATTTGGTTGTAAAAAAAGAAAATATTCAGTATAAATGAGATTTTCAGTTCAACACGAGTCATCGACACAAATAAAACTCCACTCCGTAACCGCCAGTACATTTTCAGTTTTTTGTTATCTAAATGTTAAATAAATTTGAAAATCGTTTCTCGAGTTCAAATTTGATTACAAATCTGATGTTAGTTTTTCAAAATTCAAAATGGCGGATTCAATATGGCTGACGAAATATTTAAAAATTTTGTGAAATAGCCTAAAATTTGTTATTCAGAGGTTTTTGAGGTCGCTGATTTTGAATTTGATGTTAGTTTTAGAATCCAAAATGGCACACGAAATCTTTGAAAATTTGTTAAATATAACCCACATTTTGTTAGTTAGGGCTTTTGGGGTCGCTGATTTTGAATTTGATGTTAGAACAATTATTTTACATTAAACAATTATTTTTTAAACAATAATATTTATAAAGATTGTAACAACGTATTTTGGGGACTTATTTTGGTCCTCCTCTTTCCATAGGAACATTCACATCAATATTTTTGATATTTTTTTTTTAATTTTATCTTAACTCTGAATTTGTCCTTTTCGAGAGATTTACCCTTATGCAATTTTTTTTTTAAATTCCTAACCTAAATATGTGTAAATAATTTCTTGACGACTTTTATTAAGTATTACAATTAAGGATTACAATAAAAACGGATTTAGAAGTGTTAGCAAAGTTACTTATAACGACGGTAACTAGTTTAAATACAAAATTTCTTCTCCGATCAATTTCTCCGACAGATGGCGCTCGTAGCAATTCGAACTAAAGCGTTCTCGTATCGAGTGTTTTCGAAGTAGCAACTGCTACCTCAACAGATGGCGCTTATAGCAATTTGTCCCTAAATGTTCTCCCGTTATTTTGATAGGAATAAAACGAATAAGAAATATAAAACTTATTTCAATGCGTTATTTGCACTTTGTTTATTATTCCTAATGAAATTTTGGCAATATTTAATGTTTATAAATTGTAAATAATAAAATTTGGAATTTTCCATTAACCTTTAATCGCGTTCGAATTGCCGGAATTGTAGTGTGTCGTTTTTAGTAAATACAGAAGATACCCGAACTCGTGCCATTTAATCACAGTGTATTATTAGAAATTAAACAGTGGAAAAATTGTGCCTCGGAAATCACCTCAGATTCCCCTGATTCGGACGATGTTTTCGCTGAATTTCATTAATGACAATCACCCAGCGAGCATTTCTTTTATCGGAATGAAGTAAAATTACAGGAATGTTTGTTTGTAATCTTTTTGTAAATTGTGTCGAGTTTTTAAACGATTGCTTTTCCCAATAAACTTTAGATTAAATCCTTTTTTGGTTGATAAGGATGTAAACACTGTTCTACTTTAAATTGGTGTTTAGACTTTAATTGTCTTGTTTTCAAAGAATATTCACAGGAAATAATTTTGAAAGAGATTTTTGTTTGATTTGTATCTCTTGGTTGTTATGAAACGCAAATGATTTCATTCGTAAAAAAAATGGAAGAAATTGCTTTACATTACTCATCAAATTATTAAAAAAAAAATCGCAGCGTAAATAAACTGACGCCATGTTTTTTTTCGACGTTTTTGCGCGCGTTTTAGGATGCAATCGATTTTTACGATTTTTATCAACTTGACATTTAACATTCGAACGATAATTTTTCTTTCGAATAAAATTTAAATCGCAACGTTTTACTACGAAACTTGTAATGGCTTGCCAAGTATAATTACAAGTAATCAATGCGATTTCCAGCTTTATGTTTTCGAGTTTTTTTTGTTCGTTCCTGATAACTACTTTCATGATCGATAATTATAAATGACGCGATTATTTTCTATTATTTTCCCAAGTTTTCGCGCTTTTGTGACGAGGAGAAAGGAGACAGGATGAAAAAGAAAAGTGTTTCGAGACCTTCGGCCTCGTCGTGGCGATAAGACCGAGAGGCTGGTATCCAATGGCAATATTAAGAGAGAGTTCTTATTCATCTTGGATTCTTGCAGACTTCCGTCTAAATCCTTTTATCGTTATCGCAGTTACGAAACTGACCATCGAAACATTTTAGTGGCGACACGATTTTTTTTACAGACTTTGTCGCACGACCTCGTAGAATCGACGTAAAGGCCTACAAATATTTGCGTTTTTTGCATTTCAGACGACGAATCAGGAATTAATTTTAGTAGATGTTTTTGACAAAGTTGCAAAAATATTCGTAGATTAAAATATTATTTGACTTCTAAGACGTAAATGATTTAAATAACGTTTCAATATTTGAAATTAATTAATAAAACTTAAGTAACATTTTGAGGAATTATTGGAATTTTTATATAGAGTTTAGGTAGAATAAAATGCTTTAAATTATGTAAAATATAGAAATTTTGAATTATTAATATATCATTTTTTAATTATATTTTACATATTGAGTACAATAAATAAATAGGAGATACGGGAATGTGGAGAGGGGGGACAAGTTCTAAGAAGAATGAGGTGTAGATGTTTTAGAGAAGGATGGGAGAGGAATTAGATTGATGGAGATGACAAAACAAGATAACAGAGAGAGAGAGGGGGGAATGAACGGGTGAAAATAGTTAAAATAAATTACTTATTTACTTACAATAAATAAATAATTAAATAAAATGAATGAATAAATAAAAAAGAAATGGGAGAGGAATTAGATTGATGGAGATAATAAAACACAAGTAAGGAGAGAGAGAGAGAGAGAGAGGACAAGAAAGGGAAAGTCAGGGGGAGAGAGAGAGAGAGAGAGAAAAAAAGTAGTTTAGTGCGTATTTTTTCTGTAAATTATGAACAAGTAATAATTTTAATTTTGAAGATTGTAAAGGAAGTCCATTTTTGTTAGCACATTTTTTGCGCAAGCATGATAAATTACTTATAAGAGGGAATAAAGTGAGGGGAACAAGTACTAAGTACAATGAGGTGTATATTTATTAAATAAGGATGGGAGAGGAATTAGACTGGTGGAGATAATAAAACACAAGTAAGGAGCGAGAGAGAGAGAGAGAGAGAGAGAGAGAGAGGGCAAGAAATGGAAAGTCAGAGAGAGAGAGAGGGCAAGAAAGGGAAAGTCAGGGAGAGAGAGAGAGAGAGAAATAGTTTAGTGCGTGTTTTTTCTAGAAATTATGAACAAGTAATAATTTTAATTTTGAAGATTGTAAAGGAAGTCCATTTTTGTTAGCACATTTTTTGCGCAAGCATGATAAATTACTTATAAGAGGGAATAAAGTGAGGGGGAACAAGTACCAAGTACAATGAGGTGTATATTTTTTAAATAAGGATAGGAGAGGAATTAGATTGATGAAGATGACAAAACAAGATAACAGAGAGAGAGAGAGAGGAGGGGGAATGAACGGGTAAAAATAGTTATAATAAATTACTTATTTACTTACAATAAATAAATAATTAAATAAAATGAATGAATAAATAAAAAATAAATAAGTAAAATAAATTGTTAGTTTGTGAATGTAATAACATAAATTTTTAAGTATTTTTTTAATAGAAATTTTGTGTATGTGCAAAATATATGTCGAAAAAAGAAGTAAAAAAAATTGTATAAACAAATGTTTTAATGTCAACATTGAATATAATTTTTGTTAAAGATAGAACGTAACGTTGATAATTTATCGTATAAATCCGTTTTATTTGTTGATAAAACGCGATAAAGGGGATATTTAATCCACAAGTCTGCGACTGTTTTTCTAGTCACATTGAAAGCACGTGTACCAGCAGTGCAAATAATTGCACGATTCTTCAGCAACGAGAATAATTGATGCACGTTAAAGGCAAGGTCGTTCATAAGAAACCCAATTTTATTCAATTTTCTTCCAATTGATCTCTTTAATTCATTCATCGTTTCGTATCGTTATTTTTTGAAAATATAGTTCATATTGCGTGTATTTTATTTATTAAATTTAAAATAATTAAATTTTCTGATTTAAATTACACTGATCATTTTTTTTGGAAAATTATACTCTTGTTGTCACGAACAAATAAATTACAGCGATTAAAAGTGTTTATATTTTTCACTTTTTAGTAACATTTTTTTAAAATTGAAGAAAAAAAAATTT
Organism: Trichopria drosophilae; assembly: GCA_030407085.1. Lineage (NCBI taxonomy): Eukaryota > Metazoa > Arthropoda > Insecta > Hymenoptera > Diapriidae > Trichopria > Trichopria drosophilae. Next base: position 114,046,921 of record CM059585.1, on the reverse strand, counting down.
TAAATAATTTTTAATTGCGGCAATTCAATTAAATATTTTCTTCAAGGTAACAAAAGCATTAAGTTATAAAAATGACAAAATTAAAAAATAGTTTCTTAAGATAAATTTAATTTCCAAAAAAAGAAAAGTACAAAAAAAACTTATAATATAAAAAAAAATATAAATACATTTTTCGTCTGATTTTTTCAATTACAAAAAATACAAAAGTATAAAATTAACAAAATAATTTTCAAAACATTTCATTTATTTTTGTTTAAATAAATAAAAAATAATAATTTAACGAAAGATTCAACAAAAAGATGCAAGTAGACATTTATTGAATTTAAAATAGATTTTTTCTTTTTTTTTAAGAGAAAACACTTTCTGTATTTTTTGTAATTATAAACAATTATAGTTTTTCAAAACAGATTAATAATTTCTAAAAAATCGATATCAATTTATACAAATTCCTGTATTTGAAACGTGAGCAATCACGATCGTAAAATTTCATACATTATATATACAATTTTATATTTTTTTAGAAATAAAAAATTTTAAAAATGTGCATGACGATTGTTGAATATTCGATGAAATACCTATTGGGTATCGATAGCGCATTTATTCGAGATAACGACCCTTAACGAGTTCCGAGAGTCTCGCATACTTTCATAGATCTTGGGAAATAAATTAACGCCGACACGTTTGACCTTTGAATCAAGCATCACGCAGCAAAGATTTCTGTTTTTGATTCGCATTTTATGCTTTCGCGATAAGGCGTAATAACGTACCGCACATTGTCACTTTTAACTCGTCTAGTCGGATTATTCTTGCTTCACTATTTTCAACGTTACAAAACAAAAAGTTAAAATTTTTCATTTTCCCAAAACAATTATAAAAATATTAATTAATGTTTTGTTGTTTTTTAAAATCTTTTTTAAAATCTTTTTCAAAATAATAACAGGAAAAATATTTAAAAAACGCTAAAAACAATCTACTTAAATTTTAGGGGTCAATAATCTGCTCCTAAGTGTGTCTTAGTCGACTGATAAGAAACGTTCGAGCACGTGGGACTAACTCCCGATATCGAATTGACATAATTCCGTCGCCTCTTTTTTTGTCGTTGCTTTTCACACCGACGTAATTGTCCGAATATTATACATGCCCGTTATCAACTACGACGTGAGTCGGTTTCTTCTTAAACGTTTTTGCGACTTCGTCGTCTCGTGTTTTGTTTTCATGTTTGCCGCTTCCTCAGCTCGTAATATTTGTTTTACGTGTGGCTGAATACGATTATTGTCGTAAACAAACACTTTTTTTAAAGATCTTTGTCATTTCGTTTTAGGAAGAGTTTATGCAGGTGGTTTTCAGCTGCTTTTACATATTTGTTGTCACTATACCCTAATTAAAGGTTTAAAGACTGGAGAAAAATATATCAAATTTACAATGCCAGAGATAAATCAGATTGATAAATTATTCCTTCTAACGCTAGATGGCGCTCAAATCCGAAAGTGATGTCGCGTACCGCTACACTCATTACCATCTGTTCGGCATTTCAACTGAATGATGGTAGACTTCATTTACGGATTTGTGCGCCACCTAGTGTTCCTCGAAGAAACAACTCGCACATTTCTCTCCTTATAAAAAATTTACTTGTAAAAAAACGTCTTTATTATTACTTGAATCTTGTAAATGTTTAGTTGTAAAGATAAGAAAAAGTGTGAAACGCAGAAAATGAAGGAAAATATGGTGGCAAGCTTACTGCGCAGTTGTTATTCACTGATATATGCTAGAAAGGTCATTGAAAATAGCTCAAAACTTTCATTATTAATCATTAACGCGAATATTTACTTTTTAGTTTATTTTGTTTCTGTTTCAGGTACGTTTTATTGCAGTCTGTCGATATCAGGAAACATTTATCTTATCTTTGTCTCGAATTGTCAAGATTTGTGCTAAAACGAGCCTTGCGGTGAACGACACCTGCCTCTTTAGAATCCACAATGTATTCATTTATCAGATCCGGCTTCGTAATCGTTTGCGTCTAGGCGCAGTGGAAATTTTTAAGATTCATAAATATTTAAATGTGCGATAAGACAATGTCGATTAGATACTCGAGTTATTAGGACAGAATACCATCGTGAACATATTGTCATTACTGCGTGACCCGAATTCTTTGGATAAATAGAAAATCTATGTGGGGATGAAATTAACGAATTCTATAATTATCCGTTAAATATCCTATTTTTATTCTATTATCAAGAGATAATCAGACGTCGCCTGCGTATCATTTTTATTTTGAACAAGAGTTTTTATTTCATTTCATTAATTATGTTTCAAATGAAACCGTAGACATTTTTATTCACAATTCTTTATCGTGAAGTTACTATCTTAGAAATGGGGTCGTTAGAAACTAATTAAGAGTACCTGCAATCGAGTTATGAAATGATTTACTAGAAAAACGCAATAATAGTGTAAATCGTGTGTTGCTTATCGACTATAAATCCGACTTTGAACTAGCAATATTTTGAGTAATTTTTAAAAATATATCGATACGATTGCGAAATGCTTTTCTTAATACTTTAATTACAAAATGTCGTATACAACTTGAGTTTAAGATGGATTGCTTCTTTAACGTTTGTTACAAATGCCTACAAGCTTTTAAGCTTGCGATAAGTAAAAAATATTTATCTTTATCATTCGCTGATTGTCATTATTTTTAGTGACGTTTTAATCGTCACATTCCTGAATACAATGAAAACTGACCATACGTAATATCAGTTTAAGAGTAGAATTTGTGACTGATCAATTGATTACGTGTGTATGTCGTGCGGAAAATGTAATTTCTCAAATCGTGGGAGAAATTGCATTTTTCTAGGCATGAAATTACGTTTTTCTTAAGGTTACAGTGATGATTCTTACCTGCACTTTAATTGGGCATTTTCACCCCTGCGTACGGATCCCAGCTCTAGACTGGAGTTGGAGGCATCAGAGTCACTATGTACTGGACTCGAGGGTCCAACGTTCCCGTGACCGACGCCGGCGATCCCGGCGGCAGGTGGCGAGATGGAACCCAATTCTTCTTCTGCCGGCATCCTCCGCGGCCAAACCGGAAGGTCCAGCGGCGCCTGGGGTAAATTCAGGTTCCCGTAGTAATTGGAGATGCGGGTGGTGGTTGTGTAACCGGTAACCTGGTGGCCGTAAGGACCCGGCACCGAGCCCAAGAGGCTGCCCGGGTAGCGAGCCACACCGTACGGACCAACGTGGTTTGGCATTCTGCCCGGAACATAAACAATCATTTTTTAAATTTTTTTATCAATAACAAACAATGCTGAAGATGCACAGATCTCTGGTCTAGGAATTTTTTGTTGCCTAGATCTCCTTAGGCTCTATGGATTTTTCGAGGGTTATGGGTCACGTCGTATCCTGGGGAACCTCTAGAGGTCACGCGCATGGACTTTTGGGATCGTCGCTATCGACAAGACGTTCCAGGTCTCGTCGACTCCTGAGCTACGCTCGTCAAAGTCTCGCGGCACTTTTTGGCACGAATTTTGTAATTTAGCACTTAAAAACAGTCCGAGTCCGTATCGTCAGATGTATTTGAATCGGTTGGACTTGAGTATACGATAGCTCAGGAATTGCTTGCTGTACTCGATGGAAAACATAACTGGGCTGGGCCGCACAAAACAGATCATTGACCAGTCTTCCACACCCGATCACTTCCCAAATTATTTTCGAATTGATTCTTTCTATATTCTTTTTTTTTTCAGCTACACAATATTTCACTGTTTGTAAAACAAAAACTCAAAATGTTCAACTTTAGAGATGGGATAAGATAGTTTTAGGAATCGAGGATGGATGCTTTCTTCCTGCTAGGAATATGCTTCCATCTTGCAAGGATTTCACTGGATCGTTTTGGAAGGATTCTTGAATGGGAGTTTCTGGGACTATTTCATCCAGGAAGGATCGAAGTAGGATTCAAGATTTTGAGGGTATCAGCTTCTGGTCATTTTAGGAGACAAGAGGGGGAAGGAATGGAAGGTGTGACTGGTTGGAGGCACAAATCAAACTGATTCTTCCAGTGGCCGATGCCTCCTTATAAATAAGCGCGCTATCAGTCCGTCCCCTACTTCTTTTCAACGCTCGTCATTGCGAGAATGACTTCGACTTCTAATGTCTGAGCCCTTGCATCCCCCCTCATGAATCTCCAAACTTATTATTTATTAAAAGCATCTAAATATTAGAATTTTTTAAACTATTACATCCGAAGGGGAAAAAACGTGGCATTAATTTACCCGCTTACGCAAAAATACGACTGTCTTAGCTTCATGCGAGATTCGTATCCGAGATTACTGGATGCGACGGAATGGCAGACGAAAGTTTGTTATGCAGTGACGTCATTCGAGATTATTTATGCCGACCGCGTTGCGCGAGTTTGGAATATCAATGCATGACTTTTCTACCATTATTGTTTATTTAAAAACGCTCTAAGTTCCTAATGGAGGTAAGTGTTCCAAATAATTCTAATTCTCAAGAATCCTATTTACTTTTAAAGTAGTAAAGCATATCTAAGTGAGACAAGTTAATGACCAGTGTTAATTACGTTACAACTTAAACGCAATCAACTTTAATTAACTGAATGAGTAATTTCGACCTGTTAAAATCGGTTTGTCATTTACTTGTTTCTACATGAAAACTTGTTTAAATGCTGAAATACTGATTTGTAAATGTCGATAAATATTTAAACCGATACGTCGATAACGGATCTTCCACTTAAGAAATTCGATCAGTCGGTAAAGCAGGCCAAAAAACGCATTAATTGAAAAATGCAAAAATGAAGATCGAATTTCGTGGAAAAAAATTGTATCGGTTACATAAACGAAGAGACGACGATAAAAAATGGCGTCGCTTGGTGAAACCGGTTTTCACGAATCCCGTTGATCATCTCCGCCGATAATTGATTTATCCCCGCATTTACGAGTCGCTTCCGAGCACGCCTCCGTTAGCGTCCATCGATCGATCGATTAAATCAATCGATTTGTTATTTCGTGTACGGAAAAAAGGAATACGATCGAGTTTTATCCGTGCGATCGGTTCCGACCAGTAAACGATGACGTCATCGACCGACATACCGTCATTCGTGGAAAAAATGACATAGCTTTTATAGCCGCGGTGATAAGCGCGATAAGACGTTTACCCCCTGGGAAGTTCGACGAGACATGAGAATTCGGCGGAGATCTTCAATGTTTTTGCGGATGTCTTCACGAATGAATTGAAATTTGTAGTAAATTAATAGAAAATATTTTATATCCTTCTTCCTTAATTATAATTTATCGACCGAGTAATTTGGGATTAGTCTTCCAAGAATCATAATTATCTGTGAAATGATGGGAATGATAATTTATATTTTTTAAGAAAATTGGTTTGTGTCTGTGCTAAATTTTATATTTCGAATCGAAAGTGTTTAAACATTCTTCGATAATTTATAGTATAAAAAATATATATATTTATATAAAAAATCATATTCTTATAAATTTTGTATTTTACGATGTGAGTAATATGTGTTCATCAGTACTGAAAAATTTTATTAGATGTAGAAATTTATCTAAGAATTAAAAAAAATATGAGGACCCTCTTCGAAGACTCGATAAGACCACTTCATACTGGCAATTTGCGTAAAGAGCCTCTCAGTAAAACGGTTGATAAATTTTATTATCCGCAGAAATAAAACAGAATACTTTGTACTGATTGCGATTAATGTGCCTGTAATCAATTTCAATAAGAAGAAAAGTTTAAACATTTTTCGTATTTTTTACTATATACATAGTTGGCTCGCAATCAATCATATAAGAATTTTGGACAAATTTAAATTTTATTTAAAATTTTCAATTTTGTTCTTGATTTAGTCCAAAAGCAAATGTTTTATTAACAAAGGATGTTTTCAATTAAAATTGATAACTTCGGGAGTTTCCAGAATTTTTTGGGTATTATAATCGATTTTATTGCTTATCAACAGTGGGAATTTCGAATCAACAACAAGAAGCCTGGTGGATGTTATGCCGATGAAAAATTGACTTGGTTATGTAAATAGTCATGCTGAGAAATACTTTGTTGTCTATTAGATGAGACGATAATGGGTTACAATCACGACGTATTTACATAGTTACATAGCTATTAGATAAGGTTCAATGGTAAGACAAGTGATTTTATCCAATAACAATTTTTATACAGTAATAACTTTATACAATTTAATTAAAGATTAAAAATACGCGACCTGAATTTTTGAATGTGGTAATATATTTTAAAATTTCATATACTTTCATAAAGCTGGTATCATTTAATTACCTTAATTATCTTTGTTTTTTAACAAAATTCTAAAAACTACATTATTAATGTAATTAATTTAATTTATTTTTAATGAGTGTGATAATTAAATACTTATTATTAAGTTGGTAGACACGTATTTCTAGTTTTATAGAACGACAACCCCTACCTCCTACCTTAAAACTGTAAAGCGTGTGAAGACAATTGTGAATTGACAAAACCATAAAACAATGCTGAAAACATCTAGAAAATATCCTACGTATGATAAAAAGGCAGAACCACATTCAAAAATATGGGTCGGTAATTTTTTACTTGAGAAAAATCAATTGAAAACAGCTCCCGAAAAATGAAGGCCCCTGGATCGTACGTTATTATATGTAATGCAAGGGCCAATCAATGCGGCGTTGACCCCTATAATACATTACGCACTATTAGATCCAGGGGACTTCTTTTTTCGGGACCTGATTTTGGTGGATTTTTCTTAAATAAAAAATTGTCAATCTACATTTCTCATCGAGTACTAGTTTCGTAATGGAGCGAGTTATTTTTTGAGGTGTTTTGGCCCACTTAGATATGAATATAGTTAGCGCATGACTATAAATAAACGAAAACTACAAAGGCTCCATAGAAATTGATGATTAAAAAAAGGTTGGAATTCATTTTCCTTGCTTCCTAGCACGGGAAAAGTGCAATCTTCGTAACCGAGATTTTCTTCCCCTCAAAAAAACATACACAAAGGAGTGTCGACGCTATCTCGAAGGGGGACGTCGTCGAGGGCTGGAATACGCAGGCACGTAAGTGTACAAACACATGTATACACACAGGGGAATCCCCGCATAAGGATAACGCGCATAAGCACTCTCTTTCATGCCGAAGAAAAGGACGAATCAAAGACCGTTTTTATGGATGCAACAGATGCGGAGCCGTTACGTATTCGTAATAGATAATGGGCCATTCTGTTCCGAAGAAAGTCAGACACGGTTCATTTCTTTCTGCGATCATTGTCCGAAAAATCTCCTACGACCCATATAGCGCCCGAAGAAACAGTTGACGGACATCTTGGCACAAAGGAAGCTGATTTCGAGGAGGTTCCGAAGAAAATTTAAAATCCGATAATTCATTTGTGAAAACGAGATTTCGAAGTCAATGGGTGTGAAAATTGACCTGGAATTGATGATGTTGAAGATGTTGGACTGTTAATTAATGAGAATTGATGAGGCCGAGACAAATTGGGTAACGATATTGGTGAAAGCTACTGAAATGTTTTGTACTAACAAATTGTATTCACGGTTTAATTGTGAGGTTATGTTTGAATAATGGTGTTCTGAAAGAATCTTCTTGTTATGCCGAAAGATAAGGCACAACGGTAATAGTAAATTTTTTCGAAATTGATTAAAAACCGGAAAAGATATTTATTTCCTATCGAAGCATTGTACAAACCGGTATTCTCTTGTAAAAAATTCCATTACTATTAAGATAAGGGTCTGCTTGTTATCTGTCAATTTTCTATCGGATCTGCAGATAAATTCACGTTCTTCGTCGCGTGTGTCGTAGGCTGGATTTTGAAATCGATAAGACCCCACGTCTCGTCACGTGTTTTGCACCTTTTTTCAATCTCATGTATCTCCGTATTTCTCTTTTTTAATTCTTAAGCCGATCAAATATTTGTTCGAGATTTTTAATCGGGTCTTCTTGAGATCTGCGGTCGAAAATATTATCGGAACCGACAAAATGCGAACGGTCCGTGTCTTGGCGCACGTCGTCGAAGGCGGTCTTTCTCGTAAGATTTCGTGTATGTAAATTTTTTAATATATACATATATAAATATATAGATATGTATTGACGACGATCGCAACCCTCTTATCGACTCTAGTCTCAGTAACTCGCAATCAAGGAGACGTACCGATAAGAGATAGAATTCGGAATGTCGAGGATCGTTATTAAACCAGAATTGTTTTCTACTTTCTTTTTATGTCATTATTAGATACTCGATTGTGTCACACTTCAAATTTTTTGTTTTTTCTTATTTATTTTTATACTACAATTTTTAAATCAGTAATTAAAAGGATCATGTAGAAGCCGTATTTTAAAAATCACTGTTTGGGTCAAGTAAAAACAAAAAGTGTAAAAATCGACAAAAACTCGGTCACTTAAACTCGTCGGTGTCCTGGGGGTCCTGGGAAACCTCAGAAAAGTCGTAAAGATCGTAAAGATACGGTCGTTTAGTGCGGAAGACAAGCGCGGGAAAAAAAGAACAGAGACGGCATAAGGATCGTAGATTACAGAACTTGAAAAATGGAGACAATAGTACTTGTGTTCTGTGGAGGATCAGTGTTTTTTTTTTTGGCCTTACGAAGTAGATGCGTATCTATGCCCGACATCTGGCGCATTAACGCCGAAATGCTTTTTATCTTCGCAAGAGGTTTATGAACAAATTTTAAAGATGCGTTTCGTTACTTTTTTAATCACGAATCTAAACTTGATAAAGTGTATTAAAATAATAGTTGACATTGAAAAAACCCTGATGATTCATATCGATAATTTCCGCAATAATTGTCTTTATTCATATTTTGTTTGAAGAATATTTGCAGGAGTGAATTTGTGAAGGAAGTCCGAAATTAAAGTCTTCCTTTAAAATTATTTGTCTGTAATTTGCTTTAAAGATAAACACACAAATAATAATCGTTAAAAATAAAAGAAAGGAGAAACTTGAAAATGAATCACCGTCGAAATCTGCGTACGGAGGAGGATGCAGTGTTTTGTAATTTATGGAGATTTTATGTAATCTTCATCTACTTACGCAAATTGGCTCATTTTACTGCAGTTCATGCATATTCAGTAATTTGTATTGAAATGCCATAATCATTTAATGATTCCGTATGAATTATTTATATCTGGAATTTCGATTTCGCCCTTATCATTTACAGAAGGCATTTAAGAAGCTTACATATTCATATATTGTGCGTGACATGGATATTATGCGGTACAACATTGCGTTTACACCAATTTTGTCTTGATCGAAAATAATTTTTATTTATGACGCATGATTATTTAAATAAGAAAAAAGTTTATTAAGTTTATACTAGGTTTCAGCCTTGAATGGCATTTTTTTAAACTCAACTTTGGAACCCAGACAACACGAAACTCTTAAAGAGGACTTCCAGAGCTCTTGCTCTGGATGTCTTTCAAAAAGAAGACTTGAAGAGGTCTTGGTTAAGATGATCTGTATAAAGAGCTCTTAAAGAGGTCTTGCTTATGATCTTCAGAAAAAAGACCACTTAAAGAGGTCATACTTTGGAGGTCTTAAAATTATCTTATTTCAGATCTCTTCAAGAGGTCTTGTTTATGATCTTCAGAAAAAAGACCACTCAAAGAAGTCATATTTTGGAAATCTTAAAATTATCTAATTTCATATCACTTAAGAATAAGATATACAGCCCCATCTAACAAATACTACAGCGCCAACTGTCGGACAAATCTGAACTAAAACCATAATTACCGAGAATTATTCGAATCAAAATGACTGCATGAAAATAACGAAAGCTATGTAATTCTAACGTACGAAATTTCATATATTTTTTATTATTATTTTGCAGTCATTTTGATTCGAACGATTCTCGGAAAATATTTACGATTCAAACGATTCGCGGTGATACTGGTTTGAGTTAACATTTGTCTCACAGTTGGCAATTTTGATCCATGACTTAACATCTCATATTGGAAAAGTCTTGCAGGAACCGCATAAGATCACTTAAAGATCACTTTCAGAACTCTTTCTTAACAGTATTAAAGAAGCCTTAAAATTTGTAAGATCACTTAAAGGGCTCTTTAAGAGGTCTTTTTGATGCACTTATAATAGTTCTTGAAATGCTATATTTGATAAGTCTTGTAGACCGACGCATAAGTCTTCTTAGAGACTACTTTAAGAGCTCTTTCAGAGGAGTATTTAAGAAGTCTTAAAATTTTTAAGACCACCTGAAGAGCTCTTTAAGAGGTCTTTTTTGCTGTTTGGGAAATATAAACTTTTCATGTATTTTATAAAATTGTCACGAATAGTATTAAAAAAATTACATTTTTGGTCGGTTGCAAAATTATTCATATTTTCCTTTAAATTATAGAACCCTTAAATTTTCTTTTGAAAGCCCAATTTGTTGGAAAGTTAAGTGTTAGAAGAGTAAAGTTTCTAAAATGAATAAATTACAATCTGCGTATTGAAAACACGATGTATAGGTATGTTATTATTCACACAATTCTAAAATATTTTTATTGAAGGGTGACATTGGAAGGTCAAATTTCCGGGAGTAAAGAATCACCGTTTACATAATGACAACCACTCTTGAGAATGAGTGAATATTGACGTCAGAATGTTGAAATGTTACTCTTAAAAGGTAAATATTTACATTTTTACACGCGTGAGTTCAAGAGAAATTACGAAATGGTAAATTTTGTACCATAACAAATCACTCCTTATGGAGTGAATATTACTCTATATTGAATAAAATGTCATTCTAAAAGAGTAAAAAATTACCTTTTACGGAGTTCAAAAATTACTGTTTACAAAGTGAAATTCATTTTGAATAGTGTGAAATCGTATTAATGGAGTAAAAATTTCCTTTTTATAAGGTAGAAGATTACTTTTCAAAAAGTGAAAAATTACCTCGTTCAGAGTGAAATCTACCCTCTTACTTCATTACTCTATAGAGTGCAAAATCACTTTTTGTAGAGTAAAATATTACTCTTTACTGTAGATAAATTACTTTATATAGAGTAAATATTACTCTATATAGAGTGAATATTACTCTGAATGAAAAACCTCTTAGAATAGAGTGACATTTCACTTTAAAGGAATACCGATTTACTCTGTACAGAGTGAAATCTCACTTTTTACTTTTTACACATTGAAAAATTACTCTATATACAGAGTACAGAGAAATAACACTTTAACCTCTTAACTGGTGATGACTTCTATGGACGTCAATATATAACATGACATAACTGGTGACGTCATATCAGTATCTTTCAAACGACTCAACCAATCGTCTCTAAATTGGTAGCTGAAGGGTTTTTGGGGTCGCTGAATTCAAATTTGAGGTAAAAATTCCAAAATTCAAAATGGCCGATCCAATATGGACATCGAAAAAGCATAAAAGTTTTTCATTTTCCGCAATGTTTATTACTCTTAGGTTTTTGAGGTCACTGTATTCAAATTTGAGATCAATTTTAAAAATTCAAAATGGCTGATCCAACATAGCGTTACCATAGTGAAAAACATAATGTTACCTCAAGTAACTTTTTGCATTTTGGACCGCCATCTTGAATCCGACATTTTGAATTTTGAAATTCTCAAAACCCCCTAATTAACATTGTCATCGAAATTGGACGAAAACTGGCTCGTACCAGTTTTGGCACTTTTTATTTGAAAACGCCTACCAGTGAAGGGGTTAACAGAGTAATGCACTGACTTTGTTACTCTTTAAAGAAAACAAAATCACTTCTTTTGGAGTGAAATTTTGCTTTAAAAGAAAGCAAATTTACTCTCTCACGTGACAGATGATAGAATAAACTACTTATTGTTAGAGTGAGAAATTACTCTGGATCGAGTGAAATAAGAATCACTCTCTTCCAAACTGAAATAATTTTTACCTCATATAACAACGTTAAAATTGAATACAAAACAAGTCATTGCGGTTAACCAAAGCTCAAAAAAATCTCGGAAAAGTTCCGGTATGAAATCGGCGTAAATCGTAAATCCCGATTGAATTTTCGAAAATCCGTTGCGGTAACGAAATTCCCATCGGCGACGCCCTGGCACTAATTACAAAAACCACTGGACAAAGGGCCGATAAATCAACTTCCTCGAAAGTTCCGACTTCACTGGTCGATTTTTGAGGGGGACGAATTAGTCTTGGTCGAACGGAAAATCGATATATGTACCCCCAGCGAGATCTTGGGTTCCGGTGGATCGGCAGCCGACGCATAGGTGTCGCGTTCCGTTGTCCCCATCTCCCCCCTCTCGGAAGGGGGACAGGGGGACAGATCACCCTGTCCCCGACGATCGGTCTACATGACACCCCACGGACCGACGCCGCCGTCGGCGTCGGCGTCCTTTGATCTTGCGGAACGCGGCGGACAGGTATATGGAGGCTGCCGGAGGAGCGCGAGAGAAATCCCCGGCCAATCGGAATCGCGTCCTGCCTCTAAACTCGAGAAAATATGTGCCGGGAGTTTTTTTAGATCGAGATCCACCGGATAGCCACGATCTCCCTTCGACTCCTTTCGGCGGCTTCGCCGCCTCTTTATCACCCGGACTCTCACGCGGTCTCTCTCTAACTCCAACACTTTCGGAATTGATGTCCACCGGCCTTTCTATATACGATTTCTTGTTTCGTTCTACCGCGCTTTCCGATTCGGAGACACTTCTTATTCAGGGGCCATCTGCATCTTTCCTCTACGCGCCGCCTTTACTTCCATTCGCCGCCTCCGTGTTCTCTAATTTATTTTTACTAATGCCGGTTTAATTATTTATTATTAGGTTTCGCTTATTAATTGACTCGCCCGGGAACACTGGCGATCAAATCGCCAGCGTTTATTTTCGGTGGCCTTTAAGATCCCAAGTGTTTATCGATCGGTGTCCTCTCTATTTTTTTGGTATTTTATACATTCGTGGTGATTTTAAGCTTCAAGCCGACCCGAACAGGGGATGCGTTAAATAATTAAAACGAATTTATTGATCCGTTGAGTACTGCCTCTTTTTAATAGATTCAACATTTCGTTATTTTGTGGAAAGGGTTAACTGACTTCTTATTGTACCTGCTACTTGTATTTCTTTAACGTTGGTCCGGATACAAATTTCTTTAATATTTACTTTACTTTCTGGACCTGCCACTAGATGTCGAACTTTCTCAAAATCGCAAATGTTTTTCTACTACATTAAAAATTATAAAAATACTACACGGCTGATATTCGGTATTATTTGGGATTGTTCAATAATATTCGTCTATTTTCATTAACAGTGCTTATAAAAAATTCTTTAATAAGTCAACCGATCTTCAGAATACAGTAACGCATTATTAGACCCCTATTTGTAAAAGCCTCCGAAAAAATGTAGCATACAAAAGAAATAAAATCTTGGAGTATCGAGTGGCCGTAAAAAAAGTCATGCGATTCCTGAGAATCAGACCTGCGAACATCCCCCGTGTAGGCAAATACGCCACCGAATGGGTAATTTCGAAATCGTTCATCGAATAGCACTTCCAGCCTTCGATTCGAATCTAAATGATAGATTCGATGCCCAAAGAATTAGGCAGACATCGGGTAAAAAAATAGAAGAGAACGCGAGAGAAGGAACGAGAAAGAAATAATGAAATTAAAAAAAATATTCGGAGACAGAGAAAGATAAAAGGGAATAAGGAAAGAAATAATTGGATGAATGGTAGAGTGAAAATGAATGGGATAGGACAAAATTGTACCAAGACCTTTCTTCGAAGGTATAATTCGATTCGTGAAGTAGCAGTTGTGTAATTGTTTTTCATTACTGGGGTTGCTAGTTGCTAGGATATCAATTTTGATATTTGTCTGATTTCGGAGGTTATGTTTTGAAAATGTGGTAATATTCAAATTTCGTTGACATTATATAATACAAAAATACATAAAAATAGTTTAATCTTAATTTTACTTTCGGGGCAAGTCACTATGTGACGAACGTTCTCGAAATCGAAGGAAATTATTTATGTACTCTTTTGATGATTTTAGTCACGTTTGACAAAACTTTATTTAGTGTATCTAAATCAATATTTTCCCATTGACTGCATCAAACAAATTATACATATGTCAGCGGTCGGTGAACTTGGATGGACCAAAGCTAAAATCGAGTATCCATGTTCGGGAGATCAGACGACAAAGGAAACGACTCCGAGATCACAGGCCGAAAAGGATTCGGTAAACAATCGGCGATATCGTAAACAGGTGTCGAGTTACACCCGAAAACGATAAGTCCGAGTTCCCACAACGTTAACTCTTCCCGTTTCGCGGATGTTCTCTGGAAACTATTCAGCCTCTCAAAAGGGGCATGGCAAAAAGGGTTCCCGTGTGCCCCAGTGGTGTTCGGTGCATTGTGCACTTTCGATTTCACGACAAAATGGTTGACCACACGAGGACTTTGCGTGTGGTTCCTCAAAATGTATCCTGAGAATAAGGGCACTGGAAAAGTGCGAGTGCCGGAGACTGAAAGAGACAGAATAGGTTCTTCAGTCGCAGCGGGGGGATCCTCGGTATTTCAGTCGCGCTGTTGGGGGTTCCTGCTCTTTTTTTTGAAAAATCCCACCGCGAAGGAAGTGGTCGTACGAGGACTCTTATGGAGTGCCGTGGGAGAGAATGGGCCAAGGAGAAGGAGGAACATTGACTGAGTGATACCTAACTACAGAAGAGCGACATGCCTCGAACCAAGACGGTGGACGCCAAGAAGGAAAGAAAAATAAAAGAGTGATTCTATAGTGATGTTGGAGAGAAGGAAAGAACGAGACGAGTCCATGTAAGGGAAGGAGAGAGAGAGGACTTGGGAAGAAGAAAAAGAAAGACTACACAAAATCCCGAAAGAGAGAGGGGGAGGCTAAAGTGTAGGAAGGAGAAAGGGTGAGAAAAGGAGACCGGCAGGCGAGAGATATTCGAGAGCCGACCTCAAAAGCAACGACACCGAGATCACAGCTGTGAAAAAGAAGTCTTCTTATACTTTTACTAGCATGTGTGAAAAAGCGCATTTTGTTTACGAATCAGATTTCAGAAGCCAAAAAGAGAAGACAATAACTATTATGACAAAATAAACAGAAAAAGTTATGATGATGGTAAAATGAGTATAGAAATAATGAAGAGATGATGAAGAACGCGAAATAAAATAATAAAAAATGTAACTAAATCATTTTTTAAATGATCTAAAATGTTTTTTTTTAAATTATTCATTTTTGCAAAATAGATTTTACAGAGTCTCAGAAAAAATATTCTCATCAATGCATTATTTTTTAATTTTTTATATTTTTTGTGTTGCGTTTTTGAATATTCAATTATTAGTTAAAAAAATGGATTAAGTGGTCAAATTAATATACCACGAAGGAATCGAACCAGATGATTATTGGAATGATTGCTGGCTGGGCTATATGAAATATAAAAATAAATGGAGTATGTTATGAATACAGAAATTCTTTTGTCCAGTTGAGAAATGTTTGCTAAAATACTGCAAAAATTAATTTACAAAATCTTGGGCAACGATAAGAATTTTTTATAATTTTATGGGATTATTTATCGATTTTCAACAAACAAATTTAGAACGTGCCGAGAGTCGAAGTCTGTTGTAATCTGTATAGAAGCATTTTCAATATCATATTAACACGCGTAAAAGAAAGGAGTGATCGTAACTCCATCTATTTATGCTTTTAAAATGGTTTGAATGTGGATATAAATTAATTAAAAATTATGAATGTAATTCGAAATCCTTTAATGTCCATCAAGATATAAAAAGCCCCATAAAAATGTCTATACAACCAAGTAGTTCAAAATAGTTCAGGTTGATTGAAATTGATGAAAGGCAAAACAACATTATTGTGATTTGTCACTGCCTCAATTCAAAACACTGTCCGGGGTGTCCAGTGGCTAAGATTTTCTGTTCGATTTCCGTTCACCCCGTATGCAGAGCCGTGGAACATCTTTAAGATCCCCTGAGGCCGAGACCGGTACGTCCTTTCGCTGCCAAGTGATTTATCACATCGCGAAGGACGGAATATTAATACATACATGCACATATATGAGTGTGTAATACGCATTACAAACGGGACAGAGAATGGCTACCGGTCTCAGCGGGAGAGCACAACGGGGGTCCACCATCTCCCCCGAGGTTTAGCTACCGAGACAGAATGTTTCGTTCGCCTCCTCCACGGGTGCACATGCGGGGGGACTCTTTCTCCATTGGATAACACGTGATAGAATGCCCCGGAAACGTCCGAGAATGCGCGAGCTGAATGAGATTTCGCGATCGGTTCGTCCAAACACGATGGTAGGTGCATTCGTAAACCCAACAAAATGACCCTATGATGACAATGGGTACTGGAAGTCGGAAAAATATTGTCGATTGGTATCTGCATCGACAATATAATCTACAGGGTGTCTTGGAAATCGTTAATCATGATAGGTTACTTTGTTGAACCCGTGTTTGAAACACGTTTTCATTGTAGGTTTTGTTGGGAATTGGGAAGACGCTGGTTTTAAATTGATCAATCATATTATACGAAGAGTTATTCTCTTATAATGTCTGTAAACTTCTTTTCTTAGTTGTCAAATTTCGTGTTTGACAGCTTAGAAATCCGTTTTTCTGAAAATACATTAACTAAAATGCACTAAAATTAATTCATTTTCTCAACAATAGTTAAAAAATGAAATATGAAGAACTGTAGGATAAATTCTCTTAAAACATTTGAAATTTATTCAAAATTTCATCGATATGTCAAAAATCTAGAGAAAAGGTCGAGAGTGTTTTCAAAAACCTGGAAATGGTATAGGTATCTATGCGTTTCTTAAATCTTACAGAAGAAGAGATTCTCCTACGTGGGCCGCAGTGTCAATGTTTATTTTTGACCTTTTTGCCGTTTTGCGCGTAGGTGCCGTCGGGACCAGTTCTTCGAAGAACGCAAAGATCCTCGAGGGGGGCCGGTTAGGGGCACGGGAGGTCGCGGGGGACACCAGCAGACCGGCCGTGCTTCACCCGCGGCGATATCTCCGGCGCGGCGCCAGTGGCCTATTAAAAGTCGTCCTCTGGAGAACGGAAATCATGTAATTACACAACAATCGCAAACTTTGTTCATCTTAAGAACCGACCCGTGGTCACTCATTTTTGTCCATTTTTTAACCCTGTCATAAAAGAGAACTATGAGTGATTTCGTAATTTCGGAGCATGGCGTTTGGCAAGGTTTCGTAGATAACGGTAAAAATGCCGGAGGTTTTTTGACGGAATAAGCATTTCTGAATGTTCTTTGAACTCGTGATTGAAATACTTTAAGATGAATATTCATGGAGGCGAATGATATTTCATAGATAAAAGGCGTAAATGCCAGAAAACTGGAGTCTTAGAAGTAATTGTATACATAGTTTTTATAATATATATAAATTATCTCCAATATAAATATAAATGTCTCTTTCATAATTCCTCCTAATTTAAAAAATTCTAGAAAAATTTTTCCGTAGGAATAAGGAACTTTAATCTTCTTCGTACTCATACCGTATACAAGTCTTGAATCCGTTATAATTTAGTTCATTAATGCTAATAAAAAGATTACAACTGTTTAATGGACATAATTCTTTGCAATATTTTTCGGCATGCATTACATGCTTTTACATCGCGGTAATAATCGATAAAAATTCGCATTAAAAAATAACCCTTAATAAAATTTGGTCCTGGTATCCCGAGAAAATATCACTCGCGTAAATCGTCACGTCCAATGAAATGATATGGTAGTGGATCCATTATTAATTAAGGTAATATACCCGATGCAAGTTGTCGCAATAGCAGGAGCACTCAATCAGGCAAGCATGCGCTTGGTATTCGAGGAGGGGCCCAATGGTGGAACGGGGGGTCCGTCGCGGACCCCGGCCGACCGCGCGTTTCACCCGCGGCGATATCTATCCGAGTCGGCGCCAGGGGCCTATTAAAAATCATCCTTAAAGAACGAATTATGGAAATGAGGACAGGGTCGGGCTGCTTCCCATACTACCGGCGGCTCACAATCAGTGCGCTCGCGTTGAAATTACAGGTTGCCTCCCACTTATTCCTAGGGCCCCGAGGGGTACACAGGATTCATCCGTCGTGCACACCAAAATTTTGCCTCAAAAATTCACGACGGTCTGTACTGCTTTCTTTGCGATTGTAGAAGTGAGGTTATAGCACTTCGACACTATTTCAAAGTTTATTAAATTTACTGGTCTATGTAATTCTTCAGTTTAGATAACCAAAAGTACAACAAAAATTCGTTTAATGATATGACTATTATTGTCAAATATTAGGGAGTTTCATTTGGAAGATTTATTCACATCGAATCTAGACTAATAAAATGATTATTAATCATTCTTTACACCTAAAAGTGTCTTCGTTTTAAAAATAATGAATCAATGTTTGAAAAATTAGTCAATTTTTCTTCATGAATGGTAAACTACAACTATACAGATGTTTTTAGCGATTCAAATCTGCGGAAGGTATTCTTAGCCAGCTTTCAATGGGTTTATATCGATGTTTTACATCGGCGACCTTCGGACGGTCTTGGAATAATTATACAACAATCGCATTTGATTGCTCGCAAAGATTCGCTCGAATCCTCTGACGATCATAATCACGTGAGACTCATCCAGGAGGCCAGCGAAAAGAACCCTAATCGTCGGTCTTAACCCGCCCATGAGAGTCGATAATTAATCACGGATTTCACACCTCGATTCCTTCCAGGCTCTGAACGAGAAAGAGTAAAGGAAAGTCGCTAAGACGAGACGTGAAAAAATTGCGAGACGAAGAAATAAGCAGAGTAAAGAATTTGGACTGAGAGAAATTGAACGAATGTGTTTGAGTCAGAAATGTCATAAATAACACAGGTTAATAAAAGAATCGCTGATTTTGATGTACATACGAGCATAAATGAGATAGACTAGACGATAATTGAATATTCTACTTGGCTCCATGTAAACCGACGATAAATCGAATCGTAGGAATTCTTAAGCACATCTGACAATCGTACAATTAATCTCATAAAAAATGAGCAAGACGGATATCAACGATAGAATCGTTAGAAGTGTGGGAGATGTTTTAACGAGGGTCGAGCCAATGGGTCACCCCACGCACGTTTTCGTAGTCCCCCACATGGACTGAAGCAGACTGAATAGTAACCCTAGCTACATGAGATCAACACTCAGTGTCGTCGGTGAGACGAATTGCTAAACTGGACCCGCATTGACAAATGATTCCAACTTTCATAGGATGGGCAACCCGTGTATCCAAGTGCGAGACCTCCCACATTGGAACCGAGGTCGTCCGGAGCACTCCGCGTCATGGGAACCACGGGGACTTCTCTTTTCACGCTTTTCTCATCTCGATTTCCTCCTTTTACGTCGCGCGAATGAAAGAAGCTGTCTCATCATCCGGATGGACGACTTTTTCCCTTGGTCATTCATCCGGATTGTTTACTACGATCTACGGGATCATCGACGGTATCGGCTGTTAATGGGTTCGATGGTATCGGAACTTTTCTTCTCCTAATAGTGTGGGTTTTTGTTCCTTATCCAATTGTTCGATAATTGGGATTTAGATAATCGCATCCTTAATCGACAATTATAACGGACACGAGATTTACTTTGAAAAGAAGAGCCGAATCGAAACCGCCGGCGTCTTTTAATTTCTTAGAATCTTCTTGGAAGTCACAGGATTTGGCGGATGGATGGGATTGAACTGTTAATTGAGTTCTTTGGAGTGGAGGTCTGCGTTATTATGACCGGAAATAACGAAAAAGTTATTGTGATCAATATCACTTGATCTTCCAACTATAACTAAAAGATGCTTGCCAAAAGTAAAGATCACGAGCATACTTTGCGGTTATCGATAGAATCTTTGTTTATCGGTTACTCACGACATCTGGTATATGTCGGATTTGTCCAGACCTACCGTCTATTATGAGAATTTTGGGAAATGTCTTAGTCATTTTCTTATCGTGCAAAAATTTCCAGGCAATAAGCGATTAAACGATTTAAATCGATCGATACGAATTTCATGCCAGGTACAAAATCAGCCACAAATGCATTACTCCTAACCATACAGCGAAATAATGCCAATGAAAATCTGAATGATCTTTTGATGTTTACCGTTCGATTAAAACGTCAGTATGGGCGTTACGTCAGTGCCGGTTCAAAAATGTTACGAAACAGTAGGGCTTTTTGCGGTCATGGTGAAATAATGGGACACAAAGGTCGCCGAATAAGTGTCGAGGGCGTGATCCGCAAAAAAGACAAAACCTCCCCTCGGATCGCGGTTTACATGAATGGCAACAGGTCTCCCCTAAGAGCGTGAATGCAAACGTTGCAGCGCCCCCGTAGTTGCCGTAGGGGGTCGGCTGATGAGATGTCCTGTGTCCACCTATATAAACTGTATCCATATAAGCCACGACCTCAGAGCCCGTTTGGTGGTCCGCGACTGAGGAACGAACAGTCTTAAAACAGTTTAGTATACCACACACAACGCGACACCTCGCTGGACCTCACACGAAGGTGACCCTCCCCCTCTTCTGCCTCATCTTTCCTACTTTCGCTTCTTCTTCTCTTCCTCCTCTCTACGTTCTTTTCCTTTACCTCTTTCATGTTCTTCTCTATCCTTTCAGCAAAATTTCAAGAAGTTATTGCCAAATTTTCAAAAGCACTACAATTTTTATTCAACGGTAATTCGAAAACTCTGAGCTCCCTTTTTCCTTTTTATATTGTGGCACACAATGCAGTAGTCATCGATTGCAAAAATGGAGAAGAAGCTTCTAATGATAGGATGCAGGTCGAAAAGATCTTTTTTGGTATAGAAAAAGGACGGGAAATTTTAAGGATCGACGAACATGTTGAAGGGAAAGCCGAAGTCTAATCCCATTGATTCCCATTGGTTTTCTCGTAAATTTCATCGGATCTTATCTGGTCGGTTCCCACTTGCATTGGCATTCATCGGATTCGAGAGCTACGCGGCTACCGGTCTTTCCTTTTGAAAGTCCTTTTAATGCGAGACATCGTATGCCCACTTCTGTGACTTTATACCTACGACGCTTGCTCTTCCGTCCAACTCCCGTATCGGGCTGGTAGCCACTTACCCGATCGTGAAATTCTTTAATAGCTTTCCGACGAATTTCTTGACGGCATACTTTTTACGATTTTGGCCCGATTCTTCGTGGTCTTCTTTTATTACGACTATATTTCAGCCGACTCCGTGAATTTCCTAATGAAGAGTCTGAATTTAATGATTTGGTGTATGAAGGTAGCAATCATTTAACAATTTTAAATTACACGGCGTGATCCGATCGTGCCGATTTTTACTCTATGTTGCATTCGTTCCACTGAGTTGTAAACATTTTAACTTTATTTCACTGCCTTCTAATGTCGTGTACAATTTGATTAAGCAAAACCAATTGCTCGCCAAAGAGAAATAAAGAAAAGAGTAAGAGTTTCCTTTTCATAATTTGGAATTTCTCTATTTTACGAATCAACCGGAAGGAAGTTGAATGCCGGGTAATGTAGCATTCTCCATTATGCCCCATGGAGTGTCTTTTAAATACCTATCCGACTAAAGTGAAATATGGCTAGAGATCATGACGAGATTTTTCTACGCTGACCACAAAATCTCTTCTAATCGCTTTGTCCTTTTGTCTACTATCCTCAAATACGGACCACCTCGGCGAAGCAAGCGCAGACCCGAAACTAAGAAACGTAACGCAAAGCGACCTTCAGTGTTACTGTCGGAGGTCGTAAGAAGCCCAAAACAGACCATAAACGGAACAATGAATGTTTTGATTGGTGCGACCTTTCCTTCCTTGCAGTCGCAAAAACCGATTCCCGAGCGCTCCTCGACAGATCCTTTCTGTACTCGGTAGTTTACGGCCATCGTCGTCACCCGTGGTCATGCGTGGGTGCTGCAGGTTTTGACTTTTTTGACAATGGACCAACGGAGAATTCACGTTTTCACGAGAGCGTCTTGTAATTAGCTACAATGCTGGCCGTCTCTCCTGCTGGGCGAAGCTACGGCTTTTCATCCAAAATAAAAACGACGCGTGATTCCTCGACCTCCCCCGGCAAGGTCTCCGCGTATTTTCGTTTACTTTTATTTTGGTACGATTCGAAAGATGCAGAGTAGTTCGTAAAGAGTTCAATAATTAATATCTCGTTAACTCTTGCAGTATTTCCAAGCAAATTCCAATTTTGACTGTAGTCCGAATCCGAATACGTATTCGACGACTCGAAAGGGTCAGCGAACGTCATTTGAATCCGTATATGGAACTGAGGTAATTACTCGTAATGTTGCATAAAATGTCTTTTATTTAGACGATTTTGAGACGACTGTCCAAGCGATCGTTTTTACGAAAGACCTTTTTTCTCAGAGTTTGTTGCCGCCAGTACAGCAATACGTATATTTTATTTCCAGTACCTGGTGATTATGGCGAAGAAGTGAATAGCAGGAATTAAAGCTCGTTGAGCAGACTTCATATTACTTTGCGAAACAATATACTTTTCATTTTGTCGGTGGGGGGAGTCATTTTTTTCACGAATCTTAACGCAGGAGTTTAACGTCTTGAAATGACTCCGAATTCAATTAACTTGAGATTTTTGCTTGCAATTTGGGGACGGTAACGGTCACGGTTCTCGAGTGTGGGAAAGCGTTTTTAAAATATGCCCTGTCTTTTACAAAGTCGTAATAATTCATCAGCGGAGAACTTTTTCAAAATGATAGTTATTGGCAAAACTGAATCGACGTTTTGCCTACGACGTTACGTGATAGCTAAACGTTTGTGCCCGGAAGTGTTTTTGTTACAGGTTTAGAAACTATTGTCTACGAACTCGTTATCCAGTGTTCGTCTTTGCTCGCGCATAATACGTCCAAACGATTGAGTGTCTCTCAGGTATAGAAGCAATATACATACAATATTGTTTCGGGTAAAAAAACACATAAATCTTATATCAGTGTGTGTGCGCAAGTGTACCACATACACCCGAAAGAATGGAAGAAAGACATTGCGAGTCACGGCACGAGTTTTTGACTGGGACAGGACCCGGGCAATAAGAGTCGTGAATACGCTGGTATTCATTCCCACGTGGGATATCTTGCACGCGAGACGAGAGAATACGGGCCGAAAATATGCAAATTTCAGAGTCCTGACGATTTCTTATCCCGTTGCCAAGTTCCGGCGTCAACCTCGCACTTGCACCAGGAAACAAATGAAGAGCGGTATTAGCATAACGATGAAAACCTGTCCTAGGGGCAGTAAGGTAACCCTCTGGTACAATGCGGTATCACACCCCAACCCTCGGACCAGAAGCCCCATTTCTAGTTTCCCTTGTCTTGTACTTGTTTTTAGGCGCCTCGTTATCCCGCTTCCTTGTGGAATAACTAAGGGCGCGATCCCACAGGAGCGATGTTCGTTCACGAGATCGTCAACGGTCCTATCTCAGGATACCGGTTTTTCTATCCCGGCCCGGGACTCTTCGTCCAGGAACGGGCCGAGGGAATTCGCGAGCCTTTGTCTAGGTAAGATTAAAGGCGTTCAATTCCGCGAGCAACGTACCCGCGATCCAACGGTTGTGACCGAAGTTCATAGGTGTGATCACCTCCGAGCAAGGTTTCATTTTTTCGACGAATTCGAAGAGCAGTTCTTTAACGGAACGAACAAGAAACGGTTTTTTTACACCAGATGCTGGACCGCTTTTTAAATAGTCTATTATTTTAAATCGAGAGATCCTTTTGTATCTTGTCCGTTACAAGAATAACGATCATAGCAAACGTTGGAATCACTGAATATTTTTCTGAAAGTGCAAAAATTCTCTACTATAAATGATCTCGGGGCCTTGATCGACGACTACTGCAGAGACTAGTTTCTACCAGCAGTAGATCAAAACCTCTGATGACACGGAAAAATACGTTATGTTGCTTTCTTTCGTTGAGAATCTTTCTCTCGATTCTTCCCCTTCGTTATTGTTGATATTCAATTTCATTTCGCTCCACTGTCGAAATTTCCCGTCGCGTTATGTCACGGATTATAAGAGGATATTGCGCGCATTTTCAGGGGACTCCCACACGTAGGGACCCGTAGAATGCTTCAATTTTTGCGCAATCCCATTGAATTCTTATATGGGGCTCGATTGCATTGTTGCGTACGCCCGTGGCTCTTCGTCCTCGATGCATTCTAAGCCAGATTCACCTCTCTCGGTCTGTCCCAGCTACCTGACCCGAGATAATCCCATCGGAGGGTCCATCCAGGCTTTATCCTCGTATGGTCCCCCATGGACTTTAGAACATCATGACCAGAGGGGACCCTCGCGCGACTCATTGTCACCTCGCGAAGAGACTAGGTGGTTTTATTTTCGTATATTTTCTGGATGGCCCGTTCGAGCCTTCATGGGGAAAAATTGGCATGGATTCTTTTTCAGCTCAGATTTCCAGAATCTTCGAAAAAAAGGGGATTTTCCTACGTACGAAAGTCATACGGGACCGAGTGCTGTGATTCGAAAAAAATAGAAACCCTCGGCACTGAATCGCCACGGGACGCCCCCTTTGTCAGAGGTGAGAAGATAAGCATTAGAGATGGATCGGATGCCAGAAATAAAATACACTTTTGTCGAGGGGGTAACAGGTAACAGAGTTCGTTCACTAGGACATGAAGGGATGTTTGATTGGAATTGATAAGAAATCCGAGTGAAGTAGAAATACGTTAACACATTGCTTCGGTGTGACGAATTTTTCAATGCCATTAATAGATTTTGAAATGCAATATACTACTCACTACTTAATTTAACTGTGTAAAACAATAACAAAAGTAAGTTAATAAATGCTTCAGATAACTAATTGGATGTGGTTAGATGTTAATGGTCGACACATTGCCTTTCGGCATTTATTATTGGTGGGTAATATTTATAAGGACCCTGAGTTTTTTATCATTAATTCCTGAATTGTATGACACGAGTAGTTTCTCATCGAATTGTGCTTTAACGCTGATCTTTTGTGATAAAAGGATTTTTAAAAATATTGGCAAAAAATATACATTGACAGACTCGTATGAAAGAATTTATTTTTATTTGTTTGGGACCACCGGTCGTAAAGTGGGTAAAGGGAATAAAATGTATGAGATCTGTACATTCTTCAATAAGTTGCAAAATCGAATCAACTTCGATAATTCGCTCGACCGTACTACAATACGCAAGCAACAGGTTTCCATACCGTTCGAGGTTTTTTCTCGCTATTGGCATTCGGACCGCGAATGTGATTGTTTTAAAGTGCGAACCGGTTCGTCCTGGAGACAAAATGATTCGCGAAATCGGCAATACTCGAGACGAAACTTGCGTCACTGTCGAGCGAATACCATCGAAGTCTGATTCGTAAGATGCAAAAATCAGGAAAGGACAAAAAACAAATGTTAAGGTCACTCACCAACGGCTGCTAGGCCGGTTCGTCGAATCTCCCTCGAAATTGACTTCGCACGAGAAGAATCCAAGGATTTTCTTCAAGACACTTGTCCACACAAGAAACTCAAATCAGGTCTCAATAACCCGAATCCTTTAAAAAACCTTGTCTTTGACTCGTTTTCAGTTCGATGTAGCAGGTGAAAATCGAAAAATATAAAAACTCGAAATTCACTCCGATAAACAAAACGCGTAAAATATCGTTCGATTGTCTTTTCAATCGGATTACGGTAAATTTTTTGAAACAACTACACGATTGCTTATATGTACAGTGTTCGTATGGTTGCACGTGCGAGGAACGTCACTCACTCCTTTGCTGGAGGAGCGGATCTAGAACCGCCGGTTTCCAAGGATGGGTTCGAACTGAGGAGAGACCACGAGCGAAGAGGTCCCTTGCGAGTCCCGACTACGTTAGTGTGGGTTTTCGGTTCGTTTTCCTTTTTTTTGTGCAGGGCCGGTAGTGCGGCATTCGCGGCTGTAGGCCCTCGGGCCCCGGGTGGCGATCCTCCGAGAGTGGGGGACCCCTAACCTCACTTAACGCCCCACCATAAGCCGGCCCTCACCGGGAACGATCCCCACCTTGAACAGAGTCCTGCGGAAGGACGTACCCCCTTCTTGTGCCTCGAATGACTCGTCCTAGTTGTGTCTCTATATAGATTCTCGAAGATACTTTTGCGACAAATGCTATGATATGTACGGGACGTTTAGGGGCCTTCTATCGATTCGAACTGCCATCGAGCATGGCCCCCACATTGGGGAAATTCGTCTTTGACGTCTTTGTGGCTGCGCTCCACCCAGTGCACGCTACGATTTAAACTTTTGTCTATCTTAAACGTCTTAGCGGAAAAAGGGTTTTTAAATCCCGGTTCTTAAATACCAGTTGCCTTATATCTAATGACATATGTTGCGACGTCTTACGGAATTTGTATCTGCAGATGTTGGCAATATATTTTTTAACAATACCTGTCTTATTTTTGATAATTCTTTCAGTAACCAACTAATTTTGTTGTATAAAAATTTGTTTTTTTAAAATATAATTATCGTGACCGTCAATTAAGTAACTAGATAATTTAGATGTATTTATTTATCAGTTTTGATTACTTTCAGTCATTTACATGTTGTGTTTCCATTAGGATGGTAAATTGTCGCTAATTTGGACAGCAATTCTGTTTGTTTTGTAAATTGTTGATCTAGTGTTTATTTCTGTTCGGTTTTTTAAAAATAATACACCTGTATTAAAGAACTGTATAATATATGTATATATTTTTTAAATACGTTTAAATTTATGTAATAAGCAAAAGCTTGAAAGTTAATTTGTTAATTAGTAGACTAGTTAGTTAGTAGACTTCTTCTCAGTACATTTTTATATTTAATACCGATAAACCGTTAACAGGTTTTCGTCGCTATTGACGATTTTAATTAATACTATAAAATTCGTGACTTAGTTCATCGTTTTCGATTACAGTTAAGAATTAAAAAGAGTATTTTTTGAGAAATATTAGAGTTTGCATTATTTTTTAAAGGGCTGTATTGTGATTCGCGAAACACAAATATACTTCATGTTCACGAAATTTTGACTTTTTATTAAGGTTCTTTGCTTTTCAAAGTTCCGAAAAGACGACTTATACATGGCGTTCAAATAGCTGATTTTGTAGATGATGTCTTTGCTAGCTAATTGACATGTCTAAATCGGCTGTTGCTTATTAACTCCATATTTATGATTTTTTGGATCACCGATTATAAACATGACGTTAGTTTTGCAAAATTCAAAATTGAGGATCCAATGGAGGAAGAAAATTGTTGCAAAATTCAAATTTTTAAAAGGTGACAACTAGGATACGATAATTCCGAATTAAACGTGAATGCACCAATTAAAGGTTTTATTTGTGTACTTTATTTGTGTATTAAGAATGCATTGATTTGTTTAATGTCATGAAAAGATCCAAAATATAGACATTTGGTATAACAAAGCTTAAAAACGGTAAATATTTTTAAACCGCGATAAATTATGTTTCATATTACTAATTCTATTAACGAGCATTATATGAAAAAAAATGTATGTTAAGATTTACAATATGTACCGTAAAATATATAATGCATATTGCAGACTTTACATGATATATAGTAAAATTTACAAAAGGTGTAGTATAATTTGTAATATTTATAATAAGTCAGAACATATATTTGTCCCCATGTTTGTTTTTAAGTTTCTATTCATTATAACTATTGCTCATTAATTCTTTTGTTTAGACAATGATTAGTTACCAGTGAACAAATAATTTTCGAATTTTACTTTCTCCACTCATTCAATGCTCTTAACAGATCTTTAATAATAAATATTTTCTCTCATGGACATGTGCATAAAATGCATCCGTTTGTTTCAATAAATTTAAAGGTCTAAAAAGAAAAAATATGAATTTACACAAATTTTTTGTTTTTGGACATAAAATATACAACTTCCAACGATGATCTGTATGCTCTGAATTAAATGTACGAAATTAATCTATTTTTTACAATACATAAACAATAATATTGTACCTTTTAGAGTTCTGAGAGATTCTTGAAGATCCGAAATTTAGTTTCGAAATTGAATAGACCTATATTCGGATTCGCTTTCAACAGGTCGATTGTACTCCCCTACAGTCTGCTTATTACCGGGAATATTAGCGCTTTTTGGAGGGAGATGCACTAAACACTGGACAAAGAAGGGATCGTTCAACAGTGATTTTGCATTTTTCCCAACAAAATACGGGGCTTTATTTCGTTTACGTTATACCGGAAAAGCGTTCCGGATTTTTCAATACATCGATGCCCTTTCAGGATATTTTTTTAATGCATCCCATTTTTAGGTGCATTCAAATCGATACATATTTAAGGCTATACTATTTTTCATTGTAATACTGTTTTTACTTTAATTTTATTCAAAACAAACGAAAAAGGAAACTAGATTAGTAACGTATTCAAATCATTAAGGGATAAGCACCTAATTTTTGTTCGACTCATTTTTTACTTTCGATTACGAATGTGGTAATCGACATGTCACTCGGTTATGTATTGGCTATTATCTGAACAACAATACCAAAAAGTGTGTTAATTCGGTTATGATACGTCAACATTTTTATGCCATAGAGTATTTCTGCAGTCAGAGTGGATTAAATCTTTCGGTTGTTTTAATTTGGATAAATGATTCCTAGAAACTAGTTGTGACATTTACATATTCTGGAAATCAACGGACGTAAAAAAATAACAGTCGTATTACCGCTGAAATAAAACTATTTAAAAAACAAATTAAAAGAGGTGACCTCTAGAGAACCTTTGAAAGCATGTCGCACAGGGGCCTACTTAATTTTACATTTTATTTAACACTCGACGCTGATAATTCGAATAGTATAAAGATCATATTTTTGCAATATTAGCCCTTCTTCATATTTCTCAACAGATGACAAAAACACATGGGAAATATATAGTTTCTTCTTTTTTCGAATAAGTAGCTCGTATTTACCATCGACAGGCCAAAAAAATGAGACCGATCTCCATATTCAGAAACTGGACTACTTTTTTCCGAAGGTTTTGAATGAGAATTCATACGTGACCGCATAATTGTTTAATCGTCAAGATTTTTAGATATCCTAACCTAAAAGTGCAAGAAACTCTGTTTTTGTTCATATTCGGTTTTTTATCGAGGTATCGCAGATTTTTTAAATGCAGGATTATGATTTTCGTTTTTTTTTGCACTTGAGGTTAGTATATCTCAAAATGTTCCTTATAATGTTAGTAATTTTTCCACTTGAAACAAAATTACAAAAACAAAATTTGGAATTTTTCAAATAAAGTCAGTAGATTATTTTGCGTTGCAAGGAAACTCAATTTTGATCTAAAAAAATTAAATGAGGATTCAGAGTGATAAGTTAGTGTCATCATAATACTTTTATTTTTTGATTCGATAAAGAGTTTTGTAAATGAGCTTAAAAATTCAGCGATCTTGATCATAGATGGGTTACAACTCGAAATAAAAAATTATAAAGTTTAGATATTTGACAATTATCTTTCATAATATTAATATTCAATAACATGCATAACACTTCTATAAGAATCAATTTTTGGGGTCTTCTTCGCAGCAGAATTGCCATTGTGATGGCACCCTATGATTAATGTCTCTTTGTCGTTTGACTGTTGTGTTCTTGTCACATTAACTGAAACCGTTGTAAATCTCACTATATTTTAAGATATAAACGATTGCAGTTTTTTGTGGAAACTATCTACAATTGAAGGAAATCGTTGCTTTTATGTATTATAGTTGGTATTTTACACTTACTTTATGTACTAGAAAATTTTGATCAATAGCATTTTCCGTTGAATTCGAGTCGTTATTTCATTCTTTTTATATTTTTCTAGAAAACCAAAATTGGTTACGCTTTTGACAATAAATTTTTTTTTTAGTAGTAGTCATTTTTATAGACATTTCAACAAAAATTTAATTTTTAAATTGTTTGTTATAGTAATTATAACTTTACATAATTATTATTTATTTTCAGAATTATCTTGTTTGTTATAGTAATTATAACTTTACATAATTATTATTTATTTTCAGAATTATCTTTGTTAGAAAGACTTGCAAACTACAATTTTTTAATTTGTCTGTACTTCAGTTGCACATCTGTTATGTAATTCATTAACATATTCAAATATCCTTCATCTTTGTCAGTATATTGTCTTTTCATCCAATTTTGTCGATTCGGACAAAAAATTGGTAAATACCTTTAACTACCCAAAACTAATTTGAGGTTATAAATGAATGATCATGAAATTAGATATTTTTAAATTACTTTTCTTCACAATTCGGCACGTCTTCGAACGTTACACGGTAAAATAATCGATATTTGTGCGAGAAACTGCAAAATTACAACTTACAGATAAGTTGTAATGATCGGTATAGCCCCTTTCACTGCCATAGAACGCAACTTTTGGAAAGTCGAAAAAACGGTATTTTTAAAAAAAAAGATGGTAACTGTTTTCTTTCAAATCGACGCCTGATTGCGTCCACGGGTTTTGAATGAGGTGGTTGAAAACAATCGATCTTGATTTATTTCAATTTTGTTTAATGACGTTTAGAACAAAAATTACAGTGCTGAAAGTTGCGCAAACATTTCGGACTTTTGGGACGAAAAGGGTTAATAAGTCTGTTATATATGTTTATTTTCACACATCAATGATTAAATTCATCATTATTATAAAACTAAAAAAATGGAATATGTATGCATACTAATGAACTGGGTCATAATAAGATTTATGCCGACAAAGCATTAATTTAAGATTTTTTAGGTTATGTTAAGATTTGTCAAATTTTATATAAATTTAAGCCAGGCTTGTTTTCTATACAATTACAAGGCAACAAAAATGTATAAAATTTGATTGCAGGTTTCTTGTCCCAAATTTATGCAAAGTGAAATCTACATTTTTAGATTTATTATAACATTTAGAATAACATTACTAACTATTTAATGGAGATCATTTTTGACGAATTTTCATATCTAAAATTCAGGTCAAGTTTTATAAGATATTATTTAAATTGTATTTCTACAATTGGTGAATAATTTTTATACACTTTACAGACACTTATTTTTAAGCGATGTTATATAGTCACAGTTAAACAAATTATGAGCTATCTTAAAAGCAAATAAATGATCATAATAAAGGTGGAGATGACCTATTGTCGTTAAATCAAGATTACGCATAATCGGCTTATAATTGTGGTCAGTAAAATTCATAGGGTTATCGGTTTTGAAACAAATATACCTCAACATTTTATGTTGGAGGGATTCAAGTTTGTTAAACGCTACTTGAGTATACGGGGATCAAATAACCGATGCGTAGGTTAAAATAGGCAACACAAGCATTTTATAAAGGTATAAGATAGTATCTGGCGTGTGGAAATCAGGCGTTGCCCTCTTGATAAAACCACTTAACCGCAAAGCTCTAACAATAATTGTGTTCAAATGGTCAGTAAATGTAAAAGAATTATTAACAATAATACCTAAATCCAGCGTAGACTTAACTCTAGTCAATGGAGAGTTATTAAGACGATAATCAAATTGCATGAAGGCTCTACCCCTACAAAAACTAATTGAATGACACTTTTTTAAATTTAGTGGTAAATCATTAGCAATAGACCAACTAAGTACATTATTAATATCTACTTGCAGTTTTGACGCATATATATTTTTTGGCATATATTTACATTTGGCATATATTTATGACAAATGTTTGAAAGAAACTGTCTAATACTATTTAAAAATGAGATACTTCTTATAAAGCCGTTTTTTATCGTTTAATAACAGTAAAATAATTTAACTAACATTCCTTTGAAGGTATAACTTCTACCTTGAAAATGATAGCCCGCCCATTCTTGCGTGATGTTTTTTATCAAACTTATGAGTATGTTTTTTAAACATGATTTTTGTATCTTCCCTGGGAGAAATTTGTCCAGTTTTTTGTTACACAGTCCAATTTCCCTATACCTTTAACATGTAATATAAATAAAATGGACAGAAAGTGGCCAGAAACTAGATTCATTTTCTACCAGGGTTCTTTTAATCTTGAAATCTTAGAGCAATGGATGGTAGAATGGTAGAAAACACAAAACTAAAATAAAAATAAATGACTAAAAAATATTTAATTCTTATTTTTAATGTTTAATTCCTTCTTTTACCTAATTCAAACAAAAAATCTTGAATTTACCAATATTTGAATGATTAACAATTGTATTATATTAAATGAGAAATTAAATTTTTGTTTGGCAAACCTTATCATGTGATACATTTTCATAAAAGAAATTGAAACTAGAGTGTTTGACGTATGTTTATCTCCTCATAACGAATATAACAATAAAAGTTAGCAGTTGAAAATATTGAAACGAACATCAGTGAAGAACAAGTTTTCGGCATTTATTTTGTCAGAATTGTATTTTTCAAAATAAATGGAAAAACTAAAAAAAGCGTTAAAAGAAATTTATTTTTTTGTTATTTTTTTCAGGATGGTAGCTTCAATATATCCGACCGCCATTTGTTATTGTCATATGCATAATCAGAGGGTAAAAATACGTAAAAAAAACTATTGCTTGGAATTTTATCGTGATGATATGTCTCATCCGTAAGTTCATCATTATTTTCCATCTTAAAACATGAAGAAAAGTGCTTTTCCCATTTTTTCTTATTTTTAAATAAAAAAAAAAGAAGGATAAAAAATAAAAATTATTTTTTTTAAAGAAATACTAACAAATCGGGAAAAATTGAAGCTAAAAAATGAGCGATGTGATACCCTAGTGGAAACAATCCCTATCTTAGGCCAGACCTGGCGCGGAGCCACACCCCAGGTCAGAACCCGGGCAATTTCTACTAGGGTAACTAATTTTAAAATAGTCATAATAACTTCGAAAATGTGTCAGTTAAATAACTCTGCTGTTATTATTTTCCAATAACCAAGAAATTGTTAAAAAAGCTGATATTTTCTTTTTTTTATCCATAAAAACCTAAATTCGTCTTCTTTTAAAAACATAAAATCATTTAGATCTTTCTTGCATTTAAATCAAAGAGTTTATAATGACCTTTCAAACGCCATTCTTTTTTTTTAAGTTAGGATCATTTTCGCAAAGATATATACATTTCTACATTATAATATTTTTAAGAATTAATAACGGATAGATAGGGCAAACACAAACAAAATAAACAGTATTTTTTATGCTAATTTTTGAGTAATAATTTTTTTTTAATTTGGATACCAACATTGGGCAGATAAAAAATCATGTAAATTTCATATGATCAAAATTAGTTGAGGCCCAAATTTATCCCGTCTAAAGAGCTTTGAAAAAGTGGTGACAAAAGTGTCCCCGTGGACGTTAATGAGTAAGGTATGAAAAAAGTAATTGCAGGTGAGTGTTTAATACATACACTACCGTTCAAAACTATGTGATCACCCCTGCAGAATTTTGGTTAAAGTAAAAGTTGATTACTCATCGATAAATTAACGTAGAAAATTAATAAAAAATGGAAATTAAACATTCAACGGCAGTACAAAAACGCAGTATCAAAAAAATAATGTCAAAAAATGTACTGTTAAAAATTTTATCTAATATGTAACAAAAACTGTTTTTACCTCCAACATTTTTTATTTAGTTCCACAAAATTAAAAAAAATGACGGGGACATAAAAATAATCAGGAACCGGTATCGCAGTAAAATTGAATTATAAACCCAATTGGTACATAATTTTATTTTTTTTTTCAGGATTTTAGAAGAAATGATTTTTTGAAAATGTTGAGTCATTGCAATGAGGGTCCTAAAAAATAGTCGAATTTCCTACATTTTAAAAATGTGTTTTAATAAATAAAATGACGTTGAAATAAGTTTTCAAATTCTACATATTTGGGCGTTAAACAGGTAATATCTAACTTTTTTAACAGTCTGACAGAGTAATTTAAGATTTCATTGTGTTAATTCAGTTTGTTTAGTTATGTGGTTGTTTCTTTTACGTATGAAAACATATTTATTATATTAAAGAAGAAAAATCGTTATTTTTTTCCGACGTGTACTCACTCGTGAAATGGGACATAAAAGGACAAGAGTCAGGTTAACACATGGCTCTCCATATGTGTGACGTTAGTTACGAACAGAGTAGTCAATAAGAAAATGAATTTACGAATGAATTTCGGCGATTTTAATGTCATCTTGTAATCGGGCCTATATCGAATAAAATTTTTGTAATATATTTGTATATTCCGAAAAATTGGTATTCAATTTATATTCTGATTAAAGACAATTTAAAAAAAAAGACAAAAATCACAAAAATCTGAAAAAATTCCACTATATTTCTCGATTAATTCTAAGAACTTTTCATTCTTAGCATTTTTATATAACAGAATGTAGTTTTTGAGTTAGAACGTTCAGAAATTTTTCAGAAATAATTTTCATTGTTGACGCCATTTTGAGGTCGTTACAATGATGTGAGGTATAAAAGTAAAATTTTTCCTTAAAATTGAAGTATTTTGTTAACCTTTGTTCAGAGTTTCAATGGAATCCCAATATTCTAATAGCTCGAAAAAAATTGATAGGAATAAATAATTCCCAATTTTTTGGAATTTTTTTAAAACTTCGGCGCCATATTGGAATTCCTGATGGCTGAAACTCAATTTTGATCTCGGAATCTTGAAGAGCGACCTCGAAAACAGTAGGATACGCACCTCTCAATTGTTTTCAACTTTGATTTTGATGCGAAATACTTGATTGAAAATGAAGTATAAAAATTGTCATTTCAGGCGTTAATGGATTAATAGTTAGCGTAATAGTTAGCTTCTGTTTTTTTTGCAAATTAAAATAAAAACAATTTACTGATCTGTTATCTCTTTTTAGTTAAATAACTGGCAAGACGAATTGCATGCACTCTTTTGGAAATTATATATATTAATTATTGCACAGATTCGAGTAACAAATTCGTATTGATTTAGGTTTTATTATTATGAAAAATCAAAACACTGGAATTCCTTTTTCTGACTGCAGACTTTTCATTGTAATCTCTGATATCCAATGTGCACAAATTTGCAGCTAAGAAAACCACCTAGGTGTGAATTATTGAAACCGATACAATGATAAAAGTTTGATATTTTTAGATGCATAATTACAGCTCTTTAACGGTTAGGTGTCCGGGATTTCTGTTTGATTATATCTTCGGGGCATAATTTCCGTCAATTTTGTTTTAATTTTAGTAAATTAATATTTTATGATATTTTAATACGATTATAATAAATACTCATTATGTAGGTATTATGAAAAATTCAATATTTCATTAAATTGATTGTAATATATTTAATGATAGTACAGTTACATAATAAGTAATTGTGATTTTATCGATTTTTTTTAATTAAACCTTAACGATTATATGGACTTATATGGATTACCTCAAAAAGCAATCGTTACATTTGAACTAAAATGTTCAATAATTACATTATCATGATACAAAGTGTTATTGTAATTAACCTATCAGTTGAATTGAATTAGATAAAATCGCATAGACAGAAAAAAATAACCATTTTGAACAATTAAAAAGACGGAATTACAAAAATTAGTAACATTAACTATTTATGCGGTAGACATAAGACAATAATATTGTTCCTTTTAATATTTCCCGATTGTTAAAAGCGCAGTAGAATACATAACCTCAAATCTACTGAAAATCAAATAAAGTTTCAATAATACTATTTATTGAAACATTTTAATAAATTTTTATTAAAACGAGGTTTTTGTAACTATTTAACAGAAAAGTAACTATTTTTTATAGGAACATTGGCTCCAAAATGGTTCCATTAACTTTATTTTTTCTCTCTGTGTGAAATTCATCATTTGTATATTATTAAATTATTCCACTTTTTAACGTCAATCATTATTAGGTTAAGTTAATGGTTTATTATAATATTGAGTTATTTTTGTTATATTTGTTACATATTTTGTCTTTTATCATCTTCGGAAAATGTTGAATATAAATTTCTGTAATAAAAGGCCATGGAAGGGTTATCAGAAATATCCTGAACTTTGCAATTGTTCCTTCACTTCAAGACTGTGAAATGTCCTAACCTAAAAGTGCAAAAAAATACTGTTTTCTGCTCATATTCAGTAAGTTTTTGTGGCGGAACAAAATTATTGTTTGCAATTTGATAAGAATCTTATTATAGTGCTATTCGTCAGCTTTAAAATGCATTTTTAGTTATTTCGATAAGATTGTTTTTCATCGAGGTATCGCAGTTTGTGTCAGGGCACAATTATGATTTTCATACATTTAGTAAATGAAATTCTATGAAAATAACTAACAAACTGAACCCAATAATCTAAAGTGTATAAAACAAAATCATAATTGTACCTTGAAAAAAAATCACTAAAAATGACTGAACAAATTTTAAAGTTGATGAATAGTATTTTAATCTGGTTCTCCCCAATTGCGAACCAATGTTCTTACGCCAGAAAAACTTACTGAATATGATAAAAAATACCGTTTTTTGCACTTTTAGTTTAGAATATCTCAAAATCTTGAAGTGATAGAACAATTTGGCCATATTTGTATTCAGCTCATCGAAAACCTTCGGAAAGTATAGTTTGGTTTCTGGTTATGGAGACGGGCCTTATTTTTTAGGGCTGTGTAATCTATTTCTTATTTAACGAAGATGATGAGTACATTTACATAAAATACACGAAAAAAAGTGTCAACAAATAAGTAATTAGGTTTACTAACCAGATAGTGACCCTAAGTTGTAAAGAATCTTACATATAAACAGCGCATGTGTATTTTATTGCTTTCAAGTACATAGTAAAATTTACTGCAACCGATTGAAAAGAATTTCAGACATTCTCTCAAATGGCGAACAGCAGAAAAGTTATGAGTTGTTGAAAAATTCAATGAAAGTGATAAGAAATTTTGAAAATGTGTAAGACTAATTTTTCTTTATATTTAACATCTGTTTGGCAAAAAATCAAGTAACGCATGCTTTGGCACATAAATTAAAAAAAAAAAATAATATGAATTAGTTTTGGGCAAATATTTCTTACTAAAATTGTACCATTCCCGATACGCTGGCCTTGAACCAATTTTAAATACAGTGTCTTCCTAAATGGGACTATCTGGTTCATTCTGGCATTAGTGACCTTTCTGTTTTATTATTAAAAAAAAAACAAAAAAAAATTCTTTGGGTCGATTTTTAAATGACTTTTCCCAGTACAATTAGAACATTAATAACAATATAAAGTATAATGTAGACTTAAATATTCCGAAATTGGATTTTCTTGTTGATTCTCATACTGGTGACTTTCTTGAGTATGTTCATGAAAAAAATCGTTAGGGACATTTTTTTTTAAATTGACTTTTTAAATTGATAAAATTACGTACAACGTTTAATACATACTGTATGTAATATACATTATTTTACGTTTAAAGATAGGTTACAAAGAAAAATTGCATAGATTGATAGATTTCTTTTAATATTTTTAGACATAAACCATGAATTTCTTTTTACAATGCGCAAAATTACAGCAACGCGAACGTGTCGGAACACAACGAACATTTATAAAAGCTGTTTTCGAATTTAATGCTCTCCACTTTTATTGTTTATTGTTTCCGATATGTAAAAAATGTAAATAAATATTAAAATTAAGAATGGCTGCTGATTTATTATTTCAATGATTTCACAAAAACGTGTTTTATTGTACACAGAATTAAATTTACATTGTTTACTTCGTAACCCATCTTTACAAACAAAATAACATATGTTTAAAATATTTAAGCATATGTCATATTTAGTAATTTTCTATTTTTTCTAGAAAAAGTCAATTTAATAAAAAATGGCCTAGATTTTTGTTGTTTTTTTAATGAAAATACGCAAATCCCATTTAGGAAGACTTTTTATTTAAAGATGGTTCAATCCCAGTAAGTTGGGCTATTTTTTAATGTATTAAATATTAAATAAATATTACACACTAAACAGTTAAAGAATATTCATTTTTAATGATGATATTATATTAATATTTAATTATTGTGTTTGTTATCACATTCTTCTGAATGTTAAATCAGTAATTTTCTTCTCATTTTAACTGAATATTATTAGTTTTGACTAGTATTTGAAAAGCATTTTTAAGAACTTTTTTGGGTCACTGATTAAAAATGTGTACTTTGTATTTCAAAATTCAATATGGATTGTAAACAATAATGGATAAAAACAGGACAAATAATTTTAACATATTAATACCAACGTTTTGTATTCAATTACTATATGTCTAAACTTTTCTTAAATAATAAAAATTGATTAAATAATAAATAAGAAAGATAAGGATAATTTCCGATAAGAATAGGCGAAGTTGATTTTTTAGGATTTTGACCCCTTCGAGAGGTCATTTGGGGTCAAAAACTCTTAACAAAATTTTTGATAAGTTAATGTTTTATATACTGTTATCTTAAATAAATAATAAATAAGAAAAATGTCTTAATTTAGTATTATCGATTAAAAATCAAGAACAAAATGAATACCATGACTTAAATCTGACAATAATTATTTAGGCTTTTTTGTGGGTTGCGGATAAAGAATTTGTACTCTAAAATGCAAAATGGAATTGAAAACGAGGACATGGTGAGAATCTAATTTCATATTGTGTTCATTTTTACATTTTTTTATACTTTTGAAATTTTTAAAAAGAAAACTTATGATGTACCTTACGAACTGAATGGAATAATTTTAAATTCATTCAACATAAGGTAGAAAACAATTTCTGATTGAAGAAATGTATAAAACAACTTTACGTGGTTCACAAATCTACTATCATTTTACACTTAATCTTTCTAAAATTGGTCTGTAGTAAGGTAAACGTTATTTTGAATTTTAAAAACGAAAATCGGATTTGTTATCAACAGTTATCAGAGCAACTCATTATGTCTCTCATAAAAAATATTTCGGTACTTATACTAGGGTTATATCGGTAACAAATGGTATAATAGAAGAATTATGTAAGTTATGGTTGTATAAAACTGACTAAAATTAGATGATATTCTAAGACCCCCACTGTGATTGTCAAGGTTAAATGGTCGGAGCTACTCAATTATCATCACAAACAGTAAAAAGACATTTTTTCGAGCGTTTTAAGATGTACTGAATATCCCTCATGAAAGACTTCTTAAATGACTGCTTCTTTGGTTGTCTATATGACAAAAAGTCCTAATATAATCTGGATCAGCAAAATATTCAAACAAAGAAAGCCCTAATTAATCTACAATATTTTTCATTACAAGTATATGCATTCATTCAACGTGACTTAGAACACCTATTTGTAGATCGTTTGGTGCATTTATCCAAATTTCTATATTCACACAAAAAAAGAAAAAAACTTAATGATAAATCATTTTTTTTTATTACGAATGTTGTAGACGGAATTTTATAAAAGAATATATTAGATTTTTCTCATTAAATTCTAAGTCTATGGTGAATTTTATACACGACACAAAAATTGAAGTTATTTTTAGTATTTTAAATTTATTGATCCGCCATATTGGATCCGTTATTTTGAATTTTTCTTATTTACAGTCATCTATTTAATCACTGATCTCTGAAAACCTTCAACCATATTACAATCTTCGATCGATAATCAAGTAATTTGCAAATTAAAAAAAAACATTTGTTTAATTCAAAATTATAGAATTTCCTTCCATCTGAATATTTTTTCAAGCATTTTGTCAATAAATACTGATTTGAGTTTCTAGCCTCATAAAAAGTATCCAACTTCTTTCTCATGGGCGCACAAACATTTAGATTTTTATACCAATGATTTGTCTCCAAGTAAATTTCAAGAAAAAATCTCAAATTTGTCTCACCTATTAATAAAAAACATTGACAATGTGCTCAACTGCAGAAAACTTTGACAATTATCTTGGTAAACTTTTTTATGAATGTACTTTAAGTACGTTTTTGAACGCAAACGTGCTATTGGCTATTGTTATGGCCAAAAATCAAGATTTGCACGTAATGTTTCTAGCGTGCAAGACTGCTCTTTCGGATTCTGCTAAAAGAATTGGTCTAAAGGCCGTTCCAAACAGGCTTGTTCCAGCTGTTTTTTTTTCTAAAAAATGTTTAAAGCTATAATATGGTACTTGACAATTTTCAAAATGGTGACTTGTAAATGGCGCTGAAAGAGCAGCTTCTGTATACACTGAGGGAAATGATCTACTAATAGTTAATATAAGCTAATTTCAAGGCTCTTATTTTAATTGTAAAGTTATAACCGTAACTGTAAAGTAAAAACAACAGGTAACTTTGAGGTGAAAATTCCAGCACTGTCCTGCATGTCAGCAATGTTATTGTATTTCAACTCGTATATTTTAACATTCAATGAGCGTTTTAATAAATCTTACATTAAATTCCGTCGTTTGAATTTCGAATGTCAACAATGCGTCGAAAAATTCGCAGAAAATCGAATGACTGCGCGTGTATACGTTTGTTTACATCTTGTTCGGCGAAACTTTAAGCGCATAAACATTACATGTAACGTAATGACGCAACAGCATCAAAATTCCTACAATCTAGTTTCGATTATCGTCGTCAGGTGCGTCGCGATACTCGTAGGTTTGTTGTGATTCATTGCGATTTCTTAGAAATGAGTTCCCAGTAAACACAAAATGAAAAGGCCACATATAGTTGCCTTATAGTTAGCTAATGTCCAACTTATAGGCAACTATAAGTGAAAAGGCAACGTTAAGTCGACTTTTAACTTATAGTT
The DNA here is from genome assembly GCA_030407085.1 of Trichopria drosophilae. Lineage (NCBI taxonomy): Eukaryota > Metazoa > Arthropoda > Insecta > Hymenoptera > Diapriidae > Trichopria > Trichopria drosophilae. The sequence goes on along the minus strand of CM059585.1, from coordinate 114,006,117 downwards.
GCCTATAAGTTGGACATTAGCTAACTATAAGGCAACTATATGTGGCCTTTTCATTTTGTGTTTACTGGGTTGTTATTCCCTCAAAAGCAGATGAAATGACAAGCTAAACTTTACCCCTACCAACGTCTTGCTCAGAATTTGGAATTCATTGTGCCGACGATCAGTTACGAGATCGCGCGATCGAAACGGTTGTTGTACGGCAGGCTTGTACCACGGGTGTAAATAAAGGTGATTGAGAAGTGTGGAAATTGTGCATTATTTATGGAATTGTTTTAGTTAATAATATATTTAATAATTATAAATTAATAGGATCGACCATCAACTGAACTGGGTGATCGTCGCGCACGTGTTTCGGGAAAACGTCAATTCCTTCGCGTTCGCGAGTACGAAACTCCTATTGTTAAAATATTAATTTAGAAGGAGTTTTTGAGATTTTACAAACACAACAACAAAACATTGAAACAATACCACTTTATCATGATAAAAACATTTATCATTATATTACATATCAATATTTTCACATATCTGGAATTTTCGTGTAATAAATTCCTATTCTGGAATAGTAAAAAAGTTATTATTCAATTATGAAACTTTGCTATTCTGCAAATCCCTATCGGAAAATAGTCATTTTTTCTATTTTTTAAAGATACACGTAGAAAAATTTCTTTGCAAATTTTACTATTCTACATGGTTATTAGAGGACAGACTTGCATCAGGCGAAAATGTTTTATTCTAACATTTGTGCAATTTTTACCACAACATTCTATATATAATAACAAAAATTGTAGTAATTTTTAGCAAAACGAATAGGAACTGTTCTCATTATATATATAAAATTTCTCTTGGTGTATTGAAGCTGAAACATTTTGAACCCGACATTTCGTATTTGAATTAAAAAAATAAATGAAAGCCTTTTTGTTTCAAGGTGCAAATTACAGATTTACGAAAATAGTATGTATGTATTAAAAATTCAGGATTTATTACACAAATATAAGATGTATCTTTTTTGGACCGAGTTTGGTACCCATCCTTTCAGCAGAATCTGAAAGAAAAGACTTTTGCACGTAAGAAACACTGTGCAGATTTTGTTTCTTGGCCATAACATTATCCAATAAAACGCGAAATTTTGCGTTTAAACATTGTCTTCATAAGATATGTCTCGTCGATAATGATTGTGTATAAAGTAATGATTTCCTTCTCGAAATTTCTTCTTTTGGACGTTAATGGAAATAGAACCTGTCTAGCAAGGAAGGTTACTTTATTAGCCAAATCTGGTTTTTAGTTCTCGCTGTTCCAGTTGTGGACAGGTTGCACTTTGCTCTTCCAACCATACATTTCAATATTAACTCATGAATCTGAGAGGGTAGAATTAAGAGGTTTTTTTTTACACCCAACAGACCGGCATTTGATTAGTGTAAGTACATAAGACATTTAAAATCGGTTTAGTTTTATGGGAATTTGAACTATTTTTGCTACGTCTTAACTACAAGACAACTTTAACTTACTTAAGAAATAATTTTTGTGAGATGTATGTGTGATTGGTTTAAGATTCCTCTACTTTTAAAAAATAAACTCATCGGTCAAAATTTTAAATGTCTACTGGTAGGTACACGTGACTACGTTGTGATTTCTCTGGAGGTCGTTTCCAGCGTCTCCGATTAAATCCCCCTTATCAAAAAAGCAAAGGATAAAATTATGTTTAAACTACATTCTTCCGCAATATTACGCATTTGACAAGGCCTTTATAGTAGGTGGACTGAAATTTGCTAACAGAATACAAAAAGTCCCATGAGTAATTTGTTTTGCGTTAGCATTTGGAATCGTTTGATTGTAAACGTTGTAAACGTGACGTTTTATTGGACATTTAATCGAGCTCGTAAAAGCCCAATTACTCCCGCGGACATTGAATTAAAAATCTACATACGGATTATTTACAGTTGCGTAAAAAATTACAAAGTAAAAATCTCGCTATGGTATATAATGATATTTAGTTTTCCTGATTTCGTAAATTAAATGTTTACACAAATGTCAGTGATCTCGACAAATCTACTTTTTTTTATACGTAACATCACTAAAATTATACAATTAAAGATATAATGTAACTTATCTGTATTAAAATTACCTTTAGTGCAGGGATAAAAAATAAATAGTTTATTTAATTACGTCTAAAATGGCTAATAGAAAAAAGTAAATTGCATTAGTCTGTTGACGTTGACGTACTGAGTAATCCAACTATTTTAAATTAATTAAACCATCGAATGTAATAATAAAATGTATTTAGTAAAATCTTTCAGAGGCAGTGATTAAATACTTTTAAGTGTCCGATTTATTGTGGTGAAACTAAGCAAATGTGGTAGATACATACTGGAATTTTGCTATTAGAAAAAATCCTAATTTAAATCAGTATTATTATTATTTATTTACATATAATTCATATCAAAACTAATGGCGATTTTGTTTTAAATTTAAATATTTAGTGACAACTTTTCACAGATAAAATCTATCGATTTTTACCGTTTATCTTGCGTCTATCCGAACCATGTCCCGCTGGAAATTATCACGATTTTACCAGACAACGGCCATATCAGTTTGAAAGCACCAGTTCTCGTCAAGAATAGATTGTCATATACTAAAAATCTGCCGCAACCATTTCTATTACGCATCTAACATCAGAGAAAACAGTTTGATATTCAGTGCTCTGTATCCGAATGCAATGTACCATAAACACACTCTAACGACAGGATTCATACCACCCGAAACATTTATATACTTAGATCAAGAAAATTACCTACAGGATGATAACAATATTCCAATCATTTACCATGTAAATCGCCGAATAACAAATAAGCGTATTATGTACGATCAAAATCTAAACGGATTATTATACAACACTGTATGGAGATTTAATAGAGACCTTCCTCGCAAAGATTATAAAGATAAACATAGAGACAATACTAAAAAATACTGGTGGCTTTCCAAAAACACAAATTAATATATCGAAATGTAAAAATGTAATACGCAATCAAAATATGCATCTCCAAAATTTAGGTTTAGATGTAGGTTTAAGTTGTACATATGTAAATAATCCTGTATTCATATCCGCCATCCATCCTTCACTCCTTTCCCACTCCCTAATTATCTAAAAAGAGAAAAGAGATTCATTTTCCAGTTTTCGACCCGTTTTCTTCTGGATAAGAAATAAAATAATACAGTAAAATTAAATTATGTTAAGGAAATATAGAAGCTAAAATACTCGGAATAAAACTATGTAGCGTGTACCTCGCGCCATTAGTTATTACTATTAATATTAATATAAGTCAACCGTCGTTTATTGCGGTTATTATTGTAAGATTATATGTATTATGGGTAACAATAAACAATAAAAAAAAAAAAAAAAAAGCACCAGTTCTCGTCTGATCACTGAAGTTAAGCAAAGTTGAGCGCGGTCAGTACTTGGATGGGTGACCGCTTGGGAACACCGCGTGCTGTTGTCTTTTTTTATTTTTTATTTTTAATAATACATTTTAATACCTTAATTAAATAAACAATTCAGTTTTTTACGGTAATACAGTTCTCTTACTAATTGTTAAAAGGTAAACAAAAAAAATATGACGTAACGGACATCAGTTCATCTCTAGCGCAATAAATCATCCGGGACTTTTGTAATTTTTAATATTTATATTTTATTTATGGATTATAAAATATCTGCCACCATTTCACACACTATATAATAAATAAATTATTAGGTACAACTATTATATTATGTCAACAACAAATACATAACCCAGAAAGTCAATTTGGATTTCGATAAAAGCATTCCACCATTCACGCAATCCACAAATTAATATCTGATAATTCGGTATAAACGGTCACTATAGAACCAAAACAAATACAAATAGAAACATAATTACAATCAAATAAATAATTAGGACTATATTTAATAAATACAAATAAAAACACAATTTATTTATTTACTTATTTATTTATTTATATACGGGCATTTCTGCCCTTTAAACATACAAACAAGTATACAATTATACCTCTTTACGCCAAAAAAGAAGATTTACAATAAAACGACATATACCTATACTAGTAACATAGCGTTGACTGAAGCTTAATTAGTTTTCACATTCATTCATAATATCTAAATAAGTTATCCGCTGATAATATTTTGAATCTCGCATATGAACTAACTTCGCGAACATTATTGTTTAATGCATTCCACGCTCGCTTAAGTCGTGGAACCGGAGAAAAGAATAGGTAGTTACTTTTGAGAGTAGATTCTAAGATGGTACGAGGATTACGAATAGAGTATGGATTGGTTCTGTATGGAAATAATGTAGATAAATTGGTATCCGATAAAGATGTTAAAATACGATACACAATCAATACATCATGATAGGAATGTAAACTGAGTGGCAATGGCATTATAGCTGTGGTCGAGATGCGACATAGGATGACCTGATTTAAAAGTAAGGAACCTGAGGGACTTTCGAAGTACCCCCTCTAGCATATTAATGTCTAATTGGGTATATGGAGACCAGATCGGAGACGCATAAGTTAAATGCGGTAATACTAGTGAGCGCGTCAGATACGAGATAGCTGGATACTTACACCATGCGAGATAGTATGAGGGTCTTTAAGTCCGAAGTTGTCCTCCGTATAAACCCCAGCATCCTAAGCTCTTTTGTACGGCAATAAGCTAAATTTACAAATAAATAAATAATTAAGACTATATTTCGGCCTCTTAGTCTGGGCCCTCTTCAGAAAGTCAAAAATCAATTAAAAATTAGGAGGAAAACATATATTAAAAGATAATATTTTAATATCTGATACTTGTTGGGAGCTAAATGGAAATAAACGTGTAGGAGCATGTCTCATAGACCTTGAAAAGGCATTTGATACAGTGTGGATTGAAGCATTAATTTATAAAATGATTAAAAAACAATTCCCTCGTTATCTAATAAAAATAATATGAAACATGATCACGAATTAATCGTTTATTACAACAGACGGGCTTAATATTTCTAACAAAGAATTCAAAATATCAAATGGTCTACAACAAGGCACCGTAAATTCACCAATTCTTTTCAATATTTTTAATAGAGAAATTAAGATCTGTTGAAAGAAAGTGTATTAGAGCCTGTTTAGGTATCTCCAGAAGATAGAAGAATAGAAGCAATAAAAAAATATACCTCATCGCAAATATTCAACGGATTGACTGCCACATTGTAAAAATTTCTAGAAACCTATTTTGCGTACGCAATAAAACAGCTTAATTTCAGCGCACTATGTACGAATATATTGTACCACAGTCATACATTGATTACAGGTTATATTTCACCTGAAGCGTTTCTGTATTTAGATCAATATAATTATTTGAAATTCATATAACTGTGATCAAGTCTATCGTACGAAGTTTTAAATAATTTATTTAGTTTTGCTCCTCAAGTACATAAATTGATATTTATAGAAGTTAAGTAAATTGTCGATTACCCTCTGGCATATATATGTACTTATACGATGAGAGAATTCAGACGAAAAAGGTGGGCACAGCAAGACTACTTATACGAAATACTGTGCTTCTTAATTCGTGAATTTCGACGCCACCTGGCGTTCTTCGGAAAAACCCCATTTAAATGTGGGGTGCTGATCGATGCGAAATTTCGCGAGCGTGCTGACGTAACAATATAATAGCATATTTTCTGTTCTCGAAATGATATACTAAAATTTTGATTTTCTCTCGATGTCGGTTGGTGGGTCATAGTGCCGCCATAATCACAATTCGAACTATTCCGTAATGCAATATTCTATTAACCCTAATCGACCCAGGCGTACAGATTTCTAACGTTGACTTTGATTGTTCACTGTATTCACAAAAAGTAATATTCGGTTATGCAAATGGTCATATCTTATGTTTTCGAGGTTGCTCTATCGATTGGCGCTGGGAAATTTTGAAGAAAATGACACCTAACCCCTAATTTTCAAAGAAATGAGAAAAAAATACTGATTTTTCGTGACTTTTTTTGTCTTTTTCTACAATTTTCGGTGGGAGAAAAATTTTCTATCCCTACAAAACATGTCAGAAAAGTGTTCCTGATACGTAAGGAATAATATCATGCCTAGGAAATTTTTTTTTTCAAAATGGTGGTTTCAAAATGGCTAATGACGGAATCATTTTCTGTCGATTTATCAATTTCGATATTTACAATACTTTTTTAATGTTTCCAAGGTCAGAATATCATTCTAATATATTTTCGGGGTAGCTGAATACGATCTGGAATACGAAAAATAAAAAAAAAAATACATAAAGTACGGAAAATACAATAAAAATACATAAAATACGAAAAATACAAAAAAAATAAGATTCTCAATGTTAACCTACCTCCACGCGGTGAAAATCGGGCAACATTCAGTGAAGAACGGCGAAAAGGTAACACCCAACAAATAATAATATATCCAATATTCCGAGATTAGCAATTCTATCGTCAGGACCATGATCAACGACCCAAAAAGGGCCGCATATAAGCAATTTTTCCAATAATTTTTAATAATTGACTCCAATAATTTTGGTGTGTAAAATCACTTAAATCAAGTTGTTCCTCCGCACTTGATCCGCGATTTCGAATTTCACATTTTAGACAAGTTTTTTCGTTGTATAAATGAATTGGTTTGTAACGAGTATAATAGCAACATTGATATTTTTTTTTCATATTCATGATCTACGTTAATTGGTTTAAATAACTAAAATAAGATAGTTCATTGCATTACCTCAGTATTATAGTCATTTTACTATTTCATGATACATACAATAAACGTTTTGTTAAAATTAATTATTATTACTTATTATCCATTCGGAAAATAGGACTCGAAACAATACCATGGAAAAAATAGCATTGTGTACAAAATTAAATAAAAAAAATAATAATTTTAAAAAATGTTTAGCAGATATAAATGTATTATTAAAAATAAAAAATAAAAAAAAAGACAACAGCACGCGGTGTTCCCAAGCGGTCACCCATCCAAGTACTGACCGCGCTCAACTTTGCTTAACTTCAGTGATCAGACGAGAACTGGTGCTTTCAAACTGATATGGCCGTTGTCTGGTAAAATCGTGATAATTTTAAGCGGGACATGGTTCTGATAGACGCAAGATAAACGGTAAAAATCGAGAGATTTTATCTGTGAAAAGTTATCACTAAATATTTAAAGTAAACAAAAATTCGCCAATTAGTCTTGATATGAATTATATGTATGGGAATTAGGGGCAAAGTGAGATGGTTTTGTAAAAACTCATATACAAAAAATATGGAGCATAAGAATGGTTAGGTGTGATTTAGAAACCCTTATTTAGGTCCTCAACTAACTTATTATGAAACGCATTTAAAAAAAAGTATCTGTTTAATACTCCAAATTTCAATTTTAGGAAAAAACTTTTTTTTGAGAAATCTGAAAATCCAGGGGCAAAGTGGGACGGGTTGTGAAATTACTTGTGGAAAGGTTTGACAGAGAGAGAGAGAGAGAGAGAGAAAGAGTGAGAGAAAGGGAGAGATAAAGAGAGAGAGAGAGAGAGAGGGGGGGGGAGAGAAAGAGAGTTCTTACTTATCTCTGTGAACCTAAATCAAAACGGAACACATCCCACCTTGCCCCAAAATAGAATTTTTTTAAACACGTCGTAAAAAAACATCAACCCCAAACGAAACAAATAAAAAACGAAAATAGAGTGTAAGAGAAGAGTATTAAGTCATCCAATTCAGATTTTAATTGCGCTTAATTTATTGATACTTACTAATCGATTGAAAATATGTCTGAATTTACAAATTGACTTCGACTACCTAGGTCATGTTCGAACGGTTGGTAAATTACTTAATGGAAACTGAAAATGTTTCAAAAATTGTATCACGATAACTCTTTTGTAAATAAACAATGCAAACAAACACATAGGAAATGTTCTAATACAGCGAAACGCCAAAATCCCACTTTGCCCCGTATTCCACTTTGTCCCTACTTCCCCTGCATAAGTAATAATAATAACGATTTAAATTAAGCAAAATTCCATGTTGTACCTACCACATTATATATATAAAGTCGTTATATATTATTTACTATTATTTAATGTCTACCTACCATTTAGCAGTATAATTTATTCCCTTTGAAGAGTTTTTCGTTTATTGAAAATTTATCGCTATATATTTGCAGTATTTTTCATATCATATTCACCTTGGAATTTAAACATAGCTAAAAGAGAACTATCGTAGCTTTCCTTGTGTATATTAGGAAACTTTTTTTCCATTTCCTACATAGAAGGGTGTAAAATATGTTTTGACAGTGTTTTTTTTCTTATTTTACTGAACGTTTCTCATGCCTTTATATGTACTTATATTATTTCTGTAGTAGTCTGTACATGTTTCTGACTTGTACATGGAAAAATGCAATACTTTAGTAAAATAAATAGTTTTTATTATACAGTTTTTGTTATCATTGATTTAAAATTGATGTCATTGATGTTTATTTTTGAACGAAATAAATTTTATTCTAACTACTCATGAACAAAAAAATAGAAAAAGAGACTTTTTTAATGGCTTAAAACTACATTATGTATACATAGATTTTCTTCAGCAATACACAATTTTCTTACCAAAGTTCGGACACAATAACTTGCCGTTTTCTATTTTTGCATCGATCTGTAGTGTATTTCACATTTTGATTTCGGTTATAAAATGTTCATTTCTTACTTATTTTTGTCCATAACGCTTTAATTACTGAACAGTTAAAAAAACTCGAGGATGTATTCTTTAAGGACTTAATTACTTTAATTTTGTATTTTATGCTATTTAATTCGAAGTTTTTTACCTCAAATATGACGTATAATGTAAAACTATTCCAGGAAAATAAGTGGGAGCAAACTCGCGTTTCATTCGGCGGTCAACTTCGCACTGGTCGGCAAACACCTATTTACTTTCTGGTTGCACCGTGTACTATTTATTCGAATATTTTTTCTAAACAAAATTTTCCTCGAAAACCTATTGTTTTTAGTTTGGTGGATCAAAATACACAAAACAATTCTGATATTACATGTATAGAAATGTTTGTTTATTTTGCAATAATGTTTACATATCGTTGAAAACTGTTGGAATATATTTGTCAGTTATAAGGAACGTTAGATTTTCTGATAAATATTTTTGAACCTGCCATTAGATGTGCGGCTTGGCTCTAGTTTGGCGGAGCATTCTAAAATTTAATAACACTGCTTTTTGGAAAATAACATATTCACGAGTCGATATGAAAGTAAAAATCAATCGGATCTAAAAAAGTTAAAAATAATTTGATACAAGGAGTAGCAGCAGTGACTCCCAGAATGCTCCGTTTGTTACTACACAGCCCAATTAGGTTACACGGATTAATCGTTTTGGGTTACGTTGTGGCAACCGAAACGACCAATGATAACTGGTAGGTTTTCTTTCTCAGTTAGCAAAGAAAGGTCGCCATAATGCGTCACGGCAATAAATTTCCTTCGGGCACTGCCGTAAAGTTCTCTAAGTTTCGCTTTAATTTCATGCCATTCTTCGTTGGGGATAAATCTGGACGATTATGATCTTTTTGAGCGACGTCAAATCAGAAGTTTGTCCGTTTTGTGACACGATGGTAATAATACAAGCTGTTAAAATGAAACTGATGCCGGACAAGCGTTTTAGATGTTTTTAGCACAAATGGGATTTGGATATTTACACCGCACATAAAGTGTCGTGTTAAGATAATTTGTAGGCTTGATTTTTTAGAAGAATAATTGAAAAAATTTTTTTCTTGGTATGAATCATTATTTTACGATGCTTGCGGATTATTGATTCTTTAAATTTCTTATTAACCTTAAGGGTGTAAAATAGTCCAAATGAATGTTATGAGCATCGACATTCAAGAATTTCTTGTCAAATCTTCCATGGTTCCTTCCATCTAGAATGTCATAACATAGTAAACTTATTGTTCGTATTTTTTAAGGTCTCATAAATCGTAGGAATCGAGCATATTTTGGGGTTGTACATGTCTATTTTGGTTATTTTTCAGGAACGCTTCAGCAATTTTCAACAACTTAGACACCATCCTAACCGTTCTGATGTCATTGACTTCAAACAATTTAGGTATTTTGTACGCAAAAATATAATTACAAGTACAGAACTTGGTTCCATTATTGTTTTGCTGAAGGATAACAATTTTTGCTCATACAGTTAAAATTTGATGATGTATCTGCACACTTTTGTCTCGTTAATGTGTAATTGAGCAACACGATGATGTTCTTGACTGCGATACGAAATCAGCCGGAAGACCAGGGGAGATCGACGTGTAGACCGATCAGCGAAATCGGGCATCGTTTCCGCGGTTTTTTCCATAGATAAAAATCCGGTTTACGAAACCTTGAGCTCTCGTTCCCAGACGATGCGTTCGTGGGAGTCCATGCACTGCTACTACACGCACACAATATGTGTATAAGGGATCCCTCGTCGACCGACTTCGGTTGTCATTAAAGAGTGAGGTACGTCTTGGCGAAAATTACCGAAGGTAACTTTGGAAGGGCCTTCGATTACGTTGGAGAACATATACCCGGCGGTTTCATGCTTATTGATATCGTGCTCGTAATTGTAAACACATAAGGCGGGATGCGCGTGAATTTATGACCGCTTCCTTTTTTCTGTCGAGTCTGGATATTGCATCGCAGGAGAGATAATCTTGCCTGATAAGGGAATCGAAGTAGACGATTCCTTTCCACTCGCTTATGAATCTGCACGTTCAATCGAAGTTCTTTTTCTTTATTTGCCACCTGATCGACGAAGCCGATATATTGGGCATGCCCAAGCCAACGAAGACAAATGTATGAGAGGATTTTGTTTGGTACCAATTGTAACAATGACGAGATTTTGTTTTTATGTAGATATTCAAGAAGAAATTGCGAAGACCATTTATACATTTTAGATCCCTTGTTGGGCTCTAAGCAAAGTTCTTGAACATCAGGATCTGATCAGAAATTTAACCTTTGATCTGATTAGGGTTTAAACCAGCTTCCTGATATTAGAGGCTGGTAAGGTTTCTTTTATAGACAATTTTAATTGTTGACAATTGATGCAAACAAATTATAACGAACAATTTATTGGATCTACCATTTGTGAAAAAGTATTTTAAAAACTTAGGAATTTTGAGATTGGTATTTATTGGTATTTAAATAATTATTGAGCATTGATTTTTAATTACTTAAACTAAACTACTTTTACTACTTTTTTTAAAACACTTCGTAAGAAATGACTTATTTACTAAAAATCGGATTTTCATTTTACCATCCTTCTCAAATATGTACCGACAAAACGAAGAAAGTCCAGTTTAATAAAAAATATAATTTAGGGAAAGATAAAATTTTAATATAATAGAAATGTACACTGAGAGAAATTTTATACTTATAGTTAATGTAAGCTAATTTCAAGGCTCTTACATTAACTGTAAAGTCAGGACAGTATAACTAAAGTAAAAAACGAAAGGTAAGTTTGAGATGAAAATACCAGCACTTTCTTGCATGTCAGCAATGTTATTGTATATTAACTCGTATATTTTAACATTCAATGAGCGATTGTTACCTGTTAACAAATCTAACATTAAATTCTTTGAACTGCACATGTCAACAATGTATCGAAAAATTCGCTGAAAATCGAATGACTGCGAGTGTGTGGTTGTTTATGTCTCTTTCGGTGAAACTACATGTCACGTAATGACATCAGCATTAATATTTAAAATGCTTATATTAACTATATATTAGTATAACAAATTTAACCGAATCTAAGATTACGATAGCTTTTACACTGGTTCACAATTATCAAAAGCAATCTTTCAAGTTTATGTTGCTCTTGTATTCATAGAATTTGTCGATACATGTATATCGCGCATGTAAAGAGCCTGCACCTTTGTTGGTGAAGGTGACCCATAGCATAAACACTAAACGGTGCGTAAAATCAAATTTTACGCATAGTATATCGAAAAAAATATTGTTCGACGCATGTGCGAAAATAGTAGTTTTCGATACAAGTGCGTATGCGTAAAGAACTTTTCACATACACGCGTGTGCCGAAATATTGTTTATGTACGTCTTTTCGGTGCGTAAAGTAAACTTGTGCGTAAAGTAAACATTGCGCACTCGATTATACTTTACGCACGAAAAAGCCGTACGTAAACAATATTTCGGCACACGTGTGTGTGTGTAATGTTCTTTACGCATACGCCCTTGTATCGAAAACTACTATTTTGATACAGTGTGCGTAAAGTGCGGCTGTACGCATTTTTGACATTTTTTAGGTGCACTTTACGCACACTTGCATCAAAAAATACGGAGACAAGTTTACGGTCAGAATATAGTATGTACGTCAAATGTCACTTTTCGCATTCTAGTAAAATATAGTATTTTTCGATACAAGTGCGTAACCGTAAAGAATTTTACACATGGACATGTGTGTTGAAATATTGTTTATGTACGTCTTTTCGGTGCGTAAAGTAAACTTGTGCGTAAAGTAAACATTACGCACTCGATTATACTTTACGCACGAAAAAGCCGTGTAAACAATATTTCGGCGCACGTGTGTGTGTGTAAAGTTCTTTAAGCATACGCCCTTGTATCGAAAACTACTATTATGTACGTCTTTTCGGTGCGTAAAGTAAACTTGTGCGTAAAGTAAACATTACGCACTCGATTATACTTTATGTACGAAAAAGCCGTACGTAAAAGTATTTTACCAACCGCCTAAACTAAACTTCACAAATATTATGACAATGGATTTCGCACACAACGTTAAAAAACAACTATTTTCCAGATAAAAAAATTTTTGTGGTTTTGTTGAAAACTATTTTTTCAGAATAGTTAAAAATGTATTATTTTCTAAAACTTGTGAGCTACAAAGTAGCATGCTTTGAAGATTTTGTATGGCAAATCATATTTTTCGCATCGACGCAGATGTCAAGAAAAAAAAAGTGCGACGTGGGTCGACCGTAGGTTGCAGGGAACTTTTGTCGAGTTGAGCGTACACGGGCGTGGGACAGGACGAGCAACGGAGGCTGCGTGCTCTGCTGGGGGCGGCTCACTTATCTCTTGCCCCCTGTCCCCTTATGCTCCCTCTCTCTCTACCTCTCACGCTTTCTCCTCTCCCTCTCGATTTTTTCTTTTTCTTTTCTTTTGGTTTAATTCATGGAGGCACTTCACGTTCTCCTTCCTCGGCTGTCTCGCTCCTTCAACCAGGAGGGCCCCCTTCTGGGGAACCTCGTCTTCGTTCCTCCCGCGGGTCGACTCCTCGGTCGCGGGTATATTGCCTCCGAGAAACGCACGACTGTTGTCGAGGCCGAACACATGTGCCTTCTCGGGGCATGGGCAACAGGTGGGTATGCACGCACTTATACAGAAATAATACATACCCGTTCAAGTCGAAACGATTTTCGACTTCCAGTGATCGATTAATTTTTGCATCGACTCCGGGGCATCCGTCGTAACGGTCCACACGGTATTTTCGTTCAATTTTTGACGCGCATTCCGTTTGCGGCAAATTGCGTATAGTTATTTGCGCGATTCGAAGCAGCGTACTTTGAAGGCATCGAAATTAAAAGCTTACTAACTGCAAAATCGAAAATAACGGCATCTTTCGAGAATAAACGGAAGGCTTGGAAACGTGAAGTTCTGGTTTGAGAAACTCGTGTATTATTTATGGATGAAATAACTTGAAATGAATTGCATTGAGTTGATTGAATTTTAGTGAACATTTTCAGCTTTTCCTACGATATATGAACGCTGTTTGAGCGTTAGGCCCACAGATACAGAGCTTCAAATAAGAAAAAGGGACTGACATTTTTACATTTGGGTGAGGTTTATAAATTATGTGAATAACCACATTATACACACTTTGTTTTTATTGTCATAAAAAATGTATTTATGATGTATTTTAACTTCTGTTTACTATTTTAGTGAGAGTCGCTGTTGGGGCATCAAGATGACACTGCATTTTTAGAAAAATATGAATTTAACTAGCCAATCAGTCCAGTCACGTGCACTAACATAGCCTCATTAGTAGGTAATAGATTAATTTCCCTCTGTTGTTAATCAGAGTACTCTGTTGTGGATCAACAATCGGATTTTGTCTGAGGTCAAATTGCTGTATTTGTTAAAAGGTTAACATTCGAAGATCATGAATACCCATTACTTTGACCCAGACCATAGGTCTAGACGAAGTATTGAATACGGTCACCTCCCGCCAAATAAATACCCTATAGTTTTTCTTCAAATGTAGACGTTTCAGACCAAAAATGAGGTGGTGAGGGGGGTTGACACTGAAACAAGTGAAACGATATTTTTTAATACGACAGGCGTAGGACTCGATAATTCGAGCCTGAAGGTTTGGCCCTAGTATCGGGCTTCGCACCCGGAGTATTAAAAATGTTACACAATGTTCACATATGCTAAGGTTTGAAGTTTTGAAAATATACATTTTCACTTTTTACACATTTAAGGAACCCTTCTTTCCTATCTAAGTTACATACGGATTGTTCTCATAAGCGCCACGCTTTCTTCCAGTTTTTGGTTATGTTCCGTTGTTTTACTTAAAAAAGTCAAAATTGTAGATACCCAGTTGGTAGGCACCCGGGTCGAAGGTTCTATTTTATAATATAACTGAAAGTTGTTAGTAAACGAACGGGTATTAAGGAATAGCCGATATTCCACAGGGTCGATGTGGGGTCTGAACCAACAATAAACAACCGAATGAACTTGATCTAATATGTGCAAATAAAGCTATTAGTGTATATTATTTGGCTACTTTGTTAGTCAAATGTCGAAATCAACCTATTACTGTTTGTAAAAACCTTAATAATTTAGACTTAGAGAGTTACGACCGCTATAAAAATTACTTCCTCCACGAGTTCCTGTTCAAGATCACGTAGAGTGAATTTCTTTCCAACACGTATGAGCTGAAGAAAGGGGACTTTCGGAAAACGCAGATTTCTCCGGATGACGATGGGGACGAGGCTAGTGGCCTTTGGCTCCACTCGCGATACGTCGTCTCACGCATCCTTTCCGAGTTTCTATTCAACTGAGGATCTTGAATAGGGATCCCAAGGGCGCCTACGTAATCCCGCCCGCCATTGTGGGGACGCCAACCAGTTTTCTTCGGGGGCCTTTTTCACGCTCTTTCCATCGACCTCGAGTTGAACGCGTGTGCATCGCGAGCGACCATACACGTACATCCATATACATACATATCTGGTCCGCGGACAGGACAAAATGTGCAAGGGACATGTGCCTTCGTCCTGCACGCATATACAACCATTGTGTCCGCTCCCGAGGTCTCCTACCTACGCATGCTCCCTGTAGACCCAGGAAGAAATTACTCCCCCTCTATATTACCCCTCGGGTGGCTTCGAGAATTTCCGAGTCGTTTTTTCGCATCTTTTTTTTGGAGTGAAACGGGAACAAAGTTTGAGAAGGATTACCTCGTGGAGGAAAATGGGCTTCGTGAGTAGGGTACGAGGTTCTGTTAGGAGTCGCGGGGGTAGAAATCTGGACGTTGGGATTTTAATGCCAAGAATAAATCTGATTTTATGCGAGCAGTGAATGGCGATTATTAATTGTTCGTCCGTCGCAGGGTAAGCGAGTGGAATGTAAGCTTTCCAAATGCGATGATGGATTAAACGGGATGGTCCTATACGGCTGAAATAATGAAGAAGCGAAGTTTTAAGAAAACGTGCATGTTAGAGATATTCTTTGACAAGGGGTGATGGATCACGAATGGAAAGCTGTGTTATTTGAAGGACATACACAAATAATTGAAATTATAAGAAAAATTTTGATAATAATTGTAATTCGTTTCCGGGAAGGAGAAACAGCGATATAATGACAAGTAGTAAGTCGAATTCAGAAAGAAATTGGAACAAATTGTTTTGACTGATGATATGTTTTGTCTACATTGTATAAAATATCTCATTTAATTAGTTAATCACAGTTAATTACCCCTGAAGAGGGATCCGAGACGAAATATAACAAGAAAGTTTAACATCATTTGTAGGGCATAAGCCAAAAAATACCAAACAATACTAAACTTTTACTTATTGCTCTAAATTTGAAACAGTACAATTTTACTACTAATATATGGGTTGGTAATATGGATCCTTTATGTTCAAAATTGAAACCCCGTTTCAGTGACTATCGTGAATTGAATTACGACAGCGACTAGGGGCAGCAGGAGTAACTTCAATGCATGGAGTTTTTACTTATACAGTGGTCCCCGTCCTAACGCATATTCCCTTCCAAACGCATATGTCTGTTTGTAACATCATTAAATACGATAAATTTTATTCCGACTAAGTATTTAAGAAAAACTATATTAATCTCAAGTAATGATTGAGTCTTTTATATAGCCATTAATATTTCTCTGATCGGACACTGCAGTTGTGAGGATCAGAAGTATTGTCGAGATAACTACATCCTGAGCCCGAGGATTATTTTTAAGGTTGGGAAAACTGACTATACTTTTGATATAAATAACTACACTGTTTTGTCCGCGCAGTAATATCATTATATTCATTTTATTAAAATAAGTTAGTTTAACTGGACTAATACCATAAACCCATTTTATCTTTGTTTTATTATAAATACACTAAACTGAGAGAAATTGTTTATTAATATTCAATGTAAGCTAATTTCAAAGCTCTTAGATTAACTGCAAAGTTGTAACAGTAATTTAAAAGTCAAAAAGGAAAGGTAAGTTTGAGATGAAGATACATACCAGTATTTCCCTGCAATGTTATAATATAGTAACTCGTATATTTTGACATCAAGAAGCATTCGTTAGTTAATTTGAATATAAAAAACGTCACATAATAGGAATAGTTCCACCATTCACGTATTTCTTCGAAAAACAAACGATACGATTGAGTAGAGCTTACACTATTATTTCGCGCTACATACTTCATATTCTCCATCCGTGCAATTAGTAGCAATTCGTAGTAAAAAAAAATGAACACAGGTGTCAGACATTATAATTTTGATTGAAATTCGTATGTTATAAAAGTAATAATACGTAATTTCAAGTTACATTATTACGTTGTTACAAGATGTATTGAAATCATCCAACGGGATATTTTAACATCTAATGCATAATTGAATAATGGTTTTTGATTTTGTTTTTGAAATATGCCGATGCACTTATTCATAAGAACTAAGAATTACTAACTAACAACTATTTAATAAGATTATAGTAACATAATTAGTGATGATGGCGAACAAATTATTGTTTCTCACCATTTTCTATTCAAAATATTTGGTGCATTCATAACACTCTTTTTTCTCTAAAAGTGAATAAAACTATGTAAAGATCCAAGCCTTTTTGAAGATTACTAGATGGCGGACTATTCCATAAATGAAATTGCCATCAACGAATAAAATCAAATTAATCAATTAATAGAAAAGCTGGTCTACACTAAAAAAGGGTTTGGTTGCGAGAACGAAAATCCTGAAGGATGGAGTCAAACCTTTCGGTTGCTGATCGCTCAGAAGAACCTTCTAAATGTGTTTAGGTGAACAACTCGAATGAATACGCGTAGGGTTCAATTCGGTACCTAATGGATACTCCAGTAATTGAAGTTTGGTTATGGCCACGTAAATGTTTTGTTCGGAAAGCAGAACTCTTTTTTCCTGTAATTGAAGCGTTTGGTTCCGTTTACTGCAGACTGGTCAGATTGTAGAGCTAGACAGTTTAAAACCAAATCGGTTTGATTCTCATATCCAATTGTTTAGATCCGTGAACCGAACGAGCTAGAACCAAACCGGTTCGGTTTAAAATATAATATGCTTTTTCTTGTATGTAGTCAGGACGCAAATATCGGTAAGGTGTCAACTACACATGAAAGATTTTCAGAATTTGACGAAGAGTTTTCTTCCAACTCCTTACGTGACACAACCGATGGGAAATCAAGTATCGTAACGTAACTCGACGTAATCGTGAAGGAGCAGCAATGAGGTCACGGGCAGACAATGCGGAATTCCCGAAAGCGTAAATCAGACGGTTGCACAACGCTACAAAGCCCGTGTATTCGAGGATGGGCACGTGACTCATTCATCCTTTTGAACTTTTGAATTTGATCTTCAGCCCTTTCTTTGCCATCCGATTCAAAGGATCGTCTCCTTTCGGCCCTTTCATCCTTTCTCCTCATCTCGACGATCGCCCTCACCCTTTCCCTTGATTTTTACCCGATCTCTCTTTCTTCAACCTTGAAAATATGCATAAGATACCTTGTAAGTCTTTTTCTTTCGTATCACTAACCTCTTCTCTCTTGCTCTAGCTCCGTTTTCAAATTAGCGGCCTCGCTTTTGCTCTTTATCTCACCCGGTCGTTTCCATTCGCTCCCACTCAGTCCGACGCCCTTTATTACCAGACCTTTTTTTCGTTGAATTTGAAAATGAGCGGGAGATTGCTGGTATCGTGTGTTAACGTATTCATCCCTTTAAACGTTTTTTGTATAGCTATGCCTGATGGCGATTCTTAACGTTCTTTTTAAAAGTCATTCACGACGTTTAAAAAATATTTTATTTTACTAAACCTAACCTTTTTGGTCTCTTAAAACACTCCTCCTTCATTTCTATGTGAGGTCAAAGGGGAAATAAAAATATATTCTGCAGGAAAAATATCCTGTTGTCTTTAGTTTTGTCGGAAAGTTGTAGTTTTCCGTACGAAAAGATACACGGAAAATAATTTGCTTCCGATAAACTTGGTTGTCGTTATAATCATATACCGGTTTCCTTGACAATAGTTTCTCTTTACAACTGAATCAGACTCGTTGTCATAAAGAAACATTGGGTATGTCGAACTAAAATATATCCAACGGAATCACATTGGTTTGAAAATGAAATTGATTAATTATCATATAATAGAAGTGCGAAGAACTTTCTATGTTCAAAAAGTATTGGGAATAACAATCCTAATGTCAATAACAATACTTAGAATACGAGTTTGGTTGGTACAGTTATGTTATTTCAATCAAACCCGGTTTGGTTTGAAAACTCTGGTTATTAAGAAACCGAAATGATTTGGTTATTGCAACCGAATGGTTTGATTCAGATGACTAGACTATGTTGGTACTTAGAACTGAATCGGTTTGGTTTCTCTATTTATGGAATGTATAGAACATTATCGGGATGTTTCTGATGATAAAATTTGGTTTGCATTACAGCTGTATGGGTTTGGTTCTGTTGGCAACAGTTTCTCTTTACAACTAAACCGGATTCGTTCTCATAACCAAACATTTAGTATGTCGAACCAAAATATATTCAAAGGAACCGATTTAGTTTGAGAATAAAATTGATTAAATACCATGTAATAGAAGTCCGTAGACCTTTTTGTCTTAAAATTAACAACTTGTTTTGAATAAGAAGCAGAATGCCAATAATAATATTTAGAATAGGAGTTTGGTTGGATGAGCTAGGTTGCTTCAACCGAACTGGTTTGGTTTGAAAACTCTGCTTATTAATGAACCGAAATCATTTGGTTATTGCAACCGAACCGTTTGATTCGGATAATTAAACTATTTTGCTACTTAAAATTGAAACGGTTTGGGTATTTTGAGGAAACGCGTGCGGGATTAAATCTCTCACTCGTTCAGTTATCAGAACTTTACTGCACTTGTATCATAAAGTACTATTTCATTTCAGCGTAAGGAATTCTTATCATGCGAATTGTATCCAAATATAAAAATAATATATATCTGTAGATATTATCGTAACCAGAATCCGAGGTTAGGAAATTCTAATTTTCGTGTATTTCCCGAGTCAAAATGTCATTAAATATTAGCGAGACTGTCGTATCATTAACGGCATACTTTGATTTCAATTACTACATGGAAAAATGTCGGCCGTTACAATTGGAAAGTGATTGACAGTTTACGACTTTTTCGACAGTTTCACCGACGTTGGTCACTTAAAGTTAATCACTCTCTCAAATGAATACACAATTTATCAGACAGCAATACCAACATGTAAATAAAAAGAGCCGTTTTAATTACACGTCTTGCTGCATATGGAAGTGCGGCACTCGCGACGAGGAAATAAACCATACAAAATGCAGTTACGACAATGAAAAAAGCCTACTAAAAGCGTAACGCGTACGCGGGGACGCAATTAAACGGCCAAGAAAAATATTGCCTCGTGTAAAATAACGAAAAAGGGTAAGATAATCGAAGAGGGAACCGGAAAAGTGAGAAGACGAAGAAAAGAAGGAGAGGATAAATAGAGGAAGGCGGCGGAGTAGCCGCAAGAGATAGGATCTCTCGCATAGCTCCCGTCTTGAGCGTGACTGGTAAGGCCCAAAGGCCTCGGGGCCCTTTGATAATTGCCGACTAGAGCCTATATATATTAACCCTAAGAGAAATGCTGTTTTGACGTTCAATTACCCTCCTTATTCTATCTCGTCGGGGGGCCGCTGCCCCTCCTGTATATATATATATATCAATACCAATTCGCTCGGATGGGTTCTTGGGAGGTACCGATTGCGTTCCCTTCATCAAGGTGAAGAAAGAAGTCTTTGGACCCCGAATGAATGCGAAAAAAGAACGCGAGGCCAAGTACAAAAAATCGTATTCATTCGATCGCACTTTTACTCTTGACCCTTTTTTTGGAGGGCCACGAACGTGGCGAGTGTATAGATTGTAGCAAACACTTGATAACGTTTGGGCGGTTTCGGAGAAAAATTTTGGATGGGGGCAAGTAATATCTTCGAAATTTTTGTTAAGAAAAACGTATTTTAACGTGTTTTTTTTCGATGTGAATTACATTGCGTTGTTATCGTAAGTTTTGTTCAAGAAAACCGTCAGTAAACTAATCTATAGATTTTTATTCTCCGGGATCGATATAGGTACTCGTCATCCTTACTGAGGCCAAATAATTATTTTTCTCTGTGACGCCAGTATCGGCTAAGAGCTCCCTACGCTTTACACTGTTTGCCCCTTCTACTTTCGCCCCCTCCCTCCTCGCTACAGATACGAACGATAATAGGGGGAGGGGGGGGGGATAGCAATTTATGATAAAAAATGCACAAATAATTGAATTTGAATATTTCTTTTATCAACTGTGTACCCTAAGGTTTTAATAGTCACCGAATGCGAATCTGATATAAAAATGGCGAATTTTAAAATGGCGGAGCCAATATGGCGGCTCAAACAGATGAACTGGTTTGTTTTAAGACCAGATGGACAAATCGACCTTCGAATCAACTGTTGTCAACGTAAGTGAGTATCCCTATGTTTTTAGGGTCGCTGAATACGCCTTCAAATTCAAAATTGAAAAATTCAAAATGGCAAAGCCAATATGGCGGTCCTAAATTCATAGTATAGTAGGATCTCCCTTATTGCATACTGCAGATTTTTCAAAATGGTCGCGGTCTCCCTTATTCGCTACTTCCCCTCTACCCCCACTTAGTGGTCGACGGTCGACAACGGTTCGAGATTCGCTCAGCCGCGAAAGTTAGGTTAGGAGGCAATGGAGGAGGGAAGCCGACCGAAGGGGAATATATGCAATAAGAGCTCCTAGAACCAGAGAATAAGCGATGTCTAGAGAATAAGGGAGGATTCAATAAGGAAGACCCTACTGTAGTTATCACTCACAGAGAAATAATTTGAAAAATTTACAGTAAACGTATTTTCGACATCGGTGACTATGAAAACGATGCAAAAACAAAATGATGGATTCTAAATATATGATTTTGCTTACAAAATATTTGTCCAAGTCACTCAGTTTTTTATTAAGAAATTTGTTTTATAATATTTTCGAAATAATATTTACCCATTTTTAATTTGTTCGTAAGTGTTATATTTATCAGGGAATTTTGAAATAAGTGTTCTTAAAAATGTTCAAATCTCTTTATGAATCACAGTTCCTGTAGAGTGTATATAGGACCCCCACCCTTTTTTATCGAATGAATTTTCTCGTTTGTTTATTAATTTTTATAATTTAAGTTGTATAATTTTTATTGTCATATTCATTTTAGAAGGCCGAAATACTTTGAAAAACTGTCAGCAGATGTTTGTTTGCTGGGAAGTAGTACATGGATACGCTTACCGCGTATTCAATTTTTCCCACATGTGATCGAAACGCCAAATCACTTTTATTCAATATCTTTTTAAATCGCTTATTATTTGAAAACTCAACACCACCAATATTTTCAATCAATTTGCTTGTGATTAATTTTATAATTGTAT
Organism: Trichopria drosophilae; assembly: GCA_030407085.1. Lineage (NCBI taxonomy): Eukaryota > Metazoa > Arthropoda > Insecta > Hymenoptera > Diapriidae > Trichopria > Trichopria drosophilae. The sequence continues at coordinate 113,983,863 of CM059585.1, read as the reverse complement.
ATAAACGTGAAGAATTAAACAAAATTAATTTGTCGATTATATTTGTCAAATTTGAAGAAATATTTTGAAATACAGCAAATTAAGGGTCAGTAAATTAGCCAGCTTTCCCTGCGATCAATATATGCGATATCTTAGTTCGTAAGAACCAGTTTCTAACCTTTTACGACGCATTAGATAGATCTATTCACCTGCCCAAATAATAAACTCTATCTGTCGTGGCGAAAGCTATGGTTTTAAGTGTAGGTTATTATTAATACGTATTTTACAAAATTATAACTATAATTATCTGCAATTTGTTTGCCGTCACTCAGTAACGAAAAATTGAATACGCCTTCGCTTTTAAGTACGTGTAATTAAATTAAGAGGAGCCGATAATTTACTGACGTAGAGCAAAGTGTATTGTCAAAATTCCAGATATTAAATCTGCATTTTGAAGTTTTTAAAAATAAATATACAGATTTTAACGTAGGATATTTTTCTTTATGTATAAAGTTTTATATATTTACCAAACTTGCAGAACTTTTTCTGCTTAATTAAAGTCTAATAATATTGTTTCATCACATTTCATTTTTATTTGATACGATTCATATTTTTGAATGTGAGTGTTTTTAGACTTTCAAAATGTTTGAGACAAAAGTTTTTTGCTCATAACTGTTTGGTATCTCCGAATAATTGAATAAATTAAAAGAAACATATTTTATGAAAAATTTATAAAAATTATAACAAAAATATAAAACATTAAAATACATAAATAGAAACAATAACGTGTAACACAACAAAATGGTATACATAATTAATCAGAGCAATCTGTTAAACTGTATAATGTAAATAGATGACACTATTTTACACCAAATATCCTTTTGGTCTCGACAATACTAAAAAACCGATAATCTTGTCTTGGTATTGCGTAGTATTATCTTGGTCTTCAAAATGGTTAGGGTGGGGGATACGTGATGGCTGATTTAAGATAACGAATTTAGGACTTAACTTTTCGAAATCAGGGTCCATCACATTTTAAACACATTTTTACATTTGGAATTCAAATTTAAGATTCGTAATTAGTAACCCCACGAACCATAAGATACAAATTTATACGAAAACCAAACAATTTTAACGAAATTCCTGCGCCATATAAGATCTGAGATCTCGAAGGTTCGTTGACACAAAAATATGAAACTTAGTTTTAGATTTCCGGTCCTCTATGGGTTAATAGTATATTATGCAACAAGGGCGCAACTATCGATATTCGACGAGTGCGAAGTTGGTCGCACGAGCGAAGCGAGGGTTACAATCACACTAGTCAGAGATCGATATTTTGCCCACGTTTTGCGCCCGAAGATTTCTCTGCAGGTCGCCAAATAGAGTTCTACTCCCGGAGGGTTAAAAAAGAATTTAGAGTATACACAGAGAGAAAGGAAATAGTTAATGGAACCTTTATGTAATGGTAAAACGCGTAAATCCAAAAAGTTGTTGCATTAACTATTTCCATGGTAAACGGTACAAAAAAATTGTTCCATTTACTATTTTCCGATTGTTAAATCGTTTGTACATAACCTCAAATATGAACTAACCTTACATATAGTTAATTTAATTTACAGAGGTTAAAATAGATTCTACTATTTTTTCGTGGTGCCCTTAACACTTGTTTTCTCTCTGTGTAGTTGCACAGGTGTACAAGGTAACCTAAAATAAAAATCAATCGATATCATTTCCTAAAAATTAAAAAAAGTTATACTGAATTCAGCTAGTGACTTGCAATATTTGCTAACAATAATTTTACATATTTAAAGATTACTCATATAACCCGTTCATTTTATTTCGAGGATGTAAATAATTCTGCAAACCCCACTAAGCTAAACAAGTCAACATTGTTCTTTTTGATTCAACACAAAATCAAGCTTTTATGCTACAAACTATATGTTAAATTCGCCACAGTAAGCCATCAAAGCGTAAGATTATTACCATGACAATTCCAGTAATAAAATGGAATTTCTGTCATTTCATCCCACACGTCCTATCCCACCATGGGCCTCTTAGCGAATTTATTCCTAATATCGCGTACCTCATCATTTCGAATCCCAACTAGTCATAAAAACCTGTTCGTATTTTATTGCAAGCCGTGGTATCGCCAGTTTAAAAAGTTGACATTTTTCGCAGCCTCACCTACGCATCGACTTCATTCAAAAAAATGAGCCGCGTCCTTGCCGGTTCAGTTCGGTGGACCGCATCCCGCCGGTTTCGGTTTCAGTTCTTTTTTATTTTTGTTGTTTTTTTGTTTTATTGCAGTCTCTCTCTCGAACTTGTTCGTATATACGGCCAGCAGTCTGGTTTCGATGGCCGAAACTTCTCAGAGGAAAGACGTGGCGCCGGGAAAATTGCCGCCTCTTCGTATACCTGGGGCCCAATCTGGGACCGAGTCTGCGATTCGGATGCGAATCGAATTTCAAGATTTACGAGAGCTCCGAAGGGGGTTACACTCGACGATTATCCTTTTAGTTAATTTCGCTTTTGTTCTTCCCATTGTTTTCCTCGACCTTTTCATCGCTCCAGGGATGAGCGAGGGTGTACGGCTTTCAGTTCTTCTTCGGTAAATATAATTGATCTTGTCGAAAAAGGGATTATTCTTCTACACATTTTGTCGGCTTTGAAGCTACAGAGTTGAAGTGAACATCGAAAAAAACGAGGTCGGTTTATGACGTACACGTGGTCGATTTATTTCGGCAAGGTTTCGGCTGGAGATCAGAAGGATCGTCTAAAATCGTTACTGATATGGGTAAATATTGTCAGGAATATCTGACCAATTAATAGGCTGAAAGTAATCATATAAATTTATTGAATATGCTGCAAAATATATAAATAAAATTTACTGGATATGTAGGTATTGGATTTCAACTGATAATGCTTGGATAATCATCATGAATATTTATTAAATATATATTAAAATTAAGAATCATTTTTAAAAGGAGGAATTTTACCATAAGCCTTTCAAGTTTTAAAAAATCAAAAAGAAATGTCAAAGAAAGTAGTACAAAATAATTTCGATAATCGAGTTTTTTAATTCAGAAGAGAAACAAACAATCAACTAATGGTAGCAGAAAAAAATCATAAACGAATAATTTAAAAAATTAAAAAAAAAAAAACAATATGTATTTACACTGAGAGAAGTTTAAGATGTAGCGAAAAATGTTAGAGACAACGGTGTTGTTCCATAGTTCTAACAATGTCTGTTTTTTAATCTGGTTTGATTTCAGAAAAGCTGGATATATTCATAATTTCGAATCAGATAGACATAACGCAGACATGCGTGTTGGACATCATGGTCTCATCCACTTGTTCTGCGAGAAACAGGACCCGAAGACAGAAATACATTAAAATAAATGCTGAAATACTAATGCTTCACAAAGAACAATTTTTGTGTCTCTGCTTTTCTTACGGGTTGAAGGACTGAAAATTACGCACTTCATTTTGATTTATAGAAATTAACAAAATGTCAGAAAAATGCCATTAATAATAAAAAGATGATTATTTGTATTGACTTAGTTTCTATTTATATTTACGAATGTCGCAAAATAATATTAGACCTACTTTTTGCCGAAATTGAAGGTCAAGGGGGTCAAACATCGTGTCTTTGGACATTTTTGTCTGTTTTTCTCAAAAAGTAGCCAAGGCGATAACGAGTTTGAATTGATTCGACTTTCAACAAGTTTTTCGGACATATTGGATCTGTCATTTTACATTTATTGATTTTTTGCGTCATATGTTATAGTACAGCTATTAAAAATGTCCTAAAATACAATGTTTGACCCCTTTGACCTTCAATTTGGTCAAAAACGAGATCGACATTTGTGCTAAAGCTGTAGAGTTGTATTAACGAACAAAAAGTTGGAAAAAAATTCCACGTTATTTATGTAGACTTTTTAGATTCTTTAAATAGTATTTTTCGATACGAGGTCGTAAAACTGGATTTTCCGGCCCGAATGCGATACCAGCATACGAGGACCAGCGAAGCCGGCCATGTGTCGAACATTATTATTCGGAAAGCTGTAAAAATTCGATTTCGCGAACTGCATTTAGTCCGTATAGGTTATGTTTTTTACAGCACCGATTCATGTTTCACGTGATCCATTGTACGGGCTAAAATGTTCTATTTCTACGTCGTACTTCTTTAAAAATTTAATATTTAAGAATAGGAAACAGAAGATGTCATCCACCATGCTGCTGATTATGCGCTTTTGAACAAATAGTGTTTGTATTGATTTTCTACTTTCTTATCGTGACATTGATATTACCAATGGAAACATTTTAAAAACTCAATCGAAAGGACTTTTAAAAAGTTAGTAGATATAATTATTGTAATAACTTAAAACTAATATAATTATAAATATGATTAATATTTGTTAAAAATGCCAATCTACGTCACTCGACTTGTCATTTTTTGTCAAACAATGAGTCGTAAAAATGTGCAACAAGCAAAACCTGGTCATATTTTGAAAACGTACATCGTGTTTTTAACCTGTCTCCCATATTATTAAAATGAATGCTTACGGTGTTGTCTTTCGAAGGAATTGATGTGACGAAAGTAAAAAAAATGACGGCTGAAGTTACGGCACCGAAAAATTCAAGCCGCTGGGTAGCTCCAAAAGGGCGCAGCTGCGCTTGTGCTAATGCCTTGCCTCGAAACCTTTTTTTTTATTTATCTAAATTGACTCAAATAGAAGCTGTTTCTTCTGCAGAAGGCGTGCTTTATGCCTCCGGAATCGCTGATGAAGCGCACGATAAATGTATTTCCTTCTTTTTCTAATGAAAGTTTCGAGATAAACTTTAAACGTGTTTTATGCGTCGTTCAATCTGTTTATACCAAACTTATAGCGTAAGGTTGTAACCCTTTCAGAACTTAATTAAGACTGGATGTGATAAGCATATTGTTTTTTGAACGATTCGTAGGTCTTACCTTCCAATAGCAGCCCTGAATGTTTTTATTCGATGATTATCTGATACATTCACCAATGTATTTTTTATACATGAGAATTGGTGTACAGAAAAAAAATTTGGTAGATTCGTAATTACGTAATTTTATTTCATAATTTTTTGAGTTTAAGGAAGCGTTTTGCTATTACGTTTTGCAAAAATTATTATACGATGTTACATATGTCAAAATTACCATTATGATAATGATACAAAATAATGTATTTCAATGAATTTAAATGCTCCAAAAAAAAGAAAAAAGACAAAAGGAAGGAAGAAGATTGGAAAAGGCGAAAAGTTTCTATAACTTATGGGAATTTTCGATTTAAGTAGAGTAATTTCCCATTACGAAATAATGAATAAGCAATAATAAATATCTACAGTAACTATTATACGTCTAGTGAAAAAATGTTATAGAGGAAGATAACGATAAAATAACATAATTGTTGCTTCGAGATGCTAGATGGAGCGCAAATCTAAAAGTTAAGTTCCGCAAGATTTCCATTAAGTATCAATCCAAGTATTGATTGTTAGAAAGAAAAAGAGCAATTAGGAGTTTTCACATATTTCACTTGTTATTTGGTAGTAATTTGTATATCTATCGTGTTTGTACTTCATTAACTAAACTAGTATTATAATATATGTTTATGTTTTTTTGTTGGACTGAGAAGCCTTCCAAAACCAAAGAAACTCCAATGTTTTGCATGGTTTGATAAAATTTTCATTTGCAACGGAAAAAATGCGCACCCTCAATGAAAAATTCTATTATTAAAACCTATAACAGAAAAATTAATCAGGGAGCGAAGGTGAAGTTAGTTTGGTTTGTCGTCGTCAGGGGGCGACGCGACGTTAGCATAGGGCTCAAGGTTCCTGTTGTAGAAGTTGGATTCTGAGTCAATTATAAGGGAGTCCATAGTCTGGCTTCAGTGTATTTAGCAATTATCATTATTACTACGTTGATACGACTGAATACAATGACAATATTTGATTTTTTAAAATATCTAAAGGTAAAGAGAAATGTTAAGAAAAATCATTCTGTTGCAATGTTCAATTGTGCATTAGAGAGATATGACTAACTACTAAATAGAATTAGTTAAATAGTAGCAAAACCACATTTCATTTAATATAAATGTGTACCTACATTATTAATTTATTATTTAATTGAAAAAATACGAAATATATAGCGGTTTAAAATAAATCTTTTGGGGGAAGCGTTTTTTTTCTATAAACAATTGCTCACAATTATACTTTTTAACGTTCTTCATTTTGGTCGTTTAGATTCTTCAGCCTTTCATGTGAATAACAAAAAATTCTACTAAATCCTGTATGAGTGTATTTTAGGCAATATATTTTCTTTCTCAGTCGTAATTTCTGTATATTACCCCCTTCTGGTGTTTTCCCTTTGGCTTTATTCAGAATGCAGCCCTATAATCTTCGGAGCCTCCTAAAAGTTCTAAATGTTAAGGTATGTCTTTTGGCTACAGCAGAATCGTTCATCTGTGGGTGTATTTTTTCATGTTAGTGACGTTAAATCGCTAATAATTACTTTTTTATTGAAGCTCTACAATTGTGTTGTGAAATTTATTCAAGACGTATTTTTTGTTATAAAAAGTAAGCCGTTATATAAACGTAATATTATTTGACAAATTTATCCGTATGTTGTATAAGAAAATATTAATTAATTTCTATTTTCGTACATTATTATTATTTTTGTAATTATCATTAATTTCGAATTATTATTTTCCATGAAAATGTGAATAAAGTAACACTAATATTAAACATAATGAGTTGATTTTTTTTAAGGTTATGTTCAACTAGCATCTCATCCATTTATATATATAATATATATATGTGTGTGTGTGTGTGTGTGTGTGTGTGTGTGTGTGTGTGTGCTCTTATCAGTAAATACTCCCAACTGCAATTGTCTTAATCGTGACTCTATAAACGATTAACCTCACAATTCCCAGGATATTTATTTATTTTTATTTATTGAACAACATTCAAAATTTCAAAACAATTTTTGACGTAAGATTGAGCTCTCATATTTCAATAAATGTCAAATTTTCGACTTCTATATTGGTTCGGCCATTTTGAATTTATGAAAACCCAATTCAAAATTGTGCTCAGGTGGTTCAAAAAGGTATGGGTATAATTTTACCAATATTGGACAGCTTTTTAAATTTGGTATATTAGGCTTGTTTTACACAAAAGATAATCATTTAAGTCGCCATTTTGGTGTAGCCATATTACATTTTTCTGTACAAAGAATATTTTTTCTCTACAAAGAATATTTTTTCTGTATAAAGAATATTTGCAGCTGACATATTTTATAGATTTGGGCGAACGAATTCAACACAAGTTTGTTGCTGTCATATTTTTAGTGTCGCCGAATTCGAAGCAGTCGGTTTGTAAAAAACAAAATAACAAATCCAATACAACGATTAATTTTTTGGTAAAATTGTCCTGAATTATCCTGATAAAGATATCAACCATATTGTAAATAAATAAGATAAAACTTACAATGGAGCTTTTAATTATTGTTTAAAGAACGATGTATACCCAAGACTTCCCTTGCAATAAAACAGCTGAACTACTAAGCTTTCAAGTCCTTAGAAGGTCGTTGGTCTTCCAATCCCGTATAGAATAAAGCAGCCGAATATTTGTTCACAAATGTTTGTACTTTGTGTGAATTCGGCATATATAGTAATGAATACGCAGTATAAGAAATATCAAAATAATATTTCGAAATTTGTTCGATAACAAAGCCCCCTTATTCCATGCGCAAATTTTCCAGAAAGTTTTTGAATTGTTATCATATATTTTTGAAATTTTTTCGAAATTGTTAGGAAATTATTTTATTAATTTAAAGATTTTGTAGATAAAGGGAGTTAATATGGTCTATTAAGTTCCATTAAAGTTCTCAATATTGCGCAATTTTTCCAAAAAACATTCGATGATTCACAATTCCGAAATTTTAATATATTTTTCGACAAATTTCAGAAATGTCACAGTAATTATCAATGGAAATATTCCGATTTGCCTAGCAAAATCTGTAATTGTTTCAAATAATACTTAAATATATTCGAAAAAGAAGGGAAAATATTGTAATGGATACGCAATGTGTATAATATCGAAGAAGAAAATTAGAAATTTCTCCACATGCTCGAATTTTTTCGTAAGTTATTTGAATATTTTCCCGAGATAAACAAATGTACACAATTTGGGATTTCCCACTTTTGTTCGGTAACACATATCCAAAAATAAATTGGGAGATATTCTGACATATTTTGGAAATTATTAATTTCCAAAGCACTATGAGAAAAACTTCTATTTTATGTACGTCAAAAACTGGACGTTAATAAGAAAAACAACATATTTTGAAAAAACTTATTTCTTTAAATTTTCTCTACTGTATATTAGGAATAATTCTCGAAAAAACTTCTACGAAGTTAGAAATGTTTTCAAATTATTTCCGATTTTGTATAGAGCACACAAAGTACCAATCAATAGAAAAACATAAATATTTTTGTAAATTTTGGCTATTATACGTTCGAAATAATTTCCGGAATACTGAAAAAATTTAGGAATATTTTTAAATTATTTCCTATTTTATACACACCAAAAATACCAAATCAATAGATAAAACACCATCTTTTAGAAAATTTTCAAAATATTTCCTTGTGTACAATGGGGAAAATGCCACAGTTTATGGTCGAAAACATTTCCAAAATAGTAGCTAAATATTTGAAGGGAAATATTTCCGAAAAAAAGAAATCTTTTTCTGATATTTAATAAGCATATCCGACTATTCTTTAGGAAAATTTCCCACATTTTATTAGACAATATTTCGTACCAAACATTACGGTTATTGGCTGCCCTACTTTTTTCGGAAATATTTCTGAAACATTTTTTATAGTGTATGCTATTTTTAATCGGGTTATCTTAATAAATTCTGAATGTATTCTTTTCAAGTTTAAATTGTTTAAAAATTCTAATAAATGTCCAAATAGACATATCTGAAAATTATCTGAACTTTCAGAATCTTTTATTGTATTTTGCAACAGTGGTAAACTATGCATTATTTTAGGAAAACTCTGGATTTTTCAAATGTATTGTTGTATATCGTTTTTTTTATATCGAATTCAGAATTCCTGTTTGAAGTAAAGAAATAGTGTCCTCGATACTTCAATGTTAAAATGTAAATAATAGCATTTTGAAAATAAAGGTGAAAACATCCAAAATGGCGACTTAACGTGTAAAAGACGGCGAAAAGGTAAGGATTTTTTTAATGTGAAAATGATACTACACAGATGAAATGCAGTGAATTGCCTATCGAACCGTGTAAAGTAATGAAAGATTAATAAAATAACGTTTTCAGTTTACACGTCAATGCAAATAAAGTGAATCATGTAATTGCATTGAGGATAGAAACCGAAAACTTGATGCAGAAGACTCTTCAGGAGCTATGAACGAGAGAAAACGAACTTACGGAAGAGAATCACCGCAGGTCATGGAAAGTGATTGTGAATGGTGATAGTGCTAAACAAGAAGTTTTACTATGCATCGTATCTTAAATGATGAAACCTTAAGTATTTAAAATATTATTTATACGTAGAAAATAAATTCATCGGTAATTGACGTTGAGTAATTACAAAAGAAAAGCAAAAGTTCGTCTGTATATTTCCTGGAGTGAGGAGCGTGTCACTCTTCTCAGTTACTGAATTTTTACTAGAAAAAGAGTGAAATCCCATTAAAAAAGTTATGCATGGAAAAATTTGATAACGTTGAGATACAGTTGCCTCAGAACGCACTTTACATTTATTTTCATATAATAATGTTCATTAAACACTGGCCCAAGCAATGGCGAAATTATCTTCCTTTCAACTATAATTTGTGTTATCTTATTTACGGTTTTATTTAGTCGTTATATGACAGATGAGAATGTATATATGCGATCCATATATATGGTGACTGACCTTATAACCCCCCCCCCCCCACCCATAGTCGTAGACCGAATTTCAGAAATTAAAACTATAGAAGGTTAAAAATTATTCAAATTGCTTCATCTATTGTATAGTAGAAAGTGATAAGAAAAGCTTAATTCGGATGATATGTTATCTCTTATTATTGTTATTAATTTCGAATATTACTGCTGGCCAACCTGCTTTGTAGTCCCATCGAGACGCAGCGATAATGTATACTGACCAAGCTCAACTAGCTACAATAAAAATACTTACTATACATATGCGATAAATAACGCGCTCTCATATATGTTACTTATTCGGTTCCAGTCAATTGCGATTAAGAGACTTAATGGTTTCGCCACCTACCGAAAGTATCTCATACCCATGCATTGTCTGTAAGGCGGTGGTGAAATAACCAACAATTCTAGCGATTATTCTGTACAGTGGTCCCCGTCCTAACGTATATGCCCGTCCAAACGCATATTTCTTTCCCGTCTAAATGCATAGGTTCCCCTTCGTTCCTCTCCCCATAACGCGATTGCGGGACATCTACGCGCATGCTCAGTGTGATAAAGAGACTTTTGCTATAGTGGGGGTTGAGGAAGGGTATGCATTTGGACGGAGGCAGCCATTTTTGATGGAACGAAACATATGCTTTAGGACGGGAACTACTGTATGTCCTTATGTTTGGTGCGCCGCCGTGCAAAGACGTCTTTCGGAATCGTCCACGGCGGTGAAATTTTCAACCAATTAGCGAAATGAACCGTGAAAAATGGGAGACACAAACGTCAGCCCAAGGAAACGGCATGTGCAGCAGAGAATTTCGCATCCCAATTGACGAAATGCACATCATCATCGCGAGTGCAAGCAGCTGCTTATCGATAATTCCGTTGCGTAACTCGTTTAGGCCACCGATAAAAGCCCCAAAGGCGATTTTGGCGACAGCTCGCGTGAAACCTCCGACCATGCCTCATTCGAAACGCCCAGGTTTTCGATAGACACGCGAGCAAAGCGAATGAAGCGAATGGAGCGTCGATCCTCTTCGAAGATAACCTCTTGCCACAATACACAAGAGCCGCCTCAGAGGCAGCTGCGACTGTGTGCGGCCCGCACCTTTAAGTGCCGAAGATTCCGCTGGGTTATTGGGATCCCGGTGCCCCGCAACGTATATACTCGATGTTATTTACTACATTGCTCATTCATTTTCGAGCGCTTCCAAAATGGGAATTAAAGGCTTCGAAATGCGTCGTTTATGCGACGTTGTAAAACGTTACGGCGAATTAATGCGACGCGCGTGGACTGACACGTTCGCTGGCTGGTGCTGAGGGTTGATTTAAGTGACGTCCAGTCTCGGACCTAAAAGAGTCGCTTTTGACAGTATAGGATAGATACTGACGCAAAGTACTCAATTTGGGAATGTGTACCGTGATGGTGACTAACTACGTAGAATGCGAAAAAAATACTGTAATTCAGCTTCGGTATATCATCAGCAGTTTCTACCTGCAGAATTTGTAATGGGTTTCTAATTGCTTCCTCCATGATCAACACTTATTCACATGGTTGTCGGATATATGGGTGTCTTCTAAATGCATAAAAATGATTGCATAAGACATTATTGGCATCTTAGGTAACCTTCAGCAACTAATATACCATTTTCGCCCTTCCGTTTTTGAAATTACCAAAAATATAAAAATTTAATAGGATGCTGTACTTAATGTGGGTTCCTGCAGTTTCCTATATTCTCGACAAATGTGAGTATGGGGGCCATCTAAGACGACCTCCAGCTCTCGCAATTGTACTCACCTGTTGAGAGCTTACGGACCCCTCGATCGAGGTGGAAGGTAGAGGGTAAATCAAATTTAAAAAAAAGAAAAAATAAATTTTATAACTGGTTTGGTTAGATCTGATTTGGTTTATATGGAACTTATTTGGTTTGTCTGAAGCTTGTTTGGTTTACTATTTGAGCGATTGGTGACATGAGAACCAAATCAGTTTGGTCATTAGAATCAAATCAGTTCTATTATCAGAAACCATTGGTTTGATCGAATATTTTTTTGTTATCAGAACTACACGGATCATTGGCTACAACAAGAATAATTAGGCTATTAAAGATGTACCTTTTGGTTATAACAAATTAAAAAATATAATTATTAGAAAGTTGCAATTTTTCGGTTTGGTCAGAAAATAAAATTTCCTTCACGTCTTGGTGTGATTTTCTAAAAAGCATTTACGGTGTTATATAAAGAAGTGGAACCAAATGGTTGGTATCAATTATACTTTATACATTTAATATCCATGGTCTTATAAAATTGCATGAATTGTAACTCGAAATAGTATAGTACAATTATGTTTAATCGACATCTCATCTGCACGCAATTTAAATCTAATCTTGCTTAGGTACTATTATTTATCATATCTCAGATACCATAAAATGTATTGTAAATTGAAAAATTCAGTATTTTTTTGTTAATTATTCGATTATCAAAATCAGCCATAAGCTAGTAAAAAAGGTATTTTCCACACATCATTACTACTAATTAAGGAGCAACCATCTCATATTTATGCCGTCAAAGCAGCTATAAAAATAGCAAGTTAAATTAAATTCCAGTTTTTCGACACTCATAAGACATCTGCATTTTGTATTCGCCTCAGCATCGATTAATCGATCCTGCGAATGTTTTCATTAACGGGCAGAAGCCGGAGAAAGTCTGGAAGATAACTGATGAATGAACATTGAATAACGGTAAATTAGGGAACAACGAAAGACACAAATGGGGCGAACAATAAAATTAAGTTACAGATGAATGCACTTTTTCATTCCTGATGTTATCTGCGTAATTAAAATCTCTTCTTTCGGCAGAATTGATGGTTTATGTTGCATGTGTGCGACTTTAAATTACTAATTATTTTGGACATTGTTGCCTCTCCTTGGAATTCGTTATTACGTTTGAATATTTGCGATTGAAATCAAACCAATTGTCTTATTAATCAGAAAAAGCCATGAAACACATCTCGCTAGATATCGTCTGCTATCTTTTCTTGACATTCTGATATGGTGCCCAAATCCATAAAAAGATGTTATCCTTTGTATATTATTCCATAACATCATAGATCGTAAACGAGCATCATTCGCGCATGTGGAAACTAATTTTTGTGGGAAGTACGGCGAAATTGATTTCCAATGGTTTGCTCCGATTACTGCACGAAAAAATTGTTTGTAAGTAAAGTTTGGAATGTTTATACTTTTAGTAGAATTGCAGTCACAAAACTTTTCTGTTATAATTGTCTGATATTCCTGTAATTCGACGAAGAAATTTTGAGGTGAGCGTGTAACATCGCCATGAGTCAATTTTCAGGTCACGAGTGTATCAAATCGAGTAACTTGAGATCGACTACATTTTCAGCTGTTTGGAGTAAAATTCGACTGTACTCTAACGAGGATTGACTATAACCCTACTTTTTCAATGGTAATCATGTAATGTACAGAATAAATTACATAATAAATCCCGATTATCACACAAAGCACTGTATTGGGAAATGCGGAAGACATGGATGTATTTTACCGCCTTTTTCGATTCTGCGTCCCGTTTCCGTGCTCTGTTTCATCGATTCTATTTTTTATTGCATTTTGCGTTCCATAGAATTGATGGTCGGAAAAAACGAGTTCCTCTTTATCAGATGAGGTAATTTGTATCTATTCTTAGTATATAATAACTCCGGTAGAGCAATTGATTTAAGGCGAATCTGCGGAGTGAGGTTTAAGTCTATAGGAGTAACCTTTAATATGCTTACTCTCTCTGGTACGAAATTTACATTGTTAAGTGTGAATGGCGACATCTTTGTATATGACTCATTATAGCGGAACAGACTATGGACGCTTTCAAGTGCTCCTTAGGTCATCCAAATACTTTCAACATCTTATTATCATCTTAAGGACTTGTTCAAGCTATATGTTGTTTTAGGAACTTTTTGGGAATTGTTTGGGAACTTGAGGCGACGATTACTATATATTATCCTCATGTGATATCCAAATATTGATCCAAATCGGTTAAAGGCAACCTAGTCAATTTTGTTGTAGCCTCTTATAAACATATTAAATAGACGCCGTTGGTAAATGATACATAATTAGGTTCAATTCCTCCTTCAAGCGGCCACTATAAATTTCAATCCAAAATTTAACATTTTTTTTTACGTTTTAATGTCTTGAGGCATCCATTACTTTCTTCTATGCTATTAACCATGAACGTAGAATATAACCTCTCTAGATAAACATTTCTTGCATTCTTCACAAGTCAGTATGATTGCGTATCAAGTATACTTAATCGGTGCACTTAGACACCATATGCTTTATGGATGTAGTTTCTCCACTGGGGGATTTAATTTCTCCTATATCAAATGTCTCCTATGCGCAAATCTGAAATTTGGCAAAAATTGTATTTCATTGGCGTATTCTTGAGAGCAAACTCCAGACGAGAAGGTGTGTGTTTGCATAATGACTCGAACATCGAAGCTAGGACAGGTTACTGTCGGCTCGGTTAGTCGTCTTCTTGCAGGAAGGCCAAGGAAAAGATTCTCTGTAATAAAATAAAGGAGGATGGATGGCGTTGGACGCGTACACGTAAGAGAGGACAGCGTGACGGATGAGCAGTCTTGGACCAAGCAAGTCCCGGTACAGGTACGCGGATAACGCGAGACAATGTGCAGGAGTTAGTTAGGATAGCTATGTTCCAAGGATCGTGACAAATCGTCGCGATTAAGGTAAAAATTCTTGGCGACAGACAACGAGCTTTCGATCGTTAGTCACTCGATTCGTCCGTAGCAGTAAAGGGGATCCTTTTGACGATTGGCGGTGAAGAGTATTATGAACGTTTACGTCTCGAATTAGCATATATACTCTATTCGTTTTAGGAGGTGAAGCCGATACGAATGTGACACTAAAAGAAAAATTAATAGATGCCATTAGTCTATCGTCTTTTTAATTATAAAAAGAAAGGCAATTTTTTAAATCCTCTTAGCGGTGGTTTGACAGTAGTACTTACTTAGATCCTGTTAGTGACTTGCACCAGGTCAGAGTGTCAGAATTAGGGATTTATTTAATTTGCAAAGAATAAGGTTCATGTTTAACAGTTACTCTATTCAAACTGCTAGAAATCCATATGTTATGCATTGTTTTTATAATAATTTCGTATGGTTCAGATGGAATAAAGTAATCTGATCAATTTTGATAATTGCGACAAATTTACTGTTTACAAGGCCATCTAAGGACAATAAGCACCTTCTTTTTGGAAATTTTTCTATGCACCAGATCAGAGTACCAGAAGGTATCATTCGAAATGATTAAAATCAATCTTTAAAAGTTACTACACTTCGACCTCTTAGAAATGCATGAAAAATCAGTCATGTTTTTAATCATTTATTATGATTCTGACGTAATAAAAGGGTCAGATAACATTTGTCAATCGCCAAAAAGATAGTGGATATAGTGCTATCTATCACCTTTTTTGTACAATTTTCTAAGTGACAGTACTCTAACACACTCGCTTACATTCTTTTCGTGACTGGTACATCTGAAATAGTACTTTTCGTATTAAGGGCGTAAAGCAAAGTTCAAACAAAGTATTTATTACACGAGCGAGTGTAAAATTCGAATTTATGCCTCGATTTTATTCTGTGATACTCCTATCTGAGGCATGTAATTTTTGAGGGCAAAAAATACTTAAACTCTATAACAAGTAAAATGTACCACTTAATATAAATAATACTATTGTAAGAACCATAATAACTGCTAAACATGCAGTTTAAGCTTCTGACGCCTAGAATTACGTAAAATATATATCGTTGCATCCTTGAATTATCAGCTATAAAAGACCATTATTACTTATTGTGAAATTCAAGATATAGTACGCATAAAACTTAAAGAAAAGATTGTATATATGTTTCTTATATAATAAAAAAAGTAACAACTTAAAAATAATTTTTGTTTCGGATTACGTACGCAATATTAGATTCATTCGTTTTAATTTTCGAAAATTGAGACCAGACTTATAATCAGCTACAGCGAAAACTCCCAAGTTACGAGTTCCGGATCTATCTATTTTTAATGTTCTGAAACTGATTTGTATTCAGCGTCTGAATAATGTGTGGGTATTTAGTTTTGTTAAAAATATTATCTCTTATATATTTTTTTGAAAGCTTGGACGCCATTTTGACGACGAATATCTTGAATTTCACAATAACTATCCATGATTGTTTATGTCTTACCATTCGAGGACGTGACATTTTGGCTTTTCGAAACTAAATACACTTGGTGTAAGTAGACATGGAAGATAGTCATGTAATAGTAGGGTAAGAGGTTCAGTTCTGAACACCCTTGCGTACATTTTGATTGAAAAGAAATGAATCAAATTCGACAAATGTCAAGTGTATGTTATCACTACATGTAGTTTTTGTGCGAATATGAAAGCAAAAAGTCGCTTGTGCTTTTTGCTGCGAACAAATTGATTTTCTCATGTATATTTTTCAGTATTCTTAAAAGCTATACAAATCAAATTTAATCAAAGGAAAAGATAAGTACAACCCATGGTTACAAAGTAAATTTATTATATTTAGTGATTTAATAGCAACAGACACCACAATGTGCAAAAGAAAATTTTTGTTCATGAGGTTTTAATGTGTCTACAATATTCAGTTGTGAACACCCCAATTGGTTCGGTTGTGAACACCCCTTTTTTTGACAAATTATAAAATATTGTTGTATATACTGTATAATTTATACAGGTGTAGAAATATTTCGCAATTCTAGCGAATACTTGTCTGGTCCAGCAAAATATGTTTTGTAATATATGAACTGCGAATATTTGGTTAGTTTAGGGAATATCATTTGCTGTATTTTCTACTGTTTTCACTGGCGTAGCTAATATTTCGCCATGTTTGCAAATCAGTTGGCTAGAATAGCGATATCTCTTCCAGCAACTGTTATTTCGTTGAAATGGCCATCACATTTCTTGACGTGTATCGATCCTTCATTTTCCAAGTTTTCTCAGATAGGCTTTCATTCATTTCACTTTTCTCTGTGCGGGTTGAAGTGTACTCAAATGCGTAAGACCTACTGGCAACGTAAACATTGTGAAGAGGATGAAGAATAATAAGTATCAATAGTGCTTTCTTCTGTTCTTTTTCCGTCGTTAAAGGTTTTTGAAATCAATAAATTATTATTTCTGTACATGTCTGGGGCGGTTTTACTTCATTTTTTCCTATTTTTAGCAGATTTTTCAGTGGTGTTCACAACCGAACCACAGAATTTTGTTTGCCAAAAATTACGACTCTACTAAATGTTTAATTAAAATTTTCTAGTCGATAAAATCAATTTAGTTTCTTCAATAGTCGTTAATTAAGGTAACTATCTTCCCATACATATGCATATGTCTGCATCATATCTAATTGAGTAAAATTTATGAACCAAAAATAAAAGGGTATTCATAACCGAACTTCTTCCCCTATACTGTGGGCCTTTTCTCCCTCGTTGCACATGCAATTGTCTCTGACGAATGTCTGTTATTTTGCTCTCTGAGATTATTTTTTTTCGTAAAAAATGAGAGCCGCGAATTTCATTTAGCGTAAAATGTCGTTTATATTCTGTATACCCTTCTTTATTTTATAAAATATAATATCTACTGCACTATTTATCTATAACAACTCTAATCGTTAGAGATGTTCACAACATGTAATTTGTAAAATCATTATATTGATACTTTATGAATGAATTTATAAATTCATAGCAGGTGCTGTAGAAATAGTACTAGCTGTAAAATATGCCAGGAAATAGTCGGAAGTTAAGATGCGTCATCTATGAAAGGGATCGTTTTAACTCACTATTGTGGGGATATACGTGATCTGCTATACGAATTATTCGGTCATTTCATGGTAGGTTGTAATTTACAAAATTCAACTATGTTTTATCTATTATTGTCGGTAATATTTATCTATTATTGAAAATGAAAACTTCAGAAAAAGAGTCATAGTTTATATAGTTAATTGGTAAATAAATAATAACAATGCTTACCTATTTTCATTATCTTTCCTTCTAAAATATGAAAAGGTTACTACTAACTACTACGAAATAAATATAAATTATTTAAGTATTACCATTCCAAGCATTCAAAGCATCCTTGCTGATGTCGTTATAAATAATTACATTCACACAAAAAATCATAAAATCGGTTACAACTTCACACGGAGTGTACCGAAAATATCTAAATCTATAATTTTCGCACCACACGGTGTGAAGGAAGGATTGACCATCAACAAATCTATACACTTTTAAAGCTGCAAGTGCGCATCGACAGCATTATTTCGCCTTGGAAAGAGGAACGAAAGCGCCACCGGACAGAAAAAACGATTACTGCTCAAATAGGGAGAAAATCATAATCAATGTATGAAACAAAAAGTTCCCTAAAAAGGATGTCTTTCAATGAATTGATCTGTAGAAATTAGTTTTAATTTTTTGGAAGCTATTTTATGAAATGATAATATCGAAATAAATTTTTGTTTAATATTATTGTTGATTTAAATAGCTTCGCAATTTAATAACTACTGTTTACTGCAACGAAGAAACAATGTTTACAATTTAATTATATTGTTAGATAGATGTGAAAGACATATTATCATCATATTTAAAAAAATTTTAAATCCATATAAGGTTCACATATGACCCTCATAATATTATACTTTATACTTTTATTATTAACTTCAGGAGATACTAACGACATATGAGGGATGGTATTAGTCAAATTTAAGTAATTCAGAATTAGAAATTAAATGGAATCATAATATTCCCTTTCCTAATATCGTTTTTGAGGAGTGAATGTTATGTATGTATCCTTTCAATAAAAAAATGACAAGTGTTTAACAATTTAATATTTTTGTCCTTATCAAATGCATAATCTAAATATCCCCATAAATAAATTTCTGAAACTTGAATGACGTCCATTTATGCCATCAATTTAATTGCCCTTCCCGCAAATTTTATGTCACGGTTTCCTTCATGGTTTCTTGCACTTTTATCTTCATCTACATGGCCATTATTATCGATATCATCTTTAATGTCATCAACGCTGTAATGAGTTCTATGACCTTCGTCTTCGGACAGTACTTATCAATTTCATTAATTTTCATATTCTTGAGGCTTTGTGAACAGTTATTTATAAATAAACAAACACTTTCAGTATTGAAACAAGTTCTCAAATGTATTTCATGCCACCCTAGGTGAACCTTCATATATGATATTTTTAATTCAATAATTTTATCACACATTTGTTTGTTGAGTTTATAACTTTTTTATTTCTGTATGGTTTAAAACAATAACATAAGCACATAAAGAATCGGTTCTGAATAAGTGATCTCACCTACAACATTTTTTTGTAGTCATTGACTCCTCAACCGAAGTTTATTTAACCCCATCAAGTAATTTTTTTCTTATAACCTAAAAAAACCTACAATTCGAAAGCAAAATACAAAAAACAATCTAGCCCAAAGTAAAATCATATTTACTTCATGTATTTCGCTCGATGCTGAAATCAACACCAAATGTAATTCGAGTGATTGCGGGAGAGGAAATAAAACGACTGTTTCCGTGAACCGAACCGGTTTAGTTGAGATTTCAATTGTTGTTGGATTAATTCGTGGCGCAAAAGTTAATAACCATCTAACAGACGATCTTTCCCGATTACTCACTCAGTCAGTATTTAGTAAACTAAACGGATTCGGTTGGGATAACCAGACTTTTCAACCAAATGCGTTTAGACAGTCAGTTTGGTCGAATTAATATCAACCAAATTATTGAGTTCCAATAAACAGATTTTTGGTTCTAGCAACCAAACCTTATTTTTAGTGCGCGAATAATATTACATAAATTCGTCGAGCATCGAGTAGATTTCGTGGTTCATAAACCAAACCAATTTACGATGATCGATTTGGTTATTATTCTTATTGAACTGGTTGTGTGCCTGGCAACGCCATTGCACAGCATACCTGATATCTTCACAAGTGAATACTTAGTGAATCAAACTAAATCGGTTACATACTTTTAAATCATCATATTTTTAAACCAAATCATTAGCCGCAAAAATTTAGCCGCTATAGACATTTCGGTTTAGTTAATTACAACCGAACTCTTTAGACCAGAGTTTTAGTTTTTTTAACAAAATGTCCATCAACCAAACATATTCAATTACAACAACCTAACCTGTTCAAATCAAGCGCGTTCAGTTGCAATAACCTTACGTTTTCAAACCAATCCAGTTAAGTTGCAAAACCCTTAGTTTTCTCAAGCAATCTTGTTCGTGTACCAAAGCCATCCTGTTTAGTAGAGACAATATCAACCAAACTCTATAGTTTCAACAACTAGGCCAAGATTTTTTAGTTGCATTCTATTTCTACAATACTACTGATCTTGTACTATAGTGTAGTTGGATGAACTGTTACGTCCATACTGTCCATATACTTAACTGATCGGATATAACTCCCTGCAATTTGTAAGGCAAAAGGCTAATTCATACATTACCAACAATGGGCAGTCAAGCGAGCATGTCAAAACGGTCATATATAATCGAGCGTTATGATATCTTGGATCGCACACGATATCCTACCCGCATTTTCATTTCCTTATCCATTACCGAAGTTAATTACATAAATCGGTTTCACATGGGGTGGTCAAGGGTTTCCAACCCCCTTGAGACAGTTCCCACTGATTCGAAACAGTGGAGTCAGAGTGCAAATTAAGGAAAATTAACGGACCCTCCCCCATTCGGGGGAAGTCGTTGGTGATTCCACGGTCGTACCCTCACGAAAATCTGGAAGCGGTGCGGGGCGCGTTACCGAAGCGTGAAAAAAGTGTTGCGAGGGGGGGCCCAGAAGACGTAACGGCAAGGAAAGGCGACAAGTGCCGAAGGGCCCTGGGAAGACGGGTATACCTTGAAGGCCGGTGGTGGCGATCGTCCTCCCCCGGCCACCGAATTAATAGGCCATCTGCTCACTTTCTTAAGGAAGTCAATGCTTAGGAAGTCCATGGGAAGCGACGACAACGGAAAGCCCCATAAGACGGAGACATGGGAACCGTTTCGCAGTAGGAAGTCGAAACGGCAACTTGGCTCTCTTTGGACGATTCGCCCTCATCGCCGCAAAGAGCCTCCACCCTTCCTCGAGGGAAAACGTACTCCCGCAGGGTCGTCGTTTGCGAAACCGTTGTCCGATATGATGGGAAAATTAGGATCGAGGGTAAGCTGACAAGTGTCTCCATGTTAAGTAACCATTTGTTTCACTTGTTTTTGAATCAGGTGGCATCTTCAAAGGAATTTGAGCTGATCGACGCTCATTGCAAAATAGGAATGTTTGTGGGAATTTTACCATATGGGCTGTTTTTAAAAGTCTAAGTAACGTTTCTTGTGAAGTTATTAAAGTAGTCAAAGGGGTCCAGAACTGATATTCGATCATCATCAATAATACAAATATCATTATTACTATCCTCCATCATTGGTATCGTGAGCATCTATATCATCTTATAACATCATCCAACATCGTTATCACCGCCTGCAGCTGGAGAAGAAAATATTTGCATGGTGTATCTCGAATTTCGAAAACATTATTTGACAATTAGGAAAGTACCTCATAAGTTTCAATAACATATACGTCGACCAGATTATGTTATCTTAAACCTGTGTGTGATTTCCGAAATAATTTTGTCCATTTAATTCAAATCCGAGGTCAAAAGACACCCATCGTCTGTAATCGAAATTAGGACTGCAAAATATGTTTAAAATTGCAACTTTTGAAGTTACATAAAGGACATTTAGATCTGACACGAAAATGTCGATGACTTGACATAAAAATGTAAATTTCCTTTTATGGTACCTACTTGGTAAATATCAAAATTTTCAAGTACATGAGAAGTTATTAAGAAACATGTATGCTCTTTGAAATTTCACCAACAATTTCATCAATTTCAAAAAAATGTCAACGTTCAGACGCCATTTGGAAATTGAAAAAAAACTAAATCAAATACATGAATGTATATTTTTAAAGTAAAACATTAAAATAAAAAATTTTGGTTTCTTAAACCAAGAAAAGTTTACTACTATTAAGAAACGTTTGTCAAATAGAAGATATCTCCTTCAGTCAAGTAAATATTTACTTGCTACTATTCAAATAAACGGTTACTTGTAAATACAAAACATTTTTGACAGTGTATTAATTTGTTGAAAATATAATATTGCATAAGTTATTAAAAATTCTGTGTTTTAACAGTCAAATAGTTTCGTTTAATTATTACTTTTATTTTGAATTTCATTTTTATGCATTTTGGTACGTTTATATCGAGCCTTTAAACCGGAGTAACCGTAGAGCTTTTTCTCGCAACAGGTAAACAGGTGGTGTGAAATTAGTGATTTTTCAACCTAAATCAATTTGTCACATTTTTTTAGCAGACCGAAAACATTAAAACAGGTAGTATCGTAAATGAATTGTTCATTTCTAAACGATTTCGACGTTTTGTATTGTTATGCACTTAACCAATATGGGAAATTTGGGGCGGGACCGAATGCCTACTCTTCAGAAATTAATTTATCTTTTATCCACTGGAAGCTTAGAAAGGAGCTTATATTGATTCGTTTTTCTTAACGTAATATTTTGAAAATTGGAACGGTTAAAACCAAATTTAATCGATTTCCATTATTGATACCATATGTTGTCAACATTCAAGAGAAACGTTCTTTCAGCAAAAAAAAAGCCTTTGAAGTCTGTTTTATAAGTATTTGAAATATCTAAAATTCTAGTTAATTATATCATTATATCGTGTATTTTCTAAATGTCAAAGTTTTTATGTTTCTTTAAATATTCTTTAGTAATAAATGGTCTACTGTAGAAAAAAATATTCATTTATTGAACAAATATTATAAAATTGCATTTAAAAAATTTTCATCGAAATATGAAATTTCAGAATCACCTATTTTAAGTTACAAAATCAATTAAATAATTTTAACTGCTTTATTATAAAAGAACGTCAACTGCACAGAGAGAAAAATGGAGTTAATGCAAAAAAAATGTATATTTATAAATGCATTTCTATTTTTTAGTTTAATTTTACAACTACCATTGTAATTTATCAGAATTGTAGATTCAGAATAGAAATGCTGTAGTTAACTATTGTACTATTTTACTATTTATGTTTCCTTACATTCAAAAATATTTTAAAATGTACCTCAGTAGCAAAAGGTGTCAAATTAAGCCAAAGTCAGAATGCCCTAATTAGTCAAATTTACCATTTTTAGTAAAAAAAGTTATACTATTAGTCAAATAGTCTTTCAAGACTTGAACACAAGTTAACAATTATTACAGTGGAACCTGCGAAGTTGTCTGCCGTCCGTTACGACCACCCCCAAATTGACTTTCAGTTGGGAAAATGAGCAAAGAACTGAAATAATTATTTCTTGTTTAATTCTGATCTTTTTATAGATAATATATCAAACAGTTTCAGATAATAGTGGGAGAAAGCGTTTCCCCTATGGCAGCCAATTTCGAAGGTTTCTGTCGAGACAATTTGGCAAGTCGGTCAATTTTGAGAGGGTCAATTTGGCAAGTATAACCTAAGAAATGCCTTTTTCTTCACACCTTGTTGCTGCTTTCCTCCCTGTCATGAAGAAAAATCGTATACTTCCCTCGGGAAGTAAAAAAGAATGCCTCAGACTACATGTTTTTCACCCTCGGCTTCACCTCGGGCAAAAATTACACGCAGTCTCAGACATTCTTTATTTTACCTCCCTCGTTGAGTACTATACTATTTGCTCCCTATATTGCGGGAGCAAAGTAGTACAATCTTGTATGAGAAAATAGTATGTGCAATAAGAGAGAATAGGAGTTTATAGACTCGCGATCGAAAACTCAAATACCTATTTTGCTCCCTAGTTGCACAATATACTATTATATGTGATCAATGAATACCTAAGTAAAATTAGGCATATATTACTGTTGTGCTAACATAAAATTTTCACTTTTTATACTGCGCCATTATCACTTTTATTTGTAGCAAACCGAATTTTGCAATCAGTATATCGAAAAGAAGAATCATCATGATCTTGATCGATTGATCAATACATGCGTAAATTTTATACCACTTGTTGAACGGATTCGATTCATAATCAACGCCTCCTTCTTCCTGGAAACGTGAGGTTTTAATATCGCGAGCGTACGAAGTTAATTATAGCGACCCCAAGTCCTGAGAACAAAATGCGAAATTAGCCCGGCGCATCGGAATTCGTTTTACGAGCGGATTGTATAAGATTCTTAGCGCTCAGTAGAGCATAAAGGTGCATTCGAGAAGGATCTTGTTGAAGGTATAAGTTACAATGTCCCGGACCGCAAGACCCTTTCGAAGACCCATTGGTGCAGTGGATGGTCAGGACCAAACGCGAAGCATCCTCTCCACTGTGGTTAGTTATGCGCCCTGTGAAGGCCAACACTTAACTCGACAACTCGTGTCTCGGCAAAAGCCCTTTCAGAAATTTCAATTAATGCGTAATCCTTTTATAGTAGCGTTTTTAATACTTTTTCTCTCATTTGTAGCACCTTACTTTATGCATTTTTTTAGTACTTCCCTCACTTTTTGGGCACTTTTGGCGATGTTTTCTACCTTTCACCAGTTCTGGTGTTATCTAATTACATCTCTTTTGTGGCGGATTTCCAGAATTCTAGAGTTACGGATTACCCGAATGTTTGGAGGGATGAACATTGTAAATCGTAATCACTTATGGACGTATTTATGGAGATATTACCAGACTAATTTATAAAAAAAAGATTTTATGAGATGCGAAGAGGTCTAATAACATCTTTGACATGATCGGATCGAAAAGCTGGCTTGTGAAAAAATCGACCCGTTAAAAACCGACATGCGAAAAACCGACATGCGAAAAACCTACAAGTCAAAAGGCCTACACGTAAGAAAACCAACAGTCAAAAGCCTCCGGAATTGGCAAACTCGAATTCTCCACTTTGCAATGTAAAGGTGCACCAGCCCATCTTATAATTATGTTCAGATTATAACATCACTTGCATCCTACGTGCGCTTTAGTAGGTATGTGACAGTCATAACGGTTACTAACATTCAACAGTATAGTCCGAACTCCCTAATTGTCTAACCTTATTATTGTCGGTTTGCTTCTCCCTTCACCTCTTTGGGAAGCATTTCTTCTAAGACGCAAAAAGAGAGCACCTGACATATTGTGTGTGCACAATTTCTCCTATAAAGTACGTGGGAATGGCGATGGACAATAAGGGAGTTTGCATTTCCTACGGCCGCGACCATCAGACAATAAGGGGGTTCGAACTGAATTGATAATGTCGATATGGATTAAGTGGTATTATTTTTTCTTTCGAATCATAAATCAATGAATGATTTCAAGCATTGCTGTCGGTAAAGGAATTCTGAGACAATAATCGAAAAGAGAAGGGAGCAGCAATTTTACAGAAAATTATCTTTTTGAGTCACAAATATGTTAAAAATATCTTTCAAAATTTTCTAAAAGAGTAATGATTGGAATGCCAGCTTTTTAAAAATACCTCACGTTTTAGTGAATATACAAAAGAAAGAAAGACTACCTGTATACGAATAATAACAGGTAAAATAGTAAGAACCGTAGAAAATAAATAATTTTTTAAATTAACAAAAATATAGAAAAAAAAGAATTCAAAAATTCGTGGGAAATATTAAAAAAGAAATAAAAGCAAATAATTATAGTTTCACTTAGATCCAGTGATCAGCTAATCAGTTTCTGAAACTTAGTTCTTGTCAAGAATACAATTATTAGTTACTCTACCAAATCATTTTTTTCTCATGTTTACATATTTTTATTTAATTTATTACTGGTAATGTACAAAGAGATGAACTCAATTGCATTACATAACTAAATTTCGGAGAAAAGAGTAATAAACCGCATGGCGAGTTTTTATTTAACTTTCGCTACTGTCACGGTGGGTCAGAACCAAGTTGAACCTAACGGTCGTGGAACTTTAAATTTGTTGTAAAGGTCTTTTCTATTATTTTTTTGAGTAGTTTATAGTAACTTTCCTTGAAACAATTTTCACGTCGTGTTTTGGCACCCAACTATGTCCAGATTACAAGAAAAAAATGGTGTGTTTCAAAGAAAGTTACTCTGATTTTTTAGATTTGGTTTTGACATTCGTCGTAGCAGTAAATGTATCCATGACAACTTTATTTTCTTCTTAATCTTTGTAGTCGTCTCCACTATCTGGTCATCACGGGGCTTCACCTTATGTCTACTATTTTTACAAACACCGTTAATTACGTTAGGTCACTTGGTTATTTAGCATCGATAAACATTGTCTCCACCATCATCAGTTGTTAGTCATCAGTATGGACTTTATCATTCAATTTTATCAGTTGAGCAACGATCTTGATCTCTTTTCACACATTACGTTCATCTTCTACATCATTCTCATCGTTTTATTACCATTTCCAAGCAGATCTCCTTTAGCAAGATTACCTTTGACATTTTGTATTCATTATTACCTTCTCCACCCACTTTTCTGGCCATGCTTTCGGCTCTAATGTCACCTATCGAAAAAGTTTGGATAGAAGCAATTTCTTGTCAGGCGCTCAACATAAACTACGCCATCTCCCCTAACCTGAGCAGAACGGAAGGTCTGCTAATTCGAATGGAAAGTGCAATTTCAAACCGTAAATATCGAATGCCAGTTGTTAAATGGACGGCGTGCTGTCTTAATAAAGATCACTCTGAGACAGATTCGTAAAGCTCGCTCGCCGGAATAGGTACTAGACCATCTGTTTGATAAAATTCGTAATAATAAGTTACCGTCTCCGGGTGGAACGATTTGCGTACGTACACAAACGACAATGAGGTAATCAGAGTGCATCTCGTTCGGTGCCGGTACCCACCTATGGCTCTGCCGGGGCGCAAGATTAATAAATCCTCGGGCCCGAGGCTCGCATGGTAACAATAACGAAACACCTTTTATGCACGCGCCGGTTCCTCTCCATGTACACCGTCTTCACATTCACCTGCTGCCATTCGAAGATCAGCTGCCTTAACCGCCACCTTGGCAGCACCTTGCCCACCGTCGTCTTCTGCTACCACCTCCTCCTCCTCCATGGACGTGTCTTCTTATTTTTCCTCTTCAGAGAGACGCTGTTCCTCTTTGCCACCGCAGACCGAATGCTCTTCTTCACTCCTTCAGCGTGTGCCTGACATGCACACAGATATAACCTGCCCAAAACACGCCCTGTCAGTGTACACTCTCTCGAAATTTACATTTGGGCACGTGTGTCCGCGCGATTTTTCAGGGCCCCATTCTCTATCTCCCTTTCTCTTCCTCCAGTTATAGGCAATTTTTCCTTTATGCCCGGCATCCTGTTGATATAGACGTACCAGGGCATTGTTCTTTGCAGCGGCGACGGGGGTAGTAGGAGTCTATAGTAAAAGGGAACAGGATGTTGTAGGCTGAATCGAAGTTTCGCATTCATGGACGTTTTTACATTTTTTATCGACGTCGATAATAGCGTTCGGGTATTGAAGGCTTCGAGGGACTCGCTGCTTTGGTGCGTGCACTTTCGACGGTTGGGTGTGGTGGATCTTGCATGGGCCTAGGCGGAAGACGTTCCGCGTAGGTATAAAGGAAGTATCGCTTCAACTCGATTCCGTATGCAAATCTGTCATCCGAGTAAGTATTTCGGTTTTAGAATACCTTTTTAGGCTATTCATTTTCTTGCGTGAACTCATCGCTTGATATCATCACCGGAAGGATGAATATCGTAACTGTTACGTACTTCGTTACAGATGCTTCCCTTTCAGCCGGTGAATAAAATCTTCTAAAGCGATTACCCAATAACGTAGAAATGGTTGCTTTCATTATTGTAGTCGGATTGCTATACCAAATGATCAAATTTCAATTTTACGAGTATATGGGTGTCCTGCGCATCGAAACTGTAGAATTTTTTAACTGTCGTAATTACTGTAGGTGGTAGTGGTGGCCTTGTTAACTAGAGCGAAGTATGGCACGTGGATCTTCGGCGCAACTTTGGTACCATTTGAAAATCTTGAGTTCACATATTTTCTTGGTCTATAACTCATTCATCCGTTACAAATATTCGATATGCTCTTCTCTAGGTTGTTATACACGTGAATCGCAAATTATATGACCAAAACCAAAAAAGTAACGCTGGGTTATGTCCTGATTGGTTCCAAAAGTTAGCCGAGCACTTAGTAGGTCAAACCGAAACAAAGTAGTTTCAAAAGGCTGAAAATGTCATCCTATATTTGTTGTTCCTATAATTAAACAAAACAAAAAACCACTGACACACTGACATCCTACGTATTTCATGGCGCAAAGTTCCATCATAAACTTGGGAGTATAATAATAGTAATTTAATTTTAGAGAACAATGATGGAATTATATTAAGAAGAAGCTTTTCAAGAAGTAACTAGCTCCAAGAAAACTTGGACGACTAAAAGAATAGTTCCCTAATATGCAAAAAGAAATGTTTAAATCTTCTAAAAGAAAAATTCATAAAGAACTCTTTTTGCATTCCTAAAAACATAAAGAATGTCCACTATAGTTATTATGTTAAGAGTTATACAAGATTTCTTTCTTTAAGCGAATTTGGTCAAAATTTCTAAACAAATTATAAAACTGTTCATACAAAATTCATTCACAACGTTTTTTTGTAAATAATAATAGTACTTCTTCATTCAAATGCACATGTGAGTATTTATACACATAAAAATTGAAACAACGCATTTTTCTATACATTGTTGATATTATTATTATATTTCAGCCCGTCTTTGACGACAGATCGAAAAACCGACAAATCAAAAGGCTGACAGGTAAAAAAAACGGACAGTCAAAACACGTTATATAAAAAATTAGACACTGGACAAGCTGACATGACAAGTCAATTTTGAGGTGTCAGTTTTTTTACTGTTGCTTTATGCATCACATGCACGTCACTCAGAATGTGGTTTTTATATATGTAACATATCGTATATTCATCACTTGCGAGAATGATTTTGTGCATAGAGTGAATGCGTGGAACGTACCACTTGATGCACCACCATGCGGTGGACATCAAAAACATCCAGTATTGTCGAGTTTTAAAAAATAAACATTTTATAGGGTTCCCGGACCAGACTAGTTCTTACCCATATACTTCGAAATTCATATTTCAACTCCATTTTGTAACATCTCGACAGAATTTCTTCCAAACCTAAAAAACAACGAATTTTAAACACAAAACTACTGTTTTTAAATATATTTAGTCAAGTCTCGGGATGTAGGGTTTTTGAAGTACTCATTACGAATCTTCAATAAGATATTTTAAAATTAAATATGTGGGATCCAATATGGCGGACGAATATTTTAAGTTAAAAAACTTTTCACATTATGAAAAACTCTCATCTACACCTTTTTTGATCGCCAATTACGGGTCTAGAGTCAGGTTTTCAAAATGCATAATGGAGGATCGTCTATGGCGGATGACTTTTTAAAAATTATTTCGATCCTTTTACAATCAGCTATGTAGAATTGATTTTGTCTTTTTGATGACGAACCTAACGCCACCCTTCTTACATAAAAAATAGTAGATGGAATATGACTGGCAAAATTTTATTTTTAAGTGATATGATCATAAATTTTTGTTGGATTACAACAAGTTAATAATATATTTCGAAAAATTGCAAATTTTGTAGAATGACCCATTTAATAACTATACAACAAAAATATATTTGTAGGCAGTAAATTTTATTATAATTAAAATATAATATATCCGTAAAAAAAGAACATTTATAGAGTTAACGACATTGTCGAACCGAATATAAGGATTACCCATTTTTATTATTAACAATTATCAAGCTTGATATATGCGATGAAACCCCATCAAAATATACTAAAAACATCTAACTTACGGAGACCGTCACAGGATGTTACCATTTTCGGAAAAACCTAATTTTTTAACAGGAGAAAATAAATAATCAACGCTTAATAAATTGTTGTTATTAATAAAATCGTACGTCTACATTTATACAGAAGATTTTTGATATCAATTATTATTCCTTTTTTATTTTGTATTCATATATCGCACAAATTTTAAATAAATTGTAACCAAAATTACATTAAATTTTCTCAAAGTATTTCTAAAACTTGACCATTAATTGGAATCAGAATCGCATGACAATTCACATATCAGATAAGGATTGTTGTGCTACACTGTTTACCTAACTATAAATTATAGGTTGTAGTAATTACATGACTTTTTGTGTAATCGTTTACTAAAAATCGGAATATTCGATGTCTATAAATTTCGAAATAAAATGG
Organism: Trichopria drosophilae; assembly: GCA_030407085.1. Classification (NCBI taxonomy): domain Eukaryota; kingdom Metazoa; phylum Arthropoda; class Insecta; order Hymenoptera; family Diapriidae; genus Trichopria; species Trichopria drosophilae. The sequence continues at coordinate 113,953,540 of CM059585.1, read as the reverse complement.
GAAGCAGACATCGATTGACAAAAGGCGAATGTCGCCTCTTTTTGAACTACTCGTCACCTTGATAAAAATCGGAGTTTAGGTTCTTAACGATCGTAAAATTTCCTCTTCACACTAAATTCCCACTTGTTTTCTGATGGTCGAAACAAAGTCTAATGTTGTAGTGAAATTTTCCCCGCTGTGCGGGTGATTTACTGGACCATTACTTTTATCGATGCCAAAAAGATGTGTCGTACACCGAATATAAGAGGACATAGTTTCGATTGGGATACTGATAAACTGATGTCGCTGCAGGTGGTGAAATAATATCTAATGATCAAAATAAGATTATCCCATGTTGGAGACATTTTATACATCAATTATATAAACATCAAAGGTAGTTTTTATAGCCGTATTTATACGTTGGATATTTTGAAATGAAGCTGCTCGCAATGAAATGAATTAATAAAGTTCATGTCGTTGACTTAGTTTAATTATAGGAAACATTATTATGTATTTATCTGACATATTTTTATTAACGCTGACAAAAGTTTAGTCATTTTCACCTGACAATTTTATTTAGGTGTAATAAAATTTGCACCAGAAGGTATTATTTCCATCTGCGCGACTTTATTATTAAACCTAACTCAAAAGAGACCTTCGAGAAGTTTGGTTGCTGCAACCAAACCGGTTTTATTTCAAAAATAAACTTTGAGTATCGAACCAAAATGGCTTCTGACTTCAGCGAATACATTGCGAATCAAACGGAGCACCGAATAACAATTTTGGTTTCAATGTACATCAACGAGCTATCTTCATTTCGAATAAAATTTTCATGCACAAATTAACGCAACATTAAGCTGTATACGCTGGTGAATTTAAATTTGAACCATTTCAACCTCATCCTTTTTCTAAGTTTCTTATTTGTTCAATCAATATTCCAGGCCAACAATGACTAATCGGTTGAATTTGGATCGAGACCACTACAACTGAACTGTGATTTTTCCTCCGTACTATTAATTAAAATAATTAGAGTTACTAAAGATATACGTATTATCATTGTCATTAAAAAAACAAAGACAATTCTTGCGATTAATAATAACCGCAAACTGAATGTTCAATAGACCCCGCTATACAGTTTTCATACGTTCCAAAATTTAAAATCCACACCCAGACATTAAATCACGAAACAAATGTCAACGCTTTCTCCTCTTAAAAATTTTTGATTAACAATAAAATTTAATGACGATATGAAATTTAAAAAATCGATTTCGATATTCCATAACTTCTCTAGACAGGCGTTGCTGGAACTATACGACATAATCACGATAAATTTGTCAAACAATGGCCCAAACCCATAAATGTTACACAACATCCATTCATCCTCTCGAAACGTACGTAACACGATAATATTAACCGATTTTCACGCAGGATCGAAGATCGTTAAAAGCCGAGTATTTCTCACGACTGGTGGGGACGGTTCGATAAAATTAGAATGAAAAAAGAATCTATTAAACCCACGTCTGTTTAGGCCACCTTCATCGCCCGCATATCTCAATCCCCGAAACTCATTGAGATTCGGCTAATGTTCGTTTACCTCTGGCCTGAAAAATCTTCGCGCGCCTCCTACACGAACCTTCTCAAAATGTGCAGCAAGGCATCGACCATTTGGGAATCTGCATCACGTACGCATGGTGTGTAGATGCGCACCTTCGGTTATCCTTTTTTCTATTATGACGATATAGGCCGTATCCCAGTCGTCCGGCAGGTGAGGCAACCGAGTAGAAACGATTCGAGGTGGCCTTAATGAAATTCAAACACGTCCCATCGACGAGAACCGAACACGAAAACGAGAACCCGAACCCAACGGACGAAGTTTAGACGAAGACAGGACGATCGGAGCGTATCAATTACTACATTCCACCCCCAGCGTCTTGGTGTCGGCTTCTCAAAAGGGTTGTGGCTTCTTTCCCGAAGCTGTTCGATTTCCTCTTTTCGACCCCGTGGGAACTCCTCGAGTCAGTGCATTTCGTGGGGTCGTCGAGCGGAAAAGCCCCCACCTGTCTTTTCGACGTCCCTGGGGGTTGGCTTTATTTGAACGCCACTTAAGGTCACTATAAACAACTCCATTGAACAATTATGAAGAATTGCTTCTGCGGTTTGGAAGGGTGACTCTACAAGTTACACTGGGTTAGATTCGATGACCACTGATAAAATAAGCAGGTTGCTGCTATTATATGGTTAACTGCACGAGGTGAACTATAAAAAAACTCTTTAAGACAATTACTAGGAATCTTAGAATAGACATTTGAATTTAGGATTAATAAAATAAAGGCACTTCATGTTCTAACCCAACCGATTTGGTTGGTTCCAGTTTGGTTTGCGTAACTAACCAAATAGCCATTCAAACCAAACCGGTTTTATCGTAAGAATATTTTTGTTAAAAGAAACAGCCGATTTAGTTGCTGAAATCAAACGGTTTGGTTGTCATAAACAAACCATTTGATTTTCCTAATATGCATATACCATATGTATACACGTGCTCATTATGACTTAATCTTATTATTTTACGTATTACATCTGGAAAAGGATGGTCCTATCTCGAAATCGATTGTATAAACTCTCATAAGTTGAACTACCAATCGGTGTTTTGAACAATTGCCTTTATTGGTCAATTATAACAGTAATGATAAACATGATGATAATCATGCTCATTAGTAAGGAAACGTACTACTTCATAAGAATTTTCCGTTCAAATTTATCGTAATTAGTAACATTCAGAGAGTTTGAATATCTAAACCAGTTCCGTCGTAACAATAAATTTATAAGGAAAAACTATTCTCAAACGGTTTATTTGCAATAACTATGCGGCGCATTACGATAACCAAACGGTTCAATTGCGATAAGCGAATGGTATACTGGGTATAACCAAACGGTATACTCAGGACAACCGCACGGTTTAGTTACGTTAACGGAACGGTTTACTTACGTCAACCGAACGGTTCGGTTGGGACAATATCCATATGAAATACAAGAGTGTTTTTATTTTATATTTAGTTCAATGAAAATCTAACATTGGATTGAATTTTCGATTTTTTAATTTCGAAAAATTGATTTTGCATTTTCAGAAGTTCAAATTAATCATTCCGTTCGTAAAATACACACTGAAGAGTAGCTAAATTAGGTTCCACTTATATCAAGAGTTTAAATCAGAAACTTTGAGCTATGCATAAAGTCACTCAATTTTCGGTTCACGTAGTAAAGTCTAATTTATTCTGGAGGGGAAATGCCTCAGATTTCTGGTAATTTTTTGTACGGTTTTAACCAATGGAATTCTGAATAAATGAAGAGAAACTCACTTAACTTTCTACCAAAGTAGGAAAAACGCATGTAATTCCGCCATAAGGTAAATGAGTTTGATATACTACCTTACAAATTTGGTTAATGGAATTAAACTCTTTGGCTACAACAACAAAACAGTTAGGTTTAGGAACTACTGATAATATAATGCCAATATATACACCAATTTTTAATATTTTTTTGTCTTAGTAGGCCGCGAAATTTCATTTTGCGCCCTAGGGACGAAAAATACTATAGTGTTCGTTTTATACTGGAATAAACCTGCATTGTTATATATAATTCTGTATTATAATGTAATTTCTTTATAATCTTGATGGTGAAGTTATTATTTGTTGAGCGGTCACATGAATTAAAAATAAACAAAAACTTTTTTGATACGTCTCGGTGTCGGATGTGACACCATCAAGATTATGAATTTTTGTACGGTCGACAAAGAAAAATAATTTTATATAATTTCTTTATATCGCGGTTTATTATTCTAACTGGTCTTTTGTAATGGAAAGTATCACTATTTAAGCGGAATATGCGTCAGGTACCTTAGAGATATAATACTGCGTAAATACTAGCTTGTATTAGTATTAGTCTACTTCAGCACTAAAGGTATTTTAAAAATTGATCTCGATTCACGACCCACACTTCACGATGGCCTCATAAACAAAGAAACGCATTGTAGGGAACAATATTTAGCGTTGGAATTCTGTCGAATTCTGGTATTTAGAGTAGTGAATTCGTGAAAAGAAATAGAAAATGCGAAATATACACGGAGAAAAATGACTCCGCTGGATTAGCTGATTCATATCAGCTAAAATTTTCGGCTGGAATTGCCGAAAATATCTGCAATTTTTGCTGTTTTGATTCCGCTAATGTAGCCTTAACCCTACTCAATTCGCGCTTAGCTCTAAATTTCCGCTACATTAGCAGATTTGTTCCGCTAAATTTGCGGACTTTTTCAGTAAATTTAGCTGAAATTATCGGCTATCCCTAACGGAATTCCAACAGCTATCCCTATAGGATAAAATTCGTAGAATCTGCGGATTTTTCGGGTGATTTAGCCGGTTATTTTTCTCCGTGTAAGTGTCTACGTGCACCTAAGCATGTGTTAATTTATAATTGGTAAATTAACCCAAACTCAGGTTAGAGGTTAATGCGACAAATTGAGAACCTACTTCATCGCATTTCAAAACGCTTTTAATAATATTTACCATAAGTTCATCAATAATGGTGCTGAAAGTAGTAAACTTTGGTGTTTAGCTGACATTAACCCATTACGTCCTGAATGGATATTTGTTTACTACAGTTTTCAATGGTTGTATTTTGGGTAAAAAAAAGGAGCTAAAGAATGTTGAAGGAGTAATATTTTACGTAAAATTAGATTAACTTTAAGAATCTGTTATTAGATGTAAAACAAAAAATGCAAAAAACTATACTTGATTTAAAAAAAAAACTTCAAATACATATTTATCTTGTTTTTGATAAAATTAGTTAGCAATTCTTGCTTGAAGTACAGAAATCATATCGTCGAGACTTTTTTCAAAATGTTTATATTGGTATTTCGAAAATAAAGGTGGAAGTAACAAAAATGGCGACTTAAATACGAAAAAAGAACAAAAAGTTCAGGAACTTTTTATTTGAAAATAATAGACTTTCGGAAAAAATCTTTTTAAAAATTTTGTGTGTGAAAAATTAAGATAAGAAAAATACTTTGATCGAAAATTGAATCTCGTTTCAAGGGTTTCTTATACTGGAATTTCGGATCAGATGTTCGGCAAACAAGCTCTTCAGGAATCATAAACGTTTGCTTTGGAGTTTCCGGATCACTAACCGTGTAAATCGATACGAAATGGCTAAATGGAAGTTCGATTTAGTTGAAACAGAAAGTTCACCGTATTCTTGATGCTCTGTTTATCGTCCATGAATCTTCTCAAATATTTGTGGTAAACCGACGACTGACAAATTGGTACATACTTGTGGTAAATATCGGCATTTTTTCTCTTCTTGAATTCCGAAGAGTGGTTTTGATGCTGAATATGTACCAATTTTCCAAATAATGTCCAGCGTAAATAACAAAAATTAAAGTAAAGTTATACAGATCTATCTGGAAATGAGATTTTTAAAAAGTAATTTTTTACTTATGCTACAAAAAGTTCAAGATGAGTTTTTGAATAATATATTGGTCTTAAGGTTTAATCGTTATATTTCTTTTTGAAAGTATGAAATGTGATTCGTTTTAATTTGTTAACTGTTCTATTGTTCACTGCAAAATATTTACCCATTAAAATTACGAAAATTTTCTGGAATCGCAATCAACTCTCCAGATCTGAATTAGTCAAAAGAGACTCATACAAACTGAAATGTGAGTTACCACGAATTAGTTAATTTTTCATTAATAGTAAAATATCACTATTATAGTCATCCAAACTGAATGGCGATGGTACTGAAATTGGTTTGGTTGAAAAGTTAAACCGAATTAATTCTTAGACCATTATTCGAATTTGTGTATGCTACCAATTGCATTGGTTTTATCTACTTCGAAACCTAGAGGTCCCTTGAAATACTAGAAAGTCATACAGAACGAAATAAAAAAAATAGAAAATCGAAACACTGGATTTCCGTTAAACAGCACAGTATATTTTGCAAAACGAACGAGTTTGTTTCTAATAACCAAACTTGTGTAAAACTTACACCAAAACCGGTTTGGTTCATATAACCAAACACATCGTTCTACGAACCAAAATTGGTCTAATCAACCCTTTTGGTTCTAATAACCAAACTTCTTTAGCATTTACATTCGAACCGGTTTGGTTCACATAACCAAACCCATCGTTATATGAGCCAAACTTAGTCCAACCAAACCATTTGGTTGAGAAAAATGTAATGTGCCTGTAATATTTAATTGGGAATATGAGAAATCATTTCATAATCCATCAGTGGCTCTTTTTGTACGAAAAATAAATAGCTGTTCAGTTCAAGTTTGGTTTGCGGTTTACAATTGAGAGAAATTATTAGTATTCAAAGAAAAGTTGAACTAAAATCCGTATTGCTATGGATTATGAGGTTTGAAAATTTGGTTTGCTATTCGACTATAGCAAGACTAAGAGACCTTTTAGTCGCGGTCTTGGTTTGGTTGTTAATATTAATAGTTGTCTTAATAAAATGCTCCATTCACACTTTTTGTTGCAATTTTCAATTAGAAGACGACTTTCATTCGTAAAAATGTACAATTATTTATAATAAAAGTTACTATCAGGAATAATAGTTAATTAGTTTCCCACTAAAAAAAAAACTGTTTATTATACAAAAAAGCTACTATATATCCAAACATTTCAATATTACATTTTATTGTTACATTTCGTATAATGGCATATTCCTTTTCATGTATTTCTTGATTAAATAAATGGCGTACACTATTTTGATCGAAAATGCAAAGGAACCAAATATTTTTTCTGTTATTTTTATTTATAACAATTGTTTTATTTGTCATATTGTTCACCAAGAATCATGGGCTTCCAGGCAAACCATTAATTTTTATCTCACTTCATCTTTGAGCCCTTTCATTGATATACAATTTTCGAAACCACCAGGTAAGAAAGGTGAGAAAGGCTGGTAGAAAAGCATCGGATTAGGTGATGGGTTGCGTAGTGCTGCTGACCCATCAAGCAACTGGCGACCTACCAAATGTTTTCGAAGATTCCGAACGCGTTGCTGTGGTGATTCAAGAATTTTTTTTTCGCGGCCATCATCAAGAAGGACTATTATGCATCGTGCGTGGGGCTATGACGGATGGCGTAAAATTCAACCGATCTCGACTCGAAATCTAAGACGAACACATTGATTGAGGACCCGTTCGTCCGGTACACAGGTTGGGTCAAACGACCCTGTTCGATTTTCTTCCACTGATGAAATCTACAAGTCCAGATGTCGAAAATCTTCTCCGTAACCTTCTCAAACGAATTTACATTCTTGATAATCGACAGGAAGTTACGATATTCGATACTCTAATGGCATATTGAAACAATCGATTTGAAACCTTCAATATGCTAAGAACTAGTAAGATTTTGAAAATACATCACAAATCGATAGCACATATGTTTGACCTACATATTTCTTATTTCGGTATATCTTAAATTTTTGTATCGATAAATACATTTATTATAATACGGAACTACACATTAAAATCACCTTAGATTTGCCGTTCTTTTATTTGAATTAATGGTTCCATTCCTGGAACTAATTTTTTATCAAAATATCATGGTATAAGTGTCATTTCAAGTTATTAAATGGTACCGTTTAATTTCTGGAAATTTGCTTCAATGTAAACGTCGGTAAAAATTCTATGCATTTTTCATTTAAATTGCTTTGTTCATACGTAACAATATGACGAAAAGAATACATTTGAATATAGAAATTTCTACGCACATATTTCCATTACCTTTCGTTAACGAGTATACTACGCGACTTTTTTGACAATGTGCGCCAGCTATCGGTCTTCGAAGGAATTCATATCAGTTATCAGTAATCGACACACCATTATTTACTTCAGATGTTCGTATTTAAGCAAAGTAGACAGAGCCGAATGTAGCGCAATGTAAATAAACAAGAATTTGTTTTGGTTATATTTCCGCTCACCTTATAGCATCCTCATCCTTCGATGTTTACTCCCAAATTACTAGATGTATATACTAGGGTTGCAAAATGGGAAACGAATAAAATGTGATTTTGGTATTTCGTATTACAAGGAATATTTTCTACATGTTTATTTCCATTGTTTGTTGACATGTGACGTGACCTAGTCTACTAGTTGAAGGAGAATCTAATTTCCATGCATTCTTTGCTAAGCTACATACGCGATGTAGTAATATTCTAATATTAGGTTATATTTCAATTGAACGTATCAATAAAATAAATATAACTACAATCGGCATTAGTGATTGTATTGGTTTACTTTGCCCTCTTTTTTCATTTTTAATGGTTTCATTAGGCATTACGGATTTTTTACGTTATGTTTTAAGTTATGTTTTGGAGAAAATGGAATACCATTCCGTTGTATTTTAGAATTACAGAGGAAACTCTCTTATAACTTTAAGTTTATTTTTCTTTTAGAAAATGATAGAAAGACACAAAAGATGAAAAACATCTCAAATCTTCTTGTAAACGCTCTTTTAAGTCAAGTTTGTAGGATTTTTTCTGTTCTGACAATAAATGATAGTATAGTATATTATGCACTAAGGGGTAGAACTGGATGTTTTTCTAACGAGCCTTTGGTGCGTGCGTAGTATAGTAACATCGAGAGTCGCATCATCAAACGAATAAATTTATTCAGCAATATAATTTCGTAACAATTAATCCTCCTGTGTAATTCTCCATTCTTGCTACTTTTCCTTGTAAGAACTACTTTTTTACTTGGAGTTACCAATTTCTATTCCTACCGCTTTTGAAATATTCGTAGTATTTGTAATATTCTGAATTTTCGTAGTAAACATGACATTTTTCATAATACAATTATTAAGTCTAACTAATATTTATTGTAATTGACCTTGCTATATATTACTGTGAATAACAATGTTTATTTTAGGTTAACTGCAGTCATATTTCATCTGATCGCACTTTAAAGTAAACCCAGTAAAACCTTATCATAATTTAGACGGTACATTGTTTCAAAATGACGGATGATTATCTAGATATATGCAATAGAGTCCTGGTATATGTATGTCATCTCGTTATATTTACCGTAGCATGTACCGTGACTACCCCTACTTCAGTTTCTTTATTTACGCCGGTCAAGAATGCTTGGTTACCCGAAGGGTCCCGTGATCTATCGATCTTTGCCGAATATTTGGAGACAACATCGCGAAGCGCAGCGAAACGATGTAGCTAGGAGAGGGAGACGAAAGTTGCATAACTTTGAAAAAGGTAAACATTGTAACGATTTTTACTGCGGAAATACGATCCAATTGGGACAGGGTGACAGCCTCATGTTGCTATATTTATTTCAACTTTGCACGGATGCAAATGACCTCAGGAAGAACCGAATGGTATGGCGCAACCCGCGGAGAAATACAGGTTCACTAACTAGTCCACTCGCGGTGAATTTATAAGATGGGCCCTTACTGAAAAAATAGAGAAAACAAGGTTGATATTTAATGGGAGAAAAACAAAAAATAACACCTCGCATACGATATTTATTTGTATTGCGAACAATTTACAAAGAAATGAAATATACAAAATTTAAATAAGAAAGTAAAGTAGCTCGACTTATCCCGGAAAGTCCCTACACCGCACTCTGACACTGAATTGCACGCAAAATGTGTTCATCGGTCACCTCGCAAAACGCTCGCAGACGGCGAGACAAAAAGTGCGGATCGGGGACAACCGGCAAATACCGCGAAGACTCCCTGGAAAGAGTGAGAGAATAGATTTTGGTCCTTTCAGGCAGGCGTACTCACAATGTTGCACTCCCCTGGAAACCGGCACGTAAAAGTGGTGCACACAAGCCAGTGGACCAGACACAAAATCGGCACATGGGAGAGGACCGTTTCGGACAATAATTGGTCCCAAAAAATGCACGCCCCGCACGATAACGAAATTTCGTTACTTCCAAAGACCAACCCAAGAGTATCGGGTTCCGCATTCCGCGTTCCTGTCTCTTCATATTTGTCTCTGTAGACGGCCTTAGACCACTTCGATCTCTGCAACAAAAGAAACAATATTACCTCATAAACTAATATTTGCATTAAAAATTAACTAAAGGACACAGATTTGATCGCGCCAGCGGTGATTTCATCGCTTCTGCGAAACTCTGGAGGTCACCGATACAACATATAACATTGCAGTCATAAAATTCCTCAACTATCACCAGAGTTCGATAAATGTGAACAAATGTTGTCTTCTCTGCATCGGTTAAATGATCAAAAGTGATCATTCCCTAACATATATTAAAAATTATTCATTTATCGGTTCTGCAACTTAATGGTTGCATAATAATTTATCAATTCCTCCCTTCTTAATGATGACCGACTATCTTTCTAATTCTTCTAGAGCACATTGTGCCGTCTGAAAACAACAGGGAACTCTGGATGAAAAAAGGACACAGGCGTCCACAAAAATGTTGAAAAACAATTTGAAAAAAGAGCAAAATAGACCGCCATAAGAGAGGAAAAGAGATGATCGAAGAGGACACACATAGAGGCAGACGAGATGCGTGAGAGGGAACCCGAGAAACGTGCCATGAGATAGAGATGGAGGAAACGAGACGAGTGGAATCACCTGCAGTGCACCTGCTGCGCAGGGGGCTCCTTATACCGCTTCGTATTAAAAGTGTATCAGGCAGGTTTCGGTCTTCCTCTCTCGTTTCGATGTGGCATCACGCCTCTCGCGATCTTCCGCGTGAAACACACTCCCCATCGCGAAAAGTCCCTCTTCCCCCACTCATGGGTTGGTCTCTCTTATTTTAATTTCCTTTTTTTCTTTTCCTCCCAAAGCGGCGATCAGCTGCGCCCAGGTGGATCTTCGACGGGTTTTACGCACATGCACGCGGAACGGTGCAAATTTCGGCCCTGGATAGAGCCAATTTAGTTTCTTCTTCTTCTTCCACTTTCCGTTTCTGCTTCCATCGGAGTCCATTTCTTTTCAAGGAATCCCGGGAGTTTCTTCTTTTTTCCAACGGAGTCCTCGTTTCGTGGTTGGTCCCCCCGCGTTCCTCGTATCTTGATCTGCGACGACCAGGACCAAATATTCCGGGGATCTTTGATCGATGGTCGGAGATTTAGGATACGGATTAATTCCGAAGATAGCGCTTGTGAAGTCGATAAATGATGCAGTAAACTTTGACCGTTTCCCGATACATTACCTGAACAGGTGGTGAACTTGTGGTTTCGAAGTCTGGCGACCAACAGTGAAACGTCACTGGTGCTGGAGTTCCTCCGTGAACCGAATGCCAACGCGGAGAAATAATTCAAAAGAAAAAAATCAAACATTGTAAGAAAAGCACTTTGCGAAATCCTGAATGTTTTCAAATGATTGAGAATGGTGCCTGTAAAAAAGTATAGGAATTTTATTATATTTTAAATCGAAAAATAACAACAGAACCCAAATAATTTTCGAATATAATCAGTCATAAAAATTCATTTATTCCATTTTTTGCAAGCTGAGATTTTGCAAAAGTTTATCAAACGTTTTTTTTCTAGTGGGCAATCTAGTGGGTTATGTACAAAGTACAAAACAGGATATGTACTTTGTACGTTTCAAAGTAAACAGCTAACTATCATTTTAGTATGCAATTTATATTGGCTATTCATTAGCAATGCATGAGTTTGATATCGTCTAAGGGCCTGAAAATACATGGCATGTGTTGAATATAACCGTTAAAAATTTAGATACCCAATGCAAACTAGACACTAAGCAAGACTTATATCTATTTTATTTGACTAGAAATGTTTTTAATTAGAAAACATACCTAGTAGTATTTTTTTGATCCCATAAAAACTATATAATTCATAAACAGTTCAGTGCGTCTTGTTCTTTTAACTTTTTCAATGTTGACAACAATATTTACGTCGGTAATTATGGCAATCATTCCCTAATAACCAATTAATCGATATACTGAGATCATCGACGTCGACAGTTTTGTATAATGCTTGGGGAGATTATGTTAACGAATTAGTCAGTGACTATGCATGCCAATTATAGTTTTTTATTTGAGATATTTTTGCATCCACTTTGAGACACTTCTAAATACAAAATGTCGCTAACAACCTAAACGGACTATTGACTTTTGTTTGAAAATAACTGGTTAGTTTTAATTTTGTATTCATACTTCACTCACTAAAATTAAGATATATATGGAAAAAAGAAGTGGAAAAATTAGATGTTTCATTTGGACTTGGTCCACATTTACTGTAAACGTACGAAAGTGTAGTGTAATGATTTAATATTACACATAAACATAACACATATTTTGTGCAAAATTTGACGATACAGTAGTCCACGACCTGAGTTATACCTCCCAAAGTTATAACATCGTTCTAGGTTATAAAGTGGCATTGTTCTAAGTTACTCCATTTCCCCCACCACGTCAATTCACTGCGCTTCGCGATGTTATTCGATAGGGATCGGCAAAGATTGGAATGTTTCGGTTACGCTTATACTCGCGGAAGAGGAGGTAGTGAGGGGAGGTAATGCGAGCAGGGCTTCGGATGTAACTTATTGTTAATACCGTATTCAAAGTAGAATAAATTATAATTTCAATATTTCTCGACCGTTGTAAATAATTAAAGTTTAGTGACCGCATTTACCGAAAATTAAATGCTTCGTATTAGCTAATTTTATGAACTGTCAAAATTACAATATATTTATTACCAACTTATCTCTTATCATCTACTACCCACATGTAAACTATAAATATTATATTCCCCAAATAAGAAAAATATTAAATTTAGGAACACATAAAATACACATCAGACTTATTAAATGTAAAACTGAGTAATTTTGAGGTTGGTTAAAGTTTCACTGTAGGAAAGTTCGGCTGTACGAACTTACCTGGACATCTGCTTTATCTGCTCAGGCTGTTCCGCATATGCGTCGTTTTATGACAATGCATGTGCACATGTAATTCGTCGATTTTAGTTCGTACATTTATAACAAAAAAAAAGGTTGTACCATATTCACGTTTACTTTGCAATAGTCAAAAACTATTTTTAAGAGTTCAAAAAAATGAAAACAAATTTGAATTTCGTAGTGAGTTTTACTAATAAACATTAAAAACTAACAATTTGAATTAAGTTGAATGAAAACATAATTTGTTCTGGCAAAATGATAACATAAAGTTATTTAAATTTATCAACAGAAGTGGCAAACCCTTTCATGGTAGGAAATTTACTAGAAATTCTGATAGAAATTTGTAGGTATTTTAGTCATCTTTATTATGCACATTCTAAATATTATACATAATGTATCATATTTTTTATGAAATATTCTAGCAATCACTTACTGAGAGTTTGTTTCAAAATTATAATCTGCAACTGTGAAATTTCATTTTATCTGTAGTGGCTAATGGATTTCTCTTCAGCATTTATTGATAATAATTATATTACTCATTGAATAAGTAACTGATTTCTCACTGTTTGCATTGTGCAATTTGATTGTTTCATATTTGGAATGTATTTTGACAAATATCAATTTTAATCAATGTCAACAAGTCCAGCCTCGAAAAATTAACCGCATATGGTTTAAATAATATTCTATATAATTAAATTTAAATTATTTCGTTTTATGTCTCTTTAAATAATAGTATTTTTCGTATCAAGGGCGCAAAATGACATTTCGCACCCGTGGGTGAGAAATGTTGCGCCCGTGACACGAACGACATTTTTTGTCATAGTGCGCGCAAAATGCTCCAACCGTTTATATATTAATATATTTTGTATAGAGTGACGTTTGGGCGTGGATTGGGTGATCAGGTGGGGAAGGGGGGGGGCGAAGCCCCCCCCCCCCGATTAAAAAGATTGTTGGAAATCATAAGAAAAATTAACATTTAAATCTGACGAAAGGTAGTGGAAACGTAAGAATGAAGAGTGGGGATACATGAAAATATTCTACGAGAGAAATAAAATTTGATTGAAATGATTCTAAACTTTCATGAATGCATTTAAAACGTGAATTTATAAATTTTTTATTTTGCATCCTGGTGCGCGCAAAATAGCATTTTGCGCCCCGAAAACGAAGTGCAAAATCGCATTTTGCGCGTACTATGACAAAAAAATTATTTCAATAACAACAGTAGGTATAGTTTTAAGGCCCAATATAAATAAAAACCATTACTTCTGTCAGGTCGTTATTTTAAGTATAAAAGTCGAGAACATTGTTTGATCCAACCGGGGGTTTGATTAATGTAACTTATTTTTACTCTCTCAGTTGTCAAAACTCCATACTGTACAAATGGGTATATTTTAGATGGCAGGCCAAAAATAGTATATTACTCAACGAGGGAAGCATACGATTTTTCTTCATGACTGGGAGGAAAGTTGCTGCTTTCGTCCCAGTGTGATGAAAACTATTAAAAGTATTGACGTACACAGAAAATAAAAGATACTTTTCTGTTTGTTTTTTTTTTGTGAAAATTATGACATTGAAGAAAGGCAAGAATTGTTTTAAAACATTTTCATCGATTCAAGAAATTTATCTCCAAAGATTCTGAAATCTTTAAATGATTGAAACCATCAGTTAAATTTTCTTAAACTCCCACCCTGTATCTTTTCTTACCCTTGTTTCCCCTTGATTTCATGTTACGAGTGCGTGACATTTTCTATAGCTTCACTCACGGGTATATTACTAATTGTAGATTAGAACTTTTACGTATCTTTTCTTTGGAAATTGTCTGCTATATAAGTTTCATACAATTTTTCTCTATCATGCATCATTTTCGATACGGAAGCGATTAAATGCAGAAAGTGTATTTTCAACGCGGAAGATTTTGGGTCTTCATTTTTAAAAAGTATTTATTAACTAAATAAATTGCGAAAAATAATAAAAATCTGACTATACAAAAATCCATATATTAAACAAAAAATCTATTCCAATGATTTCGCCCTTAAAACTTACTTTCAATAACAATCAAGTGCGACGCCCGATCAATCTCCCACAATGTCGCTACTATGGCGTCCTTTTGTTACAGTGTAAGTAGTGCCGCAAACGATGGTCATAACCTCACTTTATTACAGGTTCTCCAGTAAAAAACTGTGCTAATATGTTGGGCGAAGTAAAAAAAACACGACAGAAATCACCCATAATAAGACAATTATAAAAGACACCCAAAAATGTCCTAAAAATGACCATGCAAGTACATTTCATGAAGATACTTTTGTAGTACATTAAATCATAAAAAATCTGTTTTTGAAAGAATAGCACTTCCGTAATGACAAAATCTCAGTCTCTTTGGAGTGAATCTCTACTCGAAGAGATAAATTTCACTCCAACATTTGGAGTGATTTTCTTCACTCTTTGATTTGGAGTGACTGATCTCATTCTTTTGGATTGGTCATTCACGCTTTTTAAAGTGAGCACTCTGTCACTCCAGCTTTGGAGTGAAAATTTCACTACACGATATTTAGAGAGTAAGATGGCGATAATCTTACAAACAACTGAAAATTTAATGTTGTAGAATCCAATACACTCTCGTTATATTAACCTTAAAATATAAGGTTACCATATGTATGTATAATTTGACCAACTTAGTTATTTTCAACACCGCCAGGTGTTATCAAAACTTTTGCAGCTCTGGTTCCCAGTATAGAAATGGGGTTAGAACGAGCACATTTTTCTGCACAAAAAGACAAAACATATTTTTTTAGAGGTAAAATGCAAGTTATTGTAAAATTTATGTATAATCATACTCCCATTTTTTGTCCTTAATGTTCCGAAAAGGTTATGGATTCTCGTATATTAACGTCATGAAATGGTAAAGTAAAAAATACTGTTTACTAATTGAATTAATTCTATGGTATTAAAGTTTTCCACTTTACTTTTCGATCAAATTACACATGTGTGTTGATTATCTAAACGTAGGATCCGTTATATCGAGAAAACATAAATATGCTCACCCAGCAATAAAGGTAAACGTCAAAATACACACCTGTGATGTCCTCCTTGTTTTTCACGTATTAAGAATTATAGCTCAATTAATGAACTTTCCCTTTGTAGCACACGTGTAAATGTCTGTAATCGTCTGCGACAGATCGTTTACAATGTGTTCACAATTTTCGACACTAATGTATTTTATTTCTAGGTCAAATGGATACGTTGACTTTTTAAATTGGTACGTTTAACAGTGCCCAGTAATGTGACCATTCAGAGTAAACGCATTAACATCTATCATATTACATTACAGACAAGAAATTGAATTGGCAAAAAATGAGTTTTACGTATTACGATTTTATATTTCCTCCTTCTTTTTCGAATTTGTGGAATAGTATGATATCCATAATCTTTAGTATTAATGTTTGTGTTTTATGAATTTGCCTACATTATGGCGCCAATTAAATCAGAACTGATCGAGAATTTTTGAAAATAAGTGATTTTTATTTATTTCCGAAAATTCTCGGTTAGTTCTCAACAAATGTCTCTAATATTTTCTACGTGCCCGAACGTTTAAAAATCGATTCAGTCATTTTTTATTTACTGTTTTGAATGAAAATGTCTCCATTATCGGCGGAGTACATTATAACCTCATTAAGAGTGAATTTTCATCAAGAAATAAACGTTAAAAGAAATAAATATACGCATTATTTCATATCGCATAAAGTAAAAACATACAAATGTTCAAAAGAAATATATTTTGCAATAATTATTTCTGGATACTTAATTTAAAAGGTGTTATAAGAGATGATATTTCAAAATATAGTATTATATATATTATAATAAGTGGGTTATCCACGATGAAGAAATTTTGGCAACAGATTTTTATACGCAGGTAAGAAATCTTGTAAATTACTCGCAGGTGTCCGGGGGGTCGATTAAGAGATTAAGAAGATTAATGTCTGCATTTACGTTAATATCCTTAAATATATTCAAAATTTGTTGGCTATGCGAATCAGTTATTTTTGAAAAATGTACGCGTTTATTCTAATTATATGTCTTATGCTCATTTGTAATAGTTAAATTTTTTTATCCAGAATACGATGAAGTAATTTTTGTAACGTATTTTAAATCAACAGGTCAAAAGACTCGGTTCACGCAGGTGTTGAAGGGTCAAGAGAGATATTAAAAATTTAATGAGGGTTTTGATATATATATAATATATATTTTTTTTTTCTTGACAGTTGTTTGTAATATCTATATTATTTTCAACATTCTGGGCATTGTCAAAATGTATGTTTTTTATTATTGTGTAAATATGAAACTTTTGATTTTTTATGATATGCATTAGTAATATCTTAACAGTTTAATCCGAACTTTAAACACTTTTGTTTAAAAGCATCGGCTGTTTTCTTGTATTCCCTATTTTCTGATCTATTGTTGATAAGTGACACGAACTTAAGAACTTTCTCACATTTATTTAGATGCGTTTATAGAAAATTTCTTTAAACTTATCACACGAATTTATTTCAGCTTTTTTGTTTTCTGTCTTTTTGTATGCTACCATTACTTTATAAAACATTATTACAAATTTTGACAGAATTCTATTGAATTTTGTACATAATGAAAATTAATTAACCATGCAGACAAATCTTTATAGATAAACGTATAAATTAGGTTAGAAAACCATGATAAAATGTTGTGATTTTTCGTTTCCATAATCATAATTTAGATACCTAATGAATGAACAATTTATTCGAAAAAAAATAATAGTTATGAATATTTCTCATAAAATTTCGAAAGAGGCGTTAATTTAATGCATAGTGACGTAACTCATAAAAATTTCATTTTCTAATTTAGGTTTCATATAGTTAAGTTCACACGATAAAACTATTCGTTATGAGAACCAACTCGTTACAGTTGCAAGTGCCAAAATAGTTTAGTTATCTGAATTTAAACCGAACTGGTTAAGTTTCAACAACCTAATTCTTATTAAGCTTGTTATTATGAACAATTTCTATTTTTTAAGGTAGAAAGTTCTTCATTCTTCTACTAAATACCAATAAATAAACTTCAGTTTCAAAACAAAATGGTTCCATTGGATATATATTAGTTCGCAATACTAAACGTTTTGTAATGCAAACCAATCCGGTTCAGTTCTCAAGACAAACTTTTGTCAACAGAACCAAACTGGTATGATTATAATGAAAACCAACTTTATCATCGAAACCAACCCGATTCGGTTTATTGAAAGCTTGGGTTATAGCTATAAAAATAAACCGTATGGTTACTGAAAATGCATAGTTTAGTTTCTAGATATTTACGGTTTAGTTGCTTGGAATAGATGGTTTAAATTCTGGAAATATGCTGTTTGGTTCCTGAAAATAAATAGTTTGATTGTTAGTCGTAAGCTAGTTGTAGTAACTGTATGATTTCGTATGGAGAAGTTATTCGTAACTGTAACTGAACCAGTTTATGGTTTATGGACCAACAGTAATGCTTTAATTTGTTCTCTAAAAGCAACCAGTATTACAATTGCCTTTGGTTTATAGCTAATTGGATCTAATAACCAAGCTGACTTTCTATTACAACCGAACCGGTTTGGTTTTGTTGTTAAAATTGGGTTTTCGTTACAACCAACCCAGTTTCTTTCTGGTGAATTAAGTGGTTCATTCTTTATAACTAAACTGAATTAGTTCTGAAAGCCAAATGGTTCTGTTGACATGAACCCAAAACAGTTAAATTACATAAAAATGTATAAATTACTTAATTCTTCTTAGATAAGCTATGGAACATTTACTTTTGTGAGTTGAAATAACCATAAGAATTCTAATTTGTTTTTTATTCTTCTTATTCTGTACATTTTGGTGTATTTTGTAGTATTCATAGAACGACTACTACTCCGTAAAAAATAAAGGTCATTTTCTAACCACACCGGTTTCGACAGTCTTATTTTAGTTTGCTTTACTGAAAAATGAATTATAAGAACCAACTTAGTTTAGTTAAGAAACAACCAATCTTGGTCACTAAACCAAATTATGTTGGTTATAATGAAAACTCAATTTTATCACTAAAACCAAACCAGTGCGGTTATAATAGAGTCACGGCTTGGTTTTGAGGGCCAAGTCGTTCTTTTACCATGAATCAAAAACAATGCTGATATTGGTTATTTTAAAGAAGATATTAAATCATTACTTATGGTGCATGAACAGAAAACTGGTTTAGTTAAAACGACGTATAACTTATATAATAAAAATCATATAAACACCACATCCAACTAGTGCGCGACTAATAACAATAAAAAAATTTATTTCTAGCGACTGAAGAGTTTAATTCAGGCCGGTTATAGAAAAAAAAAACACTTTAGTAAACAAAACAAAATTGATTTGGTTGTAATAAAAGCCCAATTTCATAACTGAAACCAAACCGCTTCGGTTATAATAGGATCTCAGGGTGGGTCTGAAGCTAAGTGGTTCTATTGCTGTAAACCAAAAACAATTATGACATTGGTTATTTTTTTAGATAAGATATTTAATCATTACTTATGGTCCATAAACCAAAAATTGTTTTAATGAGAATGGCGTATACCTTTGCTAACAAAAATCATCTGGACACCACGTCGAACTAGTTC
Source organism: Trichopria drosophilae (assembly GCA_030407085.1). Taxonomy (NCBI): domain Eukaryota; kingdom Metazoa; phylum Arthropoda; class Insecta; order Hymenoptera; family Diapriidae; genus Trichopria; species Trichopria drosophilae. The sequence continues at coordinate 113,934,006 of CM059585.1, read as the reverse complement.
ACGACCAATAAGAACCAAACTATGTCTAGCAACCAAACAGCTTCATTCATTTTGTTTATAAAAGAAAAAACACTTAAATCAACAAAACCACACTGGTTTGGTTGTAATGAAAAGCCAATTTCATCCGTAAAACCAAACGGGTTCGGTTGTAAATGAAACTAAGCTTAGTTACGAGGGCCAAGTAGTTCTATTACTATGAACAAAAAATAATTATGACGTTGGTTCCTTTAAGATATTAAATCATTACTTACGGTCCACAAACCAAAAACTGGTTTACTTAAAACGACATATAACTTTTCTAATAAACATCATATAGATATCTCATCAACCTAGAGTTGACGACTAATAAGAACCAATGGATTTAGTTCTAACAACCAAGTGGTTTAATTCAGGTTGGTTATAAAGAAAAAAACATTTAAATCAACATAAACACCCTGGTTTGGTTGTAAAAGCCAATTTGATTCATAAAACCAAGCCGGTTCGGTTGTAAATAAAAATCGAGTTAGTTATGAGAGCCAAGCAGTTCTATTACTATGAACAAAAACAATCATGACATTGGTTCCTTTTAGATAAGATGATAAATCATTACTTACGTTCCACAAACCAAAAACTGGTTTACTTAAAACGACATATAACTTTTCTAACAAACATCATATAGATACCTCATCAACTTAGTTGACGACTAATAAGAACCAAACGATTTATTCCTAACAACCAAACGGCTTAATTCAAGTTGGTTATAAAGAGAAAAACATTTAAATCAACATAATCGCCCTGGTTTGGTTGTAAAAGCCAATTTGATACATAAAACCATGGTTGTAAATAAAACTCAGCTTGGTTAGGAGAGCCAAGTTTCACTGGTTTCTTTTAGAAAATGTATTTTTTTGGTCCTTAAACCATAAAATGGTTCAGTTAAAATTACGTATAACTGTATATACCAACCAAACTCGTATATATAGCACTAGTTCAGGACAAATAACCAAACTATATATTTCCAGCAACCAAACATCATATTTCCATATTCGAATCCATCTATTCTAAGCAACCAAACCTTTAATTCTTAGAAACCAAACCATTTACTTCGAGTAACCTAACGGTTTGTTTTCATCGACCAATTATTTGGTTCTATCAACCAACTTGGTGTTTAGTGTCAAATATGCACGTTACTATATCTAATCACACGAAAGGATTGTGATCTATACTAATTTTAGATGATATTTATTTTTTAAATATCATGAAATATGTAATGCCAAGTGGAAACTTTCTTTGGACCAGAACACGGAACGATCGATTTTTTTTTTGGAACCGAAGGTAAATGGGCCTTCGCGACTTGATCGTTAGCATGGCATGTCTGCAACGTAATTTCGTCGCGCGTGTGATGGCACGGGGTTTCACGCTCGTCGTTGCGCCTGTGTGTCCGTGGCGTGTCATTAAATCGAAAGCACTTGCGCCGCCTGCACTGCCAGTGTCCAGGAAGAAGCACCTGACGGCAACCGTTCCGCCTCTCTCGGGGTTAGTTTTGCAACGGTCGAAACTCACCACTTTTCTCTCTCTCACTCTCATCTCCACCTTCTCACTCACGATCATCTTCTTCCGTTCATTTTGGTTCTTCCCATCTCTTTTTACGTCTCTCTGTTCATTTTTGCTCTCTTTCTGTCGTATTCGATTTTCGAATTTTCGGTTCCCTCTTTTTGAGTCTCTTTTTAGCTCCAGCTTTCTCTCTCTGTCTGTCTCGATTTCTTCTTCAGCTCTTTTCCCCTTTCATCTCCACCACCTCCTTCTCCAGACTTCTACGAGATTCGAGGGTTACCTGAAGAGGGTCGAATCGATCCTGGGCCCCAAGACGAAAGCAGGTGCCTGTCGCCAACGTCTTCGGCGACTTCCGTCCTCTTCCTCCAGCGACTTCTTCCTCATTTTTCTTCCGACGCCGCCTAAGCTCACCCGTTTAATCCTAGACCGCCTGCAATTTCCATCATCTCACCTACAATTTGAGGCACGGGCCGGGGCGCTTCGTCACTGTTATTACGGGAGGCGCCCCGGCACGAGCGGTTGCTCAAAATTGGAGAGGGCACGAAGTGAGACGAATCGGAAAACTGGCCCGAGTCGCGAAAATGGGCCTGGGTGAAGAGAATCGCTAATTGGGGATAAACATACAGATCTAGGTCTCTCGGTCCCGTTTCCCGACTTTACAGAATTTTTGAGGATTACTAGGGAAAGATGTTGTTTTTCTATGAAAAAATGCATTTTTGAGTGTTTGGACCACCTGTACTTCACGTCTGGTTGAGAATACTGTTTCTATGGCTGTAATGTTATGTCAACTTGTGTCGTGGCTACGATATGATCTGAGGGATGGTTTCGAATGTAACCATGGATTACCAACAGTTCATTGGTTTTTATTTAAGCTGATCTGGAATTAAACATTTCTTAACTGGAAACCATTTCTGCTTTTAGCCAACAGCATTTAATCCAAAGGTATCCTGTTAAGCATCGACCCATCTAAAAGAGTTCTCAATGAATTCTTAGTGAATCCTTTTTTGTAAGAAGTATTTTAAATTAATTCTTAATGAAAACTTTATCAAGTAATGAATGTCCGCTTGTGTCTAATACTGAGTATTCATAATGAATTCTTGATATCAACACGAGATTGAAATAATATTGACCAAAACAGGAACAAAAAGTTATATTTAATTTTTCTATAATTACGCTATTTCTACCTTCGATTTATTACTTATTCCTATATAAATTAATACTTTTGAGGCTCGAAATTAAATTAAAAAACCTAAGTACCTCAACGAGATTCGAACCTGGGACCCGTCGTTCGTAACGCATGTGTCTAATTATTAGATTAGATATAAATGTTGCGTCGATATAAATACTTTAATGTTATATAATGCGAATGAATTAATAGCATTCATTCAATAAATATCGGTATATTTTCAACAAAACTTAAACCTCATTAATTGATTGTCAATTTTACGAGAGCGTTTGGTAGGTTATGAGATGTGCTGTTAGGAACACAACAATTTTTTTCAGCATTTTTAATAATAATATCGTTATAATTACTATCGTACATGCAATATTCGTTTCCCTGACTGCAAAACTTATAACAAATATGATAATTTTTTCCAGCCTGACATGCATATTAATCAGTATTACCGATTTCCGTTATAACGGAAGTATATATTCGGAGTTTTCGATTTAATTTTCGGAAATATACTACGTTAATTCATGAACTATTAAATTTAAAAAATGTTGCTAAAAGATATTGAAATATCGTTGGAATAAATCAAATACAGAATTACAGAATAATGAATAAGAATAGTAAAAGTGAAGAAATACTGAAGAAATTTGATTATTCGAAACATAATTTTAAGTAATGATAACAATGCTGTTAATTTTATTCATAATATTTACGAACAATTAAATCGAAAACTCCAAATTTATAATTCTTTAATGACGGAAATCGGACTGGGAAAATTGTCGCATAAGTTATAATTTTTGCTACCAGAAAAAGAATATTGCAGGAAATGTTTGATTGAGATTATAATCATATTATTGAAAGTTTTGCAAAAAATTGTCATATTCATGCGGCGAATCTCATTTTGCAATTCATAAAATTATACATATAGATAACTTAGTGAATATTTTATGAGTACTTTATGTATTCATTGAATGCGGGCATTCAAGAATTGTTAATGATTTTTTTTGGAAAGTGTACTAATCGGGATATTAATTTCATCGGCACATAACTTTTGGTTCGCCGATGTACTTGAATCCTTTTGTTTATTACTTTGGTGCTAAATCTGGTACCATTAGGTACCAGCTATTTTATCGGCAAGTATTTTCAAAATTCTTCAAAGCAACTTTGAATGTTTTTGCTCAATGGAGGTAAATACCTAATTTGGCTTTAGAAACACTCGTAAATGCAATGTCGCGGTTAATAAATTAGGTAAAGGGTGGATTTATGTATGAGACTAAAGTATGAATTTAGAGTAGGACCACTACATTTTTTGTTCTTTTTCATCGCTGAAAGTTTTTCTAAATTTTTATTAATTTCCGAAGGATGTTAATATGAATTTTAGAAAATGTTGTAATTAATTTATTAGATTTTGGAAATTGTAATGTCGTGAAAGTTATTTTCATATTTACTAAATTTTAAGAGTAAAAAAACGAATTTTATAAACAAACATTTTGTAAAAGACCACTGAAGATATCTTTGTTCTATTATTAAATTTGTAAATTTGTAAATTACGTCAACTAAACTATCATTCATTTTAACAAATTTTATCAATATTTATACGTTCATGAACTCTACATTGAAACAAAATTTCTAGATTATATATAACAAGAAATTTTCAAAAATTTGTATATTATTATTTCCTTTTTATGATTAAATTCCTTGTGGTTCCGTCTTTAAATGTCGAATATTAATAGCAATTTTTTGTAAATAAACTTCCAGTCATTTTTTGTTAAAATTTTCTGTTTTTGTTAGGCAAAATTTAAACAATAGTTTTGCAATGTTAACATATTTTCTGAAATTTTACTTAATTTAATGAAATTTAATTTTAAAAAACGTCATTGCACTTCTAACATCATCCATCTCTTTGACACAAATTTTCGTCAAGACCACCACCGTTTTTCTTCCCCAATTTCCCAATTCGTCCTACCTATCGATCACAACTTTCGCAGAAACCTTGTCATAATTATAGTCGGAACTAGTCCCAAATTACAAGTAAAACGGCCGAAAATTAATGTCGGCTAGATGCAAGGTGCCGCACGAAATAAATGAGAGTGATGAAAAATGGTTAATGCAATTTATTTCTAACCGAAACAACGACTTTATTGTCGGAAAATATTACGGAAATCTAAAATTATTATGTGCACTAATACGAAAAATATTTAGTAAATTACTCGGTAAAAAATGAATAAATAGTATGTTTTACTTCTGTATTTAGTTAAACTGGCTAAAATTAAGTTAATCCAACTTCCCAAATAGGACATAACTCCTAAAGAGGTCTTCCAGAGCTCATTTCAAAGATATCTTTAAAAAAATCTTCTAGGGGCCATATTTGAGACTAAATAATTTATTTTATAATAAGAGTCAAGTATAGCAATAATAATAACAATAATAGCTCTTAACCCTTTTAGGGGCACATTATTTTACTGAACCGATTATTTCAATATCAGTCATTCTTATTGTTTTCGAGGTCGCTGATTACGAATCTGAACTCAGAATTTGAAAATTCAACTAGATGCCTTCGACCCGGGTGCCTACAATTTTGGCTAAAATTCGTATTGCAGTTCCCTGACGAAAGGCTGATGCTTCCGGGAATATTCCCATTTTAACACTGCCAGGAAAGAAGGCGGCAGAGGATGGTTCTAGCATCGTTAGGTTCGAGTAGTTTCTATACATATATTGTAACAATATCTTGTTCCTTAAATAGGGTGAATATGCCAATGAATGGACGGTTAAGCATTTTTCACATTTTGATCGATTGTAACTTTTGAATTCTTTAATGAAAATTTAATTATGATACCACTATTAGAATCGTTAGACTCTGCTCTTTATGACCGTGTAGTTCAACCTTTGATTTTATTTAATTATTAACCTCGTCTTCATACGTTTGTAAAAAAATCCGCTAAACCCCAATGAATAGACGGGTTAAATCCAATGGGACGTTTTCAGTATCAGTTTTGGATGGCTTTAAAACTTTGCTTTGATTTTACAAAATAATAAAGACTGGAAGATCAATAGTACTGTAAATATTGTTTTGAATGTTCAAAGAACATAAAAATATGTATTTTGTTGCAGGTTGTGCATCATACATTCATAAGAAATAGAAATATGTAGAAAATCGTCCATTCATTGGTCGTCGTCCATTCATTGGCATATTCACCCTATATTAAAATTGAAAATGAGCATTTTCAAAACTTCGACCCCGACCGCAGATCAGCCGAAGCACTGATAAATGAGCACGTCTTATTCACACTGATGCTTAAAAAAACAAAAATTAATGAAATTTTTATACTAAAATAAAATTTAATCAAATTTTTAAAGTTAGCCCCCCCCCCCTGATACCCGCCTCACTCCCCTGCTTCCTCTGTGTCTCTGTTTTTCATGTAATGTATATAATATACATACATATGCATTGTATATGTGTATGTACAATTTATGTTAATTTGCTTTTTACGGCATTATCGTTGATTTTACGAAGAAATGAATATAAACCTTTTTTGGAGAGAATTCGATGTTCTATATTTTTTGTTTGAAACATTTTTTTGTACGATTTGTATTTTTTGTTAAAAAATGGAAAAACGTGTTTTTTGAGCGTTTTTTTGTTAAACCTCCCCATAATCTAGTATGCATTGTCTCCAAAAACTAATCAGATCTAAGTTTGGCCAAGAGAAACCCAAATCCGTTTGTACTTTTTAAATTCGTCATTCCATTCGCGAGATATCGCGTATACAAAATTTTGCCCACGGACGGACGGACGGACGGACGTACAACCTAACGGACACCAATTTTTTTATTGTTGCTTTGGGTTCCTTAGGGTTTGAAACGTCGACATTTGATGAAAAACTATAGGGTAATTTTTTTGCCCGAAGTGACCAAATTCAATACTTCGTCCAGACTCAGTCTGGGTCGAAGTAAAATGGCAGGTCCAATATGGCGGACGAAAATCTAAAAAGTCATTCGAATCGCGTGAAAGTCGTCCCTCGGTGGTTTTCGGGCTCGCTGATTACGAATCTGAACTCAGAATTTGAAAATTCAAAATATCGGATTCAACGTGGCCGACAAACTATTTGATAATTAGTAGATAAATGCTAATTTTTTATAAGGATGTTAAAAGTCGCTAATTATGATTTCAGCGTCACAAAGTGTTTACTAGTGCATCAGATTCTCCCTCTCAGCATGACCCGGAACTAACGACGTGGACGTGGGAAGGTACTAGTTCCATATTTTTTTTTTATTTTTTACTTTTTTTTAAATTTTTTTATTTTTTATTTTTTTTTATTCTAATTTTTGTTATTTTATTTTATTTTTTAATTTTTTATTTATTTAAATTCAATTGCATATAAATATATATAATTGTACATAGTTCTTGTATAGTTTCATATGTGCATATATATGTTCATAATCTACAAATTTATTCCTAAAAGAGAACTAGTGAAGTCTTTGGTTGTCAAAAGGAAAAGTTCCAGGGTGGAAATTTTATAGGCGCATTACACAATGACTAAATCCTTTCTAATAGCTACTCCGCAAAATTATCTAAAATAGGTATAAAATAAATCTGGATTGGAGAAAGGCGCAAACTGTTTACAATCCTTTACGTATGTTATTTACGTATGTTATTCTTTTCGTTATCAGCGCCCTGGTAGAGATGGTCACGAGAATCTGCTTGAATTATCCTAGATTTTGATGATCTGGCTAGAAACCATCTCTGTAATGTGGGTAGAAGTCCTACTAAAAATGACATGAATTCTGGCGTAAATCTACCGAAACGCGAGACATTGAGTCAGCTAATAAATTCTAACATGAGTGCGACAAGCTCCTACAACATATCGACCTCGGCTCGATTCGAGAATCTCGAATACTTTTCGATCGAACTCCCAATATGGCGGCTAGATCTCAGCTGATTCGCGCGCACATGCTGCCGCGATTGTTTACAAACCTGCTGTAAAGATCAAATCTTCATATCGAAATGAGCTGATTGGAATACACTGATTGTTTTGTTGAATCGATTGATTCTTACCTACCATACAAATTTGATATAATATTTTCAGTTTGCAATTATTGCTTTATGTCACTTTAAATATATGTTACTGGTCTAGCGGTTTTTCATCTAGAATTCGTGCATATTTCTACCGAGATTCTACCGAACATATATTCCCAGCTGCTAGGATAATGGCTAGTTCAACCAGCCAAATTTCTACCAGAACGGTTCTTGGAATAATTGTACATTGCTATTAAATTAGAAAATAATAATCAGTATCTCCCGAATATTGGAATATTCGTGGATCGACCGTCCACATTCTGTTAGTTTGGTAATAAGATCCCCTTCTCATGTCCGTTTATAATTATATTGTTTTCTGTCGCTAATGACCACAGAGTCGGATTAAATATTGTATTATGCATTTCAGAAAAGAAAACATACGGGCATATGCTGAGCATATAAACATGATGCAACTGAAGCAAATGTTAACGAAAATAATAGCCGTGGCAATTACGATGATGATGACGATTATACTCGTATTAAAGCTGCTGAACGAAGATCTTTTTCCTAATAATAGTTTCGCAAAAAAAAAACGTCTATTCTAAAACTACTAAAAAGTGAATAAACACTGAACAGAAACTGCATAAAAACTATACAGACAGTTTCTAAGTTATCGTTAAATAAAATAAAATATCTATATAATATTACCTAAAACGTCCATAAACTAGACAAATAAGTATTTAGCTTGGGGGTGTTAAATATTCCGAGTACATTATTGCAGAAATAGAGCAACTGACAGAATAATGTGACAGTTTCGCAACTTGTGACAACTTCATATGTTGCATTGATTATTTCCCTGCCAGCAGGGGTAGTACCAAGCAATAATGTCCCTCTAGCCTCTCAATTATTTCCCATCCATTTAAAAAAAATGTATAATTCCAACTTATTTAATTTAACTTTTGAATTTATTATAGGTATCAGGGTTTCTAGAAAATATAAATGATATTTCAACTTCTTATTATAAATAAATGAGACGTACAAATAAATTTAAAAGTCTATATCGTATTTGCTTTTCACGAGTTTGGCATATAAAAAATTAACAAATACAATTTAATATAATAACCACTAAAATATTGAACTCTAGAAAATACATGCGTACGTATCTAGAAGCAACAAGTGGTCGGGGCCACCGGACTTCCGCCTATCTATATGTTAAATACCACACCCAAAGACATTTGTTTCCAAGCCGATGTTCGTGAACTTCTTTTGAATATACATGGACGGAACTTCATACCAAAAGCAACATTATTTAAGTGTTTAATTTTTTCCATCTATCAGGATTCGACTTATTATTACTTCACGAATGTTATGATGAAAAATGCATTCGTAATGATGCATTATCCCAAAAATAACCATCAATTCTAGGAATTGGCGGATATATTGCCAATATATAGTCACTTACAGCCAGTACTTTTTATTTCATTTCCTGTCGGTATGTTTCAATCTTTTTGTGTATATCAATAAAAGATATACTGGATTATGTGGGCGATGGCCACGAGCAGTGATATCAAGGGTTTCCAGCGATGACATGATACCATATAGATTATGGATGAGTCAACAGTTATATCGATAATCACAGATAGATTAAAAAATAATAATAAACTTAGAGTGTAATATAATTTTTTGTTATTTTCTTTGTACAAGTTTATAAATGACAACCTACAGAAAATGGTTGATAAAATTATGGCCCGATCATAATTAATAATTTCTGATCACATTCTCAACGGTATCAAAATTTAAACAAAATGACATAAGGTTGATGCAAGGTTGACCTTCTACCTCAGCTATCCGAAAGATCTTGTGTTTTGTGGGACATGAATATGAACACTACTGCTCCCCTTAAGCCATATCGTTTAGTCAAATAAAATGGGGGATGCTTTTTTTAAATCACATGTTCCCTCGCCTTCCTTCGCTCGGAATATGTAATTTTTTGTTGCTGAACGCAACAGGTTGATAACTGGATGTGAATAAACTTATAGGTTATGTTCTTGTACACATTGGTTACGCGAACTAAGATGAAGTGCTTAGAGTCGATAGGAGTAAAAAATGCTTTAGAGGGAAGAAAATATAAAGGGTTTAAAAAGCTTACGCATAACGGAACATGACTTAAGGGGAGCACTGCTGTATATTACTTAACAAGTGGGTAAAGTATACATTTATGCAGGAGCGATACCCTGCACACCATAGAAAGTTCCGTAGTTCCTGAGTACGTGCTAAAGCTGTTTCTCGTGTACTAATTTACTTCCACGGTAGGTATCCTATAATCTCTTCTCGAGTGCATAAAAATAGTGAGTAAAGTACCGATACCTGCATGTTACCTTTTATTTTACGAAAATGATCGTCCAGAGTGTCTAAAAGTTTGCTTCGTACACCATGGTGAAAATCTTGTTTTACGGTCCTTTATTCATTGAACCACATGGTGTTGTGGTTCAACATAGTAAACTAGGCCTGGAATTGACGTAGTGTCTGTGGAAAGTATATCAAATTAAATAAAACAGTCTAATTTATGTAACATTAACGAACAGGGTAAACAACCCAATAAATTACTGAAAGTTTAAAATCACCAACATGGAACTCTTTAACGAAAAATGCATTTATCACCTTAAAAAACAGTTAGCCATTCGCATTCCTAAAGGAGCGATCTTAATCTCTGAAGTACCGGAAAACCGCGAAAGAACGGATGCATTCGCGACGGGACACACAAGAAAGAAGGATGATCCTACAAGGTGGAGAATGGGTCGCGAGGGGTGCCTTTCTGGAAAACGACGGTTGAAAGTCATACCCGTGCAGGACCTTCAGGTGGACATGAAACTTTTTAACCGCTCGTTTTCTCTCTGTCTTTCTCTCCTTAACTCTCGAGTCTTCCCGTTCGAGAAGTTAGCTGTTTTGCTGTTGCTGTTGTTGTTGCTGCTGCTGCTGTGTCGGGGTGCACCTGGCTACCCACCTGTTGAATGTGCCTCGCGTACGAGACGTCTCGGACACGTATTGCGACTTCTAGACGATTCTTTGTGGGATGAGCGTCTTTCGCGTGCTGTAGAAGCAGGCCAGATAAGTCGATTATAGAAATGCGGCTAGCCCGGTGCACCCGCTTGCCGGTGCTCCCAGGCGTCCATGATTTGCAACAAAGGGCGCGTGCCAGTAAAAAAATTAACCGATATCACGACAGGAAGTCAAATCAGAAAAGTGCAGGCTAGACCTGCAATTAAGCGGCGACAATGTTTCCTGAGATTTTCAAAACTTCCATGGAGGGATATAATTTGACCAAATGGGCAGGATTTATAATAGATAATTTTGATATTGATAATTATTATTATTATTATTATTCATCTACGTTTTACTGTAAACCATGGCATGAAAATTATCATCATCATCATCATCATCATTATCATCACCATCATCGTCATCATCATCGTCATCAAGCAAACAAATTTACATAATTTATTCTAACCTGACCTAACGTAGCATAGCCTTTTAATAGCGATTTAAAAACATTCGAAGAACTTAACCTAACCTAACCTAACCTAACTTAAAGTCTAATCTAAAAATTAGTTAAAAACGTTTCCAAAGTAATTTGAATTACCGTATTCCTCTGAAACATCAACGGAAAAGTGAATTACATTTTTTTTAATGTCAGATTAATTCACTTATACCAAGAAATGTTCGTTACACAACTTATTCTTGTTTGAGATGGCATGAACATTACTTAAGTGGGTGTTATTACTAAAAAAATGATAAAATGGGAGGCATCAGGTAGGGTAGGATGTCTAAAGGTTACAACCACCAGGGCCGGTGGCTATCGCGGGTGCAAGACAAACTGATTCTTAGGAAGATTGCCGCTGGTCATCATCGTCCCCCTGATGCAAGTCCATGCGTCTCTCCATACGTTGCTCGTAATATACCTTCTTGGTCGTCTTGTTCTTGTTCTTCTGGGTATACTTCGCTACTTCCTCCTTTTCGATTCCAACGGCGGAAGGCCCCGCCATTCGGTCGCCATTACGGCAGCTGGATCACACTGGCCCAGGAACACGCACACACTCTCCAATCCATACAGGTGGTGGAACCGCTTCGTCGTCGTCTTCGGATCCTCGTATAGTTTCTTTGTCTGGCCCGAGCGCGGAAGCAGCAGGAGCCACGTGCCCGATGATCGACGATCGATATCGATCGCCGGCGGGCCGGTTTAGTATCCTACATGCGACGGTTGCAATTTTTCAGATCTTCCGTCCCAACTTTTTGGGACTCTTCGGAAAAGTGACGTTCTGACGTTTTAATCCTTCGTAATCCTTTGTAATCCTTTGAAGGATACCCGGAAAGGAATCGAATCTTCTGGTCCTTTGGCAAATGAGGCTCTCAAGGACCAAAAAAATGACTTTCAAAAAAAAAATGTACAGAAGTAACGAAAAGGAATGATACTCGAGTTTGACTTGATCTCTGGATTAGTGCGCGAGAATTTAGGGTTTTCGTGTTTATTTTATCTTTAGATCGTTTTCAAGTTCTTTTTTTGTAGCACGCAAGAACCGAATTCAAAATTATCAAATTTAATTAAAATATTTCGTACGGGTGAAATTGTAAGAGATTATATATGATTAGATCAAAACTGACGTAACGAAAGTGGTCGAATGACAGATTTTTTAATTTCGTAAGAAAATTGTTTCTGATCTGTTGCAGTTAAATTTGCGTCTGTTACTTTTCAGGAAGCAATTTATTTCGATATCTTGTTTTTTTTTAAATTATAATTAATTTTTAATTTTTAAAAAACCTATTTTCGATAAATAAAGTCTAATTTGTTACTGTAAATGTAATAACTATTAAAAACAGGTCAGAGAGATACATGGTAAATATTCTGAAGAAGTACTGTAGAAAATTTCAAGAGTAGTTTTTTTAAAAATACATAGTTGAATTTAAAAAAGAACACGTGTAAGAAAAATGCTTAAAATATTGCGTAACCCTTCGGATGAGCTACGTTTTCGTAACAAAATAAGCGACTAACATTCTGCAAAAACGGCCAAAAACATGTTTTTTCTGTCCAGATATTGCCGAGCGCCAAATTGTGTAAGGAAGCAAAAGTACACCGAAAACACCTTGTCGCTTATTCTGTTTCGAACAAGTAGCTCATCCGAAGGTTTTCCAAAGATTGCTTTTAAAAAACCGACCTGAAATAACGTATGCTTAAATGTTCAAGCTTCATGAATTTCGCTTCGATTAAATTGAAATTTTGATAAAATAGATTTCAATTAACTAGCAATTCGGTTAAAACAAATATTTTCAGAATGCATACAAAATTTAAATACTATATTTAATTAAAACTAAGCACAGATTTGTTCAAAAATCCTAACTTATAATTCAACAAAATTATTCAAAATATGTATATGTAATAAATGGAGATTGGAAAAGGTCGCGTATCGAATGTAGCGAACTGTTTACATCCTTAACCTACGTTGTTTACGTTTCACGGTTGTTATTCTTTTCATTGTTCGCGGTTCTTGGAAAAATTGTACCTGCTAGAAGACAATAATCGGTATCTCGCGAATATTGGCCTGGTGTAGTTCGCCGGTTTGCATTGTGTAAGTTTGGTAATAAGATCACTCTTTCCCGTTTGTTTATAATTATATTGTTTTCTGCTGCTAGTGATAATAGAATCGGAGTAAATTATATTAAGCATTGGAAAATTATGAATGAAACCTATGTGCTTGTGTTAATCATATAAACTCCTATAAAGTAACTAATGAAAATGATAACGAAAATAATAACAATAGCAGTGATGATGATGATGATACTGACGATCGTGATGATGTTGACGATTATAGTCATATTAAATCTGCTGAATGAAGTTCCATCTTTTTCCTAACAACAATCCCGCTTAAATAATGTCTGTTCCACAACAACAAAAAATAGATAATAACAGAAATTGCATAAAACGTGTCCAGACAGGTTTTAAGTTATCGTAAGAAAAATATACATAATATTACCTAAATTATAACCTAGAAACTAGACAAAAAAGTGTTTAGGTTGTTCATGTAAAATATTCTGAGCACGTTCTTGTAGATGGAGCAGAAACTGTCCACAGTTTATCTAAAAAAAGGTATCGAAAAATAATCCATGATTTCATTACATTTTGTACAGAAAACTGGCCACATTTTGTTTACTTGCAAACTGGCCAGTACACGAAAGTTTATTTGCAAAAAACTGACCAATATTTGGACCGAATTTCTTTCAGGACTACGATACATTAACTGAAATTTTTTGACAGTGTTTTTCTGTATTATAATCTTCGATTGCTTGGATCCATTATATCATGCAAAATATCGACTACAGGAGGTTAAATAAAAAGTGATTTTAAAGGTAATTGCGTGACTTTTAACGTACTTATGTAATTTTTCGAAAAATTACACCACAACACCGCCATTTTGAAAAAACGGACGATAAACTATTTTTTTAACGAAATAAATGTATGAAATCCGTTTAGAAACGCAAAGAAATAACAATTTCATAATATTTCGATTACATCAAAACTATATTTTTATTTAAGTTGCGATTTCCAAATCTTTTAATGTTACTTCGCATCTAAAAATGTAATTCAACTGCGATAGTTTCGAAGATACTGACGCCCAATAAGAAATTAAATTGTATATAATTCAATTATCTTCACCATTCTTGATAAAAATAGGTACATTGAAAAGAAAACAAGCGAGTTAAAAGGCTATTTCATGTAAGATAAAAATTTCGGATTCAGTCACGTAAAAAATAAAATTGTATGTATTTTTATTATCTGCAACTTTGTTCTGCACTTATTTTTACTTAAAACTAACGCTGTTCGAGTTGATTGCGATAAACTGATTTTGTAACCCTTTCTGTAATTATCAGCTTGAAACGCAGACATTACATGGAGAGAAATGTTACGGATAACATCCTCTCATTAAGATCGAAACTTTCAGTCTATGGAGAGTAACATTTCACTCCATCACGAGTAAAGGAAAAAAAATCACTCTTGGAAGAATGAAATATCGCTCTTCGTGAAAGAGTGGTTCAATTTTCTGTCCAAGGTATTAAGAGAATACTGATGGGGAGTTTCAGTATGTTCAAAGTAACACCAAAAGGAGTTTGTACACCAAAATCTAACTTTACAGCATTTTTGTTCCTAAAAAAAATTTAACTCTACTGGGCTAGATAACAACTGTTGATGTTCGTACAAAAAGTACTAAGTAACCTATTTCAACATATTATTATAATGTTTACATTTCGTAGTCTTCAAAGCTACGAAAACATATGCCTGAAAAACTGAATATTCAAAGTACAACACCAAAGGGAGCACCGTATACCAAATTCCAGCTTTTCCGAATGTTTTCTGTAAACTCTAAAATAAGAGTCTATTTAGTAAATTGAAATATCAAATAATGGTAGGAATTGTAATTTTAAACCAAATTTCAAAAAGTGACAAAACCTTAATTTTTCAGTCGGTTTATAAGGAATTAATTTGAAACATGCTAGTGAGATTTGAAGCCCTCTAGCGGTAATGTAACGCACAAGTGCTTATTGAAAAATTATGTATATGTCACTATTATTTCCTATTTTCGAGTATATTATCGACTATATCAGGATTTTTTCATTTTTTGTTTGTAATAAGTGTTCTCAATTATTTTTCTACAATCATTGTAATTTTATAATCTATGTAATTGGAAATTTGAAGTCTGGTTTCACACTTTCCCACTTTGTCACTTAGTAATGTATTTAATTAATATCACTTATTTTTTAATATATCGAGTTTACAGAATGTAAAATTTTATTGCTTCTAATCTACTTAACTTTAACAAATTAAATTGGCTTATGCCCCACCAATGAGAAATCTATAGTTTCCCCCTCTTTATTTAATTTGTAAGAATCCGACTAATGTTACATCTATTCATTACTACTTAACTTTAATTTCAACCTATAAAATTAAGAATTAACTTATTTTCTGTTTATAAACGGAATAGGTTTCGTCCTGTAATCATTTTAAATGGAGCTTGTAAGAAAGCCTCTGTTATAAAACAAGAGAATATATGAAATCTTAATATAAATTGATAAAGGAAACAAGTACATTAAATTTTGGTCTATTTTTTAAAATTGTGAATTAAAATGATCAATCAAAGATCCGCAGAATATACAACATGAAATTTTACAATTTCGATCGATTGGTTTATTACACCGAAAAATCATCATTGTCTTCGTAATTTTACAATTTCATATGAAAATTTAAGGAAATACAGTAAGTCTATTATATTTTCCATAAGAAGGGTAGCACCACTGCACTCACTCCCCACATTAACGTTATACTTGTGACATCACAGCAGGCCCTTCCTGAGGCCCAAGCCCGCAAGGTGGGAGAAAGAGAGCGGCGACAGGTAAATGTAACGAGACGGAATATCCTATGACGTAAATATAGCGAAACGCAATTATACCAGGACTTTAATGTAGATACATTATGCGTAAATTTGCCATTGTGTGCGGTAAAATTCACTATAATTTTTTTCAATTTTATTACTATTAGTATTCCATAGGTTGAAAAGTCTTCTATTAAAATTTACAAATATTCTAGTAATTTTTACCAGACCTGATGGCAAATTTTCATACAATGGAAGTTTCTTACTAAATTACCATATAAGATCTCTGATAACGAATATTCTGTACTATTATAATTCATTTAACTGATGTAACTTTTAATTGATTTTCCATGAGCAATATTTTGATGTAAATAACCTGTATGTGAAGGGTCTTCCGTCTTCCTAATCCAAACTGAACCGGTTTTCAGTATACACCGAAGAAGGAGAATTTGCATCATAAACATACATTCTCGACACAATTGTATATTAAATACATCAATAATTTATCATTCAGTAACTATAGAAAATCTATTTTTCACTTTAAAAACATCAATTTTTTGTTACAATTTGTATTTTGCATGTGGCAATTATAGGTCTGTTAAAATTTTTATTATCAACAATTTATTACTGAAAAGATATTTATTTCACTTCATAAGTCCTGGATTTATGTAATTGCTGCGCAAATTTAATAAGTTATGTTGCCTGAAATTCGATTTTTTCTTTCAAATGGTAGAGTACAGATGTAAACAAATTATATCAATTCAAAGGAAAAGAATATAGTTGGAAATTTATATCATTATTACATTATGTTATGATATGTTACAAAAGTTATTAATATATGTAAAAAAATATTTTGATAAAATCCTTATAATTTGTTGTTTTCGATTATTTTATTCCAATCATATGAAATGTACATTCTGCCATTATATGTTATTAAAAAACATCAAAAAGTTTCTGAATGACGTGGAACTTTGATCAGTCATAACGAAGGTAAAATAGAAAAATAGAAAAACCCAGATAAACCTACGCACCTGAGCAGTAGACGACATTCTGCAATTCATGATCGGTAAATAAATATCAATTAGGGAAAACGTTAAATCATATTTTGTATCACTTAATTATATATCACTAAATTCTAACAGCTAGATTTACAAGCTACTACATCTTACGTCATAACGTTAGACGGCGTTCGATTTATAGCTCGCTTCGAACTAAAAACACCGTGTTACCCCTTTCTAATGGCATAGAATTATGCTCGTAACTATTCCTTTTTATGAGTGGTTTTTGATAAATTCGAGTCTTCCGATAATTCTAACTTTGAAATTGAATGTTTCTTACTTATAATAACGGGTTCTAGGAGGTACGCTTGGTCGGACTCTTATGGAAATTTACTACTGCTGATATTAGGTATTATCACTGACATTTAGTGGCCATATTTAAAGGACATAGTAATCTTTTAATCAGGTGAAGGAAATTTGTCACTCTAACTGTCAAATATGCACAAAATTTCGTTGTACTTTATTTAAATAATATTTTGTGTGGTGGAGTTTGAAAAATAATTCATTCGTTAAGGCACGATTAATATACTGAACTCTTCCGACATCCGACATTAATTTTAATAGTTTCAAAATGGCCGAAAAATCGAATAAGTTAATCACTTTTAACCGATTAACGAATGCAACGGACCAGAGGTATGATATGCATCAAACTCGTTTTTACCCGCTTAAAATCGAGTAATCGAAAATGGCAGACAACAAATCTACTTACCAAACGTTCGATATTTTTGAAAAATGGGTTTTCGTAAGATTTTATGGTTTTCAAAGAAGTATCTGAAGTTAGAATAGGAAAATTCAAAATGGGGAACATCAAGAAGTCAATTTTTACATCGCAATTTGACGAACAACGATATTTTATAACAGTATTACAAAATTAAAAATGACTGATTACAATTTAAAATTCTGACATTCGTTTACGTTTTTGGGGTCCCTAATAACGAATCAGAAGTCAGAATGGCGAAATTGATAATAGGTGATTAAAAATGTCGGACCTAAAGAGATGCGACCGTGGAAAATGTCATGTATCATTTTTTCTAAAACTCTGATCATCAATGTAAAATTTGGCAGCTTTTTGTTCTCTGCCATTTTGAATTTCACAACTGTGACTTCATGTACAATTTCAGAAACCACAAAAACATAAAAAAAAACATGTTTAATGACATCGAAGAATTGAAAATTGATTTGCACAATCCTCTATTTGAAAGTAATATCTATATCATCGAAATGACATATTAGATCAGCCATTTTGATTTCTTAATTTTGCTGCTTCTATAAGCAAATATGGCGGATACAAGACGTCAACTTTTACATTGTCAATCAGAATATTTTATACAATAAAGATATTATGTTTATATGATATAATAAGTTTTTGCGGTCGTAATTAGTCGTCTTGGCTTTCGACATTCTGTCCTACGATTCCTAATTAATGAACCAAAAGAACAACGAACAAACATACATGGAGTATTGAGATGTTACGATCAATAATTTAAGAGCTATTACAGTTCCTTGATGTCCGCCATTTTTTAATGTTACAATTTCGACTTTAAATCGTTTCCAGCCACCCCACAAACCTGCGAAAACCTATTGTTATTGACATGTAATGTTTAGAAAGTAGATTTGTGTTTTATTTGCTTTTTTATATTTTTGGAACCACCATAATTGATCCGCCATTTTGATATTGGAAAGTTATTTCACAGTAAATTTTGAATTTTCAATTTATTTGCAATCGAATTTGAAGATCTGCTGACACATTTCAAAATGGCTTATTAAGAATGGCATATTAAAAATGGCGGGCATAAAGAATGCAATGTCAATCAGAATTTCACAATGAATGATAATAACTTTTTAGGATTGTAATTCTAATCTAACTTTCCAGGATTTTTCTGAAATTAACAAGATAAGAGTTATTGGCTTCTCCACGCCCGCCATTTTTAATTGTACAATTCTGACTAAAGATAAGTTTTCAGCAATTCTAAAAACCTATTTTTATCAAATATTTTGAAAGCTGATTTATGAAAATTGTTTCTTTACAGGCATTATTTAAATTTTTGAGCCACCATATTACATCAGCCATTTTTATTTCCGTGAATTATGCTATTTCGTAGCAAATTTCTAAATTAAAATATTAAGTTTTAGGTCAACGAAAGTAGGTACCGGGTGTTTTTGTCGTCGTTGGTTATGGATTTGATGTTTGAATTAGACAATTTAAAATGGCTGATTTAAAATGGCAGAGAACAATATATCAATAATACATTTGGAATTCACAATCGTTTGCAGACACAACGAAAACCTACGAAAATCTACTTACCTCAAAATCAAATGTTTGGAAAGTTCATTTGACGCAATGGTTTCTTTTAAAAACTATATTTGAAATTTTAAACCGCCATTTTAGAGCAGTCATTTTAATTTTTCTTAAATTTTCTATTTCTTAACAAATTTGAAATTAAAATATTAATTGTTCACGTTACCGAAAACATGTTACTGTATATTTTTGGCTTGTGTGATTATCAATCTAATATCAGAAATGCAAAATTCAAAATGGCGGATACCAAGAAATCAGCTTTTACATCGTCCTTCGGACTATTACAATTCCTACTGGAAAATGAAAATGTCAGCGATAGTTTGGGAAATTGATTTGTGACAATTGTTTATATAATGGTATTTACATTTTTGAACCGCCATATTAAAGCAGCCATATTGCTTTTTGTAATTTTGTTTATGTAATAGCACATTTTGAAATTCAAATAAATGTTATGCTAACGAAAACATTCAAATTGTTTGGGGTCGCTGATTATAAATATATCGTCAGAAAATCAAAATTCAAAATGGTTGATTTAAAATAGCCGTCACCAAGAAGTCAACTTTTACATGGTCATTCAGAATTTCATTAAAAGTGATGTGTATTCGTTTTCGGGGTCGCTGATTAGGAATATATAGTCAGAATTACAAAATGGTTGATACAAAATGGTGTAAAATGTCAAGGTAATAAAGGACCCTCATTTATTGTTGATTTGAATATCGGAAGGAGACTTGGATTGAATTTTAGTAATTGAATTGCAAAATTTGACATGAATTAGTGATTTTGCAATTTTTTGAAACCTAATTTTCTGCATTTCAATGAATTTGACGAAATCAGATTCGTTAAATAAAATCAAATTTGTTTTGCCAATGACACACCTTAAAAACAGTGAACTAATTTTTTAAGTCGACTCCGTGCATCAGTCATCGCCTTCGTCTTTCAACGGACACTAATGACAAAGGGCCCCAACGACTTTGATTTCGAAGGAATCAGCAGGTGATTGCCGACAGACGGGCAGCGGGTAGCCGCGAATTTCGGTGGCCGTTCGTCCCACCCCCGCGCCCCATTACCCCTCAATAATTCCCTAGAATGACGGGATATTCATCGGCATATGCCGCGGCGGGACAGATGGTGAAAAAGGGCCCGTCTGGGCCGCGGTTTAAAGGGCCCTCGCGGACCCCGTCAATCGGGACCGAATTTTGGCTAATCCCTCATTAATATAATTTCGGACCGTTAATATAATTTGTAAGTTAGCTAAAGGAACTATCTTAATTCGTACTCTATTTGTAACTTTCATTTGATACTTTCGAATTCGTTCTCGGTTTTTAAATGTGGAACTTCTATTTACATCGGCATTTTTATTTGCTTAAAATGGTAACAAAATATGACTTAAAAATGTACGTATACAGTAGAGTTCCGGTATATTTGCGTCTCGCTATATTTACGTCCCAGCATATTTGCCCAGTTCCGTCTCTTTATATTTGTCGACGCTCTTTTTTCCCCCACCTTGCGCGCTGGGTCCTAAGGAAGGGCCCGCTGTGACGTCACGAACGTAATGCGACTTGGGGAGACTAGGAGAAGCGACGCTCCCCTTCTTTTGAAAAATATAAGGAGACGGGAGGGGAAGGCGAGGAACCGATCGAGTAAATATCCCGGGACTACTGTAATTGGATTGAAGTAGGTTTTTTTAGTTCATTTTTTCGAAAATAATTATTGCATAAATACATTTACTCATTATTTGTAAATTAAGGGGGTCCAAAAGTGCTCCACCGTTTAGGTACAAAATAACTGAATTGATTTTTCGAAATTCTGGTTCCGTAAGGGCAATTTTAATTGCTATAGAGGGTTTGCTAGAAAATACCATAGACATTAATTGAGAACTGACCGAGAACTTTCGCAAATAAATAAAAAGCACATATTTCCGAAAATTCGCAGTCAGTTTTCAATTAATTTTGTTTGTATTTTCTAGGATACCCTATATAGTAATTAGAATCGTCTTTACAGAGTCCAAATTTTGAAAAATCGATTAAGTCATTTTTTTGTTGCAAATTTTTACACGAATTTTACTATCGTTTTATTTCTACAGAATATTTTTAACAATACAGAAATTAATAACTGACTTGTGTTATAATAGGTCTCTGCTTTTAATAGCGCTGCTGGAATTGTAGAAATTGGTAAATTTCTTCATAAATTTGACTATATTTTTAACTATAATAAAGTATAGACTAGTTCAATAGGTCCTAAACTTAACTTCTGCAGTTTTTATAAAACAACTGAAAAAGTTGTTAGATGGATGACATTTCGAAGTTAATTTGACTAAGTATTAAAAAGTGACGTTAATTTCATTACTTCTTTAAATAGATTTAATTACTAATTAGCAACTTAGGATGATTTTGACTCGTAGACTTTTTATAGTCTATAAAATTATTATTTTTATTCAGTATTTTAAAATAAAAGACTAATTTCAAGAAAAAAAACTTGTGAACCAGAATGTTTTTATTCAGCAAAAAGAAACTATTAAAGCATATTAAATTTAGGAAATAATCACGAAAATTACGTTAATCCTAGTATTGTGAACTTCTTTTTCACAAATGCAATAATAACTGCTCCCGGCTCATTTCCAGCCCAATAGAATTCGATGGATTCAAGTGTTCGCTTCCTGCTTCGTACATAGAAGAACCAGATGTGTTTTATTGTACAATTTCTATGTAATAACAGGTCCCTGTTTTCTAATCATTGGCGAAAGTTTGATATCCGTTTAATTGTTATCGTGCACCGAAGTTAATTTTTAAAATAAACATCGGATGATTCTGTGATAGTGAATCAAAACGGATGATAAAACTTCGTGAACATAATTTTATAGTCAGTTTTATAATAATTAAATATTGTTGTTTAATTAGAGGTGAGACACTAATTTCAATTCTGGAGTATGAAGTACAGTTAAGATTATATCGTTGCTACGCTGATAATAAATGGTACTTTAATTACAATGAGAAAAATATACGTTTACAGTTAAGATAGATAAATAATGAACGTAATGTTTTAAATTCTCTGGGAAAATTGACATTAATTAATGTAACTTCATCTTAATAATCGTACTGGTAATAATCACATGGTTATTTTTAATAAATCTTACTTTTTGAGTGTTGAAGTGTAGCAACAATGTCAAAAGCGTTGATAATGAGGTTTCATGGCACCTTAGGAAATTTAGGATACCCTGCAGTGACTACAAGTAACGTTATATTTACTTTTATAATTGGAGCATTTTTTATCAAATTTTAGCTTGTTTTTATATACGTTTATTGTACGCATTTTACGCACACGTGATTTAACGAAAACGATTCTTAGTATTTTTAAACCAAACTTACGTGTAATAAACGTATATTAAACGATAGTACATTGAGCTTAATTGAACTATTCACATTAATATTTTGTTTAGTAAACCGATAAGGAACATTTAAAATTGATTCGGTTTGAATAGGTTCAAAGTTTTATTAACGTATGTCATACACGAATATTAAACTGATTTATTATGTTTTATAACTGGTGTATCTTAGAGAATATTTAAACGTCTTTCATACACGTATATCTATATATAAAATATTATTCCATTATTTCACGGTGTATAAATGTATGCTATTTATAGTACGCTATAAACGATTTATTGTCGGTTAAATAACGTTTCGTATAATATACACGTATTATTAAAGGGTTTTATAAACGTAAATTAAACGATAATTCAATACACGAGTGTTTAATACATACATCACTTACCTAAACCATTTTTTAACCGAACTTATGTATAATGAACTTATATTAAATGATAGTGTTATCATTGGTCATTTTTGATAATTTTGGTAGCAAAATTTCAAACTTCATGAAGGATTTTTAACTTTTAAAATACGTTTCGAATAATATATACACTGCTATAAACGTATATATGATAAACCTATATTAAACGACAATTTAGTAAACCAATAAACCCAATAATAAAGGGTTACCAATAAACGTTTATATCAAACGACCTAAACCATTTTCAAACTTACGTATAATAAGCGTATATTTACCGGTAAAATTCCATCCTTGTAAGATATTTAAATACTATTTAAATTATTTATTATTTTATTAAATGTTATTATTGTGTTATATTTTTTTATAATCTGGTGACCGATAAAACACATCATTATTTATAATTTACTAAAACGATCCAGAAAGGTTCCGTATATTTTTTTACTCTTGCACTTAAATTACTTACGGTGTGATTCGCAACTCTCTTACAATTACGAAATAAAAGTACAAATTGTAATGATCTGAAAATTACTAAATTGTAAATGGAACTCGTTTCTGAAAATGACGAAGGCAATCCTGAAAATTATGACTGCATAAAACTATTAAAACTATTAACAATTTCATTTATCAAGTGATAGTAATAGTAATGATTGTACAATAACAACAATGTACTATGTTGTTGATTTCGAATGTTTCAATCCGGTAATGGCAAGTGTTATTACAATCACGTTGTTATTATTGTTACTATTCAATGATACTCCATCAAGAGTGAAAGAAGAAAAATTCACTCCTAGAAGAGTGAGATATCACTCTCCATATCAAAGAGTGGCTCCTTTTTCACTCCAAGGAATTTAGAGAACACGCGCATTTTTATCTGCAGTTCGTATTGCATATAATCGAATTTTTCGCCTTATATATTTAGCATTTGATCCTCGACGTCTTAGATTTTACACAATTAATCAATCTTTTCCAAGCTTTATTGAATTAGAAATCGGATGATTCAATTAATGAAAACAATTCAGTGATTCGCATTGTACTAAAAGCGAACCGGGTACTATGAAATGCCGCATATTAGTACATCAAAGGCAAGAGGGCTTGAGCGTTAATTGGACAAATTCGTTCCAACCAAGTGTACCTTGTATTTCCTTCTAAGAACTGGCCAAATAAAAAATGAAGATTTCATCATCCAGATCATTATCCGAACAGTAATATTAAGAAAACGCCGGGTTGATGGAAGCCATTTTTGACCATCTAAAATCATTATTTTTTTATATAAGATCAGCGATATTAACGATCCTGTTCGTTATGACGACTATCATAAATTTATTAATATAATGTTTTTTTTTCATATTTTATATCATATTTTAGGTGTTTGTTGTCAAGTTTACCAAATTGCGAAAGTTAAAGAATTGCTTTAGATTATCTAAAAAAGTTTTATTTTTTTATTATTTTTTTTTAATCTCTAAATTTTTTGCTGCGAAAAAATCACTCCAATAAAGTGAATTTAGAGAAATTCGACTCTAAAAAGAGTTGATGTTTTCACTCTTGCAGCAAGAGTGAATTTATAAGTGTGGATGAGATGTAAACAGCTTAACCACTGCGCCGCTAGGAGCGTTAGCAACTATCGCGGTTCTGTTTTTCTCTCGTCATAGAAATTTAGTTATGTTTTGTATATTAGTCGACTTGACGGAAAGTTTCGACACTGTATATCTCATTTATTATAGCTTACAGTCATATATATATATATATATGTGTGTGTATATGGTACTCATATTTTGTACCTAAAATTTATTTAGTATTTTACAGTTTTGCAAAAATAATCACTCTATAAGAGTGACGTATTCAGTCTTAGAGCAGAGTAAAATAATGAGATTCTTTGTGAAAGTGAATATTTACACCAATCAGCGTTGCTGGCTTTTCAATGTCGCTTAGAGTAAACATTAATTCAATTAGTGCGTATATTCACTCTAATTAGTCAAATTTAAAATTGAAAATAGATAAATAATGATATATTGTTGATTTCATCGTGTATTGTTGGTGAAAAGATTATGAGATGCTTTGAAGAAAAAATTTTGAATTCAATATTTTCAAAATTGAAACTTTTCGTAATATAACAAAACTGATAATAAATAGAATTGTGCATAATTATTAACATATGTAAATAAAAATTCCCAAATATCGTTGATTCTTATGAAAGAAATAATTTTTAAATGCACTTTTTAGTCAATTAAAATCAAATTTTGTTTTTGAAGGTTTATGGGATTTTTGCTATTTAGCCTTGTATCTGTGGATGGATAGCCAAGAAAGATCAACTTATTTTATTGAAGACAATGGAATTTGATTGCAATGATTGTTTTTTCAACATGGCGGCTTGAATTAATCTGACCAAATATTATTGTCATATGCGTAATCAGGGGGTAGAAAAACGTAAAAATAACGTCACATAATTTCTTTTTATGGTGACGTAGCTATTGCGCAGTTTTACTTATTTCATATCGCTGGGGCAAAATAGTATTTTTTCTCCCTAGGAAACAAAATAAGTTTTTCACGCTCTGAGAGAAAAATTATATTTTGCTCCCACTGTCGTGAGAAGAAAATTGTACGCTTTCGTATGAGAAAGTAGTACGTGCAAATAAGTCAAAACCTTCTTTGTTCCCTAGTTGCAAAATGTACCTATAATTTAGACATTATGTTATTATTTACATTCGCGTATTTGAACCGTCATCCCAAGCAATATCTTAAATGAATTATTTAAATCAAAGCGGTCAAGAAGATTTTTATATAGTTGCTATGCAACGAAAATTACAATTAAATTGTACCTATAATAAGTGTCGAATTTCTGTTTTACAATTTGATTTATCTAAATCAACTATCCCAATATTAAATTACTAATTGACATACGAAGATAATGTTGATTAATAATCTTCAATTAGTTGTTTTCTACAATTAGTCTCTTTATTAGTAATAGTTTACTACTAGTAGAATTTTACTAACAATTAATAAAATTCTACTAATTCATTTTAAGAGAGCATGCTTGAACGTTTAGGTATTAAGTAATATGTAGTTACAATCTTCAGTATAGTCCAAATTTAGTTCAAAAACGATGTTGCCAACTTTAATAAGTGGAATCATTGGTCGATTCTATAGATTACCAGTTACTATAATTTCACTCAATATGTCATTCATTCTCCAAATTATTCACCGGTAATAACATTATATTTTCGACAATTGTCATCATCTGGATCATACGGAAAATATAATAAAGCAGGTGCTGGTATATAATAAGAGTGCACTGCCGAAACTTTGACAAATAATTCAACCTGAAAAGCATAAGACGCATTTAGAGGGGCCTTTCTTTTGTATCTGGCGATTTTTAATATGACAATATTATAAAATTGATATGCTCTAAAAATGTTTGTTTCATGGATGTAATTTTATTGTAAAATGACTCATTGATTCTACACTTGCTTAACATTAAATCAAATTTGAAATAAAACAATAATAACATTTAAAAATATATGCTTTGCATCGATGACATTTTCTTCCTTTTTCGATAAGAAAAATAAATTATAATTCTTTACATTTTCTTAATGAGAAAAGTTTGGATTAATTTATGTAACATTTCTATTTTTATTTATAAATGTTCTTTATTAATTATAATGATATATTAACTAACAACGGTGTAAACTATAATTTTATATGTGAGAGGGAATTGCACAGACGAGATGCAGAAATCCTCGAGAGAAATGCTGATTTCACCAACATAAGTAATAATAAGATATTACACCATAATGATCCTGTTTTCCCTCAATAATGAGTATAATATCGCTCCAAGACATTATAGAATGATAAAACTATCATTCTAAATATCGCAATATACTTCAATGCACAGGGAATTGTTTTATAAGAAAGTTTTAGGATTTTTCTGTGTCTACTTAGGGGTACCGTCGAATTTAACCGCGAACATTACCTTGAAGGTTATTTTAAAGTCAAGATTATTCTTTTTATGGGAACCAATGTTTTTTTTTAATGGATTTTGAAAGGGCACGAAATTTTACATCCGAATATGACGACCGAGACCTTAACTCTTTAACGCCTGCGGGACGTATATGTCCCACTTGCAAAAACGCCTGTAACTTTCAAGAATATCAATATTTTTTAATGCGGTTTAGCTTATTTTCTTCAGTATGGATGCCAGTATCTAGAAAAAAATACAAGTAATTGAAAAAAAAATTTTTTTTAATAAATAAATAACCAAAAGTTTATGCAAATCGCAAAAATAGTGAAAAAATCAATTAGATCCCAGACGGACATCAAAGTCAAAAAAAAATGTTGGGACACAGAATTTAAAAGTTTTTGAACCACTGAATACGAATCTGGTCCCAAAATTAAAAAATTAAAAATGGCGTATCATAGATGGCGCCTCAAACATCGAAAAAAATAACTTGTGTTTCCCAAGTAGTAACAATAATTATAAATAAGTGACACATGTTTATAAGGGTTTTTGGGACCGCTGATTACGAATATGATGTCAAATTGAAAATTTGACATTTGACAGCTGTCAATTCAGATGTCAACTTTTCTAAAAAGTGATTATTTTTGACAAAAATGACAGTATAAGGGTTTTCGGTGTCGCTGATTACGAATATGATGTCAAATTGACAATGTGACAATTGACAGCTCTCAATTCAGTTGTCAACTTTTCTAAAAAGTGATTATTTTTGACAAAAATGACAGTATAAAGGTTTTCGGTGTCGCTGATTACGATTTTAGACAAGTTGACAACTGAATTGACAGCTGTCAATTGTCACATTGTCAATTTGACATCATATTCGTAATCAGCGACCCCCAAAACCCGCGAGAGGAAGTTTTCATCAACAATAAGCACGTTTTAGAGAAGTTGACAACTGAATTGACAGCTGTCAATTGTCAAATTGTCTATTTGACATCAAATTCGTAATCAGCGACCCCGAAAACCCCTAAAATGGTGTTTCATGTTTTCATACCTACTCTCAATTTTGCTCGGGTGTTAAAGGGTTAAGGTCGTGTCAAAGTGGAAATGTTATTAGACCGAATATGGAAAAATATCTTGGTTAAGTTTTGTCCAAATTGAAGGTCAAAGGGGTAAAAATCAGGTTTTAGGATATTTTTTTCTGTTTTTCTCGAAAAGTAGGTAGAGATCTTCGATAACGAATCCAAAATGTTTCGAACTTCACAGCGTTCGTCGGACATATTGGATTCGCATTGGTAAAACCTTTCTTGAGTTTGTAGAGTCGCATTCTATAGTATTGATGTGAAAAATGTCCAAAAACCCCATTTTTACTCCTTTGACCTTCAATTTGGTCAAAAACTGGGTTCACATCAATATTTTGGCTTACATATTTAGATTCTGAAGCAAGAACCGTACTAGAACCGACTCTTGCTTAAAGGGCAACGGAAAAAGGGTAAAGGAAATTCTCAAATTATTGTGGGGCTGTGCAATTAATTAATGATTACTTAAATATTTATTCACATATTTTATACTTATTTTCACTCAGGCCTGATTTTTTTTT
The DNA here is from genome assembly GCA_030407085.1 of Trichopria drosophilae. Taxonomy (NCBI): domain Eukaryota; kingdom Metazoa; phylum Arthropoda; class Insecta; order Hymenoptera; family Diapriidae; genus Trichopria; species Trichopria drosophilae. The sequence continues at coordinate 113,905,179 of CM059585.1, read as the reverse complement.
CAGGGTTCGAAATACCTTGGGCAACATTTGTAGTATAAGTACATAATTCTAAACCACTCGTAGGATTAACCAGTGTTCAATTAATTCATAGGAAAAAAAAGGTTTCTTGGTAGAAGCGGTTAATATACATAAAAAAGAACGTTAAAAAATGTATCGAACGCAAAAGTTTGAACCAAAACCGAAGGATTATTTGAGTTTAAGTTTGAGTTTGGGTTTGAGTTTTAGTTTTAGTTTGAGTTTGAGTTTATTAATCCATGACATAGGATTATATACAATCAAATAATTGTGCATATTAGGTACTCCATAAAAAGTACGATTTCACACTCAATAATATTATATAATTGAGGCGTTGGGGTGCAATACCTGACAAGTCCAAAACAATAAAAAATTAAGATAAACACAAATTTGCAATATTTTTTATCTTATTTTAGATGTTCCTTGTATTATATTAAAAGAAGCTAAAAAATGTTAACCTATTTTTCTGGAGGGTTGAATTGTCATCGCAAATCAAAAAGTTACACGGTCGAAAAACTTATGATTTCAAAACCAGTAAAGGCCTTAAATTTATCAAGTCATTATTTACTTATGGAAAACACATACGAATATATTACCAACATGCTCTTAAAACGTTTTCTTGCCGCAAGTGGAAATCCTCTTGTTATATGGTCAAGAGTATTATTCCACTTGCGATAAGTGGATTTCTAGTTGCCGTAAGGGGATTCCACTTATGACATGAGGACTCAAGAGGTTTATTGTAAGACTGCATAATTAGACAAATGAATTTTTGTGGTCTCTAAGTATATTGTAGTTAACATGCACTCTTTAACAGGTGAAAACTTATGCGCCTCTAGTGCATAAGAGAATCGTCACTCTTCGAGAGTATATTTTCACCCCTAACAGATTAGGTACATAAAGAGTAAGATTTCACTCAATAGCAGTCAACAATCATTATTTTATAATAGCTACAAGTTATTGCAGTATTGTTGACAAATCAGATAACACTCGTCAATTATGAGAATTCACTATTTCACTAGAGTGGCTCAAGGTTCACTCCGTGTCTATAGATCGCTCTTTTATCAATCACTTTTCTTCTACACATATATTTTTGAATATAAATTTATTTCTAGAGAAATCTACTTCAAAAAGTGCCAATAAGAAATCTGGAACAATTAGCCCATAAATATAAAGTCCAAAATTTTACATGATAACGTTCCAAGTCCTTTTCTTAAACTTCAATATCTTTCCTACTATAAGATCTTAATTTGCATAAATCATGGAAATGTTGTCTTTTTCGTCAAGCAAGTAATCCTCATTATTACTATATAACAATTTATATTAATCTTCTTAGAAACAGTTTTTCGTGTTTTTCTCGAAACGCTATTACTTGGACTTGGCTGGTATTGCATCCAATTATTAACTATTGCAATTTCAAACTTATTATCAATTTAAAATACCATTCATTTAGAGTTAAATTTTAAGACCTATTTCTTCCTGTGCATGACACGTCACGGTCAATATCAGCAAAACCCCATAAAATCGTATTTTTGCTCGCTTTAGAATGTCTCCTAATCACACAATCACAGTTTCATGTAAACGAGGCAATCAGGTGAAAATTGTGGACGTCGCATCCTCGGTATGTAAACATACGCGGAAACTTTTAATCCTTCCCCTTCTATGAAGTCATTGGGGTGCATCGAAGGGGGTCACGATCATGAAGGTGGCCCCCGACGAGGTGCATGCACCAAGAACTTCCGGTCGCACACTGGCCGGAACCGAGTCGCTTATTTCGCCCTAGGAGTCGTTTCACGCGTGATGGATAGCGGAAGTGAACGTTTATTCCAGATTTCTTTTACAAATCAGTATGCACTATGTCCCCCTCAAGGGGCCCCCTCTAGTACGCTTATTTTTACTACCCCCCATAATGGATTCGTTCACGGGGGTTAAGGATTGAATGACGTTCATTCATGAATTTTTTCGGACCCCCTTGCGGAAGTCCGGGGTGTGCCTGGAGTCATTTGCAGTCGGTCATCGCAATTCAAAGTAATTATGTCGTTATGTCATGGGAGGTCTTCAACGGGGGAGAGAAACGATTTTGCGTATCAATGATTTCATGGCTATTCGTTTAATTTATTTGCTACCGTGAATTTAAACACGCACACCTTTTCATCATACGACAATTTAATACCCTACGCTGGTTAGTCATCAGATACTGATTCGCAGTGATTTTCTCTGATTCTAATTTAGAGTGTACTCCTCCCAAATAATCAATTTTATTAATGTTTTCTTTAATTATAAATATACCATCTTGTTCTGAAGACCATAGTATTCTTTATATACACTCTAAATTCCTTGAAGTGAGAATTTCCACTTAATAGAGTGAAAATTGAGCCACTCTAATAAACAAGTGAATTCACACTCCTAACGAATAAAGACTCACTTTGTCTGTAGCGAAAATTCACTTTTCATTCACTTCGCCAAATCTCTTCTTCGAGAAAACTGTTCAGTTTTCGGGATCGCTGATTACGAATCCGAAGTCAGAATTTTGACATTCGAAATGGCGGATCCAATACGGCGGAGAAAAATTTCAAATTTACATCGAAAAAGAAAAAATTCTGTATTTGAGGATTTTGAAGGTTGATGATTTCGAATCTGAAAAGAAAAGTATGAAATTCAAAATGGCGGATCCAATATGATGGGTCAAACTGAAATTAGGTTATACGTTATATCCGAGGGTTTGCGAATTGGCTAATAACGAGTGTGAAATAAGAATTTATAGTTCCCAGTAGTGCCAATATTTTAAAAATAATAAAAAATAATTTAATTTAAAATCTCTATATTTCTGTTATAGCTATTTATTTATAACTAATTATATGCGGCAAATATTCAGCAGAAATATATTAATAAATTGGCATCCAGCGGTTCATTAGAAATGTTAATGGAAAAAAACTGAAAAGAATATTATATTTATTTAAACATGGCCTAGAAAATTCATTGATTCAAATATCGATTATAAAAAACATGTTCGACCTATTTATAATCATATTTATCTTATAATATATGGCCTATATAAAATATTAAATAAAATATGGCCATTACAAGACAAAAACAATTTAAACTCATTTATTTTCAGCAATTTTCCAATCAAATTAGAATGATTACCATCATTGCATATTTTTTCGCAACACTGTGATAAATAACTATTATTCGTATTAACAAAACAAATTATAAACATCAATTCTTGTGTACATAAGGAACATCAACTAAAAATGTGTTTTTTTCTTTTTTATATTGAAAAAGTGAAAAAATCAGAGGGACAAACATTAAGCGAACCTTTCATACGATGCAAATCTATTTTTGCTAAAGTATTATCTTTATAATGTACTAGTTTGAGTTGAACGATAAGATTGAACGAATCCTGTTGCGCTTAGTCGACAAAGTATCCCGAGTGAGCTGATTGTGATTTTTTATATCAACTATCACCAACCATGGTTGAACAATTAGAAGAAGGAGTTCTCGATTTACGAAAGCAGATATGATAATAACAAGAGTAAACAAAATGCTTTATTTTATTGCATATTCAGTACATCACTTTCAAATCATGTTTAATCTTAAAGTAAAACATTGCTTAGTAGCTGATCAACTCATCTTTCAAATATTTAAAACATACATAAGTATATTCTCGAGTTCATTAAAAGTTTGTCTGAAATTTTAATTTTCAAGACCACTTAAAAAAGATCAAATTTTTGTTAATATAAAGTAATTACAAATTAAGAAACGAAATCCAAAAATTCTAGACCTTATTACGTAATAAAAGAATCATGTTTAGAAGTATATTCCCTAATAAATAAGAAAATTGATTATACTTATTTTTCGGTAACTAAATTTGTGTATAATGAGCAATTTCAAAATAATGTTCATTAAATATGAAATGTGTGAATGATGAATATAATTAATTATTTGGCAATATACGAGTGTTATTTTCGAACTGTAATTTTGTAAACATTGCCATAGTCGCGTTGCATTCGCTTCGTCATCGGTAATATTGCATCTGTCGTTTTCCGACTAGAGATAAAACTGGAGATTAAACTGTCCCATAAAAATTTTATCAGAAGAGTACTCGCTTTTTCATTTTTAATTGATTAATTTAAATTCAATGAGTTATGGATATTATTACTATGTTAATTAATAACAATAAATTTGGCATTATCAGATATTCATCACGTTCTACGCTTTAAAATTCATGCATCATAATAGCTGTATTTATTTCATTAAAAGAACTATTTATTACAGTTGACTTTGTCATCGTCAAAATCGAAAGATTTGTGGTTGTGCAGTGAATGTTAGCTGAATACTAATGTGATATTTTGGTCTTCGTTTAATAAATCTGATAAACAATCATCTAGTTTAATTGGAATTCTGTCAAAACTATTATAAAAATTAAAGATTATTGTATAATTTCAAGTCGAAATACCAAATGGAAATTCGTTTCTCTAGTGAGAGTAGGGGAGTCACAAGTGTCGCGACCGCCCCTGGTGGCGAATGTGCAAAGATAACGTGTCAAAATTTGGGTGTATTTTCCCATTGAAAATTGTCTAAAAACTATTAAATTATCAATGAAAAATTGTGATCGTACTCCATGCAATAGTGACAAGCGTACACTAAGAGAAATTAATTACGAATAGTTAATATAAGCTAATTTTAAGGCTCTTAGATTTACTGTAAAGTTATAACAGTAACTATAAAGCCAAAAACGACAGGTAACTTTGAGATGAAAATACCAGCACTTCCCTGCAATGTTATTGTATATTAACGTTTAATTTTAACATTCAATGAGCGTTCGTTAAGTGTTAATAAATCTTATATTGAATTCTGTAATTTGAACTGCGCATGTCGGCAATGCGTCGAAAAATTCGCAGAAAATGATTGCGCATGTGTATGTTTGTTTATCTCGGTTTCAGCGAAACTGTAAGCGCGTAAATATATTACATATATATTACATGTAACGATCCCATCCCGACATTAATATTTTAAATTCTTATATTAACTGTTAAAAGAATAATTTTAACCGAATCTGAGATTACCGTAACTTCAGTTCGGTTTTTTGACCTGTCGATTTTTCGTCGACTTTTATTAGTTGTGCCGTTTTAAATGTGTTTTTTTTCTTCTTATTTTAAATAAACAAATTCGGAGGAGTAAAAATTGTTTCATTTTCAGTGAGATGTAAACAACATCAATAAGTAATATTCAACTCCAACGTCCTGAGATCTAAAATTGATTTACTTGAAAACATAGAAATGATCTTGTTTTTTTTAACCTTTGTGGTGTTATGTTTTTTAGAGCTTAGAGTTTTGTTCATTCAAATCTCTTGTATATTTAACCGCATGCTTTACGTGGAAATTAGTAATTGCATATGCATTAATAATATTATACTATTATTCCAGCGGGCTATGTAGACCTGTTTGTACAATTCCAGTAGAAATGTACACGAATTATACATGAAAACATGCAAGAAAACAAACGTATATTTAAAAATACACAAAGCGATTATCGTAGTCGAAGGATCATATCGAATTTCTGTAATTGTTCAAGAATCTATCGATTCGATCCAAATAATCAGTAACACTGTACATTTAAATAATTTTTCTTTCGAAATTAAGCTTTAATTTTTAAGAGCGGTATTGTAAACACTCTTGATGACGCGATATGGTGTATTGGCGAATCAGCTGAGGGCTGGTCGCCATGTTAAAAGATCGATTTATTCGAGATTCTTGAATCGAACAATGTTCGCGAAGTTGTCGCTGTTTTTCGCACTCATAATGTCTCGCGTCGCGGCAGATTTACAGCAGAATTGATGGTTAAACGAACTTACCTGTAAGTGAAGTTCGACCATAATTATATGAGTAGCTTGTTCGAAGATATAATTTGTGTAATTTGTAGTAAGTTTTACCAGACAGATTAACTTAACCCTCTTGTGCATAAGGACGAGCATTCAGCATACTCGTTTCGATATGGGAAAAGAAAAAAACGTGCTCAGGAGGGTTAAATAAACTGTCGACATTCGGAAGCAGATTTAATGTTGTTAAGAATTACTTAACAGTATATCTTCTATATTATATACGTATATACGAAATTATATTTTCCTAAAAATATTATTGAATTTTTCTGAAAAGGAAGATAGTAGAACAAGGTTAGAATTATTAGTGAATAGTTAAACAATTTATTTCTTTAAATATGACCAAAATAGACAGTTGACGTCTTCGACTTTAAACAAAAGTGCTCATTTTTAATAGATAATATCCTCAGAAGGACGTGGATCGGTGGATGTAACATATGTACGTTATCATAGCACCCCCATAACCAAACTAAGGAGAAATATCTGTTGATTAGAAAGTATCTGAGGAAAAAGCCGTAATTTGTGTGAGCCATAAGATGACTATTATAACAACATTAATTTATAAGATAACCCTTAACCCCTTTCCTGTAAATGGTTCATCGGTTATCATCTTAGCTGATGGAGAGAGGCAGACTTGTTCACTACACAATACAGACGCAACAGTCTCTCGAAAAAAGAAGAAACAAAACACATTTCCCACACGATGAAATTTCTTAATATAAAAAACTTTCCCGTCTACCGAAAATAAGAGAATTATGTCGCTTTGAAGGCTAACAGTATTTATAAACAAGTTTATTATGAATATTGAGAGTACTTCTTGAAGATTTGCGTTACACAAAATTTGATGTGATTCCAAATATACGCTTCGCAGTAAATTTTAACTAGCAATAGCTAAAGAATCCTCTGTTCAAAAGTTCTTTAGTTCGTACACAGAGAGAAAAATACAGTTAATACAACCATTTTACAAAAGTAAAAGGCAGATTCACAAAAAATAGTCAAATTAATTATTTCTGTAGTAAACAAAACAAAAATATAGCGTTTACTATTCTCCAATCGTTAAAAGTGCAGAAGAGTACATAACCTCAAATCTACTGCAGTTTTACGGCTGAAAAATCACTTTAAACATTCGTGAATATCAAAATAGAAGTAACAAAATTGATGAAACGAAAATAACGAAGCTTTGATCCCAATTGCATTGCTACTTTTTTTACTCGATTCTTTTTGTAAAATGGACCATTTTATTTTTCGGGCTTTCTTTTTGGATGTTTATCTCATGTCTAAAATAACCATGTATAGTATTGTTATCTGAAATCATCGCTAATAACACTTTACCCCTTCAAAATAAATTATAATGAATTACAATGAAAAAAAGATGGGCGTCGATTTCCAACCGTCATTAAAATGGTCTGTTAAGGAAATTTAGATTTAAAATAATAGCCCATGAGACGACATATTTTAATTTAATTCGTTAAACCCGAGTCCGTAATTAATAAAAAGACGTACTTTTAAATATTTTCTTCAAACAAATAAGTACAAATAAATCTCGTAAAAATAAAAATTAACTTGGGAATAAAATTGTCAATATTTAGACATCGTTCCAGTCACAACACTATCAATGCCCCTGATAGCGCCATCTATGAGTAATACGGGGAAGTTAGTATGATACAATTGATCGTTCAATATAAATGGTCACGGCAATTAAAATTTGCACCAGCGACTGAATTTAAGTAACAATCAGCTAAGGAATTAAACTTAAAAATTGTTTTCATATAAAAAATGTATTATAAGTAATTAAAACACTAGTTTCAGAAGTTAATAAACATATATGAAGTGTTCAACTCTTCTTAGTACATTTAGAAATTAGTCGTTACGATCTTTAATAAACAATAAAACGAGGCTGTTCCTTTCCTTATTAGATAACGCGTCTTCACCAGTTGCAAGATTGTTATTTGCATAATAGTACATAACAATACAGTAAAATATAAGAAAACCATATATCATCTACAACAAACTGAAAGAATGTATACAAAGGGAGAAATTACGTCTTTCAGATTTACGTAAGGAATAATAATGAAATAAGAACTCAATGAATTCGGAAACGTACATAAATGACTCAGCATTTAAGTGTTGTTTGTCTAAAAAACAGCGAACAGCAATTACTAACTTGAAAATTAGGAGATCTTTTTCAAATAATGCAAAATAGTTGAAAAATGTAACAAATTAATTGTTAATTGTGGACCAACATTCGAAAAAATTAGAAATTAAGTGAGTTACCCTGATAGAAATTATAGTATATTATGTAACAAGGGCGCAATTACTTTTTTTGACGAAAGCGAAGTTTGTCGCACGAGCTAAGCGTGGGTGACAATCACACTTGTCGGAGATGGATAGTTTGCCCTTGTTGCATACGACGGGCATGGAGCTCGATAATTTGCGCCCCAAGATTTCGTTGAAGGGCGCAAAATCGAGCTCTACACCCGAAGTGTTAAAAAAGCATTTATTGGACAATATTCTTGTTAAATGTACAACTAGGAAATTTTTTTATAAAAATGTAAGATTTTTTTGTACATTCACTATACAAATATTATTCGGTTTATTTCTTTTGGTTGATTCCGGTAGAAATCTACTCCTTTGTTAGGCCTTTATTAGATATTGCTATTTTCGCATATTTTATTCTCTTCTTAGATTCTGCACGAGTAATAGGGTAGTCGCTGAACCATCACCACTTCTTTATTATAATAATAAAACTTGAAAATCAATAAAAAAGCCATAGTTCTCCGATGTTAAGAGGTCTGCAAAGTCCTTAAATGATAAGGTCTAATCGAGGTAAACATATTGTTTACATCGAAATGTAAAAATATAAAATAAATATGACTGTAACGGTTTCTTAAAATGGATGCTGCAATTGTCGTCCGTCGCCCAAAATACACCAAAGAACTTTCTCGAGAATTGAAGGAGAATTTTATAGTTTTTATAGGATATGTTGAACGTATAATAGTTTAAATAGCTTCTATAATTGTTCATTTAAATTTTTTAATTACGATTATCGATTGACGATTTTATAATCCCCTTAATGGGTTAGTTTTGGGCAATGTAATTGCCACTATCGACAACACCTTAATAGTGACAATCGTTCTGCCTAATAAACAATCCTGTTCCTTAAAGTAGAGTTTAAACCCTATATATGTAATTTTTATCCTTTCATCATGAATATTTTCCGAAAAGTATTTAATTTAAACTGAGTAAATAAGAATAAGAACTGAAATAATATATAAGTTTAATGCAATTTTATTCAATACTTTCACGTTAATTATATTATTTCCTATAAACCTTGCAATTTGAATAGTTTTTGGAAAATATTCATGATTGAAATGATGAGCAGTGATACCAATTTAAATTCAAATTTGTCAACGAGCTGGTGCTGTTCTTTGACTTCACATCACAATAAGGATAATAATGAATGACTGTGCAATTATGTGAATTCACAAAAGAGGAAGACTTAATAATCTTTTCTAAGCCGAGAATGATTTTTATTTCATAATTGACACTGGAAATAAATTACCATTTATATTATAAAACTCTTAATGTCCATAATTAAAAACAACAATTTTCATTTGGTTTAAAATGTGATATTTCTTTTGTCTGGCTGCATAATGTTACATGCAAGGACAATAAAAAAAAGAGAAATTACGAGAAATGTGATTTATTTGATAATTCTTCGATATTTAATGAATGTGCCTACGGTATTTATTATCGAAGCTGTTTACATTATTGTTTAACCTCAAGACGCTCAGCTGGGGTCTAAAATATATATGCGATGTTTTTGCAGAACTGACTGGACTTATCTGATATTGTTAGCACGGTACAAACAAACACGTATATGATAATAAATTACTAAAATTTTTACTTTATATTTAAACATTTAGTGTATATCAAATCTCATCGTGTAAATTATTGATGGTTTAAATTGCAAAAACTTTTTATACAGACAAAAGGTTTTGGTAACTTTTTAAACAAATTTAATTTATGTAATTAAGTCATAAGTTTCATGCCTATATCTCTCTCCTCCCTCCTTCCTGTAACTCACTGTAAAAATTCCTTTAAATTTCAGTAACCCTGGTAGAAATTCGGTCTAAATATTTGGCCAGTTTTTAGAAAATACATTTTTGTACTGACCAATTCGCGAGTAATAAAATGTGGCCAGTTTTCCGCAGACAATGCAATGAAACAAAAATCCATGATTTACAAATCCATGATGTACAAAAAGTACTCAGAATATTTAACGCGAACAACCTAATTTGTGTTTTGTCTAATTTTTAGACGATACTTTAAGCAACATTATATACGTATTTTTTTTACGGTAACTTAGAATTTGTCTGCACGTTTTTTATGCAGTTTCTATTCAGTATTTATCCATTTTTTGTAGTTTTTTAATAAATTTTTTTTTAGCATAACTATTATTAGGAAAAAGATTGAACTTCGTTCAGCAGCTTTAATACGAGTATAATCCTCATCATCATCATCATCTTCATCGCAATCATCATCATCGTCATCATTGTCGTTAACATTTTCAGCAATTACTTCATAGGAGTTCACATGCTCAGCACAAGCGCATAGGATTTCTTCATAATTTTCCTGAAATGAATAATATAACTTAATCCGATTCTATGGTTACTAGCGGCAGCAAACAATATAATTATAAACCGACGAATTAATCTTATTGCCAAATTTACACAATGTAAACCAGCGTTCCACACCAGACGAATATTCGCGAGATATCGATTATTGTCTTCAAATTTAATAGCAAGGTACAATTTTTCCAAGAATCCCGGGCAATGAAAAGAATAACAATCGTGAAACGTAAACAACATACGTTAAGGATTGTAAATAGTTCTACATTTGATATACGCCTTTCTTTAATCCACATTTATTTCATACATATTTCGAATAACCTTGCTAAATAGTTATTATGAACAAGATGAATGCGCATTAAATGTTCCTATGCCAACTTAACTAAGAATAAACTAAAATGCTAAAATTGATATCCATCGCCGGGGATAGTAAGGAATATACTTGATCAAAGTCTCTTTAATAGCCACCTTTATTCACTGATGTTCTGTCCTGTAATACTTTGAATATCAGAACTGCACACTATATTTGAGTCAGAAATTATTTTGCAGAATATCAGAAATTAAACGTTCTCTACACCTAACTGTTTATCATCGCAGACTTTCAAATGAAAGATCTCAAACGTATCCATAAATTCGTTCTGAAATGTACTCACCAAGCTATGTGATTTATTTCTAGCTCAGATTTCTATTTCTATGCCTGACTACGAAGTAATAATTATTTAATTTATTAGTAAAAATTACGGATTCGAACTTTTTTAATTTACAAATTCTTACTTTTCCCAATCTATGAAATAAAGGCAAGTCACTACTCGAGCGTTGTTTTAATAAATGATATACATTTTACAACAAAACATTTATATTGGCAATGACAAATTTGTCCTAAAAGTCCACATACCTATTCATTTTGGATTGAATACCCTTAGGCCGTTATGGGATATGAAATATATTTAGCAAAACTGTTCTTTTTCAATCAGTTTGAACAAAATTAATATTTTGGATATAACCAAGTTTGAACTCAACACGTGAACTCTGGTGCTTGTCAAAGTAACAAAATTAATAAGAAATTAAATTTGTTTTATAAACACGTCTGCCCGAAAACATAACAAACCACGTCTTACCTCTTGATATCACAATTTTAGTATGCCTTCCCTGGGTCCCTGAATTCGTCGTTCTGATAAACCGTAATCGTTAAATGCGATAGTCGACTAAAATGTTAAACTTACAATGATAAAATGTAAATTAAGATTATATGGACACAAATTAAGATTACAAATTATTTCAAATATTGTGATATCCATTAAAATGAAAATAGAATCGCACCAGACCGGTTTGGAAATATATTAAGTGCATGCTATTTATAATGATAAATAATCGTTCTGCTTTAAATTCTTTTTAGCCTAACCACCCATAACGGTATTTCTACAATATATGAAAAATGAAAGTATACCCCTCGGCAAGCATTTTGGGTCAATTTCATCGACTTTGTTCGAAAATACTTGTAATGTTTTGAAATCGGCGAGCCCGACACCCTCTGGCCATAGTTCGGTCTTAACTATCGACAAAAATGTTTCCCACATAAAGGAGAGTGGTCGAAAATATTAGAAAGACACGCGTCACCTTGTTCCATTCTGAATACTTTTTCTAAACAATTGCCCCAAGACAATAAAAAATAGACAAGTTTTTAAAAGCGCATAATAAAAATTTAATAACGCAATTTGTGGAAGATGTAAAAAAATCCCTTTTGATTGCTATCTAACAATAATTGAATTTCAAATTTCAGTGCGTCTCATAACATTACAAATAACACAGGTCCACAAAAAAGAAGGTCATAGATGTTGTTAGGAAGCTGAGGGTCATTTCCGACGTAATTGTATGTGTAGAATCTAAACTCGAAGTCAGAATGGGTCCATCACGTCAGGTTTTTGAGATATTTGAGGTCTTGTACTCTAAAAACGTGTTATTTTGCTATGTTTGAGGTTACGTACAGGACGCAACAATTTTTGTTGGCCTTCTGTACTATTTGCATCTTTTAGAACTACCTTTACCCATCAAAATGAGGTTCTATTCGATCACCTAAGATTTTTTCTTACAAAGTTACGGCCATTTTGAAATTACGAGATATATTGCATTAACGTTATCAAAAAAAAGTGTCACAATACTAAAACGTGATTTTAGTTATTAGTATCCATATTTTATATAGTTGTTTATATTTGTATAGGTTTCATGACCCTGAATTTGACCTTGAGCTTGTTCTCGAAGAGCATTTCAAGGTAAATTTGTTTACATGTGTATCGTAATTTCAAATTGGAAAAACTCCTATAAATGTTTTGTCTTCTGTACATGACCTCAAAAATAGCAAAAAAAAACGCGTTTTTCGAGTAAACAAACTCAAACATCTCAAAATCCTGACGTGATGAGCCACTTCTGACTTCGGATTCTGATTCTACACACAAAATTACGTTGGAAATGACCCACAGCTTCCCAACAACAGAACCATGTTGACCTGTGTAATTAAATGACCCATTGGCGACAAGTCGTGTAAAAAGAATATTTTGCATGTGGCAATAACAAAGACTTTAGAACGCTAATCAGTTACACAAACTTACGAATGTTAAACAATTTTACAAAAGTACTTTACGAGAAAAGGAAATAACGTAACACTGTAATAAAATTATCAAACTTCTGGGCAATGTTCCTTAAAATTACTAAATTGTAACACAACATAGAACGGAAGGTTGCATACTATTCTCTACCGTAGTTGGGCTTTTTATCACCAGGAGCTGTTCGACATTCTTATTTATCTGTTTCGAGACTCTGTCTCCAACTGTAGAAGTCGAATAATTCTTCTCTTATTTTAACGCCTATATTATATGTTCTCTTTATTTTGTCCGCTATTTTATGTTTTTTTATATAGGTGTGAAGAAGGCGAGAAACTTCAAAATAAGGGAAGACAGCGCCATATTCTTTGTTCCGAAAACTTAAAATAAGGGGAGACCTACTATATAGATTTTTATTTAGTACTAAAGATTTTACGCAGTGGTGTAAATGTATAAGACCTATGTTCGATAACCATCGATATTAAAAAAAAAAACCTGAAACACTTTTTTTTCTTTGCAAAATGGCGCTGCTGAGATGGAATTTTTTGGTTATTTGCATTTTATTAATATATTTCTTATACCTTGTCGTGTATTTTGATAGATATGTCGATTGTTTTTGTGGTGGCTGAATATAAATCCGTTATTCAATTTTGGAAATTCAATATGGCGGATCCAACATGACTTTTAAAACCTTTATACCCTGCAAATACAAAAGTAACAGTTATGTAACAACTATGTAACATTTATGTAACAATGTAAACATTACGTAATTATTACATAACTGTTACATAACTGTTACTTTCCGTGTTTGCAGGGTACAGGATGTTCAAGAACTGACCAACAATGTTTCAAAAGGCGATTCTCCGTGGTATTTCAAGCCCTTTATCAAAATTGGATCTGAAGCTCCGAGTTTGAGTGACGCTTTTTACACCAATCCTACAACATTAAGAGCGATCCCGCAGACTCAATTTTTATCGAAATTGAACACATGAGGGATTTTTGAACTCCGTGCGTAAAGTGCCCGTTTCGCGGGCTGTGACCTGTCTTTGGCAATCGGCACATTCGTAGAAATAATATTTTACGCACTTGTATCGAAAACTACTATTTTTTCAATGTGTTACAGTGGTCCCCATCCTAAGTTATACTATCCAACGTTTACGTGTTCGTCCTAAGTTATACTTTCGTATCATTCAAAGTTATATTAGCCTCGTCCCCTCTATCCCCACCATATCGTTTCGAGCTTCGTGAATCGTGATTCGAATTACAGGTTATGTTATATGTTTATATGTATAACAAGCAGTGGTGCGAACAAAATTATTATCTTTAAAAATTTTAATTTTAAACTTTCAATATAATTCCAACTGAATATTTCGTGTAATAGAAAAATGGGGAAAAAGAAAATAGAATACACGGAGAGTCCAGAAGTTCGATTATTTGAACTTTTTCGGCGAATGTGAGCCTTTTCACCTCTGTTTCTCTCTGTCTTTTCTAAAATATACAAAGAATGTTAAATTATTAAATATTTAAAGAAAACGAAAATAAAAAGTTCTGTAAAAAGTTAGGTTATGCCGGTTTACTCTGCTTTTCGGGTTGGATGCAGTTGATGCAGTCGCTTGTTGCTGATTTTCGTTGTTTTCCATTGCTCCTTATCACAATGCTCCTAATCACAGTGCTTCTAATCACTCTTAATTATTGTATGTGCAGTATGTACTGCCGATTTTCTCCAATTTCTTTTTACACACGTGTTCAGAATTTCAGATGGACACAATATTCGGCAAGGATCGGCAAACCTCGGAACGCTTCCCTGCACATACACTCGCAACGGACATCAACGAAAATACGAAAGTGGGAGTAGTGAGGGTATATAACTTAGGACAAACCTCCGTTATTTTGAAAGAACGGACTGCATAACTTAGGATGGGGACCACTGTACACTAATGGGTATCCTTAATATGTTCCGATTTGTTTTCCTTTGCCGGATTGCATTTGGTAAAGAATGATTAAATAATGCCTATCGCCATAACATCTTTCAACAATAAATCCAACCTTGAGAAACAAGATAAAAAAATAATCAAAGACAAATTTGTTAAATGCGTAATTCAATCGATTCTATTACGGTGTGTCACATTAGAATCAACACCGTAGGTACTGTAAATAGAATAATCAAACTGATTACATAGGTCCAGATCTTGAACTTTTCGGAATTCGATGCATCAAAACTTTATTATGTGTATTATTTTGATTTACTCATCATCGATATCCCAGCCTTTACTGCATAGGAAATGAATTGTGTTCGCGACGTCTTGCGTAAGAAGACTCTTCGAACCAGTTTTATCCAGATGATAAGCAAATCTTTCATGTTTTCCGACGTCACGATTTAGAATCGCTTCGGTTGATTAGGTGAAGTCAAGAATAGCATTTACATTTATTTGCGAAAGAGGTAGGGGATTTTCGACGCGAACCTGCAGAGGTCGGAGGTCACGAGATAATCTTTTTTTCTTTTTAATTATACTTACTGTACTTTCATCGACGCAGCGAGATTCTTCCCTCTACATAACCGGATCGACTCGGTTTACGATTAGAACTATCAACTTTTATTCTTATCAGCATTGACCGCTTTTTTTTACTTTTCACCCGTACGTATGCGAAAGAATCACATTTTTCCCGCGTTTTTTAAAGTTCGTCAGTGTGAAGAAGTTCCTATAGATGGCGTCTGATACAAGGGCGTTCTTTTTCCTGTCAGCAATAAGTGTACGATTAATAGTATAGTACAAAAAGGATTTCTATTTTCTGATTATGCGTGATATGAATTGTTGATAAATTTTTAAAATATGTACCTTTACATTACAAGTTAAATTTTTTATCATATTTTACCGACTGCTGTTCCGCATCTTGTTTATACAATTGAAGTCAGATGGAGCGGCATTATCTTGTACTGTCGGTAACATCTGGAAACTTTTTTAGCATTCGTTAGTGGGAACAGATTTGTACCTACTATCGATAAAACAGAGACATTACCTAAAATTTAAACAAAATTGTTTCTTATTTATGTTTACATTTCGTTATACAATTTGTTTACACTGTAGAATATGTATTTAATGTATTTGAAGTGTGTACCGACAAAGGAGTATAAGTACTTCCAGTTACCAACTGAGTGAACTGCCACGTAGATAATCAAATAAAACTAGAAATTCCCTAGTATCGCAACCAAAGCTCTATTTGCCAATTTCGAGAATCGATGATGACCATATTGAAGAAAACCTCTTAAATTGACTTGGATACCACAAATTAACTATATTAATGAAAAAGCAAAAAAGCTACAAATATTTTGCAGTCAATATCTGCAGTTAAATAGGGTGCGCAATCTACTAATTTAATAAATGCATATAAGGGATTGGTACAATCGAATCTAGAGTGGGATGCTATATGCACTTTTTTCTTCTATTTAGATCTTTAAGTACATATGCAAAAAAATTTGTTCCTAGGTACTTTTTCAATCGCTTTTACACATAGACACAAAACACCAGCGGTTTACGTTATGTATTCGATTTATTAACATTTCGATTACAAATGAATGGATTTCGAATAGAAAGTTGAGAAATTCAAAGTTTTCTATTCGAATATCGCTAAAAGTCAGAATCAAACATTTTAAAATTAGCAATTTTTAAGGGGGTTCTAAAGTACTCGTCCGATAAGGTAGGAATATTCACTAAAACCCGTAAATAAACAAATTACAGAATCGATTTTTCAACATTCGGGCTCTTTAAGGGGGTTCTAACGTGGTCCGCCGGTAAGGTAGGAAATTTCACTAAAAAAACATAAATTCAATATGACTGAATAAACTTTCGAAATTCGGGCTCTGTAAATGCAATTCTAAGCACGATAAACAGTTCTGTTTGAATCGCCAATAACATTTGTAAAAAAAGATTGTGTGAAATTACTACTCTGAGAGTAGGTAATCTGTATAACCTAGTCTGAGAGTAAAATCCCTAGAAAGTTGTAAATATTACAGCAAAGATGTAAATTTACAGCGATTGTCAACAGACTTGAAATTGCAGGTTAGAATTTACAATTAATGTAGTAAAATTACTGTGTTTATAGTAAAATCACAACATTATAGTGAAATTACAGTGCTGTAATAAAATTACAATATCGGTGAATTTTTCACATTTTTTAGGTTAAATACACATTTGGTGCGTGCAGTATATATGTATTAAATACTGAATTGTATTATATAATATAATATATGCATTGCAATGTTTTTTTTGTGAATGTAAAAAATATTGCAATTTGTTTAAGAATTAATTAAATAGTTTTTAGGAATGTTTTAATATTTATAATTTATCATACAATAGCATTTGTAATATAAAATTCAACCTGACAAACAACGATTCGTGTATAGTTTTGCATTTAATGACAATAAACAATACATGTAAATAGTCACTTTACAATAAATTTGGTTCATAAAACTTCACTCGCTTTAACAGTTTCTAGTTTACGAAGTAACGTGTACACTTTTACAAATAAATCCATCAAACTTAACCTCAATATACTTGTAAAGAAACTTCATTTTATTTGGTCAAATAAATATGTAGCATGTGATACATATACCTCTGCACACGTTTGATGAGATAAAAAATATCTTCACATAACAAATAACCGAAATCTTTACGCGAAATTCAAACAAGTATATAAACATCAATGATGGCTGCCCGGGTCACGCGCGGAATGGAAAATATTACTAGAGAAATTGTATTTTTAACATTGTTAGATGTAATTTCACATTCAAACAGTAATTTCAAAAAGTGTAAAATTACTGCTCTCAGAAGTGGTCATTTATATAACCTACTCTCAGAGTGACAATTTCACAATATTTGTAGTGCTATTACAGTTTTGGTGTAAAAATACTAGTGATTTTGTACTTTTACACCATTCAGAGTGGTAACTCGGGTGTGTAATTTCACACTTGTGTTGTGATTTTACGAAACCATTTTTTACAGTGAAGAGAGCCTAGAAAACATGTTTTTCGAATTGTCCCCCAATTAGTTCTCGGTAGAGTCTGTAGATGGCATAACCTACCTGTCATCGAAGACCACTGAATATGCGAATAATACGCCATTAACAATGGCTAAAGACATCTACTACTTTCATAGTCCGTGCCCCAAGGCACAAAGTAAAAGAAAAAAAATCCCATCTGAAAATATAACCTATAAAGAAGTTCTGTTGATAGTGTTGATGCGTATTCGTATAAACTGTCATCGAAATGCCTTGGGGGGCTTTAAACATAATATTTTGAATTTATATAAAAGTTTTCTATAAGTCACCAAAATGGCAAACGATCGCGAGGTTCTTCGCGAAACCTGGGAGGGTAAAATTCCCGTTTGCTTTCAATTGGACTCCGAAGAAGTTTGTGAACTTCAGGCGCCCGATCCATTTTATTTAATGGTGCCTAGATTAAGTTATTTCCCTCTCTGTACCGATAAGGTGAGAAAAAAATCCAAATTTCAATCTAACAATTTATTGATCCATTGTTACCTTTAATATTGAAATTTACAAATAACAAAATCACCTTGCGTAAGGTCAAGTCGTAATGTTATAAAATTGTTTCTTTCGATCAGGTACGGAAACACTTTATGCGACATGTGCAACAGGGTGTAAATGAGAAAAACGAACAGGAAATGTGGCTTGAATTCAATGGAATACCTTTAAAATGGCATATTCCAATTGGAGTTCTAATGGATCTGTATCATAATGACATTCAGTTACCATGGAATATTATCGTTCACTTTGACAAGTTTCCCGAAAGTGTTCTTTTGCACTGTCAAAACAAGTAAGTTTATCAGCATCTAATTCTTTTCAATGTCTTTCCTTTCTTTATTAGTATTTTTTCTTTCGTAACTCTTACTTTTTGGTATAATTAAACATGAGAGTTTTTAAATCGGTTTTATTTAAAACAAGACTTTGAGGAGGTTCATTCACGAAATGAAATGTGACAGTTTTCACTAATTATATTATATTTAAAGTAATAGTCGTGTCAAATTTGTCGAGGGTCATTGAACAAATTTCATTAAAATTGTTGAAATTAAAGTCTTTTAACGCAGACATAAATAAAAATTCCTGTGTGAATTTAATTTCTTAAAATGACGGAAATAATGAACTCAAATTAATTAAAAATTTTCGACGTTTCGACCAATTTATTTAGGTCCTCATCAGAAAGTAACTATTGTAATAAATTAAATAATTGAGAACTTGTAATCCTTATTGAAACGTTTTAATTATCGACGAAAAACCAAAAAAATATTTTTATAAACCTAAAAAAATAGAATGAATGTGAGTTTTATATAAACTTGGTAAGGAGTAAAAAACAAATAAAAGAAAAGGATTTATTTAAAAATTAAAGGGTTATTGTTGACCACTGACTTTTTCTTATAACTGAAATATATATACTGAAAGTTATTTGAACTTTTACATCCAAAATATACATTTGATTGAAAATGTGTCACAAATTTCGTGATGTGCTATGAATTTTAACTCAGACTTTCTGGAAATCGTTGGTCATAAAATTGTTAATACACTTACAAATTGATGACAGAACTTTGTGAGAAACTAAGTATTTATTAGCAACGGTTACTACAAATTAAAAAAATTACTTAATTTTATTACGTTATTGAAATATTTTATGAAATATTCAATCCGAAAGTAAAAAAACTTACATTTAACCCCAAAAAAAGTTATCTCTCATTTATAAATAAAATTAAAAATAGTTTGAACAACATATTTTATTGTATTTGTGCTACTTTAAGCCAAATGTACTCAATTATAAGAAAACAATAATTTTAAATAGAAATATCGATTGAACGACAAAAACGTAGTAAAACAACACAAAGAGAAAAGTACCAACAAGAAAATGACGAATATCAAATAATTATTCACAACGTTCTAAACATGCATACTTTTAGCGCATTACGACTTCGTTATTAAAAATAATTTGAGTTATACTAAAAGCGTATTCAAACATTTTTGTAGAACGCAAACTTTCGAAAAATCGAGGATTTTTTAAATTTATTTATTTATACTTGTTAATAATTTTGCATAATTGCATTTATTATCCTTTTCGTTACATACTAAAAAGCCCCCTCTACCACTGTAAAAAGATTTTTTGAATATTGCTTCGAAAGCATTTGAAACTAGACAGAAAAGATGTGAGCGAAAAGCAAAAATCGGCCAATGACAGAATTGCGTCAAAATATTTTATATTGTCACTCGTCATCATGAGAAGTTTTGGACCCTTACCAAAGCAACTAATGAGAAAATAGTACATTACGATACAAGTGCGCTAAGTAGGTGATTCGCCCTCGAAATCGATTGATTTTTAATCGATTGTATTTTAATCGATTGTTCTTGGTTATTAGTTAAATTTTCAGTAGGGTATAATCTCAAACATTGTTCCTTAATGTAATTTTCATATTGGCTTTAATAAAAAAAGAAAAATTATTCGATTATATTCACAATTTAGCATATTCTTCCCTAACCGCAAAATTTCTCATCTTAATTATCCCAGCAAACAGAAAAGAATTGCAAGGAATTGAGAGAAATTGAAAAGAATTAATGAGCATGCGTCTCGAATTCCATTAATGACAATCTGAAACTGAAATTTTGTCAAACGATTAGGGTTGTATTTTCTATTCCGGGATCGAGATTGACTAAACAATTTTAATTCCTTTGAATTCCTTCGGATCCAAAGGGACAAAATAAGGTTATGGTAATATTTTATTTCCTGATCCAAAATTGGCCAGAAAGCCATTTTAATTCTTTTCAATCCCACACTGAAATTCACCATCCCGTAGTTTTAATTACTTTGAATCTCTTAAAAGACAGTTTTGCGTTCCTGTTCCGTGATTAATTCCATGGAATTTTGAATTCCTGTATCAGAATTCGCAAATCAATTGTGTTAATGCAGTCCAATTTTTGCATAACATAAAATCCAGGCTGTAATGATTTTGACCAAAAACCGTTAAACTAAAATACATGGCATTAGTATTATTACTACTAACTTCTTAATGACACTATTTAATTTTTTACCCAGCAAACGAAAATGGATTAAAATAAATTGAAAATTTGAATTTTTTTGAATCCTGATTCTTAATTCCGTGTAAAGAATTTAAATAAATTAGAATGTGCAGGGTTAAATAATTTTCTATTCATACTGGGTAATTGAAGCGTATTGCATTGAAAAAGATTCAAAATATCAATTAATCTCTATCAATGAAGTGAACATAACCTTAAAATGGCAGCAAACGAATATGGATTGGAATACATACATTGAAATTTTGAATTCTTTCGAATTCTGATTTTCCATTCTTTCATAAAAGAGTTGGGGAAAGTCGTCAGTTGATAAGGTAGTAATCTACGCTCAAAAATCTATATTAAAAATGACTGAATCGATTTTTAAAAATTTGGGTTCCGTACAAATAATTATAATCACTATACCAAAAAGTACCAAAGAAATTAATTGAGAATTGACCGAGCATTTTCGGATATAAATGATTTTTACTTATTTCCGAAAGTACTCGGTCAATTCTCAATTAATTTGTTATGTTTTTTAAGAGATCTTAAGAGTAGATTACTATCTTATCAAGTGACGATTTTAAAACCCCCTTAAAATAAATTTAAAAAGCAGGGTTTTAATTTAAAATAAAGGAAAGTGGGTCATAAATAATTGAAAAATTATCATACAATTAAACTTAACTTTCTAACGAAACCTGGACAAAATATTTTCTCATAATATTAATATTTTTAAATAATTGGTTATTTATCATATTTTATGTGTTATGCGTATTAAAGTGATAATCGCCTACTTAGAAAAAAGTTATATCCATTATATTTAATAACAAAGAATAATTAAAATGACCAAGCTCACATTATTAAATATTAAAAGAATTGTCGTGAATAGATTGGGAGCCGGAAAAAATGCCGAAAGGTAGAAATCCCGAATGGAAGAAAAGTCGAAAACTGATCATAACTTAGAAAGCAAAATTCCCTATACGAGAGAATAGATTCTCGTGTCGAGGAATTCCCTTCCACACATTTATTTAATTCGGTATTGATTTCAATACATACAAAAATCGGCAATTCACACTAAACTGAAATGAATTCCTCTACAATATTTCTGCTAATAATTGGATTATATACAGGAGAAGGTTGCCTATTCTGTCAAAAGAATAAAAAGTAATCTCATTTTGAAAGAAATACACAATTATTGAAAGATTGTCTTTCCAATTCTACGTCCTGACTTCAAATAAATTGACATAACCTCTCATTTTACGAAGGATTCAATTGAATCTCAAATAACATTGGCGAATTCTATTTATTGGAATTGAAATCAATAGACTACAACTTCCATCTTGTAATTGATTTCACTGAATGCAAATCGAAGCAGAGCAATCCATGTACAGGAATACAAACGAATTCAGAATTGAAATAGATTTGCTAAAATCAACAATCCGGATTGGCGAGTAAAAATTTCAATTAATTTCAATAAATTTCTATCCATTTTCGTTTACTGGGTACTCAAATGGCAGCAATAGAAATAGTTCTTTTCGATACAAGAGCGTAAAAGTTTTTTTAACGCATGTACATTCGTTTAAAAAACATTTTACTTTCATTGAATGCCAAACAATATTTTGTAAAATGTTAAGAATAAATAAAAAGTATATAATTGCATTTTACGAGCGTTGAAAAGGAATATACAGGTATATTTTTATTTCATTTATCTAACCCGCAAAAGACCGTATACATTGGAATTCAGAAAGATTCGAAGGAATAACAAAAAAATTTGTTATTCTTTTTAATTCTGTTGGATGAAGTTTTTCCAGGAATTCATAGGAATTAGGAAGAAACGGAAACGAATATTTTATATTCCACTAAATTCCATTGAATCCCATCATTAATGGAAGAAACAGGAATTAAAAGGAAATGAATTTTTCAATTCCTCGCTATTCCTTTCTGTTTGCTGACTTGATGTTAACTAATGTATATAGTAACATCACGTTTCTAATCTATGCAATGTATACAGACTATTTTACACTCGATACTTGGTGTCATATTTATTTTTAAAATATACATATAACAATAGATTTTTGGTGCATTAATATCGATAAATAATTGAATAAATAATAATATTAAATAACGGTTTATCTTTAAAGCTTAGTAATACAAATTTTTCAAGCCGGAAATTAATGATGATGATAATAACGAACAGGGAAGTGTGCAGTTATAATTAAGAATTACGTATTTATGACAGAAGAGAAAGGGAAAACAAATGATGCAATGTAAAAATCCTCAAGGCTGAACAGCTACACTGTGAAAAATTTCCATGTAATTTTACAATGAAAAGGTGGAAATCACAATATCAACGAATATCGTTGTAAATTTACAGTGACATAGTAAAATTTGTACATTATCGATGTAATTTTACACGTGCACTGTAAATCGGAAAGAATCGGTTCTTATGGTCAGTTGCGCCACACTGTAAAAAGTGTTGATGTAAATTTACGACGAAAATCGTAGGACACAAAAATACCACTGATAATCGCAGGAAAGTTACCAATACCTGGTAAAGTATAACCGGTTCAATGTAAAATTTCTTTGAAAAGAAGTGTAAAATTTCCGTGGAGCTTGTAAATGTACAGTGATTTTCTAAGGAAAATTACACAAACAATGTAAAATTTTTTACATTTTCTGATGGAAAATTACCATAATTATCACTGGTATTTTTGTGTCCTATGATTCTTGTTGTAAAATTACAGTTTTATTGTAATATTACTTTATTTATGGTAAAACACCTTCAGAAATCGCTGGAGAACTACAACAAATGTGTAATTTGACCACGAAAATCGTTGTAAATAATTACATTACTGAAATGTAATTTTACTTCCCACTTTTTTCAGTGCACATTAATGGACAATTAGAGCCAGTTTACATTGCGCTTGTAATTTTACATGAAAAAGAATGAAAATTACAAAGAGGATGTAAAATTAAAGTTTTTTAATTACAAAATCGATGTAAAATTACCATAATTACCACCTTCTGCACTGTATGTTTTTTTAAAAATGTCAATTACATTTTCACTGCAAATGTTACACGTTTATGGTGAATTTCCTTCTGTTTTTGTTTGCTATTTACTGGAAACATGAAATTTTACAATGATAATAATAGGAAATGTCAACAAAATTGTAAAAACTCGGAAATGTAATTTTACATTTACTTTTCACAGTGTCGAGTAAAATAGTGACATTTTACTAGTATTCTCAGTAAACAAATCAGAATTCAAATTTTCAATGCTTTAAAGTTACTTATATACTTTCAATAAAAGGTATTAAAATGTTACAGAATATTTCGCACATGAATACCTAAAAATGAATTGGTATGATTGAAGTATGATGAAGAATTTACTTCATAATAAACAAACATCCTTTATAATAAGATTTTTTATTATTATTTTAAGATTTGAAGACTGCCCCGTAAAATATTTTATTTTGCTT
The DNA here is from genome assembly GCA_030407085.1 of Trichopria drosophilae. NCBI lineage: Eukaryota > Metazoa > Arthropoda > Insecta > Hymenoptera > Diapriidae > Trichopria > Trichopria drosophilae. The sequence continues at coordinate 113,880,515 of CM059585.1, read as the reverse complement.
TTATTTTATTTATTAAACAGGCCTGCGGTCCTTATGCCAAGTTACAATATTTTCAGGTAGTTTACAAAGATCAATTACACAGAACCACAAAAAAATTTGTTCGGTTTGACATTGAAACGCGACTAGGCGATTCTTGGAGATTTTGGGCTCCTGAATTCGAATCAGTGGACAGAATTTGTCTATACGTCGGGGTTTTTTTATATTCTAGGTTTATTAATGTTTAGGTAAATTTATGTTATACCATTACAATTTTTATATTTCCATCTATTAATTTTACGGAATCATAAAGAAACTTTAAATAAAAACCACGCTCGTGAGGAGAGTTTGGAGCCCAAATAACGCAATTTTTACAATCATAAACTAAAATCTACAATAATTCTGATGTGTGAGAATTCCATGCGGAGATTTGAAATCAGTGCGCCAAAAATTAAACAAGACTCGCCTAGTCAGCTTCATTATGGATTCGGATATAGATGGTTCCATTTTTAAAAAATTTTTTTGTTATAATTAAAACGACGCTGAAATCCATATGCAAATTGTGAACATTTGGGACTTAAGGGGGGAAACCCATTTACAAGCTTAAAAACTTGATGTTTTTCGCGATTTTTTTTTAATAGAAAAAAAACAACGTAGCCTCTTTAAACTTTTTGTACATTTTAATACATATTTCAAAATATTCTATAAATTTTTTTTGTCCAAAAATAATTAAAAATGGCGGAGTTATGCGTAGCTGAAGAGAGCGCCTCGTCGTCGTCGTTCATTATTGGCGGGCGTGATGCAGCTCGCAATTTGTGTCTGAAATCAAAATTCCAAACAAATTTATTAATGTTATAAGTTTTTCTTCTAAGTGAACCTAAAAAACCAGTCAGAAATTAAAAAATAAGAAATTTGTAGCATTTTGAAATTTAAAGTGTGTTTTTTCAGAAATAAAATTCTATTTCAAAGTGCTGTAAAAAATAATTAAAATAATTTTTTGAACTATGTTTTAGGTTCACATAGAAGAGAATTTCATACTGAAGATAATACGCTTTAATTCATTTCGATAGGTGACATAGTTTTGTTTTAATCCCGCCCGCCAATTTAAAAAAATCGTAAAAATGGAAACTCGAGAAAAAGCGGTTTAAAGTTTTGGGTATGAAAAAAGTGAATTATTGATTACTTACAGCAATTTTCAGCTAATCGGCTATTCCAGGTCCATATAGCAGTCCTTCTTCTTCCTCAAACAACTCGTTAGCATGCATTCGTTCCATCCTGCGAGCTGTTCGAGCCTGTTTGGTGCTAAAGGAATGTCGCTTGTCCTGCTTCGCAATTCGGCGTTGGTCGACGAAATCGGCAATTATTTTGCTTTGCTGGCCAATTTGTATTTGCAAGATGTTCATGCACATTAAAATAGATGAATATCCTTCGTTGAATAAGCCAGCAGCTAAAAAGGCGGAAATTTCAACGATTTTTTTTCCGGAGTGGAGATGTTTCGGGTTAATACGCCACACAGTCGAATTGAACGATTCGTTAGAATTTTGCGTATGTCCACCCAAGCACCGGGATAAAAGATCTTCACCGGATAACGCCTCGTAAATTGGTCGGATGTGTCGTTCGATTTCTTCGTCGATGACTCGATTGCCATGTCGGTAGGACGGCAACTGATTTTGCGCTTCCGCTTGACGCCATTTGCACCAGCTATCGGATCCTGATGGACAATTGTCGTGTCTTGGCGATATGTCACTCGAGCAATAGTGGTCCAATGTAGCGAAAATAGCTTTTCGCATGTCATTTACGGAATTTAAATTTCTTTTTATCGCCAAGCCGTAATAAATTGTCAATTTTTTAATCAGTGCATTCGTCAACCGATTTTTACCGCCGAGCTTCTCTTTCGTTTTAACATTCTGGAGTCGTGTGCCCAATCTTTTTTCGACGTGTTGAACGCATTCATTCTTCACAACAGGACAATCTTCGCCATAGGGATTCTTGTTCAGAATTCCCAAAAAAGTTTTCGAGTCCCCATCGCCAATGTAATTAACATATTTAACCCCGTGCAATTCGTCTGATCTTGAAAACATTTCGATTATGGACTCGACTTCCATTTTGCCTGACGACCCATGGTGATTTGACGTGCAGGTGTCTTTATGAGATTCGTACCACTCTGAGAAATCATCATCGTTTAATTTACTTTTGTGCAATGCACATGCGTGACAGTAACCACTTTTAACGATGAGATCAATTACTTTCCCGGTATAATATCCGATGATCGTTGCTACTCCAAATAGTGAAGTGAAACCGCGTTTCTTCCATGATCCGTCTCCAGACACTTTTAAATGCGTTTCGACTCTATTATTTGTTGCATTTTTTACCCGTTCTTCTTTACCAGCTTTTTTCGTAATGGTTTGGAACATCGTTGTCGTCGCTGAGTGCAAATGCTTCACTATATTCTCGTATGCTGAGTTCGAAAGTCCTTGACATATATCCATTAGTCCACAGAAAAGATTGATTCCTTCACGTCCAATGCCGAGAAGTCTCATAACAAATACAATTCGTCTGTTTATTTCATATCCGGTACCTACTAGTGGGCCTGATTGAATTTCTTGTCGACCGCATGAACACAACACGACAATTTTAAATCCTAAGCCTCGATTCGCACTCTCGTGAAAATTCACTTTCTGTCTACAAAATCTGCAGATTAAAATCTCAGACAGCGCACCAAAAACCGTTAAAAATTCAATAATTCTGTAATAGTGGAGTGGATTAATAGTTATATCTTCGGTGCTAGTTGTCGATAATTTTTTCGCGCTACTACTGCTTGAATTTACATCATCTTCTTCCTCTTCATTTGTATTCACTGAGAACTGATTCCCGTGGAATTTTCGTTTACGCGGCTTCGAAGTCCGTTCGGAAGAAGATTTTTCGTGTTTCGGATAACTTGCCATACTTTTTGCGATGCTCAAAAAATTTACACGCGAAAATCGGAGCCAGACTGATAGTTTACGTTAAAATGACAAAAGTGAAACACGTGCATTGAAACGTCTTACGCACACAGTCACACATATGTTTACACTTTTGCTCATATATTTACACTTCAATACACGAACTGGAAATTCCGAAACAATAGACGGGCAAAATAATTAACGAACAATTGAATGAGGAGGGGAACAGTCCGAGGAGGGGCTCGAGACGACTAGACGCCGCATATGTATGCCTGGCGCTTATCAGCTATCAGTCGTGTAACTTTAAAACCACGTCGAATTGAACTCTGTAACTTTTTGTCGATATTCTTGGATAGTTTATCTATCGATTTAAGCAATAAAATTTTTTTGCATTTTTCCAAGCCTGTAAATGGGTTTCCCCCCTTAAAGGGTTAAATTCTTGAGTATGACGAATAATGAAACATTTGTTCAGCTTTTTTACTTATATCAAACATATGATGAGCAGATGTTGGAGTCAAGTATTACTAAATTTATTACTTAACTAAGTATTGCTTAACAAGTATTACTAACTTTTATTAACTAGGAGTCAATTATTATACCAAGATTCTTTATTTTCTTGACTCTTTGAAGCTGAAGATATTAAAGATGATAGTCATAAAAAATGGAGGGCAGACTTGTCGCAAACGTAATTGTAAAACACATAGATGTATTAAGTTTCATCCCATTTAATTTACACCAATTACAAATGTTATTTAGATCACTCTGACTGGATTGGCTCTAGTTTATGACTCATTGTAATAGTATTGTAAATTTTCAAAGCATCTGCAAATAGCAAAAAATTAGAATAAGTTATTACTGAAAAAATATCATTATTGAATATACTAAATAGGATAGGGCCTGTTAGTACGTACTGTTAGTTCAATATGTTCAAGTGTAGTGAGTGTTAAACTTTGTAGGTCAACATCTAGACGAATCGTTGTAGCACTGGCCTAATGTCATCCAGGCTTAGTATAGAATTTATGTACACCATCAAATTTATTTAATAAATTTCTAAAGTGGGTCATCACATTGGCCGAAACGTCAAATTAATTTTTTTATTATATCACTGACCGTGTCTCCAATACTCACTATTGAAATATTTAATCATTGTGGTCGAGAATTGGTAAACTTCATTAATTTGACATATAAAATTAGAAATCAATAGGACACATTTTCGTACTTCCAGTAGTAAATTATTGAAAACTTTTGGAGCAAAATACGAAAAAGCGCCATTGAATTTATTACATGAATGCATTGGATAGCATAAAGTATTTGTAATAGCACTTCGGCGAAATCTGCATTGCTACCAAGCATATGCAGAGAAGAATAAAGATAATCCGGGGTTTTCATAATCAAAACCCGACTGATAATTTTTAAAATAATTATTTCCATTCTATCCTGCATTTTAAGTTGACCTGATCTAACTTAGTCGAACTTCCTAACTAGATAAGAATACCTTAAGCAAGCATGTGAATAAATGTAAATCACTTTCAAAGTGATGGCCTGAGTATGCAATACAAAAATAATTTAAATTTTGGCCTGTCTATTACCATCACAAACAACTTAACCTTCAGTCAGCCACATGAAATTTCACCACAGCAAGACTCGGAAAAAGTAATGCAGATAGTACTGGGGAGACAATTAAATTATTATGCGATCGAGCTGTATTAGCTGGAAAGGATGTTCTGTTTGTGCTTAATGTCATTGATGTTGTGAAATCTTCATAAAAAATCTAGATGTTCTATGTAATTGAAGCTGACATAAAATATGTTGATACATTATTGCGACCAAATCTGAAACCAGCACCAAGTACTTCTATTTCTAAATTATCTTTCATGCGCTGATCCAAGATGTTTAAAAAATTCTCCATGTAAACATTTTGCCATGTCTAAAAAAGGGTGGAATACGGAATTACACAAAATGACTTTTCGGAGAAAAGAAAGCAGTTGAACGAAGGAAGAGTCAGTGTTCGATTAAAAAAAAACCCAACAAGGTTTCACTTGTCATGAGTTACAAAAAGACGACATTAATCGTAGAGTAACTCGGTCCATGCAGAGTTTTAATCTGTTATAATTGATTTTGATTACTTTATTATTTTTATATTTCCATTTATGTGGATTTCGCCAAGGCTTTCGATACTGTGAACCACTCACTGCTTATACAAAAACTACTCAGTCTCGATTTATCTGGGAACTTATTGAATTGGATTTATTCTTTCTTAACTGATCGTAAACAAGTAATTTGCGTGAAGCAATATCAATCCAGGCTGGTACAGGTTATTATCGTAGGTCCCTCAAGGTTCACACCTTGGGCCTTTAATCTTTATTTTATTTATAAACGATCTCTCCCCGTTATTAAAGTCCGCGTCACTCTTGGATGCCGATGATCTCAAGATTTTTGCTACGATTACATGTCCAGCTGATGCGTCAAATATCCAAAAAGATCTAATCACCTTACAACAATGGTGTCTCTCTAATAACATGCATCTAAATGCAGGCAAATGTAAAGTGATCAGATTTTGTCGGTTACAATCTCCTTTCTCTTTGCAGTATCAAATAAATGGTCAAGAATTACACACTATAAAGGATTTAGGTGTTTGTATTGACTCAAAACTATGCTACAATGGACATCTCAAGATAGTGGTAAATAAGGCATATAAACAATTAGGTTTTCTTATTCGTTCAACAAAATTCTTTAAAGACATTTCAGTTATTATAAAATTATATAAGACATTGGTTTTATGTAATATTTTATATGCCTCACCTATTTTGACTCTTTATACGGGTGTTGGTATAAAGTTACTAGAGTCTGTGCAGCATAGGTTTTTGCGCTTCCTTATGTTTAAAATTGGTCGCCCTATGGCATTCAGTTCTCATGACTATCATGATGCTTCTGTTTTTTTCAATTTGTCAACAATAAAATCTATCCACACCGTTAATGACAGTATTTACACCAGAAAGGTTTTATTTGGACAAACATTACACTGGCCAACAAAATTTTGTTGCCCAAGCAATAACAGCCGATTCTTATAGGATTTTGTCCATAGAATACGAATCTGACCTTAAAAATACTGGATTGGCTCTAGTTTATGAGCAATTTAGGTTTGAAAATGTAAAAAAACGGATATTTTCCATTCTTTGCGCTATTGTAAAGCAATAAAGCGATACATTATAAATGTCCGCATGTGACGAAAAGACCGCTTAAATATTGTCCTTTGAGACCCAAAAATAAAAAAAAATAGGTATTGTTGACACAAATAAAAAATCTTCCTTATTATCATCAGAAAATAACCTGTCCTTTGTCCTTGTCCTTTTGTCCTGTGTAGTTTTTCTATGTCCGCCAATTAGTTCGGTAATCTTTAATTTTTTAAGTCTGACTACAAACCCATAATAAGTGAAATTGAAAAGTACTAAATAACAATTCACTCTTAATTAGCAGTTTCAATCTTGTGCTTCAGAAAATGTTCATGAAAGCATTAAACAGTATTGAGGCGCCCTCGGACACAAAAGCTGTTCCCAGTTATTCGAAATGTACAATATTTAGATTTCTGTTTTTGGGTCTCTAAAGGGCAATATTTAAGCTGTCGTTTTGTCATATGCGGACATTTATAATGTATAGCTTTATTGTTTTATAATAGCTCAAATAATGGAAAATATCCGTTTTTTTACACTTTCAAACCTAAATTGTTCAAAAACTAGAGCCAATCCAGTATTCTTAAGATCAGATTCGGATTCTACGGGCAAAATTCTATAAGAATCGGCTGTAACATGTTAGGCAACATGCAGTTTTTGAAATTTTGTCGAGCTGTGTTATCGGAGGATGTTAGAAAACTTTTCTCATATCGTTCCGTTCCATGCTTGTATCGCTCATCCAGAATATTAGTTGAATGTAATTGTAAAACGAACTATCATTTCAATTCAACGGTTGTACGTTTAACGAGGAAGTGGAACTCCTTACCTCATCATATCGCTAACGTAAATTCAATATCTTTTTTTATCTATAAATGTAGAGAATTATTTTTTTCATTTTATGAGTGATAATTGTTATATTTCATATTGTTTATTTACTTTGATTATGTTATTTTTAAGTTTTATATTTTTATAATTAATTTTTAGTCATCTATCTATGTACATTGTTACCACTTAAATAAATAAAAATAAATAAATATTACTCAAATGTCTCTAATATATTTATTAAGTAAATTAATATGTAACGTATATGAAGTATCCTTTGTAAACAAGCAAGAAACTCGTTTAGACATTAAAATTAAAAACTGGAAAATAAATTGTTTGCCTTTTTAATCAAATTCAAAAGTTGAGATGACTTTTGCAGCATAAAACAAAGCTTAAAAATGAGTAACACGGGGTATTTTATGTTATTTGATCAATACTGAAAACAACAAAATTAATTTTATGTACAGTAGTCCCCTTATTATAACCGCGTCTCTTATTTTAAATTTTTTCCTTCCCCTATTTTAACTTTTTATCGTGCTCTCTCGCTCTCACTGCTGGTCGTAAGAAGGAGGGGAGATGTTAAAATAAGGGAAGGGGTCGCCATCTTCCTTGTCCCGAATAGTTAAAATAAGGGGAGGACTACTGTATGTGTCAAAGTTTCAAAGTTCTAGAGATATGCCCATATGTGTTGTTAGAGAATGATAACGAATGTAATTCAGTACTAATGCAATGGTAGTGAACGTTAACACAGGATGATATAAATCACACGATAATAGTGGTATTGTTCTATAATTTCAAACAATAACCACTAATTTATATGTATTTCAGGGAAATAGTCGAAGCGCACTTCTTGTCTTGCATAAAAGAAGCCGATGTTCTTAAACATCACCATCCAGTTGCCTTCAGTATGCTAAAAAAGGATCATAATCAGCTTTGGCTCGGACTGTTGAACGACAAGTTCGATCAGTTTTGGGCAGTTAATCGCAAACTGATGGAAGCCTCAGCGGAGGAAGGTTTCAAGTACATACCTTTTCGGTGTTACACCAGCGAGGATCAGTACGTTCAAAAACTCGTTAAACCTATAAACGAGGAAGGACAGAGAAAGACTCTGAAGCACCTGCTTTCCGAAGTCTTTCCAGAAAATGACAAAGGTTTATAAACATCAAAATCTCTTTGTTTAAAATAATTAAAAAACTAATAATTTCTTTCGCAGTGGAAGTACGAACACACGGAATAATACCGCCAATGGACACGCCGTTGCAATGGCTGTCCGAGCACCTCAGCTACCCGGATAACTTCATGCACTTGGTGCTGGTTACTTCGTAACGTATAATCCGGTGTGGAGCATGAAAATGTCACCACAGGCTGCGGTCGCACCAAATATTCAGATTCTTTTATTTTTTTAAAACTCTCCACGCTCGCGTCTACTTTTTTTTTAATAATGAGCCGCTAGACGGTGCAGCCTTTGCGTCAATTTTAACAGGCTAAAACGTTTCTCCGTAACAATGCCCGAAGGAACGAGTCTAACGTTAGTGCGAAGGACTTTCAAGGCTAGAGAAAGGACAAAAAATTGCTACGAAGAATATTGTATAAATATGTAGCTTTATCTTTTATTCGTGTATATAAATGTATCCGCATAGAGCTTAAGAATTAACGTCTCGATTTTATTCCTTTTTTTTCTTACTTTCGCTTTTATTCGGTATAAATCATAAGTTCCGGGAAGATTTTGTACAATTTCTCCGCAATACAATGATCTTTATGTCGATGTCGCTAGTGCGTAATATTTATTTACGGTTTTATTATACAAATCGAGTCTATTATTTGTTGCTAATAAATTAATTAAGTTACTAAAGGCTAAGGTTTAACTTATCGAGCAGTTTCCGCGAGGTTTATCCAGAATTGCAAAGATGTGCGAAGTGGATTTTCTGTCGGTATGAAGAGTCGTCATGGCTGCCGTTCGACGAAGGAGTACAGGTTCGTTACCATTGTTGCTGTATTCTGCAGTTCTGCGATAGCTACCGAAGAATAAGTAATTCGTTGTTCTTTCCTTCTGTTTTTGTAAATCCTGTCGAAAATATCTATTTCAGTTTACGACAGAAATTAAAATTCTCAGAAATGTTAATGTTTAATAAATGATATTGATATTGATGTGGACTGAACCTAACCTAAATTACTCAAAATCACATCCTTAAAATCTGTTCCTGATAGAGTAAGTTATTACAAAGAATTTGACTTGGTTACGTAAATAGTTACAAAGTCATGATTTTAAAGGAAAAGTTTGGCATTTTATTTATTTTCTTTAGACGAAATACTTTATGCGATAGTGATCTTTTCACAAGAGGTTCAATAATTTTTTGTTTGTCGTTTTTTAACACACTTTATACACAGTTTTACAGTAGTCCTCCCCTTATTTTAACTATTCGGGACAAGGAAGATGGCGACCCCTTCCCTTATTTTAACATCTCCCCCCTTTCTTACGACCAGCAGTGAGAGCGAGAGAGCAAGATAAAAAAGTTAAAATAGGGGAAGGAAGAAAGTTAAAATAAGAGATGCGGGTATACAGTAGTCCTTCCCTTATTCTAATTTCCCTCACTCTAATGTCTTCCCTTATTCTAATTTTTTCTCTTCTCCTATTCTAATATTTCCCCTCACGCGTTCTTCCCACTGCCATGTGTGGACGTGTGGATTTTCTATAAATACAAATAACGGCGCATGCGCAACAAAAGAAAACGAGACAAAAGTCTAAGTAGTGAGGGCGAGGAGAAAATTAGAATAAGGGAAGAAGGCCGCCATCTTGCCTGACTGGACAAATTAGAATAAGGGAAGGACTACTGTAATAAGCGGAGTTAAAATAAGGGGAGGACTGCTGTACTAAAAACAAAATGTTCTCAACAGCGCCATCTCTGAATATTACATTGAACTAATCTACATTTTGTTACAGTAGAAGCCCTCTTATTTCAATTGCCCCTCTTATTTGAATCGTTTCCCCTCAGGCCTTCCCCCACCACCGCTCGAACATCTCGATACAGTTTACAGTGTTTACACCATCAAAGTTGTACAGTGTAAATGCCGTTTAACCTAAATGTGCAAACATGTATAGTCGGTAGACTGATATGTAATGAAATTTAAAATTAATTTAAAATTTGGCATCAAACTCATGATTTACATCATACAAATTATTCGAGAAGCTGCTAATTTCGTAAAATAAAAGTGCACATTTGAAGGTTAGGATGTTGTCAATTTTTAATGATGTACATTTCAAGACCTCCACAAAAATTGAAAAGTCTTTCATTTGCAAAATAACAAACAAATCCAATATCAGTAGCTTAGTACTGAATTTGAAGTGATTTGAGGCTTTCATTAATCATATTTGCAAATTTGGGTTAAATATTGTCTCCTATATTCATTTCGGTCTTAATCGCAGTGTATTTGTTTGTGAAACAAAAAATTATTAATACATAATTATATGTAATAAAGTGCATAATGTAAATTTAAAATGTTTATTTCTACACTCGAATGCAGATATAAATGACTGTAAATAAATGCGAAATGTTAGCAGTCTTTATTTATCACATAAACGAGTTGTGATCTCGTTACATTTTTATCCAAATTTAAAATTCTCTACACATTTTTCAGATAAATTATATATATATTTTACATAATTCAACTCTAAAATATATACAATGTCTAAAAAAAATAAAAAGATATCAGATATCATCATCCACTACAGTAGGACCTCTCTTATTCTAATTAGTAAAGTTTTTCAAGATGGCGCCGACCTCTCTTATTCTAATTTTCCCCTTACCTCCACTTACTTTGCTTGCGAGCTTGTGATTCGTGGACAATATTTTTCGTTGACTTTGCGTGTGATAGTGGGAGAAGACTTGTGGGGGAACGATTAGAATAAGAGAGGCTGGATAATTAGAATAAGAAAGGCAATTAGAATAAGAGAGGTCTTACTGTATTAACACTTTGCGGCATACATTTTTCTTATGGACCATTTTTAATGAAACTGGGTACTCCGGGGTTATTAGGGTCGCTGATTACGAATCTTATCTCACATTTTGTAAATTCAAAATGGCGCATTCAAGATGGCCGACAAAATGTAAAATATTACATGATCAAGATGAAAGTGTGTACTCGGGGGTTTTTGGTGTCGCTGATTACGAATCTGAACTCAGATTTTGAAAATTCAAAATGGCGGAATTTCAGTCGGCCATCTAGAATCCGCCATTGTAAATTTTCAAAATCTGAATTCATATTTGCAATCAGTGACCCCAAAAACACCAAACTACCTATTTTCATCTCGATCGGGTAATTTTTCACTTTTCGATCGGCCATATTGGATCCGCCATTTTGAATTTTCAAAATCTGAAGTCAGATTCTTAATCAGCGACCCCAAAAACCCCAAAGTACCTATTTTCATATCGATCGAGTAATTTTTCACATTGGGTCGGCCATATTGGATCCGCCATTTTGAATTTTCAAAAGCTGACGTCAGATTCTTAATCAGCGACCCCAAAAACCCCCCAAGTACGCAGCTTCGTAAGATTTTCTCTAAAAGGTTCGTCAATAATGAATTTTTTATCTAAAAATGGCAATTTTTACACTTTGTTTATTAATTATTAACAAAATGACAATAATTTTACATAATCAGTGCATCAATTTTGACATTTTAACATCCCATGATCATGTAAAAAAAAAAATTAGCGGATAAATAGAATAAAAACTACTTCAAATTCGTAAAAAATTGTTTACAAAAAGGTGGTTCCGATTGCAACCACTGTGCCGCAAAGGGTTAAAGCGTTAATTGGAGAAGAGGGGGTAAGGGGAAATTTAAAATAAGAGGGGTCGGCGCCATCTTGAAAACCACGTACCGTTGAAATAAGAGGGGTTCTACTGTACATATTTTATATTAAAAATTAAAAGATTCCTTCGGTGCAAATGATAAAAAGAATAAAAAATCTATGACTTTAGCAGTCAAAAGTTTTGAATCGATTTGTTGGTTAGAAATATTCTTAAGAAACATTTACATAATTAAAGTTTGATTTACTTTAAATATCATGAGAGATGTGTCTTGGTATCTTCCATGAATCTCATCTTTCGTCACTGAAAGTTTTACTTCGGGTGATACATAGCTTGTCATTGATGTACTCTTCTCGGTACTGTATCATCGATCAGTTGGCAGTTTCTGAAAATGCGAGTACAATAAAAAGTTTATATGAACACAATATAAAGTTTTAGAATGTTTTAATTTGTTATATAATCACTTTTTTATTGATTTATTTATTTATTAGAATCAACGGAAGTGCCTTTACACAAAATATAACAAAAACATAATGAGGCGCTATATAATTTGAGTAACAATAAATTATATAAACTAAAAATAATAATATAAACTTAAAGTGTAATATGAATATCTCAATTAATTAACAAAAAGTTTTAGTGAGCCTGAGTGCATAGGATTTAAAATTTGTCAGTCTCTCCGAAGTAATCGATTGCGGTAATAAATTCTGCTTTAGCCTTGGTACCTTAGAATTAAATCCATAATTTGTGCGATTAGCAGATTCTTCTATGAATCGAATAGTACAAAGCTGGTGCGTGATTGACCGCTGTATAAATAAACCTGTAACTTCCTCACTATGAATCGACCCTTTAAGAATTTTATAAGCTAATAAAATATCGTAGGATGAATGTGGGATAAATATCTCACAAACTTATGTTGTATCCATTCAAGATCAGAAATATTATTAGCAACGAAAGGTCCCAGTAAACGAAAACGAATAGAAAGTTAAAATACGAATTGAAATGAATTCAAGTGAATTAAGATGAATTAAAAAATGGATTCAATTAATAATTTTCATGCGTTTTAATTCATTTTAATTCACTTGAATTCATTTCAATTCGTATTTTTAACGTTCTATTTGTTTTCGTTTACTGGGGTGTCCATATAGACGAGCAATATAATAAATGAGACAGAATTAATGTGCGATAAAGATATGTGATCGTATGAATATTATGAAAGTTCTTGGTAGTTCTGATCAAGAATCAAAAAACTTTTGGAAATCTTTGTACAAATAACATAATTTTAACACGAAAAATATATTATTTTGATTCAGATAACGTGATCATACGAAATAATATTGTGTAAAAAACTTCCGCAACAGTTTATCTGTATGATTAAATTATATACAAAATAAGTACAGTATATCTTATCAATGAGATATTACTTTCTAACTCAGAAAATAGAAGTTTACATAATCTAATCAGCATTTCATATAAACAGTGAAAAGAAACACTGGTTGGGAAAATAGTGAAATAAGAAAATTCAGTATTTTTTGTTTTATTTTTAGACTAACGAGAAAAAGAGTATGTACTAATTGTAAGTTTTAGGTTTCTTTTTTAATCAAGTTTCTTTAACACTTTGAAATTCTTTTCTAGACTTAATTCCTTCCAATTTCTAGGAATTTATACAAAGAAAAGAATAGAAATAAATTCGTATTCTCAATTCTTTTTAATACTTGTGATTTAGAAACTTAATTTATTGAAAGTGAATTTTATTTTCGTTTTCTGGAAGCTCAATAATGTTAAAGTAACTGCCCTATTGAAAAAATCCATGTAGATTCCATATGGATTTTCAATATGGATTTTCCATATGGATTCCACGTGGATTGATGTGGATTCCATGTGGATTCGTATGGATTCCAGATGGATTTTTGATATTGATTTTCATGTGGATTTTCCACACAACAACGATTTCTACAAAGCGTATTGTATGTAGAGAAAATCCATATAGAATCCACATAGAATCCGTATGGAACTCCACATAAAAAATCCATATGGAATCCACACCTGAAATCCACAAGGAATTCATGTGGAAAACCCATATGGAAATACACATAAAGAATCCATGTAGATTCCACATAAAATACACGTGGAAAATCCACATGAAAATCCATATAAAAAATCCATATGGAATCCAGACGAGTCCACATGGAATCCACATCAATCCACATGGAATCCATATGGAAAGTCCATAATGAAAATCCATATAGAATCCACATGGATTTTTTCAATAGGGTGGGTAAACGAAAAATTATTGAGAAGAATTAAACATTTTTGATCCCTCTTAATCTTTCTGTATCCAAGTTGTTGATCCCTATTTTAAGATTCTATAATTCTTTATCCGTTTTCGAGAATAAAGTTTAAATTGTACACTCGAATTCTTTTCAACGATTTGGAGATCTTGATGAAAAACTGTTTTTGAGCAAATATGAATTTGTTTATTTTTAAAAATTATATTGATACACGCATATTTTAAATCATGACTTAATAAATCATCTGATATAAATTTGTTACAAATTAGTTAATAAACTTAGCTAATAGAAAGTAAAAATACGAATTGAAATGAATTCAAGTGAATTAAAATGAATTAAAAAGTGGATTCAATTAATCATTTTCATGGTTTTAATTCATTTTAATTCACTTGAATTCATTTCAATTCGTATTTTTAACTTTCTATTCGTTTTCGTTTACTGGGTAATCAGACAACTATGGTACTGTGAAAAATGATAACTCCTAATTTATGGATATACCACCTTTTTCCACTGTATTATTGACTTTACCGAGCTATGAATCTGTGTTAAATGTCGAGTTACATTTTTTATCGTTCAAATGCTTTGTGTACTATATATTACTCTAACTGTAATTTTTGTCATCTTTTTAGTAACATAATTCAATAAAAACGTAATTAAGTTAATAAAATACGATCTAAAAGAGAATATTTTATGTTAATTTTGTTTCGCCTCATCATTACAAATATCCATGTAACATTTCCAGACGCTGAAATTATTTAAAGGCTTTAAAAATTCATATGGTTGTTAAAATTAAAATTTTGTATAATTCTTTTTTAAATCTTTTAAACTATTTTAAAGTCTAAAAATGTTACATGGATATTTGTAATTATAAAACGAAACAAAATTGACAAAAAAAAATTTCTTTTTTAATATTTGATCGTATTTTATTGGCTACATGACTAAATAACTTTGTACAAATAACTCCAACAAAAATAACTTCAGAAAAAATAACTTTAATAATAATAACTTCAAATATCTCTTCAACTCAACACATTTGAGAATTATACATATCTCAACGCGTCTGTACATGCATTAACAAAAATTACAAAAAAGTATTTTTCGAAATATCTCTCCTAACCTAACCTAACTTAAATTAACCTAACCTATCTTAACCTAACCTAACCTACCCTAACGTAACCTAACCTAACAAATTACTAACGAATATTAAATTAAAATCGATATTCATAATGATTGATAATATTTATTCATTCTGGGTATATTTTTCATTGGGGGTTTTGAAACCTACTCAAAAATACTTTCAAGTCGTAATTTGAACCTCATAAAATGTTTGGAAAACGATTGAAATTAATTGAAATTTTTAACTTCAAAGCTTTTGGCCTCCTTTTTTTCAAAATCAGAAATTATTAAAAAACTTAATAATATTTTCGAAATTCAGGTTCTGTAAAGGCAATTCTAATTACTACAGACGGTTTCCCAAAAAATTCCAAAGATATTAATTGAGAACCCCTGCAAACAAGGAAAGAACAGTTATGTAATATTTACGTAATGGTTACATTGTTACATAAATGTTACATAAATGTTACATAGTTGTTACATAACTGTTACATAGTTGTTACATAACTGTTACATAGTTGTTACATAACTGTTACTTTTGTGTTTGCAGGGACTGACCGAGAATTTTCGGAACTAAATAAAAATCACTTATATAATTATTCACGGTTTTCAAGGTTGCATTTTTTGAAAAATCTAATAAATGATTCTGAAAAGTTTTAAAAAATGTTTACACAAAATACAACCGTTGAAAACTGTAATAAAAAAATGTCCATACTCAATGGGTTGAAATGAAAACACCAAAATCTCACTGTATAAAAAGTGCTAATTGAAAGCTGTTAGTTAAAGTGATCAATTTGGCACTTTTATACGGTGAGCTTTTGGAGTTTTCACTTTAAGAGTGTATGGCTCATTTCATTTAATTTGTCATATTCGTGTCCATTGCCAAGAAAAAATCTTTTTTTCGTAAGTCCGGTTGATATTCATTTGTTTATTTCGTAAAATACAATATTTATTAATAATTTTTCAACTTATATGTGTAAAAAGATGATTCGAAAACAAATGCCAGAGACCAAATTTTATTGTAAAGTATAAAGCCCATATTTAAGGAAAATCAACAATTGCTAATCCTCTTTAATTGTTTGATCTTCCAAAAAAATAAAAAGCACGTCTCCCTCATTTTAAATAATTTTATTTTGCATGGAGAATTTCGTATTCGAATTAGCTTTGTAATTTATCACGTGAGCAGGAAATCTGCTTTATCATTTGATCAGCATCAGAAAACAAAAGCAAATCGATTAAAAAAAAAGTAACATGTCCTTCTTACAAATTTGTTAGTTTCTGGTCATGGAAGAAAAAGCAAAAGACCTTTTGCTGCACGTTCGCTGTCACGAGTGTCCTTAAAAATGGTGAGTAACTATTTTTAATGTAGAATACATATCAAATTTTATAATAGTGTTTCTATTATTATATAATAATCGTCTTCAGAATTAATCTAACCGCGTCTTTGTAAACACAACCTAAAAAAGTGAAAAATGTCATGAGTGTCCCCTAAATATGTGTATAATGGTTTTAACCCATTCTCACCCGAAGGTTCTCGCCAATCAGCACAGAAGCTTCTGAAAAAACCTATTTCTAACCTATTTACTATAGTAATGTATATGGCGACTTTCTTTTATATGCCGATCTGATAACTAGAGAACTAGAGGCAGACAGGCAGGCATAAGAATGAACCAACAAAAAAACAAAACAATCTCAAAATCTTCGTTCGACTTGTTAGTATACAAAATACTTGCACCGGGTGCTCAGAGTCGCCGATTACGGGGTCTAGGTATCGCGCTCCGTAGTTTTTCATCACATTACACTGAGAAAAGTGTCTTTTACCGGGTATTGGAGTTCTAATACCCCGTAAAAGCCAGTCTTTTACATATAGGGACAAAAATATTTCTTTTACAGGTTAAAAGACAACAATTTTTAAAACAGCTCGTAGTCGGTATAAATATATCTTTTAACAGTTAAAAGACACATATTTTTACCAGTATAAACGCGGTAATTCTTGGATATAAGAAAAATGATTACCTGCTATAATTTAGTTAATGAACCCGTTTAGAAAAAATATTATCGTATGTATCGGTTTCGTCGCTCAAACGGTAACGTACTGGACTACGAACTCCTAGGTCTTGAGTTCGATTCCCGTCCAGGGACATTTTTTCGATTTAGTTTTGAAGCAGCAGCTCGCCGTAGGTAAAATGAACACATTACGTTTCGAAAATGTTGTTTGTCCGGCAGAAATCGACTCATGACCGCTACTGAACTTTAATATAATATATAGTTGGCTGCATGCTTTACAAATGTACAGTACCGCTCAAAAGTATAAGCTCACCCACGCGGAATTCTGGCTAAATTAAAATGTTGATATCTCATCGCCAAAATAACGTATGGGAAAAATAAAAAAATGGGAATTAAAGAGGAGACTTTCTGCTTCCCAGTCGCGATGGTTTCATATCTATAGCTTTAATTTGCCTCTTCGGGATTTGGTCTAATAATTTTTTACAAATAGTTATTCAATTTTTAACAAAATAATGTAATTTTTTTCAACCTGCTATATCTCGGAAAATTGTCGTGATATAACAAATATTTTAGACACAAAAAGTTTCATTTTTTAATTGTGTATTGGCTGAAATTTTTTCTAATTTTTAGAAGGAAATTTTTTTTATCCTATTTTGGCAAATTTACGCCTTTGTGCTGCGATTATTAACAAATATAGATTTGCTTTTGAACTATACTCAGTTTGCGATATAATAATTCATATACACGTATTTATAAATGGACAATGAACTTTATTTTAGCATACATAGAAAAAATCAACAATTGTATTCATGTATATATGTACATATTTATTAAATTTTGCTTTCTTAAAAAAAAAAACCTAGTGGCAAAGCTTTGCGTGAAACATGCTAATATAGTAAAGACAAACATAAGCTTAAACTTGATCATAGTTTAAATGCAACTTTGCATCCGAAAATGATTGTTACATAAAAAATGTTGAAGTCGACAAAATACTGTAAATAAATTTCTTTCTAAAAATTTGAAAAAATTTCAGCCAATAGATGATTAAAAAATGAAACTTTTTGTTTCTTAACCATTTTTTATATCAAGTTAATTTTCCGAGATATAGGAGATTGAAAAAAATCACATTAATTTGTTCAAAATTAAATAAATATTTGTAAAGAAATATTAGACAAAATCCCGAAGAGGTAAATTAAAGTTATTGGGATTACCTTTCGATTACACGTTGTACATTTCATCTGGAACCATTTTTAAAAAAATGGGTCTGGATTGAAAAAGAAAAAAATAATTCGAAAAAATGACTTTAGTAAATTGAGCATAGTTCGTAGAGAAATGTACATATAGAAATGAAACCACCACGACTGCGAAGCTGAAAGTCTCCTCTTTAATTCCTTTTTTTTCATTTTTCCCGTAAGTATAATTGGCAATGAGATATCAACATCTTAATTTAGCCAAAATTCCGCAAAAGTGAGCTCATACTTTTAGCGATACTGTATATGGCTTCCATCAAGGAAGACCTGTAGATCTAACAAAATTTGAGAATAATATTGTGTAAACATTTGTGTAAAAAGGCAATTTCGCTTGTAAAAAAAATAACCTGTTTCTAACCTATAAACACCTGATTCTTAACATCAGTCAACAACTGATAACTTTTCATAATTGTTGTAAAAATATTAAAATTATTTCGGTACATACGGTGTACATTCATTTTCAGAACTTAAATTTGGATCAAAAAACCTACAATTTTTAATTTACACTTTATGTTTAATAAATTATGCTGGTAATGGAGAATAATGTGATTTTCGAAAATTCTCTGATGAAGTGTATCAAAAGGAGACATTGAATTAACGGTGAATTTTTTGTACATAAAAGTTTGTATTGGTTCCCGAAACTTTATACAGGGTGTCCCATTTTAAAAAAACCACCCGATTATTTCGAAAATTACGCGTTTTCGAAAAAAATGTTTCAGACAAAAGTTTCAGGATTTTTCCCAGGCAATTCAATGGCTACCTTTATGTGACCTTGAATATGACCTTGATGCTCATATCAAGGTCAAATTCAATTTTTTTAATGGGAACCCCTATTTTTTATTGCTGATTTAGAAAGTGCAGTGAATTTTACGTTCAAATATGACCTTGAACGTGTCCTTGATCATGACCTTCAAGGTCATTTCAAGGTCAAAGTTGTTTTTTCAATGGAAACCCCTACTTTTTTATTGCTGATTTAGAAAGAGCAGGGTATTTTATATTCAAATATGACCTTGACCGTGCCCTTGATCATGACCTTCAAGGTCATTTCAAGGTCAAAGTTGTTTTTTCAATGGGAACTTCTATTTTGTTTGCTCATTTAGAAAGAGCCGGAAGAAAATATTTCAGGCAAAAGTTGCAGGGTTCGAAAGGGATCGATCAACGACGCCTCCTCTTTCAATCGGCAGTTAGTTATTTAAGTTTTCCTTACATTAATTTAATTCTGATAATAAACGCCGCCAGCATCAGCGTTACCCGATACTCACCGCGAGGAGGTTGACTGGTCGGACTTTGAGTATCATTTTTTTTTTTTTTAAATTTTTTTATTCTTTTTTTTATTTTTTTATCCTTTTTTTAGTTTAGTTTCTATTTTTGTTTTAATTTTTAAAATAGTTTGTGGAAGATTTAATTTTATACTAGGTACTATTTTTTTAAATGAGGTGCTCAAAAGTTGCCCCATTCACCTCTTGGCATCTTGCAATTCGCGTTTGAAACTGGCGAACAGTATTTAATAATGTTTGACGCGGAATATTTTGGCAGGCGGTCGTAATTCTCTCTATCATATCGGCTCTTGTCGCTGGTCGATCGCGGTAAACCGTATCCTTGAGGAAACCCCACAAATAGAAATCCAGAGATGTCAGATCCGGAGACCTAGCTGGCCATTCAACAGGACCTCTCCGACCTATCCACCTCCGACCGATCAAGGACACGGTCGAGGTCATATTTGAACGTAAAATACCCTGCTCTTTCTAAATCAGCAATAAAAAAGTAGGGTTTTCCATTGAAAAAACAACTCTGACCTTGAAATTACCTTGAAGGTCATGATCAAGGACACGGTCAAGGTCATATTTGAACGTAAAATTCACTGCACTTTCTAAATCAGCAATAAAAAATAGGGGTTCCCATTAAAAAAATTGAATTTGACCTTGATATGAGCATCAAGGTCATATTCAAGGTCACATAAAGGTGGCCATTGAATTGCCTGGGAAAAATCCTGAAACTTTTGTCTGAAACATTTTTTTCGAAAACGCGTAATTTTCGAAATAATCGGGTGGTTTTTTTAAAATGGGACACCCTGTATATTACATAATATTCTTTAATATTATAACCTATAAAAAACTAGTATTTTTAAAATGCTAAAATACGTATTCTTTTAGACATAATAAAATATTCTTTGGAAACATGAGAGTTTAGAGAATAGTATATTACCTAACAAGGGTATAAATTGTACTTTTACGCACCGGACGGGAACTATACATAAAATTGTAAAATTCCCGACCGATGCGTCACAGTTATACTTTACACCCATGTTAGGTATCCTAGTTTTTGTAATTGGGTGCGTAAAGAGAGTGCGTAAAGTTTTGATGCCTGGTTGAGTGCGTAAAGTACCACTTCGCGCACGACCTTTCACTTTAAGAATTTTGTCGTCGGGAGTGGGTAAAAGTGAACTTTACGCACGAAAAACAGGCATCAAAAGTATTTTACGCACTAACTTTACGTATACAATTACAAAATATCTTTTACTCGATAATAAGTAAATGCTAAAAGACGAAGATTCTTATGGATAACATGTGGGATTTCAGTAATTACAATATTTATTTTACGGGGTATAAGAAATCGCTTTAAAAGACACGGGATTGTAACTGATAAAATACATTTTTCTCAGTGTAGCTAATACACGTGCACCGAGAACACGGGGTTGTGAGTCTAGGTAGTTTAGTTCTTGACGTTCATTGTTGTAAATTGCAATAGGCATAATATATTCATCATTTCGCGCAGAATACGATAGAATTTTTTTCATTTGCAAATAAAAAGAACCTTCTGTCTGGAAAAGGGTTAATAAACACAGTACACTACGAAAGATATTTTTTTCTGCAAATTTAATAATAGAATATCTATAGAGTTCTTAACTTTTAAGCAGTTTTTGCAAGCTCTATTTTTCTTTACAGGATAACACAGATAAGTTACAAGATTTAAAAGGGAAGTTAGAAGCAGACCGTAAACATGCTTATGAGAAGCTGCCACCGGCACGATCAACATTCATCAGATTATTTGGAAATGTGAAGAAGAGGATACGTTGTATTTAAGAAAGCGCAGCTGCATTCACTGAGAAGATTTTTCACCCTGTACTAAGTGTGATTTTGAAACACCAAGTTATTGTCTACGTTCAGTTGCAGAAGAAGAAAAAACTGCACAAAAACAACGTTTAAAGTTAGGAAAATGCACAGACTCACCTTGCCCGAAAGGAAACATTGATGCACCACTAATGCGCCAGCCAATGAAGAACAAAAAATATAAATCTTTATTTCCAAATGACTGGATTGCAATCAATGAAGGTGCTTTAGAATGGTATGTTGGAAAAGTTAAAAACTCTGAATCAGTTGGCGATAAAAGGATATTCGTTGTCGATAACACTATGACGGCATCAGCCAGCAGAAAATCGGTTAAGCACTTCAAACGCATTGAAAACCAGGAAGAAAAAAGAGGGTTCAAAGATGACATCGTTTGTCGAAAATTAAAAGCCCCAAAGAAATGAAGAAACTTGTATTATCTAATATGAATTTGTTTTCTATTTTATAATATAATCGAATACAGAAATTATTAAATAAGTAATCTATAGTTAATACGAAATATAACTTATGTAATATATTATTAAAATTAATGTTGTAATAAGCGTGAAATAAAATTGATTGCAAAAAAATTAATATAATAACATTTCTTTCTTCAATTTTTGTCATAAGTGTCCCTTTTGTCATGAGTGTCCCAAAAATTAAGTTTAGGTTTCTTCTTTGGCTACGGCTGGAAAAGCGAATACATATACAGGATATAATTTTTTTTAACTTTTCTACTACCTCAACTATTCAAGGACAGCAAACTATTCGTATTGGGACGAAAACAGAAAGCCAGATTATTATTTTAGTTAATTGTGTCTGCGTTTTGTGCTAATTTAAAAAATATTAGTTCATCAAACGCGACCCCATAACGAAATGTTCGTTTGATCGAGTCTAATGATTGAAAAAGTAATAAAATAATGCCTGTTCATAGCTAAATTAGTAATTATTTTAAGTAATTAATTAAGAGTTTCTGCTGAAAACAGCTTGCCATGGAAAATGTATTACTCTAACTTTACGACCATTACAAATTTCGTGTATTTAACATATTAAAATATGTAAATAAATTGGTTCCAACCTTAGAATCGAAACCTGCGATTTTAACTTTTGTGTAAGCTGAATATGACAAATTAAATGAAATAAGCCATATACAATATGCGATGACCGAAATTATAAATTATTTAGATTTTGCATAACAGTTTTTTATTTCTAATGATTTTATGGTTTGCAAATTTTTAATTATTGCTGCACTCTAAATTCTAAAAGTGGAAATGTCATTTTTACTTCAGGTGAAATGTCGTTTTTGTGATTTCGTTGCAATACAGTGACTTTAACTTGTATTGCAGTGAAACTCCTAAAGTGAAGTTATAAAAATGAAATTTTCACTGTATTCAAGGAACTGAAAGATTTTTCACTGTTAGAAAAAAGTTAATTTAAAATCACTGTCGAAATTCACTGTATGACACCGCAAGTGCGTCCATTTTGAACTGAACTTTGGCCAGACGATTTGACAGAAAGACTAGAAAAGCTGATGTATAGAACACTTGCCGTTTGGTGGCGCATGTGCATCTTATCGAATCCACCTAACATAGTATCATTCTTGCAAGCGGATAAATGAGACTAATTACGTATATCACAAATTCGCGTTCTGAATCGATCTTACCAGAACCACTCGTTTGCGATTATCGAATGGGACACTAGACATCGATATTCTATGGAAATTTGTTGATGAATGTTTGTCCGAATAAATACACGTGTAATCTAAAAAGATGTAAATAACATGGCCGGGGAACAAAGTTCCGAAAATCAACACACCGAAAGACCAAAATTTCGATATAGCACGGCTCCAGCGTGATTTTCTTCATTTTGTCCTTGGACTCACTTAAATTTTAGCCTTTCGGGGTTTTGATTTTCGGAACTTTGTTCCCCGGCCAATAACATATTTGTGCCTACAGTGAAATTTTATTTTGTATAAAGTGACATTTTCACTTTAAGGACAAGAGTGTACATTTTATTTTGTAATTTTTTTTACGTATTCAAATAAATTACTCGAATTTTATTCACAGAAATCAAAAATATCTTGCAAATTTATAATAAAATGTGGTTCAAATTAATGTATATTGTTTATTATGTCATACACAATCTCTATAATGAATGCATCCTTCTTCAGGAGAAGAAGTCCTTCTTTTACACACCATTGATGAAGACGAATTTTAGTATTTAGGCGTCGAATAATTTGCTTTTAAATTAAAAGTTACAAATTATAAAGGTATTCAAGTTTTTAATGGTTGCTTATTATTATTTTTTAAACATATAAATATGAACAGAACTACGTGATACATTTTCAAAGATCAATACAAATATAAAAATATGTTTGCATAGTGTGTACCAAAATTAATTTTTTTTTTAAATTTACTCGCATGTAAATCATATAAATGGGGGTAAACTCGCTATTTTTTGTGGTTGTATTTAGAGAAGTGCTAAATTTTTCCATATATAACGGATTTCGTGTCAAGTGATGTATGCATGTGTCGAAACATGTGGGATTCGGCTAAAATTTGCACAAACTATAGTTCTATTGGATACAATGTAAAATACCAAATATTAGCAATTTTTATAAAAAATTGCAGGACGTAGAGGGGGTTGAAATTTTGAAATTTCATTATACAAGGTATATTTCGACTGTTCGTAACTTTGTTAAACTCAAAAATTAAAATAATATAAAATATGTTTCAGATAGGTTTTTTCCCGCCTTTTTTAATGATGAAATCCATTTTTTGAAAACATTAATTTTTTACCTTGAAAAATGCAAATTAAAAATATAATTGAATATATCTCAAAAACTACACGTTTTTTAAATTTTTGTATTGTTTCATCGGAAAGATGAGACTTTTTACTACAAAAAATTATGTGGTTCAAATGTGGGATCAGTTTGTTTAGCTAGTCAAATTGAACGATGCTACCGCACGGTACCGCGGACAGTTCAATTATATCTTTTATTTGCATTTTTCAAGGTAAAAAATTAATTTTGTCAAAAAAAGGGCGGGAAAAAACCTATCTGAAACATATTTCATATTATTTTAATTTTTAAGTTTAACAAAGTTACGAACAGTCGAAATATACCTTGTATGATGAAATTTTAAAATTTCAACCCCCTCTACGTCCTGAAATTTTTTATAAAAATTGCTAATATTTGGTATTTAACATTGTATCCAATAGAACTATAGTTTGTGCAAATTTCAGCCGGATCCCAAATGTTTCAAATTCTGGCCTAGACTTGACACGAAATCCGTCATATGTCTGTGATAATCAGTATCTGATGAAATTTCAAAAACACACGGAAGCACGCGTTTTAGCAAGTACTCATAAGTTTTGTTTAGTTTTGTTTAGTTTTTCATTAAAAAAGTATTAGAATACTATTCAATATAAATCAATTACATCAATTTACTAAATGTAAACATCGCTGATTTCAGAAAATTCTTGGTAAATTATTTTGCTATTTTTTAGGACATATTCTATAGCAATTAGAATCACGCTTACAGAGCCCGAATTTTGAAAAAAATTATTCAGACGTCTTTAATTTACAATTTTTAATGAAACATCCTACCTTACTGGCGGACCACTTTAGATCAATTAA
This sequence comes from Trichopria drosophilae, assembly GCA_030407085.1. Classification (NCBI taxonomy): domain Eukaryota; kingdom Metazoa; phylum Arthropoda; class Insecta; order Hymenoptera; family Diapriidae; genus Trichopria; species Trichopria drosophilae. The sequence goes on along the minus strand of CM059585.1, from coordinate 113,855,394 downwards.
ATCGCCAACAGACACGTCTACACAATCTGTTATTTTCCAGTTTAATGGATCAAAATAGATCTGAATAAATTGTGGCATTAAATTCACAGAAATTTTGTTTAACCCTTTGAAGTACACATTTTTCTTCACATGGAAAACGGTTGGAATTTTTCACTCGGGGGTTTTCGGGGTCGCTGATTTCAGATTTGCAAAATTCAAAATTGCGGATCCAAGATGGCGGACCACATTAGGAAAAAGTTGCTTGATCGAGATGAATCTGCGTACATGGGAGTTGTCGGGATATCTGATTACGAATATGTTCTCAAATGTTCAATATTCAAAATGGTGGATCCAAGATGGCGGACAAAATTAGGGAAATGTTGCTTGATTTGAATCTGCCATCTCAGTTTTCAAAATTCAAAACGTATTACATGTTGCATAAAATTCTTGTACTGCCATTCGGAATTCGCCATTTTGAATTTTGGAATTCTGACCCTGGATTCGTCATCAGCGACTATAAAAACCCCTTAGCCAAAATTACCATGAAAATCGAAACTGAAATAAGCTGGAAAACGCTTTTTTTCTTCAAAAAGTGAATTTTTGTAGTGTTTGTTTATTTATAACTATTTTACAACAAATGAAATTTGAATATTAGTGGTATGATATTGTAGACAAATATCTTAGCTTCTAGAAAAACCAACTAATATTTTTAAATACGTCAAAATTTAATTTTTATAAATGAAATTATCTGATAGAAAAGGTGGTCCCTGAGTTAAAGCTGGTATTATGAAACAAGAAAACTGCTTAAAAAATGACAGTTTTATGGAGTGTTAATGATATCCACTAAAGAAATCGGACGGTGATAAAAGGTACCGGTATACATGCAATGAATTACCCTAATTTTCTAAATGTTAAACTTTGTTATTACTTTCTTTTACCCCGGTAGAAATGAAAACATTTTTTGTACAATTCTTATATAATATATTCTTATTTACCACGTTCAAGGTATAGAGGAAATTGGATAGTGTAACAAAAAAATGGACAAATTTCTACCAGGGTAATTTAACTCTATTAAAACAAATTTCTCTAAAAAGAAATGCATCGGCGTACTTTTTTAGACTTTGTGACCCTAGAAATGTAACGATACAAGGTTCGTTTGAAGTATAATCGAATAAGTAAGAATTTTCTTTACCGCAATTTTTTTCTTAAGTGAAAGCAATTTTAATATAGAAGATCTTGGAATAGCGGAATAAATTGAACCAAGTCCGTAAATAGAACTAAATTAAAATAGATGTTATTTGGCCTTCATTTCTGCACCGATTTGTGCTCGCGGAGTGACCATTACCTTAAAAACTGAAAAAAGTACATAATTATATAAATTGAAAAATTTGTTTATCATCGAACGAAAGGAAAGATACAATATTGCCTCTTTTTTGTGGTGTTTCATCTCTTTTGTGGTTTTTCCTCTCTTTTCACCTCTTCGTTTGAAGTAATAAAATGTAATTTTAAGGAGAAAATTTTAAATGAAATAAAAACATGTTCAATTTTCAGGTCAGAATCAAAAGCTGAATTATCTAAAAAACAGTTGACGATACAATAAAAATCAACTAAGCAGACAAGGACGAGTATGATGGTTACAAAAAATATGTGTGGCGAAATATCAGTTGAGGAAGATTAACGTCCCTCATCGGAAGATCCCAAGAGATGCTCTTCGAATGAAAAGAGCGAAAGAGACGAAGAGTAAGGGGAGAGTCGTTGAGATAAAAATACCCGCCGTGGTGTCTCTCGTAAACGTGATTTTACCCCTAGGCAACGAATTAAGATTGTTCTTTTTTTGAAGCCCCATACAACCTCGCGTGCACACTTCCAGTATCTTCGAAATAATCACCTCCAGCCTGCATTTTCGCTGCACGTGTCACGTGTTTTGGTTTTGTAATATTTCCCGCGCACCTGATAACAATTACTAAAAAATGCAGACAAATCTTGGTTAATTGATGATAAAAAAACGACTAAGGGGAGGCGGGGGTTGTAACGCTCAGTGGGTAATACTGCTCACCCGTATTTCTTAAGTTCCATTATGAAAAAATATGAGAATACAGGTTCGTGGTACTTTTAGTTGTCCAATGGTACTTTGTAAACTGATAAAAACAACCTTGATCAATGATTACTTAGCATTTTTCAACGCGGCGCGTTACCCGGTTACACCGCTCAGAAAGTGCTTACAGTAAAACCCCTCTTACTTGAACAGGGTCGAGCCAGCATTTCCCCTCCGACCCTGTTTATTTGAACGCTTACAGTTGTCCCCACTTCTCGCGCAATATACCCGTCCGGCATGAGTAGCGCACGCGCATTGGAATTTGCTTCCGCGTAAGAGCGAGTTGTGGGGGTAAGGGGAAGTAGAAATCGTTCAAATAAATGTGGTTATTTTGTTCAAATAGACGGGGTGTTCAAGAAAGCGAGTGTTCAAGTAAGAGGGGTTTTACTGTATAATGTGTGTAATACTGCTCATTCTACAGGCTATGAGATTTACCCGAGGCACGTTAACCTATATAGGTTAATTAAAGTGTTGCCGGTAAGAAATTAGGTAAATTTATGACGTTTTTTACATTGATCAAATAAATGTACAGAGAGTATTAAAATAACACAGATCAAGATAGTTTTGTTGTTGGGAAGCTATGTGTCATTTCCGACGTAATTTTGTGCGTAGAATCCGAATCCGAAGTCAGAATTGGCCCATCGCATCAAAATTTTGAAATATTTGAGGTTATGTCCTCGAAAAAACGAGTTTTTTTTTGCTATTTTTGAGGTTATGTACAAATGAAGACACACGATTTTTGGGAGTTTTTCCTTTCATTGTGACTTTTTTTCACCATGATACGCCAATTTGAAATTACGATATACATGTAAACAAATTTACCCTCGGAGAACAAGTTTAAGGTCAAATTCAATGTCATGAAACCTATATAAATATAAACAACTATATAAAATATGGATATTTATAACTAAAAACACGTTTCAATATTTTGACTGATTTTTGGATAACTTTTTTATACTTTATTGTTTATTTAGCCATTTTGAATCCGCCTTCTTGAATTCAACAATTTTAATATCTTAACTTCAAATTCGTATTTGGCAACGCCAAATATCACTAGTACAAATCAAATGAAGATATCAGTAAAAAATATCTGTCTGAAAGTATTTAAAGCATATGCTCATAACATTAATGAGATATATCTCGTAATTTCACAATAGCCTTAACTTTGCAAGAAAAAATCGTAGGTGATCGAATAAAACCTCATTTTGAAGTGTAAAGGTATTACTAAAAGATGCAAATAGTAAAGAATGTAAAAAAAAATTGTTGCATCCTGTACGTAACCTGAAACATAGCAAAATAACGCGTTTTTTCGAGTACATAACCTCAAATATCTTAAAATCCTGACGTAATGGACCAATTCTAACTTCTAGTTCGGATTCTGCGCACACAATTACATCGGAAATGACCCACAGCTTCCCAACAATATCCAAGACCCCCTTTTTGTAGACCTGTGTAATGAATATTTAAAATATAGAACAAAAACAAATTGATTTGTAATATAATAGACTTTTATAGGTTAGGTGCACTTATAAATTTACTCGAGCTGTTGATGTTTATAGTTTTTATTTCATTTTTAGGATGTCACAAGAAACAGAAAAAGAGCAGGAGATCTCAATGCAAATTATCCACAAACTGAACACTTGTAAACCTCTCCTACTATCGAATTTTGTATCCTCGCACAGTTCACAAACTTGACATAATATTTGCAATCAAACATACATACAAATGTAAAATAAATTTCTTAGTGAATACGAATAAGTTTCATAACTGACATTAAGTGAACACAAATAAAATTTCAAAATAAAGCGAAGGTTAAGTTGTTGAGAAAAATGCTAAGTTATGAATTTGTTGTTTACATAATATATTAATTATACCGGTTATACTCATTCACTTATTTATGTGTATATTATTTAATTTCATTGTATAGATTCACTTTAAAAAAATACGTATAATGAAAGACAACTTTTTTGTTTATAATAAATACACGTATGTCTTTTCCACACAACCCAAAACTTTGCTGAACAGGTTTTCTGCTATCTCACATCGTAAAGCCTCACTAGAACTCCAGAACATGAGGTTAGGAACATTGTCACATTCATATACAGTGGTCCTCCTCCTAACGCACATGTTTCGTTCCATCAAAAATGGCCGTCCCCGTCCAAACGCATATTTTCCTTCAACCCCGACTACGGTAAAAGTCTTTTTGCATTTATTACACTGAGCATGCGCGTAGATGCCTCACTAGTAACGCTAGGAACTAAATCGCGTTGTGGGGATAGGAACGAAGGGGAATATATGCATTAGGACGGGGATCACTGTCATGAGTGGTAATTAATAACCCATTGCAGCTATAAACATTTCACGTATGAATTTATATTGTCAAAGAAAGTTTGCTTTGGAGACATAAATTGAGGTTAGGAATATTAACACGAAATATAGTCATTATGTTGTCACAGCACATACAATTTTTGTTAAGACGGCTGGCAATTAGCGGGTTGCATTATCGGAGCGTTCTCAATGAAGAAGCAAGAAATACCTGAAAAGCAGAAACACTGGGTGCAGTCGGGTGAAAAACCTACAAATCAAAAAGCCGAAAACTCCAAAAACCGACAAATGAAAAAGCCATTGTGATTGACCTTTCGACTTTTTGATTTGTCGGTTTTTCGACCTACACCCCAAACACTAACTTTCCTTGAATTTATAGTACCTAGTTTATACATTACGTTTTTATGAACATTGGTATTTAAAGGCGAAGGTATATTACCTCTTCAATTTAGTTAAAGGAGCTTTGCGGAACGTATGGACAAGATTACTGACAGGTTATAACCTTAAACCCTTTAAAAGACGCATATTTTAAACATTATGAGGAGGTAGGTTACACGTATCAAAATTCTGTGGAACCTACAGAGAGCAGAAAATTTAACATTGCAGCTGGTTATTTTTTAATAATCAAACCAATCAATTTCTTTCATCGCCGCTAGATGCGCTCGCTACGTCTGCAGCTCCTTTTGCTTCCCGATTTGTAATTGGGTATCAAAGAAGTATATTTTACGTTATGTAGAGAAAATATAAAGCATATTTTTTTAGAACGCACTGACATTGCAAGTTTGGTATTTAACGTGACAACAGCCTTGTTTTATTTTAACAAACAACAATGAAATTGGTTTCACACCGAGCTTGTTTTATTGTATTTCACATTGAACAATGAAAAAATTGTGTCCAAGAAAATAAATTGCAGAAATTGAAATTTTGTTTTGATTTAATTCTTTTTCATTGACCAGGTTATGTTATATAAACGTATATGCGAATCGAAAATTTAGGTTATGACATTCTATTACGAAAAGGCTGCAGGCAATATTTCATAGGTGCATAAGACATGACAATGCTTGTGCATGCGGATGTCATTTCAGAAGGTAATAAACTCTCTTACGAATGTAAAACATTCCACTTTCTTGGCACCAAACAGTAGGTGCTTAATCTAGTAGCATTTTGACATTGCACTGGACAAAAAATGAAAAGAGTGCAGAGCGTCAGAACACTTTACTTTTAGTGCAAAAATTGTTGCAATTTTGAAAGTGTCGCCAGCAATCTGAAATGCATAGCTGTAAATTCGTTAGCTGTAAATATGAGTAGCTCAAATGATAATTTAACATTTTAAAATGCCCTTTAATTTAGCTATAAAGGCTAATAAGAATGGTAACAGTGCCCTCTCCCAATCCCTTATTTGACCTAGACTATCCGAAAGGTAATAAAAAAATATTCTGAAAGTCATGATTAGATTCTCAAAACCCCACCTAACTGTAGTAAGGCTCAAGAACGCGTTTTTCAATATAATTTTCTTACGATTAGTCTATACATCAGAATGTCTTGTATAAATATATCATGGAAGTGGAATTTCAGGTTATAAATAACCACAATTTTTTGCGAATTACATAATCTCAAAATTGGTCCAGAGAAAATTTAATTAAATATTTAAACAACGTTTTTACACCCTGGTTTTGAAGGTACTTATAGATTTGAAATATTTTTTCCCGCTCTTTGAGATAACGCTACTAGCTTTTGAAAAAAAATGATGCACCATCAGGATGTTTTTTTTGCGTTTTTACCATTTTAACGAAGCATATTATATTCAGGTATCACAAAATGTCATTGTTTTGCGTATTTTTCCTAGTTGTTACGATAACACTATTGGGTTCAAGAAACATTATACGCCACTTTAATTTTGAAAAAAAACTATGCTTTTTTTCTTTTTTTTTGTAATTTTAAATAAAGCATATTATGTTTGGGTAACTAAAAATATCTTTGTTTTGCGTATTTTTTTTAACTCTTTTTCGAACACTATTGGTTTTAGAACAAAAAATGGCGCGTCATGCGAATTTCAGCAACACACTGTGTGTAAGTATAGTTTAAAATAACTTTTTACATACTTCTTTCTCGCTGTTTTCGAAAAAATGTGCATCCAAATTTCGGACAATTTTTGTGTTTCTGTGAGTTTTATGGATTACTCGATGGTTGGCTAGAAATACCACTTTTTTCATATTTTTTGCGTTTCATAGGAAGCTGAAGTCAGATTCCTGATTGTTTGCTCCCCTGTCCAGTATGTGTAAAAAACGGATGTTTTTCGTCTGTAGACTATGTCCATGCATGGACGTTCCGGGCGTCAATTTTTTAGCCACATTACGTCCAATCCAGAACCAATTTTCGTTCCGATCAAAACTCAGGGGACGTCCGTGGACGTGAAATAGTCCAAACTCGTGAAGTAGTCCCAACTTTATTTGAAAGAAGATTGGATTTTGAATAAACCAGCGTTCCAAATGAGGAAGAATTATGGGCCAATTTCCGGTGAGAACTTTTTTTAAATGTACATTCGTAACTTAACCTTCAAATCGCAAACAAAAATGTCTTATAATTGATAAAAAAAAATTAAATCCTTTCCCCCGATATGTTGCGTTTGAAATTACGAATGCATCGTAATGCATTGAAGTTCTCAATTTTCTTTTTCTTTACATTTGCTTTCTTGGAAATATATTCAAGCGTGCTATTCTTTTATACAATAGAAAAAATGAAAATAAGAGAATACCCGCGACAGAAAAAAAAACAAATGTGTAAGTCTTTATAACGAAAGGTTAGAACGTATAATATATTTAAAATAAAATTAAATGTCTCTCGAACAAGGAAAGTTTATAAAAATCGTACGTATGGGAATTTTTGCTGATACAGCCCCCTCCCCTCCCTTCCTATATTACCATTGTCCGTGTTGTTTATCCTATTGTAACCCACCCCTCCTCTTTTCAGTATATTTGTAATTGTGGGAAACAGCTGTTGAGAGGAAAGGCTAATATTGAGAGGGCCTGCGGCTGACATTAGGAAGCGACCAATATTGGGAGGAACTACTGCAAATACCTTATACACTTGTAAATAGAAATATAAAATAAAAATGTCAGTTCATAAATCGCTGATTACGAATATAGCGTCGGATTTCCAATATTCAAAATGTCGGATCCAAGATTAGAATTTTAGGGCCTGAGTAAAGATTGGACATCCAAGAACCTTTGAAACCTGTTCGAGGCTGCACAATCGTTACGACTCCATACAATTTTACGACCAAGAATCAAAAAAAAGGAGCATAAAACGTGTCAAAAATTATTAAGAAAAAAGAAACAAAAAGGTATAAAAAATATAAAAAAAAGTATTAAAAGAAAACTACGTCCTCGCCGTCGTTAGCCTGTGATATGCCAAGGGTAAGCAATCACAGTTGCAATCATCTAATATAGGTTTTTTATCGAACTTTTATTATTTCTTAATCTCAAAAATCTTCAAAAGTAGTTTTAGCGAATTTTGAATCTGCCATCTCAGAATTTTCAAAATTCCAAATGTAGTACATACGTATTTCGGGCCCCAAAAATCTCCGAGTAAACGTTTCCAGACATAAATACATGATATTTTTAAAATTCTTGTACTGCCATTTTAAAATCGCCATTTGGAATTTTGGAAATCTGACCCCGTCTTCAGCGACCATAAAAACCCTTAGCAAAAATTGTAATGAAAATCAAAACTGAAATTAGCTGGAAAACGCTTTTTTTTTTAAACTGCATTTTTTAGTGTTTGTTTATTTATAATATTTTTACAACAAATTAAATTTGAATATCAATATTATAATATTGTAGGCAAATACCTTAGCTACTAGAAAACCCAACCAATATAATACCTCAATTTTTTATAAATGAAATTATTTGCCAGAAAAGGTCCTCCCTCTGAGAGGGACACGAGAAAAAAAATTTCAGAATTCGAAACTCTTAATCGGATGTGCTTCGATCGGATGAAAAATTATTTTATGCATAATAAAATAGGAAATTTTGTGGGTTCTGTACCCAATTTTCATCCCTTCTCCAAGATATTTAGGCCGATGTTTGCCTTTCACCGATAATTATTTTCCCACAAAAAAATTGTTAAAATCGCTTAATAGTCTTAAAGATATCGCAATTTTTCTACTTTCGCCCCAATTTTACAGAGGTCGTTTCACCACCTAAATTTTTTTTTTTCTAAGCTAAAGAGAAGGTGTGTCTCTTATTTTGTCATGTTCTACAACATATCCATATCTGAGAACAATCGGAGATTTAAACTTCCGCAAGTTTACTTTATATACTAAACATGCAAAAATATTTTCAATTTAAAAAAATAGCCGAGGTTTTATTATCCAGGTTTTGTTTTTTTTTTGCTAATGTTGTTTGAAATCGTTGTCAGCCTCTGTAGCAACACGTACAAAAGCCAGTTGATAAAAGTTCGGTTATCCTTAAATTGATAATATTTTTACGTAATATAATATTCGCTCCCGGGCGCAAAGTCCATATTTACGCCCCGAAAATTACATGGCTGAGATGGGAGTTGCCCACATATCCGCGTTTAAAATTCGAGGCGTAAATTTGAATTTTGCACATCCTCTCGGGCGAAAACTATTGTTCGCATTAGGGTTGTAGTAATATATTTTACGCCTTTAATACAAAAAGTATTAGTGTGTAATAAAATATAATATAGTATAATACTCTTACTTTAGTCATTCTTCAAAATAACATTGCGTGTACCGTGAACTGGTGATAAATACTTCAAATATTGAGGTACAGATTTAGAAATATTTGAAAGGGAATACACAGTAAAAAAATGATGGAAGTTTTGAAATACAAATTCTATTGTTTATAATGAACCGGAACCAAATAGTGATATTGAAAATTATAAAAAATTCTCACCATAAATTGGAAAACACTTGAAAATGGTTTCGTAAGTCGTCTACGTCATGGATTGAAAGAGTCAGCAGACACTCTGGGATCGTCGAACGGTCCTGTTCTTCTCCCGATTAAAACTGCAAAGGTGACAAGTCACGTCGATTCGGCCTGGCGCCAGGCCATGCAGTCTTTTTTCCTTCGTATTTCCGGCCAATCCTGTTGTAGAAATAGAACGTTCGTTTCAATAGTAACATTATAAACATTCCTAACTTCTCTTGTTTATTTTCTTTTTTTACATGTGTATAAATTGCGCTCAATTAATAAAATTGGTTAGAAATTGAAATGAAGAATAACCTCCCATGTTATGTCAAGTTAAGCCATTACCGAAAAGAATTTTTTTTTCACTCTTCGGATGTTAATTATAAATTCAAGATTTCTAAAATTTTCAGGTATAACATAATTTATTTTCCAATTCTTTGCAATACAGTAGCTTCTTACCCTAGTGAAACTTTAGGGAGTGCGGTTATTTTTTTTCACACTAGTGAACTGACAAATTTTTACAACAGTATGTGGTAAATATATAAATAAACAAAGAACTTTACGTGATGTATGTCTATCATATCTAAATGAGTAAGCTGTTGGTTTACTAGTGTGAGTTTTACACGAGGGAAAAATGTTCACTAGTGTGAGATTCTACTGTAAATAAAAATGTAAATGTCTAAAATAAATTATTTATTTTATAAATATGATTCTATACAATGACCCTTAAGCATTCGCTATATGAAAAATTTTCGAAAAAAAATAAAACGACCGATTAGTACATTCAAAGACTGCACGTAAAATTATGTTAGCCACTTATAATATACTCAGTCCATAAGGGTCCGCTTTAAGAGGATTCTAAAGTGTCCGCCGGTAAGGTAGGAAATTTCACTAAAAACGTAAATTAAAGATGATTGAATATAGTAGTTTAAATTCGGGCTTTAGAACTCCCTTAATCATTTGCGCCCTGAAAGTCCGAAATTGGGACGCAACTTTAGGCGCTGTAACTTTTGTTCGAAACATCCGTAACAAAATATTTAAATAATAGAAATAACCTAGATTGAAATCCCGTAGCCGGAATCAGACGGTGATGTCAAAGAAAAAAGTTATGAAGATTTATTCGAACAAAATTTGTTCGATACTGCTTTGCAATAACTACATGTTTTTATATTGAAATATTGAAGGCCCATTGCAAAAGATACCAGTCGCGTCTTGTAATTTGGGATTTTCTCGCACAAATATCGAATATTTGACAGTCAACGGTTGGAAATATGAAAAATTAAAATGAAAAATTAATTATTATCATTTTTAACGCCAAATCTGGTTCATTCATAACCTTAAATAATTTGCATATAATGGGCTTTTACTGATTTGTTCTGTCTGATTTTCACTCAATTTTCAATGTTTCCCTATCGTTTTATACGAGTGAAATTGAAAATATCAATATGCGGTTTATAACCTAAAAATTGAGTGTGTCACAATAATTAATTTATGAGAGAGTTGGAAGCTTCTACTATAACGATTTTATGCTGAATAACCGTGAATCATCGAGTGAAATTCGCCTTGAATGCCTAAATTCAAAATTGTTTATTCCTAAAGTTAAATATTACAGACATTATTCTAGATAATGTTAGAGCTATTATTATAGTATTAGAGTATTATTACAAATTCTTCATTACATATTACACATGACAACTACTGATACGCAACTAATGATATCGAGTATTTTAATCGCAAAATTACAACTTACAGATGCCATCTTGAAGCCATTTTAATTTTTGAACAAAAATTGGAAGAAAAGTTACAGCGGTGAAAGTTGCGTCAAAATTTCGGACTTGCGGAACGAAAAGGGTTAACAATAATGTAATATTAATTTATTGCAATCAAAAGTAGATCAATCTAAAATTGTTTAATAACAATGAGGCGAAGTGACGAGAGCAACAAATTAAAAAAAATATACTTAAAATTCCTTTTTTAATTCAGTATTTATTTTATATTTTGGTAACTTTTAACGCAGAATAATATTTTAAATTTTGGTAAAAGGAGAAAGGTTTTGCTTAGTCATTTCAATATTTAAAATGTAAGTGACATTACCGACATCATCTGCTTTATCGGTAGTACCGACAGTTCAGAATAAGACGAATTTACTCCATTCTCCGTTGCATGGCGCTGGAAATCTCGATTTATCGAATCGAAATTTTTCAGCTTTTTTTATAAACTAATATCCCATTTCTCATGTAAGAGTTTATTAAATCTCATAAATAAAATTGCTTAATTATTTTACAATATTTATTTTTTTATAGTTTATTTACAACAAACAGTTTCACGATTTAAAAGTAGTTTCCATGTGTGTTTTATTAATTCGGAATCATTACGAATTGATTCCAGATATATTTTTGGAATGAAAATAAAAAATCTCGTGATTTTCCGTCTTTTTCGCGAATTCTTCAGCCATAATAAATCCGCCATTTTGAATATTCTATTTTATAAAATTTACAGTAAACAAAAAATATTCTTATTTCGGCCGTATTTAAGATTCTACAACACTAAGTTTAAAAAAATAATCTGCATTATTTTTTCGTGGAATCGACATACGTTTTACCAAATATTACTTTAGAGCTGTTTTTGAGCAGCATTTTTGTCCACTTAAGCCGTTTTAAAATATTAACCTCCAAGAGGGGTTATGTTTCAGATGTTATATTTATTCCATTTCAGGTCATCGCATATTTTGCTAAATGCAGACACCACTTTCAGACCTAAGACGCTAGGTGGAGTTCAAACCCAAAAATGAATTAGGGCGTCATTTACTTCATACGCGGACCGATGGACAATTCGTATAATGAAATGACTGGCTTCTTTGATGGAATTTTTATTCAATGCAATTAAAATCTGTGTAGATGAATTCTTGAAATTTATGGTTATACATTTAAGATGGCAGCTTAATCGACACAATTTTTTGCGATGTGTGTAACCCAAGTCCTATTAAGACTTTTAAGTTGCTGATTATAATTCTGATATCAGAATAATAAATTTGAAAATGGCCAATCCAATATAGTGGACACATTTGCTAAAAAGACCAGAATTGGAAATTTTTTAATGTTGAAGACATCTTAAAGAAGTTTTTGCTGTTTGTAGTGCAGTCGAAAGTTATAATAAAAATCGACTATCGATTCGATAATTATGACGAAAGTCATTCTCCTTGATGTGATGGATGAATTTCGATTGGTTGTTTGAAATCACCCCTCGAGTACTTAGATACCGATCTAAAAGCCATTAATCAATGTTACTAGCGAAATTTTTTATCGTTACAAAATGACTGCATATTGTTTTACTTTCTTCCCTTAACAAGCTTTCCGACAACGAGAACATGACTCGATGAATCTTTACCGGTGGTATTGCACAGGGTGCTTAATGGCATTTATTGGCGGTGATTGATGCGCCGTTGCATCAGTCACGCTTCAATTCAAGGTTTGCTTTCCTCCACGATACGGCCTCATTAAAAAATATGGAACAGTGGCATCATCAGGACTTTATTAGAGGGCTTCTCGTTCTTCGGCTCCAGAATAACTCTAGTTTCCGGTTTCTACAGCCGAGGATTCGTTTCAAAGGCTTATCTCTTCTATCATTTACGACGCCCTATGTAATAAATGCGATTGTGTCCTCTCTGACGTCATAATGAAGTCTACTTATCATCAGAGCACTTATTATACACGTATATGGATGTCGCGCGTCAGACTATTTTCTTTTTTTTCTTATCCCTGACAAAACTAGAGATAAGGCGGGAAAGCGCGATGATTATCATTATTACCAAACAACACGAGCTGAAGACTGTTAGAATCTGGGACGTTTTTTAGTTTGTTTGCGTCGTAACCAACGTTTGGGATTTGCGTCACGCTCTTTAGGGATTTTGTCCGGTAAATGCTTCTTCTTGTCGTTTTTTTTTAAATTAACGATCGAAAAATACTCGGACAGTCCAACCAAGAATAGTTCTGTTTTGTAATTGGATTGCTCTGTTTTTCTAACGTTGGGGTACAAATTTGCAAAAAATCCGTGCAGGAAATGCGTCATGAGAAAAAATTTTCCTCCGAATTTCTTCATCATTTGTAGGTTTTTGCTTTTTCAGCAATTTGTCGTAAGAGATGATCTAAAAATTGTTATCCAGTTTTGAAGAATGTTTTAGATGTTTTTATCCCTGACATAACTGATGTTTAGGAGCAGACATTCATTATATGATATTTTGCCAGTGTTTCAAATCAATAGCTTACCCGTGGTACAATCATGATGATTATTTTCATTTTTGTTAACGGTATTGCTAAATTACACAGATTTGCAATACAAGTTATAAAAATTATTAGTATTTTTTATCATGTTCAATGTCAAAATTAAATCAAAGAATATTGGTATTCTGTCCATTATCACCTCAGATGATAAAATTTTTAAGACCGTTTTTCTTTGCCTATATATTACTGGATATGACACTAATTTCAGAGTCAAGTTTATTTATTATTTTTTCGTGTAACTGTTAGTTATCTTTTTTAACACTCCGGGTGTGAAAGTGAATTTCGCGCCCTGGGGCGAAACCTTCGGAAATCGATGAATTTCATATTTTTTACTATTTGAATGACAAAAATAACCACAAATACCTCAAAGGTATAGTAATTTTGACAACAAATCAATGGTAGATTTTGTATGATAAAAAGCGGCACAAAAATGATTGCATAGACTAAAAGAATAAATCGTTATGAGAATTTAATGATAAATGATCCAAATAAAAATAAAGTAATAAATGACTTAAATCAACTAACGATATTTTCACTAATGAAGTGAGTTTGGTAAATGAAAAGTTGACTTATTCTTTTTGATAATCACCTGAATTTCATATTTCTTAAAATGGCTTGAAAATTAGTTTTTTTTTAAACCAAAATTATCTCTAATTAATTATTTACCTGAAATGCTTCAAAAGTACAAACAGTCAACAATTTCCTAGCTCAACGCAATATTTGCATGCACTTATACTTAATTAAACTCGCACATCAACACACATTCAAAGACGTTGAGCGGCTAACTTACACGGAGACGTGAAAAATAAGGATGTAAGAATATTATGAAAGGTTTATAGTTTACGCATACGTATTTTCTAAACGCCGCGCGCAATTACACAAACTTTTAATCAATAAAATAGCTCGAATAATGTGCTCGTGACGTTAGGTATGATGTATACCGCCATTTTAGTAGCCATATTTTTGTTTGACTTATTGAATTTCATAATTTTGACATTAGGTTCAGATTCAGAGCCCTAATAACAGCAGGATACTAAGTTTTAGACAATTTGTCGTAAAATATAAAAGTTATCAGGATGTGCATGGTCCGTCACTATAAGCTGCTTTCTGGACCCAAAAAGTTCATTTTTTCGATTTTAGATTTTTTAAAAACTGATAACACCGAAAAAGCTGCAAAAATTCATGGAGGCCGTTTACTGATATGCGAAACCGCAAACATTTTATTCAAGATCATTCGAGATCGTAGGACCCTTTAAAAGAATGTCTTAAAAATGAAAATGGAAAGTTCGTACCTAATTGAACAAGGTAAAAAAATTTGATGTTGTTTTTAGTCTGGATCATAACCGATTTCTCTGAATTATTTCTTCATTTTTGAAACTGTGCATCATTCGGATAAAAAATGGGAGGATTTCTGTTTTTCGACTTGCGATATTGTCGCCACTTTTTTGTTATATTTCTACATAATTCTCAACACCTTTTTTAAAAAGGCGCCCCAGTAAAAATTGTTGTGCAAACTATTAAAATCTATATCCTGTCGAAGAAAAATGACAATTTTTATGATTAAAGATAAAATGAGAATGTAAGGTGCGATTAAATTACCGTAAATTAATTCGATTCTTGGTGTTAAATTTTTTCCGCTCTGGTCCTTCGAATAATTATTATTTTTCCAGCCAAGAATCGAAAATCTGTTGCTAATATTATTCAACAGTTGCGCTGAAATGCTTTAGTGATTACTAATTATATTCTGTTACGTATGTTTGTCTTTTCGTTAATTTGTATAATTTGTCATTTTCACTTCATAATCAACATTGATTATCAAACTCGTTTTTTAAATTCTTTACAGAACCTTATTTTAAATCATTAAATCGCGTGAAGCAATTTTGATCATTTTAACGACATTTTTTTGGTCGCTCAGTTTATATACATTTTCATTAATTGTTGCTAATGATTTCCTTGGTCCGTCAATTTTTTACCAACCGTAGTCGTTTCTACGAACATGAGTTCACTCATTAAGTGCAGGAATGACATATCATATATGTGACATATACGACCATCAAATGCATGACGTTAGTAACGAATCGAACGATCAATAAGGAATAGGCTTTACACGTGGAATTATTCAACTTGCAGCCTTTTTTCTAAGAAATTAATATTTTTCTTCTTTTTTATTTACACAAAAATGTGTGTATTTTTCATATAAATATATCAGTAAATCGTAATTAGTAAAAAAACTGCAATCAGATAGTCAAAAGTCGATTAATGATTGAATCAGTAACAATATTTGAGTATAAAGAATTCTGCATGCTTGTAATAAATCATTCGTTTTTAATATATGATTTAAAAAATCTGATTTTCTCCTTTTCGTAAACTGATGCAATCATACAGATCTTTCTATAAATTTTACAATGGATTTATTATCATTACAAACTACACTTCAAACATTGAAGGAGGTAATTACTGTCCAGTAATCTTAAAAGGATTGAAGAGACATATAAAGATAAACAATCATGTATTAGAAATCACATTCATGAGTGTATTTCTCTATTATTGTGAATCACATTTTGTGGATATTTTCTGACCCTCAAATACTTTGTAATTATTTTTCGTTTACTCGATATATAAAAAAAAGCTGATATTGAACAAATTATTAGCGTAAAAATAATAAAAAAACATGATATTTTCTAGATATCTAGATAACCAAGACGACATTTCACTAAAAGTCTTGCCTTAGTATCATTAATTACTACTCTAAAACAAACAAAAAATTAAAAAAGCAGTTTTTAACTGGGGTATGCAGAATTTTTGTTAAAATCGAGTTATGGCGTCGTAAAAGAATCTTCAAAAGCAGGAAATAAAATTGCTGATTGAAAACTTAAACTGATCAAGCTCAAGAATTTCTCTCTAAATTAATTTTGAGGTTATGTGGTTTCAAAAAATGTATTTATCAAACCCAATTTTTATGAGTTTTTACAGGAATCTTTAATGTAAAGACTCATTAAAAGAAATTGATATTAAAATGAGTTTTCAGTTTTACCTAATTTTTTATGTTAGGAGTTACTTTTACCATTCTTATTCTGTTTCAGCATTTATTATTTAATACAATTGCAAATGGTTTTACTGCATAATAAACAAAGTGTCACATGAGAAGCGAAGTTCGTTATTTCTAGACATTTTAGTGACTCATTTTCTTAAAAGACGAAAGGTGCTATTCATTATGCTCATAAAGTAACAATGTCAGTTTAAGCAATAACGAAATTTCAGTTAAGTCACTAAATGAAAAATAAAATTATATTTTTTGAAAACTTAATGATATTATTGATGTTCTAGGTTAAAAAAATTATCATATTTACTGCAAATTCGATATTTAATTTATCTGAAAATAATTGTAACTAAAATAAAATGCATGTGTTCGTTTTTCTGTTGTGAATTTGTAACGGTATTTAAAGATGAATCCTAAACAAAAGATCCACTTTGTTACACTCGTTCCCGTTGAAATGGTTTATTGGTTGATAAGTCCCGGGTGTGATTATCCTTGCTAAAGTAAATTTGAATGCTCTTGTTTATTTTCAAATAGAGAAATATTTGGCAAGTTGGAAAAATCAAACCCTTTCCGAAGTGTAGTAAAGCAGGTACTCAGGTAATTTGTCACAGTAATTGAGTTTTTGAACATGGTGTTCTTGCTTTCTCATTGCAGCACGTTCCTATACACCCAACATTTTGTTGATTACACTTACATTGATATCCACTAACACATATGTTTTCAGTTAAATTAGAACGTTAAGTTGTTTAAATAAAAGTGCAAATTATTTAGCATGAGAATGACCCAACAAACAAAGTTTGCATAAAAGAGTGATTTTGCAATTTTATTATAGATATAAAATAACACTAAAACTAAACATTAATATTTTAATAATTTTTGTTTATCTTTTATGTGTAATTAGCCATTTGTTGGCAGTTATTAGAAATGTTTTAAACTGCAAGAAATATGAAAGTTTTCATTCAATTTTTGGCTTACGGTACATTTTCTTTTTACAAGTTTTTCAACTGTCGCACTACAATTTCAATATTTTTGCTTGCCCGGGTTTCAATAAGCGATATAAATTACATTTCTTTGTACTTTGAAAAAATTTGGGAATATATTAGTATTTATCATTATTGTCAAAGGAAAATATAAAAAATTATTATTTTGTTAATTAGTTATATTATAATATATCAACTGGGCGGAAAGTTCTCGTTTTACGCACGGAAAAATGTATGGAAATGGTTTATTATCATTTAATTGGAAACTGTGCGGTAATGGATATTAGTGAACGGATTTTGCGTAAAACTCGTTAAGTAAGTACTCAAAAGTGTTTGAAAAAATAGTATATGATAGTAGTGCGGATTAGTGATAACTTAAATTTATCGCACTCGTATTATAATGTACTATTAAGATTAAAGAACCATTCACAAAGGTAAAAGTTTCATGATATTGTAGATACATATTTCTAGTTTAAAATGTTGAAATTTAATCAAATAAATCAGAGTAAAAATAGTGGGTTAGATACTTAATTTCATGTTCTATGATATCACAATCTATATTGGATTATCTGTAATTAAGTAAATACTGGCGCTTATAATTTTCCTGTAATTATAATCAAACATTTAAATATTAATTTTATGTCGTTTTATATATAGTATTTAGGCAATGAAGTTCTTTGAATAATTTCAAGCTCGCATGAAGGAAAATTATAACACCTACAAAGTATCTTTAGAGGATTTAAATGTAGTCAAATTCTTTAGCAACATTTTGAGTAGGAAAATATACATCATTGTATAGTAAACATTTCTACATAATTTTGAATTTTAACAATTTGCTTTCAAATAATACGAAAAATATTGGTAAAAATTCTGTATCTTGTAGTAATTTTTACTACGAAGAAATGTACATTTGCCATAAGGAATGTTACGTCTCCAGATCACTAATAATATAGTAAAATTTCCAATAAAATGTTTTTCCGTGTGTGGTATAATATTTTGTAATATTACATGTCAGTATAAACGGCGATATAAAATTAAGTAAAGCGCAGCTTTGCTTTTTCTTAATTTTATTTACATATAATTTCTGAAGAGGTATTCAAAACAGATGTAAAACATGAAAGACCTTAATACGTTAATTTTTTTTATTTTGATTGCGTAACCGTTTATCCCAATATTTAATATTGTAATATATTTAGATACAGAATATGAGTTTAACTAGCGTTATTCAATTGAGCGTAATGAATTTTTTAAATAAAAAATATGAAATGAACACATTTGAACGAGTTCAAAACATTGCTAAGTAAATTTCTGAGTGTAAGAAATCGATTATTTTGTTAATATATTCATTTGCGTTCATTTATTTCAGATAAGTTGATTTTATTCAATTTGATTTATTGTTGAGCAATATAAAATTGAAGTCCTACAAAAATTAGAATAAAACTTTTTTCCAATTCTGCTTATTATTTGCTTATGCAATTTACATTTGGAAACATCAATGCAGTGTTTGCAGAAAAGCAAAATAGCGAGTTCAAAATTTTCAGTTCGAAATCATACCTGCCGCTTTTTATAATTTCAAAATGGCGACTTGCAACTGAGGCTTAAAGAAAAGATTTGATATATTATTTCTTTGTTAGCCAACCGATAGAACTTTCTAAATAAACAATTGCACCATATCTCCAATTTTCTGCTTTTGGGGTAGATGATTAGAAATATGAAGTCAAATTTTTTAAATTCCAAATGGCGAATCCAATGTTGCGGACGCCATTTCAAAAATTGGAATAATGGTTGTACAGTGAATAAAATATATTATGCATTAAGGTGTTTTATAGGTAATGCTTTCTTTTGATCAAAGGAATATTGTCGTTTGTACTTTTTCCGTAATACAGTTTTTTTTTGCATTTCGTAACATATATTTTCATTAAGATCTGTTCTAATATCTCATTAGATAATCTAGAATATCAATGGTATTATCTAAATGAATATAGTATATTAAATATAATAATATAATGAATATAGGGCGTTCTACGCCAACTCCCCCAGATTTTTGATTGATACATTCAAAGAAATAAACGTTATCAATTTTTTTCAGATTCTTAAAATCACTCGCTGAGTTTAAAAAAACTGAAAATGTTCAAATGCTTATAACTCAGTTGCTATTTACCGCTGAGTAACAAATAAAAAAGGAATTGGTGGTCTTGAAGTATTACTTTTATATAGATGTAATCAAAATTTTACCGCAATTTATTTACGTGTGTTTTTTTGCGAATTAATCAAGTTTTTTTTTAAAACGGACATTTTTAATTTTTTCTAATTTAATTTACAAAAACTACTGAAAATAACGAACAATTTGCGAGGTTTTACAACATGGCAACTTGTTTCGTTATTTTCCTACAGAATGTTATATTTCTTGTTAATTTAAAATTTTTCAAGAATCTCAATATTGTTGTCCATTTAATATTTATTAATTGACTATGTACCTTAGTATGTGACTTGTAAGAAAACACAACTCAGGATAATATACAAATATTTTAGAATTTATTAGCTTTATCGCTCCTCTTTTCGATTTTTGGAAAATGTAGTTTATTAAATCAGAAAGTTTAGTAATTGTGTAAAATTTGGCGAGGTCTCTATTGATACTTGCGGTTCTTTGAAAGTAATAAGAAATAAATGTTCGATATCTTTTCAACATCTTTTTGGAATTCTTAGTCGAAATTAATGTAGAGAAAGTCTTTTAAAAATGCAAAAAAACGCTAATTATTATTCAAATTTAAATCGTACTTGCATTCAGACTACAGTAAAACATATTACAAATTTAGTATTTTATTCATGTATATTTCTGAAATGCTGAAAAACATATGATGTTTTATTTGCTTTACTGTGTTAGTGAAAATTATAAGAGCTTATGAGTTTATTTCTATATTTTTATTAATAAATAAAAAAAAGTGAATGAAAAAACACACAAGTTCATGGAATAAAAATGGTGAATTTTTCGAACATGCTGTAATTTTTTTATGTAAATGAAAAAAAAGTTTAGTAATCTAAAAGAAAATAGTTCGATATTCATCTCTAAATACTTCAATGATTACTTTTTTATTGCTTTTTATACGATATTAATAAATTGTACGCCTTAGAAAGATACGAGAACTCAGAATGTGGCTAGGAAACGGCATTAAACTGTGTTACAACAATAAAAATCTCAAATTCCCAAATTTTGAAAAATGTATTCAACCATTTTTAATTTACGTTTTTTAGCGCAAATTTCTGCTTTATTGGCGGACTACTTCAGAACTGCCTTAATCTACCTTCTCTCAACAAGATCTTAAAATTGATAATTAAAAAAAAAAATCACCCTGAACAGTGATTTTTGTAGCGAAGGCTATTTAAAATCTTCTGCAAAGAGAAAAGTAGCCGAAACAACCACTTTTAGTATTTAATGTAAATAAGATTAGTTCTTGATTAAATCTAAAAAAAATTTACTATGAATATTCTGATTGCATATTAAATTTCTGTGATTTATTTATGATTATTCTTAATTTTAGCACATGCCAGTTACATTAGATAATATACTAATTTCAGGAACGAGAAAACACGTTTAAAGTTATACGTGGAAGATTGCGAATGAAAACACAACTCCGATATGAGTTCCCTTCTGAAAAGGAAAATGAATACAAACCTATGATAATGTAAATATGCATAACATAGAACTAAAAAGTGATAAAGATGTGTAACTTACGTAATGTTTTTAAGCGTTGCATGTAATAATATATCTCGCCTAAACATACAAGAAAATGACGAATTCTCAAAGTAATTAACACTGTGAAATATTAAAATCATTAAGAATTCTTTCCCATTCTTTATATAAACAAACTGTGTTATCTTAATATTTGAACTCCTGACTAATAATGTATTATTCGTTTTTCATTTATATGTATATATTCCTTAGACGACACATTTTGAATGGTATAAAAAGGAATCAATGCATGAAGTAATGACGACTTGCTACGGTTACTAAATATTTGGTCTCCTGTCAGAACAAATTGTTGATAGAAGAATTGTTAGGCCTAATATGTGGATTTGTTAGGTTAACAAATAGAATTACTCTATTGAATCACATTTAACCAATAAAGTGATGGATGTTTCATTAAGATACTTACTTTGTAGGCTGCGTACCTTGTAATATAATAAGAAAATTACAAGTCAATCAACAATAGGTTAATATCAAATAAAGTTGAAAATAAACCGATTAATATTTAGTAGTTGGAGTTTTTTTGGGTCGCCGATTAGGAATCTCAAGTCAGAGTTTGAAGATTCAAAATAGCGGTGCAATATGGCGGATAAGTTTCTAAAAATTCGAACCATTTCGTTTGAAACTTGTTTCTTGGATTGTTTTGTTGCTGATTACGAATCTGGAGTTAGACCCTGAACATTAAAAATGTCGGATTCAATGTGGCGTACAATTAACATTTGATGAAAAACAATAGTGTAATTGTTTGTCGAACTGACCAAATTCAAAACTTCGTCCAAACCTACATTTTGGGTAGTGTAAAATATGCCATTTCAGGCGTCGATGGCTTAAACCAAAATTCCACGAAAAATGTCATTCGTGAAATGCAGTTTATTCAACTTTTGCGAATCGCAACGAAATTATTTCATATACACACATTTCTTTACATTTTAACTGAACAGAAACTGAAAATCGATATACAATAAAGTATATGTAGATGAATTTATTAAACCAGGAAACTTGCATTGAGGCAAATTGTACAATACTATCTATTTCAGATTAAGAAGTTACCAGTTATTGCAGGAAGCTTTTAAAATAATGATTAATGAAAAATTTGTATGCAATGCCATTACATAGGCGCGAGTATCAAAACCATATTTATACAGAAAGCTGTACGCATAAGACATAAGATAATATCAATAGTTGACCATTTGCTGCTTTATGATCACATGGAAATTCACTTCTAAAACGGGGAAATAATGGCCAGAAATAGAGATCCTAGAATCGCGACGGCACCTGGTGGTAACAAGTCTAACTAAAATTATTGAAATTCTATACAAAATCTGCACAGATTTATAACAGTTTAACTAGACACAGAAACCACAGTTTTAATATAGATTTCAAATCTAACCATGCGTTGCAAGAACTGTGTAGTTAGTACACTGTATCTAGAGTTATGTGACAATTTTTTTTGCAGATTCATCAAAATTGATGGTAATAGATACTTTTACGAAATACATATATATATTTAAAATTTACTAATTTTCAAGATATCTTTGTCCATGTGGTGAATTCTAACAAAAAAACAACCAATCACGAAACGGTGCTAGAAAATAATTATTATTTTTATATTTGTTTATAATATAATATTTTATAGTAGTTTGCATTTAACTTCAATAATTATTTCAAGATGAAACTTGAATTTAAGTATTCGCAACTACTTTTAAACGAGTACTGGAGTTTGTGAGTTAAAAAAAGGTAATTCTATAACAGTTAACGATTTTTATTCAATACTCGAATCATTAAAAGTTCAATATTTTGAGTATAATACATTGTATTTGCCTTAAATAATAAACTCATTTCACATCTGAGATCAGGTACTCATGAGTACCTCAAAGTGCGTAAAATAAACGATAGTTACGCAGTGAGTTAACGTATTTTTTTAATTTCATAACATTGCTATTTAAAAAAATGCAAAAATGTGAGAAATTCGTTCTGACGGGACTTGTATATTATTTTGTAAACTTCAATGTTTTAAAAAGTTGTATTTTTATGTATTTTACCAATACAATTGTTTTATTCAAAATCCGGTATTTTCACCGTAAACAATTGGTAACTGTGTAAATTTGCTAGATGTTCTGGATTTTCCGGATTTTCCAAAAATATACTGTTGACATGATACCCTGGTCACCATCAGAGGAAATCATAAAAGGTTGGGAAAAGCAGACGTGTTTAAAACATGTGTTAAAAACTACATTTTTCGAAATTTCCCACGTGAAAAGATTACGCTCGTAAATATGTTCAAACAGTGAAATGATGTTTGATTTTTTTTTACGAAAGTGACGATAATACCGATAGAAATTATTTCTTTAATGTCGGCCATAATGTTAACATTTTCATTAAAACGATTAAATATATTTATTGCAAAGTGAAAATTATTGTCACAAGTATTTTGCACCAGAAATAAACTACTTTCACGAGTAAAAAAAATGTTGTGTCATATAAAGCCTGAAAAATTGTATAAAATTAAAAATATGAGAATAAACAATATGTACTTTTTTGCAATAATTTCCAATATCTGAATCTGAATGTATTCCAGAAAACTACGAAATGTAATTGAACATAGCGTAAGAACAATATTTTATCTATATCTTTCACACTATTTAAAAAAAAAATTCAATATGATAATAATCAAAAAGTATATTAAGTTTAAGAAACGGGATCTGATTGTGTTCTAAAAATAAAAGCAGGAAAAAAAATAATGAAACAAGAAAAATTTAACGATTTTTGCGAAATAATTAATATAATAACTGATAAAAAACGTTTTTATAGATTTTTATTCTAGTTACTGTGCAACAAATGACGAAGTTCATTAAACGGATATTAAAAAGTGATTTCTCGAATTTTGAGTTCATTCTCATTTCTCTAATTAACACCTCGATGTTGTATTTAGTCTTACAGTCACAGTTTTCTTAATGAATTTTTTTTTTGTACACAAACCTCCAAAAGTTTATGGTACTTGAAAACACATTATTCAATGAATAATTTTTGTAAATTTGTTTTTTTTTTTTAAGTGCGCAGATACATCAACCCTTTTCATCATAGAGTTAAAAATTAACCATTTTAGCAGAAAAGTGAATATTCTCTCCTTAAAAGCGAGATGACGTAAAGAATTAAATTTGATTTTGGATGCTACTAATAAACGAAGAAATATATTGCTTGAGAATAATGACTACAAAGCATTTTTATATTTACATAAATATTTTCATAGCCATAAGTAAAAGATTTCTACAAAAAAAAAATGACTGGGAAATCCTGTTTAACAAATTCTGATTAGATTATCGTTCAAAAAATATTTTCTCGATACAGTTTAAATAGAGAGTGCGTTTTCATAAAGAGTGAAAAGTTACTCGTTTACTACAGTGGCGCAATTTTCATTCTAAGAAATTTAGGGAGCAAAATTATTGCGTATAAAATTTATATTAATTATAATTAATAATAATAATTATTAAAGGTTTCAATGAATTTATATGACAGGGAATAAATTTAAAATGACAAGAGTTTAGTCACTTATTGGCTGATGCAGTGATACAAAGTAGTACATTTGACTAACTTTTGAAAATGAATGTCCCAATGAATAAATAAAACCTCTATTAACCCTTTGCGGTACACATTTTTCTGATGAACCATTTTTCATGAAACTGGGTACTCGGGGGTTTTTGGGGTCGCTGATTACGAATCTGAACTCAGATTTTGGAAATGCAAAATGGCGGATCCAATATGGCCGACCCAAATGTAAAAAGTTGCTTGATCCAGATGAAACTGGGTACTCTGGGGTTTTTGGGGTCGCTGATTACGAATCTGAACTCAGATTTTGAAAATTCAAAATCTGAAAAACTAAAATTTTTATATCTGAATTCATATTCGTAATCAGCGACCCCAAAAACTCAAGTATCCACTTTCATCAGGTAATTTTTATATTTTTGACGGCTATCTTAATTCCGCCATTTTGAATTTCCAAAATCTGAGCTCAGATTCGTAATCAGCGACCTCAAAAATCCCCGAGTACCCAGTTTCATCTCGATCCAGGATGTTTTTGCATTTTGGTCGGCCATATTGGATCCACCATTTTGAATTTCCAAAATCTGAGCTCAGATTCGTAATCAGCGACCTCAAAAATCCCCGAGTACCCAGTTTCATCTCGATCCAGTATGTTTTGCATTTTGGTCGGCCATGTTGGATCCACCATTTTGAATTTCCAAAATCTGAGCTCAGATTCGTAATCAGCGACCTCAAAAATCCCCGAGTACCCAGTTTCATCTCGATCCAATATGTTTTTGCATTTTGGTCGGCCATATTGGATCCACCATTTTGAATTTCCAAAATCTGAGCTCAGATTCGTAATCAGCGACCCCAAAAACCTTTATATATCATATTTCATAAAATGTGGAAATCTGTAGTGCGTGTACGATTACGCTACTGACATTACCTGTACTCTGAATTTCGTTTCTCGCAAGCGAAATGAGTCGAGCGAAACTATGAATAGAGCGACCTCGAACAGTTCGATCTTTCTGGTTTTGCCTGTGCAAATTACGTCTTTCACGATAGAGATCACGTTTGAGTGGCGGGCTAGTGGATTCGTAAATAGGAACGCTTCTTTGTGTTCATCGCATAATTCTCCGCCTTTTGTTTTTATGAGTATTAGTCAATATTATTTATTATATTTTATATATTTATAGAATTTAAAAAAAGAACTTGTAATATCTGTCAAGTATGGTTGAAATCGCTGAAATCCCTAGCGACTCTGAATCTGTTGATGGATTATGTGATTCTGACCTTGAAGTTGATTCAGAAAGTGAATCGGATGATTCAAATTATTGTGATTCGGCATGTTCTGATGATAATTCTACAGATTTTAGAGATAATGATAAGTGGACTAAGGATGGAAAAACCAGAGATGATCTTCCATTCGCTGAACCATTCGGTCCAAATATTCCAGACAATGCAACCACACCTTTGGATATATTTTTATGTTTGTTTCCTAATGATCTATTAGATTTAATTGTTGATGAAACGAACCTATATATAAGACAATCGAAAAGTAAAGGTAAACCGATAACCAAAGAGGAACTATTAATATTTTTTGCAATTAATATTTTGATGGGTGTTAAAAAATCCCCCTCTTATCGTCATTTTTGGTCGACAGATCCGAAATTGAATGATTCGTACGTAAGCAAATTGATGACAGTACATCGATTCGGTTTTTTCCTGACCCATTTACACTTATCCGACAACAGTCAGGAACCAAAGAAAGGAGATCATAACTATGATAAATTATACAAGATTAGACCGTTATTAGATAAACTAACGGAAACTTACAAAAACTGTTGGAACCCAAGTGAAAATCAATCTGTTGACGAGTCTATGATCAAGTTCAAAGGCCGCAGTAGTATGAAACAATTCATGCCAAACAAGCCCGTAAAACGCGGATATAAACTTTGGGTGCGCGCAGACTCATCACGATACGTATGCGAATTTCAAATGTATACAGGTAAAGCTGAAAGTGCTGAAAAACTACTAGGTGCACGTGTTGTCAAAGATTTGACGCGTAACTTAGTTGGGAAAAATCATCATGTATTTTTTGACAATTACTTTACTGGTTTTGATCTGATGAAAGATTTGAAAAAAGATAAAATTTTCGCATGTGGTACAGTTCGTAGTAATAGAAAAGGTTTACCAAAAAGTGAGATTCCTGATAAAAAAATGGATCGTGGGCAATATGAATACCGTACTTGTGGTAATGGAATTAGTTGGATCAAATGGATGGACAAAAAAGCTGTCTTCTTTTTATCAAACTATCATGATCCTAACGAAGTTACCGAAACAAAAAGGACACAAAAAGATGGATCAGCAAAAACTATAAATTGCCCAGTTATGTGCTCGGATTACCAAAAAAATATGGGATATGTTGATAGATCCGACCATCTTGTATCAACTTATAAAATTGATAGAAAATCAAAGAAATGGTGGCACCGCATATTCTGGCATTTTGTAGATTTATCTGTAATAAATGCGTTCATTATTCACAAACAAATAAATG
Source organism: Trichopria drosophilae (assembly GCA_030407085.1). Taxonomy (NCBI): domain Eukaryota; kingdom Metazoa; phylum Arthropoda; class Insecta; order Hymenoptera; family Diapriidae; genus Trichopria; species Trichopria drosophilae. The sequence continues at coordinate 113,827,937 of CM059585.1, read as the reverse complement.
TGAAACATGCTTTGCAATCGTTATGCTTCAGATTAAATTTGATTGATCAACTAGTTGCTGATCATTCTCCGACAAAAAAAGGTAGAAAATGCACAGGAAAATCTATTGCTAAAGTAACCAGCAAGCCTCAGGTATCTATTGAAATAAGGCGCACTCAATCTGCTCACATGCCTTTAGTGTCAAAGACATTGAGACGTTGCTGTCTGTGCAGTACTAAAACAACACGTCAAAGAACTAAATTTTATTGCAGTACTTGCGATGTGCCTCTCTGCATAAGGGAAGACAGAAATTGTTTCTTCGAGTATCATACATAATTTTTTAGAATATAAGTTAGAAAAAACCAACAAAAAAAAACAATAAAATGAAAAAAAGAAAAAAAAACAATAAAATGAAAAAAAACAATAAAATTAAAAAAAAAACAATAAAATAAAAAAAAACAATAAAATGAAAAAAGAAAAAAAAACAAATAAAAAAATGCAGACAATAACCGCCACGTCCACGTTCGTGTCTCTGGAGTCAACTGAGCGCGGTTCGTAGTACAAAATCCAGTAATATTTCAATTTGTAAGCGCCTCGTGGATCTGACAGTTAGAATTTTCAATATCTGAGTTCAGATACGTAATCAGCGACCTCGAAAACCCCCGAGTACCCAGTTTCATCTCGATCCATTAAATTTTTATTTTGGTCGGCCATATTGAATCCACCATTTTGAATTTCCAAAATCTGAACTCAGATTTGTAATCAGCGACCTCAAAAACCCCTGAGTACCCAATTTCATCTGGATCATATAACTTTTTACATTTCTGAAGGCCATCTTGATTCCGCCATTTTGAATTTTCAAAATTTGAGTTCAGATTCGTAATCAGCGACCCCAAAAAACCCCCGAGTACCCAGTTTCATCTGGATCAAGCAACTTTTTACATTTTGGTCAGTCATATTGGATCCGCCATTTTGAATTTCCAAAATCTAATGACAGATTCGTAATCAGCGACCTCAAAAACCCCCATGTACCGAGTTTCATCTCGATCCAATTGAACATGTGCCAGCGACTGAATTTTTTCTATAAAAATGACGATTTTTAGTCGTTTATTTGTTTATAAAACATAATATTAAATAAATATTGACGTAAATACAATGTTAAACACTTCTTTAACTCAAACTTACATTGGATTTAAAAAAAAACCTGGCGAAAATGCATTATTTCGTCTTTAAAATCTCAAATTTTCAAATGAATTCCGGTGGCCACTATAGTGGCCACCGTACCGCAAAGGGTTAATGAAACATTTTTGTTTGGTGACGACTTCATAAGAATCGAAAATCAAATTAATTTTTGATATCGGCGTCACATGAGACACGAGCAGGCCGTCTAAAAGTGGTATGTCATTATCGTTAATGAATGACATTTACGCCTAGAGAGATTAAAAAACGCGTTTGCACTTCATCCATGTATTGCTGAACTTTCTGGCATTTTTCACGTGCATGTAGTAGTCGCTTATATATACCCAACTCCCTGAAGGAAGAAAGTCATTCATTACGCAATCGTCGCTCTAACGCGGATATAAAGGGGAAACGTACCTTTTTTTGCTACTGAATTATTCATTACCCTAAGGTATGGCCGAAAATGGATTTTAAACGCAGGAAAAACCCCGTTTCAGGCATAAAAGAATACGCGGAAATTGCAATGAGAGTCATTGATCTTTTCAAAATTTACAACGCGCAAATTTATTGCACCTATGACAAATATGCAGAAGAGTACTCTTTTGTAATGTTTAGGAATTGGGTACATATATGGTTTTATCTAAATTAACTTTGAAGGGGTAATTTACATTAATAATGATAATTTCAGCCTCGTCTTGTAATTTTGTCGAGATTTATTACAATTTTTCTAAAATACATTGTAATTTTTAATAACAAAATTCTAAAAGTACTCGTTCAAAAAATCCTAAAAAATTATTCCTGCAGATATATTTTACTAGCAATTCAATAAAAATATAATAAAAATGATAAAAAAACGATTTTCTCTTCCGAAAAAAGAATGGAATTTTTAACACTTCAGTCGTATAATTATTTAGACTGTTTTTTACGTGAACTTTAATATAATTTTTTCCAAGACATAAAATCTATTTTCATGTTAAAACTTTTATATAAATCTATTTTTCTCCTACTCTCCCCCTCCCTCTTTCTCTCTTTCTCTTCAATTGAAATTGTAACCGTTTTCGTATCTACGGTGAACGGATTCGGTTCCGTATCAACAATAACAAATAACATTCGACAAATTTTGCAAAAAATCAACAATAAGTTGAATGGCAAACAAAATAAACAGTATTTTTATTATATTTGGAAAAACTTCAGAAAATGTAATTCGCTCGACAAAAATAATAAGATTTGCGAAAAGACTAATCTAGTAGAGTATCTAGTGAAATAATAGACTCTATATTGTAAAGCAGAGTGCAGAACTACGAGGTTTTAGAAGGACTTACTTATAAAGCAGGGATATTCAAAATATAATATTGAAATCAAAATCTAAAGAAAATTAATATTTTAAAAAATAAAAATTGTGTTATTGTATAATTTAAAAAAAAATACACTCACCCACCTACACTGACGAAATATAGCGCATACAAACCCAAATCCACAGAACTTTAACTTTTACAGTTCGTTAAAACTGTTGCCTATTAAATTAAAAAAATCACTATTTATAACCATTATATTATAACTATTATATATACATATATATCATTAACGGAAAGTGATTAAAGTTGTGTTACATGAATTTATCAAAATTTGAATTCTATGTCTGGCAGAAGCCCAATAACTTCATAAGAAACTTTAGTTACAAGATAATATTAATTAATTAGTTTATTGATCTCTATATTATAAAATTAGTATGAAGTTATTTTAAAAAAGGATGAAATTTGTTACCGTAAAAGTGCCAATCCAAAACTGATATATTTGTGTTCGTAACTTCTTTGTTTAAAGTGATTGCTATCACAAAAGTTGCTTAGATTGTTTTGACAATTTTGAAAAAGGCCTTTTGTAAACTTTTTGTAAAATGTATAGTTTCGGAGCTAAAAAATGTGAAAACGTGACAATTTTTAAATTCTGTATTTTTTATCTCAGTAAATATACATTTTACGAAAGATTCACAAGAGATATTTTTTCTTTAGAATTGTTCGAAAAACATTTCGTTTTTTCGAACTAGGTTCTAACTGAACCTAACCCAACCTAACCTAACCGAAATACTAATTTAATTTGCACAATATTCATTAAATTCTTTAATACGAATTGTTATTGACTAAATTAATTGAATTATTACAATTTAATAAAGGTAAATGAAGATTGTCGAAATAAATACGGCTAGGTTTTTGGTTGTTAAGGTAGTTAGACCCCGCGATATAAGATATATGAGAAAAATATTTGATAACGTTTCCAAGAATTTAATTTTCACTAATAATGACGACTTTTTCCAAATTTGTAACCTGATCAATAAAATTATTCAGAAATTGTGAAAAGTATTAATTTTTTCTCTGAAATAAATAGAGATGACTGAAGTTAGCTGCAGAACTTTTAAAAAATCGTACGGTATATTGCCGTACGTTATAATTATAAAGAATCTGCGTTTCGAAAAAGAAGCCGTAATTCGTTAAAATTCATTCATTTTTAAAAATTCTTAACTGGCGAAAAAAAGAAAATTTTAGCCATTAATAAAAGTTGTTTATCAAATTATTTTTCCAATTTTTATTTAAGAACTGTAATGTATTCTCTCTTCAACATTAGCATGAATACATAATTTTTTCGTATTTTTTAACTATATTTATTTTAGATATTGCAATAAGAATTATAAATGTTGACATCCATTTTTCACCGTTTAATGTATCCGAATATTCAAAAATGTCGTCCTTAAAAGATCGTATGTTATTACAGTTATCAAAAAGTAATGCATATCAGACCCTTCACACCTCAGCTTCTCCAAAGAGGCGCTAGCTGGCACCTAAACCTAAATAAGAGATAGATCTCTCACATACGAAAATGGAGATAAGAGCCATTAATCTTTTCAACATTTCCAATGCTTAAATTTATAATCGCACTGTGATACATAAACAGACGAAGGATACTTTAAATGTTTAGTAATTGAGTTTGTAATTCTACAAATGTATTAGAAGTTTTTTTACCAATACTTAATGTAATTTTACAACATGTGCCTCATAAACTTACACGTGCATTGTAGATTTCCTCTATACGTTTTGTAAAATTACGACACGTTTTATTAATATATGTCTAAAAGAACGGTTATACAGATAGACATTGCCCCTAGCGGCGTGCTGAGAAACTATAATTGCAATACATGCATTGTAAAGTCTGGCAACTTAAAAGCAAATTTACAAATTTACAAGGCATGTATATTAATTTTATTCTACATTACATGAATTGTAGATTTACGATACAAATTTTGTACAGGTAGGTATTAACTAAGGTGGGCGAACCCAAATTAATAATTCTAAACTACGTACTACCGTGTTATCTGATAATTTTGTAGACTTTTATAGCAGAGATATTTATAGAATTTGATTCCTGACTTGTGTTTTAAAATAAAACATTTGTGTCCGTTATAATCGTTAACATCGATTGTCTTTTAATCTCAGACGCACGATCTGAACATTCTTGAAGACAACACAACTTTACAGATGTGATAATGGGGTCATCCTAAATCTACTAGGATAAAAATGTGTCTGTGATGTGTGGTTGCGAAAGTGATAGAAAAATAAGTATGAGTTTATAATGTCCTTTACCTCCTAATTGCCACATCTCTTCTCGCGTAAGTCATTTGCATGGTAGAAAGTATGTGTTTTAATAATTTGATTTAACAATAGCGGTCAACATTATTGAAAAGTCCAGGAATAATCTGGACCCTAATGTTATTACTCAATCCGTAAAGTGTACACAGGAGCCTTATGACTAAATGAAAAGCGATTCTCTTACGACAAACAGCGGAAGTAGAGACATCTCCTAGCGGCTCTGGGTGGAACGAAAGATTACGTTACTTGTATTGTCAAAATGTGATAATTAACATCTATTTTAATTTTACAACACATATGTTAGAATTTTCTGTTACAGGGCTTGTAAATTTATATCTGCTATATACGGTAAAAATGTTATATCATTACAAACATTCTTTACAATGTACACAAAATAAAATGAATTCATATTTATCCTACATGAATACAAGACGTATGTCTGAATTTTTACTTCGGCCGTTTTTGGAAAATTTTGCGGGCTTCATATAAATAAAAACACTGACCGGATTATGAAAAAATGAGTTAATCTGTACAGCATACAGATTACGTAATGGCGTGTTGTATATACAATTCTAAAAATCATTCATATTACCTTTATCTCTGTGCTAAGGAAAGTAGTATATCAATTTCATTTAATTGTGTATCATAACTTTGAAATTGTGAAAACTAATATACTCAAGGCTACGTATAGATATTGAAATTTTTAGTGTCGAAGATGATTTTCGACTGGCTGTAGTTGTGTACAAGTAAATATTCACACATCTAAATTAATATTCATGTAGCTGCGAAAAAATTTAAGCTTAATTGAAATTTTATGACATAAATTAAGAGCATAACATACACTATGTATTTCAAATAATTCACAATTCTGAATTACTAATGAACAATTTCAATACATATTGCATTTCCTCTCGAACCAAAAGTACTGTACTGCTAGTATTATCACGATAATACTGCTCTTTTATTAAAAAAACTAAAATAATTTCTGATAGCAGCATATATTTTTTCCAATTTTTTATCCTCCATATTGGATCCACCATTTTGAATCTTTAGAATTTGACACCAGATTCATATTCAGCAAACTGTTTAACAAGAAAATTCCACAAAAATATTACGTTCAAAAGTATTATAAAACGCTATTAATGTACGTTTATTATAAGTAAGTTTGGTTTAAAAATGGTTTAGTTATATGATATAAACATAAACTGATAGCACGTTTATTAAATGTGTAATGTACGTTTATCATATACGTTTATAATGCGTGTATGTTATACGAAACGTATTTTAAACGTCAAAAAATCGTTTACGAAGTACCATAAATAGCATATGTTTAAAGAACGTTTAATAAAAGTGTAATATTGTATTTAAATGTAACTGCATGAAAGGCGTTTAAATTTGCCTAAAGATACTCCGGCTATAAAACGTGTACGTAATTCAGTGTAAAATTCGTTTCTAAAATGCGTTGAACTTAAAATACCCCTTTTAATCCGAAAATATTTACAATATTCGTTGCCTGTTTACAACGTTTATTGTACGTTTACTAAACGAAACCGCACTGCGAACCGTTTGATTAACCCCAATAAACACAGTATCGTTTAATATACGTTTATTACATGTAAGTTTGGTTTAAAAATAGTATAGATGTACAATCTGTGAACGTGTTTTGGTAACACGTGTATTAAACATTCATTTTATAATTTATTATATACGTTTAAAAATTGTGCATGTAGGATGACACGTATTTTAAACGTTTAATAATGGTGTTTTATTTATTTCATATATCAATCAACAATAGTGTAACATTAACTGAGTGCGGGTCAAAAAAAGGTATTTTATGCAAGTAATGTGATTATGAATGATCCATTATGAGATTAGATATTCACAAATGACGTATTTTCCCCAATTCGCTTTGATTTCAACCGTGAAATGGGAAAATAATCGACATTTATGTGAGAAAATGCAAAATTTCAACTTGCAGACGCCATCTTGAAGTCGACATTGTATTTTTAAAAAAAAAATCCGGCGAGAGAAGAAAGGTTTGAGTAATATTACACTATTAGTACGTTTTGGAATGGCGAGTATCGCATTTTTCCATGTAAAAAGGGCGATTCTTCAATAGAAACGCTGAAAAAATCGGCATTTTTTTCGGAATATACTATTTTTTTTAATCAACGAGTAATTCTGTCCGAGGAATTCGACAGAGGAGGTACAATGCCGTCGATCTCCTTTTTTTTAACGGCGTTTGGAACAAAAATTACAGGGCTGAATGTTGCATCCAAATTTCGGCATTTCGAAACGAAAAGAGTGAAAACCTTTTCTGAATGTAGTCTTCCCGATGATATGAAACAAAGAAAGCACTTGAATAAGCTGAATCACATGAAAAATTTATTATAATATCTACATAAGTCAAGTTGTATCCAAACTTCGCCTTGTTTTGGAAATTCACATACCTTGCCGAATAGACACTATTATTAGAATATAATTTTGATTTGATTGAAATGTAGAATTCACATTCGTTCATGTGAATTCTACGAAGCAGGCATGTGAGTGTATGACCTGCCAAGAAAAATGTTTATCTTTAACATGTCATCGTTATATACCAAGAAATAGACCACAACCGAATTTTACGAGCTTCTTTCAGAAGACGCTAGGCGGCGTCTAAATACCAATATGAAATCGTTCTCACAAACATACAGTTTATTTTAGAAAACTCGATTTCTCGATTCTACACCGTAAAAGTGAATGTTTTAATATCCTTTTGATCTCAAACCAACCAAACTTAAGCTAACATACTGTTTTCAAACATCAAGTTTCCTAACCTATTAAAAGCAACAAACTTCTTCACGAAAATATCACATAAAAATAAGGGGAATGATGCCAGTTCAGTCAAATTGTTGATTTAAAAAGGAAACAAAAGTTGAAGTTGGGGAGGTCAAATAAAGCTTAACCTCATGTCTACGACCTTTGACCTTGAAGATATTTTTGGCGTAAAACATTATGTTTTTTCTTCTAAAAACACTATGAATCTACAAGGTCCATCAGGGGTTCATTTGAAAGGTTTTTTATGCTGCACAACTAATGTTGCGAGACTTTTAGTGTAGGATAGATAGTTTTCGAGATCTCGAACGATAAAGGAAAAAATGAAGTAAAAATTTTAGTTATTTGTATTTTACTAATTGGAATGACTCGCAGGAGAGGAAAATGTTCATTTTTCTGTCTTCACCAACTTTCTCTTGAAACATTTTTTACTTTTTTTACAATTAGTAAAATGCAAAAAAGTAACATTTTTACTTCATTTTTGTCCTTTGTCGACATTCTCTAGCAGAACTTGTTGAGCATAAAAAAGCATCTACAATGAGTACCGAATGGACCTTGTAGCTTCACAGGAAGCCAAAATATCGCCATTTTTATTTCAAAAAAAACGACCTCATAGTTAAAAAGGTCATAAACTTGGTGTTATGTTTTTTTGACCTTACGAACACAAAATTTTTTTTCTGTGTCTTGTCTGGTACAACTTGACTGGACTGTGCATCCACATGCAGTTAGACTTCCTTTGCGCTACTCTCGTTGAAGATTGAAATTTCATTCAAACGAGGATCGCTCCAGGGACCTTCGTAGGACGTCTGCGGGGAAAGTTCATGGCGGTCTAAAAGATTTACGAACTCTCATAAAAATAAAAATGTAGATGTACTCGATGTGTGCGGCACATAACCGTGCATAGTACTCGGTATTGTTTCCGTTATCGCGACTCGATTGGCGCAGCATATGACCCAAACGATGCTCGTAAACTTTCTAGGCACGCAGCGGACGCGGCCGCGGGTGACTAATGTTAATGCGTCGAAGTAACGCGCCGAGTACGTAACAAACAGTAGCGCGATAATGCGTCGGCAAGAGTGCACGGCAAAATGCCGTTTGTGTCTGTGTGTTTGCTGGTATGTGTGTATGTGGGTGCGTGTATTGGTGCGTACCGATGAAAAGTCCCCTGGGGCATCGTGCCGCGGCTGCAACTTCTTATCGAGGCCCCGGACGACCAACGTTGCAATGAAATTTCTGATTGATTCTTCTAGCGCGATTCCATTCGATAGGAAAGTTTCCTCGCCTCGCGAGCTCTCCTTATCGTATCTTCTTATCAGCTCGTTCGTCGACCGCTTTCTGCTCTTTTGCCACTGTTGGAGAGTGAAATTTCACTCCTGGATCAATGATGGTCAAGCATTCTATTCAATACCGTTAAAATAACAATCCATTTTTCAACTGAACATCAGATATGTTTAAATGCCATTCAATTCTGAATTTGTGAAGAAGAGCAAAAGTTTAATCTCGAAAAAGAAACTGGATGACCATAAAACTGGGTTATGTTGAAATCAAACCTCAGTTATGAATGTATTTGCGTATCAATGTTTGATCTTACACGAAGATCTACATAGACCTAATAATGTGTCTCAAGATTTAACGACAGATCGATCAAGATTCAACACTAGTTTTATTTCTATCCGTTTAGATATAAAAGCCTCCCTGTTGTCTTCGTACATATAATTTGTTCAGATGATGGAGTAGATATCACATACATTGTTGTGGAGGGTGGGAGCAATGTTGAGCTACATTGACATCATTCCGACAAATTATTGTCCAATATGATGCTTGATGATGATGATTCAAGTTGCTGGTGTACGAGTATAATATGGAAAATGTTGAACTCATGATGGAAGACTTTATAGCTAAGAACACCCCACTCACAAAAAAGTGATGGATTGAGATAGTTCAATCTCATAGTCAATTGAGAGTAATCAAGAATTAGAAATACACTCTTAAATCGTCCTTTTGCCGCAACCGGACCCCTCTTGCCGCAAGTGGAAATCCTCTTGTTATATGATCAAGCGGATTATTCCCCTTGCAGTTAGCGGATTTCCCATACCGCAAGAGGATTCCAGTTGCGCAAAAGGGCTCACAAGGGCGTTTTAAGAGGGTTCATTCCTTTGAACTGGCCATCTTGTAATATTATCATCGATTATTGGATTATTAACAGTTCATTCGCGATTTCTTTTACTCTTAAATTAGTTAGAAAAAAAAGAAGAAACACAAGACGCAAACCAGCGATAGGTATGTTTCCTCTTTTTCGGCAAGGAAGCTTTCAAAGAAGTGGAAATCCGCTATCTGCTAGGGGAATAACTCCGCTTGATCATATAACAAGAGGATTTCCACTTGCCACAAGAGGGATGGTCATTTTGTAATATTACTGTTTGTTTGTTTGTGACTAATGATGATGTTAATTACCTTATTCCCGTATGTCATAGGATCGCTGACAACTGTTTGTTGCTATTTACTTTGGAAGTACCACTTTTCATAGTTGCCAGTATCCGTTTGTATCCATTTCAATAACAACTATTAGGTACTATATAGTTGCTCTTTAAGTAAATCGTGTCGTATACATTTGCCTATCAGCTACCGTTAGTAACTATTGAGTACCATGTTGAAAAATGGTATCTTTTCTTCTAGCATGCCCCGCGCTGGTACATGTTCCATAAGTGATGCTGATCTGAAATCCTAACGTGGATCATTCTAGCAATGTTACGTTTTGCTCGATTTCGCCATATTGGGTCATGCTTGGATTCCATTTTTTCGATATTGGACGTTTCTGTATCAAATCCTTGTGACACCAGGCACCGAAGTGTTTTATGGAGATGGCATGCAAATTTCTAGTGTAGATATTATCTGGAAAGTAGGTAGAATGTTGTAGCTTAGTCCATCAAACTAATTAGTACAGTGGTCCCCGTCCTAACGTATATGTTTCGTTCCATAAAAAATGGCCGCCCCCGTCCAAACGCAAATCCTCCCTCAACCCCTACTACGGCAAAAGTCTCTTTGCATATATCACACTGAGCATGCGCGTAGATGTCTCACTAGCAACGCTAGCAACTAAGAATCGTGTTGTGGGGAGAGAAACGAAGGGGAACCTATGCATTTAGACGGGAAAGAAATATGCGTTTGGACGGGCATATGCGTTAGGACGGGATGCGTTAGGACAGGGACCACTGTAGGACCATCTACTTTCAATATTATGAACTAGAATCTTCAGAGCGCACGAAAATAGTAAGAATAGTATGTTACTACACTACTAGTTTTGTATGTTATTGTATAGTTTTTAAATCAACAGTTCAATCGTCATTTTACAACCGCCATATTTGTTCCGCCATTTTTAATTTTTCCGTTTTTACATGAGGTTCAGGTTCAGTAACGGGTGCAGGTCGAAAAGACGACAAATCAAAAAGCCGACAAGTAAAAAAATCGACACATTGATTTTTTGAACTGTCGGCTTTTTTTTCGGTCGGTTTTTCAGCCCACACCTCACGTATGATCTATTACCACTTTTGTGATTTTTTGTTTTGTACATATATGATCCTCATACCTCTCAAGTTGTTAAGGTAACAATAGCGGATGCAGACAATTTATTCTGAAGCAGTATCTTTATTTAGTATTCTTTAGTATTACCGTTTTATGTAATATTAAATATATATTAGTCATCTAGCGTGTTCTCACCTAGAATTCGTGTCAGGTGTCGCTAATTTACCACACTCGTATGCAGTATGATGACATACTATGCAAATATAGTAAATGCAAATAATAATATATTTATGTTATATTTAATTAACTAAAATAGTATAGCAATCCTATATCTAATAAATATATGCAAGAATTTTTTATGTACTCATCGCAATTAATTTCCAACAGAAATTGATTCCTAGGTGGGTCTTACCCGTAAACGAATGGCACCTTTCACTATTGCCCAACAGTTCCCAATAGTATCTTTTTTTGTTTTATATGCAGTTGAATAGTGAACGTAATGAGGGATGTTTTTATGTTGTAAGTAGTTTGTAATTGTTACGTAGGTGTAACGAATAGTATCTTCTATTTCTAACAATAATTAATGACTGTTTTCGAGTCAAGAAATACGCAAAGAAAATTACATCTTATAAACGTTTTACTCAAAAGCTACGGAAAAGTAGCAGAAAATCCAGTAATATTTACATAAGTAACTTTTACTTCAGCTTAAACTCGAAAATAAGTTTTCTCATCGACTCATTCATATCTATATTGTTTGCGAAGAGTAACTAACTATACATAGCGTGCACCGCATAGATCAGGTCTTTTTTTAAACCGATTCAAAAAAATTAACTTACTAAAAAATCATTTACATCAATCTCCTACTTATAAATAGTATTGTTAATGCACATGATTTATATATTTATCATTTTTACTATTTGAAGTTTGTACTATTATTTGATTATGCATTATTTATTATTTTGATGACGTACATAGTGCTTCGAACATTTTAACAATTGTTGATAACGAAAAAACAGCCTTCGTTAATAGAAACTAAAGATTTATTATTTTTAAATAAATTCAAAACTCATCGCAATAATATCAATGAACATTAATGGGTGCAGGTTAAAAAGGTCGTTGGAAACCCCGAACGACAATCAAAGATTCACACCGGAATAAATGATCCTTTAAGACATGAAACCATTAATGCTTGTATATCTACGGCTAAAGTATATGTATATATTTCCCCCGAATTTAACCGGATATGCCTTATTTTCGGTTATCCCGGAAACAATTAGTCAACCCTAACGCTCTTACAGTACGAATCCCTCATTTTCTAGCTATTCACGACGGTATTCATAAGTGGCGTCTGATGATAACAATGGCCGTAGATTGCTTCTCTACAATCCTACAACAAGGGAACTCGCAAGAATAAGCTCTAATTGACGGGTTTTTAAATATTTGGTTTGTAAAGATATGCGCACGATGGTAAAATTAAAACTAAGCATCATGTTTCTCGAAAATTAACCGGACATATTTTTCAGGTGTGCATTGAGAAAGAATATTATTATTTTACTCCATTGATAAAGTTATCATTCAATTAGCTCACCTCATGGCGTTAATGTGTTTAGATTCAATAAATCTGGAAGTGTTAAAATTAACACTTTAGAAACCTGGAGGTTTGCTTTGTCCGACCATTAAATAGTCAGTCAGAAAGAAGGAAAAACAGTTCCCTATCATGTTTTCTTGATGGCCTGTCCTTCATCTACCCATGTATTTTAAAAAGTAAATATGGAAATGAAACGACAATGCAAATAGTATTATTTTAATATTTAATTAGTACTTGGATAGTACTATACAAATTGTAGTTTCAAAATAGAAATGAATAATTATCGAAAAGGAAAATTATTTTCTCAAAAAATTACCAAACTTTCGTAAAGTATATACTTACTACAAGCTATTTTTTAAATATAATCCTGTTCTATGTTATGCATTTGCTTGTTCAAACTTATAGCCTCCCCTCCCCAACATCGAATCGCAATAATTCTTCGCAATATTCGGCCAGAATCGGCAAACCTCGAATTGCTTCGGTTACTCATATAGTCGCGACACATAAAGGAGGGGGTAGTGAAGGGACATACATATACATAGATAATCTTCCTGCGTATTGAAACTCCGAATCACATAGCTTAAAAAAGGGAATATTTGTGAATTTAAGTTACATGGAATTTCAATGGAAAATACCTTTTCAAATATCAGATTGAAATCCGATATTCTTCATTCAAACATTAATTACCCGAGATAAGATATCGTTTACTTGAATGAACGAACCGTATTTTTAAATGTAAAAAGACAAGTTATTTCAAATGAAACATCGACGATAAGTAAGTATTTCGTTAACGAAAAAAAGTGAATTGAATTACTTGATTTCTAATAATTTGCACATTTTATTCACATTAACGTATGTTGAATTTGTAATTCAGACAATCACAATGTAAATTTATTAAATACCTTTTTAATTAAGGTGAGTATATGTAATGAAGGTAACGTTAAAAATATATATAAATGCTTATACCAAGGAAACAAACAAATAATATTTCTTTTTTTTAGTGTAATAATACGTTTTACCAATATGCATTATTACCAACAGTACTCGACTATTGCGCGTTTATGGCCTGGAGTTTCTTCTTCGTCCACCACGTGGCGCACTCGCTTCTTTCGTAACCAACGAAAGTCATGAAATATTACTCTGTTATGAGGTATAACAGAATAGGAGTACCAAGATGTTGCAGATAAAATTATATATATTAATAATATATGAAAATTTATATATATTATATATCTGATATGTTATATCTGAATACGATATTTTCTTATTTTAAATATTGTTCGGTTTCCATTGACTTTCTTATAGACCCCCAAAGGACACGACTTGCTTATCACGATTTTAATGTACACCTTGTATCTAATAAATCACGTTCCTTAAACTTAATTTACTCCACGATCTAATTAAGTAACATTCTGATTAATACTGAAACCCATTTTTACAGGTTAGTTTTATTTTAGACTTACGATTATTTAATGTACGCAATAAAAATACAATAAGATACATGGAATAATATTAATTAATATCTGACACTGAATATCTATAGACGTTTAAGAATTATTCGATCCAAAAAAAGTAAATTAAAATCACAGCGGATATCTAATTAATTCGAGGACTAACCAATCACTTGTTATATTTATTAAAAAGAAATGGAGTTTGGTATGTTTTGTTTACTATCAAACATGGAAAAACAAACGATGTTGTAAGAATTCATTGTAATTTAGCGAATATTGTTTTTTTTTTTTGAGGAATTTCAATTTCGTAACTTTTAATCGATGTCATTCAATTTTTCGTGTTTAAATCGATTTCTGAATAATTATATCTTCCGCATCCAAGGTTATGAAATCAAGTTTTAACAAATGAAACGTTTTGTTTACAAATTTTACCATAAACAAACATTTAACATCTAAAATATCGTAAAACATGTTGAATGATAAAATTTATTAATATTTTTCCGGTCGTTGTCAATGCAATGTTCAACTGTACATAAAGAGAATAAAATGCGGTTAATGAGACCATGGAAAAATGGCCGTAACATAGAATAATAGTAGAATTAACAACGTACAAGATTTTCCCTTAACTTATATTATGTTTACAATTCAGAATACGGTAATTTTTATCATACAATATCAACTATTTCACTACTCAGGAGCATTTAAAGTAACTCTTGAATTGTAAAATTGCGGTACATTTGAGGTTATGTAATGTGATGATGTAATAATGATATTTTTCTTTAAAAAAATTGTAAGAAATATTTGTCATATATACTCTATATATAACTTTATAATATATCAACAGTATGGTAATTTATACAATACAAATATTGTTAGCGTTTTTTATTGAAAATGTAGCTTTTGTTTTATTACAAAATTGTTACGAAGGTTTCATAATCTTTATTGCTATTTACAAACAGTTAATAGTCATTATCAACGTTTACCGACTTATCAACTTTTTATTTGTTATCAATGTTTTATCGTATTCTTTTTTAAATATATTGTAACATATCTGCTATTTACATGCCGCCATTAACCAGAAAAATTCGTCGCTCGGGTGAAGTCCCCTTTTTTTGAACGACATTTTGTCTGCGCATTTTACATTCTAGTTACTAATTGTTTTAGGAGATAATTTTCAGTGCGGAAATGCCTAAAAAATTATTGTACTCAAAAAGTTTTATTATGAAAATATTAGCTTAAAATGATTTACTAAATAGAATAAAATTGTATAGCAGTTAAATAGAAACAATTTTTTCTCGTATTGTCCGTGAGTTACTGATCGAGTTTGTGGATGCAGAACTTTCTCACCAGTACGCGAATCCAAGATATTATGTATATAAGCAGCCACCCTGAAATGCCCCCACTTCCACGCTTATTACTCCCTCTGACGTCACACTTTCCTTCCCAAGGGAGTAATGAAACCGAAGTGAGCATGCGCGGAGACGCCCCGTCGGAATCGGCTACTTTCGTCCGCGTTGCTGGTGCGGAATATGGTCATTCCGGTGAAGTCGGGAAAAAATAGTATTTTACTCAACGAGGGAGGGAGGGTAAAATAATTTTTTACTTTCCGCGGGAAGTATACGATTTTTCTTCATGACAGCAAGCGGGAGGAAAGTTACTTCTTTTTTCCCAGTGTCATGAAAATAATAATTAACCTTCTCTTAAATACGAGAGAAGTGCGGGAATTGAAATGGATAGAATTAAAACTAATTAAAACAACTACAAATGACTATAAAACTACTTGATTTCAATCTATATTAATTCGTAGTAATAAATTTCTATACTTCTTATGACATTGTAATTTTGTTAACAAAATATATTTATTGTTATCATGCGAAAAATGTGCAATAATAATAATTTTCATTATATTTTTCATACAAATTTAAAGAAGGGATATTTTCAATGCAACAAATAAAAAAGAATTGAATCGAATTTATTTCAAATCAATCCGTCATCTTGAAATTGTTCAATAGGTTTTAATCCGATATATTGTCAACAGACAGATATATACCCTTCGACTTTTCGCATTTGATCTCATATTCATAATATGTTCTTCTATTCAAATGCAGTTCAAATTTACAAGACGTGTTGTAATTTGCAAAGTAATTATCTTCTTCGTGCAAAGCGTTTTCATGTATGATGCGTTATATTGAAAGGAAAGGAAAATGTGCAATGATAAGTCAAATGTGCTTTAAAATAATCTCTTATATTTTCTCTCAAAATTTTGTAAAATTCTATGCTTCGTATATTCTTATATGTGCGTGTGTATATAATACAGTATTTAATACAATCAATTCATTTGCTTCTAATATACAAAAGTACCGACGACTCCCCTCGAAGCGCGTTTGATTTTCTCTCTCTCTCACACACACACACTCTCTCTTTTTATCGCTCTCTTTCTCTCTCTCTCTCTCTCTCTCTTACACACACACTAGCACTCTTGCGCTGATCGTCGATGAATCACAATATGTCGGATATGGTCGATTCGCGCGTAACAGAATACGTCCGCTCTCTGAAGATCGTATGCGTGGATATACCGTCTCTCTAAACAAGTATAGATCTAACTTGGACAGTCTATCCCTTTTGAAATTTTGCTCGTGCTTATGCATTAGGGGACTGGTGACGGCTATGGAGCGAAAGTCAATGAACAATAACAATAAAAAGAGACTCGTTTCTTATCACATTCAGAGCTGCCGGAATCGTCGTCGGCAGAAGAAGGCACGTCCGATCAGCAGAGTCTCCCTTTCGGAAACGATATACCGCACACGCCGATCGCCGCAAAATTTTGAGGTTAGAAACCCGTTACGAAATACATATGCTAATGATATCCGCAGGTTTGGCACGTGCGCGTGACAATCGGCGATGCAAAGGTTCCTTCCGCTATAGATCCGTCGACAACACTTGTATAAGCTCGCGGTAGTAAAATAATATTGATTTTTTATTTTCATAAATACGTATCTTTAATCGTTCACCCACTTTTGTACATACGCGTCTATAAAATGCCACACACTCGAAATATATTGCTCTGTGTGTTCGTTAATATTTTATTATATTTCGCCGCTAGTGTATATATATGTAGACTCTTTTGGGCCTTGCACATCGCATTCGATATTTACAGAATATCTAACATAATTATGTAAACGATATGGCATTATGTAGTTTATTATGGCTTACGATTACGGTACGCATTTATTGTACATTGCCACCTGACCTACGGCGGTAGGTAAGGCACGTCCCTTTTTTTATACTTGAAACAACATTCTTTGCGCAACGGGAAACGGAGAAATCGACGAACGGTTATAAACTTTGTATATAGAAATTTAAAAAATATATACGTTCGACGAATGTTTGTGCACTTTTAAAACCGGATACAACGAATCCGGCGAAGAATTTTGAAGCTTTTGACCGTAGCGCAAAGAAGTCGGAAAGTCGATATACAAGTTTTTTTAAAATTGCAACACCAAATCAAATTGTTCTTTTTTAGTTATAAACCAGGGGGAAAGCGAGTTCATGCTGAATATTAAGACGTTAATTACAAACTTAATACCATTATTATCTGTGGCGCAAAAGTTCATGACCTTACATCTCAGAACCTTACATAACATTATCGTAATGTTCCTGTGAGGTCTTACGACGATCTTATATTTCACTACAATCTCGAGTGGAAATTTTCTTACGAAGGGCTATCTGGTTTTTATCTGTCCTTGTCCGGAGCTAGTTAGATTTACATCGCAGAAAGACTATTCCGGAAATAGGTTTTTTATTAGACACCTTAAGCTAGGAATTTCCATTTGTTGAATCGTCTATGATAGGTCAGAACATCGTAATGTTAAAAATATTTGGCACCTCTCGAAGGTGTAGATGTTTCATGGCCAATCACAAAGGATTTACCAATTTCATTAAATACAAATCCGCAGCTTTACAACAGTATTTCATTGAATATCAGCGTGCTAGTAGAATGTCAGTCAGAAAAATTCCAACACAGATTTATTAATAAAGATTATGTTTGAAGGCATGTTTTCACACGTTTTTCCTCTAGTTTTGATTGAGTTTTTAAGGCACAAGATTGAATACTCCCGAACTACACATACTTTGCAATTGCGAATTAATAAAAAGGCACTATCGAATAAAAGAGAGAAAATACTAATGTTTTTTCGCAAGAATATTATATACATCACGAATCAACAGGTCTTTTCGTGACCAGCTAATTTTATTCTGAACAGCGAGACTATAGTACAAAAATACATTCTCATACTCCGTTTCTTCTCATTCTATCATGACTACCATCGCGATATGACAATATTACGGTGCGCCTAAATTTCTTTCGCTTTTTTTTAAATTCAGTCTCGAACCGACACACCGTTCCTATTTACATATTTACAAGTGTGATTACACATTCCAAATGGTACATGATTTTACGGCAGAGTTTATTTGAGAAATCGTATGATTCGTCAATGAATTTTTATTTTGCTGTTGAAGGTTACGTGGCGCCCAACACGACAATTCGCTCTTCCGTGATCGCGCCCTCCTCTCTGACGTTACTCGGTATAATTACCGCAGTTCAGGATGAAGCGACCTTCGGACGACCTAGTATCAGTGATAACGAACGTCGCGCTTAATCTCGGCAATAAAAAGCAAACAGATGAAAAATTAGTCGGAAAGGCAAGAAGATGTCGAGATACGCTCGACTATAATAGACTTTCACGAATATTATAATGTGCATATCGTATTATGAAATTATCATGGATTCCAAGTAAAGTGGGAACAAAAGTCGATAAACGTGCATTAAATCACGTATGCTGCGCTCGAATAATCGCAGTTACGTGTGGTTATTTGGAAAACAGATAAATACCGGTGCCGAATTAGGAAGGCAATTAGATAACGTCGATCGGCGCCACTTCCTTCGTCTGACTTTCCCCGAATGAAAAGCATTAGGACTTTGTATAATGAGGACTCGCTGGATACCTTACGAAGGCACTTCGCATCGGAGGATACTCGGAATAGGAGGCAGGATGAGTACCCCATGTGATACCCCTCAGATTCAACTCTAAGGCTAAGTTATGGTCCCTAGCTACATTGATACCGCAGGCACCCCGACAATTATTATTGTTATTATTATTATTAACGTTATTACTCATATTGTTGTTATTATTGCTTAATGGCGAAACGGAATCTTCAGACGGTTTACTGATCGGATTGTCCAAATAAGGTTTGAAGAGGATACCGTCCTTCTTTGTAGATGATGATGTAGTCGGCGGTATCGCTGGAGCTGGTGGTGTTGGTACTGTGCTGCTGACTGGTTCAGGTGGCGACGAAGAAATTGCATATGGTATTTTAGGCATTACCAGGCACAATGGCGATTCTTGAAGTGTCGACTCTGGAGACATTATTGGATAATGCGTCGATGCAATGTCCACACCTAACCTTTTCGACGAAGACTCGACGCGACAACAAGGCTTATTGCAACGTGCTCGTTTTAAGCTAATTCCTTGATCAGGAAGACAATTCGTTTCTTTCGTCGAATAGCAATATGTTTGAACAACACTCGGCTCCAGATAGCAAGGTCGTTTTAAGGTCACATCTTGATAACCCGACTGACTGGATCTTGGTGAATTCTGAGTGCAGCATCGTAGATCGCAAGGCATGTATGCCATTTCGGAAGCTTCTCCGTAGTTCACGTGAGGATAAATATGACTCGCATGTGACGCGATCAGATTGGAACATTGGACGAGAGTAACTGGCGAATGTCCGAGTTCCGGTTCCTGTTGGATCGGGTTTCTCATGCGCAAGTCGACCGGTTTTTCAGTCGAAACGACATCCTGAACAGGACCGAGTCGTTGACGAGTATTATTGCCACACAATTCGATTATGCCACGAAGTTCGTTTTCCTGGCCCAGCCACTTTTGCACTTGACGCCGATTAATGCCAAACTTCCTCGCAGTGGCTCGTTGATTACCCGCCACGCCCTCCTCGTGGTGGAACGCGTCGAGAACTTGGAGTTTAAATTGCAAGGAGAACGATCGACGGCGAGTAAGATCACCAGCGGCATTTTGGTGCGCCGGTAAATATTCCATTCCGTCGACCTCACTGTCGGAGAAAGAGCTCGTGGATCTACAAGAGCTCCCTGTACCCTGGGGACTCGCCGGTTCCGAGTAGGTACCAATCCGAACTTGTGTAGGGCTCGACGGTCCTTCGCTTCCAGTCAGGGATGAAGCAGCAGGTGGTCGTTGATAGTCGGTGCACGAAACACCCTCTCCTTCCTCGTTCTCTTCGTCCAGTTCGCGTTCCACGACTTCCCTCTCTTCTTTCACTACCGGCTCCTCACCCTCCACCTTCACCGTCTCCCTTACTTGCCCTTCTTGATGTTGGCGCGGCTTCACGGAATCCGACAAACCCGAGTGTGCGTGATCGTGCACGTGCGCGTGAACGGGAGAACTCGTTCGATGTATTGTCTGTGGATCAAAGTAAGCACTGACGACGTTGGTAGTGGTAACAGCGGTGTGGCTCGACGGCGAAAGAGAGGTTCTGCCAGCGCCGGGAGATCCCGCTGTTTCGTACGGGCCTGGCGTCGCCGCAGAGTCTGGGCTTGCTCGTTCCGTCTTTATCTTTACTGGTGCAAGCAGCGGAGCATGAGTTTTTCCATCCCCGGGCGAGTTCAAACTCTCATATGTGTTTTGTTGTTGATGATGTTGATGGGCATGATAATGGTGTCGATTCTGTGCATTATGAAGATACTGACTGCTGGTTACACCAACATCGTTACCCATGCCATATCGAGGATCCGAAGACGGGTGGTATGTCGACAACGGCTGATACAGCTTCACCTCACTTCTATTACGGAACATGGATGATGCTTCTAGCACATACTCTTTCGTATTCACCGAAAAATACTCGCTACAATAATCTGAGCGTTTTCTCTTGTAGCTTTGCAATTCCGCTATCACGAGTTTGTCCTCGTATTCACCACTATGTGGATACTGCTCCTCCCGGTGACTGGAAAATTCGTGACAATTGCTTGCCGAGGAGTGCAAGGGTAGACTTGCGTGAAATCCGTAATCTGCCGTCGAGGGTGATCCATGAGAGGGTGGTTGTGGATGTGACGGAAGAGGGGGCCCTTGTTGAACGGCCAGCTCGTCGCCGTGCAGTCTGGCGGGATTGAGGTTCAAGGCCGGCGATGCTGGAGTCACAACGGAGGCAATGCTATCCGTGGATCCTTCGTTTTTCACGACTATGTTTCTCAATTCTTGTGTCACGACTAGTTCACTTGAATCGTTATTACCACTATTAACACTATCCGCACAGCAACTACGCAAGTTCTCTTCGCACTGTAACCACTTTTGTATCTGTCGTCGGTGAATTCCGTATTTTCGTGCCGTCGCTCGTTGATTACCACGACAATCCAAGTCCTGTCTATACGAATCCAGAACTTTAATTTTAAAAGCCGGCGCGAATATACGTCTGCTACCCATCGTGCCCACAGTTCTCCGTGCACTGGTCGGATGCTGTGACTGCTGCTTCGTTGTCACTAATTTCGCCGTATTCTCGTCACTCAACACTTCGTTCACTCCATGAGCCATACTGTTTGATCACTGACTGAAGGCAAGAAAACTTTCGGACACGTTACACATCGCCAAGATCGGATACGAAAGCCTGGCTCAGGAACGACGCACTGCCAACGACGTACGGGGGTACTTTAACGTGTAACATTGCACGAAGTGGCCTGGTCGGAGCACGGAGTTCCTTTTAGGTCTTGGTAGATGCCGTAACTAATTTCTATCCCCACTTCACGGACGGTCGACTGCGTCTGCTTCCCACTGAAACAGTCTCCACTCCCCGCTGCCTATGTGAGGTTGCTCGCCCCACCCGTCCTCTTGTAACCCGCCTGCCTCTTGCACCGGACAGCCTTTAGGATGTCCCCTCCCCTCCGTACCTACCCGCACCCCTTATACACATACGTTCTGACGATATGTATGTGAATATACTGTGATCTCGAGTACGGGCGCTAGTCCGCAGCACCGCCACCAGTCATTTCTTCTTTCTTTGCGCCACAGACCTAACCTCTACGACAGGTTTGGCCTCGCTCTATCTCTGTTATACCGACGACACGCAGACTACTGCGATTCCTTCTTCTCGCGCCTCGACTCTCGCGGGCGTAGGCGCCCTCCCTTCTCCTTTCGCACCTCGGCTTCGTAAAACTCCGCCATTTTGTGGCTTCACTTCCGTTAATGACGCGCGCGGGAAACGTCACGCCGGCGTGACGACGCTTCGACTCTCGGCGCCATGTTGTCTGCCGCGATCGTCTCGTTCTCCTACCTCGCCTGCTCGCCTTCGCTCGCCAGCCAGCACGGAGCCGAGAGGATTTTTTTACTTGCCTTTCTCTCCCCCCTAATTCCCCCGTGCCCCCGCGATCCCTCGCGCCCTCGCTCTCTTTCCGTTCTTTACTCCCCCGTCGGTATCTTCGGCTTTGTCGAATGCTTCATTCGAAATAACGCCAACCACGAGAATGTGGAGGTTCGTTGGCACTTCGCTCCTTACACCGAAGCAAAATCAAGAAAATAAAGGATTCGGAGGAACGTGCACGTTCTAACGAAATCTCGCTCCTTTGTCGAGGGTCACCCCGCAATGCGTTGTTTTGTAAAAATATGCAGTGTCGAAAGACGCCGAGAGGCGATGCACATCGTGAAGCTAGATTTATAGGGGTCAGGCGTTATCTAAGTCGAGTGGAAAAATGATTATTATATGCTTCGTATAGTTGCGTTCGTCGTAAAACGTAATGAGAGACTGGCGATTTTCAAGATGGAAGAAGTTTACCTCTTACTTTCCGTGCTCGTAATATGAAAGGCGTATAGACCGCGAAAAGTAACGATTCGATGTTTATGCTTTTCGAAATTGCATAAACGTGTAGGTTGCCTTCGTAGAGGTGTTACATTTTTTACCTCGCCTTTTTCGCTCAATTATTGAGATTAACGTCCAGTTAGATGCGACCTACACTGCGGTTATAAATGCAACCACCCAAGTGTCGTTGAAAATTATTAGAAATATAATGGGGAAAATTAGATATATGCACTAAATATGCTGAGAGAAACTGTATAGAAAAATATCAAGAAAGCATTGAAAAAGATACTATTCTTGGAATTTCTCTCTTTAATTATATTTTGATAATCTTTTGTAATAGAATTTCCTAAACCCTAATAGTGAATGATATAAGTTTATAAAATTTACAATGCACTTGTAGTGCACATTTTACAAAGGATTCTAGTCTAATTATGCTTGTCGCCGTTAGGCGCGTACGCGATGCTTGCGGGTATAATGTGCCTCTCGTTACAGAAATCCGTTTTTATTCACTTAAAAGGCGATTAAATGGCAAACCCTAGTGATGAAAGTAGAATATCATTTGCGGGTATAGCTGACGGTAAAATATACATATATTGATGATACTTGGTCGAATATTTTTTTGCTTTGTCTATATAAACTGCAAGAAGAATAAAAATATAACATAATCAGAAATAGTTATATAAGATGTCAAACATACAAACCAATACCACTTTACAATGATAAAAAATTTAAATATATTATTCTTTATATCAATATGTCTGGAATTTCCTTGTAATAAGAAATATTCCTATTCTGAATATGAAAAATTATTATTAATTTTTGAAATATTGTTACTAGACTAATCATACTTTAATTTGCGTGATTGTATGTTGGTCTGAGTTTATTATAAATTTCGTAATATTCAAACATATTTCTGTATTTTTTAGGATTAACATGCATATTTTATTCAGTAAATACAAAATGTCCGGCAAGAATTACACGAGTACAGCGATTCATTTTAAAACTGGTGATCTGTTTTAGCAAACGTAAAGTTTATTATGTTTTAAAATAAGACTGAATCTATATATATGCAGGGTCTTAAATGCTACGTAGGCGGTAAAAACGAAAAACCATCTGTTTTTCGAATATAATGCCACTTCTTTCCCTCTTCTAATTACACTGTTTTTCTACTTATTGACTGTATGGAAAATCATATTACCAACAGATCTCTCAATAGAGTATTAAAAAATAATGTTAAAAAATGAAATTGTTATTCAGCATTTGTAATTTACAAAAGTCGACGTAAAATAATATAAAAAAAATTAAATAAATATAAAATATTATATTTGTAAGTCATTATAGATATACTATACGCATTGAATTGATCAGTCTTCGTTTAATAAATGATGTAAATACTTTAAATAAATTTTTTAAAAGGTTTCAATATAATACACTAGTGCAAAAAATTGTTTAATATAGTTATAATGGAGGTTTCCGTAGATAAATCAGTAATAAAATAACAATGAACTTTTTTTATATGAAACATCTAGGACCACTCAATAGATGCGCTTCAGTCGGATATTCTCGAAAGTACTAAAGTCTCTATAAGTGTTTAAGTGTTTTTATTTTCGATCTCGTTATACCCATAATTTTTAAAAAATGTATAGTAATTCTGGCTTCTCGACTTTTATTTTTACTACAATGTTTCGGAAATATTTCAACTTCTTTTAGTAAAAATAGCATTTTTAATATCTTTTACTGAATCCTATAAATGTCGTTGATGAAACAACAAAATGTTATAGATTCAACAAATACTTTTTTATGTAAATGCAAAATATTTAGTTCTTATTTTAACGCACTTTGTTGTTGTGTACTTTATTACATAATATCCTAATTATTACACTTTTATCAAAACGTAAATCATTAATATAATATGGCTATTTAGTGTTAGCATGTTATATATTGTAATAATTATATTATAGATTGATTTGTTTGAAATCGTTATCATCACGTGATATATTACGTTGGGTATTACAAACGCCATCGTACTACAAAGTCTAATGAGGCATGGTAATGATATAAGTTAACTTTAAAGGTTCATATTACGGCAATATATATCGTTTACAGGTGATGTAAGCGTATTACGCACCGCTGAAAAGTATACTATATTAAATGAAGGCGCAGTGGTTCAAGATTCTTCTTTTCTTACCTTTTCGTCTTATCATTAACTCTTTCATGTTAAAATTTATTATTTTATCTTAAGATAAAGTATATTACAAAATATCAATTAATTTGATTTACATTTGATGCCAGTGCAAATATATTCTGTTGCATACAAAAACCTATTTCCCAAAAAATCACCTTTAAAAGCTTTATAAGACAATTTAAAGATAGTGTAAGAGATGTCACTGTAAAATAAATAATTAATTGAAAAAATGATAATTCAGTATATAAAGTAAATGTCGCGGTAGTTTATTATTGGATAGGAACGCCATCTAGTATTGATAGGTGAAACTTAGATCTCGATAATGTGTATCGCTTTACTGAAAGTATGATGAATTAAATAAATTAAAAATCTTTATCTCTTCCAGATTCCAATTTATGAACACACAAGTATGACTTCTTTCAGAGCTTCTTCTAATCAGGATGTGAGTCTTCTAAAAACGTTCAAGTTGCCTTAAAGAACTGTTAAAGATGTAATTTTACACAGAGTGTTAATATTCTTAATTACTTGTAGTAAGTCTAGATGGCGTTCGACTGAAAAAAAAATTAACTCGCGCGATATTTGGACGTCTCTCTTCATTTAATATCATAATTCAATTACTATACAAACTTTCAAGCAAAGATCTAAATTGGAGTAATAAAATATATTGCTTCGAAATATAGTACACAATTTAAATAATTGCAAGGAACTAATTTACTCAATAGGTACCAAGTAATTATAATAGATAGGTTTAATCGCATGCTGTATACTAAATAATAAAGAATATAACATTTTACATAATTACTTAATCCATTTAATTATTCCAACCTTGTTGGAGTTAATGAATTACGCTCGATATTAATCGTAAATTTCAGAGTTTGCATAATTAGCTAATAACGATAGTCATACTGCATTACATTGTACGTTTTGCTACTATGCATTTATTATTGGAACTTTCATGAAATGCTCTGCAGAAAGAATGGTACATAAAATAATCACCGACGTGACGTTAAATCTAATTAAGAAACATTTCGTAAATATTTTGAGAAAGCCAACCAAAAATAAACTTTTATATGTTATCATTTTTTTTTTTATTTATTTAGTAGTACTTTAATTTTTTATTCTTAATGGAAAATATCGATTTCCGTTAAGTTTTTTAATGACATGTTCTGTTATGTTAGTCTCATTTATTAATATTATGTAAGATTATCGGGAAAGTTTAGTTTCGTCCATTTTTGATTATTTTTATTTAACATTTGGAATGTTATCTTTTTGGTCGATATTTAAAATCTATTTGTCGTCGGTGTCGATTAGCAATGATTTTCGTCAATTTATTTTAGCAACGAAATGTAAGAATGACAGATGTGACAACCGCGTTTGGCAACGTATCAAATGACCAATAAGGAAAGTTAGTCGTTATACTTTTCTTTAGTAGAATTTAATTTTTAGTTTTTATGATGAATATACATATATCTTAGCAATAAATGTTTATATATCATATTACATTTTATTAAAGAAACGCTGCTGTAATTGGTACACATATTTTACGGTCGATAATTTCTCGAAAAATTAGACAGATTTGAGTATTCTTTCATATTAATAAAAGTCATAAACAGTGAAACGAAATGTCTTGGACAATTAAAAATTTAATTTTATCGGTATTTAAAAAAGACCTAATCAAAAACATCTTTCCGCCTTTTTATCGAAGTTTGTACGTATATTTCCTACATTAATTTTTACGTCCCACGTAACCGAAGTAAAAATTAAATATCAATAATTTCAATGTCATCAAAATGATTTCTTTTATTGTTTAATTAATTATTTCGACATTGGCATCGGAAAAAAACGTTGGCAAAAAGTCCAGTTCCAATTTCAATCTCTGGTATGAACGATGTTTTTCGAAACGGTGCTAGATGTTTTTGCTCGTAAATTTAAAGCGCCGGACAGGCCGTTTCTTATCAGAATTTGTAAACAAAATTGATCATCGTTCTCAAATTAACGTCATCGCGGTCGTGGATCGTCGGTCTGTATCGAATTTGTTTACAGTTTCGGTAATAGGAGAACACGTGAAATATCGTCATTTCTACTGCGAAAACAGCAACTACTCGATGGACAAAACTGTAAACTAAAAGAACATTAGCCCGTTATCGGCATTCTCGGGTCATTAATTCGATATGCATGCTACTTGTCGCATTATAAATTCGTCATTTACTGATACTTTCGGTCGATATTTTTTAGCGCCATCCTCGAGATAAGTAAATTCCCAGAATTTTTGTCCCTTACGTCTCTTAAAATCATTTCTGAGATTTATTGTATTTTCAAAATGTCACGAGTTGAAACATTGATACTTCGAATTTACATCATAAAACACTACGTAGGAATGGAAAACCACTACAGGTGCAAAAATCTGAAACTGAAAGTAACATCGTTTTTGGATTAGTGCGCCATCTGACATTCGACGGATTTAAATATGTAATGTGTCATCATACTAAAAACAGTAGGTTGTAATATGGATGTGAATAATTTATACAATTTCACTTTCGTTATCATATTAGAAAATGTCGATAAAAATTTTGAAATATCCACAGGAAAAAAAAAATTACAGTATATAATTTGTTTGAGTAAAAAAGAGGAAGAAACCCGAAAAATAATGTGTTCAAGTTCTTAATCGCAGAGCATTGCGTCACCGTGAAACAGATTTGTCATTTACTGGTTTAGCACGAAAAAAATGTGCAGTTACCGTTTAAGAGCGTTTTAAACATTTTATCGAAGAAATCAACTTTTACTGCTAAAGTTAATTTATGTTCTAAACGGCCGTGTTCGATCACATGCGATTTTTGAACGCCAGGACTTACTAATACAAATTTTTCATCAATAACTACGTTTAAACGCGGAATAAAGTGCAATAAAATTGTCATTTAGAATATTATCGCAAATTAGCGCACATCATATTTTCGTTATTGAGTATAAATAAAGTTATTTGCAAAGAGTGGACAACAAGTGCGCAATGCTTATTTTTAAATCGTCGAGAATATGTTTGCACGGAATTTTTTTTTACTTCATTTACGGAAATCGTACTTTTTATATTTTGAAAATTCAAATTGTTGTGAAATGAATAATTTATTGTTAACCAATATATAACTTAATGCTAAATGTAAAATTATTTCTTCATTGATTGGTTAAAGATGTAACAATAATTTTTTGCAATTTTATTCAGTATATAAATGTAAAATAAAGATTTTGGTGTTATGGGTTCTGTTTCCCTCTAGCGACGATAAGAAAAAGAAACGTCTATTGTAAACAAAATACGTTTCGCTCCACATTAAAAAATAACTTTTAATTTTAATAATCCTACGTAAAAAGGATACTGTTTTTTTTGTTATTGTTTTTTAAATGTTATATTTCGATTTGTAAAGGAATTTATTGACAAAATATATGAGATTATTCTATAACTTTCGCACGCCTCCACTTATCCATTCGTTTTTTATAAAACTACGTGGAGCCTCATTGCGATTATAATTAAGAACAATTAACATGTAAAAAGTTCTTAAGAGGAGTAAACTTTGGATAAGAGATAAAGAATTTTAATGCGGTGGAAATGAATGGAAAAGTAAAAGAAAAATACTCCAGAAACACATTCAAGCGAAGAATTTAAATTTGAACCCAATCAACACTTCCGCACCCTGAGAGGTTAGGAATTCTTCGAATTTCGTGCAGGTCAATCGCGTACTTCTTGGATTACCACACCTCCGGGGCGATCCTTAATAGTCCGCTGGCCAAACAGTCGTTTTCCTGCGGCGCGCGTTAAGAAAATGCGTGTTCCTCGCTATAACGAGCCGTTACCTGATGGCGTATGTTCGAAACCGAACGTAATTTCCCCGAGCCCGTGCGGTATTTCCCCAGCAGGTTACGATTAAATTGCCTCCGCCCTGTCGGTCCCGAAGAGACCGCCGTAATATCGGGCTGCGTTCCGATATTACAGCTCAGTAATTTTAGTATCGTTCGCCGTTTATCGGAATTAGGGTGTTGCCGCACGTGCACCGAGCGCGAAAAAGTGTCGGTACGCCTTTGTCCACGTTCAAGGTCGCTTTAGGCAGGAAGTCGTGCAATCTCGGCTGTTATCGGCATTTGTTCGGAAAATGGGTGATCCAGAAATGATCAATAACAATATCTCTGAATCATTTCAGTTTCATGTGCACTCGATTCCAACATATTTGTCTTTGCATCTTACAACAAAGTCCAAAGCATATTTGTGCCGACTTAATCCGATGTTAATCGAAGATTCTCGAATTACCATTACGACACGCAGAAGACCTTAAAATCTTACATTATTCACGAAAAATCCAGTTAAAACTCTATTTTATTTGCACTGGTAAATTGTAAATGTAAAGATATTTACAATCTTTTCTTCGTATTATATGCGAGGTTGATCGAAGATACCCGAAAAAGAATTCGAATCTGATAAGGATTCGAAACATTCGAAATAAAATTTTGTTTTATTTGGAATGATTAATCCTTAGCAATTGTTCAAATTAATCACAAGTTGTCACACGATGCAATTGTTGAAAAAAATTTAGATGGGAAATACACATCATGTTATCGAGCGATGGAAATGAAACAAAACATTTATAACAGTTTCATAAAATAAATATTTTAGATAATTTATTTTCAAATGTAGATACACTTAATTCGAACGATTGTTATTTTATGTATTTTAATATACAAGCAATATGCGAAAATTTACAGCGATGTTTACATGAACTCCCGAAGATGAGCGAAGATTGCCGAATTAACCCTCCCCTGTCTCCTCCCACCCTGATTACGGTCTAATCATAGGTGAATTTCCCCTCATAACCCCACAATTGCTGGACTGCCAATCCCGCCACTACTTCCCCTTCTCCATGTATGAAACTGCTAAATACGCATGCGCCAGATTCTACTTACGGTGCACCTGGAAGGGGGAACAATAATTATAATAGGAAATAATTACGGCGGGAAGAATAAACAATCATTTTGTTGCGATTGGTTAATCCCCCCAAAAAATATATCCGTCGTTGATTGAAGATATCCGAAGTTTGTCGAAGATGCCCGAATAGCAATTAGAATCCGATAAAAGTCGGAAATAATCAAAATAAAATGTTGTTTTGTTTACACCTATTAAGTACTTTTTTAATTTACATGTCTATGTACACCATGGGAAGAAATAATATAGAAAATTATGTGAATGGTAAATAACAGGTCACGTGAAACATAACCTTTATGTCTTTTATATTTTGTCTATGATAAAATTGGTTTTGGTTTGAAAAAATTGTTTATTAAAATTATGTAAATAATACTATTGTCTCAGATGATACCTTTAAGTTATTCCAGCGGATTCAAAATTCAAAAACATAAGCGGTATTAGATTGTACAGGCCAACATGAGGCCGATCGCCATATCCAGAAATCGGACTAAAATTTTCCGAAGGTTTTCGATGCGCTGAATCCAAATCTGGTCTCAGAATTGTTCTATGGCGTCAAGATTTTGAGATATCCTAACCTAAAAGTGTAAAAAACACCGATTTAGATAATTTTCAACAAGTTTTTACGGCGGAACAAAGATTTTGTTCGCAATTTGGCAAAAA
Organism: Trichopria drosophilae; assembly: GCA_030407085.1. Classification (NCBI taxonomy): domain Eukaryota; kingdom Metazoa; phylum Arthropoda; class Insecta; order Hymenoptera; family Diapriidae; genus Trichopria; species Trichopria drosophilae. The sequence goes on along the minus strand of CM059585.1, from coordinate 113,797,085 downwards.
CTGCAAGAAAGTGTTAGAATACTATTTTAGTCATACCGATACGATTTTTTGTTCAGTTTTAGGTTAGGATATCGCAAAATCTTGACGTGATAAAAGAATTCTACAACTAGATTTGGATTCAGTCCAAAGAAACCCTGCGGAAAAATACAGCCAGCTTTCTGGGTGTACATTTTGTTGGCCTGTGTAATCGAAAGCCTTGATTACACAAATAATTATCGAACTTCTTTAATGCTTTCAAAGTATTGTTCCGAAACGTATACTATCCTAAGTAATATGAATGATCTTTTCGAAAACATAGGAAACTACTAGTCGACGGTGGAGTCATAAAATATAAATATTTGATTTGTAATATCCAAAATTTGCTCTCAACAGTTGAAAACGCTTACAATTTTTAAGTGTACACCCAATAATTTGGTTCTACTAAAACCTTTTCTGTTAAAACACAGATTCTTCCGTAACTAAATGTCGGTTCATTCGCTTTGACGCAGCGACATTAAATTCCTAGAATTGTTTGCACGTATGACGATTATTATCTCAAAGCAAATAGAAATTTCAGTGTGGCATGTCAGAAAGGTTAGTCCCTTGAACGAAACGCATCATGCGGGCCTTTTTGAAAAGCTACGTGATGGAACGAGAGCGTGATGCGTTTCGGTACAGGGCCAAACCTTCGGGACATTTAAGACGACCCTCGAATCCTTTTAAACCTTGATTTCGAGCAGATCAATCTTGAAGATATTTTTGTGAAAACGTCCGATTCATTACTGGACTTCGCGTTCCACTTTTAGAAAAAGTTACTGGAAATACCGGCCAGTAAGGATAACGTGGCAGTTTAACTCTTTATTGTTTGCGTCATTATCGTTGTGGCCCGACCCTAACCTACCGTTAGGTCGACGTATATTTGTCCTCGAGATATCTCCGCCGGTTTTTGAATGAGATTTCGAAGCTCGCGCTAGAGGCCGATTTTCTCGCATATGCGCGACGTCCGGAATGAGATCATGTTGTTTTTGCGGCGTGAGCCGACATTTAATATGTTTAGCTTTTTGCGACGTTGCCAAGTCACCGCCGTGGCAGCGCGGGCACGTAGGCCGAGAGTCGCTCGCATCGCTCCTTTAAGCTCGTTTCGTTTCGTTCGTCGCCGCAGCATACGTTGTTGGGCATGACGCAAACCGCGGGATGCCGACAAAGCGCACGGGTAGAACCCGTAAATTTCCACAATTCGCGACGTGCGTGCAAACTGCGCGGATGCCGAATCCTCTGTCGTTTGAAATTTCCCGCTCCAGAATCCATGATCGGTTTTCGATCGTTTAAAATTTTTGGGAAAAATAAAAATAAAAATTTCATTTTCTAGATAATGTTACTCCATATTGGTAAACCTTCGGATGACGCACCTGTTCGAAATCGAAAAATCGACAACGTGCATTTGATCCGTTTTGACCTCCTGAAAACGAATATCATCAAAATTTGGCGCTCGGCCGTATCTTGGCTGCTGTTTCGAAAAAACAGCCCAAAAACGCGTTTTTTTTTTAGTTTTTTGCATATATCATAAAAAGTATGAACCTTGCAAAAAAATGTTTCAAACAAAAAATGTAGAGCATGAAATTCTGTACAAAAAAGGTTTAATACATTTGTATCCTAATCGCAACAGGAAGCCCGGAAAATAGTAATAAAAGTGAATAATTATTCGTCTGGGTGTCTTATGTTTGTATTAAAGCGGGGGTCTTTTACACTAACCTAACCTCCAACCACAGAGGTATGACTGATAATTAAACCTATGTGCTATCTGAATGGTTGGAGGTTAGTTTTAATCGATTAGGAAATTATTTCTACCTAGTACCAGGTAGAAACTAATCATGTCAATGTTCATCCCTCATTTACGGGCTTGCTGTTGCAATAACGAACAAAATGTATACAACCTTTTTTATCGGCAATTTTATGCTCTACAACTTTTGTTGGAAATATTTTTTGGTCCGATGTGTATTTTTCGACATAAATGCAAAAAACTAAAAAAAAAACACGCTTTTTTGATATTTTTTCAAGATAGCGGCTGTAATACACCCGACCGCTAATTTTTATTGCTATATTCGTTATCAGGAGGCCAAAATACATCGAAAACATGTGGCCGATTTTTTATGGGCGTAATGCCTATAATTTATGTGGCGTAAATTGTTTCGCTAAATAGTTACGGATAATCATATAGAAAAAGAGGGTAGACCTCGAAAAATCAAAGAATTTGATATCGTATGTGACGCTTATGCACAAATTGAGCATTGTCGAAAAAGAATTTTGTAATGACGGTGCGCATTTGTTATCCATTTGACGACATTAGAAGATGTGCTTAATTTTTATCTAAACTAACGTATAAAGGATCGGATTATGTTTTTTCCTACCTTTCACATGATTCTTCGTTAACTATATTCAGTGAAACGAGTTAGACGCGAAAAACAGCAAAAATCTGCATTTTCCCACTTATTCGGAAGTCCACAAGAGAAATATTCCTCGTAGGACAATATAAATTGTAGGGCTTCAAATCATTAAAATTAGCCTTCATTCGTTGGAATAATTCTGTGGAACATTTAAAAAAAAAATTTAAATGGCGAGCCAATTTTCAAGAAAAAAAATCACATTTTTTTAACTAAATCTGCTGACTTTAAGGAATTTTGAGGAGTAAATGCTCATTACAAAGCAGCTTTAAGCCCTACAATTCATATTAGTAACATTCGGACATTAAACTGCTGATTTTTATGGTTTTTCGGGTTTAATTCAATTCGCTAAACAGTTGACGATATGTCAACAATATATCACAAAAGAAACAAAGATATATCACATAAGAAAAGAAGTAGATCTTAAAAAGACGAAGAATTCAGCACCGATAAGTTTCGATAACAATGGAGCCCATTGAGACTCTTTAAAATCAGAGAATTGTCGAAAAACGGATTTTAGAATGCTGTTGTGCGTTTATCACGACATTAGGAAAGTTTAGTTTTGTTTTCCAAATAAACATAAGTAAAAAATGTGTCAGAAATAAATGATGCAAATCATTTTTTTGTACGAGACAGTTCTTCTGCTACTTCAACATTGGTTCTATAGATGCTTTTTATTCTTTTTATTATTTCCTTAAATTAGTATATATCTTTGAAATTTAAATTATGTTCATTTTAGTAACAGATTAGAAAAATGTATATAATATATATACTGCAAAGAATCAATAGCAAATTTTGTTTAAAACGTAAATAAAATACGGAATATTAATTTAAATTAACACGTTTATTAAAAGAATATCTAAATAATTACATATCCCAATTTTAATTTACTGAAGTACATAATTTTAGATAAAAATGTTTCCAATAAACCTTTGGTTCAATGTGAACTTTAAAATCCTCCAAACTTCTTTGACCTTGAGTAATATACATGAATACAGGGGTCTAAAATATATTTTAGATGCTGCGATCTGTCCACGTGGTATTTTTTTGATAAAAAATGTCGACTGTATTGAAGGACCAACAATGAAAAATTTTCCGAATAAAACAATTGAAACTTGAGTTACGAAACCGTGCAAAATACTCCAGGTGTTTTAAGAAATTGAAAGGAACCTTCATGTGTCCTTGCTGACAATACTTAAGGTCAAACCACTACCAAAATGTTATTTATTTGCACATAGTTTTGAGTAACAAAAGCGTTATAATCAAATTTTAAATGTATTTGTTGTTTACAATATATAAAAATGACTGTGTTCTATACTCGATTTGAAGGTTAGTTCTAAGTATATATTGTAACATGATCATTGTGCAGTATGCTATTTTTGTCTATACAGTCAACTTTTGTTCAATGACAACAATGAATATTTTTCTTAACTCCGTGCGCAAAATTCGATTTTCCAACAATTGTACAAATATACAAACACCACCATTTGGCATTTTCACTCGTGTCTGGCCTGCTCCTTCCGTTTGGAAAACGTAATAAATAACCTTTTGTCAATGGTGCACGAGCTGGACAGTATACCTGAGCATTTTCGCACCTTAGGTATAAAGATCGGTAAGATAAGAACAAAGAACTCATCTGCCGTGTTAATGACATTCTTATGACCTGTCACTACAATTTCGTACCCCCATTATCTTTTCCACACGAACCATTTAAAAAGTCTATCGATTACAAGGTGACAAGTAAAAGATAAGTCCGATTATCCGTTTATAAGGATATTTGACTTTTTGAGCCGGATAAACACTTTTAAGAAATTACGTAAGAGCCTTTATTATTACGGTAAACATTCTATTTGAAATAAAGTTTAATGTTATGCAATATTTCTTTCATACTTCTTACAATTATCTAAATTATTTTCGAGCTTTTTATGAATAATAATTAGTTACAATATAGTTTTTATATATTTTTAAACAAATAAAAATGAACCGTTTTTTACGGTTTTTAAATTATTTTTTATGTTCAGAAATTTGGTGTGCGCGCAGTGGCTCGAACCAGGGACCTTCCGAGTCCCGGTGAAATGCTCTTTTGTTATATGTGTGCTGATATGAAAAACATATTTTCGTTGCGATGTTTCCAACTTAACAAAAATACACTTTTCCCGATAATTAAATAAAATCTTCAATTTATATTTTTCTTTTGACGAAGAATTTTAATTTTCTTATCACTATAATTTGATTATAGTTTGATTCAAATTTAAAATATTGGTGTAGAATAATTATATTGAATTGTAACAATATGTGCAATGAATTAATCGAGTTTTGTCCTGGAAAACAACTCATTTACAAATGTCCGTGGCGAAACTCATTCTTAACTTCGTCCTTTGTGGATTATAATAAATGGTTTATTGTTCAGTAATGAGAAATGCTCAGTCTTACCCCGAGGGATAGAAACCCTAGGGAAACTAAAGGAATCGACAATAAAGGGTTAACGACACGACCAACGTACGCTGATGCTTTTGTTCCTTGACGGACATTGATGGTCCGTTCACGTAAATTTTAAAAATCTGATGAAACCGAAAAATAATTACAATTGCTTCCATTTTATACTGTAAATCCACCCTACATGTCATTTTTTACTGTCAATATATGATACAAATCCAAAAGTTTGGAGTTTCTTATGGAAAATTTTATTTTTTGTTTTATTGTAGGATTGATCAAAAACTAATTTTTCGCATTTGAGAACACTTTTCGTTGGAATAAAATTATATCATGCTGCTGTCCACAAAGGAATTCCAACTGTTGTTTGCATTTATGACCTCGAAGTCACTGACTGATATATTTTAAACCTCAAAATTTGAAATATAAAATTACCACAATTCAGAAGATTTCTCTTTACATTTCTTGGATTCAGAATTTCACACTAAGAAGTGACTGTGAAAACCACTGCAATAAGAGTAGATTTTGCAACATTCGACTCTGAAAAGAGATTTTGTTTAAAAACGACTCTTTTAAAAAGAGTTTACTCTTGCAGTAAGGTAATTATGGAACGCAAGTGATTTAGCTGCCGCTAGGAGCGCTACCGACTCTGGCTGTTCTATATTGCTCTCGTTACGGAAACGTATTTCTATTTTGTATATTAGCCATTAATAAAAAAACGTTTCGACACTGTACATGTTACTACATCTGATAGATATGTATGTGGTACTAATATATTGTATATCTCACATTTATTTTGCACTTTTTTTAATGGAATATGAAATTTATATTTATATAATATTACCAATTCGAATAATTTTTGTGACATGAAGAAACACAGAGAAAATATAAAGCAAATGATTTTAAATTGTTTTTCTTTGATTTTTAAATTGTCATATTTTTTAACACACTTCTAAATAAATTTTATTAAATATATAAAGTTTAAAATATAGAGTTTCGTTTTTTTACATTAATATTGTTACAAAATTTACCCAAATTAAATTAGTTCATTGGAACGTTTACAAGTTGACCCCATCTGAGTTTTTAAAGATGCGAATGAATAGAGTTATAGGTCGTTAATATTTGACTAATGCGAATTAGTTTTGAAATTACCCACTGACAAAAATGTTCAATACTGAATGACATTTTCTGCATCAATTGATGAGTATTCGAGTAGAAAATGACATAGTACACGTATTTAAATTTTAGTTTTGACCAGCTTAATCAAGAGCTCTGACTTTTTTATTTTAATTTTTATTGGTATCATTTTTTAAACATTGTAATATATATATATATATATATATATATATTAATTTGATAGTCGTAAAAGGATTCAATAGTAACCTTGAGAATTATTCTTCAAAAAAAATACTATACAACTTTGAATGTGCAGAATCTGGAAACATGAAGTCATCTACAATTTAATTAAATTATTACTGTTCTTTTCTTTTGTAATGCCTATTGTAAAATAAGTGTGGTCCTTTTCCAAACAATACTTTTTCTAAATAATAATATTTAAAGAATATTCATTACGTACATCATACAATAGAGAAATTTTGATAATTCCATTTTTTACAATCCCAAAAGATGTTCTGAAAAAAATGTCACAATAATCATTTTGTATTTACTGTAAATTGTGAGAAGAATTTTATTAAAAAAAAATTCTGAAATTAATATAAAAGAAAACCGACAAAATTTTGTTTTTATACATTTTTTTTGAAATTATCTTCAAAAAGGAATAAAAAGCGTGTTTTTCGAAATTTTGGTTAAGATAGCGACATCATTATACATAGAATAAAATGTTACAATCTTAGTCTTAATTTACAAAACTACCAAAACTGTGGTTTCATTTAGGTTAGTTTTTAAAATATTATTGTTACTCGAACAAGAAGAATTTTCGTTTTTATGCAGAAATAATAAAAATTAATTGAAAATAAAATAAAAAATGTTTTTTTATTTTTTCTAACAAAATTAAAATTTTTAAAGTAACTGTTTATTTTTTTTCGTATGTAAAAATTAGCATTAATTAAAATTCTTGTTAAAAATGACAATAAAAATGCAATTATTTTACGTTATTTTGTATTTTTTACACAAGAACACGTATTTTTGCAATTTACTCATTTTTTCTATTACACTTAGTTTCCAAAAGAACAAGAAAATTAAAAAACTTATATTTTTTGTAAAACATCATTACACATTTAATTTCAAAGAAGTAAAAATCAAAAGGTTAAACCCAGAGTAAATTTTCGAACTAATGTCGTCAATTTTCTATCTACACGAGATAATTTGGAGTTCATAAAGAGTAAATAATCTGCTTATAATTATTTATATTATATTAAATATTTAATAAGTAATAAGGTGAAAGTAAAAGCTTCGTACTGTTTTATGTTCATTTTTAACCAAAAAACATTAATTATTTAAACATATAAAAATATAGGTCTTAATATAAATTTCTATTCTACCTGAAAAAAAGTTTTTGCAATAACTCCTGAAACCTTATAAGTAATTGTTCTTAAAAATATTAAATTATTCAGTTTTATGAATTTTAATTATTTCAATGAAATACTTAGTACAACGAAATTTATTTTTACCGCCGTTAAGAATTTTACTAAAAAATAATTAAAAGTACTAATTACCATATTCATATATTTAATTTGTTTATTTTTATTCAACTTAAGAATCCCCCGTTTTCTAATTGCTATCTTTAGTCTATGTTCTTTTCACAAATTTTGAGCAGATATTGCAACTCATGTAGTGCAACTGATTAATGCAGAGTATACATACACGGAAAAAGAGAGTAAAATTGATCGAATCTCGTTATAAGCAAAATTTATTAAAGTTCCCAATAAATAAACAGTACTTTAAATATTAAATAATATCCTTCGAAAAACGAATTTAGATATTGCGAAATTTCATTGAAGAAAACATTTATCCTAGTCGTTATTAACCACAAAAATGATAAAATTTATACAAATTGGTAAGTTTTATTCCATAATTTGAGCTCATTCTTTTCTTAACTAAAATATGCAATAATTTTGAAGTAAAAAATTTGAAAACAGTCAAATTTACCAAGAATTTTGGTGCATTAATGTTGCAATCTTTGTCCAAAATTACTGTCTCACTTTGATAACAGAACAAAGTTGTCGTTGTAAAAAGTCTCTATGAAGTGAAACAAAAAATGATAAAAATTATCGGTTTGAAACAAACGAGTGGATTTATGGTTTACATTAAGCTTATTTATCTTTCAGGTTGTGAGAACATAAACTATTTGAGAAAATGGAAACCAAATTAACACTGAAATGTCTGACGTGACCGTCTCCAATGTTTTGTATTAGCGTGAACTGTAAGTATGTTCCATTAAGAACAGTTCAGCCGCGAAAAGGAACCAAGAGTCACGAACCAAGCCTAAAATGAAAATTCTTTTCTTGAGCGACACTGGTTTACTCCGATTTTAGTTGGATGCTTTGTAAACATATCAACACTAAGTTAAAGTAAAGAATGCATATGTAGATTAAGTTTATAATCAAATAGCAGATGAAAAATTGACTTGGAAATTTAGTATGTGAGATGGTAACTTAGACATTAATGTAAAATTTCAAAAATATGGAAATTTCTACCAGAACTTATAACAGATTTTCCCATTATGAAATTGTTTAAATTACGCCTTCGTACAATAATATTTTCTCCAAAATTTTTTATTCAGAATCATTGTTGTCTGCTATCGAAAAAGATTTTATTTTAATTTTGGTTTGCATCTGAATAAACCTGTACAGTCACTCTACGAATTATTTTTATCGATTCAAATGTTATAAAAAATTCATTTTTAAACATATTTCCGGACACGAGTCTGGTATATTCCGATTTCAGCTGGAAGGCGATACAGGAACTTTTTATATTATTACGTTTTTCTAGGTAAAGAAGATAAGTTTGATGCGTAATTATACGTGCATTGTGTTTCATGATAAAAATATAACTTTTTTACCCCGAGTGCGATAAGGATCCTAACATGTGATTCTGATTTTATGCTTTTTCCCGAGTATTATTATGTATTTTGTAATTTTTTAAAACATAAATATTATTTTGGTTTATTTTACATTCATTTTTTAAAATATCTCCTAATAAGATGTTTTAAATTACGTACAAATGATTTCCAAATGATTTCCAAATTTAAATAAGGTTTTAAACATTACTTAATTCAAATGTCTACATTTTACATCTATAATATAAGAGTTACATAAACTTTGATTTTCTGATTAGTCGAATTTCATTTATAAATTAGTCGCTTTTTAATATTTTCTAGTTAAAAAAATAACAAATTAGCACTAACCCACTTTTTGTTTTTGATAAAGAGTTTTTAGCTGATTTAGATTTACAGAGTATCAAAAATATTAAATAGTAAAAAAAATCATTTTCTTAACTCAATTAAATATTTTATCCATTACACAAATATTTTCCTCCTCTGTGCTAAAAAAAGTTGTAAATTCAAACAACATAATACTAAAAAGAAATGTGGTTAATCAATAAGTAATTATTTTTACGAATAAATAATGAAATCTACTAATTTATTACCATTAAAATAAATAAAATATCCATTTTAGTAGTTTTTAGCTACTTCAGATTAGCTAAGTCAAAATTATTAAAATGAAAAAAAAATTCTTTAAACAGAAAAAAAACATTTTCTTAATTCAAATATATATTTCACTTGCGATTACTTAAATTAACCTTTACTGCAAACCATAATTTATTTAGCATTTGAAAAAGAACAAAAATGTCAAAGTAAATATTTATTTGATTTCAGAAAATATTTGGTTGTATTTATTAAAAGTTTGCTCCTTAAAATCATGAATTTCATAATATATTTCGTTAATTCAGTTATATATTTATTTTAACATTGAGACTTAGATATTCTTGGAAACAACGTAAATGTTATACGATTTTTATAATTTTTGTTTCGATTTAAACAAAAAAATGAGGACCGTAATTGCGAGATTTGATATGCCGAGACTTGAACCCGGGAGCCTTTCGGTTGCCGGTAGAATCCTCTATCAATTCATTTCATGTTCCAAAATTGTAGTAAAAGTTATTAAATGTAATTTATTTACAAATCTTTAATGGATCACGTGCAAGTATACATTTTTTTACAGCAGTTAGTTTACCTAAATTATGTACAAATTTTAATTAATATGGTTTAATACATGAATAAGTAGACTTTCTCTTTAGTGTGCTGTATGGATGATGTGGTAAGATAATAATGGGATAAATCATATCATGACAGAGTGAAAAGTCTGCGAGTGACTGAATTAGTGACGATACAAATAAATTGCAAAAACTACTAATTCATTAGTTAAATTATACTAATCTCACATTATAAATTGCATTTTTCAATATTTTACATTACGGAGAACCCACGATAGCGTTCTTTTGCAGCAGAGAAGAATCCATCCCCACTATATATTTTTTACATCACAATTTGGTGGTGTGTGAGTTCTCCAGGGAAAAGTGGGGGAAGCTTCCCCTCTGCAAAAGAACGCTAGCAAAGGCAGAATGGAAACGCTATAGGTTCTCCTGTATTTAAAAGAATCAGTTAAATTTTACTAATAGGTAGTTTGTACTCTACAAAATTACTATTGATTGTATTAATAGTCGACTTTATTACATACACAAATTTTAATACACTCCTATATTAGTAATTTTTTATTATTTCAATATTGGAGAGTAATCAGACAAAATTGAAAAAAGTTTTGTCTATAATAAAGACGTTACTCGGAATAATTTTATGATATTCTTTGCAAGAACTTTCAGTACAATTTTTATCTTAGAGAATATCTGTTGCACTTTCTTCACACGGACACATTTTTGGAAAGACTAGCCACCAAAACATGTGATAAACATATGTATTTAGCACACCTGCCTCAAGATTTTCTCAGGCGTTCCTCAGGGCGTCCAAATATCCGCTTTCAACATCCTATGAATATCCTCACGACATCCTCGGGGTATAGAACGTCAGGTAGTTAACAGGATGACAATATGTGGATATTCACACATCCTCTGAAAGTCTTCCATATGGATGTGCGAATGAGAAACACATCCCGAAAAGAATTAGATCAAGAAAACACGATTAAAACCAGTCATACCATTATTTTTTAATAATTTAATTTCGGTTTTAGGGGTATTCTTAGGATATTTTTAGCCTAACTCTTTAAATAAGATATATAAATATAATCCTTAATAGAATTTATTTAATTAATATCAAATAATTATATATCTGAACAGTTAATCTAATTTAATGCTTTTTTGACACAAATATTTCGAAGACACGAAAAGAGTTTTAACAGAGAGTTTAAATAGTCTTAAAAAATAATCTTGAGTTATCTAATATTAAAATAAAATAGTTAAAATTCATACTAAAACACCTTAAAAAGACCTTGAATAGTGTTCTTTTGAACAAGATTTTTTAAAACAATTTTCCTAAGCCTAAAATTTTCCTGGGCCTTAAAATGGTTAATTTCAAGAACTATGTCGTAAGCTTTGAAGTAAATTTGGATAAAAAAACTGAAATCTTTGATATAAGAAAGTATAGCAATTTGCATGAAATATTACATTGTGCAACTAGGGAGCAAAATAGGTCGGAAATTCGCATGAGCTGCAAACCTATTCTTCTTTGTTGCACATACTACTGTCTCATAGGAGAGCTTGCTATTTTGCTACCGGCTAGATTTATTTTGCTCCCGAAATGATTTATTTTGTTGGGAGAGAAAGTATTATTTTGCTCCCGCGATATAGGGAGAAAAATAGCATTTTTCGTTCCGAGTGAGAGAAAATATTTTTTGCAGCGCCATGCGTGAAATCCATTTTTGCACCCTGCTGTTCTTGCGCAGAGAATTATTTTAGATACGTAGATGACATTCATTTCAAATTTTCCTATCCACTTATATTACGGTCTGACTGGTCTCCATCGACTAATTAAATAAAAATTATTAAAAACTTATAACAAAATATAAATTTTTGAATTGCAAAAATGTTGTATAATACTAAATATCAGTGTGATTAATCGTTATAAAAACTATAAAACGACCTAAAAGCAAACTCACAACTTTCTAGATCGTTTTGATTATTTTTTGCCGCATATCCTCTAACATTCTGCTGCGATTTTTTGCAGTTCTCTGCACCTTTCCTGCACGTTCACACCTTTCTACTTTTTTGCATAAACAATTAGAGTTAGGGATCAAACGTCAAAAAGGGACGATGATGAAGTAAGGGTGGAATCCTGCGGATGCGGAGGTGCCGAATGCCTCGTAACCTTATACCTGGATCAGTTGTTGAGCAGCTCGATTCTTACGCCACATGCAATTATGCCGTCGACCACAATGCCTGCATCCATGCTTGAAAATATACTGGGTGACTAGGTTCATTTTTTTCCGCGTATATCTGTCATCTACGTATTCATTTCATTTCAACCCGGAACAAAGTGAATGAGATATTTAGTAATTAGCATTTAAATTTGTATTTGAAATAAGAGAAGATACTTTCTGAACAAAAAAAAGATATCTTAAAGAATTTCCTCTAGAGCTCTTTATATGTTTACACTTATACGAGCAAAATATTGTTTCTTCCGCATTTAGAACCCCCATTTTGATTTTTTCGTTATCGTATTCAGAGCGTGTATCATATTATACATCCGCCATATTGATTCACCTCTTTTCATTCTTAAAATCTTTAACTATAATAGTTATATGTTAGCTTTCGACACTTATCTTTAGATTAACCAATTTTCGTTATCTGACATGATAAGATTTCAAAAAGCAAGACCGCAATATCGAAATTTTAAATGCTCTATTCCGATTCTTCTCCCACAACTCCAAAACACTCTAAATGAACATACGCATAAAAATAAACGATAATACCCAAACAACACAAGCCCGTCTCAGGATGTCCTCAGGAACTCTTCGGGACATCCCGGGACGGATTGTGTTGTTTGGATACTGGAAATGTTAAAATAAAATACGCAGATAAAAACAAATGTATGGCACCATTTGTCGTTGTCATATTTAGAAAATAGAAAGTGATATCAAAAAACTGAATATTGTAAAGAACATGACCAAAAATGATAAAGTACCCATATTTCATTAAAAAGTTATGTATAAAATAAAGGAGAGTGAATTGCGGTCAAAAATGTTGTCTTTTTGAGAGGAAGCGGGTTATTCAGTAAATAAGTAACTAGAGACAAAGAGATATCCAGAAAGGAGTAAATCGAGATTAAAATATCAGGATATGTGACATATTATTCACTACTTATATACGCACTGGAAAACATTCGTATGTATCAAATGGAGTTCCATTTCTATAACGAGAGCGGAAAGCACCGACGGTGGCGCTGCGATAGTCACGACTAAGACTATCGACGGCAGAAAGAAGCACGTTACTCGCATGCTTCGTTAACTTTATTTTCCACATTTACTATTTTGCAATTATGTATTTCATAAAGTCTTTATGAATGATAAGATTTAGTGTAATACAAATGAGCATTTAGCTTTTTTAACCATCCAAAATAGTTTAATTTCCTTTTACAAATTTTCTACCTAATATTTCTATCTGGTTCATTAAAAAATACATATTTATCATGTTTAAAGGCTTGAACGTAATGTGAAAGCATTAAACGAAGAATTGACTAAAGTAATACACAATACCAATTACCAACTTATTTGTTTTTCAACAATAACAAAATTGCTCCCTAACGTAATTTCTAATACTTTAATTTTATGAATTAAATTATATACCTATTTAAAATATACGGAATTTGATGTTTTCGTTTAAAAAGAAGATATTTTTATAGCGAATTACCGCATTTGTTCATAATTTGTAATCCATTAATTAATTTAAAGGCTTAAAAACACTCTAAGATCGCATTTCGGATATCTTAAAAAAACTTAAATCTTCAGTAAATATCTCTTTGAAAACACTTTTTTAAAAAATATTGAAAAATATCATTCAAACTTAGCGTACTTTTCATTGTATTTGAAACATGGTTATTTTTAGTTCATATTTACGCCGCAAGATGTCTCCGCGCTATAGAAGGTGGAAGTCTGCGCTCAGACGTCTCAGCGCTTACTTTCATTTTAGTTATTTAAAAAAAATATATTAGTGTGTGTTAACCCTTTGCGGCCCATTTGGGACCACCTTTTTTCAAACAATTTTTGATGAATTTGAAGTAGTATTCATCCACACTTTTTTGTTATTACATGTTCATGGGATGTTAAAATATCCAAATTTATACGTATAGTCTGTAAAATTGTTGTCATTTTTTAAATAATTAACAAACAAAATCTAAAAATGGTCACTTTTAGATGAAAAATGCATTATTGACGAACGTTTTAGAGATAATATTACAAAACTGGGTACTAGGGGGTTTTCGGAGTCGCTAATTATGAATCTGATCACGGATTTTGAAAATTCAAAATAGCGAATCGAAGATGTCCGACCAAACAGTGAAAAATTACCCGATCTTATTGAAACTGGGTACTCGGGGGTTTTCGGGGTCGCTGATCACCAATCTGATCTTATACTTATGTATTTAAAATTCAGACTATATAAAGTACCCAGTTTTACATCGAGCAATTAAGTTTTAACATTTTCGTCGGGCATAATGGATCCGCATTTTCAAATTTTCAAAATCTGATTTGACATTCATAATCGGCGATCCCGAAAAACCCCCGAGAACCCAGTTTAAACAAGTTTGGATGATTTTTCCCATTTTGGTCAGCAATCTTGGATCGACCATTTTGAATTTTCAAAATCTAACTTCATATTCGTAATTATTGACCCCAAAAAATCCCGAGTAACAATTTTTAGCTGTTTACTGTATAATGAAAAATGTATGCCGAATTGACGTTTTTTATTGCCCAAACCCTGCTCTTTCGAATGATTTATCGAAAAATACCGCAAATTAAAAAGTAAAAGAATTACGAGCATTTCTTTTTAAAAAATCGGGAATTTTTTAGGTTTTGTTTCACTTATTATTTTTGTATCATTTCCCGCATTAGAATACTTCAAATATTTATAAATATCGGGTCCCTAAAGGATTAAATAAAAAATGTTTGTTTTGCTTTATAATATGTAACATCTGCATGTTAAGTGCGTACATTTTGTTGAATGCAAAGAGTTTTCGAAGATTTACATTTGTTAGTTAACGATTTGTTTTAAATTGGAGTACTTAACCTAAGAAACACAAAAGTATGGTCGGTACATGAATCATGAACAGATATGCTCTTACAGTTTCGATAATAACAGGCTGACATGTGATTATACACATTTATGCATGTGTATGTTACGCTGAGAGCGAATGTCGGCAGATGACGTACAGCAGACTCTTGTTTAAGGCAAACTCTCAAATTACAAATCTCTTTCATAACTCTGAAAACGGAGTTTGTTAAACTCTTTTTCCGCACGTGTAATTCTTTCGCCCAAGATATAGATCGATACCTAGGCAATACCTCTGACAGTTGGTAACATGAAGACTGTAAATAATATTTAAAAAGGGTACTTTAACATTTATTTACGTTATTTGTTTGATTAAGTGTATCTTGACAATTCGTTACAACAACAGGTGTAACATGTGTAATTATTTTATGTTCATGCTTAAAGTACGTAATAATATAGATTTTTTAGTGAATCAAACCGACTTTGCGCCGATATAATATTAATAATAATAAATATGCACAAATAGTATTATTAAACTAGACATTAATATATTTTACTAAACATATGATACAAATTTGGACGATAATTGTTATGAATACATCACATAATAATAATAATAAAATTATGTGACATAACTTTCTCTCCTAAATACTGAAAAATCTATTTTTTTAACATGCCGAGTAAGAAATAGGATGCATCAGTCTGCATTGATGGGCATATCGCTTATGGATTCGGACGCCACCTAGTATCTTTAGGAGAAAACAATGTCTCAAAACTATGGACTCATTTATAGAAAATAAGATGATCTGAAATACCATCAGTTAATAAATAAAATAAAGTTAAGATTACTGAAATATTTGGTCAAGATTAATCTATAAGAAGTCATAAATAAAGATGTCTTTAAGAGCTTCTTATTCAGACCTCGTCTAGAGTTTTTTTTATATAATCGGGATGGGCTTAGAATTGACACCTCTTTAAGAACTCTGTAAGTTATCAGAATTCAGATGTCTGCACAGAAAGAACACTTATTTAAGTGCTTTTCATCTCAATAAATAATATAATTATGAATTAAATTCTGAGAACTATAGTTTCTGTTCTTTCGCTTAATTATTACAATAGTATACTATATAAATTACATTTTTTAAGAAGTCTGAAGTAGACTTCATTAAGAGCTCCTTATTCAGGTTATCGTAACTAAGACTTGTTTTAAAGCTCTTTAAGATATCAAAATGATAGGATATGTTAAATACTGTTCATAAACAGCGCTCGAAGTGATCATTAATAACACGTATTAAAAGAGCTGTTCAAAGCCTCGCAAATTTGATGTGTCATAAAAGAACTCTTATTTATGTGCTTTTACACTCATTATAAAATAAATAATATAATTATAAATTAAGTTTGTTTGAATTATAGAATATTTTTTCCGCTTGATTACTACATTAATATAAAATATAAACGATGTCTTTTCAGAAGTCATAAGTAAGACTTCTTTAAGAACTCCTTATTTTGGTTATCTCAACTGGTACATCATTTTATGGTTTGAGAGGGCTTATAAAGATCACTTTAAGACCTCAAACAGAAATAGGACCACTGTAAGAACTCTTTAAGATAACATAATGTTCAGATGTCATAAATACTGCTCAGAAAGCGAATTCAAAATCAGCTTTAAGGAGATTTAGGAATCGACTTAAAACCTTTGAAGCACGCATTTTTCTTTACGCGGAAAACATCTGAAACTGGATACTCGGTGGTTTTCGGAATCGTTGATCACGATTTAGGTCACAGGTTTTCAAAAATCGGGATGGCGGATCCAATATGGCGGACAAAATGTGAAAAAATTACTTTCATCAAGCTGAAACTGAGTACTCGAGGTGTTTCGGGGTAGCCGATCACGATTCAAGTCTCAGGTTTTCAAAATTCAAAATGGCGGATCCAATATGGCGGATAAAATATGACGGACAACCGATTTTCAATATTCAAGATTAATTCTATGAAAAAGCGATTCTGTAAATACATATTATTCTAATAAGTGAAAGTGTTACTCGCAAATATCAATAGCAGAATAAAAAATGTACAAAATTTTATTTATTTATATCACAAAAAATTTGTGGACTGAACATTTTACAATTCGGTCCTTGCAATCAGCATTTTGAATTTTTAAAATGTAAAGTTAGGTTCGTGTTAATTTTAACTCTCATATTATTATATCCACTATCTTGAATGTTGCAAATCTGACTTACAGTTCTTCCGATCGCCTCATTCAATCCGCGATTTTGAATTTAAAATTTTGAAAAGCCCTGAAAACCCCCGAATACCGAATTTCAGATTAAGCTCTTTAAGAGTTGCAGTTTCTGCAGTTTGAGATTACCCATATTGAAAGTGGTAAAATTGAATTTACTTTTTAAAGTGCACATGTGTAGTAGATATAGAGTACAAATAGTATTCAGAATAAATCAAATACTTCTTGTAAAATTCGAGTTTTCGGTTCTATGAAATCAGAGTTCAATTATTGGATCTATTGTTATTAGCATAGCTTAACCCTTTTCATGCCTAACGGCCATAATTTTTTCATTTTCTTGAACTGAATATTTATCCGTGTAATGATAAGCAAAAAATGTTCAAAACCATATTTTCTGACATATTTTCGTCCGTACTTTTCAAATCTGCTATTAGTTTTGTTCTATGACGTTTAATTTTATCAAAATGGCGGTTAATTTGCAAAATACGTGATTTTTAAAATTTTTTTATTTGTTTAACGTACTAGCTAATAATGTTCCCGTTGTCGGATCGGCTCAAATGTCTCGATCCTGTGGAATAATCACCATAAATAAAATTTAAGCAACGCAGAATGTCAAAATTAAAAATGGCCGATCCAATATGGCGGCTTTTACACGCTCTTTTAATAGTTTTTTTTACATTTTTTGTATGTTTTTAGTCTCTGAATTCAAAATGGCTGAAAATATTCTAATTTCTTTCATAATCGATATCAAACTGAGATAAATATGTTAAATCTCTTGAAAAAGTAAATGTCATGGAATAAAAACATAAAATAAATTGAAAAAAAAAACGTAAAAAATGCATGTAAAAGCCGCCATGTTGGATCGGCCATTTTGAATTTTGACATCCAGCGTTGCTTAGACAAATAAAAAAAATCACGTTTTAACTACAGCAACTAATAGCAGATTTGTAAAGTACGGACAAAAAAGTACGTCAGAAAATATGGATTTGAAATTTGTTTGCTTATCATTACACAGATAAATATTCACTTGAAAATCACAAAATAATTGTGGTCTTTTGGCATGAAAAGGTTTAAGACGATCTTGAGGATTTTCAGAGGGTACTCGATTGTGACCTGGCATAATGACGTCTTCGGGTCATTAGCGACGCGTTACCTTCTTTAACCATCTCAAAAATCTCGGGTGGACCTTTGAAGCGGCTAAATTTCGAACTTAACCTAGAAGGTGGCTCTTTAGCGGAGCGTCCACGATCGGCGATATCGATTACAAGGTTAGGATCGGGTATACTTCGCCGTGCGGGGAATTTCGCAAGCCTCGGCCGGTCCCTCGACCAAAATCTCCGCGAGAAGAACGAGTTGGCTCTCTGTCAGCAGCCACGAGAGGCACCTGTTCCTCTTTCAGCTCTCTCGAGCACAGCCTCGAAGCTTGAGTCAGCGCTTAGGAATTCCGCCGTTATCGAACTCGAGATCTCATGCAGGAGAGTGCGGCGGCGGCGGCGGCTCTTTCGATTCGATCACGCCACCAAAGTAATCCTATTGCTTTTTTGCGGTCATCGATGCGTAAAATATTCCTGCTGTTCCTAGAGAAAAGGGAAGCAAGCGCATCGTTGGCGAGAGTACATACCCGCAGATCGTAGGGTGTATATATCGCAGGGGAATAGTGCACATGTGTATCATGCGTGTCGTTATTTTCCGGAGATCGAACGCCGCTTGACGCGTCGTGTACGCATCAGGGGAGACCGAGGGAGAGAAAGATAGACGCCGAGAGAGAACGAAAGCGGCAACAAGCCGACGACGTCGACGCCACGATGGCTGGCACCGTCGGATTTGTCCTTGGGCCGAAGGTAGGCGCAGCGCCGAGGACGTGGCAACGCCGCTGCCGCGCTCCCCTCCTTTGTCCGACGGCCGGTCTTGCCAGACAGGGTGTCGCCAGTTCGGTCGGCTTCGTTGTCCGGATCTCGGGCCGCGCGCGTGCGGGGGGGACGAGGTCTCTCGCTCGGTGCGCCCAAGAGCAGGACGCAGCGATCGGACCCCCGTCGCGAGCGAGTGAGATCGTGTATAGGTTAGGTTCGTTCAACGGGCATCGTGGAACGCCGCGGGGGGAGAAGGGAAGGCTCGCCCGTGTATTATACGCGCGCAGGGAACGGTCGAGGACCTACATTCGCGCGGGTAGCCACGTTTGAAAACTCGCGTCCCGCTGGAATGCGGCCTGCGGGGGCCCCTCGGATGTGTCTCCCCCTAACCCCGCACCACCGCGCCATACAGGGACGCCAACCTACGCTTCCCTACTCCCCGCCGACCCTCGTACGTTTCCCCTCGTCCCGCCACTACCCGCGCCTCGGCGCCCCAAATGGTCTCGTAACGTCGTAACCGGAGACGCGCCTATGGTTCGAACGCGCCAGACTTCTCGGCGCCCAAATGATGTACGTCGGCCACGACCGTTTCTCTTTCTCGATCTCTCTTTCTCCCCCTCGTCTCTTTCTTTCGCTCTTTCCGCTTGGTACGATACGATTGCACAGCTTTATGCTTACTGCTCCTATTATTTTTTTTTCTTGTGCGGAATTACTTGGGCACGTTCATCGATATATATACGATGTACCCGATGTACTAACGCGGTGAGGCTGGGCCTGCGGTAGCTTCACCGCTTAGCTTTCGGCCTCGAAACGTTTTCGGTCCTGACTCGCACCTACTAAGACAACGAAATTTGGAAGAATAACAATTTTATAAATATTTCTACCCAACATCGGTAAGTAAAAGAATGGTTTGTACTTTCGAGAATTATACCAGCGACAAGTAAATACAAGATTTAACCTCGTCTACTTCAGTTTTGATAAAAAGAGTGAAACGTAAAAGTATTCAAGATTTTGTTTTTATATCTTTTTTTTATTGTGCAAATAATAAATAATAAAAGTTTAATATTTCATGTTATAGTGTGCGTAAAATTCTATTTTACCATTTTTTCACTTTTTTTGGGCGCATTTCACACACTCTTGCAACATAAAATATTGTTCGACGCATGGGTTAAAATGTTTTTTGTACCAATGTCAATTTTTTGTACCCGTAACCCTCACATTCGTCACAAAACTTTTACGCTCCTTGTATCGAAAATTACTATTTATTAATCGAGAACTTTTTTGTTTTTGGAATATAAAACGAATAGAAAAATTATAAACACAAATACACCACATAAAAACTGGATAGAGATTTATTGAAATTGATTGAAAATTCCATTACCTAATGCCAATTCTTGATTTAGGTAATCTTATTTAATATATACAATAATATATAAATACATCTAAAATGATATATAATTGTATATCATCCATTATCTCATATTCCTCCGTATGAATTCCTCTGCATCTGTGTATTTCGACTGAAAAAATGGATTTGTTATAAGATTGTGTACTGTTATTATTTATTGTTATGTAAATGTATCCATTGACATTCTTGTTTCAGATAATCCAGTTAGCAACTATATTGGCCAACGTAAAACATTTGTAACAAAAGTATAGGGGAAGTGCGCCGGTTGTGGGCACCTCCTCGTAAATTGGGACAAGAAGCATACGGCACTGAACTGAGTATTGTAAAACTTGTATGTTGACATTACGCAGCTTTCGTGTTAATACCGTAAGAATATATATATATTTCCGTCGTAGCAGCGAGCATAATAAAATTGAGCTGATATAAATAAACAGAAAAATGATTGTATACTGTTTTCAAAGTGATATAAATCAGTGTGAATTGTTTCGAAGCGGTAAGTATTTAATTTTTTATGCAGTGTGATCATTATATTTTGTGATTTGATTTCGTTTTTAACAAAAATTTTTGGCTTACATAATTTATTGGCGTTTTAAATAATCACTGCCATTCCCGGTTATGGGCACCTTCATGTAAGGTTGTGGGTACCCTTGTTTTCTATCATTTAATGCGTGTTTGGTTCAGAAACATAACAATATCGTTGATTATAATGATCTAACGTTCTTATATTACTTTGATGAATTGTTAATGAATTAAATGCAATAAATGTAGTCGACCGGTGCATTTGAAGTGCGCAGAACATGCAAGAATTGTGATTATGATTTTGAAAATTAATGAATGACTAATGTGAATACGTGTTGTGTTCTTTTTGTCAGCAGAGGCTTTAAAGTAAATAAATTTTTATTTTCTTATTATTTGTGGTGGTTTTCCTTCATATTTTTCCATTTTTAACCGATTTTTCAAGGGTACAAATATTTTTTGTGTAAAAAATCGTCTGTTCACTAAATGTATGATAAAATTTTTCTTTTACAAGGAACCAATATAATTCTTTTAGAGGAGTTAGCTAAGGTATCTAGCTTTCCACTGATACACATATGTCTGCATAATATGAATATTGTCTAAAATTATTCGTTAAAAACAAAAGGATGCTCACAACCGGAGCTCTTCCTCTACTATATTTTTCGATACCAAAATTACTGTGAGGTGTTCAATGTATGTACTTTAAGATGGCATGTTCATCGTTTAAAAAAGTCTAGTAGTATTAGACAATGACCTATTTATTGCTACGCACGAAGCGATGACCCCTGAATACATTTCATTCTATTTATTAGGAAACCTCCATTTTGAAAATACACTTTTTTATGAGTTAACCTACAGTTAATAACGAGTCACATTTAATCTTTTCTTGCAATAAAGACAATCATGTTTGGGGTTATATACAGTGCACCTACTCTAATATTCCAAGACAAAATTAAAAAAGTATGACCACGAAAGTTTTTAATCTGTTTCAAAGCATTTTCGTGTAGTAAACTAAGAGAACAGAGGAAGGCTTTGCGAGTGGAATTCCACAATGACTCTGACCTTTCTCTTTGCGGTCAAGGACATTAATTTAAGTTTTTTACGTACATTTTCCCAAATTTGTCGAGGTAGACACGTTGTCGCCTCGTTCTAATACGAAGCCCCTCCCACCAAGCCGTCGTCGACTGTATCGGAGTCTGGTTCACCTGCTTCTGTTCCTAAAACTCTCGTTGAGGCACATAAAAGTTTCATTCCACGAAGTCATTGTCGGTATATTAATCTTTGGTTTCGCGACAAATTTCACCCTACATAGTACATATATATATATAGTTATTATAGTAATAAAAAAATACGAAATAGTTGGTTCAAATTTTAAAAAGATTGACCCCTTTCTTCCCTTTGAATAAAAAATAAAGAAAAAGTAATGCACTTGACGGGAGTGTCGAATATGTTGTTTTTAATATTTTTTTGTTAGTTTGCCACCCATTTTCTGCGAAGAGGGATTTTAGCCTGTTCGACTTCCACGTGCGGAAGAATTCTACGTATAAGGCACGAAACAAACGGTGCATAGAAAAAGAATTTTCTCGGGAAAGTCGACCGCTTTGTCATATAGTATTGGATGTCGTCTTCGAAAGATCGCGACTGTTTTCATCGGATGTTGTCTTAACCTCAATTTTTCACTTAACACATCAAAGTATTATGTACTCTGAAAATTTTTATGTTTTTTTGAGGTTAAGATAAAGAAACCTCTAGGTTCTAAGATCGGTTTCCCTTTATTTTCGGTTCAAATAAATTCATCAATGCCCATTTCTAAGTAATAATTTTCTTGCTTTGTACGGTTTTGTTGCAGACCTGGAGTTAATATTTCTGTCATAAAGAATGGCTGACGGTATCTTCAATATTTAATTACTTGTAGGTACTTTTAATAAATAAATTGTACTTTATTGTTTCATATCATGAATTAAGTTTACAATATAAATAATAATCGATTACTGTGAGTAAATATTTTCATACATTTTCAAATAAAACCTTTTGAACTCTTTTAGATCAAAACAATAAATAATGTAAAAAACCTATTGTCACAGAACATTGTAAGTATTATATAATTTAAATATTCTATTATACTATTTTTTTGTTATTTCGTATATGAAGACATTTGTACTTTCTTTAAATAACGAATTAGTTTTGCTTTTGTTTTAGGGAATGAGCACAAGGAAATCCACATGCACAATACACGACATGGATACAAAAAATAAATATTGTTATATAAATATGGGGCAAACAAATTTATATTCCGTTTTTAAAAAACTTATTCTTTTCAAAAATATCAATTTCCTTAAAATCCCATGTGTCTACTGGCATAATCAACCAGAGAATAATATTAAGTTATTCAATTGGAAAACAACAACAAACACAACAAGTCGGTTGTTGTAGGAAAAAACAACAATGAACCGGTATCGGCTGTTTTTTCGATTCCGATTTCAAGGTCGAATTTGAACTGAATATGCCGAACGTTTGCAAAAAGCAATATCGATTTATGTCGATAGTTTTTTTATTTTCAGAGTGGAAGGAAGGTGCAAAGATAAAACTTCTGATTTTTTTCTTTTTTGGGTTTAATATCTCTACCGAAATAGGTCTATACAGCTATTTTATTCGAATTTCGTCTATGATATGACAAGTTAAATACGTAACAATCATCTATAAATGTGAAGAACGAAACGGCGCATTGCTTTGTATCGGATGGCAACCATTTTGTTGCTCTTTGGATGCCGCACGTGTTCAACAAGAGAGACTCGTGCAAGAATGCCATACTAAAGTCCATACTTTTTTACCTCTTTAAACTTAAATTACGAACCTCGAGAATTCAAACTTATTTTCACGAACTGCGAAATGAACATAAAGCAAATAAAATAAATGACAGGAGTAATTTTGTGTCATAAGTAAAGCTTCGATTTTCGCATTAATCGCACATTTTTTAAGTTTATAATGTTTATATTTATGTTAAATTACAAAAACATATTTGTATGCAAAATATTTGTTCATAAAACGTTAAAGAACTGTTCAAAGCTGAATTTCCATAAACGTATTTAATTTTTTGAAGTTGCTAATAAAATCCGTAATTTACAAACAGCCACAGGGAAACAGTTTCAACAAAAAGATGAGTCTGCTACTTAATCGTACAAGACGGAGTTCCCGTTACGTTATCTGCGAACATGTAATCTGAGAAATGACGTAAAACAGACTACATTACGAGTTGGAATCATATTTTTAATATTTTGATGTTAAATTCAATTAGCCAATACTCAATATAAAAAGGATGTTATTGATTTTCAAATACACCTGGTTGAATTGAAAATGTACAAAGTGTTAAACGAAAATGGTCCACAGTTGTAATAAGACTTCTCCAGATGGTAAACAAAGGTTTCGAATCTCGTGTTTTGCTTCTGAATCGGGGTGATGACCAATATACCCAAATCACACCAAAAAGCCGCAAATTATTCGGGAGTTGAATTTCGCTCCGATGAAGATTTGCTGCAATCTTGGGAGGATGACTGCAGTACAAAATTGCAGTTATTCTAAACCGCACGAAACGAGATCGAGTGTGGTCTTCATTGTACTCAGGAACGCAGCACAGTGGTGCGTTTATATATAGATGTAATTTTGTACTCGGTATATTATCGTTTTGTTGTATTCTACTTTTTGCGCGTCGAAGCGATAGGTGGGGAAGTAGTTCCTGTAGTTCTCGGAAAGCACCTATACACATAAACATGTGTGCGCGCGCAAGCTATTTATGCTTTTTCTTGGTAAGAATACTCGTTTCGATCGTATATTGGTCACAAATTGGATTTATTATTTGCGATTATTTTTGGAAACGTCGCATGTGAATCCTGCGAATACCTGTTCTCAATATAATCCTGTCGCATTACCGAAATTTCAAAAAGACCTGTTTTATTTCATTTTTTTTCATGCACTGTTAAAAATGTTCAACATATTCTGACAGGATTCTACAAATTTAAAACGAAATAAAAATTGTCCCATCTAAAACTGATCCAAAAAAGGGTGAGTTTTAAATTCAATAACACCGCCGTAGAGAGGTTAGGATTCATGAGTCAAGTCTTATTTATGTATATTTTGGTTAGTTTTCTTAATTTATTATTGGAGACTTAGTCATTGCACATCCGAGAAGAAAAAAGATTTATAATTGTACACAAAATCATATTTTTGGTAATAGAATTCGCTGGGGAGGTATTTGAGAATATAGTACTAATAACACTAGTATGTTATTACTTGAAGACATAATGACGGATTCAATTATACGGATAACAAAATTGCAAACATTTGCGAATTTTTACAAAAATAACTCATGGGGTTTTTTTTGGAACACTCACACTCGTCATTATTATTATTTTTTTCAAGAAATACAAATTATCACGATTAATATCGTATAAAAGTATATTTAATTATATTAATCAACTTACTCAACTATTAAAAGAGTTCTTGCAATACGAAACCGTAAAAATGTAGGTTACCTGTTTCAGAGAATTCCTGAATAAACTTGAATGTCAGTCATTTTTATTACATTTTCGTTATTTCTTTTTTTCTAGAGAAAACATTTAAAATTGTGTTCTGTGGACGTAATTATCAAATCCCTTTGGTCTATTTTGTTTTCGCGAAATCAATTCTACGTCTGCCAACAGAAAATGAGCAGTGTCTTACATTTTTGTCCACGTGAAAATGTGTTGCAATAAATACACCTCGTTTTCCACGAAATGCAAAGTAGAAATTGTTTTATTTTGTTTTCTGTGAAAATATTCTGAGTACTACGGGATGGATGCCAGGAGAACAATTTTGCTGTAGTATTTTCATTGTTGATTTTGGGACAATGAGTTCTGCGAAATTCGTGACGACAAATCGATTATTAAAATTGTGTTACACCTCTAAAAAAAAATATCAAATGCAAAAGTATAATTTATCGAAAGGCATTTAAAAATACGATTGTACAATAAACATTTTATGTTATACGTTTGCATAAATACGAAATAAAATGTTATGGACAGTGAAAAAAGTTTTTTACGACTAAATAATTGATATTAAAACTTCAATCTTGATAATATCGTCGAGACTAAAGTAATAGTATTTTTTAAACAAAATTCTTAAAATGGAATCGTAATCGAAAAAATGGCACCTACATAAAGACATTTTTTTTATGAACTCGAATTGTGTTTGTTGGATTTTAGAAATTTTAAATTATGCATTTCAAAGTTTTATTGTGAATATAAACTGAAGTTAAAACAAACATTTTTAATTATATTTTTCTTCTCGGTATCGAAATAAAATTGTTTACAGAAACGTTATTTCGTTTATGATCATTTTTATAAGCAAATTTGTCGTATTTGATATATAATTAATATCTTTGCTATGATACTGGAATACGAAGTAATTTTATATAATAACATAATTATAGAGAAATACATTCGACCTTCCGAATCGCACTTTACGTTGAGTAGGTTATTATCAAGTGCTCATCGCCAGAGCTGTAGAATTGTGTAAAGCGTAAGACGCACGTGCACTCAAATAATTAATAAGCACTTTCTCAAACAAAATGATCTAGAAATAGCTCAGTTTTAAATTAATCTCGTATGTGACGTTTGAAATAACATGTTTTATTCTACGACCCTTCTTTGAGACTTAGAGACACCGCTAGTATGAAATAAAAAAAAATGTTTTTTTTTAAAAATATTTCCTAAAAAATAAAATTAAAAATTACTTAAATTAATCGCAAATATTTAATGTTTACAATGATGCTGATAACGATGTCATTATTTTACAAATTTGTCCAGTTTGTTCATAAAAAAAATAGCCGTACACGCGAAATTCGATGCGCAGTGACTTGAACGCTGGACCCCTCAATTGTAGAGTAGAATCAACCATTTGCGGGCTAAATTGAAAACATTTTTAAAGTCTCTCTAACCTGGTTTCATTAATTTTTAATTTTTTTACCGAGATTCATAATGCGTGCAAGTTTTATTACATTCAGCATTATCGAAGTTTAAATAATACTTCATCGAACTCGTTGACAAGAATTTTAAAAAGTGTTCTCAGGGATGATTCACCATATGTTAGCGATGCACCCGTTACATCGTTTCCAAGAAAATGAGAAACGGGCTTTCTTTCCTCTATAAAAATAAAGTATACTATGAGGAGGTTAGTAGTAGTTTTTATAGACTTGACGAAAGTGTTTTTATTTTGTTTACTACCATTAAACACACTGTACAATATTAAAATATAAACAGGCGTTTTTAGCTTCTAATCCTCATTGTTGTAAATTTTTTATTAATCATTTCTGTAATATATATTTTTATTGATGAGAAGTGTCCTTAATGTTCTGTTAATAACGTGAGTTTAAAAACATATACTCTCGAAATTCTTATTTGAAAAGAAAATTAATTCTATTAGCGACTATAACAACTGAGCAACTCTAATTGGAGTGAAGATTCACTTTTCAAGCAGTGGCATTTTGAACTCCATTACAACATTGAATACATACATACTCTAATAGGGTGGGTTTGAAACAATTATTTCACTCATAAAAGATATTTTTTCGTGGGTTTTCTTTTATAAATTTATTTTTATTAACAAAAAATCTTCGAAATATTACAGACAATATGCCGTTTCTTCCAGCGTCCAATATACAAAATAGAATATTATATGAAATAAAAATACATTTGAATAACGATTGCAAAATACAAAAAAAAAGTAAACAAGAAATGTCCGGAAAATTCGAAACATTTTTACGTTATCAAAGTATTAAAATAATACTAAATCCTGTAACAGCAGACAAATTACACAACAGTATTCGAATATCATGAAACTTGTAACAAAAATCAGAATAAGAAACAGCGATCCAATGTTAAGTTAGTTGAGTTTGTCGCCGTTAGGCGCAGTCACAACGATAGCATCCCTAGAAAAGGCGCTCGGGATTCCTGTTTCAGAAATTCAGTTTCGATTCGGTTATAAGGGATTCTACGGTCTACCTCCAGTACTGCATAAAGGATCTTATAGGAATAGTGTCAAATTAGAATATATGTACAACATTTTTTATGTATAATGGAAGTTAGAAAAATCCGATCGACGCTAAACATTCTTTATTCTAATTACGAATAGTGTGACAAACTTGTCAGGTTAAATGTTTCTTTCAAATTGTCATATGCATTTTCGATCAGTGAATATAATTTTACTAAATTTGTAAAATAAAAATAAAGGAGCAATTTTCCAAAACAGGAAGTTTTAATAATGAAAGAAAAAAATCGACCTCCATTGCCACGCCTCCTTGTATTTACTTTACTAAAGTTTTGGCCAGATTCTTTTACTGAGTTAACAATAGGAAGAGACCAGCCCTCTTTCATGACATCGAATCCAATCGAAATCTAAATTCCTTTTGTATACAATATGATAATCCCCAATTGAAAGAAAGACTATAATCCAAGAAAACATTCCGTTCAATCGATACATATTTTCTCTAACGTGCACGCGATGCTGTTACAGGTGCAATGAAAAAGCATGAAACTAAAGACAGCGTCCGGTCAACAACCAATTTGTACATTATTGACAGACTTCTTCAATTGAAGCAACTTCCTCAAGTCATGAATAATTTAGTGGTGCGTGCGATTATATTTAAATAATTCAAGATCTCATCAGATTATCTTTGATCAGATGTATCAAATAATATATTTTTACTATTTTTAATCAATTGTTACTATTTTAGAAAGGTAAAAGATTGAGTAGCGAGGAATGAAAAATGTTTCTTTTTAAACTTAATAACAATAAAAGTAAAGGTTGATCACGTAGCATTGTATCCAATTGATCCCAAATGAATTTCATTACAATATGACCAAATATTATACACACTTCGTTAACGGGCGTGAATTGACTCGAAGCGACGCCGACTAGCGGCAGCACAAGTAACTGTAAAGTTAAACAACTAATAACATAATGAAATCAATTGACTAGTTATAATCATTACACGTCTATAGTCTCATTCGCAAATATAACCAATGTAATACTAATATATTATGTAGTTAAATATTCTGTTACTATTTAAAATAGTAAACATTCAGATTTAAAGATTACCAAACGGAAATTCCCTTCCAGAAACTTGCAACAACGTAAATCACGCAGTAATTAAAAAGATTGAGAAATTAATTTTACAGTAATCGCTTATAAAAATCGGAAATTGCTCCATCGGGATTTATGAATCATTTGTCAAGAAATGAATTAATAAAAGGAAGTCGCACTGCGAAACATTGAATTAAAAAGTGTATTTATGCAACTCGTAAATCTCATCGTAACTGTAAAAAAATAAACGTTAACCACATCCAGGTAGTGAACAAGAACGAATTAACTCTGTACGTCGTATTTATTTGTTGTACTAGTGAAGGCGTGTGCGTTAATCGGCACTTCATTCAATTATTATTCAGTTTTACACCGTTTATCCGCTCAATAAATTTAAATAAATCTGCATTTTCATCGATATTTGATAGTGATCGTAGGCGCGAAGTAAACTAATAACCGCCGGAAATATGCGGCGAATGTATCGCAAAGCTTCGAGCTGCAATAATCCAATTTGAATAAGATTAATTCAGAATGAGTGTTTAAGCAATTATCTATTGATCGATTCCATTTTTTGTTTGCGAACTAATAAATAAACGTGTAGTTTCATAAAAGTCATCGGATTAACGACCTTTTATTTTTAATTCACCAAGCATTGTCGTAAAAATGATCATTGAGTATTTTGTGACAATATTATGAATCTTTTTTCACCAGTCAAAAATCGGAGCGTCTACTGCTTGCGAGAATATGCTACGGTAGCGCATCTGTTGGGTATTTGAGGAAGTTCTATATACAAATCAGAAGTACTATTTAATTTCATTAACTAACTGAACGAAAAACGGTACATACTGATATTAAAAACCAGAACAAAGTACAGTATTTTTTTCATCTAACCTACATTTTATGTACGCTGGTGCCGTAAAGGTGCAATTTCGTAAAAGTCCTCGTGTGAACGAGTTTTTCTGAAATTCACGAAACATCGCCATAAAAACAGACATTGAAACGTTTCCGACAATATCATGGGAAAGCATCGTAGAACCTACATTCGCTCGTCAAAAATGCCATCGGAATTTTTAGTCCACATCATAATTCGGCTACCACATAACCCGAAAGTGACTACAACGAAAAAGTCGGAATCGGTAATGGCTGAATTCTTTTTGCTAGCAGGACTGTTCTTTTTCGTCATAAAACGATTCGAGCATCTTTCGTAACACAGCTGCACGGCTGAGTTTCACAAATAGTCTCTTCCTACGCTGTACTTGGCGAGCTTAATTGTACAATATGTCGTGATTAATCGACGCTCCTATTCACTCGGCAGTCTACTTTAATGAATTTTTAAAAGCCGCTAAAAAAATGAAAGTGTTAGAAAAAAAAGAAAGTCTTTTTCAAGAGGTCTTTAAAGATCTCCGATAGTGGCCTTAAACAACAAATCCGACAAGTACCGTCTCGAAAGGCGAGAAATAAAGTTTTGAATGAAAATTTGTTGTCAAATCTTTCAAATTCATCGAAGAGCAATAAAACATATACGTCCAAACGGTAAAAGTCTTTACAACTCGATTTCGTCAGTTCGTAAAAACCAAAGGAATTCCTTGGCTGTTTTAATGGTTGATGTTCTTAAAGAATACGCATTTTTCAAACGGGACATCTCACTTCGGATGTCAGAAAATGAAATAATTGAAAACCACGTCATCTCCGACTTGACGCGGAAGTAACAAATTAGAATATCAGATTCCACGAACTTTCCCCGGCTTCCCTACGACAATTTTGTCCTCTGGAATAAAATTAGGCAACGGAATCTTTGGTTCCCATCATTAAAATCCTTCTTTCACTGGCGATACCGAGAAATCCTTCGTCCCATCTCCACTCGGCGTTTCTCGCCGACAGCGACGTATATATCCAGGACGATCGGTCGTTTTCGAATGCCACGTTGATACAGCCCACGACTCTCCTCCATCATGACTCTTATCGGAGATTTTCGATTCCGTGTAGATTCTGTTTAACATCGATTTTTTTCGACTAGAACGCCATGTTTTCATTTACTCGTCATCTATCATGTTTCTGAGAAAGTCATTATTTTCGTGTTTTTGGTATCTTCATTATATTCCATGAATTTTCGGCCGTGTCATTTCATTTTGATTCTATCTCATGTTTTTTACTGGTTTTCTTACCCACGATTTTACGCGAAATTATAATTTGTGTCATTCTAATCAACATTAGTACATTTGTAATTGTAGACTTAAAAATATGAATGTATGAAAGGACACAAACAAGTGTATTATTATGAATTTTTTTGCAGAAACGCCAAAACAATCATGTTTTGATTTTGGCTGTTTATATAACCAGAAATAGGTATAGCCATTTTTATTGTTCAAATATAAATTTGATTACAAAAATGTTTGTGTCTTACAGTACTAATTCACCACTTTCCTTATGTCGCTTCTTCAATATTTAGGCTTTAACTATTTATGTCACGTTTTTGACATTCAAAATGGCGTCTCCAATAGAGTTTTGTCTACTTCAATGTAATTTTTTAAATTTTATACGCCATATTGAATTCACGATGTAGAATTTCAATATTCTGACTTTGGATTCTCAATCAGCGACCTGAAAAACTCCCAGATATAGAATTCTGTCCAATTGGATGTAAACTTAAATTTTTTTATCCCCCATATTGGACCTACCATTTTCAATTTCAAAATTCTGGCTTTGAATTCGCAATCAGTGACAGAATGATAAATTGATTTTTAAGATGAAAAAAATCGAACAGTGAAATGGTGGTCCTTGTGGAGACCACCATGACACAAGGGGTTGAAGTGATTAGCGGACCCAAAATGGCCACACGAGGAATTTATGCCTACGACTATAATTAATGCCCCTTGTACCCTTATTTTAAAACCACGTTATTTTTATTTTGTTGAGTATCTAAATATTTTTCGTTCGGTGATCACGAAATCGAATTCGAGATGGTGGTTTCAATATGGCGGACGATACTTTTAGAGTTTGTCGGATTTAATTTTGTAACTTTGGAATTTTTGGGGCCGTTGATAACGAATCTGAAGCCGGGTTTCAAAAGTTCAAAATGGCGGAACCCAATATGGCGGCTTAAAGTCGAATATTTGAAGCAATTTTTTGCGTTTGTATATACAACAAAATAAATAGAGAAAAAGTATTTCGGTAGGCAATTTAAAACTATTTCCATATAAACTTATATGCAAGGGTTTTGGTGTAAGATGATGACGAATCTCGTGTCAAATTTCCAGAATTCAAAATGGCTGACAAAAATGTCTAAATTGGGTAGTTATAGAACTTCCTCAAACAAAAATCGTTCAGCGATAGTCCTATTATAAATAAAGGTCTTCGGGACCCAGTGAACTAAAATTTAGTTAAAAAATATTAGCAAATCTACGTTTAACTTCACGGTATAAAGTATTGTAATTTTACAATTTGATATTTTAATTTTTGTATAATTTTTAAAATCATACAATCACCTAACAATCACAAAATTCTATCAAATTAATTAATTTTTTTCAGCAAAAAGACGTTACACGTAGCTTCAATCTGTATAGGCGTGCGAATCTTCCTAACCTCTTTGTTCATGTTAAATCTTATTGTTAATTATACATTAGGTACATAAATTTCCATTTTTCAAGATGTTTCCTGAACCTTGGACACTATCAAAAAATCTTAACGTCGACCATGAGTAACCTAGCTAATCGTTAGGTAGGAAAGCAGGAGACACGCTAAATAGCAATTTGTCTGTCTAAAAGCTAGAGTCAACCACCAGATAGGAAAATTAGTTCAGCACTGGCCAATAGATTATTCCAACGCTGGACGGGACGAAGGAGGTCAACGTATTTATACGAAACGGGCTTTAGACGGTAATTAGGACAAAGTATTAGTTACAATTGTGGTCGTAAAAAGTATATACATTTGTTGAAACTAATTGTCACCAGTATTTTGTTTGACACATAGATCTCTAAAAGACATCATGTTCGTTGTTTCTTAAAAATATAATTTTATGTTCCATTTTGTATTAAATATTGACATTACTAGGAACACAAAGGATATACGCCAGTAGAGTCTACTCTAAAATGTTCATAGAAGTTTTTATAAAATTGAAAGTTACGAACGATTTCGGTAAATTTTATTATAATCTAGGTATAATCATAATAATTTAGAATTAAAGAAAAATGTTTTACTTGCTTTATTTTCTCATTTTACATACTTACTGTTTCGCTGAAACGGAGATAAATAAACATATCCAAATACTAAGTCATTTGCGATATTCTTTGAATTTTTCGGTGCTTAGAAATAAATGATATAATAAAGCCTTAACCCTGGCGGAGATTCGAACCCGCGACGTCCAGGAACTGTTCGAAATTCGCACGCTTTAACACGCTCGGCCAATGACAGCATTTTGTTACTCATGTTATACAAAGTAGATGTTGCGTCGTTGCTTTATTTACCTTTATCTACTTCGACCGACGGAATTTTCCGTTAATTTTCACTATTTTTATCAGACCTAACACATCTGCTATATTTAACGAATTCTTTATCGCGGATAGTAACTTTAAAATGCACTGATATTGCTCTATAATTAAGGCGCGGTTAGACAAGAGTCACTGGAACAACAATAAATTTCGTCCATGTTTTCCCAAATCCTCAACAACCAAAATAATTCTGCAATATTTTAGGCAGGATTTTCATACTCGAGAAGAATAAAAACATTGTTGAGATAGGCCTCAAGTTAATATCAAGGCGGCCTTGTAGAAAAAAAAATATAAAATATACTCTAGTTGTTGGATTATCAACACATCTTTATATCTATACTATATCTATACTAGATATCTATACTAGATTATATAACTTATAGAATAAGTTTCCGTCGAAAAAAACTAAATTTTATTTGATTAGATCATTCTGACAAAGTATATTACTGTTACTAACCGTTCGCCAAATTAATTAGAATATGCCTATGAAATATGAAGTTGTCACTTAAGGCTGAAGGATGAACATTTGGAAAAGGCTTCATCAGGGCATATAAATGTCAACAATGCTTAGCCACAAAGAGCAAAACAGGTGGACAGAATTAACCACAGACAATATAAGGTAATCTTCACACCAGCATAATGATCAGTTGAATGAAAATGCGATGTTTTCTGTCTCGAAGCAGATCCCCATTCAGCTTGCAAAGTCGGCAAATGGTGCTCAACTGGAAAGATTGCTAGATATTCGCATGGGTTTCACAGCTATAACGATTCCCCTCGCATTCAAGACTTCCTGATAATATATCAACATAACTTTCATTGTAATTAAAAATTGCCGCCAATTATATGAAATAGAAATCATAATAATCTCAAGTTCAGATTGTAAAGCATCGACGGTTTCGAAAATCGACTTTTCCAAACTTTAAATTATTCCGCAGTACTCGAATGCCCATGTCTGAGGATAAAAAGGCCAGTTTAACCGCGATTAAAAATCACCTTTGCTAAAATCTTCCGTCGGGATTTATAACGCGTGCTTATTTACATCCGCGCTAAGTGGGAGAGCGCCACACGTGCACCAGCTACTCAATCGTAAAGTTTCTGCTCCGTGGGTGCGCCCCACGCCCAAGTCGTGGTGCAGCTCGCGTCCCTGGTGTATGTGCGTGAATGCGCACATACGTGAGTGCGCATTCACGCACATACACTACAAGGCGGAAAAACGTCGTGATTTTAAGTGCGTTACACTTCGTCACCCCACGACCACGAGCCCACATTCGAGCGGAGGCATGTGCACCCGTGTATGAGAAAGAGAGACATGCGGATAAACACAGATAGCTATATAAAAGGATTGGGGCGAGAGAAAGAGCGACGTGTAGATATGTGGAGGGGAAAAAATGTCCCGATTGAAATTGTAAAAATGCCGGTTTTTATTGACCAGCGTTAGTAAATGTAACGACGTGATAAATGGTAGTTCTAATGCGTACAGTAATGGGCAAGGACTCAAACCTGAAGTTTTCAGTCAACTGTTTGGCGATGTTGTCAATTTAATTATTCTGATCGGTATATTAGTCCTGGTGTTTATAAATATTAATACAATAATTGATTGAATGTTTATGATTTATTGAATAAGGGATTGTTGTTAATTAAAACATACCATTTATAATTCGCAACAAGCTATATAATTTTCCATATAAATTTTTGTTTGAAGGGAAAAATTCACTTCGGTATGATAGTGAAGAAAATTTGAGGTGTTACTTTCATTCATAAACACTAAGTAGCACACGAATCCATAAAGAAAGTGACTTATATAATACGAGCATATTACCCTGGACAATTTTTAACGAATTTCGGATATTTGGCACAGTTTGCAAATTTTGCCATTTCATGTACAACTTTACTACTTATGTTGTTCATTGAATAGATTAGTGTTAACAGTTGAAATAAATTTGCAAAGATGTTGTTCCACCCTACTGTAGATCATTTTTTATCATTTCTGTTCCGGTAATAATGATCTAAAACATGAAAGCCTAAATAACGTAAACAAAATTAAACAAATATCATCATCTTTAACGTTGCGAACTTCGGACACATAATGTCTACATAATATTTATATCTGTAATTTCAAAATATTTAATGAATTCTTAATTATTAAGTACGTCCAAAACTCCAACTAAGATTCATTTAGTTCGAGCAGTATCGTAATTTTTCTTCCGCGTAAAAATTCTGATTTTAGATTCGTAATCAGCGACTTTGAAAATCAAATTTTGTTAAAATTTTGCCGTTTGTTCAGCCATGTTGTACCGGCCATTTTGAATTTAAAAATGATGAATGTATGGCTGATGTGTTACTTGCATTGGGAAAACTATCTGAAGAGGTTAAGTTACAAGATGCAAATGTTCATTCTTCTTTAGCCAAGATTTGGACAAAGATTCTCCAATCTGGGCTTAAACATAAGACGGACATTTTAACAAAGTATCCCGTTCCAGTAAATTTTCTATTAATTGCAACTTCCAAACTCAATCCGGAAATCATAATGGCGATTTCTGAGTTAATTATTCAACGAAATGTACGATTAGCTGATGTCCAAACGTCTATTGGTGACAGTTTTGCAAGTTTAGGCAATCTTTTATCAGAGAAAGAGTCTGCAGCTAACCTTCCTCGAATTGAAAATTTAAGTAATGCTGCTCGTTTATTGTGCGATGTCCACTATACTCAATCAAAGTCAAGACGAGCTTTGATTAACCTTACATTGAGACTCGATAAAAATATATTAAATGTAATATCAAATGCACCAATCGACACTTGGTTATTCGGTGATGGTTTAGATACTATGATTTTAGGATTGAGCTTGGGAGTTGTAATTAACAGAAAATTTGCTGCAACGGGATACTTTGTTAAAATGTACGTCGACTGTTATTGTTATAAGAAATACGAAACATAAAAGACCATAAAGGTTATAAGGAAGTTGGCTTATCTAATAATAACTTCCCAAGTTCATAATATACGTCGTGTAACTTAACATATAAATCCTCGTTCAGTGCAAGATAAAACTTTATAACACTTTTTGGCAGATTCTTATCAATAGACCCCACGCTAGAAGATTCTCGAACCAAAATAACCCACAACAAAAGATCCCCAAAACATAAAGATACGCATCTTGTTGATCCTGAAACAAAATAATCCCTAACCCAACCTAACCTAACCTAACCAAACTTAACTGTACGAAACCACATTATACGTCAATTTTATGTGACGTATTGAATATATGTTTTACGGTTACATTTCATATATTAAGTTTTATACATTAAATTAAACTCTCTACCTTTTTCAGTAGGCATCAATTTAAAATGTATAACATTGTATTAAGATCCCTTTAGGGAGATATGTTGTTTCTTACCATTTTAAAAAGAATGTGATAAATGTAACCACGCAATTACTATTTATTGGATCGTCTTTATGTCTTTTATAATAAGATTATTTTATATAGAGTGTCCCAGAATTGGGTAATGATATTGCATAGGGTGATTCTCCGTGATATTTTGAACTAGAAAATCCTTTACCAAAATTGGATCTGAGGCTCAGAATTTGAGTGATGAGCTATTGAAGTTCCGAAAAAAAATCGTTTTTTGGCAATAACTCGGCTTGCTTTGAGGTTATTTCAATGAGTGAGGGGCTCATTTTGAAGCTTATTTTAAGCCGTACAATTCACATATGAGAATATTTTACCAACGATGAATATTTCTGTTATGTTATTAAGTTATGACCTCAAAAGTGGGGAAAAAAGCAAATTTTTTCGGTTTTTCGCAACTAACTCATTTCACAAAATAGACAATGAAATATCGCTCAAGAAAAAGTTTTAGAGCATGAAAATACGAAGAATTTGCCTCATCATTCATTAGGTTTCGATAAAAATTGAGTCCGCGGGAATACTCTTAATA
Organism: Trichopria drosophilae; assembly: GCA_030407085.1. NCBI lineage: Eukaryota > Metazoa > Arthropoda > Insecta > Hymenoptera > Diapriidae > Trichopria > Trichopria drosophilae. The sequence continues at coordinate 113,759,452 of CM059585.1, read as the reverse complement.
TCGTAAAAATGGCGAAAAAAGGGCGGCTTCAGTGCCAAACGCGATTTAAAATATTCGTCGTTGGTCAAATGTTCTCATAGGTGAATTGTAGGACTTAAAATAAGCTTTAAAATGAGCTCTCATTCATTGAGATGACTTCAAAACAAGCCGAGTTATTGCCAAAAAACGATTTTTTTTTCGAAATTTCAATAGCTCGTCAGTCAAATTCTGAGCCTCAGATCCAATTTTGGTAAAGGACTTTCTGGTTTAAAATATCACGGAGAATCACCTCCTGCAATATCATTACCCAGTTCTGGAACACCCTGTATATTAATAATACAGCATAACAACATTTTGTTGCCTTTAAGTAAGAGTCGATTCTAATAGGATTTTTGCTCCAACATCCAAATATGACCACCAAAATAACCAATTAGCTCTAGTTTTTGAGTTATTAAAAGTTAAAGGGGTAAAAAATTCGATTCTAGGCATTTTTGAGCATCTGTTTATAGTCCAAAAAAAAGTACGGTGGTCCTACCAGCAAGAGTCAATTCTGATTTTACCCGCAGAATCCAAAAATATGCGCTAAAATATTGAATTGGGCCTAGTGTTTGCCCAAATTCAATGTTGAAGGGGTAAAAAAATCGTGTTTTAGTACATTTTTTTTCTGTGTTTTGTTGAAAAGGATCTAAGACACCGAGTTAGAAGTTATTCGGATTTTAAAAAGTTCGTTGGACATATTGAAAACGCGGTTTGCATTGAGATGTGCATAGAGAATCGCTATTTATTATCTATAGGTTTAGGTTTTTGGTGACGCAACACTCAGTATGGTATTCCCTGTAATAGAAATGTTCATCCTTAGCACGAAAATGACTACTACACTGAGAGTACAGTAGCCCCCGTATATTGATTTATTCAATTTGATTCATTCATTCAATAAACAAGATTCATTTCATCTTTGATATGAACATTTACTAAATAACATTGCTTTTAACTTTTAATAAAGTTAAAGAACCTGACAGAAAACTCATTTTGTCCTTTTCAGAAAAAATTGTCTGTTCATGCATTTATTTTTTGTTATTTCACCTCAGCATGATAATCAAAAGCCGTTTATTCAGTAGCAAAGGTAATAGTAAATATGTTCTCTTCTTCTTGATTTCGTACATGAAAAATAGTCATAATTCTGAAACATTTAAACCAAATTTGTTTACTTTTTTAGAGCGATTCGCATGCTTGATGGCTTTTGCGTAAAAAATGAGACTTTTCAGTTTATTTTTATTAGGTTTCGTTTCTTATATTTCATGATGATTACAAAAATGCTCATTTCTTACCGGAAAATAATAAATAACATTTTAATCGAACAGATGGAATTAACTGTCTGGTTTGATAAGATCAAAATATTATACTGAAGTCTTTTACGACATTCCAATAAATATAGTAACGATAGGATGAACTACGCTGACCTGTTTCTCGCATTAAAATATTATGCAACAAATTCTCAAATATGATTCCTGCAAAAATAACTGTAAGAAACTTGTAATAATTGTTCATTACTGAACGTGTTTAAGATGCCACAAAGAAGGATGAATCTCATTAAAATATATTTCATCATGTCAAGAGACATGTGACCAGTGTCTTTTTTTTTATAATTTGAACTCTACACACCCAATAAAATAAAATTTGTGTGTGGGTGAACCCAGTCATATAAATGCATATGCAAGACAGAGAGAGAAAGGCGAATATAAAATCAAAGGGAGTATGTACGATAAATAGGAAATAGACGAGACATGCAAATCAGTTGCGGAAGAACGAGATAGGTAGATAGATAAAGACAAATTACACATGTGGATATAAATAGAAAAAAAAAGCAATTCATCGAGACAGATAGGCTGCCAGAGTTATACCTATCAAGAACGAGACAATTCTCTCGGTGGAAAAGAAAAACACAGAAATGGTTGGAGTCATAAAAAAAGGCAAATGAATTAAAAAAAACTGAAACACAAAAAATTAATTGGTAAAGTACACGACATCTTATGTAATAACCAGCCATTTTAAATTTCTTTTATTTTAAATGAGAAAATTAGTTTCACATAATGTCGAGTCTGTTAATTGATGGCGAAAAAAAATTCGTTGATTTAAATCAGCGAAATCAATAAAAATATGCCAATTAGTGGAAATGTACTCATGTACAATAGACTGGATTGATGTCGTAATTTTAAATGCAATACGAGATTTTAACGTTTTAGTTATATGTAAATATAAATATTCATGACGGATGCCAAAAAAATTAATTCTCAGACTTAATAAATGTATTTTTATAAAAAATTTGTTTGAAACTGGTAATAACGTGGTTAATCTCACAAGTTTAGTATTTATTTTAACCAAAAAAATTGGTAATAAACCATTTAATTTGCACAATACTGTCTGCAAACGGCAATTTATAAAAAATAGAGATGAATTAAATTAATTAAAAATGCTAAATTGGATGGTGATAAATTATCGAAACTAATATAGTTATGAATATAATAATTTAATAAGTAATTATTAGAAGATTGAAAAAATTTAAAAATGTATCGCATTATGTATGATATTTTTATGTTTTTTTTTCAAAATATACATTATCGCTTAAAATAATCGATGCACCAACATGTAATATTTTTTACAACAACAAAATTTTTCGTAATTTTTTATTTCCAAATTTAAATAATCACGAAACAAAGTAAAGAAACATATTTAGGGATACGAACTAAAAATTAACAATAAAATATTCTTCTAATGATTAAAAAACTATTTAAATATACATAATGTTACATGAAAATTTAATTAACATAATACTATGATTTTTTAATTGTTAATTAATCAGAATGCTATAAAAACTGAAAATAAAATATGGCACAAATAATGAAATAATCTTCAATTGTAAAATCAGTAAGAACCCATACATTTTTAATTGAGTATTTTTTTTAACGTTGTTGTTTCTACTATTTTAACGTTTCCGTTTAATCACATGCATTCTGGGTGGTCCAAAAAAATCACAAATCGTAAACTTCATTCAAGTATTGAGCATTTTATAACACAAATATTATACAAATAAAATAAAAGAAATTTATGAATTGTGGTTACTGTAATTATCAAGTATGAAGGATAGGAAGAATTTAATTATTTTTCACCTTATCAAGCCCGCCTCATTATTACCTGATAAAGGCTTGATCAAGATTCAAAAAGTCATACTTAGTTTGTACTTTTCCTCTATTTTGTTGTTTATTATATAAGAATAATTAGTATTATATAAAAATAAATTAAGAAACTCTATCTTATCTCATTCTTAATAATTACTTAAATGCAAGACGCAAAACAGTAATGTGTGTTTTAACACTTCAGCCTCGAATTTTTCCGATGGTGGATATTTTACATTTAGTATACAGATGTTTTCAAAGTTAATGATCAAGAATCCGTTGTCATATTTTAAAAAGTTAAAATGTGGTTCTAATATGGCAGAAATAGGTTATTTTACCCGATACTTAATTCTGAGTGTTTCTGGGTCCTCTGATTATGAATCCGCTGTACGATTTTTATATTTCAAAATTGTTAATTTAAAATAAAGGAAGTGTAGAAATGGCAACGTCACCAAACTAACCTAACCAGTCAGAACTCTGCCCACCCGTAATATTGCCTATCGTAGCATATTAATGTCCTAATACTAACCTAACCTAACCACTCAGAGTACCGTTTACTCCTATTAATGCCTAAAAGAACATGTCTGCACAGGGAAATCACATCTGTTTTACTCAATCATTTTATGCCTCTTCTTAGTTTTGATAGTATTTTTAGCGGGATTACTTTGTTTGTTTGTTATTTAGGTATCAATTTAGTTTTGTATTTATTTATATTTATTGTACAATATTTTTTGCATCATTTAGGTTATTTTTCGCTTACGATAATATGGCACAATTGTAATTTGGGCTCTCAAAAAGAGTATCGCAAAGTTGGGACTCGCCCTTTGACTTCTTTGTATGTCAATAAAGACGCTATTATTATAATTATTATTATATGGCCGTTTGAAGAATGTCAGAACGGTGAAAAATGCTGGAAATCCGCAAAACTCTTTTTGTAATAATTCTTAAACTAATTAATATTCTCATCTAAAATTTTAGTATGTTTATTTTGACTGAATTCCAAAAAGTAGACGAACTTGTATGGAATCGCCAATTTGCATTACCCGAGATGCACTACGTGGAGGTAGCACAGTCGGGCTCGCAACTCTTCGGGTTGCTTTGTTCAGATGGTGCCCTTGCCGTCACCTCTGCCTGTCTGGTGTTTTAATTCTAAACCGCTCTATAGCCAAAATTTCAAATATACTGCCATAACGCCTGTATATTTAACCTTTTTCATGAATGTTTTCCGATCAAAATAAAATATCTTAAATCGATTTTTTAACCACGTCGTGTAATAGTATACGAAAGGAGATACAAGAACAACCGTATTAAAACTAAGAAAAATATATGTGTTACATTAATTATTTGTCATGATAGTTTTACGCTTAAATAAATTAAACATTGCGAGAACTAAAAATCACCTTTTTTTAAAATATCCTCAAAATTTTCACTACAGCCGATTTTAAAACACATTATATATGGTCAAGAATACTTCTTTTGTAATCCCAAAAACCCGCATATACCTCCAATATTTTTGTTTTCCAATATTTTTCTTTTCTAAAATGTAATACCAAGTTTACAATCAGCAAACTCGGTTAAAAGGATGGAGTTAAAACGGTATCATATTTAACATCTTGGGAATCACTGGTGTTAATTCTTCTATGTTAAATCTTATATAATATATAATAAATACATAGATTCTGGGTAATGTAGCTCTCCGTTCGATTTGTAAACAAAACAAGGCGTGTCTGACTATACCCAGTAAACGAAAAGGGATTAAAGGCTTTTATCTTTTATTCTTTTATTGAACATTCGGAATTGGCAATTTTCCAATTCCTTTATAGGAATTCACGCGTGAGACACGTGAATTCCGTGAATTCCGTTGAATTCTGATACGCAACTTTTTATTCCGCGTATTTCCATTGAATTCCCTAACCTAACCTAAAATAATATGGATTCGTTGGAACTGTCAGGAATTAAAATTGTAATTTTTTATTCCGCGCAATTCCATTCAATTCCCTAACCTAACCTATAATGTTTACATCAATATTCTCAGGGATTCCTTGGAATTCGTGGGAATTGCAAATTTAACTTTTCTATTCCAGGGAATTCCATCCAATACCTTCAATAAAGGGATTCAACGGAATTCAAAATTCCAATCCCTTTCCGTTTGCTGGGTAACATCCTGTTGACCTTTATTTTATTTTTCCGTTTTTACACAGCAAGAAATATATAAATAAATATTTCCACATTTTTCATCAATTTGTCTTAAATACCATACGAGATTTTCTTGTTTGGAATCCCAATTTAGACTAAGGAATCTGTTAGAGCGATTCGAAAAGGATTAGTTGTTGTCAAGTAAATTTCGAAAATTATGTAGATATGATATTTCAGTATACAAAATGAAAGATTTTGTCAAATTCAGTTGAAATTGTTTAAAGTAATTGAACTAATTCTTTTTGAAATCTCGCCAACAATATTACGCGACTATTTTCAGTAAATGCTTTGTTGTTTGTAAACAAACGAAATATTGAGAAATACATTTTGCGATTAACCTAACAAATTCATATGATTAATTTACACAAATATTTAGTTGTTTCCACATCCACGAAATATTTAGTAATATTGACATTTTTGAAGACAAAAAAATGAATGTATTATGGATAAATTTAGATATCTATAAGTACAAAATCGAAAACTTAATTGGTACATTGTTTTGATACACTGACGTTATTTAACAAATGGTTTCATCAAATTTACTATAGCTTTAAACTATTTCACGTTCGAGGTTGAATTTTCTCGACATTAGATATTTTGAATCCTAATGTATACATATTCACAGCGATAGATGGCGTAACTGTATTTGTGGATTAATCGCAAGTAGTGACATATAGACCAAAATTTTTAATATATGAAAAATTTAATATGAGAATATAAGCTGCATAAGGTTGAATGAAATTAGTTTCATAAGTAAAATTGCATTTGTTTTTAATCCGATATTTCTTCAAGTATCGATAAACGCTCTTAATGTCTCATTTTTCCAGACCATTCTTCGACCTCCGTCTATATGTAAATGTTTTAAAATGTTACTTCTATGAAATAATTAATTAATTTGATTCGACTCCAAAATTTAATAGAGTCGTCTAAGTATTAAGTGAAATCTAACATGACATTTAAATCTAGAAATGGGGTTTTATGTTCACGTCTCACTTTACATTGTCAGTTTTCCAAGCTATAATTTAGTCATTCTGCAAAGATAAATTTCCGAAATCAAAGAAATAGATGGACAATTTTCTCCATTTTTTTTTTATTTTTATATTTTTGAAAAAAAAAATTATTTGCTGCGCGAGGAAATGATCCCGGGGCCTTCCGATTGCCGACCGAAACATAGTTTATAAATTGCTCTACTAGCTTCACCTTTTCTTTAGATTCTTCTAATATTTCTTTTAGGTCAACGTAATATTTAGTTAATTTGACTAACTTTTTTGTATTAAATTATTTTGTTTGAACAATAAACGTGTTTTATGCAATGCGTTCAAACGCATATTGAGATATGAAATGTGCAACACGTAGAATGAGACAGCCATAGAAAAGGAAAAGAAAGTACGACAAAGATATGAATGCGGTCGTGAGTGGAAGAATAGATGGCCGATTCCAAGTATGACGAATGCGTGTGCGGATGTACATGTGCGGTGAAATATACCCTACGTGTTGCACGTTAAAATAGAACTGTACTCACAGATACGGTAATATATCATACGATTATGGGGAGACGCATCGGTCGGAGATCAATTCGCATTAGTATTGTCTGCAAGGTATTTGCAGTTCTCCGATTCTAAATGCTGATGGTTTTCCGCACCAACGGCTAGAACACGTCCTGACATTTTTCATCCTTTTCAGTCTGTTTGTTGTGTTATCATTTATATCCCTGACTAACATCTCTTTAAAATGAGATATGTACAATTTTTTAATTGTTCCTGAAACTCTGACTGATTTTCAAATTCTGTTAGCTGGGATTTTCATTTTAAACGTTAAATTTTTTAGCACAGGGAATCAAAAGATTACCCAGAAAAACAGATGCTAGAAGTCACAAGTTTATTTTGGTTGAAGCAATTCGCATTTGCTACGATCAGAAAGGTGTCTTTGATACTTAAGAGGGCTCTAAAGTGACCCACTGATAAGGTTGAATATTCCAGTAAAAACAGTAAATAAAAAATTACTGAAACGATTTTTCAAAATTCGGACTCTGTAAGAGCAATTCTAATTACTATGTAGGGTTTCCTAGAAAATACCAAAAGCATTAATTGAAAACTGACCAAGAATTTTCGGAAATAAATAAAAATCAGTTATTTCCGAAAATTCTCAGTCAGTTCTCAATTAATTTCTATGATATTTTCTAGTATTGATATTTTTTATTTACGATTTGTAGTGAAAATTCCTACCTTATCAGTCCAGCACTTTAGAACCCCCTTAAGAAGGTTTTAATATTAAAAATTTAATTATTAATATTTAATAAACCTTCTTTACATTGAAGAAAAAATTTTTTTTTCAAGCAGCAAAACAGTCAAGTTTCCTCGTTTCTACTTTTCATGTGAGTGCGCGAATATCTCGACCGAAAAAATCAGTCGCGTAATATACGTTTATTATACGTCAGTTTGGTTTAAAAATGGTTTAGGTATATCATACAAATGTTTGTCAGTACCGTATTTATTGCAATGTGTATATATTATGCAAAACGTATTTTAAATGTAAAAAATCGTTTATGATGTACCGCAAATAGCATAAGTTAAAAGTGCATTTACTAAAGGTGTACTATGTATGTAATTTAGTTTAAATTCGTTTATGATAAACGTTAATAAAACGTTGAATTTATACGATTTTGAAACCGAAGATATTTCAAGCGTTCATTACCCTACTTATTATCATTTTCTGAGTAACGTATTTTTTGTTATTACGTCAAACATAAATTAAACGGTAATTAAACCATTACTTGCCTACTGAAATAATCGTTTAAAAACCGTGTAAAAATGGTATATAAAAGGTTTTCAGGGTGGACATCGACATATTTCCTTATACCCTCTAAACGTTAAGTATACCATAATTATTAGACAGATTAAACACAAAATAAAACGTTTATTAAACCGTCGGATTTTTCTTGGGATTTTATTTGTAATTAACATAATCGTCAAGTTGCGGGAAGTAATGATAAAGTTACAAGTAATTTGTAACAAATTGTAACAAAAAAAGCCTGCAATAAATTATATAATAAATAGAAAATTGTAGAGCTTATGTTACGTATTTACAATGGATATAAAATGATGCATGATTCCGATTTAGCAGTCAATTTTAAGTCTTATTTCTCTATCTACCTTTTAGTGCACCAGAGATGCCATATATATTTTTATAAACGAGTTTTCAACCAATAAAAAGTAACTTTTTACACAGACAACAAAATGGCTGCACCAACATAGAAGTTAAAATTTGTGTAATAGTATATTATGTAACAAGGGCTCAATTATCGATATTTCACCCGTGTTTCATACGATATTTTTTAATACGACGGGCGTGGGGTTCGATACTTTGTGTCCGAATATTTCGCTGCAGGGCGCAAAATCGAGTTCTACTCCCGGAATGTTAAAACAGTTTTTTCAAGCGGAATAGTTATATAATCGATAACTTTCAATATTACGAATGTATTTATAACTCATAAACTCTCAAATACATCTTTTACAACCAAAAATGATTTGTCATTAGATTAACAGTAGATTTATTTCTGACAAATTGCTTTGAATGAATAAAGCGCAAATAATCACAATTCAGCTTATTGCTCTATATTTGCAAAAATGTGTCCTAAGGGTTTTTGATATTCGCTGATTGATAGAGTGTATTACAAAATCAATTGCCGATCCTATATGGTCGATTAACTGCTGTAAATTAACTTGAAACTTTCAGGTTTGGTCAATGATTAGGAATTATTGAGGTTAATTCAGTTAATTCAATATGGACAGATTTGAGTGACGTTCCGTTAAAAATTTGGTCGGCCATTTTTCACAGAGTATTTTGAATTATCTAAATTTAAGGACCTTATAGGAACTGTGACACCAATTTATTAGTGCAACTCAGTCTGGTATATTGAAATTCTCATTTATGTAAACAATCACGTATATACTCTAATTTTAAAATAGATATTTTCTTCTATAAAACAAAATTAATCCAAGGTAGAAACAGCATGCATCCGCGTTCTCCGCTAAAGTCTTTGTGATTAAAAACATTGTTATCTAGTGACTCATTTAAAATTCAAATAGAAGACGGTTTCATCGTTTAACCTCACAAACGAACCTTTGGAATTCGCATATCACTCAAGATTCAAGAATGCGCAAACAAAAGTTTCTAATATTTCACAAACATTTCGCCATTTAAGTTCAACTATTGAAACTCCTTCAAAAGCCATAGAAAATGATGCCGTCACTGTACCAACTGTTTACAAAATGTTGACTGAATGCGTCGTATTTTAAACGCAATTTATCATAAAATCGAGTTTGCCAAAGGCGGCAGGGTCTCTTGAAATTCCATAGAGTGAAAATCCACTTTGCTAGAGTGGATACGGAACCAGGACGTATCGCCTACGGTAAATGCTAAGCGAGTTCAATATTAATCAAAAGTGAACAGAAAATATGGTCTGTACGGGCCCTATAATATATTAGTGTAATCTAACATATTATAGTCCCTGCCTTAATTTTATCCTATAGAAAAAGTTTAGTAAATAAAAGTGATATAATTTGAACGAGTTGCTTTCTTACTGTACAAGATTTATGGACTATTTTGTCGTACTATTTTTTAGTATGGATAATATTTTTGAGCAAGATATTCATATTCTAACCCGTTTGGTTCACAAAAATAAATGTTTGGTTATGAACACCAATTCGGTTTGGTTTATTTATTAATATATTATTATTTGGTCATTAAAACTGAACCGTTTGGTTAGAGTTTCTATAATCAAACTCTATCGGTTGGAAATATCAATTGTGTGTTTCGAATTTCGGTACTAGAGCAAAGGCAAAATATATTTGATCATTTCAGTCATACATCGGACGTTCAGTTTAATCAACCATCCATTTAAGCATTGCAACTTCCAATATTTTTAGAATATCACTAGTTAAAGACATATAAACAAAAAAAAATAAAGATTATTTTCGAGTCATGTAAATACATATAAAAATTCATCATTTATTCATCAATCCCAAGTAGTAATTCAAATGGATCATAAAAAGTGTGGGAAGAAGACAAACCACACACAATACTAATCTCCCAATCTCTCTCACTCCCCTTTGCTTATCTTACACGGCTTAGTATACACACCCATTGGGGCAAGCTATAGAAAGCCCATTGGGTTCTTCCTAGTGCCAAAGCAATAAATCACCTCGAAATACAGTCTCACTTTTTCTTGTTATCTCTCTCCTGATCATCACAAAATTTACTAGAGGCAATACAAATTTACACCCTTATCCTACATCTGATCAATTTAAATAGTCTGCATTTTCTCCCTATATAATCTTCATGTCCTCTTCTTTACATATATGTATGTTCTTATACAATTAATTTATAATTAAACATAAACAAACTGGCAACAATATTAGATATTTAAATAATAAATAATAATGTTATAGTTAGTTTTTTTGTATGGTGCTACGTCATGACAATTTAGGAGAACGGATTGAGAGCGGATTTTGGAGTTGCACAATATGAAGTCAGATTTTCGAAGTTCAATATGGCTGATCCAATATGGCGGATCAAAATGACTAAAAAAGGACGAATTGGATTGAAAAAATCGTTACTCCAGCTTTTCTGAGGTTGATGATTATGAATCTGAAGTCAGAAAAAAAACCAGAAAGGAGGGTAAAATCTTACCATAAACCTCAACGCAATTCACTCTGGGGTCATAAATATATCTATATTATAGTGAGCACTATGTTAGTCATAGATAGCATGTGTTTCTCATAAGTCCAGAAGGGACCGGCATGATTTTTATATTACTGTAGAAAAATCAGGATATCTACTAAATTAAACGCAATCGCGTGAAATTAAACATCAATTTTTACAAACGTAATTTCGAAAAATCGTCAGCACTACGCAACCGAGCTTTCAAGTACGTAAAATCCTACTTTAGATTCCGAATCAACGACTCGGAAAATTCCCGCCCATTGTTAATAATTTACATACGCCATTTTAATCTGCCATATTGAACTTTGAAAATCTGTTTTCAACTGCATAAGCAGAGGCCACAAAAACCGTATTACCAAGTGCCATACAAATTAATTTATTGGTAGGTTATCTTTCCAGACCACTTTTTGATATTTTAGTTACACAACCAATGTGTTAATTAAACCGTAATTTGTACACAAAATATTAATTAACTGCAAAAAAATAAAAGACTGAATGGGAAAATTATGATGTGTCTATCTCGAAAGAGAGCTTAAAGTATTTTCATACTTCTACTGGACAAATTTTATTATATTACATTATATTACTTCGATGTTTATTGTCATTGCTGCATGTCATGAACCTTTATCAAACATATCAATCAATTGATTAAGTGATCCATAAATCAGTCTCTTTCCTTCTATCATAACTTTATTTTATAAACTTAAAATACTTAATCTCATGCCGACACCATATCCATAGCCAATGTGAGGCATCAAAGTACTTCGAAGAGCCGGTTTATGACCAACACTTTCGGTTTCTCAACACCAGTGACTTGATAAACGATTACTCACGTCAGGTTCATCTTATACACTCAATTAATCCTCTATGATGGGCATGATCACATGCGTCGGTATTAGTGACGGTCATTGTCTTATTTCACAGTATTTTTATGAATAAACTCGCGGATATTCGTTGCGTATATTTCTTATCTGATGATTTTACTTTTGTCGCTTTGATAATGCTCGTTTCTAAAGAAAATTGGTATTTTGTATACCTTATATCTGGTTGCCCAATAGTTCTTTAACCTTTAGAGGGCGGAGCCGACTGTTACCAACATTATCATAATAAATTGTTTATTTTGGTATAGGTTAGTATTTTTTATAAACCAAACGAGATTCACTATCTCGAAAGTTGATATTTTAAGTTCCAGTGATTTTACAAATCGCTATTCAAGGTTAAATTATGGCATTTTGCTGTTCAACCCATTTCGGCATAGATTTTTTCGACAACCATATTCCAAATTTTTGTTTGGGGTGGTGATTCTGAACTCAGACTTCAGAATTCAAAATGGCGGACTCAAGATGGACGTCCAATATGTACAAAATTATTTGATCAATATGAAACTGGGTTTTGGGGCCGCTGATTGCGAATTTGAACTCAGATTTTGAAAGTTCAGATTCGTAATCTCGTGACCTTTCGCCCTTTATACCGATTCCAATTTAACTGTTAGCGTTACCAGGAATCGAAAATAATCACAAGCTTCAAGTACTACCTGAAAGGTAACGTGAAACCACGTGCAACCAAGGGTTAAAAACTAAGAATTCACAAAATTTTATTGTTGTAGGTGAATGCATCGTATTTCACGTTCCCACTAGAAAAACAATTCAGTACGGTCATTCCGGGAATAGAAAAACCCATTTAATAGCCTACAACAATTAATTTTTTGTTTAAACGCACATCTTCATTCCCTCCACAGATTCTTTCTCAACCGTTTCCTCCGCAGGGGCAGCGAGTTACGTATACATGTAGGTAAAAGTAAACGAGCGTTTTGAATTCGCTTACTGATATTTAAATGCACGTACGGTTGCGCACTGGCACTTTTGCGTATGTATGGGAAGTACGGGAGTGCCTGGAAAAAGGCTCGCACACCCATACACACGCATGTATATATGAACACGAGTAAGGAGGTGGACACGGCGCAATGCGTGCGCGAGCAAACAAAAATACTTAGCACCGCAAGTAAGGAGGCGATCGCACGGCGGCGCCTACCTTATGCGCATACCTCAATCGCAGGCAGGCGACCTAACCTAACATCATCGACCCTCGCAGAGAGTCGCTACCGGAGTTGGATGGCAGGATATGTATACTTACAATCGAAGGTCGTTGCCGATTTTTTCCTTTCTCATGGATGGAAAGTTTGAGTAATCTGTGCGTGCATATAAAATGAGTTCTTTTTAAACATTGTTTCAGCAATTTCATAAAAAATGGCGCTAGGAAACCAGTGATTTCTTTTTCTAGGATATTCCATTTTAAAATTGTACGAAATAGAATTCGCGGCGCGAAGGTTAAGGGCTGCATCCAGCAAACGAAAATCGATTGAAAATTGTTCATAATATTTTTGTGCTCGATGTCTGAATTCACTTTCTGAACCTTTTCCAATCTTTCTATATTCCGAATTATTTTCAATCTTTGCAGATCTATTGAAAATGTCTTCCACGAATATTTCTGAATATCCTCTCCATGTATAAAAACTTTGAATTCATATGAATGAAAAAGAAAGGTTATGTACGCATGCGTCAATTTCAAGGCGCTAGATAAAATTTTGTGATTTCCACTATAATTGCATACAAGCTTGTGGAAATGATATACAGGGTGATCCAAAAGTCCCGGAACAGCAAAATATCTCAGCGGGAGTGCATTTTCGGGGAAAATGTTTTAGACAAAAGTTTAAGGATTTTTCCCTGGCTATTTAATGGCGATATTGAATTTGACCTTGAACATGACCTTGAAGGTTATTTCAAGGTCAAGTTAATTTTTTTAAATGGGAACCCCTATTTTTTTCACGGATTCGGAAAGAGCACAAAATTTTACGTCCGAATATGCTATGGCCGTTTTTTTCGGCAAGGTCATTTCAAGGTGAAACTTAAAACTCCCGTGACGGCGAAATATCTCAGAGGGTGTGCATTTCTTTGGAAATTGTTTCAGACAAAAGTTTAAGGATTTTTCCCGGGCTATTTAATGGTAGCACAGAATTTGACCAGGAAAAATCCTTAAACTTTTGTCTGAAACAATTTCCAAAGAAATGCACACCCTCTGAGATATTTCGCCGTTACGGGAGTTTTAAGTTTCACCTTGAAATGACCTTGCCGGAAAAATCGATCATATCATACTCGGACGTAGAATTTCCCGCTCTTTCAGAATCCATGAAAAAAAATAGGGGTTCCCATTTAAAAAAATTAACTTGACCTTGAAATAACCTTCAAGGTCATGTTCAAGGTCAAATTCAATATCGCCATTAAATAGCCAGGGAAAAATCCTGAAACTTTTGTCTGAAACATTTTCCTCGAAAATGCACTCCCGCTGAGATATTTTGCTGTTCCGGGACTTTTGGATCACCCTGTATGTCTTATCAGAATTCGTAGAAAATAAAAACAGTCAATTGATGTATTTTACTATTTACTTACTTTCCCCTACATTTTATTACCTGTACTAACTAAGTAATATAGGTCATCAACAAGCTTTTCTTGTTGAGAAACCGTCAGTCACTTTTGAAGTAATTTTGTGTGTAGAATCCGAATTGGAGGTTAGGTTAGATTGATTATGACTTCATTCTTTTTTGTTTTGTTAGTGAAGTTCATTTTTAATGTTGTTTGTCGAAAAGTATTTTGTCACAATTTTTTATTGTTTTCGTGACATGGGCACAAAAAATTCATTTTTCGCATACCTAGCCTCAAATTTTTATATAGAATTTTACACATAAAATTACTTCAGAAATTACCAATATTTTCTGCACAACTTCCAAGAACTGTTATGTTGTAGACCATTGTTATTAATTAGCAAGCATTCTCAAGATTTATTTGCATGTTTAACCCTTTCAGTCCTAGCGGGACACCAGTGTCCCACCTACATGCTATTAACTTTTCAACGTTTATGAGCAATTCCCTACCGATTTCGTTGAGGATTTTTGTTTCTGGCTTTCCTAAGACTCTAATAAATGTTAACAAATAATAAGATTTATTAGCACAATTATGCACAATTATTTAAAATAATCCTTGATATAAACAAATTACTATAAAAAAAAAGCATAAATTTCAGAAGAAATTCATGCTAGGATGAAGTAATAGATTTAATTTTGCAGTATTTGGTATATCAGGATTTTTGAGGCTGATGATTACGAATCCGGTGTTAAATTTTCAAAATTCAAAATGGCGGATCCAATATGTCCTACCAAAAATTTGAAAAACAGTCATGTTGTCTCATATTTGGTATATAGGGGTTTTCGAGGACACTGATTACGAATCCGGTGTTAGATTTTCAACATTCAAAATGGCGGATCCAATATCGCCGACCAAAAATTTAAAAAAACGGTCATGTTGTCTCATATTTGGTATATAGAGGGTTTGAAGTAGTTGATGACGTATCTGATGTTAAGTTTTCGAAATATAAAATGGCCGAACTGATGTGGTAGATAGAACACTTTTTTTTTATTGTATATTTGAAAATTTTATTGGCAACAGCTCTCAGTCAAAACCAGAGACACGAACGTGGCTGATGAGGTCTCCATTTTTTTTTGGTATTTTTAAGAATTTTATTATTTTTTTTTATATTTTTAAGATTTTATTATTTTTTTTATATTATATATATATAAAAATTTTTTTGGTTTTGGTCGGCCATATTGGATCTGCCATTTTGAATTTTGAAAATCTAACTCCGGATTCGGAATCAGCACCCTCGAAAACCCCTGTATACCAAATATAAGAGAAAATGCCCTGTTTTCAACATTTTGGTCGGCCATATTGGATCCGCCATTTTGAATTTTAAAAATCTGACTCCGGATTCGTAATTAGCACCCTCGAAAACCCCTATATACCAAATTACAGAAAATACCCTTCGCGGGAAAAATTCGTGACTGAAAGGGTTAAAATATGAACTTTGCCAAGTTACAGTTTTCTCATACATACAACGCGGTAAAAATGATTAAAAATTAATTATAATAATGGGAGTGTCACATAAGTAAGGTTAGGTTAGGACACCTACATATTTTCATGGGCAATACTGACGACACCTCTGATACTGCGGAAGTAACCGTTATTTATCAACAAAAATTTCAGCATTAGAATTTTCTTTTGGGGGGGGGGGGTTCCTTCCCTATGAATGGTTGCTACAGAGATGAGGAGGGCGGGGGGCAGACAAAAAATTGCGTTAAATAATTTATGGGCTACCCTCAGTGTACTGTACCTTCCTCAGTTACAGTAGTCCCCGCCCTAAGTGTACCGTCCAAAATTATACGCCCATCCAAAGTTATACACTTGGCTTTTCCAAAGTTATAACACTCTCTTCCTCTCCTTCTCCCCACATTGTTTCGTTGAGCCACATTCGCTTCACGTCACGCACACACAGAAGCACCCATTGCACAGATATAAACAAAGATTCGGAAGTGTGGATAGTGAGGGGCTATAACTTTAGAGAATCTTCCGACCGTATAACTTAGGACGGGCCTGATGTACTCAGATATTTGGTTAAAGCAAGATAGCGCCATCTTCTCTTTTTAGTTACTCTTCACTGCTCGAATAATCAGTCCTTAACCTGCACGTAAAAATGTGTACTGGACACATATATGTACGTTCGGAGTTAATGATTAAGGGGAAAAAGTTAACTTACAGGGCGGGAAACAGAAGAAGGGAAGGTATAAAATAAGAGCAAGAGTACTAAACGTAGCCAACCTATAACTTACGCAGGGAAATGTTTACACGGAATTAAAATGTTTGTTATGATCGATCATAAACATGAAAACGGTAACAAAGGCAAACAATGAAAAACAAGCAATGAGTGTAGAGATCATAGAAATATGTAATGAGTGAAAAAGGTATACATCAGTTGACAAACTCATGCAATAATGCCTGCACGTGTGTCTCCACCTCTCACACAAAGTAAATCGTATGTATTGAGCGCTAGTGTACGTATAAAGACTGCGTGACGGAGAACGACCGATTGGCGTACCTTTATCTTATCATTGTCGAAGGCGTATCGAGGTTGCGCTGATTGCCATGTTTTCGTACTCGATGTTGTTTCTGCAGACGATGTTTCTGCCCGCTCCGATCACTTCACAGAAAGCAGAATTTTTCATTTTTCTCACCAACTCGTGTCGTCTTCCACCGATATCGTAACATTCGGAGTGCCCTAGGTTGCGCGGCAGCACGCGATTGTTTTTGCTCCGTTTCCACACGCGCTTGCCTGAAATCGATCCGTTGACATTGGAGGTTATTCCGGACTGTTTTATCGACTGAGGACGTAAAAATAAAGCAATCTTCAATTTTTTTGTGTAACATTAACACATGACGTGAATTTGGGTATAATGATCCGATAAGATATTGATCATGTGACGGCAATACAAATATTTTCACATAAAAATGTTGGACCTTTCTTTCCTTCTACTACTGAAATAATGGAGAAATGTTTGATTTTAAGGATGTTCCCGGCAAAATCCGTTTTCTGGGTAAACTCATGAAATTTGGAATATGGCTTCATTTTTGTGTTATGCGTGTCCTGTTAAAATTTTTCAAAGTTTCCATTTTTGTATGGGATTTGGTTACTTTGGATCTCTGAGAGCGTGTTTTTAATTATTGCGATAAAAACGGTTCTGGGTATATAAATGTAAATTTATATATAAAAAAATGAGGGTCCCAGCCGTACCGTTTCTGAAATAATTAAATATTAATATCTATCCGTCACTATGTTTTTGAAGCCGAGTGTACCGACGAGACTCGCAGTTGTGTACCGACGTTGCCAGATCGCTGTACATGACGGCGCGCGTGTGTGCGAAAGGGTCACGTGAACAGGGAGCGGACTAACTTTTGGACGGCCGTTACCGCTGGGAACATCCTTAAATGTCGAAATGCACGTTTCGTTTAACACTCGAGCGTACGGTAACGTTCAGTTAAGCGTGAATTCGGACAATTTTAGCACATCGTACGCTTCCATTTGTACTACGTCAATAAGTTGCTGATCAGAGCGTTAAACAATTATAAAACACACAAAATGCTCAGAAAACCACTCACATTTGTTCACGCTTCAAACACATTTCCCGAAAATTTAAATTCACTCTTCCTGACAAAACTTTCAATACTCTTCCATCTCATTTGTTCAGTTCAAAACTTTGTCCTATAAAACTGAAGCTCACGCTTAAAATATCTACATTCACGCTTCGTTTGGTACTTAAGCGTACACGCAGGGTTCAGTAAGCGTGAATGTGTACACTTCCAAGTGTACCCGGACAGGAAATTGCTGATCAAAGTGTCATACGATTATAAAAATGCACAGAATAGTCCTTGCATTCACGCTTCAAACACGTTTTCCAAACATTTCCGACCCTTTTGTTGAGTACAGAACCTGAACCGTAAGTTACTGAACGGAACGCTTCATGGCGCGCTTTCTGAACGCGTCGGGTTTGCGGATCCCCTAAAAGCAAATGCTGGGACTATATAAAAATATTTCTATCTAATTTTGGACTCTTGTTTCACTATATTCTTTCGTAATTCATGTGTATTCTTTTTTTGTCATGAATTATTTTGTTCGGCGTTCCGGCATACTGTTTTGGACGGACGTTACCGCTGGGAACATTCTTAAGAACCATTTCAGTGATTTGTGAAAACCAAATAGTTTGGTTGAGGCTATGCATATAAGTACATACTTATGGAATTTTTAACAGTGAATCGTTCTAACGTAACCACGCAAAAGGTGAAGCAAAACCAGCAAATTGAAATGAGCTGCCATTTCGATTGTCGGAAACGAAACTGATTTGATTGCCATATAACTTTACCAACCTAACAGGTTTAGGAATCGGAACCATCGATTTCGATTAATAATAACATAGATGTTTAGTTCCAAAAACTAGACTTTTGCAGCAACCAACCTCCTTTCGTAATTAAGTAAATATTATCTTCCGTAATCTATTTTCGGTCATACTTGTTAAATTCTCAATTGATTTTTTGTATATGTTTTAACAATAGGTATATAATTGCACTTATCGACAAAAAATTGAGTTAATCATTTTTAATTTTCATTTTTTCTGCACTAAAATATCATTTTATCGACCAACTATATTATATCGGTTATTACAAATTGAAAGTAGGTACACGGAGAAAAATAATCAGCAAAATCAGCCGAAAAATCCGCAGATTCTACCAATGTTATCCTATAGGGACAGCTGTTGGAATTCCGTTAGGGATAGCCGATAATTTCAGCTAAATTTACTGAAAAAGTCCGCAAATTTAACGGAACAAATCTGCTAATGTAGCGGAAATTTTGAGCTCAGCGCGAATTGAGTAGGGTTAAGGCTACATTAGCGGAATCAAAACAGCTAAAATTGCATATATTTTCGGCAATTCCAGCCGAAAATTTCAGCTGATATGAATCAGCTAATCCAGCGGAGTCATTTTTCTCCGTGTATGTTACGGGGGTTTTCACTCTAAACTAAATTAGTTCGTCGATAAGACAGGAACATACCTCCATAGGAAACCCAAAGAAATTTATTTAGAATTGAATGAAATTTGAAATTGGAATGAAACAGAAATATTACACTCTAAAATTACTGGATTTAGGTATAATGCAGAGGTATAAGTTATTCTTTTTAGAAAAGTACTCTAAAAGAGTAATGTGTGAACAGTTCTCTCTCCGTAATTGCTGACCGGTTTGGGACGAATTTCCCCTCATGCCCCCGTAATTGCTTGTCCCCGTTCCCGTCCCTACTTCCCTTTATGTTTTAAACAGATAATAGCACATATGTGCACATGCGTTAGTGTTCCTTCTTATGGTGGACCTGGAAGGGGGAACCTGGACAAAAATTATGAAATTACAATTACGGATTAGGAAGGCAATAAATGGAGGGACACAATTACGGAAAGAGGACGTATGCTTTTGTAGTAATTTTTACTACATTCCAACAACTTCAGAGCGTAAGTAATTAGAGTCACTCTAAAATGTACTATTATAAAATGGTCGTATAAGAAGCAACTTTCCATAATATTATCTTGCACGATATTGATTATACTTATCTAAATTATTGTATTTCAAGTAGGAGAGTTTATTTCACTTAAAGATGTTGATAACCATGCTGTAAGCGTTAAGAAAACCAAATACAACTGTTTTGACTGAAAGATACTTAAGATTATTTTCTCAATATTGTCTGCATGTTCAGCATATAATTTAATTCCTAAAATATCAATGATTACGCTTTAATCGGTTATTACAATACTTTTCTGCATGGATTTTTTATTCATATTTTTTGAAAAATTTTATTATAATAATATTCAGTTTTAAATTACTATTTTTATAATGTATTTCTTTATGTTGTTTAAATTATGCTGCCCTTTCACGCACACTCAATGATATAGGGCATTTATAGGTTAGTTTATAATAATCGAGTCTGTTGTAAGACCATAATTGTAGTATTAATTAATATATTTACAAATACATATATTACATAGTATTACTGCATGTGTAACAAGATTCAATTTAAAACTTCATAGATTTTAAGAACAATATTTATAAACAATTTTATCAACGTTTGAAATAAAATAGTATTTCGCTCACTTTATTTAAGTTTGATGCTCTATATTTTTTGTTTTATCTTCGTATTCCATGTTTTTGTACTTTTCTTTTATGAATTGTGATTATTTTAGTAAATAACACTTAGAATTTTGACTGTCTATGCTGATGACGGGCTTGATCGATGAATTACGATCTGAAGTATACATCGTATTGTATTCGACATATTGAATCGAATTCAGAAATTCAAATTAATTTTTGGCTTAAATTATATGTGACTGTCTAATCAAGCTTACATAATTAGTAGACAAAACTGCTTTGCTCGACAAAAGCCCGCAACGAAAATAAAAAATATAATAATATGACTGCATCAGGTGTAAAAAACGTTTTTCCAAAGAATACCAAATAAAAAGATATGATAATTTTTAAACGACAAATTCAAAGGAGTAGTATTCCAGTGTTGCTAGAAAGTGCACAAAAAAATAAAAAAAACTTTCGATTCTTTAGATTTAATTTAACCCATTAACGCTGAAACGGACGAATTTTCAGCATTAGTTTGAACATCGATAATTTCTATATAAATGCCTGTAGAACAATATGACCTCTACTGTTTCTAACGTAAAATTGTATGCTCTTTTGGAATCTGTCAATAAAATTTCGATAAAATGAACCGCAAAAAAGTTATACACGTTTTTCTGTTAAAAAATATGGTTTTGTACATTTTGTTTTTCATAAAAACATGACTTTCACCTCGAAATGGCGTTGGGAATATATCTAAGTTGAAAATACCGCGTCCATGGACCCCCAGAAACTATAGACTTGAGAGAAAATTTTCTAAGAACAATAATGCTTTGGTATGAGTCAAATAATACTCCCAAATTTTATCAGTATGCACTAATACAGTGCTTGATTTTTCAAAAATTCGAAAAATCGAAATTTTGAAAAAAGTTATTTTAAAAATTTGTGTAGATTCTTTAAATAGATATTTTTATTCTAAGAAAATTTTCTCTGAAGCCTATAGTTTCCAAGAAAATAAATTATTGTTCTTGAAATATAGAAAAGTTTAAGAATTTATTTTCATGAAAACTATATACAGAAAATTTCCGTAGAACAAAAATATCTTAGGTTAATTACTTACAGAAGCTACTTAAATTTTTTCAGATTTTTTAAATGATTTTTTTCAAAATTTCTATTTTATATTTTTGAAAAATCAAGCAGTCTTTTATTGCATGCAGATCAAATTAGAGAGAATTCTTTGACTCATTCCAAAGCATTGTTGTTCTTAGAAAATTTACTCTAAAGTCTATAGTTTTTAAGAAAAAAATGGTTAAGTTTTAAAAAGAATTTTGAGCTTCTAGGCGCGATTTTAAAAACTGCCATCTTGAATTATGAATTCTGATATGATACATTTTAATCCTGGGGTTCCATGGGTGCGATATTTTCAACTTAGATATGTTTCCCAACGCAATTTCGAGGTGAAAGTGATGTTTTAATGAAAAACAAAATATAAAAAACCATGTTTTTGAACAGAAAAACGTGTATAACTTTTTTGCAGTTCATTTTATTGAAATTTTATTAAAAGATTCTGAAAGAGTACACATTTTTCTAAGGCATATATTATATACAAATTATCGATGTTCAAACTGATACTTAAAAAGATTTGTTAAAAAAATGTTCGGGATCAATAAAAAAAGTTTATATTTTCTCTAAATCTATTAATTTTTATTCTTGTTAGTTTTTCAAAAAACTTACAACGGAAAAAAAGACAAAAACGTTTTAAATAATGTTGAATAAAGTTGCATTTACTTCTTACATGAATCGAAGTCTTTTTTTACTTACAAACTTTAATTCTAATGTCATCATTTTGTTATAATTTCGTAGTTTTTTTTGTCAAAATTTAAATGAATCTTACCTATGTATTTTTACGTTTTGTATTTATGTACATAAAATTGATACCACATGTTCTTATTTTAACTACTTATTTTAACACCATTTAACCAGTTTTAAAAAACACAAAAAAAAGACAAAATCTGAAACATTTTTTTATCATGGTTAAATAATGATAAAATCAGACGTTAAAGTTACCATATGTATAATCCAATACCTTAACCATACACTTACAAAAACTGAATATGTAAATGCATGAAGAAAATTCATTAACACTTTGATAAAACATTACGAAAGTTTGTCCATTTTTCTTATCACCACAAGATTTTTCAAATCTTAAGTTTTACGTGAAAAATGACATGCATCATGAAAAAATACATTTTAATATTTTCAGAATTTTTTAAGACTTTTTGAATTTAGTAGTTTTTTTGAAACCCAAAAATGGCTCAAAAAATTTTGAATTCGTATTTATTTAGTAATTCTTAATGTTTTTCATTCTACTATATTTTATCTAAAATATAACGGCACTCATGTTGAAAAATCATTACAAAATACTTGTGGTAAGTAACGGTGCTATAAGGTAAAAATTACGTTAAAAAATGCATCGAATAATTCGTTTTTTTTTTACTTAAATCTAAGTAGAACTTGAATCTAACTTATTCGGCAGTTTCTTAAGTTTTTCAATTTCATTTTTTCAATTTTGAATCACGTATTATGGACTTACACCTCTTCCCATACAATATAAATAAGAAGAAAAAATGTTTTTCAGAGTTTAATTTACCAATTTAAATTGTCATCTATATCCGATAAGTTTTGAGGTCTCTGTTTCGATTGGCGCTACTGAAATTTTCGAGAAAGCTCGTTTACTGTATTCTTTTTACAAAAATATTTTAAAAAACGCAATTTTTCACACACAATTTTTGTTCTAAATGCTTTTTTAACTATGATACCGGTTTCATATCACCGTCTAACTTATCAAAAACGTGTTCCCGATTATTTTACCTCAAAATCATACATTCACATATTTTTATTTATTTTGTTTTTCATTTCAAAATGGCGGCTGAACGTTGAATATTTTTGAAATTGCTATTATTTCGAATCTGCTAGGTTTTCTTTGTAAGAAAATAGTATGAGTAAGTTTACCCGTTTCGTCCTCAAATGCCGTAAATTTTGACTACTTTTCATCAGGTGCTTTGTTAGGGAAAAAATCACTCAATCGTTTTGGTTTTGATATAACCATATCTATTCTATTTTTTCTCGAACTTTCTAAATCCGGTTTCAGATTTGCCATATCTGCCGCCATTTTTTTACTATGGCGGTTTAAACATAAAAAAATTGTGAATTTAAAAAAAATTTGTTCAAATAATCGTATTTTTGAACAGGAAATCGTATTCAGATCAAGCTAAATCTCTGTATCTGGTGGAGTAATTAGTTATACTAGAAGATAGGATGGTTATTGATTCTCCCTTCAAAATGGCGGTTTCAAAATGACGGTTCTCAGTCAAAATTTTGTTGAAAAATTTCTGAACGCTCTAACTCAAAAGCTACGAGCTTTTTAAAAAAAATGTTAAGAATGAAAAGTTCTTAGAATTCATTGAGAAATATAGTGGAATTTTTTCAGATTTTTCAAATGAGGTTTTGAAAAATTCTTTTTTAACATTTTTTTCAAAATTGTAATTTATTAACGAAAAATTCTGAACAAAATTTAGTGCATTCTCTGATAAATTCTAAGAGTTCTTTGTTCTTTGCAATTATTTTCAAAAGTTGATAGTTTTCGAGGAAATCAATTTCAAATATTATAGTTTAAGATTTTTCTTTCTCGAAAACTATCAACTTTTGGGAAAAAATGCATAGAATAAAAAACTCTTAGAATTCATCAGAGAATGCACTAAATTTTTTTCGGAATTTTTCGAAACAAAAATTACAATTTTGAAAGGAATTTTGAAAAAAATTATTTAAAAACTTCATTTAAAAAATCTGAAAAAAATTCACTATATTTCTCAATCAATTCTAAGAATTTTTCATTCTTAGCATTTTTTAAAACAAGCTCATAATTTTTCAGTTAGAGGGTCGAGAAATTTTTCAACAAAATGTTCACTGAGATCCGCCATTTTGCAGCCGCCATTTTGAATGGTGAATTAATAACCATCCTATCTTTTAGTATAACTATTTACTCCACCAGATACAGAGATTTAGCTTGATTCGAACACGGTTTCATGTTCAAAAATACGATTATTTGAACAAATTTTTTCAAAATTCACAATTTTTTTATGTTTAAACCGCCAGAGTAAAAAAATGGCGGCAGATATGGAAAATCTGAAACCGGATTTAGAAAATTCGACAAAAAATATAATAGGTGTGGTTATATCAAAACGATTGAGTGACTTTATCCACGAGAAAGCACCTGATGAAAAGAAGTCAAAATTTAGGGCATTTCAGGACGAAACGGGTTAATTTGAGTTTCGTAGGGCCTATTTTGATTTACGGAAGCAGTAATATCCCATAGATTGTTAATTAGCAAATTTTACGCCAATTTTGGTTGTAACAGAACTCGAAATGCACGTATTTCTACTGAGCACATGACAGTCACCATCTTGAAATTGGATTTTATTCGGTATTACCGCTTCCCTAAATCAAAAAAATAGATCATGTAAAATTCGTAATAACTTATTTATACGATTGTACTACAAAGAAAACTTAGCAAATTCGAAATAATAGCAATTTCAACAATTCTCAACGTTCTGACGCCATTTTGAAATGAAAAACAAAATAAATCAAAATATGTGAATGTATAAATTTGAAGTAAAAACTGATCTGAAACCAGTATCATAGTTAAAAATGCATTTAAAATAAAAAGTGGCTGAAAAATCGCGTTTTTTCCATATTTTCTTTAAAAAATGTGGTAAACGTCATTTTTCGAAAATTTCAGCAGCGTCAATCAAAAGAGTAACCTCAAAACTAGTGGATTATAAATGTTTTCATTTTTAAAAATTGTTATCCTATAAATAAAACGATGCTGAAATTCGTGTGCACATTTGGGACTTAAAGGGTTAAGAGTGATCGAAAAGTATTCGGTTCGGTGTTCAATGAAAGCTCCTAGTGTTCCTAACTTTTTCTTGATTTTTAATATTTTTGAGTAGTTTTTCGTTTGATGTTGAAATACGTTTTTATGAGATTTCTTGGCAATAATAAAAATAGTAGAAAAAGTAATTTTCACGTAAAAACCCTCAATCATAATTCGAAAAAAGTATGAGTCGTTAACGGAAACGTGTCGTGAAAATCATTTGCGAAAGAGTCTCGTGGAAATCGTTCACCGAATGACATTGGCGGCATTCTCGAGTGAGCTGCGCGCATCGTTATATTTAAGCGCGCGATTCGATTGGTCGATTGCGAGTGCAACAGGCCACCGGCGCTTGACCAATTGCGGCTTTTCCGATCGCGTGCCGGGCACAAAGATGTTACGTGCGATAGGTCGTAATCGCACGTACGGAAACGTACCGAAGTCGCGTGCGTAAGTTCGACGGATTCTTGATTCGGCTGCGGATTTTTTTCGTAGACGACGATGAAAAGCGCCGCTGTTCAAAAATAGCACATCGGTGACAAAACCGACGTTTGCGCAACCGCCGCTTGGACACGCGATTCTTTAAGCGCCTCCGCCGGCTCGTTCGTTATCGGACGTATCCGCGTCTGGGCGATGGCATGTGTCTGATTGCAATCTGAAAAAAATTGTTTGTTCATTTTCAAATATCAGTCGTTTTATGAAACTCGACTTTTAAACATTTTTAAAAAATTTTCGTCTTTTTTATGTCTAGGGATTATAAGTAAACAAATGCGAATATGAACACTGACAATGTCAACAGATTTTTTTTCCCCGTCACGTATCGCTGCCATCTATAAAATACTAGTATAAGCAGTCTTTCGCTTTGAAACCGAGCATATCTTGATTAGTATTCCAAAATTAAGTTTGTTCACCTATACTAATATAGTACATTCCTTCTTGTAATTTAAGAAATGGAGAAAAATTTTATCATTGTCATACATTTATTTTCAATTACTGAGAACTGTTATAGTATAGGTAAAAGTAAAAAGTTAACTTTATTAAATGCAGTGATATTTATCACTTTGTAAAATTAAGAAACACACCGAAAGCCGCTACAGTGGTCCTCCCCATATTTTAACCTTTCGAGTCAAGGAAGATGGCGGCTTCTTCTCTTAATTTAACGCTTCCCCTCGTCCCCACGACTGGCTGTATGAGAGAATATAAACAGAGAGAAGACATATAGTGGCGTCCTTCTTTATCTGTAAGTGCAAGCGCAAATAGCAGTCCGCGCTCTTTTGAACACATCTATGTACATATGTGGACTACGACTACAAGCTCTTTACGAATGGTGGGGAAACTCACGAGGGGAAAAAGTTAAAATAAGGGACGCAGTTAAAA
Source organism: Trichopria drosophilae (assembly GCA_030407085.1). Lineage (NCBI taxonomy): Eukaryota > Metazoa > Arthropoda > Insecta > Hymenoptera > Diapriidae > Trichopria > Trichopria drosophilae. Next base: position 113,732,527 of record CM059585.1, on the reverse strand, counting down.
TAAGGGGAGGACTACTGTATAACTGTATATAATTGTCTCCAAGCGCACGACCTTGTTAGTCTGGTTGCCGTTAGATGGGACGCGGATTGATGCGGCTCTGAATCGCTCCCGTTTCAGAAATTTATTTTAATTTGTACTTTTTTTTTAACGGTGATATTTTCCTATAATCGATGGTAGGAAAATATAAAGATCACTTTTTACAGGGCCATTTGCAGTTTTAACATTGCAACTTTTTAATAATTCTAAATAGTTTTTCTTCATTCTACGAAAATTATTGAAAAGAATTTTCATGGAAGGATTCCAAGGCTTTTATTTTGATGTTTCGAAATTATTCAGAAGATATAGCCTATCGTTTGATTCATGTATAATAGAGTCCCGGTATAATCGTGTCTCAGCATATTAGCCCGGTTTTGTCTGGTTACATTTACCTGCCGCTCCTTTTCCCCCACCTTGCGTACTGGGCCTCATGAAGGGTCTGCTATGACGTCATAAATATAACGCGACTGAGAGGATTGGAAGAAGCGGCGCTCCCCTTTTTGTGGCAAATATAACGAGACGGGAAGATAAGGCGGGGAACCAAGTGGGTAAATATACCGTAACTCTATTATTCAGGATTATTTAAATTTTCTCTCGTGCACTCGTGCGCAACCTAATTTTTTCAGATATATAAATTCAAAGCTCTGGATTTATTGACACCTACAGTTCCGGGAAGTTAGTTAACAGATCTATCATATAATGTTTGTATAGCAATAGGATAGCTCAGAGCAGTCTCGGATAAGTTTTTAATTAAAGTTTGACAACGATGCATATTCCGTTAAAAAATATTTATTGAAAATTGGCTGTTGCTCGACATTTCGCACCAATAACCAGCCTGATTAATCTAAATTATAATTTTTATTTGTTACGTTTCATGACATGAATACTTATTTAGTTTTAGCTCAGTGTGGTCTAAGAAAAACATAACATTCATGTACATAAAAAAAAAGTATCCAATTCTACACCGGCACCTTGTGTAGTCGAAATGCACCCATAACCATTTCACTTTCGGTTTTATGTCACATTCAATTCAAGCGACATTGCTACATTTATATTGAATTTTCTGCCAAGGCTACTTTTTCGAAGATTCACATGAATAAATATCGTATTATTATTTCAAAATGTGCATTGCATTACTTTTCGCTGAGAGAGATTCGGAATATAAAATATCATATGCATGGAATGTCGAGACCACGTATTTTTCTGCTGTCAATCGATTTGAAATTTGAGACACATACTTTTATAATTTGGTAAGCAAGTTCATTTAATTTACCTTGCTTCCGAACAGGAAGGACGAAGGTCATTAAAATAAAAATAAAAATTTGTAATTATTCTGTTTGGATGAGATGACAAAATAAACTATTATGACAAACGGGTTTCAAGGTTTAATTTTTATAGAATAAAAAAAGTATTTATCTAACGCACGTAATCGGTGGACGCGATAGTTGTACCAGAGAGTCGTGAAGGAAACAAACGATTTTACATCATGGCGGATCCAAAATGACGCCTAAAATGTCGACATTTTCAAAACCTCTCGGCATTTTAAGAAGGTATATTTTTTAATGTGGTTTTGATATTTATCGGTCCGTATTAATAATAACCTATAAGTTTAACTTAAGGTTATAAAATAATATATTAGAATCAGAAGGAAAGCTGAAATGTTATCTTACAGCTAAATAAAAACCGTCTAGTGTTCGATGAAAATCCCACAGTTATTTAGTGTGTAAACTGGTAAGGTTAAAGAAGTTATATCTACGTCGTTTTTGAAATTACATGATCTACAAATTACGTTAAGTATACTTAGTTTACGTTACACAACCTTCAAAAAACATATACAAATATTGTTATTGATGTAACAACTCACAAAATGTTTGTTTTTTACAATTGCGAACTGCAAGATTGTCTCGTTACACCGTTATAGTTCACAATTCGGCATATGCGGCGAAAACTGCTTTGATCTTCAATAAAGGGGAACGGAAATTGTTTAGTGCAGCCATGTTCCTTATGCTACATGGTTCACTCAAATGAAACTAATGTAGTAGCTAAAATTGTTATCAGAATGTAAAATTTTATAATTGACAATAAAATAATAAAAAGTAAATATAAAACTCTGTACAACAATTTTTTGACGACAAAGAAAACTGGAAAATAAATTATAAAAGTCATAGTAATACAATGTCAATATAAGTTTTAAATAACACAGTCAGCACGCGACTTCGCGGTATCATTAGCAATAGCTCGAAAGCAATCGATATACATAACTATCGACAAAGTTTGGGAAGGGATTTTTGTCTGATCTTCTCTTTTTTTAATTGTTCACAACGAATAAAATTATAATGAACGAACAGTAATGATAATAAACTAAAATAAATTTGTTTCGTAAACTTAAGAGATGCTTAATGGAAAATAGGCAGAGCCGTCAGAAAATTTTCTACGTGTGTTTATCATACCATTCGTATTGGTTTAGAATCAGGAAGTTTTTTTTCTAGAACTAAAGTTTTATTGTGTGTGACGAATTGTTTTCAGAATGGTTCCTCGTGATGGCTCTGGAATGAAACTGGGGGAGAAAGGTAGGTACAACCTACGCAGGTAGGTGAAATTCCTTAAAATACTCAACCACTATTAGTGAGAGGGGTGGCTAAATGTCCTCGTCCCAAACCAGGTGCTTTTAAAAGCGTTCCTAGAGATAAGATTGTTCCTTCGGCCAATCGTAGTTAGAAATAGGTAATTAGTTGTATCTAATCCCTGATTTTATCTTGCTGATCTTCGGTAATAGGGTTCTTCGTTGACCAACCCCCATTAGTAGGTTGGTCCCTTCTAAGCTATTTTCTTTGAGACCTTATCAGCAATAATCACGCCTTGCCATGATTTTTCAGCCAATCCAGTTCGAGGATTCCAAAATAGTATGGGCGTAATTATTACCACACCCATTAAGTACAATGATAAAGTAATTCATTAATATATGAATAATACGTTGGATCTTTACCCAGTTTCTAACAATATACTACTATATTATACAAAGCTTTATATTGTACTGTTTAAGGTTAATCAAAATGGAGATGTGTTCAGATTCATGTTTATTTACAAACTACCACATAATAGGATATTTTCGTAACTGATTAAAAATTTATAACTATCAAAATAAAAGTAGAGAGATGTTCGAATCAAAGCCTAGGATTTTAAATTACAAATTTATAACAATGTTATAGATAGTACTTATAGCTGACATTTTGAATCAACAATTTCATTTCAAAGTTGACCACTTCGTTTTTCATAAACTGCATTCAATCAATGATATTGGTTTATCAGTTTTCGGTTACAAGAACTAGTAATAAATAAGATTGGTAAATCCGGATTATCTACGTGAATTTTTTAATGAAACTAAAGGATAATTTTAAAGTACGATTGTGTTTCATATTTTCATTTTTGTCGAACTAATAAATAAAATAAATCAATATTCAAGTATACTTCCACTACAAATTAATAAAATAGTGTATATTAACGATTCTGTACAAAGAAAAAATTGTTTTTCACACTGTGGGAGTAGAACTCGATTTTGCGCCCTGCAGTGAAATATTCGTGCGCAAATTATCGTCATGACGAACATCGCACTCGTCGAAAATCGGTAATTACGCCCTTGTTACGTAATATATTATGGTGTTCTCCACATGAGTTGGATAAGTATCACAACCCTACAAGTTCGCGGATGATCTCAAACTTTTTTGTTCTTAACACAAACTTTCTTGTGGTATTGCCAAATAGATATGCGAGGACATGTCGCAAACTGAGTATTTGTACAAAAGTACATATTTGTGATGAACCGAAACTATGTACATAGTCACGTTCGGATTTCAGCGATGCGCGCGTCATCTGTAGGTAAATAAAGCGCAGTTCCTTTAACGCATACGCATACAGTTTTCCCGCGCACCCGTGTACACATGTATATTCCCGATCTTTCCGATACAGATTAATGATGCCGACAAATACAGATGCATAAAGATTTGTATACATATGGGCAAATTTCCAGAATCTTTAGATTTAGTGTTATTTGCATTTTATCATCACTCAGACAAAGTAATATGATTTTTAAAGTATGATATATATTAAAGTAATTCTTAAAGTACAGCAGAACCCCTCTTATTTCAACCCCTCTTATTTCAATTGCCCCTCTTATTTGAATCTTTTCCCCTCAGGCCTTCCCCCACCACCTCTCGAACATCTCGATACAGTTTACAGTGTTTACATCATCAAAGTTGTACAGTGTTAATACCGTTTAACCTTAACTTGTAAACATGTATAGTCGGTAGACTGATATGTAAGGAAATTTAAAATTAATTTAAAATTTTGCATCAAACTCATGATTTACATCATACAAATTATTCGAGAAGCTGCTAATTTCGTAATATAAAAGTGCACATTTGAAGATTAGAATGTTGTCAATTTTTAATGATGTGTATTTCCAAAAAAGTCTTTCATTTGCAAAATAACAAATCCAATATCAGCAGCTTAGTACTTAATTTGAAGCTTTCATTAATCACATTTGCAAATTTGGGTTAAATATTGTCTCCTACATTTATTTCGATCTCATTCACAGTGTATTTGTTTGTGAAGCAAAAAATTATTGATACATAATCACATGTAATAAAGTGCATAATGTAAATTTAAAATGTTTGTTTCTACACTCGAATGCAGATACAGATGACCGTAGATAAATGCGAAATGTTGCAGTCTTTATTTATCACATAAAGGCACGAGTTGTGATCTCGTTACATTTTTATCCAAATTTAAAATTCTCTACACATTTTTCAGATAAATTATATATCTATTTTACATAATTCAACTCCAAAATATATACGATGTCTAATAAAAATAAAAAGATATCAGATATTATTGTCCAATATAAAAGCGTAGAGTAAGGGGGTAGGGGGAAATTTCAAATAAGAGGGGTCGGCGCCATCTTGAAAACCATGACCAGTTGAAATAAGAGGGGCTCTACTGAATATCGTCCATATATTTTTATTAAGTTCCATCATAGAAACTCATTACAACGCATGAAAAACTTGTCAAAATGTCGCATCCGTCGAATGTAAATTTCCACATTTTTCTTCCGTTTAGTAAAGTCCGTTTGAAGAATTCAATGTTACGTTTGTTAAAGACATACACTTTGTAGTAAATGAACTGTAATAACCGAAAATATGTAGTCAAGTTTTCTTGTCGCATCCGAAATGCTTCATGGTAAGGTAAATCGCACAATGAAATTAGAATAAAACAATGTTTTTTTTAACGCACAGCAAAGTATTATTTCAGTGCATCTGTGCACCAAAGTCTACATAGGTTAGAATCGCTTTACATTCATCATTTCGAATTTATAATACCGAAATTACTTGCAAACAAATCCAATGTCGCCTCCCCAATCAAGTTTGCTTCCTTCAAAAAATAAAAAATTGGAAAAATAACATTTTCAAAAGACATATTTAAATGTGTTATTGAGACATAGGTGCTTGTACTTCTCAACCACGTTTATATTTACACTTTTATTTATAAAAATTCGCAAATGTAACTGTCGCAATCCTGAATTTTGACATTCTATATGAACTTTGCCCAAAATCGATAAATGTATAACCTAAACTGTCATCGTCTTATAAGTTAAAAATATTAACCGACGTAATTGATCGTTTGAAGGAACTAAAATGGTTAAATGTACGAGGATAGCGAGAAGAAACCCGAAAAAAGGAAGTAAGAAATGAAAAGAAAAGAGATAAAAATGTACTTTGCAACATTGCTATTCGCATTTTTACAACTGTTTGATTCTTTTGTATTTTTCATTTTAGTACTATTTAATATTAATATAACAGGCACTGGCACTTAAGCGTTGTTCATGAATAAATATCTATTTCTGAATGTATCAAGCAACGGTACCAGGATAATCAGTAGAAGTGTGCTTGCATCTTTATTTTTCAAAAATGTCGACTTCTAAATTGAAAGGTTCTGGAGATTTGCCCATATCCCCATATTTCTCTCAAAACACTATTATATGTTTGTGTTACGCAAGTGATTTAGATGTCGGAAATTTTTTCACAAGAAAGGTTCGCGTTTTCAATAACGATAGTCAAGATGCTAAAATTTTACAGACTTATATTCTTTCTTTGAAAGTTTAACAAAAATTACCATTCAGATAAATTAATTTTCAATACGAATTGTGCAATTTATTGTAATCCTGTAATAGGATGGTTAAGGTTTCTTACAATATTACTCTTGGTCTCATAATTATGCTTCGCCAGGCTGACGTTAGTAAATATAACTGACGATTTAAACTGTGTTTTAAAACAAATTAATAATTGATCTGACGAGAAGTTATTATCTTTATCCTGACTTTTTGTACTATCTAAAGAAGGTGCCAGAATGTGTAAACTGATAGAATACATTGAAGACCGGATCTTGCAATGAAGAGATTAACGAAGAGGGACTACGATATCCAAGAATCCAATGCACACCAAAATTATTCCGATAAAGAATATGGTTTCTAATTGTTCCGATTTAGTAAAAGCATTGATTATCTTCTGTTCTGGATATTCTGTGTTAACTTCCAGTTTCAATCGTTTGATAATCTAATGCAATAATTTTTTGTAGGTTATGTACGTTTATGCATCCCCTACAAAAACATATAGGATTCATATGCGACAGAACGAGAAAGAAACATATTTCGCACTAAATTATATAGATATTTGTTATACTCTATGGTTTGTTAGTAAATTTTAATTCAGTTTACTCGTTCGAAGTTGTAATACTTTCTACAATAATGCTAATTTTTATAATTTTCTACGTACACATGCAGGAGATCTGATTCCTGGATTCTCCTCGCCTCAAGACGGCGACATTTCAAAGCGGCACATTTTCTACAGTTCATGGTTAAGATTTGAGTCTTACGACTTTTTACGTCCATGGCTGAAATTGACAACATGACACGCTCGTGTGCACATACTCGTACAAACTTTTATAACGAAGAACAGAACATTTTGAAATTTAAACTATCAACCTGAAACAATTGTAAACAAATCGCCGGTTTGAAATTGTTGAGTTCTGAGGAAAGTCTCTATGGGGTACCGCTTTTGTTGTATTTTAACAGGACGATCATTGGCTATTTAAGTGATTGTACACACAAACGGAACGATTAATTTCTTCTTAAAAATTGCGTACGCATTGGTATTTTATTAAAGTAAAAGGAAAAATAACCTATATGACATTGGACCGGTTTAGTCGTCAAGTATACAAATTTCTATGGTTCGTAATTTTGAAATCCCTATGCAACTGGAAGGAACGAATTGTTACGAATGGGTACATGTAACAGATGGCCAGAGTAAACATTGTAATTAGCATTTTCATAATGTCTCTGGACAAAATGAATCGTTACGCGAGGATACAAAATGTCCAAATTCATGCTTCTGATACGCTTAACAAACTCTTTATGTTCCCTGGTAAAAATGGAAGAATACGTTAAGCGTTTTTTTTTTCTAAATTAATTCTTTGTTAACTCTTTTGGCACGCTTCTTGAAGCTTTTACGCTTTTCATACTCCTTTGGAGCTCTTACAGTCACTCTTAACCCATTTTTACTATGGATATAAATAATTTCGCAGGAAAAGGTTGAAACGAAAGAAAAAGTCGTGTCGATATTTATATCTCGTTTAATTATTAAAACAGTTGTGTATATAAATAGAGTACAAATACATATCATATACGAGATTATTGAATTGTGATTGTACGCGACGCACGATACTTTTCAAAATAATCGACGCATTATAAATATATACATTACTATTTTTTGTCCTTTCTCCCATAGCGTCCGCCTGTCGATTCTCGAAGCATACCGATTTTGATTTCGAAAAATCAAATCGGGTCTTCGATGATTTCTCCGAACGGACCGTGTCCCTTTGATATTTTGTCTTTTTTGCTACATATCTTTCTCTCACTCTCTTTCTTGCTTTCTTTCTCTCGCTCACTTATTCTGTAACTTTCTCTCTCTCTTTCTCACTTTTGTAAGAAACTATGAATATACGCGTCCACTCGCTCGAAGCCTACGAAAGCGCGCGAAGCGATTCCGTACGGTGACGAGGAAATGATCGCCGAGAGCTTACATGTAAATCGGAGCCGGTTAAAGTCGTCGCATGGTATTTCGCCGTTACTCGAGTAAAATATGAAAAAACGTCTACAAGACGTCTTTACGCAATTGTGAAATTCGAATTGTCATCGAATTTTTGTAGAATGGAGCAAAGACGCTTTAAGAAAACCGGCGAAACTGAACGGCTTACTCAGAAAAACCTTCCCGCTCGGTTTATAGATATATATATATATATATATATACTAATAATAATAGTAATATTAATAATAATAATAAAATAATAATATTTAAATAATTTAGTCAGCTTTCCGAATTATTTCGTTCATTTAACAAAAATTTTCGTTCCCGATGAGATTCTACCATTCCAGGAATGATATTTTCTATAAACTTTCGTGCGTCTTTACAGTTCTGAATGTTATGAAATATGAGAGCTAAGAAGAGGTCGGCGATCGAAATTTGTCAAAAGAACAAAAACGTAGAGGCTTGCCGAAAGAAACGTTTTTCTGAGTGCTCGCTGCATTTTTGTCTAGCTTATATACTTATCGCTTATCCTATGTACCTTAACACGTATCTTAGTTGATCTATAGTTAGAGACGTTAGTCAAGCGTGAACCTTTAAATACCGCTAGTCTCGATGCGAATTACACTCTGCGCGCCCCCTGGGGGTGACTCGCCTCCTGTCGCCCCCTGGTCGACGATATTCGCCATTTTTCGCGACACTTTCGCGAAAAGAAAATGGATCCGAAAGAGTTGCCGCAAGAAAGGGCGACGATCGATCGATTATCGATCGATCGAAAAGTCGATTAATGGCCGCCATGCAACTCGATCAAAAGTAGCGCGCGCGAAAAAAAAATGTTATGAGACTGTTAAAAGATGCCGGAAGAGACGTTCGATTAGGCGACGAAGCCTTACGCTTTCAAAAAACGCAATCTCGAGTGAAACCTGCACGTTATTTTCGACGAAAAGTTTCTGGCCAAAGTTACTAGACACTCCGGCACGAGGGTGATTCGCACGATTGCGTTTTTCGGGCGTTAAAATGAAATGGGACGTTCCTCGGTTGATGCGATGCGTACTTATTGGCTAATCAGGAATCACGCTCTTGTTAGTTTAGCTTGCTTTTTTCCCTGGCAAACTTTTCGCAGATTTCGTCCTGATTTTTTTTATTGTTTTTTTTTTCGCGTTTTCTATTAAGGTTGTTCCTTCCCCTCCGTGGAGTCCGCCGTTTTGCGGAAGTTTTGCGGTTTTCTGTAGATCATTGTTCAAGGCATCATTTTGCGAGGCGTCAGCCACTTCTTCATGTAATAGCAGAAGATGGTAGACACGTAGATGAGGATGAGGAGGGCGCAGGTCACACCGAGTGCCAGCACCGAGGTCTTCGACGGGCATGGTTCGATGATCGTTACAGTCTTATCTGAAACGGAAACAAGTTTTAGTTTGCATGTCCAGAATGTATAGAACAATCAAAAATACAAGAAATTAAAAAACAATTATTGCAAATTTTTAATATGTATAAAAAACTTTTATTTGTTTCTTCGCGAAATTACTTTGAGAATTAAAAAAGAAACATGTACTTAGAAATCTGTATGCTCGCTGCCTTTAGAGGTTAGACAACAATAGAGGTCATAGAACGAGTAGTGATCTAAGGAGCATTGTTGAATTCTTTGTGATTACAAATATTCATTTTAGCTTAAATAATAAACGTTATACTTTTAAATTTTTACAGATAAATCTGATAAAATGTGTCACAACCTAAGTGTTTCTTTACTATTTACTATTTCTTGTTTGATAAACCGAGGTGAGCATTGCAGTACGTCCTGTCTAACGTATTGCATGAAAAAGACACAAAGATATAATTTAAACATCAAATAAAAAATCAAAGAATGTTCAGTTAAATAAAAACAATTGGCCTAACTCAAACCCAGCCTAACTAACCCAAAGAACAGAGAAGATAAATAAAAAGAAATTATAATAACAGAAACTGTGATATTTCAAATAAATTACAGAAAATAAGCACTTACCAGCTTCATTAAAATCTATGCTAGAATCGGTTTTCAAGTATTGTGACTGCTTTTCGTCACCGAAGTCCAAAACCAGAATTTCTTGGGATAGGGTCATGTCTTTCTTTTCTTCTGTGGTATTCTGGATGCTTCTCCTACGCCTCTTGCCCCAAGATTCGGTAGATTCTTTTCCATATTCGCAGACAGCCTGTTGAAGAAAAGTATTGATTAATAAATTTACATTATAAAATGTAAAAGATTTTATTACAGCATTTAATATATTTTTTCACGTAAACTAGCACATTTTACTAAAGGAGATAGTACTTCGAGGTTATGTTTTTAAGTATTGCTAAAGGATGGAATAATTCGGATTTGATGGGATATTTATTTTAAAAAATTTTAAAAAAGACAAAATTAAATAAACAATCGGAAATGAAAAACAACGGCAATAAATACGATAAGACTTAGTAAAATGCAAATTACTGCTGCTTTGTAGAATAAATCCCAACATTACAAAAAAGAATGCAGTATTACTAATCTTTAATTATTTCTTAATCTCTCTTATTAATTTCATGACGTAATTCTCGCAACAATGACAGCAGTAATTGTTAATTGTGGTATAATTAAAAGTGCCGACGGCGTTTAAATGCACTGCGCATTCTTAAATTACTAACAAGTAACAGTTTAAATTAAAGAAAACGTTCCAATTAATAAATCCAATGAGATTACAATCGTCTCTTACGTTGAGAATCATTAACAGGAAATCATCATTTCTGTTTTCAATTCACTCTTGTAATTGTTAATTTAATTAGTTCTCTAAGGGAAATAATGTCACGATATATCTTATGGAGACGATTAACTGAGAATTATTCCATTACTGAAATATATTTCTTACATATTCATTACATAAATTCGTAAAATCAATGATAACAAAGAGAAATGGATTTAAAAGCCGCCAGTAAAAGTCATTATAATTGCAGTTATAAAAAAAATAAGTAAAAAGAAATATGTTTAAAACTGAAAACAGTAGTATATAAAGAAACTTGCCGACAAATAAAAAAAAAACTGTTAAACTTTCGTAATAAATGAAAAAAAAATATTAGCTTTTTTTTATACTTTAAATGCAAGTATTAAATAGTTTACGTTAATTACTATCCCATCTCTAATTTCTTATAATACTTTCTTTTATCTATTATATTATCTTTCAAAAATTATCACTGATAAATAAATATTTTTAGATCAGTCTGGCTCATCGTCGCATTGATCAAATCAAGGTCGTTTGTCATCCGCCAGTCGTTATGTAACAAAAAAACGTTTTCACTAATTCCATTATAAGATTACTCAAACGAATTCTAACCAAATCGATAAAATGATAATTCGAATATTTAGTACCGTTTTTTGGTTAACTTAAGAAACAATTCGACTACAAATTTCCATTTAAAAAACAAAGGAATAAATTCGGTTTTGAGCGTTATTTAAGGAAAGATCTATTATTAAATGCGTATAAATACATTCTACTTTTTAGAAAATTACTAAAGATGACGGAAGAAATTTGTCATTACCGGTTCGCAGGGTCCAAGACAGTACTTGACGTTACACTGGAAGATGACACCATAGGATTCGGTGAACCTGAAAGCTTCGTATTGAGACTGCAGGGCGTTGCCGTCCGGAGTAAAGCTGGGGAAGATCGTCGGATCCACGGGACATCTGTAAAAATAAACGATTTTAAGAATCACAACGAAGCTTCTCTTGAGGTTTCAGAACTGCTATGAACTGGGCTTTTGTGGTATTTGCGTCTATTATGCTATGTTTTGTCACTTGGTGAAAGAAATGCATTCAGTTTTAGATTTTGTTACATCTGACAAAAATTAGACAATTATCAAGTGAAAGTCAAACCAAAACAAAACTTAATTTTCTACGAATTCATCAACAATTTGCAAAAATAAATTTTTACACGACGAAACAAATGCAGGAAAAGTACAAATAACAATTCTGAAGTCAATAAAAAATGTTAAAATTAAAGAAAATAGCATTGCCTGTAATTCCAAAACTGATTATCTCGAGTAATAAATATAAAATATAAAAAGTATTAAAAATAAACTTGACTTTTGAAACTGCATAAATTGTTCAATAAAATTGTAAGAAGGTACAAAATTTACGTTTCGCCTAGATCATAAAACCTTGCACATCCATTCGTCACGAAAATAATATTAGAGCACGTTCAATATATTGTTTCACGCTGAGTCTCCTATTCTGTCGATTTTTTTTATTTCAGCGAATAATAAATTTCTTCGATATTGTCGAGGTCACGAAATATTTAAGAAATTTGCTAAAAATTATTTTAAGAGTACCAAAAAAAGGATTTAAAAAATGGCGTTTTTTACTACTGATGTATTTTTTGCATAAAAATTATTCAAACTCACCCTTCGTCATCAATGATCTGGAAGGTGCTCTTGGCATCCTTTGCCATGGCCACACAGCTTCGAGCGAAAATTCCATAAGGTGCTGAAAAAGACGATAAAAATATGTTAATGCGAATGAGTAATTTCTCGAATTTCGAAATTAATTGCTTCCAGACGAGCCTTCTCAGTTGTTAAGCAAAAATATGCAGCGTAAATCTACGGGTTTATGTCACGCTGTGATTGGAACTGGACTGTCATAAAAAGGGAAGGAGATCCCTTGATAAAAAAAATTACGCGAGTATAAATTTGCTTTATTTTAGGTTATGTGGATTAATGTTATATATAAAATAATTAGAAAATGTCTTTGAATGAATATTTTCTTAAATCATTGGCTTTTTCAACAATAGTTTTTGTGAGAGCTCGGTTTTGCCGTAATTAAAATAAATTAGTAAATATGGAAGCAAGATAAAAATTAATTTCAATTCAATGAGGATTTCTCATCATTTCTCAACAGAGATTTTGCATAGGCCACTTACTGTCTTCAGGGATTTCGATTCTGAATGTCAGCTTATCTCCAATACGAACAGTCTCGACCTCGCGTGCCCTGTTGTCCAGAATGCGGATCCTTGGTGCAGGAGCCTCGGGAGCACTGGTGATGCTGATCATATCCGGGTCTCTGATCGGCATCATCCCAAAAGTAATGTTCTTAGAGGACATGTCGTATGTGCATTTGACCTTGTAAATCTTATCGGCCTTGGTCATTACCACTGAGTGATGTTGCAGTACAACAGTGTTCGAGTAAACGCCAGTCTAGAAAAGATGAATAGTTTGTGAAAGTTGTGCTCTCATTCATTTTATAATTAGAAAATACAATTATTTCTGAAATTAAAATAAAAAAGATATTTTATTTAATTAAAAAATATTTTGTAGGCAAAATATTTGCTAACAGTAAGAAAATGAACTGGCAGAAATTAATCGGCGCGATGTAGTGATAGTTGGAAAAGAAGGATTTCCTTAATTAATTTTCAATAGGAATTCCCTGAACGTTCGTTTTTTTTCAGCTCGAAGGCTGATAAGGGACCAACGCGACAAAGTAAAAGCAAAAAATGCGGAGGACATTAAAAGTCGGTAATTACTGACCACACTCTGGGTGTTGCAATCTTGGCCAGTCATCGTGAGATCCAGCCTGAAACGATCGCTGTTGGTGACGTCGATGTTGCACGTTTCCGAACGGCCCAAGGCGTAGATGCGGCCGTTGAACGCCTTGTTCGTTTTTACTATCACAGCGATCCTCGTATCTTTGCAGTCCACAGACACTGTAGACACATTTTTTACCGATTAATCATAATGCGTGAAAAATCACTCAGCAATTTCTTGCAACAGAAGGAAACAAAAAACGGAAACATATCATTTGGATAAAAAACATAATACAGTTATAGATAGATTTTGTCACATCATTTTAAATGGTCGACGCAATCACATCGTCTGATTGGAAGAAATTCATGTAATAAACTGCTCAAGTACCGTTCGATTTAGAAACGAGTGAGTTAGTTAGAAACTAGAAACAAAAACTTACCATTGTAACAGGTTCCAGTCTTGTCGCAGTTGGGTCGCAATTCGGGATCTCGAGGATCTTCCGTTGATGGCAATGGTTCGATAGTTGGTTCAATAGGTATATCTGAAGTTTCTGAAAATTTGAACAATTTATTTATAACAATTCCTATAAATATTTATACATTAATATGTCTTCTTAAAAATAATACTAATTTGGTCAGATTTAATAACACATACTCTCGCAAACGTTTTCGTAGTAAGTTCCAACTCTGTTTCCATCATCGATAAGAGGCCTTTCAGCGTTGAGATAAGTTGAGGGGCCATCAGGAAGGGTCCAGTGGTCAAGATGGAAGAGTTGACAGTTGAAAGCGGTGCCAGTTGGTGGGCCACGATACAAATAAGATCTGCAGAGGAATTCGTTCTCGATCTCGCAGGCTAGCCTACAAGCGGCTTCATCCTGGATCTGGACCTCCTTATCCGTATAATAATGTAATCCTGCATATTGGGCAACCTTATCGTCAGCCACGCCGATTCTTGGTACTTGGAACATTCTTTTGTTTTGTTTGCACGCTTCTTTTCCTGAAGAATAAGCATTTATTACCATTATTAATATATAATATAAATTTTTATATGACACTTAAAATAGGAAAATAAGGATCTACATTTATGAAACATTAAAGAAACAATCAAAAGTGAGTCAATTACCTTTCAGACAGAGATTTTCGAAGTAATCAACACCTTGGGCATCGACAAATTGCACGAGTTGGCCATTGGAGCGCCTGTCATATTCGCTGAGATGACACTGGAGCGTGACGTAATTATATTCGACTGATCGACAGGTGAATCGATGTTCGTTCAAACACGCAGCGAGACAAGCCTCCTTCGTCGAGGTGTAGATTAGGGCATTGTCGAGTCCACGGATCATCTTGTTGGGAACTCGCTCGAATGCCCAAGGGCGCAGGCATATGTTTTCTGTAAAAAAAGGGACATCTTTTGTTATAACTACCTGTAAGCTACGATTCAAGTGTATTTTATGAGGGTTCATGTCACGAGATACGTCAGGTGAAAACTCGAAATCTATGACGAAATGTAAACCGAAAAGTTAAACAGAAATGCGGTTTGTTAACCGTTGGTATTTAATTTACAAAAACCGGTCTATTATGAGACACGGTTTTATGTTTTCTTGTTTATTTATGTTTATAATATGTTTTATTTATCGCATACTTTTTTAATTACGCATTTATCTAAGGGAACGGAACAAGATGACCAATTAATGACATTCCATGGAATGAATGAAATAATACTTTATATACTCAACGACCATTCAACAAAATTCATTAAATAGTCGTAGTTTTAGGTATTTGCAAGTATATTTGTGATGATTCTTATAGTTTATGACTAATTGAGATGTTTATTTTCTAAAACATATAATAGAACACTATAAATAACCCCGACTGATGTTTAATAACAACTTTCGGTTACATTTTGCTATTCGAATCGGGTTTAAGAGTTTTAGGAACGCTCTTTCCTTCCTCTAGAATCCTAGTTATATAAAATTTACTAGACATTTATACATAAAATTCCCTAGGAATTCGGTTGTTGGTTTACGGGGACCGTTATTTTTGTTGATTTTGAAGACTCCACGAAAATATTGTTGATCACGAGTAAGCAAAACGATTGGAAGACACGTTGGCGCCTGGCAATCTTCATCGATTCCCCACGGCGAGAATCGTGAAGTAACCGAGTTGACGAAAGTGGCTAAGTAGCGCTCGATCGACCGACGATTCCGCGAAGTCCGCCTGTAACCTCACAACCCGTCTGGCGTCCGCGATCGAACGCTTGCATGATTCAGGGAATTCTCTCGAAGGTCTCATCGCTGTTTTAAAACTCTATAAAATATCGCGATTTCAATTCCAGGACAAAAGGCTACGCCTACGGAAGACCGACCCGTCGCGAATCTGTAAAGACGGACGCGAATTTCGAATTTTCTAGAGAGTGGGGAAAATGGCGATTCGAAAGAAGACAAAAGGCTCGTAAACTATCGGTACGCCATTACGGAGGAACAGTTATGCTCGACGAGTTTTAACTGCGTATACAGATAACAATTAAGCAACTTCCTCTACTCTTGCTACCGTATTTTCGTTTTGAGGAATACCGTCGATAATGCAGGGACACAACATCATTTCGTCATCGATCAAATCACGAATAATTCAAATGCGTAAATAAGGTAAAGCCGATCGCCAATGAAACTGCGCCGATTCTGATTGGTCCGCCCTTTAACCTGGTAATTTGTTCTCCTCAACCAATCAGAATCAAGCGTTACTGTAAAGCGGTAGTCTCCAATCTAGATTCCATCTATGTTATGTAATGAATAATTTTCAATTGCGCGCCAAATCCTTGGAAGAATATTCAACTACAAGTTTTCATGTTTGATACTGTAAAGTTTCTATTATTTTTGTATATTTGTTATAAATACATCTGAAATACGTCGAGAGCGAACAATAATTACCCAAAACAAAATTGAAAACAATGATAATGGTACGTATGCAACGCATTTACGTGATATCTTCATGAAAAATGGAACATTGAAAGATGTGAAGTGTACAAACATTCAAGCATTTTTAATCTCGTACATTTTAAAGAGATCACTGTTGGATCAAATAAACGACCGATAACCCGCCTCGATCTATTTTCCTTTTGGCAGCCATTACGCGACTCTGGCAGACGTGATCGCATTCCGACACCCTTTCCACCTGTGCTCTATTTTCATTTCTATCTTCGTTTCCATCCCTGCGAATTGACGTCAACTCTAAACAATCGCTCGATCAAACGGTCATGAGTGGCGCTTCGTTGTGTTATCGTGCCAATATGCGAATCGTCTGACGTTAATTCTCACATTTTTATATATTATCTTGTCGCTGTAAATATAATTTCCTTTCCGAGAAATTCGATTGACGCATTTTTAATTACCCCACTTCGACAAGAATGTGTTTGCGTTTTGTTTCACACGTCTCAATTTTGCAATTGCTGCTTTGTCATCCATCGTGTATGTCACGGGTACAAATATTCCATCGACAACTTCTTCAATTATTACGCTGTTGCAACAAATTTCACTTTATAGAACTGTTAATTTTATGTACGTAAATATAAAAATGTTAGTTCGTTAAAATATGTAAGATATGCTGTTGCCAAAGTTTGTATTAGTTCATTTTTATTTATTTAAGAACGACTTGTATACATGTAAATATAACACAACTAAACATAAATATAAAAAGTATGTAGTAATTTCTGAACGAGCTTCTTTAGTTTATGTAATAAATTTCAATTAAGAAATGAAAAAGTCGATTAAGTTTCATTTACTGAAACTATGTTGTAATAACTTCACAAGACACATGTACACTCTGTGAAATTATTTACTAATAGTTCATGTAAGCTAATTTCGAGGCTCTTACATTAACTTTAAAGTTATAACAGTAACTGTAAAGTTAAAAACGACTGGTTAATAAATCGTACATTAAATTCTGTTGTTTGAACTGCGCATGTCAACTATGCGTCGAATAATTCGCAGAAAATCGAATGACTACCCATGTGTATGTTTGTTTATCTCTGTTTCGGTGAAACTGTAAGCGCGTAAATATGTCACGTAATAATCCCAACATTAATATTTAAAATTCTATTAAATTAACTATTAACATAACAAATTTAACCGAATATCAGATTACAGTAACTTCAGGAGAAAGTACTTTACCTTAAGATCCAAATCTAAATTCTGTTAGCTTTACTATGAAGCTGTTACATTAACTGTAAACAAACATTTTTCTCAGTGTACCATGAATTATTTAGTTAATATAGAAATTTTATTAATTCATACGAATGTCAAAGTGACCTATACGTATTATTTCAAAATAATATAAATCTATGTAACATCTGTGATTTTACTGTAACTTTACAATTCCATAACATCCTTGCAGAATTTTGCAAATCCATCACTAATTATCGTGTTTCCTGTGCATGATTTTCAAATTTTCTGAGAATTTTCAAAAATGCAGTTGCGTTCTCGTTCATCACCACGGTTCTTAACGAATTTTTATTGTGCACCCCTGGGGGCCTTAGCCGCATACTCAGCGCACTTTATGACCTGGCCCCCCGGTGTTTTGGAGGTGTCGGATGGGGGCGTTTTTCGGAGTTTTCGCACTAGGTTTCGACAATCCGATATTACGGGATGCCTTTGACTAATCCGCCTTTTCGACACCTTCAATGATTTGACCGTACTTACGTGCGCATTTAGCGTAACGGTCGGGTCCTTTGTTCCCACCAACTAAGCCTTAAATTTTCACACTTTTCTGCGTGATGTTTCTACGTTATGCATATTTTTACTGCTATTGTGTTCTTCTTAACGCTTCTCACCCCGAATCTTCACTTCCAAAGTAATTTGCAAATTTCAATCTTAGCGACCGTTTTCTCTTGTACCATTTCAAAATGGTCACCAATGCTTTTACAGTCAATATTTGTACAAAAAATGTTGTTTATGTTACTTGATTGTTGCAATTGTTAATAATTTTACTGAACACAAATATTCATAGCTTTTATGATTGTATTGGAATTACAAAGCCAATCTTATCTTTGCGCCCATAATTCAATTTTGCATTACCAGAAATATTTAAAAAATAATATTTTATGATCGATTTCGGAAAAGAGTTTCCATTCACAATTTGAGGCGTTTTCAAAAGATTTTTGGCGCCCTTCAATTGTATCAACGCCGGAACGTTTCATCGTGATCGTCCCTTGGTCGTAAATCACGATTTCGAGAACACCTGGTGTCAGGTTGTAATTTTCGGCGCTGGAGTTTCCTTTACGCACGTCCGGCACGTAAGCGCCAGGTAAATACCACCACTTGTGCCGGAAATAAGAAAAATCTTCTTTTTCGAATAGCGCTCACGCGTGAACAAATAGAAACAGTAGTAAAGAATGCCTTTTTTGAAAAGTGTCTAATGATGAATATTCAAGTAAGCTCATAAAACTTTGTCGCTAAAATAATTATGGACGAAACACGTGTTGGAGTATTTTACCTGTTTTTGTTCCATTCAAAGACGGTCAACACCTTTTCTTTGCAACTTCCTAATTTTCCTATTCCAAAATCTACTTGATTAATAGATGAAATTCAAAACAACAGATGTCCAAATTTATTTTAAAAAATTAGTGGATGGTTCGAGTATAACAGTGTAAAAAAGATTGAAATGTTTAATGAATTTCTTTCGCAGTTTTATGTTATCTTCGAGTTTCGGTTAAAATTGACTATAAACACTTTAACTATTTCAACAACTCCAATTAATCTTTGAGAGGTACATTTTTCCGTTTAAACTCAGTATTAAAAGATGCCAACATCAGTAACAATTTTCAGTTTTAGAGCTGTTTTTACTACTTGTTTCAAAATACTGTTAAGTCAATTCAATCAATAGTTATTGGGTATCATTAAAATTCGAATGATGCCGAGATTATATGTCCTACATTTGTGTCACTCGTTCTTCGCAAATGATGACGGAAATACAGGTTTTTATACAAAATTTATGAAACAACATGTGGTTTATTCTACAAAAAGAACATATGCCATCCTATGAAAGGTTTTAAGTCCCGAAAGGCACAGATCTGATGATCGATACCACATTTACTAACACAATAGCTGTTCGGATCTCGAGAATAGGATTTTCCTTTTCTCGATTTACTGTATGGGCCTGTTTTATACGAATTTCTCGCACTTCACACCAAGCCATTGTTCGGTATAGCACCACACCTTTCAGTTTAGACCGCCTATGAATCGGAGGTGCGAAATTTTCAGGTCGTAAATCAAGCCGGGCTTAAAACACCTCTCTTAATTTTCGACTCTTGTATTGTGAATGCTAAGAGGTTGCGCTTCGAAATTTATGCCTTCTTAGAGAAAGTTTCATTCAATACCAGTCGGCGGCCATTCATGAAATTATTTACGGATTACTTAATAAGATTAATTAGCTAGGCAGCATGTAAAGATGATGCTGCTTTTTTTCTTTATCTTAAAACAGTGTAAAGTAGGAATAATTATATTGTTTTGATTCTTTCAATCGACTGAAAAAAAGACCCGAACGGTACGTGGTAGCCGGAATGTAGTTACTCTTCTTACCGCTAGTCGCGATTGTGATTATGATATCTTTTTATTTCGCAACCGTTAGAAAAATAAATATTTATATCGTAAACAGCAAAGCTATTCATTTCTAGAAGATCAATTTTTAAACGTTGTTTTGCCATTATAAGTTAAATCGCCAGTGCACGTGCAATGTTTCTTTATTAGACTTCGCATTCTCTATAAAAATAATATTTTTACTAAATATGATGTTCGCTGCACATAAAATGACGCCAATTATACCAATTCATCCTTATTTATTATCATTATCGTTGTCGTTATCGTTGTCTATGAACATTTTTATTTTAACCTAATTACAGGTTCTAATCGCCGGAGAAATTGCGGAATCGAAGCAGGTATATACGACTTCTGAGCGGTAAGCGTATCATAACGGAATCCTTACCTGATCTTATCTGCAGCTTCGTCATGTAATACATATTGACGGCCCGTTGAGGCTGCGACGCCGGATTCGTAGCGGCCGTTTCATTTTGCAATTGACAGTGAGTGTCTTGCATGGGCGCCAGAGGATTCACGACGAACGAGAAAGCCGCTGCTTGACATTCGGGTTCTTCCCGGCACCATCCTTGGCACTCGTACAAAGAGAGATTCTTTACGTGGTAATACGTCGTTCCTCGATAATCGTAATCAGTCAATTTTTCAAAAGCTGTCCTCGCTGAAAAGACATGGAAACTAAATGTAATGAACTCATCTCATCGCTTTGTGAACCATCTCGCAGAATGGTACTTAAAAACTCTTCTTAAAAGGGCTACATATACTTTTAGTCAACATTTCCCCCACGGCTTATTGATGAGTTTCGAAGGCTTCGGCCGACTTAGATATTCTACATAGTTATTAAAGCCATCGCTTACTTTTCCCACGCTCCTCAATATCAGTTTAAGAATATTTTTGACACAGACGTGGCAAGTAATCATTACTTTTTATGTGTGTATGATTTTCAACTTGGACTCTAAAATTCCTTAGCGTAAACACTGGTTTACCTCCTACTCAGATCATAACCCATGAATGTTTAAGAAAGGTGGAGCGAATGAAAGACAAAAATTGTTTCGTGTACCGAATAGAGTAAAGATAATAAGGAAACATATACAATTCGACATCTTGACTCCATAAATTATCAGGTTTGTTGACTCTAGGCAGTAATATACTGGATTTTGAAAAAGTAGGTCGCGAGTTCGATTCCCTGTCCGGGTAACCATTGGTTTGCCAGACAAACTGTCTTTTTATTTGCACTAGAAGTAGTTTGTCTGGCGGGAAATCAAGTTGCATATGTATCACATCTGTACCGGAATAAGATCTCAAAGTCCTGTGAATTGACTGGGTTATAGTTACAGAAAAAAGATTACTCGTACAGTAGAGTCCCGCTATACGTTTGTCTCGTTATATTTACCGTCATCAGAAAGGGCCTGATTTGACGTCACCAATATAACGGGATTGTGGGGAGTGGGAGAAGCGGAGTAGGTAAATATACTGGGACTGTACTGTATTTGAAATTCGTAAACATTTAGAAGACTCGACACAAAACATCAATTTCAAAACTATTTATGTTTTATTTCTGAGTATATGTAGCCCTTATTTTATATCTTCATAACATAATGTTCTTGGTATTAAATACGAACTTAATAGAGTCACAAATAAATATAAAAAAATAATATGTTCTGTAATAGTTACTACTAATGATGAAAGGTTGTTTCCATTCGGAAGACTGAACTTACCTAATCCAGCGTTGGACTCTGTAGCTAACGCCAACATCAGAATGCCCGCAGCAATAAGGCCGATTGTACGTGAACCCATCTGCAATCATAAAGTAATTTACTTCAATGATATGATTTTCATAATTTTCTTATATTATATAAATTGAAATATTCAATATAAAATGGAATTGAATAAACATAACATTTCGCTAAATAATGGAAACCTTTTTCGTAATTGCAGACTCTAAAATATGATTGTCAATAAAGATTAGAAGAAATATTTTATCAAGAAATGTTACTTTTTCGATTGTTTTCATAAATATCTTTTTACACAAGTACCCTTGCACCAAAGGTGTTGCCAATGTTAATGATGGTATTGAATTGAAAATTAAAAATAATTCGACACGACACCTTTCCAAATAGTGTTCCACTCATTATCTATATCTTCGGAGAAACATTACGACCGATTTTAAAAAAATTCATGGTATGTAGTCTATTTTGAATAGAGAATCATGCTCTTGCACCAGAGTGCGCTTTTATGTCCCCGACAAGATCGGAGTGCATTTCGCGCGAATACCCATGGTGCACGCACGTTCGGTGTTGCACGCGGTGCAAATGCATTTCGCACGAGAACCTTCGCGGGGCACCTGGGGTCTCTTGGTTCTCAAGCCATCAGGAAGTCGGAGCCCGAACTCGCATGCTTGGAGAAATACGTTCCCCAACGGACTTCGCCAAAGATATCGAAGCGGGAGCTATGCGTCAAACACCAACCGGCGATAAGTAATAACGTTCCACGAAAGAGACGTTTATGACCCCCGGGGAACTTCCTCTGCAACCAGTGCTAAGACCTTGGCCAAGAAATTAAAAAAAAAAACGAGAATATAACTGGTCACCCAATGGTTGAGACTGCGTGTAATGTGCGACCTACAAAACGCGAGCCGAAGGATCGCGACCAAAGTTCAATATAAATACCATTATGATTCATTTTCCAATTTTGACGTTAAAGAACCTTCCACGATAACAGAAATTATAATTAGTGGTCATTTTATGATGTGCTATCTATAGAGTAATGGTCCCTTCAAAGTATCGTCCGGGAGAACGAGGTCAATTTTTTTGTTTGCATTCCGTTATTTTATTAGACATACGGACATAGAAGGTACCTCCTTTTCCAGACGTACATGAATGCGACATTGTTTCAAGTAGGTATTACAGAAATTATAGGTTGACACCACAGACGTTAATGCAAATTTTTATTCCGGGTCAAAATACAGAAATAAAATCTTTTTGTTGTGTGAAAGACTTTCGGATAAGAAGTAAACGTGTTTGTTCCATTATGCTCGCTGACAACGGCTTAAGTAACGACAGTGTATGTAAAAACCCTAATCTCATTTGCGTTATGCGAGATTAAGTTCTGTTACTTCACAATAGAGACGTTTGTAACTTTAACCAGGTCGGTAACATGCTCGGCATCTGTATGCAAAATTTGAAATTATAATGATCCACCGTTCACAATGAAGGTATGGAACCTACACATTCATTCAAAGATACGTAGTATACACATGTAAGGATGATAGGTTCAATTCCCATTATTATTCATGCTGGTAATAAGACAACAATACTCATTAAACGAAAGTAGAATATGTTATCTGCATGCAGTAAATTAGCATGCAATTTATCGATTGGCTGTATGTTTCTAAGCGAGATAGTTTGAAAATAATCAGAGAAACTTCTAATGCAACTTGCTCAGTTTGGTTATCTGATTACGTGCAATAATTGGGTACAAAAATATGTCAAATGCAAAAATCTGAAGTCTTGCGGTTTCCACTCATCAGGAAGTCGAAATGCAACTAGTGTATACGAGATAACATATTTCTCACCAAGCTATCGCGACGTGGTTATTACGATAAAGCATCAGGCCGAGCAATACGTCAAGCTCTGCCTCGTGATAAGTAATAACATTCCAGAGAAGCGACATTTATGGCTTGAAGAGGGTATTTCTCCATCTCCCGCGTTTAAATCACTTGCAATTCCGACCTTTATTGTCTAATAACGTTAAATAAAGACAATTTGATGCTTAGCTGAAAGATAAATCAATTTCAATGGTCTAGAAGTGTTTTCTAAATAAATCTGACGAAATAGTTCGCGGTTCTTATGATTACGAACACCGTTGTTTTGATTTGTCGTTCCCGTGACCTTCTGCCAAGTTGTACCCATGTATTGTGCATTTGGATTCCCAGTAATTTTACTGTAGCTCGCTCAATAATTCCATTAGTGTTATGTGGTTATAAAATTAAGTTGACATATGGGAGTACTTAATATTTTTGTAATGCTCCCATATGCCACTTACAAAGCTAGTAACATTAACCACTGACATGAACGGAAGTCGACAGTTGTCTGGACGAATCAGAGAAATCAATCGTTCGTGTCGTAAACCCGTCAACCGTGTTCTTCGGGTCTTAGCTTATATAAGACCTGTTACATTGTGACGTAAAGGTCAGAGTACCGAAGCGCGCGAACTTGAAACGACTTTTCTCTCTTGACGATGCAAACGCGACCTGCAGTTAACACTACGCCTTTCTTGGTGCCGGAATGGAGGAGAAGAGTCGCAAGGTCACGCATTCGAGTTCTGACGAGAGAACAAGCCCGAACAATGGAACAAACGATGGCGATTACGTGCTCGATTCGCGATAACTAAATGCCCCGTTATGTTATATGTTATGCTCTTGCCTACAATGTCGAATGCGATCGATGCTTTCTTCTTTTCTCCATTCCATTCGAGTAATTACAGCCGAAGTATACACACAGACCGACAGTTCATTTCTCAGCCTACTTATCCGTCCGCCGTATACAATTAAGAGTGCCGAGAAGGCCCCTGGGTTGCAGCGTCATCGTCAGTCATGAACTCTCGGGACTCTGCTTTTGTCCGCTAGGGCACATATATCCCCCACAGCGTCGTTATTAATGCTGCCACAGTCGTTTCTTTTCTTTCTTTACAAGATAAGAGGAAGGTAAATTAGAAAATTAGTCGAGTTCCCTTTCTTCTTTGTACAGAGGCGGAAAGACTACGATATTCGGTCGCAAGTTACAGATTCGATGACCTTTTCTTTGAGCGGTTTTGGAAGATTGGATACATCTGAATGCAATCTATAGAACGTAATAGTAGAGAGAAAAACAAATTAAGTAACAAAGACAATTGTATGGGACTTCAAAGAGAATGAGACGGTTTCTAAAACTATCAAATAATAAAATACCAGGTTGATAGATCAGAGTAGAATATAAGTATAAAGAATCAAAAGAAAGAATGAAACAACATTATACGTTGGAAGGGAAAAGGCAGGGGCGTTTATAACATCGAACAACGACGAGAAAGTGGTTCACCGCACGACACGTAAATGCATAGAAACAATGACAATGAAGACTGGTGACCTCCTGAACCGCCAGGCGCACGGCATGAAGAAGGTCCGTGCGCCAGATAAGGCCTGAAGTCCGTCTCATCCTCCAAGGCATGATTTTGTATGCCTAGGGTCCATTATTTATCTATCGCAACACGGCCTCCTCGGTATACAGGGGTGTACAGAGTCTTGTCGGGAATAGCATTTCTTCATCGTTAGTCGAATTCCACCGCTACGGAGGTCGCGAATGTCATAGTGGGAGGAGATGATGAACCTTTGACCCGACTACAAATAGGACCCAAAGATGACGACGACAACGACTTGCAATGCGCCGCAAAACTCGCAGTGCCAGCATAAGAAACAAATAACTATTAGAACGACGATCAGCTAGTTGCTTTTAAAAAGAGAAATTCACCAGATGACCCTCTGGTCTCGAACGCTCATTACGTTCATCGATATATATACGATCTAGCAAGCGAGATTCACGAGCGCGCGATGACGGAAGACGAAGAGTCCAGGAAACGAACTAATGAAGAAGTTAAACGTCTCGCAAGGGAAGTTGAGTCTCTGAATGCTCGGATATAATACCGGTACCATATCAGTTACCGCAATTAAGCCGACGTTATTTAGATACTCCTTCGTTACCTCTGAAAATACGTAGCCAAATGTAAAAGGAGAGTTGTGCGCCACAATGTGGGAATAAGATATAAACGTTTCCTACACACTACGATCTGCATATCTCGGCTTCTTGAATCTCGTAAGTGAATGACAGGAAGCGCGCAGGAAAATGCAATTGAAAGTGGAGGAACGCTTAAGCGGTAAATAAGGAAGGACGCGGAAAGAAGAGGCGCAATCCCGCGCTAATTGCCTTCGGGCGAAGCGAAGAAGGCGAATAAAAGGAAGGGAAATAAACCAGGAAGCCGCCCCTCGTAAAACACGAAGAACGAATGGTCACCGAGAACATTGGAGTGAAATTCCCATTTTGCTGGCTTTCGATTTTCCAAAAGGCGTAACGACCAGCCGCATTCGATTCGAACGTGATTGCAACTCGCGCTAGAGATGATGAATTGCTTTCTCCAGTGCGGAAGTCTCTAAGCTTACAAAGGGCTGAACCTTCCTCCTCCTACAAACGTCAAGTAGAATGATGGCATTTGTCCTTCATCTGAGTTTCTTTTTACATATTTATTGTCTTTATATTTTCTACATTTGCAAGGAAGTTATTGCTTTTGTGCATTTGGCAACAGAGGATGAACTTTTGAATTAAAAAATTGGTAGGAAACGTGACTTTCGCGAAACTACACATTATCCTCAAGGTTCAACGTGCGTGCCACTAGTTACCGAGCGATTTATTTGAATCATGGTCGTATTTAACAGCCTCACAACAGCTCGTTGTGTATGGAAACCGATGATGTACGAATAGCGGCCTTTGGCGATTTTACACTTCCTGAAATTCATGATTCAACACGAAAGGCCGTCTTATTTACAATATGACCCTTCTTCCGGAGGACATAAATTTGTGAACGATGATGTATTATCACACGAGGAATTTCTCAAAAGTGTATACGCATCTGGAATGTGTTATAGTCATTATATGGTATAATGTTTCAGTCAACAAATAATAAACCAGTCATAGAATTTAATATAACTATTTGGATACAAAAATGAAACTTCAAATCCGTTATTGTCTTTGTGATATACTTAATAGACGGAAATGGAATAAAATCCAAAAGAATAATAAATTACGAAGACAAGACTTAAATTGACCGAAATGAAATTCGTTTTCATACTGAGCTCAGAAATCAAACTCTAGTTACCGCGAAGTCATTAGTTATACTACTGACATATACTGCGATTAATAACAGGGTAATGTAAATCTAATTACACCGATGAAACGTTACACGGAATACTTCGGCCGATAACCGATTCATGGTTCTCTCTACGCTCGGTATTTATTTTCATGATTCCTCCATTATTTCATTGAATAACCCACGGAACCGCCTTCGCTCTTTAATTCCGTCACCGTCTGTAAGCTTCCATTGGGAAATTGAGGACTCGATGCCTCGGTATCGTGTGATTTATAATAGGAACTCAAGTTGGAGTAGCTTTGACGCTTACGCGCGTTATTATCCATAGTTATTCGATATTACGGCCGCGATTACTCTTAGCACGATTGTTAATGGTTCGGGGTCCGCGAGAAAACAAGGAGAAAATCCGTCTCCGCGCGATCACCACTTTAGCATGAAGTTCTCGTTACGGATTTTTTCGTTAGGAGCGAAGAAGCAAACCAGTTTGGTTCGCGTTTATCTCGCGCTGTATATCGGAGCACCCAGCAAGAGTCGCGTATATACGTATATATATGCAAGCATACAAGGAGGAAAGAGAGGATCCTGAGTCGTTACTCTTCTCCACGATGCTCGTTTGCTCGCTGCACTCGCGAGAGCAACATGAACGTGTACATCCGACGTCTCTTACTCACCGCAGTTTTTGACCCACCACAGTAGAAAACCCCCTACAGCATCCGTATTCACCGATAACATCCCGGAGGACACGAATTCTCCTCTTCTTGTCTCGATTTGCGTTTCTGGAAGTCACGAGCGGACGTCCGAAGTCACGAAACTTCCTCGAAACGTCACGGAAAAATCGCCGAGGCAGTAGATATCGGGGCTATGATTAAGGGTGGATGTAACCAGGCGCGCGCTAGGCGTTTTTATCTCGCATCTAGGCTTTCCTCGGAGCTCTGGGGTTAACCGAGGCTTGTTTTTGCAAATTTACAACTCCCGGCTGTGTAAAAATGCCCCGTATATCCTCGGATTGGGATTTGTACGCTGATCGTATAATTAGTACGTTCGTGAACTTTTTCTAGTATCTACAACTCCTCTTGTAGATTCATTTACCAGGATTACGTAAAGCGAGCGCTTCCTACATTTTAAACGCGGACGTAGAGCAATTAGCGTATTTGTCGAGAGACTTTGCTACTTCGACATTCTTGGTTTTTAAAGTGGGCAAGTAAACACGTTTCACATTCGCATCATACGGACAATTTTCGAATTTATGCTGATTTGCTCAAGAACTTCTTTAAGCTTAATTTCAGTTTTGAAAACGTCAGGCGTAACTGTCTCTAAAGTTATCGACGTACCTGATGAGAGACGTAATTACAATTATTAGAGATTGTTCGAGTCGAAGAATGTTTGGAATCCTTATGTGTTCGTAACGCCAAGAAAATGAAGACGTAACCAGCAGATTTGAGCTCCGTGAATATCCCGTGCTTCGAGGAAAATGATAGGACGATCGAGTCGAATTGGAGGCTAGGAAATAATGAATCCAATTTTCGGTAAAGGGTTGAAATCTTCGGAGAGAAGGTCAGGAGTCCTTTCGTTCACCTAGCGGAAGATCTCGTGACGAGGTCGAAAGATAATCCATCGTAGCGACTGCGTCGTGACGGTACTCCATGCGACTCGCGGTAATAATTCTCCAGACTCGATAATGGAGGTAAGCAACGGGCCGAGTTCTCATGCAGGGTTCCCCCGCAAGGAGCACCGATCGCCACCACGAGATAAACTTCTCAAGTATGATCGCGATCGTGATCGCGATCCTATATAGCATCGAAGACGCTGCAATCGCTACTGTAACTATGCAGATTTATGTTCGTTAAGCGTTAGCGATGCCCGTTTTTAATGGCCCATTGACTGTCGATACGACCAAGATCCAGTTAACCTATGTTAGCTGTCCAAAAAATCGATTTCTAATCGGGGTCTCCCACCAGGCCATTTCGAATGATTAGTGTCTAATTAATCATGCCGGCAACCCTTCATACATCTTGATCGTTGAGTGCTCTATTTTGCGCTAAAAGCTGATTCCTCGGAAGTTTCGTCGTAAACTCGCTCTTAATTTGGAATTGATCGTTATTCCACTTCACCAATCATCCCGTTTCTCTTGTCATATACATGGTGCACAATCAGTTTCAATTTTCTGTCTAGTGCCTTGTTAAGGTTATCAACGGGTATACTACTTCACTAAAATGGCAGAAACTCCTTCGTTTCTAATTAGCCGTAATTTACGCAATTGCGGCAAGATTACCAGCAATCGGAGTTTCGCTGGAACCGACGAAGGAAATCGCTTCGAATTGATCACGGTAAGAGTGTCATTGTAAAGACGAGTGCGATTCGATCGAAGTGTAATCCAACCTTCCGCTTGCTTATTTGCCCGATTCCCACAAGTCGGTGTTTTATGTCTTCTTCGTTGGGCGCACTGACCTAGTCGGGTCTCTCGAGAACGAACCCCAATTTACATGATTCGTCGCAAAGTGCAGCTATTCGCGATCCTCGAAAGGCGGATCACGATCGTTCCGGATTACCGTTGTTCTTACTTACTTCATCGGGCGTAAGCTTTGGCCTGGGATCTTTCTCGCGTTCGCTCCTCCCGAAAAAGGCGAACAGAGGTTACGGTATCTCCGATAAAATGATCGATTATTATTATTCTTCATTCTATGTATTGTTCTCCCTTCGGTCCATTAATATTCGATTATGACAATTCGATCATGACTTAATAAGAATATAACAGTCAAGTCGTGCTCAATGCCCGTTTAACACTGAACCACTGCCCTACTTCACTCCTTATGTTACTAAGGGTCAGAATTTGATTCTATTTGGTTTTGATGGAGTTAGACTAGTAATTTATGCGTTCTTAAAGAGAACAATTTTTTATCTTGTATATGAGGAAAAGGAAAACTGAACTAAGTAATTATTAAACTTGAGTAAGAAAATAATATTTGTCTAAAGGTATCTAGGTGAAGCACTTCCGCTTCCGATTTGGCTGAACTAATTTCTTGTATTCAGTTCATGCATAATATCCACGTAGAGTAGTGTCATTAATTTTTCTTCCTCAGTTGCGCAGATTATGCGAATAAATACAATACGACAGAATGGTTCTCAGCAATTACGCGAAATATACGTTATTTCGTCCAAACGCTCGGTTCTAATTTTAATTCCTAAGGCGCCATTGTGAGTAGTATATTCTTCATGTCTCTCAGTCGCGTGATGGACGTTCGAAGCTTTCGTGCGAATATAACTGATGCATCTACAGTTACGTATGGTGTTCTAGTTTGAACGCACTGTACAATTTTTTAATTTATAAATGGAGCAAAAGCAAAAACTTCACCGTTCCATAGAAATTTGTCGCATAGCTTGAGAAGGCGATACACGTCGAGGAGGCGCAAAAAATAACGCAAAAGGCCCGCATCGTCTGGTCGACGTTTCCCAGCAAACATCACCAGAGAAATTCCGATTCACGCCTGCTTGTTGTTTATGAATCTTCTCGTTGTCGGTCGGAAGATTTAGACGGCCTCATTGCTTATGGATCTCCCTGAGATTGTTCCCGCATCGTAGGGAGAAAACGACGTCGCGGACGGACATCAAGGCCGTGGAAACGTCCGTTTGGATATCCGAACTCGGACTCCGTACTCGAACTCACCACTCGATCGACATCCGCGTTGATAAATGTACTCTTATACAACTGTCCGAGTTCTCTCTGAAGTACCGAAGACTCCAGTCCTATCGAGAGTCGAGATCCTTTGTAAATTGTCATTGCTTCAACCTTGGGTCGTAGGAAGCGGTCGTCAAGGAACGATTCCACAGAAGAGATTCTAATCGGACGCCGATTCCGTCTGTTACCATCGAGATGCACGTGCACCTTTTTATCCTTTTTTGTAATGAACGTGCCCTAGAAGGTTCCACCCAACGACCTCCAACCATTTTTCCTGACCGATCGAATAAACTCGAGTGTTGCAAAATTGCACGTAATTGCCAGTTTTATAGTTTCCGAAGCTAGCCGTCGATAGCTCGTCGAGACGACGTTCCGTTTACTTTCTTTGAACGAGGTGCTGATCGGGATGAAAAGAGAAAACGAAATAAACTTAGGGATTCCGTAATTTCGGAGATAGATAAACATTTCGATTGTGTCGTTAGGAAACGAGCGCTTTATTCCCGTCGAGTACGAATGGCCTCCGTCTTCCACTTGCAAAACGATTAGGGTCTCCACGGCTGTTCCTTTTTTATTGGGAAAATTATATAGAATTTGCCGCGATAAAGGTGATCTCTAGTCATTTAAATTGAAAGTTAACAATCAATCCCGCGGAATATCGTGCGCAGAGCACTTAGGGTAACAAAACCCGACTCTACGAGTCGTTTCTCGACTTCGTGGTAGCAATCAGTCAGAAAACGGAGAACCTTCTTCCTTCTCTTCTTCATCATAAGATAATCTCGTAGAAAAAGGCTAGTCCGTGAATATTTTTTCACGCCACCGTGGTACTACGTACCGAAGGCCTCGGCGTTTTCCGAATGCTCGCCGGAAGTCGGTCGATTCCATCCAGCGACTCGACCAAACGGTCCGTATACGATAGGCCCAAAGAACCTGGTAAAGAAACTTGACGGTACCGCAGAGTGGTAGTGGACGATTTAAGATTGATGACGTTTTGTCTGTGATGGTTCATTGAACTTGAAAATTAATAATGGGGTTACCGGATTCTTTCGTTTCTATCTACTCCAAATTTTCAAAATTACAAATTTGTAATGCATACTGCTTAAAAAGAAATTCGTTTTTGAAATTGATTTAGAATATGAATTTCTACGATTAACATAATTTAGAGTGACAGACAAATGACAGTCTATAAATGGGTCTTCAATTTTTAAGATTGCTTTTTATATCATAAAGAATATTACAATTTTTCTCTTCACTCCGTTGTTTTGTTGTTAAATCAAAAAAAGAGTGCTTGGCTGAATTTTAAAAGTTATCTATTTTGGCTCTTCTTTAAGAATTTAGTCGGTTGAAGTACATATTATATAATGTAAAATCGCGATTTCCCCATTTAAAAAACATTAAAAAGATGGTCAAATTATAATTAACAGAACTATAATAGAAGACATTGTAAAACAATTCAGTGATGTAGTAGATTTCCATTGATTTTATGTGGTGACATCTGTCGGGATTTACCGGAAACTACACCGAGAAATTCAAAAAGAAGAATATGAAGTGACAGTGTTCCGCGTTTAGCTGATGGGTGGCGCCACTCAGGAAGTCACTTATTTACAATATCGAAGTATGCTAAGGTTTCAAGATGATCTACAAGATGATTATGAAAATCGACAACAACGTAGTACATAAAAAATAAATAAAGAAATACAGAGCAAATTAATTAAAAAAAAGTTATAACGTGTAAAAGTTAATTTAATTATTACTTGCATGTATCGCGAACTAAATAGACTAATTAATAACAATTCTTAGGTCATAATTTTTTTGAAATTAATATCAAATGTCATAATATATACAAACAAATCCCTGACAATCTTCATGCTAACTTAATTCATAAAGCTTTTGTAAATACGACCGCAAAAAGTTAATTAAACGGCAACAATTATCCATCTCTCTCGTGCTATCTACGAAGACCCTTATGAAAACATTAATTCTTAGACGCGTATATAATGCACGCTAGCGTCCACGTAATTGCTTAATTAAGAAATTTGTAATAAATTTTTTACGGCGCAACTTTGGCGAATTATCCCGGAAATCGCGTAAATAAAATATCGTAAACGTCTGCGCGAAATTGATTTACAGTCGCGAAAATTCACCTGTAC
The DNA here is from genome assembly GCA_030407085.1 of Trichopria drosophilae. Classification (NCBI taxonomy): domain Eukaryota; kingdom Metazoa; phylum Arthropoda; class Insecta; order Hymenoptera; family Diapriidae; genus Trichopria; species Trichopria drosophilae. The sequence continues at coordinate 113,699,539 of CM059585.1, read as the reverse complement.
AAATAAGCGGACAAAAAGCAAATTGTCTTCGCAACACTATCCGCCGCGGCGGATCGCCGCGATAAATATGCGCCGAGTAAGGCATACGTTAAAACCTAGGAAAATTACAACATCAGCGCGGAACCAGGAATATATATTAGACGCGAAATAATAACCATAACTTGAAAGATAAATTGCCTAATATGTCAGCGCAAATTTAATACGACAAGAATCACAATTTGTACAAATTTAACGCGACCAGTAAGGGTGAGAGAGACGTGGAATACAATTATTGCTTGGGTGTAAAAGGATCGGAGGCCGATCCTAGATCGGCGACGAGAAGTGGACATCGCTCGATTACACATGCGAGACGATATCGATAAATCTTGAGAGTAATTAGCGGCTCGAGAGTGCTTATACGAGCACAGGAAAGCCACGACCGATACGAGAAATATGATAATATGCGGAGGCGCTGCAAGAGATGATAACGACCTTACCGCGGAAACTTTACATCCTGACCTATGACTTCCGTTGCGTGCAGTTTTCGTCTTTTATTTATTATTTAGAACATTTATGATTATACTCAAACTAAAGGCCGCACATTATACTAAACTATAAATGATCTCCTTCCCTCGTGCATGTAATTTTATATATACAAACATTTCAATTTAGATGTAAATATTTACATTTTTATTCAAATTTGACTGGAAGTTCTGGAATAACCGGTTTCCGTTAATATCTAACTTCAAAATTCCCAATACTTTTCAGAATTTTCTCACATAATTCTGAATAAATTTTATTAGAAATGATGCCGATGTCGCATAAAGCGCTGCGACCTTTAATTTACAATTCGTAATGGTGTGTTTTGATATAAGAACCTTGAAGAAAGGTTGCCGGTTTTATTCTATAAGAATGTTAAAAAAAATAAGAAAAGCATAGAGAAGGAATATTTTTATTATTTTATGGAATATTTATATTTATTGTATGGATGTCAACGCGTTTTGTATCAAGGAGCAGTCGCAGTTCCGTTTCTGCGTTTCCAATTTATGATCAGCGTTTTGTGTCTTGGGTAGGTTCTGCGCACATAGCCCAACTGACAACGTGAGTAGACCTAGGGCGAAACTTCTCTCCATACATAATAAAACATAATAAACAAATTGTATATTACTTAACAAGGGCGCGATTACCGATTTTCGACGACTGCGAAGTTTGTCGCACGATTGAAGCGAGTTTTCCCCCCGAAGATTTCACTACAGGGCGCAAAATCGAGTTCTACTCCCAGAATGTTAAAAATATATAAAATAAAACATATAATGAATCGTTATTTATTGCTCCGTATAATATTAAAAAATCATGATAAAATTAAACCTTTTAAAAAATGTTTACATACTTTGATACGTTCGTTGGACGTGTAATGGAATTTGAATTCTGGTATTAAACTCACCTGAAACAGAAAATAAATAACAGATTATTTTATGATCAATAGATAATAAAACGTCATTAACTGAATAGTATCCTCAAATATTATAAAAGTGCTTGTTAACAATGAGTAAATAAAATAATAACTGTGCTGTACTATGGCTCAAAGTTAACGTGTAATCGATAACGAAACACACCGTAATATGCAATGGGTCTTCCAATTGATCAAAAGAGTAATAAAGCAGGTAATTTCACCTGACCTTAATTATACAAACAGATTGCCACGGGCTATTCATTAAAGCAAAAAGCACCATAAATTTGACATTTTCCATCCTACACAATCTTGAAGCTCGCACATTCAATTATCTCGCATCAATAAAAACCCATCCACTAACATGGCTGAACTTCGATGCGTCTCTCGTTCATGTAATTACACAAATGAGCAGTAGCGGGAATAAATTTTAATTATCGCCTTAATCAGGTCGTAAAAAGGTAATAAACAATGTGGTAAAAGGTACGCGAAAATCTGCCAGAAATATTTCCGCACAAGGGTGGGGGGTTAAAGCACCGTACGAAACTCGCGTGATTGATTTTTGCGCGTTCCTCTTGATCTTCTGGAAGTAGTCCGTAGTACATTGACGGCATTCTCGTGATTCTATGGGAAAAATCTTGGGACGTCTAATGATCTAGGGATTATTTGTTTTTTTTTCAACCACGAAAAAAAATGATGTGCGGAACAACTAAGTATATCCCTCATAACATCGGAAATGAATTCGTAATGGTGATGTTCGAGCGGAATACGTAATTGCAGGAAAATGCACAATCAAGGCGTCAGTAATACTGTAATTATTAGGTATATGACGATGAACAAAATGTATTGCCACATAGAATTTCTACGAATGCTGAGGTAATTTTTTGCTATTATGAAAAATGGAGTCATATTATGTTAAGAAGTTATGAAAAATATGAGTTCGACAAATGTTTGCATTTATTTTTATATGTAATTATATAATTTCTGTTGCAAGTATAAATGTATAGAGTCTTTCAGAGTGCCCTGTATTAGAGTTCTGGGCCCTTTTTCTTTATTGACGAATTTGAAACTTCATTGCCGTAGTAATAATCACAGGGAATGTACTAGAATTATGTGCCCATGTTAATGTAGTTAATCAATAATGATTTTAATCAATAATGTCCATTAAAGCAGATGAGTCTGTAATGAGTCCGAGGAATCTCTAATCTCGTTTGTTTTGAAAATTCACTCCATAGAAAATAGCTAAACAAATTTTGAAGCTTAATTAATGTAAATCATTACATAAAATAACTATGTGGTATTTTTCACTATGCAACACGATTATTTGCATTAGTCCAAATTGCTCTAATAAACGATAAAGGAATATAATTTAGCGTCGTAGCGAGAATTCGATTTCGTTCGCGACGCAGCAATTTCGACTAGTCGTTTTTTGCATCTTCCGCAGTTCCAGAAATCACTTTGCTAGTTGCATTACGAAGGAGTCGAAGGCTGATGATCGGCAATGATCCGTTAACGACCTAAAGCGGCGCAACTTGCTTGATGACCGTCGGATCCTGCAATGAGATTACGATTGCAGAAGACATTACCTAACGCGGGTGCGTTAAAATGTGGCTTTTGCGTTTTATATAGATCAGGTCCGCGGGGCTTGGAGAGTCATCGGAATTAAGGAGCCAGGATGAAACTTAATCGACCCTCTTTTATTATTCCTTATAATGGCATTTTTTCAATTTTGATAACATCGCCATGTTTTGTGGCGTTAACGTTTGCGCGGATGATTTTTTATTTTCTGTTATTGTTATTGTTGTAGATTTTTCCCGTCGACTGGGGGCGTAGCATTGCCGCACGTATGCAAGACAAATTCGAGGTTGTCGGGTCTCGGAGGGAACGTTATTGGCGTATGGGTGGATTCGAGACGTTAAGTATAGTACTTGACGCGGCAACGCTTTGCACAATTTTAATAAAACGTAATTTAATTTTTACGAAACGATATGAATCTGTGAAAATCACAGGTTTCGAGTTTTCACGAGATATTTATTGTAAGTATCGATTGCGAAGAATGCCAAGACGTTGTATTGAAATTATTTTGTACAAGTTTCTTCGAAGCTAGTTTGAAGAAGATGTTTTGTAAATCTTTGTATTGAATATTTATTTTCAAAATTGTAAATAAGGCTCATCAACGGTTTTCTATAATTATGTTTTGATCCCTGTACCCCTAGTCTTTTAAACTGTCCCAGTCTAAAAATGGGGTTAACACTCCTCACTGACACAAAATGCAAGAAAAACTTGCTGCTCTCTTAAAGTCTACGGCTTCGCGCAATATTGACTGGACTAAATTGTTATCAACCAGTCATTACTTATGCATGTAAATAGATCATTTCTATCCTGATGAAAAAGGACTAATAAACTTTTGGAGCATCAGGATGTCCAATTATTAGATGGATATGCTTTAATGGACATTACTTCTCAACGCACGTTTCTATGTAAATTGCATAGAATACATTAATGTCCCTTAAGTGGACGCAGCGAAAAATCAATTCATGAAAAATTCATCAACCTCCTGATTTTTTACGAATTTGCAATTTTCGCTGTCTTAAGTGCAGCTAAGCGATCTCGTCCTTCATTCCGACCTCCCCTCGGAAACGTCCGTGTCGCGCGAGAATCGTCCTTGAAGAACACCGCGGGACTCGCGTCCGCCCATTTGCATCAGCCACAAAAGAGGCGGAGGCATAATAAAGAGACGCAAAAAGGAGATGCAGGGGAGATCCGCTCCAAGAGTGAACCGATCGGAAAAATCAGCAACACGCGAGAGACGGAAAGAAAGAGTGAAAAAAGAAAGTGACAGTAAGGGAGATGGGTAGAAAAGAGGCGGTACAAACAAGAAAAACAAAGCGAACGAGAATGAGTGATTGAGCGAGTGAGCGAGCGAAGGATCGAAAAAGAGACAAGAGGGCAAAGAATTAAAGAGGTAGCACACCAACGAAGAAAATGTCGCCAAGAACATTTTAGCTCTTTGAGATCGACCTCAACCACGACGCGGACCTGAAGCTTATCTTAAGGTTAGGTTAGGTTAATCTGTTAACATCGGCAGTCGGTCCATTATAGACCGCCGTGTTCATTAAGTCGAGGCGTCCAAGAATTCGCGCCGCAAATCGAGTCGTAGATCGTGTCACGGACAATCTACATTGGTAATTGACGACATTTTATTTCACTTGGGGTACTTCCCCCCGTTGCAAAAGGAACGCGGAATGCTTTTACGATTGAAAACGATTATTTCACCGGTTCAAAACGTCTAATTCTATGGTTATTAAAGCTTTTACACGACTCCATTCTCCCGACTATTACCGTCATTTTTTATTTTATAGCGAGGAATGATGAAAAGCCCATTTCGATATTTCGTATCCTACTTTTTTGACCACGTCAGGTGTAATGACGGGCTGTGAAGGTCGTCTTGCCAGAATGTGGAATGCTATTTTTTCACGAATTAATGAGTTTAAACGTTTAATGCACGTTAATGTCATGGAAGAATTTGTGCTACAATGTTTACAACACGCGCCTTCATAATATGATTACCAACGGACTGGAATGGGATTGGTTGTGATGTTGTCGACTGTGTCTACTGACGGACCAAATTAATAAATTTGTTTTAATGTATTTTGTATCCTACTTCGGTGTTTTTATGTTTGGTAATCATAGACTTGGAATGCGGCTTTTATGAAAATGTAGAACGTGACATACAATGGTACTTGCAATTAATTTGATACATCACTTTCATCATTTCCAGATAATTTTCATTTTAATGTCATGTAAGTTTGAAGATAAGTTGGCAAAAATAAATTATTTAGGATTTTATTTCGGTTTAGTTATAGCACTGTCAAACCGGATAAGTCACCAATGGCAACGAATAGTTCGCGAAGGTTGCTAAGAAATTTAGGTGAAAGAAAACAAAGTTTGCAATTTTCATGAACCGTCTCTTAAAATTATTATATTTTCATAAAAACATTTATTCTGCTGGAGCATGCTATTAAGTTTGGCTTTTCGCCACCAGGTGGCGATCGCTTTATTCCCCGTTTCATAGTTCTCTAGTTAAAACCAATTTTCGTCTCTTTATAACTGCAATTTTATATAATAATAAATGACTTAGTCATCAAAACTTACAAATAATATAGCCTTGTTATTTTTGCACCAGGACAAATAAATACTAGCGAATGGCTTTAATTATTTAAAGAAGAATTACCGTACAGGATTTTTAGTTTACCATGACAGAATTAGAAATTCACAAGAAAGTTATAAAGTTGTAAAGAGTCCTCAATGTAATTGTTTGAATATTTCATTGAATAAATATTTGTATTATATTTTCTTAAAGATACAACAATAAATTCTGCGCAGATTTTTTACATTAAACGAACAGTTTTCCAAACGTTCTGCTCTAGCATTACGTGCAATTACACTTGGAAGCTGTAATCATTGTAATAACTGCACTCGAAAGGCCGTTACCGGCACTGATGACTTTTTGCGAAAAAGTATAAAACTGTCACCTGCGATAACGGTTCTCATTTTAAAAGCTACCTTGAAAATCGTCCTCAGGGTAAATTTTCCTGATCCTACGCATTGAATTTATTTCGTCATTAATTTTTCGCTTTATCACAACTATTTCGTCAAACCTTGAAATAAACGTACATCCTTATTACGCCCCGTAATTGCAGTATCTACGATGTAGCGCTCCACGATAACGTTCCGACGCCGAGGGAATCGTAAACGAAGGTAAATTCTAAATATATTTTATTAAAATAAAAAGGCGTGCCGAGATTGCTACTTGTACCGGGTATAAATTATTATTGGCGTGCTTAATTAAACGGAGAGAATAATTTGTTCTAATTGAAAACTCCTTTTATTAGGAATATTTATTACTAGACTCACGGCTGGAACGGACGCTCAGGAGGGGAATAAACGCGAGGATGAAGAAATAGAAGGAGATGTGCAAGAAAAACAAAAGGACTACGCAGGATTGGATAAGCCTTTTGCATAACGCTTACATTCGGTTTCCTCTTTTTCGCATTTCCTGTTTTTCTACTTTTCCAGGCCGATGCCGCTGATATTTCTTCCTCCTCAGTTTTAATGGCGACAATGAAATAAAATATGGAATGTGAGGACGGCAGTCGTGGAAAAGCGATACGCTCGATTCAGGATCGAAAAAATCCTTCTTCCAGTTTCTTCTGCCTGTGAATTTTTCCAATCCTGGTTACAAAAACGTAAAACCGGTCATGCAGTGCGATAACACAGTGAAATAGATCGCATAATAAATTTTCGAGATGTACCCGGGGGTTTATTTAAAAACCACGTGGAACAATATCGTTAATTAATATCTAAAACATGTTTTCGAAAGAATGCTGTCGGAAGAGAATTTCCTAATTTTCCATCCTGAAACTATTTTTATCATTTTCATCGACTCCCTGCATTATTTTGAAAGCAGTTTCTTTTTATCCAATATTTCGTCTTTATGATTTTGTGACATCAGATAATTCTTTAACGTAATCGCAAATCAGACATTTCCCTACATTTGTAATTTATTTCAATAACATTTTGTTATTAGTAAGTATACACTGATTAATGTCTGCTTTCTTCATTTCCTCTATTTATCCAACAATAGATAACGAAATGTTTTCATAACAATGCTTTATAATCCCAAGGAATTTAAATCACTGGGGATAATTTTATCCATCGCAACTTTTTGTCATTAAAAGTTTTTTTCGGTTCGTTACGACCCAGTTGCTTTCGACAGCATGGATTCGTTAGCGTGCAGTTACTGTGACAATCAAAACTTTTATCTGCTGTAAATATCAAAGAGAAAGTCACAAAAAATCAAAACAAGAAAACAAATTTTAACAAGTACTAAAGAGTTCAGTCCAACAATTCCGTAAGATTTAACAACGGGTATCGCTATCTCGTAATTGTCGATATCGCTCATGTAAACAATGCAGATTTAACAATCTAATCTGTTATCTATGACTGAATCAGTCGATTCATGAATTTACGAAAAATGTAGACTTACTGATGTTTTCCTCGTGATTAAAATATAAACCCTAATATTTTTTTATAAATTTTATCGCTTGTATAATTTGAAGATGGTAACGATACGCTTGAATGTGTCGCATCTTTAGATCGTTCGATATCGCAGGCAATTGTCGCTATGGTTCGCAAAGCAAAAAATGAATATTTGAAAAAAATATAAAGTTCCCCTTTCCTCTGCCTTTAGAAAGACCTTGAGAAAATGAACGCCTGGGTATAGAAATGTTCAGTAGACCGGAAATCCAGGCGTAACCAACGATTCGCCACGATGAAGATTACACACTCGTATCGTCGTAGTCGAGAAGCCCTGTGGGAAATGTGCGGAAAGGTATTTGCCCTGCAACCCTAGAAATAAAAAGGAACGAATACGTGGAGCAGGAGGCGTTTAAACGGCAAAAACTAGGAAACTCTAGTTAGCAACATAATTGTTCTTGAATAACATTTTCTCGTTGCATAAATTCGCGGTGTACGAATAGGAAAATGTTAGAAGTCGTCTTCAAGCTACCGCGCAATAAACGCGTGAAGAAACTATCAAAGATGCAAACCTTTTCTTAATAAAGGTATTTTTGAAATATTTGTGTGCAAATATGAAAAGAATTTTAATGCAAAAATTTAAGAACCAATGATTTTATTCCGGATATTCATAGTAACCTTGACCTGTGTAACCATTGCTTGCAAATATGCAAAACGACGCAAACGAAAACGAAAATAATGTTTCTAGATCGCCGATTACGTGACGTCTAAATTCTGCGTGACAATTTCCTCTGGCGGAATTATCCGATTGGAAATCGGAGACCCTAAGCTCGATGGGAGTTAAACAATTTGTAATTGCCAGGCGCGGCGTTCAACCGTGGAATTTCAAATGTATAATGTTTATTTTGAGGTTACGGTAGGTCTCGAGTAGCGTACGTATGTGTACGGGCGTTCCCCATATGTTACGTCGAAAGCTACTAAGGTACCTAGCCTGAAAAAGTGATATTTATCTCTTAGCGTAATTCTTCGAAGTTACAATCGGCACGGACAATCGCGTCCCTTTGATCATGCGGGACCCGCGTAATTCTTTCTTTGAAATAACCGCCATTCATCGTCATCCGCGACTAAATACCGATAAATTAAACTCAGATTTCGCGAAGACCCTCGTGGCTGTCATCGTTTCCCTTGACGATAATTGCATCGCTTGAATAAATAATTGTTTTGGATTTATGCGGTTTTGAATGATTGTAAACTTCATCATAGAATTTTATTATTTATAATTTATAATGACTAATTGATTTTAATTTCTCAAAAACATGACTTTACTGTTAACCAGAGCTAACCAATTTGAATGGTTGTCCAAAAAGATCATTTTCAGATGGATTGAACTCCAAAAGAAAAGTTTTTTTGCGTAATCATCGGTCGTTTCTATTAAAATTCTTACAAGTAGATGGTCTACAACTCACCAAAATATAGAAAATATTTTTATTCAACGTTTTTAAGGTTTATTAAATGTTAAACGAACTTATGATATAAGGCATTCGTTTGGCTCGAAATTAGAAATATATTTTATCGTTCAAACGTATGGTTTTGATAAATAATACGAAATGGCAGTGATAGAATACCAACCGTAATGCAATAAATCTGCAGTAGAGGCACTACCGGTACCGCTACTGCAGTAACAGTGACACAGTAGATAGGCAGGTCTCGGTTACCTCTGAATGTGGATCATTGCATTTAGGATGAAGATACGTTATACTCGAATATGGACAGTCGCAAACGGTACATATCTTCTGTATTATTTATCTGGAGTTAGAAATACGTTTAACCTATTTATTCTACTTATTTTTATAAATCCATTTGTGTGTGAAAAATTTATATTTCTGTATTTGTATACAATCAATTAGGCTGTAAAGAATGATAATGCGAGTCGTAAGCTAGTCAAGCAAACATCATTCGTCACTGGCGTTTGAAGGAAGAAAAGGATAACTTCATCTTTTTTTATGACGGAACATCCCCAACGCTTAAGAGTGACGCTAATTGCAGGTCTAATGTGCAACGTACCGATGCACTTTTACTCTTTGGATGCGAACAAATGCATCGTCATTGATTTTCAATGAGTAGCTAACATTTCTTCCAAGTGCGCCGCAACCATTCCGAGGTTAAGTGGGTAGTTCATTTTGCTGACTCAAGGAGCAAGTAAAATCTTTACGTGTAAATTTTTCTGTACTTCTACAAATAACACGATTATTGAGTGATTTACAACTAAAAAAAGGATATTCTGCAACTTTTCAGTGTGCATTTAAAGTAATGTTTAATAAGTATGTTAGTCGCGTTAAATAATCTTTAAAGGTCCTATTTTTTTAATGTTGGCAAGTTTCCTCATAATCATTGTTTCCGTGCGGGTAGCAATTGCATCAATTGCCTCAAGCAATTTCATTATTTATGGCTTTATTACTTCTTATCGCGCAGGTATACATTCTGTGCTAGAGGGAACGCAGATTCTCGTCAACGCACACAATTACATGGTACATTTTGTCGGCAGCCTTATTGATGAACTTTGAAGATGGTGTGCCACGATAAGGCGTGTCCAGACGAGTCAGACAGTAAACCGATGATTTCGTAAAACACTTCAGCATTATTTTCATTTTGCAGTAAAATCCATACAAATATTCAGCGACAACTTTGACATGGTATAATTTAGGTCATCCTCAGGCTGTTTTGCTCTGAGTCTATCAACTATTTCAAATGCTATCATTCTGCAGTTTATATAACGCAAGCTTGCGCGATGGTTGGTTGTTCGTATATATTTTGAAATCTTCTAAGTATGCATTTTCTCATTATTCTTCTTCAAAAGATCGTTACTGAAATGCCGATGTTCTTCTTTCCAATCGGAACAATTCAGAATAACGTTATTTGTAGTTCATTAGTACATGTCAACCACGTTTAACGATGTATTAGTCGAATACGGCAATCATATCGATACCTGGAGGATGTTTATTGTAAAAATAGCTGATTGTTCGAATCGGTAAGGCATGTAAAGGTTCCGGCGAAGTACAAATAGAAACCTACTGGCCAATAAGGTCTTCCAAGAGCTGAAGTTAATCTGGGAACAGTATGAAATTTCAACGGTCTTAGGCCAGTTGCAATCGATCAGGAGCGACATTAGTAGCAGTTCCGTGAAACGGGAGTTTCCCGAGGGCGAATGTTCCGATCCTTGTCACTCGTGAAGCTGCAACTTTGAAGCCACCTTAAGTGATTTATCGACGAATCGGGCTGCTCGGGGGCGAACGCGAACAGTCCCTATTTGCATCTATGCATATGCATTCGAACACGGATGATCCTGGGTTCTTGTCCGCAACCGTGCTGCATGTACAAGCTCGAACCGTAGCCGTAAGGAAGGAACCGACCGGCATGTAAAGTCGCCCCAGAGAAATTTGATATCGTTTCCCAGCGTCTCCGGCGCATATACAGCGTCCCTGCGGACCTAATCGTGCATAAATCTAAGTACTTTCGCTACGCGCAGGAGGCCTGTCTTACATCAGTGCACTAGCCGTTCCGTGAACACCGGAAGATGCGAATCTGCCAGTGTTGCATATTTTTCGAACCCAACGTACCAAGGAAGTGCCGTACCTTATGGCCGCTGCTTTATTGCAGTCACACCATTTTTCGCCACAGCTATGGAAGAGTACCGTCACCTCTGGAATGTGTTCGTCACTGCTTTACTACCTAGAAAAGGGCTGCAACACATTCGACCATCTTTATTCAGTTCGGAATGCTGTAATAATTAGTTCTGTCATCTGCTTTTTTATAGCATAACAACAATAAAGGAAACCTAAGGATTCTGCGGTGTTTACATCCAGCCTCTGTTCATTGCCAAGGTCATGGTCCGTTTTACTGAGAAATCTTTTATTCTTTCAGTAAAAGGGAGCCCGTCTACATCGCCCCGATTATGGCATATCCGTCGGTGCATTTTCCGTTTTGATGCTATAAAGGTATGCGCGGATCTTCAAATCGCTTCTCGAAAAGTCTCTAAACATGGAATTGCTCCAAGGTATACCCGTCAGGGTTTTATTTACGCGCACTAGAACGCAACAAGTGGAATAAAGCTTCGAATGACAATTGCTTCTCCCGAGAAATAGTCTTAAACCAAAGAATCTGTGATGTGGAAGCATACCAGCATCCTTTATTCCTTTGTATGGGATTTCATTTTTTTATTACTCTTACTGCTTCTAGGAACCCTTCACTATGGTAATTTGGTTTTACTCATAAAGTCCGGAGACATTTGTGACATGTAATGAATCCCCTGGAATAGAGTAATTATCGGAGAACACATCAAGATATTGGATTTATATTTTAAATGTTGATGAATAATGATATGGTGATGTCATCAAAACGCGGTTCATCCCATCTTTGAATGACATTGAGCAATTTGAACTTTTAGGTAAAAAAAAAAACCCTAATAGCACAGAACCTTGAGTTAATGTTACAGGAAGGTTACAACGTTAAAGCATAAACGAAACATTGTCATAACGTTAATAAAATGTTTCCAGAAATGTACTTTAATGTGTAATGTTAATATAATATGCCACTAATTTTCCAATAATGTTTAATCTATAACATTACTGAAATGTATACACAATATACTATTAAGTTTAATTTTATGGTGTTGCCAATCATTCGTCTTAGAAGGTATAAATACGGAAGCAACAACTCGCGGTGAAAAAAGATGCTACTTAAATAGGGAGAAAATAACATATAGGATTGATAAATAGTTTCGTAAAGAGGTGTTTTTCAACAAAATTGACATTTAGAAATTAGTTTTCGATTTTTGAAAGTATCTTTATAATATAATAAACAATATATAACAAATAACATAAATAATACAAATCAAAACTATATCTAAATATTAATTTAAGGAGATTCCAATCGACTCAGCAGTGAAGTCGAATCTCCTGGGAAACCCAGCCTTTGAGTTCCGGCCGCAGCCGCTAGGAGCGTTTCGCCCAACCGCGAATGAAGTAGCGCCCGCGTTCCTTGAAGTGTGGACAGCGAAGCGACACCGAAAACTCCGGCTGGAGGGCGATTTCACCACTTCTACTTTTTGTGTCGGGGGAACTTTCACGACGTTTTCACGACGAATTAGAAATCAATATTTTTATTTGCAGATTTTATAATTATTTTTGGATCTCTTAAAAACAAAATATCAACGAAATTAATTCAGAATTGATGAAATTTTGCTTATTCTAAAAAATCCTCCGATAATTCTCAATTAATAACTTTGGTGTTTTTTAAGAGAGCGAAGAAAGTAAGTTGAATTTCTGGTACATAATCCAAATTTTGAAAAATCTATTCAATCATCTTAAGGTAGCTAGACCCCAACTGTGCAAGTCAAAAACGATGTAACTATAAAGTGTAAAAACATAACCTCAATACCAATATGTAAAATCTAATTATAAATAAATAATTAGTCTTATGTCATTCAAATATCAAATACATACTAAATTAAATTAATGGAAAGAAAAAATTAATCTAGTGAATAACGTAGTACAGAAATAGTGGCAACGTCGCATTTTATCAGCAAAGCGCGATTTAAACACAGGTATGTACATACTCCGCTGTGGATCGAAACAGAGTTTGTTTTCGTATTTTATTTAATGTGGTCGTATACAGAAAACGAAAATGTCTACATATCTATTACATATTTTATGAATACGCGTATGTGTATTTTATTTATATTACGTTATCTACAGTGGTTTTCATGCTAAACTCACCAATAAAAGTACGTATGTATATTCTAATACTCGCGCGCAAAAACAAAGAATGATCTCATAAATGCGACGTTGCCGTCTATTCTGTATCGTATGACAAATCCCGAGAAATTTCTGAAGTTGGATTTTTGATCAAGTCGAACTTTTTTTTAAACGGTCAATGTTTACGACTTTCAAATTGTGATTCCTCATTACTTCAATTACTTCAGACTAGTTTTTCGTCAAGATCTTGACAGTAGGTTTTATGCTATAAGAAAATTTGTATCGAATCGGGATTTTTTCGACAACTTTCATCATGGCTACCATACTGATCTATGTAAAAACATGCGATTTTTGATTGATTATATCGCGGGAACTAAACGGTCAAAATTGTTCAAATTTAACAGACATACGCATTGTTATTCAAATTAGTTTTACTGAAAGTTTCAAAAACTTCTTGAATAATAGGTGTTTAGGGTCTAGCTACCTTAATTTACATTTATTAGCGTAGATTTACTACCCTATAGGCCGACCCGACTGAATCACCTTCATTACCACCCTTTTCATATAAGGTTAAATTAAAATTTAGTAGGTTTTGATAATGTTGTATTAATGTCAAAAAACCTTAAATTAACCTTATCCTAGAATGTCCCTGGGAGGAATTTCGGCGATTGTGTTCATGTTATGTAAGGTGCACGTAAGGTTATTTAAAGATTTTTTAACTCCAGCTAATGTTACAACTTCGTAATTTAAGGTTATTGTAACCTTGTAAGGTTCATGTGCTATTAGGGTCTTACTGCTTATAAGAACCCTTCACTATGGTAATTTGGTTTTACTTATAAAGTCTGGAGACATTTGTGACATGTAATGAATCCCCTTCGACCAGTGTAATTCTCAGGGGACACGTATCAAGATATTGGATTTATATTTTAAATGGTGATGAATAAGACAGGCCGACAAAATTTGAGAAAATTGCAGAACCAAGAACAAGAAGATATTTTCCAAAGGTATTTGACGCGCTGAATTCGAATCCGACTTCAGAATAGCCCCTATACGTCAGGTTTTTGAGATATATTAACATAAAAGTGCAAAAAGTACATTTTTTGGGTACATTTGAGGTGCTGTAACTTCAAGACAGATTTGTTTTCAAAACGATCATCATGGTATCTCAAAGTACTGGTTTTGCCCTTCAAAGTCCGTTTTTAAACTTGGAAAATTGTTTTTGGTCACTGAGATATCGCCTGTTGAAGTTTGTGAGTTTGACAAATTCGGCGATTCGGTTTTTGAACGCAATTCATCCCATCTTTGAACGACATTGAGCAATTTGAACTATTAGATAACAAAGAATTGTTCTTAGTTAAGACTCGTGCTTGAATATTCTCGTTCGAGATCCAAATTCGCTGAAACAAGAGCAATGAAACAATTCCCTGTCGGTCACGCTGTTAACCTTAATCTACGCGAGTCCATCGCGGATTGAAAGATCCGCAAAATAAGTACATTAAGGATTTCTCCCGTAATGTCACTTTTTTAGCGCATACAACGTAATAAAGTATTTTCCACGACGCATCCTGCGAAGTACATTGCACGTTAATCCTTGAACTTTGCGTTCATGCCACGCAACAACTAATGAAACGTTTCTCGCGCCACGTTCTTTCAGCCTTAATCTCCGTTCGGCGCGAACCGAAGGGAGGATCGCAGCGTTCCGCCTCCTTACGCGAATTAAACGCCCCAGTCGGGAAAATGACCCACGGCGCCGGCAACGCGAAATGTATGCAAGTATGTACGCGATGCGTGTCTGCGCACTTTCGCCGCCACTTGCACTAGCATGGATTGAAATCGCGATGCTCAGAGAGGGTGGTAGGTACATGCACGACCGGCACTAGTGGTTACAAGGTCGTTCTCTTCTGTCTCTCTCTCTTAGGCAAGTTTGTCGATGCGTTGTTAAGGCCGGCATACGTAACACGTATGTATACGAACCCTTTCGTGCCTGGTGCATCGTAATAGCATGGCACGCACGAAGGCGCCACATTCTCTCTGAGGTGGAACGTCCATTCCGCCGGACGGCTACCGGTGCCGCACGCGTGCATGATTCGTGCCTCCCTTTTCTTACGTTTGGTTCTTCGTCAACGGAAACTCATTAAGTCGCGGTAATTTCTCATTACGCGGGACAGCGCGCCAAGAACGACCTTCCGTTGCGGATTTACGGATATTACGAAGAACGACGCCATGGATTACGAAACGGGAGCGAAGTCCTCAACATCCAATCGGACTATTAGGTCCTGTAAATTATACCACGTGACGAATCGCGACTTCTAGGTTAATCGCAAAAATTACCGCATGACTGCACTGTTAAAAATATTGACATCAAAATGAATATACATGTTGTTTTTTTAAAATTAATATACGCGTGTATTAATTTTCATAACGTGTATTTGAAGGTTATTATTGTTCGTTTGTGATTGGTCACTGAGAAAACGAAAAACTCCGTTAAAACAACAGTTGTGATTTGCTCTTTCCCGATTGGTCACTACGAAATATTAATCAAAATGTAATTTTCTGACCAATCAGAAACCAACAATCGAAAAAATCTAAAAAAAATTTTTGAAATTCAGGAGTATCTAAATTATTTTTTCAGTTTTGATGCAATGAGCCTATTTCTATCAGATGATAAGACGTTGATTTGTTCGTCTAAGGACTTATATGTCACACAGCAAAAAATTTTATGACATTTAAGAGAAATTTATGAAGCATATTTCATAAATGTTACTAAATATTAAGAATTTGTCATGAAATTTAAGAAGTTTGTTCCTTAAAACATTTTCACGAATTTAAAACTGTGGAAGTTGCACCTCATTGGTCATAATTTCATTTAGCATTGTTCGATGAAGAAGGGACAACAGCCAATCGCGTTTCCGTTCAAGTTTGGTCACGTATCCTTTACGCAACTGTTCGTTGATCGATCGTTCTTTCATTAATGTCCGAATTTTACTTTCTGATAATTTAAGTTTGATAAGACGTTCGATCAACCAATCATTCAATTAAATATTTAATATTTGAGTATATTCATTTAAAATTAAGACACCAGATATTACAATTAATTTACTTGTGCATATTAAAAATGTATTAAATTTAAGAACATTTTTAACAGTGTGACTTATTTAGGACAATTTATGAATATTCAGACATATGATCCTCTTAAGGAAATACTTTTAAGGTAATGAGTTTTATTGTTTTACTTTTTTCTCAGTTTTCTGTTGAAAATAAAAGAATTGCTTTTTGTACAGGCTCACCAATTTTCCCTTAGATCCTATCGATCGGTGGAAAATTTTTCCACGAAAAACGAAATAGGAGAAAATTAGAAAATACCACGAGGTCGTGCGAAAATGCAGTAGGGAATAGTGTATGGAGGAAAAATAAATAAAGAAAAAGGAGTCATGAGGTCATTCCTTTCGTTGGGCTCGGCACAGTACTCCGGCAGTCAGGACAAAGGGATCCACGATCAAAGCTAAGCGTTCTTTGCACGGGTGTATGCTCTGTAATCATCCAACAGGCGCAACGAGCGAAGAAGCCTCGCTCCTTGCCGCCTTTAATGACGGTCTTATCTGTCTGTGCTGTCGAAGTGCGCGTTTACTTCAGTATCGCGGAGTTTTATCCACTGAATTTCATTATATCCGAGATATTTACCCGCAACACCTTGTTTAGTATAAGTAGTACACTTCTTTGTTTCAGGCAGTTATACGTATTTCCACAGGCTGCCGAGAACAGGGGGATCGTCGAGACGTGAAAATTATTATTGCGGCTACTTGAAAACACGATTTTATGCTTCCAGGAATTCATTATAATTAATTATTTTATATTCTGACTTAATGCCATTTATGACTTTAGAATAGTATTGCTAAGACTGGAATACTATACAACTGAAAGTATTCTTTACTAACGATTATTTTTCTGTTTCAGTTCAAAATGCATTGACCACACTTCGATATTTATTATATCATAAATGATTTATCTTATAAATGGTAAGATTGGAACGTAACACCAATTACAAATATATATGTTAGAAATATGCACTCATTATATCTAAATATCACTGCTAGTAGAAACGTAAGTCTATCGATTATCGACAAATTCTCTAAATATTTGAGCCATTCAGCAGCATTTGTTTGATCCGAGATCGAGTGATATTTGATATCTAACGATCTTTCCTTCGAAATCATTTTCCAATACCGTAAAGTAACCTCATATCGAATAATAGAAGTAAAACATCTACTGATATTGATCTGTGTATTGATGCAAGAGATTTACTTTATTCGTGTACCACGTATGCCTACTAGATATTGTGCCATTCATAACCAGGAGATACTCATTCGTAATTAGTAATCTAATAATCTCTTATATGCAGTCTTAACTAGTAGGATATTACAGAGTTTATTTCTTGGTAGAATTTTGGTTATTTGATCTGCATCTAATCTTCGTCGAACACGTTAATAGGTTGTCGACATCTTTCAAACAATTCAAATCATTATGTTCCTTGTAACCATATTTTTGTTAAGTATAACTATTTTCAAGAAAATTTATTAACATCATTTTTTGGTGTTGCTATGTAACACTGTCATAAAGGAAACGGATCGTTTTATCATTTTTACTAAATGCCATACTTTCAAAGCTGTAATTTTACAAAGATGGCATTATCGCTTATTCTTCTCAGTTGGAATATTATTTGAACGCCCTTATAATGTTCAGAAAGACTATCGAACATGCATGTTCGATCACTCACGTGGCAATACTATTATCAACGTTTCCGCAGTCGTACCTGGAAAAAAGACTCGACTTAATAAGTCGTCTGTGCATACGGTTGAGGTAGACGTTATTTCAAGATTACGGGGATCCACCGTACGGGCGACGTCGTTAACGATCACCTACGCGGCGAGAAGCTGTCTCGCCATTAAAATCTTCCGGGCAGCTTTATACCGACGCTATCGTCATGAGTGAGCCTCGGCGAGGGCGTTTATCATGCCCATAATGCCCTATGCCTATCCGGCGTGCGATCGTCTCGCTTAATCGCGTCCATATTCCGCCTTCGACGGGCTATCCTGTCCTCGGGGGCACGAGAATGAATATGCTCGTATAAGAAGGGGGCATACCTACAGACACAACCGTGCAGGGTGCCAAGGAGTGCGAGACGGTTCTATAATTAAACCGGCCCACCAAGATTCCAACACGAAGTTCCATCTTCGATCCGAGATTTACAAACGCCCGCCGGAACGTTCGAACCGGAACAAGTAGGAGGCTGCTGGATACGCAAACACTCGACTTGATTGGATCTTCGCGAACTATATTTAGTGCTAACAATTTTTATGCAGGACCCAATTCCATTGCGCAATCCGATCCCATGGGGTTAAACGCTCCTGCTTTGCATTCTATTACTGCTTGCTAACAGTTCCTGGATAAGTATGCGCGATCGTGACTACGTAGATCGACGAGCTCTTATTGGCATGTGATAAGTTTCGAGGTCAAAGTCGATTCGGGCCATTATGAAAACTCTGAGCCTGAACAAGACTCGAGAAGAGTTACCCAAGTCCGCGGCGGGTGATCAACGTAAATCGCAAAGTTGGTAAAGTGATACTCGGCTTTATTGGCAGGTGATCGGTGTCCCGAGATCGAACCCGATTCGAACCGGTATTAAGACTCGTACACGAATCGACTTAAGAGCGCGTCTGGTAGTTCCCGAAGTAGTCTTCGTCGGTTTACATTGGCCAAGTTATACTTTGTAGCTCTTATCTGAATGGGATAATCGGCTTCGCGATCAAATCGGCTTAAACATTTATTGTGACACGAGTAGTAATTTCGGATTATGGACCACTTAAAGACAGTCATAAAGTCACTTTGTTGCATATTTGCGAAGTACGTAGTCAGTGATTTTTATGAACTCTTACGATCAAGAAGAATATAACTTTGCATTTCGCCATAAAAATCCGCCATTTTTAAACTGTTAGATGATCGACCAATCTATCATCAATCATTCTCATTCCAGACAATCTAGTCTTTGGGTACCGGTTTCCGAAGTAGAGCCTTGTTCTTGTTCCCTTGCTTTTTTTGAGGTTTTTGAAATTTCAGATATCCACCCACACAATTAATATAACCTGACTTAAAAATTTCCTTTGTTAATGTGGTATTTCAAAGGAATCCTAAAGTCGCATATAAGTCCTGCCAATGCTCGTGTTTGCAGAGGACAAAGAAACGACACGAAGCGCTATTCGCCCGGAAATGGTTACGGTTCGCACCATTTGAAATCAAATATCCTTTACCACAGGCATGACCCATTGCCCCGCACTACAATTTGCTGATTAGGTTTCCACAATCGAATGAAACAAAGTAAATAGTCTTCGTCCTATGCTCACAAAGGATGGTGGGACGCAATCTAGATCGACTATAAACAAATAAATTTTTGAAGATATTTGTTGACCGTCGATTTATATCACTTTTATATGCCTTGAATACTTAGTCTTACTTTTTTCAACCTGTTAACACCGGGTTTTGTTGTATGACGGAAATAATTCTATGTCGTAAAATTTCATATCGGTGAGCAGTCCGGCTTGTTTCCCGTCGAATTAAAAGCCATTACAATGCATCGATTATCACATAAAAAAAGGCGCGAATATTGATTCCTTACACGCTGCATTACAAACCGCGAATACCTGTAACTGTACTACTACTTGGCCTACTGCACAGCAAAATGCCGCCGTTCGATTCCAAATTTATCGACCTTTCTCTTTTATACATAACATTTCTTTTTTTCTAAACCGTAACGGTATAACGTTTTTCGCCCCACAAACTTTTTTGTTGACTTGAAGACGTTTCGAGCAAATAACAGCATGGGATTCTCAGCTAAATATGTATAACTGTTTCTTAAGTTTGTCAGCCGTTCTTTCGTGCGGTGGAAATTGTTCGCTTCCAGCTTTGCGAAATTGACAAAATTACAATGGAGAACGACGAGAAAACGAACGATATTAACAGCGACGACGATAATCATTTTAATAGTAAGGCTAATAATGGTAGTGATGATGTTACTGATGGTAATACTAATATCAACCGTAATGCCAATGGGAATTTTGAACGTTAGCTATAAATATTTATGTTGTTTATTTGTAATGTCCGTTTTTTCAAAAATAATCCTTGCTTACGTTTCGATTTTCCGGTAATCACTGAAGCGAATAACGAATAAACGCACAATATTCTAAATAAATTTCGAAGCTTTTACCATTGGAGAGATGCAAGAGATTATGTGCTCCGAACTCACCTGAAACAAACAGAAAAAATTATTATTAATCACTTAATCCATGTTCAAAAACTCCTAAAATTGTTACATCTTAAATTTATCATCAGGTGAGGCTTAATTTAAGCCTGAAATTGCGTTAATTTTCTAAAATTCTGTCAGTGTTATGGTTTAAAGTCTTACTTTTAGTGAACAAAACTGACCTTTAGACGATATTTTGGCTTAAAATAAGATTTATCGATCTTACGGCATCTAAGTTAGACGAATCTTATTTCAAACCAAAATATCGGCTGAAAATCAGTTTTGTTGTCTATAAGTAAGCCTGAATATTGAATGAAATTAAGAAATTGGGCTGAAATTGTGTATGTATTCGATCACAAAATAATTTCATAGTATGAAAAATTACATATCCAGGACAAAGCAACGATAACCTAATGAGCTACTTGAAAGTAAGACGATTTTCTTCTTCCCTTAGATATTCGGAGTCATAAGTGTGTCTCGACAATAAAGGCGCATCATTGGAATGCGCGTATTTTATCATGAAACGAGTGTAAAGTTCCGGTGCGTGAAAAGAAATGACACACGAGTGTCTCGTGCGGTTTTGCGTTTGGACGCAGACACAATGACGGTTCGAAAGAACTGCAGTTTTTCTGTAACGAATACATCAAACCGGGAAGAAAAGCTACTTTCAGTATCAACGGGACGAAGTGAAACCGCGCACGCGTGGTTCTCGGCATCTTGCGGTCATGCGATGCGGTTTACTTGTTAATACTAAATACATACATGATTACCGCCATCAGCGAATGCCTCCACAACGACCCGCGGGCTTAGGCCGTGTTTACAGTTAGATTTTGCAAAAGAGCTAAATTAATAACTCGTACGCAGGAATTTCAGAAATTTCTCCGACAACACCTACTATTACCCCGACTGACCAACCGACCGACGTCCTGTTGTTTCGAATTAAAACCGTGCGATACAGTTAGACCATCGAACGCACCCGAGAAATGTGTCCATTCTCTTTTCTTCTATCGTGAACTTCTAATAATGCAGCGCTGTCAATCAATTCAATGTGGAAGATGATTGACGATGGATAGAATAAAGCTAGGAAAGGTGGCGGTAGTGGTATAATATTTAGTGCTATATGAGTCACTCAATCATGAATCGAGATAAATAAATACATCGCTGTCGGTTTTAATATTGTTCACTGAGTCTAAACCTGACATACTAGTGTATGATATGTATATTATATGTAATCTCCGTAGATCAATTTTTTAGATGAAGTGAATTAATTTTAGGGTCAAGAAGTCTAAAGAGATCAAACTCATTCTTGAGAAAGTGGAGCAAGTAGACGATGAGAAGGGCAAAGAGAATACATTGACTATTACAGAATTTAAAAAAAATGTTTATAAACATTTATAACTTTCAGTGTTTATTAAATTAAGAAAAGATAAACAAATTTAAAAATGCTGAATACAAATACAGACTAGTTTAGAATTTTCTTCTATAATAAATCGTTGACTAAAATAAATAAAACAAATAGCGATAAAATTTAAAGTACATAAAAATGTCGTAATCGTTACAAAATATGAATTACGTCTAAAGAAACCAACAAACTGGAAAACATTGAAATTGCGCAATTTATTTATGCTTTTCGGACTCGGCGTTACCGGATTTTACAAGCCATTCGTTTGCAAATATATACGAACAACCTTTTTTGTAGTGGCGAGCGATCGTCAAGAAATGCTCCGAGCGCACTCCAGACCTCGTGTATATGCCTCCGTCGTATTTTTTGCCGATTTTCAAATACATACCGGAGCTCGCGTGTACGTCTGTATGTACGCTGTCAGCTTATTTCGCGCCGAGAGGTTTAATATTTGCTCTGCGCTCTTATGTGCTTACGACTCTTCTTCCACTTCCTGTTCTCGTCTCCTTCTTCCTACATTTTTTTAGCGTTCGAGATCGTAGAGGGCAGTTTTAAGGAAATTTGATTCTTATCATCAAAACCGTGTATTCGAAGCAGATTCATAATTTGTCGTAGGGATAGTATAAATTACTGGACTCGAAATGCGGTTCGAGTGGACTTAAAGTCGTAAATAAGGTTGGGCTTTAATAATTAAAATACAGGCGGTAAATTACGTTGCACCTTTACACGTGCATCCTGATGGAAATATTGTACACCCCTTGGAATTTGATTCTTATCGTAGAAATATGCAAACCGAACGGATTTTTGTTACGACTTTCTTGTTGAAGGTTTCGAATGAATGGGTTTTATGGAGTTCTCAACTTTTCTTTTCAATCCCGACGTATATTATCATAAGCATACGTCGTGCACGATTCGTATTGTTCTAGCGGCATCAAAGAAAGGAATGAAGACTTACAATTTTGACATTTTTGTATTTTCATAATTTAGTACAGTGGATCTCCTTTTTCCCCCTCAACTGCCATCAACATCAAATAACGAAATAAGTTGTCAAGTTTCTTTCTATCAGAACTCCAGTACCGTCGAAACGTAACTCGCGCATTACACCGTCGAAGTTAAACGACCTTCTAAAAGCTTCTTTACGCACTTTCGTCCACGTCGAATGGAAGCAACGAACTATCTTACACGTGCTCTCGACTGATGTTCCTGAAAACAAAAAAAAGGACTCGAAACCGGATAATTAGACGCAGAGACGTACCTACGCGCAGAAGCGGTATAATTAAGCGAAGTGTACTGTTCTGTCGTAAAAATGATCGGTGGCCGATTATTCCGTTTCCTGCGCCGCCGCGCCGACTCGAAAAAGGAAGGCTAATTATCCGAGAAAACCCTAATGGGCGTGAACCGCGAACAATTCCACGGTCTATCGTCGATTCTTCCGGGTTACAGGTGCGCCTGCGCTCAAACGCTGCCTACTCGCTCTTACTTGCGCCATTGAGTCGGGATAAACCAGCAAAATCATCGTCTTAAGGGTCGCGGCCTTCTTGCTGCTCGCTACTAGACTTCTGGATTTTATAAGTCATTCGCTTGTAAATCTACCCGGCAGTCCCTTCGCTTCTTTCCGATGGACCGACGCCAATACGCCACAGTTTCTTGCAAGCCCGGTAAACGTTACTACACAGTCTATTAAATTTTACGCGAGCTCTTGACGTAATAATACGTCCCAACAATTAAGTTACGGGGATCGGGGAAACTCGCGTTTCTCCGTTATTACACGCGAAGATTAGACAAATTTCATCCTGGATAGCGAGTGAAAAGCTTCACCGCGAGAACTGACTTGATTATGAGTGCCGCGTGGGTCTGGGATGAACATAAATTGGAGTAAATGATACGTTGTTCGGCTTCGCCGGGTATTCATTGAAATTCATGATTCGAATCAATTACGTAGGAGGGGGCGGATTGTATTTATTTTCCGTACCAACAGTATACGTTATGAAGGCCTACTTTAGACTTTATTGTATTAATATCGACTTGCTCGAAACTCTGCTAATTGTTCCATCAAATATAATGCCTAGCGTTTATTGGATCCATTCCCGTAGTACACATTTTAATGTACCGATGATGTGTCAATGGTCTAAGTAATAAGATTCACAAACGTTTGGATAATTTGCCCCAAATGTTTATGTGCAAATGTTTATTAATAACTCGCAACTATTATAGGCATACTACTGCTTGCTTTAATTGTGCTTAGTCTGCAGGTCAATGAAGTGCACCAATGTTTTCCAAAACATAAACATTTCTCCTTCTGATTGCAGATCAGCATTTGTTATCACCAATACCCAATGAGCATTTTTCATTTGATTTCATCCTTATTGAAGAATCATGGAATGAAGATTCATGCATACTTGAACCTTTAGCAATGAGGTGGGAAATAGGTCAGACATTAACTTCTCATCTCTTACAGACCAATAGTTCAAGACCCAGTTCACTCAATGTCGAATATGGTGTTCCCGAATAGTCTAATCGATAAATCTGGCGAATCCAATTCACACCTACGCCATTTTCTGAAATCGTTAGGGCTGCTTAGGCTCTCGTGCTCGATTATTAAGCGTCGCCTAAGCGCGACGGGTACCGTAATTATCTCAGACGTTGTGCGAAGAGATGATCAAGGATGTTGCGAAGGATAACCCGGGTATGTATAACGGTGCAGTCGAAACCTTTCGTGCCGCATGACTCACCTCTAGGTGTTCATAAAACAATTAATCACGTCTCACGCCCGTTGCGCAACGAGTTTGCCCGGGCTTTTCGAGCGTGCGTCTCGACTTCCTGGGTCCCGTTAGGCACGGCCGCTGGAAAAGATCGCACTGTGCATAGTAGAAGGAAAAACCCGACGGCGATCGATGCGCCATCGGCATCCTCGTCCACAACTGATCGAATCGAATGCTATCGTTTGCCATCTACTTCTACGCTGTCCCCAATATCCACTTACTATCGCTGCAACAACGCACAGTACTGAGCTGCGCCTCGTGTTTCCGCCCACATAGACTTGTCGAAATAAAGAACCGCCTCCTTGACAGCTCCATTTTCACCGGTTATTCGGCAGGTGTTCCTTACTAGCACGCGCCATCTGATTGTTTTCAGTTTAAGGCGAAATTTGGTCATTTAAAGGCAGGTGACATTGACTTTGTACATCCGGAGAGTTGGAACAAGGCAAAGGCGGAAAATTGTGTAACTTGACACAGATCGAGTCAAAAGTTTTTATGTCCTTTTTTTATTTCTTCTAGAATTGGTTAGAAAGTGGATCAGTTGTATGTCCGTTTAGTCATGAATATTATTTGACAGCATTACTGTTTACACAACACCAGCCATGAATCCATTATGTTCCGCGTTTATCGTATTTCCCTGATTGTAATTGAATTTCAACTAGCAACTATTAATTCGTTGTAAAAATAGCGATTCATAAATATTTTGCATGGTTTGACGATTAGGCGTTAAAATCATCATTAAACTCTTAGAATCACAAATATTCAACTTAATTTCTTTTAAAACAAGTATTGATTTAGCCGTTTGTGTCTTCAACAAAAACATAAGAATCGAGTACTTTTTACATCCTCATAAAAATGTCGCAACAAAAGTGTTATAAATTCGACAAATCTGCCTGTCATTATACGGTCGTACGACGGCAATCGATTATGTGAGTACTTTGTGGTTTTATCTAAGGAATCGATTATTATCGCGCCTTGATCGTGCAGCATTCGACAAATAATGGTCCTTTTAATTTATGCGATATTTTATGTTGTACACACCAAGTTTTTACTGTTTTCTGTACTTATTTTTGACGGATGAATTTCACCAATTTACCATAAATCATTTAAATTTAATTCGAAAAGATTTTTCAGTCGTAAACAATAAACGCCAGGTTATCAATACGACCATTTTCAGGTATTATAGACACGAGTCATTTTGACACCTACACGTGGATTACATTTGTGTTCTAATTTGTTCGCTTATTGGATTTCTCCACCTCATTAACTCAGATAAAAAATGAACGCCCTGTAATCTTTACGGAACTTGAGGTTAAACCGGTTCCGAGACTAATTTCGAAAGGTATTTCATTTACGGAAGTCGTGAACATTTTGATAGCGCGGTTGGGTCGTATATGAAAAAATTAATAGTTGTTTTTAAGCATTTGACATATATTTTAAGCACTTCTTATCGAATATAATTTGTGTTAATTAATATATCTGAAAATGATACGTTTGATGTTAATGTTAAAATCTTTATAATGATAACGATTGCATTAACTACTGTAATAGTTCGTTTTAGGTTAGGTTTACATGTTTATTTACGAGTAATTTATCATTAGCTGGTAAAGTAGAATATCCAGGTTGTAATAATTATACTAAATTGATAAAAAGAAATAATCACTATGAACTCCTAGGAATCTAAAGAGTCTTTGAAAAGCAAACAATAAAAAAGTGCTCAATTAAATCAATTAATTTCGCACAGGGCGAGTTTCGAGCTATCGCTTAAAAAACTGCGTACACTCTTCAGACAAAAAGCACGCTTTTCTGAGTATCGTACCATTAAACAATGACATCATTAACCCTTTATTAGGTGGGAACTCAGCTAGGGAAAAAAGGCGACTGCGTCGATAATTGAACAACGTTTTCCCCGGATCAATTTTTGTCTTCGGATTTCCTATCGCGGTGATGTTCCACGTGTCTCATGGGCCGACTACGGATATTCTGCTATCTTTCACTCGAGTTGGCTACAAAACGCAAAATAAGAACAGACTTGCTGCCTCTCTTAGAATGGACTCGTGGATGAACCTCGAAGAATTTCAGCTCCATCTCTCTCTCTCTACCTTATCTATTTCTCTGTCCTTCTTTCTTCTAAAAGAGCTAGAGGCTAGAACCGCAAGATCCTCTTCACTTTTTATTCTCGCGTTACCCGCTGCAGCGGACGCGCCAGCATCACCTGCATCCGCCGACTTCTCTTTTCTTTCGATCCACCTTAGGAAGGATCTGGCTCGATAATACAAAAGAATGCACGCGAGGAATCCGATAATCGGTTCGCGGTGTACATCACCGCGCGAAAAAGCGCGAATGATCGACCGCACCGAAGATGTCCGATCCGAACGGTCGGGATGGAAATTGTGCCGATGTGGTTTCAGCTTTTTGCCAATCTGCAGCGATAATGATTCGCAAAACATCAAGATGTTCAGATGGAATCTATTGAATTGCTTGCTAATGATCATAATTTTCAAGTGAAATAATTTAATAAAATAAATACGTTAAACGCACCTATTACCCTGGTAAAGATGGTCACGAGAATCTGCCCAGAATTATCCTAGATTTTGATGATCTAGCTAAAAACTAGCTCTATAATATGGGTAGAAATCCTACTAATAATGACATGAATTCTGGCTTAAATCTACCGAGACGCGAGACATTTAGTCAGCTAATATAGTTTAACATGAGTGCGACAAACTCCTGCAACTTATCGACCTCGGCTCGATTCGAGAATCTCGAATGCCTCTCGATCGAACGCCCAATATGGCGGCTTGCTCTCAGCTGATTCGCCTGCACATGATGTAGCGATTGTTTACAAAGCTGTTATAACGATCAAAGCTTCAGTTCGAAAGATAAATTGTTTACATTTACACTTTCACATTTTGTCGAATCGATCTACTATACAAATTTAATATGACATTTTCAGTTTGTTTGATTTGTGTCACTTTAAATATATGTTAGTGGTCTGTAGCGGGTTTTCATCTAGAATTCGTGTATATTTCTACCGAGATTCTACCAAACAGTAGGATAATGGCTAGTTCAACCAGCAAAATCTCTATCAGGGTAGACGTTTCTGAAATTATTTTAATTTAATTTTGCTAGTATTTGATGGTCTGAATCCTCAAAATATAATAGGCAACTTGTATAATATCAAAATTACACCCGTGAATCGTTGAAGAGCAGTGGCTCTATCTCTCGGCGGACAGAGGGACTTTTGTAAATAGAGCAGTGCAGTCTAGAGAGATGGAGCCACTGTGGACCGTTCATAAGGCTTCGAAGTAACTCCACGTAATTTTTCATGCAAGTTCCCTATTTACGGCTCTAAATAAATACATAAAAATAAGTTTCATTAAATGTTGTTTTTCGGTAGTACAGCGTAATTGAAGATGTCGTTGAAGACGTCACTTGATAATATTTCACAAGGCTATTCGTTCGAAAAAGTAAATAAAAAGTAGAATAATATGAGGTGAAAATTGCTACATTTTTTTATGTTTACACCTGTTTTGCAGATATTCAGAAAATTCAAATAACTCCAATTAACAGTGGTAGCCTACTAATTTTTTTTTATTTAACAAACTGTGCAGAGCAACATTTAAATTAATTTTAAATTCTGCTACCGATATAATAAAAGCCAAACATGTAAATTAATGAAAATATAACAAATATAATAAACAAAAAACTATGATATGAAAAAAACTTAAGAAATTGAGTACTTGAAAACAAAAAATCTGGCGAGATGGAAAAAATTTAATTTTTTGTTTAAAAAAAATGAAATAATATGAAGCCATCACTTTAAGAGGCAAAGTACGTTATCCACTAACTAATGATGCGATTATTTAATTGCTTTGCTACGATCCAGTTTTCATCTGCGTGATTTATTGCCTCCGTATTCTATCTTTATTATTACTCCTTTCTCACGTTGTTGTTCCTCTAACCGTCTTCATTCCATCGAATGATTTATGATAGAATGGTACAATTACACTGATCTTAAAGAGAATCGTAAAGGGATTATTTATCAAAGTGTTATCGTATTACTATTACAATTTTGTTAAGATATTTTACAATTTTAGAATTAATTGAGTGTTTATAGTTAATTATTGAAACTACTGTTCAGATGCAATTAAAAATAACGATAAGTATCGTTATCATTTAGTTAAGTTTTATCAAACGGTTCGTATAACTAAATAAATCAAATGATTTAATTATATTGCTACTTAATGAACTACTACTTGTTTTTTAAATATAAAGATCTTTTATAATGAAAGGAAGCAAAGTTCCTTTTACGCAGTTAACAGACTATTCGGTTGCTAAAGTCATTAACACTTGTTCAGTTACTTCAATTAGCGAGCTTCGTTCACAAATGTATTAAACTAAACTAAAATAGACTCGTCGATACTAAGATATCTCCCGGTATAAGTGAATAATACTACACTGAGTAAAATGTAGTTGGACATACTTAAATAATCACATATGAAAAATTGAATAACCTTACAACTTATAAATTAGTTTAGTCAAGTTCACGTAGAAGGACGCGTTAAATTAGCCATTTAATGTAGGTTTTACTCATTACTCTTTGGTGAATTCAAAAGGATGAGAATTAATTGCGACTATAATCATCAGATAAAAGGATGTAATCCTGTCAGATTATGTCAGTGTTAATTTTCAGCATTTTGTAAGGTCATCCAAGTAATTCATTGCTGGGACATTTATTAATACACTTTACTGGAGTGCAGTGCAGACTTGAATCGTATAAGGTGCTTACACGGCTATCTGATACTGATCTCTAGATAATCGCAATTCATATCTTCAGAATTCTTTGTATGTGTTTATAAAAACAATGCATTCTGGGAAAGGGAAGCAAAATTTAATGTTACAAGGAGTTTTCAACAGATTGGTGTATTTATACTCATAGTATTATAGAAATATTACTATTTAGATTAAAACTTTCAAACTAATCAGTTCAAGACATATTTCTTTTCTTTGAAGGTTTTTGCTCAAGAAATGTGCTTGGTGATTTTTTTTGCAAATTTAATTAAGTTTCCGTGTACCTTTCAAACCTATTTCTCGTTTTGTGTTGTTGTCGAGTATTCATGCGGCAAGCTGAAAATGATTAACGGCTTCTTTTTATCGATGCAGAAAATTCAGGACATTTATATAGGCGGACCGAAGTAAATAGAGAAAAACAATGCTAAGAAAGAACCGAATGTCCGACAATGGCATTGGTAAGGGAGATGTAGGCGGCGAGAGCCTTGTTTTAAGTCCTGAATATGTTCGAGTGAGGGTGTATATAAGCATGTGCGTGAGACACTCTGAACAATGGCCAATGTTTCCACTTCGGACAAGGAATATTTTTATATGATGATAGGATATATAATTAAATCCTGCCCGACAAACACATATCAATATTAGCAATAAAATTTTTCTTCTATTGTTATTTTGACCGCCTTTTTGAACAAGAAAAACGAGTGAAACTCACCTTACTCTCAATATTTTTATGGATATAAATAAGTATAAAAATGTTAGGATTTGGCTCCAATTACCTAAAACGAATCGATGATGGTATTTTATGTTGTTTAATGTTAAAAACACTGAAATGTATAATGTCTTCAAGCAAGACGCGTGAAAGCATCAGTTTTGATCGGTGAATGTACTTGGATATGTTAACAATTTGATTCATCGTTTAACTCCACTTAATTTCAAAATTTGATCTTTTTAAGAAGATAAGATGTACTTGTTAAAGTTCTTAACCTTTCTGAGATTATTAAAAGATGAGTAAAATCGTATCCCGCAGAGTTTACAGCCCATTTAAATGTGACATGTCGGAAAAGCGGTTAATCGGCTTATTGCAT
This sequence comes from Trichopria drosophilae, assembly GCA_030407085.1. Lineage (NCBI taxonomy): Eukaryota > Metazoa > Arthropoda > Insecta > Hymenoptera > Diapriidae > Trichopria > Trichopria drosophilae. The sequence continues at coordinate 113,668,984 of CM059585.1, read as the reverse complement.
CACGTCTTCGACGAGGAAATGATTTTATATTGCATTAGGTAACTTTTTGTGTTATAAGTATCGGCTGAGCTGTCGACCGGTTGCCCACAAGATAAAAAATCTGAAACCGTTTAGGAATGCCCGTCAAACGTCAAAGATGTCGGGAATTAAACGATCAACTTTGCCGTTAGATTCCGCTGGCCTTGCATCCGAGAATTGTCGCATCTCCCGAAGGTCAAGTGAAAATCGAATTTTCGAAAGTGTAGATTTCGTAAACCTGGATGCATTTTTGATGTTTCTTCTGTATTGTTTACGAAAATATGTAGGTGAATTTGGTGTCAACGTTTTCCGTTTCAGGGTCACGGACTTTCCGATACAAACAAAACTGATCGGTGAGATATCTCATGAATGCATCGGTGAATTCATCAGTTACAAGAAAAGAGTTTGGAAAGTCGACATTTTTAATATTATAAATTTATATATAAATATATTTGAAACGTTAGTATTTGAAAAAAGGAAAATATGACAAATAAAAAATTAGTATTGAAAAGATCAGTAGTAAAGAATAGGAAGAAAAATTATGTATCATATGGTGATTATACCACTTAAAAATTCTAATTTAAATTCTCGCTACAAATTATGTCGATTGGAAAGCAAAGGTCAATAAATTAATTTGAAAAAAGCGCAAGATCATCCAAACAATTAACGAAACGGTAAATAACGTCGACCGCGCACGGGATCGAGTTTTGCCGTTTTCGCATACCGCATATTCCATTATGGATATTACGCAGGAGTAAATCGCATTAAAACGATCCAATTACAGATAAATGGCACAAAGTCAAGAGCGGCTTAAAAATCTGTCCGTGACGAAAGGGAACGTTGGTACGGAACCTCTCGTCATTACGATAATGGTACAGCGGCATTAAAACGATCAGTTCGGTATGTATCGCATGCTGTAAGGAGTTATTACATGACCAAATTATTGTATCTCACTTGGACTAAATTTAGTGACGTTTTGTACCTCGTCATCATTGTATGCGAAAACGATCTTGTTAAATTAATGCCTTTTGGAGGTTAAACACAGCTTAAGTAGGACCTTACTCCTTAAATGTTTTCATTTTATTTAAATGGGTTCGATCATTATGGTTTGCTGTTGATTCTTGCATTTTTTAATTGCCTGAAATAACTATTTTGTTTGATTTTTAAATTTTTTCATAATTTTTAAATGATTGTCCTCACGATACCATACTAAACACGACAATTTTCCAGACCTTTTTTAGTACAGTTACAGAACATTAATTGTCGATTTTTTCAGTTAGGTTAGAAAACATTTATCATTTCCCTAAATTTTTTTGTGGAAATTAAAAAATAATGGAAATAAAAATAATCGAGTGCATTATTTACGTCGATCTAAATACAAATCATTAATCAGTCCTTTTCTAATGTCAAAATAATTTAGTGTAGAACGTATAGAGTCAGGTAATAGAGTGAATTATTGATGGCTCGAATCTTTGTAATCGTGAACAGAATCGAATCGATGGACATTTCTTAAATTCCTACTGGATGTAAGCTCCTGTCACGAGTGTGCTAAACGAGGCAGTAAATCTTCTGTCCGGCCGATGTTTTCATTAATTCTAATTGGATCTGTCAATTGTTGACATTCAATCTTTCTACGGTTAAACTGATTTATTACAATAAATTGTTCCGTGTTTTATTTCAGGGTTGGGAAATGTCAATGGGAGTATTTTCAAACTATTAATAATATTTTGAATTCATCTTACGATTAATAGTGCTTCAAAAATATGAGTAGTTATTTTGACATTTTTCATTGTTATACTAACATTTTTAAAATATGGGGTATTACGTATTTAATCAAAAGATTTAGTGGAATGCTTAAAACTTGAGGGTGTATTCTTCTTTTGTATGTCAGTATGAACAATTTTTTTCCTCAATTATTGAACAAGGTTAAAAAATGGTTAAAATATTACACAATGTTTATTAAATATTCATTTTCATAAATTATTATTTAAGAGAATAATATTTAAAGCTAAAAACCAGTACTTGGGTTTTTAAACACTTTAATAAAGTCGTAATCAAATATTAATTTACAAGTGCCGTAAATTGGTTTGGAAATCCAATCTTAAAATAATTTTCCAAATGTTTGTTATTTGAAAGGAATACAGATTCTTCTCTATTTTATACGAGTCTTGCAAATTCTACTGATTTGAAATACAACCTGCGTTTCAACCGGCACATATAAAATTGCACAGCATCTTAAAGTTCGTTAAATGCTATTCATTCGCGGTGAATCTTTTTTCAAATTTCATCGTCCAATAAAAATGATTTACAGTTCATTATTTAAATCAGTATTGAGTAAGTGTTGTGGCCGTAAATCTCAACAAACTTTTATGAATTCGTGATTGCTAATTGTCCCTTATTCTTACTATATGCGCTTTACGCACAATGTGTTCTCCGCGAGCATTCCTGCTAAGATGAAGAATTAATACCTGATAAATTCTCTTGTTAATTTGTACCATGATTGTTTTTTATGGTCTTTTATTGCGAACGTTTGCCTTGGAAATTATTAACTATAATAATCAAATCATTGTATCTTTCTTTTTTGTAACTTTAATTGAATTTATTGTTATATGACCTGAACATATTTCCTGGTTCTTTTCAAAATGTTGACATAACTTTTTAGCTAATATGGAAATGTTTTTATAAGTTTAAAAACACGAAATTCCTTTCTATTAGGAAATAGAATGATACTAAATAATTTATTGCACTAATCGTTATAAAATAATGAAATAAGTAAGAAAGTAGGTAGTGAAATGCAATGTAGACAAATCAAACTCGACTAATGTGTTCTAGAAAAGGGTCAATCAGTAGCAAATAATGAAATTGTAAAATCATCAAATCTGATGATATTTTCTTTAATGTTAGAAAATATTCTTCAAAAAACATCTCATTAAAAGCCATGATTAGAAAATCGTTTATGTATGCCTCCTCTACCAACACGTTCTATGTGATTTGCGGAATTTCTATTAGCGTATCAGAATTGCAAATGGGAAATATAAACCCGTCGATGCTTGCGCGATAATTTCGCGAGATTTGGGTTAGCGCTCCATCTTGCGACGACGAAAACCGTTTCTCACGGCGACATTCGTGACTAGCGAATGCTGATAGTGCCAGGCGTGTGTGACGTTAACGAGCCTACTTATGACGTCACGTACGCAAACCCGAGAATCGGCGAGAATAACGTCTATGAAAACGTAAAATTCCAATGAACTTTTGTTTTCTTGTGACTCATTTGTCAACGGGACTCGGGCATTCACCGTTAAAATTAGACTTTTTTTTGTGCGCAACGAAATCCACGGGGAAAATCATTATTGCTGTATTCTAAATTGGATTGGCCTAGTTCGTAGGTAATAGTGTCGAAGAATGTTTGTATATGGAAAGTGACGAAATATTACAAGAGCAGCAAACAATGAATACTCCAGGTTTTAGAAAATAGTAATAAATGAATAAAATTAAGTCTAGTTTTGACTAGTCTATGACATTATACAAACAAACATAATAAAAGCATTTTCTCAATGTTTTTTTTAATGCATAACAATTTTGAAAATTTTTGTTAAAAAATTGAACATAGAAAGATGAAAAATGACAAAAATTAAAGGAAAATCCTGCTGATTTTGAAAGGCGTCCTTAATTGTGTTATTTTTTTATGAATTTTGTATGAAATTTTTGTTTCAAAATTTTTTCTTTACATGTTTTTTGCTTTTTCTGCGAACAATGGACAGATACGCTACATGCATATACCTTCACTCATTGGAGGTTGAACAATAATTTTCAGCACCAGAGACCAGACGCTGATTAAACTACCGTTGGTGTTGTTGCGCTAGACGAAGAACGTTTTCGTGTTTCCGAAGTGGTCGACGTACCGCGAAATACCGCAAATCCTTAGTACATATCGCATATTTAGCACATGTAATAATAGTGTATAGAGAAAACATTGATGTAACGAAGAAAGACCAGTGAGGTACACGTTGGCTGATACGACGTTAGTCCTTAGTTAAAAAAATCTCGTGTAAATTATGAATAGCTCCGGGCGAGCGATTAAGACCAAGTTAAAAGTATGTGGCGTAAATCGACCTGCAGGAAAATAATATATATGGTGTCTTGAAGCATTAATTAATAAATCAAAATTAGTCGGCATGAGCACCGATTAAGACGCGTGCTCGAATCGAGTTCGCGAAATCACAGGCTGCAATCTGATATCCCAGATGCTGGGCAGGAAATTTATTGATACAAATTAATCAAACAATTTCAAGTTTATAAATAACTCTATTGAAAATAACTCTAAGAGGGTCATAAAAGAATTTCTGATGACTTAATTAGAGAAGAACAATTTGTTTTAAATTTATGCATTTTTCAATTGTTGATTCGACTTTTTCGAAAAAATGATTAACGAAAAAATCTATGTAAGATCTATCAGGAAATAAGAAAATAACAGGTTTCGGAAACATTTGTCGATAAGCAAATTTGATGCATTAACTGATCGAGGCACGATAAATGCATCCAAATTCGAGATGAACGTTTAGCGAACCGATAAAATGCAACCCACACAAAGGCGGTACAAATTTAAGATGGTTTTAGGTTGCGGGAAACGAGACTCAGAAGCGCATACGTCAATAAAATGACTATGATTTCATCTGGAGTTTACAGTGGGAATAGGATGATAGGAACGATAACGGTGTTAAATTGGCGCCGGTTCGCCATTCTGCATATCTAAGAAGTCGATGAAGCGTTTGGTGGAAATACCAACACCAAACTCGAGACTCAATCCAGATCGAGGCCGTCAAATCTCGGAGTAATAATTTCCTTTTTTTTGCCCAGATACGAAGGAACGATACGCTAGCCAGCGAGATTCTAACGGGACGTCTACGCGCTTCCTCGGCGTCCTTCGGAAAGTAGCACGATTTATTCGCTACGGATTTTTCGAGATTTTGAAAATGAAAATCGAAAGTGATGCTGACCGTTTAAAGGAGTTTTTTCATTAATTGAAATTTTTTGACTAGGTCTTGTCTGGACCGCTATTCTGAATAAACAGAAAAAAAATACGTTTTTTAATAATTTTTTGTATATATTTTGAATAATATTGCGCAGAAACAAAAATTTGTCAAACAAGAAATATGGAGAAATAAACTCTCCATGAAATGGGTCCTACGTAATTTTCTCATAATATCAACGATAACTCTGTAAAAGAAGGCCAAAGAGGTGAATAGTCGGTTTGGTGTTTCCGTTTTCGTCCATAACCCATTCTTTAGTTTGGAGGTTAGGTTAGTATGAAGAGGGTCTGTCGGCGAACCCCCTGGGACACTTTGGAATACCATTTAAACTACAGGAAATAGTTAATTATAAATACGCGAACCACAGGGGTGTGTGGTCCCCCAGACCCTCCTTTTATGCTGACCTAACCTTCAAACATGCAATAATGAGAAATAATAGATACGAGGAAAATGCATAGAACTCTTTTTTGTAGAATTTGCTGCTTGTTTTTTGAAACATTTTTTTTTGGGCTGGTCAATACGTTGAAATTGCTTTTTTGCAGATAGTGACCAATGTTTTGTTAAATGTTGTGTAATTTTTAAAAAAATTTGTATATATTTTTCACATTTTTATCTTTTTAATATGCATTAATAAAATCTGGTAACCTAGTTTTAAATCGTGAACTGTCAAAAATTAGCGCGAAGATAAATAACATGTCTTGAGCTAGTAACGCGTGTACTTCACGTAATTTTTCAGATGCTTAAAAAGCAGCAATTTTTCCACCGACGAAAGTTTTACGAGCCGGCACGGCGATTTTTGTAGCCGGTCCCGACGAAACGACGGTAGCACGGGTGTTTTATGGATTCCGGCTCATAAGTGTAACGGTCTACGAACGCATTGCTTCAGCAGACGAAGCAGTTACCGTTGTGCGGTCCACAAACTCCAGGAGATCTGTCCCGCCTTTCCTGCCCTTTATTCTCATAATGCTCCTATTCTCCTCTTTTTTTTTAAAGGTCGACAGATTCCCTCGAATCTTCCGCATTTATTCCCCTATCCGAATTTTTCAACTTTTGGGATTTCTGAGAAATGGCACTCGATCTTATTGGATCAGGTAAAATGAACGAAATTCGGGTAAATGACCCAAGAAGTGGCTCTTGACTCGTTTCGTGTCATCTCTAACTATGATTTAGAACGTAATTTGGAACTGCGTAATTAAGATTAATTGTAGGAAACTGACAAAATAATATCTCATTAATTTAATTGTTTTTCTTTAATTAAAAATGTCTGTTAAGAAATTTTGTGGGCAATGGCATAATTTGACAAATTTGTCTTTTTAAGGTCAAACTTATATTTAATATTTAAGACGAACGTCCAAGAAAGTGGCCGCCTTCTCAAGCAAATGGGACAAAACGCTTGAGTTACATTTATGATTTGCTTTTTTTTTAATAAAGCGCACAATCGGTCGTAAGGACAAACATCGCGGCACGAACGGCAGATTAGAGAATTTTTCTCGACTGAGCATTACGCACGCGATATTCAATTAAACGTAACGGTAATAACGCACGCCGCATTTTATGCCAAACAAATAATTAGAAAATCGAGCAGGTGGCGAGACCTAAAACAGCTCGGTTGACCATTAATTACGCATTCGCATAATAAAGGCCCGCATAAATCTCGGTTAAAACCGGGTCTTGCTCGCAACCGGTGCCCGGATGCAAAATGTCGACCGTAAAGAGCGACAGTCGACGTATGTTGAAAATGAGCCAATGAAACGCGATATATATACGTCTCCGTGCATATATGTGGATTTATATATATTTGTATATGAATGCATGTGTATGTATTCAAATGAAAATCGATATCGAATCTAGGTTCCGTGCTCCTTTGATACACGCGCAAAACCGGGAGAAGCGTCGTTTGGAATCTGGAGTATTCGAAGAAGGTCAGTTTCGACATGAAAACTAATCTCGTCCATATACATAGATCGGCAGTAAACACGTGACTCGTGATCGTTCCGGTATTCGAGATGATAAGTCGGATCTATCAGAAGTGGGCCTTACATCAAATCCGGTAAAAAATGGTGGAATCTGAGCCAATTTGTGAAATAACGGCTTAATTAATCAATGTTTTATGTAAAATTCCAAAACATTCTTGTTAAATATTTACTTCTAAATAAGGAACAATTAGTAGTAATCGTATCCTAGAGGAGTTTTTTGAAATTTGTTAGTGGACCAATAGATGGCGCAGAGCATGCCTCATCAAAGTTATTGTTCTCGCTTTCAAAATGAGCATTGTAATTATTTCAAACAAAATTCGTAATAATGATTTTAATGAAACAACGACATCTTTGACGCTACTCATTAACAAAAACTAAAAATTATAAATAAAAATATATTTTAAAGTCAGAATTTCAGATTCGATCGAAAAATAAATAGCCTCTGTCGATATTCGTAACGACTCAATAACCATCGTTCTCCAAGGATTTTAATTGACGGTAATGGGTGCAGATTAGGCCTAGTTTAATGTTCGTTTGATGTAGTTTTCAATCAACTCACTTCTCTAAACCCTTTTTTTAAACGACAGTTTCTTCTAGGTTCTTAATTGCTGAATAATGGCAAGAGCGCATATTTCCGCATCTACGAGAGTGCCGCGCTTGCGGGACGTCGTTAATTAATTATTCAAATTGTCAATTTGTAGTTAGAAAAATCACTGAGTCTCATTAGTATATCCGAGTTTATTTACATATTGAGAAAAGAAAACAAACAATTTCCATATTTACGGGTGCAGTCGTGTTAATTAAAAACTTTTCTAATTAAATGACAAATTCCATTTGGGAAAATGATTTTTTTATCACTAATCTGATTCATAATCGTGAATATAATTTTGCTAATTATATATTGGCTGTTAGTAATATAATTGAACTTTGAGAAAAAGCTTTTGACCAGCGATCGAAGAGTTTAGAGTTCAAGTCCCGATGCGTGAAAAATTTTAAATAAAAAAAATCGTAAAAAATGTTCCATTGTTGGGTTTTTTGACACAGTAGAATGTACTGAAGAGTAATTGTTCATTTTCGAGAATTGTCAATAGGTTAATAAAATTTACTATCCAAGGAAAACTGTTTCTAAGGAACAAAAACAGTTCCTCAGAATAGTTTAAAATCGATACTGCAACGAGCACTTGCATAATCATAAATCGAATAAAGTCGTAACATTTCTGGAGCGTTCGGCCTGGACTCACGACCGTGGGGTCCATTAAGGGGACCCCTTTACAACGAGAGGGATAAGTGATTAACGGAATAATGTGAAAATCGCCATCGATTTTCGCGACCTCTTTCAACGGGCCGTCGTGGCCGCATCTAGCCCCGAGCTCGTTAATCGATCAATTTACAATCGGCACATGCACCGAGCGTCTCGTCGTCGACTCTTGTTCCGCGAAATACAAAACTGCCGTTATCGATTTATCGATCCCGATCGATGCTATACACGTGTAACGAGGGAAAGGTACGACTCTACCGTATATGTTGGTAGAAAATCAAACGCGGCGCTGGGGCACCAAACAAAAGTCATTAACTACCGAAAAGCAGTTTCTTTTATCTCGATTATGAGTCCCGTAACGACGTCGACAAAAATTATTTCGAGTAACTGTGCTTTGTATTACGTCCAATTAGCGCGCCGCTTTTTCTGCCATTTTTACGAACGTGATCCATTGTGCTGAACCGTTTTAATAAATTTATCATTTTTTGCGAGCATGCTATCATGGCGTCGGGATCTTTGACTATTTTGTATTTGTTGACGTTTAATGACATTTTTGTACCAAAAAATTGAATACTGACAAATTTTGTAGATAAAATGTCAGCAGCGATGATATAATGATGTTAATCAATTGTTCTAAAAACCTATTTCGTGGGCAAATTGCACAAAAATGGTAAAAAAATGTTTATAATGGAGTGTGTAAAGCGGAATTTTACACACTAGTGTCATAATGTACTTTTTTCATTTTCAATGAATTCAACGTTATATTTACCCTTCCGATAGAGATTACTTAAAGATTATACTAGTCGGACAGGAAGCTCACCTGAAACAGAAAAGGAAATATTTTAAAACATGCTTCAAAGAATCTTGCATAATAAATCATAAAAATAACAAATTATCTCATTTGTAGAGTGTCTAAAACCCAACGAAGTTGGAAAATGTATTCATAATAATCTCAAACAATGAACTAATTCTACGCTACTAATACCACCCAGGTAGCTCCTTTAACAGGTATTATTTGAAAATGGCCCAATATTTTTTGAAAAGTCACTCCGTGTCAGCAAACTGATATTCTGTGTCGTTATAGTTTCAAGATTTAAAAAAGTAATTCAGATAGAAATCCTGAAAAATGTGAGATATATTAAAGGTATAATGAATGCATACGAACAATTGAACCAGGTCTGATCGTTTATCTTTATGTGTTTTTTTTAATAAGCGACAATAAAAATATTCCAATATTTTAGTATAGCAAATGATAATTTAGTTTAGGGGTATTTAAATGACTGCAAATTAATTGCATATTTTTGGGAACTTAGTATATAGAGTAAAATTTTAGTCTACAGTGACGGAATTGTGTTTCCAAGAACAAAACGTGACGAAAGTATTTTTGTTTCCATACAAAATTTAAATAAATAGAATTTATCTCTACAGAATACACAAGTCAATCAACCCATCGAAAACACAACGTTTGATTTTAGATAGTTATGGATAACGTATACGTCAATTACGACCGTTCGGCTTCTTTCATAATAAGATGATACAACCTTTTTCTTCTTTAAGTTTCGTTTCACACGCTCTGAAATGTGAAAATAATGATTTCGTTGTTTAGTTTTCCAGTAATAATTGACGAACGCCGATTACAATTTTGTCTATTATGAGAATCGTTTCCTCGTTATTCCTCTATTTTTTCTGAATGAGTTTTTTCAAACTGGAATGTGTCCACAATTAAAGAACGTCTTTGTTCTTTTACTCCTTATTACATCTACTTTACTTTGTTACTATAATACCACTACTTAAATCTAAATTCTAAGGGCTATGCCTACCAAATCTAACGATCTTTTTAAAACTTTAAAAACTCACTTTATTAAAAAAATAATAAAAATATACAAAAATTTTAAAATTTAAAACTGATTAAAAACTTCGACTCGACGTTTCGGACCATTCGGGTCCCTCTTCAAAAGTTTGTCTCAATGTAAACTAGCCCTGTTTCTCTTTGGGAAGGTATATATACACTCCATTAACTGCGCGGGGGGGGGGGGGCAATATTTCGTTTTCATTGAATTGATTAAATCTTGATATTCTCTATTTAAATTTAAGGTGTCTTCTATTTTATTTAATGGGTTTGTCTGTAATTTGATGTGTATCATCTCTGAAAGTCGTCTGCAGAAAACAACTCCTGTATCTAAAGTTTGTACGTTCTGCCAATTAAAATCGTGAATATGTTCCAGTCTATGGTCCGTTATTACTGTTCTAGTTTGGGAAGGTCGTTGGATATTCTGTTTATGTTCGTTAATTTTTGTTTTTAAACTTCTTTTTGTTTCCCCCACATAAGTTGCTTCACAATCTTCACATTTTATCAAATATACCGAATTGTTCTTCTCCATTCTAAATATCCTATCTTTACCTTTCGTTATAATGTTATTTATTTTATGTTTATTATATAAGTTATTATATAAGTCTTTTTATAATCTTAGTTGGATATTCGTTACCATCCAAATAGTGTGAAATTTTTTTTCATATAAACAAGCGCATTCGATCTTACACATTGACAGAATCCCAAAATACAGATGATAATAATAATAAATTTTTTATAAGAATTCCGTTTATTCATGGTTTTTATCAGGCGTTACAGAAAAAACTGAAAGTGACATAATAACGGTACCCAGTATACTTCATAAAATAAATAACATTATAACGAAAGGTAAAGCTAGGATACTTAGAATGGAGAAGAACAATTCGGTATATTTGATAAAATGTGAAGATTGTGTAGCAACTTATGTGGGGGAAACAAAAAGAAGTTTAAAAACAAGAATTAATGAACATAAACAGAATATCCAACAAAGTTTTAAATTTTAAAATTTTTGTATATTTTTTATTATTTTTTTAATAAAGGGAGTTTTTAAAGTTTCAAAAAGATCGTTAGATTTGGTAGGCATATATAATATCCCTTAGAATTTATATTTATTCAAGAATCAAGCCTATCTTAAACCACTATTTATACCACTACTTAGTTTTTCTCTTGCGAGACTAAATTATATTTTTGTTTAATTGAACTTATTTTTTAAAATAGTAAGAATAGATTAAATGAATGGATGCAATCTAATTATGCAATTCGAGTGTAGTAATGACTTAATCTTTACAACTCTAGTTATATTCCGACGCCCATATGAAGATACGCTTTCCATCCACGTTACTAAAACGACCATAACCATTTTATCTTCATCCACATAAAGTATAATCAGTGCGAGAGAAATTGTTTCCGGGTCGATGAAAGAAAACGAACTAAGATAAACAATTATATAGAGAAACAATACTTATTAAATAAAAAGTTGTAGTCGAGTCAAGGCAATTATGTTTAACGGTACACGTCGAACGCACTTCATTCCCGATCTCATAGACAGCGTACAAAAAAAGAGAAAAAATGCTTTAGAAACGGGTTAAAAAGAACGAATGCGAGTTTAAAACTTCCTATTTTAATCGACGTTAGATAATGAACACACCTTTGTCACACGAAATGCAATGTGGACCGGAAGCCTGCATATAACTGTTCCTTAAATCATGACATTTTCTCTAGTATATAAGTAATTTTTGAAATTCGGGTTAAATGGTTTTGTTTCTGCTCTGTAATTTGAGTTGTGAAAATTTATTTATAATGTAGCACATTAAAAATATGTCGTATTAAATCAATTAATTATTAAATTAATGATGATTACTATAATTATGTACACGTGAATGTAGATTGCTATCATTTTTTTGTTTCATTTTTACTTTCGCGACTAATTAATAATAAATGTCAGATTGGAAATTTTTAGTACACTTTTAAAAAATATTCTTAAATTTAATACATTTTTTAATGTATTCATTTTTTAAAAGTGTACTAAAAACTTCCAATGTGACATTTATTTTTAATTAATATACTCAAATATTAATGATTTAATATACATGTATCACACTCGAGTGTCGGTAAAGTAGGGCCAACTCGGGTAATTGCGATAGTGGAGTTACTGTGATATTTCATGTTTCCTTTCAATTGTACAAACAGTAAGACAATTTTGTACTTAATACTGTACTTAATAATAAAAAGAAGACAAACCACTCCTAACAAATTTCAATTAGAGTTCTATTGTCGACAAGAAATTTTAGATCTGAAATCTTCTTTATTGCCAGATTTTCCATCGGTACAAGAATTTAGTTGTAAAACTTTTTTAACAAAATGTTCACCTTCGCCAGAAGACTTTGGATCTGAAGAGTTGTATTAATGAAATTTTACCATGGACACAAGATTTGAAATTTAGAAAATGCTTTCGACAAGACTTTTACCATTGACAAGAAATTACAGATTAGAAATGTTCTTCAAATAAGAGTTTTTTCATCAACAAATGAGTTTATATCTAAATTTTTGTTTAATTGAAGTTTTATCACCGGCAGAAGATTTTTAGTTCAAAACCTTCTTATGGTGAGAGATTTACCATCGATTCAACCGATTTTAAATCTAAAACTTCTTTTCAACAAGATGTTCATCATCTATAGAAGATTTTGGTCTAAAAAGTTGTTATGAAGAAAGTTTTATGCAAATTATTATACTAATATTAAATGTACATCTACAAAAATAAATAATAGTAAGTCTAACAAATATCGATAAGAATTACAAATCATTTCAGTTCCTCAACTTTATGAAAAAATGTATTAACATATTTTATTCGTGCAAACCTTTCTGTAGACTTTATGAAATTTAATATATTGCGTATATTAGTTTAAAATAACCATGTATATTAAATTTAATATATTATACTTGTATATGGAAATGACTTCATATACATGTATATTAATTTTGACGTCAATATTTTTAACAGTGTAGCTACTCTCCAATTCGAAAACTGTATTTATTTGTAAATTATAAGAGAGTATTAAATTAATTTTCTGTACCAATGAAATTCATCTCGCTATTGGGCATGGATTGTCAGATAAGACAGGTCTACAAAAAAGAGGGTCTTGGATGTTGTTGGGAAGCTGTGGGTCATTTCCGACGTAATTGTATGCGTAGAATCCAAACTCGAAGTCAGAATTGGTCCACCATGTCAGGTTTTTGAGATATTTGAGGTCATATACTCGAAAAACGCGTTATTTTGCTATGTTTGAGGTTACGTACAGAACGCTACAATTTTTTTTGCCTTCTGTACTATTTGCACCTTTTAGTAGTACCTTTACCCTTCAAAACGAGGTTCTATTCGATCACCTAAGATTTTTTCTTACCAAGTTGCGGCCATTTTGAAATTACGAGATATATTCCATTAACGTTAGCAAAAAAACAATCACATTACTAAAACGTGATTTTAGTTATTAGAACACTCTAAATTTCTTAAAGTGAAAATTGAGCTACTTTCTGCTAAAGGTGATTTTTTCACTATTTCTAAAGTGGAAATCTCACTTTATTAAATGTAGTCGGAAAACATGTCACTCTAATAAAGTGAAATTTCCACTTTAGAAATAGTGAAAAAGTCACCTTTAGCAGAGAGTGGCTCAATTTTCACTTTAAGCAATGTAGATTGTATCCATATTTTATATAGTTGTTTATATTTATGCAGGCTCCATGGCATTGAATTTGACCTTGAGCTTATTCTCCAAGAGCATTTCAAGGTAAATTTGTTTACATGTATATCGTAATTTCAAATTGGCGTATCTTGGCGAAGAAAAGTCGTAATGGAATTCTGCGCACCCCATATTAAAGAAAAAGAGTAGTATCACATGATTTAACGAAAGGAAAAACTCCTAAAAATGTTGTGTCTTCTGTACATGACCTCAAATATCTCAAAATCATGATGGGCCAGTTCTGATTTCGGATTCTGATTCTAAGCACAAAATTACTTCGGAAATGACCCACAGCTTGCCAACAACAAAACCATGTTGACCTATGTAATTGAAGAATGCGACGACTAGCGGCAGCAGATGTAACTACAGTGCATGCATCATCCGAGGAAATTGTTCATGCTTTAACTAATAAAAAACAAATAAATTAGACAAATCTAATGTTACTATCTGAAAAAGTAAAAGTTTGCCCAATTTACGATTGTAGGACCCTTCATGTATCTTTTTAAGTATTTGCAAAACATAAATATTTCGCTAGATAATAGGATCGATGAATGCAAATTGAAAAAACAGTTACGAATCCTTCCTCCGTATCGGAAAGGCACGTTAGATGCCGATCGTACACGAGGAGCTCGTACGTCCGGAAAGCTCGAAACAATGGTTCGAAAATAATCGGCGTTATCTCGAATTTCCTAAGTTTAGGGAGCGTGACTGTCTTCTTATCGTAGAAAGAATATCTAATTGAATTCTTATCCGCCCATTTCGCACACCTGTATTCTATATACCATCCTAACATCAACCCGGCGCAATCACGCGATAGTGCGCACGCGTAACTTGGGAGGGCACTGGTGCGAAAACAGAGTCTCTTCCATTTAAAACACTCACCAGGTGGTATTTTAAACCCGCTGATTACGCAACGGATGCGTTCGAAGCCTTTGGAAACCTGTTGAAGGTGAAGGCGATTCTTTTTTTCTTTCACGCAATAGTAATTTCTGTTTTTTCATTTTCTCAGTTAGTTTTGAACAAAACAATACTAATTGTGTTATATAATTTTCAAAGTTTATGTACTTCATTTGATGGTAATTGTAGATGTTTTTATTGTTTAATTTTCAGTATCTGGAGGGTATGTACCGTACTTTTTGTCATCTGTATTAAAATTTTGGTTCGATAGCACAGGTCAACATGGTTTTGTTGTTGGGAAGCTGTGGGTCATTTCCGACGTAATTTTGTGTGTAGAATCAGAATCCGAAGTCAGAACTAGCCCATCACGTCAGGATTTTCATATATTTGAAGTTATTTACTCTAAAAACGCGAGTTTTTTTTTTGCTATTTTTGAGGTCATGTACAGAAGAGAAAACATTTTTAGGCGTTTTTCCTTTCGTTGGATCACGTGGTACTCCTTTTCTTTAATATGGGATGCGCAGAATTCCGTTATGACTTTTCTTCACCAAGATACGCCAATTTGAAATTACGATATACATATAAACAAATTTTCCTTGAAATGCTCTTGCAGAATAAGCTCAAGGTCAAATTCAACGTAATGAAACCAATATAAATATAACCAACTATATAAAATATGGATACTAATTACTAAAATCACGTTTTAGTATTGTGACTGTTTTTTGGCTAACATCAATGGAATATATCTCGTAATTTCAAAATGGCCGTAACTTTGGAAAAGAAAAAATCTTAGGTGATCGAATAAAACCTCGTTTTGAAGGGTAAAGGTACTACTAAAAGATGCAAATAGTACAGAAGGCCAAAAAAGAATTGTTACGTCCTGTACGTAACCTCAAACATAGCAAAATAATGCATTTTTCGAGTACATGACCTCAAATATCTCAAAAAACTGACGTGATGGACCAATTCTGACTTCGAGTTTGGATTCCACCCATACAATTACGTCGGAAATGACCCGCAGCTTCCCAACAACATCCAAGACCCTCTTTTTTGTATACCTGTGTGCAGAAAACGACCGGCAGATGGCGAAAAGCTCTCGAATATACTTTACGCATGCGCAGAAACGTCTTGCGACGCATAGCGGCAATTTTTGGAACCTATACACTTTACACACCAGGTTTCTTAATTGACAATGTCAAAAAATAATTCTTTGCTGAAATACATATTCTTATACCCAATGTTTTTTACGTTTTGAAAACGAGGCGTGTTTATTTTTCGACCACTGGATGGAAAAATATCCTCAGGTCTCATCACAGATATCTTTATTTATAAGGTTATCTATTTAGCTACTTCAACTTTTTAAAATTTTGTTTCAAATTTTTTTTAAACAATTTTATATAAATATAAAAATTGTTGTCACTTTTTGAAAAAAAATTCTAAACACATATAGCTTACAATAATTATAAAAAAAGTCTCTTAATTCTCTTTTAGAAGGAAATTTCGCGTTCGTACCGATGTGCAACCGTGGTAGAGGGGAGCCCGGGGAAGGGACAGACACGGATGGGGGGAATACGAGTGTCGGCTGGTGCAAACGTATGGGTTAAACGGAGTCTTGGTCAGGGCTGCGGAGCGCTTAGGGGTCAATGTCCAGGCGGCGCCTGTAAGATCCTCCGGATGCCGAGCGAGACTTGCGAGTACCTAGTGGGGCAGGTCGTGCCGATCCGAAGAAAAAAAATTCTTAATTTAATGGATCGGTCCCTACGCTTCGCCCTCGCTTGTCCTTTCCCACCCTCCTTGTGGCTTCTTCTCACCCCGAGGCGCCCTTTAGTACCTGTAGCTTACAATGCCCTATACGAAATCAAGTTTCACTACAATTTTTCTAATACTTTGCCATAAACTATTGGTGTAGGAAGATCTTCCTTCCAACATTTATCACTTAGATAGCAAGCAAACATTGCTTATGTGGATTTTAATTAATTTTGAATATTGGATCGTTTATGACAAAAATATACAAGGGAGCAAAGTAATATTTTGCGGTCAGAAAGAATATAAAAAAATTACAATGCTTATTTAAAAACTCGTACGTAAGGAGCACGTTGAAGAAAGTAAACTTGACTATTAACGATACAACTATCGAATCAAATGGTCTGTAATTTAAATGTCTCGAATTTTTAATTGAAATGTTTTATGGGACCTTTCATGAAATATTTATGTTTACAAGGTATTTTCTATCATTTTTCACACGAGACGTCCCGACCCCAATTTTCCACCAGCGTCGGTCAGAAATGATCGAATGCTGACAGTTTTAATCGTTTATTACCGTAAGTAATTGGTTCACTCGTCCTTTTCTGAGATTACGCCCTGGAATACCGGGGATACACGAGGAGAATAACGAAGACTTAATTAAGGAACGGGAAAAATGGACCGCAAAAAAACACGACCACTTTTAACCGGCACGCTCGGTTTCATCGTCGTCCCAATTTTTCTGTTTCTTCGTCGGTGTCGTTTTTTAGTCTCTCGTATGAATCGTCCGCATGCTCGATAAATGGCCATTGTAGTACACGTGTATCGTGCCGTGACGTGTATAAGGAGCAAAACGACCAAAAGGAAAGACGAAACATGGGCTGACGGAGGAAAGCGAAAATTCCGTCCTGTAGAAAGTGAAAAAGGGAACAAGGGAGACAAGAATTGAGCAAATATTCGATTCATGTCTTCACTGTTCGGTGTCGAAGTCACGTAAGTTTTGTAATTATAAAGCATTAAAAAAATACACAAATTTCTTTTGTGTATTTTAAAAAATCTGGATTCACATGTATATCCCAGGATTGGAATGTCGGTACACACATTTTCTTTTTATTAATAAGTGAAATTATTATTTTTTTATTGTTTGTGTACGAAATTCATTCAAAATTCACGTCGATAAAAAAATGTAACATAATAAATGTTCGAGATTTCTTTTTAACAATTTTTTTAATGGATAAAAAAATGCAAAAAAAAGCATCGACAAAAATTGGAATTAAAAAAAAGATTAAAAAATAATAAATTGCAATTGATGCAGCATGGATGCCTCGAACACTGCGATTCGTTAAAACATCCAATACCTTCAGCATAACAGCAAAACATAAAATGTATTGAGTTGCCATAAGGCAAAATTGTATACAACCGCAATTCGCGGTTTCAATACTTTATGGGAATGCAATTTCATGATAGTATATTTTGTAAATTATCGATCAAACCCAAACCGGATTATGTTTTCAATTTGTTATACATTTATTGATCTCTGGTGTACTGTTTTTTAATTTTGATTTTTTATTTTTATGCCCTTCACAGGGAAGTAATATTTTATATTAAAATATAAATTGTAGATCGTATTTGAAATCTCTTTAAAGTAATTTAATTCCAACAGATAAAAAATAAATTTGATTAAAATACTTAGACGAAATAAGTAATGAATGCTTTTCGATTCCATATAAGTACACTTATATGTTTCTTAGAAAATGACTATAACAGTTCGGGAAGTGAAAGAAATAGAAAATCATTAGAAGTCTTTATTGTGGTCAAGTTTGAATTAACCATGTAGTATTAGTATTCTGACTGCACAATTTGTCAGTCTAAAGAAAGAGGAAGAGAAGTACGCACAAAGTAAAGAAGACGGTAAATAAACTTCTTCAACGTAACATACGGTTATCCTTTCGTTTTTTATGCGTTGACTCCTCGTAAGCTATTCTCATCTTTCTTATGCAAAATTTGCTGTTGTTGTTACCAACAAGTTTCTTAGAATTTTTGAATTATTTATTAAGATGTTTATTATTGCAAAATTTTATTTGAATTGTTTAACACTTATTAAAATATTTTTTTGACTTAATTCCAATCATTTATCGAAATTAAAAAAAAATGGTTAGTGGCGGCCCTCAGCAGTGGCGTTTGGTATTGCTGTAGCAACAGTGAAGTAAATTGTCTTCAATATTAATTTCAAATTTGGTTAAAGGCCACAATATCTGCATTGAAATTGTGTACATTCAAAATGTATGTAACCGAATAAAGACTAGGTGCAAAAGTAGGGAACAGACTCGTTGAACTTTGGTGGAAAGTTACGAGGGAGTTCGAACCACTGTATAATAAGCAATGGTAATTCCTTTCACGGACAGTTAATTTTTCGAAAGGCTAAATAAATCTGCATCTGCCAGCCGCCCCCGAGCTTGGAAGTCGAGCAGGGGCCGGAGGCCTCGATAATTAATATTTTTTAATATCTTGGGATGGCAAAGCACTTATTAGCGCGTTCCATGTGCGCCAATTGCACCAATTGCAGGAGCGGATCTACGCCGTCTGCCCGTGTGTATGCACTTTCATCGTTATTAAGTCCTTGAGTCGCCTTCTTAGAAAAGCCCTTTCAAGGTCGCGAGTTATAAACCAGAATAAACTCTCCTGGGGGGCTGACGAAAGGGGGGTATAAATCCCAACCGCAAGATGAAAATGGAATTATTACCGCAGACAAGAACCAGTGTGCTGAAACTTCGATCGAGTCACCCGTGGGCGATCTTGCCTACTCCCGTACAGGCATCGAAGTCTCCGTATTTATGTACTTATGCGCATTTTTGTACGTAGAGACGCAAGCGTTTATATATAGGCACCGACGCCTCATTGGATTTTAATCGAACCATTCGCTCGCGTAAATGCCTGGTACGCCCCCGGCTTATAAAAAAGTACCTCAATTGCTACTGGAATACGAATTAAGTTCCCTTGATTTCTGAGAAATCATACCTTACTTAAACAAAAACGTGGCTTGCAATCGCGCATACGTATGTGGATGGCGGCTTAGGAGATGATTGCGAGGCACCAAGGTACCTGCCTTATCGATAACGCAGTCATTCCGCCGGTAATGTAGTTAGTAATTGCGAACGGAATGATGCTGCGATTAGACGTTTTATGTCATTTACTTCAGCGTTGGGCGGGTTGGGATTACTGTAATATTCTTCAATTACGAAGGGAATTATTTATGCAGTTTTGCATTATTTGCTTAATTAAAATTGTTGAGTTAATTGAATTCGAATTTTTGTAGGATATGACATTTTTTATGATATATCGTATCAGATATCATGAATCATTTTCATTGAGAAAGGTAATATCTAACGTAAAATATGTCTCATGAATGAATAATTTTTTACGGTTTATTAGTAAACATTTTCACTACTTAATTAGTTCCGAAGCAAATTGTTAATTTCTTAAACACCCTTCTGACATTCGTTGTAGTTCGCCTTCATAAACAATTTGGTTTATTGAGACACTCGTATACCATTCGTGGATTCTTAGTGTTAAAATCTCTGTAGGATTTGTAACGCATTAACACTTGCATGAAGTTACTTTTTTATTGATTATGAATAAAAAGTGAAAAAAGTAATAAATTATTATAGCTTAAAATTTGCTGACAGTTTAATCCATTTATTACATGAAGATTAATTATTTTTTCGAATACTTTCCTTAAAAAATCGATAGCAATATTTAGACAACAAAATTTAATTATTTTTTTCGAGCAAAATAAAATGTAACCTAAATATTAAACTTCTGATTATCCATTTTTGTCGATATGGTTAATAAAAAAACTTTTTTATAAACATAACTTAAGGAACTGATAGATTTTTCTTTAAGTTTCATTTTCTGAATGAACATTTTCTTGGATTTGTAGCATACTAGGAATGGTTCCTAAGGAATGTTTCCTAAAACAGTTTATATCACAGCTAATAAGGCATACAAAAAATATATTGTTCACCTACGAACCAGTTTGGTCAATAACATTAAATTATATAATACTATAAAAACGTGTTCATCCAGATTTATTTTCTACTCTTGTCTAATACATCAAATACCTAATTTTACTGTGGTCATAAAGCAGTATTCGCCTATTTAACGATTGAATAATACTTTGACGATCGAGTAACCGTACTTAACTATTATATAACAGCTTTCAGGGATTCAGGTGATTTTCACACGTGCATTAGAAATAGGTCAATTTTATAAAGATTAGAAACTAAAAAGCTTTGTTATAAAAGGTAAATGCGAGGTAAAATATTTTAGTGCATAATTTTAATCATTACAATTGATTATTTTATCAATAAAAGAGGAGTGAAAAGGAATGCAAAACTCTAACTACATTTTTTAGTCTTACTTATTATTTCCTTTAGCAATATACAAAAAAACTAATATTCATTACAAAAATGTGCATGAGAAAGTTTGTTTTAAAATAGCCTGAAATGTGGAATTCCGCTGAGATAAGATAATTTCATTCAATTTATTGTGACATTTTTTAAAATTACTATAAATATTGAAACCACTAACCAAACAATTTTTATTATTTCTGTTTTAATGTCCCAAGAGTAATAACTGAAAGTTAATTATAATTTTTACAGAAATACAATCACGTTCGGTTTAATTTCATACTAAATTGTTGTTATTTTTCTTAAAATAAGAAATTGTTTAACATTCAATTTTTTTTTAATAATTTTGTTTACAGTCGAAGATTGAAATAAAACTGTTTACAGTAGGAATATATAAGAAAACATTTAAAACCGATAATACATAAATGTAATAATTTTACGTTTTTAATATCTCTTTAGGTTTGAAAATATATCAATACAATTTTTCTTAAATTCTTCAATAATTATTAGCCATTAAATTTTTATTTTGTTTTAATATTTTATTATAAATACAAGTGAAATAATTAGAAATAAGAATAAAACATACAAATACTACAGAAATATATTAAATTTAAGAAACTGTTAAGAAAAATATTTCCACATCTTAATAAAACTAAGGGCAACAAATTGCAAGTATCGACATTTTAATTTCAAGTTTTTTAACTTACGTGTTTCAATAATATTCTATTTTAATAGTATTAACCAAACTATTTACATTTAATTTGATTAATTGTAAATGAACATTTAAAATGTCGACAATTTTTCACACCTTAAAATAACTTTCTTAATTTTCTCGAGTGAAAAATCATTCTGTAAACAGTAAAAAATAATTAACTCTTCCAAAATTCAATTTTCATTTTTAAAGTGCCGATCCAAGTAAAGGTTTATTGAGATCCAAATCTGCTGTTTAACATGTTAATCCGTACTTTATTAAATTTGTACTCCAAAAATGGCGTCCTCGAAACAGTACAAATTAATGTTAAATAACAAAAAATTTACTCTTTCGAAAAAATGGATCGCATTTGAATCTATACAAGGTGACTTTTCTCTTCAAGAAAACTAGAAAGTATCTTTTGTTAATTTCACTTTAAAGATTTTGAAACTATATAAAGTAATTATTGGATGATATGTAAATAATTTTGAGCACATTTTTCTGAAAATTTCGGTAAAATTTGCTAATAAACGGATTATTAATTAGAATGTACTTAGTTCTCTCAGCGACGTTCATTTAAAAATTGGCATATCTTAGTAAAATGCTGGATAATGACTAATTTGTTAATCGAAATTTTTGTACTTAAAGTACTTTTGTATAAAATAACGGCAGCAATAAAACTTTTTGCCTAATACCGAAAGAGAGCAATACTACCTACTACTATTGTTAAAATTTTGCTTCAAATTTGGCCTCAACTCAGATCAATTATGCAAATAATCTCATTGAAAGTAATTAATCAATTTACTAATAATTTCAATTATTGATATTATTTTTTGTTTAAATGCAATCTAAATATATTACTCTAAATTTTGAGTGAACATTTACTTTTTATAGTGTGAAAATGAAGCCACTCTTTTATAATGAATGACGTCATGCAGATTGACTTTTCACTCCATAAGGAGTGAATTTTCACTCCAAAACATTGAATTCGATCGTAGTCAGTTGAAATAATGATTTTCTTTTTCACGCCTTTATTATTCCCTCGAGAACACATCCGAGACATATAATAAATACGTATGAAGGTATGTGTACATACGTAATATACGCGTTACCGTACGTTGCACTATACGGTATCCGTGACTTTGACCGCCGCGTGTTCAGCGTGGGAATGAAAAACATCATCTAAGACTAATTAAAAAATTATTCCATTATGGAAACGCCACTCCCGCAACATCAGATTCCACCAACCATCATTGTTATTAAAGTCGAGCCCCAAAAATCTGGACCGTCTTTATGCCCAACGATAGTTCGACACGCTTACACGTATACGGCAATTCGTCCGAGAGTCGAACGGCTCCTTTGAGGTGCACCGGGAGACAAGTGTTGACAGGACAAATATTTTCTGTTAGTGGTACAGACTCGTTAGGATGTTGTTAATGGCATACGTGACCATTCTGAACGTTTGATTCATCTCTCCTTAAAAAAAAATCTTTGTCATCTTCCAGCAAAAGTGGAAAATCTGAATGAATACGCATAAAATAATGACTTACTACGTACGTGTTTACTATGGTACCAAGTATGATTTTAAAATCGTAGACAATTTTTTTGTAATTGTTAAGATGTTTTGGTTGTGGTTTAGCGAAAAATTATATTTTTTGATATTAAAGAATTGAAAAATATTTTTCTTCATAAGTAGCCCAAAATCTATACAAAATCCTTCGATTACAATTTTTTTGTAAGTGGATTGAAAAGTTGTAAAACTTATAATTATGCTTTATTTAAACCAAAATGGCTTTTTTATAGTTGTAAAACTTAATAAATAATGTAAAAGTTTGATTTTTGGTAAAAACGCCACAAGCAAAATTTTTTGTTTTACTAAATACTAAATGTTTTACTAAAGTTGTTTGAGTAAATATACTATATACATTATATTAACTACTTTAATAAAAAAAAGTCTGTATATAATATGATGAATTTTTAGTAATATTTAACAAAAACAATTTAGTTCTACAAATTATTTAAATTATTTTCGGTATTCATTAAAAATTGTTTTCTATTTACGATTTCTCACTAAACATTGAAATGGTATAACAAATTATATAACAAAAAAATGGCTAAACATTAATGGAAAAGTTCTGTCTTCTTATTCTTGTTAAATCCAGTGCTCAAATCATGTTTTAATTTTTTTCGTCCTCGTGCTCAACTTTAATTTGTTGCTGAACTTTGATTTCATGTTTCGTTTAAGAAATCTTATCGAGTTGAAAAAATTATGTTCAATCAAAACAAATTTTTTAGCTTTGAAAATTGATCTTTTTCGTTCTATACAGTTAATGTCATGACATTTAAATTGCATTTATGATTTTGCTTCATGATCATTTATTAAATTTCAACAATACTCAGGCAAAATTTAATGAAATGTTCTATTTTAAATGTCCATAAAAAGTTAATTAGTTTATTATTTTGTTTTATATTTTTAATCATGACATTAGCAAAACATTATGTACTTCAATCAGATATTTTTACATGCAGTGTTGCCTAACATTAAACCATGATCACTAATTTATTTTTAAAACTCAACAACAATTGGGCTTAAAAATGTTATAGTCCCAGAAATGTATTAAAAAAGATAATTTAATATATGTACTGAAAAAAAGATCATGTATATCGGTCAAACGACTACGAAAAAAGTTAAATCAAGTTTTTTTTACAGCACTGACGTTAAAATTGATCATTTGGTACTTGAGTAGCAAAAGGTGTCAACTCCTTTGACAACTGGTCGTTAAAACCTCATGTTCACTTGAAACCCCACTGGAGAAGAATTATAGCTTCGACAGTAACCTTCAAACCATTCACCAAAAATTACCAGACAAATAGTCGAAATTACCATGTAAAAAGTTGAATTTACCAATGTCCATTTGGTAACTTCATAGACAGTAATTTACGTTATTTGTGTGGTAGATGTTCAGCATAGTAAACTATCTTTAAGTCTGGCCATTCTAAACTGTATTTTGTTTCTAGCAAAGATGATGGCTTTACGACTCCGTTTGGACCTTTTCATCGCGAACAAATTTTTTTTA
The DNA here is from genome assembly GCA_030407085.1 of Trichopria drosophilae. Classification (NCBI taxonomy): domain Eukaryota; kingdom Metazoa; phylum Arthropoda; class Insecta; order Hymenoptera; family Diapriidae; genus Trichopria; species Trichopria drosophilae. Next base: position 113,644,299 of record CM059585.1, on the reverse strand, counting down.
TCCTGTTCAAGTCACTGGAGAACTTTGGCCTACACTTGTCCCCGGTGCAACTGGAGCAACGGTTAATCGCACTTGCATGTCACTTGGAACATGAACCTTGTGCGGTAGCGGCGTATCCATCCAGGAGAACACAATAGTTCGGTGGGTGTCGCACGTACCTTGAAAATAGCACTTGACCAGTTAGAGTCCACTTCTTTGGCGAAGCACAAGACACTGTTGTCCTTACGGATTGGCTTAAAGAACCAAAAAATTCAAAACTCAAAAAAAAAATGTCACGACAGGTATGGCACCTGTTAGTAGACGTCGGACACGAAGAAAAAAAAAATAAGTGACTCGCACCCGCCGACCCGACCACACGCACACTACTCGAAAAACGTCCTGATGGTTGCGCTGTCGGCACGGTTCTGTCCTCGAGGCCGCGGCTGGGCCTGACTTTATAAACCGAGGTGGCAGCGGCATCCGCCGGAGCGACTCAAAGCCGATCCTCGGTTGGAACGTTCCGGCTTAAAGGAGGCCCCCATTGGCTCCTGGGATAGCGGTACCCCGATACCAGCTCTATTCCTCCTTTACCTCCACCAGTGTCGCGGGCCTCTTCCCCATAGTTCTCCAAGTCCTCGTCGTCGGCGTCTTCGTCGACGGGAATCGTCCCTACGGTACGGTCTTGGTAATTAGGAAATAGCGACGTTTTACCGTTTTTTTTCTCTCCCCTTCCCTCAGAGCCTCATCTTCACTATCACCCCCTGCCCCCTTCTCTGGAGTCATTTTCCAAGTTTTACTTGTTTCGTCTTTGGGATGAACACGAGATCAATTCCAGTGCAGTCGATACGCTCCTCTCGCTGGGATCCATGGATCCATGACAACACGACCAAAGGTCCAGTGTGAAAGTGAAGTTTGATCAGGCATGCTCTTTCTGACCACTTAGTTAAACGCCATGGAATAGTTGACTTGTAGATTGTCAAGATTGAATCAGATTTGGAGATACCGAGGGTTCGATTAGGTGGAGAACATTTCTATTACAGTATTTGACGTTTCAGATGAGTTAATCAAGGAATGGCTTGTCAAGGGGATATGTTGTGATTTTTCTGCTGCTACATTTTTTCTCGTTCTCGCGATATTTAGTATGATCAGTATTATGTCCATGTACATGAAAATTTTAAAAGTGACGTAACATCCCTGGTAGAAATGAAAACGAATTTTTGTACAATTCTTGTATAACTTTCATATTCACCATGTCAAAGGTATAGAGGAAATGGGCGAGTATAATAAAAAATGTACAAATTTCTACCAGGGATTACCAGAATTGAAATAGAAGAAATTGAGTCAAATTCGAATCCATCAAGATTTAAATTTTTGTTGGAATTTTGCTAAGCAATTGGTACAATTAGATTAGTGGGGAGTATTACATGCTGTTGCAAGTTTACTAATGTTAATACCGATTGTTAAACTAATTCAGTAACTAAACCTATACAACAAATTTGAAATGTTTCCTCTGCGAGAAGTTGTACAGGAATTTGACTATTCTAACTAGGACTTGCAGTACAGTCCCGTATAATTTAGTCAAGTGTGCTATTCGTTGTAGAGATATAACTACAGAGAATATAAAAAACTGCTATTTATACAATTTCTATCATTGGAAAAAGTACTAATTTGTCATGAAGTTTAAAGGAATCGAAAGTTGCTAACTGGTTTAGTAGTTGATATTGAGATTAGTAAATTTGGAATTGAATGTAATATTTTCCATAAATCTGACTATAAAACCTGTTTAGTTCACCGAAAATAAACCAATACTTTTCTCTTTATTTTAATTCTGGTAAACTTAAGCCAATTTAATTGATTAACACATTATTTTAGTTAATTTTCCTATACTTTGTAATGGAATTGCAAGGCAGTTAATTATGAAAATTTACTAAAATAATGGTATGTCAATAAAAATACCAGTCCGTACTCGACTTCTCAGTCAGAATAGTATAAATTCTTATACAATTTCTCTCAGTGTGAATCATTTCCGAAAACCCGGCGTACTTGTTAGACCGATTTAGATCCACACAGAAAATTAGATGTTAAGAAGAGGATAATGAACATCCCGTGAATGTTATTATAATCATATTTATGGGCACTATCTAAGATAGTACTACTACTATAGAAGTAGTGATACTTCCATGTTATAAAATTATTCTAATCGTTGAGATAGTAAAGTATACTATCAAAGATAGTAAAGAGAATAATCTGGAGATATATTCTAAATTTGTAGATAATAATTTCATCTATTTTTTCTGCGTGGAAGTCATTAAGAAATGTTCAACTTATTACTAAATTTAAGTAATAATCCTTTAAATTTGGAAAAATAAAATTTCCTACGAAGTATTGTATAAAATTGAGTTGTTAATAAACTACTAATATTAATGCAAAAAGATTATTATTAATTAGTGAAGAGTAAGAAACATTAAATTTAGTGTCGAAAACTAGTTGTTAAATTAGCAACCCACTTTTTGGGTCAAACTAACTTTGGGCTCTTGGTAATAATTAGTATTATGGTTTGAGTCTCGTCAGTAAATTTTAAAAAGTCACTTAACGCAGAAAACATTTATTTGTATAATTTAACAACATTTTTTATTGTCTTGTTAAGACCAAGGTAATAAAATTGCGTAAGAAGTAAACTACTCTGTGGTCTGAGATACATGGAATTCAATTTCTTAAATCGATCTTTTAAAACTTATTTGACCACATTATGCGTGTTTTCATGTCGCTTTAAAACAATTAATTTCAATGCGGGGCGAATCTTGATGGCAATAAATATAAGTATACGCCTCTAGCGAAAGTAGCGCCACTCCCCTGGGAATTATTGACACTTTTTAGTAGTTCACGAAAACTATTTGTATTTTTGTATTTATTTACGAGCAAAATATTGCTCTAATGTGGATTAAAAATTAGTTTTTTAGCTACCTAGTGTCTCTTGAAGAAACACAGATCTCAACAATGGGAATTACTGTAATAAAAGAGAGATGGTCCAAAACGAGGTAGATTTAAGACCTCTTCGAGATTACGATTTTCAAAAGTCCCAAGTAAGACATCTTTAAGAGCTCATTTATAGATTATCATAATTAAGACCTCTTCAGGGTTTTTTTTGAGATATCTTTGGACTGAACTTTGGACGATCTCTTTAAGAGATATTTTCTATATGGGTAAGACTTCATTTTATATCGTAATTCAGACCTCATGAGGACTATCGTTACATACACTTCGTAGTGTAATTAAATACGTTATGTATTTAATACAAAATTTAATACAAAATAGTTAAACTAATTTTAATAATATAACTAACCAAAATGTAGTAATAAAATGTTGTATTGAATCTTTATTTTATGACATATTGAAATCTATATCGGTTCCCTCGATATATCGAAATAATATGAAAATAAAATAAATTTAAAATGAAGTCACTTAACGCAGAAAACATTTATTTGTATAATTTAACAACATTTTTTATTGTCTTGTTAAGACCAAGGTAATAAAATTGCGTAAGAAGTAAACTACTCTGTGGTCTGAGATACATGGAATTCAATTTCTTAAATCGATCTTTTAAAACTTATTTGACCACATTATGCGTGTTTTCATGTCGCTTTAAAACAATTAATTTCAATGCGGGGCGAATCTTGATGGCAATAAATATAAGTATACGCCTCTAGCGAAAGTAGCGCCACTCCCCTGGGAATTATTGACACTTTTTAGTAGTTCACGAAAACTATTTGTATTTTTGTATTTATTTACGAGCAAAATATTGCTCTAATGTGGATTAAAAATTAGTTTTTTATCGTTTTTCAAATAAACTGCATAAAATTAAAAGAAGGAACTGTTGTATTTACCCAGTGGGACAAATGTAAATAGAATAATAAATTACCCTCGTTATTATATTTCTTTTGTGCAAAATGTTATTCTAGAAAGTAGTGGAAAGGTTTTATTTCAGTTTATAATTCAGCTAATTTTCTTAAATTAAGTCAATATTTGCGCTTAAAGTCTTACTTTCAGACAGCAAGGTTTAATTTTAGTCGAGATTTACGCTTAAAGTCACACCTAAGTTAGAGAATTCTTATTTCAAACCTGAATATTGACTAAAAGTAAGTTTCCAAAACTAAAAAACAAGGTTTTTAATTTAAGAAAATTAGCACAATTTTAGGCTGAAATTAAGCCTTTTACGGCGCTGAATTGAATATGTAACAATTTTAAGACTTTTTTTTTACTATGTAAAATGCTTAGAATTCATTAGAAAAATATTTAAAGAAAATATTTTTCAAAATAGGATAAAAAAGAAATCTATAACGCTGAATTTTAAGAACATTTTATTCGAAGCATTTGTAAAAAAGATAATACCACTTTTTTTAAGCGATCTGATATTTTTGAACAAAATTTTTATTTCGAATACCATTTTTATGTAAAAATGAATACATACAATACCGATGTCATGTATAAATTTTAAATCTAATAACTTTTACAGTAAAAAAAACATTGCATTTTTTTGCAATAAATAATTTCTAACTTTTTATGCATGAGAAGAATTCTACGGTCAGATTATGAAAGAGGATGGAATTTTACGTCGTACACCATGTGCTTGAATTTTTGTTTCTTAAAGATAACATAAAAATTACGCAATGAAAATTCGTTGAAAATTAAGGAAATTTGTGACCTTGCTGAAAACATTTAATTAAGTATAAAAAAAAATTGTTTTTTGTTTGCAAAAGTTTGAGAAAATGAAAATTACACATTCACAACTTGAACATTAAAAAATATTTAAGTTTACAGAATCTACTGACGAACAAAATTTACATAATCAACATTTTTGTTTCAAACAAATTTCTTTTTTATATTTTCACCGAATGAGAGACGAAAAATTTAATAAGGAAATTTCTTATCTGTTTCCATTTGCCTAAATATTTTCGAATAATTTAAAAAAAAAATTTTATATATATTTTGGAATTGTATTTTTTTTATTATCAACGTGGATTAAAGTGCAGTTTGTAAAAAGACTGTTTATCGTAATTATTTATTATTCTTAAAAAAGGATCGTCTTAATAAAACATCTGAAATAATTTAACATTTAGTCTCTATCATTGATTATTACATCAGCTTGAAATGAGAGTTCACCGACATATAATTGCAGTAACAAAAAAAAAAGAAAGTGGGGTAATAATGGATATAAAAACCGTGTGAAAAATTAAAAAATGAACCTACAGTGACTGAAAGTAGTGATTTAAAATTAAAGAAAAAAGTAATACATTTAATTTAATAAACTTGGATATTTCAGCATCAAAAGTAAGATAGGATGTTAATTAAGTTACAAGCGGAAGAAAATTCATTATGTATCGAAAGTCGGGTTTCGTCCAGTTTTGATGAACCATTAAGTCACATCATAATATACATTTAAGTCAACAGAAATTAAAGGTTTTTAAATTTATTTCAGTGAATTGCAGTCTTTGGATTGCTTCAAAGATATGTTGAATTTAAATTGTAAACGTAGAGCAAACACTATTTAATTTTAAAATGTAGGCTGTTTAAACATAAATATAACATACATTTTAATTTAATTTATGTAACAAAAAAATAATCAAAAATTTGTATCTTAATTGTAATTAAATCTCGAAATAAAGATCCATATATGATAAATTACACTAAATTTTATGATTTAATTATATTATATCAAACAAATTTGATTAAATTTGACATTTTATTAGTTTCAGTAGCTGTAAGTTAAAAGCTAAAGTTGTTAAAACAGCTTCGAGTTTCCGAAAGTTATGGAAAGGAATTGCAGACGCTAATTTAATTAAATTTCAAAAAATCACACATGCATGGATTATTTTTACTGCGTTTACTAATAGTAGAACCTAAGTAAAATAGTAAAAATATCTACATCAACAGGGTTTATAGATAGTTCTTTGAACTACTGTCCAGTATTCTGCATGATTGCTGAATTTATCAGCATGATCGTTTCTAGTGTATAAGTGTTCTCTTAATTATTATAAAAATAAAATAAACAAAAAATATTTTTAACCCCATTATAAAAATTAGATGAACTTTTGATAGGTAATTATGACAAAATCATTAACCGACTGTAAAATTCGTAAAAAATTAATGAAGACAAATGCTTAAAAACGTATCATATATTAACGATTTTGCAAAAATTCGATTTCATTGACGAACATTTCCGCATGGAAATCTCTCCAATTCAATCGAATTCTCCAATTCAATTGTACAAACAGAGAACCTCGCACGTTTGAGTATATAAATGAACTACGACGGTCACTTATTCTGCAATAATTCAGAAAACTCGGGAAACAAATAGAAAATACAAGGAAAGGATTCTGTGTTATGTAAATGAGCATTGTAAAAATAATGTCTTTATTCAGAAACCCACGTGTGACGGTAGCGTTGCTTAGAAGGTAAACACAGGTCGTTTACATTTCACAAACCATACTATTGAATATTTCATTGCACGGGGCATTTGGCATTGGCATTGAAAAATCGAACTGTTTCCCCCATTCACGAGGTGTAAAATGTTTCCATTTATGTGCGATTAACACAATATAATATCGATTGTAGTTTATCCCATAAAGACAAAATGTTGCAATTTTCTAGAACCGGATTTAATTTCAAAATGGAATTGTTCTACTAAAATTGAAGTCAATGATTTTAAAACTTTAGTTTGAAAACGATATAGATCTTTTTAAACAAAAGAATTTTTTCATTCTAGTTGGGGTGATTTTTTCGAATCAATTAGAGTGAAAGTTCACGGTACAAATGTTCTGGAGTGAAAACCGAGCAATTCTTAACACAATGTAAAAATTTCACTTATTGAGAGCTAGTTTCGATTCTTGTTATAGTGAAAGTCAGGTTTTAAAAGAATGAAATTTTAACTCTGTTTTCTATTCAGAGTGTTACGGCATAGTTAAAAAAATTGAAATTACTGGGGTCGGCCCGATTGAAAAGCAAAATTAATAATTTGGTAGTAACTTTTTTTTAGTATTGAAATGAGTAAAATAATTTATGGAGGAAAGGGAAAACAGGATTGTAAGTTGAATGTACAACCATTTTGGAAAGTGCAATTATAAATTTTTGTTCACATTATACAAATAAAAAATAAGTTTGTTATACTAAAAAAATACTTGTCGAAGTTCAACTTTATTTTCAGTATTAAAATGCTCAATTATTTACAAAAATGTCTATTAACACTTTGAAACATACATTTTTCTTTACATAGAAAATAGCAGAAATTTGTTCCTCAGGATCGCTGAATTCGAATCTGACCTCAGATTTTGAAAATTCAAAATGGCAGATCCAAAAGGGTCATTTTGTTAGTTATTTACAGTTGTAATAATAATCTTGCCAAAATATCGAAGCAAAATTTCCGAAAAAAACTAGTTCCAAACATGTATACTACTCAAGCAATTTTAAAAATTAATCGAAAAAAGTTGTTGTTTTTTGAGAAAAACTTTCAGAGAACGTGCATGTCTTTTTGAAGTCGCCATCTCGAATTTTTAAAATCTGATCATAAATTCGAATTCAGCGACGTAAAAACCACAATGATTCTGAAAATCATCAAAATCAATTGAAATCAGAACCGATAAATATTCTTCATATTAGATCCGTCATATTGAATTTAACAAAACTTATAACAGGTTTCAATTAGAGATGCAAACAACCCTACACTGATAAAATAATTTATTTACTATAACGAAAGCTTCTTTAAATATAGCGAGCTAAAGCACTTTCTGTAAACATTATTATAATAGTTGAAATAATTGTTAGACAATGAAACGATTCCTTCATTATTAACAGTTGCATTTTAACTGTGAACAAATGTTGTTTAAGGTTAAGAAATGGTTTAGTTCGCCATATTTAAAAAAACCTTCTTTACAGTGAATAAATTCTTTTCTGCGTAGATAATGCATTATAATCTCGTGATTACTTTCGTGTCAGATTTAATACAATTTTGAAAAACGCACATGTATTTCGTCGCATCGACCGCCATTTTGTTAATAAAGTAATAAAATAAAAAATATAGTATATCGCATTGGCGATATATTTTAAGTAACAGAAATGCGTTCTGACAAAATACCACGTTTCCGTGATTTTTTTATAATTGTTTATGATAAATAAACGCTGAAGTCAATGTTAAATTCAAGTACATTTGGGGGGTTAATGAGTTAAGATCTTTGAAATATATGTCGACATGTCACTTACTATGTACACTGATTTTGAGAGAAATTGTGTATTAATGTTTACTACTCATACAACACATACCTCTTAAAGAGGTCGTTCAGAGCTCAGTCCAAAAATATCTCCAATAAGACTTACTGAAGAGGTATCAATTATGATAATCTACAAAACGATCTCTTAAAGATGTCTTACTTAGGACTTCTTACAATCGTAATCTAGAAGAGGTCTTAAATCTAATTTGTGGTCTGCATTTAATAACGTGACTCCCATTGTTGAGATCTGTGTTTCTTTCAGAGACACTAGATGGCGATTAAATCCAAAAATGAGATCGGGCGATATTTACTTCATATGCAGACTGCTAGATTATAAGCTGTGCTGACAAAATAAGTGCTTTTACGGTACAAAAATAGAATCTATAATTTTCTTTCGATTTATATTACTTATTTTATGTGTTAAAGCTCTCAAATAAGACCTCTTTTCTGAGACCTTATATTTTAGAGATCTTATATAGCTCTTAAAATCGACGCATAAGCCTTCTGATAAGTATTTAAGACATCTTACGTTATTTAAGACTTCTCAAAGAGCTCTTTAAGATGTCTTTTTGCTGTTTAGGCTACTATGTTTTTCTATTTTTTCATTAATATTTTCTACGTAAGTATCCATTAATATTAAAAGTCCTGGTTTTAATCGATATAGTTACAGTTCGTAAACAATTTCTGTCAGTGTATTTAATACGATTACAAAAACTCTTTAAGAGCTCTTCGAAAAGTCCTAAAAATTCTAAGATGTCTTAAATCCTTATCAGATAGAGTTCTTAAAGTAATCTTTGTCATCCATTTTAAGAGTTCTACAAGACGTCTCAAATATGAGGTCTCAGAAAAGTGCTATTATATGAGAGCTTGACATTCAATATAAAATAAATCATATGAACGAAAAACAAATTTCTGAGAATTATAGATTCTATTTTCGTACTTTAATTATTAATTTAAGTAATTACTACCTGCTTTCTTTTGTATAGTTATACATTGGATGGCGATTACATCCAATAGAATGGAGATCATACAATAATATTGTGAAAACACTTGCTAAATATCGTAAAAGCACTAATTCTTTCTTTATGCCATTCTATCTACATCTATATATTACATCTATATCATCCGTCGGTATGCATATAATGCAAATATCTTGCGACTTCATTTTTGGATTCAATAGCTACCTAGTGTCTCTTGAAGAAACACAGATCTCAACAATGGGAATTACTGTAATAAAAGAGAGATGGTCCAAAACGAGGTAGAGGTTTAAGACCTCAAATATAAGACCTCTTCGAGATTACGATTTTCAAAAGTCCCAAGTAAGACATCTTTAAGAGCTCATTTATAGATTATCATAATTAAGACCTCTTCAGGGTTTTTTTTTGAGATATCTTTGGACTGAACTTTGGACGATCTCTTTAAGAGATATTTTCTATATGGGTAAGACTTCATTTTATATCGTAATTCAGACCTCATGAGGACTATCGTTACATACACTTCGTAGTGTAATTAAATACGTTATGTATTTAATACAAAATTTAATACAAAATAGTTAAACTAATTTTAATAATATAACTAACCAAAATGTAGTAATAAAATGTTGTATTGAATCTTTATTTTATGACATATTGAAATCTATATCGGTTCCCTCGATATATCGAAATAATATGAAAATAAAATAAATTTAAAATGAAGCTCGATGAAAGGTTCAACCAATAATCTATTATTCGTTTCCTATATGATTCATAGCCGTTGCAACGTATTGATTACGAAGTAAAATCGACATCTCCGCCTCCCTATAATATATATCCATTCCAATACTAATTTTCAGGGATTCCGTTCCTGCCACCATATTGGCAGAATGCTATAAATGAAGACGTAATGGAGGAAGGAAAAAGGTTAACTATTTTAATCTCTCATCATATATACTTCTTTATCTTAGAAACCAGTTATTAAAAGTACATTTATCATTTCGTTCTCTTAAATTAATAACTTTTACAATAGGTTATCTTGTATATTTGAAAATTGGATTTATCAGTTCGTGCAGTTGTTCTGGAACTATCCCAGATGCATGATGACAATTGAGTAAGCGTCTATCTAAAAGATGATTGCAGAACATTTGCTGCAGAAGATATACGACGATGGTATCGCCAATGTGGAATGCGAGCGCGTTCCAAATAGTAAAGTTGTATTGAGTTGCGGTTATCGTCCGGTCTAATCGTCTTTCGGTAAAAATCGAGGATTTCCGGGATTCCCGTGCTGCACGCGAAAGTGGTCCAGGTTCACTTCTCCAATGGAATTTTTCTCCCGTTCATTTCAGACATTTTTTGTGTTTATTTACGTGGTTTCTTCTGTTTATTTAGTTCGTTTATTATCTTCAGATACTTTCCTTTTGTTCAATTTTGCTTGTATCGGTGATAGAATAGTCAGACATCTGTCGGATCGACGTGGTTCTGCAATAGTTTGTAAATTATGACTGACACCGATACTACTGTCATGTCACTGGTTGCGGCACAGGCTAATAATTATGTGCTTTTTTAGGATTAGTCTGTGAAAAATTCTCAGAAATAATTAAGTTTGCAGAATAAAATTTTTTTTTGTTTTGCGGGTGCATTCATCTTAGGTTTTATATAATTTTATTCCTAATCTTTCAACAAAAACGTAAGCCAAACTGTACACGTTTATAATAATTACAGACAAATTCTAATAAATTATTATTAAATAACACAGGTCTACAGAAAAGCAGATCTTGGTTGTTTTTCGGAAGATGTGGGTCATTTCAAATTATTTTGCGCATAGACTCCAAGTCTAAGGTAAAACAGACTTAGCATGTCAGAATTCGATGATATTTGAGGTTATGTAGTTCAAGAATGCTTTTTTAAATATTTTTTCGGTAATGTGTATGTTGCTGTTAATCGATCACTACAATTTTTTCTTATGGCTATTTTTCCATTTGATAATATGTCTTGAAAATATATACTTGGCAAATAAAAACTCTTCCGTAATAAGACAAAACTTCGATTAAACTGACGTGAAACAAAAATCGATAGAACGCCTATTGTACCATTCAGGTAAAAAATAAGCCACCTGCTGGAAAAACAATTATTTAATAATTATATTTGAAATAAGCTTTAAACATTAACAATTTTATAATCCTTAACATTCTGAAATATTTTTATGTCTTAGAGCACAAATGTATTTTATCCTAATATTTTTAATACCACAGTTAGGTTTCAAAAATGAAAGGATTTTTCATCGGCTTTCTCTTCAGGTGTGAATGACGCTTTTTTACGTGTAGGTTTTTCAATAAGTTATCACCCTTAAAAACACGATATTAGCTACGGTCCATATGCTTGAAAAACAGTTCCAAAGTCAATATACGCTCATCGGTAGTCACTTTTTATTTGGTTTTCTTTTCTCCTAACTTTTTTTATTTTTCATTCATGTTTAAGTGTATATCAGAGACTATTGATTTATTTTTATAAACGCCTGTTAAAACTTTGCGGTATATTGTCATGCTCAAAGTCTCACGTTTCTTTTAAGATTTCTTGTTTCGCAATATTTCATTAATAAATAAATGTTTTTTTTTTGTTCTACGTTCCTAGACAAGAGTAAAGTAAACTGGTGATGTTATAGTGTTCCCGTCCTTAGTAATACATTTACAGTTAAACATTAAATCATGTATGTTTTCCCTAATTATATTAATACAATCCAAAAACAAAATTTTTGTAAAAATCGTATAGTCAACTTTTTAACTATGCTCTTTTAAAATAATCTGTCATTTAAAAACTGTAAGAAATCAATGCTTCTTGTACAAAAGTCAAAATTGTAATGATTGTGATTCTCTAAAACAACAAAAAATTGTGTTCGAAATTTTTTGTAATCGTGTAACAGAGATTCTGGTTGCAGTAAATATAAATTGAGCATGGTTTTTAATGATTAAAAGTTATATACTTAGGTAAATGTAAGAGGATTTTGCTTGTGAAAATATCAATAATAATAATGATTATTTATTATAATACATGTTTTTATGGATAGTTTGTTAATACTGCTTTAAATGGTATATTGTATCAAACTCTGGTGAACTGATTTTTATTATTATTTTGGTGACGTGTGAGAATAATTATGTTGTATCACTTTCACTGAATTTTGAATTTATTTCACCTGCTTATGTTAGAAATTGATGATATCAAAGAGGTCGATTTGTATATCTCTTACATACTTTCTTTTGTTACATTATTTTCATATTGCTCAATGGAGTATAGTATCTAAAATCATCCAGTTCACGATTTTAATTCCTGACCTATTTTTGTGATGATGTCAATAGTATGTTTTTTGATGCTGAAATTGTAGTAAAAAATTGTTATATACTGCCAATAAATTAACGAATTATCAAATCAAATAAAAAACATTGATAAAACCCAAAGTAATTTAGCTAACACTCAAGATAAAACTGATTATCATAATTAGTTATGATACTCGGAATGACACTTTAAATCTGTCACTAGAATCAAACATAATAAAGTAAACTTATATGTATATGCTTCAGAAAAGTGCCATTACGTCACAGCATTAGTTACTAACGAACACTAAAAAATATTTCAAAAATTTCCGTGCAAAAGTATGTGAATTTTTCAATATTCCAAAAACTACTATACCCGTAATGAAATTTTCCAATACGAGTATGATATTCTTTTCCACAGCGGAATTATACGAATGAAAACTTTTTTATTAGACATGGGAATTATGAAATCAATATTTAATTTAAATTCGCTTTAAAATCGCTGTTGGATTTGAGCGCCATCTAGTGCTCGAAGTAATAATTTGCACATTATATTATCACACATTATAAGTCTATCATTTTGAACGTGAATTTATGCAATTTCTTGCACGTTTTCAATCCATTTCTATTCCAGTCAAACGAAAAGTGTAATAATTTTCAAGGACCGACAGCTAGTAATAAAAATAAAAGTTATCTTAAAAAAATTAAATATAACCCCTAATAAAGAATTAATTGTTTCTAATCCGTAAAACTTCAAATAGGAAACTACGCAACTCATACAAATATTATTTTTTGGTAATAATAATCTCTCCTGGATCTTGTTTTAGTCCTCTCTATATGGACGGAAATTATTGCCAAATATTCATTTCTTTTTTATCGAGATTCTATGTGTTTTTACGTTTAACATATAAAAACAAAGTCATACTATCACACGGAGAAAAATGACTCCGCTGGATTAGCTGATTCATATCAGCTAAAATTTTCGGCTGGAATTGCCGAAAATATATGCAATTTTAGCTGTTTTGATTCCGCTAATGTAGCCTTAACCCTACTCAATTCGCGCTTAGCTCTAAATTTCCGCTACATTAGCAGATTTGTTCGGTTAGATTTGCGGACTTTTTCAGTAAATTTAGCTGAAATTATCGGCTATCCCTAACGGAATTCCAACAGCTGTCCCTATAGGATAATATTGGTAGAATCTGCGGATTTTTCGGCTGATTTTACTGATTATTTTTCTCCGTGCATGACCCTTTGTGCTAAATAGTACATATTGTGACTCACAGTTAAACCTCTTGAATGGGTTTCTTATCGTGATAAATCCACACAATTAAAATTTGTAATATAAAACTTTCGGTATTTCCTGATCAACACGGCATCAAAGAGAAAATTAAATTTGTAGCCCCTTTCGTTTTTACTATCAGATAACGATTGAGTAATGACTATGTAAGGATAAAATGTATTCGTGAACATTTTCTTGACCCCATGTAAACATAAAGAAGGTTTAACAGAATTTTAAAACACCTGTTTGAAACTAGGTACTTCTTGTAGAGAAGTGTGTGTGTGTTAAGGTTCACTGAATGTATTTTCCAATTTACGAAATTTGCTATACACTGAGAAAAATTATTTACTAATAGTTAATGTAAGCTAATTTCAAGGCTCTTATATTAACTGTAAAGTTACAACAGTAACTGTAAAGTAAACAATGGCACGTAACTTTGAGATGAAAATTCCAGCACTTTCCTGCAATGTTATTGTATATTAACTCGTATATTTTAACATTAAATGAACGTTCGTAAGCTATTAATAAATCTTACATTAAATTCTGTCATTTGAACTGTGCACGTCAACAATGCGTTGAAAAATTCGCAGAAAATCGAAGGACTGCGCGTATCTATGTTTGTTTATCTTTGTTTCGGTGAAACTGTAAGCGCGTAAATATATCTACATGTCACGTAATGATCCCAACATTAATATTTTAAATTCTTATATTAACTATTAACATAACAAATTTAACCGAATCTGAGATTACAGTAATTTCAGGATAAAGTACTTTACATTAAGATCAAAATCTAAATTCTGTTAGCTTTACTATGAAGCTTGAAAGTTTGCTTTTTAGTCAATAAATAAAAATTAACAAATAAATAGGAAGGTCACTTATCAATATTAAAAAATTAAATAAAAGACAATAATTATATAAATAAAAGACATTTGAAGTTGAAAAGATAAATATGTCGTGGTTTACGAATTATTCTTCTAATAATTAGTAATTGAACGTTTTAGTCGTGTTTATTCCTTACATATCTTAGAGTGAGCATTTACTATTAACGAGTGAATACATTTATGGAGTAATACATATATTAAAATTCTTTAGTAAATAGTTAAATCACATATGAATGACATGAGGATAGCATTGAAAAATATTGTACGTAAAATTGCAAAAAAGTTAAAAATAATCAATTTTACTCACATTGCAAAAATTGTGGGTTAAGTTAAGACTTTTATAGATGTTTATATTGATGTGAATCGCTAACATGAAAAAGTTGCTACTGTTATGCGATTTATTGAGATATTTCCAACATTCCTACAATCTTATATTTTATAATCCTTTTTTTAATATAAATATCGCTTTCATAAACTGCAGGTTAGCTGTACATAGGCGAGAGGTGCCGATTACTCCCGAAGATACTCGAATCAGCAAGTGTTCCGAAACGGAAACGTCTCCATTTCGCTAAAACAACTTAAATGTAAAACACTTTTAATGTCCCCATTGCATGTTTGAGCTCTACGAGACAAAGATTTGTTAAGTGTGACCCATAAACGCAAATTGACAGAAAATATAACAGAAATAGGGGACGACAGGTGCAAATCGTCAAGTTTACTTAAACCCTAAGTAGGTTTTTGAATACATAATAATTAAAGAAAAATGTTGTCTCTGCGATTGAAAAAAATAAATGTAAATAAATTAGATGATGTAAGAAATATTATCGCTATACGCAAAAAATGTTTGCTATACAAATTACCAAAAGTTAAGGATATCAGCAAATTTTGACAACTTTTCTAAACAAACACAAAATATAATGGAACATTTCAGGAAAGATAACTAAAATCACAATTTTATGAAAACGCCCTCTTCTGGCGGTTGTTCCGTCATAATCATATCATAAGTTAGGGAAAAATATTTCATAACACTTGCAAGTTTTCATAATAATGGTATTGTTGAAGAAAGAAACCACTGCTCCTGACAAAAATGAAAACTTGACACCGTAATTTGTTAAAAAACTTTTACTAAAATTTTCTTTAAATTTTTTATTATTCAATGTGCGGTGTGGCCTTAGGTATTTTTGATATTTTTTAAATTAAAAAATTAAATTTTAAATTAGAAAACTTTGAAAAAAAAATAACAGCTCAAAAATCGCATTATTTTCAATATTTTTGAAAAAATGTGGAGAATATATTTGGCACGAAAGAAAATTTGAATATTAACGTAGCGACGTTAACAAATGTGCTGAACATCATTTTTTGAAAATTTTTGCAACGCCATTCGAAAGAGGGACCTTAAAACTAGTGGGATACGGAGGTCTCCATATTTGAAAAATTGTGATTGCACACAAAAATGCGATTCTACAATGAAAGAGACTATTTTTTTTTCACTGATCGTTTATTTATAATTCTCCGCAATCCAATATCTCAAACGAGTATACATACCGCGTTAAAAATGTGTTGGCTGCATTATTCTGAAGCCTATTTTCAAAAAATTCAATGTGCCGGTTCCTAACATTCGGATCAAAAATTTCAGTATGCCCTAATTCTAATACAATCAGTTTTCTCAAATAAATTCTAAAATTGAAAAGTTTTTAGAGTTCAATGAGGAATACACAGATTTTTTTTAGAATTCTCATGAAATTTTAACAAATTTTGAAATTGTATTCAGTTTTTAAAATGTTACAAAAAAAAAATAAAAAAATTCTGGTCTACATTTGCATTGAATTTTAAGAACTTCTCACTCTTAGCATTTATTTGAGAAAGGTTATTTTAGAGGCAGGACGTCCTGAAATTTGTAAAGTAAATTTTCTTTTCTGACCCGTTTTTGTAAACGCCGCATTGTTTCAGAAGCCCAAACAGACATCTGTACACGTTATTTGTGCCCGTCTACAATGTAGTAATAACGATAAGTGAAAAAGAAATTCTAAAAAATGTTGTAATCATTAACATGTGTAATTTTTTCATTTTTGAATTTGCAGTATTTCCGGATACACTATTCGAAAAACCGGAATTTCAGTCACAAAAAACATCTATCAAAAATCTTTTTCATCGAGTTAAACTATTAAAAATTGCTGTCAAACGTCATGTTAAATTTTTGTTCGTCTGTGGGTTAAATCGATCAGTCATCATTATTAACATTTTCTAATATCCACATATTGAGAATATTCGGGGAATTTTCTCAGACAATATAATTTATATCCTTAAACTTAATAAAATTCAGTAATTTTACTGCCAAAATATTTTGTAGTTTAATGGAAAATAAAACAGTTAAATTGGATATAATTTAGTTAGTACAATTCAAACTTGTTAGTCTTACTAAATGCGATTGTGAAAACTATAAAACATTGCCCAACTAATGTTTTTCAGTATGGTTAATAGAATTCATTATTAGTAAGATTCCATTCTCTCTGCTATTCATTTTTTTAGTTCAGTACAACCAACTTTTCAAATATTCAGACAGTTCACATGGAAAAAAGGTGTTTCAAGACATTCTGAAGTATTAAATGTCTTTAACTAAGATGTTTAGTACATAAATAAAAAAACAAATTTTTTTTGACGCTTAAATGTAGGGGATGAAAAAATTATTTCTAGAGTAAGATTTAACGTGGAATTCAGTCGTGCTAGAATAAAAAATTAAAAAATTCTTTTAATCCTTAAAAAAATGGTTTGTTCTATACAATTTGTTTTTTTTTTAATTGAATTTTCAAAATCCATACTTAATTCTTTAGAAAATGTGTTTTTATATTCAACCTTTTTTTTTAATTTTTAAAATAATTTAGAAAAATTTAGTAGCATTATAGAACAAAAGAAAATTTTGGTTTTAGCTACAATTTGTTTGTCAAACAAATTGCGCACACTTTTTATTCTATCACCACTGAATTCTTCGTAAAAAATGACTAAAGAAATAATGTTTTCAAATTTTTTAAAGATGTATTTCATAGAATTGATTTTGAAGGTGGTGCCTCCCTTTAAAATTGGAAGAATAACTAGTTATGTTATGTTGGGGTATAAATGGATATAAAAATAATATTGAATGAGAAAAAATATTACATAAATAAATACATAAAAAATATTAACACATGAGAAATAAATAAAAATACCAAAAAATACTAAAAATAAATAAAAAGTAATATGGTAATATTACTATTTAGAAAACTTTTTTATTTGTTGAAATGAAAGTTTACGAAAGGAGTAAGAAAAATTAAATACTTTTGGGTCAAAAAATTCATTTCAATTTCTTTATCTGTTAATGAGCAATTTAAGATCTTAAAGTGAATTTCTGATAATTTATCAATTCTTTTACAAAGTGTACAAAATAATATTCCAAAAGTCTGAAAAATGTTCACATTTTCTAAAAAACCATAAAAACATATTGAAAGGAGTCTTTTTGCAGTAAACTCTGTTTAAGATGTTTCTAAATCTTCTTTTATTATAACCATGGCTTTATTTTTTAGTTGGAAACTGCATTTATTTTTTAAATAGTGGTTTTTATTTATACCAAATTGTGAATTTTATAATAATATTCTCTATTTCTCTCAGAAATACGTATTTAGACTCTTAACGGAGTGAAACCCATAAATAACCCCCCGAGAAGTAATGAAAAATAAATAGGATATATGTGACCGATTATAAGAAATTAGTATTCACAAAATGCAGGAATAGAAAAGTGTTTGAATATTTATTGCATCCCATAAGTTAAATGCTCGGAAAAAAAAAGAAAAACTCATATTCGCCAAATTTATCCCTTGTCACTTTATTAACCACCCATGCTCACACGCGTATAATTCGTCTCGTGCACCCGTGAAATTCTTTGAAGGACCACGTTCCCAGAATGTTGGGCCACCTCTGAAAGAAATACTAATGCGTTCCTATGGAGAATTTGTTGAGCGTATTAACATAGTTGTAAATTCGGTCGAACTTGAAACGCTCACGCGTAGCCCTGCCTAAAAAAATAAAACTTCCCGCACCGGGACGATTAAAAAAAACGAAGTCGCATTTGCCCGTTTGTGGACATTACGGTTTTATTTTATTGTGTTTATTATTGATTATCATAACATCCGATACTAAAACATCGTGCATGGTTAACAGATTCTAACAGAAAAGTAGAAATGCAAATTGTATCAGTATACTGAATTTTAATAAATGTTAAAATTTTAACGGGTTTTGAGGTTTCTAGGTGGGCTGATGTACTCAATTTTAGAGGTGAACGTTCTTCCTTATATTCTGTATGTTTTCATTAGTCTTTTAGTATCAAGCCACTAATTGAATCTACCGAGGGAAAAAATAAGTCTATTGTAACATTTTAAATCTAGTCTCGTTTAACGTAGTTTCAGTTCGAAATTGATTTTACTTTCTAGCTAAACTTAAAAAAAAATAATTTTTTAATATTAGAAAGTTACTTTTAGAGGGAATGAAATGCTTTTAATAAGACTTTATTAATTTATGTTCATCGTCTAAAATTCAGAATCTTTGCATACAAATTGTAACAATTTTTTTCAAATCACATAAATGTATTTTTGTACTCGTCATTATTAAAAATAACTAAATATTCGATGTACGTTTTTGTAATGCATACTATTAATTTTTATAGTCCATTTTTTGTTAACAGAAATAATGAAAATTTTATTAGAAAAATTTATCATTTTTGTTATGATGGCAAGGATGGAAACGTTAAATTATTTTAAGATTTTTTTTTTAAATTAAGGACCGAAGTAGAAAAATGCGATGTGCCGGGATTTGAACGCGGGACCTTTCGATTGCCGGTCGAATACTCTACCAAAGACGTCCATCGAATATTTCGCAGTTTTTTTTCTGTGCATCAGTTCTAAATACATCTACATAGATTTTTGATAATTTTATGTATATATATATTTTTTATTATTATTAGCATTTTAACTTCGGAAATAGAAATCTAAATTTCTTTACTTAGTAATACCAGCATTTGAAAACCAAATATCATGAGTTTGATGAATTGAATCATGGAGATCATGATTTAATATCCATTATAAAATAATAAAGTAGAAATCTAAACAATGGTATTTAGGTTCATCGTATTTAACAAGTAAATCATAAATATTTTCGTCTGATATTGAACAAATTAGAAGTCAGAGACTTGTCTGTAGTTCAGAGATTTATTGAAATTTTTCTTGGGTAAAACTTTTCATTTTTTCTACAAATCAATGCTGGAAAAAATAAAAAATGCAAGTTCCATCTGTCGTTCAACATCGGGCGTAAATATTTATAATAATTTATCATTATGTACATAAATTTACATCCCTCAGCTTTCGATTCCGATTTTTTAAACTTCATTTGTTTATAATACTAATTTCCAATGTGATACTTAACAACTTTAATTCCGGTAGTCCCGACTGGTGAAAATATGGTTTGTTTAACAATTTTAAAAGTTGATTTGATCATAGTACTGAAATTAGATTCGAATATCTTTGGTTTTTTCGTTTTCCTTTACTAAACTAAAAAAAGTTTAAAATGCAAAAGAAACAAATCCAAAACTAACATAAATCGTAAAAAACGGTTTATAAGAGAAAATTATTATCTTGAATATTGTTAGAAATGCATTAAAAAATGTGTTGATCTGTTCATTATATCGCTTGCTAATAAATTTGAGGTTATATAATATAATATTGCCTATAAATATTTAATCATTCATAATACAAAGTCCATGGCAAGTATTGCTGATGTATATTTAGCATTTATTAATTTATTGGGTGGTTGAGGCAACCGGACAAGATAGACAGAACCAATTTCATTATTAACCCATTAATTCCTAAAATACACTTTTGTTTGCTTCAATTTCAATCAAGTATAGCAGGACCTTCAAAATTGATCCCAACAAAAATCGTCTAAAGCCTTCGAAATTGACTGCCATAGGGGTAACGCTTTTTCCCACCCTTCTCTGAAACAGTTTGATGTATTATCCATAAAAAAAAAAACAAGAATTAAAAAAGAAATAATTATTGCTATGATTGTTCACTGCTTTCACGAAAAATGAGAAACTAATCTAATTTCTTTTGCCCCCCGCCCCCCATTGTAACGACCACAAAACGGCACCCTCAATGAAATTTTTTTTGAAAGTTTCCGGACGCTCTAACGTTTGGGTGCGTGTTAACTTGCAAATAAGTATATATCTACTTATTCTCCTACGTGGACGACTTATAATTTATAAGTGAATTTTCTCTAATTCAAATTTATAAAAGATGACGTCATTTTTACTACCAGTTTTGTATTATGGCACCGTGGATCGATTACCTCGATTACTACTAGTTTTATATTATGGTACCGTGGATCGACTACCTTCATAAAATAATGAAAAAAGTGATTTTTGGAAAATTCCGACGTTCTGGACGCCATTTTGGGTCCGCCATGTAACCAAAACAATTTTTTCCGTAGAAGCCAGTGGAGAGGCAATTGATGTTTTTCCGAATTTTTTTCTTCTGTGATATTTTTCTTCCTTGAGTTGTTTTTTCTTTCGAGAATAATTTTTTTTTTGTCATCCTTCATATTCCACGCATTGAAATATTCAACAAAATGAATTTTAGATCAAAGAACTTTAAAAAAATTGATTATCGAAGAAAAGTACTCTTCGACGAATATATTTTTTACCAATGATATTTCGACGAGTCGAACGGGACCCGGTTAAAAAAACTTGAAATGTATTTTGTATTTTTTAGAAATTTCAATAGTTGATTATATACCGTTTTTTTCAGTGATACACTGTTGTGCAAACATTTTTTGATATTGAAACAATTAAACAAAAAATTAAAATTTACAGTATTTTTGCTATAAATTCATTAGCGATAGTCTGTCTTTAATTACTGTTTAGAGGTAAATTTTGGAATGAAATCTTCATATATAGGACTTATCAAAACGTAATTATATAAAATGCAATACATATTATCCACACTCCGCCATTTGGTTTAATCGTTTTATTAAGTAATGTCAATCTTTAGACAACTTATTGCGACTCCGATCCCTCGGTGGACGTTTCATTCATCACCGGCGCTATCACGCGTGTAATTGTCGTGTGTCACATGTACATTGACACGTGTCATGCTTTGATTGTTTGACAAGTAAACATGTAAAAAATTGAACACGTAACAGAATGCTGAAGAAAATTACGACATGATTGACAGGTAGTGCAAATCCCTCGAATTTTTAACTGTAAATAAAAAATAAAGCAGAAAAATAATCATGGTACTATGTCAAATAGACTTGACAATTATACTAAGAAAAATAATTAGCACTCAATATTACTAGAATTTAGGTGTGGGTGAAAAACTGACAAATCAAAAAGCCGACACATAAAAAAATAGACATATCAACAAGCGGACAGTGATTTTTTGAAATGAGCGTAGGCGGTTTTTAGTATGGACCTCTTTGACAAAATTTAAAATGGCGGACCCCAATTTCGAGAAAAGCTTTTAAAATTAAATCCTGAACTGTCCTTCTACGAATTTTGCAATAGTATATCTTAATTTTTTCAATTTTAGTTGATAAATCGAAAAACGCCTTTAATAGATTGTCAAGCTTACTAAGGAGATATCATTTATAGGACACCATTCTGCCCAATACCAGCCGTCCCAATATGACTACCTACGGCCCTCTCAATATTAGCCTCTCCCTTCATAGCTGCCCGAGTGAAAAAAATAGTCTACTAAAAGTAATGCATTTAATATCGGTATAAATGTCTTGCATGTCGGTAAAAACGAAATGTGATATTTGTGGTCTCGAGAAGAAATGATTTTTCAAGTATTACGCTAGTGTCGATCAAGTTCTTAGGCTGAACAAGTAACGCCAGTAACATGGGTAACTTCAATATTTGGTGATACATTTGTTACTTAAGATATACGATATTTTCACGTTACACGATAAATATTGTTATGTTACGCATCCGCAGTATTTCGTTTGACAGCTATGTTCAGTAGTCCTCCTCTTAAGTTGTACATTCCGCTATAAAGATGGCGGCTTCTTCCCTAAGTTTGCTTTCCCCTTATCTCCACTAACAGAGTTTTTGGTGCTCATCTGCACGCCACGCATGCGTGGTTCATAGGTGGCAACAACATGCCTAGTGGTGGGAGAGACCGTGAGGAGAAAAATAAAACATATGGGAAGAAACTCGTACAAGTTATGGGAAGAAAAGGGGAGGACTACTGTATTGCACATTCAATCGACGTTCGTTAATATGTGCGGACTGGGGGAAACATTTATTAGTCCACTTATTTGGCTAATATTTGGTGGGGGTGGAAAAGGATAAATATTGGGAGGGAGTAAGCGGCTTACATGGGCGTCCGCAGGATAATTTTCAGGGGGAGGCAAAATTATATATGCGACTATATGATAATTGAAGTTACGTAGACTAATACATATACACTGTCGGGCCAGGGGGTGGCAACTGCCCCCTCTTGCCCCTCCCTGTGGACGCCCTTGAGTAAGCCTTATATGGACTTTTGTCCTTTGCTTTTTTAAGTTAATATAAAAATTTCAAATCCGTGACGGATCCTTGATGGATCTTCGGTGGATCTACTCCGTCAAAAGTGTGTCTTTTGAGATGACCATGCACCATCTGTGGATTTATAAGGGATCTAATTTGCGTATACTTTGTATACCAAAAATTCGTGTTACCGATGCTCATAATGAAATTTTTAAAAATGTGTAATGATTTTTGGCACACAAAAGCATACTGAAATTCGGTCCGTCATAAATCATAGATGGTGCATGATCCCTAGTAGAAAATTGAGTAGATCCACCGATGATCCACCAAGGCTCCGTCACGGATTTAAAATTTTTTTTCGATGATGTTACTTTTATTTTTTGTATGTCGTTTTCTGACAATGTGGTAGGTTTTTCCTAAAATTTAAAATGTTTTATTGGCCACAATTTGACTAAATATTAAAATAGAAGCAAAGATACGATGACCATAACCGTGGTTTACCCGTAACACAAGAGCGCCAACATCCTGTCATCGAACAGGACCGACAGTTTGTAATATACAGTTGTTCTCAGTCACGTAACACGATATTTAATTGTTTAGTAAACAACGCTTAGCGTCGTTTACCCAGATTCGCCATTATGTGATCGACCAATTCGTAAATTGAACATGATCCAGATAATGTTTTCTCGGAATGAGTGACGAATTCCATTTCGAAAAAAAGCGCACGCACGCGTAATTACTTATCCGCTATTAGCTTTCGCCTAAGTTACGTACATTGTTGGCATCGCCGTTGTGTATTGTAGTGTAATGAGGAGAATTCCCAGATAGTCAAGAGGAGCCGTCGTGCACTTGACACGGATCAAGGACACTTCGCGTTACAGAGCTGGAGGTGCCGCAAAAGCGCAGCGTGTCGGACTGCAACGCAGCGCCTCAGAAGAAGAGTCGCAATGCGCATTGAGGTTCTCTCCACCGTAATAATGGCTGTTGGCGGTCGTTAGTCTCACGCGAACTTCGTTATCCATGGTTCACGTCGAAATCGACAAAGGGAAACGCGAGCGGACAGTGCAAACGAACGCGTCATATTGCGGCGCACCGCCCCCTCCCCTTTGAAACATATATATATATATATTATATATGTGGATATGTGGGCATGTGGGAGTATATGCTTGCACCCACGTTTCGTCCTCGACGTGCCGTCGCGGCCGCCGGCCGTCGTGTCCTCGGATCCCTGAGCAACCCTTCGCCGATGCCACGATCGGATTCGCCATCCAGCTCCCGACGGCGATCATTAAGGATAAATGTACCGGCGAGAACGAATCGCACTCCAAAAAGAGTGACTAAAGACAATAGAGGAGGTTCCCATGCGCATGGTACCGAAGAACAATAAATTTAGGTTAGAATCCAGAACGAAGACCATTTTGAAATCCCTCGTTGCGGTCGTTTCACGGGTATTAGCCATTTTTTAGGACTTGCGTATTGCCGATTTCCACACCAACGCCATCTGCCGTGATTTTTTAAATGGTTATTAAAACGACGTTCTGCCTTGAGACAATATTTCAAAAGACCGTGAATGAAACTATTTTTGATCTTCTTGATTTTATATACCTTCAGGCGTTTTATGTGGAAGTCTGGATAAGGGATTGCAAATGGAAAATTTGGATGAACCTAACAAGTATAAAAATGGTATCTTGATGCGATTCAGTAATTACAGTATGCAAAATAACGTTTTCAAATACATCCACGAATCTGAAAAAAAAAAAACAATAAAGTTTTCTCAGCGTCAGGTAAATATAACGAGACGGAATCGGGAAAATATGGTGAAACGTAAATATAGCGAGACACAATTATACGAGGACTCCACTGTATATGGACAAAATCATCAGGCGGATACCTCTACTTCGACTGAATACAGTTGACCATGCAATAAAATTCTCATCTCCAGAATTTAACCATTCAAGGACTTATGTTTGAAAAGGAACGCATTTTTTTTTATATTTTGTACGTAAATACAGAGTGATAATTCTTGGAATTTTGTGGTCATGGAATTTACTCAATAAGTAATCAAATAAATAAATAAGTAAGTAAACAGACTTAACCGGAATCTCTGTTCAATCTGATATGTTCCAGAATTCAAAATGGAGGTTAAAATATGGTGGGCGACTTTTTCAAAAATCGATCCTCTTGGCCAAAAACTTGTTGCTCCGTCCTTAGTTTATTATTATTACTTCGATCCAGACCATAGGTTTACAAGTATAAATATACAGTAGAGTCTCGGCATATTTACCCACTCCACTCCTCACTTCTCCCTCCCGTCACGTTATGTTTACCAAAAGAAGGGGAGCGCCGCTTCCCCCACTCTCTTCAGTCGGCTTACGTTAGTGACGTCACAGTAGGCCCTTCCCGAGGCCCCCGCGCCAAAGATGGGGAAAAGAGAGTGGGGACAGGCAAATATAACTAGACGGAACTGTACAAGTGTGCTAGAAAGTAAATATACCGGGACTCTGCTGTAAATTCGTAGTGGAAATACAGATGAAAAATGTCAAATTTTTAGTTTTCGTCAAGTGATTGCTTCTAATGTATGAAATTAAGCATTTTTGTTTAATATGGGGACATCCTTATTAAAAATTCGTTTCCTAATACTGTTAACTTAATCTGTTTACAACGTTTTATATGTTTTACCGGCAATTTAAAAAGGTTTTTAAAGAATGATTTAAAGCACATTTAAATGCAATTTGTGCACCTTTTTGCGATTTAGTAATCGTTTCAAAAAGTATATGATTATCTTGCGGAGATCACATTACACTTTAATGTTTAGTGATTTACGCAGATACTAACGTCTCTTACTGGTAATGTCTCTGAAATGACGACATTTACGAATATGTTTTTTAATATAACCAGTAAATGCAGAAGCAATCTCATGCTTAACATTCATTTCCATCATTCGAATCTTTTCTGATCTTTCGCTCGTTCAATTCGTTCCTGTAATTTTCAGTACGTTTTGCCTATTTGTTTGATTTAACTGAGTCTCTTTACCTCATTTCATATAAGTTGTTTCAGTTTTTGCGTTACATACTCCAATTTAATTCGTTACGTTTGTTTGATTCGTTCATCTTGTTTTCTTCATAGTGATTATTTTTTTTCGTCTTTAAACCTTTATAATTTTATTTATGTTGAATTATTAAATGTTGATAGTAGTATTTTATTTTGATGATTTGTAAAAATTAATAATTGTATGGAAAGAATATTCTCTGCGCGATAGAAAAATGTTGGCTTATTTCCTATTCCAGTGAAATTACGGTTTGAATTATCATGCATGAAAACTGAAATAAAATTCGTATTTTTTGGAAATAAGTGTGCTAAAAATTCCCCTTTTTTCCTGAATGACATATATTCAAAGATAATATTAAACATTAAGAGCTGAAAGTGAGTAATTTCTAATCCTACTATCCCAGTTTTGAACAATTTGAGATTTCGTTATAACCTTATTTTGGTTCGTGTACTGAGAAATGTTAGATTACTGTATCAATTGGTTTACTCCTTTTAAAAGAATAACTTGAAGAAGGTTTACTTTCGTTTCTTTTAGTTGTTATCCACATGTTCTATAATTTCTTTCGACTCATACGCATCAGGTTTTTCTGATGAGTTCTTGTTTTTCGCTTGCACATTATTTTGTTGTGGAGGATGTTCTTGATTGAAACATTTACTTGTTTCCGTTTCGTTATTTTATTCCTCATGTTCTTTATTCTTCACTTCATTCCAATTTCGTTTTATTCTATTTGTACATTTTGTGAACAGGTATGGGTTATTTTTTTCCATTTTTTCAGCCAATTCGTACATCCATTAAATACATATTGTACGAAGTGAGATAATCTCATTTTGTAATTAATCTTGCTTTTAGCTTTTTATTTGAGTGTAGTGATATCTAGGTTAAATTTAAGTTTTATTCTTTTTATTTTGTCGTGGCTAGATTATTTAAAAATAAACATACAGGTTCAGTTCTCTTCATTTCGTATAATTCTCAACAATTGTTTTTCTATACTCCGGTCCAGTTTACGTTTCGATTATTTTTGTCTTACCCTTTTCATCGTATGTTTATCTTTGTAAATAAGATAAAGATATAGCAAAAATTGTTTAGAATATTCACAAAATTCCAAATTGCTAAATATATTTTCAAAATATTGTATATATCGTTTATACATTTTAGGTAACATTCAGGTTTCAAGTTTGAAAAATATTACTACTACTTCGTCCTTAAATTAAACCTTAAGTGGTGTTGAATTTAATACGTTACAATTTTAATGCTTTTTTCAGTGCTTAATGAAAATTCGCAGCATTTTTCATTGTGCGTAAAGTATTTTTTCTACGAAAATTGTTATGAATAATACAAGGAAAATATAAGTGTTAGAAAGAAATAGTGAATGAGAGGAAAGTAAAGGGTACCAAGAATTATTATACGCCCTTACATAGATAAGAGAAAATTGGTTCGTTTCACACGTTTTGTTTACGCTTCGTGGAGTATTCGTAGACAACTATCAGCATCTTAAATATTAAAAAATAAGAAACATTTCTACGATCCTGATTTATTTCATGCTTTTCAGTAAGTGTAACTATAAGCATTTTTATTATTTGCATCATTCATTCTGCTACCTATCTGTTATTTGTTACACTGAGGTTTTAAAAAAATTACTACAGTAACAGTTCCAATAGTTAATATACAAGCTAACATGGCTGTGTTGTTCGTAAGTTAAGGATTATTTTGCAAGTGATTTGTTGCGTAGAATTTGGGATCAGGATTAACCCATCATGTCAGGATTTTCAGATATTTGAGGTTATGTTCCTAAAATATTACGTTTCTTGCTACTTTTGAGGTTATGTGCAGAAGGTACAATATTTCTATGGATTTTTCTTGTAGTTGATATCATATAGTACTACTCTTTCTTTTCAATATGAGTGTCGCAGAGTTCAATTACGACTTTTTTTCACCAAGATATGATAATTTGAAATTTATGACATACATGTAAACAAAAATTACCTTGCAATGTCCTTGGAGGACAGGCTCTATATTAAATTCAGAGTCAACAAACCTGCATAGATATTAACGACTATATAAAATATGGATCTTTATAACTAAAAACGTGTTTTAATATTGTAAAAGTTTTTTGAAAACAAATGCATACTCGGCAACGGCAAAACCCCCCAGTACAAAAAAAAAATGATGTGCCTCCAAGTATTTAATGCAAATACTCACAACACCAATGAGATATATCTCGTAATTTCAAAATGGCGTAACTTGGTGGAGAAGAACTGGAAACTCTGCGTCTCTTAAATTAAAGCGAAAAAGTAATGCAATATGATCAAACCAATGGAAACCCCAATCAAAAGTTTGTGTCATCTGTACATAACTTCAAAAGTTGCAAAAAAACTGAATTGTTTAGGTACATAACCTCAAATACCTCAAAATCCTAATGTGATGGATCAATTCTAACCCCGTATTCAAATCGTACATTTATAAATAGCGATTATTAGAACATAACGCATTTATTGCCGATTTCATGATAACTTCTTTTGAGGATTTTGTTTGTTGTTGCCTATGAACTCGCAGATAAATTCTCGGAATTCAAAGTGACTTCCCAACATAGCGTATAAGTTCCGTAATTATTTATTCTTATTCATTCGAAAGTCGTTATATTTGGGTATTGTGGGTTATTTATTATGACTTTCATGGCAGTTTAGAAAACAATATTGACGGACCTAAAGCATAAGATAAGATGTGAATTATTTGGAGAGTGGAATGAAGCTTTCTTCAGTGGCTTAAAAACTTCTTATCTACAGCCCCTAAGTTAAAAGCTCCCTTATTTATACCTGAATATTGCCTTAATGTTATTCTTTCGTAATTTAAAGTAACTGAAGAAAATTTGGAAGGACTTAACCTTCTTAGTCTGTCAGCAAGGAGTAAAAATACCTAAATCTGAGAGTCCGTGTTTGATGGAAAGACAAGGGGAGGGGGGTATTTGGAGTACTGCCTTCAATAATTGTTGGGAAGGAATCGGATTGCTGAGGCTAGAATTAACCCCTGATCAAGCTCCATACGACCCCTGATCAATCAGCCTGAATATAAGGCTAGCTCCTGAGCAGCTGGCTTGATATGGACCTGATAGATTGTGTTGCGCTGTTTCCAGTAAGACCCTGATCAGGCATTTAATAAGGGCCTGACTAGGACCTGGTTGTTTGGCGTTAATATTGTAAACATTATTATACATACACAGCACAGATTATACATGATAGTAGCCAATGCCTACTCGGGTTATACATCCAGGTTCGCCTGATCAGGTGTTGTATCGAACGGCTGCTCAGCGCTGGATAAGGAAATATTCAGGCAGATCTGATCATGCGAACATATTGGTACCTATCCAGGGTCTATTCAAGTTGCAATCAGGAGCCTCATCAGAGTCTGATGCGTGATCAGGACCCGTGGACAAATTTCCACTCGGCCAGCGTCACAAATGTTTATGTCGAGTTTCGTTTCAAGGTTTACCGCACATGTCTCTAACGAATATTTTCTCGTGTTCGACGTAATTTGTTATAACAATAATAATTTGATTAGTATACGTAAAATGTATGCTTTTACCACTGCACTGTTAATGTAATCCAATATAAACTATAATCACAGTGGGCTATATTCCATTTCCAATTTATATTAAATTATTTAAGATACGAAACATACACACGCACACACACACACACACATATGCATATGCTTCCAAAGTTATTATTACAAGTAATCACAGTTATCTATTAAATACCACAAATAAATGAAGAGTGTGCCACTGTCGAAATAATTCACTTTATGACTTCTAAATGAACATTGCGAAATAATAAAATGCCATCATCTTCATTCTCCTGCTTTTTCGGAATTATTTATTTAAATAAGTGTAATATTGTTGTTATTAATAATAACCATTTAAAATATATGGAATAATGTTTTGAATAAATCTCAGGGATTTCCTATAATTTTTATGGAAAATATTCAAGAATGCTAAATTAGTAAAATTTAATTGTCTTTGATAATACATGCAAGTGATGTGAATATTTCGTTTTCACTAGACAACATTTGCGGTACGATGCCTTTACGCGATAATGCGGCACTTATGGAAATTCGGAAAAATACTTGGTTTTCTCGGTCGTTTTTCTTCTCGCCTCGAGTACTTCGTTTGCCCGCATTTTTATACAGGGAGTCGGCACAGAAATACGTATAATTGGTACGTACGTCTTATGCGGAATTCCATATGTATTTATAACTACTAGGGAATGGGGGAATATCATTTAAGGGCACTTGGAGGAACTAGAGTTACACGAAGTTTCTGTATTTTTTGTTTAATATTTATGTAACTGTTACATATTAAACGCAAAAAAGTGAACGTGCAGTAGGTAGTTTTTAAATAGGCTCGGTTGAAAACACTTTTGATTTTTACGGTCAGATATAAAAATGCATGCTCATGGAGTCCAACCCTACTGAGCCACGTACTAACATAATTTTTTATATCCACTAAGGTAATGCCATATAATTTTATGCAATGTTGTTTTAAACAATGCTTCGTTATCAGCTTCTTATTTGTAGTTATAATTAGACTTTTTAATAATTTATTTTATTTCCATTTATGCATTCTTTATCTAGTTAACAAACTTTACATTTTTAATTTAGAAACAGAAGCCAAAAACAAGATGCAACGATTGTAAAAATAATACTAGACAAAAACTCTCTGCAATGGATTTTTAAGATCGTATCTAACTTCAATCGTATTATATATTAAAATTTGTAACTCTCTCGTTCGTTTTAATTATATGCACACAATGGTTACACCTTCCTCCGTTGCTTTTTCTTTCGCCTCTGGCTGTACATTTTTATCTGCTTTAAAATCAGCACTTGCATATTTTCGTGATCGCGTGTTGATGTTAACAACACACACCAAACAGAAATTATAAACGAAATAAGTTAATTTATAAATTTTACAAATAATGTTATAACCATTTTTTAAAGTTCAACGAGAAAATTAAAAATACAGAAATTATCTCGTATAACAAATACTTTGCAGGGAAAACGTGTGAAATATATACTTGCTATTAAATCACAAGAATTACGATATTTTATATCAAATGTGGTAGCAATTTTGTTCTGTTCTGTAACAATCGCGGCAACAAACTGCATATAAAATGTAATTACTATAACTGCTCAAGAGATAGCGCTGCGGTAGCATATTCTCGCAAGTGATTGAAAGTTAGCCGGATATTGTATTTTGAACAATAGCAAATTTAATATTATTATACTATTTTCAATTTACGGTTCTACTTGCTTCTAAGGTTATTTTTCTTTTTTTTTTAATTAAATCCGAAAGAAAAATGTTTTAGCGGGTTGACTGTAATTACATAATTAAAATTATAATATCCAATGCAAAAGTATTTTTTTTAATTTGTTTGGTTTTTCATCTTTTTTGTATAGTATTGTAGTTTTACTGAAACATAATTCGAATTATTTTGACAGTAATTCTAATGCACAAAAAAGAAGGTTAGAAAATAACATGTCAACAAAAATGCTTTAGAATATCTAATAGACATAGCAACCTTGCTGTCAAAGTAATTCCTGAGGATTAATGTCCGCCTTTTATACGATTTCGAACGATACTGCTTTTTTATTTGTAAGTTACTTTGTTTTTATTTCCGATGAGACACGCGTGGCAGTAGTCGACAGCTTACAAATTCCTTGGTGATAAAATCAAAAGAATTTGATATGCGATAATACTTCATGACATGTTACTCGCCATACACTTTCGTGTGTTTTAAAAAAAACATAATCTGTATACAAAATATTCTTATGATAAAAATTGTACTAAGATATGTTTATGTTAATGTAACCTTACTTGTCCGTAGGGAGGATTTTTAATGTTTGAGTAAACAGTAAAACGAATCTGAGTTCTGATGTTATCCATGACATCTCGATGTTCGCATCTTGTTGTCATGCGTGATATTCGCATTTTCTTTTCGACCAGTCACTCGAACTTGTCTTCTTACACAGATAACAAAACAAAGTAAATTAATGAGAATATGAGAATATGGGATTACTATCAGTGAATTATTTATGGAATTTTATTTTGTACATTGAGAGGAAAGAGAGTATCTTTTATTGTACAATCTCTTTTAGGGCTAAGCAAACTTTTAATTTTTGTTGCCTATTTAGGTTTTTAATGATGTACATTAAAACATTTTATACGCAATTTATAATTAATTTAATAAAATCTTATCTAATTTTTAAATCTTTATGCTTGAGAATTTAAGATGAATTTTTGCCTATTTTTTTCTAGTCCCAACTATTAACGTATGTTTTGACAGTCCTGGTATTATTGATATTATCATTATTTACGCTCCCACAGTGAATACGTTTTTGCATGACACTTGCATTTTATCGCAAATAAACGTATTGAAAAGAACCGGAATGATTAATCAATAATCCTTCGCGTACTTCGAAAAAACGCGAAGAACGTGCTACTGCATATTTTGAATTCAGCCTTTTTTACATTTTAGTCACATCGTTTGGTATGATAAATGATCGATATAATTAACAAGATAAGGTTAACAGAAATTCTACAATTGCAGTGCTTATGTTTCGTTTGTTGCTGTTTGCATAGCATTAAAAAATTATATTTTGCTCATTTATTTCTTCACAACTTGTGTATTGCGGAGATGAACTTAGCGAATTCCACTAAGACAAAAAGACGCGATAATAAAATTTTTATTAAATTATCTGATAATAATATTATTGGTTTTAAAAATAATATAGTAGCAACTAGTTCACACTCAAAGCAAGAAGCAGTTCACTTGAAAAAGAAGATCAGATATCGGTTGGCAGGAATCTTTCGACACTTTTTGCATATAATAGGGTTGACCTGTTGTGAACAGCGATTGTTTTTACATAATTGCATATTATTTTGCGCGTACTTGGCAATACTGAAGTAGGTTGTAAACATTAATAATCGGTTTGATGCTCATTACTGATTAATAATCTTGTTAAAACTATAAAAGTTCGTAGTATCCGCCGATTACTGCTAACTTAATTATTTTAATAGCATCCTTGTTACTACTATTCGTTTCTTACAATTGAGTTTATTTATGCCGTATGTTTTGTAGCAACATTTATATTCATGGTTTAATTTATGAATGTTTAATTGTGTAACGAACTTCCATTAAATTGCTGGTTACAAAAATACGATATATATGAGGATTCTTTGTTAGAGAAGTACCCCTATCCTGACACTTCAATTGTCAAGACAAAATACTGCATGAGGGTTAAAACTGATCGTTAAGATGTTTATTTTTTAATACCGTGTGACCATTTTAGCAGGATAATACTCATTGAACTACTCACACGAACTAAGGAAATAACTTAAATAATTACCTAGTTCTATAAAAAAATTGCAAGTGTCCACGTGTTTAGTGCCGACTTCTAATCTGACGTCAGTTTGACGATATCACATTTAGTTTAAGGCCAGTTGAAGGTCGAATTTAAAAAATCAATTTAATATGAATTATGACGAATACGTCTATATATTTTTGGAGTTGCTGAATTCGAAGCCGATGTTTTACATGATCGAGTTAGAGTCAAGGTCAGTCGAAGGTCAAATGTAGATAATTGGGTATCGAAGTAAACTACTATTTGTATAATTTTGGGGTCGCTGAATCCACATTCATCAAGTCGTTTTATACAATTTTTTTAAATTAATTCACAAGAAAATCTTGCAAATATATCAGACATTACAAAAATAATTCTCAGAATACAACATTTTGAGTTTTCCGTCTGATTTTCCGTTCGCCATAAATGTATCCTGCATTTGAAATTTAAATTCAAGTGACAGGGTATTATGACCTTGAATATAATTTGAAGGTCAAACTGATTTTTTAAAATGGTGATGATAAAGGACTTTCCGTTTTATTTATGTTGTCAAAAAGATGGGCTCTGGTTAAAGGCAGTTCATTTGACCTTGAAATGACCCACGAGTAATCGGTCAGATGTACAGTTTTTAGGTTTTACATTTTTGTGGCTAAAGATATGGATTTCCGTTAGTAAATTTGAACTTGAACTGATATTCAAGGCCGCAGGCTAAAAAAATTTGAGGTTACAATTTAATTGTCACTCAACAATCCTGAAACTTTTTTGACATCTTTTGCCGTAAAATGGATTCCTCAAAAAATATAGGTTCCGATTTCATATTTTTGGATTATCCGGTATATATTATATTTATTTATATTTGCGTAATTGTATTTACCTCTATAATTAAATAGTTTTCTACTATTTATTAATAGCCAGTTTCCCCCCTTTTCAAGGTAGTAAGAATTCATCTGGAAGTAGCAAAATTCTATTCAGGGAATGCAACTTTTATAATCTATTTTAGATTTAGATAATGCTGCTGTATTTTGGGTCACTGACCGGAAGGTTCGTCCGGATCGAATTACAATCTTAACCAATCCGACCTAATGACAGTTGAAATTGCATTAATCAAGTCGTTACAGCATTAATTCCCAGCGATTTACATAGTACACCTTCGTGACTCACGTCTTATTCTTAAAGGACGTGACGAGGTGTCGGGGCGAGATTTCCCTCGTCTCCAAGGCGGCGGCGGCTCGGCGGCACGCCGACCTTGAGCCGGGCATCGTCGCCTGGCTGATAATGATTATTCAACGGGTTATCTTCCTCACGAGCGCCGTCATTAGTGGCTGCTCCCCCTTTCCCCTGCCCTCCTACCCGCTCCCTTGCCCCCCCCCCTTCCACCCTCGTCCATCGCGTTAGCGTTGTATTTATTATCATTGTTGTTATTAGCTCCTTCTCCGTATTTCATGCCTGGAATAATGCCACCATCCGGACGGTCGCTGAGGTTGCAACTTTTCTATAGCACGGACGTCTATAGCACGATTTCTTCACGGATCTGAGGATTGAAGCTACGAATCGACGGATGTTCCTTCTTTGAAATCCCCCTTGCGGTCGGGCGCTAAAGGCGCCTTTGAAAAACATTATTCATCCGCAAAAAATCTGGTACATAAAAAATAAAATTTAAGTAGATTATGGTAACCCAGATTTGTTTTGTTATTAAATAGGCAGTCCTTTTTCAACAAAATTAAACATTTCTTGTATGAGAAATCCCGCGATATCTGCTTGACGCCTTCCTTGGAGCAAACAATTTTTTCTATCAGTGCAGAAAATGTTGAAGCGCAAAGGACTTACGCGGCGACATATACAGTAGTTTTTCGCGTTGTACTTTGGTCAGGTATTAGTTGTGATTGTTTACAACATTGTTTACACAATGAAAAGTTAGGTTACTTGTTTTAAGGCTAGTTTCAAAGGATGAACTTATCCGCTTCATATCGCCCCAAGCATGTTGTACCCCCATTCCCTGTTGATCTAGTCCTCTCACTCTCTCTTGTTCAATTTTCCTGTTACAAACACTGATAGAATATTATATGGATGAAGCAGACGGAAATAGGTACGTGATTAATCCTTCATAGGCAGAAAAATAAAAAGCTGGAGGGGAAATATTTTTCGAAAACCTTCGAAGCCTTCCGACTGCGCACGATGTACAGGTAACGTTCATAATTTGGTTGTATTCATGGGTATTCTAATGGTCATTCAATTTCCAATATCTTAACCCAGACTTCTGATGAATTCGGGATTCTTCGTCTACGGTTTTGTTGTTTTTCTTCCCGTCTAAAAAGTCGAAAAGCTTTATTCATACCATGTCGATGGTCATATTGAGTGATGCCAAGGGAGTAATATGGAATAATCGTGGGAGAGATCGTGATCGACGCGTCGCTATGTGGTTTAGTTCACGAAAAATCGGTTAGTTTTATAGCACGGAACTGGAACTGCTTGTATTTTACAATGGAAAGCTGTGTCTACGTTATTGAAGCTAAAACGGGCGGGACATAATGAAGGCGCTGCAATCAGCGGGAGCCTCCTCCTCCCGACAGCGTTCTCGGTTTCCCTTCATTATTTGAAATACCTACCAAAGCTATCAGGCCGATTTTAAGATTATTACAGAGATAAGCCGATTATTTATTTGTTTGAAGTGGAGTTGATAAACGTGAGGAGTAGCTCGAAAATGTTTTTGGATAGGAGGCCCTCAACGCTCGGTGGCTCCGCCAGACGGATTAGTTTCTCATTAGTTTCTTTGATAAGTGGGTACAAGTCGTACATTTGTCGCAGTCTCGTGTATAAAATCAAGTTTTTGTTTTCGAAATTGATGGCGCTATAGCGTTCTCCTCACCTCCCACCATTTTAATTTTCTATAATTGAATCACATCCACATTCAAGATATGTATATATATATATATTTAGGGTGTGTTTCAAAAATTACTGAGATGCAGTAGTAATGGAAAGAAAAAGAAATGGAAAAATATTTCGTCTTATCGTATAAATCTATAAAATTTGATTTAGAGGTCACGCTTGAAGTTAAAGATTTAATTAACTCGGTTCTGGTTTTTTATCTAAGTACGCGGCAAAAAAAGTAGAGACTATAGTCAAACGAAAGCTGACGTGACTTTCCAGACGAATTTCTGAGTAATCTTCATTTTTTTATTTACTTTGTATTGCCGTTGAAACGCAATAGGTCACTTAAACGATTATCACCAGGACAGACATTTTCATGAACAGTTGTCTTGTGTATAATTTGTATATACACAAACGCACTGGGGCAACATTTTACGGAGACAAGATTGAGTCTCGTATTATTTTATATTCATAATTGAAATCTTGTCCTTTGGATCCTTAATTAGAATCGTACGAATTGTATTCATTAGACTCTAATTAACGTCATATGTGAATATTTGTGGAATAAAATTGATCAGGCATGATCTTACTCATTATTAAGACTCATTCACTCGCCGAAAATTAATAACTAGTAACTTTTCCTACTCTACGTTTAGGGAAACTACATTTAAGAAAATCCGAGCTTCCATTGTCCTTTGTTAACTTTCTCCCCCTTCCTCAATTTTGGTGTTGGGACATTTTTCTGCCAGTCAGCATATATAATGAAAAAAAAGCGCGTGCTTAGACCGGATACGCGGTACATTGCTGTCAGCTGTTATCCAAATAATATATAGCGCACGCGTGGTCTTGCCGGGCGGGGAACAGCTGTCAAGGGTAAATATTAATATTCAGGTGGTCCACGCGTCTATTTTTTTTTAATCAGTCATAATCTGAAAAACCTTTCTGCCGTATTAGGAATATTTCAAATAAAGAAAGGTACAAAAATCCACAGTTTTGGTTCGGTTAGGTTATGGAGTTTGTATGATGGTTTTTAAATTTTGAAAAAAATGAGGTCTTTAAATGGTTAGGACATTTTTCTCTAAAACTTTTGTTTGAAATGTACATTCCTGGATTTCGTTGTTTTACTTCAAAAGCAGGATGATAAGAAAAGTTTTCCGCTGGAAGACTCAATTCGCACCATTAAAAAAATGTTATTGAACAATTCTTAACAATGTAAGACCTGGGATGAAACTCCGAAACAGATCAGGCAGATGTAGGGGACCGAGTAATTTCCGAACGGGAGGTCAGGTTAGGTTAGGTTAGGACTACTTTCCTCTTCTAGAACTTATTATTTCAACCATATAATAAAAATATAATTTCATTAAGACCTTACATATGCTACAAAACTTGTTGATCCGCCTAAAATTGACTGAGAGCACAACACCTGTTCTAACCTCTCTTTGACACGAGTACTGCTCTGAAAAGTGTATTACCGTCAGTAGCAATACCACGCTTTGACCTTGGAGGCCCCCAAATGTGTTGGGGAAGATGTAGCACTGAAACAATCCTGACATACCCACAATCTTGACGGTATTCTCTATGGGAACTAGAGAAAGCCTTAAAAAATATAACAATACATTCTGAATTGCTGATTTTGAATCTTTTAGTACCGATACCCTGGTAGAGATGATCACGAGAATCTGCCCAGAATTATCCTAGATTTTGATGATCTTGCTAGAAACTAGCTCTATAATATGGGTAGAAATTCTACTAAAAATGACATGAATTCTGGCGTAACGTAAATCTACCGAGACGCGAGACATTGATACAGCTAATTTAGTTTAACATGAGTTCGACGAGCTCCTTTAACTTATCGACCTCAGCTCGATTCGAGAATCTCGAATACCTCTCGATCGAACGCCCAATATGGCGGCTTGCTCTCAGCTGATTCGCCTGCACATGCTGTCGCAATTGTTTACAAAGCTGTTGTAAAGATCGTCAAAATCCCCAAGTACAATAATCCCTGAAGTCAAAATCCTCTTCTCCTATAATCCCCGATTTCAAAATCCCTTCTCACAAAAAACTCTGAATTTACAATTGAAGCTGTATTAAAAGTTGATATTGTTTATTTTGTATTTAGAATTAAGATATATTATAAGGTTAAGGTAGGTTAGGTTAGGTTAAGGTAGGTTTGGTTAGGTTAGGTTAGGTTAGATTAGGTTAGGTTAGATTAGGTTAGGTTAGCTTTTCTATGCTGCGGTATTGTGAAATCTTCCGCCAATTTTGTTGATCTTTGGTGGGACGCTTATTGGCCCAAATTGTACTGCTGGAGAGCGCTACACCTTTATACTTCTACCATGGACTGAGGTAACTTGTAATAAAAGTAGATGTTTTGAAAGGTGATTTTGATGAAAAAGGGGATTTTGAATTCGGGTGTTTTAGTGGTAGGGGATTTTGAACTCGGGGATTTTGAATTCGGGGATTTTGAATTCGGGGATTTTGTCGCGGTGATTTTGTCGTTGGGGATTTCGGACGTTAACCGTAAAGATCAAAGATTCATTTCAAACGGAAAATTGTCTACATTTACACCTGCTCATTTGGCGAATCGATTGATCCTTACCTATTATACAAATTTAATATATTTTCAGTTTGTAATTTTTGCTTTATGTTACTCTAAATATATGTTAGTGGTCTATAGCGGGTTTTTATCTAGAATTTATGTATATTTCTACCGAGATTCTACCGAACAGTAGGCTAGTTCAACCAGCCAAATCTCTACCAGGGTAAATATCGTAAAAGTCCCAAAATAGTTATTTTAACCCACTTTTTCACAGATGTTTAGCGGAAATAGCTAGCGAGATTTCGAAAATCAAATAAAAAATCCGTTCGCTTGGGCCGATTTGATTGAGCAGAGTTAATCCACTTTGGAGTGAAATATGGAAGCTCAGCAGGAAGCGCAACGGAGTAGCGATGAGCTAATTATTTAGCATAATAGCGCGCTTTGAAGTCCTTAACTGGCCGATGAAGTCAGCGTGTAACACTTTACGAACTGTGACTCGAGCGTTTATGAATGTTACTGTTAAAATTAGCATAGCCCGCGTGGAGCCGACGGCGTTTAGCGTCTGGGTATTTTTTTCGCGGATGATCGTTACTGGGTCGAAAAAATGCCGCGGGCAAGAGGAACTTAGTGAATCTTTCGTATAGTGCGCGGAATGCAATAATTACGTTTATAACATGTGGCATCTGTATGCGAGTGGAGGCGCGTATATACCAACATTTTTTTCCCCTCTCTACGGTTTTACGAGCGCGTATAGAGGCCATAACGGATTTTCGCGAACGCATCCTTTCCTTTCCGCGCAATGTACTATGTCGACGGTTTGGTGCCTCGTCTAAAAAGGGCGACGTGTAATGGCGTCACGGTTCCCCGGGGAAGATTGTCGGGTGGTGCGCGGCCAAAGGCCGCCTCCCGATCGCATGGACGCGGCGCCAAGCGCAACCAGCATGAAGGGAACGTTAGGCGAATGGCTTCCGAAATCGGACTTATGACTGGTCAGTCTAAGTGTCTAACTGTAGTCCATGCTTAGCGGCCCGTGCGTTTAACTGAATGCCGATTCGAATGAGATGTAATCAAATTATGTAGATTACGAAACAAAAACGCGCTTTTCACTGTGCCGTATAGTGCCGTTGGAAAGTGATCGAGCAGTTGGTCGGTTCGCCGTCCGGCAAGATTGCCGTTGTCTGCTGCAGATGGAAAATCGAAATTTAACGCGAGCGTCTTTCGATTTATCCGTTTCGTTCCATTAAGTTCTTTCGTATGCTTCGTTTCATTCAGTTCGTTCTGTTTTTAATACGATCGATTCGATTATTTCATTTCCGTTTTATTCGTTTCATTCCTGCTTTACGCGTTTATGGTAAGCTGTTGGATGACATTTATTTATTTAGTCCCATTTTTATTGTATCTTGATTACGTTATATCGTTAGCGTCCTTCAGTTACTTTACACGAACGAAAATGATTAGTCAAATATGTAAAAGTTGGTTAAAGAACATATACAATTATAAGATTTAAAGTTAATACCATGTAACAATTTTGTACAACTAAAGAATATATTTGTTAGTTGAAATTAACGATAAGTTCTATATACTTATTTTTTTAGTCTTCGTGTGCGAAATTTAATTTTGCACACTGTTTTTAGTGCACGAAGTGTCCGATTTGCGCGCTGTACTTCAGAAACTTAAAATCGGGTGCGAAACATTTCTCTCGCGCAGTAAAAAGATATCATGGAATACACGAGGATGAGGATTTTCGCACCTGTTTCACTCGTGGGCAAACCACCTACTTCGCGCACTTGTATCGGAATATACCAATTTAACCAAGTAGGATATCCAACTTTGTTCGATGCTAGAGGGTAAAGTTGTATTTAGGCGCTCTTGAGGGTGTATTAAAGAACACGTTTATTTGCAGTCGAATAATGTACGAAGTATCAAATCACCAAAATCATGCGAAAAATCAAACTTTACGTATCTGAGCAAGCATACAGTACAAAGCCTGGAAAAAATATCGTACGTATTGTGACATTAATCTCACTTTCATTAAAAAAAAAACAGTGCTCAGCAGTGCATAAACTATACTCAACTCTTGTTAACACTATTCGCCTACACTTGGAGCGTAAAATGCTATTTTGCTCCCTATGTCGCGGTAGAAAAATAGCGCTTTCTCTCCCTAGGGAAGAAAATAAACTTATACCGTGCTGAGTGTAATATGCTATGTTGATTCCTGTAACGAGGGAACAAAATAGCACGCTTTTGTACGAGAAAATGGAACATGCAACAATGGAGAATAGATGTTCCCAACTCACTCTCGTCGACAAAAACCTATTTTGCTCTCTAGTTGCAAAATGTGCTATTCGTTACAGCATGCAAATTGATATTTTACATTAATATAGATTTAACGTAGGTGCATTTAAAAATTAAAATAAAATAATTAACGGCTTAACCCTACCAATTGCATTAGATATTAAAATGCCACAGTTTGGACATTTTATAAACATTTCAAACACCTTCCGTCGTAAGCGCTCGGATTCATAAACGTTTAGGCCTTGTCGAAATATTTATAATCTCAACTAGTAATGAAATTAACAATGAAAAAAGGTAATAGAAAAGAGGGAAAGATAAAAATTATATTCAATAACTTTTAAGATACAATTTCGATTTGACAGTTACTAGGAATAGAGTGGTATGTAAATATGATTTGTTAGCATGCATTATAATAAATCAAAAGAAAGAAAGGCAATTAATATAACAATATATAATATGTAAACAAAAAACAAAAAAAATGTTATATAGACGTGCAAAAAAATACAATAAAAAAATATATATATTCATGCGAAAATATATACATATGGATATGCAAAAAAAATGGTATTTTACATATTTTTCATTTTGCTCTTATGTCGCACCCTATTGACATTTGCAAAGAAATATATTATTCGACGCATGGTCAAAAATGTTTGTTGAATTAATGGTAATGCTTTTCTCGATGTTTCTATCGAAAATTATTGTTTTGTGATAGCTTACATGAAATTCCGTTTTTCCAATTTCTCCAAGTCAGTAATAGTTTTCGTCTTCAAAGTCACAGAATATCAAATAATAATTGTTCAAAATTGGAGCACATTTTGCGAACTTTAGTTATTACGTGTCAAAATTTAATTACTTTTTAGGTAACGGTTTAGTAAAGCCACTAGTCTTTTCTACATAATATGAGAATCCATAAATGATTTAGTATATTTTTTTAAACATTTATATTAAATGAATAATACTTTACGAGATAATATCTAGAGAAAATCGATTCGTGCCTGGGAAGTGCAAAATTAGTAGTTTTCGGTACAAGGGCGTATGCATAAAGAACTTTACACACACACACGTGTGCCGAAATATTGTTTACGTACGGCTTTTTCGTGCGTAAAGTATAATCGAGTGCGTAAAGTTTACTTTACGCACCGAAAAGACGTACATAATAGTACATTTCTTTTTTTTTTAACGACTTTGCGAACAACGTCGTGTATTGTTTGCAGTGTGCAAAATTGTCCGTGGCTACTTCTATCATGAAAAATAGGTAATGTTGGATTTTGCGCACGGAGTTAAAAAATCGAATATTTTGATATGTGTGCGAAAAATATTATGAGTAAAATTTCTACCCCTTTTGTTGTGGTTCAAATATGAAGGTCAACACTAGTACGTAAAATCGTATTTAACGCATAAAAAATCGTGTGTAAAATCTAATTTTACGTATACACACGTGTAACAAAATAGTATTTTATGCAACAAGGGCGCAATTATCGGTCTTCGACGAGTGTGAAGTTTGTCGCTCGAGCGGAGCGAGGGTGACAATCACAATCGACGGAGATCGATATTTCGCCCATGTTCCATACGATATTTTTTAATACGACGTGCGTAGAGCGCAATTTTACGTACATGAAAATTTCGCCCTAGTGCG
Source organism: Trichopria drosophilae (assembly GCA_030407085.1). Lineage (NCBI taxonomy): Eukaryota > Metazoa > Arthropoda > Insecta > Hymenoptera > Diapriidae > Trichopria > Trichopria drosophilae. Next base: position 113,601,284 of record CM059585.1, on the reverse strand, counting down.
TAAAATCGTGATTTTTTAAAAATGGTTGTTTTTTTTTTAAATAAATGCCAAAAACTGAATGAAATCGTTTTTTGTACACTGTTATATCCAGGAGCAACGCATACATTTTAAAATGGCCGAGAATACATTTTTTATTGATATTATAGTTTTGTGAAGTTGACCATAACCCATTAACGCCAGAAAGGACACTTTTTGCAATTCAGTTTCCATCAAGTTCAAAAAATGGAAAAGTATGTATTTTAGTATTTTGAAGGTCGAACTTTTGAATGGCGTTATCAAAATTAAGTTATCATAACGAGAACATTAAATATAGCGATTTAAATGTCAAAAAAGACAAAAAAATCGGGTATACTTTTGAATAAAACATTTTTTCATCGACAGATGTTTTCCGTCATAAAATTCGTTCACTAAAAGTGCAGAAAACAGTTATGTGGTTCGAAAATGGCGACAGCAGTGAATAATTTTTTCTTAAAAGTTAAACAATTTTTTTTGTTTATTTTTGCACCGTTTAGAGATGTATTACTTATATATGTTTTAAAAATTAAAGCATGAAATCTATTATATGCGATTTTAATATATAAACAATGAATTGAGTTTCTTTATGTAATCAGCAAACAAAAAAATGAAAATCAAAGAAGGCCGTATTGCACAATACTATTATGCTGAAACACAAATGAGTAAGATTGTTTGAATGAAGTGTGCAAAATGCATTGAAATGGTACGCAACGAATTTAACCGGTTGTTGGCCATTCACGCATTCGCAAAAAAAGCATGAAAAGTGGCAAAGAAAGACATCTTGAATGAGTGTCAATATTGAATGAATTTTTATTGAGTTGTTAACTTCTTCAGTCCATATACGAATGGAAATTACTTGGCGCACAGTATTGAAAAAAGGATTAACTTCTACCTTATTATGATCAAATTATTGGAGTTTAATGGTCCGTCCTATCAAACGTTATAATAATAATTATAAAAAATGTAAAACTGTACGGCCTCGGTTAACATTTGCTGAAGGTTTCTATATTGACGTCGTAAATTTATGTTTGATTGAAATTAAGAAGATGCCTACATTAAAAGAAAAGTTTTTTTAGATTTATGTATAAACATAACCAATTAAATATTTTGCATAAAACGTATTGACATTGAATAGTGTTCAACGACAATTGCTATCCCACATTAATTCTGTGTAATGGCCAAAGGATGTTTAACATTAATATTTGCAAAAAAGTTGGAAAAGTTAAACCGCACAACAAATTTAGTAATTTTTATAGATGTAGTTATATTAAATTAATTTTTTTCTAATTGGTTTTACTTATTAGTTTACACGCAAATGTTAATAACTAAATTTATATTTATAGTCAAATACATAAATGAAACACCTAAAATGTTGTCCTGATGACCAATCCTGATAATTATCCGAATAATATAGTCAACTACTTGTAGGCTTCAATCTTTTTACCTCAATTATTTTCAACGGTAATTTTGCCAGCTATGAGAAATGTAAAATATTATTAAAATAAATTATTATTATTATAATAAGTCCGACTTTAAATTCATTATAAAGCATACCAAGATTGAAGACAACCTCTCAATTTCATAATGTTCGCCATATTGTGTCCGCCATTTTTACTTCTTAAAATCCGACTTGATTCCTAATGAATGACCCAAAAAATCAAGAGTAACGAGTATCAAGACAAGCAGCTCTATATTAATAATACTGTCTGCCATTTTTGTTTCGCCATTTTGAATGGTTTAAAATGCATTTCCTAATTTCTAAACTATTAAGCAAATTATGTTATGTAATTTCATTAATTTGAATTACTGTGTACCGATTTTGGTAATTTTTACAGTATTTTCGTTTTTTAAAATGAGTTGGGATACAATTATTTTGGTCGAATATTTACATTTTTTATTTAACGAAAATAAAATGTTGAACATTGAAATATTTAACCCATATTTACCATTATTCCAAGCAATGTTTAACTGTACTATGAAATATATTGTGTATTTTATTATACGTGACATTCGCAAAACAGTTCCGAGTCATTATTGCAAATGCCGCGCGTTGCAGATATCATTAGATTTCCTTAATTAAAAAAATTGCAAACGGCAAGAAAGATCTGAGACCTCAAGTGGAGAAAACGCATCCGTTATTTGAAAGCCTTCATTCCGACTGATCCGCCTGCTCATAAATCGCGTGTTGGATCGAAAAAACATTCAAACGGGAATTCTTTCTCCAACAATACTCGATAATCTAGTATTGATTAAAATCCTTTGGCAACCTCTTTTCTTCTAAAAGTCAGCTTGTAGGTCGCGAGTTCACGATGGGATAAGCGGGGGCGTAAATATTATTGTGTGCAAAGCACGAAGGATATCACCGGTACCAGTTGGTAAAGATGTAGCAGTACGTCGTGTCACAGGATGTTTCTCTGGATGTGCGTATCCCGAGTCTCCTGTATGGGAGTTTATTCTTACGTAAATCGGATAAGGTTAAGTGGCCCATTGTTAAGTTCTCGATCGCGATTCGAAAACCCTTAACCTTGCCTATAGTGTATAATGCTGAGCAGTCCATGGATACCCGAGCGATAAAAGGTACATTTCTTGTCATTACCGTCACTCTACTATTCTTTCCTTCCGTTCAATCCGTACATCGTGATTGTCATTTTTTCCCTGGAAAGTCTCTATCGTCCACTGTAAAATGAATATGTGATCTAATAACACGACGCGTTGATGTGTTTGGCAATGAAAATCTTATTCTGAAAATTAAAATTAGTTTCATTCGGTCCATTCATTTTTTAAATAAATGATATTATATTGTAATAATGTATTTAAGGCACAGTTTTACAAGCTTTGGTAGTGAGGGTGAAAGATTTCTGACAGTCACCATTTCTGATAATATTTTCACCATCAGAATTTATCATATGAGCAATTTTTTTTGCATCATCCAATGTAATTCATAATATCTAAACAAGCTGCATGTTCAGGGTTATTTCAAGATCAAAGTAATTTCTTTCTACTAGGGAACAATTATTTTTTACCCTGAATTTAACAAAAAAGCTAATCATTGTTCGTTCGAAATGAAACATTAATAATGGTTATTGCATGGTCGAACGAATAGGCAAATAAACTCATAATTGCTCTTTTCATAACTTAACCCTCCTGCGCCCGAGTTATCGCGGGAAAAGTAGTTTCAATGCGCACATTTTTTCTATGACTCGATTTCAATATGTGTTGGTAGGGCCATTGGGGTCCCTGATTACGAATCTGATATTAAAATTTAAAAATTCCAAATGGCGGATCCAGTATGGCGGATCCAATATGGCAGACAAAAGGTACATTGAATTTGCCTGTATCTTGTTACTCGAGGTTTTTGCGTTGCTGATAACGATTCTGAAGTTAATATTTCAAAATTCAAAATGACAGATCCAATATGACGGACTAATTTTTAAGAAATTTTTGAATTTTCATAAAAATTGCTATCTGAGGGTTCGTCGCTACACTGAGAGAGATTTATAGGAAATTCTCTTTAAAAAATAGAAAAAATTACTATTCTGTAATAGGAGTTCGAAAACGGACTTGCAGAATAGCAATATTTATAAAATTGGACATTAATTTTTACTATTCCAGAATAGGAATTTTTCATGCTGTATTAAAAATACAGATTTGAAAACAGTTGATATTCAGAATAATAAATTTAGCGTTTATATCATAATAAAGTCGTAATTATGTCTATAATTAGCGAAAAAAACCAGGTATCATTTTTTATGAAAATTCAAGAAAAAGTTTTTTAATTAGTAGAACATGTGGGATCCGACCCATTGGATTTTTAAATTTGAACATCAGATTCGTTATTAGCAACCCCAAAAACCCTCAGATATCAATTTTTATGAAAAATCGCTAAATTTTGAAAAATCAGTCCGCTATATTGGATCCGCCATTTTGAATTTGGAAATTTTAATTTCAGAATCGTTATTAGCGACTCCAGAAACCCTAAGATGTAACTTTTATAAAAATTCAATAATTTTGTTTAAATTAGACCGCCATATTGGATCCGCCATTTAGTATTTTGAAATATTAACTTCAGACTCGTTATCAGCAACTCTAAAAAATCGAGATTCAATTTCGAAGAAAATACTATAATTTTTAAAAAAATTAGCCCGACATATTGGGTTCGTCATATTGGATCTGCCATATAGGATCCGACATTTTGAATTTTTAAATTTTAACATCAGATTCGTAATCGGCAATCTCAAGCGATTCCCTTTTGATACATAGTTTCGTGATTATATGAAGATTTTCAAGAAAATCTAGCTTTGAAGTATATAAATTAATGAGCTTTTTCTATTCTTGGTTTATTTATAAAAATTAATAAATATTTAAAATGGAACAACATAACATGTGTATGACATCCTCCTGACCTCAAATTTTCATTTAAGAATTATTTCAAGGTCTAAAATTACGTAGCTTAAATGCTAGAGACAAAAGTGTTTGGACGAATACATTCGTTCTGGCGATATGGAAACAACTTGGTTTGGACGAATATATTCGGGTCTGTACACAGGAGGGTTAAGCCAAATACGTAAAACTGATTAAGATAAACATTAAATAACGCAGATGGGGACATCTGCTGCTACTCTGGCCTCGACCTTGAACTGGATATTCAAGGTTATTTCAAGGTCAAAGTGATTTTTGTAAATAGGAACGCCTAATTCCCATCGCCGATTTGAACATGATTAACGTATCATTCTGAATATAAAATTTCCGATTTTTTTATAATCTAAGGTCAAAAATAGGCATTTCCAGATAAAAATGAGAATCATCTACTACTATTTCAATTTTCTATCAAAATAATAAAATGTAGTATATTTGCCTTAAGCTGTTGAATATTCTGTGATAAAATACGATGCAACATGTGGTTTTTATATCCTCAGTGCACAGCAGATTTAGTGATTTTGTTCAACAGAACATCTTTCCGTATACCCGTAGTGGGAAATACTCCGTGCGAGAATGTCCACTTCTCGCTATTAATGCCTCCACAAATCGATCAAGACTTAGTCACAGCACGGAAGGTACCCATGCTCCGAATGTACCCTTTGCATTCGTGAGATCTTGGGAAGCTTCTTGGGATCTCGGGAAGACTTCTCGTATTACATTGAGATTCCTTCGTATCGTGGTAATCCGCAATCATATTATCTATTCGAGTCATTACTTTCATGTCGTTCATATCATCCTCCCTATCCCGATCGCTGAGAGGATTGAAGGTTCATCCTAGGGTGCGTGATAATTGCGTAAATATACATGGCCTGTGCGCATCGTGGGACGGGATACGTTCGGGAAGGAAGGAGCGCTCGTAGAAGCTACATATTTAACGAATTCTCATCGTGGCGAGAGTGTGTGTGGTCTGGACGAGTAGATTCTTTCCACGGAAAAGGCGTCCGTGCAATGATCGAGCGAGGTTACTCCAACTAAGAGTCTAAAGTCCGTGGCACTTGGTACTTTATGATCCCGATCGCGAGCACACGTTTCCTGCAGCACGTAGGCGGTGTTCGCGACTTTGAACACAGTCGAGATGCAAAGTGCCTAACTGTGGCGCACGGTGTTTACGAGTGCTTCGGAATGGGGTTTGGGAATCCTCGATTGTTTTCCTCGTTAACGAAGGCAGATAAATCTCGGCAGTCTCGCGGAGGCAGAGTCGGTTTTCGTGTTTCGCGAAATCCTGTTTCTTCATTTTTCTACTTTTCTCAGTGACGAGCGAACGCAGGAAGGACGCTTCCGACGAGAAAGAGGCGTTTAATGTTCCTGTCTCCGTTGGTAATCGATCGTACTCTTAAATGAACAAGCGAAATACCCGGCTATTACGACAAATGTACACGTATAATTTACGCTCTCCGAGAGCTAAAAACAAGTCAATTATGCTTTAGAGTTATTCAATCGAATAACTAAACAAGGACGAATACGAGTCTGTAGAAGGGACCCAAGCATCTGTGCCGTTAGCGACATGTACGGTGGAATCTTCGAAGCATTGTTAGGAATGTAGAGTAGGCGCTTCGCTAAGGAACGTTTGCTCGTTTAGGAGTTGTTCGCAAGATATAACCAAAACAACCTCAGCTGATTAACAGGAATTATGCGTGAGCTTTTCTAGTCGCTAATCAATACAATTTATTACGGGAGTGTAATGTGGGAGTGTTATTACGGGAATGTAGTATGACTTAGATGCTCATCAGCGATGATAAACAGTCATTAAATGCCTCTTCCAAGTTCCCCTCATCGATATGACGGTTACTGTTGCGGTTTCCGGGCCGATGTCCAGGTCTATGAGATAGCACATTTTCTTGTGCAAGCAGCGCGCATCACGAAGTATCCAACGCTGCATCCGGATTTCACAATCGGGTCTCGGATGACAATCGAAAAATTGAGCGTTCATTGTCTTTCGGACGAGGAAGTCGCCTCTTCGGGACCCGCGGCACGGATTCGTTCCACATTGCGGACTGGGGAGTAATTTTTATCCGGTCAGCAGATGATCGTCGAACAAAAAGATTCAACGGACATAGTCCAAGAGTCGGTCAAGACCGTACACCTTTTCAATCGGGCGAGTATTCCACTTATTGTTATAGTTGATACGCCCGCGCGAACAGTTTTGAGGCCGATTTTCGTGCTGATGTGCTCGCTCATGCTAGGGAAAAAAGCCGTTCGGCGATTCGACGCGACTACGAGTCGTCTGTCACCGTTATAAGAGATTTATAACATTTAAACGTCGTTGGACCGTGAGACAGAATTTTCGACTCGGATGGAATTCGCTAAATCTGACGAAAATAGGTCGATCGCAAATCGTAAGGAATAAAACGGAACAATTTTATGAATGGAAACGCCTTGAAAGAATTGCACTGCACTTGTTATGAGTTTCTAGACTGATAGACTAAAATAAATTGGTTTACAACATCTTGATTTAAAAGATCTACGGTACTCTTCCTATTGAACTATTTTGATTTTCATGAAATCACACCTTAAGTGATTATTAATGTGGACCATTTTGCCTAAATTCAAATTTTTGTAATCAGATATACAGGAGATCCAAAAGTCCAGGTACGGCGAAATATCTCAGCGGGATTCTATGTTCGCTTAAATGTTTGATACGAAAGTTTTAGCATTCTTCTCTCGACTTGAATTGTATCGTTTTAATGGTATCGTTGAATTGGACGCTTACAATGACCTTGAAGATAATTCCAAAGTCAAGGTTATTTTTTTAAATGTGAACATTTTACGTCTGAATCTGATGACCCAAACCTTGGTCAAGTTCATGTGAAGGTGGAAGTTTCAAGAGTCCGAAAATAGAAAAATATATGGGTTGCATTTCATTTTCGGGAACATGATTCATACGAAAGTGTTAAGATTTTTCTTGACTATGTAATGCTTCAATTCAATTTGACCTTGCAAATGACATCTTGATGGTTATTTCAGAGTTAGCGTCATTTTACCCTGAAAATGCGCTTGAAAAGATCTCGGCTGTTTTATTCCGGTGAAGAATTTTGTGTTGTTTCCGAATCCGTAAAAATAGAAAGGTTTCCGTTTAAAAAAATTACCTGGACCTTGGCATAACCTTCGAGATTATGTTGAGATATTTATAAAAACATCAAACATAGAAATGTTTCCATTTCAGTTGAAATTATGTTATCGGACTTTCCAGACTTATGACAAAAGTTTCCAGAAATTATAGAGTCATTCCACGTCAATAATATCAAAACTGAGGCCGATGTCTCCAAATTCCTCTAAAATGAAATATTTCAAGGGTACAGACTTGAAAAACATTATGGTAGAATATATTTTTTTAAATTTCAAAATGGCGACCGTGAGGTCACCTTCATATGAGTGTAATACAGAACCTAGTTGAGACATTGGTCCAGGTACGGTTCTGTAGAGGTTGGGTTAGGATAGTTTATCGGGAGAGTCCGGAAGGCGGAGGTCCCCGAAAGGCATGGCCACGAAATATGGCTCAGTAGTTGGTATTCTTGAGTAGTCTGACGACAACCAGAATTCAATTCCTATTTTTTTCTAATAATAACAGTTATATACATTTATATTGGGATAAAATTTATTTATATAGAATTGTATTAAACAATTAATATTTTGTCTGGTATGGATATACTACCATCACACTCTAATTCAGCGATTTGTTGAGTTGTCGCGCACCTAACGGCATGCAATGAAAGCGCAGCTAGGTACACCCTATGGCGCAGCGCATCAAAGACCGTCGCGATGTGCGCTCTTAAAAAAAATCATAACTTTGGAACCGAAAGAGTCTCCATCAATTTTTTTTTTAAATGGAAGGTGAGACATTTTTCTACAAGATAACATATCACTTGAGGAAAAAAATGCCCTGGACGGCACTTGAAATTAAGTTTAAAAAATATTTTATGGAAATTTTCAGGCAAGACAGAATCACAACATTTTTTTATATTTTTGCATGAAAGTGCTCATTTTTCTGAAGAAAATGATCCTTGTAAAATTAAAGTGTGCAAAGTGGAAAGATAGATATCGTAATTTTAAGAAATTCAATGAAGGTGACCTCACGGCCGCCATTTTGAAATTTTTTAAAAAATATTCTACCATAATGTTTTTCAAGTATATACCCTTCAAAAATTTCATTTTGGAGGAATTTGGAGACATCGACCTCAGTTTTGATATTATTGACGTGGAATGACTTATAGGAATAAAAATCTTCATTTGAAGATAAAGTCACTAAAATAAAGACAATTGTGCCTAATAAATATTTAGTTTTAGAAAGGCAGTCAGTCCATAACTTTACTGCTTCTCACAAATTCCAACCATTTCAAACGATTTTTTAAACATGAAACGCTTTCCTATTTTAATAGTTGACAAAAATCAAGACTTGTCTTCTCAAAAACTCAGTCGAGTTTGGCATGCAATTCAATTGAATTTATCAAGTTTTGGAATAGTTCTTCTAAGTGAAATGTATATTGACTGGGATTAAAAAAGACATAACATCACAAGAGCAGTGGTATGCCAAACCTCCGTGGCTATGGTGAACAGTAAATTTCAGATTCCAGACAGTCAGCATCGCAAGAAAAATAGAACTCACTAATCTCCACCGTGGTACCTTGCCGGTTCCACGGGTTGCGGCCTCCTTTAACGCGGGGTCGTGGAGCCTGCACGTTATCACGGAAGTTCTATATAGATTCGCTATGCAGCGAAATACTTTAAATTACCTGTTGATTTATAAATGGATGGAGATCATTAATTGTGTTTTATCAATGTCTGTTACCTTTTATCGTAAAAGATACCACTCTTTTTTTGTTCGTGCTTTAAATTACTAGATATGAACAAACTATTGTTAGAAATGCGATGTTACTTTTCATGTCCTTTGGCCATCTTCAAAAGCTTATAACAAATAAAAAAAAACATAAAAGTTGGTATTCATGTTATGTTAAACGTACTCCTCAAATTAATTGCGCATCTTCCTTTTATGCTATTAAAATATTTCATCTTGTGCAGCTTATGAGCATCGTTTATTTTCAAGACTTTTTCTGGTATAATAAGTGAACGTGTTCTGCACAAAAGCACTAGCTCCGACACCTGACAGCGAATTGAAGGACGGATGATGTTAAACCAGTGCAGCATGCTATATTACTAAATTCAATTTATTGTCGTCATGCACGCATAGACTGGCAGTTGGTAAAAACTGGTAGATAAGAATATAATGCTGGTGCAATGACGCACTTTTTTACCCGTGCCTAACTGGAAGAAAAATTGCTACCCGTTCCCCATTATCTGCACCTTTCTTATTGTGCCATAACCACCTCCTCGTGGCTCCGATTTCTGGATGCTCTGACGAAGTGTTGGCTACGCAGAATATGGGTCGATATGGGCATCTGGCAAAGTGGTTAAAGGCACGAATCGATACTAACGAATGGGCGGATTTCACGATTGGTAATAAGTACGTACTTAACGATGGACCTCAACGCCACGAGTCTGGAAACGCCCTCTTTTTCTTCTGTAAAAATCGATTCCCATTTCAATATCCTCCAACATTGAAAAAATACTTGACGCTTAGGCGTGTAAGTGCACTGCTAACTAATTGCGAATGCATAAGCACGCTCATTATCAAGCGACAGATTGACAACCCGAAGCTATCCTCTTAGAACACGTCGCCTCTTTAAGAGCTCTAAATTGCACGTCACGAGTCGTTCAATTAGTGGCTGCGAAGGGGGAAAATTGTTTATAGCAGCTACCACCGTTCCCGTACGTACATGACCATACCCTGCCTGACCCCGCATAATGGCAAAAGCTATCGGTAAATTATCTGGGGTGGGGGGAAGCGAGGGTTCTCTAGAGTACTTTAGTTTTTCTTCATTTCTTCTTTGGTTTCATGCAGCTGATTTATCCACCAGACCTAACCTTCTCCTCTAAACTCCACCTTCGTTGCTTTTCCGTCGTCTACTTTTGCTTCTCCCCTATCTCTTCCTCTCTGTTTCTCTCTCGCTCGCTCTTCTCTTTCGCGTAATCACTATATTTTAGTTCTTCGTTCGAGCAATCGACTCTCTCGTGCATCGACCAATCGTAGTGGAGGGAATTGCCTTTCTCAGGGTTCAGGGTCGGTCAAGGACTCGTGCTAGTCTTCTACCACTCGGTGAACACCGTGATGAAACGGAGAATTGAACTAAGCAAACGCGAGAACTGAGTCGAAGAGGATGTGGGGAGGAATTGCTAACTCCTGCACCGGCTATCGCAAACTGTATCGCGATATCGCGATCGACTTCTCGACTTGCGGTCTTGTGAGACGAGGAAAGTGACTACGTTCGGTTCTCTCGATCGTAAAAACTTTTTAATTATACGGTCATTACTCGTTACGCCGTAAATTAGCTACTTACGCATAATACGCTAGAACATGTCGGTGAATGACGCTACGGGTCTACGTCATAGCTAACCTGTTTTAGCAAGAGGACTTTGTTTCATTGAAATCAAGGTTGATGAAGACCTTCCACTGGTTGGAAGAGCACAGGATCGGGATCATTTTTTGTCCACCCTATTTGTAGTTTTATTTCAACTCAGGCTAATATACCTGCCAGGCACTATTGTTAGTCTACAAACCTAGTCGAACTCCAGTAGGCGTATTGTTGTGTTTGCATTTAATGGTTCCCTGCCAATCATAATTATTGACATGGTTGATTATTGCATTGTACGGATAGTATCATTACACCGGCTCGATTACCATTATCGCCGTTGTACCTGAGTGAAATGACGAAGGATTCTTCGACGGTAACCTTGCTCGATTCTTATTGTTACCGCCGGAAGGCTTATCTCTACCTCTCTCACTCCCTGCGATTTTTTCCCTTAGTGACAGCTGATTGGTCAGATCAACGAGCCGCTTCAAAGGATATCGTTAACGTTCCCACCTAAGAAAATTTATTACGTAGCAACTTACCTTTAGCCATGATCGACCATCGAGAGATTTATCGTCCTTTACTGTAAATCTCTGAACAAGAATTTTTCGGTCGCTCCAGCACTGGTTCATCAGCTGAACCTCCATGATAAGACATTCTTGATTCACTACAGAGATGGTTACATCTCAAATGTCATTAAAACTGGAATATCAAGGTGAACTGAACTTGGCTTTCGTTTCGTACTCCTCTGAAGTACCCGCGAAATGACTGCGACACTTTTTTGTCCCATCGCGGAACCAACGGTATAATTACGTAATTATTGTTTCAATTTCTTCGATTTTACTTCGATTTAAGTGCGACGGGTTGCGCGTGCAGTGTTGGAAAAAGACAGTACCTGTTTGCTTATAAGGTTCGTGCTTATCGAGACTTCGGTATGCGTGACGCTTAAGTTTTGCTTATTGGTTATTCTCTTTTGCTTTTTATTAATCTTGAAATCGATATCGGTAAATAACTATCTCTACGGATATGCAACATGTCAACGGATACCACGATAACGAGATTAACTTAATTTTTTAAATTATTGAAGTATTAAATAATATAGGAAGCAAGGAGATTTTTCTCCTAGTAATTTGTACCATCCGTTCAATTGATCTCGTGTATACAGTTTCTTATACGCTACTTTTTTTTTGTTTTATTTGTTTCCTCTATTCTTTTTTTAGTGAACTATTAGACTCGTTCTAGCTATTTTTATTATTTTCTATTTTCTTGTGATCTTCCCTATCTTACATTTAATTACTTGCGCTGATTTAGATTTGTCAACACGATTTCGTCTTTTATCGTATTATCTAATGCCCTTATTTAATCTCGCGTATTTATTTCTTCAAGGATTTTTTATATAGTTTTTTTATATCTTGTGGGGGAGAAGAATTTGTAATTTATTCATATTGAATAATGTTGAAAGCGAAAGTATGCATTGTCAAAGAGACATATTTTTTAAACAAAGAGAGAGAATCTAGTTACTTATTATTTATTATAAACGATGTAAATTGATGTATATGGGATCCGCATTGGTGTAGTGTAGAAAATAATCGCAGTAAACATTTTTTAAAATAATTATTAGCAACAATTATCTTATGATAATTACCCTGCCCTTGGCCTAAGGAAGAACAGGAAAGAAACCATACGGGGGTGGCACTGTCCAATTTTGTGTGATGACTTTCTGGAGACCAACGAACTAAACCACATAGCGGTGCATCAAGCACTTTGTGCCTCCTACCCTAATGCGCACAATATGAACGATTAATGACTAGAAAAATGTCCTTGAATAAATCAGTAGTGGACATACGGTGTATGTGACGACGTCGTGAGGATTAGTTCACCCCCTCGAAACTCGACTCAAAACAAGTTAAGGTTTCGATTGCATAGTACAGGCAGTATCCGCTCCGCGATGGAGGTCGTAATTTTTGGATACTTCGATTTAACTCTATTTGCACTTCAATGGGGAATGTGGAACTGTACACTTGTATGATCTAGAGACCTAGAGTTTTATTTAATATTCACAAATATTTCATTGTTTCCAACCATAACTTGTGAAAACTGCAAAAATTGCGCAAGATTGTACAGACTGCCATACACTGGGAAGCACAGCCAGGACCTACTCTGTGATAAATCCTGAAAAATATCAGTTTTTTTTTTCAGATAAACAAATATGGGGGTTTCTGAATTTATATTTAGAACTTTCACGGTTTATCACTAATTGTTGTCATAATTAATAAACTGGTTAGAAAACGGTTTTCATTTCCTTCGTAATTTAGCTTCAATGGCAATATATTTTATATCAAACTTGTTTAATTGACAGGTTTATGTAATCTTTATATACCGTTATTATTTCAAGATTTTAAGAGTTATTTCCTGTGTATGATAGCTCTATTCTCTTCGCATTTTGTTCTCTGAGTTCGACAAGTAGTGCTGACAAGTCAAACATATATCATTGACCAATTGTATACAAACAGACGTAGTGTTTTAATGTTTACCAGTTTCCATGCAGTCAGGTTCTTTTTATTATTCTCAGGGACAGCAAAGCTTCAGAGTTACCAAAACAACAACAAAATGAAACCAGTTACTCGGTAACACAGCTCATAAAATATACCTGAGCGCGAGACGTTGTCCAGTTTTTTACTATGCGTGTGACTGCTTTAAACCTTAATCTGTGCCTTGTCTCGTTCGACCCATCCTCCTCATTCATGCTTTTTACCTTTAATTTCATTCAGTTAATTTGCTTCTCCGGCTTCATTCATTTATTTCATTCACTCAATCAACGAAATACGTATGAGCCATAAAATAATATATGCGAGGCTGACGGTGACCGCAAAAAATGTGGAATCTCGTGAGATGAAGGAAGCATTCCATCTTGTTATCAAAAGTAAGTAAAACAATGCGTTTCACTTTCTCAAGATGTAAAAGCACTTCAATAGCCGCCCATTACTGGTAATTCGAATGAAAGAATCTGGCTCGTTGGCTGGCATACTGGACAACGCACGTCGCTGTAGCATCGAGACCATCATTTTATGAATGCGTAATTATGGCAGACCATCAGGAGGGTTAGCGACGTCTCCCCGTGTTCGCGAATCTCCCCGATTGAATTTGCCAGACTCCGGTCTCGAGTGATTTTGCTCAAGGTCATTTCGAGATTGCTCGGGCGATCGCGTCTATTTATAGGTGCGCATGCACACGCAGCCACCGAGTTTGCGCGAGCAAAGAGCAGATAAAACGATAAAGCGTCACGGATGCGGTTACCAGTAGAGACGTTAGGCGTAATGCGTTCAGACGCGAATTCCGACGGGGCGATGTGATGCGATGCGCGGAAAGAAGGAGTTTCTTAAATCGAGCATGAAAATGGCCTATACCCAGAGCTCTCTTTCTTGCTTCCTCCAGCCTTTTACAGCCAGAATATAAAAGATAGCGGCCGCATAATGCGCTTTTGCGCAAGCAACCGAAGCGTCCGGAAATATTTTGCCTATCCTTCGCACAATTGCAATTGCGATAACCATGGATGAGAGGGAGAGAGGTTGCAGGGAAACTAGATAAAGCAGCATAAGAAAGGCATAACGCAAGCTAGCGTAACAAAAGGATGCGCGAAAGCGGCACATCGAGCTTGGGAGACTCCCGACATGGGAGCAATTTCAGGAATTCGATTAGGCACTTTTTCCCAACGAAAGGGAATCAATGCGGAAAGAGATGAGAACCCGGAAACTTCACTGGGCTTAGGAATGCTGACGATGTTAAAGAGCTTCTCATTTAGCCAGTGATTCGATTCGCGACCCACGTGATCCGTCATAATCGTCTGACCAGGCGTTGAGTTCGAGTAGTTCATCTGCTATGATATTGTCGTTCCGTTCAATCTGCCTAATGAAATCGATTCATTTCTGATACCAGTGCCAGACGTTTCTCCATTACGGTTCTTTTGTCATCGCAATTCCTGTCTGTGGCCTGTTGCTCTTCCACCATCTTAATCTAAATATGTCTTCTTTTTATTTGGGGCATTCAATTCTCTCCGTTTGAGTCAATCGTTTCATTTGCGTCCGGGTATGTAGACTGCAAAACGGCTGTCTTGAATTAAGATACCTTTGTTCTTACTTTTACGTTTTTTAATGTCTCGTTGAAAGACATTAAACGTATTTCTGATCTATCTGAATGCGCTACTCGATATATCGTTGAATGGAAACAAAGGGGTCCTATTTCGCCGTGGCCTCAAAGATGGCTCTATTTAATCGTGACTGCAAAGAGGATTGTATGTCGGAGCTGTCATGAAATTGGTCCTATCCATCCCGGAATTGTTCTTGAAGCTATGGAATAAATATTACTTATTTTTTTTAATTATTAGAATGATTGCCATCTTCATATTATACGAATCAAACTCAAGGATCTTCAAAAATTCTATTAAGTTGTAAAGAAACCATTTTGCTTATAAAGTCTTGAATGTTCAGCTACATCATAGAAAGAAGCTAAAATAAATACATTTAGATAAGATTTCTGAATATCCACAGAAATATATTAACTCCACAATGTTTTAATAGATCAAATGAAATCTCCCAGCGGACAACGTTTGATCTAAATAGATCTTTTCATTAAACACGTGGCCGTAACCGATATCAAAAAAAATCTAACAATTGTAAGCATCTTTTGTTCGATCAAACTACTTTCGCGGATACGGTTTAAGCTTGTTTGTTTATTTTAGAATAACAAATATTTCAATACTTGCAATCAGTTACCTCCTTATAGCAAGATATTGTAAAATCGATGCCAGATAAAACCATTCTGCAGTGTGGGTAAATATATTGTCAATATGTTAACCAGTTTATGCAGGGAAATAGTTCAGGCGAATTAAAATGGCAAATGTTAAAATTCATTGATTATAATGAATTAGTTAGCAGTATTTACTTAAGTACATTTACATAAGTTCCAATAAGTTACATAATTCTAAAATCGAAATGGTGGTTAATCATTTGTTGGTATTTTGGATTTACTATAGTATGTAATCGCAGCATTAATATGTCGATGACAATTTTTGCAATATTCAAGCTATCATTAGAATAAAAATTCACATTCCTGCTATCACTTCATCAATTCATAATTTTTGGTAAAGTAATAATCAGAGTCTTAGAGCATTCATATGTAACGTTAGAATCGCATCAGGATCCAGAAGAATTAATTATCTTTCTTCATCAGATGAAGATGTCACTGCCTTTATAACAACAGTTGGTGGTAAGTACTATAATCATACATAATCTTATAATATTATTCTGCATTATCTTCTGTCACCCACGTTGGCGGTGCTTAATTCTGTTTTCTACATTTAGTTTGATGTCGCAGTGAATCATTTGTTGTAAAATAACTAATGAAAATGTGAACATTTTACATCTGATTCCTATCAAGATTTTCAGGTTGGATCTTTCAATATTCATTGAAATCTATTAAAACGAAAATTATTTTTAGTTACAGTTTACTTATATTTATTCGTGAAGAATTAGGATAATATAAAAAAATCATAGAGATGAAAAGGCGAAATCTATTAGCTAAATATCAGCATCTTATAATATTAAACATAAGATTTGCAAGTAACATTATTAAAATATCTAATAACCTTTGAAAAAAATGTGATATAATTAATGCATTAAACGCACAACTAAATTGGTAACAATTTTTAGATTAAATTGTACTGTATGAAAGGAATATTTATTTTTCGCTTTTAAAATTCATAATGTATTTTTCATTACTTGTATTTGTTTACATCTTGAGCGCGTCATTTCTTTCGCCGAATATCGTCGTCGAATCTAGTTCCCAGAATGTTGACCGACTGCGATCGTCATAAATAATAAATAAATTCAAAAGATTTCTCTATGAAATTGCTCTAATCTGATAAGTGAATGTTTAAATTTTCAGATCAATGTGTCCCGTGAAGAAAATTGTCACAGGAGCCTACTATTATTACAGAACAACGAGAACTCCACCGAGAGTCATGTTTTTCTCTTTTGAATAATATTGTAAGGCTTTTCGTTAGTAGTTTAATTTTGCGCCTGTTAGCCCTCTGTACATACTGTTGTATTCCAAGCAAACTAAAACTTTTTTGATTAAAAGAAAAGGTCCCAGTACCTGCATAGTTAGAGATACGGTTAGCTAGATCCGTATAACTATATCGATACTATCCCGAATCTATTTAGTAAAACTATTTTTTCTATGTCTAGTTTAAACGATTATAAATCTATATGGAGTAGGTATAGAATTTTAATAGTTTTATTTGGGCTTGTTACCACCAGGTGTCGCCGCGACCTTATAAGCTATATTTCTCGTGATCATTGCTCCCGTTACAAAAGTGGATTTTCGTTTGGCCATAAAGCAGCTAGTCACCAACTACTAATATTACACAATGTCTTTGAAAAGAGACTTGCTGTATAGTTGTTCTGTAGTTTTCTCCATGCCTGACAAACATTGTTACAAGAGCCGGTAAAAATTATGGGTTTCCCAATTTTCTATTTTTGCTTACCTGACAGAAATGGTTCTCAAGCATTAAATTTCGGAAAAGACTTTCTGCGGTAAATCTAGGGAAAAGAAAAGAAATTGTTTCATTGCCCTATCGAATATGTATGTTCCTCACTGCATGCTTCTTTAAATAAGTCATTAAGGAGTTCTATTTATATCCAATTCTGGGTTTCACTAAGTATAATAAAGCTTCTGAAGTTTTCATTTACTTTTAATGATTTTCATCATATCATTGGAATTTGTATGACTTGTTGTCAGTTGTATATCTTTAATTTCCACTCTATTTCCTGGCTCGTTCTTCGTCCCCTCGTTCATTTTGTCTCATTCGATTTCTTCCAGTTTTTCCTTTTTCAATTCATTCATTTTAATTAACGTTACTCCTTCACGTCTTCCGTTCATTTCATTAGCACCGAATGTTTCTATGTTATATTAATTCCAAGATTTTGACATCAGGAAAAGGAGACGTTGACTGATACCTTGAATCCCAGGATGATGCTCCCAGCAAAGTCTCTATCCGGAGGTTTTCCGTATCTTTCGTCATAACTTCATCTATTTACATTGCCTTCAACACATGAAATTTATCGGTTTACAGTAAATGATCTAGATGCACCCTGATAAAAACCACAAGATGCGGCTGGCATTATTTGCAATATGCCGGAGCAAATAATCCGCGAATCGCCCTCCGTAAGAACGCATCACTTCCGCAATCCCATAATCTCTTATCCTCGTATCATCTTTCATCTCGTTCGTCCGCAATTCTGCAATCTTATCACTTCATCGCATCGCGGTTTCAATCGATCATGCTATCAGCGCGTGTAATTATTTATAGCTTCATCGTCTTCATAAAGATACAGATCGACGTTTCCATTTCCATAATACTGGTAATTACGTTAAAAATGTACGCCAGTTTTTACTGTCGTTCTCATTACCCCAAAGCGGTAGGATGCGTGATCGACACCTAATAGACCATCTAAACGTATACGTATACCTAGCGATGAAGTTTTCCATAAAGAAAGAACAAATGAATGCAAATATTATATATTTTCGTTTGATTTAGTTTAATATGCAATTGTAATTGAATTGTATTCGGAGAGCTGAATTGAAAACATTTTAAAGCACCGGAGCTGCATTCGTGCTCGGAGCAACACCCGGCCGAGGATATCAGTCAACGTCTTCTTCTTTTCACACTTGTGTCTTTCCGCACGCCATCCCGTCCCTTTCTTCTTATTCATCTCGTTTCTCCACCTGACTTCCTGGCAACTCGTTTTCCAGCCTTAGTTTCGAGATTAGCATGACGGTAGCCGTGACCTCGGCAGAAAACCCATCTCCACTCGTCCTTTTCTTCGTCGAAGTGTCTCCTGTACCCCCGGCGCTTTTATCGGGAAGTCGTGTAATAAAAGTATAAAAAATAGGTAGCTTTTCGCTTCATTCGTTGGTGACGTCAGTAGTTCTATCGGTAACAGCGTATCACAACAAAAAGGAGAGCGAAGAATCAACGTTCCTCGAAGCGAAACTCTTCCATAGATTCGACGTTCTCACTTATGGTGCGCGGCTTCGCGCCAAGATAAAACGGTTTGATGTAAGAAACGCTCTTACGGATGCTGCGGAATAATTTAATTGCCTCGGACAGCCTCTTTAAGACGAGACTACTATACGTTGCATTTTTTGTCGAGAATCGGAAGATTCTGAAAAAAGACATTGTTCCCGTTGGTTCTAAACGCTTTCTAATCTGTCATTACTTCGACTAAATGCTATTCTGCGAACCTGCCTTGCAGTTTTTCCTCGTTGCCTACTACCTACTAGGTTTCGCAAAAAGGAGATTCAACCCTTCTGCTGGAGTTGATATGTCATTTAATTTTCTGCTTATCCCTAAGCATGATCGTCACATGAAATTCCTGATTCTACGCACCGATTCACAGCCGTAAAATTCCCTTTCCTATACAATTTCCAATTCCTGATGTCCCTCTCGTGAAAGTCCTCACGTTCAAAATCGCCTCACACCAAAATCACGGATTTAAAAATCTTCGTCTGTTACAATTTCTGTGCTTGAATTAAGCCTCCATTTCTACTCGAACAGCAAAACACTGCTATTTTTTTACAACTTCTGTTCCTAACCTAACTCAAACTAACTTAACTTACAGCAAAATTCGGAAAGGAGATTTCAGTCACTTACTGAGACTTGAGGGATATAACATTGAAGTAATTAGAGTGATATATTAGTGGAAGGACTTCAGGTCAGTCTTGGTCTTACCCCTTTCGTGTGACATTACATTTGATTTTTTATTGAGGAAACTTGGAAATATCAATTGAGAAAGCATGTTATTTGACTAAAATATCAACATCAACAGTTGAACCGCATCAATTGCTTTGGCATGTCAAACATTCCAGCCGCGAATTGATCCCTAGTTATGAACGGTCCCATCCTTGCTAGTTTAATCACTAGTTTAATCTCGATCTTCATTTTTCGCCGATTCCACGTATCGTCGCAGCTTTTTTTAGCCGAAGCTCGTTTAGGAAGACGCCGATCGGGCTAAGTGGAATGAAATCGACGGATCTCGTCTCGATGAGAAGAAAAGGAACGTGGAATCCGACGGAAGGTTGCGATCGAGTTTCGCCACGATGAATTTCCTTATTGCGATAAATTGAAAGGGATCGAGCGATCGAACAACGGCGGAAATGCCCGAGGTGGTCGCGCGTTCACGTCCAGGCCAGGAAGAGACCATCGAGGAAAAAGATACGGACAACAAGAACGCACGAAGTGGCTACTGTTGGTTCGCAAGGGAGTAATTCATCTTGCGAGAGCGAGAGGGGCAGCATGGGAATGGACGCCGGAAAACGGTTTCAGGAGTCGAGCCAAGAGGAAGAAAAGAATTAATCTCGAGCTCGATTATTATCGGACATCGAGAGCTCTCTGCTCCCGACATAGATGAAGGGCCTTTACGTCAGATTCAACTCGCGTGCAATTAGTGTACTCCAGGAAATCGTGGGCTTAAATGAAATTCTGACCGTTAAAATCACTAGGGGTTTCAATTAAGCGAAATTTCAATTACCCCGTCTATGGAATCGAAGGCTTATGAAGGAGCTCCCACAGAAGAGTACAACCATGTGGGGACTAAGGCACCCCCAATGACCCAAACAGGATTTATGGTATTGGTCTAACATCTCTATTTTTGTTATCGAGCAACATTGTTTCCAAACTTACCGCGCGTGACCAAGACTGATAGGACAATTGCTAGTCGTGCATCCGTCAAGGACGGAGGTTTGGTGCAATTGTTACGAACAAATCAATGTAATGCCGTCGCGGTATGTAATAGACTCCCAGGCTCGTTGCGGATGGTGCGTTGATGACGGAGTGGCGGGTGAATTACAGGCCGACCTGTCGCCGATCGAAGCTGCAAACTGCAAAAGGGTTCGTCGGTACGGCGAATAATCACGAGGACCTGCGGCTGTATCATTTTAGCTGCGATATGACGAGTAACGTCGTAAAGCGCATCCTCCGGCATCTCGTCTCAATATGACGTATATACGACTCTTATTTTCTTCTCTTAAGATAGCCGACTCGAGATCTGGAATGAGGAAACACTTGGATTGCAATATGTCGTAGGTTGATCCGGACAAAGTTGTCGTTTGGGGCTTACAACGATGCACCAGTCAGCACTTACGTCTAGGCTTAGATTAATTTGCATCCGTATCCGATCGACAGAGCATCATCTGTGATCGGTGACTGATGCTCTAACGAGTACGATAAGGTAGTGAACGAGATCTGGTGGAGAGACAAGTGAATCGATGTTGACATATTCGATCTAGCAGACGATTTATTGTGACTGATTTTTCTTATAGGATTAATTACAGTAATTAATAATAATGGAATATATTAAAGGGGTAACCTGGACGTAAATTACCAATCAGAGTATGCTGCTGATATAGTTTAGTTATTAATTTACGACATTTAAAGCAGTTTTCATTCGATTACAATTTTTTATAGTAATTCAAGAGTGATAATATCAGTTCGTCATCTTCAGTTTTTATAATTGTCAATATTGAAAAAAATGGAGCTTCTGCTCTGAGGCATTCAGACGTCTCTTTTGAAAAATGTCTTAAAAGAAAAATCCAGTATGTAATCAGATACCCATATCAGACATGAAACTTGTATTCAGATTATATTTAACCCTTAGCGGGATGATGGTGAGAACTACTGACCACTTCTTTTTTTTAAATTTTCGAGAATGGAAACGTTATTTATACAAATACAATGGTCATTTTTATTATTTATGGAACTACGATTAACAAAAAAATAACCTACAATACCCAATACTAGCAATTGTACAATGTTACAAACAAAGGAAAAGGAAACAGGGTCATAATTATTCTTTCATTTCAGGCGTTTTTTTATGCTGATTACAAATCTGAAATACGTTTTAGGAAATGTAAAGTGGTGAATCCAATGTGGTGGACGAACATGTTAAAAATGCTCGATTTTCTTTGAAAAGCGTTACTCGGGGTTTTTGGGGACTGGTTGCAAATCTGAAATCCTTTTTAAGAAACTCAAAATGACAGATCCAATGTGGCGGACGCAATTGAACGAAATTACTCGATTTCAGAGTGTGTGATTACGAATCCGAATTACGTTTTAAGCCAACCAAATGGCGGTTCCAAAATGACGGAAAAATTGGTTGAAAATTGCTCGATTTTGCTTGAAAAACGTTACACGAGGGTTTTTTGTATCGCTGATTACAAATCTGAAGTCTGTTTTTAGAAATCCAAAATGGCGGATCTTATATGAAGACGAGTATGAAGACCAAAATAATGAAAACGTTAAGTGCAGTGCATAAGTCCTTCCTTTTTTAAGAGGTCTTATTAATATTATACGTTCCTTTCAGTCGATTATCTTACTGAATTTCATATGTTAATCCCATGTCTTGTCTTATTTTATATATTTGTTGTTATAGTGTTTGTTAAAAATGAAATAAAAAATGAAACTAGAAAATAAACTTTATAAAACACAATAAATTGGTCCGATTCCAATATAGGCCAGACTAAAAACCGACGTTTTATGTAAAGCCAGGTCATATTCGGATAACACATCCACATCCACAAATATATAATTCTGATAACGTCTGGAGGTGTGTTACTTTACTGCATTTATAAGAAAAGTGAGGTTAATTGTATCAATTCGAATTTTTAAAGAAACTAGAATCGATACATTAACCTTTTTTTTCGAAAATAGAAATTTCAGAAACAACAAATTTTTTATAGATTAAAAGATGTATACAGCCTTCCTGAATATTATTTCTTCTGGTTATCTTTTAACGAGTATGATTACGTCGTTTCAAATTTTACGCATCAACCACGAAAGTACGGATAAGGAGTGTCGTAGACATGACGCCTCGTAAAACCTCTGGACATCATATGTCGATTATAAAAAGTTGCAAAGAAACACGTTGATGATAGACGCCATTACCAACTCAAGAAGATGTACTTCGAGATATTGCAAAAACATTTCAACCTAAATATCAATTTATGAATGATAAAAATCTAAATAACGTTACACATAAAATTTCGTTCAATTCGAATTGAAGTCAAAATTATATATATTATTGATGAATATGTTAATACTGTTGCAAATATTATAATAATTTGTGTTATGGAGATTCATACAAAAACTGGAATTCCTGCAATGTAACGTAAGAGTCAGTTTTGTAATATCATATAATTATATTGATAGATTATTCCGGAAAATAGTACTTGCACTTATTTATTTCTAAAACTATAGTAAGAATAATTGATAAAAACGGGAAACAATTTTAACTTTTATTTTTTATTTGAAATGTTTTGTAAACGATTATGGAATAAATAATATGTATTTTTTTGTGAAATGTAATTTCCAATTAAAAACTTCTTTTCAGTGAATGATTTGAAATGATAACCATTTGCTGTACCTTATTATCAGTATTATAAAAGTAAAACTAAAAATATCAGGGAGAAACGAAGAAAAAGCTTTGCGTACGTGTCATATTGCATCAAGATATTATTAGTGGGAATCCACCGACATTTTTATATTTAGTCTTGATAATTCCAATTTATACACTTTTATAACATTATCAATAGTATTACTCAACCTGCATATTCGCATAAACATTTTAACGAAATACAATATTCTAGAATAGGCTAGAACACTGCAAAAACTGGTGTCTATTTTTGGACACTTTCCTCACATTTCAGAGAATAATTAACTAGTGTCTTTTTGAGTCGGTACTCTATTGTCAGCGTACCCAATTTGTACATCCTACTACGATACGTAACCTAAAAAGGTTACAAGAATGTTTGGCATCTTTGTTTACTGGCGTTGTAAATACGCGATGTATGACGCGGTAAGTGTAAACAAACGTTGACCTCTGTGACTGACTACCTTTTCTTTATTTACACCGGGAATAAAGCGCATCAGTAATAGAAAAGTAGTGACTATCACTGGTCGTCAAATCTCTTATCAGATTCGGGAATTAATTACCAAAGATAGTAAAAAAAGGTTTCGCAGCGGAAGATTGCTCAGAAATATGAGGTGAGCAAAAGTACTGTACAGAAACTGAATAAGAAGTTTTTGATCATTGGAGGTAATATTATGGTATGGGGATGTTTTTCTTGGAACGGTGTGGGTCAGTTGGTACAAATCGATGGAACTATGACTGCTGATACTTTCATTTATATTTTAAGTGAGAATTTAGAGGTTTCGTTGACTCAATTCGGCTTCGAGAACAATTTTATTTTCCAACAAGATAACGATCCGAAACATACCGCCAACAAAACAATGAAGTTTTTTTAACTTCCAATCGTATAAAAGTGCGTGATTAGCCTCCCAGTCCCTGGACTAAAATCCTATCAAAAATTTATGGTCGATATTGGATAGAAATGTGAATAAAACTGATGTCACACTTTGTTTTAAATATAAACAAAATTTTATTTTATGCAGTTCAATTTTTATTCTTATTTGGATATAAAAGTCTCCTCCATTTTTGGTGTGATAGATATTATTTTTAATACATGGAAAAAACCGAACATTGTTTTAAGCCAAATTTATTACAATTTCTTAGTAAGTAGTATTTTAAATTTTATATAATACATTCAAAAGAGAATTTGAATGAACATTTCCAAAAAGACACGATTAAATATTATTGAAATTGCATTGAAAAAAATCATTTGATACTAAAATACAGAACATGTTTGAGCCGAAGAAAACTAATAACCTTATTCTTCTTAATAAAGGTTACTTAAATTCGGTAAGTTTTCAAAAGAATGTGCTAATGATTGTTTATCTGTTTGTATTAAATATTTTAACAAAAAGATATTTCCAATTTAAATTTATATTCTTTATGTATGCATTTTTAGCCCCTATCTAGATTACATTTTATTCGTTTGTTTACAATAGATTTATCCTTATGCCATATTTTTTAATTACATACATATTAATGCGTATATTTACATTAAAAATTCATAACTTTTAATGTCTTGGGACACTGGAGAAAAATGTTGATAGTAGAAATGACTATAGGCGTTCTTCATGGAAACAATAAATCAGGACCAATATAATTTCTGAAAAAGAATACAGCCAGTATATGCCTATTCAGTCTTTGAAAACGGCTAATCATGCTTTTATTAAATTCGTAAAATAAAACCGATCTTGCTTACTTGCTTGAAATACATACATAAGGACGCGATTGAAGAAAGATTGATGATTCACTGATGTCTGGTATTATTGAGCTGTAAATATCCCTTCATTGTCTGCATTGAGATCAAAGCATCGCGTTGACGTACCATTAAAGCGTGCAATCGTATATAATGTATTCAAGATAGCACTGTAATAAAATATCTTTTCAACTATTTTATGACATTTTATTTCCTCTGTTATGACATTTTGTCAACCGTGCCCAAATAATCATTATTATCTTCACGACGGATGTCCTTAGTACTTCCGGTATGATTTATATATGTAACGTCAGAATGAATCGTTGATGAATTTTTCATATATATGTATATGCATCTCACGTACATAATCGAAAGTAAAAATAAATTAAGATATTAACTCTTCGTCAAAAAGATACTTATCATTTTTGTTGTGTTGCACGATAGGACGTCGGTCGGGTCGTTACATGCGTGAGTCTACAGATTTTCTGAACGTTTTCCTGACGTTTTCAAAATAGGTTATTAAGGTTACGGTTATGTAGTTGAAGTTGGTTATTTTTATTAATTTTATGTGTTATTTTGTTTTTAATTGTTTATTATTTTAAGTCTTATTGTACAGCTAATATATTTTGTCTTTTTTTTTACAAAATTATTATAAATATTATTATAAATTGACTATATGAGAACATTGTTTGCATTTATTTATTAATGTTTTTATTTTTGAAAAAAATGAGGACCTTACTTGACAGAACCGTTACGTCGGGACTTGAACCTAGGACCTTTCGATTGCCAGTTGAAGGGCAAATTTCCATCGTTTCCGCAATCGTGCTAACTGAAATTATTTTCAACAAATGCCAATTATTCTGAATTGTACAGACGAGTTTCTGACTTCAAAGTACAAACGTCTGAAAAAAATTAAGACATTATCATGCATATTGCATTTACGTTCGTCGTAAGGCATTATGCGATATCCTTACATTCCCATTTCTTTTCTAGGATACTAAGAATATTGACAGAAATTATTTAGAAAGATCAATTCCTTGAACAAAAATGTTCCCTAACGAACATGTTTCTATCACTCTCTGAGGGATTGCTCCAAGATTGACATTAATTTCATGGCCAGTCAACCGTCGGATCGATTTACGGACACTTTAGAGGCACTTATTTAAGTTCCAGTTTCTTCACCAAAGACAAGGACTGTTTCTTACGTAACTTCCAAGTACAATTAAGCAATTCGCGAACCAAGTACGGCACTGGTAAAAATCCTCGAGTGTATAAATCGATCTGGTTACGAGATTCCTGGGATCCATCGGTACGTGCACGCGTATATTTCTCCTCCCACCACCTGGTGGCATCTTTTACCCCACCTCTAGAGGACATTTCGGGTAATTTAGTCGTCGTTTCATTGACCTGTTTCTTGTTACGCGATATTTTCTTCTCTTCCTTTTCCTGCGCATATTTCATTCCTCCTCCTCGCGAGACGTCTTGCAGGGACCTTGGCGTCATTCTCTGGTAAAATCCACCGTGAGCCACTGTGCGCTCTCTTGTCAAGGTCGCTCAAGGTCGTCAGTTAGAATACTCGGGAGCGTTAGCCCTGGCGTATATATATCCAAGGAGTCGTTGTCGTCGTCGCCGCCGTCGTATATACCCGTAAGATAGTGAGAAAGAGAGCAACAACCTCCTGCAACAGCTACGGTGCACTTGTAATAAACTGGTTGCTTCTTTCCAGCACATACCCGATGCGCGTTACCTATCCTTTACGATCTACCGATAATTCCCTCTCCTGATGCCTATAGCGCATATCGCAACATTCTACTTTACATATTTTAATACCTAGAGTCCGATGTCCGATATCCGATTTCTATATGTTAATCGGAATAATGTTACGCGGATATACGAGGAACGATTATTTCAGTGTAATTACAGTACACACCTTTATGTACACCAACGAGCGATCTTAGATCGGGATTATTCGAGAATATCTTTATTCAGCCGCATGAAAAGGCGTGGAGAGGAATTATTCATGCAAGGAATATTCGCGCAATGCTCACTCGTGCCATCTTCCAGGATTTCGAATCGGCTATTTAGAGGGTTCGGTGGGTGCTAGGTCTCTTTACCAAACGCCAAATAAAGATATCGCTACATAATATTGCCAAAACCTTGGTTAAAGTGCACTAAAAGAAGAGATTTGTTGCAATATTAGGTATAATATCCGGATTTGTTAGAATAACAAGCAGAATTAGTGTATACCCTCACAGAATTTTAAGGTTATATTGTTAAATGAATATCATAGTTAAAACGATGCGGAGTGTATATACGTCCTTAGCCTGACCGGTCTAAGTCATCGGCGTTTCTTGCTTGGTGAGAAATCGATTAAATTTATTTTCTGGACCCTATGTAATAAATAACAAACGCATAGTGGTAATCGCTGTTTAATTTGTAAACAAAATAATATGCACTGATATGTAGGACATGGATGGGGTCATGGGACGGACACTACCGTATAGCACGTTACCACTTATCGAAGATTAGAAACTAATCCGCTCGGCGGCGCCATCGTGCGTCGGAGTCTCCCACTACCTGTCGAAAAGTTGGGGATCCTCCTCTCATTTATAAGTTAAACTTTACACAATATAAAATTGCACAAAGGATGATAGCTTTCATAAATTTAATGACCGCTTGATATATAAAGCAACGGTGTAGTTAAGACAGGAAGAAAAATAATAAACTTGAGTTTGTATAAGATAGTAAAACTTCTAATTGTCTGTTAGAAATCCCATAAGCATCTTCATTCTTATTTTTGTGATACTTATAAACATTTCACATCGCATGCTAATTTTCTTTTAACTCTTTGATCGATGTGAAAATAACACCGATTAACTTTTAACCGGCTAATTTTTCACATTGTGTATAGAAAGGTTGTAGTAATCTTACATGTATAACGTTGTAACATTACGAGAAGTTTGAGAAAGATATACGACACCTTACACTGTGAGAAATTTGAATGTGTGAAATAGTCCGGCGTGAGGTGATGATCTACGGTGTTGATTTTCACACCTTGAAAAGGTTTAAAAGAACAACGCTTGTTATATGAATTGTTTATGGGGAATTCAAGATTTCTCGGAAATAACGGTCACCTTTAAAATTGTAAACAAACGAAAAAATGAAAAATAGAGGTCAACGTATTGTTAGAGTGGCGCCTTACTTTGTTTACAAATTTACCATATAGGTCTGGACGAAGTTTGAATTTGGTCTGTTCCCGGCAAAAGATTAACCTATAGTTTTTCATCAAATATGATACCGTTTCAATTGCGCACGTTTAACAGTATAAAGACGTATTGTTTCGGTTAGCAAACTTTTTTTTTCTAATGTACTTAACCTTAACTTTTTTTGTAGATTTGTGAGTTTGCAAAAATATTGTAGAAGTGAATCATGGTATTCTATCGCAGAAACCTTTAGATTTCGAAATTGCACTTAACCACATATGGACAAATTTCAGTTTCGCTTTCAGAATTTTTCAATATAAACTCTTGATAAAATTAACCGCAAGGGTACATGCGTTTTTTTGTAGAAAACGCATATATATTTTATATTTATTACATTTATTTTTTATTAAAACATCACTTTCACCTTGAAATAGCATTGGGGTGCATATCTAAGGTGAAAATAACGCGACCATGGACCCGGAGGATTAAAATGTCCCATGCCTCATTTCACAATTCTAAATGGCGACTTCCAAAATGGCGGGTAGAGTACAGAAAAATATTGTCAAATCTTTATATTACGAAACAATTTTCGATAGGCGTTTGTACACGAATTATCGATGTCCAAACTGATGCTGGAAATGTGTCCATTCTGGTGTTAATGGGTTAATGGCAGGTTCTCCTCTAGAAGCCCAAAAACACAGCGTTTTTCTTTATTTTGTTTTCGTAGAAGAAAGTAGATGGAAAATTTCAGTTTATTGCCGTTATTTATTGACTCTTATAGTTTACATCAAACTTTTTTTTGGCGGTTGAAAGTTTTTTTGGAAAATGACATTACTCCATCAAATCTAATATGCCTCCATCCTACAGCGCATTTATGTCATCTGGATTGAAAAAATCAAAAAAATTTATAAATTATATGTAATGTATTGGAGCTTGAACATATTTTGGTAATAAAAAGTTGAGAAATGTAAAAATGTGAATTTTAAAAAACAAAATAAAACGTGAATTTTTAGTACCATTTTTCATCTTTTTTATCTTCAAAGTTCTCTAAAACTTTGAAAAAAATGGCAATTATCATTCGAAGTTAGGTTCAAGTGCCCTTAATGTTATTTACTTTACAAGAAAAAAATAGATGTGTATTTTATTTAATTGCATCTGATGAAGGGTGTTTTCATTTTACCTGAAAAATGAGGGTCTTCTGAAAGTTTCAAGGCATTTGTGTAGGTAAAAATTGTGCAACAAAAGATGCAAATAAGTAATTTACCCTGTAGAAATATGATGTGTATTGGCTGGATGAATACATAGCAGTTACAAATATTTGTTGTTGCAATGACTATGTAACTTGTTGTAAGCTGATAGGTTTAGTGGATAAAATCTTAACTGAATTTGTTCTGCATTCCGACTACTCGTATCGACCAATTTTCCTACGTACTTGACTTGGTTATTAGCTGGGACCGGGGAGTTCCCAGGGAATACCTATGATGGTTCATTGTACTGAAAAGATTGAGTGAAAAAGATTTGTTTTATTTCAGTTTTATGCAGTTATGCCTTTGATAAGTATCGCACTTTATACTGATGCACATATTGAAGTTGTCGGCTGGCGCCACGATATCTTGTGATGAAATCTGGCTGAGTAACAGATGAAAAAAAGTTCAATGTCGTATAAATTTTTCTTGAAAAAATGTATATCAGAAAGCATTCTTTTATCACTTGTAGTTGATCGATCTGCTGTAATCATATGCAAATGAAAATTAGGGTAAATAAATATTTCCAGTCTTAGTAGTAATTATGTTGATGCATATTTGTTATTTATATTCTAAGAGATTTTAATGTTTATATTTAAGATATTCAGTTACATATTTCAAATGTAAAACTTTTCATTTCTTTAATATTTTTTTCCATATTATTTAAAACAATTTCGATAAATAATGAATGAAATTCAACTTATATTAAATTCAGTATACTATCGACATAATATCTAAAAGTATGCTTTTGACTTTTTACGATCTGATGTATTTCATCCGTAATCGTATTTATATCTTGTATTACATTGTTCGAAATCCAATGGCGATCAATTTGATATCAAATTAACATTAAGAGTAATTTTAAAACTGAAGTTAAACATGAAATCTACATTGAATCGAACTCAACCATCGAAGCCGATGTTAACTGACATCTAAACGATATCTACAATCTAATACAAGAAGAACAACTAACCGGAGAAGAAGATCCAACATCCATAAAATCGCAGTTTAATCTACATCTAATGTTGAAGATCGTCGTTTGAAATAAGGATTATTTCAGTTTGAATTAATATAAACTACCGCTTGAAATTCGAAAAATTAAAAGTAAATTTTATTAATACTTTCAAGTTTGATACATCATTTTTTCTCTCGTTAAATTCATTTTTATGGAATTCAAACCTCATTTCAATTATTGTCAATTTCGTAACTTGGACATTCGCAGCCATTCGAAGTGCTGTGTGCTACTTGAAATCTAGTATGGAGTTTTTTTTTATTACTTATGTTGCATATTTCGAGAATGTCTGTTAATTCTTTCGTCCACAAGAGACACTATACTGGCACCCTTTTGATTGTCTTCATAAGCTTTGCTTTTTTACATTAAAATTTAAAGAAAGGTAAAACATTAGAAACACAGATGCTTTTTACTTCCGTTTTAAATCTAAAAATATCTGGATGAGATATATCAAAATACAGGTCAAGATACAAGAAATATTTGAATAAAACGCAAATAACCAACAAATTCCGTATCAATAGCGTCATTTTGAGGAAGACGCCACTTTCTAATTTAAATCGTACTATTGACCAACTTTTAGTAAAACTCTAAAAATTGTGGTTTACTAAAAAGTTTTTGCTTTTTTCCCTGCTCTTCTTCGTTTAAGTAGCCATATGTAAAAAATGGAAATTGATATCGATAAACGGACTTCAGATTCGAAAAGAGCATAGGAAACCTACATTTCATAACAAACGGAGGATGAAAACCGGCAACAAATTTTTTCGTTTTGGGACGAAACAGGTTAATTATGAGTTTGTCGATTTATAGGTTGGTCTCGGATGGAAGGGTTTTGTATTATGAAAACCATTAATTTTATTTAAATACTTGAATTTTATTGCAGAACATTTCATGCTCTGGTCTCTATTAATAGAATCGTACAAAGTTATAAAAGAGGCGGGCCCAAGAAGCAAATTTGCAACCCATTACAACTGATCTATTATGCTCGTATAATAATTAAAAACAAAGTCAAAGTTTCCTTTCGTTATTCCGCGCAAATATTACAATTACCCTTTCGCAAAGTGTTATTAAAACTATTAAACGCAGAAACATTTCAATGTTCCTGTTATCGAAAGTATGCGAGAATAATTACTACACGTTGCAAGAACTTGGAGTTGTAATTGCAGTGGAAACACTGATGCACCAATTTCTCTCCGTTGTCGAGCACCGCATGAAATATACCAGTATAATTTATTTTTTTTAATTGTGTGAAATATTATCATGCGCTCTCGAAGAAGGAGCAAGGCCGGTATGTTAACAATGACGGAATATAATAAATTCGACGTAATAAGAATCTGGACCTTATCGGCCTAGGATATCTCGATCGAACTGAATTGTAAGAGTCATTCCAAGATACGGCCGGGATTTATTCCTGCCCTGGAATTGGTCCCTTTGAGTCGGTGTCGATCGCCCGGATAAAATACTCGCAGACGACAAGAAAAGTAACGTCGTTCTAATATTAGTTCGTGCGTCCCGTGCATTCGAATAAAGTTACACCGATACACGAACAATTTATTTCGAGTCTTTCTGTAATTTATATATTTATGCTCGAACGAGTTATTCCAGAATGCACGCACATCCAGTTTCGAGCAGCTGACTCGCCGGATATATATGTGGAAGTTTTTAGTTTAAGTGGAGTACTTAGCTTTTATTGCGATCGAAAACTGCCAGCCAATTCTTAAATGTCGATAACAAAATTTTCAAAGAAAACTACTTTAATGAACGTAACATTATCCATCTTGCTACGTGAGAAAAGTTTTGTTGAACGATTAATTGTTTCCGCCATTTGGCAGCGTATCTTCGTACTTTGATCGAGTGAGCTTTTGCTGTGAAAATGTTTGGGGTAATGTAATTAATACCAAGGTGATTGCTAACATGTGATACATTTGTAATGCACGTTAAAAGGTTGCAGCAGAGAAACACTTTACTAAAAAAAGAGTGGTTGCTAATACACTCAACCGAACGGGCTTTTGCGGGGTGCCTAAACAACTTTGTTCAGAAGGGTTAGGTCAAGTTGCACGGGTTGGGGGTAACCTAGTGGATTTGTTTGAAAATGTTAGGTTAGGTCGGATACAACCAAACGAGTTTGGTTTTGACTATGCAAGAAACGTTCCCAATTTAATGTTTGCGTGAGCATTGGCGAGTGTATACAAACACATTGTGCCTACCAAAGTGTTCGGTTATCCCAACCTAATCTAATTGTTACTGATAACACGTTTGGTACTTGCAATCGAATACAGGTTCAATTATCCATAAGTATCATTTGGCTGCGTAAAACAAACCAAGCTCAATCCTATCGTATTGGTAAATAAATAAAATATATTTATTTTGGTGTAGGCGCAGAAGATATACAAGCTAATTACAGATCCACAATTTGGAAAACCAGAAAAATGATCAAGGAAAATCCGGAAAAAGTCCGTGGATTTTATATCGATAGTAAACTTTATTTAGAATTAATACAGGGAAAATCCAAGTGTACATTATATCTTCATGAATTAAAACATTAAAAATTTGTTAGTAAATATAATAACAGTTTATTAATTTAAATTTATATCAAGGAAACTCAGACACCGATTATTTTTGCTTTATTAACTGCATCAACAGTTTCAGCCGTTATTTTATTTTAGTTATTTTCGTTTGCATTGGCGATTTTTTAAAATTAAACTACGGAAATATAGAGTGTAAAAATAAGTGCGATCGTGAAGACACTTCCATGATCGTTTTTAATATACATTTCCCTTTTGAGCCGTGATTTTCTTGGAGTTTGTTGTTAATGTTTCTTATTGTAGATACCTTCAATATATTTAAATGGCTAAAGACGGTGTTTCGGTTTGCCGGTTTTGATGTAGTACGGATAACTAAAGCTGGTATGAAGGTATACTGATTGAGTAAATATATAATTCTTGCTCGAAATGCTTATTAAGATAACTTATATTGCAGACAAATGATTAGTTTAGGTTAGGTTGAAAACTTGAATTATGAACATCATCAAGCACTTAACTCATTAGTTAAAATGAAACTTTTTCATTTTAAACTATGATTATAAGCAAGATCAGGTTTGATTAAACAATTAGACCATGTCTTGTCAATGTGCCTTAATTTTCTATATGATTTAAGATTTTCAATATCTTTGAGACCAAATGTCTTGAGTAGAATAAAATGTGTAAAATTGACAATTCAAACCCATTTTTTTAATAAAAAATAACGGACTTATTCATTACAAATGATTTAATTAAAAAAAAAGAACGCTGAAGAAAATTTTGGGCTTAGTTAAAGACTAAAAATATTATTTTACAGACAAAGATATAAAACCAACTTCCCTGCAAACATAAAAGTTATGTAACAGTGTAACCATTACTTAAATATTACATAACTGTTACTTCCCCTGTTTGCAGGGATTAAATTTTTATTAGATACTAAAGAGGCATTCTTAACAATAAACATCTAAGATTCACCCGTGCATAAATAAAATATATATGATAGATATTAACTAACAGGCATAAACTAAAAATTCATAATTGGACTGAGAGAAATGTTTGTTTAGAGTTAATGTAATAGCTTCATAGTAAAGCTAACAGAATTTAGATTTTGATTTTAAGGTAAGATACTTTATAAGTAACCGTAATCTGAGATTTGGTTAAATTTGTTATGTTAATAGTTAATGTAAGAATGTTGAATATTAATGTTGGGATGATTACATGATACATTTGCACGCTTACAATTCCGCCGAAACTGAGATAAACAAACATGCACACGCGCAGTTCCTCGATTTTCTGCGAATTTTTCGACGCATTGTTGACTTTACAACTGTTATAACCTTACGGTTAATGTAAGATCCTTGAAATTAGCCTACATTAACTATTAGTAAAACATTTCTCTCAGTGTGGCTAAAATTGCAAACATAGCTTACGAATTTTTTCAATCTGGCATTGGTATAGTAATTCAAAAATATATTAGCAGCACTTGGAGGAATAATTAAAGTTGTAATACATGCAGTAACTAAAACCAAGAAATGATTTATTAATTTTGTAATGACGCTGTATTATTATTTAATTACAATGTTAATATTTTTAAAAGTTCTTTAATTAAAGTTTAATATGATCATGTATGTCATACAAATTTGAGAAAAGTATACGAAAAATGGAGTTAATAATAGTCAATTAAATAAACATAGGGAAGCACTTTTGTGTATATAAATAAAATATTCATGTTAAAATGTGTATTAGAAAAGTCAATATGAGCCATAAATTCCTGTCACGTCGAAGAACTCATATAATCTTTGTGGCTTCTGTACGTGTTTCAAATAATGGCGCAGTGAATTCAGGTCATGTTTGAAGTATCCCACATTGGAATCCAGCACAAGTGTACGGGGAGTGCACTACTACAACTCGTTGTTTTTAAAATAAACGAATAGATCCAGAATCCCGCCACTTAGTAAAAACTGGAAACTTCTTGATCAAATACATTCGGATTTAATATAATAATTTCGTGGCTGCAACGGTCAGTTATATAAATACCGATGTGAATGAAGTTGATGTTTCAAGTGCAAGGACGATTTAAGAAAACAAAAATCTAGTTCGGGTGGGACCAGTTTAGAATCGCATTATTTGTCTTAGTAGAAATTCCATTTTTAGTCACAGCTATTTATCTATTTTTAGAGTTTGTTGATTTAATGAATGCTATTTTTGAATAATTGTTTAATAAAACAAAATATACGGATACTCTTTACTTCACGTTATGTAAATTTTGTACATTTTAGAAAATCTCTGTTTTGAGAAGATTACGAATGTTATTTTTTCTGTTTATTCATTATATTCCTCAGATTTTATTAAAGAAATATCTTGATCTTTTTAATACCATCTTGTAGTATGCAACTGTAGATTAAGAGGCGTTAAACTATTTTAGATAGTAATTTAATGACGGAGTCTAGTTACAGGTAATTAAAGTTTTACATTTACGAGTTATTCAATTTTATCATGCAAATGATATTATAGCTTTTAATATATTTGTAATTTAGAACAATTATTTGGTATTTTATTTATAACAATTTTTGGTTTTGTATTTCGTACACTTCCATGCCAGTTTCGACTCTCGTTTTCTATTTTCTCAATTTGTTATTATATCAACTATTTTTTTATATTATTTTAAACATTTTGGCGATTATTCTAAAAAGAAATTTAGTACTATATCACTTTTGATTCACGTTGAATCCCAAATATATTATTCTTTTGATTTCCTCACAACCGTTTTAAAATAAATATGCTTTTAAAACTCGTTTTAGTATATAAATCTCTGTGATATCCTTGTGAAATGCTACACCTTTTCTTGTAGTGTGGGAACAAGATTTTCAAGCGCACTGTTATATCGCCTAGATATCGCATTACAAGGTACAATGTCCATTCTATTGTTTAGGTACTCATACCTAAGTAATTTTAATCCAGTTTGCGATATAAAGTATTTTTGAATCACGAATACTGTGGTATTTAGTGCACTAAACATATCGTTTTAGAACAAAACACGACGTTATTTTAGGTGAATCGTTCTACTCTTAAATGGTTTTCCCTATTTAACCCCATTTTGTTCAAAATAAGAAAAACAGGTAGTTGAGATCAGTTTCTCGAGCGAAAAGAATTTCTCGTAGTTTTTGAAAGATACTTTTCCTCTATACTATTTTCAAGTGTGCTCTATCGATTACCAACTCTCGAACTGGTCAATATTTATATCATTATATCAGAAAAATTAAATTTTCGTGATTTCAAGGAGTTATTAAAATTAAATCAATTTCTTTCGTTTTGCGGTCCTTTTGAAACAGCCATTGTTCCTGAAAAGTATTCTATTATTCTAGCCGCTAC
The DNA here is from genome assembly GCA_030407085.1 of Trichopria drosophilae. NCBI lineage: Eukaryota > Metazoa > Arthropoda > Insecta > Hymenoptera > Diapriidae > Trichopria > Trichopria drosophilae. Next base: position 113,564,819 of record CM059585.1, on the reverse strand, counting down.
TTCTTTCACCCCTAATTTTATAACTCGTTAATTAATTACAGCATCGTTAAGGTCGCTTCGGATTCATGTTTTACATTTATTTTGGCATATCTATGTATCTATGAAAAAGTTAGGGCACAGCACAAGCTAAGTTTGTGTTGAGTACAACAGATTTTATTCCGTGCAGTTTTATTTAACCAAAACTGGTGTATCTGAATCGAACCGAACTATTTTCGGTACTATTCTCGACAAAATTCTTTTGAATGTGGTCACTTGATAAGTGGAACCCAAGTCATAATATGTTACAGTTTTTTGCCAATCCTTTTAAACCTTGCTGACAATAATGGGCAGGATTTTCATCAAAACATATGGTCAAATGATGAGGAAGATCAACGGATCGATGGTAAGGATCTAATACGTTAACTCGCAATGCGTATCCCACATGATCAAACCGCCATTTTTCTAAAATATAGCAAACTTCCATAAATGAGGTGCAATTTACCCAAGTGCAACAGCCTGTCGAAGGTTTCGGTTTCTTTGTAGGACGAACCAGTTTCTCGATGAGTCACGCCAAAACGGGTCTCGAAGTCGAACAACAACGAGTTATGCAACGCGTATAACGTAACGAATTAGCATCGCATTCCGCCATGACACTGACCACCGCAGCTTCGATCGAGATAACGCGAAAAGCGAATCCGAGGACTCATTAGTCGCTCAGATGGCGGCGGCAAAAAAGGATCGGAGCTTCCACTCCCGCGCAAAAAGGTCCTCAATCTCGTTCTTGTTACGAAATTTTCTAGGAACTAATATAACGAGTCGACTACGGTTCTGTAAGGGGCTGTAAGGGGTCCCCTTCGATCCTTTTCCGCCAGGAAAATAAAGTCGAATTGGCCAATGGCCGCTCATCAACTAGCCGCCACTAGATGCAAAACGCCGCTTGGCAAGGCAGACGCACGTGGCAAGGACACTCGCATCAAGCTCGGTCGTTGATCTTCGTCGTAGGAGACGTGGACGTTCCCTCTTTACCCTGGATAGGCCTCAGCCTCCTTTTGCTGCTGATGCTTCTTCCTTTTTCGGACTCTTTTTCCCGGGGACTTTTTGGACTTTTTCCCCCGTCGGGGTTCGGGGGACAGTCGTTAAATCAAGCGTCGAGTCCACGCTTCTTGCTCCCTCGATACGGAGCAATCACGCCGAAGGACTTCTTCGGTAACTTTATTAGAGGATTTTTATCGGTGCGTGATTCGTGTTCCGACGGCCGACCGGTTACTTGATGGATGGCGATAATATACGGCGTTGTGTGTTTCCCTCGTATGAGCAGTATGCATAAAGCGTTTATTATATAATGTTTGACGACCAGTAGCTCCGCTTTATGCAAAAATGACGGATTGTATAAAAAATAATGATTGAAGCACTGAAAAAGTTAAATCTTGATCACATTACGTCGTGGTTGTAGGCCCTGCGTATTGGCGGGCTGTTTCATAGGGGAGATGCCACTTTTTATTTCTTATCTTCTTCTTCTTTAAGACATATTCCGTGTTGATATTTAAGTCGCCAATCCATGTTATGCATTTTATAGCAGCCCATCTGGGGAAATAATCCGAGTTAACTTAATAGTTGTGGTTACTATACTATGGTATTAAAACGCTTCTAAACTGCAATAAGGGAGTCTTAATGATTTCAAACACTTTTCAAGATATGGTGCCGGGAGACGTTATTAGTTACGCATTTGAGGTTATTTTTCTCCTCTCTATTTTGGCCAATAAGGTTGCAGCATTCACGACTTGCGACAACTTCACGTCGAGTGTTGCTTCGATTATGCAGGCCACAAAAAAAGTATATTATGATTAAGGAATCTATTATAGTGTGCTGTATAGGTGTAAATGGACTTATCCATGAAGTCAAACAAAATTCATACACGTTCGAAGAATGGAGGTTACATATTGATTCATCCAAGCGTATCATAAAAGGAGTTCTTCACAATACATACAAGTGTTTGGCGCATTCCACTTCATACTTAAAGAAGAATACTCTGAACATCGAAATGATAGAATACAAAATAAAATACAGTGAGCACAAATTGTTAATTTGTGGAGACCTCAAAATATTGTCCATGATACTAGGGCAACGATCAGATTTCACCGAGTATCCATGCTATTTATATATGTGTAATTCAATCAAAAAATTATCCTTTAATTCGGAACAGTTTCATCGAATTTTCAAATGGCATGCACGCTCTTAAATCGACGATTTTATCATTCTATGAAGTGTTTGAAAACAAATTATGCCCATCACCGCGCATGGTTGTGACACCTTTTTTTTGTCATAGCGTTGCCAAAAACAGTCTAAAATTGTATGGTAAATAATAAACAATTACACAGCCGCATAAATTCTGCAACACGAGCTACATTACCATGACTGTACGTTTTGGGGGTCGTTGAATCTGAATCCGAGGTCTGTTTGATCTCATCAGATCAGAATCAAGGTCTAATGAAGGTCATAATTAGAAAAAAACATTAAATCGATCTGAACCACTATTCTAAGTCATTTTAGGGGTCGCTGGGTCCGAATCCGGTGTTAGTTGACCCCATAAGATCAGCATCAAGGTCAAACGAAGGTCATAATTAGAAAATAAACATTGAATTAGTTTGAAACACTATTTTAAGACATTTTAGGGGTGGCTGAATTGGAATCCGAAATCACATTTTTTTCATGGTGTCAAAAATGACTGTCCAAAAGTATCACATTAACCTTACCTGATAATAAGTCAAATAGACCTTGGAATCGGATTCAGCAATCCGAAAAATAAGAGTAGAGATTTTATCCGATTCGATCTTTTTTTTATTTTGACCTCGACTTGACCCTGCTCGTGGCTTGATGGGGTCAAATTAACCTCGGATTAGGACGCAGCGAACCCCAGAATGCTTTAGAATATTGGTTCAGATCGGTTCAATGATTTTTTTCTAAATATTACCTTCATTTAACCTTGATCCTGACCTGATGGGATTAAAATGACCTTGGATTAGGATTCAGCGACCCTCAAAAAGTCATGGTAATGTAGCTTTTATTAAATACCTTACAATTCGAGACTGATATTGGCACTGCTTTGGTAAAAAAGGGATGTCACAAGCATGCCCGGTCATTGGCATAATTTTTTTCTGATTTTAAACATTTCATAGAACGATAAAATAGTTGATTGAAGAGCGTGCATGCCATTTGAAAATTAAATGAAACTGTGCCGAATTAAGGCATATTTTTCATGGATAGACGAGATAGAGGGACCAGCAAGATTAGTCATTCCTGATTCGAGCAATAACGTTAAGTGTCGTCTTAAAATTCTGCTACCTTTTCTGCATATCAAACTCGGATCTGTGATACAATTTGTTAAAGCTTTCGATAAAGGTTTCAAACATTTGGAAAGCGTCTTTACAAATATAAGTATACCTAAATTGTAGAAAAGAACTCTCGATGGACCACAAATTCGTATGTTTAGAGATGAAGAGTTTGTAAAAAATATGAATGACACAGAGGAAGCCGCCTGGTTAAGCTTCAAAGATGTTTAGAAAATAATTTGCACTTTGTTGGATAAAACTTAGTATGCTATTTATAAAAACAATTGAAATGATGATGAACACAACGATCAATAATATTTCACACTTCTGTGCCACGGCAGTTCTCAATGAGTTTCAAATTGAAAAATTGAGAAATGTACAAAAATGTGTTTAAACATTTCGTTGTGATTTACAAAGATATTTCGTGTTCATTTAACTACTAAACATCTCTGGAGGCAAATGATAATTCCGTCAAATCATTTCTCGACAATGAATGTCATGAATCTCTTCAATTCGATTTTATTGACAGAATAGCAGACCTTTACAAAAACAATCTAAATGAAGCCAAAAAACAAATATCTTGATTAAATCATTCGATTGGACAATCATATTATGTGTGCTCTAGGATTAATAGTAATTTTATTCAAAGCATATTTTTTAAATTTAGTTTTGTGCACTTAATTAATAAAGAAAATAATACAACCCATTTAATAACGACTGAAGATTAGCAGCAGATTATAAAGCGTAATTTTAGTTAATCGGTTATTTAAATAAAGTCTATTTATCGTGGCACTTAGCTCGTAATTTATTGGGGTTTCTGTAAGCTTCTAATCTGCAAACGTCTACGCGATACGATGGTTCTTCAGTTATATTGTTATTTTTGTTTCTTTTTAAGAAAATTGTTCGAAAGATGCAGCAAATGGAGTCATTATATCAAGATTCTTTCTCGAGAAATAGATGAAATATTGTTCTTGTTGGGATGGTTTTGTTGGGTTTATTAGTGTGTCGATTTAGACGCGATTAAGTCTTTTTCTGTTTCCGTCCTAGTTTCTAGGTCTTGTTTTTTCCACCGATCTTAAGATTGTTCTTTCATTATTCATTGTATGGATTAAAATGGTGTTATTTATATATTGCATGCAGTTTTATGTTGTTTTTTTCTTCATTATTTTACGATTTACTTTTTTATGAACGCATTATAACGAGTGTTTACTATACCGTTATGTTATCCATTTAATATGTGCTGTTTTCTGTAGTCATAATTACTACTTTTTTATATTCTTATATATTCCGTTTTCGTATTCTTATTCGTTTTTTGAAAATGATTTGCTGAATCTTATAAGAACAGGAAATGTTGAAAAATACATTTCTTGACATAAAATGGCATGATATGTTTCTTCAGTTTCAGTTTTTTTAATTGAATCAATTGTCTTGCATCGAAGATTACGATGATATTCGTTTTTTTCCAAATTGGTCGAATTTTATTCTTGAACGTTAATCAACGATCAAAATCATTAAACTTCAAATTTTATCAATTTTTTTAGGAATCTTAATGTAGTGTTATTCAAACATTTTTACAATTAAACAGATTTTTTAAAATAAGATCGCAACATTCAAGAGGTTATGAATACAACCACGTCTATCGATTTTAAAGCGCTTTTCTGAAACTTTTTATTTTTAAAGACCGTGTGCTCCAAAATTTACTGGACCAATGGTTTTTTTAATTTTTTGCTTCGTTATATAATTCACTAAATGTCCACGGAAGCTTTTCTTCAATAATAATTAATTTCGCAATAACGACGTAACCGATTCTTTTGTAGAGAAAATCATTTTTTTCTTTCGAGTGCTACGAACAATTGAAAAAATTCCTCCTAGGTGTAACTTGAGAAACCTCTCTAACAAAATGCACTTTCATTGTTTTGGCAGCATTATGTCACTCGATAAATTCCCGGAATTTTGTTATTATAAAATGTAGAAACTAAAAACATTGTTCGAGGGTTGCATTGTTATATGGACATTGAATTAACAAACTAACATTGTCTGTTTTTCAAAACATGCCTCTTTTTCAACGAATTAACAAATTGCAATATAAATTGCATCAGTTCTTATTTGGAAACGACAAACAAAATAGTACATATGGAAATTGCTGATGATATGCGATGTTTACACATTTTGATACTGTTTTTTATCTTTACGGAAAATATTACACAGTATTGTTAATTTTAGAACAATTTTAACAATATCAAAGTTATTTTTTAATCTCGCATCTACGATTCGGTGTATGCAAGTGACTAAAACCAGATGCTTATTAATTTTTTTATTTACATTTCGGACAGTACATTATATTTTTTCAATGCAGAAAGTAAAAATACCTTTTCAATAATGTGCTAAACCTGTAGCGTATGTAATGATGGAAAATTCACGTTTGTTGCGAATATTGAGATTATCATCTCGAAATAATAAACGCGGTCAAACTCAAATGAAAATACAGTAGTATAGTAGTGGTTACTACGGCAGCACCTTGTTCTAGAATTGGTTTTCTATTTAATACAAAAGAAATTTTACCGTCACAACCGGTTTGACAGAGTCAAATATTATTTCATATTATTTGTCGTCATGTACACAGTGGTAGTACATGTACATTTTGCACGTTATACTCGATGGAAGGAGCTGATTGTTTGCAATGCAGTCAGTAGTTGTTTTCTACGTTTGCTTTAAAAATGAGAATTCTGAAAAATACTGTAATTTATTTAGTAATTAACTTTTTTCTTTAGGGTTTGAGAACGTAATTTTTAATCTGTAATAGTGTTTCACTGTAAGTGAAGTGTAGTATATGTAAACATAATAATGAATTCTGGTAAAAATGATTAGATATTTATTAATTTTCGATATAAGTATTTCACAAAAAAGTTTTTTCACATCCCCGCCATTTTGTCTAAACTTCGTGTGCAATTTTTTCATTATATTATTTTATTGTATTTTCATCATTCGGTAATCGGAGATTTTTACATAGTATTTTTTACGCTACACTCGTAACTAAGATTTTAATTTATGTAGCCAGAAAAAAAGCATTTTACTATTGAGAATGTTGAAAAATATCCCTATGAAAAATAATATGTGTCATTGAACTGTTAACAAATGAGTTTCGCATGGACCGAAAAATACCAAAATTTATTTTACTTATGTTGAACGGTCGAAAAGTATTTTGAAAACATCTATAAAATATAGATGAATTTCTTGATTTTTTAAAAATATAATATCCTTCTGAACCTTAAATAGATATATATTAAAAATATGAAGAAACATAAAGTATAAATCGTATATTTTTTATAAATCAGTAGAATAATAATTAATTTGTAAATTCTGAAACGACAACATCCATCTGGTACAACGTGTACGTTAATCAATTAATTAGGGCAATAGTGAATGTTTCTGAAATTATTTTAGAAAATAGAATAAGGCCAACGTTGCTCTGTAAGGTGTTATGAACTTAATAATTATTAATTATCCTTTATCAATTGCGTATGTCTTATTAATCGACAAAGTGATTTCAGCGCTCTCAACTTTCAAGTAAAAGAAACCCTGAGTATGGAAAATGCACTTCAACTGAGGGTTAAATTGTCTTTGAGCAATAATAATTAACTAATACATTTGGCCTTATACAAATTGATGTAATATTTGATGTAATTCCCACCATTATCAATTATTCTCAATCGTGTACGGTCATTCTTCTATTGAAAATGGGACAGAAAATTTGTGAAGAGCCAGCCCAAATTTGGTCTGCTTTCTGGACTTGAAATTGGGAATCAGGATGCATGACACATAAAAGTTTATGACTTACTGGTGTAAATTTCAGATTCAGCATATATCTTAATCTTCAGATATAGGGGTTCAAAGGGGGAAATTTACTGCAAAAAATGCATTTTTTGAAAATTTGACATTTTTTATCTCCGTAAATGTCACAAAAAATTTACAAGAGACATTTTTGTTTCGAATTGCACGTGCTCAATTTGAATATTTGACACCAGTAACTTGTCATCAGACACTTTTCTGTCCCATAAATCTTTACCCCAATTAAGAGCAAAACAAATTTTACTCCCCCTCCCTTTAAAAACAACTAAGACATTTTTTATAAACATGTCGATTCACATCGATAAAAATTTAATACTGAAGAGAATGTAATTTGAAACATTCCTATATATTGCATTTTTTATTAAATCTTCTTTGTAAGTAAGAAAAAAACGCCGGTTTTAGTTCCTCACTTAACAAAATTTTGGGCCAAAATACATCTTCCATTAAATCGTCTTCCATGTCTCCTTCATTTAATTTTCTTTATTTTTATCTCCTTGAAATAATTCTTTAATAGATCCAACTAAATATTTAATAAAATTTACCAAATTTTTAGCAAATTCCACACATTAAATAATCAGATTTCTAAACATTTGATTCATCGAATAAATTTTACGAGTCAAAATAGCTCGACCCAATAATTATTTATTTTTAATAATTTTTACTTCGAGTGTACGACTTCGTTAACTGGCAAATGAGTCGTGGTTGATTTAAATTGGCGACTTACTTACGGGTGAAAAGAATTTAATTTCGGGTCTATTTTGCATCTTAAGCAGTTTCGCTATGATTCGTTATGATTCGAAATGGCCTTAACTTTCTATAAGAAAATAATAGGTGATCAATTAAAGGCTGTCCCTTTTCCAGAAAATGAGTCACTAAAATATCTTGAAATGAGTCGTTTTGTCTTCAAATGGGACACTTTGGTGATACTTCAATACATTTCCGTTTACACTTATACCTTGCTATTATATTTAAATTTAAACACGTTAGTGTCTCATTTTCCTGACACGTTTGGCACTGGTGTAGTACTAAACAGATTATACAAATTGTCCTATTCTCACATAACCCGAAGAATTAAAAAAACGCTTTTTTGGAGCACATAACCTTAAATTCATTAGACAAGTTTTTTTTAATCGATCTTTTATGGCACGTTTTTTTCATTTCCTCGCTTTTTATAAATTCTCTCCATTAGACCAGTATATACAAATAATTTACCAATATCATAACCTTAAATATCTGGAAATTTGCCGATTCTGGTGTTTTTGGCGTATATTCTTGATAGGACGATTAAAGGAATCTATAACGAAGCATAATATTATTGCTGACCTTACCCCACGTACACACGTACATGTATGGTCTTAGAAGTATCTCCCTATCTTGTAAAAATATTTCAAAAAATTCCCCTTGCACGAAGGAGCACTTAATACTAAATTATGCCCATATTAAGTCGTAGTGCCGATAAAAAGCTCCCGCTTCAGGAATGTTCAGCATCTGAAGAAATCTGAATTATTATTACAAGTATATCACCGACGTTAACTTACGACCGCGCTAGTTCTGATAAATGCGAGATCAAGCACGGCGAACGGAAACTCCCTGCAGAAGTCGCACCACGTGCTAGATACCTTGGCCGTGCATAAATAACTCAAAATTTTCGAAACGATGATCGAAGATTGTCTTAAGATCGTGTCCCTTATCAGAGCGGTGTCCGGGTGCCTCTTTCATGGAAAATCACGGGCGGTTAACGCCCAACTTCCGGCATCCCGTTTAATCTACTGGGGAACGGTAAATTGCGACAGTGTTTCTTTTATCCGCACGGCGATGTCACGTGATGCGATTTATAAGCTCGTTCACCGTGCACGTTTTAAACCCGCTCGGAACGTTTCTTCTTCCGGTTCGCCCTCGCTCGGATTCGCTCGGTGGTCTTCTCCTGCCGTTTTCTTCAACTTGGTTCTTTCTGTCCTTTTCTATCTTTTGTCACCGGGAAACAACGACACGTCGAAGACGAGAAAAGCCCCCCCCCCCCCGCCCCCTTCCTCCGCCATCTTGGACACCGGTCCTTCTCACCCGCGACGTCCGGACTTTTCGCCGTATGTCTCTGTCCGGAGGTAGAACCTGTCTTCCAGGCGCGACATTTTTTATGAGTGCTGATGCAGTCACACAGGATCATGGCTAATTTGGAATTACCTTCACCAACTATCATGAATTTGTATCATAGTTATTAATTTATTTTTAATGTGTATCTGTCAAATTAAATTGCGTGTCAGTCTGTAAAACAGCAATATTTTGATGCTGTGACTCGCCCTTTGGCATTGTACGAAGCATTTTTATTCTTATATTTGTATCCTTGTGTATCGTATTGTCAATAAAGTCAATTATTATTATTATTATTATTAAATGGAAACAAAAAGTTTCAAAATACTTCTAAGGAAAAGTAAATTTATTCGAACAAACCATTATCCGCTGGCTTTCGGAGTAAAAAAACCGAAAACCGAAGGGTGTCTTTCTATTAGGCTTCAATATGGCATGCCCAAAATATTAAATATTAATCCATTTTTTCGTAATTTTCGCGTGTTATGAGAAACTGATGCGGAATTTGTGACCAGATTTTCGGAATTCAAGGAAAATCCAATATGGCGGGATCAAAATATAATATATTCAGTAACCCATAATACAAAATATTAACAATTACGCATTGTAATAAAGAAAGGAAAGGGAACAATGTCTTGTATTTTTAAGAAATGAATGGTTAGTTGTCATTTTTAACTAATTACTTTTTTTTGGTTTATGCTTTGTTGTGGTGGTTGATTACGAATCCGAAATCCGTTTTCGGTAATTAAAAAATGGCGGATCCAAAATGGTGAACGAAGCTTACCAAAATTGTGAACGAAGCTTACCAAAATTATTCGATTTTGCTTGCACTACTCGTGGTGTTTTGGGATCTTTGATTACGAACCTGAAATCCGAAATTAAAAATATTGTATCTCTCATTTGTTTTCGAGGTCACTCTTTAAGATTCCGAAGTCAAGATTGAGGACCACTGGGAAATTAAATGCACAAAAACGTTTATATACAACAAAATTAAGACAGAACGGGACCACATTAACATAGAATAATAAATGCCTGGAAAAATAAAATAAAGAACCAATTCTGAGTTTATTCTATAATATTTTTTAGATTTCTTAATGTAGCAAAAAGGGGGACATTTTTGTTTTATTTAAATACTTTATTAAGAATATAATATTGCTAAAATTTGGTTTGAAAATGGCGGCTTCATAAACTGATAATAAGTTTTCGATACTTGTTTTTTCAATCACTGTATTGCTACATTATTATGATATTTGATGCAATTTATGATTAGTAAATGTTAACAACTTTTTTTTCAAAATGGAGGTTCAAAATATTCATTATTTTTACACTATTTCTTGTTCTACATTCTGAAAATAAATTGTTGCCTTGTGAAATGAAATATTGCAGTAAGAAAGCGGATAATCATAAACTATCAAATACCATAATAAAATAACAATCGAATAATAAATGCCTGTAAAAACAAGTACAAAGAACCAATTGTCAGTTTATTCACTGAAATTATTTGTTTTGAAGCCGCCATCATGAAAATCAATTCTTGCACTTGAATATGATATTCTTAAAGTTCGACAAAAATGGTCCTTTTTAATACATTAGAAAAAAAAACATGGAAAATTATTTTTAGTCAAGACATCGAGTCAATACAGACGTTTGTTGACAAAAAAAGAGTTTGACCATTTTCATTTAATCGATATGAAACTGAATAAAAAGATAACGATTTGTTGATTTTGCTTTAATATTTTCGAAAACGTATCCGTTAGTTAAAAAGGAACTACAAAATAATGGTAAAATAATTTCTACGACAGGTATCACGCGTGTTTGTGGTAGGTAGCAACCATTCCTGGCGGCGACGATCCAAACTAACTTTACTTTGGCTTGCTGATCCATATTCAGATTTCTGTTTCAAAATTGCTAAATTTCTGGTACTGCATAATTTGTTTGTTTAAAACAGGATTTAGTAAAATGCTGTTTCTACAGTGACATAAAAGTATTAGAATTTTCCGATAATTTCTAACAGTATACATAATTCGACAAGAAAATCTACGAGGCTACTTTAGCACATTTTTCCTCCTGATTATAAATATATAGTAGAGTCCCGGTATATTTGCCCGCTCGGTTCCTTTCCTTCACCTCCCGTCTCCTTGTATTTGTCAAAAAAAGACCTGCTGTCAAAACAGGGCCCTCCTGAGGCCCCAGCGCGAAAGGTGGGGGAAAAAGAGAGCGACGACAGACAAATATAACGAGACGGAACTGGGAAAATATACTGGGACGTAAATATAGCGGGACGCAATTATACCGGGACTCTACTGTAATGAACTTTGTCAGACTTTTTGAAGCCACTATACTGCAAAAGGGTATTTTGAATGATACACACCAGAAGAAAAAATGTTATAAATAAAACTGAATAATATTAAACTGTACCAAAAATACACGTATCAGTTTTCCTCGTCATCTCGACAATTTGTAAGAGATCGTTCATAAATTAGGTTACTAACTTTTGTGAATAATTGTGCGATATTACGTTTCGTGACTACTTATTAATTTAGAAGTCATTTTCTGTAACATGTATCTTTATTTTCATTTCACCTTTGATCATATAACAAAATTTATTAAGACATTTTTTTACATAAATATATAGATTTTATATTTTTTTTAGAACCATTAACAATATTTAAAAAATGTTTATTGGCAATTTTACATAATAAAAAAATGTGTAAATATTATTAAAAAAAAACATTCTGTTTTGATAAAACAAGATTGGAATTACTTTTCTAACAATCATAAATTGTCATTCTTTAACCTCCCATTTCTGCAGACTCATTCTTAAAGTCAGATGGTTAGAAAAAGTGTTTGATAAAGCATCTTGCATGCAAATAAATAAAAGAAAAAAAGTGAATATGCGAAGCAAAGCGGTACAAATTAGAAAATTCCTTGCGTGAAAGTGTGGAATATAAGACATCATTCTAAGACTGTCGATTAAGATCTAGTTATTTACATTATTAAATTATGCCGTGATTACTTAAAATAAATTTTACGCGACATGGTTTTCTTATCTTACGTATGTGAGGTCGTTTATCACGTATATTACCGTAATATATGATTTGGATCGCACCGATTCTTGTATGTCCATATGTGGATTATGGATTATTCGTGTTGGAAAGTCTGCATGGGTGTTTCTTAGGACACTCTGTTGGACCACCTATCGTTATCAATATTTAAAAGAAAAATCTGCATATTTTAAAAGCATAAAAAAATATGTATTTAATGACGTATTGTCAAACCTAATTAAACTACTTTACTTAATGTTCGGTTACTTGAAGCTGGTTTAGATTAGTTTAGTAATATAAATTATGGAGTCTTTATTGATGAAGACTTGAAAAACATTTTATATCAAAAGCAATTTCCGTTTAGTTGATTCTTTTTTAACTTTCGTAATAACTGAAAATAAAAAGTAACGAGTACCAATCAGCAAAATACTTCAAGACTGGGTGTAAAATTATTTCTTTTATGAAAATTTTAAAATATTTAATCTGGTGTATTGTACAGGATCTCAAATGACGTTCAAGAAAGTCGAATTTTTTCAAGATTGTACATAATTCTATAGTATCATGGGGCGTGCATAAGGAAAATGGGTATTGAGATCTCGTGAAACAGGTACGCTTACAGGCACAAATTTTTGAGTAATTGATATCTAACGATGTCAAGCAGGTCGTGATGTCTTTAAAATAAAACAAGTTATATGTATGTGAATGTGCACTCTACATCCAAAAGTAGATCAATCATTATTATACTAATGCCAGGAATATGAATATAATTTGTTGGTGACTATACATTTCTAAGTTTCCCTTCATTCTACATAGTTTATACTCTTTATACGCCTATGAAAACAACAGAAATAATTATGTTCAAGTCTGTTACAGCCTTTGATTCATTTTTAATTCATTTTAGTTTTGATTCTAAATATAAATATTGATTGTGATATCATTTAGCAATTCAGAACTGTTATTTATTTGAGATGTAAAAAAGGACAGGACCGACGATGACTCAGAACATTCATTTGCCAATTTATTCATTCAGTATAGAAAGTAGGTACATTGATTTTGTTTAATTAACGGCGTTTTTGAAATGGGACATTTTTATCGTCCGATGCCATAAAGAAACATAACTGTACTATATGTTTTAATAGAAACCTGGAAAACGATGGCTATGATTGGCACATTTATGCGTTTTCTTATATGAAGACCGAAAACAAACTGAAACGGATTTGAGAACTGGTTTGCACATTAACAAGTCGGTGAACTAAAACGAAAACTTAAAACTTTTAGTCCTTCAAATACCGTGATGTATTTGACAAATCATAGATAATTAGCAAACAAATTTAACAGCCTATGGTATTAGAATGAATATAGTAAAATTTGTTTATTTTATCTAAATTCACATGTTTCACATCTAGTAACCGTTATTTCTGTTCTGACCGCAGCTTTATTCTATATGGTTTTATGGTTTCGATAATTTTTGAGCATACACTAAGCGTTCAAACTAAAAATTAGATTACAATACATCATTTGAAGCTAATAATTATTATGCTGAACGAGTTTTATAAAAAAGTTCATCAAGAGATGTTCACAATACTGTTTTCAGAAATCTTATATGAAGAAACTATTTTTACGTATAATGTCTTGAAAATTGGTCGAAAAGAGCGCAATATTCTATTCTTAGAAGATTTATGGGCAAATTCGCGGAATTTTTGGTATTTTATTGTGGCAGAATGTTTTCCTTCTTACCATATTCAGACTATCATTATGAAGTGAAAATCCTGCACGTGCACAATTTTTATTACACGACATAAATGCAAAATACAAAATGGCGGATAAAATGTGAAAAATTGCTCGATTTTAATGAAATTTGGTTCTTTTTTTTGTGGTGGATGTTAGCAATCCCTGATTACGGTTATGTTGTCATATTTTCGAAATTCAATGGAGAACCAAAATATGAAAAATTTCTTGACTTCAATGACACTCGGTTTTTATGGTTTTCAGAGGTCGTTGATTACCAATCCGTAGTTCAGTTTTTAAAATTCAAAATGGCGATTATGATGGATCAAATTTTACATACTTTGGACGAAGCTCGCTAATCATTAGTTTTTTAAGTCGCAGATTACGAATCCATTTTAACATTTTGAAATTCAAAAAGACGGACCAAATTACGATAAATTGCTTTATTTAAATAAAACTGAGTTTTCAATTAAAATAATGCGTGTTTACCAATACTTTATCTACGTCATCACATTTTTATTTCAAAATTCCAAACCCTGTTTTTTTATTATTTAGTCATATATTGTTCACGGAATTCTGATTTCAGAGACATAATCAGCGGCTTCAAAAGACCCCATATATTGAAGTTCGTCTAATTTAAGTCATATTTTAAATTTTAATCCAGCACATTCGATCCGCCATTTTGAATATTGATTATCCCAGGAAAAATTCATATTTAGTCCTATCCGAGTGCTTAACTTAGATCTTACTCGATGTAAATTGTTATTATTATTTTTTAATGGCTATAATATTGTATTTTCCGTAGTGAATGTAACAATTCTGATATCAGATTCGTAATCAGTGAGTTCGTAAACCTCTTAATGTGAAATTTGTAAGTTTGTCCGCCATATTGGATTCTCCATTTTGAATTTCAACATTTTACGTTCAGATTCATAATCAGCGACCGCTAAAAACTCATAAAAAAGTGATTTTCGGCCACTTTAGATTATATTTTGATAGTTTTGGGTCCGCCATATGGAATTTAAAATATCTAAATTTAGATTTGTAATTAGTAAATTAGAAAACTTCAGAGTACAATTACTGAAAAGGTATTTAAAATCTGAAGAGGCTATTATAATTTTTTGATAAAGAAACGAAGTGGATAACGATCACAGAAAGAAATAATCAAAAATATTGTTTATTTTTAGTGTGTCGCAGTAAAAACGGCAATTTTTTAAATAATCACGTTTAATGTAAAAGCGATGAAACCTGTATAGAATCATTTTTAAAAGGAGCACATAGATGAGTGATAGCATGTTTTGTTCGTTTTTATGTACGTCACAAATTTGACTATGAGTTAAAACGATTAATGATATGGCATGAAAGTTATAATAGATAATAAAAATTAATTTTATATGTTTACAAAACTTATCAGGAAGTTTCAAATCCTACTTGTTTTTATCAAAAGCAAGTATCTCTATGAGACTCTGACTATTACTTAGTGGATATATTTGACTTCATTTTGTAGTTTGAGAAAATAAAATATCTTGCATTGCATAGATGTAGCACAACAAAGTTTTCAATAATTCGTAAAAATCAGAGAAATTTTTCTTCTTTCAATTCTGCAACGTCTGTTGCAAGTGTCTGTGTTTACTAATTGACTCGATATGGTCTAGATGTATTATTTAAATGTATTTAAAGCGAATTATCAACATACATTAAATATGTGTTAATAGTGAACAGATTTATTTCCTTATATCAGTCTTTCACGAAAAGCTAAAAGTTATGTGGATAAGTCCTTATACTAAGACTACCGACGATATCTGTGGAGTCTTATTTCTCGAACTTTTTAATATAAAACGTTACTTAACGTATTTTATTCTTTGTTTGATAAATAATACAGTAGGCGAATCTATGCGTTAGATAGTGGTTTACCATGGCTGTCAATTTTGAATCATGATCACACATCATGAATCTTAATGTTCCCTGGCGCGAACATTGATGAATTTTGACAATTTCTATTGAATTTTAATTACTCGCTGGATCGCAGACTGAATGCTAATTATGTTTGACAATATTTTGTGAATTTCTTATTATGTCACTTTTTAAATCGGCATAAATTGATTCGTTCTGTAGTAAAATGTAATATTACATTTTCGTATGATGTTGTATAACGTTATTTTTTTTTATTTTGAATGTAGTAAGAAATGCAATGAGTAGTAGTCTACTAATCTGCGGGTTAATGATCATAGATGAATAAATATTTGTTTTAACTAGTGTTAATAGTGGTATATTTTTACTAGATAGAAAACTTTACGATCGGGTTTTTAATGTTTGTTCAAAAAAGAGTAGGAAAAAACTAAATAGTTGAATGAACTAAAGAAATAGTAAATACAGCTGAAAATGTTGAGTATATCAGAATCTTTTCCTAGTTACCGCAAGTGTTTCTAGTTTGTTATCCTATAACCAAAAGAAAGAGTTGAAATAACTAAATTAATTCCTTAAGCCAGCTATTTCAAAACTCATAAAAACAAAAAAAAAAAGAATTATGGAATAATGTGTCATTTCTTTGACTTGATGAACTAATGCTTCATTCAATGGCTACTACCGCTTACTTCCTTCGATCATCTTCTATCGTCTTCTTCGCATACATTCAAAAGTAACCCTAACCTAGAATTTCCAATTTTTTTGATATAATTCATGAATTCATACAACGTCAAATGAACAGATTCTGCCATTTCCCAGGCTTCTAAAATGTCTAAACATAGTCTCCACGTGTCTTCATTTATTTACCGAAAAGACCGTACATATATTTAAAAATCGGTAGCAACATTTCGCAACATCCAATACGTTGTGTTCGTCTTTATTACATAACACCGTTATTGAATCTACTAAAAATAGTTTATATTTATGAAAATAATTCGTTCAACAGCGTAAATAACTGAACCGATTATTTTTTGTTAGTTGGATTGTATACCCACCTAAAAATAGTCGAATTGACTACATGACATTACTAAGATATCAAAAAATATTGTCGATGATTCTATTTTTTATAGTTAAAAATTTAACGAATTTAAAATAGTTTCTTGAGCCATAGTAGGTTTGTGATCTTTACATACTAGTTTGTGGTTTTAGCTTCTTTCGAATAGCTATTTTTCAGATAGTTAAATCAACAATTGTCTTTTTTTCTGTGTCACAAATTACAGGTTTCTTTTAGCCACCGAATTAAACTGAATCCTGTATTATATCCTAGGTCGGATCCAAAAAACTTCGATTTATATTCCAAAGGTAAGAAAATATTGTCACGTTTGCGTCACGACCGAAGTCACCAAGTTCCTGAGTTAAATTGGCATGAAGCGCAACTGGGCAAGTGCCGTACAGCCGTAAAAAAATAACACCGTCCCTGGTCGCTTCCGTAACTTGCTTTAATTACAATTGTAATACCGTTTTTTCACTGCACTTTATTAATTGTCTCGACTAGGCGCGGATGCATTCGCTCACTTGGGACTGGACTTTGAAAATCGCGATGTTTTCACGACAGCGTCATGCATGGCGATCAAGCTTTAACGGTACTCGTGATTCCAGAAAGTCTTTCTCGAGCATAAAGTAATCTCAGTCATTTGCTTAAGGTACGGTACGAGGGTTGTTTATTTAGCCCATTGATGCATTAGCGTCAAAGTCAGGATACGAAAGGTAAATACTCCTTTCAGGTATGTCATTTTCATTATCGAATTCGGAAATTCAAAATTGACATTGAAGATCTGTTTTAGATAACCCGCGTTAGCACCTACTAATAGTTTCCATATTTGGTAATCAAGTTTTTTAATAGTGGATTTAAATTAAACTGACCGTCAAAATTTTACTTTTTATCTGCCTTTGTCAAGCGAAGTATCATTTACGGCGTATTTTTTCGTGCTGAAAACGATGGCGCTAGTACAATTTGAATATCACTGCACACTTTGGAGAAAAACGTGGTTAAATGTGTAAAAATCCGGGTTTTTCGCCATATTTCGATTTATTTTGTAACGAAAGGGAATTTAATTTTGACAAGCACATTTTGGAGAAAAATGAGGTTAAATGTTTCAAAAATAGCGTTTTTGGTCTATTTCGGGTTAATTTGTAGGAGAAGAGAATTTAATTTTGACAAACGAAGTATCATTTCCGACGTATTTTTTGCGTTAAAAACGATGGAACTCGCAGAATTTTACTATCACTTCACATTTTGGAGAAAAATGAGGTTAAATGTGGTTGAAAATTAAGGTAAAATTTAACCACGGTTTTCTCCATAGTGTGATGTGATAGCAAAATTCTGCTAGCGCCATCGTTTTCAGTACGAAAAAATACTTCGGAAATGATACTTCGCTTGTCAAAGGCAAAATCAGTGTCGGACAGTGTTAGTAACAGTTTAAAAAAATTTTATTTATATCGGCCTTATATGCAACAAATTAAATTATAACATCACGGTTTGGATGGCTGGGTGGTTGTTATGATTAGGAGGTACATCTGCTCCTCTGTAAAACAATTAACTGTATAATAATTATTATACTTGTATAATTTAAAACAAATTTGTCACCTTGTTTCCCAATTTTCTTATTTTACTGAAGAGGGTTCGTATTATAGAACCGAAAACGTTAAATTAACTTGTGGATATTATAATATTTATTTCTCTCCTCTTCCCTCCTTTTTTTATTTCCAACCCATTTATTTCTTTTATTAGTATAGTGACTACTAAAACCGTTATATTACAATGTAATTACCAACAATTTTATCCCGAAATTTTGATGCATCTGATGACATTTTCAAAATAAACTAGCATTTTGTGTATAAATAGTCACAAAAGCAATATTTTTTGACGTTTTAATTTTAAACAAATAATTAAATAAAAGTTAACTGTAAGTAAGTCATTATAGAATATATAAAAACAAAGACATTCGTCTAGAGATATATTTATAGTTTTTCCGATTTGTTTTTATTGCCTTGAATGAGTTTGAATTTGACTATTTCCTTAGAATTTAAAAAGCAATTTTATTTTAGTATTAAATTTTCCATGTAGTGATAATTTTAGTAAGTAGTGTTTAAGCCCATTTACAGTACTGTAAAAAAAACATGTTTCGTATCAGATATTCTATGTACTTGTACATATTACGGATCGATTTTAATCTCGAAAAGTGGAAAAGAAGAGTAGATATGAGTTACATAAATTAGGTTCATTACCGCTACGGAATTTAAATTTTCTGTCTGTATATAAGTTGTTCGAAAAGCAATTTTACAATTATATTTAGTTGCCCTCTAGTGATTTTAATAACGGCTTTGTCAATACATTTTTTTAATTTACCTCTACCTAATATACATAATATTTGGTCAACTTTTATAATACGTAAATAAACAATAACCAAGAAAGAACCTCTAAATATGTATATATTGCCAAAACGTTGGAGAAATTATTCTTGCATTTATTGCATTCGAATTCGATGTTCAACTATTTAATTTAAATTTTAAGTCGGAATAATTAAGAGCTGAACTTTCACATATTAAAAGATTTCACATTGTGTATTTCGAATTTAATCTAGTCGTTCCTATGTCTTGTTCAATGCCAAAAAGAGCAGTATAAGTGTATAATTCTGATTGTTATCTGAACTGGATTTCACAACAATAAGTAAACTTTTCACGGCTGGTATTTTCAAACGATTTATTTTCATATTTTTACTAACTAGGTGACTTTCTTGTAGACGATAAAATTATCTAAATAATTTTATGCGATAAAATGTTTCTGATGTTTTAACACAAAAAACATCTTAGCATTTGATTGTATGGTTGCTAATCATATTTTAATTATAATTGTTAATATATATATATAAACTCCATATGTTTATAAGATGAGACAATATTTAGTAAAGTAGTTTATAGAATTTCAAAAATGCTGTACAATTTCAATAATGTCAACAAAAATAAAATTCCAGATAATCGCATTGATAACTCTATTTAGTAAAAAACTACTAATGAAAAATTAAAAACTGGTCCATTAACAAATTTATTAATCATTTTTGCTCATAAAGATTAAAAATGATTAAATCATTAGCAAAATTAGTAATTCATTAGTCAATTTTAGCTAATTCATTTTTTACGTTTGACTTATATGTGACAATCCATGTCTCAATAAGAACTCGATGGTATAATAAACGAATATTATACGTAAAAATGGTATAAAAGTGGTATAGGTAAGTGGTATATGGGCATTGTTCTAGAACTTTTAAACTTTATGTTGTCGCTCATTATGATACCTTAAAAATTTTAAATATAACTTTGCAACACTACAGATCAACAAATTTTTGTTCGTTTTACGTGTAATAAGCGTTTATTACTAATTACCGATATGTAGAAAACAATGAGAGTAAATAAAAGTAGTGAATTTGCCTATTTTTGGTGCGCGACACTCACTACATTTTTTCAGTTTTAACACTGAAACTTTTTGAACCTTTTTTTTTTATCTGTGGTTTTTTGTGGAAGTATTTGGGGATGCAAACAAATGAAAAATCCTTAACTTAATGATGTGCCTCACTGTGGAATAAAATTATATACCTTCAAACTTGCGAGATAACTTTTTTTTATAGTTGACAATTTAGTAATCAACCTTAGATATTTTTTTTCACATTGGTTTTTAAGAAACCACACAACAGGGGTACATTACCTATATGATAAGAAGTAATTTGAGCCTTTGCCCGAATGTGTGCCACCTATACAAAAAAAATGCGACCACGTCAAACTTTAAATTTCCAAGCGAAACTCACTTTG
Organism: Trichopria drosophilae; assembly: GCA_030407085.1. Classification (NCBI taxonomy): domain Eukaryota; kingdom Metazoa; phylum Arthropoda; class Insecta; order Hymenoptera; family Diapriidae; genus Trichopria; species Trichopria drosophilae. The sequence goes on along the minus strand of CM059585.1, from coordinate 113,544,034 downwards.
AAAAATCAAATTATTTAATGGCATAGCTACAAGTACTTTGGAATCATTGTGATCTTTTCTCCTATGTTATTAAAGTATTTATAACTTTTTTAATACAACAAAAAACACACTTTTTGACAATAATAAAATGATTATTCTTTACAAATCGTTTTAATTTTTTGGTATCCTTAATGTTAAATCATGTATTTGGATTTCAAATTTTAATGAAAACTGACTTTGGATTTGTAATCAGTGGCCTCAAAAACCCCAACATATCAAATTTTATAAAAAACAAAGAAATTTTGTAAAAATAGTCCGCTATATTTAATCCGTTATTTTAAATTTGAATAACTATTAACTAGACGTTTAATTTTATATACTATAGCTTCTAAAAATTAGGCCATAAGCAAAAGAACTGAATTTTTTATGTATATTAAACGTTACAAAACTAAAAACTAATTTTACGAGTAACGTAACATGTTATATTAAAAAAAAAAACATTGTATATAAATGAGTCACGCAAGGTTTTTCCTGTCATTTGATCAATTCTAAAGCCAATAAAATTAATTTCATGAATGTGCTTAAAAAAGAAATGCAATTTTCTTCAACCTCAAAGTTTAAAAGTTCTAGAATAATGCCCATATACGTTTATGTCATAAACGACTATAAAATGGCAGTATAAAATACGTTTGTCGATGACGTTTTAGATACGTATATATAATAAGCTAGGTTTATTAAACGTACAAATGTAGTTCATGAAATGCAGTATTATATTTTACGTCTGTAAAATTTATATAAATCGCTAAATTTAATAAACGTATTTGAAAAACGTTTATAATCTATGAAAATATAACCGGTTAAAAATGATTTTATACTACGTTTGTTATCTGAGAATATTGTGTATATTAAACATGTGATATATACCATATTTATGTCAAAATATTAAGGCTGTTATTTCTTTCTCAGCATGTAATGCGAAACGTTTATTAAACGTATAAATATAATTTATGAAATACCGTATAATATCTTAGTTATATTCAACTTATATAAATCGTTGAATTTCCAAGTTTAATAAACGTATTTGAAAAACGTTTATAAGGTATGAAAATATAACCGGTTGAAAACGATTTTATAATATAAAATTCGTATAAAAAACATGTTTACGCTCTTAATATAAACACGTTTTATGGGAATATATTATATACGGACATCTAAGGCGTAATATATACGTATTTGATATACTAGTTTGAAACTTATAAATTTAACGTTTAGATTTTTAAAATATTATATATTATGACGTTTTTTAGACGGTCATCGAAATGAGAATTATACGTAACTTTTAAATGTTTTATATGCTAGATTTATACTATAAATTCAACGTTTATTAAACCGTCCCGTTCTCATTGGGGTAAAAAGAGCCACTTTTTTTTGGACTTATTGTTTAATTGTTATGTTCATCACATATTATCGTTTTGGCAGGTAAATGTTTGTATTTTTCAACAGCAAATTTCTAGAGTATTTTACATTTCTTCAAATTTTAAATATTGTCCTTTTTGGTTAATATTTCGTTAATACAGGTAGTCAGACAAAAATATTTTAAATGGAGTACAAAGTCACAGAAATTTATTATAACTCATGGAGAAAGTGATTATATTGGAAAAAACATGGAATATTTTAAAAATAACTTTAAAAAAAGAAGTCCAAAAAGAATGCCCCTGAATAACACGCAGAAACGTACACTTCAGAGGCCTTCTACGTTCAAAATGACTGACCGTAACTTACTTAATTTGTATCGCAAGGGAACGATTTTTGTTTTCGTTTTCAACAGAATTCAGTGCTCTTGAACATAAACGTATGTCTATTAGCTTTAATAAAGATTTGATTCCAGTCCCTGCACAGCTTCATCTGTATTAAAAATAAATAAAAATAAAACTTTTTCTCGTGAGTCATTAAGTTACAGTATCACGTGTGTTACGTTATTCACATCGAATTAAAATGTACATATATATTTCAGTATATTAATAAAAATACCGAAAATTATGTCGTTAATGAGGAAACAGATACATGCGCGATGTTTTCAAGTTTTTCCTAGAAAAATCTTTTAAGGAGGAATACAAATGTTTCGTATGGGCTAAAAAGTTAACATTTACATACCCGAATGATAATATACTAATATAACAATTAAAAAATACGTCAAAAAAAGTGAATCTTTTTACATGAATGCTTCTTATGTAAACGGTCACCATGCTTCCTATTAATTTCTTGTATATATTCTTAAAAAATCCGTAAGAGTGGATCTTGACCTTATGAGTTGAAAAATCTTGATTCTTTGGTGTTAATAGGTTAAAAAATTGTTAGCTCCCCTTTTCTTGTCACGACAAAAGATACTTTTCTTATACGTAAATTAATTATAAGTCACTACAAGTGTTTTCTGCAAAAATCCAATGTTTTAACCTCAGCATAATACATTATAATTTTAAATTAAACTTTCATGAAACAATGGTGACACTTAATTCTTAAATAAAAGTTTTGACACTGTTTTCCCATAGCACAGATTTTCTCACGCAAGTGCATTCACCTTCGGTATCACGAAGTTAAAGAACGTCAAGTGTCGGTCCTTTAAATACATCCGCACACAAATCTGCGTGATGTTATCGATAGTTATATAGATGAAGTTTCGAATTTCAGTTTAAACCAACTTTGGAGTTCTTCGTCGCGTTTATTTACTATGTTATTTCAATACGGTCAGTGTTGCTCTATTCTTTTTAAAACATCTTTGCGTAGTTTGCTTTTTTTTAAAATAACATTGGGCGATAGATTGATCCGAAATCCAGATACCTTAAGCAAGTCACGACTTTTTCCTATTTCCATGGTCATTCTTTTTCAAAAAATCTTGACCATTTAGTCCCAGATAACATTTTTTTTTTTGGTTTAGGAAAAGTTGGTATATAATTTGAAAATGTACTAAAAAATGTTAATAAATTGAAATAAATGAAGAGTTACCTAGTGAGAAGTAAATTCTTAGTAGTTTGTAACCAATATTTCGTTAATCTTACTAAAATTTAGTTGATCCCACTTTCATTCAATTATGACTGCCAAATAATTAATTCCCACTGAATGTTTTTCTGAATGAAAAATGGAAATACATAATTGTTCATTTCAACATTTTTTAATACATTATATGAAATAAATTCATTGAAGAAATAGTCGACCGTCGTTCCAAGTAATATTAGGAAAAGAAAAAATCTTCAATTTTTCGTGATGCGGTCAAAATACATTTTTTATTGATATGATACGTCTCGGTGACTAGATGTGTCACCCTCGTGATTTTTTAATACATCTGATTTAAATCAAAATATAATCGACAGATTTAACAATAGATCTGTGGATTTTCTTTTTCATTTAAGAGATAGAAATTGACCGATCTGTCATCGAACCCGTGTCTGTTTGCACAGTGGATCGCCTAATGCAAGACATGAATCGTTTTCTCACTGACTTCTGACGTTAAAATACGTATCATAAGTTTTAGAAACACTTGAAAATACCGCTATCGGTGATACGTGCAACCAGGCGGTCATCGAATTTTTTTAAGGCCACTTTTCAAAAACGGTCCAAAGAAAGCGAACGACCCTTTCGTATCGCCGCATCGTCAGATGAAAAAAAAATATTCGAAAGGATCTTTGAGGCATTTTCACGCCCCCAAGCCTCTGTATGTATTTGACAAACATGACGTAAAGCAAGAGTGGAGTTCGGAATGCCTTTCGAGCCGATGCCGACCGGCACACTCGGTGAAGTGAATTAAAGAGATGTACCGGAAAAATGCTTCCTCTGATTATATTATTTATCTGCCGTCGTTTAACGCATTTCCTTTGCAATGAGGAAGTGCCGGCCGCTACGATCGAGTCGTGCTGTGGTGTCCGTCAAAGAATTCCTCGGCGATTAAGAAATACTTCAAAGCATGTCTTTTTCCTTTATTTTGGGAATTGGTAATTGGAAATAAACTTTTTGATTTTATTTTTGTTTAATGTATAATATAGCACAGTTATGTGGAAAATAAAAATGATCGAAACAATCGTTTAACCCATTTCGACACAACTTTCAAGGCTGCAACTTTTGTAGAAATAATTAAAATAAGTCTAAATCGATAGATTTGGACCTTCGCTTTGAAATACCGTGGTCAGAATCAGCCGGCGATTTCAAAGAAAAAAGTTATGATCATTTAAAAAAAAACTGTTTTTTTCGACGTTTCTTCGCAAGAGTCACGATTTTTTCTATTAAAGGGGGCAATGCTTATCATGCTAAAGGCACAATTCGCATCCTTTAGCTCAGCTCCTTCTTCCCCCGACGGATTTTTTCAAAAGACAAAATGGCGACTTCAAGAAGGCGTTTGCAAGTTGTAATTTTTCATTTTCTTGCTAAAATATCGATTATTTGACCGTGTATCGGTTGAAATAATGGAGAATTGGGATGGAAAAGTAATTATTATCATTTGTGAATAGCTAATCTAATCATGATCAATGATACGGAAATGTCAGAAAATTAGGGAACAAATCGATACAAGCCAATTGTATATAACTAATTTGAGGTTATGAATGAATCGTGATGAGATTTGGTATTCACAAATTATAATAAATCCTTTTACATCCCAATTCTCCATTATTTCAACTGATACACGGTCAAATAATTGATATTTGTGCAAGAAAATGAAAAATTACAACTTGCAGTTGCTATCATGAAGTCGCCATTTTGTATTTTGAAAAAAAATCTGGCGGGGCTGAAGGAATGTAATTTCCACAAAATGTTGGCATTACATACTTATTGTACACTCTGAGAAAATTATAGTGTCTGTTACGATAGGCTTGAGTGGAATTCAGGGACAGCAATACCAAGGTAGAAATTAGTACCGGAATGGTACCGGCAATGACACGGTACTGACACTGTACTGATTGTCAGAGTTAGAGTACCGACCGAAAATACTGGAAATCAGTACTGAATTAGTACGGATTGCCGGTTCGAAATTAATAATGGACCAGCATTGACTAGAACGGAGCCAATACTGGTAGATAGTACCGTATTGATAAGTCAGTATTGACTCGGCTCTGAATGCCAGTACTGAGTGGTAATATCTCGTCGGTACTGATATACTCTGGTTGTCAGTATTGGTTTACTCATGATCACGATTACTGACTGCCAGTACATGGTCAGTACTGATGTGGTACGGAAGTCGGTACTGTCTCTACTTCGTATTTTACTACTGATTGTTAGTACTGGCTCAATACTTTTCCAGTGGTGCAGGCACTACTGATTCCTCTCCAAAAATCAGTACTGGGATAATCATTTCATACCTACAAGTACTGGCAATCAGTACTCTGTCAGTTCTGATTTGTTCCGGCGCTTAGTAATTTCTCAATACCGAAAACAGTACTGGCGCTAGTACTATGTCAGTACTTTGTGGGTGTTATTGCCAGTACTGACACATTTACGTTAATCAGTTCCAGGTACCAGTAATGGGTCAGTACCTAGCCGGGGTTTGGCTTCGTCAATTTCTACCTGGGTAATTTATAGTAAAATTAAGTATAAGTATGGTGCCAGTTATTTCTACAGTGAAATTAATTATATTATAGTACTGTTTATCATAAAATTGCGTAAAATACATTCATAACTATAAATTTCTCGGAGTATACAAATCATAAAATAATAACACATATAATACAGTCCAGATAAACATATCTTCCTCTCTTCAGTAATTTTCAAATAACTAAAATTAAAAAATATTTATCGAATCATACTTAAATTGTTCACAAGGTTTTTCCAATACGTACTTTTCGAAGTCATATTTAACTACAGCGGACGTTGGACGAATCTTTATCATATATTTAAAATCCAAGTCGCTATCACTAGGAATATGGAAATTACGTTGTGTAGAAGTGAATCAAATGCCCGAGCACTGTAATCGGATTTAAACGAAACCTCTTAGAAGCACAATGATAGAAATTTATCTTTGCAGTTTCCTCGCGAGCAACAATGTCGTATGCAATTGCGGCCGGAATGTCCCGACCATTCGATTAGGTAGATTATGCGCTCTATATAATCTTGCAGAATTGCTGGAATCTAATTCAAGTATGGGACTGCTGCAATCTCAACTTATGAATTACGCGTGTTGTCCCTTGAACTTGGCGACCAGATTGCACTAAGCATCGTGAATAAATCATATAGCTTGATCCTCCTTAACCCCCATCTTATCCTATTCCCTATTGTTCCTATCGCGACCGATGAATCGCTATTGCTTCCCGAGTATCATCGAATGCTTTTTGCTGTTCCGGTTTAGATAGAGCTATAACTGTCAAAATATATGACTGCTGTTATTCATAAACGGAACTGATCGCGGGGTTAGTATTGTCGTTATTATTTAGAGATTACACTGACAAGTAAACCTACCCAAGTGTCACACGCCTATTTTAATCAAACTCTGCATACTTCAAGAGGGGTGAAAAATAGTCGATACGTATTTTTTCTCATCTGCGGAAATTCAGTTTGAAGGGTAGAAACCACCCTTTCAATCTTAGGAGTTGTATAATGATTAAAGTAAATAGATGCATTGTTCAAATTGCCTTTTGAACGTTTCGTGGAGGTTTTAGAGATTTCTGAATACAAACGTCCGCCATATTTGCTCCGCCATTTTGAATTTTTAAAAAATGACATCAGATTTGTATTCAGCAATTTCTAAAACCTCCACGAAACGTTCAGAAGGCAATTTGAACAATGCATCTATTTACTTTAATCATTATACAACTCCTAAGATTGAAAGGGTGGTTTCTACCCTTAAAACTGAATTTCCGCAGATGAGAAAAAATACGTATCGACTATTTTTCACCCCTCTTGAAGTATGCAGAGTTTGATTAAAATCGGCGTGTGACACTTGGGTAGGTTTACTTGTGAGTGTAATCAAAAATCAGGGTGATAGACTGTTTGCATGTATGTATTAACGAAAACGTTAGATCTCGCAGATGAAATTGCTTGTTAGACATATTATGTCTCTATAGCCGAAGCCATCAGCCATTTTATTTAAAATATTTTTTTTTACTGTTAAGAAAAATATTTGAAAGTTCCAGGGAAAAGTAACACAATTCAAAATTTTGCAGTCATCATCAGAAAGAGAGTAGAATTTAATACATGAGACGAGGATAGTCTAAATAATAAAGAAAAGTTGGATCGTGAAATAGCACTTCATTAAAAAAATGTGCATCCTCTTAAACGTATTGTGATTTTGTATTTAACAAATTCAAAATTTGACGGTTCGAAGAAGGTTCACGCAATTTCGAGAATTAAAAAATACCACGTTTGGAAGGTTGAAGGTTATAAAAATGGTAACCGAGTATCTTACATGATTAGAACAACGACACATAATTGAAAAAAAAAATGAATGAAAAAAAAGCTTAAATAAAATACATTGTCTAAAAGTTATTTACTTAGATATGATTAGATTTTCTATTTAAACATTTTCGAACAAAATTATTCATAATACTTGCAAACCATAATTTTCTAAATTTGTACGAAAAAAAAATTCTCCTGTCGACAAATGTGGTTTAGCCAACTTGAAATAGTAATTCTTCTCCATATTTATAAGAATTTATGGCAAAAATTTAAGCAAAAAAAGGTGGTGTCTTTGAGAATATTGAGTTTATTTATTTTTAGAAAATCGGCCGCCATTTTTTTAATTTTGAAGATTTTTTAAAATAACCAAAGGATTTTTAAAGATTTCAAAATCGTCAACAAGAATCAAGAAAAGAAAACGAATCGTCTTAATTAGTAGAAAAATTGCACGCAAAAGAAAAATTATTTAACGGTTTCTTAATTTTTAGCGTTAAAATTTGTGATACTTCGTTAAAAATGATGCTTTTCAAATTCGGCAAAATACGTATCCTCTTATTTTCCTTGAAGAATAACATATTCAATCGACAATTAAATCTAAAATTTTGACCACGTTTGGCTGCACGATTTGAAATGGATTCGGTCTACTGCAGTTTCTCCAACAATGATTTGTAACAGAGAAGATAACAAAGGAACTATTAAACTAAACACTATATAATGTAGTATATAAATGGTAATTAATTTTGAAAATTTCCCATTTATTATACAAAATGGTAGACGTTTAAATGTAATATCAATAAATGTTTCTTACCAATTTAAAAACCTCATTTCGACAGAAATAAAACTTAAAATCTGCGAATAGATAATGTCAGTTTATATAAAATAGTAAATGCTACACGTAGTATAATATATCTTCTGTGACCTATACTGTATTTATATAAAACAATTTTATTCTAAAAAAAATGTTGACAATATACGAAATCTTCCCTGGAGAATACAGTACGAACTGTGAGAATTTATTTTGTGTTTTGTTAAGTATACATTTCTTTAAAAACCATATTATCTTTAGTGTAGGTTAGTTTTGAATTCTTACACATAAAGCATTTTTTGAAAACGATATTATTTTATAGTGGTGAAAGATTTTACATTTTTGTATATTTACCTACTTTTCATCACCACAAACTTGCGTACGTGCCGTTGTCGAAAAAATGCCGATTGTTACACGTGTCTCAGAACTTATTTTAAAATCCAAAACTGACAAAATATTCCGAACCTGATATAGGGTTCAAAATTAAAGAGTTTGAAAATTCTTTAAAGATTTTTATAATGTTTCACTATTTTTTGCAATTAATTTAATTTAGCACAACCTATTTAGCTTTTCTAAATACGTTTCAGATATGACAGTTAAGGTAACGAATTTAAACCCGATGTTTTTTGTACACGTGTATTTTGAGTTAATATTTTCGAATGTATTAACAGACTTCATGAAAATTAGTAATTAAAAAATACTAAAAATCATTGAAGCTTTGTAGTGATTGTATTAAAATAATATGAAGCCCTTTACAGAAAAAGTGATGTAATAACGCAGATTCATAAGATTGAAATTATTATTTCAAATTACAATTTTTTATATTGTTATTCGTTATTCAGTATTATATTGAAGTTACATATAATATTTTTTTGTTTATTTGGCACAGTATGAATATGCTTAGATATCCCGCATGGTAAACTAAATACATTTTTCTAACTTTCTGAAGTGAAAATTCACACAGTATGAGTAGTGATTCTTTCACTTGGATAAAATTTTTCCCTCTAAAATATTTATTATGATCAATCGATGTGTGGAATTTACAGAAACTGACGGATTAATCGTAATTCATTCTGCAATGCTTTTTTAACTATATACGCGTCAAAATCATATATAAATTTCAGTTTTTTAAACATTTTGTCAGAAAAGGGTAAAATCTATATAGTTAGGCGCTGTAATACGCACCTGGATTCATCAATTAGTTCTAAATTATTTACCGAAAATAAATAAAATTATTATCGATTCGCCATCATGGAGCCACCATATTACATTTTGAAAATATGAGTTCAGATTGGCAATCGGCGACTCCGAAACCCCCCCCCCCCCCCAAGTACCCAGTTTAAAATCAATCAAGTACACAGAGAGAAAAAAGGGGTAATGGAACCATGAAGAAATAATAGAAACGATTTTAACATATGTAAGTAGTAGAATAAATTAACAATATACAGAGTTATAGTTGATATTTGAGGTTATGTACGAATGATTTAAGTACAGGGAAATAGTAAATGGAACAATATTATCGTTCTATTGGATCGGCCATATTGAATGTTGAAAATCTTATGTGAAATTCCCAATCTGCTACCCCGAAAAACCCCAACACACACGCACACATTTTTTGTGAATAATCCATCATGTTTGCAATATAACATAATAATTAATGATAAATATTGATTTATATTTCCTAACATATTCTCGAAGTTATGAAGCAAAAAATTGGAACAAAATGAATTAATAATTCCCTGAAATATGTAGAAAGTACATTACAAGAAGATGTCACCATACTGGTAAGGGTTAGAATATATTTCCTTACTGCAACTAAATATTTGTTTGCGACCAATTTTTATTTAACTTCATAAAAATGCTTTTTTTCAATGTATATATTATTATTATGCGCATGTTAGTGGCATTTTAGACTTGTCAATAATTTTATTTTTATTATGTTAAAAAAATATATAAAAAACATATATTAAAAAAAATTACATACAATATTTTGCCAATATGTTAACCGCGCATGTATGAAATTCGATAAAAAGAGGTGATATCGAAATGCTATAAGTGACATTTACAGAGTCGATTAGAGTAACCTACTTTCCGTTCAAACTGGGGTGTTTACAAATAAAGTCAATTGTATTCGATTCCCGTGTTTACGTCGAGGTACCCATTAAATTCAGGATTATATGAAACGGTGTTAAAAAAAACGCCTAAAGTATCAAAATAAGTCATCGTCCTGAACATTAAGCGAGACTCCCGGAAGAGTCCCGTGGGTCGATATCGTAATGACCGGACAACAATAGCGGTACAAGGTACAGGCGAACGCCACCTTTCATCCATCCGGCACGGTGATTTTCGGGACCGAAACTTTTCCGTTGTAATCGCCGGCCCGAATCGTTCTTTTTTTTCTGGCGGACATCGACGAATCCCAGAAGAGCTCGAATGACCCCATGAAATCCCAAAAGAAAAATTCCGCTCTGAATCGTATTAACGGTCTGAAAAAAGAGCGAGCACGGCGCCCATCAATCTGCCGGGAATTAGCGCAAGAGCCCAATAAAATTTGTGGAACCCATTGTAATTGTGGAACAACACCCGAATGGATGTACCGTTTCATAAAATTCATAAATTTGTCGAATACCGTAGGTGCATATGCGGTAAACAATGTTTAGGCCTACAATAAATAATGTGGACACTTCGATAATTATAACGGAGAAAATATTTGAACAAAATATAAGCGTTGTGATTTACAGACTGAGACTTCGTAAGGGAAAGGAGTTTTGGAAATTAAGAATTCTTATGTCGGAAAATGTCATATGCGATATTTAGTGCATAGGGATTTTTGGGGATCTGTATGATCTAGTGAGCTTCCTAACCTAGAATACATCCGGTGAACGTGATATACGACAATAACGATTATGTAATTTTTATGTACTGTGAATTAAAGTACGATGAACCCTGGCATCTTTCTCATGAGGGACTTTTCTCGTTAATTTTATTCAATGCTTGAGATTTGATCGGTAACCAATGAACAATGAATCACTAGATTCTTGAATGGTCTGAACATTTTCATATAGAACGTGAGCTTTAAAATTATCTAATAATTTTCATTTGCCTTGAAAAAATTTCTGCTTTTATTTTTGCAGGGATCATTAACCTTTTAAGTCTTGAAGATCTATTCTAACGTCATAAGTATATAAATTATTTTTATATTTCCACACTATCGTATCTAAATGATTTCAAAGTCGTCTTTTCACTAGTTTTTTAATGTTTTTTTTTTGTAAAAATGTAGTTTTTTACTCAGTGAATTCAAATTTAAAAAAAAATCTGCAATACCACCGATTTCTAATGCACGTAATTTGTGGACCTTATAGTTGTACTAAAACGTTGTACAAGAAAAAATGTTTGTTTACAGCAGCAGATCCAAAATGGCGGCCGCAATGGCAAATTTTATTCCTAGAAGCTAAATAAAATTTTCTCAGATTAAAAATGTCTTAAAATTGACCAAATAATACCCTCAAATTCTGTCAGAATATTTTTATGCCATTTTTGATTATTCAAAAAATAAAAAAAAAAATAAAAATCTGAAAAATTCATTTTAAAAATTTAAAAAAAGTTAAGAGTATTCTTTAACTAATTCTAAGATAATTTTGTTTTAAGAAAATGTTCTCTAAAGTCTATAGTTTTAAAAAAAAAAATTATCCGTCTTGAAATCTAGAAATGTTTTATAATTTTTGTCCTTTTCGCAGAACAAAAATTGAAATTATTTTTAGTGGATTTATTGCAGATATCAAAGCCTAAACCGAAACTTTTCCCCAAACAGCATTCAATACTCTGCATGAAAAACATTTTCAAAATAATTAGCCATGCAACATCAAATGTTCAACTTTCCATGGCGCAGAGTTACTAAAGAATCTTATCATTTTTCAATGAAACATCGTCACAAAGTTTATCTTTAATTTTGATCCTTTTCATAAAATTCATTACTATAACGTATTTTTTTTTAATATATAAGGAAAAATAGTTTGAAATATAATATAAATTCTTAAATTGGTTAGTTATCCTCCCTTTTAATTAGTGTAAAATAAAATTAATTTCATTATCGTATTCTAGTATAGTAACGCCTAAGATTCCATAAGATTTAATTTAATTTATGGGGTTATTACCTACACAAAAAAAAAAGTATTAAAATTGTTTTATCTCAAATTAAGTACTGTAAACGGTTTAATTTCAGTCTAAAATTCAGCTAATTTTCTTAAATTAAGTAAATATTTGGGCTTAAAGTCTTACTTTCAGACAGCAAAGTTTAATTTTAGTCGAGATTTATGCTTAAAGAATAACTTTTCGAGCTTGTCACGCATAAGTTAGAGAATTATTATTTCGAACCTGAGTATTGACAAAGTAAGTTTTCGAACAAAAATTTTGATTTTGAGCGCAAATATTGACTTAATTTATGAAAATTAGCACAATTTTAGGCTGAAATTAAGCCTTTTACAGTGCTCAAATTGAGATGTAACAATTTTAAGATTTTTTTTTCTGTGTACATTAATTTGTTATTTAAAAAAATAAATATCATAATTTTTGTTTTGTCAAAAACATCATTTTTTTCGCAAATTAAGTGTTATATTAAAAAAAAAGTTTTGGCAGAGTTGGAATTTTTTATTTTTTATCTAAACCACTTATCGTAAAATCCAAGGGTTATTTTGTTTGACATCGTAAAAAAAAGATACAATCAAATTTTGGTTATAGTTAATCCAAAATTGTCGGAGGAGTTGCATTTTTTAGAAGTTTTGTCTATTTTTGTAAGTTTTCAAACAAAATTACGCATGGATTTCACGGTATGTGGCTTAGATAAAAATATTAAATTCTATGTCGTCCAATAAATTTTTCGTTTACTACCGCTTGTTTCAATTGGAAATTAGTGTACTTAAAATATCACTGGTGCCTCTCCTCAAACGAATAATTTAGTAACGAAAACTCTGGACAATTTACAAAAATCGTAAATGGTATATTATGCGCTATATTAATATTATATAAATGCTTCAGTTCACGATCTTTTACGAAATATATAAAGTTTTGGAAAAATTGCAGAAAACAACAATTCTTTGAGAATTTTTTCAGAATTTTTCGTAACAGAACTTTATTAATGAAACATAATATCTCAAAATATTACCAAAAAAAACTGCAAAAATATAACTGTAATAATTTTTCTTCTTGCATATTTTGGTAAATAAATGATGTTGTTGTGTAGGAGTATATAATAAGAACAATTTAAAGTATTAAAAATTTTTCCTCGTCGTTTCGAACATTGTGTTCACTTTCAAGAGATTACGCAGCAAAATTTTCAACACTAAATTTTAGGAGAAAGCCGACCTTTTTATTTATTTTTTCTTATAAAAATTTCCTATTTTTTTTCAAATTTATCGCAAAATTGGAATTTGAAATGGCTAGAAATAATTTGTTAAAAAGCTTTTGTGAATGTCAATGCCCTGATTCAAGAAATATCAAGGTTTAATGATTCTGATCAAATAATAGAATGGTGATCAAAAACACTTATTTTAAATACATTCTGCCATTGTACAACTTACAATTTTCTAGCAAAAATGATAAAATATTTCATCAAGCCATCTCAAATATGTAAGACTACTAAGATTCTGTACTTAGTCAATCTTAATAAAATCTGACATGCAAACGAAAAAATTTATTAATTTAGTGCCTAAACTTACGTGTAAAAGTGTATAAAATTAGATCAACCAAAAAAGACTCTATAATTTATTTGATGGACGTTTCCGATCCTCTCTATTAACAAGAATTTGTAATTGAAGGAAAACCATGTTTGTAGCTATACGTAAGCAAACAGATTAAATCAGATATTTTATGCACTTACTGGGCACATTTAAAGTAACTTTTAAACGCCAGTACTTACAACCAAAATGTCTAATACGTGAACGTTTTTTTTTCATTTGGTACTTTCTAAGATGTTCTTTATTTATATACACATCTTCATTACTTTACGTTTTCACTTATCAAGAAGTAAATACACTTGAATTCAGCTGAATTTAATAATCATTATTTATAATTACCACGCAGTTTTCAACAACTACGACATGGAAATACCAAAAGTATACACATGGAAAAAGAAGGTCAGGAAATACACAACTAAATGAGTAACAATTGAAAGTGTTAAATATAACTCTTAATCAAAACATTTACACAAAACCCTTTATGTGTAAATTAAAGTATTTCAGTTTCCGCGTGATATAATAGATCGTAAAATCACTACATTAAAGAGGACGTTTAATTAAAATATTTTGTTCCATTGCGTTACAATTACTTTCGCAGTTTTAAAAATATTTCCCTGAGAAACATATCTCTATATGCTTGAATACAGTCATTATATTAGTAACTTATGCACTCTCGGATGTATTCGGTTCCAATTAGAGCGAGCCCAACCGTTAAGTGCTTAACGCTTTATTAATTACGCAAATAATCGCGAATTAAATGATCAACAAACAAAAGGTACGATAATATCGCTCACGAAAGGTGTTTGTTCAAGAGTACAAAAAAATACGCTGCAAATTATACGATTGTGCATAAAATATATACATCGCGCTATCCGATTAGCTTCCATTTCTCCGAAGTCAAGCGCCGGTGTAGCAAAATTTTACAATTAAAAATCCCGCAAGATTTTGCCGTAATTGCTGCAACCAACGGTGAAAATTGATTGGATGTTGTAAATACAAGGCCGACGTATACGTGCGACCACCTCGATTATATTCAAATGCCAGCTGGCTTGGTGAAAGATCGAGCGTGCGTTTAATTAATTTATTAGCGGGCGCAAACATTCCCCATGGCGCTCGCAGAAGCTTTTTCGTGCGAAACTTGCAAATTTCTTTTCGACTGTGATTTTTTTTCACTCACCTTTTTGAAGACGGCAAAGAAAAGGTCGGAATTGAAGTGTTCTTACGAACTCTGCCATGTTGGACAGTAGATTTTCAGCGGCGTGGAACGCCTGAGAGACAAAGCCAGCAGAGAGGAGAATGTTCTCAGAGAAAAACCCGCGCGGTGCAATTAGCATGTAATAACTTTAAGTTCATTAGCTACTCCTTTGTTTCGAGAGGTTCCCAAACTTGCCGTTGAACTCGGCAAACAGACAATTCATTCTGTGTGCTCTTGAAGAGTATCGATTGCGAGTCTTGAGTTCTTTACTTCCGATTTACCAGACGTTGCCAATTGTTACATTGTGCGTGGAAGACACAACAATAGACATGATTACAACAAGCATGGTAGCATTTTTTAAAAAGTCCCTGTAATGACGACAAGGGACATAATACATACAAAAGTGCCGCAGAGATAATACGCGTTTGAAAATTAAAAAAAATGAAGTAACAATAATCTAGGTAGACAACAGGTAATTCGAAGTAGCAACCTTGAAAACATTTGGATGCATATTTTGTGCGCATTCGAAATTTATTACTAAAGTTAGTTCAAATATGTCCGCCATATTGGGTCAGCCATGTTTAATTTCAAAATTTCGATTTCAATTTCTGATACTGTATACAAATATTCAGAAAAAATGAGCACTTCATCGGGGATTTCATTTTTCATAGAATTACCGACATATAATAACCACTAAATAGCAATTACTAAATATATTAATCCGCAGTCCGGTTTCCAAAATTTAAAATGGCAGATCCAATATGGAGGAGGAAAATGCCAGTTTCCATTCTATCGTCTAGAGTCAATACCAGGAAATTTTTGGAATAATTAATCACTACTCCATATTCAAATTTAAGAAATTAAAAATTGAGTATGTAGTATAATAATGCGAATTTTTATTCCTGTCGGTTGACAATCATTACGCGGGGATTTTTAAGGTCGTTGATGACAAATTCGTAAACGACTATGCGAAACTAAAATAGCGAATCCAGTTTGGTGGATAAAAACGCGAATTTCTTAAACGGTTTCTGAATACATACAACGTTCACTTAACAAGATTCCACTTAAATTTTATTGTTAGAAATCTAATATAGAATGACATATGATTGAAGGATGGACTTTCTATGTCCCCGATGTTAAATTATATATTCGTAAAGCGTCGATTATTAGGCAAAATATATAAATTTGAAAGAAATCCTAACATCCGTATCTGTCGTACAAAATTATTTTAACAATATAAGTGCACATCATTTTTGTAAGTAACGTGGGTTATCCTTACGTAATTTATATTATGAGTAAATGAGCAATAATTAAAAAATATTATTTCATTTCTAAGCAACTATTACTCTACTTTACGAAAATAATGCAATTACGTTAATAGCCGTTTTACTATCAGTGCTACTATCAAAGTTCTTAATTTCAGAAGGTGTTTGTAAGGTAATTAATGGAAATTTAGTTTCATGTATTATACTAAATTGCGTAGTTTTTTCTTATAATATATTATTAACATTACCATGTAATTGCAGAATAAAATTTACAAAATTTACAAAATTTTAAGCAATTGGCAACAATTTTACTAACATTTTAAATAATCAGAAAACTCATTAGTGGGTAAATGCCGCAAAAAATCACGCAACTATAATGTTTTCTTCAAAGTTACTAAACAAATTCTTCTGTGAAACAACATTCAAGGTGTAATTTTGGACTGTAATAAATAATTTTAACGATTTATGTTTGCTCCCTTTTTTTGAGAAAACAAAACGAATCTTCCGCGATTATAGAAAAGAATGACAACCATAAGGCATATAATTCTGAATGAAATGAGAATTAAATTGACGTAACTTATATTAAGGAATATTAAGTACGGGTATTGAAAAATGAAAAATGACAGTAAAATTATGTGTTTCAAAATTTCTTTTTTTGACTTCAATCATTGTTGACTTTTCGTTTTTTTATGCGTATTTTAGGTCCGTTTTTCAAAATCTTGTTTAATGCGACACTGAACAAAAATTTACAAAATTACAATCAATTTAATTGAAATGGTTGACTAATTTAGTTAAATCAGTAGAACCACATTCATTTAAATGAATCGAACTGACTTGTATAGAGTAACCAGTTATTTTAATCATATGATCAAATGATTTAGTTGTATTATATGTACCATGTACAAAAAAAAGCTGATATTTTGATTACTTCACACCCCGTTATATTTGATTTTTTTTTAATCTGAAACCGAGAACGGTTATAAAATATATTTTGTAATTATTAAATTTACTATGTTTTTTTTTACCTGAAAGAAAGAGATAGAGAGGGAGAAGAGGAGAAAGAATCTACAAGTGATTGTTTCTAAAGAAGTTCACTCACACAATTTAACTTGCATATGTTTGTCTGAACCAAGACCCAACTGCTTGCGAAATCAAGCACCTCAATGCTTAGCCACCTAACGGTGAAACGTAGTTCTATCAATCAGGAAAATGAAATAGTGGCACAAACATTGAAATTAATTCATGTGTATTCTACAATTGAATAAATAGCACACAAGTAATTGAGTTATCGGGTCATATGAAAAATATATAAAATCTGTATTCTTTACAATTTTCTTTTCTTTGATCATTTATACACTAAATTACACTGGGAAAAGGTAATATTTACTAAAAAATAGTTACCTATTTTAACTTCATGGAGTAAAGAGTACGTCAATGAAATGTTTAGTAGAACGAATGAAATACTTAGTAAATTTAAACACTTGTTCAAGTGTGTCCATCACACGGACTAAAGGAATATGTTAAACAAATATCTAATAGATCTAACATAATAATTAGTAAATTTAACCAAATGTTTTTAAAATGTAGAAAAAACGAATATGTTACTCAAATATTTGATTGAATTGATCATTTTTGTCAGCGAAATCATCTTGATTACCTTTTTTGTTGTTTTCCTTTCTTAAATTGTTTTTGCAACTTTTATACAAACATACATTAAAATAAGTGTGACCATTAATCCGTGTTTGTCTAATTACACATATTGTCGCATGTAAATTACAAACATCTATTATGTTAACAAATAAGAACTTACGCCTCGCATCAAATGCGATATTTTGTTGTTGTACGTCTACAACAATTAAGTTACTTGATTCATGTTTACATTTTACCGATTATCGCCCAAAGTTGCGTTAATTTCTTAAACTGAGTGTATATTTTCGAAATTATCGTCAGTATTTAACACGTGTTGAACATTATCTTTTATTTTTTATTTATGTCATAGCCTATAATTGCTTAGTAAAAATCGTATATAAACCAGCTGTGGAAACTGGAAGTACGTATCATTCTGCAATACCAACTTGTCGAGAACTTTGCCAAAACTAAGTAAGTAAGTTTTACAAAATTCGCTTTTGAAAAAGTCCTAATTTGTTATATATTCTGTAAGAAATCAGATAGTACAATTTCTACGAAATACGAAAAAATTTCTTTACCATCAAGTATCAACCGTACACAAATTGGACAATATTCCATTATTGTTTACAAGATTTTTTATATGATAATTACGGAAGCAATTTTGTGCATAGAATATTAATTCAAGTCGGCCCATAGAGTCAGAATTTTGAGATATTTGGGTTGTCCATTTAAGTTATTTAGTACCACTCGTACCCGTAAAGATTCGTCGCTAAAGCGTCCATTTTTTAATCCACTAATTTTATTTATAAAAATTCATGTAAAAATATTAGTTGATTTTTCTTACACTTAATGTATTTACGGAAATACTACTCCACAAATATAAAAACGTCATTTACAGTAAAATTGTTATAATTAAACAAACTCAAAAAACATTTTTGAGCTTATTTGAGGTTCGATTTTCATGAGAATTTGGTGATGAATCCGCGGTCAGATTTCTAAAATTAGAAATGACGGATAGAGAATTCTCGAACAAAACTTTTAAAAATAATATACTTTAATCTGAAAGAAACCCGGAGGGTTTTTTTGTTATAGACTGTAAATATGCAATCAGTTTTCGCTGACTGCGAATATACGATCAATTCTCAATATGTTTGAGTCTAAGATAGCTAATTCAAAATGGCGGAAAAAAAGTTTATAAATACTATATTTTAATGCAGAAACATACGCAGATTCAATTTCAACTCGATGAAGCAACTTTTACCGTATTATATTTGCCATCTTGGAAGTGCCATTTTGCATTTTGGAAATCTGAGGTCTTATTCATAATCAAGAATGACAAATTTTAACTTTATACCACGTAAACAAAAATATGTGTTTTAAAAAATTTAAGCTTACAAGTTCCAACTTGATAATTTCTTTTGAATATTTAACTCAGAAAAATAACGTAATCATTTTTAATGTGGAGGATCCCGACAGCGGATAAAAATGCGAAAAAGTAGATGATCGACTAATTGCCCACTTTGAAGGGTAAGTGAGAGAGAGAAAGAGAGTAGTACTGAGTGAAGAAAATAGTAAAGAAAG
Organism: Trichopria drosophilae; assembly: GCA_030407085.1. Taxonomy (NCBI): domain Eukaryota; kingdom Metazoa; phylum Arthropoda; class Insecta; order Hymenoptera; family Diapriidae; genus Trichopria; species Trichopria drosophilae. The sequence continues at coordinate 113,524,474 of CM059585.1, read as the reverse complement.
ACAAAAAAAATTGTAGGATTCTGATCATAACCTCAAATATCTTCGGGTCCTGACATAATGGACTGTTTATGACTTTGAATTCGGTTTTTATGCACAAAATTACTTGGGAAGAAAACTGCATCTTCACATTTACATTCAAAACCTACTTGTTGTAGACCTGTGTACCGAAACAGGAATGTACTGATCAAATTTTTGCTTTATGTTTACAGGCTCAAAGATGTTCGTCAAATATATTTTCGCAGTCGTCGTTCTCGCAATTTATGCCAGTTTAGCGGAAAGCCAAGCTGTAACGCGTGACTGCTTGTTCACAGATGGGGACTGCTAATAACTAAATGTTTAGATAAATGGAAAGCAATATTTATTATCGAAGATTACAATGTTATAGGAGGAATGATTGGCACGTTAAGTTAATGTACGATTGCTATGTAAACAAAAATTCTGAAGTCACAAAATTTGTAATTGGCAGATATAAATGAATTAAACAGATGTACCTCTGAATAATGTTATTGCGTTTTAGTCAATTTTACTATTACAGTACAGTCCCGGTATATTTACTCACTGGGTTCCTCACCTTCTCCACCCGTCTCGTTATATTTACCAAAAGAAGGGGAGCGCCGCTTCTCCCACTCCACTTAGTCGCATTCTGCTCGTGATGTCATATCACACCCCAGCCCGCAAGGTGGAGGAAATAGAGAGTGGCACCAGGCAAATACAATAAGACGGAACCGGGCAGGTATGCTGGGATGTAAATTTAGCGAGACGCAATTATACCGGGACTCTACTGTATATGCAGCTAGGACTTGCTTGTACTGTGCGCAGCTATATTTCTATAAAAACAAAGTAATCCGAGTTTGTCCTCAAAGCCTTAGTTAGAGTTGCAAATTTTTCTATACTATTTTTATTTGCTATTTATTAAATGAAATTAAATAATACTATACAGGATGCATATGCGGATGATATGTACCAGCAAATGGTGAATAAGATACACCAGTTCTCAAATCTTTTTCACAGACTGATCATAATTTACTTTGGCCATACTCACTGCGTCATACAGTGACTGTCGACATGACAATTACACTGTTACAAGAACGATTAAATTACTCGATTGTAGTAATCTCTGAAGATGGCTTTTCACTTTTAAAATTTTAGAGTATGACCACTTCAAGGGACATTTTTGGAGATATTTTTGAAACGGCCTCTGGAAAACCTCTTTATTGTGGGGTAAAAGAGCCTAAAAAATAGTTCTTAAGCAAGTTAATCCTGTAGCTCATTATCGCCCTCATTACAGCGATCATATCCGATGCTACTCATCACAACGTACCATCGCTCGCGGAGAAACGTATCCTTCATTCATTCCCGTTACAGTAAGATTTCTTCAACTTCACCCATGAATGGGTTCAGAAAAACACCGAGAGAATCCACTCTTCCGTTCTCCCATTGTTCAGTGCGGTGCGAGACGAGTAAGCCCATCCGATGATTATTCAGCTCGCGAGATCCTGTACGCAATTCATTAACTCGTTGTTTCCCGTTACGCGATCGATCCGATCGAAAGTCCCGCTTTTCGCGGCAATCCAAAAAATCGACTTCCGTTCAGCCACTCATCTTTTTCGAAATATTGTGTAAGCTGCATTTTCCCCGTCACTCAAAAGCCGCTGTAGGATCGGTCGATGATCCGGTCGATTGGCATCTGACGCCACGATGGTCGTTGAATATTTGAATTTCGCTTTTTCTTATTTCTTCTTTTAGTAAATAAATTATGAAAAGTCCTCAACGGGATCGTCTGCCCACGATCTATAGATCGTCCTGCCGCACGAACACAAAACAGCACGTCAACTAAACTCTCACGCAATCTCTGGCAAAATTGCTAATGTAAGTATATTAGCTGGGCATAGATTGTGTATCGTTGCTCGTCGACGTGTTTATGGCGCCGTTCGATTAGTGTCGATTACTGGACACACCTTCCAGTGAGCTTCTTATTCTGCTGGAGGTGAATGTCGGCTCTTTTCCTCATTTTGCGTTATATCGGCCTTAACGATCCAACATGCACCTTGGATCAATCTGTCGTAAAGTTCAATTTTATCATCATACACACATATACATACGTATATACTGATTTTATTGTTGACACGGATTGAATTCTTTCTACCTTCAATTGGCTATATGGTTAGTAGAGTATTGAAATCAGTCTTTTTTACTGAACGTCGGAATACGAGAACGCACGTTAATAAGCTTTTTCATATGAGATACCAGAACGAAATTTACTGCTAATCGTTCCTTCACGCCACGCGGGAAAAAATGGACTAACGAGGGAGCTGGAGGGAATCACGCGTAAGTTAAAGATGATGGTGGTTCACGTCTGAAAACCGCTCCAGAGAAATAAGTGACGTTTTTATAAAGTTTGGACCGATGCATTGATGAGATAGTGCTGATGGAATTATTAAAGAATTACAAGACGTATCCATTTATTTTTAGGTACATTTTTTGTGTGACACTTGTACGCTTTGGAATGTCATACAGGACGAGCTTTATTTTTAAAAAACATTTACTGCTGATGGATTTAACAAATGGTCGATGTAGGTTGATCATTACCTCTCTTCCTTAATTTTCTTCAGGTTTAGCAACATCCAGGATGCTGCGAATGAGCGCTAATACCACATTCTAGATGATAGAAATACTAGGAATCAAAATTGAATATTAGTAATCGATTAACACTGAGTTTCACTATCGGGATCGATTTCAAATCGAAAATAGATGCTTTATACGTGATAACTAGTTTAATATCTGATCTAAGCGATGCAAGTCCTATCGGGCGACCTCCGCACAGTGCATCCTGGGTATTGTTACCGCCGACGGCAATAGAATTATAAAGATACAAAATGGTGAAAATAGCATTCTATTTTAGAAAACTTGCAATGAATGAGAAAGAACTAGAATTTGACAGAAATGCCAAAAATTTGTTAATGAAATTCTTCATACTTTTTGACGAGATTAGAGACTTCTAATCATAATTATAGAATTTTGCTGTAAAATATAAGTATATTCTGTTTAAAATGAATAAAAAAATTGTTAAGATAAATTGCATATGTGCGCATGAACATGCGAGTAAGATGACCCTTGTATTATATGTATTTACATATAATCCGGGGGCCTTCTTTTCTAACAATTCCTTTTTATCATATTTTTTGTCTTAGTTGCTTATGTCGATAGTTTGCTATTTGAAAGAGCAATTTCTCTTTATTTTTTTTTTTGAATATTAACGGGTACGAAAAAGTAATTTTAAAAAATTAGTTACATTTTTTTCCCTCGGTTTATTTACATCTCAAAATTAATATTTTTACTATAATGATCATCCATAAATGTAAAAACGCCATGTGGTATATTATTTTCCCAAATCATTTCCTTCTCCGCACAAATGACGATAATCAACTGTTACATTTAAAATGAAAAATTTATAGTGAAATTAACTATATTTATTGTGCCTTACATTTACTATAGTAAAGTTAATTAGATTATAGTGCTAGTTAGCTTGAATTTGAGTGTCAACTATAAATTTGCGGAGTGTAATCGACTGATGGATATGCATATTATGTCGATTACTATAAGTGTCACATTACAGGATTCGAAAACCCATTTCTGTAATTGAAAGTTAAAAGATCTACATGCGTTAATCTATGATTTAACATATAAACTGCTGAGTAAACTCGTTATTTTATTCTAATCACGATGTTGCATTTTTAAATATTACTTCCTTTCATATACATTTTACTTGAGCATGTCAGATGCATTTACTAATAACATTTCTAATGGGAAGATACCTTAAAGTACAATATTTCTTCATGCTGATCTGCAATTTAATCAATTCTTATTGACTTCATTTCCTCGATTTCAATAATTCTAATAGATTCAAATAAATGCTTATGACTATTATGAGACTGCTATTTAATTAAACACGAATGAGGAAGTATTTATAAATGATAAACAAACCAAAGGATGATACAAGTTAACACGTCGCTCTCGATTAATTATGCAACGGGTTTTCATACTTTAAACGGCACCATTATTGTTGGTGTTATTTTAAATACGTAATAAATTTTACTATAAAAATAGTTGAATATTTCCTTCTAATAATGATGGTGAAATATTTTTATAACGCATCTCTTCCTGTATATGACGCTCTATAAATTGCGGGTAGTTAAACGATTTTAATTATTCAAAAACAAGAAACATTAAGAGAATGGTAGTATTATTCTGTACGGGTCTATAGTTTTGTTTTTTTCGATTTAAATGGTGATTAGAACTAGACTTATTATAAAAATATACATTTTTACTGATAAGTGTTTTCGTAATGAAGATTTTCTTGACGGTGTTGCTTCTAATTTAAATCAACTATCTTCGTATAATAGATTGTTGCTAATGGTCTAAAAAAGAGGTACAGAGAGTAGTGTCGATGAGAATTATTAATCGAACTTTTTATAACTTTTAATAAATAACCCATCGTAATAAACAAAAATTGACGAACAAATTAATCTGTATTACGCGAATGAAATATGAACAGCGGAAAGAGGGTTATAATTAAATACATAGTCGTAAAGTCTAATGTGTAAATTATGTGAGAGATCCAGTTTGCGACAATTATTAAAGTGTTTTCAATGAAAAACAAAGTAACATTTGCGTATTTTATACTCATCACTTCCCTTGAATAAGAAAAATACTAGTTTAACAGGACACACTCTTTACTCATTTTGTTATTCGACATTAACTAATCTTAAAGTCATAGTAAGAGATTTTATATATGTAAATGAAAAATTCTACCACATGTTAAAAAGAATCAGGATTTCAGAGAAATTTGTTAACCCATTCATGCCTGAAAGACTGTTTGCCTTCTCTCTTAATCTGAACCAGCGAAAAACTCCTAATTGACAGTTCATAGTCGCTAATTTATAGAATGCATCTGCGATCGCTGTGAATCAGCCATTAGACACTGATATAAACAGCAAACTCTTCTAAATTGGCTGGAAAAATCATTGAAATGAAATCACATTTCTGCCGCTTGAAAACAAGGCCTATTTACTGATTAATTCAGCGAATCGGACTAAAATAAGTGAAATGAAATCACGTGAGTTTTGCTGGAACATAGTGCTTACTAACTGATCAATTAAACGAATTTAGCTAAAATCGACTGAATGGATTGTTTGCACTAAAAAAGTATCTCAATTGCCATAAACACGTAATAGTTTCGCGTGTGGTAAATACAAGCTAATTTTCTAGAATAATTATTTTATTCAGTTTTAAACAAAATCTATAATACAAGCTTAGCTAATATACGTTTGTGCACTCCCCTCAAACTGTACAGTAGCACCTGTATGCAATTTTAAAGGTTATAAAAATAGTTAAAAACGAACAATTACCATAAACATTATAGATAATACCTGAAACGGATTGCTATTATTCAATTTTTCGGTGGCGTTTCTAGTAACTAATATTTCGTGCTTGCTTAAGCAACTTGTGGAACTCAAAGGTGATTATGGAAACGCAAAAAATAATACAAAAAATTTTTTTACGTTACCTTTATAAACACTTCTTGGGACAGAAAACCCTTCTCATATTCGAGGAATAAAGTTCTTGCAGCTTAAAATCTACTTTATTGAAATTGTATATAGATGTTCAGTTTTATATAGGATGAAAAGCAAATCAGTAGTTATATTCAGTGATCGGTGATAAAAAAATGTACAACTTAAGAACCAGTGAAATAGTGGGCATTTGGTTTTTTTTTATGATTAGGATTTTTTGAAAAAGATTACATTGTTTTTTAGTTAGAACGTCAAGAATGAAATTTTCATTGAGGACGCTGTTGTGAGGCTGTTGCAATGAAGTAGGGTGTAAAAACATTTTTTCAAAAAATTCATACCTTTTTTATTTTTTTCAAGTTTGGCGTTATATTGGAATTACTGATGGCTGAAACTCAATGTTGACCTGAAATCTTCAATGTGAATTTTACGGAGTACATGGAAAATCCTTCAATAGTAGTCAACCCGACTTCTTAAGTATTAAATAAATGTCACTTAAATAATGGTAACAAATTAGTTTGCTGTGCAGCCCCTGTGGTGATAACGTCAACTACTCCATAAATTGTTTACAGGGATTACCGGTAGGGATTCTGACTGTGTTAACTTATTTGTCAAAGGTATATAAAAGGTCAAATACGGAATGAAGAAATCAGACGTATAGTGGTTAGAGAATACCCGATTTTACTGATTCTATTCGATCTAACAGAGTCTCGCCTGTGGTTAGATAAGATCACGTCTACATAGGATACAAAAATACTTTCTTACTTACTTTTGTATGCTGACATTTTTACAGCGTAGTATTGTAACCCACAGCTATAATAACTTTGATCTAACTAACATCTATAATGACAACTGGATTTATTACCACTTTTAGAATCATCTTAAGCCATTAACGCCGCGCCGAGAAGGGCACTTTTTGCACTTCAATTTTAATTACGTATTTCGTATGAAAATCGAACATCAACAAAATTGAAAGATATGTATCGTACTATTTTCAAGATTGCTCTTTTCAGTGGCGTTATCAATATTAAGCTATCTTAATTAGAAAATTAAATATAGCGATTTAAATGTAAAAAAAAACGTAAAAAATAGGTTATACTTTTGAAGAAAACATTTTTTTCTTGTCGAAAGACTATTTTCGGCCACAAAAGTAATTTCTTTTTATAAGTTAACAAATTTTATTCATGAAAACTATAAACTTTAGACAACATTTTCTACGAATACAAATGTCTTAGAATGTATCAAAGAGTATACCCAAATTTCTCAGAAGATATTGATATCATTTTTTAGTTTTTATTTTCGGAGAAACGAAATTTTTAAAAAAGTTGTTTAACAAATCTGAACAAAATTGAGTGCATTCTTTGACAAATTCTAAGATAACTTTGTTATAAGGAAATGTTGTCTACATTCTACAGTTTTCGACAAAAGAAATTATTATTCTTGAAATCTTCAAATGATTTTAATAATTTTGTTACTCAAAAACTATAAACTTTAGAAAAAATCTTCTCAGAACATAAATATTTCAGAATTGGTCAGAGATTACTCTCATTTTTTTTCAGATTTTTTAAATGACTTTTTTCAGAATTTCGATTTTTTAAATTTTCGAAAAATAACAAATTTAATCAACACATTCTGAAAAAATTGAGATTATGCTTTGACACATTCTAAGAAACGTTTGTTCTCACGACATTTTTTGAGGGGTTTGTAGTTTTCATGAAAAAAATTTGTTAAGTTTTAAAAAGAAAATTGTCACTGAGGTCGCCATTTTGTGATCATGATGTTAGTTTTTTAATGCTTAAAAAATACATCATAATACTACATCTATTTTCTTCATCTTTAGCGAAAGAATTTTGTGCCGGCAAATACTCTTAATATGAGAAAAAAGGTTTTATAAAAAAGTATACCCGATTTTTTGCGTTTTTTTACATTTAATTCGTTATATTTAATTTTGTTATTAAGATAGCTCAATTTTAACAATTCCATTGAAATGACCGATCTCGAGAATAACAAGACACTTGCATTTCAATTTTCTTGAATTTTAATTTTCATATGAAATACTTGACTGAAATTGAATTAGGAAATGTGTCTTTCCCAGCTTTAATGGGTTAATTCAATACTTGCCATTTATTTATGATCGACGCTAAATTTTGAGAAAAATATTGGAATATAAAACGAGGTTATTTGCAAAATTGGATATCGACCATTTTATTACTAAATACACATTAACTTTCTCACTAACGAATTTTTTACTACTGTCGCAACAAGGATTTGAGTCCTTTTTTGTAATCATAATGATATCGAACGTTAATTTAAATAATACTATCATTCTCTAAATTATTTTGTTTATTGATCTTCTGCATTAAATTGCAGGATAGCAATTCATGTGCTTATCTTTAAAAAAAAATTTACAAGAAGTAAGCAACCTTTTTTCATCTAGCATAATTATTAATATTAATACCAACCTCTAATTTTATAAATTTTATTTGTATTAATATAATGAAATTGGCTTTAACAGGTGCCATACTGGACAATTCGGACTGATTGGATAAGTAATAATGAATTGAATCGCCGTTTTGAAATTGCCATGTTTGAAAATAACAATTTGTTTAAGCATAATCTTATGCCTTGGATATCAAGATATCTTCTTAGAAGAATTCGTTCAAACAAAAATATGTTTTCTTGCAAAAAATATTAAAATTTACAGTGGGATAAATTTTCTTTGAAATTTTACTATTTTTCAATGTAATGTTGGGACAACGTAAACATTCATAAATTATTCTTGGTTTAGACGGATTTTTGTATTCACCATACAAAAAATACAAATAAGATAAATTCCAAAATGGTTTTCTATGAAAAACACGAAATGTGATATAAAAAACAAGTTATGCAAAAATTAGAGTCGTCTCCAAACTATTTTGGTACCGTCTGTAGAATGAGAAACATTGTCATACTTTCTGAAAAAATAACAATAAATTCTTGGCTGTTGTACTGTTCAGACAGTAACAATTTTTAAAAAATGTAATAATTTCTACCAGAAACTATGGTATTTATCTCAATTCTACAAATCTGCTCCAAAATTCGAATCTGGAACAGTAACATATCCAAGAAAATTGTTTGTTTTGTATATAACAAAGAAATTATTAAAAATTGGTATTTTTAATTTATTTTCTTGAAAAAATAAGGTTAAATGATGTTTTTTGAAAACATATCATACATGACAGTTCACTAATTATAATATATGTTTTTGAAAATCCATAAATAATTAAATAAACAAAAAATTTGTTAATTTAGGCCGTAATGGGTTAAGATACAATGAAGCCTGAATTTCGATATTTTAAGCGTTTTATTCTTCAAGGGTATAATATTCTTCATAAATTACACAGGACCACAAACAAAAATTTGTTTCGAGATCACTTAGATCAGAAATAGTGGATCTCATAGATTTTTGGCCGCTGAAAACGAATCCGTTATTCAATTTGGCCCAATACGTCAGGATTTTAAGATATCTAATCAGAAAAATATTTTAAAATATTCTTTTTTAGCAATTTCAGGTTAGGATATGTGAAATATCTGACGTCACGGCTCAAATTGGACAACTAATTTATTTTCAGCGACCAAAAATTAATAAGGTACAGTACCTCTGATTAAAGTCATCTACCATAAAAAATTGTTTTGCGGCCCTGTGTAATTAATCACTGAAAGTACATCTCGACATAAATAACACAAGAACGCCAAATTTTTTTAACACAACATGAATCAGAAGTGGAGGACGTTGTAAATTTTTTTTTACTGAAAACGAATTCTTTGTCCAAGATTTATCGTCTTTCTCATCGTTTCAGATTTTTCACAGATCCTAACCTTAAATTTACAAAAAGTATATTTTTTAATGTTTTTCTGATCAGATATCTTAAAATCCTGACGTGTTGGGCCAAATTGAATAACGATTTCTTTTTCAGCGGCCAAAAATCTGTAAGGTCCACTATTTCTGGTTTAAGTGATCTCGAAACAAATTTTATTTGTGGTCCTGTGTTATTTTAGATTCCTATGAAAAGGTTCCCTCATTGTGCTTACTTCACTTACTACTAGATTACTCTAACATTTTCTTTCGAAATTTGACTTTAGAATGGAAATTCACTGTAAGGTCGTATAGGAACTGGACTTTGAAATTGTCGGTTTCAGTGGAACCATTCCCGAAGTAAAACTAAAAAAAATATAAATGAAACAAAGGAATTGGGAAGTGCCGAATTATACCGCAAAGGGTAAAAAAAGATCGAAATGAAATTTAACCGAGTCGGAGCTGCGGGTGGCCACGTATCGATTGTCTGTTTAAATCGACACGGGCTGTAAAATTTCACTTAATTTCATTCACTAAGAAGACTTACTGCGTGCATCTTACGTACGTCATTGTACACTTGACTGTATTGTACACCGAATGGCTGACAACAAATCATCAAGGCAATAATAAGATTCCTCACACCCAGCACGCGTTTCTTTCAGTTAAGTTTTTTTCTTCCTCTAAAAAAAATGCACACTGGTTACTTATATCGGCATAAGAATGACCCGTCGACGAGAAAGAATGTCTGAATTTCGACACGTCCGTTTAGAATTAGTGACCGTCTCGAACGATCGGTATGGCCCGTGAAAAATCGACGAGAATATACGGGAGCCTCCGTGACTCGAGTTAATGTGCAAGGCTTGGATGCCTTAACGCTCGGTCGTGTCTTTCTTATTTTAACCTATGCGGAATTACGTGTACGTATAGTTACTCGACATGGACATGAAAGGAAAAATGCATTTCCATTCGGATTGTAATTGCGGGTAAACAACCTGCGAGCGCGAACTTGCTCGGATTGCGGAGAATAAGTGCTCGGAAGATTTCGTTTTCTTGCACGAACCACTTCGGGGTACTAAGAACATTTTAACCAGTCTTTAGGAAATTCCGATGGAAATACATACGAGGTGCTACGATAATAACAATAGAAAAATATTGAAACATTTTCGAACCAGTTATGCATTTTTTTTTATTTCTGGAAAATCTTCTTGATTTTTCGTGTTGCTGTTTTGCCAGGCTGTCGTGATGAATGTGATGTCACGTTTATTTCATAATCTCACCCTAAGCAGGGATATTATAACATAATCAATTTTTCTGTAAGATTGAATTATTTAAAACCAAAAAATGAGGTCGACCCTGTGACCCAGAGATCAGAACAGAATAAAATTTTCCAAAAGTTCTTAGTGCGCCGAGTTCTTAGTGCGCCAAATTTTTCAATGGGCTCTGGGTTCCGAGAAAACCCAAAAAGTGTAAAATCAGTGATTTTTGCCTGTACTTAATGGTACAAAATGGGTCGTTCAAGTCCGCGGGCGAAATTTGAAATTATGAGCGGCACCTCTATTTTTAATACAAAACTATATACAAAAGTAATTATTTTTGACATGCAAAATTTTCTTTCTTGAAATTTTACTATAAGAATTTTTACAGATTTTTTAGAGCACTTTAACATATCTAAAAAACGCCGAGACTCCTACGACCCACGTTGGACCATTGAAGCTGCCGATAAAACATTAGACCTTTCTTTTTCACTTATCGTTACTTTTTTTATCATTTTCCACGTTAGAATACCTCATATATTTATAAATATCGCGTGAAAAATGTGCCTAGAAGATAAAACTACTGTAAATATTAAATTCCAAAATGGAGACAGCTAAATTTTATCTTTTGTTCAAAATCATAGCTGCGTTTACTCAGTCGACTGATCTGAACGAAATCACTTCAAACTTGATTCCTGGAGTTTTTTGAGGTCGTTGACTCCAAATTTGAAGTTAGTTTTCAAAAATTTAAAATGGTGGGTCAGAGCACTGTACTTTAAAATGGTATAAAATATAATGAAGTCCTCTTACGATCAAAGAACTTTTGAACTTTTATGGGTTTTTTTTGTGTCACAGTAGAATGGAGAAATAACAGAGGACCAGAATAAAAAAGGTTCGGTGATCTGGGGACGAGACCACATTATTCCTAAGTATTTTGGCCCGCTGAACGCGGGCCTGTTAAAAGTAACCTTTTACTAACGTTTTTGGCGTTTCTTCAACGTTGCTGAATTTAATTTAATTTCTTTTTTGTAATAAAAAAATCACGTTTTTTAACTAAAATCCAACATTTTTTATTTTGGCATTTTAATTATGCACATTGAAAGAGTATACCCAAAAAATAGTCGGATGTTGTGTCTTTTTCCTTAGTTTTTAATATCCAAAATCAGCATTTTTTTAACGCTTAATTCAAAAAATTTTTCAATATATATTTTAAACAGTAGTCTAGTAATGTAGAAAAAGTTCAATTTACATACTCTCTTGGAGTTGGATATGATTTTCTGGGTCGAACACTTCTGGATACTGTTTATATACAATAGTTACTTCAGTTTAAAGTATTATATCTAATAACTTCGAACTAAACATTATTTTATTCCTAAATAAAGGGTTTGTTTACCAACTAAGTCATTGAAATACTTTATAAACAAATCCATTTGTTCGTATTGTTCGTGAAGGTGGTGAATACTCTATAGTAAGCAACTGGTTCATTTCTATTTAAAAAAAAACGAATTTTTATTTTATAATACACGTTTACCATAATTATATTTTAATTATTTATCATTAACTTGTAGGAGAATTAAAATACGAACTAGTAACTGGAGGGATTGAGTTCTTTATTAGTAGCTAAAAGTACAATTGATTTTAATTTTGTTTAAATTACCAATATTTTCCGAAAATCCACAGGATTACAGATTATCGTCAGAGCCATTGAGGAAATGTATAAAATACTGGAATATATATCAAATATTAAACAAATATGTAAGGTAAGTTCATTGTCCCAACTATAATTTTCATTCCAGTTAACCCTTTTCATCCCAAATGTCCGGAATGTGCACAGAACTTTCAACGCTGTTATTTTTATTCCAATCGTCGTTAGAAGACATTGAAATAAGTCAAAAGCAGTAGTTTTGGAAAACTTGGAGAATTGGGATGAAAAAGTAATTATTATCATTTGTGAATACATAATCCAATTATTATACATTCATAACCTCACATTGGGTTTTTATGGATTTTGTGTTTGATTTTTTCACACAATTTTTGACTGAGCGAAAAGACGAGATTATTATCTTTTGAAACGGTCACCATTGCCCTTTTTCATGACAAAAAACGCAATTCCTGCGAAGAAACGTCAAAAAAATCAAGTTGTTTTTAACAAAAAATTATATAACTTTTTTCTTTGAAATTGCCGGCTGATTCTGACCACGGAATTGGAAAGAAGAGGTCCAAATCGATCGATTTTTACTTATTTTAATGTTTTCTAACGACGTTTGGAAGAAAAATTACAGCGTTGAAAATTGTGTCCAAATTCTGGACATTTGGGACGAAAAGGGTTAAACTTACAAGTTTAGTTATTTCTGATATATTTGGGCATTTTTGTAATTACTATAACAAAAGTATAATGATAAATGAATATTAATTCTTTCTTACGAAGAAAAATATATGATTAAAAGCAATTAATTTTTCTGGTATAAAAGTATTTAGAAGGTGCAGTAAAATAAATTGATTACTTCAAAATTTCTTTCATAACTGATATAAAATAATATTACAACATGCAAATTTGAACTGAAGTCAACAAAATTAAATTAAAAGATAATTTCGAGAACGAGAGCTTACATTTCATTTTTAGTTGATGCAGATTTACCGCTTTCACTTTGAGATTTTTACTTTTATTTTTTGATGAATAATTTTTACTATAATAGTTTTAATTGGTCTACCTTCTAAGCTCGAATTATGAAATAAAAAAAATAATTCCGATTAAAATTTAGCATAATGAATTTTAAATGTAAATTACGCTTAAAATTAGATGATTTATAATTAGTTTAAAATTAAAAATGATTTTGTATTACTAAAAATTATGCTGCATTTTAAAATGTTTTCCTATGACACTCTAAAGTTGACAAGTTGATTACAGTAATGCCTGAGGCAAGCAAAAATTTCCCCTAACTTTTTTGTCTATTATTATAATTTGCAGTTGTTTTCTTGTATGCTTATTACAAACTATTACAATTTTAAACATTAGTCGTTATTCAATGTATGTATCAATACATTCAATTTCTTCATTCATGGGATGTTTATCGTTATCGTGATCCTACAATTCTGCCAAATTATGTGCACGAAACGACGACTCGAGAAGGCAAAATAATGTCATTACACCAGGTGTTCCTAAGTACAGGCTAATAGCCATAAATGGAGAACTTGTCGTTTGGATTCTAAGAAGATCGTTGTTTGCTATACTGATTCTACAAGTTCAGACGATAATTTTTTGTACTTAACTCGAACAGCTTAATCGACTATTATCGAGTAAAATCTGTTCAATTTTAGCAATTTGGAATGCTTTCAAAGTTTAATAAAAGCACACGAAATTTGAAAGTAACTGAACGAAATTGAAAATTATTCATTAACATACAAAGTAATTTAAAATTATATGCTGAAAAAGTAAATAATAACTTGAATTTCGCTGCTTATATCCTGCGACACATATGGTAGTATTTGTATTAATTAAACATTTCAAGATGTCGAAATCATTTCAATATCCGAACAGCGGCTTTATTGAAAAAACATTTTTCAAAGAAAATGTTAAAAATACTAAATTAATTGATAAAGGTCCCAGGATCGTTCCCTGGTGTCTACCGAATGTTCTTCCAAGTTCCCAGTTATTTTTTTTAATTTTTCACATTTTTGGTTTCTCCATATTTTTTTTGTATAATTAACATCCTAATTTAGTATTTTTAACATTTGTTCTTAACTAATAAATAATTTTTATTCAATAATAATGAGTAAAAATGTAAGTGCATCTACAACTTGAAATGTTGATTAAAAATAGATTTACATAAAAACTATCTACAGTAAATAAATAAATATATTTCATTAGATAATAAAACACAAAAGCAAAAAAACACTCTTAAAATGCGCAAAATTATTACTTCTATCTTTTTACTGTCTTGGAATATGAGTAGTTAAAGGTCTTTATAGATTGGTGTTTGTAGACAGAGAATTCTTGACTTAGAATAACATAGCTTGGATTCAAAAAATATTCCAGAGTACCGGCAATATATATATTCATGTGAACATCAAATACCGAGCGGTAGCAGAAAAAAGTTTATTTTTGTAAACTTGCATACCATAAAAATGCAAAAAGTACGCATAAAAGACTGATACCTACGGCATGGGAACGGAGGCAGATAATAATTTCTTAGGCATTGGAAAATTATACCTGTGCGCTTTATCTGTTTTATGCTTGAATATTTAGCGTACCGTAAAGTCTATGATTGACTTGTACACCATGCTCGTTCCAACAAAAAGTACTTTTTTCAATATCGAATAAAAAAATAATTTTGCGTACATGCTTCAGGTCTAGCTGTGTGAGAAAATATACAAGTTTTATACTTTAATTGTACTTACAATGTTGCGCATGTAATTAAAATAATGATGTGGAAAAGAAATGGATGGTTTTCAAGTGCAATAACGGAAATAAATCATTTTAACCGGTAATTGTGGTCGCGAAGGAATAAGAAATTAGTCAATTAATTGGACAAGAGTTTTTTATTCACCACTTTGTTTATAAAAAATAATATTGTCAGTTACTTGTAATTTTGTTGCGTTCTTTTTCTTTATTATTTTCCGTTTCATTCATTGCCGTTACTGGTCTTGTTGCCATCAATTTCGCATTTCTTGTGAGTTTCGATGTTTATTTTCATACCTATTATTCTTTATCCCATCACCGTCCAAATTGCACTGTTTGTATAGTGTCATTTCAGTTAAATATTTGAAATTATAATTTATCCTATAGAATTCCTTTTCATACTATATATATATTATAAGTTCTCAATGTACGGATTTTATTTTATATCTACAGTAGGACCAGCGAAATTGACCCCCTAAAATTGACCGACTTGTCAAATTGTCTCTGGGAAACACTTTCCCCCACTTTTCTCTCAAACAGTATGATGTATTATCTATAAAAAGAAAATAAATAATTATTGCAGTCGTTTTCACTAACTTTAACAAAAAATTGATAATTGTTGGAAAATAATCAAAATTTTGACATATCGGGTTAAGAATGTAAGGTTAAGACAAACATAAAGTAGGGATCACCTCCGCTTCGCTCGTTTTCGTATCTTGCAGACAATTTTGGAGGGTGGTCGGAAAGATGATAGGCAATTTCGCAGATCATACTGTATTTTTGGCATTCTCATATTTTCATTTTATCAAAAGTGATATGCATCAGTAATTATTCGTCTTTTGGAAATAATGTCAGGTCATTAGTTGCACCATTAATTACTGTGGACTTGTTAGTACGTGGATAAAATAAATAGTAATTTACAATAAGATAATGTACAAAAAATAAAACAGTTTTCTCTCGAGATTATTATCAATATATATGCCATGGACTACGTATATTATAGAACTTGCATATACTGTGAAATAGTACTTAGTTACTATAATACTAATATAATACAAATACTAAGATAATATAATAAAAGAACAAATGGAATTTTCATTTCTTAAGACTGATTAGAATATTATAAAATAGTTCTTCTTCAACGTTCATTAACATTTTAAAAGTTTTACGTTCTGGATAATCATCATACATTTTGAAGTTTTTAAACATGTTAGAAAATGAAATGGGTAAATCGACACAGGCTGGTCTCGAGAAGAAACTTCTTTCCTGCTCGATATATACATTTTACATTTAATCATTATAGTATCAAAAGAGCAGTGATTAATTTGCATGAAATTAGATTCAGATAAAAAAAATTAATACTGTTAACTTTTCAAAAATTCTTCACTACTGAAAAATGGATTTACATTGAAACTTTCAATAATGAATCGTTCAAAGAATACCTCTTTTATTTAATTCATTAGAGAAAAATAAATTGTCTGCAAAGGTTGAATACCAACAAAACTTCATCGGTTCCTTATGTAAAAAAATTACAGATTAACCCATTCAGTATCAAATGTTAATTTTCAATGAATTTTTTTCTATTTTTTTCTCATACTGCAGGAACCAAAAAATATCTATACACCATATCATACGAAAATTTCATGCTCTTTCATAATAGGGCCACAGAATTTGTCTACAGCCAATGCTTAAAAAGTCATAAATAATTTGATGCAAAAAAAAATACGTTACTTTTTATTGAGAACAAATTTAGATTTTATAAAAACCGGTATACGCATCCTATTTCACATAGAAAAGTGATTTCGAAGCCTATATATTAAAATGTACGTGGTACAATTTTGACAATGAAGATGAAAGTTTTCAAAATGGCGGCTCAGATACGAAAAAAGCGTTGATTTTAGACCAATTCTGTGGCCATTTTCGGACAGAGCATACACTTTTATGTCGGATATGGTGCATGGATATGTCTTTTTGGTATTTGTGGTATGAAAAAAAAAATGGAAAAACATTCATTGAAAATTTACGATATTTGGGACTTAAAGGATTAAAAAAATACTACTAATAAAGTCAGACTTTTATGAAAACCTACATATAATAATATTGATTTAACCATAAAAGGATCATGTCTCTGTTCTAATAAATGTTACATAAGTATTGAAATTTTAGTTTAAAAAATACCATAAAACGTAAAGAAATTGAAAACTTCCTGATTAAAGAAGACATCGACATACCTGTTAACGTCAAATATGAAAAGTAATTTTGCGAGAAATATACAACGTTTTATTTCAATAATTATTAAAATCCCCCAACTTTCTGCGTGCATTATTTAAATTATATTTACACTAATATAGAGTTTAATATAGAGTACTAACTATTTCACAATGTTTTTATTTTTCGCAATATTTTTCCATTCTCTTATATCTTCTAAGTTAACATCGATAATCAAAATTTATT
The DNA here is from genome assembly GCA_030407085.1 of Trichopria drosophilae. Lineage (NCBI taxonomy): Eukaryota > Metazoa > Arthropoda > Insecta > Hymenoptera > Diapriidae > Trichopria > Trichopria drosophilae. The sequence goes on along the minus strand of CM059585.1, from coordinate 113,506,966 downwards.
TTACTAATGGATTTTACTGTTCCTCAGCAATTGAAGTTTATATTTTCAATGTTGAATTCAACTATTAATAGAGACATGTAAAATTAACATAGTTTAATATCAAGGCTTCATACAAATCTATTTTCTAATTTATATTCTGCATGTTACTTGAAGTTGACGTGTGCTTCAGACATTCACTGCCTGTCTAAAAATTCAAAAGAAGTTCCCGATCAGAATTTAATGAGCCATTTCACATGTCTCTTGCGAATCGCATCAGAAGCACAGACAGGGCCACACAGAGAAATTTAATACTTAGAACACGTTATTCCGCCAGAACTTTCATAGGAGATTTGTAAGTTGGTTAATTGCAATTTCCCCTCAAATCTTTCTATTTACAGTCGAGTCCCGGTATATTTGCGTCTCGCTATATTTACGTCACAGCATATTTGCACAGTTCCGTCTCCTTATATTTGTCTGTCGCCGCTCTCTTTTCCGACCACCTTGAGTGCTGGGGCCTCACGAAGGGTCTGCCGCGACATCACGAATGTAACGCGACTGAGGAGAGTGGGTGAACTATATTTTTATTATCATGCACATAATTACTATATACACAAATATTGTTTGGTATATTTTGAATGTATTGAATCAAAATATATTTTTTAAAATATCCGCGTGCACGAATATCATGAGTAATGCGGCCTTTCTTTATCTATATGCGAAACTGTAAAAGTCCTCCGACATTTTAAAACTGTCTGTGCAAGGAGGGGGGGGGGTGTCAAAAATCCCAAAAAAGGTCTACTCACGTAGTTTATGGATGGCCCCTAAATAATACATTCATATCGACGTTTGAAACATTCTACCGCAGTGTATACGTTTGCAACATGGCTTAGGATTAAATAGTGCATTTTATTAATTTTTATTTCTTGGCCCTCTGCGCATGACACCATCCTTTAAAAATAAGTTACAAGGATGGTTTGTCATTCCAAATTGACCGACTAAACGTATGCACCAAAGCAAAAAAGTGTGCTGTACAGAATAGTACACAAAATAGTACATTTTCACTTTTTATTTGTAAAATTGATTACCAATTGAATAAGTATCCCACTTTTTGTTTACCAATTAGTAGTTGTCAATTGATTTGAATTTATTTATAATTAGCAACCTCAAAGAAACCTCATGAATATCAATTTTTTGTAGAAAGTAAAGAACTTTTTAAAAATTCGACTGTCTCATGGATTTGGAAAATGCTGTGGAATGAACTTTGGATTTGGAAAATCTAACTTCGAATTCATGACCAGCTACCTAAAAACCTTTATTAATCAATATTCATGTACTATATTTATGTATGTTGTCTGTTACGTTATAATAATAAATTATTTGAGGTTATGAAAAATCCTGACAGTTTCGTTCTCAGTGTTCAAAAAAACATATAATACACCCGGTCACGTTAACGAAATTTTACATGCATATTTTGTATATGCTGTGACATGCCGTATTCCTGATAATGCCTTCCTTATACCGATCAGGACCTAGATTTCCTCTCTGATACAGTCTTTAAATGTTTTTTATATTTTAATGACATTGTCTTCTTTTTTCTAAAGTCGATATTAGAAATTTGTATTTTTCAAAATGACACCTCCAATTGTCCGTTATGAGAAATAAAATATAATAGAATAAAAACAATAAAAAGCGAAAGCGAAATATTCATTTTGACAAAAAATTGATAGATTCCTCGCAGGTCGGAAACACGTAAGAAATTCAAGCGCAATCGTATTCGAGTAAATTTTACCCGATCAGCATCACAAAAAAATCGATTTCTGTAGCAATTTATCGCGGATGCGTACTAAAAAAATGCATGGGGGAGGAAGATGAAAGGATTTAGTAGTCACGTACAGTATCGAACTATTTCTCGCTTCGATTGCGGAGTCGTCTTGGGACTCGTGTCTCGCTTTGCTCGCACCAAACCGCAGTTGTTACCGTCACGGTGCGCGACGCGATAAATCCGAACATATAATACACGCCAGAGGGACTTCCGCCATCGACTATTCAAAAGTATATTTCTAGCCTCAAAACCGCGCACTTTTCACGAAAAAAGTTTGCGTGGTAAAAAATACTATAGAACGATGCTCCTGTAGCAACACCTTTCCGCGTTCGCCTCATACCGTTACAGGTAATAAAACGAGTCTGTACACAAATGCTCGCTGCCTGTGTTTCAATTTTGTTGCGCTTGTTTCGACTTTTTTTCGTCGCTTTCCGAAGGCCGCACACGGGGAAGGTTACGCATTGGTTGCTCGGCGAACGCAAACTGTTGGAATTTTATATATTATATCGTATCCGAGTATTTCTAGAAAAATTCATTTTACGTGGAGAAAGATTATATTTGAATTAGATATTGTTACATTGTAAAAAAATGGGTAATTTAATTGTTAGAAAATACTTAAAAACCCCAACATATGAAACACTTGACATTATTACAATAGCAGGAGTATGTCTAAAACCAGATGAATCTTCGAGAACCTGACAGTAAAAAACTCTTTATTCGAGAATTTTGGGAACGTTACGTTCTCAAAGTCAACCTAGGTGCCATCCTAAGGAAGAAGAGAATGCGTACCCGAGTAGAAATTTTGATACGGCCCTGATCAGGTCCTGTTCAGGCTTCTTGAATATATTTCAGGCCCTTATCAGGCTATACTATCAAGGCCTGATCAAGAACGTAACGACTTTATTGGTCCAGGTCGCCCTTGATATCCGACCCTGGTCCGGCAGTATTTAGGTCCACCTTATGAGGCGCGCCTGACTGCTACCTGACCAGGTTCTATATTCAGTCAATATTAAGACACACTTTATCCGGCACACCCAATTGCAGCCCGGTCAGGGCCTGATCCGGAAGTGATAAGGCAGCCTTTATCAGGCGCGCCTATTTGCCTCCTGAATAGGGCCTGAACAGTTTTCAAGAGCCTGGTCAGATTTCTGCTCGGGTAACTTCGATATGTTACGTAGATCTTCCAATATATTTTCCTTATAGTTTTTAATATGTCATTTTGCCTCTTGAATGTCGCAGATGCTGTTGTTGAATATTCAAAATAAAGTATCAAGGTTTTAAGAATAATTTCCAAAGTCGGAATTATGGATTATTACTAAAAGATAGTAAATTCCAAAATAAGCAAATGTATTTATCAATAACTTTTAAAAAGTGGTGCAAAATGATGATTCATGACAAACTGTATTGTTTTTGGAGTCGCTGATTACGAAACTGAAGCCAGATTTTAAAAATTCAAAATGTCGGATCCAGCATGGCGGACGAATTTTGTGAAAATGCATTGAAATCTAAGGTTTTCACTACCATTCGAAAAATCGGTCCTAAAAACTGTAGAATATGGGAGATTTGATTTTTTTATAATGTTGAAAACCAGCAGTAAATTTTCTGTTCATTTGCTAATTTTGGGTATGTTCTTCAAACATTCATGATTGAAATGATTGAAATTGAGTTTAGTTAAAAAGAAAATTCAGTATGGCGACGGATTAGCAATATCCCACATATTTTCATGAAATTCTATACTCAAAGATTTTTACGGTCGTTGATGAAGATGGTGATATTTGATTTTTTTCTTCGAAAATTATGCAAATATATTCATCGAAACATTAAAACTATCGAAAAAGAACTGGAGACTAAGAAAACAATGTAGTACCTGTCTCTTATTCGTGGCGTTAAACGAAGATAACGATTGAAACAAGAAGTAATATACAAGACTAATACATTTCTGACAAGTTATAATATTTTCTACTTAACGTATTGTACTGAAACCTTATTAGTGATCCCCTTTACACAACATACATCATCTTATGTCGTGTACATGTGCATCTCATTTGTTCCAAGGATCCCTTTTATCAATTCTCGTGGCAGCAATAATAGGTGGGCCGAGAATGTTCTTACTTCGTTTCTCATTACTTGTAGTATTTTCTGTGCTTAATATCGACTGCAGATCATTTGTCACGTTATGTATGAGTTGTACGTTCGTTGCACTCACGAAGTGCGATGTTGATCTTCCTCAGCAGCCGTTGGAACTACCTCCTCATCACTCTGTGAATAACTCTTACTAAAAAAGATTTAAGTTAACTCCATGTACCTTCGAATAAGGAAACTGGATATTTCTTCACCAATCAAATGTTCCACGTTGTTGATGAACAATATACACAAACTTAATTAACTAATAGTTCAATTATAACCTATTAGCAATGATAAACGTCATGCAATTAGTTTTCATGCTTAAAATTTAATTAATAGGTGAATTTAGACGGCCCATAGTTAGTTGCAATATTTTTTGATTAGTGAATTTAATTTTTGATAATAAGGTCTTTAAGGCTCTATAAGAGCTATTTTCAAAATTAACTTCCAAGCACTCACGTCTTCCTAAAATATTAACTTTGAAGTTTATATAAGAACTTAATTATATCTTTTTTCGGATCATCTTCTTTTTTATTACTGCAACCCTTAATTTTGAGACCTGTGTGTTTCTTCTAGAGACATTGGGTTGAATAAAAAACAAACGAACCTGACATTTACTTCGTAAGTAAACTCCTGTCCAGTTAGAATAATTATTGACGTCAAAATCATTATAAATAATAGTACATACGATGATTTAAAAATTATTAATTAAATGTGGTAACTAAAGCAACAAAAAATTAAGTCTATAATTCTAAAGAATTTTCTTTTTAATAAAATTATTTATTTTATATTAAGCGCGAAAGAAAAAAAATTTTTGTGTTGCACAAAATGAAAAACACGAAATAAAAACTAAAAATTCCTAATTTTTGTTAAATAAATGCTTGTACTGTTCTTACTTTTAAATTTGCGACGTCTTTCGATACACCGTTGGAAAAAGCAGTGTTTAATAAATAAAAAAAGTAAACTCCAAAATATTTTTCACTACGTTTTACGACTAATAAGTACTGTCAAACTTCTCGTTAAATTTATATGGATTTGGTCGTTAAATATTTAAAATGAGGATAAAAATATCTGCAAAGGTACCAGTGAACAATGTGATGATGGAATGAATTAAAATAACTGTGACAATTACTATGTGAAGACAATATTAAATAAAAAAACGATAACTTAATGGTGTATTTGTTATGTATTGAGATTGTTAAAGTCATTCATTACAATCCTCTTTTAAAATTTTAGCATTCAAAATGGGAGATCCAACATGGTCGATTGAAATGTAAAGAAATGTTCTACTTTCGCGTGACGGTTGTTGACTGAGATTTGAGATCAGTTCGAATATATTGCTTCAAATATTTGTTACGAAATAATCCAAAACCAAAATCATAAAAGCATATATATGCGTTAACTTTTTGACTGTGTCATTTTGAATTTTGAGAATTTGTTGGATTCGCAACCATCCTCTTCAGAAAAAAATTTTTTTAGGACGAATTTGACTTCGAATTCAAGAATAAATTTCGATATCTTAGTAGCACTTAGTTTGCTTTCGTATCCATCTAGTAAGTAGCAAGCAAATCTAGAATTCATCATGCAAGTATTTTTTCAAAATTTGTAAACATGGATCTAATATATTGACGTTAAAAAGAACCAGCGACAGTTTTTATGATATTGCAAATACAACTTTCTTAAAAATAGAAAATATGACAGTTATTTTAATCATCCTACCAGTTCTTTAGTAATTCATTAATTAATCATCATTCTAATGACATCAAAATGTAGAAAATGCAATAAAAGTCGAATTTTAATTTATGTTACGTTCTTAATCCTGTGAGCATATTTTACATAAACAGTTCAAACGACTCTAACATTATTAGTAAATCTCTGCCACTACATGGTCTTTCTATTAAAATACGGAAAGAATTTGATTCCAATATTTTTAACTGTAAATGACTTTAGCGATCGTTCTCTTTTATTGAAATCACTAATAAACACCAACTCGTCTGTCCGGTTTGAGCTCGACGTCCGGCTGGACCAATTTCTCCTACGCGAATACGGTTACTTATTAGTGATCTTCTTCCCTTATTCTCTTATGCATTAATTTTAATATGTATAAATGTATGTGAATATGAAATGTTTTAATTTTATACTGTAGTTAATAATTGCAAAGTTACTCAATTATTTATAAACTCGAGTTTAAATTTTTATACATTAATCAATTTTTATAGATTTTTAAATTGATAATCGTAAAAATTATATCATTTCAATGCTACAGAATGTGTATTATCATTGTACTTGTTGAAAATGTTGGCGCCAACTTCAAAATACCAATATTTATTGCACTGCACTGAGAACAGATAATATTAGTTGTTCGTCTTTCAGAAACGACGTTGTTTTTAGAGTCGAACCAGTGGTTTATAGCGTTAGTCAGTCGTCTTTCGACACTAGCCATTCGTGTTTGAACATTAACCAATAAACGAGCCACTAGTATTTTATGTTCTCCGTGTTTGTTGTTCTTTATGTTTCAATATATTTTTTATAAGGGAATGCTTATTTTGGTTATTGCTTTTATGAATTTATTTGGCAAACAGTATTCATCAGTTTTCACACTTGTTTAATAATTTTACGATTTATTACTTCTTAGATATTAAGGAAACTTTCTTTCACTGTGAAAAGTCTTTTTTCGAGTAGTATGCTTTACTTTTAAGACAGTTCGGTCTTTTTAAGACTTTTGTTACAGAACTGATAATTCAGAAATATTGAATTTAGTGCTGGCTTGGAACTGACTAATCCAGGAAAAACAAACCCGAATCATTACTATTTAACCTTGTACTTACTAAAACATTACTGATTCTGCCTGTTTGTTAGTACTGTTCCGACTCCGAAAGTCAGTGCTGAAAAATCTACAAATAAAAAGCAGTTTCTGAAAACGGAAAGTGAAATAGAAGAAAGCAATGGATCGAGCTTTTCGAATTTGATTTTAATTTTTAATGGTTAAACTGGAATGAAAAGTCTTTAAATATTTTAGTTTAGGTAGTTCAAATGGATAGATAAATTATAAGAATAGAATCGGCCAATATTTTTTGTAGTACAGTTGTGCCTCAGGATGATTAAAAATGTCGATACTTTACGTACGATTAAAGATGGTCGTACTTTTGTAGATAGTTTATAACATGAAATTGTTTGTTTACATCTTATTTAATGGCAGCGTTTCTTAAGATTAAGTGTTCGTCTCCGTCTCCTGTGTAAAGTAAACGCATATCTATTTCGCGGCGATAACGTTTGTTTGACTCAAGAACCCGAACAACGTAGTTCTGTTAATCATTCAATTAGTAGTCAGAGCTTATTTTATTCAAACCAGTTTAGAGTAAAACTCAACCCATCTGTTTACACATTAGATACCAAGTGCAATAATATTACGGGATTTTAAAATGAGAAATGTCCGGTTTTTCCCCATTAAATTCTGATCAATCTTAGAAGACGTCAAAAAGACATCAAATTTCTTTTCCACAAGATGCAAAATTGGCACATAGTGATTACAGAAACCTTTTCTGTGATGTAACAAGTTGAAGATTTATCGGTTCTCATCCTCGCAAGATTTAATCATCAATCAACGACAATTAAACGCCAGCAGGAAAGATCAACAAAACCAGACTTTCAAGAGATAATTTCCTGCCGTAACGCAAGTACCAATTTGTAATACGACATACAATACCAGTTTGTAGGATACACAGTCCGGGAAAGTACCAGTACCATAAAATCAACACTTCACCATTCTCACGATTCTTCGAAACATTTATACAAACTGAAATGAATATCTGGTTTCGGAGTCGTACAACATTTACTCCTGTACATTTTTCCCTCATATGGAATATTTACAAAAAAAAACAGTTAAAAAATAGAGTTGACCATCTGTTGGTGCACGTCCACCTAATCGTTTAACGATGGACAGCATCTGGAGGAGAAAATGATCAACAAGGTGACCAAGCGCACAATTCCAAGCTGAGATGTGGAACGACGGATAGCGACGTATACAGTTACCTTGACACGGGAAAGACGCATCATCCTTTCGCAAATCTCCGCACTATGCGTGCATTAAGGGCGTAAAGGAGGTCGTTTCGGCCCGGCTTCTGATAAATAAACAAATGACACGTTCTGTGCGTATATTTGAAAAATCGACCGATCTCAAAGCCAGATTGCTGACCGCGATAATTGCCGCCGCCGTCCCGCCGTCGGACCGATTGCCGCTTGTTACGCGCCTTGCTGTGAAATTAATTTTTTTACGATAGGAGATGTTGAGAGTCATTTTTTTGAAACCGAAGTACATGCGATCGTTAAAAGATGAAAGGGAGGGGGAACAAATATTCTCGATTCAGTGCATTTTCTAAAAATAGAACGGCGCTTTTTTGCTGGGCAGGATTGGAAGATACGGGAAGAGAGAATGTTATCTGATGATTACGTGCGTTCTGATACTTTCCTACGGTGCCAAGGTTATTTTTTTCGGTATAGGAAGAAAGCACAGTGAAAACGATTTTTATGAACATTGATGATGCAGTTTCCTCATTTTGCAGTTTTCCGATTTTTTTTAAATTTGTCAACAAAAAAGTAATCGATTGTTAATCTACTTTATTTAATTTTTATTTATTTTATTTTTGTATGAACACTATTATAAGTTTGCATAATTTGTTGTATTTCTCAAGAAACAAAATTTTTTTGAGGTTAAGGCCAATTTTTCAATAGTACTATTCTCTATTTTATTTATAATAAGCATTTTTGTTTAGTAGTTTGATAATTTTGTGAATTTTATTAGTTATTGTCGTTCAAATTAAAAAAATCTTATAAACAATTGTGTCTATGAATGCATTATTTGATGTTTCAACATTTTTAAAAGTTTGAAAGTAATACCACGGCTTTTTTCAGTTGGCTAATCGGAACTACTATCTTTTCACTGTTTCCTGTTTTTCACTAGTTTCCATAAAATGTATTGGTAAGGTTAAACATTTTTTAATTACTATGATATTTGTAATTTTCTGTACTTTCAAATTTAGTTCTATGTCTTTTTCACACATTTTTAGAATTCTGAGAAAGTTTTCCTATTTATTATTTATTTAAATATAATAGTGTTTTGAGCCGCACATATGCGTAAAATTTTTTCTTGGCTAATTTTTGAGTGCAAGGTCTGGTAATCGTATACAAATGAGATACTTATCAATATTGGTTTTGCACATTCGTTAACCCATAACTTGTAAAATAGACTGCATTTTAACCCTTCAACGCTATAATTACAGTTTTCGATTGCCGTGCCAATTAACTGAAACCGGAGAAAAGCTTAGTTAAAAGGGGGTCCTAAAATGCCCGAAGGATAAGGTAGAAATTTTCAGTAAAAACCGTAAATAATAAATGACTGAATCTATGTTTCAAAATTCGGGCTTTGTAAGGGCAATTTTAATTAATATAGACGGAATGATAGAAAATGCTAAAGACATTTATTAGACATTCAATCTTTACCTAATGAAAATTGGGTTCAAAATTAATTGCATATTCATTTTATACTTTAAAAATAACAAAATCAATATGGGTAGTCTTATATATTGTTTTTATAAATTACCAGAACACAAATTTATGAAAACTCTGATTAGTGCTTGAACACACGTCAAGGCGTTAATTAATTTTTACTTCTCAATATTCTTAAAATTCTCTTTTACTCAAAACCTAGTAACAAGTTACTAAATTATTATATTTAGTATTAAAAAATTACTTCTGAAGAAAAGAGTCAAAATTAACTTCAATTTTAATTGGGACAACTCTACACACTCTTTGCTTTTAGTCAAAATTCACATTAAAAAATCAGCGAAATTTATTATCATTTACAGTAGAACCTCTCTTATTTCAACTGGTCATGGTTGTAAAGATGGCACCGACCCCTCTTATTTGAAATTTCCCCTTACCCCCTTACTCTATTTAACGCTTTAATAATGGATGATAATATCTGATATCTTTTTATTTTTTATTTTTGTAATTTTAATCATTATTACCTTTATTGATATTTACCCAAATTAGTATTTAGCAACAGGTCTACATAATAAAAACAGGAAATATTCAGTGAAATATTAGGAAACAAAACTAAGGAATCAAACGTTCCAGTAAATTTTGTTTAGTTACAAATTTGAGAATTTTACGGATTTCTCACATTCAAATTACTGAACGTATTTTTGACATTAAATATGTCGTGTCTATTTCTGTAATATTTGTTGTAACGTTCAGTAAAAATGTACAATTTTTTAGATAACTTCTAAAATATTTGTGCACCTACAATTTAAATATAAATCTTGAATACGGTTTTATTGTTTTTAATAATACAGTGGATCTTTCTTCTGTGAACCATTCGTAATTTCGATTTTTTTTCAGGACTGTGGTATGGACTTTCCAGACAATTTTATAAGAACAATTATGTTCTAGAATAAGTCGAAGAATACACTCGATTTTTTTTAGAATGTATTGTTACAATTTGTTATTATTTAAAAATTCGAAAAATCAAATTTTTGAAAAAAAGTCATTTCAAAAATCTGAAAAAATTGGAGAGAATTCTTTAACCAATTGTAGGACTTTTTTCTTTAAGGAAATTTTCTCTAAACTCTGCAGTTTTCAAGAAAATTAATTATTAGTTTTGAAATCCATAAAAGTTTACTATTTTTGTTTTGTTGAAAACTATATAGACTTTGACGCAAATGAAAATGTCTTAGAACTGGTTAAAAATACTCTTTACTGAAAATGGTAGAATCCGATATATTGAAAATAAGCGTAAGTTGCAGTAAACTATTTGTACATCTGGTCGTTAATGGGTTAATAATAAAAATATTAATTATTTAATGTATCAATAAATAGGAATATCGGTTCTTAGCTGTAATATTAGTGATTGGGAAAGAGCGCTTCAAATTTATCGACAAAAGATGATTTTGAGAGAATTTTAAAGTTTTTTTTATTGTTCATTACTTTCTTATTTTTTTTATAAAAGGCACCATTTTATTTCAGAATTTTAATGTTTATTTAATGAAATTTAAATTATTACGCGTCAAAAATATACTATTTTAGAGACAAAGTTTTAATCAATGAACTAAGCACCCTGATGTCTTAATATTATGAAGTAGATTTATGTACAGCATAAAAAGAGGCCGAAAAGTGTCGCTTCGTTTGTTGCGTAACGCCAGGTGATATATTTTGAGTTACAATGTAGTGCATGGAGGGTGTTAACCTCTGTGTCATAGTGTAGCCTCTTTAAAATTAAAAGAATTGAACTTTCCGATTTCATTAGAGCGGAAATCTATTTTCTATTTCGGATGATTCTCGATATACCGAGTAATAATTCTAAATGTTGTTGATGTTATCTTCTTCTCGTTCCGATTTTATCTTTTTACAAAATTTTATAATTTAGAAATTTGTTTTTTTCGTATTTATAGCACGTTTTTCAATGGATATTTTGAAAGTTTTAAAATAACATCGAATTATAAAATTACTCTTGTTCTTGTGAAATCTGTATTGTTCGTGGTTATTATTCACCAAAATTATAGCCGTTTGTACTTTCAAATTCTGTCATAGAGTAGTTTCAAGCGCTTTAATTTCTTTCCCTTTCATTTAGAATTATTGAATATAAACACTTATTAATTAATAACACTTGAAAATATTATAATATCTCGCATTTCATATAGACTAAAATAAAAGGGTTATTTGAAATAATTTGATATTATTTTTAGACACAGAGTTTTTTACTATTTTCGAAGAATTATGTCACACTAATCCTATTATTAGATCAGTATTATTGCTTATGTTTAACAGATAATTAATATGAAAAGTACTATTTTCACATGTCACAAATTTTGAAAATTAATTCGATAATCAGGACAGTGTATCATATTTACTCGAAAATTTCCATAGTTGTTATTGATTTTCGAACTACATCCTCAACAAGAAATAAGATTAATATTGACCCACCATATTACAGTATCTTCTTTTAAATTGTGCAATTAGAATGGCATTTCAATTACGTCTAAAATAAAAAAAATCCTTTGAAAACTCCGAAAAGTAAACAAATTTTGTTATGTATTTTGTTATGTTGAAAAATGGAAATGATTCCGGATTTGAATAAAATTAAAAATTAAAAATCAAACAATCCGAAACGATAGGCGGTAGTGTTTTTCTTTAAGTCTACACTACCAATAACCTTTCAAAAATATTATTATAAGTACAGAATTATGTAAAATCAGAAAAACCCAATTGCAGAGAGAACTTTTCTATCCATCGATTTTTATAAGGAAAGATATTTGCATGTTTTGATGTTCATACTATGAAAACGTTGAATTTTCGAAATTCAGCTTCCTATAAAACAATCAACTTTTAAAAAAAATTGCACTCAATAAAAAATGCTTAGAATTCATCAATGAATGCAAGCAAATTTTTTCTGAATTTTTTTTGAATTGTTTTAAATTTATGCAAAGTTTGAGAATGAAAATTCTGCGAAAATTGTATTGTATTCTTTGATGAATTCGAAACTCTTTTTGTAATTTTGATTTTCTTCGAAAAGTTTATGATTTTTTTGTTAGCAGGTCCTAAAGAGAATGAGTGAAAATTTTCATTTCTGATGCCATTTTAGATCATTCAGGTAAAAAAAAAGATTTACTTTCAGAATACAGTTTTCTAAAGTTCAGGCATTCTCTACACCATCTAAATTGGTTTCAAGATGATTCCAAAACTGGCAGTTGATACGAAATCCAACAAAACAAAATAAATTTCGGTATTTTTTACACTCTTAAAAATCTTTTTTTCTGATTTTGGATATCACCATTGGAAAGATCGATAAAAAATCTATCAATTTCATATGTTCAGTGCACTATATGCCGTTAAAAGTATATTTAGTTTTTTTTTGTCACACCGAGTAACATGCAATTATCTACTGCAATGAAGAATATATTCTAAACCCACTTTTATAAAACGTTATACTAAGTTTCTTATTTTACTTTATGATTTTTGAAAAGTATCAGTCGTACGATGCGGGTTTTCTTTAAAGCAACATTAACAATGAAAAACCCCAAATTATAGCGTTTTTCTGGTTTTCGTTTCGTTACAACCGCATTAAGTGTAAGTTATTATACTGGAACTAATCGGATAACACGTACCCATTCACCTGGCAGGCTGACCAACTAGGCGGGTTGAATTCAACCGATTCAAAACCGGGAGTGCAGTTTTCTAAATCGGGAGAATCTGTTTCTGTGTTTCGCTTCGTGTTAGTGGAATGGTCACTGATGTCTATCGCATTTCACGGTTACTTTTGACACCACGATCGTCTTCACCACTAACTGGACAAGACTATGATTTTCTCCGGATAGGATATCAGGTGTGCAGTTTCTAACATTACGCCTTTAACTTCAGGTCATAACGATATTACGGGATAGGCAGGTATATCCTTTTTTACGTTTTATACGTGTTTTTTTCTTTTGTATTCTGACAATTAATATTTCATTTTTTTTAACATTGTACTTTAGTATTATAGTTTATATTAAGTTTATGAACTTAACTTAATGGAATTAATTAAGTCGGTTCTGTTTTCTTTTCACTGTCATAAATACCATAAACTGATTTTATCATAGGTAAATATTTTAGTACATCATTACAGAATAATTATCGGACAAGAACAATTAGTTTTCTTATTTAATTTAAAAAAAGAAATTTGAAAATAATTGATACTTTTTATTGATATAAGAATATGAGTAATTTTTTATATTGTAGAGTCATGTCATTGACCTCTCAATCTAAAGGTGGAAAAAGAACCAAAATTAAATATAAAATCAAATGCCCTAAATGTTACTTTCTTGGTAATTAAATGTCATTTAACATAATATGAAGGTACAGTAGAGTCCCGGTATATTTGCGTCTCGCTATATTTACGTCCCAGCATATTTGCCCGGTCCTCGGTAACTATACCGAGGCTTTACTGTACTTAATTTTGCTAATGTCAAAATATATTCAATTTTTAAGGAACTAACCTTTATTCAGATCGTACCATCCACATTTTTCCTTCGAGATTCCAGCATGGATTTAAAATTTAAGCTAGCGTCACAGTCATGGTGGTGTACTGGCCAATAATTTACTGTAATGTTCCATCTAGATTTGACATATTCTGGGATACTAAAAAAATTAACTAAACTTTATTTGTGGAAATGTGGTAATTAAAGTTAACAATAATTAAAGATAACACTTTCACTTTTATTATAAAACTTTATTTACGACAATTCAGAAATATTTGCAAATAATAATCCTGGTATTGATGACATTTTTTATGATTTATTTTAGAATATTTTTATATTTTACAAGATCTTTGCAAATACTTCTGAATTGCAAACGACTTTCCTACATCAGAAGAGATACTCGTGGAAAACCGGTGTACGTTTAAGAACCATTATCCGGTATAGTTGTGAGTAATTTTATTTTTTCGTTTTTAACATGTTTTATAAGAAACTTCCATTATTTAAATAAAAGTTGAATATGTACCATACAAGCAGCCTATAAAAATTAGCATTCAGTATATATGAGTGTTGAATCTAATTATTTTCAAAAAGCAGTCACAGTATTTTGTAATTTGTTTTGATCAGCTGATTATTGGCAACGCTCTATTTTGTAGTTATGGTTTACAAATTTGAATTCATATTGCATCACTTTGGATTACCAAAATCAATTACGCAATACATCAAAGAGCCAAAATTACTTTTTTAATAACATTCTCTTAAAAATCAGAATTTTAGCCGTCATGAAACATTATGTTCACCACGTTAGTTCCACTGTTTTTAAGTCTGCAAGACTAACATCATATTTGTAATCTTACACCTAAAAACCCTTGAGTTTTTCAAATGAAAATATAGTTAAAATAGTAAAAATTTCCGCCATATTATATCCGACATTTTTAATTTTCTAATTCTGACATCACATTCGTAATCCGGAACCCCAAAAACCTCGGAGTGAAATTTAAAAAAAAAACTGTAAATAAAGGATAACTAATTCCGCCATAAAATGCTCATAATCAGCATTCTCCGACATTCGTGAATACCTGATTTAACAACATATCGAGCGTTAAGAAAATAATATAAACTAAACTAATTACCAATGTTATTTATTGATTTTGAAAGACTCAAAAAAATGTTGAAAGTAAACTACCCCCATAATTTCCAATTACAACTATAATAACACGTTTTCAGCCGTTTGTTGAATGAAAGAACCATTTTCCTAGTTAGAATGGATCGTAGTAAAAAAAAATAATGTAAAAATCACAATTGTTTACGACAGTTTGACAGAAAATAGTAGAAGACATTTTTACTTTTTTATAGTGATTTCAATCTTTAGAGCACGCTCAAAAATATCTAGAATATATAGTATCTATCTATGTAGTAAATATAGTATCTGTGAGCCCAGAATCCTCGTTCAGGTTTATGTTAATCGGTTAAGGAACTCTATTTAAATGTATTACATTTAATAAAAGTATTGTTTCGAACATAGCAAAAAATATGTAGAATTTATACAAAAATTCATAATTAATGTCAATTTTGCATTAATCCACTTTATAACAAATTATTTAAACAATGAAAAAAATTGGTAAAATGAGAGTGGTGAAAAAAATTAACAAATTCTTCTATATCAAAATTGAAACGTTATTAATAATTTAATTAATCACCAATAACTATTTCTTCTTATTGTTAATATTTTGATGTTTTGAACATTTGTTTTTCTACTAAAGTATTTTCATGTGAATCAGAGCATATTACGGTTTCATTTCAGTAAGAAGAGGGTTGTAATATAATAAAAAATGGTTCATTAGAAACTTTATCAAATGGCGTTTTTGTACTCGTATTTGTAATCAGTGACCCCGAAAATACTTAAGAATATTTTCATCTTATTGGGTGGATTGCCCAGAGCCTCCAGTCTGGAGAAAAAGTTTTAAAAATAAAAAAAAAAATTGTCTTGTCTGTCATGTGGTTTATCCGGCGTCAAATTTTTAGAAATTATTCGTCATAGTAGTAAGAATTTATGGTAAAAATTTAAGAGACAAAAATGGGGGTTTTCGAGAAAATGTAATTTGTTTATTTTTAATAAACCACCCCTCATTATTTTGTAGTTTTCCTTTAAATTTCAAACGGGGTTTTGAACAAGGCAAGGCCTCCGAAAATTCCCCCCAAAAAAAATTGATTACATTAATTAGACAAAAAATTACGAATGAAATAATGTTGTTTTAGTGCTTTTTTAAAGTTTCACCTTTCAAAGTTCAAATTGGGATAACTTCGTTAAACAACGTTTTTATGAAAAAAAAAATACGTGACCCTTTATTTTTCATAGAGAATAACATATTTTAGGGACAGCTAATTGTACAACTTGAAATTAGTTGGCCTGCATGATTTGAAATGGATTCCGCAAAATTCGTACTGACTTTAATACAATGTCTCGTAAAAGTTACCTGATAATAATTTGCAAAATATTAAAAAACACTATATACACATTGGTCGGAAAACGATACATATCCATGAAATTAATTGAACAATAATTTTAAAATAATTACATTGCAACAAGCAGTGAAACGTACTTAAAACTACTCAATTTGCAGGAAAAAATAAAATTTGTGTACTGAAAGGCTTACTTATAATTAATAAGTTCTAGGATCTTAAACAACATGAACGTTACCTCCGTTATTGTGTACAAATTAATTAGCTTTACATTCTTTTTTAAAATTTGACACCTACACTTTATAACGTAACTTGCTCTATAATTAAATGTGCGATATTAAGTTAATAGTAATTTCTTCATTTTTCTTAATTATGAGGCTTAACATACCAATCTATTGCAGTACGGTACATTTATTCTCACGGTGCGTTTTCATCACATTCTTTGAAAACTGAATCTACTGTTACTTGGCAAAGGTAGATGGAGTAAGATAAAAACAAAAATACGATCAAAACGAAAATGAAATTGAGAATGAAAATGAACTTTTAAAAGATAATAATCGGTACAACTTAAGAACATTACCGGCAACGTGAAAGGGGTTCATATTTTTAATTCAATCCGTTTTACATAGTATTTAACTAAAATAATTATTTTTCTACTGAAGCACGAGCCTATATTTATATACGTACAAATGTCCTTTACAAAAGTAAACTGTAACCAAAACGCATTTTATAAAATAATGCATATCTGAGTTTTCCAACAAGTTAGTTACCAGAAAATTATAACAAGAAGAATAAAAACATCCAAAAGAGGATTAAAATAAACATAATAACAAACATTTGTAAAAATTCATTTTTAAACAATTAGTTTTTATGAAATTCAATTTCGCAAATTGCTTTTAGTAAGCGAAATGCAGTGCGCAAACAGGGACGCAAATAGGGACTCAAATTAAAATAGCAATACGATGTTACTCGTTTCACTCGTGCGTAAATCACCTACTTCGCACACTTTAACCTAATATACTATTTTATAGTCAAACTTAGTATCAACGTCTATTATTCCTCTATACCTTATTTATTGGGCATGGCAGATTTAGTAATACCTCATCAAAATTAATTATTTTTGTTATGTGTACTATGCGTGAAATTCTATTTTACGTGCCATTTTTCATAATTATTAATATAATTTCTAGTCACTAAAATACGAAAAGAGTTGCACGAAATTATCAAGTTATAATAATATTATTAAAATAGTATTTTTTTTTCCATAGGGTGCAAAATTGCATTTTTTGTCACATGAGAAGGTAAAATGTCGAGGTACAAAATATAAAGTCGTTTAGCATTGAATAGTACACCTGCAACGTTAAAACCACTCCTTGTAATGTTGCATCTAGGAGAGCATCAGCTTTCATTTTGCGACCCGAAAACAGGGCGCAAAATCGTATTTTGCTACTGTGACAAAATATATCATACGATGCTCATGTGTAAGAATTTTATGTTATGCAGTGGCCCTACCTATTTGCATGTTAAAAAGTAGTGCTTAAAATCGCATTTTACCCACATATATTGAGAAATAATATTTTAATTTACTATATTCTTTCTAATTTTACTTCAAGTTACTGTGAAAGTGGGAAAAAATGTGCATTTGACCTATATTGTCAACAAAGACATGTTTTAAAGATTCTGGAAGTTAATAGCAGAAGTGGCATATTACCTTAATAAAGATAATGAAAAATGACAGATTAGCGTTTTCCATTACTCATATCAATTAAAACAGTGATTTCTTTTGTTGGTTATTATTAGAAAACACGTTGTACAACATAAATATTTTTGAGAAATACTTCTATCCTATTGAGTTATCCAGAATAATAAAGTTACACCAAAAATATGAAAGGTAATATTTAATTAATCGCTTTACTGGTTTTAAATGCCTTGTTCTTAACTTTTTTTAAAGACATTTTTAATTAAAAATACAGCATTTATGTTAAGTACGTATTAATTTCATAAATTACACATACCAGATATAAATTAACTACATTAAAACCTTAATTGGTGCAGCCTTTTTATTTTCCATGTGCAGTATGTGTAAAAAATAGATATAAAATTGTAATTACCACGAGACTCTTCGTGCAGGGAATATGAAGTCAAGTAAGTATCCCTTAATATTTCGTTTAACACAGATCAAGTTGATATTCACACGTTTAACATTCACGTGGTTGTGCAAACTTTCTTGAATGTGATTTATGCTGTAGGCAGGTGCTCTAATCGCAAAATGCGGAAGCCCTCACTTCTTAGGCTATGAACATATATCGCTTCAAAAGTATCACATTCGTAACAAGATTTTCAAGTTCTCCAGAAACGCTCAACTTTCTTCTAAACTTGAAGCTCAATAAATTCTTACTTTAGAGAAAAAAATGGATACCGGTTGCTATACGATAATGTACATTTAGGATGGCATTTCGTGTTCTTCTGCGGTCGCTGTACAAGGTTTGACTTAATAAAACGTAATCTGCTTAGTGAGACTAATGGCATATTGGAAACTGATTTAATAATTTCAATGCTGTGCAGGGTTCGATTACGTAAGGTATAAATAAAGGATACTAAATCTACTTAATAACTGACGTCGTATAGTTACATCTATTTCAAAAATTCTGCAAATATAATTTTAAAGAGCGAGTCATTTTTAATACTCTCTAAATTAAATTAGTAACATTTTTACTATTTAAATCGGTAATAATATATTTTGCTAATAAAGTATTAGTTTATTAGTTAAAACTTCGAATGGAACGGCGACTTAGTAAAATCTTATGAAATGAATGGAGCACTTTGAAATATTGAATTAATTTTGTCTAATACAATGTTAGTCGTTTAATTACTGCAGCAACCTCTTGAAAATGAACACGAAGTATTCGAAATATCCAGGAAAAATTTTCAATACCTGAAACTGTAGGACAAAGCCGACCATTTTATTTATTTATTCTTAAAGTGTTTTTATTTTTACATATCTTGATAAGTGTTTTCTTTGAATAAGACAATTCTTATCCATTGACAATACTTGATTATTCGAAAGATATCACATAATTTTTCGTCCGTTAGCATACAATGACGCTTAACGTACGTAAAATGTGTTAAAAAAATTTCAAACGAATCTGTATTAATATATTCAATATTGAAAATCATAAATGAAAAATTCTATTCGGTAATATTAACATTTTTTAAATTCGTAATGGATAATTAAAAAATTTCTTAGATGTCAAGTCCCATAAAGATGCATTTAAATCCATTCAACACAATTTGGATCAAAACTGCGCAAATCTGTTCGATTACCACACGTTAAAACAGAAATAGATGGTTCCCTCTCTATATAGTAGAATCTGTCACAATTAAGTTTTTTAGTTGGGTTTACTATTTACATAGTAGATTTGCTATCTAATTCGTCGATGTTACTAATTATATAGTAAAATTATCTGAAAACGATGGTTGTGTTTTACCCTACTATTTCGTTAGAATTTCCAACTATTTAATTGTTTCCGTTCAAGAACTTAAATTAGTGTCCTTGCAAACATATAAGCAAGATAGTAAATAGTAAAAGTGCTTCCTCATAAATGGCGTGTGTTAGCGTTTATCGAAATTTAAATTCTGATAAAAGTTATCCAGCTATTCTGGGACTATTCGTATATTCAGTATGTATATATGTATGTGTATGTATGTTAAAAAACGTTGTTTCAGGCTTTCCAAATATAATATAACCCAGGAAATAGTTACACAGGGCCCAAAAGACCAATTGTTGGCATATACTGAAGCGTCTAGCAAAAATATCGCGTATCTGATTTCACGGTGTCACAATTTTTTGTCGAAAACTGGTGGTGGTATCGTAACGATTGAAGAAAAAGCATTTTTACACATATTTTTTAAATCTTGTACCTTCAAAACCAGGGTACAAAAACACTGATTGAAAACTGCAATAATTTGTTTCGGACCCAATTTTGAGGTTAGGTGTCTCGCAAAAAATTATGGTTATTTCTACGCGAAACGCCCTTCTCAAGGATTTTTTACCAGGCTCTCTGTTATAAATACTCGTCAGAAGAAAATAATATAAAAAAAACACGTTTTTTACTTTACTAACCCTACATAGGGTTTTGAGGGTTGAAATTTTCGCAATCAACATTTTTTTATTACCTTTCGAATAGTCTAGGCCAAGTAGGCCATTTAGGAGGAGGTACTTTTATTATTTTTATTCTGCTAGGACCTTTAAATCCATTTTATATGTCTAATATATTCGTAATAGAAATATTTCTATGTATATGTAATGTTTCTAAGTATCCGGACGCAAGCTGGGCCTTTGCTCGCACCTCGATAGAATCAAACTTGTGCCCGGATATTCGCAAACTGATTTCTACTAGGGAATCTTTATATTCAGATAACTATTTTATTTTCAGTACACCAAATTGTCGACGCATTGGATTTAATTTAAATTAATATATTTAATGTCATTGCCCATCGCGTTTGCATGTTTTACCTTAATGGTATACAAAAAAGCGTTATTATGAATTATTGAATGTTCACCACTCTATAATACAACTGCCCAGAACAGTAAAATAATAAAAATGTGTATATATGTAGAAAAATGACAAGTGTTTAAAAAAGATATTTGAAATTCTTCTCATTAATAATCTTAATAAAAAAGGACTAGTGGATATAAATAACAAAAAATGTATCTTAGCATAAGCCATTTAGCGTATAAAATTAATGAACTTAATTATCATGAAATGATTACTGAAAAGACACACACAGTTTCACGTCTTACGTGTAATTACAATAATAAATATTCCTTCGTTCTACCAATCTGTATGGTGTATTTTATTAAAGGAAGAAAAATATTCGAAGAAGATCAGTAAATAAATTGCATCGAATTTGAACCTTTAGGTTGGCTTAAGCGGTTCACTTTACAACGCTTTAAATCGACTGCTTTTTTTCCCTTTCTTCGATATGCCAGTCATACTAAATGAGACTATCGAAAGTATGCAAGATTAATTCAAGACATTAATATTTGTAACTTTGTATATGTGCTGTGCTCTTTCCATAAAGAATGTACACCATGCATATTAATTAAACGAACAAGTCCTAACTATCTCATTCATTTAATTGAAATATTAAGGCATTTAAAGGATTTACATCGAATCGTCGAATTATTACTATTTAAAAGTGAAATAACTTTCGCTCTTCATTATTATAATTACTTTATTCATTTTATTTGAAATGCCTGTTTGAAAAATAAAAATTGTTTATAATTTCTTAAAATATTACTCTAAAAGACTAACATAGTTTTATTTACTAACTCAACCTCCACAAGTTTGCGTAAAATTCGATTTTGCGGGAGTAAAATATGACATAAGTTTCCTAACCTTTCTAGCTGCATTTTGAAGTGATTATTACTAAATAATTAGTTTAAAAAATATCAAAAATGGCCAAAGATCGGAGAGCGGAAAAGTTTAGAATTAGAAAAAAGACCGAATTGTTTAAACAAATGGTTGTAGCATATTAAACGTAATTTATTGTTAACTCTTTGCGGCATTCATTTTTCTTTACACGGAAAATAGCTGAAAATTGTTGCTCAGGGGTTTTCGGGGTCTTTGATTACGAATCTAAAATGGCCGACCGAAATGCGAAAAATTCTCCATAACTCGATAAAGTAGCTTTTAACATTTCAAGCTGCCATCTTGGTTCCACTATTTTGAATTTTAAAAATATACAGTGATTTTTTACATTTCAGTCGGACATCTTGACTCCGCCCTTTTGAATGTTCAAAATACTTAATCAGCGACCCCGAAAACCTCTGTACCATAACTTTCATAAGGTTATGTCTAAAGGTTTCTTCAATAATACATTTTTTATTATAAAAAAGCCTTTTTTAGAAATTCTTTATTGTTTAACAATAAATTGCCAATGATTTTAAACACTTTTTGTATGAATTTTCATTTTTTAAAATCCAGTAAGCATAAAATTACAAAAAAACGGCTAAATCGAATTAAAACTACTTTAAATTCGCAAAAAATTTATTAAACATAGGTGTTTATTAAAAATAAAAAATTTATTAAAAATAGTCGAAAAATTCATATCCTAAAATGTTTCAGAAAAGTGATCTTATTTTGATCATTTTTCATCCTTCGACATGTATTTTACAATTGCTTGACAAGTGAAAGTGTCAATGTTATTTACACAGAGAAGTTCCTTAAATTCATAATTTCAAAAATTCCTTAAATTTCATAAAATGCATTCAATTTGAACACCACATCTTGAAAAGTGTTTAAGGACTTGCAGGAACCACTTTTTCCTAACATTTATGAAATTTGCTTCCTTCTTTTTTCTAAAAATTTCATAAAATATTTGTTTACAGTGTTCATTTTTCATAAATTTTAAAATTGTTGAAACTGATTCGTATTCTGACCCATTTTGATCTAGGTTTCGATAAACTATTGTATATTGTGCCCGTCTATGACAAAGTTTAGCTTGAGAAACATTTGTCATTTGTGTTTTTTTACTGCAACAAAATTGGAGATAGTAGATGAATGTCAATTTCAGTAACCAGAGAATCTGATATGAACAAATTTAAGAACTTTTTTAGGTCGGAAGTAATTTTGAACGTTCAAAACAATCAGCACTTGGAGTGTTTTACTACTTTAAGAGGATAGTCACCGAGATGTACGAGAACAGCATGCTCAAGTCGTAAAACAGAAAATTAACATATGAGCTACTTATCCGAAGTAATCCTAGTTTCACCGAACCGATTATCGGTAATAAATGTCACGCGTTATCCACAACAAGAGTCGACCATCTCTTACATTAGGTACCTGGGAGTGAGTGCCAAGCTTATGACCGTAATGATTATATCACTGCGTTCACGTCGAAAAATCCTCGTCATGTCCCGGAGGCGTCTCAATGTTATCGCAGAGATCGACGAACCCTATCGTGTCGGAAGCGTGCAGTCAGTGGCAGCGTCCTCGTTAGGACGTTTCACAGCCAGGGAAATATAACGGGTCCCATAACCTGGGTGCTAGTGACACCTAAATCGAAGATGGTCTTGGGGGTCGCACCTAATAACATACGGTTGAAGAGAACCGCAGTCGTACACTCGTCCGTCGCAGTTGTCTCAATTTACATGTCAGCTGTCGAAGTCAGCGATGAATCTTTCGACAAATAAATATTTGCTAGGGAAGTACGAGTGTCTACAATGACACTCACTGTTGCGCGGAAGACTGATATACTTTTTAGTAACTGACACGTAACGGTACTTGCACTTTTATCTACGAATAAGTGTTAGGGAAAAGGCATTGTTTACTTTGATAGATAGCACAGACGACTGTGTATCTAGTAGATCTTCTGATGCATTACATGCTAAGTCAGTAATTCTGATTGATCTTGGCACGTGGACATTTACTTCGGAAAAATGAAAAAATTGCCTCAAACAGCAGTTGAATTGTGTAGAATCTTTTTGTTAAAGTGCGTAGATATTGATAAGACATTTCTGTGTCATAACTGTTTTGTTGCATTTCATAATTTTGTGTCAATCGTACGCAATTTTCTAACATGCTATTATTTCATTCATATTATCGTGTTATATTTATCAATAATTGAGAGTATAATAAAAAATATTGTAACTTACTTCGCAATTATTAAATCTACACAGAATATAAGTTGCTTGTAATTAGATTGACTTATTAACCACACCAGTGTTATACTTGTTTTGTAATTTATTTTTCTTACCTACGAGTTAATTAAAATTGAATTATTCAATTGAATTGACAATACCATTGCACTGTTTGTAATACTGAGCAAAGTCTCAAGTCAGAATCATAATCATCGAATTACGCATCCCTGTGTAACCTGGTTCATCCCGATTAAGTAATTTTTAACATTTCGGTTGAATATCTTATTCTGCTCTAATCTAATTCCCAAGTAAAAATTAGTGCCAGCATGGTACTGACACAGTACTGACTGCCAGAGTAGCAGTACTGACCACCAGTACTGGGCCAATACTGTGCCAACATCGGCATGTAACGTTGTCCAGTACTAACTGTCGGAGTAGAGCAGTACCAAACCAGTACTAAAAGACTGATTCTCGAAATCATTACTGAATTAGTACTGATTGACAGTTCGAAATTAATAATAGACCAGTACTGACTAGAAATGCTTTCGAGACATTAGTATCCAACAAAATGTAAAACTTGACAGATATTCAGGATGCAGTCCAAATAAATCTTATAAAAACTGTTATTGGGAAAATAATTATGTATATCCGTATGCATATTCTAATTTGTCAGATGTAATAATGTATAAACATATATAATGTTTTGTCTATCTATAGGAGAATATAATAATTTGTATCTCATCGTTTTCCTTATATTGTTAGTAATACGCCTAGAACTGTTATATATCTGCCGTCTAGTATTTTATCCTTGCATTTCATATTACTAACGTATTTCACTATTATATAAAACATCGCGTTTGTGTATATATTATTGGAAAAAGTATATATTTTGAATGTAATTTAACTACAAATTATGTCGAATCGAATTTATATTAATATTAATTTCGTTTCGGACACTATCACTGATTGTTAGTACGGGGCCAATACTGATATACTACGGAAGTCTGTACTAACTCGGCTCCGAATGTCAGTACTGATCGGTAGTATCTCGTCGGCACTGATTTACTCCGGTTGTCAGTACTGGTGATTACACTCAACAGAATCAGATCATGCAATAATAATGCAAAAGTGTGATAACACTGTATATATATCGTAAAAGCACTTATTTGATCAGGGTAGCTTATAATCTATTGGCCTGCATATGAAGTAAATATCGCGCGATCTCATGTTTGGATTCAATCGCCACCTAGTGTCTCTGGAAGAAACACAGACCTCAAAAATAGAAATTCCTTTATCAAAAGAAAGATGGCCCAAAACGAAAAAGATTTACGACCTCAAACACAAGACAACTTCGAGATTATGATTACTATATGAAGTCCTAAGTAAGATATCTTTAAGAGGTCGTTTTACAGATTATCATTATTAAGACCTCTTCAGGAGGGAAGTCTTATTGGAGATGTCTTTGAACTGAGTTCTAGACGACCTCTTTATGAGGTATGTGCTGTATGGATTATTTTTCAATCACATATCTACGTTTCTTAATAATCGTTAAAGAAAACGAATATTTGTATACATTAGTTGAAATGAAAATAATATTTACAAAACAACTATCTCATGTATTCGTGTTGATGTATGACGTGAATTTCAAATTTTTATTTAATTTTTGTAATATGGGACACCAAAGGTGCACTTTATGTAAATGAACCAACTAAATGTTATAAATTACAAATTAAATAAATAATTAACAACTTTTAACATCCGAATAGAAAACTTAATAACCTATAAAATATGTAATAATATAATACTATCGACGGTCGATGGTAATTAGGAGAAAATCCGTTGATCTCATTATTACTCGTTAAAATCTACTTGATCGATATTCAAGCGTGCGCTATTTGAAGTAACATTGACACACTTGTTATACTGAATATGATAATTATAGCGGTAACGCCGTATACTTATTGGCACTCACGTGCACAAGACTGATATATTTTTTTTTGTACAGCAGGTATAGCGGTAAAGACACTTTTAGTGGACGTATAAATTAATGCATGCCGCATGACGAAAATTACTATGACATGAAAATACGTAGCGCTGTTTGGCGTACCTAATACGCATTAGCGTACCTCATACGTTTGATGTGAATTTTATTATATTTGCGTATACATTTCAAGTGCCATTTGCCAAGAATGAAATGCACGTGTAAACGCAACGTTTAAGCAGTTATCGCATTTGCCGTTAGGTATTTTGTGAGGAAACGATAAAAATGCATTTGCACACTTTAGTGTCGAATTTCAACAAAGCTGACTTTTGTAGAATGTCTTTTTCAATGAGCTATGCCTTCGAAATGAATTTTGAATAGTCATGCAGACACTTTAACCTACCTGAGACATTGCGGGCTCCATTACGAGGGAATATCCGTAAATCATAATCGTCATAAATTATGTACGACTTCCTGTCAAATGATTAATTATTATTTGAGGCAATTCTAATACATAAAATTTACTTATTTGAGGTTACATCTATATTATCACTTAGTGTCATTTAATGTTTGGAAACAATACAAAAACTAATTTATTATTGTATTACAATTTTTAGACATTGAAATCAAATTTAGAAAATATTTATCAATCGCAGTTCTGTAACAACATGTTCACTACATGATTCTACTGAAATTTTGATAGTCTGAGCACCGACGAGGTCATCTTCAAGGTCAAAATTAAAATCACGTTTTCTTAGATTTTTTGTTTCTTAAATACACAATAAAACTTTTTCGCAAAAAATATGGAGCATCAAACTCTCCACACAAAAAAACATCCCTGCAAATTGTTAATGATAATGCCGTACATCAAGAATGAATGCAACGAAATGATCGTCTTGGAATAAATACAATTGTTTTTTGTTTTTGACCTTGAAGGTAACCATACAAATTAGAGGTGTTCAGTTTTGAGAGAGAGGGGGAGAGAGGTTGAATTAACCATTATTGCATGAAAAGAGTTTTCGAAAAAGACTTAAATTAACTAAATTACTTTAAAAATTTAAACAAAATTTTCTGAAAGTAAAAGAAACATTGTGTAATAATTACCCATAGATTTTTTAAGTATTTATTTTTGTTCAGCAGCAAAATATTTTACAATTTTCAGTATATTTCCATCGAATTCCTCGTTAAGAATTACTACATAAATAATTTATTAGTTATTTTTGGAACAAATAAGACGGAAAAGTAACTTTTATTATTCGGCAATAAACGTGAATGTTCGTTAACGTTCGTGATTTACCATATGGTGGGAAGTGCGACCACAGCGCGACTGAGCGGATTAGTTCATCCTTATTCTTACTGTAAAATCGAATTCTTATAGCGACCAAAAGGTAATGTAAGCCTCGTATCGCCGAATTAAATAACATTTTTTTATTGTTCTATATTTTTCTAAAATTGCTGAATATTATATCAGAAAAACTGCCACCCAGCCATGCACCAAAAAGACAATAAATTCGATATTTTTTTAACACCAGCTTTATATGTTTGTAGCTTATAATTGTTTCCTCATTAGAGCTAGATGGCGTTGTGACCTGACATTATTCACCCAAATGTTGAACGGCAATTTACGCAATTCATAGAATCCATCTTTTTTTTCCCTTCATTTTAGGTCGCATCAACCATTCAGTCATTAGCGACCGCGTTTAATATAGTATATGTGCATTACCCACATTATTTATCATGTCATTTCATTTCTGTTTTTGCTATGAATATTCACATATTGTACTTCTTTCTGTCTTCTGTCTTCTGTAGTGGTCTTTCTGTACCTTCCTCTTCAATTGGGGTTATATTCTATCATATCCTTCCGAAGCTCATCGCCGGACTCTATGGTAGAAATCTTTACTTGATATCTTCTTTTTTTAATTTAGCTCACTTTTCCACCTCTGTTCTTCAATTTTCATTATTTGTTTTTTGTCTGTTCGTAGTAATCTATAGCAGTGCAGTGTTGTGGGTTTCTTGTTTCTTAGTTGCATTTTTTGCGTAGCGATCAGCTACCTCATTACCTGCTATTCCGATGTGTGAAGTGATCCAGCTTAACATTACCTCATTTGTTCTGTTTATGCTTTTAATCTTGTTATAAATATTTAGTATTTTGGTAGTTATGGGGTTTTCATTTTTGGGATTTCGTATAGCTTACAGTGTGCTTTAGGAATCGGTCAGTATTATAATTTTATTTATCGCTTTTTGGTCGATAATTTTAATGGCTTCTAGTACTGCGTAAGCTATACTCGAGTGGATTGAAAACCATTATGATAGTTTTATTTGTATTTTTTCTTCTGGAGTAATTACTGAGCATCCCGTTCCTTCTTTTAATTTTGATGCGTCTGTGAAGATTTGCGTGTATTCCTTGAGGTTGTCAAGATTTGTTTGGCATATATTCCTAAGCATGTTTGGGTCTGTTAGATCTTTCCTTAGTCCATCGGAAATGCTTATTTGTTGTGGCATAGTAGTCAGCCATGGTGGGGCGCTTTAGGTTATTATATTTTCGAAAAAAGCCAGACTTGGTTGATATCTTCGAGGTACTGCTTGATTCTGATGTTGAATGGCTTGGGTGTTTTCCCTTCGTATCTACTTTTACATTCAATAATGAACTAAATGCGTATTTAAGAGATAGTAGTATCCTTCTTTTTTCTAGTGTGAGTAAGCTAGCCTCATTCAACGATGATCGCTTGTGTTGCATCTTTATACATCCTGCAGATGATCACAAATTTAATGTTCACGCAATACTTTTAACAATTTTGTTAATTAAATCCTATTTTAAGAATACTTGCTAATACCATCAACAAGACATGACAAATCGGCCATCTTCCTCTTTTTTCTAAGGCCAATAAGACCGGACATTTCTAAAAAAATCGAACTCGACCGATAACGACGCCTCCTTCCCGTCTCTAAGTGGAATCCCCGTGATCGTGGAACGCACATTGTGCGCAAAATTAATATTCAGCGTATTCCTCATACACACGCGACTCGTTACCGTAAAATTAACCGCGCGCAGAATAATAATAAATTCTTGAACCAACGCGAGGATGGCCAATTTCCCGGGTAATCGTGAGAAATTGTATTTACAACTTTTATCCCCTGCGCAGTTTTTCAACGTAATTACACATACGTATACGAGAATCGCCCTTCGTCCGTGGATTATTTCCCGTGGATTATTGTTTTATTCTCAGTGAGGAGATAACCACGCGCAAAGCCCGTGACGATCCGCACTCGCATTTATTGGCAATCAAAAGGTACCCGTCCTGGTACTTCGTGTACATCGTCGTCGTCGTCATCGTCGGGAATCTCTCTTCGTCTTTTCCTAAGAATCTTGGTATACAACTGGGGGATTCACTCTCCCGTCGGGGGATCCCCGGGATTCGAGGCCGCGTGTACGTAGGGGTCGACAGCTCGGTCGCTGCGTGGTGTTAATTAACGTAAAAGGCAAACGAAAAACGTTTATAACGGATGCGCGAGATACGTGTTATTTCCATTTTCCCCCCGTGAAACCTAGAACCTGTTGTCAGCGCGTTAACTATCGTATAAACGCAGGACTTTACGTTGTTATCCCGTAATTCGTTTAACGTTATTTTTAGCCATAGCGATCTTTAGTCCCTCGCAATATCCGATGTTGATACACGTTGCGTCCCATTCGCAGATGGGGTTAATTCGTGGGAATGTCTCGCTTTTCGATACTTGTGTAACGAAAGTGCAGGGTACTTGATGCTTTCCGGAACGGAGATTGACTTAACGGTACGGGTATAATTTCTAAAAATCTCTCGTCTTGTAATGTACGCGTTTTTTAAGTTTTTCTGTTTTTACATAATCGTTTGAAATTATGGGAGATGATTATATTAATGCCAGAAATGGGATTTAAAAAATTTGTATGGATTTCTTGGTACGCAGCAATACGCAGAATAGTCCTACAAAACAGCATTATTCACTACATCTAATACCCGGTGGCTGTTAGGAAGACTTAACTCAAGCGTGAGACGAATTGGAACTGGCCATTTCGAAAGTTTTGCGACGAAGAACCGGATTTTTGACAATCTTGCCGCGAAAAAGCAGATATTTTTTAAATCCCCACTATTAGAAATGTTCGGAAAATATTGATATTTTTATGTTACTGGAGAAACATAATTTTACTAAAACCGGTAATAGACAGACAAATTATGCAACAGTCTCAGAAAATTACTAAACTTGTAACGGAAATGTGAATATCAATCAATGAGCGAAGGTGAAATTAGTTTGGTTCTTCGTCGCCAGGCGCAAACGCGACGTTGGCGTCTATAGAAGAGACACGCGCGATTCCTGTTGTAGAAGTTGGGTTTTGATTCGATCATAAGGGATTCTATAATGTAGCTTCGAAAGCTAAAGTATTTCATATCTGAATAGCACAAAATCGTTATGACGTTGAAGCGAGTACAATCACAATATATGGATAATATTTTCTTGTATGCTGGAAATTGATGTGCCATTATTGGTTTAATGAATTTAATATCTTATATATAATTTATTTATGTAATTAACAATAAATCAACTTAAATTACTAATAACACAGGTCTACAAAAAAGAGGGTCTTGGATGTAGTTGGTAAGCTGTGCAACATTTCCGATGTAATTGTATGCGTAGAATCCAAACTCGAAGTCAGAATTGGTCCATCACGTCAGGTTTTTGAGATATTTGAGGTCATGTACTCGAAAAACGCTTTATTTTGCTACATTTCAGGTTACGTACAGGACGCAATATAGGTATATACAGGGTGTACGAAAAGTCCCGGGACGGTTGAATAACTTTCGAAAGAATAAAAATTTCAAAAATCGCCGAAACACGTGATTCGATTTTTCAAACAAGCTATCTTTTGAGGGGGGGTTTCGGCCCCCCAACCTCAAGGGGGGCGGGGGGCACGAGGGGGGCCAAAAATCTTAAATGGCAACATGGTTTGAGTGGGGGCTCATTTGAAAGGTATTTTCGAGATGAATTCAGATCACTGGTCATAGAGGGCGCTGCGATCATTTTTCGCAGAGATTTTTGACATTTTCAGATCTTAGACGTACTAACGTTTGAAAAAATGAAAATTTCGAAGTCGCCGAATCGTGTAATTCAATATTCTTAAAAAACTTAAAAAACTTAAAATCGTGTAAAACAATATTCTTAAACGGGTGTCAACCCGTTTCTGAACGTTACATTGAAAACCTCTTTTACTTGTATCTCTCCGAAAAATGATCGCAGCGCCCTCTATGACCAGTGATCTGAATTCGTCTCGAAAATACCTTTCAAATGAACCCCCACTCAAACCATGTTGCCATTTAAGATTTTTGCCCCCCCTCGTGCCCCCCGCCCCCCTTGAGATTGGGGGGCCGAAACCCCCCCTCAAAAGATAGCTTGTTTGAAAAATCGAATCACGTGTTTCGGCGATTTTTGAAATTTTTATTCTTTTGAAAGTTATCAATATATATATATATATATACAGGGTGTACGAAAAGTCCCGGAACAGCAAAATATCTCAGCGGGAGTGCATTTTCGGGGAAAATGTTTTAGACAAAAGTTTAAGGATTTTTCCCTGGCTATTTAATGGCAATATTGAATTTGACCTTGAACATGACCTTGAAGGATATTTCAAGGTCAAGTTAATTTTTTTAAATGGGGACCCCTATTTTTTTTCACGGATTCGGAAAGAGCACAAAATTTTACGTCCGAATATGCTATGGCCGTTTTTTTCGGCAAGGTCATTTCAAGGTGAAACTTAAAACTCCCGTGACGGCGAAATATCTCAGAGGGTGTGCATTTCTTTCGAAATTGTTTCAGACAAAAGTTTAAGGATTTTTCCCGGGCTATTTAATGGTAGCACAGAATTTGACCTTGAACATAACCTTCAAGGTTATTTCAAGGTCAAGTTTGTTTTTTTTTAATGGAAACTGCTATTTTTTTCACGGATTCGGAGAGAGCAGAACAATAAATTGTTTCGAAGTTTACGGCACTGTAAAGGATCTCCCAAGAGCAGATCGTCCAGTAATAGCATCGACTGAACAAAATGAATTTAACCACTCTCAATACCGGAAGATCCTCATAACTTCGTTAAGAAAATGAAACGGGGTTCCAATTAAAAAAAAAAAAATAATCTTGACCTGAGAATAATCTTCAAGGTAATTTTCAAGGTCAAATTTTATGCTAGCATTAAATATCCCGGAAAAAATCCTGAAACTTTTGTCTGAAACATTTTATCCGAAAATGACCTCTTGCTGAGTTAATTCGCTGTTCCGGGAGTTTTAAGTTTGGCCTTGAAATGACATTGCCGAAAAAAACGGCCATAGCATATTTGGACGTAAAATTTTGTGCTCTCTCCGAATCCGTGAAAAAAAATAGAAGTTTCCATTAAAAAAAACAAACTTGACCTTGAAATAACCTTGAAGGTTATGTTCAAGGTCAAATTCTGTGCTACCATTAAATAGCCCGGGAAAAATCCTTAAACTTTTGTCTGAAACAATTTCCAAAGAAATGCACACCCTCTGAGATATTTCGCCGTCACGGGAGTTTTAAGTTTCACCTTGAAATGACCTTGCCGAAAAAAACGGCCATAGCATATTCGGACGTAAAATTTTGTGCTCTTTCCGAATCCGTGAAAAAAAAATAGGGGTTCCCATTTAAAAAAATTAACTTGACCTTGAAATAACCTTCAAGGTCATGTTCAAGGTCAAATTCAATATCGCCATTAAATAGCCAGGGAAAAATCCTTAAACTTTTGTCTAAAACATTTTCCCCGAAAATGCACTCCCGCTGAGATATTTTGCTGTTCCGGGACTTTTGGATCACCCTGTATATATATATATATATAGGTTTCATGACATTGAATTTGACCTTGAACTTGTTCTCCAAGAGCATTTCCAGGTAAATTTATTTACATGTATATCGTAATTTCGAATTCGCGAATCTTGGTGAAGAAAAGTCGTAATGGAATCCTGCGCATCCCATAATGATCCCTGCGATCACATAATCCAACGAAAGGAAAAACTCCTAAAAATGTTGTCTTCTATACATAACCTCAAAAATAGCAAAAAACGCGTTTTTCAAGTAAATAACCACAAATATCTCAAACTCCTGACATGATGGGCCACTTCTGACTTCGGATTCTGATTCTACACACAAAATTACGTCGGAAATGACCCACAGCTTCCCAACAACAAAACCATGTTCATCTGTGTAATTAACCTACATAACTACATCAAACATGTCGATAAATTATTTAATGTAGCCGAAATACACCCGACTGGGACCTTGAAGTGTATTTCAAGGTCATTTCAAGAATAGAAAGACGTTTTAAATAGAATCTGATATTTTTTAATACAGAAATGACCGTATATGACCATAAACCGCATATTGCATAGCCGACAATGACTTTCATCATGACCTTGACAAAAATTTGTTGTATATGTTCATGGTATTAAAATAAAAATGAACTCGGCCCGCTTGGAATATTCACTCTTAGACAAGAAATTTATATTTTTATTTCGTTTAATTCTTATATTTATTATATTTGAATGTTATTTACAGAAAGATAAAAATAAACAATTGACATGTGACGACATGCAATGTATTGTCATAAATAGTAGTATGATTTTTTATATTATATATTAAGTTTTAAACTAATTTTGTTCAAAACTCTTGTTCACTGATATAATAATTATTAATAAAATTTTCCATTTTGTTACCATCGAAAATTCTATAGCATCGTGTAATTTTGCTACAAAAGTTTGTTAAGTACAAAAATAAAATGTTTAAGTGGAACATTACCTGCATCTAGTCTCAAACTATAAAATGAATTTTTTCGAATGTCATCTAAGCCTGAGTGATAATTTGAGAAATGCAATAAAAGACGCGAAAATTTAAACATAAAAGAAAGATTATACGATGCTATAAAAATAATAGATGTTATAATAAGCATATAAGTTTAGAATATATATTTCGTAGTTCCACAAATATTTTTTTTGGGCTCCGTAGATGTCTCTTAATAATGTCGCGGAAACTAAAATATGGGAATAATAAAATCCGAGTATGGTACTTGCATTATGTTACTATATAATCATCTCTATAGTGAAAAATTACATTCTTTATGGCCACGTGTCATAATTTTGAAAGTCACGGACAATAATTAATATTTTTTTACACTAACCTTAGTTAACATTATTTCAAACGCACTATATCCATTTAATCGAACTAAACGCTCGTTAATCCTTGCTCGCGAATATAATAAAGTGTTTTCTTTTTGCATTTTTTAAATATTAATGCGTGACTGATATTTATGTCTTTTTAATGTTGAAATGTGTACAAAATAGTCATATAAAATGCCTGATATTGCAATGTACAAACAAATAAAAGTATTTCTTTTATATTAACATTATTTACAGATTAACAACTTTGCAATCAATCAGATTAAAACTTATTGTACAATGTGAAATAATGTTGAAAAATGTATTTTCCATTCATTTAGTTAGTATTATTATTTATCTAATTTTGTTTACATTCTGAAGAGGACTACAAAATAATAGCCGAAAACATTGAATGATTATTTTTAAATATTTTGATTGTGTATAACTTATTTATTAAGGTGACCGTTTTTTAAACACGAACTATTAAATGTTATTTATATAATTTATCACGATCGAGAATTTAAAATAATTATCCCTATTAAAAAAGGCACTTCCAATGAGAACAGAATGAAAATATCTAAAACATATTGTAATATTTCAATAATTATTGTAAATGATTATAACCTACGCGCCCCTCTACAGATGGCGCTGTGACTGATTTCATAGACGCGTGACTGGAACTCTGCCAGAATGTTCACTGAGGTTTACGAGACTTCAGTTGTCAGTGCTTATTTGTTTGGAGATAAATTGAAAGGTACGTTTTTTTTGTAAATAATTATGGGCTCCATTTTTACGTTCATCGACCATGAGTATTGTGTAGGTCGGCTTAGGACCACCTTATCGGAAAGTGTCAATAAGTTTGCATCTCCATAGCCATTACCAGGAAGCTGACACTACCCACGTACAGCTATCAGAATCCTTGTGACCTTATTCGGACCAAAAAAATGGAAATGAACTATTCCGCATGGTTACGCTAGTATTTTTTGTGTGGAGAGAGACAGGGAGCATAAGAGAGGGAGGGAGAAGTAGGAGTGGCAAGCAGTATGAGGAGTGGGAGGTGGAAGTAGGAGGGGCAAGCAGTATGACGAGTGGGAGGTGGAGGTAGAAGGGACAAGTAATATGAGGAGTGGGAGGCTTCCAGACGATACTGATATCACTAAGCGTATTAATTCTTTGGCTTCACTAAGGTTACACAAAAGATTCGCTTCTCCTACACCTACGGTCATTTAGGCGGCGGGAATGAGGCCAGTATCCCCTACACGTTGTGTATTTTATAATACATATTGCAAATCTGAACAAACACTCTTTATAACAGTTTTTCCGTAGTACTCTTTAGTGATCTTCAGGTTTGACTGAGTTCTTAAGCTATCTGGAATCTCCTTCCTTTGAAGGGAGTAGAATCTTTATTACCTCGTACGAAAAGCAGTAAAAATTAGAAACGTTAAATCAAAGAAATTTTCAATTATCAGTACAATTCATTATTGCAAAAAAAAGTCTGCTTCAGCAGCATTTCAACCTATAAAAACAATCAAAGTCTCTGTTGACACGTTTGATGGCCAATAAATGTAATTCAAAGATGTCACGCGTTTCTGCAAGACCGTAATCCGCTTTGAGCTGAGACCGGCGTGAATAAAACCATATTCCTCCTGTAATAATTGGCGGTTAAAGGGCGAAGAATTCCGCTTCGGCGCGATCCATCAAATTTTATCCCGCAGCCGACCCGATACAAGCAATTAATCACGCGGGAAACAGCGGCATCTGAAAGATCTTTGAGGACTTGGCACAGCGTGTACACTCGGCGTGAATGGCGTTTGCTTATTGTCCGATTCGAAAGACGGAACCGACGAATGTGAAACCCCGTTGAGTAATATTATTTTCAGTATACAATAGACTAGAAAGGAGAAATTGAAAAAGTACGTAACGGAACGTTCGTTTTCGTGACAGGATACATGTGTCGCTCAATGATAGCACTACCGTGGTCATCGGTTATCATTTCTCATCTCGAGGTGCGATCCAATGTTGCGGAAAGTTCCTCGAATCGCCATCAAAGTTCAAAAAATTGCCAACAGGAATCGCAAAACATGTTCAACAGTAAAGAGGTCACGTTAAATTCAATTAATTTCATACGTGAGCCCTAAATCAAGTTAGGGTGACCTCAACGCTCCTCGAGAGCCCCTCAGAAAGTACAAATGGCCGTTTTCATCACCCTGTTAATTTTCTCAAGTTACGCAACGGTGCACAAATAGGAAAAACATGCAATGATGCAGTATACATTTTGATCCAAGCTCACATACTGCACGTGATGCAAATAGGTCAACCCAAGTCTGGAGTGGCTTCGTATTGGGTGAAATCGTAGCTTATCAAATTTCAGAAACAATCTTACTGTGAACTTGTCTAATTGATCAGTAAGATAAGATTTTTGGACTTTTCTAATTTTCTTCGAAAACGATCCTTTGTTAGGATCAATTTTTGAGGTCTTGGAAACTGATTGAAATTTTAATAATGTCGGACTAGACTGTCTTGATATATTTCGCAATCTCTGACGACTTCGCATCACTAATTTCGATCTTTAAACAATTCCATTTTAATTAGGTCAGGTGATAACTAACCCAAGCAGTAGGAGAAGTCTTTTCGACCAAGCCAAGTCAGAATGCCCTATTAAAATTGTCCACTTTTCAACCAAAAAATTGTCCTGTATATCTGTCAAGACTTGGATATAGGTCGAAATTTACTGAACTATAACTTAACAATACCTTTAAAGTACCGCGATTTCAAAGTCGTACAAAAGGTTGAAATTACCAAATCTAGAACCAAAATGCTGTCTTCAAATTCATACAAACTTATTGGTCGATATCTTATTATCTCTTGTTCTTATAAAATGACAGAGATAGCAAAATAGGGACGATCCAGTTTTGTCTTGATTTGCACATTACTATTTGCTTAGGTAGGTCACGAACTCATTCGCGATATATCGCACTTTATCGATAACGTAACGGTTCGAGAATCAACCGTAAATACAATAGCCGCAATTGCCCTATTGGTCGACATCCATAAGTTTAAAGACAAAATTACCTAAATAAGGACATTTTATTTAGAGGTCGAAAATTTTACTTTTAGGTGGAAAGTCGGAATGACACGTCCGGCATTGGTAGATAGCATAACATCAAAAACTCGCTATTTACTATTTAACTGAAGACTGATGCTTTGTTCTATCTATTAATTTAAAGAATCCTGATTTTGTATTGCTTTTCCGATATGAATACAAAAAAAAATTCTAGAGTTCCACTCTTCTGGTTCAGATCTCCCTAGAAGCAATGATTTTTTTGTCATTATTTTAAGAGATGAAAAATTAGAAAAATTACAATATAAAAAAATTAAATTTTCTGTTAAAAAGAAAACCATGCGTCTTTTTAGGGTCTACTGCGTGTTAATCTGTTTCAATTACTGTATAATGTATTGTTGCATAATCTTTGAAAGCTGAATTATTCAAAAACTACTCACAGAAAGTTAAACATGGGTCGTACAAATTAGTCATTTTTTCCTAATACAGTAAAAAATTTAGTCATAAGATAATTAGAACGCTCTGATTTTTTACTTTTGTAGTTCACTGTTTTATAGAATTACTTTCTATTTTACTCATCATTTATAAACATTACTTCTAATTAAATTAGGGACAACTGTGCCGAGAGATAGAGCCACTGCATATACAGCTTCTCAGAGTTTCAGGTCACGTGACATTGTTTCAAATCTTCGCTTAACTGTCATGGAATTTAAATAATTATTATCTAAATAAATATTTATAACAAACATTTTCCTATCGTTTAATATTCGGAAATATATACAACGTCTAACTTTTTGATATTCAGTGCAACCCCTGAAGTTGATCAGTGGCACGCTCCGCCCATTTGACTGTCACATGATCTACATCAGACATCTTGTTGGTGCGCAGTAGTACCACTCTTAAAAATTACTGATGAAGGGGAGAAAAGCATGACGGAAACGCTCATTTAGAGAGGGAATGAATTTGCGAGGGACAAATACGAGGGGTCGAACGGCATTAAGCGAAAATTATGTTGAACATTTGGACATTCATTGGCATTCATGATAAATTTCAAAGTATTGTAAAACTGTATACATTTCTGTATACGTTTCTTTTAATAAATGTTTTGTATAATATGGCTTTTTGATTATTTCATCCTAATAAATATTGTCAAAAATTTACTGGATTAAACAGCAAAAATATAATGAATTAATTATAGACAAACTTATTGTAAATAATGATTGCGCATCATTATAAATTATCCTATCCCTCCAGGGTATAAAATATTGAATAATTAAAAGCCGTAAAAAAAGTAGCAATGTGATATGAATTTGCATCGCCGTCATAAAGTAAGAATTACTACACTGCTCGTAAAAGTTGATATCTTAGTGGTGCATTCTCCCGTAATTGCGTGACATTTTATTATGTTTAAAAGTATAGAGCATAACGTAACGCGAAGTATACTCGTTTCTGTCTCACATCCGACTGTATAATTAGAAAGAAAAAACACGGCAAAGTTGTAAATTCGTACGTGCGAATGCACTGTTCTGGAAGTGACCCTAGATTTTAAATTGCAGGAAGATTGAACAGTTGTAATAAAATGTCTACGTATAACGACACGAAGATGGAGACTTTTTTTAATTACAGACATGTAAAAAATATAATAATCAAATTGAGGGTGAATCTGATATCTTATAAAATGTGTAGGTTCAAATAGAAGAGAATTTGGTAAGAAAAAAAGTTTGAAAACACTGAAAATTGATCTTAATTTAAGAAATTGACATATAACATACGTTTTGAATTTCGAATTGTATTTTTATTTTAATTTATTAGAACAATATAAAAGAAGAACGGTAGAAATAATAGTATAGTAATTGTAGTGCTACTTCTTACCATAGAATTACGATACCATTTAAAAATATAGGACGGGTTAATCGTTGATTACATTCCTTAAGCGCAGCTACATATCGTAAAATTGGCGTTAAAGGCATTTCATTTAATGCAAAACCAATGTAAATATAAGAATAAACAATTTCCTGACTGTACCTAGAGCAAGGAGTCGGAATCATTTGTATACTTTGAGGAAATTTTAACAATAGACCGGAAATTAAAAGGGAAATGTAATTACGGGTGTATTATGAAACGAACGTCATATTAATGAGACAATACAGGAGTAATAATGTACAGAGTGTATTCGCGCATATGGAAAGAATTTTATTATCTCAGCAATAATTGCTTCATTTTCTTGCTGAATTACATGTGCGTCTTTGTTATTGGAATACAAAGTCTATAAATTCAGATAAGTATGTAAAAAATTATAATGGTATGAAATTATGATAAAATTGGAGCCATTTAAGAAAATAACTGCAAAACTATAATGGATACTGAATATTGATGAGGATAGGAAATTCTTATGTGTGAAAAATGTGAAATGCTCACCTTTATTAAAATTTGATGCATGGGAAAGAATAACTTTTTCGGCTTTGTCATTGGAAGTCGTGTATTTCTTTATAAAAAAAATACTAAAAACTATTGAATTAAGTAGACGTTATATCCATTTTTCGAATATATCTTTTTCTATTGTTGAGCACTGAATGGTCCATAGAACTCAGCACTCACTTTTTGCCACAGAAGCCATTAATGTAATTATGGTAATACACATTTTAAACAATATCGTTGTCAATTATATCTCAATTGTTTTGCCTGAATTAATTTCGTACGTAGTGATTAAGAACAACGTTATTTATATTAATACTACTGGACACTACTGGAATGTATAGTAGATAGTTCTTCACAATATTGGACTGTACTGAAAGTACTGAAATATACTGAACAGTGCTGACTATTCTGGACATTATTATGAAATAAAGGAAGATTGGTTAAATTTTAAAATAAACTAATAATTCTGAATTTTATCCTCCGTAACATTAAATGGCCATTTTACTAACTCAAAAGAATATAACGTCTATATAAATAAAGGTAAATAATAATATTTTGGGAAGTCCCATGCATTACATAGGAGTTTTGCTCCAGAACGATGAAACAAAACGTATTACGCACCTAATTCAGGGCGACAAAATACATAAAGATCCATAAAAAAAAGTTTTGACATCATACCATTGTAGGAGTTAATGTGATTAAAATCATGTAAAAATCCAGAAGTTATGGAGTTGAATGTGCTTGAAATTCGATTTCAGCGACCTCAAAAATATAAAGAAAACATGGTATGACTTACAGGCGAGGATTTTTCTTTTATTTCAATATTTTGGGGTCGATTTGTACATTTTTTGAGGTTATATAAAAACTTCGACGTGATGGGGTAATTGGACTCTGAATCGGATTGACTACTACAATCATTTTTAGCACCACACACGAGTGGTATTGTCTTTTGATTCCTACCATATGCTGCTATTCATTTAAAATTTTACAATTGAAGCAGCAATTTTTAAAAGAGCTTCCAGTAGTGACCAGAACTGTCTGGTATATTCCAGTACTACCTAGCACATTCCGGTATTGTCCAGTAGTGTCCAGTACCTTCCAGTATTGTTCAGTGCAGTATTCCAGTAGAGTCCAATATTCTCCAGTACTATCCAATACAGTCCAGCACTGCTCAGTTGACAGTTCCGTTTACTTCAGACAATTCAGTGAGTAACTACAGAATTTTAGAATTTTCCTTGATTTTAACATTTTGGAGTGGATTTTAAGCTATTTTTGATGTTATGTCAAAAGACTGACCTAACGAGATCAAATGGACTTCGAATTCAATTTCTGCACCCTCAAAAACCTCATGGAAACATGGTAAGCCTTCCAGAACAGAATTTACCTTTATTTTCATATTTTAGGGTCGATTTTTAGATATCGTTTGAGGTTATGTCATGAACTTAACGCGATGGGGCTGAATAGGCTTCGAATAAGGTTTTAGAACTCCCAAAAACATAACGGAAACGTGGCATAGACTTCTAAGTACAACTTATTCTTCATATTGACATTTTAAGGTCTAATCATGTGATTTTTTAGGTTTTTTAGGTGTTAAGTAAAAAACCTTACGTGATGGGATTGATTGGATTTCGGATTTGGATTCAGCGACCTAAAAAACGTAGACGTAGTATGACTTTCTGATCCGGACTTTCGTTTTTTTTGCGAGGCTTTGTTATTTAAAATATTATTGTCCAATCTATAAAACGATAATATCCGATTAGTACAATGCACGCCTGCGATTTGATTAGTCCCGTATAAGCACATCCAGACATTTAATTAATTGACTACTATTGTATTAATCAAACGTCGGGTTACCAATGTATTGAAACAGTAAAGTTTTTGATCATTTAGATATAGATATAGTTGTTAATTTTTCGCAAAATCGGATATTGACACAAAATAAGGAAATCTTATTTGCACAAATATTGAGCCCATGTTTATCTTGATTAATTGAATTCCGCGTGTGAAATTTACGGATTTACATTTAGTGTTCAATCGAGTCGGTAGTACGTTTTACGTTTCTGTGGAGTTCCGTTTCATGTACATGTCCAAGAAGGGCTTGAAGTACCACACGCTACAGCACTGCGTAAATTCTCTCAGTCTCTTTGGAATACCTTTGTGCGGGCGAGTACGGATGTTTAAGGACTAAAAAGCACGTATTTCACGCCTTTTCTATTATTCCCATCCTGTAACAGCGATCGTGAACCGCGTTAATTACGCTTTATCCTTAGTACTTCTTTGCAATATTTATTACACATCCCTTAGAGGGCAACTTAAGAGTGCATTTTCTGCGAAAAGATCGATTTTAAAAGTCGATTCTCGAGGCAAATCCTTTAAAAATCGTCGAGCCGCTTTTAATCTTGTGGACTCGTATTTTTCTCTTGTCGATTAGCAAACGAGAAAATGGTGTTACAATTTGTTCGACAATGCAAATTAAATTCACTGCACGTGTTCATTAAATTTCAATACAGTTTAAGAATGTACATTTCAAGTACATGTACGTGATTTTTAATATGCGTTTGATAATATTCCATTAAAAGTGTACGAAATTTCAACAAACATAAAATATATATTTGTCAGATGTACGTGCAGGAGGTCCTCCTTACTTTGTAAACAAGATAATAACAAGAAACAAATCATAACATCAGTGTTTTGTTACAAAATTCTCTGCTGCGGACTGAATCGCGTGAGCATTATTTTTTATATTACGTATCTTTTAACATATTCGAATTTCAGGTGCAACTAAAAAACCCGACAATTCTCAAAACAGACGCTTCAAAAATCCGTCATTTCAAAATGTACATATTTTGAAAATGTGATTTAAACCAATGGTTGAATTCTAAATGTGCGGCATGAACTATCCTGCGGTCAAACTGATTTGACCTTCAAGTGACCTACAAAATTAATCCCTTCGTCACATATTTTTGACCTTGCAGTGAGACCGTCAAGGACGACCCGAGATCAATTTCGTATACAGTGAACGTACCAATCGCAGGTGTCTGTATTTTGAGATGACTGGTTTTTTTATGTTTGCATTTTGCAATGTCTGGTTTTTGAACGTCAGGTTTTTGAAGTGTCTGTTTCGTGATTTGTCGGGTTTTTGAAGTACCCCGAATTTGTATATACATTTGAGTGGAATGCATTTAATTGCTATAAGTGATTTATTTTCGATTCTTCCGTTTGCTGTTTATGTTATATTGTTGTTATTGTTTTCCATTATCCAAGGTTCTCGGAAAAGTTGATGATTTTATAAATTAAGAGCTTGTTCTCAAAGATAAGAGATCTATCTAGGACGACTCATAGATGTAATGGCAGTAGTCCAATTGATTATGGTATTCCCAATACTAATCTGTTTATTTAGGTCTTCTTTTAGTAAAAATTATAGCTTTAGTCTTACTGGAATTTAACTTTATTTTCCATTTTTTAAGGTATTACGCGACTCTGTTGAGAGTATTTTATAATCGATTAGTAATCGTATCGATTCTAAATGAAGAGATATATAAAGCTGTATCATCAGCAAATAAGCTGGTTTTACCCTGGTAGAAATGAAAACATTTTTTGTACAATTCTTTTATAACATTCTTATTTACCATGTTAAAGGTGTAGGGGAAATGGCCAGTCTAAGGAAAAATGGACAAATTTCTACCAGGGTAACGAATCTCGTTTCCGAAATATCATTGATATATATTAGCAGTTACAATATGGGACCTAATGCAGAGCCTCTTGGGACTCCAGCCATTACATATTTATCAGTAGAGGTGGTGTTTTCATACTCCACGTAAAATAATGTCATTTTAATACACGAATTAATTAAATGGATCAGGTTTTCATTAACCGACCGTTTATAATTATATTGCTTTCTACTTTTTTGGCCATAGAATCGGATTAAATTATATTATGCACTTCAGGAAAGAAACCCTATTAGATATGGAGTTTGCAAGGTCATAATTAAACAAACGACTATTTATACACCTTCTGAAAACTGTATTTTACTCCCTATTCTACTACCTATACACCGTGTAACGCCACCTATGACACCCCGTTTACCTGGACGTGAATGCCAATCAACTGAACCAGAAGTTTCTCTTCCAACATTGGATCTGAGGCTTAGAATTTGAATGGCAAGCCATCGAAGTTTCGAAAAAAAATCACTATTTTTGCAATAACTCGGTTCTGTTTGAAGTTATATTAACCACTCAAAGTTCATATTAAAGCTATTTTTTAGCTCTACAATTCACCTCCGATGCTCTTTCAAATTTTTTCTTTCAACCTATTGAATATTTTTCTTTTTGTAGCCATAAGAGGGTGAAAAATGCCAATTTTTGCGATTTTTCTAGTCCAACTTTATTCGCTAAGCAGCTAACGAAATATGACAATAAAGATAAAAAAACGAACAATTTGATCCATAATTGGAAGCTAAAATTTAAACCCACAGGGAGTATTTTAAAGTCGCAGAATTGAGGAAAAACGTCTCGGTATTCGCAGAACTCGTTTTGCGCCCATTTCATGACTTTAAAATGCTCCTGGTGGTTTCAATTTTTATCGAATCACATCGTATTAAGGGTCAAATTGTTTGTTTTTTCAAGGCCTATATCCTTTGTAATATTTTATTCTGTTTAGCGAAAAAAGTTATACGCGAAAAAACAAAAAAATCGTTATTTTTCCCCTTTTTTTGGTCATAACAAGAGAAATATTCATGGCAGGTCAAAGAGCCTCCCTATCTTCAATATGGACTTTTACTCGTTAACATAACTTAAAAAAGAACCGAGGTATTGCAAAAATGGT
Organism: Trichopria drosophilae; assembly: GCA_030407085.1. NCBI lineage: Eukaryota > Metazoa > Arthropoda > Insecta > Hymenoptera > Diapriidae > Trichopria > Trichopria drosophilae. Next base: position 113,462,459 of record CM059585.1, on the reverse strand, counting down.
GATTTTTTTTCGAACTTTCGATGGCTCGCCAATCAAATTTTAAGCCTCAGATCCAATTTTGGAAAAGGAATTTGCGGTTCAGTTTTTCATCATTTATCTCCTAGTAAACGTCGTGTCATAGTTGGCTTTACACTCAAAAAAATTCCTTGCACCCGTGTGCAAGGATTCAATAAGGTTACCTTATTGAATACGGCGCCAACTAATCGATCCTTGTTAAAGTAGCAAGGAAAACCTTATAATAATAAGGCAATTCATTGTTCCACTTAGTTTTCTTGATTCATCTAACAATAAAAAAGTACTGTTATGATAAAGATAATATTATTCTTTTAGCAACAGAGTTAATAGAAGTAAAAATAGACAATTATTTGCAACAACAAAGAATATGTTTATTGCTAGGACTATGTATGAATACGATTCATGTACATTATGTATGTATTATGGTATGTATTACTGTACGTACCTTCATCTTCATCCCAATAAACATTTCGACGACGGCATGTCTAAAAGATGAGGCCTTTTCCTCAGAATAAACATAACCTCGAACTGTAGGTTATATGTAGTGTCAAAACATGCACAAACATGATCTATCAATGCATATTAACTTTGATATATCGACATATCGACAAATGACTGATATGTACTAGCTCTTTCAATGAAAGTTTTATTATAAAATATTTAGGTCTCAAACAATTATTCAATAATGAATTTGCATTAAAAAGTTCATTATTTAGCCCCCTTCGTAGCTCTTACAGCACACTCGAATATTCAGCGTAAGGAATGACTGATTTCCATTTTTCTGTTGTGAAATATATATTAAAAAGTATTTAAGTTTATTAAGAGAAGTGAAATTTGTCTTTAAGATGTTGTACGTTTAAAACAAATATTGAAGAAATGTTGGAAAAGTCGAGTCGGTCCTCAATTTGGACCTCTTTTTTATTGAGCATTTTCGCGGATTACAAGTTGTGACATTTAATCCAATAAAATTTTTTCAGGGAAATGAGAATCTGGCATAACTCGAGACAAGATTATAAAGTAATTTTGAAAATAAATTAGAAGAGATATAATGAGGACAAATTGTGTAATTTTTCATTCATTTTATTGTTCAGCATGAGTTTTATATTTATTTTTTTTTCTTTAATTTTGTAATTAGTTTGCTGTGAGCATTTAATACTATTAGTTGAATTGGTTCAAATCTACAATACCTTAGAAAACCAATTTAATATGCCTTGAATAGCATTCAAAACATTAAAGCGTATACTGCAATTAGAGAAAAATGCCCCAATTTGTCCTGATTATATTTTCTTCAATTTCGCGTAAAAATGACCCTATAGCCTGGTATCGAGTTATGCCAGAATCTCAATAGCATGAAAAAAATTGATTGGAATAAATCGCATAACTTTAAATAAGAGATAATGTTAATGAAAAAAAGGTCCAAATTGAATTCTTTATGCATATTTCTTATCGATCAATTATTTAAGGCTAAATTTATTACAACTTGATCTTGCAGCAACAGATTTTCAATCATCAAAAGAGATAATAGATTTCAGCTACTGAAAGTCGAACAGAGATAAAAATATTTTCTACGTAGAATGTTTTCTTTCATTTCTGCATTGATACGGATCGTTTAAATTATAATAAATATTTAAAAGTTCAGAATCAAAATAGATGATACATTTATATCATAATATAAATAATGTTCATGAAAAATAATTAAATTTAAAAAACTATAATTGAAATGTAATGACTTTGGAAAAAATCAATTTAATGTATTTCATTGACCCAGCTTATTACCGAATTAAATTTAAATTAAATGTAAAGGGTATATATGTTTTAGACTTTCGAGGTGTCTCATACATACATATGTACATGCTTGCCATTTCAAACAGTATATTGTTTTATTTATCTTATTAAGCATTATAATATTCGTATAGCAACTATCCGTAACCTTACTTTCATAGTTAAGAAACCTGGTTAATTAAATAATTTATCATTTCTGTATTGACACAGATTCCTCTGATATTATGCATGATATCATTTACTAATATAACTGCATCTCTGTTGCTAGTTTAACAAGGATTCCTTGTTATTTCAAAAATTTTCTGTACTTTTAAGGAAGGAAGTTACCTATTTTTATAACAGCGAAGTTTCCAGCTATCCTAACAAGGAATCCTTGTTATTTTAGTAAGGATTCAGTTAATAAGGTGAAATAGTTGTTCTTCAGCGTTTTATTTATTTTAGTGTACACGGCGTATATTAAACAGATAAACCATATAATGGAATGATCTCAATGTTAAACAGTGTATTGGCTAGAGGGCCTTCAACAATTCCATACTACAGTAAATCCTGTTTCATTCCACCCCCCGGTATGGGAAGAAGGGGATATATTTCGTGTTTCGTTTTTAATTTTAATATATTTCGTGTTTCGTTTTTAATTTTAATATTTTTCCTTCTAAAATAAACTGTGTACTGGTAATGAAAGGTGCAGGTTTATAATATTTTGAAATCATTTTACATTGTAAAAATTCCTAGAGATGAAGTTGAATCGCACGCTGCACCATCAACACCAACTGTAACAGGCACTATTGCAACTTCACTAGAGCTTTTTGGCGAAAACCAGAAAGAACCTCTTCAGAGATTTCCTTCCCTCTACGATAACTCCGTGCCTGGTATCAATTAGCAGCACGATCTATGAACAGGGGATGAATAATGGCACCAATGGTCGCTCCTCCTACACGTATTTAATCGTCCTCAATCGAGGCGTTGTAAGGCAAGTGCTGTAAATAACAATTCTCTGGAGTTTTAGCGAAACGACCCTTAATGTATCTCCGTGTGCGAAATGCCAAGCGGCTTACGGCGTGCTTCGCATGGACATTTGCCGGGGCGATATTTACAAGGCAAGTTCAGGGGGGTTAAAGGATCATTTACCCGCGAGTCAGAGTACGTATAACAAGCGGCTCTATTCTAAGCACGTATGTCCGTATGTTAAGTGTCTCGAGTGCATGGTACAGTTATGTTCGTGGGTGTAGCTATTTACCAGTACAATGCGGCAGCTCCGTAAAGTGTAATCGGTGTATATATGGCGGACGTATAGGAGAGGCAGTATAAGGATACTGAAAATCGTAAATCTCAATAATTGACAGCACCCAAGAGGTGGACATTGGCGGTGCTCGCGAATCGGCGGGGATTGTTGCGTTTCTGCCAACTGCAATTTGTATTGTCGGAAAAGCGGGAACTAATACGATAAGCGTTTTATCCGTTCTCGGCTCAACAGTTTTACACGTGTCATGCTTGCACGCGTATGCCATAAGCGGCTCAGATCCGAATTCGATCACTAGTTACCCTAACTGCATCTAGATGGCGCTGTAGCCTTTCGTGTGAAAAAATACCACATTGTTGTCGTGAACAATCAGAAGCTCTATCCTAAATAATATGCCTTGGTAAACTAGTAGCCATATTATGTCTTTTCGATTATTGGAACTGATGTCATTTTTATTTAATGTAAATGTCAACATTTTAACGCAGATTCAACATTTTGTTATAGTTTATGGTTGAAAAATAGAAAATGTCTAGGATGTATAAAAATTGACTTATTACAAAAACCGCATAGACGATCAATAAAATTAATTAATAAACATTCCTCATTTATGATTTGAATTCAGTAGTTGTAACTACACCATAGATAATTTTTCAAGCTATATTGGCAGGTAATATTTCAAAAATTGCTGAAAAGTAGTTTTCTTCGTAAAAAAATTCAGATATTATTCCCAATTTTGACGAGTTTTCAATAACATAAATTTATAGCCGAAACAAATGGATAAATATATAATTTGTTAAATGTCCTTAAATATAATAGATCTATTTTACTAGCATTCCACTCGAATGTCGATATGCAATTAACCAAACGAAGGTTGTTTCTTCCGTCGAGCGCTAGGTGGCCACGAAATTCGATAACAAAGGTTAGCGTATCGCTTGATACAAGTCTACAATAGTCACTTTTATGACAGCTTTTACGTACATATTTTATCGGTAATTGAAGGTAGTATAAAGTTTTAAAATATAAGTCAATGATAACAAAATTCGTCGAAATTACATTATTGTAATAAGTATTTTACGTTCAAACCTGATGAGGTCTCCAGAGAGCGAAAATGTAGCAAACTTCTAAATTAGACGTTTTTATATATTTTTTTGACGGTGCTAACGTATTATAAGGGATGAATATGTACTAGGAAAAATTAATGTTGGTTCCGAATTAAATCGTAGAAAAAAGCATAGAAAAGTGTTCGGGCCATGGGTTAATTTTTATGGAGAGAAATTCGCTTTAATCAAGAAAGAACGTTTTGACAGAGTTTCAGTCTAAGTTTCAATCTTCTTGGCTGCGAATACATAAAAAAAAGTGCAAATTAAACAAATATGGATTATATTGTCGAAAACGATCAAAATACAATTCATATCAGGCAACATGAATGTTTAATACGCAGAAATTATCGATTTCTCTTGCGTATAGAACCCAATCACAGTCGGTACAATATATCAGTTTCTTTTTTAATTTTTAATATTTTCTTACACTTCACATGTAGTTAGGCTAGTTGACGCCAGACGCACACCTTTATGCTTCGCGCATGCGGTTCTCGTGTAGAAGTTAACATTCCAATAATATTAAAAAGTACTATCGTTGAGCTGTAGTAACACATCCCACCAAATTTTGTTGCCCTTTAAGTTAGAGTCGATTTTGATCGCACTTTTGCTCCAGAATCCCCACATGAGCGCCAAAATATCCAATTGGCTCTAGCTTTTGAGATATTGAAGGCCAAAGAGACAAAAAATTCGATTCTAGTAATTTTGTAGCATCTATTATCGGTCCAAAAAAATTCTGTTGTCCCACCAGTCAGAGTCAATTCTGAGTTTTCTTTTTCTTTTTTCCATGGAATCCAAATATGTACCCCAAAATATTGAATTACACCCACTTTTTGCACAAATTGAAGGTCAAAGGAGTGAACAGTCGTATTTTAGGGCATTTTTTGTTTCTCTCGAAAACTAGATTCGATTTTCAAAAATTTCGTAGGGCATATTATATCCGCCATTTTTCCTTACTTGATTTTTTCGCCTCGCATCCTAAAGTATAGATTTGAAAAATTTCCAAAACACAATTTTGTATCTCTTTGGCCTACAATTTTGTAAAAAAGTAGGTCCACTTTAATTTTTTGACGTATACACTTGGGATGTATTCTGCGGGAAAAATCAGATAAGAAAATTAGAATTGACTCCTACGGTTGGGAGAACAGCATTTTTTTGGGCTGTGAATCGATTCTCAAAATGCCTGAAATCGAATTTTGACCCTTTGACCTTCAATATTTCAAAAACTAGAGCTAGTTGGATATTTGGCGGTCAAATTTGAATTATGGAGCAAAAGTCCTATCAGAATCGACTCTTACTTAATATAGGACAACATGGGGGGAAATGAATATGCGAATTCGGGTGCATCCCTAAGGGAAATCACTTGAATTCACTATTAAGAGACATACCATACAAGATCACAAGTTCTTTTGAAAAAATAAACAACTTTTTTTCGAGTTTACAGCTCATAGAGCAGAATGTTAGCTTATAAATGAATATGAATTGGCGGTATGCAATTATTAAAAAAAAAGAGTAGATAAGTAAAATTGTAAAAAGTAATGCACAATACACCATTACCTCTTATAATCCATTTAAATTTCTGGACAATTTATAAGAAAATCAATGCTAGAATTATAACTTTTTTCTTGTTCTACTGTATCCCTTACCCTACCAGAAGCATTTATCATTTTTGGTGCTGAATAGTTTTAACAAATGTTTCTATAATTAGATATTCCGTTTCTAGACATATACGTATATGTTGATTGACTTTACGATGTTTCTTCGTAATTTATACATTTCGGGTATGCTCATAAAAGATAAAAGATATGCTAATAAATTTGAAAATTCAAGTCCACGTACAAAGCACGTGAAATAACTAACAAATGCTAAAATGCCATCGTATTCATTAAAGGCAACAAATAATATTGAAAATGGTACCGACGCACATTATCGACGCATAATAATAATTATATAATCACTAGTGCGTAAGTAGGTTTATACAAGCGCGTTGTTTAAATAGAAATATCAGGTAATAGTGTTGCAATAATAACGCGCAAATCGTCTATTCAATGAGTTTGCAGATTTTATTTTCCCTTGGGTTCATTTCGAGCAAATGCAAATGCACGCGGTCATTCGCGTTACTCGTACAACATAAAGCTCGTAAAGCTAAGAGGAAATCCGTGCTGCGTCACATTAATGGTCATCAGGACTTCGCGACTACATTGGAATTTCTGTTTATACACGGTTCTAACGACTTCTGACTGGAATTTCCTTTTCCAGATTGAAATTAATTTTTGCAACGTTTATGACCTCGCGATTAGAATATTTGTCTAGATTTTCGTAACGTTAAAAATTATTTCCATTATTTCCCCATACACTTTTGAAATATCTGGATGTAACGGGTCCCATTATAAGTATAGTAAATTTCACCAAAAGTGATAGTAAATTAACAGTGTCCTCAATTCAGCGGCATGAATTTCGAAGGACATTTTTCGTACATTACCATCGAATGTCCAGCACGGACAATTTATTCTCTCTTCGTATAATTAAACGACAATAAAAACGAAATTAAGGTTCCCTAATGTCGTTATCTACAATTATTAATTAAATTACAGGAAAGTAAAATTGATTTCTGATGTACACCTCGCAATGAGGTTATGGTTTCACCTAACGGCAAAAAAGTAGGCACAGCTTAATACGGACGTCCACATAGCTACAATGAAAAGTGACTTCAACTAGCCCCCGCGACAGAAAATTATAACCAGTGGACTAGGTTATCCAGTTACTTCGTATTAAGTAGAACATTTGGCTTACACGCGATACAACGTTTCGATTGTTTTATTACTTGATTTTTTAATTCCACTACATCAGATTCACTGGAAAATATGAAATGAAAGTACCCGAAGATGATTATGGTCTATTCATTTTTAATGATAACAAATCCTTTCGTTTGAAAATAACATCGTTGGTAATGATTACGGGAGAAACTGTAATTGAAACTTTAAATGACAAATTAATTTGTCAGTAGAGAATCTATTTCTTCTTAAAGTGCGCCAGTGCCCTAAAATAAGGGATATCGATTATTTTTTGTTCTATTTTTTATATCCTTTTATATACATTATTTTGTTTACATTGACTTTTAATAATTTTTGAAAAATCTGAAGAGGATCAGAATTCATCACTTTATTATTGTAGAAAACATAATTTCTTATGTTCAGTGTTTAATAATGAAAATGCGAAGGTCACTACAATTGAAAAAGTAGAGTTTTCTCCGAAAATTAACCTTAAACAACCTCTAATAATGTTTAAAGAAATCTGGAATATATATCTCCATTAATAAAGATAAAAAATGTGCCATTTTAGACAGGGTCACATGATAAAGGAAACTTTTTGTAATCTTTTAATATGAAAATTTTTGGGCCCAATTAAAGAATCAATCGAAAATCTGTATTTTAAAAAGTATTTTGGAATTTACCATATGATTTGTTAAAGTAAAGGAGGAGGGTGAATAAGGCCTGGTTTCCACCTCCTTAAAATTTACGTGTAAATTATTAAAAATGTTTTCCGTCAAAAACATGATATTTCTTATGAATTAAGGTTATGAGGGTGTTTTCGGCGTATTTACGCCCCTAAATAAGAAGGTTTTCAAAAATAAAAAGCGGTAAAAAAAATGTTCCGAGTTCGTTTCCCAAAATACAAAATGGTGGCCAATATGACTGGCTTTTTAAAAAACTTGATCAATTTCCGTGAAAATTATTACTCGGGTGTTTTCTGGGTCACTAATTACAAAGATGATCGCAGTTTTTCAGCATTCAAAATGACGCATCCGATATGAAGGATGACTTGTTTAAAAATGAATGAATTCGCTTGATCAGAAATTTTTAGGGCTTCTAATTGCAAAATTTAAAAATGCGGAGTCTCTATTAAAAAGAAATCAAGCAAATTGCTTTGCATTTCAAAAATTTCATTGTTCCTGATTCTTTACCATTTTCGCAAAACTCTGGTTTTTTCTTTAATGATCAAAATTAACATTCTTCTTCTACAGAAATGTAAAATTTTAATATCAAGTAATATTTCAAAATGGCCAACACAAATCATTTTACTAAAAACAAATAAAATGCATTCTTTCGAAATTCATCTTCCTGCCCATAACGTCATGACCTTATTGGAGGAAGCTTCTCAGGGGCGTCAATGAAAAAGATGTACAAACATGTAATCGAGAAATGGAAAGAAAGTCCATAAAAATAATCTGAAGTACACTTACACGTTTCTACAAAAAAATGGATATACTTTTTTGTTTATACAATAGACTGAAGATATTAAATAATAGAAACTCAGAAACTGAGGAAATGACCAAGGGACTTCTCAAACATTATACTTATACCATACATAAAAAGTTTCAACCAAAGAATAAAAAATCTCTATAGAAAATTTGATATTAAAATAATCAACTAACAACGTATTAAAATATCAACGTTTCATAAAACATGACGTTTGTAAATGGTAGAAATGATTTAAATGACCATTCATCATTGAAAGATCGTTATTACCCTCTTTATTTGTAACTTGAGTACCACGCAAAATTGAATGTGCCTAGAAAATGGATGTCGAAAGCATTATTTCTACTAGTTGAATCATTTATAACATATGAGCGAAATTTGGTGCAGGATTTACAACCGAGCGAACTAACTACTCACGGTTATTCCTAACGACATAATTGATACGCATATTTATAATTGAAGAATATCGTTTAAACACGTGTAAAAAAAATAATTTCCAATTGAAATTTCGACGTGCGTGAACAAACCTTTCGGCTTGTAAGATCCATCAAATTTGTTTTATCGCTCGGGAAGGAGACTCGGAAATTGTTTGGAATACGTAATGAGATCCCGAGAAGTGAAATAACGATTCGCAATTCTGCCACCTTGAAGGATTTCGCCTTCAGGATCCAGCTAGTAAGTAGATTAACGTTTCCACCGTACTTGTCGTAACCCATAGGTAGAAAATGCTTCCTGGGATACCTGCTGTAGAGTCCGAGTGATCTATCGGTGCTTCAATGAATACATACATAACCGTCGCCACAGCAGCCTCCGTTAATCCCGGGGGCTTTAATAAAACCGGACGCTCTTGCCGTGGATTAATTAGGCAAAAGAGGAAAATCAAACGAAAGTACGTTTATGGCGAATCTTTTCTTAAGTGCGGCACTAATTTCCGTTCGTCCGAAACGTAAATTAATCAGTCGCGCCGCCCCAGACCCATGAAAAAACGATTAATAACGCGCTATTAAGTGGGTTAAATGTACTCGTCAACTGGCTGTACGTATGTACTTTTCGACGAGGCAATCTAGTTTTACTGCACCAAGGATAAACGCTACTGAAGCTTAAATTTTGTTAAAAACTATGGTTTGTATGCGTTTGCACGTTAATTATGCCGACACGTCTGACTCGCCTAATTATTTGTTTCATAAAATAAATTTTTATTCAGAAAAATAATGTACAAGAATAGAACTTACATTTAAAAAAGAAAACGGAGGATATTTAAATAATTCATTAATTGGGTCGTCATTGACAACATTTCTTTCTTTAATTTTGAATATAATAAATTATTCCTTCCAAATCAATGTTTCTTCTTTTTCACCCTATGACATCTATTAAATTCCTTTCCAATATTCATCCTATATTCGAATTATTTATATAAGACAACTTAGTATCATAAATCATTGAGTGTATTATATGCTTTTGTAATTGAAATTCCTGATGATAGTTAATTCTATTCTATCTTATTATTCTCCCGAATAATTTTTGTTACTGAAATTTAACGTTAATCGTCATCGAAAGATATCGATCGAAAGTATAAAATGCATTATAAAATTATAATCGATCGTAAAACCGTTAAAAATGTTTATTTTTGTAGTTATTAATGTCTAATGGTCATTATTAAAAACAGGGACAGCAAACGATATTAAAAATAAGTTAAAAAAAATAATGAAAACAGAAATTAGCACGTTGTTTTAAGTAAAAGTAAAAATACATTGGTCCGCAGCGTGTACCAACCCCCCCCCCCCCCACCTTGTGTATTTTTTTTTTGAATAACGAATACACATAAATATTACACAAATCACCATTTTGATTGTATGCTATTCGATCAAAATGATCAAATGAACAGTAAAGTACGGATTTCTTGGCAGTTGTTTCATATTTTGCTTTAACGTGTGTTACAATTTGCTTCTGAACTACCGCAGACTTACTTTTTTGTTAACCACAAAACAAGTTCTAAAATGTTTTTTGTAAATGTCATTATATTTTTGTAAAATATTCCATTATAGAAATAAAACATAATAAAAACAGTTTATTTTGAAAAATGAATGCACGCACCCTTCCCGGCCAGAAAACAATAAATCTTTAACCGTTTTAGTAATTTTTGTTTACTATACAGATTACAGTTGTTTTTAAAGTATAAACAAATTACTTGATTGAAGATAATTACATTTAATATCACATCATCAGTCATATTACATTATATCATCAGTTAATATCAATATCACATATAATAAAAAATGTAAATTAAAAAAAGACCGTAACTAATCTTCAGTAAATTATATTTGTCCATGAGATGTAGAATCCTACTAAATATAAAACGTAGAGCTTATAGATGATAAATGTATATATAAATACTTATCAATTTGAAATCTAACTTAGGAAGAAATATCGCTCCGAACCTTTAAACATATTGTAGGTGACCATATATTAATCACACGCTGTAGTATTCATCGTTAACATTTTTATCTCGTTTTCGTTATTATCAATAATATTTTCGTGTTTGCGAGACTATAAATTTGTGGTTCGTGTAACTGTAAATCGAACGAATGCATAGGATACATAAGAGACTGTGAAATATAATACTGATTTATTGGCTGCCCCATGTAAATAATTGGTGTAACTTCTCAATACAAATTCTTCAAATAGAATGCATCGAATTGTTACTTTATTACTGACAAGTTTCTACAAAAACTAATACAAATCTTATTATGATGTACTATATGATGCAATTTTACAGCCATTTATATCCAAGCGGAAAATAAGCAGTTCCTGTTAATAATCAAAGATGCGATTGTTTATCTGCTCTTTATAACTTATAATTTTTCATTGTCAAATATGAGAACTTATTAATATCAAAACTAGTAATGTTGGTATTTCTCAAATTTGTTTAATTTACTATACTTAAAAATGTGCATAAAATATGGGGTACTTCTAATTTAGTCAAACTTAAACTTTTTTAAAATCCTTTGAATTTAATACATAATATTAATATGATTAAATACCAAAACATAATTGTATATGCTCTTAGTAATATTATTCTGAGTAATATATTATTATTAAAATTCTATCCTCTTTTAATGAGTACATTGTTAACATTATTAATTTACTGTGAAAATGAATATATTAACGAAAATATGGGTAAAAACATAAAATACCATCCAATGATATGTTGCCTACTCTCTGATTTTGTATTGGATAACAAGTGATTTTATCTCAAATTAGAGCCCTCCAGCTCTTCACCCTTTCGAGATAGACCTCATTTTATTATTTTGCGAAATCATTTTAATTCGATTCTAAATAAATAAAATTATAAAAAAATCAACATAACATATTTCAGCAGAAAAATTCTAAATTTTTCGAACAAAAAATAAATGTTGAACAATTTACCTTTAAAAAAATAAAAAAAAATCCCCCTCCATGGGCTTCATCCTAAAATATTAAAATTATGGAGGGGAAAAAATCAAGACAAAAATCGGCATACTATATTTCGTCGGAAAATTCTCCTTTTTTCAAAAATATGAAAAAATAAATTTTTAATAATTTTTTATAGACAAAATAAAATTTATCTGTTCAATAAAAACAAAAAAAAACTGTCTCCTACACTTTTTTTTATTAACATTTTGTAACACTAGCGTTTAAAAAATAGAAACCTTCCTCCATTGGATGTGTTCTCAGATATTGAATGTGAATGTACCTTTTTTGCAATTTTGCTCTACGTTATGGAATTCATGTAATGTTCGCAAATTCTGTAGGGGAGGATAGAGTTGATTTTTCAGTATGGTTGAATCAAAATATTCGAATTGTTTTAAGTATCAGTTCGAAAGTCGACGATGAAACCTTTTGGGTGGGTGATTTATTATTATTTGTTTTTTAATAAAGCAGCATCGTGTCTCAGGTGGTAACTCACTGAACTACGAAGTCTTAGGTCGTGAATTCGATCCACGTCCGGTGATCAATTTTTCGATTTGTTTTCAAGCAGCAACTCGCTAATGGTAAGACGAGCCACGTTGTTTGTTTACGTTTCGAAAAACTGATTCATGACCGCTGCTGTCATCGGTGTAGGTTCCAGCAGTTCCTACATTTCTTCCAAAAATGAGAAGTATGGCGTGATTTAGGAAGACGACCTGCAGCTTTCGCAAATATAACGAATAATTATATGACAAAAATTTAGTAAAGAGCGATTCCGACCGTTAATTAACAATAAAAAAAAATACAAAAACCTGGAGACATCAAGAAAAAAAAAACAAAATTACAAAAAAAGTTAATGCAAGTTTATAAATTTGTAAAGTTTTTTTTTATATATTATTTTACGTCGACTTTTCTGAACCCATATGGGACTAAATCGCGACGAGACCTACAGTTTATGAAGGTGGAATCCGAACCACCTGAGCTTTGGAGTTATTAGACACTTATAAACAAATACAGAGGTGTCCCGATGACAGATGGCAGAGGCCGGGATTTGTAAAATTTGTTTGTAAAATATTAATTTTCGAAAAATGGATAATTTTTTGCGTTGAAATATGGTAGGCAGATTTTTTTTTTCTTGATTTCTCCTCCGCTTTAATAGTAATATTTTAGAATAAAGCTAATGGGGTTTGGAGCTAGAGATTTCTTTTTCAATAAAAGCAAAAAAAAAATTAGGAAAAAGTATTGAAAAAAGGGAGTTTTGTCATGTTTAGATAAAAAAAAATTATTTTTGACAAAAAAACAATTGTCTAAAACGTTGTTTTTTTTTAGAAAAATTGAAAATATTGTCCATTTTTTAAATAATTTTCTTTATTTATTTCGAATTTCTTTTGGCAAAATAATAAAATCAGGTATATCTTGAAAGGATGTAGAGTTGGAGTGCTCTCATTGGAGGTAAATTCACTCGTAATCCACTACAATTGGTTAAATTTATAAATAAGGGGGAAATCAATTGGTGTGCACTATTCTATTCATTTAAGAGCATCTGGAATCTGGGTAGGACCCCCCTGGAAGTGTAATTGTCATCACCTGCAGCACTGATTCATGTAGTACTGTATTAGACATAGTCATGGGCGTCCACAGGATTATTTTCAGGGGGAGGCAAAATTAAATATGCGACTATATGTTAATGGAAGTTACATAGGCTAATAAATATACACTGTCGGGCCGGGGGGGGGGGGGTAACCGCCCCCTCTTGCCCCTCCCTGTGGACGCCCTTGGACATAGTTATACAGCACATGCCCTTTTCTACATTAACACAATTGTATCATCGTCCACTTGTGAATTCGTTCAATTGTATATATTCGACCAATTGAGGTAGATTCCTTCAGATATTATCAGACCTTCAACAGAGTTATCTTTTGGTCACCCACAACGGTTTCTGAGAACTAGCTATTTCTGTAGATGCGTTTTCTGAATATCTTTTGCATTATTGCTGCTTCTGAGAAATATTCTAATCACAAGATTTTTAAATGTATGTCTGAAAAGGTTCTAGGAATAAACAGCCGGGGAAAAAAAAGACCCGGAAAAAAAAGCCAGGAAAAACGAGCCATGGAAAAAAAAGCCAATGAAAAAAAAAGCCGACGGAAAAAAAGCATTGGATAAAACAGCCCAGGATAAAACAACCCAGGAATTAAATATAAGAAATATACGTAATGGCATAATGGTCTCTAAAATGAAGGAGACTAAAAATGACCTCAAATAAAAAAAAAAAAAAGAAATATACGTAAAATGGGTTCCCGGAATATATTTCCCCGGAAAAAATTTACCCGAAAAAAGAACTATGTTGGTTCTAAAAATAAAAATCCGAGTAAAATAACCTAGCCTAATCAACTATTCATATAACCGCCTATAACCACCTAACCTAACTTAACCTAAGCAAACCTAACCGAACCTAACCTAACCGAACCTAACCTAACCAAACCAGTCAGAACTCTGCCTACCCCTAATAACGCCTAAAAACATATGCGTGCTCTAAAACTAACCGAACCTAACCTAACCAGTCCGAACTCTGCCTACCCCTAATAACGCCTAAAAACATATGCATGCTCTAAAACTAACCTAACCTATCAGTCAGAACTCTGCCCACCCCTAATAACGCCTAAAAACGTATGCGTGCTCTAAAACTAACCTAACCTAACCACTCAGTAATCTGCCTACCCCTAATAACACCTACCTGAAGTATTGAAATGTTATTATATCTGCACAGGGACATTTAATTTTAATTATTTTAATTTCCATGGCTGTTTTTTCCAGGGCTGTTTTTTCCGTGGGCTTTTTTTTCTATTTGCTGTTTTTTCCATGGCTTTTTTTATGGGTCTTTTTTTCCACGGCTCCTTTTCCCTCGGCTTTTTATTCCGCCTACCGTCTGAAAATACCCAGGATAGGAAATATCCCGGAATTAATTGTAGATCTCAGAATTGTAATTTAATGCTGCCAATATTACGCAGAATATGCCTGTCAAACTTCGTTAAAATGAAGAGGCCACTGCTATTAAATGGAATAATTATTGCAAAATTTAACTTATCAGTAATAAATAATAATAAAAGCATATAAGACTCTATTAATAAATTCCATTGATTTAATGAATCCCTGAAGTACCATCGACGGTCATCGGGACAACGTGAAGGCAACACACGATTTCCAATTGTTTCAGCCCGTGGTTCGATTCAATAAGGAGAATAACGTGTCCACGACAAAAAATTGTAGAAACTCCTTTCTCTGAGTAGATTTCCCACGAGGTTGCTTGAAAGTCATTATCATCGATATCGGGTTATAGGGTCATCAGGCTTGAGTTCCACTGGACGATAGAGATTCCACTGCAACGATTCCACGGGGCAGATCTCTTTGGCCCTTTTTCCCTACGTCTCGTCCAGAGATCTGCCCATTGTCTTTCTCCATCCTCTCCGTCCTCTTGCCCTCCGATGCATCCGCTCTCTTCCTCACCGTCCCTATAGCTATCTCCAGTTTTTTTCTCCCCTATCAGCTATACGCTACATGGATGGGTACTAGAGGTATGTGGGGGGCTAGGGGGGAAACTTTCATGCTTTACAAGGCCTCGCAAAGAACCATAACCACGAACCCTCCACGACGTATCTTTGGGGAGTTCTTGCGTAAAATTTTTACACCTTGGACTGCATCATCGCGATCGTAGGCTGATATGAAGCGGCAATGTAAGAGGTAAGAGAAGAAGAGCGGAAGACAAGATGGAGGCCCAGTGACCCTAGAGAGGAAAAAACGGTGGATGATCCCGACCACCGTGTAAGGGATAAGATACGCCGCTGGACGTAAATTGAGTCGGTGTCTAAGCGATAAGGCGCTTAGAGAGTGCTTACGCGGGCATCGCGCTTTTTATTAGAAATTAATCGTCGATGTGTGTAGGATCGGAAGAAATTTTCAAGCTTCCCGACTGATTTCAAACATGTTGCTTGGAATTTCCGATGGAATGCGACCGACGTGAGATTTTTATCGATGGTGCAAAAATATTGTGATCATTTTCATTTAAACATGAAATTGTTTTTATCTTTGTTATTTATGTAATGATCTTCAAGAGAAAATCATCCTTAACTTTTGGGTAGATTATTGTTTTATGTTATTTGCCCTACTTTTACCTTTGTAAGTTGTAGTTGGATTTCGGATACCTTAAAAAAAACTGTCTACACTTTAATGCATTTTTCACGGCAGCAGAAAAAAAGGTTTACTTAAATAATTTCTAGATGTCAATTTTTTCAGTTTTTTGCAGTTATTTTTTTCGTTAATTCATAGCATATGTATACAGAGGAACTTATGAGCAAAATCCCTTATGACCAAACAAAAAACTATATTAACAGCGAGAACCAGGCAAGTAAAAACCTCGTAAACGCACCTAGCGGCGAAAAGCCTAATTGAGCTAGAAGCGGCGCAGGAAGAGTTTTATGCTGGTGTACAGAGATTCTATCGCAAGTTTTATGTTAAGATGCACGACATTTTTGAGCAAATCTGTCAACGGAGAATGTTTCCAGGGAGTTGTCGACAGTTCGTGTTTAATTTAAAAGTCACTATAATTTGTGGCCGTAATTGCTTTGAATTACTTTACACGAAAGTTTTGAACGTTTCTAAATAGATTTTCACTTAATTTATTTTTTGGTGAGATTTATGGGTAATAATAGTGCCTGCATATTCAAACATATTTTATAGTCCATAGTATATACTATCTACTATCTTTTATAATTGAACTGACATAACCTGTCAGAGAATACAAAATGGTTGCTTTCTTTATATATTAAACATTATAATTCGTAAGCATCAAATAAAAATTAGGTAGCATGACTTTCGATCCCTCTCCTTCCTAAAAGGGTGAATTTTATTGTAATTATCTGCAATATCATAATTTTGAGATATTAATGTATCAAATAAAAAATATTACGTATTAGCAAATTGAATGATACTAAAGTCCAATAAGGTAGGATAAATGGTCATTATTTATTCGTTACAACTTCCGATTACATGCATATTATAATTTATCTGTGAAAAATGATTATTGTTTCTATTGTCCAGTACACTAATTAATTACGTGAATTAATTTTATGGTTGAAAGGTACAGTCATAACGTTCGATAATTAAGTTTTATCCTTCTTTCATCTTTTTCATTTATAATACTTACCCTACCTTTGTGTCTTTTGTTTTATATCATTCGTTTTCTCATTTTCGATCGCAACGACGTGTAAAACTCGTTTCATTAATTTTAATTACACGATTGAAAAACATTTTACTCCTTACATATTGTCGATGTTTTAAAATTATTTTCAATGTATTTGATTCTTTCCAATGTTCTGTAATTGATTATACATTTATTGTATATTATTCGTGTTATTCAATATTATTTATTGAATAAAGATTAAAATTGATGCTTTTACAAAGTCAAATCAAACTTTAATTAAAAGTAAAAAACCCATGTTTGGTGTGGACAATTTTTAAATATCGTAAAATAGGATATTTCCCAACAAATGTATACGACCATTCTTTATATCGATATGATAATTTGCCGGTATAAATTTTTAGAGATATACATAACACCTTCAAGCCCATTCCGAGTTTTAAAAATAGCTGTAACATATAATAATTGTAGAATGAACAACGTAAAGTGTTATTTGAAAAATACAAAGTTCCATAATGTCATAATTGTTTTCGGTATGCGAAGAATTTATTTTATACTTACAGTTTTTAAATTAATAAGATAGGTTATGTTTAACTTCAAGTGATTTGAGGATGGACTGAAAACCAATGTCCGAAGGTTAATTCAAACAGTTTTTAGTCAATAGTAGGGTCCCGGTATAATTAAGTCTCGCTATATTTACGTCCCAGGATATTTGCACGATTCCGTCTCGTTATATTTACCAGTCGACGCTCTCATTTTCCCCCACCTTGGGGTCTCAGGAAAGGCCTGCTGTGACGTTACGCTCATAACGTTCCTGGGGTTGTGGAAGAAGCGACGCTCCACTTCGTTTGGTAAATATAACGAAACGGGAGGGAAAGTCGAAGAACCGAGTGTGTAAATATACCGGGAATCTACTGTAGTCTGTATTAGTGTTATTATTGTGTTGAATTCAATTACTTTGTACAATATCGTACTTGACTATTATCAATGTGACTATTTCTCTGTATAACCTCTAAATACGTCATTAAGGTAGATAGATAATATTTATTATTATTATGGAACAAAAAACAAAGGAGAAAGATCCCGCGTTCAAATCTCGATTTATCGAAACTTCGTACCTTTTCCTAATTTTTACAATTTTATATTATTTACGAAGATTATAATTTTATATTATTTTCGAAGATTATAATATTTAATTGTTTTAGAAACTTGGGAAGTTTTCGACTTCAGAAAAGAAATGTCGTAGAAAAGGTTAAATATAAATGCAGCAAAAATCCATCTAATTTTTTATATTTTATACACGGAAGTAAATATTAATTTATTAAACCACTTCTTGTCCCCACACTCACAAAATGTGTAAATTAAAGATCAATATTGACGATTCCAATGATGATAACAAAATAGAGCGTAAATTAGAATTCAGAGACAAATTCTTGAAAACTGCTTTAGGATTTTGATTTTCAGAATATTATAGTTAATGTTGGTTTTCTTATTAAAATATTCTCAATTAATTTATAAATCGCCACATTGTATGTAAAATGATGTATACAAAATGTAATCGCGATTAATTGAACCGAACATATATTATTAATGGAATAGCATTCGAGCAAATTACATTAATTATTTTAATGATTTTAAAACGATACTCCCTCGCACACAAAAAAGTTATTCAAATGAAGAATGTCACATCATTAGTAAAGGTGGAACAGCTTCAATTACCGTATTTCTTCGAGCATGAAAATAAATATTTCATCCAATAAAGTCATTTGCGTAAATTGTACATATCACAGCCATAAAAAATGTGTTCAATTATGGACTATATACAGTACATTTCTCATTATTAAGGAATTACAATAATTACACGAGCATAATTATTTTATAAGGTAAAAACGAAAAAAAAACATTGACAAAAATCAAGGCCTCTTGATGGTTCTGAATTTAACTTAAAACATTTTTTACATTTCGTCGGGTAGAAATGCATGTTACTTTGATTCCCTTGTTCGTTTCGCAGTTTTAATTTTTATTAATGATATAAATTTCTGAGAAACAATCTTTTATTTTTAGAAAATTAGTTTTATGCAGTTTTTAAATATTTAATTGAATTAATGATTTATAATTTGTGACTTAATTTTTAAATCATCATTTTATTTAAAATCGCATTATAATTTTATACGTTTGCAACTCCTCTCATGATCTACATTCCTACATTAAAAACATCCAAAAATAATATTGATGAGACAACAAAAATACCCTAAATAAGAATTACTGACTTTAAACAAAAAATGAAATGTTCACCTTCAACCTTTACTTTTCACCCCTTAGGGGGTTCAAAAGTAAAAATTAAGTTTGGAAATAAATTTAGCACTAAAAAAATCTGACAAGAATAGATTTTGGTGAACTTTCGTTAATAGCTGTCTTCTAATACTTTGGAACTTAGAAAAAAAAGCCTGCCACTCAACCGGTTAATTGTGTAGAAATTAAGATATTTAAAATTACGGGAAACAGGTTTCAAAAATATAGTATATTTTTTGCGGAGGTTTGTGATTTTCTAACCTCGAAAGTGTACGAGAGTACACGAGAGATAACAAATTTACTAATTCAGAGTTCGAGTGTGAAAATTGCAATTGTAGAAGTTAAATAACTCGAAAAGTGATATCGATAACTCGAAATGATATGATTCACCACTGGACTCAAGTTGCTATTTAAGATTTTCTTAAAAGGGTCGCAAAAAAGGAAAAAGGGTCGGAGAGTTGTAACGGTTCAGTCCAATTCAGAATTTCTATTTTTTCTTCTCAATGGCGATATTGAAAAAGTCGCTGTTGAAATTCTTGTAGTTGTGATAGGGCTTTGATATAACATACAAAATTTGGCAACTTCGTGTGTGTTTGCACAAAGGAAATTGGTATTTTAGATTGCGCTGAAGTGTAATTTACATCCAGCGTATGTGGATTTTTGTCTGCAATACTAATTGCATGGTCCAAGTAGTGGATCGTGCTAACAAGCTGCTGGATAATACCTTTCATCAGGAATAGTTCGTTTTGTAAACTTTTTTTTATCAGGAAAAAATAGTTTTCGCAATCGGTTCATATTTTATATTTTTACAGTTGATACCCCTTAATAGGACCGAATTGAACCAATTCCCCTTCCCGTATTATTGACGAGATAAGAAGTGGACTTTTCAATGTTATATAATACATCTCCCTCGAACTTGTCCTGTATCAGACTTTATTACGCACTAAAATTCTTTACAAAAGTAAACCGATTTTTATTAGTTTTTTGCATTTATTTCGAAAAATACGAATCTGACAAAGAAATGTTTGTAATAAAAAATATAAGGCTTAATATTTTTTCAAAACAGTGAGTTTCGCACCCACTTGAATATGGGTACCTCTCAATATAAAGATGACCTGTCAGGGAAACGGTGTGTACAGGCTTTTCAAGTTTCTGACAACAAAGAAGAACGTGAAATATTCCGCTTTCTTGAAATGGGGCTTCAATTCGACTGAATCATATTGGTAATCGGGAATGAGGAACCAAAAATTAGTAAACATGGCCGAGCACGATATCTTTTTTAGATGTTGTAGTTCACGGTGGTCTAGAAGCAGTCACAGGTATGACAAAAATGGGTATGAAAAGTGCAATGTGGATCTTTTTCGTGACTATTTCTAGTTTAAAAATCCGTTTCGACCAAAATCTTAGAGCCCCCTATTTTCTAGTTATCGTCATTTTCATTTTTCAATCTTCTTGCGCAAAGTCAAGCCAAAACCGCGCGCCTTTTTTACTTAACTTTTTATGTTTTTATTATTTTTATTCAATCTCAAACGTATATTTATTATTTAAAAAATAATGGTAAGTGACAAAATAAGCTATTAAATAACAATATTTAACCGTAAACGATTTTAAATGAAAGTAAAAAATCACTACCTCGTAAAAAAACCTTTGAATTTAGATCAATATTGAATGTTAAGTTGAATTCTACATAAACAAAATCCTGTAATCATAAGAAGTCAGTCGTTTTTCAGTAGATTTAACGTTTGACGTTTTTAATTTGTGATTATAACCTTCGCTTTCAACTGCAACTATCTTTTAAAGTTAGTAAAACTTACTCTTATCAAATTACAATAATAAACCAATAAAAATCATGGATTATTATTATTCCCGGGGAAAAAAGTTTTGGACATGGGCATGCATGATTAGTAATTATATGCAATTTGTAGGTTATATTTTTGGCAAAATCCATTCATAATTATGCTAGAAAATGCCTGTCTTTGTACGTTTATACATCATAATGTATGATTTCGCGTGTTCATGTCCAAATTTTGGGCTGTAATGATCATGCATAAGTGTGGTCGGTTTAAAATAATGATACATGATTATGCAAGAACATATATCTATGGACACAAAAATGCAAACGATTTTATCGTGAATCACCTTTTTTGGAATGGACTTGTTAATTTGCTTGGAAAGGAAAAGGCTTTGGCCCTCTAAAATGGGGCTCGTGCCAAAAGAGGATTAAGGCGAAATTTTTTAGGGCAATGTATGCAGGAAACTGTTGAAATAGTCTGACAAACTAAATGATCCAGAAATTTATGGAAATCTTGGACTCCTTGCAATCACGCCGTTTATTTCTGTATTTAAAGTAATGGACAAAATCGTGAATCTCTACTTTTCAACGAAAAAAATTGCCACTAATAACGCCAATGAGATCAATAAGCACGTGAATGATCTACGCAAATGTTTTCAGGCAACGGAAGTTTCTGAAAGTTTAAAAATACATTGTGTGTTAGAACATTTGTCGGACTGCTTGCAATTTCTGGATGGAGATGGTTTAGGTAACTGGTCAGAACGAAGTGGCGAATCAATACAGCTAGTTTTTTTGGACCAATTTTGGAGTAAGTACAAAATTAACAAGATTGACCATGAATTGTATTCGAAGAAGTTGAGGCAGGCAGTCGTGGAATTTTCATCTAAACACATTTGAGTTTTTTATAGTTTACTGTTCAAATATTGTTTATTAATAAATACTTTTTAAACTTTTACTTAACTTTACTTTTTCTAACATCTGGCAACCGTTTTTGCCGTTTACCTTTCACTCATTTAAATATATAAAACTCAATAAAATTTTTCGCAACATTTTAATAAACAAAATTATTAATCAAAATATACATCTTTAATATATTTTTAATAAGAAATTAAAAAAAAAAAATCTTTTAAATTTTGTTGAGAACGCGCTTTTCGTCTGACTTAGAGCAAAAAAATTGAAAAAACGGAAATGACGATATCTTGAGAAAGGGGGCTCTAGGATTTTGGTCGAAACGAATTTTTAAATTAGAAATAGTCACGAAAAAGATCCACATTGCACTTTTCATACCCATTTTTGTCATACCTGTGACTGCTTCTAGACCACCGTGAGTTCTTGTAAAAGCTACGTTGTCTAGATCGAGGATCTTGAACTGGCACAAGCATCAAGGATCATTCGAAACGCTGGAAATCTAAATATATTTCGAAATGAGAAACATAAAAATTTCTTTACGACTTCCGCGAGTTGAGCCTTCCATTTTTCAAAATGATCCGAATACCTCAGGCTCGATTGAAATGCGATAAACGCCCCTTGGCGCCGGTACTATCAATTTACTCGGATTACAAGGCGCGAAGGTACGTCGATCATCGACATCTATAGCAATACCAACCCAAGAAACGCGAATTTAGCATCGCTATCGCGCTGCTGCAATTAGCCCAAGTCGAAGTCGACGCAATTTTCTACGTAAGTGCGTGCTTCGGAGTCCCTGAGTAACAACCGAGGGGGCTTACTGATTCGCAATGCCGCTGATCCGAGAAGTCAGATACGGAATAAACGACGAGTAACTTTAATTAGAGCTAAATACACGTGACTGCGTTCAAAACCTGACAGAGGATCACGCATTTTGCGGGGAGTACTCCGGTCAACTTTCAACAATTCAAGTACTCGTAACAAGTACTTTATACAATTAGATCCAACTTTGTGAAATTTGTTTAATATCATTGCCGGATGCTTCCATAAAAGCGAATTAATTACGAAAAGTGAGTTATTACAGCGACCATGTACTATTATAACGAACAACACTCTAACGCATTAGGGGGACAGGAGCTTTTTCGAGCGGTGAAATTACGTGTCATGTACTCTGTCGGGTAATGGAGATTGAGATTGTGGAATAAGTTGTCTAGCTCAAGTATCGCGCGAATTACTATATTATTACTCACGCCGTTTTTTTTACGATCGTGATTACGATTTTTTGATGCTCGTATCTTCCGCGGCCTTGTTTGAGGGATTGCAAAAAATTGTACATCCTATAGGTGCGTGGCATTGAAAGGTGAATTTAAATGAAATGCGGCATACATGGTCATGATATTAATGGTACCTACAAGCTTACGCGCTAAAAAATTGTACTATTATCTTGTAAAACAAGTGTCTTATTCGAGGTTGTTTTGGGCGTTTAAGTGTATATAAACAGTTGAGGGTTTAAAGCGTCATTTCCCAGGTGGAAATTTATCATTGGCTCGGCACTGCGCCAGTAGAAATTGCACTGAATCGAAGCTGATGTACTGTCTGTACTATTGGCACAGTACTGCAACAGTACTGACCTAATACCGTAATACTGGTCGAGTACTGATCTAATATTGGTAAGAGGTTCCAAAAAATGCAAAACTCTAATAAATTATTACCAATTTAAATTAATTGTTTTCCGGAATAATTGCAAATTACATTTTTGTAATTGTATACGTAAACCTCGTGCGTAATAGTAGTTTTCGATACAAGTGCGTAAAAATTGTTTCTACGAATGTGAGGGTTGTGGGCCGAGCTGAAAGCGAATATTTTTTTATGCAAGTGTGCGTAAAGTGCACCTAAAAAATGTGAAAAATGCGTAAAGCCGCACTTTACGCACACTGTATCAAAAAGTACTTTTGATGCCTGTTCTTCATGCGTAAAGTTCACTTTTGTATGACAGGAAGAACAGGCATCAAAAGTACTTTTTGATACAGTTGTACTTTACGCACTCTCTTTACGCATCCAATTACAAAAACTAGGATTGCTAACATGGGTGTAAAGTATAACTGATACGCATCGGTCGGAAATTTTACACATCACTCGGCGCCTCGTATGTATAGTTCTCACCCGATGCGTAAAAGTACACTTTACACCCTTGTTAGGTAATATACTATTATCGATTTATATTTAGTGAATTTTTTTATAATTTTTAACGCTTACAAATAACTCAAAAAGACGTTAAGAAAGAAAAAAACTTAAATTTAGACTGACATAAATTCAATATAAAATGCAAGAAATTATTTGTTAAATTCAAAACCTTGTTTTTTCTATTTAGTTATTTAAAATGTAGTTTTTGTTATTTAAAAAATGTTTTCAGGTTGTCGTAGCAAATCCTCGAAAATGATTTTGATAATTATTATAAATTTCGGAATACTAAACAAGATAGTAACTTTCCCGATTGCAAAATAGTGTAAGTATGCTACAATATGCAATGCATGTGTTCCATGTGTTAAATAAAACACTTATGTGCCACCCGTCGCGTCGGTGGGAGCCCGAGACTAGTCGAAACGTGTGAGCTATTTTTCCGTGGCGGTAAATCGCGGATTTAATATTCAATTAAATTATTTTTATCGCGATTATAATTTGTGTACGTGACCTTTAAGTTATTGTGTTCATGTGTGTGCTATTGTTTTGACAGGTTAACCTCAAATCTCATGATTTAGAGTTAACCTGTCAAACAATAATACACACATTCACACATTTGATTTGAATAATTCATCGACCAACAAAAAAACCAATCGCTCATCAGCTACATTAGGGCACATTTGATATTCAGCTTTTTAACTTTAATTTTTGCTGTCGCAGGTATTTGCAAGGACTACTGCTAGTGCTGGCTGTCTTGCAGCAGGTTTTGCTACCATAGACAGTTTGCAGCACTCTGAAAGTGCTTGCTGAATCGCAGCAAAGCTTTCATACTTTCAAGTTCAGAATAGGGAATTTAGCAAAGGCATATTCATTGTCAATCAGAACCTAATTTTTCATGTCAAAACCAGTGGACTTTTAAAGCAGAACTCATGTTCATATTTGGCAAATTATGTACTAAAATTTTACCTATTGGTTAGAAACCTCCAGGGCAATTTTATGAGTCGAAATTTGATTAATTTTACTTTCAGAATATACCTCAAATACTTTTGTATTATGAGGAAATTTTTGAAGTCATTATTTGGTTAAATTAACCCATCAAGTAGACCTCAAATACATTTTGACTTAGAAGACATCTTTTACGCACTCAAGTGACATAAAATATCGTATGAAACATGTGCGTAAATGTTTATTCTGCGAATGTGATTACGACCCGCGTCTTCGGCTCGGGCCTTCACAATCGTAGAATTAACTTTTACGCACTAGTTTCATAATATACTATTATCTACCTACATGGTCGTGCAGCCGTGGGGGTAGATGGGTGGCCCACCGGTGAGGCTTGCTTTACCTGGAGTGTCCAAAATAACACTCAATTAAGTTAAATTTTCCACATGGGTTACATAGGTTTCATCATTTATATGATACGAATCTATCAATAAATAGAAATACTTTTTTTGAAGAATTACTAAGATCAGTTGAAAAAATAAGCACTTTAATATGATTATATCATATTTTACTAAAACGAAAACAGCAATAATGCTTGAATGAGAGTATATCGATATTTTACTAGGCTCTAAAGCAAAGAATTTGACTTTATACAAACAATTGTCAGCTCTATGCGGAAAGACTTTTTGGGAGTGGCATGACATTTTTTCAAATTTCAATGCTAAAATTTATTACTTTTTTGTAGTCACGGACCCCGCATAAAAGTAGAGGGGAAAAAACATGCGGTCCAATTGGCTAATACTGAAAAATTAAGTTATGTATTAAAAATAAATAAACAGATCGGCTTTGTCCTACATTTTAATTTGATGAACTCGTGTTCATTTTCTAAAGGTTACTACTCTTTTAATAACCTTTTGAAAGTGAACACGAGTTTGTTCGAAACGTCAAGGGAAAATTTCAACAAATTAAATTGTATGGACAGTTTTTGAGATATCGTGAGTTAATCCCAATCAGCACATGTACGTCCATTGGACGTCAAATGTACGTACGCTATGTCCAGAACGCACTTCCACTGGACGTCCATATTGCACATTTGGGACGTCCATTGTACGTCCATGATACGCCCAGAGGAGAGAGAGGTGTACATGCAATGGACGTCCAGGTGTGTACGTACTCTGCGTGGAATTTGGACGTACTATGGACGAAGTGTGACCATTAAATGGACGAAATAAGTGGCATATGGACGTCCAAAAGGCCTACGGCTGTGTACGGGATGTGGACTAAACATGGACGTACCGTGGATAAAATATGGTCCAGTGGACGTCCACTGAACGTCCATTATTATACCACGGAATACGGAAAGTCCAAAATGTACATACACTGGACCAAGAGTGGACGTTTGATGGACCATAACGGACGAAATACGTAACATATCAAGTCCATTCGACGTCCAATATACGTTCAGTATTCTATGGACTAATAACGTCCAAATTATTTTACGTTCAATATTGTAACATTCCGCATGAAATATGGCCGTTCAGTGGTCCGAAAATGGACTTTAAGCGAACAAAATATACGTAATATAATATATCCAACGTATGTCCACTTCTGCGCTACTGGCCTCCAACGATACACGCCAACAAATGCGACCGAAATTATCGAATTTCATTAATTTACTTAAAAACGTAAGGAGTACCGCGTGTAAAGGAGCCCTAAAAGACAAAGGAGTTATGCACACCAGCGCGTCGCGTCGCCGTGGCAGCCATCTTGTGCGCGCAGCGCCGCATCTTCTTGGAAAAATGGAGGTGCCGCGGACGTCCACTTATGTACGTACACTGGACTTCCACGTATACGTATATTGGACGTCCATTATTCGTCCATAAAAATGCAAGCCCGAATGGTCGAAAAATGGAAGCACGGTTGACGTCCACGTAAGTGCGTACACTGGACGTCCAAGTATGTACGTACATAGGACATACGATATACGTCCATACATTTATGTACCTAATTTGGACGTAATATGGACGTCCGTTGGATGTTCAGAGATGGACGTACATATAACGTCCGGAGATGTACCTACATTGGACGCCCATTTATGTCCCTTTTTTGTCCTGGACGTATGGACGTAACATGGACGAAATATGTACGTCCACTGGACGTCCAGTGCTGACTGGGATAGTACATTACGGTACAAGTGCGCGAAATGGGTGATTTGTGCCCGAATGAAACGAGTAAAACCTTCACATTATCAACACAACATCCTCTGTGTATCAAAACATTAGGATGATACAATAGAGGAGGGAGATATTTAGGCTCTGATGTCGTACTACATAACAAATATTTTTGAACATAGGGGGTATCCAGAGTTTTCAAAAATGCCCAAATATAGTGATAATTTATCAATCAAGACTTAAGATCAGTTAAAAAATGCATATTTGGTGGTTCGTTGAATCAGAATTTTATATTATATTTTGATCAAAGCATTTTTATTTACTTTAGCCTTCTCTTTTTAAATACGGTCTTGGAATATAATGGGAAGAGAGGAATACGCTCAAAAAGATTTATTGTTTGACTTTTCCTTGTCCATCAAGAAGATGCGTATGTGACACAATTGTGAATCTCTCATTTGCCACTCTGTAAATGTGAGGAGAATGCATATTCTTTATGAAAATTTGCCACCCTAATGACAAAGTGACCGTTAGAGTTTTTGAGGCCGCTGAATCTGATTCTGAAATCGATTCTGAATCTGATGAAATGTCTAGACTGAAAACAAGAAGCTAATCTGACGTCACACTAATTACAACCAACGTAATACAAGTCCTAGACCAGAAATATTACTTATGGGATTCAGGACAACGCAGTCGGTTTATCGCATAATAACCTCTCCCGTGGCATAAAGTAATCAAGCATTAAGTGTCAAAACAGTTCTTGGTCTTGGTCTTGAATGAAAGTTTTGTAATAGGTATGGTCTCTGTAATAGATCTAACTAGGTCTTGCTAGAAACGTTTCGTCTTAGTATAGAACAAGGAAAAGACCAAAACCAACACTGTCAAGAGTCGTGACTATCACTGCAGTAAATTTTAGTATTGTAAATAGCATTTCCATCACATTTCTGACTAATAAAATTTCTGTTATATGTTCTCTCAGTCTACATGTTCAAAGAATGTCAATAGTTAATTTAATGTATACAAATTCATTGTAATGAGTAAACTTTATTATCTTTATAATTGTTATTGAATACCGTACCAGAAATATTTACATCAACCTCAAAGTGTTCAAGGACATGCTCGGTGGAGCTCGATATACTTTAACCCAAAGTGTTTTGCATATGCGATTTATTTTCTGTTTTCACTTTTGGGAGCTCTAACCAAAAATCGTTAGAGCCGTTTAAACCAAAAAAAATGTCGTTATTTTATGAGTTCAATTACAATAATGTAATGATAATACCTTAAAATAGTTATTTACGTACAGTGGGCGTAAAGTGCGACTTTACGCCCCACGTGCGAACATTATTTTTCGTCACATGTAGGCGGAAGGACGCTTCGATATTAGGAAAAGCATAAGACAACAGTAGGAGAGCGGAAGGGTGGTACCCAGTAGGGGGAATGGGGGTTCGGGGGGGGGGGGGGCGAGGCCCCCCCGATACTCGAATATACATGCTTAAAAGTGTATTTTGTTTTAGAATAAAGCAGTAGAAAAATATTTATTAATTAGTGATTCTTGATTTTAATTGATGCTGTAGCGTGTAAAACTTGTAAACTTGTAGTTTTGTAAGCTTTAATAAATAATTTTCAACTCGTGATTTTAATTGAATTTTAAACTTTATTATTATGTTTATTGACAACAAAATTTTAGATTAAAATAGAAAAAAATGTTTAAACTAGAATAGAATTTAATCTATAATACTAAATTTTAACTAGATTACATAATAAATAATTTCTTATTGTATTACAAATATATTGTATTTTTTTATATTCATAATTAATTAATTTAATTATTGAAATGAAGATTGAACGTAAATGTTTTCGATGTGTCGTTATTATTAACGGTTGCATTATTGACATTTTCACTGTTGTTTGCTTGCATTGTTTTTTGTTTTTTTTTGGTTTTACGGGAATTTCATCCGGATTTTCTATTAATTCTCATATAAACATATGAGTTATTGTTTACAGTAATTGAGAGAGTCTCGATTGTCCAAGTGAGAGGGGTATATTTGTTTATTCATAACAAAGTCACATTTCCCCGAATTTGTCACTTTACGCCTAGTCGGTGTAAAGTCGAACATTACGCCCGCAAAAGTGCGCGTAAAAGCGTACTTTACGCCTACTGTGACGAAAAATAATGTTCGCACGTGGAGCGTAAGACTTTACACCCTCCGGCAATACTCTATACCCCCGGGCCGGCTTCGCCGTCCCTCGGGCATGAGAATTGCCTGCGGGCGTAAAGTCGCACTTTACGCCCACCGTACGAAAATAACTATTTCATCAGTTTAATACTTTCATTTTACCATCAAATCATAACAACTATAATTGAAATACCAATTTGTAACTTTAATCTTTAAACAATTATAAAAAATTAAACAATTTTTTTTAAATAATGATTTTTGAACATTATTTCTATTCTGCGCATTGCAGCTTTAATGAAACTACACAATATTTAAATTTTGTTATATTTCGAATTAACTTACATAAATCAACGTAAATTAAGTTTAAATTTAAGAATGTTTGATCATATGTACACATAAACAAGAAATGTTGTTATAGTGAATTTTATCTTGCACTTAAACTTCAAAAAAATATTGCAAACTCAAAATATTAAATAATATAAATAGAAGAATGAGAGATTTTTCTAATCCGTGAAAAGGCGACTGTTAAAAAAAGCCAGGAGGTTGTAGTACGATAGTAAAAACCTACTATCATCTGTTGAAACTATCGTTTAGACGATAAAACAAGATTAAGACGACGTTGCCATGTTGCAAATCAAAAATATCGAAAGACCACGCAAAATCACACGATGAAAATCGTCAACGAATTTGTTTATTGTGTCTCGGAAAGACAAAGAAAATGCTATCAGTACAAGGTAAACTTAGGCTCGCTAATTCAGAAAAAAAACAAATTAACGTGATAGTTAATGAAGTTTATTTGTAAATAGATTAATGATCACTTTTTTACGTTTGTAATAAATTTCATACGATTTAAATACTGCGTAGTTTTCATTTAACCTGAAACGCATGGAATAAAAGCAATATTCAATCATTCTTTTAGTATTCTATTTACAAATTGCTATTTCTTTATAGTTACTCTATGTTGATGGTAAAATAAAAGTATTAAACTGATAAAAAATTATTTTTAAGATATTATCATTAAATTATTGTAATTGAACTGATAAAATAACAAAAAAAATCGTTTTTTTTTCAAAAACGGTTCTAACGATTGTTTTCTTTTTGGTGTCAACATGTTCGTTAGACCTCCCAAAAGGGCAAACAGAAAAAAATCGCATATGCAAAGCAATTTGGGTTAAAGTATATCGAGCCCCACCGAGGAGTACATAACCTATTTAGTTTCATTTACTAATTTCATAGTTATACAGTAGTCCCCATCCTAAGTTATGCGGTCGGGTTTTCCAATATGGCAGTCGACTGTCCAAAGTTATATCCCCTCACTACCCCTACTGCCGTATTTTCGTTTATGTTCGTTGCGACTTGCGAATGTGTGGGACTAACTTAACCAAACCCATAAAACAACCGATTTCCGAAGTGTCAGATCAAATTCTACCCACAGTTGACAGAATCAAATATTGAAAAAGTGAACATTTTTATTAGCCGTAAATAATGTATGATGTACATATGTAACTGGATAATGTTACATACATAACCTGCAATCCGTTATGCGAATATTTATACCTGAACTTCACATAGATGCCTATGTGTGCTTGTGTTCGAGTGCCGCCGTGAAGCAACATCGACACGTTATGGTGGGGGAAGAGGGGAAATGAATAGTATAACTTTGGATGGGAAAAATGTATAACTTTGGATGGCCGTGTAACTTTGGATGGGATAACTTAGGATAGGGACCACTGTATGTATTTCTTTTTTGGTGTATTTTTAGTGCTAGTAGATCGATATGCTATAGTTTGATAATTTACAGGACGATCGATGAATTTTGAAGAGTTATCGAAACACTTCGACTACTACAATTCTGTAACGTTTCGAGGAAAGTAATTTGTGGTACGCAGGCTATAAATTACGTAAATATCTCTCTAAACAAAGAATATAAAAAACTATATGGAAAGAACCAGGAGAAAATTTGCATTCTTTCAAAAGGTGAATGATTATGATGCAAGAAATGACTTGAAATACTCCCTTGAATTTTCGAGGTAAGCGACGAGTTGCGGATGTCGCCGATTCCCAGTATAAATCTTCGAGAGTTGCAATTGCGTTCATTCCGTCGTTGTTTTATCGACCTGTTGCTACCGTTCCTTACGGAACGTCACCGACGCTAACGGCGAAGCTCGCGCACTTAAGTACGTATTGCGATTTCCGCAAGACATTGTAAGAAGCCAACGAACCACCATCTGGGCCCAGCCAAGCTAAACGAAGCGCGCGAGCATTTGTTTCGTTTTGCTGCACCTTTATGGGGGGACACTCTGCTAATTTGTTAAAAGAACACAATATTTTCTTGTCATCCTTATGAAGAGTGAACGAAAAAATATGCCCCAGTGCGGAAAAATAGTTCCGATCCTGGACAGAATTTTTTTGAACTTACCCGACCGTAGAACGTTGTAAACCGTTGAAACGATGGTTAATGGGGACCTATCGGGTGAACCTCGAAAACCAGACAAATCGCAAAACAGACACTTCAAAAACCCGACATTAAAAAACCAGATAATTTGTAAATGTAATTAAGGATTGAATTCTAAATGTGCTTAATAAATAATCCGGAAGTCAAACTAATTTGATCTTCATGTAACCTACACAATTAATCCCTTGGTCAAGCAGTTTTGACCTTGAAATGACCTTTCTGTGAGGGTGCACCTCAAAAACCAGACAAATCACAAAACAGACATTTCAAAAAACAGACATTTCAAAAAACAGACATTCAGAAACCAGACATTAAAAAAAAAAAGACATTGCAAAAACAGACATTAAAAAACCAGGGATGCGCCTCAAAAACCCAACAAATCGCGAAACATCACTTTAAAAACCTGACTTTCAAAAACCAGACATTTCCAAAAACAGTGGATCATAAACGAGATATTTCAAAAAACAGACTATTAAAATGTGTTAGCATTTTGAAATGTCTAGTTTTTAATGTCTGTTTTTGAAACGTTTGGTTTTTGAATGTCAGGTTTTTTGAAGTGTCTGTTTTGTGATTTATTTGGTTTTTAATGTCTGTTTTTGAAAGGTCTCTTTTTTTAAATGTCTGGTTTCTGAATGTCTGTTTTGTGATGAAAACACATTTTGAAAGTCTGTTTTTTGAAATATCTCGTTTATGAATCACTGTTTTTGGAAATGCCTGGTTTTTGAAAGTCAGGATTTTAAAGTGATGTTTCGCGATTTGTCGGGTTTTTGAGGTGCATCCCTGGTTTTTTAATGTCTGTTGTTGAAATGTCTGGTTTTTGAGTGTCTAGTTTTTTAAATGTCCGGTTTTTGAAGTGTCTGTCTTGTGATTTGTCTGGTTTATGAGGTGCACCCTCCTGTGAGACCTCATAGATGCGACCAAAGATCATTTTTTTTATGTAGTGAACACACCAATCGGAGTTGTCTGTATTTTGAAATGTCTTGTTTTTGTATGTCTGCATGTTGAAATGTATGGTTTTTGAAGTATCTGTTTTGTGATTTGACGGGTTTTTGAAGTGTCTGTTTTGTGATTTGTCGCGTTCTTCAGATGCACCCGACCGATCGCCCTATCGGTCACTTCCGTTTGCAACAGGATTTTTAAATAAAATTCTTTTTGTGTCTTACAATTTGTAAACAAATCATTAGATATTCTATGTTTTCTACGTCACTATTGCGACCTTCTCTCTCAATTTTAAACATTAAAAACTAGAAATCGGTCAAACTGTGTTTCTTTTTTTTTTAAACTGGGCATTCTGCGTTTGGTAGATTAGGCGATTAAGATTATTAAATTACTTCGACCGAGACGAATATTTGGTCATCTTGGCAAACAAAATTATTTCATTGTTTTTCATCGATTGTTGATGTTTCGGACCCTACAAATCATCCACCATAGCAAAAACAGTATTTACTAAAATCAAACGAAAGAACTTCATTCTTGGTACTTGGTGATTTTTGGAGTCGCTGATTCCGGATTGTGGATCCGCCATTTTGAATTTTTGAAAACTAATATCAGATTTGGACTCAACGAACCAAAAAACTAGCGGGTCCCAAGTTTGAAGTGATTTCATTTTGATAAATCGATTGAATACTTGCAAAAGATTTTTAATTTAGTAGGCATCTTATCCCCTCATTTTGAAATTTAATTTTTACAATAATTCTATTTTCTAGCCCAAACATTTTTTACATATTTGTTATATTTTTGGTATATTTGATAAATATCTGAGGTACTTTAATTTGGAAAATAATAAAAAAATAAGGATAAATGAAACAGAAAGTTGAAGTGATTTCATTCGGGAAAACCGAATAAATGATTGAAAAAATCGAATTTGGCATCGATTTTTGAGCTGACATTTTGAAATTTAACTTATTTATTAATAAATATCTGAGCTACTCTTACATAGGAAATGATAAGTAAAAAAAGAAAATCATGAAAATTCCTGATGTTTGTTAAATAAATTTTCGTAATTTTAGTACTTTTTAATTTGCTGCATTTTCCGATACACCATTCGAAAGAACAGGGTGTGAACAATAAAAACCTTCAAATCAAACATTTTTCACTGTGTTATACTACCAAAAAGTGCTGTCAAACTTCACGTTAAATTTATGTACATTTGGTCCTTAAAGGGTTAAAACTTGCTTAGAAATTAATTATTTTGTTTCACTAAATTACGCCTATTGTATATTGAGCAGCATTTTTAACACGGTTATAGTAGTTTGTACTATAATAAATTGCACTAAACTGGTAATCTGACTAACATAAAACATAATTGTAATCTTGTTATTATGACCAAACAATGGTAATTCACCAAATACAATGCATTTCTTTAGTTTATCTTTCATACTTTTAAAAGTGTCCCAATGTATAAGGTACATTTTGTTTTGGTTGAAAAAAATATATTCACTAAAATAGCTACAACTTTCGATTCAAACGGGATATGAAATTATGTTCTATATAAAAATTATAGCAAATGACCATACCGATCACGATAATTGAAAATGTTAGTGCTCAATATAATTACGAAACATTATTCATAATTATAAATGCGTTTTCTCAATGACAATTAATATTTTTGTTCATGGTTTAAGTGTAAGTTACAGTTGTAATTGAACCACTTCAAATTTTTAACCCAATCGATTCGATTCACTTCTTAACTTTACTTATTACTAATAATATCCTGTAATTTCTGTAACCTGTTACATTTAGAAGCGTAAATTTGAACGTTTTTTGTTCTTACCTTATTTTGCCGTAGTTTCCATTTGTAATTTTTTTCAATATCGGAAAATATTGTTATTACCTAGACAACATCATAAATTTGTAAGCACCCATATTACCGTTGTTTGTTACATTACGAATCTAATTTTGTATACTTTCATTGCTTTCTCACTTCCTAGAGTAATCATGTCAGGTTTTCTATTGCTGTTTGGTCTACAAATATCTACTTGTAAGGAGTAAACTGGACAGAAACAGATTAAAATTGGTTTCGTTTTCTGCTGCATGAAGATTGGTTATCAATTTTTTTTCAGCTTTAGGCAAATGTTAAAAATATTTTTAATTTCTTCATTTTTATTATATTATTCTTTTATCCCTACAGACGTATTTGTTAACATGTAAAATTATTTTTGGACTTCAGTCAGTGACGGACTATATCATTATTCCTTTTTAAAATTTGCATTGTTGATCGTATATATGTCAATCTCAATTTTCAAAGAATGTTTTTTTTAATCGATCCACTTTGTAATTTAAGATACTTAACTAATCTATTTGGTAGGTTTGAATATATTTTTTTCGAATATTTTATTATTTGTAAAAAATTCTTTCAAATAGACCGCAATATTGAATCTGCCAATTTGAATATAATAAATTCACCAAGGTAACTTTTTAGTACAGCTATCGGATATGTTTCAAATACATTTTAGCGCATTGAGAATCCGATATCGGAATGAAAACATGAATTTAAAAAAATATATACCTTAAAAGACCTTATTTATATAAAAAAAACACATATATATTCAAATTTAGGCAAATTTCAACGTCATTGAAAAGAGCGAATTCGAAAATAGTAAGACATGTACCCTCCGATTTTTGTTTAACTCTTATTTCGATACGAAATACTCGATTGAAAATGAAGAGAAAACAATGCCATTTCAGGCGTTAATAGGTTAATTTATTTTATAAAACATATGCAGAATTAGAGATAATACGAGTATTGATGTTTAACGGCAACAATTAAAAACAAGGGGTTATATGTGAAACAAGGAGATGATAAAAATAATAATAATAATAAAAAATTAATTGAAAAGTTTTTTTAAAAATAGGGGGGGGGGAGGTTATATATTAAAACATAATAATAAAAAAATAAAATATGCAGTATTATTTTAAAACCAGTTAAATTATTAGACAATTAAATTATTTTAATTAATTAAAATTAAATTAATTAAATTATTGCCCAATAAACGTAATGATGTTTCTGTTTATATTCGTGAAAGGATTCATGTTTTATCAATTACAAATTTGTTTTGAAAACATAATAATTTAGCCATTTTGTGTGATTTAAATTATTCTTACATAACTGCCTATTCATTTTTGAAAATAAATACCACTTTGGGTAACACACTAATGGAAACATAATTATTTTAAAATATTAAAGGAGTTACGAGTTCAATGTTTATATAAAAAAATGAAAAATTTAAGTTACGTTAGATACTTGAGTAATTTAGAATTTTTTTCGTTTGGTTTTTTTGTCGAAAATAGGTAAGCTTCACAACACGAAAATTGTAATTTTAGACGCCTCAAACCAGCTGAATGCAGAATACTATTTAATATAAAATGTTTTGCTATGGTCAAATAAATTTGGAAGACATAAGTATAAAGTGAAACATTTTCAAATCTGTGATTTTCTGCATAACGTTATAGTTATATAGTAATATAGTAATTGGTTATAATTTAAATTAATAAATAAATTTGATACACTAACCCGGTGTAGTATACTTTGAAAATAGTTATTTACATAAAAAAATTGGTTGACATATATTTTGACATTTTCATGACGTGTTTCATCAAATAACCGAATCTAACCCTAAATGAGTTAGTCGGAAAATACTGAACTTTTTCTTGCAAACATGAAAGGTTTGCACCATGGTTTATAATATAAAATATGGAGAAAACTGTCATAATTTACGGTAAAATTATTAGATTTTTTTGTAATTTTTACTGTCTGAATATTGAAATTCCTAAGAAATTATAGTAATTTTTATCAAAAAGAATTGCAATTTTTCTCATTATGCAAGACTGTCTTTGTAAGGGAAATTGCAAGTATCGACCTAAAATCTTTTATTCCACGTACTTGATATATTTGTTACTTAATTTTTTCACAGTCAAAATAATAAAAAAAAAATTTCCAAGAAAATATTTTTCCTTGTATGAACTTTTCGTTTCCAAATTCTAATACGCTGAAGGATCACTCAAGATATCCTCATTCGGGATTAGTAACGAATGAAGGCTAAGGGTAGGCACTTCACTTGTTAACCCTTTATAGATTACACATATATACACATAAATATCAATATGGTTTTGTTTTGGAAGATATATATTCGAAGACTCCGTATTCGAGGCCAGAAATGATCCATAAATGAATATTGTAAGATATTTGATGTTATATACTGGAACATTTTTTTTTAATGTTTGAGGTACAGGATACAACAAATTTTTATGACTTTCATTGTGATTTGCAACTTTTAGAACTACTTTCACCATTCAAAATGAAGTATTAGTCGTCTACTTATTTCTCATAAAGTTACGACAATTTAAATTATAATATTTATTTCAATGAGCTCAGGAGCATTCGAGTTACTCGTGATTCTGAATCCACCATCTTGGAAATTAGGTAGCACGTCTTTATTTCACGGACAAATATCACGGATATTTGATCACACGTCAAATTATCACATTGATAAAGTATCACATCGACAAAATATCACACATTTAAATATTTTCTTGATTTAAAAAATCATATTTTTATTACTTGCTCATATTTACATGATCTTAATTTATATTTTCATTGACGGTATTGCAAAATATCATATATTTATGTACAGTAGTCCTCCGCTTATTTTAACTTCCCTTATTTTAACTGCGTCCCTTATTTTAACTTTTGTCCGTCCGTTATTTTAACTTTTTCCCCTCATGAGTTCCCCCACCATTCGCGATACGCTTGTAGTAGCCGTCCACGTTCAGAAAAGTACGGACTGCGGTTTGCGCTTCCGCTTACAGGTGAAGAAAGACGCCACTATATATTCTCTCATACTGCCAGTCGTGAGGATGAGGGAAAGCGTTAAATTAAGGGAAGAAGCTTCCCTTGACTCGAATGGTTAAAATATGGGGAGGCCCGCTGTATTATGATGTTTAAAAGATCATATTGTTTCATCGTGTTAAAATAATATGTTGAAAATTTATAATATTTTGTTTACGATTTCCACATATGTTTATAGATTTATTTTCGGCGAACAAAATTTCCCTGTGCAGCCACACTTAGGTTAGGTTAGGGTATTTTTAGGGCACGCATATGCTTTTACTATACGAATAAACATAGTGATATTGTTGTTTATGATTATTACTCCATGTGATATTTTGTCGCGTAATCAATTGTCGTGTTCTATTTTATCGTGTGATTAGTTGTCATGTGAAATAAGGACGTAGAGCCGGAAATTTGTAAACACAGAAACTCTGGTATAATACGATTTTCCAAGAGCAATTTTCAATAGAAACGTTGTTGGGATAAATTATATAATTTAAAACGGCCGTAGCTTTGAAGGAAGAAAATCTAGATGATCGACCAGTACCAAATGCTGCTGAGAAAATTTGTCCTATTCTGTACATAACTACAATATAGCAAACAAAAAATGACTCAAATATCTGAAAATCCTTATATGATGAACCATTTCTGACTTCGGATTCACATTTTACGCACAAATTGACTTCGAAAATGTTCCACATCTTCCCAACGACATCCAAACAGAAACACAGGATAATTCTTTGTGCCAGCAAGAATACACCTAACATGTACAATTCCTCTCTCTTTTAATGAATATAATACGTATTTTTGTAGCAAAATGTTTGTCCACTCTTTCATGTAACTTATTAGTCAAATATTTTTCATTGTCCAATTTCCATTTGAGATATCCGGTATTTCTATTCTTCAATTGCTTGAAATTGAACTCAGTTCCAAGTTATTCTGACGACCGTTAGTGATTCAAATCGAAATTCTTTAGAAATTGATCTAATTACCAATTTTTAAATTTACGTTCTTTTTATCTGTTGAAACGAGTTTAGTAAGTAAACATAAAAAATAACTGACACTCGTATTTGTTTCATACTATTTTAGTTAAAGTTCTGTACTAAAGTGTAGTATCTAACTAATTTCTTGGTTCCTCAACCCTCAGAATCCGGTGGCTGAATAGTTTTACAATCTAGATTACAAAATGGCGTCCTCAAAATGGCGTCCTCAAAATGGCGTTCTTGATATGGAAATTTTTGTTATTTTCTTTTTATTAAAATATTTAGTTTATCTTATCCTGTATTTCGATGAATATGTTCGTATAGATTATTTTTGACGTCGCTGACTGCAAAACCATTATTAAATTTTGGTAATTAAAAATGGTGGATCCAATATGACTTCGAAAACCTTTATATACTAAGTACCAGACAATTTTTATTAATTTTGGTCAGCCGATCAGCTGACACGGGTTAATTTACCTGATTTTCATGGTTTGAAATGTACGTCCTTATATAGATTGGGAATGCACTGTGTATTCTAATATGTTAACAGGCAATAAAATCACAGTTTACTTTCCACTTTTTGTATGGCATTAATATGTCTATAAATTGCGAATAAAACAATGGTGAATCACCTTAGAAATTTGTATTTTTGAAATGGTTGTTTACTGTTATGTTTTTATAATCAACAGTTATTTAAATTAGTTATAAGGTTAGTAGGTATTTTTATACATAGTCGGATGGCACTATAATGATATATTATCAACCTCTTCAACAAGCTGTACAGTGTTTCGAGTCTCTTTATAATCAAGAGCATTTCCGACATCGTCGATGTAAACAAACTAGCCTTCCGCAAATTTGAATAATTCTAAATTATAATGTCATTTACGGTCTAAATGTCAACATCATCGTCTTGAAGCAATTATGTAAACTGGTACTCGGAAGACTCATTAGAGCCTCGGAATTAATTTGACGCATCTTTGCAACTAGCAGACACAAGGAGCCAAGTTACAGCACTTTTTTGCATCAAACTACTTGCATATCGTGACAAAAACGTTTCGATAAATTGCCATGTACCGTGATGTATAATCTGCTTTTACGGTACTTTATAGCATACATCTAATTATTACAACATGATTGACCGGCTCTCCCATTAAAAATTTCACTTCCCTTTGAATGCCCGTCGATGAAGAGAAGGATATTCTCGCTTTTACGATGTCGTTAGAACTTTTTGTCGGAGGTAATATTGGTTAAACCCGGCAGAATTTAACAGAAATCGGCCTGTTTGTTCGCAGGGCAAAATTAAACCCTATTTAAACTAATAGTTAAAATTGCTATTATTCCACTAGGTATAGGGCGTGCATTTATGGAGTAATTATCAAACGACGTTTCGTACGGTAAGAGGTCGTGTCAATAAAACCGGTTGAGTTTCCTTACTTCATGACTGGAAATCTAACTAAAGAATCCCAAGTAGCGCCATGCTACTACAGCCTATACGTGCGTTATATGCAATCAGGCATCCAGGAACGACGATTATGGGTCTTTTACTAGAATATCTAACATTAGAATGCTAAATTCTAGTCGAATATTATCTACCGCTCAAGTGGTACTAGGAAACTCATTTTACTTTTTGCTGTACTTAACAGTAATTATTTCGAATTTTTGTGGAACTTTTTGCTGAATTGAAAATTGATAACTTTAAGGGGAGATGTATATTTAGCAGGGCCGAAAAAATGATTTTTTTTAACTGATTGAAGCCTCAAGATTCATAATTGAAGCATCAGATCTCAATTATTTCGAAGGAAAATTGCAAGTATCGTCCGAGAATTTTCTATATAGTTGACATATTTTTTGCTTACCTTTTTACACTCAAAATAATAAATAATTCTGTATAGACAATCTTCGTATGAGATTTCGTAACATCCTTTCAAAAAATAATCACTTTCATAAGTTTTCCTTCATAAATATGTCAGTTCATTGTGTTTAACATAAACCTGAATAAATTATGAATTACGTTCATATAATTTCTATGAAAGGTATATACTTGGATGTATGACTAGTCGTCTGATGAGTTCAAATATGTAGGCAAATATTTTTTTCGACGTTTCTATTCTAAAGTCCGAAAATCGTCGGCACAATCCGGAATAATTTGTTGAAAACAATTTTTTCATTTAGAACATTTAATAACAAAAAAATAAGGACCGAACTCGAGAGATTAGATACACTGGGACTTGCACTCGGGACCTTTCAATTGACGATCAAATTCACTGCGTTTGCGTTTAATTTAATTTCACAGTGTATATCAAGTCATGATTTTTTTTTAGAATAGAAATGTCTACAGCATATTGTAGTTATTCCAATATATTTTCTTAAAATCAGAAATAGTCGTGTGTTCAATGTTCCGATTAGATGATCAACACTTTATTAAAAGCAAATCATAACTCTAATGTTTGATGAAACTTTATTTTAACATAAATCTGATGAATTTTATCATTGGAATTTGAAAAAAAACACTCCTACTATTTAATTTGAACAAATTGCATATCAGCTATATCGAATAATGTCGCACATGCACATGTACTAACATAACAATATGG
Organism: Trichopria drosophilae; assembly: GCA_030407085.1. Lineage (NCBI taxonomy): Eukaryota > Metazoa > Arthropoda > Insecta > Hymenoptera > Diapriidae > Trichopria > Trichopria drosophilae. The sequence continues at coordinate 113,421,105 of CM059585.1, read as the reverse complement.
TGGTAGAGTGTATCTTTATAGTTACCTACTTGTAGCTCTGTTCACGTGTTATATTGAAAATTAAATTCAATATTTAACAACTAATCTTTGTTGCTTTTTGAATGTTTTATTATTTGTTTCGGGTTCGAATCATTTGAATTGCAATCAAAAACATTTTTTCCTATACTTATATTCTTTTATAAATAGATTAGATATATCGTATAGCAATCAACCATTATAATTAAGAGGCAATGAATAGCTTCACTGCGTGATTGAAAATTATACATGAACCGGTTGTAATATAATATTTTACTAGTTAGGTTGACTGTTAAAAATAATTCACAAGTGTACTATTTTTCAATAACCTGTACCTATCTTCGTTTTAGTTAGTGGCGTTTCATTGCGAATAATTTGTAAATATCTATTAATTCAGGTTTAAAAGTTTGTTCAGCTTTGATAAAGATCGCGAGAGAATGACATCGAAATTATAAGTAATAGTACGTTGTACTACTAGGGAATAAATATAAAAAGTCCGACGAAAATATTTCTTTGGTCATTTCAGGAATTCAATGGTAATATAATAAATGTCGTAAAATATCGTCATTTACGAGAAGGGGTTTTATATTCACCATAATTTTTAAAATTTTCAAATTAATCTAGCAAAATGTAGTAAAATTTTTTCTCACTTAAATTTAATTTTGATGCCTATATGTATAGCTCAAATAATGAAATAAAGAGGTTGTGACCCTTAGCGAGTCGAAACAATAACTTCCCGATCTATCTCTCGTATTTTATTCCGGTTTATTTAACGGACGGGCTATATTCACGTACGTTTTCCATATTTTGCGTTATATAGAGAGGTTCTATTTCCGAAATCTACCCATTATTTCTTAAAAAAAAACGGGATCACGGACACAAATTATTTTATTGTTTTTTTGGGTTCTTTGGGGTCTGAAACGTCGACATTTGATGAAAAACTGTAGGGTAATTTTTTGGCGGGAAGTGACCAAATTCAATACTTCGTCCAGACCTTTGGTCTATACATAAGCCGACAAGTCAGAAAACCGACAGTCAAAAAGCCGACAAATAAAAAACCGACTAGTAAAAAATCGGCATATTGTAAAGAAAATAATACTTTTACCGTGTCGGCTTTTTAATATGTCGGTTTTTTACTTGTCGGCTTTTTGATATGTCAGTTTTTTACTTGTCGGCTTTTTGATATGTCGGCTTTTTTATTTCTTAGTTTTTTGACGCGCATCAACAGTTTCCTCACGAAAAATGACGGAATTTGTTAAATAATATCATTTTTTCACGTTATTTGTACTATTTTTACTATTTTTTTTTTTGAATAATTCGAAAACCGCTCAGTCGATCATGTTCAAAATCTAATCAGCACGAAGTTAGGTCAGGACGCAACGATTAAAAAAAAATTAATCAATTCGCTTCATCCGTTGAAGAGAAATCGTTGGACAAAATTTGGTTTTCATCCACACATACACACACACACACACACACACACACACACACACACACGCACGCACGCACATAGACAGACATACATCTCTCTAAAAATGTGTCAGTTTGCTTCTAGTGGTCACAAAACGTGGAGATATCATGAAATTAGACCGGGAAGTTAATAACAGTATATTACGTTACAAGGGCGCAAAGTACAGGTACATTTACGCACGGGCAGGAACTGCACTTTCGAGGTTCCAAAGGCATTGTTATTTTTACGAAAAAGTTTACTTTAGACTAAACAAACAAATGGTCTAGCAGGACAAGATAGTGAATTGCGTCTCCAAATGAAAACGTGACATCAATATATCATCGTTTTAAAGGAAAAATTACTACGTAAATGGGTTTTAATTTTTTTTTTCTGTATTTTTTTAAATTCTGAAAAAATTTGACATGATACATTTTTTAGAATTGCTTTTTAGAGAATTTTTTAAAAATGGCATACAAAAGTTTTTCATGTGTATTTTGGTAGGTGCTTGAATTTTTCCAATTTTTAAAATCCAGTAATTTTCATAAAAATTCATTTCTTTCGTCTCTATAACGATAATGTATTGACCGCGCGTTTTAATTTGGAGCACAATTCACTATCTTATTCTGTTAGACTCTTTACGAATAATAGGCATTAATAATAGTTTACGGTACAAAATTTTAAATTCATGATGGATCTGGCGTGGATAATTTGCTTTTTTTTAGACAATCTCGCACTATCTGTGGATTTATAACGGAACTAATTTTCGTATACTTTGTGTATAAAAAATTCGTTACGGATGTAACTTTTAGTGAATTTTTTAGGAAGGCTTTACCATTTTTGGTACACTAAGCATGCAAAAATTAAGTCCGTTCTAAATCGGCAGATAGTGCAGGATCATCTAAAAAAAAAAATCAAACACGACGGAGTAGAACCACCGCAGATCATATCACGGATCCGTCACGGATTTAAAATTTTTGCTCGGAAAGTGTGAAAAAGTTTTGCCTACGAATGTGAGGATTGTGGACCGTATCGAAGGCGAGATATAGTCCAAATAATGAAATAAAACATTATTTATTTATATCTTTTATTCGAAAAATCCGACAATTTACCGAATTAATTTAAATAATTTATGAACATAAAAATCACTACAGAAATAATTATTTCTGAATTTTTAAATTAGTTTTATTTGAAGCTGATTTGGGGCTTGAACTCTTTTATTAATAGGAGACAAATGAAGCTAAAAACGGATCTAATAATGCGAACAAACCAACGAAAAACAATTTTTAATACTCAGTTGTTTTAACACAATACATACAATAGATAGTTTTATACTAAATCAAAACGGTTTTTGGAACTTTTACCCACTTAATTATAAATTACTTTACCAGATTATTTAAATCCGTAGATAATTTTGATCTCTGCAATCAATAAATAAATTCAAATTTCAGATTAATAATAAACTTCACTTTAGTATACATTATGTAGGTATTTTAATTAATATTAAATTTTAATGAACTGACAAAACTAAATTTTATTTTTTATAAACCGATCATTATAATTCGCACATAAATGTGTGTTTAAACATTTTAATTTTTGAATGCACGAACTTGCGAAAAAATAATGTTTAATAGATTCGTCGTGATTAAAATAGAAAACATTGTAATATCATAATTTTAGTCCGTTTTTTTCATTTGGTAGTTCAGTTCGTCGTTATATTAAAAAATTCAACAAGTAGAGAAATGTTTTATTACGTGTCGAAATTGAATGTTTTTTTATTAATTTAATTACTGCTTATTAATGGTAGATGAGTTTCAAAATGTTTAATTTTGTTTCAACCATGCACTTAAAAAACAGCAACGTTTATTGAATTTTTTATGATTAAAAGTAATATTTAAAATTTTTATTCTTTAGATTCTATAAATTAGAAAATAGTTCAAAATTAGTTATTTACGTCTCGACTGAAAAAAATGTATTTTGTTTACAAAGGTTTATGACCCTAAAAACAGATTTCCTTAATATGCCATGAAAATTTCGTGGTAAAGTTTGAATGGGTTTACACTCCGGTAATAAAATTTTGGAGTCAAAATAGACATAACTGTAACATTTACAACCGTAACGCTTGAAAACACAATGAAAATAGTCTAATACATGTACTTACGTAAAAGCTGCAGAAGAAAGTCATTTAATCGTTTTTCTTTTCAATCCTCTTTTCTGGATTATTTTAAACGTATATCCATTTATAAATATCAAGCAAACTATCTCCCATAATTAAATTGCAAATGTAAATAAATAAAAATAAATACCCGTTTGCATCGAGCACGTGTATCATTTAGCATACATTTTTCAATTCTTCCACGGTTTGTGCGATCGTTATCGTCCTCATTAACGAATGCGGAAACGGAATAAAACTACAAAGACTTAATCACAACTAATGCTGCACATATATATTTAAGTTCAGCTGCGTGCATTGTTCCCAAGTAAATCCGAGAATATTGATGAAGACGGCGTATTATGCTTAATCCTGATTGGCGAGTTGTTAATGTAGCCTATCTGAAGAAATAGTTCTAAAAATAGTTCTAGGTAGTTCTAGCGTACATATGGATCTTTTTGAAAAAATTAAATTTCAAAGGAAGTAGCCGAACGAATTAACTAAAACGTAAATTTTCATTATCGAAATTTACGTTCGTATCACAAAGAAAATGAACCGGGTTACGGAAGGACGAGAAATTATATTTACGAGAATGTCCTGGATTACGCTCTAAAGGTTTAGAAAAAATTAAAATAAAAAGAATTTTCTAAAATTTTGTAATCCTTCTAAGAAGGGATGCAAGAACGGATAATGCACAATGTTCAAGGCTGGAAAATTAATTCACCGAGAAACGAAACCTGTTACGTACCAACCAAAATTTCCCTTTGAAACCTTCCGCTGTCGGTGTGCAACAATGCATCTGAACTGATACAAGTACTGCATAAAGCAATTAAAAATAATTGTCGTAATTCTTGTGAAGAAAAATCGATTCCGTTAGTTCCTGATCTTTGAGCCGGTCTCACGAACAATTTGACGATGATGCTTGGGAACGTAGGCGGAGACTGAAAATTCTGTACGATTTATTAATAAGAATTATGCGATCCGCAAATTTCGCAACCTAAGTTCGTCGACCTAAGGAAATCCAAAGATGTACGAACATACCCGCCGCAAATTGCCCAAGTTCCTTCATTTTTTTTAAATAGGACACATTAATAGCACCATTGAAGCATACCGCTGCAGAACTTGAATTTTCTCGTACTGTTTCGTGTAACGTGACTATTGGAACCAGTTGTGAACCAGCAATCCGCAGCTAAGTGCCAAGGTCAATGGACCTGTTCGATCCCAGATGACATAATGTCAATGTTGCATTACCCGCATTCACTGGTCGGCCGGCTGGAGTCGCTGAATGGGACGACGCTGACAATGCGAAGGTCGACCTTTTAAGATTGCCATCGATAAATTTTACGTAATTGACGGAATCCGATTTTTAACCGATTTTCTTTTTACGGTTCGTACGTATGTTCATTTTTGTTCTGTCGTTCAACTTGTTTCGTTTACTGCATTCTTTTCTGCTATTTTCCATGACTTTTATTTTATTACGGGATTGAGTTCATGTTAAAATACGTTTATTCTAGAAAAATTACGAATTACGACTATTTCAAGCTGAACAAAATTTGCAAAACAGTAAAAATCTGGAATTTATTAGACATTTATTAGGCATTTATCAGAAATTTCAATTACAGAACTATTTTATTAGGATTGATCTACCACTAAACCCGGGTTTAGGTGGATATCACGTGACTATGATATCAGTAGTCAGTCAGTCCAGTGGCGACATTGACGACTACATCAGTAGCCCAGAGCCTTATGTGAGTACGTAAATACTGTAAGTTTAAATACCCCCTATCGTATTTACAAATTTGAAATCATTTATCTTTTGACATTTTTTATGATGCTCAAGTTGCCTAACGAAAGATTTTAGCTCAGTTTTTTTTCTTTGTTGTTCTTTTAATATATTTATAAACACAAACAAATGTCAAACTTGCCTTTTCTGATTAAAAATGTCGTTAGACAAAAAATCAACATTAGAGAATTGAATTATTTTCATGAAAATCATCTGTCGTTAATTGGTGATGTAAATTTGAAAATGATCATGTAGGGATTTACGCAGTCGCTGAATATGAATTCATAGTCAGTTTATAGAAATTCAACATGGTTTATCCAATATGGCAAACAAAATAAAAAATTTTCCAAAGTTTTTGAATCCGCTGATTACGAATCTTATGCAGTTCGTTAAAATTTCCAAATGGCACAGACAATACGGCGATCAAAATCGTTTTCAAAACGCCTAACCACAAGGGTTTCTAAATTTTGATTCCATTTTTTTGCAGCCATATTGCATCTGTCATTTTCATTTTCAAAAATATTAACCGATTCGTAATCAGCCACTGAGTTTTGTAAATTTTCTTAATTTTCTTTTATTTTCTCCGCCATATTGAATCCCCCATTTTGATTTTATTTTTGAGACATTAGAATATTGGGAATATTATAATTTTAAGAAAAAATATTACGGCTCTTAAAGTAGCGACTTCAAAATGGCGTTCTCAAAGAAAATATCTTTGAAAATTTCCGGACGCCCTAGTTAAAAAACTATGAGCTTTTTTAATGAAATGCTAAGACTACAAAATTCTTAGAATGCCTGGATTATTTTTAATCATTTATGAAAAATTCTGAAAAATTGTACTACCTACTAAATTTTACTCCGCGGATGTAATATTTTCCAATTTGTTGGCAATTTTTTTAAAGATGGGCGCCATATTAGAACTCCTGATTCCTGGAACTCAATTTTGATCTCGGATTCTTGAAGAGCGGCCTCGAAAATAGTAGCATATGTACCTTTCAATTTTTTTCAACTTCCAATTTGATACAAAATACTTTATGACAATTGAAGGAAACAAAAGTGTCCTTAGGGTGTTAATGAGTTAATCTGGCGATATCGTTATCAAAAGTTAGTGTTTATTTCCTGATTTTTTACTAGAAAACAACGGTTTGTCAGTTGTTATCATGCTTTCATGTATATAGCAAAAATTAAGCTTATCCTTGTTTCAAGCCGAATATATCAATATATCAAAATTTCCCGTTTAATATTTCAGTTTTCTAATGAAATAATAGTAAAAAAGTAATGCAAAAAAATTTAGAGGGTACTATAGTATTAAAACTCTCTAAATCGACTTTAAGGATTCTTGACATTTAGAAACTATGTTCTATTACGAAATTAATAAATATTACTATAAAATCAACAACAGAGATACTAGTAGAAGATAAAGAGCATTAATAAATAACTACAAATACTTAAATAAGTGGAAGTTAATTTTTTACTAAAATAATGAACGAATGTGGATAAAATTATCGATTGATGTATGAGTTATTACTAAAATATGTAAGGAATGACTAACAAAATATTGAAATCGATTATAATTTCACTACACGGACTTAATAATTAAATTATACCCATCTTGCCCTCATGCTTTCATCCGTACATGAATTTAAACGATAATTGAAGTTGATTGCAAATTTACTATTATAAAATCAACTTTTTATACTGATATCAGATCGAAGACAACATCGCGTCTACTATTTCCATTAAAATAAGAGTCGCTTACTAAGGTGCATCGAAGTTGATCGATTCTTTAATAACGTTTATTAAATTCCTCACATTATTTTTATAGTAACTTGTATTTGTGGTATGAAATTATGGTCTGTTTAAAAAAAAATTATAAAACTGGATTCTCGTTGAACTTCAGGATAATAGAATGAAATTTAATTTTTATTTGAAAAAATGAAATTATGAATTATTTATCAAATAAATAAAATGGTGACAGAGTGCACGTGAAATGTTATTTTCCTAAAACGACTTCCTAAGGCGAGTAAAATCTAAAACCAAAGATTAAATTGTTCCACTCCGGTGTTCAGTTTTATTGCTTATATTTTTGTCGTAAACTTGCACTATACGACACCCGTATAATACTTATTTAAACTAAATGTTTGTAATATTCTGAATAATATGTAAAAAATTAACAGGTTCATTAGCAACTATTTTAACGTATGCCTTCAATTATTTTAAATTTACTTTATCTTTACCGGATTTGTATTTAAACCAGTTCGATTTTCACAGTGCCGTGTCTACGAACCTGCACCGATTATCAAGAGCCTTTACGTGGAAACCGATTATAAGACGCTGGTCGAGTGTTGTCCTCTGGTCTTTGCGATTTACTTACCTGCGTATTACCAGACTGAACATTATTTGTGGGGATTTCAGTAAAATAAATATTGAGAATATCGCAAATTTTATCAAAATTATTATATCAAGAAAACATTTATAATTAAATTTAACAATTATTTTATTACGTCTTAAATTCTTGCGTTCATCTGATATTCTTTTCAGAAAGCGTAATTATTTTGCAATAAATTACACCTTATTCAATTAATAATATTATACGAGTGTGTAGACGTTCAATTATTCTGTATTAACTTTATGAAGATATTATATACGAGGTGTTTTCAAGGTGGAATGTGAGGTAGCTCTTGTTCAAGAATTATTGGATGTTTAACGAAAAACCTGACGAACTCGCTCGTTAAAACTATTGCAAATGTTAATGTTATATATGTGAATAATAATTCTTGCATTCACAGTTTTTCAATAATATATAATAAACAGTAGACTGCTACCATGCAGTGGAGGATAGTAAACCACATATTATTTTTCCCGCTGCTCCCTAATATATGTATTTTAATCGGAACCAAAACAAGGTTCAATATTTACATAAATTCGATGCGACTTAAATTATTTTCTTGTATACAGTGACAGTTAATACCGAGATATATTTATTTACTTATATTAATTTACAAACGGTCGAGAAGTTATTGCATTTATTTGCAAAATTTATACAGTAGTCCTTCCCTTATTCTAATTTTTTCTCTTCTCCTATTCTAATATTTCCCCTCACGCGTTCTCCCCACTGACGTGTGTTGACGTGTGGATTTTCTAAATACAAATAACGGCGCATGCGCAATAAAAGAAAAACAGACAGAAGTGAGACTACAAATCTAAGTAGTAGGGGAGAGGGGAAAATTAGAATAAGGGAATGAAGGCCGCCATCTTGCCTGACTGGACAAATTAGAATAAGGGAAGGACTACTGTAAAATATTATAATATTTAATTATTTGGTATTTACCCATTACCGGCCAGGAATTTAATAAAATGATCTATTGTTTCATCGCCATTGGATAAAACTATTACCGTCGCTCATCATTAACGTAAATTTGTATCTTACAGTTTTTAGTGTATGCTAAATTCGAGCCGAGAAAATTCAAATTATAGTAGCCGTTAAAGGCTACCTTAAAATAGCCGTCGGAACTAAGGGTTAAAGGGTTAACCTACAAGTCAGTATTTTATCCCATCCAACGTTTCTCTGATATTAAAGAACGTTTGCATATAAAAGTTTCTTCTGTTTGTGTATTTTGGTAACCATATCGAAAAATGAATTCATCCTACCACAAAATAAACCTCAAATTTAAATAGAGGACTCTCAAAAAATGTACGATAAAAATTGACGTTTATTTTGTTCAACGGTAATAATTTTTTCTAACGTGATGAAGGGTACTTTATGTAATTCTGAGCGTTTTCGGGTTAAAATGGTCCCTTTCCAATATTTTTAGGAAACAAGGAAGAAATAATTCAAGTTCAACGCTTTTGCTTTTTATTAAGGTCCTTTTCAGAACTGCATGTTCACAATTGTTAAAACGTTATACAATATGAAATTATAATTAATCTTACCTAGTAGATGTAGTTTAAATTTGCCATATTAAACTACATTATTTAATAAACGAAGGAGAATTTAACTATTGAAAAATAAAATAACAATGTGTAAAAATTAGAGCAAAAGTCTTATATATTCCACAATAATTTTACTTGTACTAAACTATAAAGAGAAATAATTAATAGTTCTTAATGATATCGAACTATTATCAAACAACAAAATATAGGCATCAGCTTATAATATCGTAGTTAACCTGTTAATAATTTGTTAATGCAGGCTGAAAAATTGTAGTTCTCTCGACGTTATCGTAAAGAATATTTATCATCGTAGTGCATTAACGTAATGCATTTTATTTATTTGTAATAATCTACATAAGAACATTTATCTATATTATCATGAATCTATGGATTATACTAGTTATATGTTTTGTATTGTTTGTTATAAACTCTTAAAATTATGCACTGTTTAGTGTAACATCGATACATAACACATTTAAGATATTGAAGATATAACAACAAAAGTATTAACAACATTTTTACATTTTTTAACGACTTAAATACATTTTAAATGTAATTCAAATGTTCAGCAGATATCATTAACGAGAAAAACCGTCGAATAATAATAATTATTGTATTATTTTGAAAACTATTATGTTTCATTAAATTAAAATCCAAATATGTCAATTAATTATATTAATCTACCTTTATTCTTGCTTAATATTCATTGCAAGTTTTGAGAATGCTGTTTTAAACTTTAGAAGGACCGATTATAAAATATAAAAAACTGCAAATATCTATTTAATTATTTTTATGTAAAATTATTTAATGCCTTTTCGTTTTCTTTCTACATTTGTTTAAATCGCTTATAGCGTAAGTAAACCAATATTACAGCTTCAAACTATAATGTATAGGCACGTTAACTGAAAAGTAGCAAACAACTGTAACACAAAGAACCGTTTAGTCAAGTAAAAAGTGAAAGAGCAAATATGATAACCGCTTCTTCCATTACGCGTAAAAGAAGCATATGTCGATGGTACAGCAAATATTGTTAATGGCTTTTGCAATCGTAGTAATTTTCGAGTTTGTTAGGAACAAAATACTCTTAAAGAAGTGTACAAACAAAAAGTTTTTATTTGAGGAGACAAATATTTGTTTATTTGTTATTAAAACAGTTAAATTATACAGAAAAAATAATAAATTAAATACAAAAGGTTTATATTGCACATTCACTCTTTTTATTACTTTCTTAATGAATTTTTAACTTTAATTCCGTACTTTCTTTTGTCATTAGATTAAATCACTTCAATTTAATAACTTTTTTAATAGTTTTTTAATTATTTTTTAGTGTACATTGTGTAAGTTAGTTAATGCATTGCATTCATTCACGCCCATATAATAAATTTACCAATTTTTCAAAATAATGAGTTTCAAGTGAAGAATTTGACAATTTGACTACAGATTCGAAATCGAACCATTTAGTATACATTTTTATGAAACCCAAATAAAGAAAATGTTATTTATTTATGTAAAATCTTTTTACTTAAAACAATTGTGAAAAAAATATATTTTAAATATTAATGATATAATTAGTAAAAAAAATCCTTCAATTAACTGAACAAATATTTCGAAATTTATTTTTTGTCAATTAATGTAGCACGTGAAAAAGATAGGAACCACCGTGTTTTAAGGTGTTAAAAATTTCAGATATTTTCGTTACGTTCTTTTAACTATTATTTTATTGCTGTTCCCAAATCTTAACGAGAGTCACAAAAAAATGTTTGACAAGAAATAAATTATTTGCCTGGTTAAAAGTAAAAAGTATCACTGTTTGTCCTTAGCAGATACATAACCTGCAAGAATTTGAAATCACAAGCCAACGTGGTTTTGATTTTCGAAAGTGAAGGGTCATTTCCGAAGTAATTTTTTGCGTAGAATTCGAATCCGGAATCAGGATTTTTTTATATTAATTGCTATGTACCTAAAATGTCGTTTTTAGCTACTTTTTACGTTATGTACAGAACATTTTTAGGGATTCTTCTTTTAGTGGCATCGCATAGTACTAATCTTTTTATTTAGTATAAGAGTCGTGGAATTCAACTGCGACTTTTCTTCACCAATACACTAAGTTGAAGTGACGATATACATTTTTAAAAAATGTCCTTGAATGATAAGCTCAAGGTCCAATTTAATGTCACGAAACCTGCATAAATATAAACAACTATAGAAAATATGTTTCAATATTGTGAATGTTTTTTTTTAACTGGTTTATACGCCATTCTCAATCCGTCATCTTAAATAAAAGAATTTTAATATCTTGACATCAAATGGGGATTCGTCAACACACTACAGTAAAAAATGAAAATACCCAGCAAAAAAATATCTGCCACAAAGTATTTAATACTAATTGGAAAACCACATCAACATGTTATATCTTCTGTACATAACCTCAAAAGTAGCCAACAAAAATTTTCTGGTGCATACACTCATAATATCTTAAAATCCTGAAGTGATGAATTAATTATGACCCCCGATTTGGATTCTGCCTAAAAAAATTACTTTAGAAATGAAATGAAACTGTTTTTAGTACACCAAGTGACCTATTTGAGGAACTATATTTGGTCAAAATGTGGTTTTATGGTCGTAAACTTTAACTAAATATTACAATATATTACCAAGTAATGATCACGAAATTAAACAGTAGCCTTTAGCTTATTCTGTAACTACTCAATGATTAATGTAACTATTTACCATATTTTTACTGTTACCGGTTAATTACATAAGTGTTTAATTAGTTTGTATTATATAATATATTAACTTAGACAATGACAACGACAATCTTTTTTTTTTATTACAGTATGGGCCAAAAGTTCGTGAACGCTATGAATTTTCGAGCTCGCCAAAAAATGTATCGAATCCTAAAATTCCTTGAAGATAGCGAGAAAACTTATAGGATATTTTTTGAAGTACAGTAATAAAGCTTTCAACTGGTGCATTCAGTTTTACTGCATACATTATATTCTCTTAGTTGTGATATTTTTAAAATGTTGAATGTCGTAATTGTTGTTTGTTACTTTCGATTCTTTTGAAATGTTTAACAAACTTTTCAGGATTTTGCCAATTTTTGTTAAAATTCTACATTTATTAAGACACTCGTCTAACATCAACTATAATTCAAATTCCCAAAATGTACCCATTCCAAATAATGTAAATAACCGAGATAAATATTCATTTATCAATTTTGATCAAAAATCACATTTATATTGATTTAATTACACAGAAGATATAAAATCATAACATTTCAGGACGGCCATGCCTCTTTTAATTAAGAAAAATAAAAGGTTAACACATGGCAAGTTGATAGTTTTTTTCTAAATTTAAATTAAGTCCAGAAGAGAATAAACCTGGTGAGCAAAACATCTAAAACAGTAGTTTTATTAGTATATTTAATTTGTATTAGTATCTTTATTTACCATGAAACTATTTTTACTAGGTTAAATCATTGAACTGGTTGCTTTCCTTATTTTCTTCTTTCGTTTTAATACATCCAATTATCTCGTCTCAATTGTTTAATCGTCCAGCAAAGCACTGCTTAAAACGTTTCAATTATGCTGCCAACAATGTACGTATATCACAAACATAGCGGATTATGTGAAATCCTCAAAAGTAATGAAACGCATCGTATAATAATTAAAACTGTAGTAGAATGATCTTAGAAATAAACTACCAAAGAATATGATCCGTAGGTATTACATTATTATGAATAAATACGTTATTTATGTATATTTCAGAGTAAACTATAACATAAAGTCATTGAAAATGAAATAAAATAATATTTCAGTTTTCATCCATTGATTGTATTCCTCTTCAGAAAAATATTATAAAACTGACGAATATATTGTTGTACACCCATATGTTTAAGGAGGAAAGGTGGATTTTTAAAAATAATAAATACAATGTGGAACATTCAAAAAGACCTAACAATTTGTTGAGTTTCATTCCCATTATTTTTTTTCAATAAAAAAATTTAAAAACAAATGTGACAATGGCAATTTTGTCCAACTAGTTTGCAAATAACTGTCATACAGATGAGTTGCTTATTTCCGAAGTAAAACTTTGGAAAAAATTACGCCAATACTTTTCTCGAGTGATTCTTATCAGAGCCTGACCACAGAATTACGGGCCTGATCAGGGCCTTAAGAAACTTTTGTTGGGGTACATATACCTGTCTAGGTTGAAGAAAGTGTAGAATACGGTCTGAATTCAGATATCCTAACTACATGATTTTTCCTCAGAGAAATTTCAGTAGGCCATCAAGAGTATTTCCTATTTCATCACTCATTAAAAGACCATACTTGTCCACCACATTGTTACTTAAATAGAAACATCCTGAATATTAATTACCATACTGAGATTTGAACACAATAGATACACAATAGAACACAATAGAGAAACATATCAATAGGCGCTACCATAGTTAAATCAAAATAGTAAACCGACAAATAGAAAAAAAAACCGCAATATACACGGAGAAAAATAATCAGCAAAATCAGCCGAAAAATCCGCAGATTCTACCAATTTTATCCTATAAAGACAGCTGTTGGCATTCCGTTAGGGATAGCCGATAATTTCAGCTAAATTTACTGAAAAAGTCCGCAAATTTAACGGAACAAATCTGCTAATTTAGCGGAAATTTAGAGCTAAGCGCGAATTAAGTAGGGTTAAGGCTACATTAGCGGAATCAAAACAGCTAAAATTGCATATATTTTCGGCAATTCCAGCCGAAAATGTTAGCTGATATGAATCAGCTAATCCAGCGGAGTCATTTTTCTCCGTGTAGCGCCAGGGTATGTAATATCGCAATTCCTGCGCAGTTTATGGCTCGCAACACACGACTCGTCTTCAATAATTAATAATACCATTTTCTTTTTTGATCGCCTGTCGAATCTGCATTTTAACGGAGAAAATCGAGCTTGAAATAATTAGCCGACTTTACTGACACGAGTACGAACCATGGCGTTAATATACGGGAGGGGTCAGGTGCATATAAGGAGGGATCCTCGTGGCCGCCTAACACTAATTTCCTATCGTCACGTCCTCACGGGTAAGGCGGGACCGAATCGCCGTAAGTCACGGAAGGTCGGCCTGATCTCATAATATTGCTATGAGAAAGTTCGCACAGTTGAGTGTCGCTGGTTAAAAAAATGACAAAAAAAAAATAAAAAAAAAAAACAAATTCGCACGTGTTAAGTCCCGCCCAAGGATTGAGGATCGCTGAGGACGTTACGCACCGGATAACAGTAATGCAGAGCAAGTGCGTATATGTATGCACAATTTCCTGAGGGCGCTTGTGGTGAAAATGCTCGACTGTGGGTCCGCATCCTATATGTCGGGATGAGTAGAGAAAACTACGCGAAATTACTATACTTCGCATTCAAACGCGATATGCACGAACACACATCGCGATATGGAATGGTACTGACGTTTTTTTTTTACCGTCGATCGGTCATCAGGGAGTGCACGGCAGGGAGCGCTGCAAAGATCGCCGTGTTTGATGTGGTACGATTTGTTTGCGGAAGATTGCTCTTGGATATTTCAAGCTGTACAAAAGGCAATTTGCAATTACACTGAAAATTTTGTATCGAACATATTGTTCAATAAAAAGGAACGGTGTTTAACCCGTTTCGTCCTGAAATGCCCTAAATTTTGACTTCTTTTCATCTTATGGAGAAAGTCACTCAATCGTTTTGATATAACCAAACCTACTGTATTTTTTCTGGAAATTTCTAAATCCGGTTTCAGATTGACCATATCTGCCGCCATTTTTTTACTATGGCGGTTTAAACATAAAAAAATTGTGAATTTTGAAAAAATTTGTTCAAATAATCGTATTTTTTAACAGGAAACCGTTGTTCGAATCCAGTTGAATATCTGTATCTGGTGGAGTAAATAGTTATACTAACAGATAGGATCGTTATTAATTCACCATTCAAAATGACGGATTCAAAATGGCGGACATCAGTGAACATTTTGTTGAAAAATTTCTGGACGATCTAACTGAACAATTATGAGCTTGTTTTAAAAAATGCTAAGAATAAAAAATTCTTTGAATTCGCCGAGAAATATAGTGGATTTTTTCAGATTTTTTAAATGAATTTTTGAAACATTTTTTTCAAAATTCTTTTCAAAATTGTAATTTTTTTTTCGAAAAATTCTGAACAAAATTTAGTGCATTCTCTGATGAATTCTAAGAGTTTTTTATTCTATGCATTTTTTCCCAAAAGTTGATAGTTTTCGAAAAAGAAAAATGTTAAACTATAATATTTGAAATTGATTTCCTCGAAAACTATCAACTTTTGGAAAGAATGGCAAAGAACAAAAAATTCTTAGAATTTACCAGAGAATGCACTAAATTTTTTTCAGAATTTTTCGTAAATAAATTACAATTTTGAAAAAAATGTTGAAAAAAATTTCTCAAAACTTCATTTAAAAAATCTGAAAAAATGCCACTATATTTCTCAATGAATTTAAGAACTTTTCATTCTCAACATTTTTTTAAAAAAGTTCGTAGCTTTTGAGTTAGATCGTCCAGAAAATTTTCAACAAAATTTTGACTGAGAACCGTCATTTTGAAGCCGCCATTTTGAATGGAGAATTAATAACCATCCTATCTTTTAGTGTAACTAATTACTCCACCAGATACAGAGACTTAGCTTGTTACGAACACGGTTTCCTGTTAAAAAATACGATTATTTGAAGAAATTTTTTCAAAATTCACAATTTGTTTATGTTCAAACCGCCATAGTAAAAAAATGGCGGCAGATATGGTCAATATGAAACCGAATTTAGAAAGTTCGAGAAAAAATACAATAGGTATTGTTATATCAAAACGATTGAGTGATTTTTTCCCTAAGAAAGCACCTGATGAAAATAAGTCAAAAATTACGGCATTTCAGGACGAAACGGGTTAATGGAACGATGCGAAAAACGTAAAATAATTAAGTTTTTTTTTTAGGTTCAGTGAAAAAAAAAATACAATAATTATTAGAAATAGTCCAATATATACTATAAATTGCAATCTTCTATTATACAATGTAGAACACTTATTGTAATAATTCCAATTTGATTTTAAAGTATTGATAGTACAATTTATAGGAATTACAAGAGTCGACTATGCGATTCAAGGCCAGAATTTAAAAAATAATATATTTAATAATAAATGTTACTATGCTGTATTTACACTAAGAAAAAATAAATAACAAAATTTGGCGCCCAACGTGGGACCGCGCAGAGACTGGTTTAAAATTCGGTAATTATTTCAGTTTCGGTCGCGGGTTAAAGAGTTGTCGTATTTACACTATTCATTATACCCACTAAGCAAATTTTATAGCCTTTTATTTTTCGTATACACATTTTGAAGCAAGCTTATGCGCCAGATGGAAAAGTTACCATAACGGTCGCGGAAAAATAGCGCAGGTAACACCATAATAGTGTCTATTTAGACTATCTGCAGTACAAATAACTATATTTCATGTGCAGGTTGTCAAATTTTGTGACCCCCAACCCCAGATATCACATTTTCAAGAAGATATCAACATTGCACTAATAATAATTAACATATACATCATAAATATGCAAAATGGTTATCAATAGTGATCATAATATAAGTCATATGAAGACAAGATTATTAATACTATAAATTATGTTAATAGGGCCGAAATATACACCAACGAGCAGTGTAACGTACTTAATTCTAAACCAAATTACTCGCAACTAATTAATATTTTACTAACCGAACTCTGCTGCACAAAATCGAAACTAAAATAAACTCTAACATAACTTTCGACTTAACCCTCAAAACGACAACTCTTTAACTCGAGATCGAAACTGAAATAATTACCGAATTTTAACCCATTGTCTGTGCGGCCCCATGTTGGGCGCCAAATTTTTTTTTTACTTATGTTTACTATTTCGTAAAGGTAAATTTTACTGCTCTATATTCACGCTATTCATTATAGCATCCGTCTGATAGACTTTCTTTTTTGCTCTCAGGTTCACATAAATTTATATCTATGTATATTATAACCTAAAATCCAGAGACCAAAATATACTTTCTTGAATTTTTCTCTATGCGGTGAGCAGAATACGAAAGATTCGTGAGCGGAATAGGTAAAATTCTCTTATTTAGCTCTGGTTTCCACGATGTTCTGACCAAAACAGCGAGCTTTACCTATATTTGAGGTTATGTAGCATAGATTTCTGTTCCATTTGCTAAAACAGCTATCATTGAACAAAGTTTTCCAGAATTTATTTATTACTATTTTTTATTAATAAATTATTTTTATTTTGGAATGCACAATTTTGGAGCTTATTTCTTATTTCAGTTTGTGTCAATATTAATAGAATATACCATGATTTACAAGACAGTCTCTATAACGCTAAACAATACAGTAATTAGTCCACATTGTTTCATTTCATCGTACTTTCTGTGCAGATTCTCTTTATCGCATCAATACAACTATCTAGTGTAACTTTACAGACTTTAAGTAGCGCCAGTATTTTTTTCTGGAATGGAATTTGTATCCAATGTATCGCGTAATTTTAAACTTATATTATAAACACGACGATACATAGTTTAAATAATTAAAATAACATACGCCAACTGATAATAAAATGAACAAACTAATTAATAAATAAACTAATATTATGCATAGCAAAATACACTATTATCACTGTAGGATGGGATACGGTTGTCATCAACAATTCATGGCACATTGTTTCAACTACTTCATAGCGACAAAATCTCTTTTAAAAAATCCTACGTGATAATTTTCATCGAAACCAATAAAATGGATTTTCTCGATTACACAGGCCAACAAAATTTGGCCGCAGAATGGTTCTATCACATCAAGATTTTGAAGTATCCTAACCTAAAAATGCAAAAAACACTTTTGTAATATTCAGTAAGTTTTTGTGGTGGAGCAAAATTATTATTTGTAATTTGGCATGAACAATGTTAAGGTGCTATTTGTCAACTTTATAATGCTTTTTTAGTAATTCCGATACAATTTTTGTTATCACCTTATCGAAGTTTTTGTTAGGGAACAATTATAATTTTCATGCATTTAATAAATGTGTAATTACATGAAAATAACTAACAAACTGAGACCGTTTTTCTTGCTAAAAATTGTTCTATTACGTCAAGATGTTGAAATACCCTAACCTAAAAGTGCAAAAAACGTAGTTGTTGCCCCATTTCAGTAAGTTTTTATGATGGAATAATTTTTGTCTCGCAATTTGACATAAAACAGATTAAAATGCATTCAACTGAAACCTGAGTATATTTTTTCGGCGGTTTTCGATGTGCTGAATCAAAATCTGGTCGTATAAATGCTCTATGGCGTCAAAATTTTGAAATATGCTAACCTAAAAGAGCAAAACCCAAAAATCATACAGTGTTTTTTGTACATTTAGGTTAGGATATTTCAAAAGCCAGACGTGATGGTCCAACTCTGCGGCCAGATTTGGATTCAGCTCCTTGACAACTTTCGGAAAAGTATAGTCCGGTTTCTGGGTATGGAGATTGGCTTCATTTTGTTGGCTTGTATTATCCATTAAAATTTTTCAGTAATAAAAGCACAGAGGATCATTGATTAATGATAGAATGCGTTCCAATCAAAGTTCAACGTCCACATTATATTTAATAGAATTACGTACTACATCATAGTTTTACAGTTGGTTAGAATACCATATAAATTGGTTAGTGTAACAAATGGTGTTTGCTGCACGACCTAGAAGACCTAACTAACTATAAATGTTTTTTTTTTTTAATTGTGCTTTATTAACTCTTTTTCCAAGGTTATTTAGCTACAAAACCATAAATGGTAAACGAACTAAGCTGAATTTATTTCATTTGTTCTCCAAACTAAGTAAATAAACCTAATAACCAACTATTATCCAACCAATTAGAAGTTGGTTGTTACAACTACGTTGTTATTCCGTGTACATTTATCTGCGGTAAAAAACAGTGATAACAAGATTTAAAAACTATCATTGTTTAATAAAAAAAAAAGCTCGACTTTAATTTAGGCACTAGAAAATAGCTGCAATAAGATGATGTTCGCTTCAGTTTTCATGTAGAATATGAAAATACTAATCCGAGTACAGTCATTTACTAAAATAATAGTAAATATTTACTTTAATATTCTCACTTAACTTCCCTACCGTTTGTTGCAATAAAAGATTAAAATGTCTATTCCATAGTAATGATCCAGATTGTTAGGAAAACAAATCCTGCTTTTCAACGTTTTAAAGAAAGCTATACTAAAACGAGGAACAAGGAATACAAAAAGTAGGTATATCAGTCAAATTTTAGCACTTAAAATTATATAAAGTTACATAAAATAAAATGTACCTAAGAAATGAAATTTTACGGATAGAAAGTAAATTTATTTAACTTCAAGTGCTTAATTTCCTATTTTCATTTAATATTCTAAGCAGCGTTTAAAAATATTCATTGTCATTATATTAATGTTAGTTTTGAAATATATTTGCAGTCGATTTAAAAAAGAAAAATGTTACTAATCATAGTATTTACTAACATTCATTTTCTATTACATTTTATTATCGATCATTTTTATTCGTAATCTATCTGACAGCAATTAATATATCAGTCATTCAAATAAAATGGCAATGTTCGGGAGAACAACCTCAATGAACCTCTATAAATCTAATTAAATTCCTTCGAAAGTGTTAAGAAATAGCTATAGCCGTTGAAAAATCAGATAGAGTAACTGAAACCTGGTAATTAACGCGGTGGCACCGAAAAATGAAGTGTCAATATAAGATCCAACTTTAACCCACTAATGTAAAAAGGGGCAATTGCCATTTTTGTTAAAGATAAAACATATATTAAACTAAATGGTATACATTCCTCAGTAATTGTAGAACACTTTATCATCTTTACTACAACGCAGAGATCGAGTAAAGATGGAACGCCTGTTCATTGCGACCGATAGTGAATGTACATACGCCTCCTATTGGCACCTTTACAGAGATTTAATAATTGATTTAAATGTTAACACATTTATCTCTAGTATCGCATTTGTCTTTCGTTGGAAAGAAGAAACTTCCATACACTGCTTCCAGATTTTCAAAATAAAGTGATAATACTAGTTGCCGAATTTAGAAAATTGACTAGAGAGATAATATTTGACTGTTTCTCATTACTTATGCTTAGAAGAAACTAATAAGGTGTAGTATAAAATATTTCAGAAAACGGGAAATTGTCCAGGTCAAAAGTGCTTTCTAATTACCGTTTGGTATAAAAATGTTGAATGATTTTTTTATATTAAGATAAAGGCAGAAAACGTCTATATTTTGAAAATTGCAACATTTGGAACACTTTTGGAAGTACTGCATCTAGGTAATAGTTATTTACATTTCTTAGATAATATATAATGTAGCCATTTGTGTTATTTATACAAATTACTGATTTTTTATCTATGTAATTTTCATAAATTATATTCATTGCGAGCTCATATTTTTTTACAAAATGTAATACTAGTACGCAGGGAATGGAAGTATGTTAAATGGCGCACCTAAAATGTGTAAATCTTTGTCCCACTTTTTCAACGCATGAAATATATAATTTTAACACGCCTATGCGTGTAAATTAAAATGTTTTTATAAATTCAAACACTCCATTCCATCGCGGTATAAGTTAGGATATTTGTGAACTTAAACTTTTATGGTTGGCAGTTATCCGAATTTGTATGCTTGTATATTTAACTATAAAAAGAACAATTTTATACTGAAAATTGCAGAACATTATTTAAAGTGACAGATTCTATGACTATGTATGTATACAGGGTGGCCGATTTATCTGAAGACATCGAAATATCTCGAGAACTATGCAAAGAATCAAAAAAGTTGTCGGATGAAAGTTGTTCGACACGAAGGGGGGCATCCAGTGATAATTAAATTTACCCCCTCCCCCATCCCCTGGAGGTGGAGTGGGGGCAAAAACAATAAAACTTAAATAGGAATCCCCATTTTTTATTGCAGATTTGGATTCTCCGGAAAAAAGTACACGAATTTGACCTAGGAGCTATTGCATTTTGGTTCACAGGTGGCGCTGTAATCGATAAAAATCCAAATTTATCCGAAGACATTGAAATACCTCGAGAACTATGCACAGAATCAAAAAAGTTGTCGGATGAAAGTTGTTCGACACGAAGGGGGACATCCAGTAATAATGAAATTTAACCCCTCCCCCATCCCCTGGGGGTGGAGTGGGGGCAAAAACAATAAAACTTAAATAGGAACCCCCAGTTTTTATTGCAGATTTGGATTCTCCGATATTGACAATTTTCGCCCGCGTAGCGGATATGGAATACGGTCATTCTAACAAAGCCGGGAAAAAATACATTTAGCGTTACCCAGGAACAACGACGTGGACGTAGTATTTTTCTGTTCCCTTTGGGGTGCTTGTTTTACGTGAGTCCCCTTGCCTCTCACTGTCTCACTGTTCACTTACTTGAGTAAGTGTTCGAAATGTTGACCTTCCACTTCAATGCATTTATTTATTCTTTCTTCAAATGACTTTATACATGATAGAATCATATCTGCAGAAATTTCTGCGCAAGCAGTTCTTATGCGTTCCACCATGTTTTCACGAGTCGTTGGTACTTGTTCATAAACCTTACCTTTTAGGTAACCCCATAGAAAGAAATCCAGAGATGTTAGATCAGGTGACCTCG
Source organism: Trichopria drosophilae (assembly GCA_030407085.1). Classification (NCBI taxonomy): domain Eukaryota; kingdom Metazoa; phylum Arthropoda; class Insecta; order Hymenoptera; family Diapriidae; genus Trichopria; species Trichopria drosophilae. The sequence goes on along the minus strand of CM059585.1, from coordinate 113,399,035 downwards.
CAGGCCAATTAATGGGGCCACCTCTACCAATCCACCTACCATTGTAATCACGGTCTAGTATTTCCCTTGCTACTCTTGAAAAATGTGCTGGGCAACCATCATGCTGAAACAACATTGTTCGTCGGACGTCCATAGCAACATCCTCAAGTAGTAATGGTACTTCTTGTTCTAGGAAATCTCGATATTTTGTTCCATTCAAATTACCTTCAATGAAATAAGGACCAATGAGTTTATTTCCTATGATTCCACACCAAACGTTCACCGACCAAGGACGTTGATGATTAACTTGTCGTAACCAATGGGGATTTTCTACGCTCCAATAATGCATATTATGCCTATTGACGCCACCATGGTTCGTGAATGTAGATTCATCTGAAAATAATACATTAGCAAAGAAATTGTGGTTCGTTTGCATTTTTTGAAATGGCCATTCACAAAACACCACGCGGTTATGAAAATCATCGCCATCTAGTTCCTGGTGCAGTGAAATGTGATATGGGTGAAACTTATGACGATGCAATATTTTTTGAATACTGTCTCTGGAAATGCCGGAATCGCGATGTAATTGTCGTGTGCTTACATGTGGATTTTGGTGAATAGCTGCTAGTACAGCTACTTCGTTAGCTTCTCCTGTAACTGTTAATCTTTGCTTCCTTTTTTTCATTTGTACGCTGCCATCAGAGTGAAAGGTATTCACAACTTTGTAAAAAAAAGAACGCGAGCGAGCATTATCTGGAAAACGCTCAGCATACAACGCAACAGCATCGTCAATATTCCTCTTACATTCACCATAAATAAGAATCATTTCGATTTTTTCGGGAACTGTAGCAGGATTCATTTTTAACTTGCAATTCGATTTAAGCAATGAAGGGTAGACAAAAAATAGTCACGTAAACGGAAAGTTGTTATTCTAAAAGCAAAGTGACCTCCGACCGAATTACTACCAATACAATGGACTTCAAAAACAGTCTTACACTGAGAGACCGTGAATACTAAATTTTAATATGGGGATTAGAAAGTCGCGATATCCATTTATTTCCCTTCAGGAAAGTAGAGAAAAATGTAGGTGAACTGGTTACGTGTGACTCAACTTATGTATAAAATGATATGCTACTTTATTTTCGAGTTATGTCGCCCTCTAGCGTTATGTAACAGAACCGGCGCCGGTGATGGCCGAAATGCAAGCGATGTACATGTATGAAACCACGTGAGTTCTCTCGGGGTCCGGTAGATGGCGACGAAATCCCCAAATGAAGTAAGAGTTTCGTTTTGATTAATAGAAGCTGGTTTGACCGTCAATGCTCAGCTTATTTATTCTCATTTCGGAAAAAACATACAGAGAGAGAATGAATGAGCTGAGTGAAGGGACATGATAGAACTTGATTGAAGTTTTAATTCATACTAGAAACTGCATGTAACATTTGCACTCTGTCATTTTAACAATAATATTGTAATTATCACATTTTGAGATCATTATAATCAATAGAGTTTTTGCATTTTCTATTTAGTAATGAATAAACTGTAGCGAATCTAATTACATAAATCAATAAGCTAGTATGAGTTGTGTTTATTTTCAAGGAATATTGTTTCCTTGTGATTTTAAAAAAGCAAAAAATGCGAATATTAAAAGCAACATAACCGAAATCATAACCATACGTTTTTGATTGGTACAGTATGATTTTGGTATATTGTTTAAAAATATCCCAGTTTTACAAAAATTTGAGAATTGAAATTGAATTACGTTAAATAATTTAAATGCCGTAACAGCCGGTAAACTAGATTGTTCGAATCTAATGTTTACTATTTTTGTCGACTTTTTAATGAAGTAATTTCTATTTCTCTTCATTTCTTCCAGTTTGCTTCAGTCGCTAGAATTTTAACATTTTTGTAGTCGAAGTTAAGTGATGTATTGATTCGGTGTATTTTAAGTCCAGTGTATTTTTCTTTATATCCGTTTATATTATTTTGATGTTCCTTCAGTCTTGTCTTAAGAAGTCGCCTCGTTTCCCCGATGAATACTTTATCACAGTTTGCAAATGGAATTTGATAAACCACGTTGCTTATTTTTTCCGTAGGAAATTCATCTTTCAGTAGTTTTATTACCTCAATATTGGTGTTTATTAATTTGTGTACCACTCTAATGTTTTCTTTTTTTAGGCAGTTTTTTAATCTTTCAGAGAGACCTCTAACATATGGTAATGATATGGTTTTTATAAATTCGTGTTTATCGTTGGTTTTTGTTAGATAGGTGTTATTATAGATTCCATGAATATGAGTTTTAATACATGATAAAACTAAATCATTTGGATAACCATTGTCTTTTAATACTTTTTTACGATGTTTAAATTTTTTTCTATGAAATGAAATTCGGATAGTTTTATTGCGTGGTCAATAAGTCCGATTATGACACCGGTCTTGTAATTAATAGGATATGTTGATGAAAAATGTAAATATTTTTTATACAAAGTTTGTTTTGTGAGACCGGTCGGTGTCTAAAAAACCACTATTTTTCTGATGACAAGTAAATCAAGAAAACTAATGGAATTATTTTCTTCTTCTTCTTGCGTGAACTGTATTCTATTTTCAAAACCTTTGAATTTTTTCAAGTTATTGAAAGTGTTTAAAAGGATGTCTTTTTTACTTTTTGGTATTGAAGTCAAAATGTCATCGACATATCGTATGTAGAAACCTAATTTGAACTGCAGATTTCTAATTAAGATGTTTTCAATAAATTCCAACACTAAATTCGCGATTTTACTTGATCTGAATTTTTTATAAGATGATTTCAGTATTCGACCAATCATTGATCTTGATTAAAAGTTTAAGCTTATCGCGGATTAAGCATTCTCGTAATGTCGACCTATGGACTCAGTCCTAAAGGGTTAAAGTGTCGCACTTGTCCTATTAAAACACTTCATTATCGCCCGGGTGATAAATGAGCCTTTAGATTGTACGGAATTCCGCGTTGCATAAACAATCGAAGAAGCTCCCACGTAGCGTGCTGCAATTCTGCCCATTAACTATTTATCTCTGAGTTTTACTCGCGAAATACACCGTGAAATAACGATTATAACGGCATTCTCTGCGTTAGTTGCCTCCAAAAATGGCATCTGACCTCAGATTGCTGCAAAAAATGGCAATAACGATTCTAGCGCCTAATGATAAAATGATCAAAAATTCGATTTAGATCCGCGTGTAGGCATGCAAATTGAATCCGTACCGCAATCTGATTCACTGAGCAGGCTCTTATTTCACTGAGCACGATATATATAATATATACGCATTATTAGGCGTTATACGAGGAGTGTCGTGGAATTTCATTTATTCATCAAGTCGTTAGTTTCGAATAATTGTCAACGATTTTACGATGGAAATTGTCTCAAATGATACATATTCTATAGATTCATTTTTTACTATGCACAGAACTGAAAAAACTAGACATAACAAAATAATTCGTAATTCAAACTTTTTAATCACGAATTATTCCAGTAATGATTTTTTCTTAAATTTGGTATACAGGGATTTTTGGGGCTGCTCATTACGAATCCGATATCAGAATTACAAAATTCAAAGCCACGGATCCAATATAAGACCAAATTACCGGTTCTCAGAATTTTGGTCGGCCATATTGGATCCGCCATTTCGAATTTTGTAAATCTGATATTGGATTTGTAATCACCGCCCCCGAAAATCTCTGTATACAAAACTCAAATAATAATAGCTATTGGTTCGTCCTGGCATGAATTTCTTTTGAAAATTATATATTAATTATTTTGCATAATTATGTAATATTATTATTTTTTAATAACATTTATTGGAGTCGTAGGAAGTGCAGGAACAAGAAACCGTAACGAAATTGTTGACGAACTACTCTTAAACGATGAGAAGTTGACACCAGTTCAGACAACTGACAGGCTACTTTTAAATTAAAGAAAATAAGTCTGAAAATTGTCCATCTGAAATTCAACTTCATTTAAGTAAAAATGTGTATAATTTTTTTTTAATTTATCTGCACATAGAAAAATAATTTATAAATCTTAGATAAAAATATGCAGAGTTAACGAAAATTAACAGCAAAGAGTATATCTGGATAATTCTTATAGATTTCATCGATAAATTTACAAGAAATACTTGTTAATTTAAATGTAGTATCTATTAATTTGACAAAATCATATGTAAATGTAATAGATTCTGCTATTTTTTATACGGAAATATCTGTTGTCTTCCATTTTGATAAACAGATAATTTTTCTCCGTGTATTGTAAAATCTCTTTAGTATTGGAAACTAACTTGTATATATATAATATTCCAGCAAGCACCTATTGCGTACCACCAGCTCGACAGATATTAATTTATGCTAATATATCGACTAAAATGGATCGTTTACTGGCTGCAAGTAAGCCCGAAATTATACTTGAATTAAGAAAATTGTTACAAGTGGAATCAGAACAAGATTCTAAATTATTGTTTATTGTGGCAAGTGTACCTCTCCTAATGAAGTTACTTAAGAGCTCATTTCTGACTAATTTTGGTGCAGATTAATTCACGACTAATTTTTGTAATTTGCGACATACTGTAATTTTCCTAACTCTTACCTAATTTACCTTAAATGAATATTCCCTTATATCGTGTGCATTAATTACTCCTTTAACGACTAAACCATGCACGATTTGCATATTTTGTTTAGAATTGTCACTATAATATCGGATTATGACTACCATTCAATCAGGAATGAGTTTTACATATAAAATATACATTCACATATTTTAATTGTTGTCGAATTCGGTTTTAAACGCCTCCGGCATGCCAATAATTTTCAAAAACAGGGAATTTTGTATAAATTATATAGAAACCTACGAAACCACAAAAGTCCCCATTTTTGAAATATTTAATATTGATGATAATTTGTTGACATTTATGGTAACAACATTACGTTCTGATTTGTAAGATGTCGCCTTATATTCACTACAAGTAAAAGTGCTTTATTACAGAATAAGAAGGAATTGTAATCTACCAATTACCATTTTATTTATTTTTGGACATTTCTGAATATGATCATACAAAACAGTTTTTTAAAATCCAAAATGGTGGATCCAATATGGAGAATGGGACATGTGAAATATTTTGTTATACATGGAGAAAAAATTACTTGTTTTCAACAAGAATAAAAATATGTGTATGTTTATTTTTAAAGTAAAACAATCGGCAACACGTTTCTGATAGAATAGAAGGTTCTCAGAAACCGATATTACAGTGAAAATTCCATTATACAAAATATTACAGCGCAATAACTGGGTCAGCGCCATTCAAAAGAGCGGCCTCGAAACAAGTCGGATGTGGAGTCTATTAAACAAAAAATTTAAATAAATAAAATTATGCTAAAATCCCTGTGCAAATTGTGCAGTTTTGGTCTTCGAAGGGTTAAAATAAAATAGTACTTTTACTACCTAGGGCATTAAAGTTTTTAATAAATATGGTAAAGAATGGGTAAGAAATGGTTTAGTTCTCCATATTTAAGGAAACCTTCTTTACAGTAAATAAATTCTCTTGTCAATGAACGCATTTAAATGGAATCCGATGGAACGAAAATGGCAAAAACGTATTTTTCAAAACGGAATTAGATATTTTTAAAAATGTGAACCATCTCACCACTAAAATTCCATATCAACAATTTTGTATTTATACATTGTGCTTGTGGAAAATTGAGACAGGGAATGAAAAACTCATATTCATAAAACACAAAATAGTAAATAATAATAGTTTTATTATTGTTATTATGACCGCAACATTGGTCATTACAGTACACGTTTAAATCATAGGAACGAGCGTGAATCGGTCGAGGTATGAGAATTATAATTAACACTCAGAGGCAATAGAGCGAGAACCGCAAATCGTCTTTCTGATAGCACCAACACCCACATTTTGCCGGGGGCTGCAGAGAACTGCAGGAACTTAATACAAGTGCAGCGGTACACCACGTATAATTCAAAATCCAAATATGTTGGAAATAACGAAGCTAGGTGCAGTGATAGAGTACCGAGCAACTAAAAATGTAAATAAATGGGTAAACAAATGAATTCGAATTACGAATTACGTCTCTATTCCGCTAGTTTAATGCATTTCTAATTTACGTAAGAACATGCAATTTTTTCTTCTGCCTTAGTTTATCTATTAGATATGTGCGTTATATTGTATGTGAGAAAATTACTATAACTTTTAAAATTGAAAGTATTCCATTGAAAATTGTACAAATGAAAGTTACATCGACGTTGATCACTAAAGTGATATTTAATCCCATCGCTGCGGCTGACAAAATCATTGTCATAAATTAGTCTAATGAAATCAATAATGTATCCACTTTAAAAACTGGACCAACTCCAGATAGCCTAATGGATACGGAATAACATGATATTGTCCTTTTTTAATAACATAATGTCAAAAAAAAAGATACAAGTTCTTAAAATATGATGTTTTTCTGCGTTAAAAATTAATGAAATCGACTGAAACACGATACTCCGAGGGTTTTCCAATTGGCTGATTACAAATCTGATAATATATTTTGAAAATTCAAAATGGCGGATCCGATATGGGAAACCTACGAATAGTAAATTGTTGTAATTTTGAACATATAAAAAGTGACATAAGATTCGTAATAATATTGAACTTTCGAAATCTGACTTCAGATTCTGAACACCTCCGGGTAATAAGTGACCAGCAAAATATTTGGAATTCAGATAATTTGTCAGACTTATTGAATCTGTCATTTTGAATTTTCGAATTCGAACTTCAGATTCATAATCAGTGCCCCAAAAAGTCCCTATATACCAAGTTACACTAAAATCTAATCAAATTGTTTTTCCTGCATTTTGGGCAATAGTGCTGCACATATACTTCTGCGACAGTTCAAGAGCTCCAATTTGTGTAATATTATTGCAAAAATGATTTTTTGATCGAAACGCCGTCAAAGAATAAAATAAGCGAAAATTCATAGTTTTGAATGTTCTCTCTCGTCCTATTTACCTTGCAATTAGGCTATTAATAGTATATTACCTTCCAAGGGTGTAAAGTGTACTTTTACGCACCAAGCGGGAACTATATGTAAAATTCCCGACCGCGTAACAGTTACACTTTACACCCATGTTAGGTATCCTAGTTTTTGTAATTGGGTGCGTAAAGCTTTTGATGCCTGGTTGAGTGCGTAAAGTACAACTTTGCGGACGACCGTTCACTTGACGAATTTTGTCGTCGGGAATGCGTAAAAGTGAACTTTACGAATGAAAAACAGGCATTAAAAGTACTTTACGCACTAACTTTATACACACAATTACAAAATAGTAGTTTTCGATACAAGGGCGTATGCGTAAAGAACTTTACACACACACACACGTGTGCCGAAATATTGTTTACGTACGGCTTTTTCGTGCGTAAAGTACAATCGAGTGCGTAAAGTTTACTTTACGCACCGAAAAGACGTACATAAAGACATTTTAATCCTAACGTAACTACATATTGTAACGTGAAATTTCCTGCTCTATTTAAGAATCGCGATTTGATACTGAAATAACCTTCAGATTTGACCTTGAAGGTGAGATCACCGTTCGACGACCCTCTTCAACTCCTGCAACATTTGTTTATATAACCCTCCTCCCGAAGTTACTTCCACCTACAAATTAAAAAGGGACACGTTTTAATATTAAAGATAAAGGGTTTACGGAACGTTTCTGTAAACCGTTACATGTATTGTTAAGAAAAGTTACTGAATTCTTCTTGATTGCTTTATCCTAGACCGAAATAACAGCTGGAAAATATCCAGTATTGTTATTATGTAAGGGTCAAACTTCATAATGAAGAGACAGAAAATAGTCAACATTTATACAATGGTGGCTGTATATTATCATTTATAAGTGCTGAAGTAAGTTACATTTTGACTTACAAAATAAAATAAAGAAATATATTCAATTGTACCTAAGTTTACTTGGAGATACCTTTGATGACCCTGAAGTTAGCGGCCGATTCGTGGGAGCGCCGGCCACCAGCGGTTCTCAATTTTAAAAGTTGAAAAACGTTTTGTGCCACGGTCGCTTCGTACGATTTTGATTCCTGACATTGTTGACAGCCTATAAAAAATTCCAACCTCCGCTGACCCCGCCGAGGCAGTAAAATGGGGAAAAGTTACCCCAAATCACTATACACCCGATTTCGAAATTTTGAGACTTGAAAAACGTTTTGTGCCACGGCCGCTGGGTATGATTTTAGTTCCTGACATTGTTGGCAGCCAGTATAGAAATTTCCATATCCCCTAGCCCCGCCGAGGCAGTAAAATGGGGAAAAGTTCCTCCAAATCACTATAACACCCGATTTCGAAATTTTAAGACTTGAAAATCGTTTTGTGCCACGGTCGCTGGGTATGCTTTTGATTCTTGACATTGTTGGCAACCTACATAAAAAATTCCAACCTCCCCTGACCCCGCCGAGGCAGTAAAATGGGAAAAAGTTACCCCAAATCACTACAACAGCCGATTTCGAAATTTTGAGACTCGAAAAACGTTTTGTGCCACGGCCGCTTCATACGATTTTGATTCCTGACATTGTTGGCAACCTGCTTAAAAATTTACATATATAATATCCCCTGACCCCGCCGAGATAGGTAAAATGGGGAAAATTTTATGTAGGCTGCTAACAATCATACCCAGCGGCCGTGGCACAAAATGTTTTTCAAGTCTGAAAATTTCGAAATCGGCTGTCATAGAGATTTGGGGCAACTTTTCCCCATTTTACCTACCTCGACGGGGTCAGGGGATATTGAAAATTTTTATGCAGGCTGCCACCAATATCGGGAACTAAAATCATATCCAGCGGCCGTGGCACAAAACGTTTTTCAAGTCTTAAAATTTCGAAATCGGCTGTTATAGACATTTGGGGCAAGTTTTCCCAATTTTACTACCTCGGCGGGGTCAGGGGAGGTTGGAATTTCTTTTGTAGGCTGCCAACAATGTCAGGAATCAAAATCATACCCAGCGGCCGTGGCACAAAACGTTTTTCAAGTCTTAAAATTTCGAAATCGGCTATTATAGAGATTCGGGGCAACTTTTCCCAATTTCACTACCTCGGCGGGGTAAGGGGATATTGGAAATTTTTATATAGGTTACCAACAATGTCAGGAATCAAAATCGTATGAAGCGGCCGTGGCACAAAACGTTTTTCAAGTCTTAAAATTGAGAACCGCTGGTGGCCGGCGCTCCTACGAATCGGCCGCTAACTTCAGGGTCATACCTTTGTATGGAATGCTTTCTTTAAGGTACTTCGTTAAAGTACCTTCAACCGATATTAAAAATGACATTTTCCACGAGGTTCACTCACAACAATAATAATCACTATTTTATATGCAACGTATCAACTGAAGGTAGTAATTTCAACATAAATCTATGATTTCACGCGACCTCGTATAAAATTCGAATCAAGATTTTCCATTAGATGCATTTCGCACGGTCATCAATCAATTTCCCATCGGTTCAATCTCCCTCGCATGATCATGATGTTCACGATACGCGAAATTAGAACGTTATTCATATTCCCGCTGCATCATCTTTTTACTATAACTGTGTATATCATTACGTGAGATGAATTCTGTATTCCGAAGACTATTTTCACGTATGGGCTGGCACAATTAAAACCGAAAGCAGTAGTCGCCGTTCGAGGAAGCTGCGATGCTAATAATAGCGCCGTTTTCGAGTTTCGCGTAATAACATGTATTTAGGATTGAAAGTATTTTGCGGACGATTATTATTTACAGTATATTTGCATGCTAGGGTGTGCACTTAAGCCTAAGAAGTAGTTGGATGATTGCAGTTGGCGAATCCACTCGATGCTCGTCTCGTCCAGCCTACAGCTCAAGATTGTAGGTACATATACGAGCATGGGCATTCGAGCATCGACACGTTATATGCACAACACGCAACTCGAATCTACATGTTGCACTTTGCACACATAGAGGGCAACTCGTTACGTAATGCATATTGGAACAACACTGCTGTGTTTATATGCATATGCTCCGAGAGTAGAGGTGAGCTACGCATTCTGCATGATGTGTACTCTGGGTTACCTTTCTCGACTATTCGATCCACTGGGAAATGATACTATTTACGACCACCAGTACTAGTGTGCTTTGGTTGCAGAAAAGTGAATTTCAATTTGGCAGACATCTTCTTGATATTCTCGAAATTTTCAGCAATTTGTCTTTATGGGGATTTCAGCATAAAATGCATTATTATTTTTTATTTGCTGCTGGAAACCATTGCATCATTCAATGTGATAAAAAGTATTAGTTTCGGCCATCATGTTGGATATTTTCAAAAATGTGTTATATCAACAATATGATCATTGTATACGTTATGGAGTGCTGGTTAACCATAATATAGAATAGTGCTTTTGTGAGGTATCAATTTCAATTTCCATGAAATTTTGGCCGCAGAAGGTATTCAAATCTCATGCCGCGTCGCATTCTCCAGAATTTTCAAAAGTTATAAAACTTATAACCTCGTATGTTATTATTTACTTATTTAATATGTTACCTTTTAACGTCTGAAAACTAACATTTTTTCACTTACATTCAAACCCCGTACTATTACCCCTGACTACTATTAACCAATTAAGTCATAATGACACATATATGAACACCCTAATAACTTCAATATTTGACTGCGAATTTTTTCAGAAATTTGGTACCTAACTGTTTTTTTGTTAATGATTCTGAATTCAACGTAAAAATTGCAAAATTAAAAATGGCGGACATACTATGGCTACTAATATGGCGACTCAAAATGTATATCAGATGATCTCTTTCAATAACGTCCATATTTCTCAATGAGTTTTCAGGAAATTTGTTATCTTATGTTTTTGTGGCCCCTAAATTCGAATCTTAATTAAAAATTTCAAAATTCCAAATAGCGATTGAAACTTGTCAATGATTTTTTGCGAAACTTATGATTTTATTGTTTTTTGAGTTGCTGAATTCGAATCTAAAGTAAAAAACTTAAAATTCAATATGACTAACATAACATGGCAATTGAAAAATTATTTTTCTCATATATATTGTAACACCTTTTTTAGCAGTAAATTTGCATGAAACAAGGCATGTGGCATGTCCCAGAGTGTACCGGCGAGGTAGGTTGCGGAAGGATTTTACACTCAACTTTTTTTTTGTTTTTTTAAAATTTATTTATTATGGTTACATACTGTGTGGAAACTCATTCCTACAATGAGAACAAAAACATCGGTAAAACACATTTTGACATTAAAAACTAAAGTCAGGAATAAAATTGGTCACATATTAAAAATACCTAAAATAAGTATTACTGCCTATTGGAAAAAAGAATGAAATGTTCATTTTCGGCCCTTATTTGTCAATCCTTAAGGGGGTTCAAAAGTAAACATTAAGTTTGGTAATGAATTCAACACTCGAAAAAACTCCCAAGAACAAATTTTGGTAAATCTCAACCGGTTAAACAATATTAAAAAAAAAGTATGTTTTCTGGTACTTTTGGAGGACTTTTTCGGAATTCGAACTAAAAAATCAATTTTGTTAAGTACAAAATTCAGTATGAAGACTTTTATACCAAAAAATGTAGTAACAAATTTATATTTATACTAAAATAGCCGATAGGTCACATAGTTGTAACGGTTAAAATTCCCAAAAATGTTTAAAAATACAGAATATGAAGGTATTATATATAACAATGAAAATAGTACATTTCGAGATAACTGAAAATGAATTATAAATCAGACTTTCGAAAATGAAAATGGCGGATCTAATATGAAGGTCAAATTTTAAAAATTAATCGAGTTCCATAGATAATTGTTAGCGGCATATTTTTTGCTTCGATGAAATTAATTTTTATATTAGGTTTTCGAAATGCACATCTGGAGTAGCAATAATAATAATTATTATTATTTGGTCTTTATTATCTTAGATGATTACGTAATTCCAAGCCAAAGGGCGAGTCACAGACTAACCCGCATATAAAAGTACATAGAAAGAGTTTTAAAATTAATTAACTAATTGTGAAAATCATGTCTTTGCACTTTATTATTGTTTTTTTTTTAATTAGAAATGGGGGTTTTATTATAGTGCGAGAACTATTAAAATATTTATATTCTTTTGAAATTTGCATATAAACTGCCATTTCTAATTTTTGAAACTGTAAATCTGCCACAGAAATACGAAAATTAATCCAAAATATAGGCCTGTTTTAAATATTTTTTTATTAATTACATCTTTTTGAGATAATGACCGAAATGAATAACAACGTTGGTTTTATTTGTTAACACGCGGTAATATCGCGACTAATATCACATTTAATGAAGATTTTGGTACAAGCCTTTCCTTTGAATTATTTGTTTAATTTTCATGGAAAATGCTGCGTTTGTTGCAAAATAAAATTGATTTTCAACAAAATTGAAAAAATATTAATTATTAACATTTCATATTAAATCCTGCGGATAATGAAAAAACGTGAAAGCCTTTTAATTTGATTTAATTGTCTATGTTCAAGGAATCTTAAAACCAATACAGTCTCAGCCATTTATTATACCATTACACTATTACCCATCTGCCCGTCAAACATAACAATTATGTATATTTGATAATGAAGCCAAAATAATTCAATGCATTCAAAATTATCATGTTTATTAAGTACCTACAAATTACCATAAATTATTAAATTTCCACTAGTTCTTGCAATTCAGAAAAATTACTTTTTTGAAATTATCCGAAACCCAGAATTTCCTTAAACCACGCGCAAACCTCATCGCCCACTGAACACTTTCCAAAAACGATTCTTGCACTTTTAAACAAATTGATTTTTCACATCCATATAGACATTATCATCTAGTCGCACAGTACTCTCTAAATTTCTTGGAGTGAAAATATCCTCTGTAATTAGTGACAACCGAGCAACTCTCGTAAAAGAGTGAATTTTCAACTAGTATACTTATTAGCCCAGATCAATCGTTAGTGCGCGTACTAATCAATACATTGTTGGATGTTTTAATGATTTTTAAAAAATATGGGTCCCAGACGCCCATTACGGTACAACCTCTCTTGTTCGACATGATCGGTGCCAGACGCTCTCTCTCTCTGACCTCGCTAGTTTGACATTTTTTTAACCACGCCCACTATGACGTCACGCAATCGTGATTGGCTCATTTGTTTTTACGACAGCTAACCTTCTAACCTTCTGTTTTCCTAGCATTAATTTCCAGCCTCCTTGTCATACATATAGAAGTCAAGTAGAAGACTAAAACTTAACAACAACAAATGCGGAGGTTATGTCGTTCGATTTGACGGGTGAGCTGCAATCGTCCGAGTCCGGCATGGGTGCGTTCGTGTTCGTCGGTAATATAATGGACGGGGCGGAAGAGGGAAGAAGTCTCCGCCCACTGTCGAACTAAGGAGGTCCGGCACTGTCGAACTAGGGAGGTTGTCGAACAAGCGAAGTGTCGAACAAGAGAGGTTGTCCTGTAATGTTATATCGACGAGAAATGCTAAAAGCACTTTTTTTCAATTTCTAGTTTGAACCATAGATTACCACTTTTGTTATAGATATTTCTTGGTCCCTTATTCTCTAAATTTCTTCGAGTGAGAATTCTCTCTTTGGTTAGTAAAAACCTAGCAACTCTCATGAAAGAGTGAATATTCATCTCTTTAAGAGTAAAAATTCACTCTTTTCTCCAGAGTTGTCAACTCCACGACTCCGAGGGATAGAGTGAAATGTCAATCTAACACGTGAAAATTCACTCTTAAAGAGTTGAATATTCACTCCTTCACAAGAGTAGCTCTTGTTAGATTGAAATTTCACTCTATCCCTCGAAGACGTGGAGTTGACAACTCTGGACGAAAGAGTTGAATGTTCACTCTTTCACGAGAGTTGCTCGGTTTCCACTAACCAAAGAGTGAATTCTCACTCGAAGAAATTTAGAGAATAAGGGACCACGAAATATCTATAACAAAAGTGGTAATTTATCGTTCAAACCAGAAATTGAAAAAAAATGTTTTTAGCATTTCTCGTCGATATAATGTTAATGAGCGTCTAGGACCCATGTTTTTTTTTAAATCACTAAAACATCTAACAATGTATTGATCAGCAGACATACTATTTATTGATCTGGGCTAATAAGGATACAAGTATCGCCATCGACGATGGCAATAACGGAGACTATGACAATGGTACCGCTAACCTTGACAATGGCTATATGGATGAAATAACTTTTACACAGATTCGGTTAAAGCATCATTGAGTTGAATCTTCGCTACCGGAAATGCTCATTACCTCCATCGTTTGCATCGCGTGTAATTCACGATGCGTGCAGCATTGTTCGCGTCGTTTCGTGGCAGCTCGGTCAAGGAATTCGCGTCGTGTACGCGACTAATGAATATTACGCGCAAACTGTGCGTTCCCGCGTTTGCGAACTTCGCTCTCTCTCTCGCTCGCGCGATTGGAAGTTACACGCGAGCGGGTACCAAACGGTAAACGCGCGAATGGTCTAGGTCGGATTTTATGCACGGGTTCACGAGATAGCGCAGTATAGGCTTAAGCGTAATGCAACTCGCGTGATGCGGCCACTGGCCGCACGCCGCACCACATGAAAAAGTCATCCTCAACATCATCCGGATCGTCGATCATGTCCAATCGGTAATGGCCGAAACGCGGTCACCATCATGAAGGTTATACCGGATACGCTAAACTGGAGTTTCTGGGTCGACCAGCTGTGAATTAAAATTTTTTAGCCGATGGTCTCGCAACCTACGCTTGCTTTCACTTTAATGATGCTTTTGATCATCTCGTTATCGCGATTCGTTTTCAAAGAAATCTACGGCAAATCATCGATTTTTGCGAGTGACCCATTTAGACAATGACGCTAACGTCCTTGACAGCGTAGCATTAAGGCTTTGTTCGGTTGATAATAAGCGAAGACGTGGCAAACTTACCGGATTGATTCGTCAAACGTTTGTTTAATTGCTGCTCTTGACGCATGCTGGCGGTTACAGAGCATAATTGGATGCTCAGGAGAGAAAGTTCAGTCCAAATGCTAGTTTAGCTCGTATAATAAATGTTTTAAATGCGTTGGAACTTGTCAGCATATTATGACTTTATCTAAAGTTGACGTTCTCAAGAGTACTTTAAATCATTATGATGACAAGAGCCTGCTTGGGGAATTGAAATATTTTACACAGAAGTAGGTTGAGCGTCAATTTTCTGATTAAAAAAAGAAATAAAGGTTGACTGATTAATGCAATAAATGCTTAGAATTACCCAAAGTATCCGCTTATTATTTTGAGTTCTGCGAGATATCGCTACAACAATTTAGATATATGCAAAAGGTGTTTTGTATTAATCTATTCCTAAACGCAAATGTTACCGAATTTTTCTACATGGAACTGGATTGTCAAGGTTATTTAAAAGTCAAATTATTTTTCTTCATTGGAAACCTCTATGTAGTCATCCACAATTTCGTAGTGCGAAACAATTTATGTTTGATATACTATTTCCAGCTTGCTATAGTGACCTCAGCCAAGGTCAAAGGTTTAAAAATTTGGTTAATGTGATAATGTTAATAATGTGGCCTTTAGATAACTTAGGGGATTGACGATAATGTCAAGAACTTTTAGACACCTTCATTCAAGTATCTACAAAATAATCAATATGTCCTTTAAATGACCTTGAAAATATCAGGGCTGTTAAATACATCATTCTTATAAATTTATTTTTGCAATTACTTGAACAACCAATTTGAAAGAAAAAATCTCTTAGGTATTTTTAAAGTATTGAATAGGTCAAGGTCATTAAAACCAACTTAAAATGTAATTTTAGAGTGAAATTCCCCCTCATTCCGGGGACAACATTAATAGTTATAATTAATAGTTCCAATTTCAAGGTCAAAGACATTGTTGCGTTGTAATGGTAGATTCATTTTCATTTTCGGGTCGTTAATAAAAAGGTCTTTGCAAATAACCGATCTGTATTCCAAATGACCATAAAAAAGGCGGGGTTGTTAGTCAATAATATTAATTTTTATTATAAAGGTATCTTTTCAACGTTTATGTTAACAATCAATTTGAAGCAAAACAACTCTTAGGCCAATTTACCAAATCCGATTAAAACTTAATCGATGATTAAATCCCTTTTAACCGGAATTGGTGAAATCGGCCTTTAGACATGTTTCAAGTATTTGACCTTGAATTGGCCAAGGTCATTACAGGAAACTTAAAATATCAGACTTAAATTTGTCCCTTATTCCATATTCCTAGGATAAAACTAATGGTTCCAATGAAAACCAATAATGTATTGGTCAATTCAAGGTCAAATACTTAAAAAATGTCTAAAGCTAAGAGCTGTTTTGGTTCAAATTGATTGTTAACATAAACGTTGAAAAGATACCTTTATAATAAGAATTAATATTATTGACTATTAACCCCGCCTTTTTCAAGGTCATTTGGAATACAGATCAGTAAATTCCAGAGACCTTCTTATTAACGACCCTTACATGATGTTGAAAATAAAGGTGTAAGTGCGGGTCATCGATACCGTTGTATGGTTTTCTTTATGCCCTTTACGCACATATATCTCTAAAATATCTGCCTGTTAAAAATATTACAATAGGCCATTTGGTACAGAAACTCTTTATTAGCAGAAAAAAGTAAGTCAAGATTGTTAATTATTTTTGCAGAAAATTTTTTATTGTAAAAAAAAAGTAAACATATCCTCAAAGAATTAATGTATTCCATGCATTCCACTATTTTTTGAAAATTCTCAAAAATATACTAGTGGTGTCTTTTAAGTTAAGTAAAGACTTTTTCAATTCCATTATATATTTATTTGCGATTATATGAATAAATCTGAACTCGAAATAATGCACTGAAAGACAATTTTTAGATTCAAGCAAAAATTAAAAAAAATAAACGGCTTTATAATAATAGGTTTCATTACATGATTTAATAACAGATAATTTATTTGCGAATGTACAATTACATCGTACCATATTAATGGTCTATCATAGCGGAATTCAAAACGAAAATGAAAATAAACTGAATTGGCATTGTCCGAAGACAAAGTGAAACCCAATGACTATGACAATATTATATGTTCTACACGTGGCGAATAAGCAAATACACATTCAAGGGTAGTCTGAACAGTTACGAACAGCGGTAAAGTTTCAACACGTTCGTGTTTTCTCGTAGAAAAATGTATCACGAACGAAAGATAATATTCCATTCTGAAACGTACGTACAAATGTTACTCTACTTCTAAACATAAATACGTAGAATCTTTTTAATGCAAGATGGAATAATACAGGAAAATTAAAGAACATATTAAAATCTTTTATAACAGTGCTTATGATGTATTCGAATACAATTCATTAAATTTCACGTGATGATACTACAATGACTTCCATAAGGAAGTCTTTATTTACATTGGTTAATCAGTATGAATAGAGTAATTAGTCTACTTGTAAAAAGTGCAGTAAGAGTAATAAAAGTGACTGTTACCGTCATTACGTAATTATTTTAATTATCTATTAATATATGGAGAGGTAATGTAATTTAACTAGATCTAACGAATAATAATCTATTCTATCCGCAATAATAATTCCAGACCGCATAGCTATAAATAACGATACATTCGTCAAAAAGAATACAAAATCCTCGTGCAAATGAATTTTTCTGGCTTTATATATCTTGTACGGAAAAAATACATAGTTCATTTTACTATGTACAAATACTACTTTTCTTATTTAAATACTAGACTTGATTACCTAAATTGTCAATGTCACTATTCACATAATAATATTAACTAAAAACTATGGCTGGTCTTATCTTACCATCGAGTCAGTAGTTCCGACTATTTATTTTTTTCCGTGCGAGTATGTTGAAATATATTATGTATTATTCATTTTCGATTAAAATCCAATTGTTTACTTTTGTTTCTCCGTTACTTACATTCCTCGTTATATTGATAACCATTACTATCTACATGTTAACAATGGGGATAAGTATCTCAAGATACTTCTCATTACTTATTTTCTATATTATGACTTATTATCTTGACGTTTAGAATAAGTTCATAACAGGGAAGTATCACTGCCACTAATATTTCAGGTATAATCGTAAACATGATTATATGAACGGGTAATATCAGAATACAAATTATTATCTTCATTCTTTGATGTTTTCATTTCTGGTATCTGTACCAAAATATCGAAAATTATCATATTTTTAACAGGTAGATCTGGTAGAAATATATAGGTAGGGGAACGGTATCCATGACCCTCACTTGGAGCTATATTTTCAAGATCATTTGAAGGTTATATTATTATTGGAACCATTAGATTTGTCTGCGGAATAGGGAATAAGAGGATCGTTTAAGTCTGAAATGACATTTGAATTTTGCTTTAATCACCTTGGCCAGTTCAATGTCAAATACTTGAAAAATATGTAACAGATGTTTTCTTTCAAATTGGTTGGTTAAATAAATGTTGCAAAGACACCTTTATAAGAATGATCACTTTAACAGCCCTCATATTTTCAAGGTCATTTAGAGGACAGAATGATTATTTTGAGGATTCTTTTAATAAGCTTCCGGAAAAAAATATACCATTAGAATATAAGCGAACGTTCTTGATTGGAACTCCGTTATAGTATGTCCAAACAGTTTTTATTAATGAATTACAAATGTATAGGAAATGCTCCATATGGCGTCATATACTCTGCAGAGCTACATTTGGATTTCATTTATAGTATTTGTGGTATAAAATACCCATATTCAATCCAATAGTGGAAGTATGGAAAGGTATTAAGGTATGGTTAATTTTTGTTTCATCCATACAATAATTATCTTATGCATAATTTAAAGTAGCATCAAATTCAAATAACTATTCATGTTTTAAGATTTAACAATCACAGTGTACAAAAATGTAGACTCAACAAAGTTGGCAGTAGGTAAAATTTTTTCAAAACTATTTGTCGGATTGTTTTTCTAAAAACGGGTAAAACAGTACTTAAAATTCATGTGATTGTAATTTATTCAATTTTCTAATTTTCTCGATTTTATTGGTTCAGCTCCAACGAATATCGTACATTTGAAATGTATCTTTTTGGTACACGTGTCCGTAAAGTAAACACTTTAAACACTTTACGGACTCCTTTTAGTTTAGTTTAGTTTCGGACTAAAAATAGTCGTTAAAGTGCCTACATTTGCGAACAGTGTATCAAAAAATAGTGTTCGCTCCTCGGCCGTAAAATTTTACGACCTCGGTTTGGAGATAGTGCGATCAGCACTATTTCCATTCGGTCCATAAGATTGAACTTTACGGCCTAGGACCGAAAAGTACTATTTTGCTTCAGATGATCCCTACGACAACAACCAGAACGGCCAACGGGTCAATGTTTATTAGGCGGTCGCCCTGCAGCGATTGTTCACAATTTATTTTGACTATTTTATGAACTAAAGAAATATATTTTAATTCTTAAATAAATTAAAAAATCACAACGAAATTCGGAATATTCATAAAGTTACTAGCACATATACAAGAGCGTATAGTTGGCTGTTGTCAAAACGTGTTTTTCTCAAAACCATGTTTTTCCGATCGGCCCAGGTGATAACAATTTTCCTATTTAACCGATTTCGCTGAATTTTGGATATGTTATTCTACATGTCTGTGGCTATCGCAGGAACTGAAATCTTTTATTTTTATTTATAACTGTTTATTTTATAGCCCGATTTCTTATTTAAAAAATATAAATTAGGCATCTATTTGTTTCAAAAGTACGCCATTTTAATATTTTTCAACCAAATTGATTAATTTTAGTTCCAACCAGAATTACAAGCTTGCTGAACAATAACCTTTTTTATTTTTTCCTTTCAGACGTCTCAAAGTGCCAAAATCACCTGGACCAGCCACACCCCCCTTTTTGTAGACGCATATTTCGTTGTTACATGAATAATTGTAAAAAATGTTTGTTTGACAAATAAAAAATGTTTTTATATTCTCTTAAACACCAACAATAACATATAAAAACCCCGAATCGATTTAATTTTATTTTGCTCAAAAAAAAATCCCCAAAAAGCCTACGAAAAACGCGCGAGATATCAGGCTGCTACTAGCGTAAATCTATACGTGAAAGAAAAAATAAAAAAAATTACAGTACTTTTGGGTAGCTTTGAGATAAACCACCCCACGAGTGATTTCATAGTGTAGAAACGGCAGAGCAATAATAATCTATATTTGAGGTTTATGACGATGCCAAACAATTCGGGCACGGGTCCAAAAACCGACATATTAAAAAACCGACACTTCAAAAAATAACTGTCCGCTTGTCGATGTGTCTATTTTTTTAAGTGTCGGCTTTTGACTGTCGGTTTTTCGACCCGCACCCACCATCTCTTTTCGTAGTTTTACTATTTTTAGTTTTTCTCGTTGTTTCTTTTTATGATTGCTTGAGATGATTAAGTTGGACTAACAAGTAACTACTCAAGAACGACAAGCCGATTGAACTGCAAGTTGATATATTTTTAGAACTCTGAAAAATAATCAATACGTATTTTTTTTATCGGCAAAGAAGAGCGTTTAAGAGTCGAAATGATCCCTGAATTACTCGAAAATCCCTAAAATCTATAATAATATACACGCACATATGCAGGACTATTTATTTCCATAAGAGTTGGTACCTGAGGATTTTTCTGGTCGCTAATTTCGAATCTGAGGTCATATTTACAAAACTTAAATTGTATGTATGTGTGTATGTACGTACCCACACGGAGAATAAATATATGCGAGATATATGGTAAATAAATGCACATATATTTTCGGTGAAAAGTGCAATATGTGACATGTATTTTAGATATATGAATGCACATATAGTTTTAAACTGATATCTGGCATATATTCAACCTACATATGTCATATATTTTCGGCGAAAAATGCAATATATGAAACATATGCCACATATATTCTCGCATATATTTTTAGCTAATATTTTTTCCATGCGGGTATGAATGTATGTATGTCTTTATTATACTATGACTAATTAGTCTTGCCATAATATACAACAAAATTATAATGGCTATAGATTACAAGTACATTAGATGAAGCATATTCATGGATGGCGGAACCAAAGTGGCAGATCAAATTTTACAAAGGTTTTTCGTTTTTCATATACAAAATCATGACTCCAAAAATCTCTGTATAGTAATTTTAACGAAAAAACTTTTATAAAATTTGTCCCGCAATTTTCGATGCTCCATTTTGAATATAGAAAATTTACTTCAGAATCAAAATCAGCGAACAAAAAACATCCTCAGTCAGCAACTTTTATGGAAACGAGTTTTACTTCACGATCATGCTATTATACATTTCGAGTAATTCAGGGATCAGTTTCAACCCTTAAACCTTCTTGTTTGCCGATATAAAAAAATACGTATCGATTATTTATTTGCCAATTTGCAGACCAATCGGCTTGTCACACTTGGGTAGTGTTACTTGTAAGTGAAATTCACTTCAAGAGATTGACTATGACATTTACAAATAAACGAATGCTTGATTGAAATAAAATTGAATTTTCCCTCCCATGAAAAATCCCACGATCACGATCAAGAGTTGACAGTCTTGAACTATGCGGTAACCGTATCAGTGTCTAGCAGCTAAACAAGATCCGTCGAGTTTTTACTTTACCCGCGTATGCAAATCAACACCTGTTAAATTCGTCGTTCCCGTTCTTGTTCGTCGACGGACTCGTCCAGTTTCCGACCGAGACCGGAATCGGGCTTATAACACACCGGTACGCATGGTTGCACGTAATATTTACGTTCGTAATGACGTCATTTTTGCCATCATTTTAGCCAGAGGTAACGAGCATCCAGTAGCCAGTAGCTCTCTGTACGAGAAGCCAGTACGAAACACGCGAGTAGAGCGCAGGTTTCCCATTAGTATGTCCGTCGCGGTTGCAGCTCAGCTTCGGGGTAAGAGACGGCATGCCGATGGACACGTAAAAGAGGAATGCCGGCCTAGCCGCTACGTGTCAGGGGCCAATAATTATAATACTCGACCATGAGAAATGCCCCGCAACTTTATGGACTTTTTCGCGTCACAGAGCTTGGTGCATTTGTTTCGTAATCACTGGGTCTAGTGTCTGCACTCCGTTACTGGCCAGCACGGACGATCAGCCGCGCACCAGTCTCGTATATATAATTAATATTGGGCCGTCATTTTATTCGTGTTAAACGTAAAGTTATCCACGGTGCACGTACTTACTCCATGGTAACCGGCCTCTGGTCCGTTACGGACGTTCGTGGCTCTAAATGAATATAGAAGTAATAAATTACAAACCACCGACTTGAATGTTGTTCGGGTTGTATTTCACCCGTCTTCCTCTTCCATTTCGAAAAAGTGATAATTGAAAATACGTTGTAATATACTCGAGAAACGGACAAACTTAAGTGGGAATATTCCATCAACTGACATGGAAGGTGCCGGGTTGTTATGTTCTTTGATTAATGTCATCCATTTTAATTAGTCAATGGGTAGTTACAGGGCGCTTGACCTAAAGTGAAGCGTTAGATTAACCTACTAACTTGAATGAAGAATATAATGGACATTTATTATATTATAATTTGGTTTCTTGCGGCACCATTTCAAATATGTTTAAACCAAAATTATACCTAAACTAGTTTGGTTGAACCTAGTTCGTTTACCGCGACTGAACGATTAGAACCAAAGAAGTTCTTTGCAGTGGCCATCGCGAGTTATTAGAACCAAACGGTTAGTTTGCGCTAGTCAATCCGTTCAGTTAATACTACACACGCAAATAATATATTTCATTTTAATTTGACAGCAGTAGTTACACGGCTTTAAGGGTCCTAAATGGGGACTACAAATTGAATGGTGACCATGTACCGCGTTTGCTATGACTGAGCGGAAGTTACAGCTGGAGAGATTGATGCCTGAAGGCAAAGTGATCGTCTATTATATCTTTTTTATTTTCGATTATTTATTGTTATGTCTTCTAGTGTTTTGTATCTGTCTGTCACACATATATTCATCCCAGAATATAAAATAGTGTAATTTAACTAAGAGACCATATCGTTCTGTCCTATCCTAAATTTAAATTTTTAACCGTACCGGTTTATTTGGTTGTAATTTAATTAATATAAGTAAAAGAATAAGTAAAACGAATCGATTCTGAATTATTGGTTAAGAGAACCAAACTGATTCAGTTTCTGCAACTAAAGGATCAATTAACAGAATCAAACCGGTTCGGTTACAGGAAGCAGGTGAGTTTGCTTGAAAGAATTCAATGAGTTTAGTCTTCAGAACCAAGTGAGTTTAGTTCTCAGAACCAAATTAAATCAGTTCCCAGAACAAAATGAATTGAAACTGCAGAAATAATTTCTAAATGTTATTCCACTATCCTGGTGGAAAAATTGACCACTTTTTGCCTGGTTTATGTCCATTATTACCGACTAATGGCCCGATTATGGCCAACATATTCGCTGAATTCTGGCCGGTTTTCTTGTGGTAATGTAACGCTGATATACCCATGAACTAGCCATTATTGATGCCCAAAAACTTTCGAATATAATGTCACATAGTTGGCTGTATTTTAGTCATCGCAAACTGTATTTAAATTAAGGTATATAGCACTGGTAGAAAATGACCAATAACTCGTCAATCATAATTGCAGATTTTATGGATCTACATAGGTTAGATTTGACATCTCGTATTTAGAAATGGCGAGAATATCTGTACATGTATATATGTCAAAGAAAGTTAACCTACAAATGTTGATGTGATTGCAAACTGCCCAAATTTATTTAGAAAATAGCTTAAATTGCATGTGGGAGTTTGTTTTGTCCTTAACCTGTTGGTTTAGAAAATATGATTCCCCTATATGTAATAGCTAATTCGGGATCTGCACCGTTTATGTACTCTTGCACCGTTTTTTTTTCACTAAAATGTAGCGAATATGTATAGAGATATCTAACGTGAACTCACGAACGTCGAGGCGGTTAGTTACTTGGTAAATGCCCAGTTTTTTTGCTAGAATTTAGGAACAAATATTGGGCCGCAAAAATATATACATTCTAGATAATGGCCAGTAATCTGCTCATATTTTCCACCAGGGTAATTACATTATTTTTAATCCTTGAAATAGTTTCATTTGGTTACTGCACTGATGATACAGTTGGGGATCTATTGAACTTTACAATAGTAGTAGTCGAAAAGTAGCTAAATCCAGTCTCATTTACTAGGGATTGTTGTCAATGAAGGACCTCAATTATGGTTGTTGGAAAAGAACTATTCAATTTTTATGATGGAAACAGTTATAGACTCCAAACAAGTTTGCTTAGAATAGTTCGGTCGCTGCAACCAAACTAGTTTGACTCATTGATAACACTGGGGTATTCGAGTTATCACAATCATCGACGCATTTCACGTAGATTACGACCACAAGAAAATACAGATCGTCTGAGTTTTCAGTTTATCTTCTAGTTTCACTCAGCTCTAATCGAATTGTACCAAAGACATACTCAAAATGCTATGCTAATTGCACGAAAAATTATCACGGGTTCCCAATAAATAGCTACGACAACCGTTCTGACAACCAAATAATGTAATATTTCCAATCAAATCAGTTTTGTTTTCATGCCGGTAAAGTTACGTAACTAAACTGTATACAACCAAATTAATTTAGTCAGGAAATATAATTCATTCTAGAAATTAATAAACGATGGTCGTTTGTCTTTTAAACCGTACTAGGCTAATGGGTTCGTTTTTTAGACATAAATATAATTATAATATATCTAAAGTATTCAGAACATTCCATTCATACAATTCATTATACTTATAATACACAAAGTGGATCAAAAGTGACAGTATGGCGAAGTAGCTCGGCGGAATTACATTTTCCGGAAAAATACTACGTAGGAAAACTCATTTTTTCCTGGCTATTTAATGGTATCATTGAATGTGACTGTGAATGTTATTCCAAGTTCAAGGTTATTTTTCTAAATTGGAACCCTTATTTTTTTGTTTATTCTGAAAGAATGCAGAATTTTACGTCCGAATATAACGACAGAGACTTCGGACAAGGTCATCACAAGGTCAAAACTTCAATAGTTCACGTATAAAAATATATGTTATTATTTGCATTGAGGTATTGCCAAAAATAGTATTTAGTTCATTACCTTATTAAAATGTGGTTATCTTATCCACTGCGTTTTAATTTGATCCATGAATGTACACTAAATTACTCTTAAAGAAGGTCTTGATTGGTACCTAGAGTTTGAGGATTGTCGGAAGAAAAAAATGGATGCTGATATTAATTTGTACAAGCGTTTCGATTGTCATATTCTGACGTAATGTATTTTACTCTTTCCGAATCCATAAACAAAATCGGACTTTGTCTAGACCTTGGAATAATCTTCAAGGACATGTTCAAACTGCGCATTAAATAGCTATAGAGTAGCTTACATTCTTCATAAAAATTAGCACTTTTTACAAATTTATCTTTGTGAAACGTTTCTTGTATTGATGAGGGTGTTAAAGCGATGTAATCAATTACTCTTTACTTTTATTGTACTCCTGGTACAAATTGTGATAGATGATCACACGATAGGAATTAATACAGCCTAAGTATTTATGTGAATGAATTAGTAGCAATCAATCCCAGAGCAGGACAGTTTTATTTTGTTTAATAAACTCTTTTTAATATATTCAAATCCAAAAACGATTCTGTTCTGGTCTTAACCCTTTAACGCCGGGACGGACACTTTTTTTGGTTCATTTTCAACCTTAATTTTCTCGGTGATTAGGAATGTAAAAAATCCTTCAGGAACCATTTCTTATGTATCTGACCTCACTCTTTCAGAATCTGCAATCAAAATCCCCAGAAAATGAATTATCAAAAAGTTACAGCCATTTTTTTTAAGAAAAATAACAAATTTTGACAATTTTCTTTCAGAAATGAATTTTTTTTTCATATAGCAGGTCACCGGAGCACTGTTTCACCTGAAAATATCGCGTCCGCAATATCTAAGCTTCAAAATGGCGAAACATACTTTTTGAAATTTAAAGATGGCGGCTCAAAAATGTTGGCGGAAGAATTTTTTCCCTATAAATATTAATAATTGTGTATCCTTATTTTTTTCAATTTTCTATTTGTATGGCGTTGAGTATCTAAATATTTTTGGGACCGCTGATAACGAACCTGAAGTCAGATTTCAAAAATTCAAAATGGCGGATCCAATACGGCGGACGATATTTTTAAATATACGCGATATTGGATATGTGATGCTAAATGAAAAAAAAATTCATTTCTGAAAGAAAATTGTCAAAATTTTCGTTTTTTCTTCAAAAAAATGGCTGTAACTTTTTGAACATTCATTTTATGGGGACTTTGATTGCAGATTCTGAAAGAGAGAGGTCAGATACATAAGAAATGGTTCCTGAAGGATTTTTTACATTCTTAATCGCCGAGAAAATTAAGGTTGAAAATGAACGAAAAAAAGTGTCCGTCCCGGCGTTAAAGGGTTAACTCGCTCAGTTATGATCCTTAATAATCTAAAAATAGATCATAACATTTAGATGACTATGATCTCATTAGCTATGATTAAAAAATGATGATATATGAATGTTAGTATAAAATTGTTACTGCGCTTAAGGAAAAGTTTGTTTAGTAGTTTTTGCAATTGCTAGAATGAAATATTCATGTTTGGGACACTTAATAGTTTATTCTGTGGACAGTTACTAATAAAAAAGTTTGTTATACCATAATTAATCATTATCTCTGTAACTGAGCGATATTACACCAAACTGGGTGAATGACTCAGTCAACTGCTAAACTGCTTTTCATCCTCCACACGCGAACTGCCACAAAACAGCTTCCTTCGTGCTGTTAATGTAGTCGGGTTCTCATAAAACGTAGTTTTCATAATCGAAAAATTATCCATTAACGCTACTAGCGTAATTAATATCTCGATGGCAATTACGTTCGCGCTAAATGCAAATACGCGGGTGTGCACATGCCGCTTCATTGTCGCTTGGAGAATCGGCACAGACTTCCGCGTGAATGCCGCACCGGTTAGCCGCTACGTGTCAGGGGCCAGTCATTATAAGACTCGGCCATGAGAAATTCTGCGAAACTTTGAGATCTTTTTCGCGACCTACGGTGCTGCATTTTTTGCAATGAGCACGTAGCACCGGTGAACTTACCTAAATGCTTGGAATGCAACTTTGGGTGCATTCAATCTACTTTATATGCAACTGCCGATGGAAGGTAAAAAAAACGCTGCTTCATTTTTCACCAATTTTGGGCGATTGCTTATAAAGTCATACTGACAAGATAAATAAGTCTTTGAAATAAAGAAGATCTCTTAATAATTAACACTTCAACTCCCGAACTATATCCACGGATTCCATTTTTAGTACATGTGGTATCTAAGCCCATACAACACAAGCCCGTATCAGGATATACTCAGAAGCTCTTCAGGAGTTGTTTGGGAAGGGTATTTGGTATCGCTATACGATTAAAAAATCAGATTTCAAATATCCAAAACGTTGGATCCAATGAAACTAGTTAGATTTTTAATTTCTTAATTTTTTCGTAGCCATATAGGATCCGCAATTTAAAATTGTTGAAATCTGACTGTAGCTTTACAAAACGCAGTGACTTTGTAACGCCTCTAGTAGCGAGTGTCAAGCATATCTGATTGATTTTTAATTTTTGTATCCCCCACCATATCGTGTCTGTCATGATTTATCCACCTTTTGTAATTATAAAATTTGTACATCAATGTCTGGTATATCTTGGTACCATTTTATTAAATTATTTGTTGGTTTATTTATTTTAATTTAATTTTTTTCGTTTTTGGAGAATTTTTCCTACTGTTAGCAATTTAAAATTTTGATTTATATTTATTAATTTCAAAGTTATGATACGGTAAATGTACTACTGGGCGCCAAAGTAATGGTATGCTTTTAATAAGACGAATCATTCTTTAAACTTCAAAAAATTTGTCACTTCTTATAAAATAATAGTGAAATTTGCTAAAATTCTAATAAAAATGACTACTCTTTGTGGGAAAGTAAAACTATAACGTAAACTTACAGATTTTCATCGTCGAAGTATAATAAACATTTTAACTTTACATACAATTTCAGATAGAACAAAAAACATTTATCGTTATTATATTTTATAGATAAACCAGGCAATTTCGTAAATTTTTAAACGTAATTTTAACTGACTACTTTCTGCAGTATTCTAAGGACAATAATGAAAACCAAAAAATATTTTAAACATATACAACATTTAGACTAATTTAGAAAAAACGATGCATGTACCCGGAAGAAAAAGTAATATTTATACTACAAGAGATGGTAGCTACAATTACCTTAACGTTTTATTAACTGCTTCTAATTATAAATGTTTAAATTGAACAACAATTCTTAATTTTTAAACAGTCGTTTATGCTACAAATTATATTACATTTAATTTTAAAAAAAACTTAGAAAAAATGTCACAAATAGTGGTGATAATCACTAAAACTACTATTTTTTATATTGTGCAATGATCAGTAATCTAGAATTTTACCGAAAAATAAGTTTTAAAACAATTTGGTTGATTTTAGAAAAGGTGTCGGCCATATTGGATTCGCTATTTTTGATGTCGACAATCAGATTCGTAGTTTTCCAGCATTCGTCCGCCATGTTGGATACGCCATTTAGAATATTTACCTTCAAAATTATAGTTGTAATTCTTTTTTAGTATACAATCGTAATTCGAATACAATAATCATGCTTCTTTTGACACTGGACGGCGATATACCCTCTCATTTTATTGTCATGTGACCTGTAGCTGGCCTGTACCTACGTAAACATATCGTAGCTCCGGCCCTGAAAATCAATGGTGGAAGGGAGAGAAGGACGGCCCACACGGTCAGTTAGAGAGGACCTGTGGAAGAGAGTGTCAGTGAGAGAGGGACGAATACGGGGGTTACTCTAGTTGTAAACGACTGGTGGAAGGGCTTTGAATAAAACACGCGATTTGATCGACCGAAAGAAAATATTAACTTTTTATTAGCGATCAACCGGTGACAATCCGATCGCGACGCGGACTTCCTAACGCTCTCGCGTTCCGGAACGTTCTCTCTCAACCCGATCGTCACTTTTTCACATCTTCGTTCGATCTTTCTAACTCAGGAACATTTAAATAGACTACGACGTCATATTACACATCGATATCATACTATTTGAATTACAAATAATTGTATCGAGATCGTCACCATTTCGAAGAGCCTTTTTAGACATAATTGTACCTAACCGGCCTGCTTCATTTTGAGAGGTAACCCCCCATTCGGGTGTGCAAATGGTGCGTAGGGAAAACCACCTTTTGTGGGAAAAAACCTACGCCGGGTACCGCAGTCGATAAAACATCGATTCTGTTCCGTAACATTCTCCCCCTTGGACGAAGTCTACGGACTCGGACACACCACTAGAAATCGATGTTTTCATAAACCAGTCAATTTCGTCATCGAACTCTCCACTCTTCGTGCACTCCCATATTAATAAAGTTTGGGATTCGCAAGGCACTTATTACATGGTACCAAGAACGCAACAACCAAACACAATCTCATACTCATTCCTTTCAAAGTCGCTAATATCGTTTACATATGCTTTCGTCAATACAGCTTCCATTTCACATTTCCGTTTAAATTCAAACTCACATCAATAACATGTGATACAATCACAGCATAATTAGCTCCAGGTCATCAGTAGTTACGTACAAGTCCGTGAAAAAGACAAAGCAGGTCGATCACTAACTACTAAAATATTACTCAAATAATAGCAAACATAAAATCAAATTTAGTGATCGTAAAGCAAAAACTAAAGAGCGCATAAGCCAGCGCCTAAGGGCGAGTGCTACCAATGCAAAGATATGTTTTGCAGACGCCCGTTAATAATACTCAAATACTACCCAAGTTCTATCAAACAACGTTACAAAGCCGTCACATTTAAATTTTCGACGGTAATGGTGTCAGTTATTCAGGTCAGTCATTCAGGTCAGTCTTACAACAAAGATAAACACAACTCACCTACATCTCGCGCTGTATACCATATTACTCCCCCACTGTAGGGAACATACTCGAAAAAAGGTTCCCGCGTACAGTGGACATGGTGGGGGGTGAAAAAACACCAGCCCCTTTTCCCCCGGCCAAATTTTGTTTAGGTCTACCTTATGCCATAATATCTCATCAGTATCCCATTTCATCCATCAACTGCACCAAAATATTCATATCGTATATCGCACGACTTGTATGTATGTTTCAATTGAAATCATTCCATTCCATGCGCGGATTTCATAATTCAATAAGAACGAAAGTTAAGGCAGCCATGACTACAAACTTTTCTATGGTTCTCTGTAGCATAATATGTTTGATCGCGACTTTATTTAAGTGCCGATTAACTGGTGATTGACCGATTTTTTTCGCTTAAGATCCGCGGCGAATTCTGGAAATTTCGATTTCGAAGCTCAAGGCAATACCTCTTTTGCCACATTTATCCTTTCTCTCTCTCCCTTTCTCTCTCTCTCTCTCTCACTCGTCATCTCTCTCTCCTCTCTCGCTCTCCCTATCTATCTATCTCTATCTCTCAGTCGCTACGCTCACCTTGAACAGTTCGAACGATCGAAAAACGATGGACAGACACGAATGGAACCATCAGTAAACCGGTCGGGAAAATTACCAACTGTCGATCTCCGGTTAACGAACCTCCAGACATCTTGTTCGCCCGGCAGTTCAGCAACGGCAGCAATTCGACTCCCTCGATCCCCGTGCATGAACGCTACCGGTTACTGTCCATCTGATGGCGAATCGCCGGCCGACTAGTTATTTTACTGGGTTTACGAAACTTGCAGACTATCTTGCTCGCTCGTAGTTCAGCAACGGCAGCATACGGCCCCCCCGATCCCCGCGCAATGAACCTAACGGTTACTCTCCATCTGAAAGCGAATCGCCAGTTCCTAAGCGTATAAACCGCTTCTCAATGAACACTCTGTGACTCCGAAATGAGTCCTTGCTCCGACACCGAATCGAACCTCCGACGCCCGAACCACATAATCGCCGACTCCGAAACACATCCCGGACCCCGAAACCCATCTCCGACTCCGAAACACCCCTCGGACTCCCGAAACACACCTTGCTCCCGAAAACACACCTCTGGGGGGGGGGGGTGGGGGGGGGGGGGGGTGGGGGGGGGGGGGGGTGGGGGGGGGGGGGGGTGGGGGGGGGGGGGGGTGGGGGGGGGGGGGGGTGGGGGGGGGGGGGGGTGGGGGGGGGGGGGGGTGGGGGGGGGGGGGGGTGGGGGGGGGGGGGGGTGGGGGGGGGGGGGGGTGGGGGGGGGGGGGGGTGGGGGGGGGGGGGGGTGGGGGGGGGGGGGGGTGGGGGGGGGGGGGGGTGGGGGGGGGGGGGGGTGGGGGGGGGGGGGGGTGGGGGGGGGGGGGGGTGGGGGGGGGGGGGGGTGGGGGGGGGGGGGGGTGGGGGGGGGGGGGGGTGGGGGGGGGGGGGGGTGGGGGGGGGGGGGGGTGGGGGGGGGGGGGGGTGGGGGGGGGGGGGGGTGGGGGGGGGGGGGGGTGGGGGGGGGGGGGGGTGGGGGGGGGGGGGGGTGGGGGGGGGGGGGGGTGGGGGGGGGGGGGGGTGGGGGGGGGGGGGGGTGGGGGGAGTTTCGTCCTGAAATGGCATAAATTGTCGCCGTTTTTTAGCTCAATAATTTTCATAGAAAGGGTGAATGGACTTTTATATAAGTCCATGTCTTATAGGTTTCAAGTCTGCTCTTTCTGAATCTGAAGTCCATTTTCCGATATCTTTAGTCGTTTTTCCAATATGGCGTCCAGAATGGCGAAAACCCCGAAAAAAATAGTAGTTTCTTAAATTAAATGTCTTTTTTTGATATGAAACTGTAGTCCAATCGATTCCTACTTCTGGATCGGGTGGAGTAATTAGTTGTATCAAAAGATAGAGTAATGCGCATCCTAGAATTCAAAATGGCGGATTCAAAATGGCGTCATTTTCAACAAAATTTTCGTTATTCAGTTGTAATACTTTTGTAAATGAACATACATTCAATATCATTTGATAAAAGATGATTTTCCACATCCTCGATCACGAATCACTTTTCAAATTTTCCAAATTCAAAATGGCGGATCCAATATGGCGGTCAAAAATTTGAAATTTTTTATAAATTTTTGTGCAGATGTGTATAGAGGGAGTTTTGAGGTTCCTGATCACTAATCCGTTATTCAGATTTTTGAAATTCAAAATGGCGGATCCAATATGGCGGACAAAAAATCAAAACTTTTATCATTTTGTGAAAATGAGTATACGTGGTTTTTTCATGTTTCTAATTCCGAATTCGTTGTCAGATTTTTCGAAATTCAAAATGGCGGATCCAATATGGCGGTTAAAAATGTGATAATTTTATACATTTTTCTACAATTATGTATAGAAGGGTTTTTGAGGTTCCTGATTACGAAACCATTGTCATATTTTCGATTTAGTTGGCCCATTTGGACCACTTTAGCGTTTACCCAGGATGCACCGCGAGGAGGTAAAGTCCGTTAGCATCCCACCCACCCTCCCACCTTGCTTATTTACACTATTTACACAGTATTCCGAGATAAGGACCCCGTAGTTCGTCACTCCTACAGTAAATGACTCCAAACCCTCTCGGTAAACTATTGCCCACTCTCTCATGAACCCACTGATTCGTTGACGCAGTTTACTGATTTTGTGCATGATTTTTTGAGAAACACACTTTGCAGTAATACAAATTACAGTCAATACAAAACTTGGTTGTTCTCATGCCACATTCAGTAATTGAACATTTTAGCCGTGTTCTCGATTCACTTTTGTGAAGGATAAAATCACGTTTCTTTGACCTTGATAAGTATGAATCACTTATCTGCATACACATGTCTTTTTGTACTCGTTTGGGTATTTTTGTCATCAGAACATATTTTTCGTATCACTGTCGCGTTTGTTACAGCTGACTGTATCAATCGAGCGAAAATTACCCATGTCCACTTTTTCGACCGAATACTCGGTTAAAATTCGGTTACACCTATAATCGTGAAGGTCTACTCCACCCATATATTTGTTATATGTAGAAATTACGGAAGGAAAGTGTAACTGTACTTTATTTCTTTGCATCGCTTGAATATCGTCGCATAGTTGTCATCGGTGTGACGCCCAGTTGCAGTAGAAA
The DNA here is from genome assembly GCA_030407085.1 of Trichopria drosophilae. Lineage (NCBI taxonomy): Eukaryota > Metazoa > Arthropoda > Insecta > Hymenoptera > Diapriidae > Trichopria > Trichopria drosophilae. The sequence continues at coordinate 113,365,726 of CM059585.1, read as the reverse complement.
GTAGAGACACTTGTTTGGAATCAATAATGCTTACGAAATTGATTCCACTATTTTTTTCATGACTCACTTTATACGTTCCTCTTGGTGCCTTTTTCGGGAACGTATGAACTTCTTTAAACTCTATCTTTTCTAACCGTGCCTGTAGATCGAAGACCACTTTTTATTAAATGCACCAGTAATTCTGGGCATGTAAAAAAGTTGTCAAAGTAGAGATGATATTTCAGTAACTTTTGTTTTTGTGGTACGGACATAAGAAGTTGGTTTACCATCTGCAACACAACTTTTGAACCAACTGCGCAAGACGATAATGCGTTATTGATATTGACGTTACTTTTGCCGCAATAAATATCAAAATCAAACATGTATCCATTTTCTGAACATATTGCCCACAACTTTATTCCAAATCTTACTGGTTTTCGAGCGAATGAATTGTTTCAAGGAGGTTCGTCCAAAAAATTTCACCATCATCTCATCAATAGAAAGGGCTGTTTCAAAAAATCCAAATTGCGAGATATTTTTGCGAAAGATGTTAATGATAGCACGATACTCTCCAAGCTCTGTCGTTTTCATTTGCGTCGTCTGATGTAGAATATTTGATTTTTGATTTTATAGCGTAGAAGACATCACGACTCATTGCCGAAGCAACACTTTCGCATCTCAATTTAGAATCCTTAGACCAGTAGTCCTTTGAGCTCTGCGGATGTTAAAGGATGACAATATCAAAATACCGATAAACGTGTCTAATTTATTTATACTTATCTCTAAACCATTTTCTTTCGTGGCAGTAATTATATAATCTTTTATTTCTTGCGAGAAAAAAAGCTCAAACAATTCTACTGCTGTTTTGCCACGTAGCATCGATTTTGTTTTCTCCGTTAAAAGTACTTCATTTTCTAAGTTTTCGTAATATATCTTTTCTCCTTCACACCAATTATATTCATGGTTAGGCTCTAATTTTTTTTGTGTTGGGGTATAATTATCAAATACTTTTCTGTATGATACATTTGCAAAATTGATCTCATCATCGCTTACATTTTCATCATTTGAAACATCTGCGTCAGAAGAATCTTCTAAATTATTGAAACCTTCTTCGTTTGTACTCTCTTCTATATCAGATTCACCTGAGTCATTTGGATCAGGGATGAAAATATCAATATCGTTACTTTGATGGATATCATCATCACTGATAAAATCAGGTTCTGACCCTCTTCGACGCTTTGACATGATAAAAGAAGAAACAAGCTAATATGAAAATATAATTTCGAATTAGTAGAATTCTGACTCGCAAATTACGGGCAAGATACCAGCATCAAATATACATTACGTATATCAGTCTTATCTTATGAAAACATTCATCTCCTAATGTACTGAACAGAAACCCATTCTTATAACGGGAGCAAAAAAGCCGCTTAGACATCTAACGGCCACACATGCAACGAGCAATTTGCGGAGATAATAGAATGAAATAATATTAACTATTTCAATTAGTAGTTTTCCAGTAATTCGCAGTGGATGAGTTTTCACTAAATGAAGTAGTAAAATTTAGCTAATAATTAGTAAAATTCTGCTAATTTGAATATGGAAAGTATATATTGATGATACAATAACAATGAAGGTTTGAATGATTTTGTTGATTTTTATGATGCAGGTAGAAAAAAAATATTTCGAAAACTTGGTCGATGAACTGCTCTAACAGATAAAAAAATATAGATGATAGGACACATAACGTGGTATAGAGAAAAGTTTCGAAATAATAGACGGGTTCGTAGTCCAGGATCTCAAAAAAGCCCCTAACGCATTTTTACAACAATTTTAGTTTCAACAGCCATATTGGATCCGCCATTTTGAATTTCGAAAATCTGATAATGAATTCGGAATCAGAAACATGAAAAAACCACGTATAGTCATTTTCACAAAAATGATAAAAGTTTTGATTTTTTGTCCGCCATATTGGATCCGCCATTTTGAATTTCAAAAATCTGATAACGGATTAGTGATCAGGAACCTCAAAACTCCCTCTATACACATCTGCACAAAAATTTATAAAAATTTCAAATTTTTGACCGCCATATTGGATCCGCCATTTTGAATTTGGAAAATTTGAAAAGTGATTCGTGATCGAGGATGTGGAAAATCATCTTTTATCAAATGATATTGAATGTATGTTCATTTACAAAAGTATTACAACTGAATAACGAAAATTTTGTTGAAAATGACGCCATTTTGAATCCGCCATTTTGAATTCTAGGATGCGCATTACTCTATCTTTTGATACAACTAATTACTCCACCCGATCCAGAAGTAGGAATCGATTGGACTACAGTTTCATATCAAAAAAAGACATTTAATTTAAGAAACTACTATTTTTTTCGGGGTTTTCGCCATTCTGGACGCCATATTGGAAAAACGACTAAAGATATCGGAAAATGGACTTCAGATTCAGAAAGAGCAGACTTGAAACCTATAAGACATGGACTTATATAAAAGTCCATTCACCCTTTCTATGAAAATTATTGAGCTAAAAAACGGCGACAATTTATGCCATTTCAGGACGAAACGGGTTAATACGCTTACTGACACCTATCTTGCAAATATTTGCAAATGTTAGTATTATTGCAGTTTTTTGTATTATTTGTCTCCTTAAATAGGATTAAATGTGCTTTGTTAGCATAATAAAACATACACACGTCCTTGCAAGCTTACATCAAATCCTGTAATCTGTAACATGTCATTAAAAATCATATCAGCATTCATTTACATGCAAACATTTTCGAAAATTAACTTTTAGATTACATCATGGTGTGCAAAATTCGATAATTTGTTACCATGAAAATTTCCAAATAATGGGTGAATAATGTCTTGTCATATGCATGATAAATTTTGATTGCAATATTTAATAATCTTACAATATCTAAATAGCTGTATAGTTGAAAATTACTAGTTAGTAAACGTTCACTTGTCATTTATGAAAAATAATTTCTTTTCCGATATATTAGAAAGAAATAAGTAACCATTTCATGAATTTGCATCCATCGTTTTTTATTTATATGCTTCGCTATTATCTATCGTTACATGTTTACTGTAAAATTTTATATTTAGTTAGTCATTTTTAAAATATTCTTTATGGATTTTTGTATTTGATGAACAATGAACATTTGTGTATCGATTTATTAATGTTAATGTCACATGTTTCAATTCTTCATTGTTTGTTATTCTTTTTTGTTATGTTTAAAAACTATTTCTCTATTGTACTACGAAAACAGTAATTAAAAGTTTATTTTTTGTTGCATTTTTTTGTTCATTTTTCAAGTTGCTTTTGGTTTCCTAGGTATATAAAATATTATTAAGAACCATATTAACAACAATAACAAGAATGATAACAAGACGTATTGTGGTGGTATGTAACATATCTTTAAAGTAATCTTTGAAGGGTAGTAATTTTGTACAGTTTTGTAAATTATAAAAAGTTGTGTACATGTTGATTGAAAAATTCTCGACCTGTTGATATAATTTCTTTCTATTATCTGTTTAGTATAAGCTATACAATCCGGGTCATAAATATTTGGAATTTAAAGTACCGATTTCATATTGAAATTTCAATGTTGGATTAAAAAGAACAAAAATAAACTTCATCATACGTTACACGAAGAAGAAGGAAGAATATGAATTTTTTCGAATTGAGAACATATTAACCTCATCTTTTTTGATTCGTTGAATATGAATATGCAAACAAAAGCTACATGGGGGTAATGTGTCTTTCTGTTTTGTGCACATCTCATTAAAACTAATTTTTTTTTAATGTTTTGAGGTTATGTCGGAAATTCGCTCAGTGACCCGCGTTTTTTATTACAGATTAATTTTCAACGGATCAACAAAGATAAGATTAATGCGTTCTCATCCTAATAAAAGTCATATTTTTTCTCTTTCATACCTATATCGTTTTAAAAAATGTATGTTTTTGTTTTTCAACTTTATTTATCCGAATTTACCTATTGACCAGCATTCTTGACTGCAGATTCATATTCAGTGAGTCAAAATGAAAAAAAAATAATAATATGGTCTTATAGGAAACAAGCCTGCATCGTTATAACTGCTTATTTTTCATGGTTTTTTGAGGTTATGTCCAGAATTCGCCCAACGACCCCCGTGTTTGCAGCAGATTTATATATAGTAGGTGCGGTCTGAATCCCAGCAGAAAAAACCGCGGACCCATGTTATCATTGCTAATTCTTAGTGTATGTATACGGAAAAAAAACTGTTAGATCAGTAGGATAAGACATAATCATCGTTTTCAGTTAATTTTACTATCTAAATAGTGACTTCTAAAGATAATTGGCCTAGCCTACTATATGAATAGCAAACCAACTGAAAGACGTAGATTCCTACTATATTAGCAAAACTAAAACAATAATTTCATTAAATTACAAAAAAAAGGTTATAATAATATTCGAACAACGGACACTATGTGCACTATAACATATACCAAAAATTAACATTCTGTCTACGAACTATATCACAGATCTGCATTTCTTTTAATTTGCACCTGATGCATTTAGAGCATCAGTAATTAACTGGTTTTTGGTTCAAGTCCTGGCGCACCAATTTTGTTGTTGTTGTAAATACAAAAAATAAATACAATCACCCATCGTTATTCAAAATTGTTTTCAAGCTTTTGACATCAGAATAATAAATATAGGAAAAAATTAAAATATAAATTGTAACTTCTTTCATTAGAGCATTTATTATTACATTTATTTATATGTTATATTACAACTACTACTTTAGTAATTTTGTTTATACTTTTTGTAAATAAATTATATATGGAACGGAAAAAAGTCAAATTACAACTAGAAAAATTTATTACAATAATACTGTACACATACTACCGAAATTGCGGGGTTATCTCGGAATCTATAGATAAAATAAGAAAATTTTCTTAGGATTTCTATGAATGTGTGAAGTATTTCACATAATTTAATTAAATAATCAACAGATTAGTTTAATAAAGACTACTTTTGTGTACAAAGTATTATTTCTTATTTTGCATATTATTGATATTAACATACTATTATTATTTTCATATATTTTAACATACGTGGTTTTCAAAATTTTTTGTTACGGTTTAGTTATCGTATGGCCTAAATTAATTATTTGCTTTTTTGTAAGTATTCTTTCTTTTGTACTGGCAGATAAAGCGATTTTTTTCTTGTTCAACTCATTTTGTAAACATTTATTTTTTCCTGATATGCGAAATATAATGTTGGATCTTTGTCTGTTCTGACATAGCCCATGCAATGGAAATTGTAACATATTTTAATTTTATAGGAAATAAAAAGTCTTTGAGGCGTTTTTTACGTATCCTATCATATTTCAATTTGTGGGAATGAACCATTAAAGTGTCAAGTATCATTTGTATTTCGATAACTTTCGCCAAATATCAACTTAATTTACCTTCCTCTACAAAGTGAGCATTAAATTGTTATATATTTGTTATATAGGAATGTTTGTTAGAAAACACCACAAAATGGGTTCACAAATAATATTCCAACACTTTGAATTATATAATTCGAAAGTTATTATTAGCAGTTGTTCTTAGATATTAAATGTTAACAATGTAAATTAGACTCAGTAATAATAAAATTAATTGTTTTTATAATACGAAAAACCTTAAGTTGTACATTCTCCAAGTATTAGGAAAATACAAAATTCTCTTTTCTTTATATTTTGAATGGAAATATGAGAATTATATAAAGAACGAGTCTAATTTTAGAATCATGTTCATTACATTATTTAATTTCAACCTGAAAGTGAAATAATGGTCATTTAACTAGTAATGTATTATTCAGAATTAATTATAAAAGAGTTTTTTGTAGTTATTCAATTTCGGTTAAATATAAATCACAGGATGAGCATTCGCTTTCTCTAGTAAAAATTTCGCGGTCAGATTTATGTCGAATATGGTTTGCGTTTCGCACCCATCAGAAGTATTTAGCTCGCTTTCTCTCTCCAACTGGCCAAATTTCAACTTTTGCGCGCAATTAGAAACCGGTATATTACAACATTTTAATTTTGTTACAAAATTACTGTAAGTATCAGTAACGTACTTGCATTAGGTTCAAATTGTTTAATTCCCTTGAAATTTGAACACTTTCCTATACCAGAACTGCATTTGCACAATTATCGTCAATTAAACCAACAGTGAAATTAACTAAAGTAAATTATTACAAAAAGTTAATTGTAATACATTAGTGAATAATTGATTACAAAAGTTTCAAAATTAAGTTAATTAAGTTAATCAAATGGGAGCGGAAAATGAGAATTTCCAACAGATCAGTTTCATGAGAAAAATCATAAAGTATTTATTTCGTGAATAATAACATTTTATCAATTTCATGGTATTTAAAAAAATATAATGGATGCGTTTATTAATTGGACTTAAATGAAATCAATTTACCAAGTTACTAAATATCATTTAACTGTACATTCATTACTTACTTTTAAATTGAGTTTTTTTTTCATTAATGGAAATCGATAGGTTTTTATTTATTTTTAAATAAACGTTGTACGTTTGCTTTGCAATTTTTTACTATTGAAATATTGAACGAGGTTGTCGATATTTATAACGGCATAAGAAATACAGAAATTTAAATATAGATACTTTTGTCTCTTCTGTTTTCAATCAAGAAGCACTGTAGCACACAGTTGATCGATTGTTCATAACTAGTTTCAGGATATCGTCAGAAAAGCCATTCTCGTATTCGCATCGTAAATTACATGTTAAACGATAAATATAATATAAATGCCAAGGAAAATCATTCTAAAAATATAAGAAAAAAACAGAAAATAATGATTAAAAAAAATCATTATTGAATGCCTAGTTCAGAATGAGTCCAGTTATGGTTAGATTCAGATAGGTAGAAAGAAAAGAGGTGAATTAAAGTAGATTTATTATATCATTGTTTAAATTAAAAGTAGAGTGAAGTCTTCCTGTATTAACGAATCATTGAAGTATATCCTTTATAATTCATTGTAATTCATTAATGTTAGCCAAAATTTTATGATGTTCTTTTTAAGTATTCAGTTTTATTTAGTAAATCGTATTCAAAATTGGCATGAAATAACATTGTTAAATACGGTTACAATACAGTATTAATATTCGAATTACAAACAATTTTATTGAGATCGTTACAAATTAGATAATTTACATAATTACATAATTTACTTAAACAGGACACCTTCATTTTAAGAGGTAGCCCCATTCGGGTGTGCAATGGCGTTGGGAAAACCATATTTGTGGGAAAAAAACATCGATCCTGTCCGTAACAATTATGTTGATGTACACTGTTAAAAATGTTATTGAAATCGTTAAAATTTTCAATTTCGAATATTACAAACTTAATATAGAGTACATTAATAATTAATTTATATGTATATTAATCGAAACTATTTTAGACTTAAACTTGGCCTGATTAAGACTTCACTATTTTAACTTAAACGGTGCTTTGTTTAATTCGCCGTTTTTTATTTTTGCCGTCTGAAGTTAACTAATATTATCTGATAAATTGCAAATATTGAAATCATCAGGATGATCATTTCTTAATCGAGATGTTACACTTCTACTAGTCAAGAAAAATAACCAATTTTCGTAAGATGATGGAATTGCGCGAGCGTAGAGTGCAGAAGGAGAGAGATCCGCGTTCGAGTCCCTCGCAGGGCGATATTTTTTTTCTGCAAGTTCAAAACATTAGAATAATAATAATAAAAATTAGAATTAATGGAATTCTTTATGAAATGGTATATTAATTGTTAAGTACACCTGCATATTGAACATAATATGCGCGTATATACAAATTAATTCATACCCATTTTGTATTACATTTCCCATATATATTTTATCAATATACATAAAATACACTCAAAAAATTACATTACGTAACATTCAAATTGCGAATATAATTAACAAGAAATGTGATTCAAAAAAGTTGAAAAGCAAAATAATTTTAATAATGTTATTTATGATTATGAAATTGGATTGTCACATAATGCAGAACTTTCTGAAGAGTAGAATTTCGCATTAGAATATTAAAAAGTTGATTTTCCGTAAATAAATTGCAAGAGATCGGTAGCAAAAGAAATAACGGGGGAAATCTGGATTGTTCTTATTTTTCAGTCACTGCTGGCTTCTACTGTTACATTGCGCATTAAATTACAATCAAATGACTCGTGAAATAAAATAAAGCTTCCACCATTGATACCCGTCTTTTATAGACTTTCGGTCGTTCATTTGTAGCGCGAGTATTGCTTTCTTTACTACGTAATCTTTAAAAATGACAATAATATAATATCGCAATCAAATTAAAAATTGTATTTATAACCGGTTGGAAACTGTAGAAATATATTTGGTATAATTATAATTCGTTGCATTCTTTTCAAACTTGGTATTTATTTTTAGAATTACGTACACTGAGAAAAAATCCATAGTTAAATTGACTATGTCACATGGTTGAAAAAATACAGTTAAAACTACTATGAAAAATAGTTAAATTTACCCCTTGCATTGTAGATTTTACTATAATTTTGTTACACCAACTATCTTCTGATAGTTAAAAAAATCAACTATGTAGAATGATTTAAATAAATATGAAAAATATAGTTAAAATAACTATAATCTAGTGTAGTCCTCATTTCACACTATGTCTCGTAGTGAATTTTTATATTTACTATTATTCAGAGTTAAAGTTTGAATTTACTATAAACCGATAGTAAAGACTGTCACACTATTAACTAGCTAGAGTGCAACATTCACAAACTTAGCGCAGTATTGGTTTTTTGTTTTTCTCGTTGTTTCATTGTTTATCTTAAACAAAGAACGAAGGAAGAAAAGTGGACTTTTCATATGCTATGATAAATATAGTTTACAAATATTTTTAAAAAGTAAATATTGACTCTTTTCCACATTTTTTATGACAATTTCTTATACAATTTCTCTCAGTGAAGGTAGTAATTTTCCGAAATGACTATTTCCAAATAGTTGATTCTAATTGTCGATTATGATAAGCATTTTGAATCACAAAACAATAGTTAAACTACACTATTTCCGAATAGTTATTTTAACTATTACCATGCCTAGTCCTCACTTCACACTATGATTTACAGTAAAAAAATGGTTATTTCAACCACCTTTTTTTGAGTGAAGTCAAATTGCAGAATGATTTCAAGCAACGTAATATTTTATGCTTTAAGTCAGTACTAAATATTCGGTTACTAATTACTTTATATATTAACATTGATGATAATATCTATAATTAACGAAAACAATGAAACTTCAAACATTTTCAGACTAATTATCCTTTGATCATTTCGTTAAGCATTTCGAGTTCTGAATTTCCTTTGTCAAAACCATTTGTGTATCCTGTTGGGTTTTATCCATTCATGGTTCACGTACCTCCTATATGTGTCAAGTAACTTATAATTAGCTTTTCCCTAGTGACATAAATGTCGAAACGGGCTTGACTCTATGTAATGTCAAATCATTTAGTAAATGCAACGACGACGAGGAATTTCGCACAAAACATTTTTTGTGTGACGTAACAAGCAAAACCTATTTCAGCATTAATACGCTAAAATAATTTTTGCATCATACTCAAAGAAAGTTTCTCGTATAATTTCTCGAATCTTTAGCTTAATTAAGTACGAGAATATCAACGTGTAGGCCGGGTGTTGAAATAAGTTCTTTAATCGACAAACCGTACTACTACAATTACATTTATAGCATCATGAAACGCATACTTTATAATTGAGCTCTTCGAATAAGAATATTCTAAAATGCTTAAAAGCGGCATCCGTTGATATATTTATTGATAGAAATCTGCGTGACCCGATTCAAGTTCAACATTAACTGTACTTATTAAAAAATAAATATTATACGGATGCTCAAAGAGAAACTCTATTGCTACACGTAAATAAATCGCGCTTATACTACGAAACTTGCTTTTTAAGTAAAATAACTGCAACATTAAATTTAAGTACTCTTCGTTCTAAAATTTCATAATCTGTAATGAAAAGTCGTGAGACTTGAACTGCATTTTATAAACTATATATAGCAAGATCAAAACAAAGTCGGAAACAAAAAAGGGATGCATAATTATTTGTTTATAAGGAATACTAAAAATGATATTTTAATTATTGAATTTTATGTTTTTTTTGTATTATATTTATCATTGTATATGTTATCGATTATGATAAAAATAAATCATAAAAATCTTTGTCTTGTACAAGAATCGAAAAATTCCTTTTCATTAAATAATCTTCTTATTTTAATTTAGAATATACGTCGGAATATTTAATTACAGTCAAGTAATTTTTAAATATTTCGAAACTTTATACAAGCTGAATTATTTTATAACATCAGAATCTGTAAAGTTGACTTTTTTAACTGTTACAACTCACACAAGTCAAAAATACAAATTTAATAGTCAAAAAGTACAGACAATATTGTATTACATCATACTTTACGAGAGGCATTGTAGGTAAATTCTAAATCGCCAAGTGTGAATTTACTGCCATTAAAAATGAATATAAATCACTAAGTGAGATCAGCAGAAAAAATTCACACTAAAATTTCGAATACGTATAAATTCACGAACGTGATAAATGCTGCGATTAATACGCAAAAATGATTGTACATTGAAAATTGTAATAAAATATATACGTGAAAGTATTACATAGTTGGATTACGTATTGAGTATCTCAATAAGCAACAAAATTATATAACAAATAAATATAAGAAATTTATTTAGTATTACCTCGGAATATGTATGACATAGATAATATCTATTAGATAAAACACATTTATTAAAAATAACATGTATAGTATACATGTATAACGTCAGCAAAATTCGTCACTTGCACGACTTCGCTATTGAAATAAGGCTACTGAGTTGTAACAAAATTTATTACAATAATTTCATGCAATACTGCAGATGTATGATTTTTAATACTAGATTTAAAGTTATTGAAATTTTCCCTTTCGCCGTTAATTAATTACTATGTTATTTACTATGTTATCGTATTTTTTATATCGTTTATCATTAATGCGTGTATTTAGTATAACCGTTAACGAAACCATTTTAAAATAGTAAAACACATAATTACAAAAAGTAGTTAAATTAACTATTTCCATAGTAAACAAAATATTAAAAATTGTTGAATTTACTATTTTCCGATATTTAAATCGTAGAACATACCCTCAAATATCAACTATAACTTTTTATGTTGTTAACTCTACTATTTTTTTATGTTAAAATCATTTTTAACCATTTTTATCGTTCCATTAATGCTTTTTCTCTTTCCGTGTAGAGTCGGTATCTTTCAACATTTACCTGTTCCACAATTTGTAAATGCCACAAATATATATAAAAAGCTGATGACGATCCGGTGAGGCTTTCTTGATCAAGTAATGATTCAACGAAGAAATGATTCAAGACTGAATCTACCTAAACCTCGACCAAAATAAAATAAATTATAACTGACAACGATGTATTTACGGATCTTTACGACTTTTAGCGTTGACAAGTTTAACTTTATTTACAATATTCAGAAACTTAAATATGTTTTAGAAATTATAAATCAAATACTGATGAGGAATCGCGTTAAAAATAAAACAAGAATGCTTGCACTAATCTTCTCCATTGTATACGTAGTTCACAACGCTGTCACTAGACGCTATCACAGCTGTACTTCCTTCCTGTTAAAGAAATGCATTCCGGGGGAGTTTTATCTATCAGATGGAACCTATGCGATTCAGATTATCACAAATGCGAAATATAGGAAATAAATTATAATTCCGTATTCAAGAATTAACCCATTTTACAGTAGAAAGGTTAGTTTTATTTAAAATATTACTGTAAAGAATATTTATTAGTAAATATTTTAAAACAAGTCAGGTTAATATTATAAGGCCCGCTAAGGCGTCATTTATTTGCATAACAAATTAAAAAATGCAATCAATAATTTTATAGGATTTATATTGTTATTTTTTAATAAGGAATAATGTGCAAACATTGTTATGAATTATTTATTACTGTACTGGTCAATTTTTTTGTTCCATTAACGTGGAAAATAACCAGACTGGGTAGAAACTATTCAGAAATTGAGCTCATTTTCTACTAGGGTATTACAGAAATACGAAACTTAGTGGCTAAATAAATTTAGTGGCTTTGTTTAAATATCTGTTTCCAAAACCAACGTCGGTTTTTTTTTGTCAATTAATTGCTAATGCATCATATCTGCCGTAGAATTGATCGAATTTTAAGAAACTACCATTTACGTTAATACAAATCCAAAGGGATACGTTAGTTTATTTTTTTTAAAACTGCTTATTAATTTTCCAAAATTGTATGTTCATCGGTCATTTTGAATTCGCAAAATGAAACAAAATTCGTAATCTACAATCTATGAAACGTTTGTATTAAAAAATATTATTAAATTGATTGTACCTTCAGATTGTCCGACATTTTAGGTCCGCCATTTTTAATTGCGAAAATCTAATACCCCGGGACGGAAAATATTTCAAGATTCTAGGTTAGGTACGAAAATCTTATTGGGAAATTATTATTTTTTTGAAAATTGTAAATGGTGCCAAAATTTCAACATTTGACATAAAAATTTAAAAATTAAAAAAAACCAATCTAATGTGGCTGCTAAAAATTAAAAATCTCTTGTAATGAAACTTAGTATGCGGGGGGTTTAAAGTCGGTTTCGAATCAGCATTTCTTTTTCAAAAATTGAAAATGATAATGATACAACACGGAGGAGAAAAGCTTCTTTTGGATTTAAACATAATTCATGTCATTGAAGATTATCCAAAGATAATGCAAGGGTCTATCGCAACTTCTTTATTAAATATATTATAAATTATTGACCGTCAGAAATGAAAATATTTATAAGAGTATAATTATCGGTATATTTCAACATTTACCTTCTCCAAAATTTATATAAATGCCATAAATATATATAAAAACCTGATGACGATCTGGTGAGGCTTTCTTGATCAAGTTATCTAAATTATGACTGACAAACATATCTTATTTCCGGATCTTTACGACTTCAAGCGTTGATAAGTATAACTTTATTTACAATGTTCAGAAACTTTAAAATGTTTTTGAAATTATAAATCAAGTACTGATCAGGAATCTCATAAAGAACCGATAAGAATTCCTGCACTAATCTTCTGCATTGTATGTAGTTCTCTATGTTCTCTATGCAACTTCTTTATGTTTTGTGTTTTTGATTTTGAATTTTTGAATTGTGGCCTAAATTTTGTTATCAGCATTCCTAAAAAATCCAATATATCCAATTTAAAGAAAATTCAAAATTTGTTCCAAATTACGGGGTCTAAATGGATCCTCCACTGTCTATTCATGAAATTCGATTCTTAATCAACGACTCATAAATGATTTTGTTTTTTACTTCAGAAAGATTTTTTAGATATTTTTGTGTATCGTACAGTTCAGGAAGACTACATTTATTGCAAAAAAAACATGATGGTTTATCATTTATTTATTTATTTTTCAATTTCAATTCAATTCAATTCAATTTATTCACTTAAAATATAAAACTATAAAAATATAAAAAATTTTTATATATATATTTTTTTTATTTATTTATTTATAACAAAAGCATGTTTATTAATGACGTTTGCTTCTAAAGCCAGAAACTCGCCTGGATTCATTAGAAGAATTGCAAATATGTCAGAGAAAATTTTAATTCGTAAAGATGGAAAGGATGGAATTTTATACGAAACTGTTTTTTTTTATTGTTCTCGATTTTCGAAAAAAATGGAAGGCCGAACTTGAGAGATTCGACAGGCCGGGAAACGAACTCGGGACCTTTCTATTGCCGGTATTGTAATTCTTCTAATGAATCCAGGCGAGTTTCTGGCTTTAAAAGCAAACGTTAGAGAAAATTAAAAAAATTAGTAGTGCAAAAAAAAATACCATCTGATTGGTTCATCTACAGCCTTAAATCTTCATATTTAGTAATAATTACTACGAAGTGAACAAAAAGCTTTAATGACTATGTTTATACTTTTAAGAATTTATATTAATATTTGCTTAAAGACATAATTATTAAATTACTAGGATTAACAAAGACCTATTTGAGTCCTTACGTTATTTTTCTTATAAGATTATAAGTAAAATTTGAATATCCTATCAGCAAAATTATTTTTAGTAGATACCAGTAAAATTTTATTTTACAAAACGATTGTGCATAACACTAAATTTTACAGATCGTGATACTGAAATACTTCTTCCACGTGCGAAAAGTTACGGACTAGTTGGGGTCTTGAAGTAGAGTTTTACAAACGCCTGTCCGAAATGTTTGTACGCTACAGATACGTTCATTGACGATAAAGTTTTACACCTTCGTTACTCCTCTTACGCTATATCAGAATCGGGCTATGAACTGGATTTTTGCGTCCTAGTGCGGAAAAATGCTATTTACATACAAAAGGTGTAAAATTCATTATTATGGACAGACGCTAAAATATTCTTGTTGTGTTTTTCATAAAATGCATAAATTCGAATATTATGATTATGATATCAAAAAATGCATTGTATCGAAAGCGTAATAAAAGCACATAAACATGGAAGTCTATATAAAAGCTAACACAGATTTTCACGAGGACGGACTGAAGAAAAGATTTATCGCGACGGATCAGTCGGAGTGTACGATTACTTTCGCAAATTCAACTCGATCTTACCGATTACTCGGTGCAAGAACTTCGGCCCGTTTCCTGAGCGAAGACCGGTTATCACTATATACACACGCGTTAAGTTGATCACGTAGAAAGCTTCGTTGCATAAGTCACAGCCGGTGTACACTTGTCGTGTTTTGTCGACTTCACAAGGAGACCGGTCATAAATGAGCGACTAAATAATAAACAATGCGCGAACTTCATTTCCGTGTAACTTTTAAAAACGGAAATCGCGCGGGAGTTAATTAATTAGGAGATGAATTAAATACTGGAAGGAAAACGCCTGCACAGATGAGAGTTCGTATACATTGGACGATAGGTAGTAAACAATGCACAATATTTCATTTCCGTATAATCGTAAAATTTTATTCGTTTTGATTTTATGGTTGTTTTAACGATAAACATGAATTTAGTTAGTATTTCTTAATTAATTTCGTAACATGAAACTTACAAATGCCAAACTGTAATGGAGATGTTACCATGAAATATTAATAAAAAGGCATCTCAATCTTTGAACAGTTTTTCATACTTTATTAATTTATCCCATGTTAATTTTTGTCAAAAAATGAATCTTTTGAAACTTAGATTTTTGTGAAAGATGTCGTTAATTCTGAATCGAACCTCAGATTTTTTATATTGAAAATGGCCAATCGAAGATGATACATCGAAATGTAAAAATTGTCTGATTGAGATGAGTCACACTCAGGGATTTCCAGGCTCGTTGATTCTGACTTTCGTAATGGTTAAACCATCTTGAAAACCCGTATGCATAATCTCTTATTTCAGTTAAATCAATATAAATATATTTTATAATATTATATCTAATTCAAGTACACAGCAAGAAAAATATTATATATACGGTAACATTTTCGTGTAATTTCGCAATGTTAATCAGAAGTAACTATTTTCGCTTTTACTTATTCACATCAATAAACTGTCAAATCGTTCTTTTTGAAACACTGCAGGTGTTGAAATTGTAAATAATCTTCGAAGACTGATGTGGAACTGTCAAAAATCACTGACAAGGTTGCCATTTTGAATTTTGAAAATTTCAGAATTGTAGGGAGCAATTTCGCTAAGTACCTATGGTTTAAAAAAGTGTTTTTAAACAGAATAATCTAACTCTCAAAGGGCTAAGAGGTAAATGTATAGGGTTATTTGAGGTTATGTTTGGCGACTTTCAGTAAATCATTTCGGTTTCTTTCAGAAACTACCTAACCAACTCTATTAATTTCTCTATTATAGAGTATTGCACATCCCCTTTTTGAATATTTTTAGTTTTTAATCTAATATCTGGATCGTAAATGAAACCGTAAAGTAGTTTGAAACGTCCTGTCAGATTTTTCGATTTAGTAACAATTCATATACCTATAAAGTTGTTTGTAAAATTCTCTAAAAACAGTAAGGTGAGAAGTTCAATGTACCCATTAATTAATATCCGAATTTGAGCAAATAAATAGTCAAATATTGCCGCATACATTTCGTAGTATTTCCGGCGGATAATTTGACGTATTGCACGAATTATTACGTCAATTTGAAATCTTTCACTAAGAAGATATGTATACTTCGTTAGAGCGAGTTGATTAGTATTACATTTGTTAGTTTGCATCATACTTTAAGTTGCTAAATAACGAGGCATTCGGTATTAATTAACTCTGTCTGCTACGGTATAGTTTATTAATTAATTGTCCATAAATGTGGTTTCTTTTTATTAACGACGCAGCTAGTTGCGTAAAATTATTGAACTGAAAACTCAAGTGAAAAAGTTTTTCTTTTCTCAAAGAAAGTCAATTAAATTTTGTTAGAGATAAGTCTTACTTCATATTTGAATTTTAAACCACTTAATTCTATTTATTATATTGTATGTAGAACAAAATAACGTTGATGCTACAAAAGTTCAAATAAAACTTTGTGTATAGTTCGCTAACCGAAACTGGAAATGTACGTGCAACAAATTAATATTCACTTCCTTTTGTTACTGGAGAAAGGTATGTTTTTTGGTGTCCATAAGTGAAGGAAGAGCAAATAATCTTGAAATGGAAAGAAAACTCGTAAAAGCAAATCGTCATTATTTTGGAGAGTAAATGCACTTCGCACGGTACGTTTCATAGTCAGCATTTTGAACCTAATTAGCGTGAAAGGATTTCATGCAAGGTTTGATATATACTGAAACGCTTCTAATTTAGTGAGATACTTTTATTGAATTTAATACCCATCATCCGTTGTTACATTTCTTACATTCATCAAAAGTGTAATGAATAGAGAGAAACTGAAAAAAAATAATGGTACTTGAAGAGAATATTAATAACAGACCATGCTGATTTTAATCACAATAATATTAATTTCGGTAATATGCTTAAAAGAGCTATTAATAGTGAAAGTTATTTCTGGGGATATCAATTAATAAATATCCAATTAAAGCGCGATGTTATATTTATTGTACAATTCGGGTCTTACAAAGAAACTTCTTGTCAATAGCATTTTGTCTATTACTGTAGGGAAAATGTATATCATTAATCTAACTAACAAATTAATCAATTTAATAAAAAAAAAATTTGATATATAATCTGTAATTTTTTCGTGGTATTAGCTATATATCTTATTTAGTGTTTCATTATTAATGTTGATAAAATGAATGATCAGTTATAATAATTGATCAATTTTGTTTTCTTTATTTATAAACCAGATGGCTGAAAAATCTGTAAAACCCCATAAGGTTTCTTTCAAACTTAGTATCTTAGTGGCAATTTGAGCTCTAGATTACCAATATGACTTCTGATTTCTAAAATTTGTGAAATTCAAAATGGCAAATTCAAAATGGCAAATCCAAGATGGCTTTCACATAAATAGGAAATTTTAAGAATTCGCTTAAAACTTTTTGGGGTCACTGAATACAAACCCTGCATTAGTTTTTGAAATCAAAATGGCGGATCTAATATAGCCGACGGATGATTTAAAATTTCACGGATTCACATGAAACGCTTACTTCTTAAGTTTCAGGCCGCTGATGACAAATATAATTTCAGATTTACAAAGTTGAAAACCCAAAATGGGCGAACTAATATAGCGGACAAAAAAACTAAACTTAACATCAGTATCAATTGATTTCCAATATTCAAAATGGCTGAACATAAATTCGGATAATTGTTTAATGTGGTACATTCGAAAATCTCCGAGTAGCAATTTACTAGCCAATCTATGTAAAGTTTAATTTTCTAGTCCACCATATTGGATTCGTCATTGTGAATGTTTAACAATTGATAGGGAATTCATTATCAGCTCTTCCGAAAACTCCTAGATAATTAGTTTCAAGTCAATCGGAGTGTTTTTTAATTTTTTCGTCCGTCATGTAGGCGCCATTTTCAATTTTGAAAATGATGCATATCTGACCCCGGATAGATGTTCAGCCATAATAAAGGACATATTTAAGGTAGGATTTATAATTTGTTTGTGTAGTATGCTAATTGCGGAACTGAACTATTAGCATCATATGGATCATATGTGTACAAAAAAAATTATTGACAAACGTGGTAATGGATCATATGTGTACATTTTGCAATAACTTTTACAATTCTTAATCAATTTGCATGAAACTTCGTATACCAAGATATTTTGGGTCGCTGAATCCGAATCTGTCGTCAAAATGGGAAAATTCAAAATGGCGGATCCAATATGGCGGCTGTAAATTTGCTACATTTATTCAAATGTGCGGCGCACATTTTTCTTTATACGGAAAACAGCTGAAAATTGTTACTCGGAGGTTTTCGGGGTCGCTGATTACGAATCTGAAGTTAGATTTTGAAAATTCAAAATGGCGGATCCAAGATGGCCGACCGAAATGCGAAAAATTACCCAAACTTTATGAAACTGGGTTCTCGGGGGTTTTCGGGGCCGCTGATTATAAATCTGAAATCAGATTTTGAAAATTCAAAATGTCGGTTCCAAGATGGCCGACATAAATGTAAAAAATTTACTTGATTTTCATGAAAGTTGGTACTCGGGAATTTTTTGGGTCGCTGATTACGAATTTGAAGTCAGATTTTGTAAATTCAAAATGGTGGATCCAAGATGGCCGACATAAATGTGAAATATTACTTGATTTTTTAAATGATTAATTAAATGTTAAATGATATACTTTAGGAAAAAATGGAACCAGTATTTCACCGTTTTTCGATATCTTAAGTACAGGGCTGTACCACTTCTGGCACTTTTTTTTTTAAACAGCTACCACTGAAGTGGTTAAATTAGTTGCTATTAATGTAATTTGTATTTCTAGGACAAATTCCTCGCTATTTTTTGTCAATTTTCACAGATGACATGCACCGTAATATTCTAAATTTCTGAAGATTCCTTATCCGTACCTGCGCCCAAGATTGTTCTTCTTGCGAGAATGGCAGAACTCGAAAATTACGATGTCGATAACTTTGTAAACCTTATAAGTAGAAAATTGTCTGAAATATAACAATTCTTTTATTAATAAGGTCAATATACTTTCTCTGCGTTTTAAAATTGCGAATTAACTATTTCTTAATTATGCTTTACTTTTTAAAAAAGTTAAATTTACCTTATATATTGAATGTTATAATTTGTTATATGAAAGATTACTATTTCGAAATTTCAAATCTCATTTCGGTTCGAAAAGGAACTTACCTGTCGATCTTCTAAGTTGATGTCATCGATATCCTTTCGTGTGTGCTGACATCCTTTATTCTTGGATATGCTTTGAGCTGTTCATATCAGCCCCTGATCATTTACGGATTTCGACGGATTTAATTCCCCCGACATTTCATCCGAAGTCGGACTATAGAGCGGTTAAAGAGCACATTTCAAAGTTATGTTCTACACGACGTTTCCGTTGCGATTATTACATCAAGTATTTAAAATACAAATATAGAAATTATCATTTCTATTCTTGAGATTATTACTTTAAGCTTGGGATAAATTTTGAAATGCAGCGAAAATTATTTTAACGTGTTAGAAACTTTGATCCTTGAAGTATACTTGTTTCGGGTTTCGAAGTCTTTGCACGTATAGACTGTCATGAAATTCTCATGATACTGTCTACGAAGTGTAGAAACACTTCTCTACTTATCGCTAACTTGTTCTGTTTTGTTCGTTTTCATTTGTTACTGTATATTTCGGTATATTGTCGTTTTGAAAAATGTCAATTACTGAACTTATCAACATCTTTGCTATACATGAATACAAGTTATTTAACTTTTATTTTGAAAGTTTTTTTTATGACGATTTATGATTATAATACATATTGTGTGATATATTTTTGTATTAAGTTTTGGACCCAAAATACTTAAAAGCCATGTTAACACTGTCTTAATTGCAGCAGGTTCTTATGATTTTTTGTCATTACGAGATGACGTAAAATATTTATTTCTTATAATGTTGATTTTTTATCTTTGTTGATGATGCACCCTAGCAATGATAAATTCAAGGGGTTAATTATTTTAGACATTGGTATACTAACTTCTCACAGTAAAAAGAACTTAGAATATCGGGATAACCGATAAGACGAACATTAATGTATATTACGAAGAGTGTTACAATTTGTAGTCACGTACTAGTTCGTAACTTGTGCCATTTACTTCATAGGTGGAATCGCATAAGAAATTACATAACCAGTTGCACCCTGGGCAAAGTTACATTTGAAACTTTTATTTAAATGAAAATGCCAGAGTTATTCATATTTTTTTTTCTTTTTTTCACAATCTAACCATGCAATTAAACTGTATACAATCAAGAAATTGCAGGGTTGAACAAATACGTTTACTTCACGGACCAGTTTACATTTACATTAGAATTTGCTGGAGGCAAATCTGTTGTAAACTCGATTAACTTTGAACAAATCTGAGAAACTGCATTCATGGTCTCGATGGGCTACTGAAACTTCGATAGCATAGAGTTGGAATTAATCGATAAGCACGAAGAACAGATTATTGTCTTCGAATGATCCTCTAGACTGAGCACGCATGAAAGCTTTAAGCTTGAACGCGTTGTACGAACAATATCGTTCTAGGCTTTTTATAATTAAACCTTATTTTAACATGTGCTTCTTAGTTAAGAAATGCCGTATCAAATTGAGAAATTTAAGATAAGACAAGTTCTAGTTTTACTGTTGGTATGTTCTGGATGTCGTTTATATCTTATTGATTCTATAATTGTTATTACATGATGGAAGGCATTTAAAAACAAGTGAAATTGATAAATAAACTAAGCAACCAGAACTTCAACAAGCGGTCGAAATTTGAAAAAAAAATTCCTCACTGCTACCTTTTTTCAATTCTTGTCATTTCATTTTTGCCCTGTATTATAATATTATTCGAATTCTTGTTGGAATTTAATGTAAATAATTTTTTTAATTCGTTTCTATAAATGTTGTTTACATCCATTTTTCAATCTGAAGTGCTTTTCAAAATTGATTATTTCAAAACTTTCTAAAGTTAGGATCATTTAATGGTCGATTAATATTTCCTGAAACGTACTAACAACCTGTTTTAACCCTTTGAGTCACGGTAGTAACCCACGTTACTACCTCGATTTCTTTGAATTTTAATTATTTACGTTCAAGTTAACGTATTCCGAACGTTCTTTTTGCTATTTTCTGTTACCTTAGTACTTAAAGAACATATCCACATGACTAAAAATACATAATTGTTTATTGTTTACTTTATATAAATAAACAAACACAAAAAAAATCATGTTTTTTTGGAAAGAATTCATTTTTGACGCTATTTTGAAAGATAATGACTTGAAGTTCGGGGTATATAGGTTTTTGGGGTCGCTGATTACGAATCCTGTGTCAGATTTACAAAATTCAAAATGGCGGTTTCAATATGGCGGTCAGAAACATGTAAAAAATCGCCAATTTTGATGAAAATGTGTATTAGGGGGTTTTCGGGGTCGTTGATTGCGAATCCGATGTCAGCTTTATGACATTTAAAATGACGGATCCAAGATGGCTGATTCAAGATGGCGGTGATCGAGGTGTAAAAAAGCGCGAATTGTGGTGAAAATGCGTATTTGGGGATTTCCGAAGTCGATAATTACGAATTCAATATCTGCTTTACGAAATTCAAAATGGCTGTGAGCAAGATGTAAAAAGGCGAGAATTTTTTATGAAAAAGCGTGTTAGGGAATTTTCAGCCACGCAATATGAATTTTATGTTGATTGTAGGTAAGATGTTAAAAAATATAAAAACAACAACAAAAAAATGGAGCTAGTACTGTTCACGTCCACGTTATTAGCTCTGGGTAATGCCGAGAAAGAGAAATATTCAAATAATATTTCGCATAATTGATCCACACATCTTGAGTGGAACTGTTACTCGCCATTTTCAATTTCTAATTTTGGCAATCTGACATCAAATTCGTAATGTATGACCCCTAAATGACATTTCTATCATTATCATAGCAGATTCACAATTGTATAGAATGCAACATCGAATTCGTTATCAGCGTCCCTGAACATCCCTTAATACGTATTTTCATCAACATTCTCGCTTTTTATATCTCGCTGACCGCTATCTTGAATCTTTCATTTTGAATTTCGTAAAGCTGACATCGGATTCGTAATCAGCGATCCCGAAAACCCTCTAATACGCATTTTCATCAAAATTCTCGATTTTTATATCTCGGTGAAGGCCATATTGAATCCGCCATTTTGAATTTCGTAAATCTGACATCGGATTCATAATCAGCGATCTTGAAAACCCCCGAGTAGCAAATTTTGTCCCAATCGAATTATATATTTTTTTTTTTTTTTATTAATTGATTAACGGGCGGAATCGCCCTTTTTACTAAATTGTTGCCTTATTATTTTACTATATGATTTTGCGAGAGCTGCAGATCGACTTAGACAGATGGCGCCATACTTCACATTTGTGTATGAAATGTAGGGCTGCAGAAACCTACACCAAGTACAGCGGCGGTCATGAGTCGATTTTCGCCAGATAAACAATACTTTCGAAACGTAAACACAAACAACGTGGCTCGTGTTACCAACAGCGAGCTGCTGCTTGGAAACGAAATCGAAAAATTGTTCACCCGACGGGGATCGAACTCACGACCTACGACTTCGTAGTCCAGTGCGTTAACCGCCTGAGCCACGAAGCCGATATTTTAAATTTTTGTCCGCCATATTGGATCCGCCATCTTGAATTTCGAAAAACTAACCTCGAATTCGTAATCAGCGACCTCAAAAACCCCCGAGTAACAAATTTGAGCTAAATTCGATAAAAGGAAAAATGTGTGACTCAAAGGGTTAATAGTTGCAATTGGTATGGTATATTTTAATATATGAGTCCAAAATTAACATTTAATCTATTACCGAGATGACGGGTTGGAAATCACTTTCGACTTGCAGTTGATCGCCGTAGGTTCAAGTCTGGGGGCATCGAAATTTTTAGTTTGTTCTTAGTTTTTTTCAGAAATAAACAACTTTTTTTGAAACATGAAAAATCTGAATCCAACAAAGAAATTTCTGACTTCAGAAGAAAAACAGTTGGAACGAATTTCACCATAGTTACACATGTCCGTCTTCGTTGTTCATTAGAATCGTACTGTTACTTGAGCAATGGAAAAGCAAATATTAATATTATTAGGAAAACTTACTAAAACTTACCAAACATCACACACTTATTAAACAGATCAGCCAGAGTTTAAATATATTCTCTCTGCCATTCAATATATAGATAGAAAAAGACAACCGGAACAGATCATAGATGCGACATCCTGAAAAATTAGCTCTTAAAGAAGTCCTACCTATGAATTTCGAGTTGAATTGTCTGTTTTATAATGAGAGTGAAAACTCTATTGGTTTTCTTAAAGCTTTCTTTATTAGTAAGAAACCGGACTATTTCTGAGCCGCAATTAACAATTAAAAATATGGCGAAATCATAAAGAGCTCTTAAAAGTACCTTTTTCGGCAGGCGGGGTTGTAAACTGCAATTTGACTAATTCAACAAAAAGACAGGAGTTTTTCACTCTTTCATTAACTCGAATTTTAAACCCAAAACCACAATAAGCAGAACTCAAAACACGTAGAACGAAAAAAAGACACTGTGAATTGTTAATATAAGAGGATCGAATCAATTAAACTCAAAACTGAATTGAATGTATAATTGTAATGCGTTGTCAAAACAACTATTAAATTCTTTAAACAAACAATTTTTTCTGTTTCAAAAAAGTTATTCTGAAAGTATGAACAAACCTAGACAAAATATGACTATAAAAATAAATATAAAAATAAAAATGAAAGTACTTACCGTAAAGTATAACTTTTGCAATATGTTTTATATTGGAAGAAAAAAGGACGACGTGAGTGACTGACATGCAAAATTCATCTCATGTTTGAATTTGCGAGTCTATTTCCCATTTCACGAATAATGCATTCGCAAAGGTAGATTCGATTTCGTTTGGCGCCCATCAAGACTTTATCGAGGAGTTGTCGTGCTCGAGCAACCGGAAACGACTCGATCGCTAAAGCGGAAAACCATTTGGTCGGAAGGTCTTCGAGCAACTTCCGGTCACAGGGCCAAAAAGCATTTTTCGCCACGGTAAGAGGAGGCGGTACATAAATTTTTACCAGTCGATTCTCCGAGTACGTTCAACACGGCCTTTAAGAAAAGGACTATCTAGCAACGAACGATAAGCGTCGGGGTTAGCTGAGCTTTAAAGCTTTCATGGCTCGCATTTCTACGAGTGGCCGAGATTCGTGAATATATGATTTTTGTGTTCGCTCCATCTGCGACTATCTTTACGTATTCTTTCCGAAATACACCTTTGAATGCATTTGAATATTGGATTTTCTATCGTTTTCAGATATGTTTCTGTCACTGGGGATCTGTAGTACTTTGCACAAAAATTATTCGGCGAGGTCATCGATATCGATGACATTTTGAGGTAGTTATACAGCGATTCTTATTTTCGGAAATCCTTTCAATTTCTCATCAAACTCACCCTCTGAAATGGTTGATTTCCCTAAGATCATCATATATCACTTGAAATTGTTATAGTAGACACCTGTTTCCTTTTTTGAAGTATTTACTCTCGACATTTCTTGGAGTGAACAGGATACTCACTCTAAAACGAGTGAAATACCACTCTACAATAGTGAGGTTAGTCATTCCGGATGAAAGGAATTCACTCCAAATGAAAATTCACTGTTCGCCAATATTTGAATGACGACACACATTTGTGTTCAATTTTGGGTTTCAGTTTTTCGTGTTTTTTCCAACGTTGTATTATTTGTAAATCAAATCGAAAGGAAAATTTTGTTCAAGTTTATTTCAGTTTTGTAGATCCTAATTTTCTTTTTATGCATTTTTAAAATAGTAAATCCAAGATGGCGCCCAAAATATTTAACATTCATCATATTTGCCTGAAAATAATGTCAGGGGTCTTTAGGGCATGTGAATTTAAATATGCTATTCAAATTTGAAATAAATTATATCTGCTCATACATGGAGGAAATTGAAATAATAGTGAAGTAGCAATGTCAATTACAACATTACGATAACAATAATCTGAAGCATTTCCACTTTCCATTTAGAAATCATGAAAGACTTTTTAGTAAGTGAATTTTATCGCCTTCGGCGATGCTGGTATTGCAATATACAAATGTTCAACTTCTACGTTAGTCACTTGATAACGCTCAGGTTTGCGAACATGTCATTTTTTTTAATAATTTATTCAAGGTTTTTCGGAGACAAAATTATAAAAGGAATCTGTATCTACTCAAAACAAAGTATTTTTAATTTGAGAGTCGGTAAGCAATTTGGAATTTTCAAGTACTGGTTCCATCCGGAAAGCACAGTTTTTTAAATGGAAACATTTTACCTTTCACGCGGGAAAGAATAATTTAGTAAGTCAGTCTTTAAAACAGGCTCTGCTGTGGCCGTTCTATATCCCTTCATGTCAATAAAGTCATAATAACAATATGTTTACGAGCCATTTAAAAAACAAGTGGTAAATCTGAAAATTGTTGCCCATTGAAGAATTATTGTGGTTAAGTAGAATGACTTTCGTTATATTTTATGAATTCAATGTTCTTAATGTCCTCCCAAATATAATTCAAGTAGATTTAAAATGACGACTCGTTTGTTTTCGACCAAAAAACAAAATTCAAAGTGCAGCATGTACCTCCATATTTTAATAAAAAATTATATAACAAAAAAATAATTTGTTCCTAAATAGTATAATTGAACTTCAAGTTGAAGTTTAAGCAAGCTTCATAAATTTTTTCAGTTTTTTTAAATCACTTTAGGTCATCAAATGTCAAGACGTAAACGACTTGGATTTATATCAATCATACAGGAGAAAACTGATGCCTATATGTACAAATGACTGGATACTCTACCACACATGAATACATTCGACTTTTTATGCTCATTGTACGTTAATAAAAGTTATGTTATATCATTTTATTTAAAAAATACATTGGATTCGACCTTTTGAATGATGTATTGCGATTTTGTGTAATTGCGATTCTCATTTGTATGTCTGAATTGGCCACGTGATCGATTTTTCGATTTGCCGATCTCTGATTCTTACAACGCTAATTGTTTTCACCCTCCGATTCGTTCGTGCTTATCATCTTTGTACCAATCATTTTCTTTTAACTCTAAAACCTTTTTTGCATCTCGATCATCCCCATTCTACGACCGTGCTTTGTTTCCCTCTAACTAGACAGCGATGAATCGAATGGCGAAATGAGTTTCTAGGACGAATAAACGCTCGATGCCTCGCCCGAGGCTTTTATTAAAAGAACTCCTGGGGTGACAAACCGTCGGCGGAGAATTTAAAAAAAATGCAATTTGTCAAGCGGTAGGATACTCGGATTCAGAAGCAGAAGCCGCAAAGAATGGTAAAATGCAATTTTTTCCAGAGTCTTCTCTGCAGCTTTTACGGCGCCATTTTGAATGATGAGATTCGGATATAATCTAGAAAGATATATTTTTGCTAAAAAGGTTTTCTTTTCGGCCATATAATAAGTGTTTTCTTCTACCCAAATGTAGTCCTGTAACAAATTGATAAGCCAATTAGTAAATAGTTTAAAGTATACATATTTATATTGTTTGATACAACATAATTCATTAAGCGTGGAAATATATGTGCTTATGTATCATCATTCAGCTTTGCCAAGGTATTCGTTTTTTTCTTGTTTCTGATATTAAAAATGTTTATTAATAAAACAGGAATTGCTATAGTAAATGAAACGTAATTTTACGTGGTCAAACGTTTGTGGAATATATTATATTTTAGAAAATCCATGAAAGCCATACAATTTGTTTTTGCGCTATTTATGACATCTTTCTAGCCCAACTTTTCGACTTGGTAGGCCTTAATCGGGGTGATGCATTATAAATTTAAAATGCAATTTAATCATTAACCGTTCAATATTTTAAATTTACCATATTTGGATTGTAATTCGCGTTTCTTTAATATCAAAAACAATACAAAAAAAAACAGAAAAATAAATGCACTAGAAAAGTAAATCTATTTTTTGCGATATCCCTGAAGTGGAGCTGCACCATGTCGAAAATTTGGGAAGACTCCATAATTTTATGGCGAGAAAATAAACCGAATGAATGATAAATAAACTCAAATCAAAATCAAATCAAATTCGTTGATATAGATCAATTATTCAACGTTTGTTAAATTTATTTACATAAAAGCTATTGAGTTTTATTAGCCCATTGATTGTCAACCATTTATAAAATACTTGATGCGTGATTGTTTCTATTCACTAATAAAATGTAGTTATCAGATCATAATATTTATAGACTAAATTTATAAAACATATCACAGTTATTTCTTTTTTGTATGTTAATTTTTTAATACGGTTACGTGACACGACCATTTATGGTAGCTCTACTTTTGATTAAAAATACAGTCAAAGAAATTAAAGATGTAAATAAAATTTTACCAATTTTAAATATGTAGAAGCAACAGGTAATTTAATAATATTTACTTCTTATATTTTTGGTTTCATTTTGCTGCATAACAATTTCATAAAGGTTTCATTACTTGCATAACCGATTTTAACGTACGCAATAACACACTACAATTCCGTATTATGTAAATGAAAACAAATCAATAAATACAATGTAGAAATATCATAAAAATGATTTGGTTGTTGTGTAGCAAAAAACATGCAAAATTACTTTTATCACTATTAAAAAGCATAGGTACTATTTAGATGATATAAATAGTCTACTTCTTGATCGTACTGCATATAACACATCAAAATTTGAAAACATCAACTCAAAAGAACATCACTTTTCGATGAGACATTCAAACAAAATTATTATATTAACAATCATGTGGGTTAATTTCTAGAACCTTATAATGGTGCAATACCCATTTATGACTTGCTCAAACTCATTAGCACAAAATTAATAAAATCAACATATCCTTAAGACGGAAAGTGTCGACGAGTCATAATCCAACGTATAATCCTACGAGATTCTTGACAAACATCTTGAAAAACTCATATATTAATTGTTCATATATAAACAATTTAAATGTTTTAGAAAATATACGGTTAAACGAACCTACGTTATATAGAAATCTATATTTATTTTATTGACTACATAGGAGTCATTCTCTCAATAAGAACAAATTAAAAAATGTGATTTCATAAGGAATTGAATAAGAGAAGAGAAATTGCATAAACATTACTATTATAATTATTATAACATTTTACTTAAATCTAAAAATATTTAAAGAATTATAAATAAAATTTACCTATAAGAATTGAGAATTTACTACGGTTTCGGGGTGGAGTTTGTAGAACATATGTTGTTGTTTCGTATAATATGCTTGAATACTGACAAATACTATTGTATGGAAGTTATACATGAACATAATAAATCACCCATATATTTATATTTTTTTTATAAATTATATTATGATAATAACAATTTTGTAATTTTTCTTACAATCGGCATAGTACATTTCGTTACTAGTAGAGAAATGAACCAAGTGTTATCGAAGCCGCAAACAAGGGCTAAGGAACTCCGGTCACATTTTATGCAAATTCTGATGTACAATCGAATATTTCATTCGCTGTGATGAAAATTACGTTTTCGGCTACCATTTCATTTGCAGAATGTAGACGTTAAAAAAGAGCCACGTTTTTATTAAGAGAGAAAATTGCACTTTATGAAGAGTGACATTTCACTACATCAAGAGTGAAAGAATAAAACTCACTCCTAGGAGTGAAATATCACTCTCCATAGAATGAAAATTTCACTCTTCGTAAAAGAATGGCGAAATTTTCCATCCAACGAATTAGGAGAGTAAATTTCATAATACATTTAACAAACTGAAAGTAAAGATTTTATAAGCAGAGTGGCTTTCATATAAGATCCAAGAAATTTAAATAAACAATAGTATTAGGTGTTTATGCATGTTAGTTATGAGGAAAGAATATGGATTTATCGACGCAGTCTGGGCTCATAAAGAAACTTGATCAAGTCCAGATCTACATATTATAAGCACACACCCACTGGAAAATAGTGTAGTTTATAGTTTTATTGATAGAGCAGCCAAATTACCTGAAGTTAGAAAGCAGTCAAATTGCATTTTCAAAAAAAAATTGTTAGACCGCCATGATTAAAAAATTGTTACTCCATAACAGTTATTAATGAATGTATCGCTATAAAATACAAACCTTTTCTAAATCATTTCAAAAAGTAATTTTCTTCACGAACTTATTAAAAGAACTTCCTATACTCTATATGTAAGAGGAATCATCAAATTAATCTGATGAGACAGAAAATATCTGTAATCTAAACCTATAATGACAATTAAGAGAGCATAAAATTGTATAATATTCAATGTTTATTATTTAGGTGAACGGGTAAACCTGTGGTTATTCTTTATTTTATATAGCGGTCGAGAAATTGTTAAATTAACAAAATTAACAATAGTTGAATAAGTGATAGAATGAATAAAAAATAACAACATCTAAACTAGTTATAAATCACAAACTAATATATATTTATTGTAAGTTTTTTAGTATATTGCCTACCTAAAATAAAAATAATTGATATTTAGAATTAGAATTATTCGAAAAATCCGAACAAAAAAGTACAAATAGTAAATAGCATTAAAAAAACAAAATTTCAATCCCTTTTTTAAATGAAATGTATGTAATTACATATAATTGATATAAAAAAAATATTTTCGATTTTGGTCTCTAACATTTTAAACGTTAACATTATCAAAAATATTAAATAATATTTATAAATCCTTTATTTTGTCATTCCCGATTAATTTTTTTAATTGTAGCCAATCATTTTTCTAAATTTGAAGTCTAGTACAAACGTATGAATAAAAAATGAATGTGTTTTACTTAATGTTTAACAAATCAAATCCCCACCAATAATTTTACTCTTCCTAAATTTTAAGTGTAATATTTAAGAATTATACAATCACTTTATCTATACTATAATTACTTTAGTTGTAACCAATATTAGAAAATATATTTCAGGGTATTTCGTTTTTTTTATTTTCGAAGGACATTGTTGCCAATATCATTGTAATAATTGTCTTAATTATTTCATCGTTGTCGTATATTATTAATATGTATAATATATCATTATTATCACTTTCATCGTCTTGATAATTATGATGTTCTATTTCACGGCGTACCTACGACCATGATCTTGAACATAACCGTCATCACTGGGATCTAGAATATAATTATTTTTGAACGAAGGAGGTTTAATTGCATTCATCGTCAGCATCATAAATTTAGTCATCGAAATGCAGCGTTTCTTACTGAAATGTTCATCATTTTTTTAACTATAGGTTGATGAAGTACAATGATTCGATCAGAGAGATCATCGAATAAAATTGTTTAACCGCCTCTTTAATAAAAAAAAATGTTTACAAACCCATCGAAAAATTGATTAATTACATGTTTACAACGTGTATTCGACATTAGTAAACTATGGAATGCACGATATTTGTATATGTAGAGAAATATTTACGTTTTAATTAACAGGGGAAGCATAAAAAGTGAAGGCGAATTGTAAGTTGCTAAAATAATCGTATTTTAATTCCGGGAAATATTGTTGAATAACGCGTACCATTATATAATTTTTTATATTTTCGTAGTTGACTGTCGATCAAATAAAAATTATTTTAGTTAAATCCTCCGTAATAATTACTGTTATACTACTTTTAAATCTTTAGAATCTACTTAAATCTTAATTAATCTGACATTTAGTACTGGCGATCAGTTCTTGAATACTGAATTTGAACTTATATTATAATAACAATAAGTAATAATGACATAACAATAAGTATATTGCTGCTTTACGTTTTTGGCCGGATACTATGTTTAGTTGTACTGTTTTCAAACTGCTAAATTTAAATGTTTTTTCTTATGATTTTTTAACGCTGATAAAAAAAACAAATCCTTTTCCGCTCGATGACATTTTTTACCAGAATTCAGAATCTTTGAAATTTTTTATTACAATGGTTATAAATTTTTGAAAATGATTTTACGAGATTCGCCAGAATTTTATAAACCACTATGACACGTGTCTTTTTTTTTATAACTATAAATTGTATTAAAAAATACATTTCTTAAATGTAAACTGTGAATCAAAACGTCCATGTGCACCAGTCTGAAACGACGTAAAGACGTGTTGTAAACATTAACCTAAATCATGTTTTTTGAATAAAAGAAAATAATAAATTTTGTTACGATTCGAGTACTATTAGTAGCATTTAGCAAATCTGAGCAACTAATATTTTTTACTTACTATATGAGAACAAATTTTTCTAATCTTTACAGGTAGTAACAATAGAAATTAAAAAAAAAATCATCAACATAAAGAAAAATATCAGCAGAATCTTAGTAAGAGGCTCTGATGACTGTATTTTTTATGTGTCTTTTTAGACAGTAAACTCTATAAACAATACCAAAAAACAAATAATTTTTATAGACTTTTTCTCAGTATTATAAAAATGTATAAGCCAATGTATCTACCATCTGTGTACTTTGAATATTGTTTTAAATTTACATTTAATTGAAATTATATTTATATTAAAAATAAATTCATAACTGTTATTTTAATAAAACCATGCAATATAATGTGTACAAAATTTTGCAAACAAATTTAAACCAATGCATTACAGATTATCAACTCGAGACCATGTAATACCGTGTATAAATGACAGAGAACAAAAAATATTATAATATGTAGATTTATTTACTAATAATTTAGTTTATTTTCAGTTAATAAAAAGTTACAAAGCAGTATAAATCAGAATTTTTGTGATGAATGAATGAACTACCATTAAACAGATCATAAAGATTGTTATCGTACTAAATCACAATGAAATTAATATTCAATTAAAATGATATAAATCAATAAAATCAATATTATGTTTAAGTTTCTTAGTAAATTTAAACTATCATAACTATTTATTTAAAAGAGGGAAAAAAGTGTCACGAAATCAACAGAAATTAAACAGAAAAAATGGACATTAGAGAAATTAAAATAATGAAGTAATTACATATGACAATACATTGATCAAACTGCGATTGACGGGATACACTATTATTCTATTAGGACAAATGAGTTTATTGCAAAGAAAATAAATAATATCAAAGTAACAGTTATCTAAGGCATAATAAGAAGAATATCCTATAATAACAAACACCAAATCATACCACAACTAATAATCTAACTCTAAAAACGACGTATTTTATCATATTTTCAAAAACATACGTTTTACGTGACTGACATAATGCTAAAAATTTTGATAGATTTCCATCAATTAAGGTATCTGTTGGTCGTTTTTTAAAATCCTGAAGGCTCAGTAAATATGGTGGTCGAGTTATTAAAGAATTCAATAATTTCTTTAAACTTCACGGGGTATGCGCAGGATTTCTTGGGGCTGCTGACAGAAAATGACAGATCCAATAAGGTCGACATAAGTTTGATTGCTATTTTTTCAACACATTGTACTGACTTTAATTCCAGGTTACATTGAGTTTTGTACTTTTCCAGAATAAAAATCAGGTTTCCGGACACGGTCGTAAAACAGAAGTTTACGCCCTTGGTACCAAAAGAACCATTCTTACTCAGTAAAAAAAAAAAACTTTTTTTCGCGCAATAAGATTGCAAACATGATGCACATCACGTTTTTTTGAATTATTATACGTCCTATTATGCGGGAAATTGTGTATTTCAGATGTGCCATTATTCTTATTTAGCTTTAACTAACTTCGAATGTAAAAAACGAACATCATAATTAATATTTAACTATTTATCTAATAAACATCTTTTCCTATTTGCATGTTGCAAATATGACAACTTATACCAGTGCATAATAGTAATATTGGATAACATTGTAATACATGTGTGTGTTTCACAAATATACATCGTAAAAAACGTCATCAATAATTTGAAACAGAATTTGCAAAAAAAAAAATGCATTTAAAAAAAGGCGCTGCAAATGTTACATACTACAAATATTTTACTTATTTCAGGAGCAGTATTTTCTTTTTTGTAATTAATCTGTATTATGATTTAGATAATCATTGTACATAGTCTTACATTGCTCCAAAAATAATACCGGAAAATTACACTGAAGTATGATGGAGATTTTAACAATCCGTAATGTTGGATTCGCATTTTCATTTTTCAAAAACTAACTTCATATTCTTACTCAGCGACCTCGAAGACCTTAACCAATTAAGGCCTGAATTTGATTGTTTACTGCAATTACAAAAACATATGTATACTTTGAAAACCTAACATTGTCTATGTTTTTGTGGTCGCTCTTTCAAATGCCGATGAGAAAATTTGGAAAAACTTCATTTTACCTTATTTTTTTAAACAAATACATACCCAATTTTTACGATAAATATCTCTGACATCAGAACCATGCTCAGCGTCGTCAAATACTCCGTAAATAAAATTCCGAAGAAAATTGGATAAGAAACAAAGAATTCAGCTGAATATGCCGTTTCTGCCATTTCCGATTTTGCAATTCTGACGTCAGAATCGGCATCGGCCAAAAACCCCTGTATATGATAATTTATCTACCAGAATGAGTACGAAAACTTTTAAAACCTGGAATTTATAAATCCATAAAAAGAAATATCCTTTAAGCCGCTATCTTAAAAAAAAATATTTCCCGAGCATAATCTTATTCCTTGGATATCGGGATCACTTCTCCAAGTGATTTTGTAAAGAGAAAAAATTTGAATTTATAAAAAAAATATCGTGAAAATTCGGTATTTTTTATGTATTTGTTTAAAAAAGTGACACTAAATGTCGTTTTTCCAGATTTTCTCGTCTGCATTCGAGAGCGACCTCGGAAATATAGAAAATGTTAGGTTTCAAAGCATACATACATTTTTGGAAATGCAGTAAAGAATCAAATTCAGTGAAAAATCAGTTCACTTGGGCCATAATGGGTTAAAATGACGAGCGTTGTGAAGTTTCACTTGAGTTAGTCAATGGAGTGCAAGCCACTATTTGCATGATAGATAAAATTGGCTTCTGTAACCTTTTTCGATCCGAAATTTTGAAATAATACAATTTTTGTTAAATAAATAATAATTGTGTACGAGGTTTAAAAACAATCCGTTCACCTGTTTGTAATTCTGTTGTACATTTTTTAACCACATTATTTCTTCGAACAAGTTTTTAACGAGTCATTTTTGCAAATTTTTTGCAAAGTCATTTAGTAATATAAACTTCGTGTGAACTATCCCAAATTTTGCAAGATTAGAACGCAATCAACACAGTTTGTTTTCATTTCCTCGAATTATGCTTAAAAAATATTGGACTAGAAATTTTCACAGAATCCATTTCATCATTCGCATGTAACGAAATCTTTCTGTAGTTTTGCAGGTCAGTAGTTGTAGGTAAGGTCTCTACAATTAAAAATTGATTAGTTCGAGCCGACCAATAGTGAGGTCCGGACAGTCTAAACTGATCCCGGCACTTCTTGTATACGACGGGGCCCGGGAAGGAAATGTGTATCGCCGGAGAAAGGGGACTTGTATGCCTCAATATAGCCGCATGTCGATTCGCTCCATTCAGTGCGTGATACTTAGCCCAACGTGTGCGGCTACCGACTGACGGCTCTCACAAAAAATCATCGTCTTTGTCGACATAACCCAAATTTTCCCTCCAAAATACAAACTTTCCTGACCTGAGCATCCAGTTCAAAACATCAAAAGAGATTTCGAATGCATTCGCGGAGTGTTACTCAGTGACAATATTATTTACCCTGAAAATGATTGTTAAAAAATAACAAAAATCTTGTTGCAAAAAATCGGAACGAAAAGGATCTACGTGACGTTTAACACCGGTACTCGCCGATCCGAGTCGCGCCAACGAGGAAAGTAAATTTGTTGCGAAAGTGGCACTTGACGAGAGTGGAAGCATCTCCTTTTCGTTGTAAACGGCGAAGTAAGCGATTGCGTGTAGCACGTGTACCATCGCTCGCGGTTTCATCCAACGAGTTGAATGTTTCATTGACGTCAAAACTTTTTGAAAAATGTTCGATAAGTGATTTTTAATCTGGTGCGCGAGTTCCAAAACGTGTGCGACATGGTATAAAGTTTACTTTTTCCTTACTGTCATATAATTTTAAAGTGCCTGGAGATACATCGTTACAGTCGACGAGTGGCTCATGAATCCAAAAAAAGTCGAATCTCAGTGCAACATCCGAATGTGACATTTGGATTTGAAAAATGACGTGTTTTGGACGATTTTAGAATATCGTAAAACTATATTAGTATAAACTATTTTGGATCACTTTTAAATTTCTGAAACATTGATCTACCCTCGAAATGGACCTAAAATTCCTTGCAGCACTTTGGTGCTGTGTTTTCATTACGGTTTTTATGTACGATTTGGTTGATGGAACCGAATCGAACATTTATAAAATTGCCAGACCGAAAAAGGTTCTATCGACTTTGGATTCTGACGTGGAGTTCTTTGGAGAAGAATGGAGATCCAGGCATCCAAGGACCACCGCATTCAGCAAAAATAATCCAGAGTACGATTGGAAGAAGTACCTGAGGAAGGAAGAAGTAAAGAAGAAAACATACGATTTGGATTTTATGACCGAAAAATTGAACCGGACTGGAAATAGCATACAGTGGCTGGATGATCTTTATAATCCTTTGAAATGGACCAAGGTTCCAGGAGAAGTTTCGCAAAGTTGCGAAAAAGATCTAGAGACCTTTCTTCAGGCACTCAGGGATGGAATGCTCTGGGCTGCCAAATGTGAGTTTGCCGAAATTGTTTTATGACCATTAACTAATGTTGATTATTAATAAATGATCATGACAGTTTAGTCAAAATTAAATACTCTGTGCATGAGATTTTTCTATTTATGTCCACTGATAGATTTTTTTAATTTATCCCAAGTGAAAGACAATTTAGATTATTTTAAAGTTATGTTATTTAACTACTTAATCGTAAAAATTTTGCCGTCCGACTGACGATTCAGAATTGTTATAAAAAACATTATTTTTTTATAAACAAATCTTTCTTCAAAAATGTTTTCATTAAAAACATAAAACCAGTATAATCAAAACTAATTTTCTTAATATTTACATTTCGAATGATCCAGAGTTAACAGAAGAATTAAAATATGATCTTTCGATGCTGAAAATATATTTTCATCTCAGTTTTAAGATTTTGATTACAGTTTTCTGAAGAGCGCTAAAAAATGTTAAATTTTCCTGTAATTAAAAAATATTAGTGAAATAAAAACACTTGAAATCCGGGACATCGATCATTTTCGATGATTTTTGTTAATGTGGTAAATGATATTATTGATGAAAGAAGTTTACAAATGTTGTATTTGTTTACCTGCGTGACGGATGTAAATATATAAATAATAGTTTCGTATGGTTAATGTGTATTAATGGATATTTTCAAAGTCTTTAAGAATGTTTTTATCTAA
The DNA here is from genome assembly GCA_030407085.1 of Trichopria drosophilae. NCBI lineage: Eukaryota > Metazoa > Arthropoda > Insecta > Hymenoptera > Diapriidae > Trichopria > Trichopria drosophilae. The sequence continues at coordinate 113,328,996 of CM059585.1, read as the reverse complement.
TTTTTTTTTGAATGTGAATAACAAAATGCCCTAATTAATAATTTAGGTTTTATTACATAATTTTGATTATTGTTTCTCTAAACCAGTTAGGGTCTACAAAGTATTTAATCCAACTAGTCTGGCGTCGTTGAATCATGTTCTATATATTTATATTTGATCGAATAAAGTTAATGTGGAATTATCGCAGAATAGTAGACCAAAAATTAATAAACAGGACCAATATTTACGTTATGTAAATGCTATTGGCGTAGTTAGTTTTCGTATTTTCCTGAAACTAATTAGTACTTACGTACCCATGTGGTTAAACATTTTTTGACACTTTAGTCAAATTAATGTCTACCATATATTTTACCAACTTCAGCCGTAGTTATTTTAGGATAGTTATTGGAGCTAATAAAATGCAACAGTGGACCTATTCAACTAGTAAAAGGGCTTGACAAGTAATTAAATTTGTTGAGCTGTTTTTGTTAGTGTATTTAAATGAATAAGCATCAACCAAATACGTAAATGAATTAAATATGGAATTTTATGGAACCAAATTTTTTACGAACATTTTAAGATAACGTTTCATACTTAATTTAGTTGCAGCTAGATTGAAAATATTGCGTATCATTCTATTGTCAAATTGAATTTTTTTTGTAATACTACTTTAGATCTAAGATTATAATCACTTATTGAGCTTTATATTTTGTTTTCTAAGAAATCTTTATCATTATTTTACTCTAAAGTTAGTATGAATCAGTCTCTTAATGCAATTCTTTCTTTGAACTGAAAATATTTTAATGTTTTATTAATGATATAACGAATTATTAAAATTAATTACATTTATTCATTTTATTAAGTGATTTATGTAACCTAGTATTTTGCCCTCCGCAATAAAATAATTATTAGGGCATACAAAACTGTTGTAGTCGAAATGTTTATGATTAACATTTATAGTAGACGTTTCGTCAAGAAACATGGTCGCGAAAATAACATAGCACTGTAATGTCTGAATAATTCGTTACTTCACAGTTATGTCACTGTCTTGTAGCATATTGTAATATCATCATTATTTAATGGCTTTAATAACAAATAATATTATTGGCTAGAAAGGAGTTAAACCTTTCTCTTGTAGTCATGAAAATATTTCCTAAGAAAAAAATCTGTTGATTGTGGAAAGATAATTATGCCGGTGAGAGAAACAACTTGTTAATGTACTCTCTACATTTCTTCAAGTGAGATTTCACTCTTGAAGGAGTGAGTTTAACCGACGGGTGGATATTCTCTTTCATAATGTGGCTTTTAAAGTGCGATACTAGCGATCGTCGGTTTCACATAAATTCGTAGTCAAACTTTGATTTGAAAGATTTTTGTGTAAAATGTTAATGATCTTTTAAGATGTCATTTTAGTACTAAAATTAAAAAAATTTAGACGCTATATAACTGTAATCGCAAAATTGATCGAAAAAAATTGTTATTAAATGTAATTTGAATAAAGATATAAAATCAAGTGACAAGAAGTTTTTTTACACAAAATTAACAAGTATAATTTTGAAGAGAGGTTTTTTTTTACTTTTACGAGTTAAAATAATAAACAAAGAATTTTTTTTATATCTGTAAAATATCAATATATTTATTATTAAAATAAAGAGACAGAAAAAACGATTGGTGAAAATAATAAAAATCTTCATGGCAAGCATTCACTGTTGAAATGATAATCGAGTTAATATTATTGAAAAACTAATTATTAAACCCTTGTACAAGCATTTTCATTAATTATAAATAAAAATAAATATATCTAGAATTATATTCTATGCTAGGCAAAATGTTAAATTATTGAAAATAGTTTAGTTACATTCTGAAATATTTTTATACATTTCATGTCTAAATTATAATTTATTATTACGAAATTTTACATTCTTCATGAGGAGACTTATTATTTACGACAAAAGCAGATTCCTGAGTAATTAACGAAAAACTGATTTAATGCATTAAAGCCATAAATTATTGGCCATAAGAAAAATTAAAGCAGGGACTGCATTTCAAAAAGTCAATTATTCAAAAATTGTTTACTATTTGTAATTAATATACACACAAAGAACAATGTGTTGTTTTTTTTATTTAACGAAATAAAAATGAATAAAGATAAAACTGAATAATATATCAAAAATGTCGCAAACATAAAAATAAAAAAATTACGTGCATATTTAACAAAAAACTGGATTTTCGTATGATTTTAGGTCACGTATTATTTTTTTATCATTTCCGGCAGTAGAATACCTCAGATATTTATAAATATCTGGTGAAAATGTTTCGGCTAGAAGATAGAACTAGTGCAAAAAATGAGATTTCAAAATGGCGGACCAAAAATACTCATTATATTCTATATTTATTGAAAATCATAGTCGTATGTACTCAGTCCACGGACCAGAATGAAATCACTTGAAACTTGGTTCCGTTTGGAGTGACGGACCCCAAATTTTAAGTTAGTATTAACAAATTTAAAATGGTGGATCCATCATGGCAAACGCATTTACTAAAATCAAACGTAATCACGTCATTCTTAGAGCTCGGTGGTGTTTAGGGGCCGCCATTTTGAATTCTTGAAAAATAACATCACGTTTAGACCCCACGGCCTAGTACCAAACTCAAAGTGATTTTATTCGGGTCAATCAATTGAACAATGCGACTAAGATATTGAAAAAAACTCGACTTTAGTAGGCATTTTTGAGCCGCCATTTCGAAATTAAATTTTTTACATTAGTTCTCGCATTTACCCCAAACGGGTTTGACGCGATATTTATAAATATCTGAGGTATTCTAATGTGGGAAATGATAACAAAAAAAAGATAAGTAAAAAAAAATTCCTGATTTCTGTACATAAATATTCGTAATTTTTGTTCATTTAAATTTGCGGAATTTTTCGATACACCATTCGAAAGAGCAGGGTTTAGGCAATAACAAATGAGAATTTTAAAATTTTGTTCACTGTACTTTACTACTTCAAAGTACTGTCAAACTTCACGCAAAACTTATGTCCACTTCAAAGAATTAAACATTTTAATTACTCTTTATTAGAGTTATTAAAACAATTTTGGAGTGTACAATGTAACATTTTAATTTTTTGATCCACCCATAACTCATTTTAACCCAAGTATTTTTTTATCAAAAGACCTAGAGATAAAAATTTTATGTTGATTTTTTTACTCCTAATACGAAAATGGATTCGTATACACTTGAAAGCGATCTAGTCTACTATTTTCCAGTATGCGCTTTCGATTAACTGAGTCAAAACAGAATTCAAATATTTTCTAAACCCGAAATGGCCACTTTTATATAGAAAAACGCCGAAAAAAAATTTTTTTGTTTTTGAATGTTTATCATATCAAAAATGTATAAAATTTTCGAATATAGTTTTTGTAACTATTATTGACTATATTATATCCGCCATTTTAAATTTTACGATACCACAATTTATTTTTTTTAGAGGTTAGGATTTTAGATGAAAAGATAAAACCCTCTTATTTTGGACACTTTTGATTGAAACTCCTTTGGCTGGAATTATTTAAATTACATTTTAATATGAAAAATATTAATAAAAAAACAAAATTGAAAATCTTTCATTATACTATTAACGTAAAAATTGCCCTTTCGGTTTGAGGAGCCATTTAAATTAAATTGGCTCCGTCAATCGAAAGAACATACCCGATTATATACTCGAGCATATATCACTAGATCAATTTCAAGTCAATATTAATCTAGTTTTCTGTTGACAAAGAAGCTCTAAAATCAAGAAAAAATGTGTCTCTGGAACTTAACCCTTAAGTCCCAAATGGGCACAATTTGCAGATGAATTTCGTCATTGTTTTATGCATAAAATAAACATTTTTTAAAAATGTTAACATCTATATCCGGCTAGTTTTGCTGTCGCTCTTTCGATCGGCGCTACTGCAATTTTCAAAAAATGACGTTTAACACATTTTTTTACAAAATACTGAAGAAATGGCGATTTTTTAGCTGCAATGTCTGTTTCAGATCACCTACTAACCTATCAGAAACGTGTTCCCGATTATTTTACTTCGAAATTCAGCATTTACATATTTTGATTTATTTTGTTTTTCGTTTCGAAATGGCGTCTTTACGTTGAAAATTTTTGAAATTGAAGAAAATGCTATTATTTCGGATCTGCTCGCTTTTCTTTGTAGTAAAATCGTACAAATAAGTTATTACGAGTTTTGTATGATCTATTTTGATTTACGGAAGCAGTATAATACCATAAAATGCAATTTCAAGTTGGCGACTGCCATGCTCAGTAGAAATACTTAGAGGCCATACCGGAACGAAAAACAAAATGAATCAAAATATGTGAATGTATGATTTTGAAGTAAAACAATCGGGAACACGTTTATAACAGGTTAGAGGGTAATTTGAAACCGGTATCATTGTTAAAAATGCATTTTAAAAAAATTTTTTCAGCATTTGTGTAAAAGAAATGTGTTAAACGCGATTTTTCGAAAATTTCAGTAGCGCCAATCGAAATAGCGACCTCGAAACTAGTCGGATATAAATGTTTCAATTTTTTTTTAAATTGTTATTTTATACATAAAATGCAAATTGTGCACGTTTGGGACTTAAAGGGTTGAGTTAAGCGAAAACAATTTTTTTCTACCATGGCGTCCACTCTTAAACGATCCTAATGCAATTATAAGATAACATCCGTTTGAGATAAAATAAATTTAATATTTCTACATAGTATCTGAAGATCGGTTAGTTCATGTTTTCTATATACCAAATCATTATACAATTAACAATTAAAAAAGGCAAGTTAATATTTACTAATTTCAATGTCAAAGAGATTCATCATTTCAATCAGAAAACTGGGTATATGAATGAAATGAAATTGGGTTTTCAATTTAGACTTAAAAATACAGTCTAAAAACCTTAAAAAAAATAAGTGTAAAATGTTACAAATTCGTATGTTACTCGAACACCAGCAGTCTCACTCCAATAAATTTAGAAAGTATACAACACATAAACTAAAATTTTGAAAGTCAAGGAAGATGATAAATCTGTCAAAAATTATTTGAAAAAATATACTTGAACGTTTTAATATATAAACCTTAGCCAAATAATTAATTTTTCCTTTCGAACCAATATTAAAATATTTCGACTATCAAATTTATATGATTTGGGTAATTCACATATTATCAACTCCCTTTCACTCTAATGATGGTTTTTAATCTACAATTACGTCGCACTGTGTGATCTTCAAACCAAGATATAATTTCAAATGCACGTTATATCTGTCTTAATTAATTTACCTTTTAATTAATACAAAAATGAATTAATATACATATTTTTAATTGCAATTAAACTAAATATTCATATTAGTTAATTAGAAAAAAAAACATTACAATTAATTAGAGAACATCTGAAATCTATAATATTTTTATAGACAATAAAAACTGCACATTCCGCTATGAAATATTAGCAAATAAACAAATATATATTACTGTAAAGCTTCTATAAATTTACTTTCACTATTACGTATACGCAGCATTCTTAAGTAATCTTAATCAGCATTGTTCCTTAACGTTTAAATCAGAAGTAAAAAATCGATTTCCTGACTTTTGTATAACATATATACATGTACCTACAAACTGTATTAAACATTAAAATGCTTGAAAAGTGCCTCCAAGATATGTATTGCGGTTATTCTAAATGTCAAGAAATATTATTCAATCCTAGTTAAAATTACGTGTTAGTAACTCGACGAAACGATGCGTTAATGATTGGCAGTTCAAATGGAAACATTTTAAAGAAAAACAGGAAATAGTTTCCCTTTATAATGCTACGACTAAATCACATGATACTTGGTAGTCCATATGGTAGTTAACAGTACGTTTAGTGTTATGGACTACTTAAAGATTATTACATATTCGATATATGCTTTAATTTGCATAGTTATTTTTACCAGATCTTGGAGACGTCATCATTATTTTATTTTCAAATATGTAATTTGTAAACAAATCCTTAAAAACGTCGCGAAATCTACGAGTAATATTTTGAATATTCCTCTCGAATAACCATTTTTATTGTTAACATCTCTCCTATCTGATGGGTTTTGGTATGGGGATGTTGCAACCCCTCAAAATATATTATTGGGTAAAAGATTGCTTTAAGATATTTCGGCGATTTTTTACATTTCATTTTTTAATATAAGACGACCGTTTCCAAACATTTTAGGTAGAATTAGTCCAAGGAGAAACATTATCTTGTAAATGTTACCATTTCAAATGATAATTTTGGGACAAATTTGTGCAGAATGAAAAAAAATGCCATTTTTTCTAATAAAAATTGTCAATTCTCGGATGTTTTACTTATCAGATAAAATCTAGTAATTTTTGCCAGAAAAATGGCAATTTTCTCTATTCTACCAGTCTGGCCTAAAATTACTATCTAAAATGGTAGAATTTCCAAGAACATTTTTCTGCGTGTGGTAGATGGGACTAAGGATGTACATTTAGTCGTTCTAGCCTCTTCGCAAAAATGTATAATGCACTGTTCGGACGAGTTTTGGTCATCGGAATACAAAACAATAATCATTATTATACTACACTGATGTACGCTGATGGTCAGCCGTTATGTCTTATTGATAACAATACTGACGTCAGTATTATGTCAGTACTGATTTGCTTCATTGGACAGTACTTGTTTTATTTCGAATATAGTACATGCTGTACTCGATCACTACTTTGGCGGTATTATTTTAAGTACTGATTAAATGTCGGCTAAATACTACTGGCTAACAATACTGACCCAGGTCTGACAATCAGTGGCTTCAAGTACTGGTTCAATTTCTTGCCGATGTTTTACTGAGCCAGTACCTATCTTGATATTGCCGTAAATTGGAGTCAATTTTGTCCATAAATAATCGTTTTTACACGTTCACCAAAAGCCAATGTAATATAGAACCATTTACTTGTAAATAATATGCGTATCCAAAATTGTTAATTAAGTTCAAATTAAAAAGAACATAATGTTCTTTGACAACTTAGTTAATGGTGACAATACGCGTCAAAGCATAACTTAACTAAGGTAATAAACCTACAATTGCTTTTCGTATTGTGCTTGTTTATTTATAATATAGATCAAGACGAATATAACTAGTGATCTAATGCAATTTCTATAAAAAAAATACTCACATTATTCTAATTTCAAGTATACACATGTACAATCAAAATTTCTTCTGAAGATAAAAATAACCATTTAAATCAAATATACTATGCTCCAGAATGTAAGTTAATAAGCGACTATAGACAAATTTGTAAATTTTTCATTCAAAATTTGTATTAGCATTGATTTACAAATGATGTCATAAGATGTAGAGAATGACTTAAAACTTTAAGGGTTGTCTATATACAGTAGAATTCCGGTATAATTGCGTCTCGCTATATTTACGTCCCAGCATATTTGCCCCGTTTCATCTCGTTGTATTTGCCTGTCGCCGCTCTCATTTCCCCTTACCTTGCGGGCTGGGGCCTCAATAAGGCCCTGTTATGACATCACGAATACATAATGCGACTAAGGGGAGTGGGAGAGATGACGCTCCTCTTCAATTGGTAAATATAGAGAGACGGACGGGAAACGCGAGGAACCCTGTGAGTAAATGTACGAGCACTCTACTGTAATGACGTAACTGACGCTAAAACTGCTAAAATTTAAATAGCTAAAACTCAATATTTTTGTAATTAGTTAAACTAACCAATCTATTCGTTATTTCACACATCTTTAATGCAAAAACACCTGTTTATTTAGCAACTATGATTTAAAGTTTTCAACCAAACTCGTTTAAGTTCGGTTGACAACGTTACCAACTAGTTCGTTTGAGTTAAAAATATTAAGACTAATTAGTTCCAGTGACTACAGTGGTAGTTCTAAGAACCAAATCCTTATTTGGTGTACCGGAAGATCATATCTGAGTGCCTGGTGTACCGAAAATATTTCTATATGTAGTTGCTACTTATCGAATGCAGGTAAGACTCATGTCTTAGCTTCATAGCATTTAAATGCAGCAACGCAACACATACGAAGTGCTCTAAAACTGCATAAATGCACAAAAATGGTTTTGATGCAACCGAAATTCTGGTTTGGAAAAGAAAACAGTTTTGTTACCATCTACTCAACTGAAGTGACTGGTTTAATGTCTGTATGAGTTCGGTTGGAAAAAGTTAGGTTGCTGCAACCGAACTGGTTTCGTTGTGGAAGTACGCGAAGAAGTTCGTGCCACACATCATTTTGGTTTGAAATTTCTATTGAACATATATGCCCTTATAGAAATTTATATACCTCACCCAGTAGATGTTATTGATCAACAACGCTAAAGTACAAGAAAATTGTCACAACTGAACGATTTGGTTTTCGCAACCGATCTGTTTATTTTTGTGTGACTGGAAAACTTGTTGTTTAGTTGCGAAAATCAATGCAGGTCAAATCATACCGGTTGGGTAGAAAATTAAAAGTCTTTCCCTGGACGTGAAGTCTCTGAACAGGAAAACCAAAAATGGCTGGAAAACCCATTTATCATTGTCAACGTCCGGAGATTCTTGAATGCACATTTCAATACATATAAAATGGTTAATCCTCTTAAGAGATAGGCAAACTTTTTGATCAGAAGTGTCAGAAATAACGTTGACTAGGGCATAAGAGTAATTCCATTTCCGGTATTCCAATTCCTTTAATTTCTGATATTTTTATACTCGTCGGCAACGCTCTTCCGGCGCTTTCTTCAGCAACTGATTATCTCTACTCGGAATAATATCGATGCGGACTGAATAGGTCATTTTCATATGGCGAATTTAAGAATCGATTTCACTCTCGATGAGAAAGCGCCTTTAAGTAGCCAAGGAGTAAACGACGAGTGGCGCAACGCGATCGAACCACAGGTACTGGCAGGTTACGGATCGAGAATTCTGAATGGCAGTCATCCGCAAATCGGGTTTCAAGAATTAGGATTACAGCTCAGCAGTCTTCGAGTATTTTAGAAAGCGAGAACCGGCGACTTTTGATGCAACAATCGTATCGCGTCTCCGCACAAATGACGTCCCGTAATTCACACATGGGGTGAATACACCCACACTCAAATGCCATTCTGCGTAGATCATTCTGAAAATGAACATTTTTTTTAAATTTAATATTCTTTAATTCACATGGATTCGATGGAATGAAAGATACTGAAAATAAACTCAAATTAGTTTTCTTATGCAATTTTCTCAACACATAAATACTTTTTTTAGGTTTGACCATAAAGTATATAAAAGGTGATTAACCACTATGGCATAAACAACAACTAAATGTTTAACAGAAATACATTTTTATGGTACATCTAAACTCGCGAAATAAGATATTGATTTATGACAATACGAGTTAACGCGTATCTTTATACACAGGTTTAATATTATCCGACACCAGTCAGAAATTGACTACCTGTGAAGTACCGATCTAGTGTTGAGTGACCGTGTTCAGCATGTCCCATCAGCGCTAAATTAGTAACGATGCCTAGTGCTAAGTTCGCAAATAAATTAAAAAAATATTGCATACGGTGGGATCGAACCCTGGTCCGATATTACGCTGAAGCCTTAATTAACCACTGCGCTCTGTTTGTAGTAATCTTATGATACGAAAAAGGAAAATCATAAATAGTCGAAAGTAAAATACGAATCTAAAAATTGTAGCCCTATCTCGTTGGTACTGGCTTGCTCCTGACATCAGTATAGTCATTGCCATTCAGGAAGTCGGTGCTACTTTTACTCCGAACGTTATTATCTGACCTTCACTTCTGGTCCAGCACCCGAACCCATTTTACTTCGAAAATTAGTACCGATATTCAGTACTCCCCATGCGACTAATTATGGAAAATATCTGAGATATGATAATTTAAAATCACATCTGTACAAGACAAGAAGTTAGCATTCATTTTAATATAAATGATGAATAAGTGATATCTACATTTTAAGTTGTCATGCAATTTGCGGAAAGTGGTCAGGAAATAGTTATACATTTTTTTAAAGGTTAAAATAAAATAAAAACATCTTACGAGAACTCAAGTGCTTGTCTCCTTATATTGCGTATATATGAAATTGCGTCATACACAAATTATTTAGATAATGATGTAACAATACTTTAAGTATGTTATTTACTTGAAAGTAACAGTTAGTCATACATTGCTAATAAAGTCTATTAGCCTGAGCAATATTTACCTCTTTTTTAGCAAAATTCGCTTAAATATATAATATTATATTGCAGCTTTTTTTTACGAAACTAGATTTTGGAATATTGAATAAGAATCGCGTGTTAAATTTCGTTGTTAAAGAATACATTTCGACTTTAATGTTTGTCCGATATCGTTTGCAACAAACAAATCTCACCTGCAATTAGTAATTTCCCCATTGTTATGTATCTAGACTGTGTCCACATCAGTATAAACGCTACGCTCACTTGTCGCAAAAATAACCGTTTATTTTGCAGATTCGAACGTAGTAATCGTCTCTGTTCGTGTTAGCGCTATATAAATTAGTAGAAACCATTGCATTATCTATTTGTAAAGTATACATTCATTGACACACTACCCGTAAATTAATATGTTACATACACTAATTTCAAAATCTATTACGAAAGTATTACCACTGATCAATAGTTTCATCGATATTTGTGGAATATTACTAAAAATAGTTTTATTATATTGCAAAATTGTTAGTTGAAATTCGAAAGTTAAAAATTGAAATTTTATACTCAGGGGTTTATTGTAAAAATTCTAAAATTCACAATGGTTGATACAACATGTCGGACCAAAATTCGAAACTTTATGCCATTTCGACGAGACTGAGTAGTAGAGGGTTTTCGGAGTCGCTAATTGCTGAGATGAAATTTCTTTTTTCAAAAATGATGAAATTCATAAATTTAAAATAACACCTGAGTTACTTCTGAATAAACACTAAAATGTAGTATGTTTTATATACAACAACTTATTTAAAATAAATCTAGAATTATGAAGATTCAACAATTTTAAAATTTCAATGCATTTTTAGTTTTTTGCAAGCATCAACACGGATTACGTAATGAAGCGTAGAGAGTGCGTGTAAAAAGATTAATCGCACAGTTTGTAAAATTGCAGGTACTTGAAATGCCAATTTATCATAGCACAAATTTGCCAACGGTCGTCAGAAATCATTCGATCACGTTAATGAGTCTTTCAATGTAATGGGGAACCTATGGCCGCCTACTGGCAAGTAAATTGTGTACAAGTGCGTTTATATCGATTACCGACAAACTTGCGTTTTACTGAATTCACTTATTTTCAGATAAAACTGACAGCCAATTGATACAAATGATAAAATTATCTCGCGAAGTAATAATCAAATAATCACTGTTTAAATTCTTGACATAATTATAGTACAAAATCGTAAATCTGATTACTGAATTCTCTACAAGAAAGTATTTACTAGCTATCATTCGTGGTTTCATTTTTCCGATAGTAAATTAGATGAAGTCTGGTAGCGTATAACGATTATTTAAACTAATTTAGTATAATTATACACTTTTTTTTACTAAAAACGAAATTTGTATTATTTACTTGAACAACAAGTAAATACTGACATGAATTACGGAAATATTTGTTTTAAAGTAGAGTTTACCTAATAACATATTTATTAAATATAAAAAGAATGTTTTCATACTTTAAGTATATCTTTAAAAGTAAATTTTTGCTTGGTCCAATGACTACAAACGTTCAAAATTTCTCAGAAGTATCGTTAGTAGTTTAAGAAAACAGTTCATATATCCCGATATTAATCATAAAACCACAGTCTTATTAATACTAATAACAAAATGTTTATAAGAAATATTTATTCTCTCCTAAAAAATAATAATATAAATTTTCATTGGAATTTGCTCTCTTGTTGTGAAGTTTCTATCCTCCATTTTGAATTTTAGAATATCTTATACAAAATTCTCGACCAAAACAAACCTATATACTGATAATTTCTTCAATTTTCAAATTTTATCTGACACATTGGAACCGTCATTCTGAAATTCTGAAATTCTGAAATCAGGTTCGAACCCAGAGGTCTCAAAAATCAATCATTCAATTTAACGTAATTTTATAACAAAAATGTTAATTTTATTCATAATAAAAAAAGTAAATATTATTCTAATTTTATCTAGACATAAATTCCCAATACCTCCAATTCAAACACACATTTGCTATCAATGAAGGAAATTCAGTTACAAAAGTTATAATTCAGTTTTAATGCCAATATCCTATACTTATTTATGTATTCAGTTGGATTTATGAAATATGTTATTCTTAAATATTTTTTATTAAATTACTAAACTTCTTTTACAGAAGAATTATAATTATAGCCCAAAAGGAGGTGACACAATTTCTTAAACAATTTTGAAGATTAGTAAAAGAAATAATAAAATTCAATAATTACAAGAAATAAGAAAATGAGAAAATAACGCTTTATTAAAATTGTTATAGAAATGTTGAGAGCCTAACGAAAGAACATATACAGCAGAACAAAGTACAGTATTCTAATAAAGCGGTAGAATATACGATTATTGATTTAACGTCAAAATAAATCTGAATTAAATGAATGCATCGAGAATAACACGGCAAATTGACACGTTAACTCTCATCGACGTTAATGGACAGTCCAAATGATATTTGATACATGACAATTCTATAATACACTATTATTACAAGCAAACACGATAAAATGAATTGAAGCTGTAGCTGCTCTATTTATTTCGCGTAAAACACATAATAAATACAGTGAAAAGTGAATTCTAATTATACTTTGTATGTCTTCTAATGAACGAACATGGAATATGCACGCTAATAATTTTAATTGTTTTCAAACGTTTTTATTCTAAAGTTTCAAAATAAGAAATCGCCGAAATTTAGAATAATGTGTCACGATGCAGTTAAGGGTAGATTTTTTTAGTTACGTTTTAATTACGTAGTAAATGAGTATTTTCCTGAAAAAAGCAATTTTTCGCACACAACATAAGTTTTTCTTTTTAGTCCGGGGTAATTGAACGTAATATGCATGTTGCTCTAGTAATTAAACTTACAACAAAATATTATAAGTTACTGAAGAAACAATGTACCAAACCAGTGCTGCAATATTAGGTTTCTAAAATAAAGAGAGATACTAAATTTCTAAGATTGTCTCATTAGAGCCTGATCACTAAAAATATCAGTTATTGCCTAATGACCAACGGCATAACCATATTGAAAAAGTTAAACGATCATTCTGTAAGCAAAACTGTGAGACCTCATATGAGGCAGTCCTAAAACATTATATCCCTGATCTGACCATGAACTATGTTCAGGTAACCTGATCACGGCCTGACGAAATCAAAATGTTCGCTTGTGAAATATTACAACTCTTCCGATGGATATGGGCATTTATCTTAAATAAAACCTCCAGAGAAGGAAGTAATTATGAAATACATCCTTCAGTTACATTATCATTATGAAGCATTGTTTTGAACATAATGTGTAATAAATATTGAAAGAATCTACGCCTTTTAAATTAGCTTAATCTTTTAATTTCTGAATTATTATATATATAATATATTTTAAATCAATAATTTATAATAATATTTTTTTCAAAATCTACACATATCAATTAATATGCAAATTAATAAGAAATTTAAAATTTGTAATATCAAGCAAACTAGCACTAAATGAAAACAATCACTAATAAATATCTACATCGTAGATAGGATATGAGTTGTACTTACATATCCATGCCATTACTCTTCCGATGATATATTCCAGATAACTTCCAAACAATCTACTTCTGCTAAAATTTGCACGTACTTAGTCAGGTGGATAAAAACTCGTGCAATTTGTACAAACCGTTGATTTATCGAAGTACAGTATGAACGCGTTACATGAAAAACACCTCCTCGTTCTGAAACTGCGGGATGAAGTAACGAAGTTAGTCCAAAGTTCGTCTTTCGGGCGTCTGGTTAATAGTAAGTTTACACGCTCGTAAAATACCGAGTAACTAGTTCTAAACCCTATAATAACGGGGTTTTCAGCGGCAGTCGAATCGAGTTGTAATTTCCGGTCACAGGCAATAATAACGAGGGCGACGATCGTCCTGTATCGGACCAGAGAATTTCCTGTTACCTAGTTACGAAACTCCCAACGATCCTCCGCGGTCCTTGTTGTACCCAATAATAGCTGCTCCAACGAGTCTGTTATATATGACTTTCGATGCGAAATCCGAAGTGTTTGGCACGAAATCTCGAAAACCGCGTAGTTTCCTTCAAAATGTGTTGCAAGAGTGGACATTGCTGATATCGATTTGCTGCATTGTTTTACATTTTTTTATTTTTACGAAACATAAATATTTAAGTATTAATTATAATAAGAGCTTTTTTGACCTTAAAAATAAAAAATTTGTATTCCAGCCTCTCATAAATATGAGTCGTCCTAGACAGGTTCTTGATCAGATTAACTAGCACGGGGGATCACGAAAACGGGTGTCATGAAAACAGAGATATTTTATTTTTTTCTAAGCTAAAAACCTTGATTTTCCATGGAAACTAATAAAAATTCGAAAACCATCATCATTTGAAGGACCATTACACAATACCACTTTTAAAAGGTACCACCACTTAGACGTGCAATGGCTTGGGGAAAACCACATTGTGGGGAAAAACCCACGACCATGGTCATTCTTTCTAGCCCGGTAGGATTCAGAACGAGACCCAACCCGTGGCATTCCCTGCCAGGACGTGAATATCCGCTGCGTTGCATTATATGAGCAAGAGCTTTATAATTTCAGGGTATGATATTAAGCGCAAATTTAGTTTGCGTAAATATACGTTTGGGCCGGTCCAACTCCCAGTATGTGTTCTTGATCAGCATATGACCACATTGATAATGTAAAAAATATGAAACTGTTGAATCGAGATAAGACCAGTAGTTAATCCAGGGTTCTCTGGTATCAGGTCTAATTACCGTAAGTAAATGTTGACAGTTGCAGTTTCAAACAAAAAAATTACGACCAAAAAACATAATAATATTAATAATTCGTCTTTATTGTCACAAATGGTTTGGACCAAAGGGAGAGCCACAGCTAAAGCTGCTTTACATAGTAACCAGTAAAAATTCAACGAAGTTAAAAGTATAAAAATAAATAAAAAAAGCAATAATTTATAAATATCAAAGAAAGATAGAAAAACCAGATGCTTCATTAATATTATGGAACTGTCCATAAATGTTCCTCATCGATAGTAATTATTGCAGCGTTCAACCCTATGTTGTAATAGCATGGAAATATTATGTGATAGTTATTGGATGAAACATTTCATGTAATTGGTATTGTGAATCATAAATCCAATCAATAATTAAACTCAATTCATTAAACTCAATGAATAATGAGTATACGGAAATATTTCGGAGTACAGAGTTTTTACGAAATTTTACCATTCCAGATAGTAATTTTTGGACAAACTTGGGACAAAACCAGTCATTCTCATAAAAATTACTATAGGTTGTTAGAATTTTTACCATTCGTACAGTATAAAATCTCTAATCTAATATAGAGGATTAATATCATATTACAAAATTAGAAACATATAAAGAAATACAAACAAAAAAAATAATAATTGAAATGAGAGATTCTAATTGCAGGCTGACGGTGCAATAGGTACATTAAAAGCGAAAATTAACCTACTTAAACATCACCTATTGCTTTTTTTTATTGTTCTGTAGGAGATATACAATTGTAGATGATAATTTTGGGGTATAGACTTGTAGAATATTGAAAAATGACTTTCTCATAAAAATCACCATAAATTATCGGAATTTCTAACATTCTGACGGTAAACAAATATAACAAATCTAGTTATTGCAACTAGAAATAATGGCAATTTTCTCCATTCTACTTATCTATCCCAAAATTGCCATCTGTAAATGAATGGTACAATTTCCTAGATAATTTTCAGGTTTGACGTAAGCCACTCAATATATAAATATCTGTTATGCAGAGAAATTTATGTTTGTCCAACATATTACGTGTTGAGTAATATTAGTATAATATACACCATTAACAGTGAGGTATTAATTTGGCATTATTTTTAATACCCATCAGGAGTCCAATTACATCAGCACCTTGCCTGGTACAAATTATCGGTGATGTTTTTTCTTTGTAAATTCAGACTTTCATAAAAAGCATTCTAAGCTATAATCAGTAGCACCATAATTACCTATCATCAGGTAAATGTAATTAAATTTAAATGAATCGCATCGCTCGTGGCTCCTGACAAAAGATTTCATGCAATATACGGAATTTTACTGTTCTTCATGTATGTGTAAAAATTAACACCGAAATATATACATATAATAGCTTCCCACAACGATATTTTGGATGCACCTCGAAAATCCGACATTCAAAAACCGGACATTTCAAAATGCAGACTTTAAAAAAACAGACATTTTAAATACAGAATTTCAAAAACCAGACATTTAGAAAAACAGACATTCAATAACCCGACATTTAACTACATAAAAAAAATGTCATGGAGGTCCTACTGGAAGGTCATTTCAAGGCCAAAAATGTTTGACCAAGGAATTCATTTTGAAGGTCACTTGAAGATCAAGCCAGTTTGTCCCCTGAATTAAGGGGTGCACCTCAAAAACCGACAAATCACAAAACGGACTCTTTAAAACCCAGACAATTAAAAAATCAGATATTCAAAATCTGGACATTTAAAAAAACAGACATTTCAGAAACACACATTCAAAAATCAAATATTTCAAAATGAACACATATTGTCAAAGTCTGTTTTTTTAAATATCTGGTTTTAGATGTCTGTTTTCTGAAATGTCTAGTTTTTGAAAATCGGTTATTTTGAAATGTTTGTTTTGTTATTTTTCCGTTTTTTTTGGTGCACCCGATATTTTTAACCGTATAATTGAATAAATTTAAATCAGCAGAGGAGGTATAATGCTATAGTTATTGAATAAATACCGGCATATAAAGTCATTTTTTCTGTTGCTTTAAATCTAAAACATGTATTATGTTTTTGTTTTTATTTATTCAAAAGATCAATTATCATACAGAGAAATAAAAATTTAATTGCAATATTTGTATATATAATGAAATTACTGAAACAAACTATTATCATGCTATCAAGAACAAAAGTTCTTTTGCTATTGCAATATTTTTTCTTATGCAACCGTAAATCGGTATTTAATTTACGAATTCATGGAGTTATGATGAACTATCACCATTACTTCCCATATATATTTTTATAATAATTCTAGCATTCGACGTCTAAATAATTATAATATTTATTCTAACAAATTAATTAGTTTACTTCGATCATTTTATAATTCATATAATTTTAATCGACTTTTGGTTTATATCGGTCATTCAGAATTAAAAATAAATATATAAATAAAATTTTCTTGCGAGAATTTTAGTGTTTTCGTAATCGAAGTTGGTCTTTTGTTGAACAGATAAAAAACACAACAATACGAAAAAATTATAAACTAATTTCGTTGGACGTTGTGTCTGTTCACGTATATCTCGAATAATTTAGTTCTGGAAAGCATTGAAAATAAATGAAATGATATAAAAAAAATACACTTTATTAGAACAAGATTTTATACTATCAATATTTACATGCTTAGATTCGACATATTTTACATTTCGTAATACTGTTTACAAACAAAACTGCGGCTCCGATTCTCGCAAATCTAGTCCTTGAATATGTAACGGAATGCATTGTAAAAAAATTAAATATAAATCCACCTTTTTTCTACAGATATATCGATGGCATTCCAGGAAACAAAGAATTGATCATCCTACAAGAGTTCAATAATTTCGGTACTCAAAACAGGCATAATTTTACAATAGAATCTGATAAAAACAATCAAATTAATTATCTTGACACCAAGATCATAATTAAAGACAATGAAAATCTAAAAATTGATTGGTTTCAGAAAAAAAACTGGTCAGGAAGAAACCTCCACTATGCGTCCATTCACCCTCGACCCAAAAAATTGGATTGATTCATCATGCGATAAAACTATCCTCCATAGAAATTCGCCAAAAAATTTTAATCAAAATTTAAAATGTTAGAAATTCTTAGAAAATGGTTACCGTTTATTACTAATTAGAAAATGTATTAAAAAACGTTTAGCTTCCTTTCATTCAATCAATACAAATAATTAAACTATACATAACAACGAGGATTTTATCATAACAATTGCCCTTACGTTAAGGGTCTTTCCGAAAATCTCGTTAAAATGTTCCAAAGTAACGGCATAAAATTGGTGTCTACAGCATTTAAAACTAAGATAGCATACATTAAACCAGGAAAAGATCAGTTATCTATTAACAAATTAAGTGGCGTGGTATATAAAATTCCTTGTTTTCAATGTGGTAAATAGTAACTTGGACAGGCGTACAGACCTCTCCAAACACGAGTAATTGAATACAAAAGGAACATTTTTATTTAGATATCTGAACAGTTGAACTCATCACAGACTGGATACTGGACACGATTTCGATTACGAGAACACTAAAATTCTCGAAAGAGAAAAAAATAGGAGAAAAAGAGTCCACCTTGAAAATTATTACATAAACAAGATTAAAATAGTGTCAAACATTAGATTTCAAACTTCAAAATTACCGGAAGCATACTATACTTTTCTTACCTAATAGTAGTTTTCGATACTAGGGCGTAAACGTTTTTTTTACGAATGGGAGAGGCTGCGGCCCGAGCGGAAACGAAATATATAATATATTTTTATATATGTGTAGATTTATTTGTACATCCTCTAAATAATGAACCATGTAAGCAAGAATAATGGGACCTTAATAAATTTAATATAGATAAATATGTATAGAATAGAAAAAAAAATAATACTGATATAAATATTTGATAGATGTGTCCTGATATATCTATACTTCAGTTCAAGTTCAAAATACCTGTATCAGGAATGATCAATGGTTCCGTCAAAATTATTTCATTGTCTTATTTTGGTTCTGAGATTCTTAAAATCATTTCCATTCTTTTTGTAAACACCCTTTGTTATGTATTTTTTCAATGAGAAACTTCTCAGGGCTCACCAATATACTATACACTGTTAAAATATATATGTAGATAATTAGTGCATGCAGTAATTTAACCCTTTGAGTCACGGTAGTAACCCACGTGACTACCTCGATTTCTTTGAATTTTAATTATTTACGTTCAAGTTAACGTATTCCGATCGGTCTTTTTGCTATTTTCTGTTACCTTAGTACTTAAAGAACATATCCACATGACTAAAAATACATAATTGTTTATTGTTTACTTTATATAAATAAACAAACACAAAAAAAACATGTTTTTTGGAAAGAATTCATTTTTGACGCTATTTTGAAAGTTAATGACTTGAAGTTCGGGGTATATAGGTTTTTAGGGTCGCTGATTACGAATCCTGTGTCAGATGTACAAAATTCAAAATGGCGGATTCAATATGGCGGTCAGAAACATGTAAAAAATCGCCAATTTTGATGAAAATACGTATTAGAGGGTTTTCGGGGTCGCTGATTGCGAATCCGATGTCAGCTTTACGAAATTTAAAATGACGTATCCAAGATGGCTGATTCAAGATGTTGGTGATCGAGATGTAAAAAAGTGCGAATTGTTATGAAAATGCGTATTTGGGGATTTCCGAAGTCGATAATTACGAATCCAATATCAGCTTTACAAAATTCAAAATGGCTGTGAGCAAAATGTAAAAAAGCGAAAGTTTTTTTATGAAAACGCGTGTTGGGGAATTTCCAGTCTTGCTGAATATGAAGTTTATGTTGATTATAGATAAGATGTTAAAGTTTCAAAATTCATCAGGAATTATATTGTAAATTTTTGTCCGCCATATTGGATCCGCCATCTTGAATTTCGAAAAACTAACCTCGGATTCGTAATCAGCGACCTCAAAAACCCCCGAGTAACAAATTTCGGCTAAATTCGATAAAAGGAAAAATGTGTGACTCAAAGGGTTAATAATACGTATTGCATTTTGTAAATCTTATATTAAGATTCATTAGCATGATAATTATAAGAACAATAGTAATTTTTATTTATTTGATACAATTTTCGTATTATTTGTATAGAAAACTCATTTCTATACATCTTATCACACATTTATTATTTGTAACACGCGCAAATAAATAACAAAAAAACTCGCCCCGCATGGAATGGAACAAGGGCTCTTGCTTACTACGCATGCGCCAATGGTTTATTGGCATATGGCATATTAATATGAACAATGTCGTCAAATGTGGTTACAGACGAAATCTGATTGAGGCATTATAATAATTATGTATGAAACACGTGTATATTATTGTTATTTATTCTATATAAAAGTAACAAATTTTTATATGCGGCTACATCCACTCTTACCTGATAAAAAGTTTGACTTGTACTATCAGAACATGATCAGGCAGGAACTGCGTTTGCAGGTTACAATCGCCTGATGAGGGCCTAGACCAACAGTATTAAAGCCTATACTTTATGAAGCGCGCATGACTGCTGTCTGATCAGGTCTTAATGAATCAATATTAAGACGCACTTTATCAGGCACTCCTAATTGCTATCAGGTCAAGGGCCTCATCCAGAAGTGATAACGCACACTACATCAGGGGCGCCTGCACGGAGAAAAATAACCGGCTAAATCAGCCGAAAAATCCGCAGATTCTACCAATTTTATCCTATAGGGATAGCTGCTGGAATTCCGTTAGGGATAGCCGATAATTTCAGCTAAATTTACTGAAAAAGTTCGCAAATTTAGCGGAACAAATCTGCTAATGTAGCGGAAATTTAGATCTAAGCGCGAATTGAGTAGGGTTAAGGCTACATTAGCGGAATCAAAACAGCTAAAATTGCAGATATTTTCGGCAATTCCAGCCGAAAATTTTAGCTGATATGAATCAGCTAATCCAGTGGAGTCATTTTTTTCCGTGTAGTTGCTGACAGATGCAGGCCTTGATGTGTTTTCAGGCAGCCTGGGCAGATTTCTGATACTCTATATAATGGTTTCACATATTTTTTAATTCATGTAGAAACCCAGTGTTATTGACATCAATGTAAAATATGAATAAATATATAAAAGATCATTACATGTTATTGATTGGATATAAAATTTTTATAATCGACAATGGTTATTAAATAACATCGTATATCATGTAAAATTATCATTCAAACCGACATTTTATCGTGTCATTGAATTTCATCGCAACAAACCAGTTGCAAACGATTTGCAAAGTAAACTTTACAAACGAAGGAAACATCAGACATCCTGCTGTCTGCATAGGGAAATATCGATTGACGAAAACCGCAAAAGCCGCGGCTTTCGCAGCGCGAGAACAGCGGTTCTAACGCGTGCGCTGCCGGTTAATAACTTTTCGTAATAAGAGAAAATGTCTGTTTCGCCGATGTAACTCGACCGCTATATATACATGTACCCGTACACGATGGAGCCTGGGGAATTGTACTTTCTATTTGAGGAGGCTGCGCGGGTTGCACTTGCATAACTGACAATGAACCTCCGACATTTGCATCGGTTAGTCAAAGAGGTGCACAATCCTGAGATTTTCTTCACGGGAACCGAATGCGGCGATCAATGTTAAGGCCGTACAGCCAATTTGCCGGTGGTACGGAGCGAATGCGCTTTTGTCGAGTGCGAAAATGGATAATGCAACAAATATCAACGACACCTGTCGGTAGATCGTATTTTAAGTGCGAATAAGATGAATGTGCTGAGCGGATGTGATGATCTTTGCGTAATCTTGCGCTACTTATGAAAAGTGAAATGGAACCTTCCACGTAAATTATTAGTTTCGAATGAATCGACATCCATTTTCAATTTGAAGAAAAGCTATTTTCCGGTTCTTTTTCGAATAAAGGCACTCATTAACTCAAAAGAGCATATCCAAAAATAGTCAAATAGGCTGGTTTCATCATGATATTTGCAATCTTCAATTTGATAAGAAGCTTTGAAAATGAACTAAAAATTCACGCTATTTCTTAATTAGTTAGTTATGTTTCTTTGATGAGTAGTAAATGTGCGATTAAGGAAATATTACGGACCTGATCAGACCCTTCTCCGGCTGCCTGAATGTATTTCAGGGCATAATCAAGAATGTTATAATTGATCGACTGCAGCCCTGATCAGACATCCTGATATCTGGCTCTGATCAGGATATGACAGTCAGATCCGAAACTTCACAAGGTATGCTAACATATGCACGGTTAAATGTATGTACAGAAAATTAGTGTATGCAGATATTTAATAATAATGATAATTAGAAGAATAATAGTAATTTTTATTATTTAATTTATATACTTTGCGCATTTATAAATAAAACACTTTTCTATTCATGTTATCTGATATTCATTTTTTATAAAGAACACAAATAAATAAAAAAAGCACGCCCCACGGGGAGTCGAACCGGGGTTCGCCAATTGTCAATCTGTAAATTGAAACTTTTCTTTCTGAATTAGAAATTGGAAAATAAATTTAATAAGAATGTTTTACCATTTTTTGAATTTTACTAAAATTCAATTGCGGATTCATATAAATAGTAGTTTATTTATTGCAAATGTAATATCATTCAAATATGGCAACATATAATTGACGTAAATAAGTGAGAACCGAAAAACATTTGTAAACTTTTAAATCGAATATAAATTAATAATTTTTGTAGTCAATAATGGTTTATTAAAAAACTAAGTCAAAATTCATTTAGTAGCCCTTAACCCGTTTCGTCCCAAAACGACAAAATTTGTCGCCGTTTTTCATCCACCGTAAGTTTATGGATATCTTTGAGATATTATTGTAAAATGTAGGTTTTCTATAGTTTTTGGATATGCTCTTTTCGAATCTGAAGTCCGTTTTACGATATCATATTACATTTTTTAAGTATGACCACTTAAACGGAAAAAATCGTGGAAAAAAACGAAAACTTTTTCAGAAAACTGCAATTTTTTTTGCGAAGGAATTCCGGAATCGTGTCAGGCCTCGGAATCCTGTGGCATAATGAGTTTTACTAAAAGTTGGTCAATATTAAGATTTAAGTTACAAAATGGCGCCCTCAAAATGGCGCTGTTCATACGGAATTTTTTTGTTATTTGGGTTTTACTAAAATATTTCTGGTATTTTTTCGTGTATTTTGATGAATATGATCTAGTGGATTATTTTTGAGGATGGTGAATACAAATCCATTACTAAATTTTGGAAATTCAAAATTGGGAATCCAATATGGCTGGCCGCAATTTAAAAAAAATTGTCTGGTATTTGGTATATAGAAGGTTCCGAAATCACATTGGATCCGCCATTTTGAATTTGCAAAATGTAATAACGAATTAGTATTCAGTCACCTCAAAAGCAATCTACATATTCATCAAAGTTCACTTCAAGACACCAGAAATATTTTAATAAAACCCAAATAACAAAAAAATTCCGTATGAGCAGCGCCATTTTGAGGACGCCATTTTGTAACTTAAATCTTAATATTGACCAACTTTTAACAAAACTTATTATGCCACAGGATTCTGAGGTCTGACACGATTCCGGAACTCCTTCGCAAGAAAAATTGCAGTTTTCTGAAAAAGTTTTCGCTTTTTTCCGCGATTTTTTCCGTTTAAGTGGTCATATTTACAAAATGGAATGTGATATCGTAAAACGGACGTCAGATTCGAAAAGAGCATACCCAAAAACTATAGAAAACCTACATTTTACAACAATATCTCAAAGATATCCATAAACTTACAAAGGCAACAAATTTTGTCGTTTTGGGACGAAACGGGTTAAGTTCTATACTAATACAGATTTGTCAACATCTCCAATGGATTTCTATTATTTTTGTATTTTCTATTATATACAGCTTCGTCGGAAATTAAACCTTAATAATTCGTCATGAAATTCAATTAGTTCTATTAGTCTGATCAGGTCACCATCAAGTATCATCATGAACAACTGATCAGACCGGGATTAGAAAATTACCATGACCACCTTATTTTACATGCCTTACGGACTCCTGATCAAATCGTGATCAGGCAATGACCGAGAAAGTTTTATTTTACACGTTTTATTAATTTCTTATCTAAAGAGATTTCTACTCAAAATAGAATCATTCAATGTATCAAAGCCATTAATTTTGGAATTGACCATTTTTTCTATATAAACATGTCGCTAGATAATACTGGAATCAATTAGTAAAAACTATACATTGGCCAAATCAGACCAATGAGTAGTAAATAACAAAATTTAGCAATATCTGCGCATATTTGTTAAAATAATAAAATATAAATTTTCCTGACATTGTTATCAAGTTTCTTCACCAAGTGTCAGAAAATGTTATACATTAAAAAATAATATGCAAGTGTCGCTGTGGACACGAATTTACGAATATTTTGAAATATTTCATGATTACTTCTGACACTTGTTTGAATGTACTGTAGAAATCGTTTGTATTAATTTATGCAGAATTTCTATTTGTTTTCGACGTACGAGCATGTCAAAAGTGCAGTCAAAATTATTGTGACGCCACGCATGCTGACACCTGTCACCGCATCATGTTTCGCGGTGCGAAATACCCTAAATGGTGCAATTAATAACGAGTTGTAATATTCAAGCCGTGGTTATACGTGAAGTATTATTATACCCAGGTAAATGTACTTGTGCTCTACATAGATTTAACGAGATAATATATTTATACGTTATAAATGGGTTTTCCATTACGTGACGTGTTGTTAATTAATGTCAAAACATATATTATGTTCCCTTGAGCTATTTATGAAAATTATTTTCTTTCACGTATGAAAACAGTTTCTGTATCTGCACTGGTCTGCTGGATGATTATTGTCTTTTTTATTTATACCCGTGTTTTTTTGTCGTAATCACCGGTTTAGCACTAATCAGCAAAACGGATTTCAGTGGAATAAATCTGTAATTTCTAATGCATTTTTTTTTAGGTGAATCCGAATTTAAGCGTAAAATTCCCCTTTGACGTGCGGTTTCTGATATACTTATATATAAATGTAAATACTTATAGTATGAATATTGCAAAATACATAAAACTAATTAAATAGATTTAGTTACTACCAAACTCATAGGTCACCCATGAAATGTCTACAATAAATTATTTTTACTAAAAATTCCTTCCTGTGATTTGAAGTAATTAAATTAAATAATTATGCTAATTTTGACGCATAACCTCAAATTTTATATGTAAATTTGAATATCTAAATATCAATGATCTAAAATTAAAGTAGATTACTATCGATCAGTCATTTTTTTACTAGAAATAATAAAAAACTACTAATTCATTAATAAATTTCTACTAATATAACATTAATAGTTTTTAGAATTACTAATAATTTTAAAGTTTTTCATTACTTATTAGCCTCATGATTACAAATTAATTTGTGACCCGCTTTTCGTTTTCGGTTAGTCAGTTTTTTAATAATTCTGATTTAGAAAGCAAATAATAATTTTTAGATTCAGTTTGAGTGTTGAGAAGTTAGTAGAGTTTCAGTTATTTGTAAATGCAAAATGTATGGTGCCACTCCAAATGTAACATTATATATATGTTACAAATAAGTCCACCAATAAGTGAAAATCAAATGAAAATTATTCAAACTAAGAGGGTATTTACTGGGTTTCAGCCATTTTCATTTTAATATCAAAAAATGCCTAGATAACAATTTTTCAAAATAACTACTCTCTCTAAACTTGAATTAATAAAAAACGACACAGCGAAAAGTGGGTTACCATCACTTAGTAAGTTTTTTACTGAAAAATAGTACGCAAATACCCGAGCGGAAAATTATTCAGGCTGTAGTCAGGTCCTAATCATGAAGCCTGTGAACGAAATCATTGTCTTAAGATGTCCTCTTATCAGGCATTGGCATATCGTGTAACGTTTTTTCTATTAAGGTCCTGATGAGGACATTACAATGCCCAATATTTCGCATGCTTTCCAAATTTCATGGTGAAAATATTTACATTAGTATTACGAAACAACAAATTAATTTTTAATGATTTATTACTATCTAACAAGTAAAAAGGCTGCAAAATAAAATAGTATATTGTGTATCTAGGGCGGAAAGGCATGTATTACGGCGTGGGCGATACTGCTGCTCGAGTGGTAGGTAAAGACGAGGCGAGCCGAGTCATGCCGTAGACGAGGGTTTCAGCATCACCCGAGCGTGTAATGCATTTCCGCCCGTGATACACACGATACTTTTTGTCACACCTATCGACAAAAATGCCACCTTACTGGCCGGCGGTAACGAGCAGCGGGCGGTAATGAGAACAGCGGGCTGTAAAAATTGAAAAACGCCCGTGCGCAAGCGCAGTTGCGTTGTCGCTGGAATGGCTCACTTTCCGTTCGCTTATTTACACACATATACGAATCGTATACGTATCCATCACATATAATGTGTAAAATATGCTGTGCCCAAACGTTCCTACAAGTATGCTAATATACAAAATAGAAATACATTTCCTTAACAAGAATGAAATAGATGCGCGACTACGACTAGTGGCGACTGAACGAATTACATAAAATTTAGAAGTTACAAAATTCAGACGTCCTTATCAGGCTCTGAGCAGGCCCCCTGATTTGAAATTTCCAAAGCAGTTGGCGATTCCCGGAAATTGAAAATAAGGCAAGCCTTATCAATTCATGGTTTGGTCTTGATATGGAAATTCACAGGCTTCCCTATATCAGTTATACTTTATTTTAACATAATCAGGGTTTAATCCGAGCATATTCAAACGAAGCTGATCATGGTAACTTACTGGAACCTGATCATGTCCTGGTACATATTTAGGCTGGCTGAATAAATTTCCACTCGGGTACTAATTCATTAGAAAAATTCTACTAATCTACGAACAGATATCAATGTTTTTTGTTCAGTAGTTTGTAGAAATAGTAATAAACTAGTTGGTTTTAACTTTTTTTAGCAAAACATGAGTACTAATTCATTTGGTGACTCACTTTTCACTTTCTTATTGGTAATTTATAACTAATTCAGATTTAGAGAGTAGAATGTTTGCGTAATTGGCAAATCATTCATCTATTATATGGTTTCTGAAATATTTCTATTAAAATAGGAATCCTTCTTTCATAGTATCTGTACAGGATCAATTTGATTTCGTTCATAAATTCTACATAATATTTCCAGCATGTGGCTTTTCAAAATCTTGGAAAAACTATTAAATTTTCTATTATCTGGTAGTAACTAGAGTGTAGTTAATGCTACTAAAATAAAAGACGGAATAGACATTAATAAAAAAGAAAATATTCAAACTAGAAAAACATATGACAGTTAAAGTAACATATTTTATAAATATATAATAACAAAATCATTGTAATTTGTAGTTAGTAAAATAATAAAGTAATTGTAAGGAATTTAACGATTTAAATGCCACTTGTCATTCGATGGATTTTATATCCTCTGATCCAAGATTCGAAAGTTTAAAATCCCTAATCTAATATAGCGGATTAACATAGCAACATTTAATTTTTGCGAATATTTCTTGAGAAAGAAACTTTCTTTGTATATCTTAGGTTCTTATATGTTACACGCAAATAATATGACAACATTATTCATAAACGTAGAAAAAAAATAATTTAAACGATAACATTAATTATAGGGTAACAGTACTGTAAGTGTTTTGAAATCATAAATTGACCTACTTAAATGACGCGTTTTTTATTGTTCGGTAGGGGATAATTTGGAAATTGTACCATTCGTAATGCTAATTTTTGGGAAGGAATTGTAAAATAGAGAAACGTGTTATTCTTTATTGTCAATCACAACAGCAAGATTTTTGATATTAGTAGTATTTTCTTCATGAGTAAATTTGAACAATCAGCCAGGCCAATTGTACAACCAGTTTTGGTCGAATGTTACCGTGAGCTACAACATATTTTGCACTATTATTTCGTATAGATTTTATTGCGTACTAAATGACAGGTCGCAAACATTAAACAATAATAATGTATCTTTAGTTTTTTTTTTAAATCCTTTTCCATAGTTGAACTTCTTTATAAGTCTATACAAATTCTATGTACATCTGGTGGTAAATTGAAAAACGGATGATATCTTCGTAATAATAAGTGGCTTAATATAATCATAACAATTCTCAAACATATCGAGAGCACCTAATTAGATCATAATCGATTATTCTTGATGGCTTGAATTGCTTTTTAAATACACTATTAACAGGGACATAATAATATCAATATTTGAATGGATGACAAGCATATTAATATAATCGAATTAAAAAATCTGATAAATTTCGATTTGAATAAGAGCCATCGCCAAGGAGCATCTTATTTCAACATAATTTTCCTGGTACCTCATATAAAGAAACATAAACAACTAGTCCAAAGCTTATGAGGAAACTTAATTAAAAAAATCGATTAGTAACATGACATAATGTCAGATTATGTAAAATATATTAACATCAATTTCAAATTTAAACTATTTTTTATGCGGAAAACTTATGTGATAGAAAAATGATAATAATGAATAAACAATATTTGACGTTTTTTAGCAGACTTGTAACAATTTATTGAACAATCTTTTAATACGTATGTAACCGCTTTTTTCGTAGTAAAAGGGAAATCTTGAAAAAATCTGATTAGATTTGTAATTACGCTTTAATGATGCTGTAAGTTAATTCCTTTCTTTTCTTCTCGGCTGTCGGGAAGATTGTTAGGCGATAGATACACCAAATCGCAATAGACGTGTAAGAGTTCCTTAAAGTCATTAATTTGATTGCTTACTTAAAAGAAATTTGTTTGAATACTTAAATAAACATTTGACGTTTTATTTTATTATATGTGGCTTATTTAAGGTGTTAGGTTGTTAATTATAGTTGTATTTTGAAAATAAGAGATAAGAAAGTAAGAAGATCTTGAGTGGGTGTTTACACATAGTCACACGATAACTCGATTGTAAAACAATGAAACCTCAAAAAAGTTGATCAACCACGGTGTACTAGTCATAACGCTATAAAACTATGCGACCCTCAATTGTAAACCACAAATCTCAAACCTAGAAAATTTTAATTTTTCGCAAACCAAAAAAAAACTGTAATCTTATGGATCAAAATACATTAATCACTGGAATACGCCAGTCATTAAATAAAAACTGCAAGTAAAACAAGAAACAAACATTTTGGATTCATAATCAGTATATGCAAAAACAAAAGGAGTTAATGCAATGCTAAAATTGAGTTGTATTAACTTGAGGCATGAATCTACAAAATTTATTTAACGCTCATTGTACTATATAAGTAACAATTGTCTATTATATAAATTATCTTATGATGATGTAACAAGTAATATTCACGTATTATTTACGTAATATTTTAATTTGACGTTTTTTTTATTAAGTTAGAAACTGTCTCTCCAAATCAGCATTATTTACATTTGTTTACAAAATAGTTTAATTATCACAACGGTCGAAATTTTGTACGATTTTTAACCCTTAACCCTTTCAGTGAATTTTTTCAGTGGTGGTTTTTTTCTTAAATTTTGTATACAGAGGTTTTTGGAGCCGCTGATTACGAATCCGGTGTCAGAATTACAAAATTCAAAATGGAGGACTATAAGACCAAATTACCGTTTCACAGAATTTTGATCGACCATATTGGATTCATCATTTTGAATTTTGTATAATTGATATTGAATTCGTAATCAGCGCCCCCATTAATCCCTGCATACCAAACGTCAAATAATCATAGCTATTAATTCGTCCTACCAACAATTTGTTTTGAAAATGATGCTTTTTTGAAAATATTTTCTTATTAACAATAATTACTTTACATAATTATGTAATATTATTATTTTTTAAGAACATTTATTAAAGTCGCAGGAAGGACAGGAACAAGAAACCATTAACGATGAGAAGTTGATACTATCGACGCATAGGTCGTTTCCGACCCAGAGGAAATTCAAATTGTACTTTATAAATTGCACAACTGTAAGCATTTTCAAACGGCAGGCCATATTTGATCCAGGTAGTGGGAGGATAAGGTCTAAAAATTCTTTTCGTTTTCTGCAAAAAAAGGATCAGATTTAAAATAATTCTATGTGTGAGAGCCTGAACCCGATAACAGGTTGCATAGCATTCGGAGTTCATAATAAAAATGTAAATTATTTCATCTTAGTTCACCATAAATATTTTTAATGTTTCGATGTAGTAGACAATTTCAAAGCGTAGAGCACAAGTAAGAAGATACTTCATTCTCTTCCTGATGAAGAAATTTGAGTCTCTGCTGAAAAAATGAGCAGTTTCCGATGGTCGTAAAGATTTCGTGTTTACGTGTATCCTCTATTCGCATTGAGCGCTCTAACTTTAAGTGAAAGAACCTTCAATTATCCGCCGGCGCTGAAGAAGAGATAGTAGATGCATATCTCTTAGAGCATTGTGCAGCACGCCGCTAATCAGTGTACACGAGGTCGGTAATTAAATACCTTTATGAATTGCAGCACCGGAACAATGTCCGCCGATTTTCCGCCTTACGGCCGTCTATAATTAGGAACCCGGCTTGTTAGCCATCGGGCCCATGGTACTACACTGAGCTGACTATTATCAATAAATCCGGTAATAATCGCGAATTACGTAATGATTGACCTAATATAGTAAAATACGTCCGTTTGGATAGTGTTACATTATTTTACGAATCTGAGAAAGCGCAAAAATTAAATTATTTTGAGTTAGGAACATAGTTAATTAAACACTCCTTATAATTCGTTAAATAAATTACTCGTGTTAATTACGTCACAAAATTGTCTGCAGGTTGAAATTACAAATCGTTAGTCTTCTAAATGTTGCAAGGTTTAATTTAACGTAAGAGGCAGCCACGTTACTTGATATTATTATTCAAACTTAATGAGAATAAACATTTTGAAGATTTACTTAGTTCAGTTAATTTGTTTACGATTTTAAAACAAGATCTTAGTAAGTAGATTAGAATGTAAAAAATGTTTAACCATATTATTATATATAAAGAACTATAAAATAGTGAAAATTCATAATTTATTGAAATGGTACTTCTTGTTACTTGATAATGGTTATTATCGAAGATAGTATCAAGAAAAGAGTTAATAAATTATATAACTCAACAAACATTCAAAAAGTGGATAAATTCTTAAAAGCTGTTAGTATTCCATACGTTAACGGAGTTTATAGTAAAATAAATGTTCAAAGGATCAATACAATACTAATATTAAAATTTTAGCTCAAGAACATAATTTACACATAGAAAATTATTTCATCAAAAACAACAAAAATTCTGTTAATATAAGATTTGAATAATCCTAGCTTCCTCCTACATATTTTTCACTCATTAAAATTTAAAATCTTTTTATTTTAACTGTCACAACATACATATTCGAATTTTCACAACTTTATGTAATAACATCTGTTTTTGTTTACAAGGTTGAATTGTATTCTTTGAATGTAAAAGTTTAAATGATTTTCCAGTGTTCGTTACTCGATTATTACAAATAGTTCGTTATATTCACTCGTGTTTTTTTTCAATTTCAGTTTTAATTTATTCTCCTTACTGAGTTTATTCTTAAACTTATTTATTTACTTCTTTTTTAGGTTTTTATAAAAAC
Source organism: Trichopria drosophilae (assembly GCA_030407085.1). Classification (NCBI taxonomy): domain Eukaryota; kingdom Metazoa; phylum Arthropoda; class Insecta; order Hymenoptera; family Diapriidae; genus Trichopria; species Trichopria drosophilae. The sequence goes on along the minus strand of CM059585.1, from coordinate 113,297,284 downwards.
AGTGTGTTGATTTTAACCGATGGACTTATACTCTTTTTTACAAGCTTTTCTACCAATCAGATGGACTTTAAAGTTTTTTAAGAAAACAATTTATAAATTTTACTAAATGGGCTCTTATAATTCGTCTTACAAGTTTTTCTGCTAATCATATTGGATTAAAAAGATAAGGGGGATCTTTTTAATGCTTGTTATTATTTTTTATTAAAATTTCATTCCTCAAGAAAATACCTGTTTGAATGTATATTACTAATTTAGTTTTTGTGTGGTACCATATCTTATGTAAATTTCCACGACAGTTACACACACCAATTTCTGATTTGTTATAACAATTTGTAATTTGTTACAACATTTTTAAATAATATTTGTACTTTCAGGATAAACTTGCAAAGAAAATGATGGCAATTAATGATTAAATATCGTGCATTCCGTTAACAACAAAGACGTAACTAGAGGAATTTATATCTTCAAACCATTGTTTCTTTCGTATAATCGTAAAAAGCAATAATACAACGTTAGTTGATCTACGTAAACCGACGATAGAATTATAAATTAATAATCTGGAAACGAACTTAAACTTGAGCGATAAAAATGTAATTTAAGGTGGAAACTCTCGTTGCAAAAACGAGTACATGTTTCATAACAGAAAATTAACGGAAGTAATTACATTTTCTTCATTTGGAAATCCGAGCCATTCCTATTACCTTAATTGTTAGAGACCTTGGATGAAAAACGTAAACGTTGTATTACTTCATTTATTAAAGTATTATGTACACAATTAATATAGTGCATAAGTAGTGTAAGAAGAAAAGTTACCGAAGAATGTTAAACTCAGATTAAAGTAGTAGTGTTCCTTTTTTATCAGTCATTACATTTTTAATTTAACATAAACGTAACTTTAATACGTTTCCTTATATTTCACTGAATTAACTTTTGTTGAAACATTTTTTTAAACATTGCCTTCTTTAAATCTAATGGACATTTTTTATAGATTGGTTTTGATAATTGAAACAACAATCACAATTACTTTCACTTATGCGTGAGAGGAAAAGTTATCTGGAGTTGCCTAATTGTACTAACGGCAGCTATAACATGACAGTAAATATATTTTATTTGAGACATGTACTAACTTTACGGTTTTCGGCTAACTTTCTTAGTAGTCTTTGTGAATAGTTACCACTGCTGACTGTTTAATTGTTACAATAAACTCGCTGCAGATATCAGGAGTTGACATTAGTAGTTAAATTATTTTGTTGAACTTCTCAATATGTGCACGGCGGATTTTTAAGATACCAGTCCACACCTTGTATATGTATAGTTTTTATTAAATTTTGCGATAATAGAACCATTCAGCTATATTACACAAACTTTTTACAAAGTACAACAAAAAATGAAACAAGAAAGGGTAGTCGAATTCCCAATCAATATACAGTAGACGCTCGATATAAGAACCATCGCTATAAGAACCGATCGGTATAAGAACACTTTTTTGATCATTATAGTGCCTATGAACATTCGAGATGTATCCCCTCCATACACTTTTTGCCGGTAGGAACCGTTCCGCGCATTCCGTCGAGTCCACCTATACATACATAATACATACAAGAGAAGGGGAAGCATCAATTCCCCTCCAATGGTTCTTATATCGGCGCTTGGCGGGGAAGCTCGGAACGGACGTAGTTCTTATATCGAGCGTCTACTGTAGGTAATAAGTACTCTGTAACTTTCTTGGAGTGAGAATTTCACTTCTGTAAAGTGTGAAAAATCATTCTAATAAGAGTGGATTTAGTGAAATAATGCATTATTTAGCGGAATTGTTTCAATAAAGGAAACCTATGAAAAAATATTTGTCTTTTTAAAGTGAAATAAATATTTCAGAGACTCCTAGAAATGAGTGAAATAATGTCACTCTTTGCAAAAGTGAAAATTCACTCCAATCAGAGTATCTCGTTTTTTACTCGCGTTTAGAGTGAAAATTCACTTCATTAAAGAGTATAATATAAAAATTACTTTTATGTACGAATTACACAGTGTTACAAAATTAAAAAGTCGACAGGCACTTTGTCAAACTGAGCAACATGGTATGATATAATTTCCTATTCTCCCAAAATCTCATTTAATAGCTACAAAACGATTTAAGGCAGGTTTAAGCGAAAAATCACTTATAATTACCCTAATTTTTATTCGATTTAAAACTTTTTTCAATCAAAACGATTGAAAACGGGTTTTTAACCATAAAATGAAATTTTGGGGGTGTATGGGGAAATCATAACACACCATCTTGCTCAATTGCACTAGATCTACCGCTTGTACTAGATCCCCATAAAAGTGCCAGATCGCTATTACACTGTGTTATCTTTGTTATAACTTAGTTGCCATTTTAGCCGCTTGTCTTATCATATATTCATTTTTCATATTCTTCCAATTTAATCACCAGCTTAAATGTGTCTCATACGAGACACAGTTAGCAAACCCTTCACTTTTTTTTCAATTGTATTGTTTCGTAACGAATGGATTTCAATATCGATTGATGGAAAAATGTTGGTATCAAAACTGAAAACATATTTCCAAAGAATAAATCCAACCCAATGGAAATATTTATGCGACAATAGCAAACGGACGATATATCGATTTCATCTGTATACTCCATATATATTGGCAGTATGTCAATATAGGAAAAGGCGCGAAGGAATGCAGTGGTGAAATGTGCAAAATCGACACCCCGCAAAGCCAAGCAGTTCAATTTCACCGTCGCTTGGCAAATTTGAACTTAATACGGTGAATCGTTTTCCGGTTTCGTTGGAACGAAAATTTATTTGGATTGGCAATCGTCGCACGTACACCTGGATCGTTTTCGCGTTTCAAATTTTGTAAAGTTAGATGCGAACGATCCGAACATCGTTGCTCGATTTATGGACCTCAATGATTTCATCCATTCCTGTAATCCGGGAAATATGTTTGACATTCAATGTACCGGTAATGATTTTGCGATGCACACAACGATGCCGTGTTGATCTAGATAATAAAGTTAAATTAATTTAATTTTGAAATAAATCTAGACTTTGAGGTCTAGTAGTAGGCTTTAAAATTCTAAATGTACTTACTCCGAATTCAGTCATTCTTCAACAGTTTGAAAATCAGTCCCATAAATGTGCTGCTAACACCTGTTATCGATTGTTGTACATATTATTTTCTTACACGAGAGTGTGTCATTTTGTCCCTAGATATACTAGTTTAATGAGTAAAATGCTATTTTGCACCCAGGATGCAAGAAAATAAATTTATGGCTTATATCCCCGAATTATCACAGGTAAATCGTTTTTATTTCCATTTTTGCTATTTACTATTTATCAACCCATAAACGTCATAAGAACAGCGGTTAGAGAATTCAAATTTATAAAAATGGCAAAATTTTTCTAATTTAGATAAATTATAAGTAGAAATGTAAAATTAATTGTTTAATTTGATAATGTAGAAATGTAATATTTTTTTTTATAAAATGTATCGAATAGAATTTCTGACATGCTAGGTCTGTATCTTATTTAGAAATAAAATTGAATTTTATTTTTCTATTAGTGGCGGATGCAAGTGGACGATATTCCTCGCAATTTCATTTTGGAAATGGATTTTGGATGGGTTCGAAAACTTTATGCCGTGAACTGAATATGACAGTTGGTATTAGTGGGAATGGCATCCCAATTGATGTTCAACCATATTCTGTCAGCTTTCATGTGGCACGAATGTACTTAATTTTTCCGAATGATCTTTCCTTTGGTCAGGTAAGTCAAAATGTTATATTTTAAATTCTTGTGATAGTATTAATTATTTACCGACCATAAGTAGTTAATTTCTACACTGTATAGTAATTTATTACTATTTTATATTTATACTGTAATATTTTAATTTATATTGTTTATTACTTTGTCGGATGTTTAAAAAATGCTTTTGAAATATGGTTCATAGTCGTTCTTTAAAGTAAAGGAATATAAACCTGAATCCCATCAAATAGTTATTTTCCTTAAATGTTTAGTTAGTGTATATATATAACATTTTCTTCTTTGTTACTTTTTAAAGTGAACAAAAATGTTAAATTTCATTAAATAGTTTACTTTGGATTTTAAGATTTCGAAAGATTAGCTTAGAATGATTACCACTATTTAGTATCTAGGATATTTGGACCCGTACCCGTCATCTAGGATATTTGGATTGACGTATATTAATTTCTTTAAAGGTATTTGTATATTGTATATTTTTTTTGCTTCCTTTATATATTTCTGAAAAAAGGAAGTAGCAAGTGTTTTTTTTTTGTATTTTTTAACTTTAACCTAACCCTTTAACCCCAAAATATACAAAATGTCACGATGAAATCTGACACTATATTTTAGCATTTAAACTTTATGAGAAAATGTTAACACTGGTAATTTCTTATTGGCCAAGGATCGATTTTTCCCAATGGTGCTTGCCAAGAATTTTCAAATTCTAAAATAAAAAGGTGACACATGTTTTTAACAACAAAAATTTTTTGGTTTTATTTTTTTAATTATTTGAATTTTATTATAGGTAATGGCAATAACATACTTCTGAATGTCACAAATATTGTGTCAAAATGGCGGACACACAATGCCGAACAAAGTGATTTATTATTCGTATTATCCTAGCTGTTTGTTCAAAATTCCAAAACTCAATGAATTTTTATAAATCTTGGCAGCCATGCATTTTTGAACTCGCTAATTACGAATGTGAAGTTAAAGTTGATCAGATTCACTTAAAATTCATAAAATCATTTTTATCATTTTATTTGAACATTTAAAAACTTATATTCAAACTGGATCAACAAAACCGTTGAATACGAGTTTCATAGAAACCTATTAAGCTTTGCGATTTTGAACATATTGCCATGAAAATACGAATAAAAATACACTTGTATCGCGATTTGCTTTCTCCATTTTCAAGTTTCACTTTCCGAAAGAATTGTTTAAAAGAAAAAGTGTATAACTTTTTTATTTCAACAATTGAAAAATTTTGACAAGCGCCATTGGATCTTGTCCATTGTTGGAAAAGTTAATAATAACTGCCATTATATTTTCATCGATTCCTAATTATTGAATACTATTTATAATACTATTTTGAATACTATTTATAACCTTCCAAGCCATGGCATTTGCTTTTTTTTTAATATCTAAGCTGACTATCAGTAATGGATATTTATTTGTTATTAAGTTTCTACTTGCTTCATTGTGTAAAATCTGCACAGCATTTAGACTTGATCTATTTCGTCTAAAACAAAATTGTCTTTCGTCTATGATTTTATTCTTATGAATAAACTTTACCACTTTAAGGCATAATTATAGTCTTTTTATTATTTCGGATAATTTATTACTTAGCGAAATCGGTCGGTAGTTAGTATTGGGGTTTCGTTTGGTTTTGCTGTTGGTGTTTAATATTTTTTATTTACTTTTTGTTGATAACTTTACATAATAGCTTGATAGTATGCCAGTCGGTTATAGTGACTGCGAATTATTTTTTGCAAACCATTTCACGATATTGAAATTTATGGCCGTAAGGAGATAATTGAAGACTGAACGAATTATGAAATATTTATGAATTGCTTATTTCGTGATCGTTTGTAGTGTTAGTTTAAATGATTAATTAAAGAGTCTTTAAATGATGAAACAAGCTATGAAAATAGATTTGAAGGTGTGTAACTGGTGTTTCACCTTTTTAATACAAATGTTTTATGTTAAATATAGAATTAAAGAAAAATACAGTTGACAAAATCAACAAATCCTTTATTTTATTTATAGTTTTATTTATCTGGTTTATGCAATCCATATATAATAAAAGAAGTGTATAATTATGATATAACAGTAATTTTTTTAAACCTTCATTATCTCGAGAGTAGTATGGAGAACAATTTCATAAAACTTATATTTAAGACAAGTCATTAAAACAAAAGTTTATAAAAGCAAACAGCGTGTTCTTGCTTTATTAATAATAAAACAAAATAAAACATTATTATAATATTTATTGCTATGTTTAAATGAATTTTCATAGTGACATTAATCGTGGCTCACATAGGTATAATTATTTAAATTTTAACATTTTTGGAAATATCGGTTCTTTTTAATGTATATTGCAGTTTCTAAGGTGGTTCTCCATAGTTTCCTTAGGTTGGTATCTGATAGTGGAATTGTCCATTAACGCTATTGAATTGCTGATAGCTCTCAGCAAAATCGCATTATTACTACTTAGTTCGACAGATTTCAATATATATCAATTATAGATTGCATGATTTTGCATTTGATTAATAATTTTTATTCATTGCATTGTATAACATTGATGCTGTTAATTACACTTTTCTTACCTTATCCCCGTGAATTCCAGCCATTTTTAAGTTACGGATCGTCACGAACGAAATTGGACTGAAATTGCTGAAAAACGAAAAAAGAAATTCAAGATTGGCAATAAATATTTGCAGATTTTCATGCAAAATTGAATTTTTCTCGTTTATATCCACGAGCTTGGAAGTTTGAATAATTTATATGATTTGGCTTCAACGTGGAATTTCAATCCTTTTCACGCCTTCAATTTCTTGAAATTGTTCTTGAAAATGTTCTTGAAATTTTAGTAGCATACGAATAATAAAAATCCACTTTTGGGTGGGCGAACTTAATTAAATTACATTCACTCTGAAATTGAAAGATATTTATCTATCCATGATCTTGTTTTGTAATTTAAATACGTATATCTCAGCGAGGAGTAAACAAATTTTAACAAATTTGAATAAAATATTAAATCAAAATTTTTGCTAACGAATGAGATTGAGAACTTTAATTTTTATAACACTGGTCAACACCGAAACGTCACAAGATATGCGAATTTATCTTTCTGATTTATTTTTCTGTGCTGTATCTAATTTTGTTTATAGAATCCTTCTTCATTCTCAATATATCTACAATTTTCGTCTTATTTCCAAATATTTTGTTCCCAATTTTTTACATGGCATTAGCGATTCGAGCATCTTTTGCATTAATCAGCTCTCTTTGATTGTATTCAACTTTCTTCGAATTTTTCGACGCTCTTAATAAATGAGAAAAAAAATTTCGTTCCCGACGGAGGTTCGAACCCTGGTCCGCCCAATTTATTGGAGTTTTAGAAAAGTCAATGCAAAATCACCGTCGCCTTAAATACAAAACATCAATATAAGGTCCTGTACACTTATATTATTGACCTAGGCGATTAGTCGTTTTTACCCTCCTGGCCCCCCTCGTCGCCCTGTTTGTAATGATTTGCGTTCCATCCTAGATACATATAATATACTATTATGGTACCGTAGGCCGTAAAATTCTATTTTATGAACTGTTTTTTATTTTATAGAGATTAAAGCGTAAAATTCAATATTACTGAAACGGTAACAAAAAAAAATGCTGCGTGGGCCTATGGAAAATTCCTGCTGCGAAATAAATTAATATTTAATCTAAAACCTAGCATTATATAGGCTAATAAAATCGGTAATAAATTAAGAAGTTGAGGTTATTATTTATCGCCAACATAGGTTATGTAAATATACGCTCTTGGATCTTTATTTCATTTTATTCGCGTTTCTTCCTCGAGATCCTGCAATAAAACAGTCGATAAAATTCACGATTCCGCAGTGACGAAATCACTTTATGCTCTGGCGGAAAATTCGTGTACCCGCCATTACATTTGTCGTTACAGTCTCGAATGCACGCGTCTTTAGGGCTGTAAAAAAGCAATACAGTGCATTGTACCTCGCGTAAATCCCGCGCATTACGCAGCCACTTACGCAATTGACTGGTACCTATTTTCGATTACAAAATAACGTAAGTTCCTCGTCGAGGTCTTACGTGCGTTTATATATAATAAGTGATTCCGACATGAAACGACTGTAATTCATTCATTGTGATCACATAATCGACAAGAAGGAATATACCTGTAAATCACGTTAAAACATATGAATTTGTAATGATTTAGTGTACGATTACATAGAACGGGAATTAACTGTAAGTGACGTATAAATTGGATTACTTAATTACAGTCTGCGGCATAATTAATGACGCAGAGTGTGTGCGTCATTTATCCACTGATTTTGAATATCGAACATTTTATGTAGCATCGAGGGAATATTTTCAGTTTTCAAATTAACTGCATACAATGAATATTCATATAAATAATAAAGATCTGTGTAAATTTTAATTTCATTGTAAACAACAAGAAATTTATTTTTAATTTAATTGTGTACATAAGTGTATGGAATTTAATTTTAGTTTATTCGTAAGTAACTAATTAATTAACAATTTATTTTGTGGTATTTTTCTTTTTTGGTACAGTGAAAAAAGTATTTAGTAAATGCGATTATTTTTTAACTCAGAGTATTGAAATTGGTCCTCAATTAATTTATTATTAGTTCCAGCTATAACCATAATCCAAATAGAAATTGGAGGAGCAAAGTCCCGGCTAGGTACTGACCCAATACTGGTACCTGGTACTGATTAACGGAAATGTCTCAGTACTGGTATTAACATCGGCAAAGTACTGACATAGTACTGGCGGCCAGTACTGTTTTCAGTATTCACAGATTACTGATCGCCAGAGAAAATTAGTACTGATGACGACTGACTGAATGCTGACCGCCCGTACTGTTTTCGATATTAAATGATTACTGACCGCCGGAACAAGTCAGTACTGAAACATTACTGGCTACCAGTACTGTTGTCGGTATGAAATGATTATTGACCGTTGGAGCAAATAAATGCTGACTCAATACTGATCGCCAGTACTGTTTTCGATATTAAATAATTACTGAACGCCGGAACAAGTCAGTACTAAAACATTATTGGCTACCTGTACTGTTGCCGGTACGAAATGATTACTGATCGTCGGAGCAAATCAATACTGACTTAATACTGACCGCCAATACTGTTTACGGTATAAAATGACTACTAACCGACGGAACAAGTCTGTACTGAAATATTACTGGCTACCAGTACCGTTGTCGGTATGAAATTATTAGTGACCGTCGCAGCAAATCAGTACTGACAGAACTGTTGTTGGTATGAAATGATTACTCAGATAGAAATTTCCGTAGCTCGCTGGAATTAACCACCGGAGTGTACTGACCAAGTACTGATACCTAGTACTGATTTTCGAAGAGGAATCAGTCCTGCCTGCACCACTGTGAAAGAACTGAACCAGTACTAACAATAAGTACTGACAACCGGAGTAAATCAATACCAACGAGATACTACCTCTCAGTATTGATATTCGGAGCCAAGTCAGTACTGACTTCGTTACTAAACCAGAATTGGCCCCGTACTAAAAATCAGTGATAGCGTCCGAACGTGCGAGCGTAGGTTAGCTAAGTATTTATGGAGTTAGCATAGTAAGCGAGAGACCCACGTTCGATTCCCCGTTGGTACGAGTTTTCAGATTTGTTTGCGAGCGTTAGGTATTTATAAGCGAGTACGTCAAATTAATGGTGTAAAAACAGCATAAGGATATACATAAATATTTTCTCAAAAGCATATTCTAGGCCTATTGGTCCATTATTACTGTATGTTAGTACTGGACCGGTACCGCTCTACTACGGCAGTTAGTACCGGACAGCGTTACCTGCCGTTGTTGCCCAGTACCGACCCAGTACTGGCGATCAGTACTGCAATTCCGGCAGTCAGTGCTGTGTCAGTACCATGCCGATACTAATAATTTCTACCCTGGAAAAGAGTTAAATTACGTAACATTATAGTCTGAGGAATTTAATGTTGAAGGTTCATTTGAATAAATTTAACAAAAATATTGGAATTTAACTACTCAGTAAACGAAACAGAATGATAGATTTTTTAATTGATGTTTAGTTAATTTTTACAACAACTACAATTTTAGTTAGTTCAACTTCTTTACGGCCTTAAATGCAAGTTTCAACATTTCTGTCAGGTTCTATACGCTGAGTATTTCGGAATATTGTTTGAGAGGGGTCATTTTAAATACTACTATCTTATATCAAGTACCATCTTTACGCCTTGAAATTTGTATGTATAATTTTGATAAAAGAGATGCCTTCTGTCCTTAATTAAGTCCAACTTAAAAAAAAGTACAACATCATTTTCCAATTTAATGTCATATTTTTTAAACTGTATTGATGTTTTATAAAAAAAATTAGAATTATTGAAAAATAAATTTATGGCGAGTACCGGTTTTATTGCGTAAATTTCAATTTTATATAATTTTTGTTAGTTCTGGTCAGTAAGGCTGTCTACAATTATTATTAATTAAACAACAACAAAATATCCAAAAATTATCCAAAATAATCGAAATAATGAAAAAAACAAAAAATACATGATGACCCTACTTATAATTTTACCGTACTTGCGCTTGGCACGCATACTTCTTTTCTTGCGCAATCGTGCACGTAACTAAATAAACTCATAAACGTTTAAACGCTCGTTTTAAGGGAGGCGAAAAACTCCTTTCGCACCATTGTTGCAAAATAGCCATTATCGTGCAGTCGTTTTGTCGCACCCCATTAATTTTATTACCTCCGTAATTCTAACATGAATGATTCATTTGTAGTAATGTAGTTTTTTATTTTCGATTCTATTTGTTCTGTCCATTTTGCATTTCTACAAATTTAGAAAAGTGAAATGATTCGTTCAGTATGAACACTCAACATTCAGCAGTATCAATGATCTTATATTCATCAACTTTTTTTTTTTAATTATTTTTAAATTTATTCTATTCTTTTTTAAAATATATTACATTTTTTTTTATAAATTTATCAATTTTTATTATTTTCATGTTGTAAAATAATAATCTAGTAGCCTCCGAGAAAAAAAAATTACTCTATATATTGTTCTTTTTTTCATAACATGATTATAGGTTAGTTACTAAGTGTAATTGTCCCTTTTCCGCGGTTTTAGGAATTAGGTTTGCTTTAGTTGTATATCATCTCGAAACAAAAAATAACTGAGGCATTTTTTAAACGAAAAATTTCATTTCTAATGCAGAATACGCGAAAAATACATCTTTACTTCAATGATCTATGCGCGGTTATACTTTTGTGGTGGAACGCCATCTATTGTCTCACAGAAGTGATGATATTTCGTCAACAATTCTTCTTTTTTACGTGGTTTTTCTTTTAATTTTGTGCTTAATGCCGACGTCATAAATGTCTCCACCCACCTTGAAACTGCTATTGATCATTAACTGATTACTTGGAATGCTAACCAAAAGCGTTCATCTATGCGAATGTCACGGGGCTGAAACTGATTTTTCGTACATCCTATTTTGAGGCCGAACGACTATACCGCATGGTGGCGCGTCGAGCACTTTGAGCCTCCCACCACATCTCCCGCATTTTTCTTTCTCCCTTCCTTTGAACCGCGCAATATTTATGTTTGTGATTGAAGAAATGGGTGCGAGGACCAATGAGAATAGAACAAAAAAGTATGGGGGATAGATACAGGGAGTTAGTTGAGATGGCATCATGCGAATAACTTTCATACATGCCTCTTGAATGCGCCTCGAAACAGGAGACACGAATTTTTACAGGGTACAGTGGCCCTCCCCTTATTTTAACTCCTCTTATTTTAACTGCGTCCTTTATTTTAACTTTTTTCGTCCCATATGTTAACTTCGTCCCCTCATGAGTTCCCCCACCATTCGCCATTTGAAAGTTTTCAAAAGAGTTCGGACTGCTATTTGAGCTTGAGCATAGGGAAGGACGCCACTATATCTCCTTTCTCTGTTTTTATTCTTCCATACTGCCAGTGCTGGGGATAAAGGGAAGCGGTAAAATAAGGGAAGAAGCCGCCATCTTCCTTGACTCGAAAAGTTAAAATAAGGGGAGGGCCACTGTAGTATATATGCACTACCAATCTAGTGAGGAATTTTTTCACAATTTTTTGTAGAGAAGAGTGGTCCCATTCTGATCCCTTAAATACCGATGCCAAAAATCAATTTTTTTTGGTAAATTAAAAATTGTATGGTATGCAGGGACCAGTTTTTTGTTTCTACTATGGTTCGCAAACCCTCTATGTTTTTTTAGTGAATTGCAGTAATGAAATTTCAGGTTCTCATGGTAATTTATAACTATAACTGCCAATTTAATTGGCGACACTGACAAAAAATTACTTCTTTTAACGAAATATATTTACTTTAAATTGATTTACTTGAATCAAGTAAAATTTTATTGACACCACTAAATTTTTTTTCAGTGTAGGGACTACAGAATTAGTCGCTTAAATATTTTTACTATTAGAAGTTGTTAACCAAATAAAGTGAGGACAACATACCTTAGTAAATTTTACTTTAATAAATTCCTGTGGATCATTGTAATAACTTAGGAAATAATTGGCGTTTCCAAATAACGGCAATAAGTGGCAAAATTTATGTAGGCCAATATACAATAAGATAATAATCATATTACACCATAAAAATAAAAATGACTGAGTATTTGACAGATACACTGATCTGGCACCAAAACATGAAAGATAACATCGTAACAATTATTTACACCGATTATAAAACAGCTGAGAAAGAAACCTTGATTATACGCAATAGATGTCCAGCTTACTTCCTCTCGACATCTTGTTTGCAGACCAATTAAAATATATGACACTAATCACGAGATTCAGGAAAAATCATCTGTGACATAAGTCGATTGCGTGCATCGATTTCAAAATTGCGGAGAAAGTAACCGATGAAATCATAATTGAAAGCGATTTCCCGCTCGTCTTTATCTTGTCGTTTTTGTGTGCAGCACGCGCACTATTTTCATCAGATCGCGATCGACGACCTGCGCATGTAGATACGTCGCCATTACCGAACGGCCACGTAATACGCGTAATTTATGCTACGCAAATGGTACTAAAATGTCTCTTTCCTCTGCTATGGACCACTCTTGTGCATTGTCACTTCGATGATCAATGGTAATGACCGATTGCGTATTCGACAAATCGCCATTGAATCAGGACTTGAGAGAAAGGGAGGAAATTATCTGCCGGCATTTGCTAGCGACATCGAATGCGATTTTATACATTTCTCAGCTTTATCTATGTGTCCTGCAAGTTTAAGGTTTTTTTCAGCAAAAATTCAATTTTTTTAAATCATGATTGTTTAATTTTCACACGGCAAAGGCGCAGTGGTAAAAATGTTTAACACCTTTTTTATTGTCGTTTTTTCGAAAGAATTTATTTATTTATAATTTGTTATTAAATTAAATACAAAAACATAAAAAAAAAAATTAAATCAGTCAATTTTTAGTGGTAAATCAATGCTTGAGATCACAGTTTTTGTATAACAATTCTATTTTTTACTTTATTTTCCTCCAATTTTTACTTTTTTTAGTTTCCATTTCTATTATATTTTTAACACCTAATATAAAAACATAATAAAAGTTTCAGCATTTATATATTTATGAAAGGTAAAAGAGCGGGTAAATATAAAACATACAAATTATATGATAAATGAACAAATTCTGACAAAATTATTTGGCATATTATATCCTCTATTTTGGAATTGTTAAATTGTAACATCAACTTTAAATTAGTTGCCCCCTAAAAACTCCGAAGTCCGGTTGAAGATAAATCCTATTCCTCATTAATAATTTGTCGTCTTTTTGGACACATTTAGAATCAATGCAAAAACAATTTGTATGAATTCGTTCGCCATATTGGATTTGCAATTCACATACCGTTTGTCTTTTATTGCAGAATCTGTACAAAGATTTTTCAAAAATTAATATAGACTACCTTGTTCTCTGTATCATTTCTAATTTTTTTTTTTGTTACCTGATATTTTTTTCGATTTAAGAAATTACTGTTTTTGACAGGTTTTATATAGGGAAAAAGTGCTAAAATTAGTAGGTTTGAAACTGTAAAAATGAACACATTGAAAATTAGCATTTCGAAAAAAATCGAGGTTAAATTTCACCTTGTTTTAATTTATTTTTATAATTTATTCTGTTCTCGGTACATTTGTTTTCTTATTGTCAACTTATTATGGGAATAAATTGGAGATGAGAAGAACATAAATCAAATTTGAAATTTTTTGTAATGATTATATAATTATTGAATCAACAAAATGTGGTAATATGAAAGTATTGATTATATGCACATATTAACACGTTAGATAATCATATGCTATATTAATCCATAACATTTAGTAAGGTATGTAATATGAAATTATCTTCTGGTTCTCAACAAATCAATACGACTTAAAATTTAAATAAAAGGCAGTTTTACATCTCGGCTTTCGTGCCTTATAAAAAATTTATAAAAGCTGTAACAGTTTGAATTCATATTTTCTTTCTTCTAGAAAAACGTTTGTCTTTAAAAGTTCTTTCTTTAACCTTTGAATATTAGCTTACTTTGTTAACCTAGTTTTTCTGTGTCAATTTTAATTTTGTAGTTTCAACTTCTTTTTACTTGTGTTTGTATTTGTGTACTTTTCGAAATCGAAACTATATGGGGTTCCACGATTAACCAGGGGAATTTAGAGAATTATGTGTATGACACTGACCGACAGAATTGTATCTTTAATGTGGCTTCGATGAGACAGGTATCATTCTCGAGGTATTTTTCGATTCTACAAACGATGTCCCTAACGCAATTTTTTTACTACATTGCATTTTCCAGAAAATGACATTACTGACGTGAAGTTTGAATCGAAAAATATACAAAAGATTTCGCTTGTCAAACACAAAATAAGTGCCGGACAGGGTAATGTATCTGGGATATTTAAACTTTTCAAATCTGTCGCGTTGAAAACTAGATTACACTCAATTTACATACTTATTTACAAACATACTATCAAGAAATCAGTTGTCTAACATGATGCACTAATTTGTTGTCTATAACATGCACCTCTTGATCTTGTCAAATGAGCATAACACCTCATAAAATAATGTTTTTAAAACTACTATTCAATAACTAAAATAAAAATGTATAGATTATAGATAAAATCGTGGTTGACACCGTTATGTTCTAGTTCCATTCTGGTTTGGTTTCTTAACTTAGAATGAATCAAAGACATCTGTCATTTACTTAGAAGCTATTCATCAGATATTTTGTATTCAGGAGTGTGAATGTAAGATGCATAAAATAATTTGTATCCTTGTGAAATAATTACTTACTAAACATAAATAAATGCAATTACCTTCAATAATATACTGATGAAACTGAAGAAAACATATTCTGTGTAAAATATTCACTTTTCGTTAAAGTATGAAGGTATAGAAAGTATTTTATTATAATTAACAGAATTTATATTCTTAAGATTCAACTACTAAATAAAATTCGACGCATAGATAGAAATAGACAAAATTGAAGTACTAATAATTACTGAAATTTTATAACAAATTTTCCATCGATATTTATTAATTTATATGACAATTTTTTTTTTGAATATTACAATTTTTCAAATTTTATTAAGTAACTCTTAAAAAAACATAGAAAATATGCTGAAACATTGAACTTGTATCGTGTACTCAAATATAAAAGTAAAACGTCATAGGACTGTCATATAAATATTTCATATTATTTTATTGATCAAAAAGTTGTCAAGCTGCTACTTTTTTCAGGTTCCACTGGGTTATTTTAACGTTCAATTACTATATTCTATCTCAATTCCTATTCGATGTTATTTATACCAGTTTAGAAGAATACGAGACCAGCTTCAACTTCTGATGACACCATCCAAATATGTGCTCGTATTTAAATTTAGGATATTTTCATTCCTTCCACCTCTTGTAATAGAACCATTATTTTTAACAATAATATGTCCTAAAATTAATTTTCTAAAGCGAATACCTTTCACATGTCGATTCATTTCCTTTACTTGAGACAATTTACACAAAAACATGTCTATCAGTTTTACTCTTGAAATAATTTATGCACGTGTTATTGCAAAATTTAGCAACCTGCGTGACATTTAATTGTTACTGAATCATGCTTGACAACTTAGTTGAATAAATACTTCACGATTTGAAGTGCGTTTTTAAGCTGTATGACCTATGCTTTTTTATCATTGCATAAATTCTTGGCTTCTAAACGTCTTATTTAAAGAGATTAGGCACTTCAGGAATGTCTTATAAATGGCCTGCGTAGGGAAAAATGGTTCATGAATACATCAACAAAAAGTAAAATAGTTATATATATAGAAACATTTTTTTGAAATTTTTACTATTCACATTGAAAAAAATTTATTTGACAAATTCAACTAACATTGAGAAGATGAGTCGAGAGTAGTTAAAAGAAATATATTTTTGTTAGTATAACTTTATTGATGTTGTTAATTTTGCTATTTTTACCTAAGTTATTATTATTTACCTAGTAAATTACGCAGTATTCCGAATGATTGGAGATCAAGAATTGCGATACTATGCATAACACTCAAAAAGACATGCACTAATATAATAAAAATGCAATCGCCAATAGCCGCGCTAAAAATAATTTCACTAAAAAAATTTGACTACTAATAATTGATTTGACTACTTTTTAACTACGCAAAGTAGTTCGATACGCTTCATGAAAATTTTCTAAGTTGCAGTTACAAGCGTAAAGAAGTTAAATCAACAAAAAATGTAGTTCTGCTAAATTCAATTAAAAAAATATCGGTCCAGCATGTTGAATAGGTTTTAGTATACTAGTTAGGCTTTAACACTTTTTTTTAAATGTAGTAGAATTAACTGCCAAAATGTCTTTCCATAACTATATTTTTTGTTGATTTAACTCCTTTGTGGTAGTAACTATAACCTATATAATTCTGTTGAGAACCTATTAATTTAAATACTTTCAGCAGTTAAAAAGTAGTCAAATCAACTGAGAATTTTTTTAAGTGGCAGACAATAACAATTCACAAAAAAATTTAACCAGTAATAGTAAATTCGTTATGATAATTTTGCAAGTGTTGTAGAATTTAGAAAACTTTACTGCCTGAGTAGTAAAAATGCTTATAGTTATATTAAATATAACTATATATTAAAATAGAATCTTGTAGTTATTTTTATCAGAAAGAATGCCAATTTTTCCCATTCTTTAAGTCTGTCCTAAAGTTACCACCTGAAATTTCAAAGACAATTTTTCTTCGTGTGACATATAATAATAGCTGAATTAATAACGAAAAAAGTTGTTCATTGAATGGTCATTTTACAATTCAGAATATTGTAAAATATACCATACAATAGCTAATTTAATATGACTAGTTATTTTCGATTAGCTAGTATTATTACTTCTGTTTACCAATTCATGAATACTTAAATGGACTATTTAACTGTAAAAATATGGTAGATTTGAGGTTACGTACTCTGCGCATTTAACGATCGAGAAATAGTAAAGGAAACAATTTTATATCATTATTTACTACAGAAATGGTTAATTCACCTATTTTCGGTAATCCTGTGTTTTAGTAAAATTGTACGATTAATTATATTTTTTATCTCTGCGTAAAATATTTGTTGCTTTAAAAACTAGATTACACTCAGTTTACATGTATGTACTTCTTTACAAACAATTCTGTTTACACGATTTGTAATTAAACAATGTGCATTAATATGCTCATATTGATAAAATTATAATGTGTCAGAATTCGTTTAATAGGAAATAATCAAACTTCTGAACAATCAAATAAATCACTATGAATGAAGAAATATTTTATTTTATTGCACAATTCTTTAATATTATGTTATTGATGTTACAATATTTACTTATAGTTGTAAACGGAGTTTGCAATGATCTGCTGAAAATAGTTTATCTGAAAAGATAATAATCTGCAACGTCTCCAGAAAGTTCCAGAAGTTAAAGAAAGATTTAGCCTAGATTTCTTGATGCCAATTGTTGCACTTCTGCAAAGTCTTTCCTTTTTGAATCTCTAAGCAGTTATTCAGCGGAAGTTTCTAGTAAAGAGCTTTATGCATCTACTAAAGTATTACGTTTTATTAACAGCTATTTATTAATTTTAAAATTCCAATATCTTTTTAAACAAAACTTTAGCAGAGGAAACTTCAATATTACGGAGTATATTAACTAATTTATTTTGTAAAAACATTTAAGTAACGCTGTAAATTATGATATAGTTATTTAAACCTTCAATTATTTTACACACAGATAAAAAATGTAGTTAATCGTGCAATTTTACAAAAGTCACGGTGTTACAAAAAATAATTAAATTAACTATTTCTGTAGTAATTAAAAAATAATATTATTTCGTTTACTATTTCTAGATCGTTAAATATGCAGAAGAGTACATAACCTCATATCTACCGTTGTTTATTTTAAAATATTCTAAATTGTAAAATGAACATACAGTAACAACTTGTAATGTTGTTAATTCAACTATTATTATACGTCAAACGGAGAACAATTTTCTTGGAAATTTCACTATTCCAGGTGGTAACTGTAGGATAGATTTGAAAATGAGAAAAATTGGCATTTTTTCTGATAAAAATGGTTATGAGTTCTTGGAATTTTTACTATTCAGGCAGTAAAGTTTCATCCATTCTACAAGTCTATTCCAAAATTATCACCCGGTATTTATTATTACTTTTTAAATATTGGTGTAAATTTGTTCTATCATGATTCCAAGAAAATGTTACTCCATA
This sequence comes from Trichopria drosophilae, assembly GCA_030407085.1. Classification (NCBI taxonomy): domain Eukaryota; kingdom Metazoa; phylum Arthropoda; class Insecta; order Hymenoptera; family Diapriidae; genus Trichopria; species Trichopria drosophilae. The sequence goes on along the minus strand of CM059585.1, from coordinate 113,278,671 downwards.
TTTAACTATATCTACTTTTTGTTAATGTATATCCATTAACCCTTTTATTCGTATGTAGGCCGGTTCTTGTCATAAGATATTCTTGAAGTACCGAATCTTTTCAAATAAAACGTTTAGAAGCCAAGAATTTTTGCAATGTTAAAAAAACCATAGGTCACACAAGTTAAAAACTCACTTCAAAGCTCGTGAAGTATTTATTCAACTAAGTTGTCAAGCTTGATTCAGCAACAATTTGTATCATGCAGGTTGCTAAATTTTGCAATAACACGTGCATAAATTATTTCAAGAGTAAAGCTGATAGACATGTTTTTGTGTAAATTGTATCATGTAAAGGAATGGAATCGAAATGTGAAAGGTATTCGCTTTAGAAAATTAATTTTAGGACATATTATTGTTAAAAATAATGGTTTTATTACAAGAGGTGGAAGGAATGAAAATATCCTAAATTTAAATACGAGCACATATTTGGATGGTGTCATCAGAAGTTCAAGCTGGTCTCGTATTCTTCTAAACTGGTATAAATAACATCGAACAGGAATTGAGATAGAATATAGTAATTGAACGTTGAAATAACCCAGCGGAATCTGAAAAAAAGCAGCAGCTTGACGACTTTTGGATCAATAAAATAATATCAAATATTTATATGACAGTCCTATGACGTTTTATTTTTATATTTGAGTACACGATACAAGTTCAATGTTTCGGCATATTTTCTAGGCTTTTTAAGAGCTACTTAATAAAATCTGAAAAATTATAATATTCCAACAAAAATACAATTGGCATCTAAATGAATAAATATCGATGAAAAATTTATCATAAAATTTATATTTAGCGCCCTGAATAAATACTATTCGCTGGTAAATAGTTAAGTAAACGAGAAATCTCTTAGCTACATTTTTAGGTAAAAAATCAAAGCATAATGTTTAACTAGAAAATAACTGTCTTAACCACAATTCTAAAATACACAAATATTTTAGTTTCATTTCATCAAAGATGTAAATTTAATTGCTTTTCTAGCTAATTTTTATTCTTTATCATGAGACTCAGTATTAACACGGAAAGTTCTATTGCAAAATTAGATTTCAAACGATCGATATGAAACATGAATTTAAGATTAACTTGCATAAGAACTAGAACAACATGACCCGATTTATTCACATCTTAGCTGTCCAGTCACATATCGCCTATTATCAAATGATCAAAATTTGCGAAATAGAAAAACACAAGACATCAAAAGTCTAGATCAAACGTGATCACCAGTAAAAGTCGCGATTTGCAATTCTAATCCTCGAGATTTGTGTACCTTTCGATTAGCCAACTTCAAACTAACATTAGGTGTTTAAATTCTGGTCATTCTAAAAATTGACGTAATGGATAGTTAGTCTTCGACATTAAACGACACGTCGTGCAGCATGACAATTCGAAATGTTTCAATTTCAAAACTTCAACGAACATAATTGTTTTTATAATATCCACCAATTTTTACTTATTACGTTGACATAATTCTAGTATTTGTTCTTTAAACTTCTATTATAATTATGATTGCAGGAAAGGTTGGTATTCATAGGACTGTGCTTGCCAGTCACGTGTGACCACGAATCTATAACATCGATATTGCGGGCAAGTGCTGACAGGGTCGAAACCGAAGGAAATTCAACCCATCAGTCAACTGGACCGAAAGTTCAGATTGTTGAAGTGAAGCCTGTTCCATCCAGTGATTACTCTCCATTTGCAGATGGTAGATTTTATACCCTTATGTAAGTATTATCGTCTTTTCATTTCTTGTTGTACGGGAATTTTTATTAAAATATAGTGGTCGTCAAGGAAATTTCTGAAAATCTCCGATATGTATTAATATTATTGAGTAACATTTGTCATTCCAATTCTCGAAATATATTCCATCAGTTTACCTGTTACAGTTTAATAAGCGTGTGGGATAAATTATACTAATGCGTTTTAGAAGTATTGTGAACTACAATACAGTTATCATTTTTATTTCATTTTTGTAGCTTATGTACGAAATTTATTTTACATTGGCATATGGTAAGTTAAAACCAGATTGGAGGTCAAGTAATTGTATTGAGAATCTCTTTCCTCCTAATATTCAAACCTAATAAGTCCCTAGAATAGAAAAAAATAAAAGACTGTTAAACAAAGGTTTACTAATAATAATTAGGTTATAAGAGAACTGTATACATATCCGTATAAAATAATAGTATATATTTTATATTTCTATTCTTAATGTTTGAAAATATTTCATGAATATACTCTTTACTCCCTATTCCCAAGCGATTTAACTAAAAAAGAAATATTAACCTTTTGCGGCTTGAACTTTATAATGTAAACAAAGAGTTACAGTGAAACCTTTCGAACTGACCTACACTGTCATTTTATAGCCACGTGATCGGAATCGGTCCCGTAAATACACATTTTGTACCCTGGGATAAGTGATGCTATACAATAATGCCGGGGGGAAGAATGGGGCCCATGTACTGTCAGTTAGTGAGAGGCTCTTAGGAGAGGGAGTAAGTGTGAGAGGGACCAACTCCATAGCTTGCATCGTATTTACTAATTTATAATTGTCATACCATATTCAAAAGAATAAACATTGTACAATAGATGGTATACTAATTCAGAATTGATGTAGTACAATCAAGACCCGATATATTTACCCAACGACAGGAAGCGCCGCTTCTCCCACTCCCCACATTCGCGTTATGTTCGTGACGTTATAGCAGGCCTGTCCTGAGGCCACAGTCCGCAAGGTGGGAGACAAAGGGAATGGCGACAGGCAAATATTCGATGGAACCGGTCAAATATCCTAGGACGTAAATATAACGAGACGTAATTATACCGGGACTGTACTATGAAATAGTGGAACTTTCTGCGGATTGGGTTTCCTAATGTAGCTATCCACAATATGGTGGTTGTATTCGAACAATTTGCAAATAGTTGAAACCTATTTAGAATGCTTGCCGGTTTAAAATGGCGTTTAATTGTCTATACTCATATATCCTTTTCCAAGCCGAAAGTCTTAGGTAATGCTACAGATAAGGATTTTTTAGGTTACCTACGTTAATGAACGGGTTGTTTCGTATTTGATTCTAGTAAAGGGCCGCGTGGAACCTTTCTGTCTCCACCGCAGCAAGCGCTACTGACAAAATTCTACACGCATGCGCAGACTTTCTCTGCTGCACCACGTGCGGGTAATAAAGTCATAATCTATCCCTTAAAAGAATCACCTTCGTCCGTTAAGTAGCTATCCAAACTTAATGGGAATTTTCTTAATAGGAGGTCGCACTCGGTCTCCATTATTTATTAAATTCAAAATGATGAACGCCTAACCAAATATATAAGTTTTTGAAAATATGGTTTTCTGCATTAAATTTTAAACAAAAAAATATCTTTTGCCATTTTGCTCTTAATTGTACAGACTCGGAGGAAAGCATTTTGGGTTACTGATTTCATGATATTTTTAACTAATTTCTCAAACTATCTGATTTTTCCTGTAGCTTGGAGAATTCAGCGAAAAATTTCACGCAAAATGCGATGATATTATTAAAAAAACTTACAGTTTCGTTTAGAAATCCCCAATATTGCAACCGCCATTTATGTTTCGCAAGACTGATCTCTGATTCTTCTTTTAAAAAAACACAACATAAGGTCATAACGACGAAAAAACTTCTGCTGGAAAACTTAACTTGCCCTAACGTGTCCTAACATCCCATGTAGAAATTGTAATGCTAGTCTGGTCAGAATCCGGCCAGCCTTCCCTATTTCTGACCAGGGAATCACGGGAATTGTAACGCTCTGCCACAGGATTGTGACCAGAATAATCCTCCCAGATTCCGATTAGAATCTTGCTTCTCTGACCAGGTTCCGATCGGCTTCCTGCTTTGTCTGACCACGCACTACAACATTTTATGAACCTAACCTAAATATACCTTGCCAGATTCTGATTGGAATCCTTAAGTAGGGTAAATGTGGCCAGATTCTGGTCAATTATGGAAAATCTGAGGGAATTTCCACATGGGATAACCTACTCTTACTTAACCTGAAACAGGATTCAATAACGTCGCTAGGAAATATTTCGTCATCGACTTAGTATCGGTCGTCCTGTCATTGCCGTTTTTTTTTTGTTTCTAGCGCACCACAGTAATTGAACAAAAGAATGTTTGACGAACATAATATCGTTTTTTATGACCCAAATTAAACTTTGGGAATGTATAACACCTATATGTGAAGTTTCTGGCAGGTTCGAAATCATAGATCCTAATCGCAGACCACATGCCAGGAATTTCAAACAAAAATCACGGGGATTCAATTCGGCAGAGGCGCCTGCCGCGCATCCCGGCTTTCCATGCATTAAACGTTTCCTCGCATTGCATTCGAAATTCACCCAATTCCTAAATACATCGGAGTGCATTTAGGTGGTGTCGGTGGTATTCGCCAGTATTGATTTCGGCGAGTCCCACTGGCACAGACCCCTGTTTCAGGCACAAACGCCTATAGATATATGCGCCTGTGTGTATGTGTGCTTCGTAGCTGCTGCTCCGCGAAACTTACTGCGTCCTGCATCGATAATTTCCGGAAGTTCTTTGGGAACGACTTCCCCTTTATTGATTCCCGAAGTCGTGAAACTCGTTTACGTCTCTCCTTATGAATGGCACGAGTCCACTTTTAATTGAGTTTCGAGCACGAAAATACCACGAGAGGCGGCGATCTTCGCGCGTTATCTTCAACCGACGAAAAGGCGAACTTTCTTTTCGACCGACAAGTATTACGCAATGAGGAAGTCGACCTCCTTACTTTGATTTATTTTACTAATTGACGTAATAATCCGCGGTTCGGAACACCTCCTCATGTGCGAATGAGTTACCGCCTTTTTTTATGAACGATCGAGTTCATAAATTATTTATTTATATGCATCCATCAGAATGCTACCGTGGTCTTGATGGATTTAGATGATCTAAGATTACACAAGCCGACAAAATTTGAGAAAATTGCAGAACCAAGAACCAGAACATACTTTCCAAAGGTATTTGGCGCGCTGAATTCGAATCCAATCTCAGAATAGCCCCTATAAGTCAGGGTTTTGAGATATTTTGACCTAAAAGTGCAAAAAGTACGTTTTTTGGGTACATTTGAGGGATGTAACTTCAAGACAGATTTTTTTTTAAAACGATCATCACGGTATCTCAAAGTACTGTTTTTGCCCTTCATAATCCGTTTTTCAACTTAGAAAAATCATTATTGGTCACTAAGATATCGTCTGTTGAATTTTCTAAAGCTTTATCTGATTCTGCTCAGTTTCTGAATATAATGCCAGTCAAATAGTAATGTCTGTCAAATACCTTCGGAAAATTTTGTTCTGGTTCTTGGTTCTAAAATTTGTCGGCCCGTGTTATTTTGAATTTACAGAAAGTTTTGGTTCATAAATATCATGAAATAAGTTGTTAAGTCATTATGGAAATGGAATAATCATCAGTGTAATACTGTCAAACACAAGACAACCTTACCCATTTTTTATCTGTTTTAACTAATTTCACTTTCGGTGCATAAGTAAACAAACGGATATGTGAGATTACGCTTTGCATGCACTTGAGATTTGCGATGAACACTCTGGGAGCTTTTCTGGAATTCGCACCTTCTAAATAGTAGGATCTGGCACAACCATGTTTTTTAATTAGTTTCACTGTTGATTGGCTACCTGATTTATCAAGGTCTAGTTAGTCGTTCCAACTATTTCATTTTTTTTTGCCGCATACATAATTAATACTATTAGGATCTTTCATGCGCAATCTGAACTGCTGGTTGGCAGCACAACGAACTAAGGTTATGGACGATCGCACCTGCACATTATACACCGCATATAGGTGAAGTAATTTGTGACTTAAGGTAACTCGAAAATGTACGCAGAAAATAATTGTAGTACCATGCACATCGCAGCTTAAAAAGAAATATTGAGAGTAGAACTATATCGTAGAGACAATAGGAACTAGTCTAAAGTAATAAATATTAAATTATAATTTCAATAAATGTCAATACTATTCTTTCTGACAGACAGAAATTAATAATATTAAAATTTTATGAAAACTTGGAAAAAATATTAAAAATTCAATAGGACCAGCAACCAATCAGTAGGAAGTTATGGATATCGCAAAGTATATCGAAGCACACAGATATCAAATATAGCCTTAGGTCGTAGTGCTACCGCATGGTGGCCGATCAAATATCGGAATAGGAGAAGAAACAAACGCAACAAAATCTGGGCGAAAATGGGAAAATTCAGATTTCATTGAAGCTAATGAAGAAGGCTTAACTCTTTCATTTTTGAATTTTTTCAGTCATTTTTCCAGATTTTAGAAATACAAAATAGCGGATCCAATATTATCAACGCCAATAGTGTAAAAGCCGCCATATTGGATCGGCCATTTTGAATTTTGACATTCTGCGACGCTTAAATTTTACTTACGGCAATAATTCCACAGAATCTAAATACTTGTGCCGATCCGACAACGGGGACATTATTAGCTAGTAGGTTGAACAAATAAAAAAAATTTTAAAATCACGTTTTTTTTTTAATTAACCGCTACTTTGAAACAATCAAACGTCATAGAACAAAACTAATAGCAGATTTGAAAAGTACGGATAACACGTCAGAAAATATGGTTTTAAAATTTTTTTGCTTATCATTAGGCTGATAAATATTCATAAAATCATGACAAAATTATGTCCGTTTGGCATGAAAAAGTTTAAATTACTTGGAAAAAAAAAATAATAAAAGTCCCTTATTTCTTAACATTTCTCCTTGTATTTTAATAGATTATGCTTTGTAAATAAAATTAACCATTTTTATTGTAGTTAAATCCTTAATTTTTGAACTGCTTTCAGGATATCAGAGTTGATGTTTGTGTGTTAAGTACAAAATTACTTTCCTATAAAAAATCTTTTAAAATGCATCACAGCTTATGACACTATTTAAAAATTTGTTTTATAATTCAATTATATGGAACGAAATCATAACTAGATACGAAAAGACCATTTTTACCGTTTTGTGATGATCGTAAACTTTAATAGTGTAAATAGTGTCCAATAAGAATATCCCAACTTTTCTGAAATCGTAAATATCCCACTATTTTTTTAACTATCATAAAAATGTTTTGAACTTTTTTGTTCTTTTCTCTCTCCCTGTCATTCTAGCATATGTACATTATCTTTATTTGCGCTTATTTTTACACTTAATTTCATATAATTCATTGATTGATGTATTGAAAAGGTAATATTAGACATTTATGGTTCTTTTCTTTGAAATCTTCCACAAGTTACATTCCATCAATATCAAAAGAATCGATACGGGTTACATCAGAATGCAGGAAAAGTATTCTAAATCAAGGGATCAATTTTTCCCGTTTTAATACTGACACGTACAATTTATTTCTAATAAATAATTTAATAAATTATTACATTAAAGACTATTTTATTCCGTTTTAAGTCCGTTTATTTTGAACATCTATACTTTTGTATTTTATATGGATATATTCTGTTATTGTCATAAGTTTTATCATTATTAAATAGCGAAAAAACTGACCAATTAACATGTTTTAATGAACGTTTGATTCAAATGAAATTGTATATTTCGCATGCATAGATATAAATATATTAATCGAAAAAAGTTTTTAATTTAACGAAATTTTTATGGTTCAATAAACACTATAAATTACTTATTTTTGCCCTACATCTATCAATGTTATATTTACATTCCATCTTCGGAAGCAGCGTTCGCCAACCTCAGAAACAATTGCATTCGAATATTTGATGAAAATGCTTTCATTGCAACTCTCTACGCAGTTTGCCCTACTTCCCTGATTTAATTCAGCACATCGCCTATAGGCCAATCGTTATTTTAGTTCAATAATTATTAAAATGACAATATTCGTGATTTTATAAATCTCATAAATATAAATAAAACAAACAACTTCCACTAACAAATATTTTCATTCACATTTTAAGTTTTTCTTAATACTGCGTAAGTATAAGTTGTTTATAAAAATGATCAAAGATATTTATGTGTTTACTTACGTGGTTGCAAACTGACGTCAATTCAATGAAATCGGAATTTCTTTCTGGGATTTCCACAATTGTGAGAGCTTCGTACGAGAGCGAATCTTGGATTGTTCTGACTAAATACGTACTTATAATAAATTCTTAAAACTTCGACTAATTCTTTACTATACCTTGGTGCTGTTGAAGTTGACGGAAAAAAAGTGAAATTAATTTCTGTGACGTTTACGTCATGTATAAAATACTGCACGTAATTATAAAACTTGAAACTAGAGAGAAAACACATATTTTCTAGACCTGCTTTAGGACAAATTGTAATGCTGTATTCTTCGGAATTGTAATTACCGTGTGTAATTTATTAATTGACGAGGAAATGAGGTATGTGTTTGGTTAGGGTTAATCAAAGAATTCTATTACCGTTTATAAGCCTTTTAAATTGATTGCAATTATTTTTTTTTTATAACGGTGTTAAACAGTTACATAGGACATTAATCATTCAAATGTTTTTATCTTTTTTCTTTCTATTTAAGCAATTTAAACCTTATTTAGGTTTAATGGGAATTCAAGTGTTTTGTGAATGTTTTTAAATCTATCCCAATTGATGTAATTTCAATGATATACTTTTCATTATTGCAATCTAACTTTATTATAGTTCTTCATATTAGATGTTAAATATTAATATTTTCAGTTGTATCCCTTTTAGTATAGTACAATTTCTAACAAAATTTTTCTCCGAATTTGAAAAATTAGAAAAAAAACATCACAAATTGGTGATTCATTGCTGAAATATGCAAGCCAATAAGAAGCAATTTTTAAAGCTGATTCCTAACAATGGGTGAAACCGATTCTTCACAAATGAGCGGATTCGAAAACGACGTCAGCCGATTGAAGATGAAAGGACAAAAGTCCGCAATAGCGTCCAAAGATACAATAGTTAGCAGACAAGGTCAGGTGCTCACTATTTTAGGACACGCAAAGAATTTTGCTCATCGACTTTCTTTCTCAGAATGATTCGATGAATGGCGCATACTATATTGCATCACGAAAACTAAATGTTAAGAAGAGGACAATAGACATTTCGATATTAACACAGGCGGAGTAAAATCCCGTCAATAAGATACTAACCTAGTACTAGGAGTTTGTTATTAAAAAATTTGTTGCAATTGGTGCATGAAAATTGATTAACAGTCGGAGTTAGGTCAGTCTTGAATGATATGCGTATTGGCCATAGTGGAATCAGTTTGTCCACAAGATTCAAACTTATCTTCAGGGCCCAGTTAACACAAACTGCACAGCCTTACTTTTTAGTTTCAAACACTATTCTACGTCATACTAAAGACGTCATATGCACATTCAGAAGACAGTCAAATACCAGGACATCATTGCGTCGAACTTAGAGACTCCCGACGGAATAGGTGTATTCTCAGTATAAATATGACATCTTTAAAACGTCCTATAATAGTCTTTTAGGCTAAACAGTACGACAGTGTTAACGGGGTAGGAGGGGGGGGGGGGTCCAAATGGGTTTGATCTCTTTTCAAATAACCTCACCAACGTGTTGCACTTCTGATAAATGGAAGACCTAAACTTTTTGGAGATAATCAAAGTGAACGACTTTACGTCGTCTTGTTCCAAAGTCCTTAGGATGATCCAGAAAAGACACATTTAAGAAATCTTTCTAACTTGTATGTCCAATAGGATAAAAAATAAAATTAGACGCTCTGGACGAAACAAAGACAGCCAATATTTCGGGTACTACATTAATAATAATCTTACTTGTTTTTGTGATTTAAATGTAATCCATGAAGAAGAAGTAACCATTAAGCGGTGTCAGGATAATCATTACAAGCTCGTTTCCTTGCCATCATGACAATGCAATAGTGAATTAAAAACTGAAGCCTGCCAATAGCTCAATTCCGATACATATTGCCAGATCCATAGTTGCTCAACTAATGAATCTTAGACAGTTTTTCCAGGAATGTAAATTACACGTATGTATCCTTCATCAATGAGATATATACAGAGTTTTAGTACGATGGTAGTAAAGGGTCTAGAAGGATGAGAAGGTCCAATCTGCCCCAGCAGAGATTCAGATGAATGAAATTTTATCCTTTTCCTTAAATTTATTCCTTTAAAATAATAATTCTCAGAAATTTTCAACTCCCTATCCCCAAAATTGCGCTCGCTATAGGTAAAAACGTGAATTTTCAGTTTTTTTTTTTATTTCGTAGCCACACTATGCAATCTTTACAGAAAAATTCAGGCGTGTAAATATATTAGAGTGTAGCTACGACAATTTTTTTCAAGTAAATCGTCCTTATAGAAACTTTTTAAAAAATTCATAAAAAATTCAAAACATGTTTTCTCGCGTTTAAAAAAAAACGCCCTCTTGAAAAAATTTAAGAAGATATATTTTAGGCCAATCTATATGGTCAATTTTTTTCAGATTTTTAAAAGTGGTGCGCCATAGTAAAAAAAATAAAAACGGTATTTTTCTCATTTTTTCGCTCAATTTCTATCAAAACAACTGTAGGGTGTTAAATTGTAGTTCTTTTTAAGATCTACAACTTTCTCCTATACAAAAATTCACTAGCTGTTGAACGAAACGAGTTAGAGGCGAAAAACCGCGAAAATAAGCATTTTTTTCTCTTTTTATCGGCTCTAACCTGAGAAATATTTTTAGTTTTACATAGCTGTATTGAGATGAAAAGTCACCAACATAAAAACTGACTACTTTTATAGTGTTTTTCTACAACACGCTTAATGGTCGGGTTAAGTAGTTGAACATTTACAAAAATTATTGAATTTTTAGAAAAAAAAAATATTTACGAAGTTATTTTGGTTTTATATAGCTGTATTGAGATCGTAACTATTTTTTCAAAAACATTCCTTGAAACAATAAAGATCCACTTATACAAAATCAAAATAAATTTCGATGTTGCAATGTTCATTCTCAATACCGGAAATCGGCGGAGCTAATCGTCTGGCCGATTGCCGATAAACTGCAACTTTTTTATTTTTCTACCACATAACTTAATTAACGAGAAATTTAATTGCGCGAGTTTATAAAGTCGATCCGCAAATTTTATTAATTCGTCACGGATGGTATAAAAGTAATTTTTCTTAAAGGCGTCCAAGCATCGGTTTAGCTCACGCATTTTTTATCGGATGCTCAATAAAGCGTGTGTGCCGGCTATAAGAGCAATGGATGGAGCGTGCACGCACACTTACGCATATGTATACAGAAGCGCGTAACACTTTCCGCACTTTCTTCGCGATGGTCGATCTTTTGCTTGCGCAACGCCCGCCGGACGGTACTTCTCGTATCCTGTGCGAGCCTGTAATAAATAATTGTGGTAAACCCGTGCCAATGCGGTTCTCTCGTGAAAGTATTCGTGGAAAAACTGCCAAGATTTATGTTCATCTCCCAATAATTTCATTCTTTTTTTAGTTTACGATTGTATTCGCTAGCCAGATGTTTTCAAAGTATCTTCTTTTTGCAATACATTCATATTCATTAAAAATGCAAAATTTTAACGTTTTATAACGAAGCGGATCTTTCGTAAATAGTAAATAGCAATTTTAAAAATTATGCCCTAGAAAATTTTCAAAAACTGACCGAAAATCAGATATAATATGGAAAATTCTACGATACTTTTAAAATTGGACCATTTCTAAGAATTATGAAGCCTAAAAAAACTCATTTTTTATTACAGAGTTATTTTACAATTAAAAAAATGTACCAAGTTTTGATAAGTTTTGATAAGTCGGAATAAGTCTTCTTTTTCCTCCGACAGGTATATATTTAGAACTTTTATATATATTGGCTATAGAATTCATCTATTTCAAATTAGTTTTAGCAAGGTTTAATGAAATTAGAATGCCAAAATTCGGAGAAATATCGTTTTTATTTATGCCGCCACCTTGAAGCCGCCATATTGGATTATCGCACTGAAAAAAAATTAGTATTTTCGACTAAATATGTGGTTGCCAATTAGCACCTAAATATTTAGTCAATGCAACTACAAATTAGTGCTCCAACTATATCATGATACCGATTCAACAACATTTAGTTAATTCCATTAAATATGGTTGGCAATGCTTAATATTTGTCTACTAATAGGCAGCCACATATTTGATAAATATTACTAATTTTTTTCTTAGTGCCTAAACGCTCAGGGGAATTTGTATGAACATATATCCGTGCCACCTTTTATAGTATTTACATTATTCTTGTAAAACGTTTTCAATTTCAAAATTAAAAAAACGACATAATTCAGAGTTTTTTTTTTAAAAATGGATAAATTGGTGTATGTAAATAATGGTGTTGTAATATTACAACATAAAATATTAATAAGGTTGAGAAAACATAACGGTCTTCCCGTCCGAAAAAGCTTAAATTTGCCAAATTCAAAATGGCGCATCCAATATGGCGCATAAAAATACAGAAGTCGTCCAGCGGGGCGGGGAGGGGGGGGGCACTTTAACTCATTCTATATTAGTTGTTTCAGATTCAAGATATGAGCGACAAACGTAATAAAAAATTAATTTGAATTTATAACTATACTTAAACCGAATATGCAATTTTACGAGAATTGTTACTTTTGTATATGTTGATGACGGACATATTGAAAACACAATTTTCCATTTCGGAAATTTTGTTCTAGAGTCATAATCAGCGATTATAAAAATCTTGCCGTTCTAAATTGCGAATAATTATTTTTTAGAACGTCATCCATAATAAATTTTTTAGAAAAAATCTAATTTTGTGAAAGTTGTTTATTTAAACATGTCCTTTTATCTTGAAACAAACGGAAAGTAAGGAGAAGACTGGTCTGAACACGTAACTACAATGCAAATAATATAAATTACTTTAAATACCCGGTATATGGTGCATTATTATACAATTATTATTATTATATATTGCGCGTAGAATTTTGTAAAGGACCATTTTGGTCCGTAAAAAAAATAAATAAAATTGTATAATTTATTATACAGGGTGTACGAAAAGTCCCGGGACGGTTGAATAACTTTCGAAAGTATAAAAATTTCAAAAATCGCCGAAACACGTGATTCGATTTTTCAAACAAGCTATCTTTTGAGGGGGGGTTTCGGCCCCCCAACCTCAAGGGGGCGGGGGGCACGAGGGGGGCCAAAAATCTTAAATGGCAACATGGTTTGAGTGGGGGCTCATTTGAAAGGTATTTTCGAGACGAATCCAGATCACTGATCATAGAGGGCGCTGCGATCATTTTTCGGAGAGATACAAGTAAAAGAGGTTTTCAATATAACGTTCAGAAACGGGTTGACACCCGTTTAAGAATATTGTTTTACACGATTTTAAGTTTTTTAAGTTTTTTAAGAATATTGAATTACACGATTCGGCGACTTCGAAATTTTCATTTTTTCAAACGTTAGTACGTCTAAGATCTGAAAAAGTCAAAAATCTCTGCGAAAAATGATCGCAGCGCCCTCTATGACCAGTGATCTGAATTCATCTCGAAAATACCTTTCAAATGAGCCCCCACTCAAACCATGTTGCCATTTAAGATTTTTGGCCCCCCTCGTGCCCCCCGCCCCCCTTGAGGTTGGGGGGCCGAAACCCCCCCCTCAAAAGATAAGTTGTTTGAAAAATCGAATCACGTGTTTCGGCGATTTTTGCAAATTTTATTCTTTCGAAAGTTATTCAACCGTCCCGGGACTTTTCGTACACCCTGTATATAAATTATATAATACTCAATACTGAATTATACATTAATAGATTTATCCTTATAAGTTCTTAGAAAAAAATAACTTATAATCAAACTCCAAACATAAACATTTGCTTATAACAAAACAAAAACAAAAATGATTTTGTCAAGAATGAATAGATTTCACTAATCAATATTTAAAAAATAATTAATCTATTTATTATTCTATGTTTATATTGTGAAATGTCAACGATTTTAGGAGTTTTTTTTCGCAGTATGTGTGGTTTCTAGAATTAAAATCTCATTAAACACACTTTCGAAATAAAGCATTCTTTAAGCAGACTCCAATGTTCCCAATCCAAATTCCGCTGCAGAATTGTTCTATCGCGTCAAGATTTTGAGATATCCTAACCTAAAAGTACAAAAAACACTTTTGTGGCGATCAATTAATTGTTTGTAATTTCGCATGAACAATATTAAGATGCTATTTGTCAGCTCTAAAATGCTTTTCTAGTAATTCCGATATGATTCTTTTTTATCGAGTAATCGAAACTTTTGTCATTGAACAATTACCAGTTTTATAGACTAAATAAATGTGTAATTACATGAAAATAACTGTGACCGACTTTCTTGCTAAAAATTATTCTACTTCGTCAAAATGTTGAAATATCCTAACCTAAAAGTGCAAATACACAGTTTTTGCCCATTTTCAATAAGTTTTTGGGGCGGAATAATTTTATTTTCGATATTTGACAAAAATCAGATTAAAATGCATTCATCATTCACAACAAACAAGTTGCTTCAATGTTTGTCTTTTTAAGTACATTTTCACCTAATCGTTTACAAGTAGTTTTACTGGTATTGTAGTAAAATGCATTTCAATAGAAACTTAGAAACATTTTTGCGATATTCATTAAACGAATTTTCTATGGACACTTTGTTGTCGTGTTTTGAAGAATTATTTATTAAATCCATTTTAAAAAAATAACATTCGTTACATTTTTAAGATCATGTACAAAGAATTCTTCTTTTATCATTCTTCTTTCATAAAAGCATTAAAAAAAGTGTTGTTTTTGAATATTTCAAAATGTCCTTTAAATTATTGAAATATTTATGAAATATTTTCAGAAATTAAAACTAATTCAAGCCAATCGCAAGTGCTACCATATTGCCAATAATCGATAATAACGAAAGTTATAATCATAAAACGGCAGACAAAATTCCAGGCTTTAATGAGAATTTCACTGAATAAAGCATATGAATATCGCAATTAAAATTGATACGTCATATTTAATACCAAATACTGATGTGCATGAATTAAAAATAATGTTGCGTATGCGGATAATGTAAAATATGAATTTATATCTACGGTATTGCAGTGTACGTATCGTACTTTTTATTTACAACGAAATATACCTTTTAAATCCACAAATTGTCTAGATTTGTATATTTTTCGGGCTGTTTAATATTTATTATCACTCCGTTATGAAATATTCATATATTAAAAAATTAGATATTTTATATGTTTACATAATTTATTGTCATTACACAACCAGCATTACATTATTTTAAAACATTCTTTAAACACACGTACCACTATTTTTTTTTTCGCAAATCACACAATGAACAAAAACGGAAATAAATTTAAATTATCTTTGTTTTTCATGTATTAACGAGTTTTCGCTTTATTTATAAATATAGACATTTTAAAGAATTATATTTATTATTTTATTTTCAATATATCGCATAATCTCCCTTGTCATTAAATATTGACAGTTCGAGATTGAAAAACGCAGATCAGTTTCAAAGCGTTGAATTTCGTAACGGTAATCAACAGGTGGAAAAATATATGACATTCTACACTTTTAATGTACATTTACATTTCGATAATTAACTGAACTGTTGATAAAAATCAATTTATATACCAGATAATATATATATATTAATAATCATTTACACGTAATTGATTGATTATCTTCGATATTCTCTCGTTTTTTTATTTTTATATGAATTTTTAAAGCACTGTGTTTAAAAAAATAGACAATAATTACCTGACATTTGTAAATTTTGTTAAAAAAAGTGATTGTGCAGTACTCACAATTTACATCAGATAAATTTACCTATTTCCAATACACGTTTTTAAATTTGGATGTATATTAATATTTATTTATGTATTTATTTATGTACGACTTTTTTTTAAATATTTCAAAATCCAAGCTTAGTTTGCAGATCGAATCCTAGTAACAACATTAACAGCTTTTAATTGATATACGAAATACTGATCATTAGCAAAAATAAATAAAATAAAATATGATATTATATCGATCAAAACATTAATCATCTATGACTACTTAATCGACATCATATTAGTTGCAGTATATTATATCTTAATATCAATGCAGAATTAATCCTATTAGACACTACATTAAAAATACTTCGGTAAACTGTTCTTTTAGAGAATGGAACTTCCAATAACTTAAAAGAATATCTGCCAAGAAGGTTACAGATTGAATTTTTATGCCTTATTCTTCATAAGGTATTTTGATGCAACAGCTGATTATTTTTCTTCAGTCTTATTGGCTAGATTTCGAGAAAAACAATTTTTGTAATATCTAGTTGGCATATTTGTCCCAAATAGAAACCTCGATGTTTTCATATTCCCATTTGACTTTCCAATTATTGCTACGTTATTAAATCCGAAATGAAAAAGTTCAGTTATGTACCAAATTCTTTCAAACAATTGATAAAGAATGTGATTTTGAAATATTCATTACATATGTTTTTTTGTTGATTGCAAAGTATTTTCTGCACATTAAAATGTTTCAATATTCATTTTGTAATGTGGGTAATTTATTATCGTTAACCGACAATTAATCTAAATTCCAATCTGCAAGTGGGCCAGGATTCATTTATAAAACAGGATTACTAGCTCTCGTATTATCGTTTCCTCAATTGCATCTTGTAAACCTGTTGACATAGATCTTTTAAATCGATTGTCCGTTTTTTAAATAATAATAAGAACCGCACATAAAATCAAAATATTGAATTTTCCCTCCATTATATAACTACCGAATTAAAAAGCTTGTTGTGTGCAAATTACTCAAATGAATTTGATAATTTTAAAACGTAGATTTTTAGAACCGAATAATTCCTTGATTAAATAGGGAATTTGAAGATTTTTTATTAATAAAGAATAATATGTGCTTAAATTAAACGTATATCTATTTCCAAATTACATTTGTTCGATAGAAATTTTGACCGTGTTTTAGCAACTGATATGTGTTAATTGACGTTTATATTAACGGCTTGAAATAATGAATTTGAAAATGGTCAAAAAGTATAATATTAATCGACAGTAATGATTTCGTATGTAACAACATTACAGCATTGCATTAATATATCAACGAAGATAAAATGAAATGTCTATTTTCAAACCCGTGATTTATTTACATATGTATTTAAATAGTAAATACACAGAATTTAATTCGGTATTAATTTTCCGTTGCCTTTAGTAGTTAATTCGCGTCATTAAATAATTATTATTTCGAAAGGTACATGTTATTCCGTTATCAATTGTATAAAACGCAATAGCTTTTTCATTACTTCATATCCGATTATGGAGAATGTATTTTTAAGCCGACTTTCCCAATAAAGTATACAACACGTATTAATAAAACTACGCGGAGAAAGAAGCTTCGTTAAAAAGTGAGAAAATTCGCAGGATTTACAGAATACTATATTAAGTATAAAATTTGTTAGCATATATTTTACGAAAAGCAGCTTTCTGTGGTTTTAATTAATTTATGTGAATATTTTCTAATAAGAAACATCAGAAATTAATTTTAGTTATAATGATGCGATGATAAAATTTACTTTAAAGTAATATTCATTGACTAAATTATGTGAATTTAGTAAACTAAACATCACTGTTTTCATGAAAATAGCTATTGATGAATGGTTATGAAATATTTAGCATTAAATGACTTCAAATCAAAGTTATTCCGCAAATCTTTCATAGTAAGAATTCCGTCCATTTTTATTGAATTCAGTCCATTTTCCGGCCAAATTAATTTGTTTAAAACTAAACTGTTTACAAACTAGGCAATAATTAAGCAGAAATCAACAGATCACTATTTTGTTACAAATCTTTTTACATTTGGGTATAAAGAATTAAATTGTGCACAGCTTTGTCTCAATATCCTACTTGCTAACTGTATTAGCAAGATTATTTAAAAAATGTATAGAAATATCTAGTCTTGTTATAGTACAAAAAAATTTTAAATGTATATAAACGAAGTATTTATATTGCATATTCCAGATGGAAATTGAATATCGCAGAAAGCTAGTTTCTGGCTAGTTTTCCCAGCCAACCAATTTTTAGATAGTAACCGTCTAGTTTGTCTAGTATGTGACTAGTTTCTGTCTAATTTACGCCAAACTAGTAAAACTAGACAAATTTCCACCTGGGGTAAAAATCGTGGAAAACTTTTTCCTAATAATATTTATACTTAAAAATGTCATAACAATAATACTGCACAAAAATTGGATAAAAACGGGTCCGAAACTACTTTTCAAGACAAATTTTAAGGTAGCTCAATAATAAAACCCTATGCATGATATCATCTAAATCGTAAGCAAGAAAAAGGACACCAAATTAATTATTCGTGTTAAATGATCGGAGTAATTCTATCCAGGAACTGAGCCAAAATGGTCCCCAATTAATATAAAAAGGGTATCTAATTACTATCCTATTTCTAATTACGATTTTTACAAATTTCTAGCTTTGCTGAACTATAAATCATGGAAAAAATATTGTCCTATATTTAAAAATGGCTTCAAGAAATCTTGAAGAAGGCTGACTTGTAAATTCTAATATCAGCTTTTGAGATATATGCACTATTTATATGCATCTTAGTATCGTAATTTTTTTGTAATTTATCTTTAACAAACTGTTGACCAATAACATTTCAAATATGTTGTCGACGATAAATAATAATCGATGTTAAACTATTTATCAATAATATTTGGACATCTGCAAATAGTAACTGTTAACATTATTACGTCTATCACTAACCTCGATTTTTCTCGCGGTTGAGTAGTAATAGAATGTGTTGGTCAGACACGCAATAGCAACAGTAAGTTTTATTACCTGAAACTGTATATCGGTCTATTTTTACCCAAATATCCAGTACAAACTTGAAAATTTCTGTATTGGCTTAGTGTATTTTTCTATTTCGATAGCACGTTTTTCTATTCTGAACTGAACTATTCTTATAGAAATAGGAAAATGTATTAAAATATGTTTATATATAGAATGCAGTATCAGCTAAAAATTCGTGAACGCTCTGAATTTTCAAACTTGTCAAATACTGAGTTGTATCTCGAAACCGTTTGACGATATTAAAAAAAAATCAAAGGATATCTTTTAAAGTACATGGATAAAGCTGTCAAGTGGTGCCTTCACTTTTACTTACATTATTATCTCTTATATGTCAAGTTTTCACAATGTTGAATTTTGCAACTTTTTTCACTAGACGAGTGAAGAATACATTTCACAAAAATCATTACACAAAACCATAACAAAATAAAAAAATTATGCCATGGTACTAATATTTTTTGTTTTTGGTTTATTTTCATGTTTCATTGGACTTTTGTACTTTTACAAAGTGCTAAGAGCATTCGTCAAATTATAATTGCTTAGTAATACTTACGTAACCTAATAATCATTTTAGCAGTTATGAGTAGATGAAAAAACACACCATTTTAACGGATTATATCAGATTATAGAACGTAATGCTTCCTATTTTTAAAAGATAGTCTTGTATCGGTTACAGTAATTATAATAATTAATTACTCTGTACAATATTATAGTTTTCCGTATACTGATACTACTCAAACATTATAAAGGATGGAGTTCTGAAGTAAATAAACAATTACTAATCAAACATAAGTAATCTTGTAAAAATAATGTTCTAAATACAAATTATCGAAGAAACATTAGAAGTAAGTTTTGCAATATTTATGTTAATTAGTGAAATAATTGTTATATTCTTGAAGTATAATTTATTATAACTGGGCATTCTGAGTACTAAACTAGTTTAATATTTTTTCGCTATTTGAGTTTCACGCTTTTACCCTCTTTCCTCCTTTAATCGTATCATCGATAAAGACAATGATAGTCTGAAATATGAAAAAAATATATTTTTATCTGTAATGACAGATTGATTCGTTGCTATTTCCGGGATTAAATTTTTGTATAACTTGCCAATTCGTTAGTACCTTTGTTTCGAAATAGATTAACATATTAATTATAGGTTCAACAAATGTTTTTTGACTCCTTCATATTTTAAATCAATTTCGGAACATTTAAGATATGATTGAAACCTCTGAAAATCGATTTGATCAAAAATATTTGAAGTGTATAGAACGTAGCAAAATAAAACAATTTTTTTATTTACAATAAATGTTTACTTCGAGAGTCACAGGTAACTCTTTACTTGACATAAGAAAATCTTACCGTAAATTAAGTCATATTTACTAAAAAAAATTGATGAATTAAACATAATATCTCATACCATTTATATCATTTACTTTAAAATATTCAAATAATTATTTATTAGATTACAGATTTTTTTCAGTCTAGTGAATTAAAATAACTCTTTCCTGAAAAACTGAAATATCGAAAAAGCACAAGTAAACTCTAAAACAGTTGGAGTAACTTGCTTAGTATAATAAATCTAATAAATTATCTATAAAGTAATATCGAATACCATTATCGGATATATTGATGCCGTTCAGTGGAGAAAATAAATAAAATCAATAACATGATATGCATGGAAAAGCAAATTAAAAAAAACTCATGACAAATTTCTTCACTATGACTATTAAAAAAAATTATTTTTAATTTAAAAATGTATACATTTAAATTTTTTCTGACAACTATATTTTTTGTGTTACATTTTTATAGAAATGATTACAGTGTACAAATTGTAATGTGGTATACCTCCAATAAATCTTAATTACGGGATTTCAAAATTTAACAAAAAATAAATCCAAAAGAGTTACTACAGTGGCTGTATTTTAGCAGCAATAAGGATATCTAAGACATCCCATGTTATTGTCTCTGTTAACTTAGCTCGTTTACGTTGAGTTCTCAGCAGTCTTTGATGTAGTGAATTCGAATTCTTCAACTATTTACGAAATCATTATTAAACAATTCAACGAAAGTGTTCTATTTGAAAATTGGCAAATATGCGACAGAAACCTATAGCAGTGCATTTGTACATCGTACAAACAACAAATTTTTTAATAATATTCAAATATATGAAACATATAATAAAAAACCAGATCTTTGGTTTAAATGTTTAGTTAGTTGACAAGTGGCCGAATTCCACTACTTGTACGTTTTTTAGTTGCCTTTCAAAAATGAACCAAAATGAACTGCAAAATCCATGTGGATTATAATCTCCACGCATACCATAAGACATTAAATGTCTACATGCTTTATAACACTTTTCATTTTGAATTTCAAATGCTTCCCATTTCCTTAATGTCGATGGCCGTTGGAAGTCACTTCACGAGCACTTTCCACTTCGGGGATTATAAAAAATATTTCACATCAACGACAGACGCGTGAATGAAAATCAATGTCACGTGCGAATTAAGTATTTTCTTTATGACAATGTCTTAATAGCTTCAATGCGAATCGCGTTCTTAAAAGTGAAAGTTCCCGGAAAACATAAGATTAATTTTTTCATTTGAAATTGCTCGTACACGCATTCATATATGCGTAGATATTTTAGGATATAAAACACTTGACGCGTCTACAAAAAACTGTACGTAACCATTATACGCAACATTTTGCATAATTTACAGCCTGATAAAGCTTGTTATTACATTTGCTTTAAATGTCGTGAGGTAATTAATGTTAATGTGATGAAGTTATTAATGAAGAGAGAAAAGACGCGTTATTTTCAGTTGTGTCAATCACTTATTGATACTCTTTACGTTTGAATTAGCAATACAATGTTTTAGTAATAATTTAATATTTAATTATTTGAATTTCTCAATATAGTATAACTAGTGAAAGCATCCGTGTAAGCAGTTTAAGTAATAAGTAGTTGCCAATAACGCCGATAGATGTCGTTGTGTTGCATAATCAAAAATTCACGCAAGCGAAATGAGTATCTATTTTGAAAGTAGTGAACCCTATAACCTCGAATTAGAACTATTAGCCCAATCTTCGACAAACTGCTGGATATCCCTAACATACATAATGTTTTGGCATATTATGCTTTATATTATTCATCTTTTTGGCACATCATAAGGACGTGATATCGATCCGTATCATTTTCGTAGGTATATTGTATAATAACCATTAAAAATCTGTCAGTGTTAGCGATAACCTTTATTACATCTGTGGTGACTCTGATTTACATGGTGAAAACCGTGAAAAATTCATAAAAATTACTTTTTTTCATTACTCTGTTCGTTTATTTCGTTAAATATTGAAAACTGCAAAAACTTTTACTTCAAACATTTTTCGACATTTCCAATTTTTTTGGAAGAAAACTGCGAAAAATCGTAATGGTCATAGATTTTTTCTGATTTTCAATATGTAGATTGGATTTTCTCAAATTTTCATGACAATTTTCATTCTTAGCTAAAATATGAAGGATACCATGAATGTAATAAAACTGGGCGACGACCCTGATTTTTTTGTACGATTATAACAATTCATCAAATTTATTGTCATTTTCCTCAGTTTCTTATCACACGCTAACAAAAAATGATTAAACATAAAATATCTATTTTGAAAAGGTTTACCACATTTCTTTGAAACATTGTTCGAAATTTTCAATATTTTTGAACATAAACGAAAACAATTTTATTTTTAAAGGATTTTTCACGATTTTCACGATGTTAATCACATTTGCATCAATTTTCATTATGATATTCTTTTTCAGCGCATTGAATACGAATTGCGTAAGAAAACAGGTGTACTATAAATGTGAGAAGCGACGTTTTCATAAGTTTATCCTTGTTTCAATGTTTTCATTTTTCAAAACAAAATCTAATGTAGAACGAAAAGGACTCTAAAGATTTTTTTGTAATTTTTAAATATAAAGTGGAATCAAATTAAAAAACAAAATTCGACGTGCGTTTCACCTTTGATTAGCATTAATAATACCATGACTTGTATCTCTCGGAAAAAAAGTAATAAGAATACAGAAATGGTAATTTGAAATTTCTACAATTTCCTATTACTCAAAATTTTCTAAGAAATCTGTTCATAAGATAATGTACTTTAATTTAGTTTTAATGCATTTTCGTTCCAAACACAGTAAATGAAAGTTCTCAAAACTCTCGAAGATTGACAAACACAGCAAAAAAGATTTTAAAGTGTTGAAAAGTTGTGCAAAATCGTCATAAAACGCAAATTATCCCCGAACATGCGTATAAAATGGAGAAACGTAAAAGAACCTACCGAAAATAAAAAACTTACGAAAAGTGAGATTGACCTCGATCGTAAAACGCCAAATTGTGACATCATTGTATTTTTGCAGTAGTTTTAACGGCCCGATTAGACATTATTACATCATATTCCGCATAGCTGGTGTTGCTAATGTTGCATTACTTACTTTGGACTATAATTTATATATTTACGCCTGAAACAAACCAATTAGCGATGGAAAATTGCGATTTACATAACGGACCGTAAACGCCGCCGCGGATCGCTGGGTAATGACGATAACAGGTCGATGAACGTGACGACATTTTTGTTTTCACGATTCATATATGAGGATTCTCTGGAAATTGTCATATTTCACTCAAAAAATATTTTTATAAATATTATTTTGTTTTCCTGAAACCATTGTTTTTTTTTAAGTTATTTTTGGTATCCAAATTTCGACCCATAGAACCACAGCATTCGATTTTTTCTTGGTTTCAATATCAACAAACAAATGGTTGACAAGAAAAATGGATAACAATAAAATGGAAACATTACTCCTAGTGGTAACAATATTAATATTCCTTAGTATTACATACAATATGCATAACATTTTGTAAATAATCATCATTTATTTTTTCTGAAACCTATTTTTGCAAGTAAAACATGAAACCAACTAATTCTCATTTTATTTTTCTAATTTGGAATAAGAAAATATTGAGAATGGCTTTAGAAAATGTTGCCGTATGTATTCCAGGGTGTAACTTTGATTCAACTACATTGTCCAGAGCGGAATGCACATCTCGAATTTAGAGAGAGCATGCATAAATTTGAATCTTTCGTTATTACAAAGAGTGTATTGACTGAGTATGTGATTGATATTTTGATTAAATTTTTCCCATTTACATAAAGACGAATTTAAAACGTTGATGCAAATGGTATTTCAGCCAGGTGATTGAGCCTACAATATGTTCCTGTATAAATGCATTCAAGAAAAAGTTTTTATTGTAAAGATGTATTAGAATGTGACACTTGATTCTCTTCCCTCAATTCTTCGGTTTTACATTTTGGTTTTTATTTCTTTTTATATATTCATTTCTATTACAAATCTAATAGTAGTCTAATGTGAAATTCTGATGACCTTACAAAAATCTTTGATTATGGCTAATTTTTGCAGGGAGTCGACATGTTCATGTCCTGCGATTGCAACGGAAGATAGTATCCAAAAAAGTTTTCAGTGTGTGATTCTGAGGTTCGATAAATTTAATTATCGAAAATTATGGGATTAGTCACACTATTTCCCTGTGATTACATTGCACACCACACAAAATGAGCCTAAAATTTGGTACATCCTAACCCATCTGCAAATTGATCAGAGCACCGAAATCTGGCAAGTTTTCTTGTTGATCCAAATTGGGATTTCCCCATTTTGGGGACTTGTGGGAATCCAATCAGGCTTTTGAACTCAACAATCGGGAATTCCATAATTAGAGATGTTCTGAGGCCGCGTTGCTAGGTCGTACAATAATCATACGCCCCCATTTCATTAACGTAGTATCTTCTTCCTAATTGGCAACCATGTTCAAGGAGTCCATCTTGCGACACTGATAAGGTCCAATCGGGGCTTTCCTAAATGGGAAATTTGGGTAGACTCCCCACCACCGCTCTGATACGAAAAAATCGAGGAAGCAATTGGTTACCTGATAAAGACAAATCTACTATAGTTAAGTAGTGGAGATGATATTTTTGACGATCCAATAGAGCTGAGGCTTGACTAATGTGAAATTAAGGCTGTGTATTCAAGATTGATTCTATTAACATCCTGATATACGTGCATAAATTAGGGCCCTAGATAAAGATCCCCAACTAAGCTCCAGAAATGGTCATATTAAATGTCGATCATAAACGAAGTAAAATTAAGGATCCTGTTGTTATGTTGACAGAACACTAGCAAGCCAAGGGTTGCATAATTTCAGGCGCTGTTTATGATGGCCAGAACTGGGACTGAATAAGAACATAATAAACTAAACAGGATTCGAGTTTTTTTCTAGCTTAATTTTCTTTTAGGGGAGGCAACGCCGTGTTAGGCTTGATTTCCATCTAAACAGTGAAAAAGATTGGGGCTACCAACCGTTTATTGCTCGAGATGAGAAATTGTTTGCGGCAGTAAACAACTACATAGTTTCGGTTAGAAATAAATTGGTTACGAACCATATAATCGGAACACAATACTAGTCAATTGGTTATTGTAACTATTTCCTTACTTGGACCAATCAATTTCTCGTCTGGATTTGAGATCACTAAGGGATTGGGTGCCCTAAACAATCCTTCTTCAGATAGAAAAATTGACTTTTAGACATGAAATTATTTTAAAGTTATACTTCTCAATATTAAAATAAGAGTTTAAGCCTAAACATTATGATTATTTTCATAAACTAGCACTGAACTACCGATTTGAAGACTTTTTTCTCTGCATACAAATTTTTGAAATTTCTTGGACCGCAAAGGCACGACGGTAACGCTGAGCGTTATTATTGCGCGACTAACATTTAATTAAGATATTCAAAGTGTATTAGCGAGGTACTAAATTGCGCCTCTGTGTTCGTATTAAATCCTTGGCATAGCCAGCGTCATAAAAGACGTTAAGGTTCTAATTGGACGATTCGAGTCCGCCGGAAACCAGGGATTTTACGCCGCGTCTAAGCGCGGTACAAAGAAAGATTCGATAAGGCTACTGGCACAATATAGCTGCATATTCCCGTTGGGAATAATTTCGCGAAAGCACCAGAACCGAATAGCCGACATTCAGGATTATGTCCTATATTACGGAGATTATTTACTGTCTCCAACAGAATGTTGCCTGCAGCGCTCAGATCGATAAGGCGACCTGTTCCGGCTTTCCGGTGTTTTCTTTGTTTTTGTTACAATTTTGTTACATTTTGCGTCGCAAGGAACAACGGAGGGATGAATCTTCATGCACCAATGAAAATAGTTGTTTCAAAATATTTTACCGGCATGTAACGTAGCCATTTTTGTTTCTATAAAATTACTTAATCCTAAACTGTCAAAAATAATTTTATAAATTACATTGTTGTGCATCATAGTTCGTTGAATATTTTTGAGAAAATTTAAGTTTAGTAGTAATTAATTTATGTCGTCATGAAATTTGAGTCAACAATGAGCAATACAATCCTACATTATGCAATGATGAATATTTTATTTTTACGAGAAATTGCACTGATTTATGAGATTAAAGTTTTATCGCTATCCTCATGGTAGACTTTAATTTGAAATCCTTTTTCGATACTTTTCCAATTTTTATTCGGATTATAGATTTTCTGATTACCTTGATTACATTGGATAATGTAAAGAAAACTACAATAAAAAAATTCCCAGTTAACGGTTTGCAAATATTTTAACCGGAAAAACTATTCGAATAAACATTAGTTTGAGTTAATCATAAAATAGGTTACATTGAAAATTCTCAGGATAGGTGATTATGAATTTGTCATCTATTAAAAGATATAAATTGTTATCCAATATTTTGCAATAATGATTGTTGCAGTCAAAGAATATTTTTAGCTGACATGATGCTAATTTTAATACCAGTGTATTAAATAGTGACCTTGCATTTTATAGATTTTTAAATATTTTAAACGCACCCAAAATTTGTCATGAAGAAAACATTATAATATAATATAAATATAATTATAAATAATTATTCTATAAATTAGTGGCCACATTTCACTCCTTTATTTTAAGTTTTTGCCTATATCCTAAATTTAGAAAGTGTTCAAATAATTTAACCATTTTTATCGTGGAGGATCAAGAAACGTCTGACCCTTGAGTATCAATTTCTATAAACTATAACTAATTGTTTGTTAAATGATTTTAATAATTTTATTCACAAAACATAAAATTTTTTTACCTTATACTCGAAATGGACATTTGGTTCTGCATTGTTAGAAATGCTAATGAAACAAAATTGTCCGTCAGTCTATATTTAAAATGTTATGAAGAGATAATTGTTCCGATTTTATCTAATAGAACATAGTATGAGATTTTTTGTAAAATATATGAATTTCAAAGTAAATGCTACAAAGGAAACTGGAAATTGTTAATTATATATGATTGGCGTATGTATTCTTTAGCGAGGAAGTTCAGCGAGCGATACACGAGAAATATAACATGGTGCCAGCTGTCGAGAACAAGTTGACAATTGAGTGACACAATTTTTTGTAGATATTCAAAAATCGTGAAACTGCAAAAAGTTTATAAATCATGTGATTAATCCTCAAGGTATGGAACGTAAAATATGTAATAAAAATTTCATGAAATGTCATTTAATTTACATTATAATAATTATTTTAACAAGTTTTATATTAAATCAAAACTTTTTCAAAATTGGTACATCTCAGAAAAAAGTTTTGGACATTGACATGCTTGATTATTAGTAATTTTTAGGCAACTCCATTAAGAATTATGCCAAAAAATACTTGTCATCATATTTTTATATTGTATAGTGTGTAATTTTGTATATCCACATTCAAATTTCGCCAAACATTCGTTGTTGAATATACTGCATATCTATAGTAAATTATAAAAGAATTTTCAATAATTATATTTAATTTTTTCGAATATTTTTCCAAAATATATTAAGAATGCAATTAAGTTTAAATATAATTGTGTTTTTGACTGATAAGCAAACTTGTTCCAACGAATATAACTTAAATAAACTTGTTAGTTTAGAAATTTGGCTTTAATATTTAAAAAAGTTCATGAAATATATTCAAATAACGTCAGATCATCTTGAATTGTTTAGCAATTATTAAGTCATAAAATAGACTGCGGATTAGTGGCTAAGTGGATTTTTTTTCCGTGATCAGTGTAATTTGCAGGTTTAAAAAAGTTTATTACAGCTCAAATATTTTATTACACTTGCGTAGGTGTTTTTTGCAAGTTTGTTCTCAGAGTATTAGAATTTGATGAATGTAAATTTACAAATGCCATTTTTAAAGTTTAGCACACATCTTACGAGGGCCTAAATCATCATTTTCGAAGACAAAAATCAACGAAAATGACTGTACCAGGAAGAGATCCTTTTCTCGAAAAGCCGGTATTAGGAACGTTCTCCGGAAGATCTGAATTTTGTTGGCAATGTGGATTGTATCATGTACTGCATCAGTACTGTCCAGCTAGAAATGAAATTTGCCATAACTGTCAAGCAATAGGTCATTTGGAAATTCGGTGTCCTACAAGAAACTGTCCAGTGGCTACACATGTTAACGGAATTCATCGCAGTAGAAGTCCAGTCAACCGAAATCAAAATTTAAACTACACAAATCAACAAAATAATAATAGAAACGAAGAAAATAAAACGACATCAAAGAGCTCCAATGCATGCTGCTTAAGCATTGTCGTCATCTTATTCCTCATAATATTATTTTGGCCGAGTAGCAAACCATTGCTAACCAAAGCTTGATTAATCAATTTGTGAGAATAATGTGAAATATATTCTAAATGAGTACAAAGTTTCTTTCGTTTGGAGTAAAATGCACCTCGGATAGGGTAATTTAATAAAGCTTCCAATGGATTGAAAACAATTTTATGGTGCACTCAAATATTCTCATCAGATAACCAGGGAGCAAATTTTTACATGTCACAAAAGCTGTATATCACAAAATTATTTCAATTAATATTGATTTTGCGGAACTTTACTGAAACTTTAGTAAAATTTGAATAGAATTTACATAATATTATTAGTTTTCGTCATGTCAAACCTGTTATATATTTTAGTGAAGTACTTAGTGAACTGAAATTATGCAAAAAAACTTATTAATATTTGTAAACATTGATTATTTTTGAGGTTAATGATTACTACAGTAAATTTTGTTGTTGAATTAAATTTTATAATATCTATGGTAAATGCCTTTTTTTTTAAATGTTCGTTCAAGTTGTTTCGTAACAGGTATTATTTTACGCGTTGAAATACTACTTATTCAAACATTTTAATAAATTTCTCTTAAAATAAGGTTTGGTAAATTTTACTTTCTAATTTTTCCGTTAATTTTAATCATGGTTGGACTAAAATTTAGACAATTTAGTAGGATGTTTTCAGTTAAAAAGCGGGATAGTAGGTTACTTTTCGGCTACAAAATACGTCAGCAATTTTCATTATCACTTTTTAAACGTTTATTTTCCTTCTTAAAATACTGCCAACAACGCTATCTATAATATTGTCTTAGTTAATTCGATATTTCCATCTAATAGTTTTTTATTAGAAAGGGGAAGGAGCAATAAGGCGTTTTTTTGGCTGAGATGTCCCACTTTTTCCATTATATTTTTGAATAGTAAAGTCATAGTAGTATTGCTAATTGAGAAGTATACGTTTATTCTATAAAATATTTACGAACTAAAAAATCAGAGAACAATTTACAAAAATTCAACATGGCGGATACAAAATTACAGACAGATTTTTTCAAATCCAATCCAATTCGCAAGAAACTTGTTACTTGCGGATTCCAAAGATCGCTAATTACTAATCAAATACCAGATTCTAACACTTAAAATAGCGTATTCAAAATGGCCGATGATTTATTAAAAATCAGTTCAATTTCCATGAAAACGTAATACTTGTGGATTTCTATAACCACTGATCATGAAGTTGATTCCCGATTTGTATTTTTTAAAAAATCTTTCAGCATTTTGGAGAAACCGCATTAAACTCTTAAAAATTGATGTTTAATTCGTAATCAGCGATGTGAGGAATTTCCGAGTATGTAATTTAATGCCAATACGATCGATATGGAAAAGAATCCGTCCGCCATTATGTATCCGTTATATTGAATTTTTCTAAACTGGTGATAACGAGCAAAAGTCGGACTTATTTGTTTTTCTACATTTTATTGATGTATCAAAAGCCATGTTCTCATGTCATGATATCATAACAATCCCTGAAATTGAGTATGTAACTTTTAATGGAGCTAAAGATTCAAACATTAATTCAATATATGAATTCTTGGTTAGACGGCACATATAAAATTGTAAACAAAAGAAATGCGTCGTTCAAAATGCGAACGTAATCGCAAATAATTATTGAAAGAAGCGAAGAATATAAGGGTAAAAATGTTTATTTTACTATTGAGAATTATGGAAAAAATCCCATCTAATATTTTATTTAAAAAATTATTACATTAAAACGCATTTCGGCTACCAGTTATACTTATCAGCATACTGAGAGACTGTAAATAACAAAAATTAATAAACAGCCATAAGAATTCTAAAATTTTATACTAATTTTTCATATATTACGTGTTAATTACGTAAGTCTTTTCTTAGTGTTATATGAAAAATTAGTTTAAAATTTTAGAATTATTATGGATATGCATCGATTATCGCTAAATTCGTAAACAGTTTTACAATTTTTGTTCGTTACAGTCTCTCAGTGCAGGATTCTGGCTGCCTTACCCTGGACGCGATTATAAATTTAATTTTGTAATTTTTTAAATGTTATTGTATATTCAAGTTTCTGGGGAAAAAACTTGAAAATCAATTGCTAAAGAATCAGCTCCAAAAAAATAAACTACATGAAAACAAAAATAAAACGCAGGAATTGCACTTAAAACTTAAAGACTTCTGAATAGTTGATATACACAGACATTTTCGACATTTAATTTTTAATTTTCGTCTGTAAATTTGTTTGTAGACATGCTGTTAATATTTTTAAAATTTATTAGTGAAATTTTTATTTGTTATACTTTGCGAATTTCTAGGAACTTTTTTTTCAGTGAACTTCTCTTGAGAAATTAAAAGTAAGAACTCGCCAAATCGTCGACAGTGAAGAATGCGCTTTCCCATGAAGTAAAAGCGCAAGTTTTGTAATTCTTCATACGAAGAGCCTCCAGGAACCGGATCATTGCGCAATGACGTTTTACCGTCAGAGCACGGAAAAGCGTTCGGAAAACCTCTATGCTGTAATCGGAGAGATTGCTTCTATCCAGGATCTCATGATGCGCCTCCTGATTCCAAACAAGTTAGTTTTTGAGGGAAAACTTCCTCTTGTAAAATAATAAAGAAATCAGGATAAAGTCTCGCAAGTCTCTTCAAAACTTGCCGCGAATGCAAAAAAGGAACAACCGCGATGCCGATTTTATATAGTAAATACCTTTACACCTATATATATGTAACTGCCGAGAAGGCTTTGAAACATTTTGAAATTTCATTTCAGAACGAACTTTAATACCTATCGAGGGATAAAAGCGAACGACGGAAAACATTCCAACATTTTATATAAAAGTTCCAGAGTGATACGTGCTATCGCTGATATACTGTGGGGCATCCGTGTACATGTAGAAGGAAATTCTCAATATTTCGTGCATGATTTTTTCACGTTTTGTGTAGTTGATTCCGTATAAAAATTTTATTAAAATGGGTTCATTTCAAATACTTTAACTCATTAATTATAAGTTATAATAACAATAAATTAACGAATTTTAGATTTCTTATGTGGTTCAGGCTGTTTAGGGTATTTAAAATAGTAATAATAAATAAGATGATTTAATAGTAGATAGCAAAATAATTATTGCTCACTCTGATAGTTCTTACATATTAATATTATTTTAATGATCGTTAATGAAATGAGGAAATATCTGTTGCATATGAGATCCTCTATGAATTTATTAAAATCGACTGATATTACAGAAAATTTAACATTGTTTTCGCTGGATCCAATTAAAATATTTCCACACTTCCAATTAAATTTTATTTTTCCTTATTTTCCCCGAAGGCCATCGAATGTCAGCGGTCGAGAGTGTGTCCCAGAGTCGATTGTTTTTTTTGACAACAAATTCAGCCCATCTGTCTCCCTTAACAACGGTGAAAATTCGAATTTGTTCGACTGTCACTCCCACGTGACCCATTTTTAATCGCACATATCCCAAAGATTTCAAATGTGAAACTTAAGTTGTCCTTAAGTTCCTTCGTCCCATAGCAAAGTGGTTCGTGATTACCATTCGAACTCAAACCCCCGCCTTAATTCCAACCCTTTGGCATTCCCTAGCCTTCCATGGTAAAGAATGTACAGCGCCCAGAATTCGAGTCCTTCCGAGAATTTCCCCCGCACTCGTTTTTGGGACCGAAACCCCGCCTATCCGTGCCGACATAGCACTCCCAGGCAAGTCGGTGGATCTTGGCGCCCAGGATTCGGCCCACATGCGGTCCACGGCTTTTCCAACTCGTTGCCAACATTCAATATCGCGTCTCACTTGCTCATTCACATTACAATGGCCTTCGTTGCGTCTGCAGACGACTTTTACATGTACCCATTAATAGTGCAATGGTGTAGGAAAACTGCAGAAAACCTACACCTAGGTACAGGAGATATACAAACATTTACAAATTGATACGTACGTCTAAGTCATCGAATCGTTGAAGGTATCTCTCGGTCACATTCGTTTCGAACCGCAACATTCTCCCCCCTGTAAAGTTTACCCGACTTTACATAATTTGTAAATTTCGAAAACGAATGTTATAATTAATATCATAACCTTGAAATTTATTTCAATCAACTACAAACATTTCAAACCAATTACACGTCTGGATAACATGAATCCCACAAACAAACTCAAACGCTTGCAAACACAAATGTAACAGAACACGCATAAAATACAAAACAAGACACACCTTTTGTGTCCTCTGAGACACCACAATGAAGACTACGCAGTAGAATATAATTACTCATACAATTATTTTTCGCTATCCGCAAACCAAATCAATTTCGCTACGGCTCGCATCATGAAACCATCAGCCGTTCTAACCTTTGCTATCCGCACACGACCATCATTACCTGGATGGACTTCCACGATTACACCTTTACGCCAGCAATTTCGTGGCAGTTGCTCGTCAATAATTAGCACTATTGCCCCAATTTTTAAATTGGCGGTCTCTCGTAACCACTTGCTATGCGGAAGAAGGGTTGGCAAATATTCACGGAGCCACCGTTTCCAAAATGCATCTGCAAAACTCTGAACCCAGTGCCATTGCTTTCGTAGACACCTTTCATTAATTTGATATCGCGGAAGCGTAAGTTGCCCTGACGACGCGCCAAATAAAAAATGATTCGGAGTTAGAGCTTGACAGTCTCGAGAATCAGGGGAAACATGAGTCAACGGACGCGAATTAACCGTATGCTCTACTTCAGTAAGTAAAGTATGAAGTGTCCCTTCTGCCGGGACTTGCTCGTTTAACACTACGCTCAAGGCCGATTTTATAGAACGTATCAATCGTTCCCAAGCTCCCCCCATATGGGGAGCTGAAGGAGGATTGAAGTGCCACACCATACGCTTGTACGCTGCGTAACGAGACAACGCTTTTTGGTTCATTAGCAAAATCGCTTCATTAAGTTCCCTGTCCGCGCCTTTGAAATTCGTACCGTTATCCGAATAGATATCTGACGGGTAACCTCGTCTAGCGGACATTCTGCGAATTGCCATAATGGCGGAGTCGGTATCGAGTTTGTTGGCAAGCTCAATATGAATGGCTCGGATGGTAAGACACGTGAATACAACTCCCCATCTTTTCTCTCTCCTCCTTCCAACCTTTACAAGCATAGGTCCGAAATAATCGATGCCGCAATGACTAAACGGTCTTAATCTATGTGCTACGCGAGCAGAAGGTAAATCGGACATAATTGGGGTTTGCGGTTTCGCTCGGATCAACTTACATGTAGAACATTTTGACGCAACCGATCGCAATGTAACGCGAAGTTTAGTTACCCAATACTGCCGCCTAATTTCATTGACCACTGTTTCGTGTCCCCCGTGAAACATCGATTCATGATAATGTTTAATCAATAACCGTACTTCCGGATGAGTACCTTTTAAAATTGCCGGTTG
Organism: Trichopria drosophilae; assembly: GCA_030407085.1. Classification (NCBI taxonomy): domain Eukaryota; kingdom Metazoa; phylum Arthropoda; class Insecta; order Hymenoptera; family Diapriidae; genus Trichopria; species Trichopria drosophilae. The sequence continues at coordinate 113,244,574 of CM059585.1, read as the reverse complement.
GTTTTCAAATTCCGAGGTGTTAACGCGACTTGCTCTGCCTTTTACGCGCAGGATCCCTTCTTTATCGATAAAGGGCAATAAATTAAGAATCGAACTGCTACGATCTATTTCGCGCCCGGCTTGCAAAGCCTCGATTTCGGCTGCAAAACTATCATACTGCATGGCCTTGAGTCGTAATGTTTCGGCTTTGTTTAAATGCGTCGCAGCAATAGCATTTCCGCCCTTGCCTTTCCATGTCTCTACTGCAACTAATAGTCTGGCGGTCGCTTGAATTAAACGTCTCCATTTAGAAAATCGCGTATAATCAGGTAACGATGACGAAACGGTTTGTTTATTTACGATTCCCACGAAAGCTTTCTTTTTCTCACGCGCAGTGATGTCAGAGGTATCCGGTAAACATGTCACTATGACGGTTGGCCATTCCGAGTCGTTTAAACTTAAAAAGGTCGGTCCTTTCAGCCAATGTTCACGACCTCCGGCACCCGGAGCAACGTACTTCGTTGCGTCGTCAGCAGGATTTTGCGCGGAAGGTACCCATCGCCATTCGCTAGGCGTTGTCGATTCGCAAATCTCAGCTAATCTATGGGATACAAAAGTCTGAAAAGATCTCGGTTCAGAACTTATCCATGATAAAACCGTGCGTGAATCCGACCAAAAAACGCGTCGCGAGATTTTACAGTCGTGTTCTTTCACGATCGTTTGAGCGAGTCGACTCCCAATTAATGCAGCCTGGAGTTCTAGTCTAGGTATAGAAAGAGGTTTGAACGGAGCAACTCTACTTTTCGCGGCAATAAATGCAGTTTCTATATGACCTTTTTTAGTGACAAATCGCCAATACGCCACGGCGGCATAAGCTTGTGAACCCGCATCACAAAACACGTGTAACTCTATTTCGGTATCGCTATCACGTATTCGGGAATAACACCGAGGGATCGAAACTGTCTTTACGAGTTCGAGATCATCAAACCATTTACCCCACAACTCATATTCTTCGTCCCGCAATTTTTCGTCCCACGCGATCTCACTCAGCCATATTCGCTGCATTAAAATCTTTGAGCGTACTGTTAAAGGAGCAAGAAAACCGAACGGGTCGAAAACGGACATCACAATTCGTAAAATTTGCCTTTTTGTAGGTCTTTTAGAGCCGGTTCGTATTTCAGGGGGCACTAAGTTATTACTTATGTTAAAATAAAAAGAATCCGACTGCGTATCCCATCGCAGTCCTAGAACTTTTTCACGCGTATTTTGTCCGAAAGCTGTCAACTCTACATTTGATTTTGTCTTATCCAATTCACGAATCGACTCGATGACTCGCGGGTCGTTACTTGCCCAATCATGCATGGCGAAGCCCCCCGATTCGTTAATATTCCGGATGTTTTTAACAATATTGATCGCTTCTTCGATCGAGTCGCTACTATCTAACAAATCATCCATGTAGGTTTGACGCTTTATTTTATCGGCGGCTTTCGGGTGAACGGAGGCTAGTTTGTCAGCGTTAAGATTTTTCACGTATAACGCGCTACACGGAGACGACTTCGAGCCAAATAGTAGAGTCGTCATGCGATATTCTTCCGGAGCTATTGTTCTATCTTTACCTCGCCACAAGAACCTTTGAGCGTCTCTATCTTTTTCGCGAATTTTAACCCGGAGAAACATGTCTTTAATGTCTGACTTGTACGCGATCTTACCGATTCTGAACCGCATTAAGACGCCTAAAAGCGATTGTAATAGGTCTGGACCTGAAAGCAAACGATCATTTAGAGACATGTTTCCAGTCTTTGCTGCCGCGTCGAATACGAGGCGGACTTTGCCCGGTTTATTTGGGTTGGTAACGCCAAAATGTGGTAAGTACCAAACACGTCCCCTACCAGCCGTCTCAACTTTCTCCGCATAACCATTTTCAAATAGACGCTTCATTTCTTTATAATATAGATTTGCGAATTCGGAGTCGCGATCTAAACGGGCTTCGATATTTTTTAAGCGTTTGACAGCATTTGCCCTACTTTCGGGAAACACCGTAGAATCATCCCGCCAAAGTAAGCCAGTCTCCCATTGAGGACCGATTTTACTCGTTGTGGTTTCTAAAATTTCTTTAGCTCGTATTACGTCCGGCGATACTCTCTCGACTTCTTTAATGCCTAATTCATCAATATGAAAATAGTCCCGCACAAGCTGGTGTAAACCGTCGTCCAACTTAGGTTCGGATAGATCATTACTTCGCGACGCGAAAAAAGCGACACGTTGGCGCGACGCTAATTTTCGTGGCGCGCTACCGTGTACTACCCACCCCAGGAGTGTTTTAGAAACGTAAGGAAAGTCACGGCCAATATTTCGAGATTCGATAACTGCAATCGCGTGAATATTATCTTGACCGATCAATAACGTTGGTTCCGCTTCAAAATATGGTTCTAATCTTAAACCTTGTAAATGCGAGTACGAGTCTATTACTTGTCTTTCAAGTGATTGCTTTACTAGGTTAAGATTCGGTATCGTTTGTACTCCAAATAACGAACAAGTCCCCAAATTTCCGGTAATCGTTAAGGTAATTTTTTCACTCCCAACCGTAAGCGTATGATCAGGCATAATTCCAGACACCGATAAAATTTCGAATTTACCACTGGCTCCAATTGTTCGAGCCATTTCTGTACGTATCAGTGTAATCGTGGAACCCTCATCTAATAGCGCAAACGCACGAACTTCCATCTGAGGTCCAGCGAGAGTTACAGGCAATATTTTTAATAGGACCATATTCGAATCCCGTTCTAGTCAGGAAGACATTACCTTCGCGCCTCGATTTCGCGAAACATCATTCGTGTTATCATTTACATTCGTACTGTGTGACAAAGGATTTTCAATTCGCGATGTCGATTGTCTAAATTTTTGACCCATTTATTTTCGATTCGAATCATCAAGCTCATTATTTTTAAAGGGTCCAAACTTGGTCATTTCCCGATTATCGTGAAGCATAACGTGGTGATATCCACTACATCCATTTTTGCCACATTTGCGTCTTAACCTACAATCTGAGGAACGGTGAGCGTCAATCAAACACGCGTAACATCGATTTTCGCCTTTTGCCCATTTCCACCGATCTGAGACTGATTGTTGACGAAATAGTTGACAGTTGTCTATTTTATGACCGCATTGCTTACAAAATGCACAATTCGTTTTACCTTCAGCATGGTTCGGAATTTCCCTTCGTAACATTGACGGATGATTCGGAAAGGTTGCATACACCGGTCTCACAACATTTTTACGTCGGTCTGGATGAGGCAAATCGCGAGGTTTGTAGACAACATTTGTTCCGGCTTTACACGATAGCTCGGCTTGCTCATGTAAAAAATTAGATAGAACGACGAGCCTTGGTTCAGAGCTGTCCGCGTCCCGATAATATCTATTAAATTCGTAAACCAATGCCGAAGGTAATTTTTGTACAATATCTTTCATAAGATCAGGGTTATGTAGGTGACCGATATTGTTCATTGCTCGCATTGCCGCTATTCCGCCTTTAATTTTGGTCGAAAACGTAACAATATCTGTTCCTGGCGAGTTTAATTTTGGAAGTTTTTTCAAACTCGCGACGATACTTCCAATAACAATGTCAGGGTCTCCGTATCGGAACTTCAGCGAATCCATAACCTCTTTCGCGCTCGTTGAACCGATCATCAGATATTGAACCGCATCTCTCGCGTTTCCAATCAATGCGCCGTGTAAACGTGCTAAATTTTCACGATCCGAATACCCGCCCAATTCAGATGACAGATCGTAAGCCTGTTTAAAATATAACCACTGTTCGGGTTCTCCATTAAACGTCGGTAGAGCTTTCACCGTCAAACGATAAACAATGCGACACGAATTATTTTCCGGACTGAACGTGCGAACATTGGAAGTTAAATCCGCGGTTAAATTTTCCGAAACTTGAGTCGATGCATTACGGTCCGATCGGACATTCGGAGACATATTTGAACTTAAATTTCCGGATACTTGAGTCGAAACATTTCGTTCCCGCCGATTGATTGTCGGAATACCCACGATTGAGTTTTCTGAAACGCTACAATGTTGTTGTTCGAGGTTAGAGTAAAAACGCGGATCGTTCGAGTGATTCCGATAATTGAATTCGCGGTTATGTACTCGCCTGTCATATCGCTCTGTATCGAGTCTTTCATTCCGATTTTCACCGCGTCTACGTTCTCGCGGTCGCGATAGACGTTCATTAATTGATACCACCGAGATATTCGACGTTGTAATTTCATCATTGCTGTCATTTTCCTAACCCACTGACCTTTCAATGTCCTCGAGCCTTGGCAAATCCCGCTGTTGACAGCCGTATCGACGATGTATCCTCTCCAAAATGCGACTTCTTTCAGCCAATAAGTCAATCGGAGTTCCAGGAGCCGCGTCATTGTCACCCTCTATTGGCGCGTCCACTTCTTCTTGAACAAAGGTTTCGCGTTCGGGAATAACCTCATTAACCTCTTCGTTGTCGCTGTGACGGTTGTGTCGAGTCGAAGGCCGAGTCGTATTCAAATGCGTAGACCCCAACGACGCTCTGGTCTTTTTGGATGGAATATCCTTTTCTTTTTCGAACTCCTTTCTTGGTCGCTTCTTAGGACGACCCGGTTTCCTGCCAGCCATAGTTCCAAAGGACTGAATATTTCCTGTCCCCAGACCTGGATTGAGTCCCGGGTTTCTTGGCACCAATGTTTTCGCTGGATCCAATTAAAATATTTCCACACTTCCAATTAAATTTTATTTTTCCTTATTTTCCCCGAAGGCCATCGAATGTCAGCGGTCGAGAGTGTGTCCCAGAGTCGATTGTTTTTTTTGACAACAAATTCAGCCCATCTGTCTCCCTTAACAACGGTGAAAATTCGAATTTGTTCGACTGTCACTACCACGTGACCCATTTTTAATCGCACATATCCCAATGATTTCAAATGTGAAACTTAAGTTGTCCTTAAGTTCCTTCGTCCCATAGCAAAGTGGTTCGTGATTACCATTCGAACTCAAACCCCAGCCTTAATTCCAACCCTTTGGCATTCCCTAGCCTTCCATGGTAAAGAATGTACAGCGCCCAGAATTCGAGTCCTTCACGAGAATTTCCCCCGCACTCGTTTTTGGGACCGAAACCCCGCCTATCCATGCCGACATAGCACTCCCAGGCAAGTCGGTGGATCTTGGCGCCCAGGATTCGGCCCACATGCGGTCCACGGCTTTTCCAACTCGTTGCCAACATTCAATATCGCGTCTCACTTGCTCATTCACATTACAATGGCCTTCGTTGCGTCTGCAGACGACTTTTACATGTACCCATTAATAGTGCAATTGTGTAGGAAAACTGCAGAAAACCTACACCTAGGTACAGGAGATATACAAACATTTACAAATTGATACGTACGTCTAAGTCATCGAATCGTTGAAGGTATCTCTCGGTCACATTCGTTTCGAACCGCAACAAACATCGATAATAAACATTGACATGACGGTCAAAATATAAAAAAAACGTAATTTTTAAGTTTACTCTTGTGTCATTTTTAAGTTTATAAATCCCTCGCATAAAAGATCTCAGTGCCACAATTATCGAATCATGAAAATAAAATCAGCTACACAGTACGAAAAACAGGATCAGAAAGGATCTGAGTGATCTTATTAGTGATCTATAGGACCAGGCGATGAAGTATATATATGTATGATATACGTAGTTCTACCACAATGGACGCGAACATACTGAACATTACTGAACTATATTGGGCACTATTATGAAATTAAGGAATATTAGTTAAAATTTAAAATAAACTTATAATTTTAAATTTTATACCCCGTAACATTAAATGCTTATCATCCCGATGTACTACATAGGAATTATGCTGAATCGTCATTTGTAAAACGTAAAAGCACATAACGATACATAAAAAGGCTTGACATCAGACAATCGTATGAGTTCATGCCACCGAGTTCCTTGTAAAAATCCAGATGCGATCGGGTGAATGTCGTTTTCTTTTATTTCGATATTTTGGGGTCAGGTTATATCAAAACCATGAGAGGAGATAGGGTTAATTGACCTCTACTAGAGTCACTTTTAGCACTACTCACGATTGGTATTGTCTTTTTATTATTACCGTATACTGCAATTCATTTAAAGTTGCACAATTCAAGTAGAACATGTTTAAAGAGCTTCCAAGTTCAAAACTGTCCAATCAATCACGGTATATTCCAGTACTTTCAAGTACATTGCAGTACACTCCAGTAGTGACCAGAATTGTCCGGTACATTTCAGTACAGTCGAGTACATTCCAGTACTGACCAGTGCATTCGAGTACTGCCTAGTGTACATTCCAGTAGTTGTAGAGTCCAATATTGTCCAATACAAGTTCTGGAATCAGGAGTAGTAGCATAGCTAAGTGATATTGACTTATTAACTTATTAACTGTAATTAATATGCAATTTTAAACGAATTACAGAATAATTACTACATTATTTTATGGCACTGTGCAAAAAGGTTTCACAATTTGACAAACTGACAAATTATTGAATGTTATAAAATAGTCGAACATTGATATAACATATCCTTCGAATATCTTTTCAGGACCAATGACTATTTCAGTTTTGTGTTCGCAGGGTTTCTTTAAAGATGTTAATATATTTTTATTCAAAAATTTATGGCGCTTTGGGGAGTATGCAGAATTTTTAACAAAAAAAAATATTTAAGTAATTATATCAAATACAACAAACAATACATAAAGTTCGCATTATACAATGAAAGTATCATAACATGAAGTTATATTTAATGCATTTCAAATATTTATTTACACCGTTGTTACACTGTACAGCCGGAAATACGTTAAAATACGATTTCTTTTTAAAAACTGACAACTTTGCAGCACTTGTTTGAAAATAAAAAACGAAATTTAAATGTTGTTTATATGGGTAAAAAGTTAGCTAATGTATACTAGTTTAAGAATTCATTTATAACATATTGCAAAAACAAGTACATGTTAGATAATAAAATTTCATTTCGAAACTAGTAAATAACGTTAGCGACACATTTCAGGGCCCTATACAGCAGAATCACCGGTACAAGTAAAAAAAAAACAAAAATATGTATGGTTACTTTATAGTATGAAAATAAAAACTGTTATTTATAGACGTTAAAATAATGATGACACAAAATTTATTTTCTTAAAATAAAATTACGGTTGAAATATAGGTCTTCTGCAATTTGTGATTTTGTTAAAAATTGATATATACATTAATTTAGTACAGTATCGATCCTCTTACTCGTGAACAGAGTTGGATGCGAAAAAATTTGGTTTATTAAAAGATTAAATGGATACCACCATGGCATCAGCGAGAAATGAAGCAAAATAATTTCAACCATCAAAACACGATCTCTTGATTTAAACAATTTCAGCATCAATGCTATAAAAAAATGGCTGGTACCTTAATGATGTACAAACAGCAAACGAGAAATATTTCAATACAAATATTGCACAATTTTACTTTCTTGGACCTAACATGAGAAAGAAAATACCAAAAAGAAACAGGAGAAAATGTGCATATATTTAAAATTATTTTTTATTATTTCATAACAAACATTTCTAATGATGTCCAGGCTATTTGGTATACAAAACTAGATATATTCCATTGATAAACATTTTAAATGTAAAATTGCATCGCACGCATTCAGAAAAATAAAAAAATACTAATCGTCGTAGCCTACTTATCTTTTTCCTGCATTGCATATCATTTTCATTTATTGCAATCGGTTTCATTTTCACTTCGCAAGGTTGATCATCTTAGCAGTTGTCAATGTATTATTAATTGACCTAAATGTCGTTGATCTAGAAACTTCCTATATAGTTAGTATGTTCAGAATGCAAATATCCCTTAATGTGCATTCTAAAGCGTGACTCTATTTTTCTTACGGTACTCGATCAATCTTTACTCGAGTTCAGAAGGTTCATAGATCGATAAAAAAAGTTATGTTCAACGAGACGTTCGTCTAGCGTGGCTATTACTTTCAATTGCAAAAAAAAGTTTCACAACCTAACCAGATGTCGCTCTGAAGTGCGAAAGGCATTTATTCGCGAGCTTCATTTTTTGCTTGAATATTGAGCAACTTTTCATCGACTCATTGAAATTAAAATAAGTTTTTAAGAAAATTTATTCTTGTACGTGGACTGCCGACAATTTGTCAGAAATAGACATTCACGGAATCAATTAGGAAGAGAGTGTGCAAAGTGCAACTATTTTCTTATTAAAGGTGGGATTAATAATATTGTTTAAGTTCTTGAGTTATTTAGAATTTATTGGTATATACTAGACAGGTTTTATTTTTATTTTTTTATTGTTTAACTTACTTAGAAACCAAGTTAAACGTTAGTACTTACACTTTATGCATTGAAGTCATCTGTAAATTATTATAGTAATGAACAAAAATATGTGACTGTGGATACTTATACTTAAGTGCCAGTTTTAGGTGTTGTTACTATTTAGTTATATTTGGTTTGTAAATTTATTGAGCAACATTTCATCAACATTGCAGACATTTGTAGACACATTGCATTTGATAATCTCAGAACATTTTTATGACATGTTCAAAAATTTATTGTGGATAATTAGTAAAGTTTGCATAATTTATTTTGAAGTAATTCTATATAAAATAAAATCTAGCTAGCCAGAGGTTTTAGAGTTGTTGAATTAAAAAACGGCCTGTTCACTATTCGATGATTTTCTGGATTGCTGAATATGAAAGCAATGTCATGTTTTTTAAATTAAAAATGGCGGATAAAAAATTCGTTGCCATTTTCAATATTTAAAAAATTAATTAGTATTCGTATTCGACAATCCTAGAGACCCCTGGGTACTAATTTTCAGTAACATTGATAGAGTTTTGGTCCGCCATATTGGATCAGCGATTTTAAATATAAAAAAAATCCCATTGATTCATATTCAACCACACTGAAAAGTATCTGTAAAATAATCAAACTCTTTATACATGATCTTACGTTTACACATTCGAAACAAATACAAGCACAATGAACTATTATACTTGGCAAATAATAATTTTTAATTTATCAATGATTGTATAGGGAAGTTGCATAACAATCGTAAAAATGTGAAATCAGTCTTCATATTAATAAATAAAGAACTTTTAAAAAGCCTAACTTTAGAGAGATAAAAGGAACGAAAATTACAATTATTTCAAATACAGAACTTTACACTTCTAAAAATTCCACAAGAGAAATAATAAATATATTTCATGTGTTTAAGAAACTTCTCCAAGTAGCGAAGAATTCATTTAAATAAAAAGTTGGCTATAGATGTTATTTGCTCAAGTGCTTAACATTTTGATTTCTATTCTAACAAAAGTTTCACTCTGCTTTTCATACTGTTTATACACGGTTATAGTGAAACATACAAAAACATATTGTAAAAACTTTTTTACATTTCTTATAATCTACTTCAGAGATAAGTAAAGAAAGCCTGCAGTTAACCGAAGCGTGCAAATATTACACAAAAGTTTTCCTTATTCTCAGTTGGAAAAAGTTTTTGGTACTAATGAATTCGAAATATATTAAATGCAAATTAAAAGTTACAAAGGTTATTTATAAAGTACTGTACTACATATATCTATTTTTTAGCAAGTTTCACATTCCTTTTTAAGAGCTTCGTAGTTATAAGAAACTTAGAATAAATCGGTTTAAACTAATATCAACTGTCTTTCAATTAAAACTTTTGAAGGGGAAGAATTGGTTATGGATCCTTTTTAAAATAAATCGGATACGCTTTATTAAAAACGTTTTTTATCGATTGACATTCATACAATTTGCTTAGACATTGATTTTGGATGATAATACAATAATCCATTGTCATTATTATTTCTACCTACATTTGTTCAAAATGTATGAGTATAATATAATTGTACAGAAATATTTCCAGTAAAACCTTTAAAGATAATAGAAGTATACAAATTTTACCGATTTAAAACCCTATTTGTATTGTGTAGGTTAGGTCTAATGTGACAAGATGACTTTTGCATATAATTTTGAACCACGTTATGATCACAATGTTTCCTTCACTGTCCGTGACATTTTTTATCTTTAAAATGCGTTCCTCAATGCCCGAAATAAAATTATGAAGTGGTAAATTCCTTGAATCTAAATCAAACGCATGTTTTGGACCAAGACTAATATGTATGTAATGTTATCGGGAATGCGCGTATTTGTCAAATTTAGAAGCCACTTATTGTTTGTTTTATTTTTAATGTGATTGCGTTCATTTAATATATTAAGTCCTGCCTATTATAAAAAGAAACTATCCTGCAATCGCCTTGTATTAAGGTGACTTTATTTCTCATTAGTCAGTAATTTTGTACCGTTTTTATCTTTTTTTCTTTCAAAAAACTCCGTATGAAAAGAACTAAAAATTCAAACCATTTCAAGGACACCATTTTTTACGATTTTTTTATATCATTTCAAGTTTTCTGAAAAAAAGTCGAAACTATTCCGGGATTTGAACCCGGATCGTCGACGGGTAATGGAATCGTCCCAAATTAAAGTTTCTGCGCGCTGCAACTCTCGATGTTCAGTCCTCATTAATTTTCAATTAATGCCAATTATTCTGAATAGGACCGGCACGTTTGTGCATACAGAATAAAATAATACTGAAAAATTAAATTTTAGCCTATTTATTATACCTACTGCCTTGAAGACTTTTATGAAATTTTTTTTTTGCATTGCACATCTTTAGATGCTTTTACCCCTATGCAATATTTCTTTGCGACCTACAGTACAAAATCAAAAGCTTCATATTTCACGGGTCATGTCGTCCTAACATGTAATGACTTTGTTAGTGCAATTAGTGCAGGCAAGAAATTGCTGGGTTTGCTTCAAGGCAAGTTACAATCTACGCCCTGATTTTAGCCGTGCAAAGTAAAGCGAGAACGTTGCCAGTTTGCCACCAGAGCAATGGCGAATCCAGCGCCTCTTTTGTCGTCGGTGCACGCGCGATAATTGAACTCCTGTCGCAATAGGTCCCCTGCGATTACGCGAAATTGACGTACAAAAAAAAATGGAATTTAAAAGCGGTGCCTACAGTACTGCTGAAAGTTGCTACTTGTAACGAGTACCGTAATTGTCAGAGCAATTGTGTTTAATATAATTATAAGCATTTCGACACTCGATAATGACTTCATCGCACTGGCGCTACTGCTTCATTAGCCTTCTAATTCGCTCGTAATTGAATTATTCGCTCCTGAATGAGAGTGTTCTTTTTTAATTAAAAGTAAACGAAGAGGCCACGCTAAGAGAATTTCTGATGACATTGAATAAAACGATTTCATGGTTTCTTTTGTAATGTAGTATTTTGAGAACATTTTTATTATTTTAAGTGTAACAATAGATGATGTTGTTTTTTCAATTCATCAATGATTCTTATCTGATATGCTGCCGCTGTTGTAAATTTCTTGTTTTGCGTATTTTCGTATATTTTTTCGATATTTCAAACTGATGTTAATTAATGTTTTATGGTTGACATGTAATGTTTCATAATGCTGTTTTTGTATTTTTATTCTACCCCCCCTAAACGTTTAAAAACTTGATTATATAAAGCCTGAATTAAAGGATGACACTTTTACTCCTTATGAATTTCAATAACTCACATAATATTATGGTGTGCTTTTGGTATAACCTAATAGTCAAATATCGTAGAGTCCCGGTATAATTGCGTCTCGTTACATTTTCGTCCCAGCATATTTGCCCGGTTCCATCTCGTTATATTTGCCTGTCGCCGCTATTTTTTTCCCACCTTGCGGGCTGGGGCCTCACGAACGGCCTGCTGTGACGTCACGAAAGCAAGGAGAAACGACGCTCCCCTTTTTTTGTTAAATATAACGAGATGGGAGGGGAAGGCGAGGAACGGAGGGGGTAAATATACCGAGACTCTATTGTATTTCACATGTATCATATCTATTTTGTGTTGAGTGGCAAAGTTAGGTCAGGTTATGTCAGGGACGTCCACGATTTCGTATATCTTTAACATTCAAGATACTTCGATCGTATGACTAAGTTGCTCTGATCCGTCCATTGGATGTTTATATTTAAATGGGACAAAGTGTGTAAAGGATGAAATTGTGATTTTAAATGGATGCAAGAAAGTTTTAATGGAATAACATTGGACATACAGAACATCCTTAGACATTAATCTATGACGTCCTAGAGATACACAATCTATTCTCGAATTTTGAGATTCATGCTCAACAGAAAACTGGACTAATATTGTCTCGAAAGTGATCTAGTCTATAATCTTCGAGGCTGCTCTTTCGGTTGGTGTATATTTAAAATTGCATGCAAATGTCTCCTAAAGCCAAAATCACGACTTTTAAGTAAAAAAACATCAAACAATTGAAATTTCTATTTTTTCGTGAACATTTTTTTATATAAAAAATCTAATGAAAATATTGGTCCCAGATTCTAAGATTTTTGCTTTCCGTTTAAAATCACCCTAAACCATTAAAAACGTCAAATTTTAGTCTCGTACAACATAATAATAAACACGAAAAAAAACAATGACACTACGAACTTCATAAAAAAATACGCGTTAAAAATACATGTTTGAAAGTTTTTATTCATTATTACTATATTCTATTTTTAAAATTAGAAAGTAGATGGAATATGATCGATAAAATTGATAAAAACTCTGCTTAAAAAAAATATTCATCAAGTGTTTCGCCTGTTAGTTATAATTTCCACCTGTACTTTTGTAAACGATTTTCATAATTTACGTGCATTATTTCTTAGAAAAATTAGATTCATAGATAAGTTCAGATTGCCATAATAAATATAATGATATTTTGTACAGGTTAGGACGATTTTAGACGAAATACAAACATCTTCATATAATGTTGGAGCATGTTGTACATGTTTGGTTGAAACCTAGAATAATTTTGAAGATATTTTTAAGATGAAAAACATTCATAAAGTCCAAATTTGTTGAGTTTTTCTATTTAAAAGACGCCATTTTGGTATTAGGAACCATTTAAACGTAATTTGGACTATGCCAATCAAAAGAGCTTACACGTAAATGGTAGACTATGTCACTTCCAAGTCAATATGATCGATTTTCGTCCTCAGAATGAAGCATGGAAATCGTCAAACAATCGTGTCTCTCTGGGACTTAATGTATTAAAAATGACGCCTAATTGACCAGATTTGGGAGTCTAGAATACCTCCATTGGACATACAGTGGACATACTTCGGGAGCTTAGGACACATACGTTGGACATCCTTTGAAATTAATTGATTCACGCTTAATGTGCCAAACAATAATGCCCATTTTATTTTTTAAGATAACAGTTTCCTACTTTGTCGGTAAAACTCGTTTTTTCTAAACCCATTATGACGGAAAAATTTTGTGGTAACACGCGTTTCGCCACCCCTCGGTTGTACTGATCTCTTGTGTGCGTAAAAACACATAACATTCAAAATATAAAGGTCCAAAATGAAAAAAAATTAACGATCCTACATGTGCGATGTCATGTTGTGAAGTACTCTCTAAATCTGAATTATTTAAACTACTAACAAAAAAAAAATGAAAAGTCAGTACTGCAATTAGTAATCATTTTCATTAACAAATAATAAAAACTACTAATTTAACTTAATTACTACTAATCCTAAAACTGCTAAACCAAAATTTGTAATCCGTACTGCTGGATTAGTAACATTGTAGGTATTACTAAACAATTCGAATTTTACTATTTTCTACAAAAAAAATGACATTTTGTAGTAACACACTTTTCTTTTTAGATTATTAATTTTCAGCTCATTCAGATTTAGAGAGTAGAAATGCCGATGTGATAGCATATTGCGGTAGATTTTGTAATTTGACATTCTTCTGCTTTTGTATTATCATTACAATATGGCATGGTGGTATGATGATCATATGATAAAACACACATGGTATGCTGTTTCTGGTATGAGACATCACAAATGTTATTTGAGTATATATAACTTTGTTGTCACAGAACTTTGATGGTTGAGTTTACGTGATATTCGATTTGTATACTGTAGTGAAAAGTTTATTCACTTACAGTCAATCTTTGGATAACAAAAATTTTCTAAGAATATTTTATGTTTGATTTTCGGAAATAAAAGTCGTGTTTCAAAAAATGGTTATAATGGCAATTAATTCAACTATTGATGGAAAATTTGAGGTATAAAGAACTTTTTAAAATGCTATTTTTTAGTGCATAATTTAAACATCAACAATGTACTAATTACTTTGATGAAACAATGTCTCAATGAGCTTGTTGCGATGCAGTATTCCTTGCTGGAATCGAATTACGACCGCAGCTAGAGAATCGTACGTGCAAATTCGCAAAAGTGTTGTCTGCCTCTGCACGTAGAATGCAAAACAACGGCAGAATTTAAAATTGATATAAACTCTAAATCCAAGGATACTTGTCGGTAATTACTATCTCACGCGTAAAAAGGCAAACTAAGCTTTCAACGCTGTTATTAGAAATGCAATTATATTTTGTGAGCATGCACATAGTTAAATTTAAAGCGCGCCTTTTACGTCGGTCGCAAAGTCGCGCAATCTTAAATATGCTCGACAAGTAGCGTTGATGCAATTACAGTGACTAATGACGAATTTTGAAATTTCCACTGGAACGAAGTGAATTATTTTTGCAAGAATTGTGCATTGCGAAAAATGCTTTTACTTTGATTAATTATCCTTTGAGTTCTATGCTTATACGGTTTTTTAATCTTATGACTTTGAAAAGATCACATTCGATTCTTGGTAAAGATTAAACTTTGCGAAAGTTCATTAACTCAATTTTTGTAGCTAGAAAATTATTGACATCTGCTCTGTCTTGTGAAACTGACAGTGAGTGATGATTAAACTTATTTGATAACGCATAGACGTGATGAGATATATTCAAAGAAGTCAGAAGATGAAAATTAGCCATCAAATTCAAATAGAAATAGACTATGAGATGACTTTGTTGATGTGTACACTCTAAATCAGCGTGAAATTAACAATGACGAATCGGCAAATTAGAAATTTTGAAAATCTTAAAGGATTACGTGTTACTCGTCCTAATTCACCAAATTGCCAGTACATTATGCAAATTTCGGATTATAATTTGCAATATAACTGAAGATGAAATAATTCCATATCTAACAGCAAGAGTAATTGTAGAAACTTAGACTTAAATATTAGATATTGTGCATGGACAATGTGTCGTGGACGTATTTAATCAGTTAGTGAAAGGCGTAATATTAATAACTAAGATAATATTTACGTAATTGTATCCTTCTAAGATTCCGAAAGTAGTTAAGGTGATTCGAGCAACACGCACGATGCACGATAATCCTAGCTTCAGCATAATGAAGGCGGTTTCATCAGAGTAACCCATATTAAAGGTCTACCGAGATCGATCCGACCTCAACCTTTCTCGGGCAAACGCATGCCACGAGATGGTATGCACTTTTAAATGTAATGTCGGAATTATATAGGCCTCACACGTTGTTCACCATAAAATAAATTGTTTATTATGAAGAATTCATCTTCTGACCTGGAAAGTGGACCGCGGCGACAATATGCACACATATTGCGAAAAGCCTAGGTCAACTTCGTGGTCGCAGTCTGATGACGAAACGCTGCAATCAACGCGTTTTCGTAATTATGCCATGCATGATTTGAGATTTTGCTGATTATTACAGATTATTTGTCGTTCTGGTTTACTAATACAATTCTAGTCGTTTGTTTTCTGTTAAAATCATATTTTGAAAAATTATATTTTTTTGGGACCGCTACAGTGGAATGATGAGTACATAATTAGTTTTTGGCGATAGACACCAAAGTCTCCGAAATTGCCTAATCCAAAACCCGAAAGTCCAAAATTTCGAATTAGCGCACCTGTGAAATCAAATTTGTCCAAAGTTTGAGAAAGTGAATCATTTAAAAATACAAAGATAGTAATTTCTGATTTTAGAAAATTTTGTTTTCATCGCCTCCTTGTAATTTTCATTCTAAACTATGCAGACTATGCGATGATTATTATATTTTTGAGATCAGTTCGATATTTCGAATAGGATAAAAATATTTGGAAAAAAGTCCTGAGTATTTTTATCATTTAAAGTTGACCATTCTAAAGCTAAATAGCATTTGAAATTACCCCTGCTAATTCGCTATTTGGACGCTATAATGATTTCTTGCAATATAATTAATTTTTCTATTTTTATAAATTTTAGGTGAAATCCCAATAGCACGATTTTGAAAACTTTTGTAGTAAAAAAAAAAATTACTATAAATGAAAACCATCATTAAAATAAAAACATTGATTTTTCATATTTGAATTGGAGTTTTGATATGAATAGAGTTGTCAAGTTTCTAAATGAGTTGATTCGTAAAAGAAAGAGAATTTTCATTTAATCTATCATTATATTTTTCAACAATTTTATTTATGAAATGTTGTCATTTGTCTTACGTACACAACTCAAAAATGTTCGAAAAAAATTGTCTATCGTATTATATATTTTTTATTTTTGTTAACATCAAAATCTAAGTCAAGAATTGTAAGTTATGTAATGTGAATTAAACATCATTTATACCCACAACGTCAATATTTAAAGTATGAATTGCCATAACAAAACTCGGACATTTACATATACCAATATTAAATAACTAAAATGTCGCCAAATAGTGGCACGCACGCATTGATAATATTTATAGATTATATTAAAAAAATAGTTCTTAACCCTTTCACCGTCAATGACGCACAGAATTGTCACAGATTAAAGCGGCACTACTTTTTATCAAATGACGCATGTGCACGTGTAATAAAAAGTAGTTATAATGACTTACAATTATTATATTTGCGAGAAAGCGTCTACTTTGTTAAAACACAAAATGCTTTATATATCTTTCAAAAATTAGTCTGTTAATCAGTTCCTACTAAATAGCGAGTAACTACTACTCCATTCCTAAAATTCTACAAGTCTAAAACTACTAACTGTTTTTCCTACAAGTTGTCAAATATAAATTTGACTAGTAAATCATTAGTTTCTTCCGTGTCATGAATAAAATAAATTACCAATTGAATTAGTGACTTATTTTTTACATTTTATAGTACTTTTTGACTAATCTCATGCTCGTAAAATGAAAAATTTCCAGCAATGCGAACGTCACCTGTCTGTGGTCGAAGGTCGAAAAATTCTGTAGTTCCTAAGTCCGGCTTTTCGCTCATAAATTTGTCTTCATTAAAGTCTATATAACCCATGGTACACGTACGTACATATAACCAAAGTAGTAATTTCTTTCACTGGTCTTAAAGCCACCACGTTATAAAGTCTGCATGAAAAAGAACTCGAATTTTTCTTGTATACTCTTTACAACCTGTTATTTATAATTTAATAAATTCGATTTATTATATTACATATTTTATGCAGCCATTCAAGACGATAGAAATACCTTGAGTAAATAAAAAATTCTAAAATGAAGGAAGCACATCTCTATTGTAATTTATTCATTGATAATACTCTCTTAGTAAATATGTGTTAAAATTATGATATTTATTAAATAATTGTAAAAAATACAATTTTTCGAAGATAGAAATTCAATGTGCTGGAATTAAATCTATATAGTGATTTTTCCCCGCCTTTGGTTAAGCTGTCTAAAATTTAGTTAATCCAACTTTCATTTAGTTATTTGAAGTGTAGCGATAAAAACTACAAACAAAAACATTAGTCCTCACTGAGTAACTCGTCATTTAGTTAAATTTACGAAATATTTGTTTGAGTGTATATATTTATATACTTATTTAATCGCAAAAGGACAATAACTAAAGGAAGAATTCAATTCATATGGCTACCCGCAAAATACATAAACGGGGAAGGTTCTTTTGTATTATTTCAATATTAGTCATGGAAAAAAGATTTGCAAACGGAATTGAAAAGACATTAGCAACTGAAAATGCAGATATAAGTATAGCATCCAAGATTAATTGAAGGGATTTTTTAAGCTACCTGATATTATTTTTAATTTTTATTATTAATTAAGTTTCAGAAAATTGGAATTACATGTATTTCATTAAATTTTTATAATAGCACGTATAACAATTCATAATTAAAAAAAATGTCGAAAATGAATGACAATTTTTTAATGATAATAAAAATGTATTGCGAATAAGGTCGAACTTGAGTTGTATTCAATTTATTGATGCGTCACCCAATTTATTGGTGTCGAATCTCAGTTCGATATTTATAGAGATACTTCTTAATATTTAAATACCTCAAAAACTGGATTAAAGTTTTTAAAAATGCAGGAACATCAGTTCATGACCATTGTTCGACCTTCAATATCTGAATATGATATTGCACCACAAATTGAATAATTTTTAAAGGCACCAAATATGACAAGGATGTTTTTAAAATATTTAGTAATTAGAGTATTTACTGCATTTGTTTATCCTGATTTGAGTTATTCATAGATAAATTTTGTAACTTCTAGTTAACATTATTAATATAGTTTCTATTCTTGAAGTATACCATTTAAATGAGTTCTTTTTATATAAAATGTTTAAAAAAAAAATTACCTTTTCATTAAAATAAATAACAAAAATTCAAGGTAGTGGCATAAATAAAAAATGAATCATATTTAACAATTGTTTATTATTAACAAGTATAACTCTAAACATAATAAATATATCTGTTTAGTTGCTGATTGCTTGTATTTAGCTGGACACGTTGGATTCAAATTGTATTTTTTAAAGCTGAAACTATTTTAAGAATTACCATTCTTTTGCGAAAACTGGCTCAAAATTATTACCCAAGAAATGTTTTCCATATTGGAAAGTAATATTTCCTGAATTTCATAATATACGATGAACAATACTTCTATTCTGGAGAAAATCGCATTCAAGCAGGAAAACAAAGACGTATTTCTGTAATTTTTTTGGAGAGATGAAAGGATCAATTTAAAAATCTTAAAAATTTAATTTTTGAGCGAAAACGAAAAATGTTTCCTTCCTAAATCAATATTTCATTATAAATTCCATACCTCCAAATAATCAATGTTTATAAACATTAATTAGTACACTGAATGTGGGATTGAATAGCCTGAGTATATAAAAAAAACTTATGTGACCTGACTAACTAAATCTTTAATACCACTCATCTGCAACAATTCAATATCCAAGCACTTTACTCTGACAAATAATTATTCTCAAAATTTTCACAGAGCATAGTCCTAATACACAACACCGTAATGTGTTTGCATTACTCTACCGTTTAGAATTCAAACTACTTAACCCAAATGCAAATCTCCATTTTCTCGACACACGCCGTTGAATACATCACGTTAACTGAATATAACTGAATATATAGTTAATAGCTTAGTTAGTTTCATAGCGAAGCGTCGATTTAACTGGCTTGTTTTAAAAAACAAGTTTATTTAAATACCTTTACATCTTCCTCAGGCGCTAAACTATTTCTTGTAAGTCAAGAGTGTTACATAAACGTCACACCCGTCCTGAATGCATTGTTCACGTCTTATCTTTACACGAAAACAAATCTTGCAGTTAAATAAGAGAGAAATGTCATTCAACTGTGAATTTGTATTTCAGCAACGAATGTGAATTTTGAACGTATTGCTTTTTAACACATTTTTATCAGACATTTTGTTTTTTTTTTACGTAATTTGTGACACTTTTCCGTGTTATAAAGGCTAAAAAATTAGTACAGGTACACGAAAAAATTAATTAATTAGAATTACTAACTAGATTATAATCATATTAGATATTTAGGGACAAAATGCATACATACATTTAATGTGAAGTTTGACAGTACTTTTTAGTAGTGTGACGCAGTAAAGCAAATTTTGAATTGAACATTTTTATTGACTAAAACCCTATTATTTTCAATGGCAGCTCGAAAATGCCAACTAAATTCCATTTTTTAGATTATAGTTCTATGTACTCAGCCGACTGACCCGAATGAAATCACTTCAAACTTGGTTCCCGGGGGTTTGTTTTTGAGGTTACTGACTCCAAATTTGAAGTTACATTTCAAAAATTCCAAATGGTAGATCCAACATGGCGAACGTTTTTATTAAAATCAAACAAAGTACCTTCATTCTTGGTACTTGGTGGTTTTAGAAGTCGCTGATTCTAGATTGGGGGCCCGTCATTTTGAATTTTTGAAAAATAACATCAGACTTGGACTCAACGACCCCAAAAATGTCCAGGTATCAAGTTTGGAGTAATTTCATTTGGGCCAGTCTACTGAGTACACGCGACAATGATTTAGAAACAAAAATCGAATTTAGCAGCCAGTTTTGAGCCGCCATTTTGAAATTTAATTTTTTGCACTAGTTCTGTCCTCTAGCCCAAATATTTTTGATGCGATATCTATTAATATCTGGGGTCTAATGCGGAAAATGGTAAACAATAATTATAAGTGAAAAAAAAAAATCTAACAAAAATCCTTTATTAAATAAATGCTATTCATTTTTTATTTTCCGGCATTTTTCGATACATTATTCGATAGAGCAGGGTTTGGATAATAAAAAAACGTTCATTACAAAATTTATTATACTGTGCATTACTGCTAAAAGTTAGTGTCAAACTTTACTTTAAATTTATATGGATTTGGTCCTTAAAGGGTTAGTAAAAAGACGTATTGTTGAACTATTATTTAAATTATTTGTATTGTCCATTGAATACTCTATTATATAAATTGTCCATTGAATAAATTATTATAATTTTAGTAAACTTTACAATAAATCTATGGGAGTTTTTCACCGTAGGATATTACAAATGACAAAAAACTAGTAATTGTTCCAAAAATAATAGAAAATGTTCATGTAATGAAAGTTTGCTTTTAAGTTACCTGCTAAGAGGAGAAGATAATACTTTTCAATGTATTTTTTTCTGTAGAAGGTAGTTTCCTAAAAGGGCAAATCTATAGCAGATTAAAAATATTTGAAATTGATTAAATCAATACCCTTTAAAAAATCGAAACCCTTTAAACTTGAGATCTCAAACATAAACCTTGAAATTAACACTTTACGAGGTGATAAGTATGAATTCTTTCTATATTAATTTATAATCTCTTTAAGAGGTTTGCGCTGTTTGGGTAAGTGAACTAGTCGTAAAGTTGTCACGGAAAAGTATCAATTTGGATTATTAAGTCAGTTTATATGAATGGTGAAACTAAGTGATATGTATCCAATACCGAGTTTTACTATCCAGGTGTTAAATGTCTTTTATGTCAATAATATTTCGAAGATACTTAATTTACTAACAACCACTAAATAACACCATAGGAATTGTTTATTTATCTAGAGTTCTTGGAATAATTTATTTTATACCGAATGATCATAAGAAACCCCTTGTTGATTAATCCATGAAATCCCATATTTAATAAACGTTCCTTCGAAAAACCAGCGTAAAAACAGTGCAGGAAATTTAAATTAATTAATATTTTTTGTTAATGTTCTCTTAATATCTCCAGAATATTATATTCGCCGAATGCAGCTAAGAAAAATATAAAATTTAAAGAATTATTAAAGCTCTATATATTTAACATTAATTTAACTTATTTATTATATACGCATTGCATATGTAATTATTTTATGCTACTTTTATTTAATGCGCTCACACATAAATGAGTAATACTCGCAAACAAATAAAAAAAGCACTCCTGGCGGGGAATTGAACCCGCGGCTCTCGTGTTTTCCGTTAACTACTAAGCTACATTCACCCTTGCATAATTGTATAAGAAAAACTCGTAATTAATGGCAGAAAACAAATCCGGCACACCATTAGGAAATTATCACCATCCCAATATAATTTGAATATTATACAATTTGTCAGCTATTATATTTAAATATCAAATTGGACTTTCAGGTGACCACCAGAGGCATTACATTTGAAGAATGTGTTTTTTTAAATTGATGTGTATTTTCACTTAATGAGATATATGTATTGATATTTTTAAATGGTTTGATAACAAAATAAAGCAGTTTATATAAAGTATTTCTTCGACTACTAGGTAGCGCTCAAATCTAAAAGTTATGTTGCCAATAGTTTCATTGAAGGTATCCATTCGGAATCTGAACATTTGTTATGGGGGATATCAAGCAATGCAAATCGTCATGTCCCTCTTGCTCTTGACAAATTTTAAAGAATAACATTCGCTCATTCGTCATATTTGTTGATCATTGTGGTATTTGAAGATCGATTTTATTTGTTTTAAGTGTTTCATCTATCTGAGAGAAATGTTTGTTTACAGTTAATGTAATAGCTTTATAGTAAAACTAACAGAATTTGGATTTTGATTTTAAGGTAAGATTCTTTATCGTAATCTGAGATTTGTTATGTTAATAGTTAATATAAGAATTTTAAATATTAATATTGGGATCATTACGTGACATGTAATATATTTACCGGCTTATAGTTTCACCGAAACAGAGATAAACAAACATACACACACGCAGTTACTTTGATTCTCTGCGAATTTTTCGACGCATTGTTGACATGCGTAGTTGAAACGACTGAATTTAATGTAAGCTTTATTAACAGCTAACGAATGCTCCTTGAATGTTAAAATATATCAGTTAATATACAATAGGTATTCTGACATACAGGAAAGTGCTGATATTTTCATTTCAAAGTTACCTGTCGTTTTTTACTTTACCGTTCCTGTTATAATCTTACAGTTAATGTAAGTGCCTTGAAATTAGCTTACATTAACTATTAGTAATTAATTTCTCTTAGTTTAGTAAACCTCGATAAAACACGTATCTCGTAACATTATCTCCTGTTGATAAAATTTCTATACAAAGTAAGATACAGTGTCGAAAAAACAAATTCTATTTCCGTTTTGTAAATATCTCTTCCTGGTAAGAGTGGTTAAATTTTCACTCAATAAACTAAATTCTCACCCCTATAGGAATTAAGTTTTTCAATCTTTGAGAGACACCGACAACATCAGACATCCTACTAGAAATATAGTTGCGTTATACTAGCGTAAATCCAACTCCGCCCTCGTATATTAAAGTAATCTTGGCGCATCGCTAGCACGTATAAGGCTGATCAGTGATCCAATGTGCGAATGTGGCCAGGAAATCCAAGATCTAGATCACATACTTTGGCAATGTACCAAATATGACAACCAACGCGTTAGATGTCTAGAAAAACTGAGAGAACCAACACTTTTCCTACCATCATCACAAGTATTACTGGTACAACCAACGGTATGAATGTGTAAAACATTCCACGCTTATTTTACAAACTATAATATTAAAATTTAAGAAACTGGCATTGTACACTGAGGCATCTGACAAAATAATATGTAATGCGGCGACCGCGACCTTATGTAACAATCACTGAAACCGATGCAAACAAATGTACATTGTAAACTTAAAACAAGTATATGGCATAATAACCTCTGCAATGTAAGATATTAAAAACGCACAAATAAAAAAAAACTATATTAAAGTAATCCCTACACTATTTTGGTTTCAGTGATCATTGTTTCCTAGATACTTTCATTTACATTTCGCTTTCATTATATATTCATTTTTACCTTCAGTCAAAATTCTCTTGACTTCAAGTGCACTCAGAGCTAAGCGCAAGTGCAGGCCTGTGCAAATCTTTACTCGGGCGACATCGGGTTCGAATAGACAAAATCTGCATACGTATGCGTGTTGCGGCATACGTCTGTATATTGCGCAAGATTATAGAAAGCTTTAACTCTCGTGAAAGTGTCGGTAGATCAAGTGCATTCCGGCAATGCGCAGTGACCAGCTATAGAATGCGCTTCAGACACAGGACTGGACGACGCTGAGCCTGGCATTGCCCACATTTCGTAAAATCCATGGGCTTCGTCATATACGCATTCTCTCATGTAACACCGCGAGCCTATCTACATACTCTTGGCAAATGCACCAATGCACTGGGATTTCCCGTGTCGATGTATGTAAACTTACCAGGCTGGATCGACATGGGGATAAAAAAAACAAATATTTTGTAAACATGTCCCAGTATATCGATGTTACGGTAATGACAGATTTATGTGAACTCTTCGAGGAAAAAAACCAAACATTTAACATCTGTCTTATCGCAATATTTTATGAAACACGCAGAAAAATGTACTTCCGAAAAGCCCACAAGTCCGATTTTGTTTAACGTACCATTTCTGACGTATTTTGATGCACTGATTACGAATATCGCAGTGAAAATTGGCGAGGTCATCACTAGGTTAAAACAAGGTCATCTTCAAGGTCAAAACTAGGAAAATCGTATTATTTATTTTTTTTTTATTTAGTTTGAAAAGTAGGCATGAAATAGTTATGTTAACAACATGTATTTAGTTGAATGTGTATAGTTGTAACAACTATTTGTATAACTATCCTAGTAAAATGGGCAGACACTATCGACATGTGACTTGAGTTTAACTAACCTGGAATGCCATCGTGAAATCTATGGTTTATTCAACTATATCCTATTTGACCCAACTATTTATTCATAGTTGTCACAATTATACGAAGCCAGCTATAAAGAAATTGTTGTGACGACTATAAACATAGCCGGGTGATATTTTACAGTTCGCTATAATTTGCCTCAACTACTTACAACTATATTTTTTTGCGTGTAGCTAATGATTACATCCTCTCAGAGAAATTTATAGTAATCAACACTATAACAAGTGAACATTTTGCGTCCGCGGACCTCAAACTTCAAAATATATGGGCATAAATATGAAAATTAAAAATGACGTCACCCAAAATGGCTGCTTGAAGTCGAAAATTTAATCCCCTCTTTTACTTTTAATTCGTTTCTTCTGAAAATCAGTTTATTAAAGTTTTTTGTCGTTCACGAATCTGTTGTCGATTTATCCAAAATTTAAGATGGTGAATCAAATATGGCGATCAAATTTATCAATTATTTTAGTTTAATAATTAATAGAATTTCTCGATACTTGTAAATAATATTGCATGAATAGTGTTTAAAAACGGTCGCCATAAAAAGGAAGAAAAAAGGGGGTTTTAAATAAAAATTACAGAATAAAATTAAAAATAAAAATATGACGTTAATTATAAAGTAATTATGATTACTTTTATCTGAAGAGGGCTACAATCCGAGAGCCGAAACGTCATATTTTTATTTTTATTTTTTATTTTATTCTGTAATTTTTATTTAATACCCCCTTTTTTCTTCTTTTTTATGCTGACCTTTTTAAAACACTACTCATACAATATTATTTTAGTTTGTATAAAAATGTACACGCATGGGTTTTTGGAGTTGCTGATCATGAAACTTACATAAAATTACGGAAATTTAAAATGGCGGATTCAATATGGCAAAATAAAAAGTAATAATTTTATTAATATTTGCATTTATAGATTCTTTGAATCGTCGATGATGAATCGGCATTACAGAATTCCAATACAATATTTATAACAATGATGAAATATATACTCGTAAAATCACTAAATAATAAAAAAAAAATTGTTTCTTAGCCGTAAACAAAATTGTCTGTTGCGTAGCTGGCACCAATTTGCGGTGAATGTATAATATGAATTTTTTTGTTATTTACCAATGTCATTTTCTGAACATTTTTTGTTGTTCGTTTAAAAAAAAAAATTCAACTACTGCACAAGTCACGCAAAAAACTCTGCCTAAAACATTAAAAATGTTCGAAATGAATGAAATTTTCTTCTACTCTGATGTTTTCCTAAGTGAAAAATGTCGGTTTTTTTCTCTTATTAATGTCATAGAAATTTAATTTGGTGTTATTATTTTTGACAAAATTCGGAATGTCGTTGACAAATTTGTTACGAATAAGATTGTTATTGTCAATAATGATGTTCCCTTCTGTATCTAATTAATCTTGAATTAAATAAATTACTTCTTCTATACTAGCAAAAAATTCTGGTGTTGAAAAAGTTGTCTGGTGTTGAAAAGAAATTAAGTTCGAAATGAAAAACGAAAAATGGAACTATTGATCTAATGATCATGAATAATCCAGGTGATTCTGGGGATTCGTATTCTGGCTTTAAGTCTGAATCCAAAGGCCCATTAGATAATTTTGATGGTATTTCGTATCTTAGAATATAATTTCAGGTGTTGCCAAGGTCGCTGAACTTAATCTCAATGACCAAAATATAAAATTCAAGATCCCCTGAACAGAAAAATGCGATTTATCCAATTAAAAATTGCTTAAATTTAAACTGTTAATTTTTTTAATAAATTGGGAATTTTTCCGACGAAATTTTATTCCGACGATGATTTTTTAAGGGCGAAGCCCATGGAGAGGGATCCTTTTTAATAAATGCAAAAAACTTGATATTTAAAGTAAAAAAAAATTTTAACAGTGTTTGGGAACAGGGATTTTTTCATTTTTATAAAAAAAATTGACTTTTGCAAAAAAAAAAGTTTATAATTAATTTTTTTATTTTTAACTCTTCGTTTATGCAAACGATTAAAATATTAACAGAATTATATTTTAATAGTTATAGCGGGGTTATTTATAAATATAATAATTATAAGTAACAAATTATAAGTATTTTCGTTAGCCCGTTAAGTCGATCTGGAATTGTACTTTCAATATGTATTTAAGTAAACAAAAATAAAATATTCGGTTAAATTGACACATTTGCGTATCGTTAATTTTTTAGCAAATCGCATTTAATTTAAGAAAATGCAGATATAATGAAATTGCATAGACTGTAATGAAAATACATAAAACAACTGTTATTGTTTATTTATGCTGTGGAGAACTAATTATATTTAAAATATTTCTTCTACTTTGTTTTGTAAACAACATTTTACTATGAAAATGACTGATTCACACCATATAATTACGTGTTAACATCGAGTAATACGTCTGCAACGGCGCTAATAGGAATATAATTATCATAAATTACGACTCATTTCAAGTCTCATTATTTCGCCGTCCAGTTTTTATATTTTGTATCTAACAGTGAAAAGAAAGATTAAGGAACAAAACATATAAAATAACGTAATGAACATAAATTTTGATGTTATATTTTAGACACATATTCACAGGACGTGGGAAATTAAAAGAGTGCAAAATTTAATGATTTTTATTATAAAATACTTGCGTTTCATGTACGGTATAGTACATGTTTGAAAATTTGTTTAAGCTTTCTAAGATGAAGTTTCATTACGCATTTTACTATTAGCAAACCGTAATTAATAAAATGCTTCAGAATGCAACAGTATGCTAAATTTTAAGTAATATTTGTCAATTAAAATTATCCATAGTTAGCAGATGTTGCTATTTTATTTGACGTAATGCAGAAGAGAATCATGAGGACAAAATTATTATTTATGCGTATTATACATAAATAAATGGTTGAATATATTTTTAAATTTTTACTTTCAATTGATGCAGGAATAATTTATATACAATACATTTTCACATTTTTTTAATTTATGAGCATAATTTATACTCATGTCTACAATTAAAATAAGCGTTCCTTATCGGTAAAAACATGCGTCATTCACCTGATATATTATTAAGTTCAGGAATTACCTGACAACTTAAGTACATTGTAATGCTTGGGTATGGAAATGAAATATAAATTAAAAATTACACCCAGACTGCAGGCATTTATAATCGAATGTCGGTCCTGAGAAGCAAGTAAACGTTAACATAATGTCTAATCATAAAGAAACGAACAATTAAACACAATGTCGAAAAATACTTGACGATCTCATAATCACCTACAAAATATCAATATTCAGATCTGTTTTTAGTTTTATGAACAATTATTGAGGTCAAAGTTGATCAGAATGTCTACGTACGCTATTCCTTTTTATGGTTATACTTTTTTAGATAATATTTGAATAATAAACCGTTTTTACTATGTCCAGAGATGATTTTTTATTTGAATTCCATGTGTATCAGACACGAAATCGCATGGCAAATTCAAAATAAAAAATGGATTCGTTTTTGCCAACGCACCAATTCAAAATGCTTAAAAAGGAATGCATTTTAAATATTTTTATTCGTTTTGGATTGCTTGGTGATTATATGGCAATATCCTAACTTCAAATTTGCTCTGCACGAAATCATACTTCACGTAAGTGATTGCGTTTAACGCACTTATTGCATGATTTAGAGTATCAAGACTCGTTATGCTTGATTAAGTGTTTTGGTTCTCTCCAGCTATAAGTTGATAATTGACCATTTAACTACGTATACATAATACTAATCTCTGCAAAAGCGGATGCGTTATTTTGAAATACTGTTAATACTTTGAGACCCTCATTTCAGGGGATACACATATAGTTTTCTGGTAGATCCAATATGGCGGACAAAATTTCAAAAATTTGAGAAAAGTCGCTAAAAAACTTTTGCACTATGTAGGACTATTCAAATACGGGTTTCTCAACTTTTGAAAAATTTGTCTGTCATATTGGATCCATCATTTTGACCGACGGAAAATAAATTAAAGGTTCGTTATCAACGACCCTTAAAGCCCGCCCGAGCAACCATTTTTATTTCGGACATGCAACGTTTTGTATTTTCGTCCGCGATTTTGGGTCCGCCATTTTGAATTATGGAAATCAAGTGTCATAATCGTAATCTGCGAACTCGAAAACCCCCGAGTAGTTGGTTTCATCTGGATCAAGAAATTTTTTGCATTTCAGTCGGCCATCTTGGAACCGCCATTTTGAATTTCGAGTATTAGATAAAAGATACTGTTACCAATGATTACATAAATCAATAATAAGTGTACAACAATATTTATACATAGCTAATAATGTCGGAAATGCTATAAAACACAAAATTCGGCGAAAAATCCACCATCTTGGATCCGCCATCTTATATTTTGCATATCTGATCATGTCAACTTTTAGTCAAACTCTTTATGCCACCAGATCCAGATATTTGAAATGATCGGTCAGTGCGAACCTATTGAAAAACATGAAAAACCGATCCAAAAATCGAAATTTTCTCTATTTTTTTGCCTTTTTGCAGCCATATTTAAAAAATGGCTGCTCCTAGCGAAAAACGGACTTCGGATTCGGAAAGAGGAGGGTTGAAAACTATAGAATCCAAATATTCAGAATTATTCATCGTTAGTTTCTACAAGAAAAGAGACGATTAAAATGTAGTGAGATTTACGGCATTTTGGGCGGAAACGGGTTAAAGTTCAAAGGCAAATTCTGGAGTTATTTTAAATTATTGATTTCTTAAAATTTTGTTTTCGTACAGGTGTGACTCTTACAGAAAAATTCATATTATTCTACGATGGGCTCTACAGTATTTTCCGACTCATTTGAAGTTCAAGATGCTTATCAATAACATAAAATTATATTTTGCAAAATGTGAGAATTTTAATGAGAATATTAAATTCTCAATACAGCACAAACACATGCTTGAAACACATTTGACCTTACAATTACTTTGAATATATATTATTGCATATTATATTAAAATCATAATTTTTAGCTTCGAATTTAGATTATCAAAACGCTATTTTTAAGTCCAAAATTTTTTAATGATTACACTGCACATCGCAGTAAACAGTTTGTAATCAAAATTAAACTGATCAGTAGTCATTTCAATGTCGTCTTCTGTTAATATCCACTATATCAAATGTTCAAAAGTCTAAAAAATTACGTTTAAAACGATTTATAACAAGAGTAAGTATTGGATAATCTATATTCAAAGTCATTCTAAGGTCAAATGTGTTTTAATCATTGGTTTAACCTTCAAATGACCTTGAAACTACTGGATATCCCATCCTAGAATACCATGAAACTTTCTCTTTGAGAAAGTCTTTAAGAAATCAATTATTTAAAAATATAACACGAGAAACGACCTTGCTTTTTTAACCTCTAAATAAAAACAAAATCCTTTTTTGTAAAAGCTTCAAGTCTACTGAGGATTTTTTTCGAAAATAATTGTACGTATGCTAAAATACAACAAAAAGGATAATTTTTTAATTGAAATTTTTCGTTTTCATCGTTGACCTTAGATTTGAAGGTCATCAATGAACTTTAAATGAACTGAACTATTTTCCTCGTATTTGCAATCAAATAAGCTTTCAAATACTTCTTAATTAGAGCATGAACATACGTAACTACAATATTTTAATGAAGATGAAAAAAAAAGAAATAAAAATTAAGAAGGGAAAAAACTTATTTTGCGTGAAAAGGTGTAATATCTTTATTCGTATTTTCATTCTTTTTGAACCTTTTTTAATAATTCATGTGCTCATCTGTAAAGTATATCTGAAAGACAGCTTCTGCGTCATTCCGATAAGAATTCATGTTAAAATGCAAAATAACAAAGTGGAAAGTTTACTCCTTTTATTTATACAACAGTACACAGAGTGAAAATGGAAATATTTCAAAGCATTAGAAGAATAGGTTATATTGGACATCGATAGAAAAGTTGCCGAATATTCCCGATGATTGCCGAATTGATGTGTGTTTCACTTGTATCTCAGCCTAGATACGTCACAAATTACCAAAAATATCTTAATTACAGACTCCATCATATGGATCAGATTGTAAGATACGAAGATTTTTTATTTGATATTTTTAAGTATATAATGCATCCAATTAAGACGTTTAGTAGGCACGTGTCTTTGCAAATAATTTTATTATCTTGAAATGTACAGTTCATTATAAATGATCTATTTAAGGAAATTATTTGCGTCTAAGTTGATTTAACATGCCAATTGTAACAATTTTATCCAGAAGATGTAAACATGGGGAAAACAATACTTGAATTTTTTTACCGGTCAGGAGACAGACATGTGCGTGCTATAATGGCGACTCACGCTTCCATGGGGAGTTTTCAATATTGGGTCGTAGATAACGTTAAAAGGGACTCCAGCTAAAGACATGTACCAGAAAGGAAGCAGAAATAAAACGAGTTTTCCCTCGAAGAGACGTACACGGCTTCAAGGGATCTACTAGGGTGGCTTTGAGAAAGCCGAAGAGAATTTACTGCTGCGAAATCGAATGGAATACATTACATATGCGAGACAACTGCGAAAAGATGCATTACCGATTTTATAAATGAAAACTTAAGTATTTTAAGTGCTAAGAAGAAACTGCGTGATTTACGCCGCCGCACTCCGCAATGAATGAAAAACAAAATGCTCGCTTATTACAGGATGAAAATAAAAATAGCAGAAGGCCAAGTTGTTGAGCAAATGTCGGTACATTATGATTTTATGATTTATGCTGTGCATTATTTTATAAATAAATTATATGCGTACTTTGCGTAGGTGTGATCAAAGGAACGCGAAAGCCGTTGGAAGAAACTTGACGCGTGCAGGATTATTAGTAAAGGAACGTCGCTACTGAAGATTTACTCGTCTCATTTTCTCACATTTAATCATATTTAAGACTCGAAATTTAATCTCTGAAAGTAAAAGACCAAAATTGCTTTTTTAATTGGCATCGTTAACTCGTATCAAACCTCGTATATGTATTGGAAATGTCCGCATCTTCAAAAACATGTTATGATTTTCCCAAAATATTTGTAGTTATAGTTAATACGTATTGTATTCTCTACATATGTTAAATTTGAATTACGTACAGGTTTTTGGAAATTATTAGGAATATATATTTTTCAATCTATCAAAATATATTTTTCATTTAGATTTTTATAACATTTTTCTCGAGTTGTAAGTCGGCAATGTCCGTAAATATAATAATAATAATCTACTTATTAGTTTTCACTTTAAATCAAACGTTTATGAACGTGGAAAAAATGTAGAGTAAATTGGACCCCATTCTCTCTTCTAAATCCTGTAAGTCTCGAAAAGTTATTTGCATGGTAGTGTTGTTTTGTTCTATAAAAGTCAATTTGACCTTGGGAAGACCTTCAATACAAAATCTAAGGCCAGAACTAGAGAAAAATCCTCGGATTATTGTAAAATAAATATCCTAATATGGGTTTATATTCAAATTTACCGCTTTTTAGTTCAGATCGTTTAGATTAAATTTGGTTGGGTTAAATAATGTAATATAACTTAAAGAACAAGGAAAGAATGAAGCTAAGATTCTACAATAATCTGAGATGGTGGCAAAACTTAGTGTCTTCATGTACCGAATTAAACGAAAATATATATTTTCTTGGATGTCATGTTGGATCCGCCAATTTAAAGAAACCATTTTCCAGGTCACAGAGTCGTTTTCGAGGCAACAAAATTCTGTAAAGATCGTGATAATTTAAAACAATTTCGCAGAAAACCGTACAAGATGACATTTTTATTTTTTAATGGTAGCATCACGTACAATATACTTAATTCTAAACTAAAATGAGGCATGAAATAGGTAAATACTCTTTATATGTTTATATGAAGTTATCAAATAAGTTAACGTGTATTGCAATTTGAAAAGTCACATAAAAGAATATTTTTTTAATTTAGTTTTTTCGAAAGTTCAATTTGAAAAACAGATATAAAGTAGATGGCAAGATAAAACAACTTTAGCTCCGTAGAAAACATTTTATTTCGTGACGTGTCAACCTTTGTTGTTTTACATAAACCAGTTTTTTACATATAGATACATATTAACATAAAATATTTTCAAACAGCCAAAACGAAAGTAAAACGGATTTCAAGACACTCTAAACGAAGACATTGTATTATATCGTTTAATAAGATAAAATCAAATTTTGATCCTCTCCTTCAATCAAGCAAGCGAAGTTCGTTTCATAACTCGACTAATGAAATGAGGTTCATTACGTTTTTCCTATTGGGTAGTCGGAGAGTACTTTTATTCCATGAAAAACGGGATCTCTCACTTGGCACGAATTGCGTATTGTACATGCATTTGCATTTGTCGGGTACATCGTTGGGAGGGCTTCTGAAAAGTACACTTTTCATTTTCATAATAATTTACATACGAGACTCTTATTGTATTATGAAAAATTAGGTCACTTACCAAAGTTACGTCGAATTTGTTTAAGCTTAACATAATAAAATATAAAGAAGATTAACATGCGCGGATTATATTAATGTATACATGTATTATACATACAGTCATACATATAATATTAACAAATTCAATATCATTATTTAGAGTTTATTGTCGTATTTATTGTACGTAAGATATTCGATATTTCCTTTGAAATTATATCACTCATGTTAACCTAAAATCCATATACAATACATAAAATATATTTCAGCTTACGTATTTCTCCGATAGATGGCAGTTATTCCTATGTGTGCCAAAACACCCTTCAATCACTTTCTAGATAACACAACTTTGATTTAAGAAATTTATATGTTAAAAAATTATAAAATCGTTATGTATTAAATTACTAGCTATAAATTAAATAAGTACAATAATAAACGATATTTCTTTCAGAGTGATATGTATCATTGTCGGTCTCCTGATGATGTGCGCCGCTATTGTTGACGAGAGGGCGAGGCCATCCCACGACTTGGATCTGGTTTCGTGTAACAGTTCAAATAATAATGGCACAGGAGGTAAATTGGTTGAAAAGAGTTTCGACAGTAGAAAAACTACAACGACACTCGATAAAGAATTTATCGAAAAAAATATAAGAGGAGTGGGATCAGAAGACATCCCTCATCGGCAAGTCCGAAAAAGTATGTAAATTATAAACGTGAATGATTTGGAACCTGCAATCTGGCATTGATTAACTCTTAACGCATTTATAAATTTTATAACACCATCCTACTGTGATGAATTTTTTATATTAGAATAAATCCTATGGCTTTATAACATTCTAAGACGGAGCTGCAGAACAGTAATTTAATAGCATGTTTAGACTGTAAAAAATTGGATATTTAGGTGTACACGTTTAACAGGAAATATTTCGAAAATTGGTAAAAAAACACTATTTTTCTTACAAAATTCAGACATTTTGACAGGTTTGAAAAAGTTCTAAAAAAAACTGAAGAAAATGTCATTTTATTCTATAATATTTTCAAAAATATTTACAGTGTATATATGCGAAGAACTATGTCTAACATAAGGTTTACCCTTAAATGCCATAATTGGTCCGAAGACCCAGGCCTTTTTAATGACATATTTTCCAATGTTCCCTCCAAAAATAGAACTCATACTTTTCTCTGATTATAATTAGTGGTTCAACTATTATAGGTTTGTATACTTCGGTATTTACAGTAGAGTCCTGGTGTATTTAGCCACTCAGTTCCACGTCCTCCTGAGGCCTCAGCCCACGAGGTGGGGGCAAAAAGAACGGCGCTAGGTAAATATAACGAGACAGAATCGGAAAAATCTGCTGGGACGTAAATACAGCGGGACCCAATTATATCGAGACTACTGTAGTTCGGTCTCAGTAACTGTTTAAAGCGCTCAAATTTCAATTGGTGATCGAAGTACCTCCCTGTGTCATAATAGTACATTATGTGCCAAGGGCGCAATTATCGATCTTGGACGATTATGAAGTTTGTCCCCCGAGCGAGGTGAGGGTAACAATGACACTCGTCGGAGATCGATATTTCGCCCGTGACTAGTAATGTTTCGCCTTAGGCCGAGAAATCGAGTTTTACGGCCGGAGGGTCAAAAAAGTAGTTTTTTCTTTTTAAATGGTGAAATACTTATCAATTTGTGTGGTGTTATCAATTTGTTGTCAATTTTGAACATAAATATATTTGTGTAGGATGATAATAATTATTCGGCGTGTTATTGCATTTGTTTATACTTTTTCCAAATGGCTTTATACAATAAATTTTCGAATTCGTTTCAACATTACTTGTGTCATGATATGAAAAAAATTATAGTACATTTTGCAAGTAGATCTAGAATAATAAAGAGTCCAAATCACAGTGTCATCAAAAGTAACGTGTTTATTATGCAAAGGATCAAAAGATCGCAAAAGAGAGCTTTTGATATTTTCAAACCTCAGACTTGCACAAGATTTAAATCTCTCGTACAGGTTCAGAGAGATATTTTTTCTTAGTATATTGTATTTTATACTTAACTATGTACATTTTTTGTTGTTAACATGAATTTTATTAAAAATTTATCAAGAATATGTATGTTTGAAATTTGATTTGTGATGTATTTTTTATTATTATTATAAGGCACGCGTTACATTGCAAAATACATATATTTTTTTCAGCAATTTAATATAATTTTTTTTTTCTTGATACTGTAACTCATCAATTTAACAATTTAAATTTTCACGGCTTATACCCTGTTAAAGCTCTTGGTGATAATTGCTGTAATTAAACATTTCCAAACGTCCTCTGTTGGAATCACAAAGAAAATTTTTTTTTTCACACATTTCCGGTTTCTCTATATTTTTGATATATTTAACATCTTTATCTAGAATTTTTAAGATTTTCTGTAAAAAATGATTATTCAAAAATGCCGCTGTTCGAGGATTCGAGTGATTCCAACAGAGGGCACTTGAAAATATTTTCAATCTCGAAAAATTTTAATTGTTTATGAAAACCAATATTTTCACTTTTTAAAAAAAAGTCTTTATACAATATTAAAATTGAAATGTTAGCAATATAATCACTTTAAACCATTAATAAAGTTTTGAATAACATCGCAAAAATGTCTACCCAAATAAATATTAATAAATAAAAAATGTTAGGTGATATTTTTCATGATAGGATCTCGAAGATCCTGTGTATTAAAATTAATATAAGTACATCCATTTTCAAAATTATCAATTAAATTTAATACAATTTACGTTAAAAATAATACGTGCGCGTATTGTTTTTCTGAACAAGTGACAAATTTTGTATTATTTTAAAACAAATTTCTCATACGATAATATATAAGAAAATATCATAAAAGAATACAAAAGTTAAACGGAATTAAAGAAAGGTTCATAATCGTTTTATTGTAAATTCAAAGAGAATGTTAAACAACTATCCTTAATCTTGTAAGTGTTTGTTGTTACAGATGTATGCAATTATTGAGGATTTTACAGGCGCTTTTATTATATACATGTTTGAAAGAATAATTATACTCGTATTAATTAGTTCTTGCACAATTACACCTATTAACAAAAAAATTAAAAGTTCTACTCAGTAAGTCTGTTTATTCCATTTTAATATTTAATCATGTTTGACATTTTTTGTATATAATAGCTTGGTACTACACGTCTAAACGAGCGAGAGAACGTCCATCAAGAAAGTTTCAAACTTTCTTCATACGAAAACTTTCTTACTTCTCTTTTAATGTTATTAAATGCATCGAAGATTGCAGCAAAGTAGCTTCTAGACCCAACAAAGAGATATTGATTGCAAGTTAATATCGGTGTACCAAATGCTATTACGTAACGGAGTTACTTAGCACTCAATTACTGCAGCAAATTAATTTGAGATGTGTCCTTTATTTCCACATAATGCACATACAAAATAAGCAAATTTTGAATTTCCTACTGTTTCCAAAATAATTATTTTCACGATTTATCTAATGATTTTCTTTTTTTCTTAATGATATAATTAATTATTTCAGTGTTAATACAAATATGTGTGCTAATTGTGCACATTTGGATATTAAGGGGTTAAACATTTTCTAACCGTAACACTCAAAATTTTGGGTAAATATTTAGAAATGCATTATCTAGAAAAGTAAGAAGGAATTGTTTTTGTATTGCTTTTTTTTGTTATTCTGAATTTTTAATACACAAATTTTATGCTAATTTCTAGTTCTTACTGAAAAATAATATTTTGTGTTGTTAGAAATAATATTTCTTAAGCGAATATTAAATACTGCTTTCGTTTGCTATTGCAATGCGCATAGGTAAATTTATACATTAATTAATCAACAAGTTTAAACTAAATTTAATTTTTGCAATTACCTGTTGTAATTTAAATGTCTGATTTTATTATGTGATTATTCATTGCAATAGCAATACGCGAATCATTCTTAATTTAAAACATCGGAAGTTAATAAAACTCTCTGGATTAAAGACACCTGATTGATCCCTTTTTTACAGTTTAATAAAATAACCACTTTTTATCTGATATTTCAGAAAGCAGACTGTTTGAACACTCACAATTGTGCTTAAAAATCACTAATACTTTACATACTTGCATGGGACTTAATACAACTTAAAGTAAATGCTTTTTTTTTTATTTTATTTATAGCGATAATCGTCTTTTACTCGTCTTTAGCTTTCTAAAATACATTATTGTATGGTTATTAAATATTTTGCTGGATGCAAAAAAACCTACAAAAATGTAATTTAGTGTGCTTAACAGATTCTATTTCTACAAGACGGAAGAGCTTATTTTATTATTGTAAATATAAGACAAAATAAAATTATTTTAAAATACTAATTATTAGTTTTGTGCTTAATAGATATTGTGGAAAGATATTTATCGGCATTCAATCCATTCACAAATGGAGCTAAGATTCTTAGTACGCGACCTGCTAGCAGAGACAGCTTCACTTGCTTACACGGACTCAGGGTGCTGTCACTAGGATGGGTCGTTTTAGTCCATACTTACCTACAAGTGTTTTCAATAGCAGGTAATGAAAGAAAAGATTTCATAAAAATGTATGTTTATAATTTAACAGTTTCGGAGATCCAAGATCGAGAAAAATAATTAATATTAAAATTGATCCAGTTTTCGACTGCCATGTGGTTCCACAATAGTGTTAAATTTTAATTTTAACAAAATGAATAACATGATATTTGGAGCAGTAGCATCTAAGAAATGAAAAAAACACTACCGAATTTATCGAAAGCCACAACTTTTAGCCTCACTTTATTCAACTTGAAATTTAAATAATTTAACTAAACGGGTATTTCCCATTGGGAGCCAAATGTTTATTAGTTTTTAGGGATGTATTTAATTAATTTTTTTTATTTATTTATACTTATTTAACCTAAATCCAGATTTATATAAGTTATGCAATAATAAATAGACATAATATGTATCTAGTTGTAATAACTAATTTTGCGTAAAAACATTATGATTAACTATAACAATTCATGTATAATAAGTAGTGCTGATATATTAGGTTCGCAAAGATAGATATTAATTTTGAAATGAACGTTTTTTCCGTATTTACATTAAACCCTGATATTACATGGTCTAAATAAAGCATTTTTGCTTGTTTTCATGAAATATCGTAAAAATCGGAATGCCAACTTTTAATTTGTGAACTTGGTGTATTTTCTGAAGCTACTTTGGCTAGAATATCTGCAATATCGTTGAATTTATTATTTTTGTGAGTAATTTTTTTCTCTTATGTTAAGAATATATGGATTAATTTTTGTACAAACTTTTGAAAATGTTAGAGAGAGAATTGCACTTAGTGAGTAGGGAATATGTATTCTTGTGTTTTTATTGTAAATATAGATTTACAGTAGCATCGATGGCAGATGTAAAAGTTGAAGCAAATTTTGTAAAACTAATTTTTTGGAAAGATTAAATTTTGGACATTTTTCATGTTGCACTGCCATCTGCAAAGAAGCATACGAAATAATCCAGTACGTTTGACAAAAAATCATTGAATTGACCATGCGCATGCGGATTTATTTTTAAGAAATGCCAAAATTTACTTTACATGTTACAGAATTCCTAAGTGATAAATAATTACTTTTAAAAACTGGAAAATTGGTATTAGATGATTCTATATATTTAGATTGTTCTTTAAGACCATATTTAGTTTAGTTGAGTGAAGTTTGAATACCAGTAACTAGATTTCAGTCACTCTTCAATAAAAATAAAAAATCAAACATTTAAAACTCGACTATCGGTGTATTTTTGTTATTGAAATACATCAACATCGTGTGTGAAAGGATTTTCGAGCTATTGATATCATTAAGAACTTAATTGATTATAAAATTAAATGTACTTAATTTACTGAAAGAAAGTTATCTCAGAAGAATTGATGAAAACCTTATCTAAATTATAGTTTTGTAATTTCCAACGGCTTAAAAATCGTTTAAAAATACTAGCATTTCAAAAAATCTTTATATTCTTTTTGGAAACTCCATGCATTCAGTAAAAAAAAATAGCAATCATTAAATTAATAATGTCAAAAGAAAACAACAAAGGAACATCCATCAATATCAATTGACAAGCATTTGTCGCTAATCCATAACACAATTTATTATTCCATTATATTACCAGTGATACTTTTCTTACAACCACAAAAATAAATGCACAAATTGTAGAATAACTAAAAAGGCAAAATTAAAACTGTAGGTAAAGCTAGTGAAGGAATTCATGTCGAACAAATGACAGAACAAGATATTTATTATACGAGGAACCAATAATGCATACAAATGAAATTATGTGAAAATATCAATGAGGCATTGAGAAGAAGACTTTATCTACAATGTAGAAGAAGAAATGTAGAATTCTGTTTGCGTTTCAAAAATAACATAATGTTTATTTTATTTTTATTTTATAAAAATAAACAGGACAAGATTAATCCTTTAAGAAAAATACTATAAAAGATTTAAAAAATTGATCTACATACCTAAAAAAATAAATTTAAAATTCAGAAAGTTCGTGTTGCACACTTTTTATAATAACACCAAAACTCGAATTGCGAATCTTAATTGGATGGGAATTTCAAAGTCGGCGCAGGTATAAAATTGGAAAAAAGGAGCTAAAAAATCTAAAACT
Source organism: Trichopria drosophilae (assembly GCA_030407085.1). Taxonomy (NCBI): domain Eukaryota; kingdom Metazoa; phylum Arthropoda; class Insecta; order Hymenoptera; family Diapriidae; genus Trichopria; species Trichopria drosophilae. Next base: position 113,204,959 of record CM059585.1, on the reverse strand, counting down.
TTCTCCAGTGGCAATCCCTTTATTTGTCAAAAGCTTTAAGAGGTAGAATATAAAAAGAAAACAAAATTTTAAGTTGGCCCAAAAAAATTTTTTTAAAATCGTGATGATCATATCCCAGCATTTTTGAGGTCACTGTTTTCAAGGAAGCAGGTAAAATTTTCCGAAAATCATCATTTTACACTAATTTTTTTTAAATATCCCAGAAGCGCCGATTTTTTAGATAAAAGATTTTTTCGCTGGTAATTATCATCATGTTTAACGTTTTCTAGACATGCTCTAAACTATTGAAAAAGTGTTCCAAATAGTTTTACTTGCAAATATTCATTTACTGATTATGATTTTTACCGGTTTTGATTTTTAAACGCCAATAGTTATTGGAAATCTGAACAACAATTTTAAATAACTAATTGAATGTAAAAAATTGAAAAAGTTTTTATGTAAAAGGATAATAGTAGCTTCTAACGTAAAAAGTTACTTTCTTTTCGTTTTTATAGATCTCGATTGGACCGCAACTTTTCGAGATAAATCAGAAAAATCGACGCAATAATTGTTTGAATTTATGTCAGAACAACATATTATTTACCATAAATGCAGCTGTTTGCAATCTGAAAATGTATGTATAGTTGTAAATGAAATATTAAAAATGAATCGAGATGAAAAGCTTTTTCTTTATAAAAGGGTGTTGCCGAAAATCAGCACTCTTTCATGGAGAAAAAATATCGTTTTCGAAATTCTATGGGCCCAAAAATTACTTTTAAAAATTAGATTTTGTTCAACAGGTGTTTTTCGTTCATTCCTTTTTTCAGCTTCAATTTTACAATTATGAGAGTGACGTAATTCGATTGCTTACATTTTTTCACGTATTTAATAAACAAAAAATTATCCTCTTTAGTAGCCAAGTTTTTTTTTTTCTAGAAGGCATAAAATTTGCAAAACTCTAGTGGGCGTGGTCATAGCTTGGCCTAACCCACCTATTTTTCAAAACATTGCAGTTAAGTACTCAGATTTTCAATACAAAATTGAATATTCAATTTTACCTTCTACCGGCGCTTTTTTAAATAAAATCTATATACATTAGTGAATTTGTAATATTTTCAACTTTTCGAAAACGTACTTTTTTATGTTGCGAAAAGCTTCCATACAGCATATAACTCTTAAAATGTTGACATCATACAATTTTTATGACTTCTCAAAGAGCTCTTGAAGATATATTTTTGTTGCTTGGACTTACGGCGAATATCCAGTCGATATATCAAAAACAGTTAAAAATGCAAAAACAGCAAAAAATGTGAAAACGTATGGGCTAATCGAGACATCTAAATGAATGTCTTTTTAATTAAAATTATCGAGAACTTGTTTCCGACAGATTAAAAGATGCTTGAAAAACGTTATCTTAGTTAAAATTATAATTGAACAAAAAAATTTATCTAAAAAATTGCTATTGTTTGTATATTAAAAGAAGTAGTATACAATAAAGTTTTTCCAAAATTTCGCCTACTACATTCGAAAGAGGGAATCCTAAAATAGTGGAAAATATGGTCATCCGACTTCTTTAACTTTTTTATTTTGAATATACCATGATGCTGATCGCCGTGTACAAAATCTGCATTAAAAACACAAATATTGAAGAATTAGGAACGGTAAATCAACAAATGGTATAATGATTGAAACATGACAACTGATTAAAAAACTTTCCAATTAAAAAAACTCGATGTTTATAAATTTTAAGATAAACATTTAGAAAGTTCAAAAATGAATAGTTAAAATAATTCATTAATTGACTCCATTTACGTAAGAAAATTACATAAAACCATATAAGTTATACAATGTGTACATTTTTGAAGTTCGTGCAATTTCAGAATCTCGTTATCCTGTTTGATTCTTGATTGATTGCTATCTTGATTAACATAACCTTAGTGAAAAGCAATCAGTTATCATTGCGGAACTGAGGTAACGACGGACGATCTTAATTGAAATAAACACTCATATTTCCTGTATTGTCGAACATCCTTACCACCTCTAATCTTGACCCGGCTGAACTTTCACTGATAATTCACCGACGTCCCTTTCTCTTTTCGTTGCAGAAAACAAGATACTCCGCATGGTCACAGAGAGGAACTTCATGTTCCAGACGATCAGCAATGCGACCTTCTCAGTCGACACATTCTTCTTTATCAGGTAAGGCTAGTGCCAACATCAACCGATCGATATGTTTACAAACAAACCTCGAGAGTTCCCAATGACAATGGAAAGTGAACTCTGGTGAAATCAAATTCACAATTTCACTGACATATAAGAAAATATTCCAATCTCATGTATTTCATCAATGAGCATAAATAAAAGCTAAAGCTTTTTTGACTCACAACTCAAAAATAACATGCTTAAATGGTACACTTAATTTTTATTTGGCCTCTGTAAATAATGAAACGTCACAACTTGGGGTCTAAATGAGCCGAATGTACCGTTTAAAGTTTAATTTTTTAATGTATATTGTCGTAATTAACTACCTGGGAATACAAGAACTTAAAGCAAAACGATTTATTATGATCAGCAGTTTACGTCCCCCGTTGGGCGCCAAATGTTAAGGGTTGTTGGGAGCTTTATTCGATCTATTTCCATAGATGTGATAAATTCTTAATCGCTTCATTCATTGATTCTCATGGAAGCTAAACGGATTATTGGTCATTTAACAGAAACCAGCATTATGTCGAATATTAATTGGAATGCATTTTCAGCGGATTACTAGTCACGTTCTTGTTCTACCGTTCAACCGCCGGTACCGAAGACTCCAAGGGCAATTTCATATGGAGCAGTGCATCGAAATTTGGCATCATGCTCTTCTATAGGTTTATCCGGTAAGTTACAGACAAAAGATTTCCACATGCATATCCGATCCTGCTGTTACGCTGCAGGCGTTAATTTTGTGATTTACCCTTCTAAGGCTTACCCCAGCTTATCTGTTCGTCCTGGGGGTGAACCAGATCGCTGTAAGGTATGCGATGTCTACCACAGTTTTCTCACCTCAAGTAATCGATCACGTCACATGCGAGAAGTACTGGTGGAGAAACGCTCTCTACATCAACTCCCTATTCCCACGCACGGAAATGGTAAGTTCTAATCTCTATCGCTTAATATAATGTCATAGGTCACGAACGCAAATCTTCATAGGAAAGAATAGGAAGCGCTAATTTATGACTTTGAAACGTCCTCCTTGATTTCCATGTGCAATTTGTATTATTTAAATAGTTTTGAATAGTGGGGTTTTAATAAAAATCCTTTGCTGCAATTATTGAAATTGTGATTAAATAATCTTTCGTGTTAAGGAAATGGATAACGTTTATATAACAAATACATGGGAATGATTACGCGATTATTATACGACGCATTTCCAAGACCTGAAAATTAGTTAATTTTTTTGTTTAGAATCCATTCGTGAAATTAATATTTTCATCAATATCTTTTATTTATCAATATCTTTCAAATGATGAAAACCATCGTTTCTAAACCTCGTACTACTTTATGAAAATAATAAAATTGTCATTGGTGTTCGAATTCTTCACTATTTTAAGTGGTTTATGCAATATCTAGAAGAATGTTTAATAGGTTAACAAAATCGGAACATACCGAAAAATCGTTCTGTTCTCAAATATAAATTTAATAATATTTTCTGCTAGTTGCAAATCGTTTAAAAAGGTAATACTTCCTTAAAATAAATTACTTTGAGTGATTAAGTTGACTCGGTAAAAAATTAGTATAATACAGAAAAAAATTGAATAAAAAGGCAGGGGTTCTTAAAATATATTTGAATGAAACATACCAGAAAGAAAAAAATCTTTGAAGTTACGCTTTTATCAGGAACCTTATGGGATCTCGGGTTTTGACTGCCATAGTACAAGTATAATTTTTTACCTACAATACCAAATTTAAGACTAATATTGCATTTAAGACTAATATTGTAGCAGGTAAATTGTACGTCATCGACACACAAAAGTAAAATTACAAAATGAGCCTAAAAACTGTTTCGAGAGCCCATATTTGAGTCTTAAAAATTTTAAATTCAAAACATTGTAGCCCAATATGAAACTTCAAAATTTACATTGAATTCTAGGAGACTTGATATTTAGGACTTTTCAAGGTCGCCGATTTCATAGAAAAACTTGAAACTTTAGAAAATAAAATGGTTGATACAATATGACAATATTTTCCAGTATAATAGTAATTTGAAATTAGATATAGTGAATTTATTTGCATTAACGACGCGCTCGTAGTTCCATTTTGTAAATATAAACAAAATATTCAAATTTTTTGCCCTCCATAAAGTTTGAATCTAAAATTCTTCGGTTACATTCCTCATCCGTAACCCCAAAACCCTCAGATACAAATGATAAAACCATTTGAGTTAATACTAATTATTTCCGCTAGAAGCGCGTAAAAGTAGCTTTGACGCCCGCCAGTGATCAGAAAGGCCTGGGAAGGGTGAAGCACTTGGGGAGTAAAATTCAAGTTTATGCCAACAAATTAAAAAAAGGGAAAGTAGGACACTCCTACTTCATCCGTGTAATTTTTGAAGGAGTAAACCCGAATTTTGCAACCACGTTGATGAAATTCACTTTTAGTTCTACATTTAGCAAACGCCCACGATATTAGTTACAACTATAAAACTTCTTGTATGATTTAATATTGTGCATATCTTACTGTTAATTCGAATAAAGGTAAATGACAGAATTACATAATAATCTATTAATGCCTGAACGGACCCATTGTTTACATCAAATAAATCTTCATTACTTTGTATATAAACACTCTGGAAAACATTTTAGTTACATAATTTCGACGTGAAATTTGTCGCTCTTTTAGAATATTTTAATACAACTTCGATAAAATACACGAAAAAGATTTTTTCATATATTTTTTTAATTCAAACATCACATTAACCTTGAAATCGAAATGAGATACATGACTAATGTAGAAATATCTGGCCCATCGACCCTCAAGATTAAAATTTATTATGCATCTTATCGTAATTTATTATCACTTGCGCAGCAATAAAAAATATTGTCATATTATTATACTCCCCGACAAAATGCAAATTCAAAAATTATATTTTCTTCGTGACTAGGAATATTAGGTCGGAATTTTAAATGGCCGGAAATCAAAGGTGTGATTGGGTATTTGTAATCAGCGACAAATATTTTCGCTTTATAAACCTTACATCGAGAATCCTAATAAATTAGATGGCTATTTTAACATCTGACGTCCTCAATTTTAAAATTCGGACCACTGGTTTGTAACCAAAGACCTAGTAAACTACAGTTGCCAATCTGATAAAATGGCAATATTACTCGAATTCATATTTTTTCAAAGAACATAAATACAAAATTCATAGTATTCTCCTGCCATTTTGGAAGCCGCCATCTTGAATTACGAAATTATTGGATAGTACATTTTAATCTTCAAGACCCGCTTTCAGTGGTCACGATATTTTTATATTAGATTAATATCCCATTCCGATTTCAGGGTGAAAGTGATATTTGAATTAAAAAAATAATTTAAAATCGCTATATTTAATTTTATATTTTAAACGCTACCTATTGAAAACGCGATCTCAAAAATAGCAAGACACCTCCCGGCGTGAATAAATAAATAATTCGTCATCAACCGATTCCAAATAATGAAATTTCGATTATTGACTTTTTAATTGCTGTTAATAATGAGAAACTACGTTTTTTGTTAAATTGTAATATTTTGTATATTTTTTAAAAGAACCGCCTTATTACTATTCGCGAAACATTAATAAACTGTAAATTTGCGACCCTTTGAGCATTTTTCAAAGAATGAGGACTCAACATTTGTTCAAATATTTGACAGAGTTTAAAAGTCGGAAGGAAGTAGCAAAATTTAACATTTTCAAAATTCGACGGCTAAGAAACAATAAAGTTTTGAAGTAAAAGTGAACGGTGCGGGTCTATAAATGGACCAATCTAAAAGCCGACACTTGTCGATGATTTTTGTTTTGTCGGTTTTTGGATCCGCACTGAAAGTGAATGCACCGATTTAAAGCTTTGTCTGTTCAAATGAGATCTTTCGAATTTTTCAATATCGTCCAAGTATTGAGAGATATTATGTACTTGATTAAAAGATCAGAATGTTTATGAACTGCTTGCCAGAATTATATTTCGCAATAGAACGAAATATCCTAATTTAGGATGTAAAATCATTTGTAATAAAGTAAATAGCAGTTGATAGCTAAAGAAAAATTTTTTCTGGCTTCCTGAATATAGATCAGGGCTTAAGCAGCGACATGTAAGCTATATCAAGTATACCTGATTACAACCTCATCATGGCCTGATTAATACGTAATTCAATGAGGAATCAATCGTTTGTTCTTTATTTAGTGACTCATCGCTAAGCTGGTATTTATAACATAGGCAGATCAAACAGATCAAGCCCTAACGTATTTTCACGTAATCAGGGTTGTATTCAAATTTCTAATCAGATAGTTTTCAATATATCAGAATATGAGTTTCTTCAAGCGGTTAGCACACTGATATTTGATCAATGCAATAAATAAAACCTTTCTACACTACTAGAGTTGTTACAAATCATCTTTTTTGGCACAAACTCTGTGAACCTGAAAAATCGATGGCGGCAATAATGAAAATGAAACTCGTTTCAGCGAACCTGGCTCGATTGAGCCGTAACAAATTAAAGGAAAAAAGACCAAACCCTGTTAGAACGGCAAAGATTCGAGTGTACCAAGGTTAAATGAGACAGTTTGTACTCGCCCGAGATTTCGTGCTTCTACATAAAAGTCGGTGTACCTCGATTAAGAGCATAAATCAGTGTAGCAGAAATACCGTCGGTTGGACAGGGTTACGCAATGTAGACTATTTCAGACTCACCGTCCTCCCTTTTCATAACACATATAGCTGGAAAATATATCTGTATAGATATGCATGTAGCGCGTAGTGATACTAATCGTATGATTTCAAGCGTGTAGCTGGAAATGAACGGGAAAATACGTGTCGATATTAAACCCTGACCTGGCAGTTTATTAATTTCGTAACTTTTTAATGACTTATACCGTGTATGAAAATTTTAATCAATGCATTTATAATTTAATCTTAGGTCAGGTTCATGGACCTTAAGGTCGTTGACGTAGTTTGTAGGTGTTGTATTAGTAACGTATTTTTTGTTGTTGATATTTTTATTAAGGTTCTGTAATTTTTGTATTGACGAAACAGGAGGTTCATTCAATAATATGTAATTTATTTTAAAAAATGCTAGGTCTCGTATAAAGAAAAATTGGAGTCTTTATAAAATGTTAAAAGAATTGTTACATTTAAATCGAAAGAACGTATATAGATGACTGTCACTCCGACAAACATTATAATTTTATTTCATCGTTTATTGAAAATTGTCGTAACATGTGATGTTCAAAACAGGACTAAGACCAAGACCAAGATCTAAGGCTAACGCCTTAGCCCGCATGACCATCTCGCCGCTCTAATATATATTTGTAATAAACAAAATGTTCTTCCCCAAATAATTCCATTTAAAATATCAACAATAAATCAATATAATTTTCTGTTATACGTTATTAAAAAAATTTTTTTTTATTGGTATCCACCATTCAAAAATAAAATTTATAGTTTTGGTGTTATAATGATCCGTTATAAAAATAAAAAAATAATGACCGTAATAGAAAATGCGACCAGTTTCTGGCCATTTTTTCTGGTATGCATGTTATAACTAATGAAGCCCAGAAAAACCGGCCAGACATTGGCTTAATTTTCTACCAGGGAAAAGATGCAATGAATAATAAAAGAATCCTCTTTCTGAAGAGGACCCGAATTTGGGTCAAAACGGCGAACTAATTGAATTTTATTTAAATTTTCTTTTATTATGTGTTATATTTTTTATTATTATTATACTTTTCTGTTTTTCTAAATGAAAATTCTGAAACTGTAACAAAATTTGATGCAACATATAAGCTTTTTACCCTTACATTGAACACTTTTCAGCAATTCTTGTATTGAAAAAAATTGTATAGTTTTGTTGTAGAGGGCCGAAAAAAAATGTTTTTATTTTTGAATTTGCGACGACCAACATCGTGACGAACAAGATCATCTTAAAAAAAACAATAGATTTAGTGAAACAAACGTATTGGAGCAGTGTTTCATTAATAGATTTAAAAAATGTGTATATTTTGATAAAGTCGTTGACAATCAAGATTCATAGTTCGATTCCCACTAAAAGGTGGTCGAATTTTTAAGTCGGTAGTAGTTACCGATTCTAATTTTAGATGGCAGCATTTTGTAGCCCGATTTTTTTTAAGATCGTGTTTTCCAATAAATACATGCAGTCCCCGGCCATATTATTAGATCCATGCTGAGAAATCAACCTTTTGCCATTTTAACTGCTGATCATTATTAGACAGTTTTAGTTAAACTTATAGTTTTAGCTTTCAACATATCGGCAATTTGATCAATTCTAGTCGGGAACTAATCGCGTCCTTTACCCATTTTGAAAATTACTTAATTATTACAAATCGCAAAAGTTTTATACTATTTTCATAAAAATGTGTCAAAACATCAATAAAGAACTTACTTCAGCAATGTTTATGTAATTTACGCACCTGTTGCACTGTATTTGACGTTTATTTGATTATTTTACGTTTTTATGGCAGAACTGCTACCAACTAAGTTTCAACGTGGTAATTGTACGAACAATTACACAAAATATTACCATAATTATGTTCTAAACTAAGGAAAGGTCTTGCAATAAAACAGCAAAAATTCAGTGAAATACTAATTTTTCAGCATGGGTCTATTTATTTGGCCGGGGACTGTATTTCATGTTTTTATAGAGTTTTCCTAATTCGACAGTATAAACATGACACGTATACTAGGGTACGTTTTTATGATATATCCATGCCGCATAAACAAAATAACAGAAAGAACAATAGAAATAAATAAAATCGTAAGTTGTTAAAATATCACATTGTCCAGCAAAAATAGTAACCGATATTTCTCAATCCGATAAAAATTACTAATTAAAGCTTGAAATAAATTGTTCGAGTAAACTTTTAAAATAAGTTACTAAAGGAATTTAATTTTCTTTCCGTCGTAATAAAATTTCCCGCAGAGCAAATGTGTAACGTACATTCGATTCTGCTAAAAAAGTCTGAAATGTGTTTTATCCAAAGGTAAGTATCGTTAGCTGCAAAAATGAGAATATATTAAATATTTTACAATGAAAATACGGAAATTATATCCGACATTGTTAAAAAGTCGAAAACATTTTGAACATAGTACAATGACGTACAATTTATTTTAAAAAACCATATTTTACGTGTGAAAGATAAATTTGTCAATGAGTGTACATTAATTATCCATTTTTTAAAAATATTAATAATTTTAGTCGCTAAACAATTTTTCATATGAAAAGTGGTAAATGTTATAGGCTTTAAACCTATAGCATTTCTATGATTTTTCTGATGTTAGAATAATTTTTATCCTCATCCTGAAATTGTTAGCCTCCTGATGAAGAGACCCTCAGTTAATCCCAACTGGAAAGGCTAAACAATTGATCAATTTACCATCTGAATTATTTACATGCTGCAAATTTAATATTTTCTTAAATGTTATAGCCTGCACTAAAGACCATTCATTTCAACAATACTCAAGCTAAATAAAAAGTAAATATTTATTTTTGCATGTAAAAAAAACCTAATTAATCAAATTGTCCAATTAAGTAAAATATTTCTTCTTGTTTTCTGTCTGTTGGTCGTACAATAAAAAAATCAGAAGAATGAAGTAAATCAAATTCAATGCCCTCCGGAAACGGTAGCAAAAAATCAAACAATAAAAAAGAAGAGAGGCCCTCTAAATGTGTCAAAGAGTAGAGACATAGCAGGCTCGCGTTCAAATCGTTTTCCAATAATTAATTTCAAACCGATGGAAGTTCACTCGCGACAATATTGCTAGGTCGGCATGTCGAAAACTTACTCTACGGTCGGTAGATTCTTTTTCTTTGATCGATTACGATTTTGTAATATCTTAACCGGCTTTACAGAATTACTTACTAAACCATGACTACTAAAAAGGAATGATTCGTAATAACTAACTTGTTTATTTGCTAAAATTTTACAATTGAATTTATATGCAAAATTTTGATATTTTAGTAATCACCCATGACATTGTTTATATTTACACATTCGTTAATGGGAAATTAAACACGTAATCAACACTTTTTTTAACAGGTTACTTATTTCGTAATACTGTGTATCTTGTTTACGATAATTCTGGTACGAAATTATCAATTAATTCCATGGTTTATCGGAAATCCGCACTGTAATTTCGTATATTAATTACCATCGACGTGATTAATAATTCATTTGCGTATTTGAAAAGCATTGCAGTAATTTTACCTGTCAGATTACTTACTAAAAGTTGAATCATAAATAAACTTTTACGGGAAACGAATGAAAAGGAAGTCGCGCGCAAGTTTAAAATAATCTAGAACAACATTGACTGATTCAGGGCGGCAAGATTTAGTTCAAATATTAGCATCGTATTAATTAGTAGTTACCACAATTACTTTTATGCAATAGCGACTAAAATACCAAAAATACTCTGAAATTTTGAATTGTCTAATAATATTTCTGATCTCTGAAGCGTTTGATGATATCGAACGAATTCATTGTTCGCTTCTGAAGTTTCCAAATTAAGATTTTAAGTGGAGCGTTCAGTTTTACATCAGACGTTATCAATTTTTAGTTGCCATGTTGTTAAAATGTTAGTTTGCACAAAAGGGTTTTTGGTTACTACTATTTTTTTTTATAAATATTACAACCGAAAGTTTAAAGATTTTTCGAAAAATTTAAATTTTAAATCTAAAAGTTTTCAATTTAAACCGTATATTTGAAAAAATGTTAGCATTTTTAAAAGAAAAATATGACAGCGATTATTTTCTTTGAATAACTTTGACTGAACGAGTAAAGTTGAATCTTCTTTTTAGAAGGCAAAAGCCCGGAGTAAACAACATAGTATTTTACAAATAAAATAGTATTTTAAATACTTGCATACAAATTGGCAATTACCAGTTAAAATTAAAAATAATTCGTCAGCATAATGGTCATAAGAAAAAAAATTCAGTATTTAAAAATAAAGCTATTTTGAAACTATAATTTCTGATATATACTGGTATACTTAAGCTGTAATATTAGTAAACTATATATTTTTAAAAATTACAACATATTAACGGCTCTTTCGATTCGGGTAAAAAAGAAAAATGTATCGCTAATAAATTTTTTGTCACACCAGCACGAAAAGTCCATCTTTCCGCCTGGAAAAGGGGGCGGAAAGTGTCCAATTGCCACTTGGTCTGATAAAGATGAGTGTCACCGGGCGGGACAAAATTTTGCGATGATGTAATTTTTGCTGGTTTAAACAATATTTTGGCACACGTGTGCATGTACATTACTCGCCGAGGGAGGCATTCTTTTTACTTCCCGAGGGAATCTTACGATTTTTCTTTATGGCCGAGAGGATAAGCGGCATCTTTCCTTCCGTTTGCGAGATTAATAAAATCAGATTTATAGATTTAATAAATAAATAATACATGAAAAAAATTTCTTCTAAAAAAAGAGCACTCTGAATTTTCTAAAAGTGTGACGTGTAAGAAATATACTATTTTGCACTACATCAGAATCGAAAAGATATCTGCCCTAATTTTTTGATTGCATAAAATCAAGTTTGATATTTCACGTGAAAATGGTAACATACATATATCTAATTGACACGTAGTTAAAAGTTCACCAACCCAAGGACAATTTTTCCTCTAATTTCGATCGAAACGGGTTTTCAATAGTTTGAGAAATCGCGCCAAAAAAAATCGCCGACCCGGGCAAAGCATAATTTGTCTTAAGAAGTTTGAAAGTGCACGTCACGCGCAGTCGATCTCGCAATTAACGACACTGTCGATTAACAACTTTCCAGTGCATGCTGTGGAGTTGGTACATGGCGAACGATACGCAGTTCTACGTCCTTGGGATTTTCCTGCTCCTGATTTCCGTAAAATACTTCAGGACCGTGGTGATCACATCGATCCTGCTGGTTTGCTCATCCTGGGCGACCACCTTCACCATCGCATTCAGCAACGATTATGTCGCCAGGTAAGTGCAATCTATAACCTCTATTACGTGAATACCGGTATATAAAACCAGGTATGTTACGTCTGATTTAATCGAATCGCCAATCGATCGATTTTCTTAGAAGTACTAATAGGAAGACCGTTTCCGCAATTGAGAGAAACTTGAACAGGCGTAACTTATAGGAACATTAGGATTCTTTTCCTGTCGGTTCGTTTACTTTGTTTATGTTGCTAACGAACCTAGCAGATCCATACTTCGTGCTTGTTCTCAAAACTTCATGATCGATGTGTACTAGAATCCACCAGGCTGCTTTATTCAAGCCAAGTAATATAGTAACTAAGAAATCCTGTTTTGGGACTTCGTGATTAACTTCAGGAAGTTAATTAATTTCACCTGCACTTGTTTATGCTTAATGTTCTACAAATTTTTATTTTTGCTTGTACATCGCATATTAAAATAATTAACATGTGATTTTCTTACATTTTCATTTTATTTATTTTGAAACACACCCATAGGCCACAGAATAGGCTAATTATTATTTCAAACTGATGTAACTGATTACGAACCCAATGGCACAAAATGAAAAATCCAATTCCGGGAAAATGATGGATCCAATATATCGGTCCATATTTTAAAAAAATTGAGCGAAACCTGTGAAAATAATTCCTAATCCCTAATGACTAATCGAATACGATAAATACAAATATAGAAATCATCATAAATTTTGGCGGAAGTATTTGTGATGTATTTAATGCCAGATAATGAACAAAGAGAAATGTATTATTAAATTAGTACTAAGTATTTTCAAATATTGTCAGCCATATCAGATTTGACATTTTGAATTTTGAAAAACTAACACTTTATTCGTAGTCACCGATTCTGCAAACTCCTGAATACTGATTTTTACAAGCTATTTCCAACTTTCGCCCGACATATTGGATCCGCCATTATGAATTTTGAAAAATGGACACCTACTATAGTATTCAGCAACCGTAAGAATATAAGAAATAATAAATTAAAAATGAGTATTGTCAGATTTACAGATATATAGTCATATTACACTTATATACATATAGTCGCTTAGCCAATTAAAAATTAAAAAACATAGACTCTTTTGTATAAAATATGTCTAGAATATGAAGACTGAAAAAGGCGTCACTATAAGAGTGTCTGGGATTCAAACAGTTAATTAAAGATTTAAAAATCGAATGCTCAACTAAGTTACTCGTCCGATTATACACAAAAAACTAAGAAAGCTTAAGTACACTAAGAATAAGTTGAAAGTAATAAATATTTGAGAGCTATATGCTGATAATGATCAGATTTTATAGACGATTTGATATGAAGAGAAGTGTTTTTAAAGTATTTATGTATAAGTATTTGGAATTTATGCCTTCCAGAATTAAAAAAAAAAATAGTAAAACGAATTTAAAGCTCTAAAGCGGAAAAAATATTAACTGATGTATTTCTAGTGGTTAATAACAAATCCGTTTCAATTTTCTGTTCGCCATATTGGATATGCCAGTTTCATTTTTTAAAATCTAAGGTCGGAACTATTCAACATCACGAAAAGAAATTCTGCAATTTTTTTCATATTTCTTTCATGATTTGCTGGCCTCAAAAAGCAAAAACGAAAATTACACGTTACATAATTGAAGCCGTCATTTTTGTTTTAAAAAAATTCGACGGTAGAAGAAAGGCTGTGAGAAAAACGCCCATTTTCAATGTCAGAAAACGCGATTCTTACGGAGAAACATCGAAAAAATCAGATTTTTTTTTAATGATCTTAACTTTTTTTCTGTGAAATCGGCGGCTAACTCTGACTACAGGAACTGGAAGAGGAGGTCCAAATTTATCGATTTTCAGTTATTTTAATTTGTTTACACGACGTTTGGAGCAAACGTTACAGCGCTGAAAGTGACTCCAAATTCCGGACTTTCGGGACAAAAAGGGTTAATGCCTTTTTATTACTTCCAAAATTGATTTTTCATTGAAATATTATTAATGGTAAATATCTAAAAAACATCGCAAGTATACAACTTTCCATAAATTTATGTTATAAATTCGTTTCAATTACTTTTTGGCGAATTTAATGCAGGACAAATTAAACGAATATGATTTTGTGAATTTGCAATACATATTACGGTTTATGAACTTCAATGTTAATATCATACAGTATAAAATGTTATTTCGTCCACGTTTAAAGTTATCAACCCGGTAAATAAATAACTGCCACTGTATATGCAACGGATGAAATTAGAATACTAAGTCATTATTTTTGCAAGGCTAATCGAGAAATAGGTTAGGATTTTTTAGCGTAACCGTCTAACAAAATATTTACCACTAGCGAAACAGCCTTCCGGCCATTAAGCAGAAATTAGTCAACTAAGAATTCAGTAATACTTCGTTAAATCAGAATGCATGTGCCAGACATCATCGCAATTTATATGTGTAAGGATTGGTCAATACTTGCCGAATACTGAACGCAGTTATGATATTTTAATCGGAACGGAAATGTGTTTACATTTCTCATTAATAGCCTACATTCTGATTAATTTCTCTTGATTTATAGTATAATCGGATTTGAGATTTATTTACGTAATTTAAGAAAGAGAAATTTTCAAATACTTTAGTAGCGAACTCAAATTTGTAAACATTGGGCCAAAATACATAAAAATACTCAACGTTACGAGTTTTTATATAAAGGAAAACTTAAAATTCCTAAACACGGTTACAAGATATATGTGAATATTTTGAATATAAATATTTAATGAGTGTTTATCTAGAACGGATATATTTATAAATATGGGGTCGACTTATTTTGAGCAGCCATTTTTAATTTTTAATTCAACCTCAGTTTCATATGTCAGCGACTAAAATTATGTATTAATCATCAATTTCGCATATTTTTTTACATAATTAATCATGAATTTTAAAATGACGATACGTATTAACTGCTCCCCAAAAACATATAACTACTCAGTTTTGTGAGTTTTGATCCAAAACGGATGTATATTTAATAAGATACGTGTTCATTTCAATTTTGAAATTATAATAATCGAATCATTTTGGATTGTTAAATTGCGCCTCTTGAACTTCGAAGACAATAAAACACTTGAAGTATTAAACATTAAACACCTAATCAACAACTTGAAACAAATCGAACAACATTTTCGTATCAAATGTTAAGATTCTTTAGAATAAAAAAGTTCACTATTAGAAAAATATGATAATTAATTTGCAATTATATATCTCGTTAGTTTTGTTGAGTAATACTTATTTCAATACCTGTTACTAGTGAATACATTTTAGAACAATTTTCTCTTGAAATATCAAAATTTAGAATTTAAGTTCAAAAGAACCCAAAAAGGCTTTTACCCATCAGGGTAATTGCAAATTATAGGTGTTTATTTAAAAAATATGGTATGAGTTTTACTTCCAAATTTTCGAAGAAATATTGCGATTCGAGACGTTACAGGAACTAGCGTTTAAGGGCTGTAATAAGCGATTTCTCAAAAAGAACAGATGTGTACCTAGTTAGCCCTTAATTGTATGTTAATAGAAAATCATAAAGATTCAAGCGTTTCCTTGTCTGAAACCGCCGACTTTACCAAGCACTAACTTTATCGATTTTTATATCATAATGTTATATAAAAATTAGCATGTGAAAAAATTATATATACTCTAATAAAAAAAAAAATAATAATATTCTATAAAAGTTTTGGTTAACTTAGAGAATTACAGAGTTTTGACACCGTAATAATGAGATCTAGGCGCAAAAACTTAGAGGACAAAATTTCAAAAAATACAAACGTGTAATCGAAAATCAGTAATGATTTGTTTTTGTGCACAAAACTCTTGTGAAAAATGGTAAAACTTTTCAATTTAATTGAAAATTTGCTGCATATATTCAAGTGTCAAACTCAAGCGTTAAATCGGAATAAACTAATTCCTGCTCGATTTGTAATTCATTTTAACTACATCTTTTGTGTTTACAGGGTTATTTTGTTTAATTTTACTGTATTTTTCATATTTAATTAATCCACAATTTGATCTTCTTTTATTAATTTAATTATTTCTTTTACTTCGCGCCATACGATGCAATAAATGTCTAACAAATTGAAATATTTATTTTTCAGTTTAATACTAGACGCCTCATATAATAATTCAGTTTTTTTTAAATGGGGCTTAGATTACGTTTTAAACTTGATTTCACATATGGGTCATTCCATGTCAGATTTACAATTCAAGATTTTTTTCAATGACTTCTTTTTTTTTCTTGTTCTCGATACAAAAATAAAATATATGTGTTTTTTTAAAGGTTTAAAGGTTTAAAGGTAAAAAATTTTGTAAAAATCATGTCCAACTTAAAAAAAATTAATTTGTTTATAATAATTAACATTTATACGCCTTAAAAATTAATTTTTTTAATTTTAATTCACTTTATCGTAAAGTTGACGCAAATACGAAACTTTCATCCCTTAGAATATTTTTTGTATATAGTATCGGTTTTGAGTTATAGGCAGTTGAAAATGGAGCGTTTTTATAACATCTAAAACTTTGAAAAATCATATTAAAATAAAAAAATACGTACATTTTATTTTTGTTTCTAGAATAAGAAAAAAAAAATATGCCATTGGAAAAAAATATCTTGAGTTGTAAATCTGACGTGGAATGACCTGTATACATTTTGTATATCTTACAACAAAAAACCATGAGACATTTTAGAAAATAAAAATTTTCGAAAGAGGTCTGACAACGTTCTGCTTAATATACAACTCAAGTTTATACCTCCAGGCTCTAGACGCTTGCAGCCAAAATCTTATCAACTTCATGAACAGGATACAAACGTTGCGTTCCATTTTACATTAGGGTAAAACTTTGAAATGTCTGCAAATACAAATAATTTGTTAAAGAATTTTGCAATAGAAAGTTCATCAATGTTTATAGATACCCTTAGGCATCGGCAAAAGTTATAAATAAACTTTCGTTAAAATCAACAGTTACATTCAAAAATTATTAGACAGTATAGTCTATGAATGTCAATTCGATTTTACTATCGAAATTATGGAAGATTGGTTCAACTTTTTTACAAATTTAATAACAACAGTTTTTCAGAAACTCGTAACATTAATAAAACATTTAAAATAAAGTGATTGTCATACATTTTAATTAGCCGTACATAATTAAATGCAAAGACAGAAAGGAAAAAAATATTATGTCAAATCAAATTATAGCTTAAAAGAAACTTTATCTACACGAAAGTGAACTTTACATATTTACATTATTTCAGATAAATTGTGAGATTTCGAAATGAAATTAAGCCTTAAAATGTAACACCTAATTTAATTATCGTCTGCGATATTATACTACTATAAGGTTACCAAATAATACAAATATTGTAAAAAAAATTTGAAGACTATAAATGTGACAAAATCGTTTTTATGCTGAAAAATTATCTAACCTTTGTTACATTTGACTATGGTGAGCCTCGAGAAAAAATAAATTGAATGTACGTGATTCGGTATTTTTGAAAGAATCCAGAAACGCACAAGTTTTCTTGTAAAATTGATTATAGGTAATCGAAGATTGATTCCAATTTTGTGCCTGGAGGTATAAACTTAAGTTGTATATTAAGCAGAACGTTATTGTCAAAACTTTTTCGAAAATTTTTATTTTCTAAAATGTCTGATGGTTTTTTGCTGTAAGATATACAAAAAGTAAATGTGAAATCCAGTTTGAAATTAGTTTAAAACTATTTCAGTTCTATTCGAAAGGGATATGATACATTTTCTCCATATGATGCTTGGGTTTATTTTTGTATTAATAGTACTGTTTGTTTTCAAGGGCAACTTCTAGTACTGTAAATTTTCTTCAAGTCTTCGTATATTTTTTTATTGTTCTATGAGAAACACATGATTGCAGTGTTTGCTTTTATTGCAAATTTTTTGCCAGCTATAAATGCTCAAAAAAAAAAAGTGTTTAAAAAATCTGTAAAAAATAGCACGATTTTCAATTTCTTATGATATTTAACATAACCACCAAAATCTTGCACGAGTTGACTCTTAGGGGTATAACAAACAAAATGTTGTGTAAAAAATTCGTATTTAATTCATATTATTATTAAAAAGTATGTGGCTATTATCGGTACGTACAATTCGCCCTCGACGGATAAATAATCGCAGCGGCTCTGGAAGTTTTTGAGCATGTTTGATGATTTGCGATTGAAAATCGTGAATATTTCTTGTTTTTTATTACTTTCTATGCATTTCTTTTAACTGTTTCCGCTTTTCTTTCTCTGGGTTTTGTTTACGAACCTCAAATTTCTAACGCAAACTGTAATGTCAAATCAAATATAGAGATCCCATATCCGATTCGTCTCCTAACATTTTGCTGCAAACGTTTAATATTGGTCTTTACCGTGAAATTTCCGTGTTATTTAACTATACATTACAAACTTGCACGTCTTATTTCACTGGAATAGCATATTATTCATTTAAATTCTTTTAAAAGCTTTAAATTAATGATATCTATCAACAAGGACATGGTCTGTTGCTGACCGACTCATTTTCGGCCTGGTTGTGTATTAGAACATCATGTGTGGTTACATTTTTATTCATATTTAACTTTCTAAAAGAAAGTAAACAAATATTTATATTGCGCTTAATACTTCTCAAGCTTCTTAAGTGGTCGGGTACCGAGACATTTACCTTAGTTAGTTTTGTTACATACAAACACTTTATTTCTGGATACATTTTTTAGGGATTTTCTTGTTCGAAAATCTTTTTGCAGGATCTTTACACGATGTGACTGTTAATATGAATTGTTATATGCAAAAACAGCAGCCAAATATCTCAAAATACTTCCGTAGCAGCTACAAGCTTCTGTCTAGATCATAGTATACAAAAAAAGAATCTGCATGACACCAGACATAATCTTACAAAACCACAATTTACAATTCATCAGAAGAGACCCCGTTAGTGCCCACATGATTTAAATCCCTCCACGACATAAAATTAGAGCCAGTGAAACGGCAGACTAACTGATTAAGCCCAAGACGACCCAAAATTGTTCTGCAAACCAATAAGAGTAGAGCTTTCATCAGTAAATATATACTTTTCGTTTTCATCCATTAATTTTTTTCAAAGTCTATAAACTAAAATCATGAACAGTAAAAATGTTTCATAATAATCTAAGTAAGACTGTAGTTCAATTGAGGTTTGAACACGTTTAGTAAAGATCAGAATGGATTATTTTTACAGGAATTTTGTATTTACTATAAATGGGATTGAACTCATCATGAAAATTATATTATTTGTTAAATTAGGTGTCCAACGAGATATGTTCAAATACGTTTAATCAAATCGAATTGCAGAGGTAGAAACATTATGAGCTCTTGCTAGACCAAGTAAGCTTATTTCTCAGAGTTATGCAATTCAATTAACGCGAAATTCGTCTTGCGTGTTATGTGACCGTAAAGAGCTTTTACCCCTCGTTCCGGCCGCGAAGTTAGTACAGTATCGCCATACGTAATTCCAAGTTCGACGAAACTGCTCCGCCGTTATTACAGCAATATTACGATTTGCAAAGTCCTTTTCGAACCCCGCAATCTGCTATTAGCGTGTAATAGTTTGCTATTAAGCTACTGTCTAATTCGACTACGATTAAACTGAAATTCATGGAATTTGCGAGAGGACTAATTTCTTGCACTTATGAGACCACCATTTCGAAAGTCGTGATTCGTAGGTGTTAATCGGCTAATAAGTTAAGAGAATATAAATTAAGATTTTCTAAGACAATTCTGACTTTTTCAATTCTTTCAGAATTCAAGAACCATTTGCTCTCTTTGATGAGCTTTATGACAAACCTTGGTTACGAGCAGGACCTTACTTCATTGGTTGCAGTACAGGATATATACTATACAAAACTAACTCCAAAATCAGAACACCACTTGTAAGTAATTCGCTGATGTGAATTAAATTTTAATGAATGTTGTTCGGTATATTAATTGTTATAAACCAAAAAATGTGTCTTTTTCCAACAGAAATAACAAGTAATTAACGATAAAATACATTAATTAACCTCTTGGCTGCGAATGCCTTGTTAAGAAGATATGACATCTAATACGATAAAAAAATGTGCCGTAAAATTTCTATAGAAGATATTTAACGTAAATTTGTAGATTTAATTGTAGTAGTAAATTGGGATACAAAAATGTTGTATGATATTTTTTTATTAATCTAATACGAAATCAGTCAGTAACGAATTTCAACCAATTCGAATAATTCAAGAGTATTTTCATCCACGATAATGATGTCGCCATTTAAAAATTTTGAAAACCGCTCATCGGATTCGTGATCAGCTACCCAAGAAAGCGTCTTATACAATGATCAATTCAATATAGTAAAACCCAACGTGCACTGGCGTACTATAATAAATATGTACAGTCAAAAGCATCGAAGTTTATATAAACACATAGAGGTATAAAAATAGGTTACGTTGGATTCGTCTACATTTCCAATTCTTTGTAGTACAAAATAATATTTGTGACAAACATAACCTATACGTCTATGATGAAGCTGTTGCTATACCTCAGTGCTTTTTTTATTGAGGTAGCACAGTTTTATTGAGAAACTGGGTAAACTTATCAGTAAATTAGTCAATAATAATGCAATTTGCGGAATAATAGTATACATATTTACCGTTTAACTCGAAGACATTTGAGAAGTCATCCAGCACACACAACGTCATTTTAAGAATCATAACATTCGATAAAATTTCTAATTTCACGTAAAAGAAATCGCATCGACAAAAGCAACAAGGTAAAGAATAGTTTATAGTGTTAACAGATGTATTATTCCAATGACTAAAACTATGTAGTTGTGACAACTAAATCGTCCCGACAAAATAACATTTGTAATAATATCAAAATTAAATATGTTGTCCTGATAGAGGATTTTTAACTAGAGAAACGACATAAATTTACTCTAAGGAGAGGAAATCTAAGACGGAAAGAGCAACACTGAATAGTTACTTCATCTGCAACTGCATAATCTACTCAAATTACTTTGGATATAATAAATAAAATATCGTTAAATAGTTCGATTAGTATCAGTGACTATTATTAGTAGACTACTATCAGTAGTGAGAAATTCAAATTTATAAATGCCTTTAAAAATATTATTGTTAAAGTGTAACTCTACACCTCAAGAATCACCTTTAAAGCAACCCCGTTCACTATAAAACAAATTTTTGCCATACATATTTAACTATTAAATCGTTGATATTAAATATATAAATTACAAGCCTTATTTATACAATTTCTAAAATAAATATAACTATTTAGATCTTCAGAGCCACTGGATGGATTGTAGCATCGGTCATCATGGCTTCGGTAGTATTTGGACTGTACGCGGACAATCTGTCAGTTATGGTCAGTTCAATTTATGCAAGTTTGGCGCATACGGCGTGGGCTATTGCAGTGAGCTTTGTGGTGATTCAATGCTGCACAGGTAGTGCCCCGATGATAAACAGGCTTTTGTCTCTAAAACTTATGTACCCGCTGTCCAAGCTGACGTACTGCGCTTACTTGGTACATCCTGTCATCATGATGGTTACTGTCATGTACATGGATGGTCCGCTGCATCTCCACAATGGCATAGTTGTGAGTATATAATACCTTTTTGTACAATTTAAGATTATTCAATGATTTGTTGACACGTGATATGAAGTTCTGAAATTGGATTTCAATAATTCCGAACAACAAATAGTCACTTTCTTATATTTTACCATTTATTGGCCTTAAACATTTTGCATGCAATTACACAGATACGTTACGGTCATTGTATTGCGCGCCTTTATCGAAAAGTCTAATTTTAATAAAAAAGGTGAATTTCATTCAATCCTGCTTCAATCGCCCAATCCATGATGTATTCTTGCAGGGTTAAAATTAAAACATTCAGGATTTTATTGAACCCGCTTTATAAATATGACATTTTCTCTTTTAAGTTGTTATAAAAATGATTAAAAACATATTAGATGTAAGTCTGTTAATATTTGTGTTTAAAAAATTTGACAAAATTATTTGTTTAATAATTTTTTACGTGGAATTCAGTGGTGCAAGAATAAAAAATGTAAAAAATTTTGTCGACCAAAAAAAAATTTTTTTAAATCCATATGTAATTCTTTAGAAAATGCGTTTTTATGTTGCCTCTAAATTTTTTGAATTTTTACATTAATTTAGAAAAATTTAGAAGCATTTAAAAAAAAAAAAAAATTGTTTTCGCACTTATGTCGGAGTTGACAAAATTATATCTAGAGTAACATTTAACGTGGAATTCAGTGGTGGAATAAAAAATGTACTGAAATGACTGAAAGGATAAAATTTTGATTAGTATCTAGCACAGAGATTTTCTTATTTTGCAGCTCATCGTCTACTTTGGGAACTTGGTTGCCGCATATTTGGTTTCGTTTTTCATCTCGGTAGCATTTGAAGCCCCAATCGTTAACATACTCAAAATAGCCTTTTCACAAAAATCAACTTCGAGGTAAAATTTGTTGGAATTAGACAAGCTTTAGTACCAGGTAAGAAGAGGTTCTAAATCGTTCTATTATTTCTAAACAATGTGGTGAAATGTTGCTTGCATATATAATGGTTGCTTTGTAATTATTTCCTTGATATAAGCGAACGAATATGAAATTTTTCTATAAAAAATGTTTTATAATATGAAATGATTTCAAATTTTTATTAATAGTTAAGGAAAAATATTTCATAGTAGCTATTTTTAATCAAATTTAAATTGCCATGTTTGATGTCGACAATTTTAAGATTTTCGATTGATTTTAACTCGACAAGCAAAAAGGTTTCGATGTAATTTTCGGAAAAAAGTATTTCGTTTTGTTTGTTATATATGAATAACGCGCTACAACAAAAATTGTTTTTTTGTGCCTATTCTTTATCTACTGATAATAAAATTTAACTTATACAGCATAAAGTAAGAAAGTATTTTAAATTAAAAGTAAATAGTTTTCTTTTCCTGATAATTTTGAATTAGTGCTAAAAAAAATTAGTTTTACATAAAAATCAACGATATATCTTTCTTTACAATTACTTAAAAGTTTTAATATCTCAACTCTTTTCGACTTATATTTAAATGGCAAGTGCTCTTCGATTTTGATATCCATTTTTTGAAAAATAATAATTAAATAAAAATTATTAAACCTGATTAAAAATGCTGAAGACCCAAGCGAACTGATTTATTGTGTTGAATTTGATTTTTTGCTGCATTTCCAAAAATGTATATTAAAAAAACGGCGTCGAACGGAATTATGTTCTCTCAGTTTATAAATTTCAGCATTAAAGTTTTCAAATACAATCTAGGGATTTATGAAGTCGATTTGCACGATTTTCACATCAAAATCGAAAAATACATGATGGCAAAAATCCACAAAATGAAGGACACAATATTGCTGGATTTTATATTAACTCATTAACGCCGGGAAGGACACATTTCCTATTTCAATGTCAATCAAGTATTTGATATGAAAATGAAAGTTCAAAAAAATTGAAATGTTTGTGTCTTGTTATTTTCGAGATCAGTCATTTTAATGGAATTGTCAAAATTGAGCTATCTTAATTACAAAATTAAATATAACGATTGAAATGCAAAAAGAAACCAA
Organism: Trichopria drosophilae; assembly: GCA_030407085.1. Taxonomy (NCBI): domain Eukaryota; kingdom Metazoa; phylum Arthropoda; class Insecta; order Hymenoptera; family Diapriidae; genus Trichopria; species Trichopria drosophilae. Next base: position 113,181,123 of record CM059585.1, on the reverse strand, counting down.
AAAAAATAGGGAATACTTTTTTTATAAAACATTTTTTTATCATAGAAACAGTATTTGCCAGCACGAAATTCATTCACTAAAAGCGAAGAAAATAGTTGTAGTATTCAGATATATTTTTTAAATATTAAAAAAACTAATATCACAATCACAAAAACATTTTTTTCATGAAAACGGCAAACTGTACAAAAAACGTTGTAAGAGTAAATGTTTCATAGAATGTGTTAAAGAATATTCTCAATTTTTTGCAGAATGTGTTGATACAATTTTTTATTTTTCGAAAATTAAGAAAAACGAAATTGTGAAAAAAATCATTTAAATAATCTGAAAAAATTGAGAGTAATCTTTGAATAATTCAAACATATTTTTGTTCTAAGAAGATTTTCTCTAAAGTTTATAGTTTTTGAGAAACAAAATTATTAATTATTTCTAGATTTCAAGAATAATAATTTCCTTTGTCGAAACCTGTAGACTTGAAACCGAATTTCTTTAAAACAAAATTATCTTAGAATTTGTCAAAGAATACACTACAATTTTTTCAGATTTTTTAAACGACTTTTTTAGAAATTTCGTTTCTCCGAAAATTTAAAGAATAAAAAATGATGAAATATTCTGAAAAAATTTAGGCATATTCTTTGATACATTCTAAAACATTTTTATTCGTAGAACATTTTGTGTAAAGTTTATAGTTTTCATGAAAAAAATTTGTTAACTTTTATAATGAAATTATTCACTGCCATCGCCATTTTGTGATCACGATAATTCTGTGATCATTTTATTTTGTTAATATTTTAAAAATATATCTTCATACTACAACTATTTTATTCACCTTTAGTGAAGGAATTTTGTGACCGAAAATATTCTTTCGATGAGAAAAAAATGTTTCATTCAAAAGTTTAACCGATTTTTGGCGTTTTTTTTATATTTAAATTGCTATATATAATTTTCTGATTACGATAGCTTAATTTTCGCCATTGAAAATAGCACCATACATACCTTTCATGTTCATGCTCGATTTTCCTACGAAATACTTAATTGCCATCGAAGTGCAAAATGTGTCCTTCCCGGCGTTAATGGGTTAATATATAAAATAATATATATTTTTGGAAATGCAGTAAACAATCAAAATTCTGGCGAAATATAAAAATATGTCGAAAAATTAAATTGTCCATTTCTGTTCCAGCACAAAGTCTGTTTCTTCTGCTGTTTCCTCAACACTGAAAAGACATCGAAAAGAAAGACGACGTAAATGTTACAAAAGGACCGAAGACGATTTATCGGCAACCTTCGATCAGTGTAATCTAGATCCACCACTGGATTCAAACGAATTGACTGCGTCCGCGCTCAAATCTGGATTTCCGATTTCGCTCGTTCCATTTATCGAAATCACGAACCAATCCAACATTTTTTTATCGTGCCGTAGAATTTCGTTTCGCAACCACGGATTCGTCGCACGCTCACCGAACGAATTGCGACAGGAACGTACGGTTTGTATACAAAATAACGTATCGGACAGGTGAGCAAAACAAATTCGGAACAAGAGCTTTTCCCCGTGTTCGATGAAATACACAAACGAAGCTCGCGCCAACGTGCCGGAAATTGATTCGCTGTTCGTCGCACACGGTATCGAACAAGTACTCTTGCGCGATCCTGCGTCACATACGAAAACTATAGTCATGCGTTTTTCATGGCGATGGCGAGGTATTTCGTAATGAAAATGTAATTAGTAAGGTATTTTGTTATCGCTCCAATAAATAGATTTTTAAAAAAAAGTCTTCTTTTATTTTCCTGACCTGAGAAAAATGTCTTTTATCAGTTACAATCCTGCGTCCTTTAAAACTATTCCTTATAACCCCTAAAGTAAATATTGTAATTACTGAAATCCCATATGTTATCAATAAAAATCTTCGTTTTTAGCATTTACTTATTATCAAATAAAAGATATTCTATTAAATTCTCAGGTTTGCAAAGAATATGTTATTATGTCTAAAAGAATACGGGGTGCACCTCATAAACCAGACAAATGACAAAACAGACACTTCAAAAACCAGATATTTCAAAAACTAGACACTCAAAAACCAGACATTTAACCCCTTCGCTGCGGAGAGAATTTCACAAAAAGTGCCCAAAATGCGGGAAAAAAAATTTGGTTAGATTTTACTGTAACTTGGTGTATAGAGGTTTCTTGGGACGCCGATTACGAATTTGAAGTCAGATTTCGAAAATTTAAAATGGCGGATTGAATATTGCGGGCAAATTTTCTAAATACCAATCATTTCGCCTGACACTTGTTACTCAGAGGATTTTCGGGGTCGCTGATTACGAATCTGAAGTTACATTTTTGTAAAATTCAAAATGGCAGACGTCTTAATCAAAATTCGAACTGATTACGAATCTTATATCAGTTTTTGCATGTACAATATTACGGCAATTTGTTATTTATATGTCAATAATGCTGCTCGTGGCAGGTTGGCAATAGAAACACTTTCGTGATTATTTATAGAATATTTATACTGAATTTTGTATTTTTATCAAAAACTTCTTCGATTATGCAGTTACAAATCTATATTTTTAGTTTTTATAGATATTTTGCAGAGTTTATTATCTATCCAGTTTATTCACTGTAAATTTCAAAATTGTTATGTACTCCTGAGTTATTGTGTTACATTTGGGGAAAAACACTGATTTCTAGAGTTCAATATGTTACAGTTTTTATTTCAAAAACAATTTTAATCAAAAATATATAAAAACAGAAAAAAAATTGCTCTTTGAAGACCTTTCTCGAACCTCATCGTAGTAAAGTGTGCAATTACATATTGCATATCGAAGCTAACGGGGGAAGGCTAACATTAACTCGCGGTATTGGATCCGCCATTTTGAATTTTCAAAATATATCATCAGATTTGTAATCGGCGACCTCGAAAACCTTTCAGTAGCAAGTTTCAAACGATTTTATTAATTTTTAATGCAGAAATTGACCTAATACGGCGACATAGCGCATGACAAAGATTTTTACAAAATTGTAAAAAACACATATTTTAAGAACTTGTATCTTTTTTTTTACAACATGTTTTTGAAAAAGGACAACGGCATGTTGTTCGGTATAGCTTAGGCTGGATAGAAATGGTCAAGTTTTTAAATTGGATATATTATTGACTTCATTAGACTAATTTATGTCATGACAAAGATTTGCGTTTTTGCCGCAGTCAGAGAAAAGTCCTAAATGACAAAGATCTTTGTCATCCGCAGCGAAGGGGTTAAAAAAAACAGACATTAAAAAACCAGGGATACACCTCAAAAACCCGACAAATCGCGAAACATCACTTAAAAACCAGACATTTCCAAAAACAGAGATTCATAAACCAGATATTTCAAAAAACTTTCAAGACTTTCAAAATGTGTTTGCATTTTGAAATGTCTAGTTTTTAATGTCTGTTTTTGAAGTGTCTGTTTTGTGATTTGTCTGGTTTTTGAAATGTCTGGTTTTTGAAAGTCGGGTTTTTGAAATGTCTGTTTTGTGATTTGTCTGGTTTTTGAGGTGCATCTAGAATATCTATTTTAGCATTTTAAAAATACTGTTTAACTTACGGATCAAAATAAACTTTAATGTACAAAAAATTCACCGTTACAATGTCTTGATACACATCATCAGAATATGCGAAAATCACATTATTGTTAATTACTAGCGTAATTTATCAAACATAAAGTGTAAATTAAAAAATTGCAGTAGTTTGATCTAAATTTAAGTTCTTAAAATGAATGGACACCGTATATACCGAAATAATTTCAATAATTTTATAACAATTACGAAAAATTATCAGGTGTTGACGACTAGAAATTATGAATCAGGTGTTTATAGGTTAGAAATGTAATATATACATTAACCTTCGCCGGTCACACCTCCTAAAAGTGCAAAGAACGACACACGGGGTCTACAGGACCCCAATTCTTAAAATCGTTCCTGTATTAGAAAAGTAATCCGTAGCAAGTTACAAAAATTCTGAGACATTGTTCGACCATCCCAAATTATGACCCCCTTATTCAATTTGCATAAGTTTGCATCTAAAATAGTAAAGAAAGTAACAAATTAAAAAAAGAACGGAAAATGACTTTATTTACTTAAAATTTCATAACTTATTGATATTTTTAAATATTACAGATATTTTTAATATTTTTTAATGAAATTTTCTGGACGTACTTTGCAAATTACGCGCTTGTAGAAAAAAATAGTCTATCGATATACATATTTTAAAAAGGTATTTATTTAGATGAATGAAGTGCATAATCTTTGAAAAAATAAAATACATATGTTTTATCTACATACTTTGTTTATTTATTTGGAATTTTTAAATGTAAGGTATATAATTGAACAAATAAAATAATTTACATCCTGATAATCTGAAAAATTTCTGAAGCATCTCCACCAATCTCCACTAATCTCCACTCTCTTCTAATTGCTTATGAATATTACAAACTCGCAAATTTTAAGCCATCTCTAAATGTATAAATAAAATATGTCTCATAATATTATCGACTATACGTATACTACACGAATCATGAAATAAAAACTTTTTTATTTTCTTCGAAGTATACACCGTAGTCACGCTGGGGTCCGCCAAACCCCGCCGCGAAATCGACTAACTTCTGTCACATACCACAAGTATACTGACGTTTGTCAGATAACGGCATTATTAGAAATTTATTGGTAGTACTTTAAATTACCGATAGGTGTTCCAATATTTTCAATTTGAAACTGTTAAACCGAATTATTTAACTTTAAATTCATCGTGGGGTCCTCTGGACCCCTAGTGACCGGCGAAGGTTAACATGAGTCGATTTCCGCCGGAGAAACAATATTTTCGATACGTAAACAAACAATGAGACATACAAGAATTACCGCGTTTATACTCATAAAAATATGTGTATTTTAACTGTTAAAAGGTATATTTATACCGACTACGGGATGTTTTAAAAATCTTTGTCCTTTAACCTGTAAAAGAAATATTTTTGTGCCTATATGTATATTTTTTATGGGGTATTAGAATTCCAATACCAGATAAAATATATTTTTCTCAGTATGCATTAGTTTATACGCTACATCAAGTTTCTAGGTTCTTTTAAAATAACAATTATTAATAGCTATGTACATCAGTTGCATAAATTAACACCTTCTACTGGCTATGCAGAATGAAATAATTTACAAAAAAGTATGGTAAGTACATTTAATTGCTATTATCCAACTATAGTAAGCTCTGAAAATCGTTCATTGTAATAACTAAATGGTTAGGTCAACCAAGTATTTGCTGCAACTAATAAAACAGTTGTAAGGACGTAAGTGACACCTGGTGTGTAGAACTGATACTTTTAGAGGTATATTATATTTATATTTCCTTTATAATATATTATATTATTTGTAGTTGTAATGTGTATTTTAAACGCTAAGTGGCGCCACCATCACCAAAAAAATTCTCAGAATACCAGAGTTTACCATGTAGTAACTGTCACCGTCGAAGTAGTTTAGTGTTATTAATATAAAGATGGTAAAATTTACTAATGTTAGATTAGGAATTTATTTGTAGAAACTATTATCGTGGTGAATTTTACTATTTCACTAATGTTGCGGTAACGAACAGTCATTCATTGATCCTACTAATTAGATGTTAGACTAATCCATGTTCATCAATTCAAAATAGTGGATCCAACATGGTAAACTTATTTAACCCCTTCGCTAATAGGAGAAAAATCTGAAATGTGGGTAAAAAATGTTAAGAATTTTTTTAAGCTTCCAAAATTTGTGAGATTGGGTACACTTGGGTTTACGGGATCGCTGATTACTAATATGAAGTCCATTTTTAAAACTTGGGGGAGCCAATATGGCGAACATATTTTTTTGAAGTATTTTGATTCTGTTGAAACCTGTTACGTGTTGAAATTGTTTAAAAAATAAGTTTATTTAACATTTCATGTCCTGAGTTCCGATATAATATATTCACATTCACAGATAATTTAATAAATCATACATTACATTTTTTAAATGTTTCTAACACTAGATGTGTAAGATAAGAGCAACATTACCCGAAATAGAACCAAGAGTATTGAACACTCCCAATTCAGAGAACGCAATTTGCATAAGTTCTATTAAGAAGAATGTATGTGTGATGTAAATCTACTTGTTTTTTGTGCTTTCTATCAATTTTTTTGAATGGACGTCTATAGAGGTACCTCACACTAGAAGCCATGTAACGTTGTTGCATGCATCTCTTTCGAAGATCAATATATATGTCAGATAATTACGAATTTTATACATATTCGGACCTAAAAAGATCCAAATGGCGGATACACTATGATCACGGTGTACATCATCAATATGAAATTAAAAAACGTTCTCTATTTCAACAGAATTTTGAATTCTGGATAAATTTAAAGTGTCAGTGGAGAAAATCGTGAAACATGACAAAAAAAGACCTAAAAATGATGAGATTTTTATCTTATTTTGTAAAATTAGTATACAAACAATCGTTTTTTTACAATTTTCTCGTGGGGAGTCAATTTAGCATAATTGAAAATAGTAGGAAAGGCATCTTTTAAAAATTAAAAAAATTTTTTTACTCCAGAAACTGAATGGATGTTGACGTACCTGCTCTTTTTATTCTAGACAAAAAAGGATTAAATGAACACAGACTACAGTTAGACTTTAAATATTCATATGTTTCCTGATAAAAATGTCCGATAATTACTTTAATTGCAAGAAATTCAAAAATAGTTTTTAAAATAGTCGCTAATAAATTTTTCCTAAAATTTCTCAGCTTTGAGTTGTTTTACAGTACTTTATGCTAAAACTAATCAAATCATTTTTTTGTCGTTTCGTCGTATGATATTTTGTCGTTATTTGCCCTTTCTCCAAGAGAATGATAAAATTACTTAATTATGTAATTTCAAAAATGTCTTTCTCATGAACTAGTTGACAATATTTACGTAAATATTCAGGGCATCGTACATAGGGCAGTTACAACTTTGTCAACATTTTAAACTTGAGGTATTCTCTCGTCTGCGCAGTGCTGAATGTGACAAAAATGAAAAGTCGAAAATTGATTTTCGATATTCGCCGTGTAGACACAGGCCACGGTAGGGAGATGTCGACAAGGCCTACGTTACTTCGCTTCAAATCACATGCAATTTTGCATTTCCGCCCTTACACATTTCCCTTTATACAAGATTTCAAACAGGAAGAATACTTTCTGCACTTCGAATTCGCTTCGAACAATAGAAAATTCCAGTTTAACAAGTGTATTACAATTAATTTAAACTTTGAATTCAAGTCTTCTCATACGAAAAATAGTAAATGGATGGACTTAAACTTTGGTAATTTTGGAAAAGTAATAAATAATGTAATTTAATGTTACAATAGTTTCTATAAGTTAACCTGTTAAGGATGAGACGGACAATTTTTCGTTATGGCCAAGGAAAAAACATTTTGTGCAAAATTCTGCTCTTTCAGATTCTCCAAACAAAGTTGGTCCAAAACTCATTACAAAAAAGAGGTAGCTGTTTCTTCTAAAAAATCGTTTTTTTAAATAATTTTTCATATATTTTTTGTTATAGCTTTTACATAAATTTATATAAGGAAACAGCAACGCAAATGTGTTGAATGCGGAAACGCAAAATATCGTGTTCAAAATGTTGCAGGTCCAAAATGGAACTTATATGTAAAATGTAAATATGTCTATCAAGGAGTTCATTTTGTATATTGTCGCGTTGATAGACAACCAGTAGAAGTTTCTAAATCGGCAATCGCTCCATATTTCCAAATTTGTGATTTTGGGCCCACCGATTACAAATGTATGGTCATATTTTTGAAATTAAATGAATTTGTGCTCTCACATTTGTATAAGCGAGCCCAAAACCTCGTTAGTTATAATTTCAAAGAGAATCCGTAAATATTTGAAATCTGTCTTTCGTCACATTGGATCCACCATTTTGAATTTCAAAAAATGTGAAATGTGATCGAATTATTGATATTTTTAATTTACGTCCATAAAAATAATATTGTATAGGTAATTTTAAATTTCCAATCATCCGCATCGATCTTCTCTGAAATAATTCACTTACGAACACACGTTTGACAATAGTACATTACCCATTGTGTAATGTGGTACTGTTACGCATGACATGGAAATTGCGGGTACGACTGGAAGAGAACGAAATTAATAAAGATCATATAACAAAAAATAGGGTGAAATGTAAAATGTGCAGGGGATCTCCTTTACCTAACAAATTCTACATGAGGAACAAAAAGATTACAGGTTTTTCAAAAATGTATTCAACCCATTAACACCCAAGAGGACACAAATTTTGTAAAGATTTTCGGAATATTTTTTGACATTAAAATCCAGTTCAAAAAATTCGAGATAAAATATATGGGAAAGCTGAAGATGGCGGCTTTAAAAAGGCGACTAAATCTTTTTTTTGTAAAATATTAGCAAAGTGTACGAAATCTTCAAAAATTATCCGATGTTCATAAAACATAGTATCCATAAGTTTCTGGGATCTCAGAGTACAAATTTAAAGTTATTTTTAAAAAATTTAAAATAGCCGATTCAATATGGCGGCCAAAAATTAAAAACTTCATTTTATATTGATGAAACTGGGTTTCAGAGTCTTTGATTGCAAATTACGAGTTATTTGAAAAAATTAATAATGTTAAACGCCGTATGGCGGACAAAATTTGAAAAAAAATTGATTACTTTTGTTAAAAATAGACACAGGGAGGTTTTTTACTTTTGTTGGTCATTTTTTTGTTTATAAACATCTTCATTTTTTTCTGTTTACATTTGTTAATAAAAATGTTCAGTCTGTAATTTACATTTTGTTTCAATCCGAAATTCTTAAAATTGACCGAGTAATCACGAGTTGAACAAAAAACAAAAATTTATATTTTATTATAAACAAATTAAAAAAGGTACACAATTTTGTCCTGCCTTTTGAGCTTTTTATCCTGCATAAGGATTGCCTTTGTAAATTTAAATTTAAAAAATTTTTGAAAATTGACTATTGGACAATACTTTTCCAGTAGAAGCCAAGCGTAAGCACTTTTGATCCCAGGAGGTTCAATCGAAAACTTATATAGTCAAAATTATATATTGCATTGATTAACGGTATCTCAGTGAAGTTAAATCAAAATAAAATGAAATTTTCGACCGTGACATTGGATCCGATATTTTCAATTTTATAAAAGTTACTCAAAATTCGTAATCAGAGATCCAAAACCCCGATTTACTAAGTTTCATAACAGTAAATCAGCGATTTACCGCCATATTGAATTTGCCACTCAAAATTCTTGAAAAAACGACTACATTTTCGTAATTTTGAATCTTTGAAAATGACTTCATTTCCATGACCAGCGACCTAAGAAAACTCCATACATGAAAATTTAAAAAAAATATAATTTTTGGCCGCCATATTGGATCCGCCATTTTATATTTTTTAAAAATAAAGTGAAAGTAATACCCGGAGACTCAACAAATTAATGGGTAGTAAGTTTTATCAAGATCGGATTATTTTCAAAGTTTTGTTACACCAAGCTAATATTTTACAAAAAAATAGCTACAGTCGCCATTTTGGAGCCGCCATCTTTAATTTTCTCATATGTTATTACGAATATTTATAGCTGAGACATTAAAGGCACGATATTTTAAAGCTTTGACCCCGTGAATTGTCTTGTTTGACATGAAAATATTAATTAAAAATTTTGTATGGAGGAAAAAATCGCGTTTTTTGTGAATAATTATTTATAACTTTTTAAACTTTTATTGTAGGCATATTTTGATAGAAGAATCTGAAAGATCGATCAATTTTATGTCGATAATGATTTGTCTCAAATTTATTGAATTTGTTTTTAATGTCAAGAATTGTTAATCGTGCTAATTGTACTAATTGGAGTTTAGTACAATTATTATGCACAACTTTTTCGTACGTAAAGGTTACTTCGTTAGCATTTTCGCACATGCGGACAACATTTTGTTTCAAGTTTGAGTAAACTGAATTTAAAAAATGTAAAAAATGCTCAAAGTACTTTACGCCCTCTGTATAATAAAAAATATGATATGCAAATCGATGTCGTACGTAAGATACACGTGCTCGCTATACACAATATACTAATTTGTAGAAAAATATTCCTTTACGGTCATGAATCGAAAAGTACTGTTTTAGTTTTAAACAAGTCATTAAGTATATACATCGCAGTTGTAATTGTTGTGTATTTTAATACATTTCCATGGAGGCTTATGTTTGCTCCATTTCTAGCAAATGTTTAATATTTCTTTCGTTTATTTTGTTGTCCTTAATTTATATTATAAAACTGTTATTTTAATGCAATCTATTATGCAATGCATTTGCCACATATTAAATATGTGAATCAAAACGCTGGGGACGCGTCTGTTTGGAGCGGTTGGAGTAACGTTAAATCTGCCTGGCTATGACCGTTGTCACTAATAATTTTTTTAATACATCCCGAATATTTCACTGCAGGGCGCAAAATCCAGTTCTACTACCGGAGTGTTAAAATAATATGTTTTTACTGTGAACAGGCTCAAAAAACAAGAGCATGGCTTGCCAGGTGTGGAAATTCGTATTATTCCTATGCATTTTGACCTGCTTTTCACGAATCTGCAATAAAAAAGGCCCAGTTACGTCAGAGATAACCTCAAAAAATTATAAGAATGGATTACAAAAGTGGAATATAATATTAAAATATAATACTAAATTGAAATATGAACTCGTTTTTATTTACAATTTATTTATAGTCAGCAAGAATTTTGAATATTTCTCTAATTATTTAAAAACTATTAGTGTTTAAATAATATACTGACTTAAGAGAGGGCTGCTGTATCATATTCTATTATTTAGAAGTTTTAATAACCGATTTTTATGATGTTGGATACTAGGTAATAAGACTTATTTATTAAATAAGTGAATAGGTTAATTACATTTTTCAATATTTTGAGGCCAATTTTTGTTCGCATATTATTGATCTTTAATCCTTATGCTTTTTAAGCGCTTTTATATTACGGTCTGCATTATTGCCAACAGATTTCATATTTTCAGTTTGTTTTTAACTTGTGTGAAATGAAGATCACGTTTTGATACGATATGTATTCTATTTTATACTGCGGGCGGTTTTATCCTTTCCGTCGTTATCAATCCCATACCTCGTTTATTGTATTGTATACCTTTCACGATTCAAAATAGTTTTATTTTTTTTTGTTTTTTTACAGGGTTGTTTATATTTTTCATTTCACGACTATTTGTCGAACTCATATTAATATCATGCAATAACACATTACATTCTGGGAAAAAGTTTATTTAAATTTTAAAAATAGCGTTTGTACCTTCTTCCTTTAAAACAAAGCAAAAAGTTGTTTATAATTTACACTCAGAGATTTTTATTTACGAAAATTACAAAAATATTTTCAATTTATGGATAATCGGAGTTTTATCGTTCGTCGCTTGTGCGTTTGTTTACATAATACCATGTATAATAAATATAACCTCACTTTAAGAGTGGGTTGCTTTTGTGCTTTCAGGTGCCGGTCGAAAAACCGACAAATCAAAAAGTTACTAACCGCTTATCGACGTGTTTATTTCTTTGAAATTTTTTTTTCGAAATGTCGGATATTTTCAGCCTTCTGTTCGAGAATTGAAAAGATTTCGCCAGAGGCGCTAGAAACATATTTCAGCCATATAAATATTCGTTATAAATATTTCGTATTAATAAACTGAAAGACATTTAATTAAGCGATTAAAAATCAACGCTTGATATTGTTACTTAATTATGAATCTCACTTTTAAAAAATTACAGAATAAATAAATTTTTTTATTTGCCTATTATGTATCTTACGTCCAGGACAAAAACTTGTGAGATGGCTACAAGAACTTGCTTACTCGAGTAGAAATTTCGATACGGCCCTGATCAGGTCCTGCTCAGGCTGCCTGATTATATTTCAGGCCCTTATCAGGCTACCCTATCAGGGCCTGATCAGAAACGTAACGATTATTTTGGTCCGGGCCTGATCAGGCATCCTGAAATAAGGCCCTGGCCAGGCCTCTGTCAGGGCTTGATCAGGGCTTTATAAGGGCCTGATGAGGTACCTCTAAAGTTCGTTATAACAATAATAATGAAATAAAATGAATCAAACACACGTACGAGTCACTTTTATATACACTTTATATTTAATTGTATATATTTATTATATTATTAATCCAACATTTCATAATGTGTCATTCGAATGATTATGTTAATTTTTATTTCTGAATTTAATTTTTAAACATTAAAAATGTTTTATATTATTAATATTTTATATTATACTTTTATATATCGCATCCTGTATTTGTATTTTTCAATGCTCCCAAATAAATAAGAAAAAATTTTACCCCGACTGGGAATCGAACGCGGGTCTCTCGCTCACTACGCTGGCGCCTTAACCACTACGCTACGCTCGTAATTGCAGCATTTTATAAAAAATCGTGTCTTCTATAACCCATTAAGGCCTATACCTAGCACAACTCAGATAGCGTCAAACCAACTATCGTCAATAAAATACCTGCCAAAAATCAAATAACCGTGTTTTTTTGTTCATAAAAAATAATAGTTTATAACATTTTGTCAAGAAACAACTTCGGCAATAATGGTTCTATATTAAATCTGGCGGTTTTAATCTAATCTAAGAGAAAAATTGAACCGAAAATATGTACGATGTTTTGTTAAAAGTCGTAAATTTGTTGTTAAAAATAATAAGTAAATAATATGATCGAAAATCAGCTTTGGCCCATGCTAATCACATGGCGGTTAGCGCCAAATTAACAACTGGACATAGGATATTTGATAAAAATGAAATATGTGCGTTTTCTTATTTATAATTATATAATTATTTATATTAATATTTTATAAACAATTTCGTCAAACACGGTTTTAGACAAAATCTATTCGCGGCAATCGATATTACGGAGTAAATTATCTATGAAACGTATATCTATTATTGTTATTTAGTCTATATAATAGTACTACAATAATACATGTACGTTTTTCACATAATTTATAACGTAGAACCAAATGTCGCATTCATATTTCTCGTGAAACCTCTTTTAATGATGTTTATAACAAATTCTTATATGCAGCTTCAAGTAAAGTTTGCTTTGCAATCCTTTGTTTCGAACATGGTCAGGCAACAACTACGTTTGCCTGATAAGATGCAGGTTGTAGTCCTCTGACGAGTGCATGGTCCGGCAGTATTAAGATCCATCTTATCAGGCGCGCATGACTGCTGCCTGTTCAGGGCCTGATCCGGGAGTGACAATGGACACCTTATCAGGCGCGCCTGATTGCAGCCTGGTCAGGGCCTGATCCGGAAGTGACAAGGCACATTATCAGGCGCGCCTGATGTCTGCCTGTTCAGGGCCTGATCCGGGAGTGATATGGTACAGCTTATCAGGCGGGCCTGATTGATGCCTGATCAGGCCCTGCTAAGTTTTCAGGCAGCCTGGACAGATTTCTGCTCGGGTAGTTAGTTATAGTTAGTTTCTTTATTATTGTCACTAGATATAGTTTCCCTTTAGCGAACCATGATAATTGTACATCGTAGATTTACATCGTAGGTCACTAGAGTCTGATGTCAGGAACTCTGATCAGTCCCGGATCAAATAAAAAATAATATTCCCGAGCATACCCTACTGTATTTTTTGATAACTTGATTAGGGCCTGACCAGGACCATAAATTCGAAAAACAATTCTCAGTACTAACTAAATGTTAGTATCGTAATAATTAGCAATTTTATAATTGAACGTTTTAGCTGCTTTACTTCTCCTTGATTTATAAATGCATTGATTTTTTGTAAAGCCAACATACAAGAATATCTCGTGTTAGAATATTATATACATAAATCTAAAGTCATTGCAAGATCTAAATCCAAACCTGCAACAAACGCGGCATTAGAAACGTTTACTGATTTTAATCACAGACTAATTTATATACCCGCACACGTGGATTATTGAAAGTTCCAACTTCCACATGATGCGTACCACCATTGTGAAATTGATTTCGTTTTCATATTAGCGTATTTGTACAACGGTTCATTTTTAGATTCCGCTCGAAACACAGAGCGGCTTTTAAATTTGTTAAATATAAATGGGAACTGAATACGTTACAATTTAAATAAAAATAGAAGGATTTCGCAGACGAAAACATTTTAGCGTTTCATACATTTTTATATCAATGTTTCTACCATTTTCAGTAAGCAGATGTTATTAAAATATCTGATGAGCGAGCGGTATTATTCGAAATAACAAACCACTCGAAATAATAACGGATTGTAGGCAAGATAATTTTAGTTAATGTTGCACTTTGACAATTTCAAATAAATAAAGTGAATTTTAAAATGGTGAAAATTGATGATGGTACTGGTTATTAATACAATATTATTTCATTTAGTGAATTAATTATTTCAATTATAAATGTTCCGTAATTGTATTTGACGGTTCTGGCGTTGTTGATGTTGAATTCAAAATCGTATTAGTGACTTCAACTTCAGGAAACCGTCAGGAAAGTTTTTTTCTGATATTTATTGTAGTCGCAGAATATTATAAGTTCTACGTTGAATTTGAATCGATCGAACCCGAAAACCACCGAGTACCAAATTTCTAGACAACCGCATCAATTTTTATATTTTCTATCTTTTCCATATAATAAGTTTGATTCTGCTAGTCTCCTAATAACTTGAGTTATTAAAAACCGAAGCTTGTCATCTTTAACATCTTAGAAGTTTTCCAAAAAGAACGACAGTGATGCTTCCAAAACTGAATGTAAAAGAATTAACATCAAGAATTCAAGACGAATAACTGATTGAACATTCGTATGCTGCGCCGTAAAGGGATGACTATTTTTTCGATTCATTGGTTTTTGAAAAAACTTTTTCTTTCTTTCCTGGTGGTTTTAAGGTTTTATTACCGCATAAAGGTACCGAAAATAAAGGTGCCGAAAACAACCGACACAAACCGCATCATTGTTCAAATATTATAGTCCGGAAATTCAGTGGGCGAATATGGCGCATGAATGACTTGTTATTCCGAGATAATCGCTCGGCTCTAATTGAATTAATAATCAGATTCGCGGCTGCTCCCAGAGACTACAAATACGTTTTCCATGATTTCGGCAGAATATCTATGTTGGTAGGTATCACCGTGCTGGGTGGTGATTGGATCCATAACTTTCCCGGAATGGCTTTATTGCGAACCGCAAATTTTCTATATATAAAATTAATACGTTTCTGCGTTGGTGCGTAACATAAATACACCATACATATTTTATGCCACTCGAAAACATAGAAGTGTTTGTTATAAAGTAAACTGAAATTAAAGAAAAATTATTACAAAATTTATAATTCTCTTTCATTTTTAGAGGAATTGTTCGAAAATTCCTGATTTATTTCCCGCCTATAAATTTACGAAATAAGTTTAAAGAATTATTATTTTGATGGCATAAACATATAAATCATGACATTCAATAACAAATATATAACCTCAAATATCTCCAGTAATATATTGAATACGGGATTCGACGATGAAAAATTTCTCGCTGCATCTGGCACGAGGATAAACGCAGCATACAGTATTTGGTAAACGGTGTCATAAATTTCGTTAATCTTCTACTCGGTCATTGGTATCACTGAATTGCATACATTCAGAAAATTCTGAAATTCTGCAACATTGTTCATATCAATACGGCAGCATTGACCACATTCAAGTGGGACAAGCATTCAATTTCGAAGTTAAAGTATCGTCTGTCATTTTACAATGATAATGAGTTTATTTGCCTTATTTGGTCTGTATGTCACAAATAGTTATTAGCATTCATAAACAATATTTAAAAATGTATCATTATTTGAAAGTAAAATTTCTTGCTTCGATAAACGCTGAGGTGATGCTCCTTAGCGAATAAGAACTCACCCGAGTAGAAATTTATTAGGGCCCTGATCAGGGCCTGACCGAAAGCGTTACACCCTGATCAGGGCCTGAACAAATTTCTACTCAGGCATTTATAAATGTGGGTGTTATCAATTGTAAAGATGATGATTATGGCGATAACGCTAGTGATGATCAAGATACTGATGAGTATAAAGTCGATGGTGACGATCTCGATGATATCAACAATGATAATGACCATGCTGATGATGACTATGACGATGATGACCGATAAGTCGAATGATGGAGATAATATGGCTGATGTCAAATGATTCCAGCATACTTACATAAGTTATGTCAAAATTGGTAACGCTGATATTGTCAAATGTTGATGATGACGATGTTCGGTGATTATGATATATTCTACGATGATACATACGACGATGATATGATGACCATAACAATGACGATGAGGACGACGATGCGTTCGTATTGATAACGATAAGAATGACGATGATGATGATGATGTTGATGCTAACGATAATGATGATGATGATGGTTAGGATGTTTATGGCAATAACAATGACGATAATGGCGATGCTGTCAATTTTCATGGCGATAATAATGATGAGGATGGTGAAGTTGACGATGACGATGACGATGAGGCTGATTATGATAACAATGATGATGAAGTTGACAATGATTATGCTGGTGAAGACGATGATGGTGACAATGATAGTGCTAAATATGATAAGAATGATGGTGATGGTGACAATGATTAATGCTGAGGATGCCGGCGGTGAAGATGATACGTAAAATGGATGTCGAACAATTACCATCAAGTCGGTTGACGATGATGACGTTGACGGAGTTGACTGTATTGACTATGGTGACAATGGTGATGCTGACGAAGTTCATGACGATAATAATGACGATGATAATTGTGATGATAATGATGATGATGAAGGGGATGGTGAGAATAATGAAGAACACGATGACGATGATGGTGACAATGCGTATGCTGAGAATAATGATGAAGAGGACGATGATCATGATTGTAACGTCAGATGATGGGGATGATATCGATATTATCAAACGATTATGGCATACTTGCATAGTTAAGTTGACATTGGATGACGTTGATAATATTGAATGTTAATGATGATGAAGATGATGATGATGATGATATCCGGGGATTATGGTATATTGTATGATAAAATTTATGACAATTATGATGATGACGATGTCGATGTTGATCACTATAGCAATAGCAATGACGACGATGATGTTGATGACGCTAATGATGACGATGATAATGTTGATGCTGTCAATGTTCATGACGATAATAATGATGAAGATGGTGAAGTTGACGATGATGATGACAACGATGATGCTAATTATGATTCCAATGACGATGATGGTGGCAACGATGTTACTAAATATGATAACAATGATGATCATGATATCAAACAATTACCGTGAAGTCGGATGATAAAGTTGAAGCGTATTGTGAATGATAATGATGTACATTACGACAAAAATTACAAAATTAGTGGAAAATATGAACATTTTGCTGAAGATAATATCGAATGATGATGATGATGATGGCGATGAGGATATCGATGTCAGTGATGATGCAATCGATCACGTTGATGATGACATTGATGATGACGATGACGATGATATTGACGGCGATGATAATATCAGATGATGGCGATAATGGAAAAAAATGATAGTGTAGTTTGATGATGATTATATTAGCATTGCCACGATGTTTGTCGAATGGTATTAACTATGATGTGTGACTATTAAGATATTGCTGCTATAATAGAACTTGGCAGTGGTTGTATCAGAGGACGAGTATATGTCCATGATATCGGATAATGACATAGGGATGATAATTGATAATCATAATGAAGTGCATTAGAAATATTAAGTATTAAAATATATCGGCTAAAATTAATAGAAATTTGCAAAAAACAACACAAAAAAAAGGATTTTGTACAAGAAAAGCCAGAAAATTATACAATTCAGGAAATTCAATAAATAATAGGAAAATAAGAATAAAAAACATAAAAGGTAAAAATTATGAGATTATATAAATATATGTAGATATAAAGGAATTAATTATAAAATTATCAATACTTAATATCTCTAATTATTTTAAAACGTCAGAGAAATTAAATTTAATATGAATTATTATAATGCAGTACGTTACTATAAAAAAATATATTAACATTCTGCTTGTAAAATGATATGAATGTTATAATAGCAATGCAATAGTACATTTTTTATTTTTACAGGCATTACAATTCATTACAAAGGTTTATCCTTCAAAAACTGTTATTTCAACAGAAAATTTCAAATCTGATAATTCTATACACAAACAAACCGTAGCATGTAGCCTTTGGATTGGCCTAGTCAACCACCTGTTGCCTAGTCAACAGTGTTACAAACGTACGAGATAGACTACAGTGCTAAAATCTAAAAAATAGAATAATATCTGTAGGTTTTTAGTAAGAACGATCATCAGACTTCTTGAAGTGTCATTGCTTAAAATTACTATTTTGTAAACGTTCACACTGAGCGAGATACGAAAACATTTTAATACTAGATACTAAAACTTTACTAATACTACTACAGACTTTTTATTACACTAAATGAAAATTTCGCTGATAATACGTACGTATAAGATCACGGATACAAATTTTGTTAATTGTTGAATTGGGGTCCTTAGAGTCTGAAACGTCGACATTTGATGGAAAACTATAGGGTAATGTTTATGCCCGAAGTGACCAAATTCAATACTTCGTCCAGACCTAAGGTCTGGGTCGAAGTAAAATACAAATTTTTAATTTATATGTATCAATAATATTTATATTCACCGAAAGTTACAAATGCAGGACTGACGTATATATAAAAAAACTTCAAGTACCTAACAATTTAAATAATTCGGGCAAAAATGTCTCTAATGTCATTAACATCATCAAAGATACTGAGAATACTCTTCAAATAAGTTAATACGTTAAAAAATTGAGGTCTGGAATACGGTCACTGGTAATATTGTAAATCACAACATTAAAAAAAAGTCATATTACATTTGAAGAACGTTGTGTTAATAAAAAATGAATGGGTACAAAAACCTTTTTAAAAAAATAACCCTAACTTTCCCTTCACGACTGCTAATACGGATAATGTCACAGTAGCATGTGATAAATCTAATAATATTGGCAAAATGTGGAAACTTTGCTTTAAATCGACTTATCGATTTAATGTATCTGCTTAATTTTTGTATGACACGAGAGGATCAACCTAAATTCATAATAATGCTGCGTATACTTTCCCAAACTATTTTCAAAAAATTCGAATACATAAATAGTAGCACGAATAAAAGACAATATACATATGACGTTCATTACTTGTATTACATTATATAGTAAGTGAATTATATAAATTAATACATCACGACAACACATTATTTAATTCTTGATACATTACGTATAAGCTTTTAATTGTCTGCTGCCTATCTGGAAGTCCCAATGGTTTCTAAACTTGGATCTGGCAAAAATTCCGATACCCTCGTGGTAAACGAATGAGGCAGTCCAATTATTGAAAAAATCTCTTGCAATTTAGGTGATGCTTTATCGATCAAGGTCCGTCTTCTAAAAGCTCTTATGTACGTCGCCAACAGATAGTCCGCATACAGAGGGAATTTAATGGAAAAAGATTTCGAGTCGAAAAATACCTGGATTTCAGTATCTAACAACATAGCCATATTATTTGGATTTCCTTTCAACCAATCGTAAGCTGAAAAGTTTTCCAAAAATATCGTTTTCTTCATTTTTTCAACTTCTTTCTCGTGTTTCTCCAAAAATTTGGGAATATTAATAGGTTCCTTTGCAAATACAAGAAACTTGGAAATTAAACATGGATCTCCAATGCAAATATCGGCTGCTTTCATTTTTAGGATGTGCTCGACAAGCAATCTTTGTTTAATCTTCTTCTTTCCAAGATCTATGCAGTACATCCCTGGATTCATAATTTGGTTGGGACTATCACCTAGGTTACCCTTTTCCAGCAACAGTCGTCTGAAGACTTGTGCTGTACTTGGATATGGAGAAGATAAGGCACTGTTCAATGCTGTATGAACATCCTTGAAAACAAGGTCGATATCTGCACCTGCTTCCAACAAAAGACATACACACGATATCCAGCCATAATGCGTTGCTATATGCAATGGATATCCGCATTGTTGACAAGCAGAATTGACATCGATATACTTTACTAGTTCTTTTGTCATTTCAGTATTTCCGTACGATACTGCCGCATGCAACATAGTGTACCCAGTCTCTTCAACAAAGGACGAGTCGTATCCACATTTCATAAATAATTCTAACATCGGTTTTGTTCCACGGATCAAAAGTCTCTGGACTGAGGCACGATCGTCTTCGATTGCTGCATCGAACGTGACTCCATACCTGGCAAATGACTTTATAATCCTGACAATCTTTTTAAATTTACTGTGATACTTTATATCTTGGTAATTATTGTTATCCGCAGGATTATCCGAATCCATAAGCAAGGGCCAATGTAAATATCTTTTGACATATTTTTTGGCATATAAACATCTCAAAGACACCTCTTCTAACGGAAATCGACCGTGTACACTTTTTACCTTTAGAAAGCTTCCATTGGCTAATAATGTTTCCACAGAACGATAACTAAGCGTCCGACATGCTATATGTAAAGGAATTTCAGCAATTTCGTTGAGTTGATTAACACGGTAATCATATAAAAGTAAGATCTCAATAATTTCCGTACTATGGTCATCATTCCATTTTGCAGCTTCGTGTAAGGCGGTGATTAGTATCGGTTGATCTCCTTCATACATGCGCTCCACACAAATTTTTACCGACTCTGCATGTCGACTATTAATAGCACTCAATAAAGTATCTTTATTGTAAATGCTGTTATTCTGTTCCATGTGAAGCTGTCCTAGTTCAGAAATATTCGTTCATCCGCAGAACAATTCTGGTGGTAAGTAGCTAGCTTTCCTGGAATAATGGTAAACATATTTAGTAAACACAAACATAACAAACCTAATTGTTAATCATTTTCAAAGCATTCTAATATTTCGTAGAAAGATTATTTATACGTACAAAATGCGGAGATTAAATATGACCATTACTACACTTAATCAATTTGATTACAAATGGGAAGGAATTTATAGTGTTTAATCCATTAACGCCCAAAAGTTTACATTGAATTCAGTGTAAGAATTCACACTCGAAATTTTGAGATATTTGAATAGTTATAATAACTGAGAGTTATTGCGTCAGATCGTTTAGATTTCAGGATTAAAAAATTGTTTCTATTATCAGAAAATTTAATATGGCGGATGAAATACAAAAAATGCACACAAAATCCACCCTTTTTTTTGTTTAAACCAGTATTTTCACTTGGACAATTTTTTTAAGGGGCCTAAGCAGTGCTATCGGTGAACAAATTTTTTGCACCATCAGGTCTAGTAATGAATATTTCAAAATTCAAGATGGCATACCCAAAATAACGGGAACGTTCTTGAAAAATTGTAATCGTAAATAAATAAATTTTGAGCGCGCTAAAAGGATTGTTGCTTTCAGTGGCTGATTACAAATCTGAAATCAAATTATTAAAATCCAAAATGACGGACCTAATGTGGCAGATAAAAATCGCCGCACCGATTTATTTATGAATAAGTAAGAACTGTATTATAAACGTTTCGTCTATTCGCCATAATTTTTTTTTGTTTTTTCAAATATATTTTTAATTATAATGTAATTGTGTTTGATGATGAATATTATAGCAAGAATTGTACAAATATTTGAGGCAAGAAATGCAGAATTTTTGTTATCGAAGTGAAAATACTAGTTTAAACAAAACAGTGGATTTTGTTGTGCATTTTTTTATTTCATCCGCCATATTGATTTTTTTGATGATAGAAACATTTTTTTTAACTGCGTGCGATAAAAGCCTACTTAGCGCACTATGTTTACTTAGGGCATTGGTTAAAAAAATCGTTTAAAAATTTCAGATATGATGCTGTAAAACCTAGTTTTTGAAATTATTCTAAAAATTACATCATTTTAATGATTTTTTAAATCTATTGGGTACGTTCATGAATGAAACATAAATGAGAAGAAAGGCATTTATTTGTTTTTCAGTCATTCATGTTGTACATGTCATATATACTAAAACTGTTAAAGTGAAATTCTAATATTCATTTTTTCAATTTCAAAGGCCCAATTATATCCTCTTATTATTTTATTTTTATGAATTTCTAACATATCTAATTCTATAATGTAGTAAT
The DNA here is from genome assembly GCA_030407085.1 of Trichopria drosophilae. NCBI lineage: Eukaryota > Metazoa > Arthropoda > Insecta > Hymenoptera > Diapriidae > Trichopria > Trichopria drosophilae. Next base: position 113,158,825 of record CM059585.1, on the reverse strand, counting down.
GCAATATTCTAATACCTAAACAAAAATTTGTCTTTTGACAATTGCTCAGTCTTAAATAAATAAACAAATAAAAGCATCATAGCATTATGTTTTCGTTATGCACACTCCGAAACTCCAATCAAGAAAAATATAACGATTTCATAAATGTCAGTTATCAAAAACAAAAACACCAATTTAGTCAGATAATTCAATTTGGTAATTTTGTTTCAGCAGCAATGAAGACAGTTACAATAAAATTATTTGAAGTGCTATCTTTTTCAATAATCAGTAATAGAGATTATAAAGACAATTTCGTCACTTCGAAGATATCAATAAAGCGTCGAAACATTTACTTTTATTTATCGTATTTATATTATTTCCTGTATTTACTTTTACCTCTATTATTTCAATCTATTGTTTCTCTTTGATGTCCGTCTGACAGTTTTTACTAAACTGTTGAATTTTTACCCGTATTCAAAAGTTTGTAAAGTTTGTCTATGTATTCTTTTTGATATGTAATATGTGAAATTTTAAATTTGTATGTCAAAAAACCAAATGAGATTTATATGTGAAAAGACATATTACTTACTTATTCTCCTTGCTCGGTGGTACGGTTAAAAATATCCACAGTGTTACACAGTGTTATATAACACAGTGTTAAAGATTTTCTTCAGATATATAATGTTTACGGTATATTTCTTAAACTTGTTTTATTGTCCGTGTTCCATGGAAAATCCAACCTTTCCCCGCCCAAGTTTCTTAGTTGTCTATACATGATCAAAATAAGACAGAAATTTAGAAATTACATAAACAGTAAATCGCACTGGCATCGAAAAAAAAGCTGTTTTAAATATTTTCTTAATCATCGAATTTGAATTAGAAAGTTAATTAAATCAATGAAAATTGATGACATGAACACAAACAATAACTTGACTAATAAACTGGAAATTTTGTACTTCTTTTAGCAAAAATCACTACTAATTCAGGTATTTACCGATGTTCACTGCTTCATCAGTAGGTTTGGACTAATTGAGAGTTGGGCTCTAAGTAGAAAGAATAGATTCAATCGTTAAAATACCAATTGCAACGATATTTAAATTAAATACTTACTACTTTTTAAACGAATAAATAAATATTTGTGTTGTATGCGAAATTAATATGAAATATTTATGACTGACGTTGAAGCATTTTTTTTTAAGAAAAGCGAAGTACTAGCCAATTTTTGACGTCGCTGATTAAAAATTATTAAAAAGATCCTGCATTTTTTTAATTAAAAATGTGTATAACAAAAATATGAATTGTCTTGAAATGTATATCTTAGGGTTTATAAAATACCGTTACATAGAAGCGGATTTCGAAATAGTCATTCGTTTTGAATCTTCAAAAAATGACCCTGGATTCTTAATCAGCGACTAGAAAAAGTTTTATTTAAGAGATTTTTTTAAACAATTTGAAAATCATTTTTTTGTAGTGTAGAGACTTTCTTTTATTGTAAAGAATCATGATTTTTTAAGAATGACGAATCCAATATATCCGACAAGACTGCAAAGCCCGCCAAATTTAAATGGTCTTTATAGATAATAGTTTTAATAAACTATTATCTATCTTTTTAATACTTTCAACAGAGAGAGCATAAAAAATATGCTATCATGTAAATCAAAATATATTGCAAAAATTATCCCATATTTTTTTGTATATCAGATAATAAATTGGTTGCGATTGAAAACAAATGAATTTAATGTAACAGTGAAACAGCTGTAGCTAAGCATTTAAAGGTGATATAAAATGGTATAATTATACAGTTTCAAAAATATATCAGTAGATAGTTCTGGAACGTCAATGCAGAATAATGAACACCAAGACAAACTTTCTTCTACGCATTCGAAGAAACAATATATTAATTTGATTATTGACAATTTTATAAAATAAGAAACTATGTATTTTGTCATGAAATAAAACTGTTTGTACAATAAATGACTGCTGTTCAAAATTTTAGTTATGTGCAATAATTTTTATTTAAAAGACACTTTAAGCATTTGGTTTTTTGTATTTTTATTTCAGAGCAATCCAAAACTGATGTGCTCTATGAAAAATCATTGGATAACTTTTTTACATATTGATAAAAGATATTTCTGACAGTGATATCTCTAATGACAAACTTTAATCATTTCAAGATTTTTTTGAAAAGAATTTTACAAAATCCCTAATTAAATTAGTACTCTGAAAAAATAAAACTTACAAGTGACAACTTTTGTTTCACACATAATGTTTCGTATTTTTTATGTGTTTCTTAATTGAATTGATAATAACAATTCAGAGATTTAAAACATCGGAAGATTAAATCAAAGACAAAATCTTTTAAACCAATTTTTAAACTAATCGTACTCGTAATGATCAATTCACTTAGGATAAATGAATCGTTGTAGATATACCCATTTTATTTCAAATCGAGCTCCAAATGTTTTTCTGTTTCTTTATTATTCTTAAACGTATAATCACTAATAACTTTCCAGTCCCTCAACTATACTGACTATAGAAAACAAACGAAAATTATTTTCAAAACTTTGAAAAAGAGCACATGTCAGCCAGAGCATTATTATATAATATAATGGATATTAACATTATTAATTAATAAATGCTTAATCTCTTTTTGGCTACTTCATCAAATTAAATCCTTGATGCAACGGACAGTTTAATTACAGAATATGAAAATTTATATACCCTTTTTTGTTCAGAATTTGATGCTCTACCTTTTTGTTTGAAACATTTTGTTGAAAGTAAATGCAAAAAAATTAATTCTTTCATATTTAATGATCATATTTTATGAAAAAAGTGCAGATAATCTTTTGTATAGAGAATTGGGTCTATTTTTTTTAATGTTGAAAGCATTTTTTACGTGCTTTGTATTTTTTATAAGTCCAAATTGAACATAAGGGTATATAAAATAGTTAAGTTATCATATCCGCAGTAGTTTTTCATTGTTCACAGATTTTTCTTTATACGGAAAATATTTGAAATTTATTACTCGGCAAGTTTCGAAGTTGTTGATTGCGAATATGTCCTCAGCTTTCTAAAATTAAAAACGGAGGATCCAAAAATGGTGGACTGAAATGTAAAAAATTGCTTGATTGAAATAAAACTGGGTGTTCGGAAGAGTTCGAGATCGTTGATTACGAATATGATCTCAGATTTTCAATATTCAAAATGGCAGATCGAAGATGACTGACCGACATTTAAAACAAAATGAAAAAGAAAGGATCAAAAATGAAGGAAAAACAAAATAAAAAGAAATAAAAGATAGATAGAACTACAAGCTTACTATGTTTACACTAGAGGATGCTAAGTGTAAGTACTCAAAGCGTTGAAACTTTTTCATTTAAATTATGGAGCAAAATTTCTCAAGTGGGCCAGCCCAAAAATAGAAGTTATCTAATTTGGTCCAAACTTGGTCAAGTTGTACTTCTATATGGTAGTACTTCACACACCAAAAATTTGTTCGATCCTTCAAATAATGGCCAAGGTAGAGGGGGTGAAAATTTTAGACTTCTGACGGAGGAGAACTATTTCAATCGCACGTAACTTTGATTCTATTGCATTAATCAAAATAGTGTCCAGAATATTTTTTATAGATTATTACATGGTCTTTCAGACTGTTATAGTAAATTATTTCAAAAGTCAAAATTTAATAATTTTTTACTGAAAATAATAATTAAATCAACGTTTTCTTCATGTTCCGCCAATTTTAATGCTTTGAAACTAGTTTTAAATGAAAACTGAGGTCTTTTTCTATAAGATTACTAATTTTCAAAGATGCGAGTAATCGTAAAATGAATGAGTTCCTGCGCTGTATCGAGCAGAGCAAGTCGCACGCGACGCGACACGTCGCTACGTCACATCATACCGTTAACGTCAGCTTAGATGTTGAATATTCTCTGCCGCTAGATGGCTGTTATTCTCACAGAAACAAATGGTTCCTCTGTACTAGAATTTTCATTACACTTTGCGGCAAACAGCATACAGAATGTGATATGACAATATTTCAATACGATTACTGTTCTTATTGATACTCTTGACCACACGTTAAATTTATATGTATTTTTCTGTTTATATTTTTAAGTTATAAGTTCATGCCGTTTATAATAGAGTAAATCTAATTTGTAAACTTTTTTTTCTTTTTTATCGTTTATCTTATAGATTTTATTTGATACTTTCAATTTTTTCAAAATGCCTCCTCAATGTTTTGCCTTAAAGAAAAAGAAATGCATTAATCCTTTCAAAACCAAAACAAAAAATAAAAAAATAAAAACGGAGCTACACCATACTCTCTACGTCCACGTCGTTAGCTCTGGGTAATGCTAAAGGAGGGTTAAAAATTAAAAAATCGAAATATTTTGCTTTTTTTTGTAGAAAAAGGATGACAACAAAATTATTTCACCTCAAATGGTAGCAAGGTTATGTGATATGATGTGATGCGACGAGAGATGCGCGACTTTCTCCGCGTTATACAGCGCAGGAACTAATTCATTTTACGAGTACTCGAAAACAAAAAAAAAGCATCTTTGAAAATTGGTGATCTTATAGAAAAGGACTTCAGCTTTCATTTGAAAGTAGTTTCAAAGCATTAAAATGGGCGGAACATGAAGAAAACGTTGATTTAATTATTATTTTCAGTAAAAAATCATTAAATTTTGGCTTTTGAAATAATTTATTATAACAGTCTGAAAGACCATGTAATAATCTATAAAAAATATTCTGGACACTATTTTGATTAATGCAATAGAATCAAAGTTACGTGCAATTGAAACAGTCCTCCTCCGTCAGAAGTCTAAAATTTTCACCCCCTCTACCTTGGCCATTATTTGAAGGATCAAACAAATTTTTGGTGTGTGAAGTACTACCATATAGAAGTACAACTTGACCAAGTTTGGACCAAATTAGATAACTTCTATTTTTGGGCTGGCCCACTTGAGAAATTTTGCCCCTTATGTTTAAAATTCTTGCCCTGACACTTTCACTTGTCCATCTTGAACGCATAAAAATTGTAAACTATTTCAGTGGCCCAAGAATATTACAGAATATTATTTTTAAAATGGTTTATGCGCTATTTTTAATCCACCATTCTGAATTTCGAAAATAAAGATTTCAATTAAAATCAGTGATCACAAAAACATCCGAAACGATGCGTCACTCCCTGCATACATGTTTAGCAGCATTTTGCTCAGGGATAATTCTGCGTAAGGGAATCAAAAGTTATTGAAATTTTAAATTACTTATAGCAGTGAAGTTTAAAAATTGCGAATAAAGAAAAGCTTGAGTTGTGGAAGGGATATACAATGTTAACAAAAGAAAATATCTGTCATTAATATTTTTATTATATATAACAGCTCGAAACAGGTTAAAATCCGCGGTTTTTTCGTTTTTTTTGGAATTTAACCACTTTAATTTCCGATATTTACAGAAACAATCACTAATACTACATATACAATTCGTTTCTTAACGAAAAAAATAAAAATTTAACGAAATAGTCCCTATTATTTATTATAGAATATACCTTACGGTATTTAACTAAAGTAATATCCCTAAAATTAAAATCATTCTTGCTCGATTTTTGGTTGATTTTATCTTACAAATGAGGCGAATCGATTCTGTTGCTAGAGAATTTGTCAAAATAATATTTTCAAACTATCATTAAAAAAAATATTTACATAAAATTTAATGAAAATGATCTCATCGGTCCCCATTTCAACAGGTTTCCCATAAAATATATTTCGTTTTTTCATTCCATTTTAAATGATAATAGCAATATATTATTTTGATGGATTATCTCATTTCGCAAATCCCGCTCCCTCCTACTAATGCGAGATCTTGCAAAAATGAGTTTTATTTGCTAAAATATAGAACATAGAGCTAAAGTTCTGCATCGAATTTCTGCGGCACTTTTCGTAATCTATGAGCTGCTATATATGCCGACAACAGATAATCCGCATAAAGAGGGAATTTAAGCGAATATGATCCGGATTCGAAAAACACTTCGACTTCAATATTCAGATAGTGAGCAATAACCTTAGGATCCTTTACCAGAAAATGGTAGGCAGAAAATTTGCCATAAAATACCATTTCCTTCATTTTCCTTACTTCTGTCTGATATTTACGGAAATAATAACTGCAATTAATGGTGGGGTTAGAGTATTTCAAAAAGTGAATAGAGATAAGCGGTTCAGCTACATGAAGTCCAGCATAGTACAATGCCATAATATGTTCGATGAATAATTTTTTCACTTTTGGTTTTTGTAGATATCTTTGACCCACGTGTGACCGATAATTGACGAGAGCTGGGATAAGTTTCTGTAAGTCGCATTTTCTTAATAGCAATCGCTTTATAACCTTAATTGCAGTTGGGTTGTTAGAAAGTATAGCATAGTGTATTGGAGTATCGTTATCTCTGATTCGAGCTTCGATATTAGCTCCCGCTTCTAATAATAATGCAACGCAAGATTGCCACCCGCAAAACGATGCTATCTGTAAAGGTGTTCCGAATTTCTTACTAAACGCATTTACGTCAATAAATTTTAACAATTCTTTTGTATTTTCAGCGTTTCCACTGGTTACGGCGAAATGAAGAAGAGAAGAGCCGTTTGCATCTACTGCGGTAATGTCAAATCCACTTGCAACAAGTATATGCAACATTTCTTTTGTACCAAATGTCACGAGTTTTCTAGCCGTCTTAAAGTCACACTTGTCTGTAGCATCAAACGTGGCTCCGTAATTGATAAATTTCTTCACTATCTGCAAATTTACATTCAACTGGTATCGGTAAATCATATCTTGAAAATCGTTTTCATCATTTTCCAAGTAGTAGTCCAAATCTTTGACCAAATCCATATTCAAACGTCGATGTAGGTTTCTTCTGAGATACTTCCAGGCTCTTGGGCACAATAACTCCATCTCTTCCAACGGATAATTATTTTTTTTATTTTTTACCTTTAAAGGACTTCCATGAGCTAAGAATAATTCCACATTATGAAGGGCACCATTTCTACATGCTATATGTAAAGGAGTGTCACCGACCACGTTTTGTTGATGCAAACTGTAGTTGCATTCGATTAAGGTTTCTATAACTTTATCATTTTTAATGTCATCTAGTGCTGCAATATGATGTAAAGCAGCAATACGTAGATGATTAAGGCGAAGTTTCCGCATAATTTCTATTATAAATTTTATTTCATCAATGTCTCGATGTGTAATAGCCTGTAATAATTCATATTTGAAATTATAATGTCCGCTGCGCATACGCCGTCGAGCCCGTTGCACTCTGGTTTCGTCTACAGCCATTGTTGATGTGTTGGATGTGTCTTCCATTGTTTGAATACCAAGTTGCTTTCCTAACGTAATGAAACACAAAATTAGTAAAAACAGAAATTACATTATCCAAAAATGTCGCATAAATGATTAGTACAGTAGTCCTCTCCTTATTTTAACCCTTAGCGGCCACTGGGGGTTCATTTGTGCCCCAGGCCTCGGAGAAGTGAAATTTTGAAATCTAAACCTTCGAAATTGTTACAAGTAACTATATATACCGATAGTAGAGGGTTGTAACATGTGACCACAGTACAGTAGTCCTCCCTTTATTTTAACTATTCGGGACAAGGAAGATGGCGACCCCTTCCCTTATTTTAACATCTCCCCTCTTTCTTACGACCAGCAGTGAGAGCGATAGAGCACGATAAAAAGTAGGGGAAGGAAAAAAGTTAAAATAAGAGACGCGGTTATAATAAGGGAAGTTAAAATAAGGGAAGGACTACTGTTCATAGGAAGCCAAAGGAATGCGTGGCGGCGCTGTGAGCGAGCGTCTTCTCGGCGTGGGGTACACATGTGCCCCGGTGTGCAACTGCTATTCAAAAAGTTTAAATTTCTTTTATGTCGACTAGTTTGCAGTGCGAGTACATAAAACGAGGTATGTTTGTGATATTGTATTAAATAAATTTTTTCAATTCTTGTTTTTGTGTAATTTTTTTCAGTCTGTAAAGTGCCGGTATGCGACAAACATCGATTTGTTTTGTACTCGACGTGCGCTGGGCAATGAAAATAACTGAATAATATAGCTAGATTTTTTGAAAAAACATTAAAGTTATCGTTTTTTTGTCACATAACGTAACATTAACATTTTAAAGCATTTTCAATAAATAACCATGATTTTGAGTACAAATAAAACACAAAAAAAAGCAAATTTTATATAAATTCCAATTTTCTTCATTTTTCCTTTCAGTATTTTTATGAAATAAATATACTTTTTGAAAGATAGGCAGATACTGTTATTTTTTTATGTTAGTGGTATATGTTGTACGTACAATCCTAAAATTGTAGGCCTTAATATTGGAAAATGACGGAGTTATGAATTTTTTTCAATTTTTTCACATATGACCCGTTTTAAAGACTATTTCTGTACATTAACTGGTAACAATCATCGGGAATGTTGAAAAACACTTTAACAAATGTGAATCAACCGGTTACAAATCTTTAAATCTCATAGGTCTCGTAAAACTACGTTTTTGAACGTAGTAAAAATTGTAAATTAATATACTTTTATTGCCCAATATCCTGTTCCTTCGGCGTTTCGAAAGACGACGGAAATTTAGGAAACATTTTTCTCAATAAAATACCTCAGATATTTATAAATATCGCATAAAAAGTGGTTGGGCTAGAAGATAAAACTATAGTAAAAAATTAAATTTCAAAATGATGACTCACACATGCCTACTAAAGTCAATTTTTTTTCGAAATCATACTCGCATGTATTCAATCGATTGACCAAAATGAAATCACTTCAAAGATCACTGATTTCATATTTCTAGACAGATTTTCTTGTCCAATTTTCTTGTCCAATTGTACCAATTTAAAATGGTAGATCCAATATGGCGAGTAAAAAATTGAAATTTCTATCGATCTTTACAAGATACTGTATCAAGTTTTTTCAAGTCTTTGCTTACGAATCTTCTGTCGAATTTTCAAAATTCAAAATGGCAGATCCAATATGGTAGACGTAAATTTGAAATTTCATCCGATTATTGAAAAATTCGGTGTTGGAGTATTTTTCAGCTTTTTGAATCCGAATCTTTCGACAAATGTTCAATATTCAATATGATGGATGTAAACTTGAATTTTCGAACAATTTTTAAGAATTTGTATGCAGTCGGATGCTTTAGAACGAATTCTTTTCCAAATGTTGTTGTTACTTTTTTATTTATTACGTAATATTTATTTGTGAAACGTCAAAAATCAATTTTTTTTTTCAGAAATACATATCGCATAACTTATTGCACTGGGTAATTTATTCTTTACTTTGACTGCATTTGTGGAACTTAAAAATATTTCAAAATATAAGGATAATCATAACTCCGAAATTGTACTCTGACTCAGTTATTCAAATTATTATTGGCCACAATTCTTAATCCTATTTCTAGTTCTTGAATATTTCTTCGTTTTCTTGGCACCATATCGATAAACATTTCAAAATTTGAACCGCCACATTGGATCCGCTAGTTTGAATTTTTTAAATTTGACAAAAGATTCGTAACCTGAGACTGGAAAAACATCATTTACACCCAATTTCTCAAAAATGTTGAAAATTCAAAATACCCAGGGTTATTGTAAGGGCTGAAATAACAATAATGGTTCTTAGAGCATAGTTTCTGCAACGACTTTTCATTTATATTAAATAGAAGCATTACTAGAACACAAACAGAAGAGTCTAATTATGAAGATCAAAGCATAATCTTATATCACGCTTACAGTATAGTTATCACCACTATAATTTTGATCCTCACAACTAAACATGGGTAAAATGATTGCATGTGATCTATACTACTTTTGTAACATTTTGTAATTTCTTTCTCTTATCTTTCATAGCAACTTTTACATTACAGCTAACATTTTGTCTATTTTTTTAATAAAAATAATTTAATTTGTATACTAAGAAAATAATTGTACAATATTTAAATGTGGACTGTAGTACATAAGGTAAATAATGACAGTTCTTGTTGTATTTATTTTAAATATTTGTGTTTTGATTCGCGTATTGTTATAAGATTACGATTAAATTATAATATGATAACACATGTATATCATTTTTGTAAACAGATACGAAACGTAGTCGTTGTCAAAAACTGATGAAAAAAATTTAAGAAATACCTCATTTTTTATGAAAAGTATTTAATCAGGAGAAAAATATGGAACGTAAGAAAGATTTTACAAAATGTGAATGTTGAATTGGCATAAAAACTGAAAAATGACAGAAATTGAATTTGACAACTGTAATACTTCGCAGAACCCGGAAAATTTATAGACAATATTCAAACATTCTACCAATAGAACGAGAAATATAAACACATCATATATTATTTCGTAATTACGAGAATTCATATGAAGAGTCAATTTATTAATTTACCTATTTCATGTATTGTTTACAAGTTTTATTATATTCTTAGGCTCTACTATTATTATTATTCTTTTTCCTTCTTATAATGTAAGTCAAAATTTAGTACACTCGAATTTTCACATATTTTTTTTAATCTACAAATGGGATACTCATATGGCATATTATAACTACAGACATACTTACTGGTAACCCGCTTTTGTAATTATGAGTAAATATCTGGTAACTCCTATTAGACGATACACTGCAAGTAGTTCGGGATCTAAACTTTTGCTCTATATTATCAAAGCACTAAAACATTTTCGTTTATAATCTAGCAAAAATACCTCTACGACGTATCGCTCTATGCCGTTCGAGGAGCTTTCACCTCGTGTTCCTTCGGAAACCAAAACATTCGGCTGGATTCGTTACGAAGTACTCATCACATGCGCCTGTTTTAAGGGGAGGTTACAGGCACAAAATCAACACTGTGAAATACACCTTTAAAAATATATAAAAAATCCCCAAAATTATGGTGAATATAAAAACAAATTTTCGAAATAAATACAATGTGGATTTTGATCAATGCATTTTCTTTCGAAAAAAACAATTTTTGTATGAGTAAAAAAATTGTTATTTGGGTCAAAATACACTTTTTATTTTTTATTCTACCACAACTGAATTCCTCGTCAAAATTTCACTGTACATAGAACATAAAACATATCGGGCAATCCATTAAAAAGAGCCACTTTTTATTTTTTATTTATATTAATAAAAATACCGAAATTTTTTATAATAATATTTAAAAATAATAATTAACTAATCGAATAATCTAAATACAGCTACGTACGACTTTTATGTTAAAAAGCACTGAATTCTGTGCAAAATGTAAACAAAATTAATTTTTTTTTGGCATCTTTAAAAAGTTATAAGAAGCCATTTTTAATACATTAAACATTTTCATCACTTATTTCTTCTATATCATCACTTTCTATGTATGTTATAATAATTTCCGTAATTTTTTGAACAGGCTGAAAAAATTAATATCCTTACAAAATATAATTTTTAAAATATTTATTTAGTATGTATTTAGCCATTTTTAATATTAAAAAGTAGCGGCTTCGAGCCCGTGGATTTGAGCCCATGTTTTCCTCGACTGAACAGGGTTTAGTAGAACCAGATATTTAATTGGCAACAAAAACTGAAATTGATCACTTTCAAAAATTCAACCCCTAGCACATGTTTGAAGAAAACATGACGGTGATTGATTATTATTAATGAATTCAAATCAATTCCTTATGAATTGAGTCTACTCCAAAACAAAAAGAAAGTTTCCTTCGTTTTGAGTTGAAATTCCATTGATGTTTAACGTTCAATCATGCTCATTTCGGATGGAATGTTGCCTGTTAATTTCGAGTACGAGAAATTGTAGTTTGCTATAATTTGTGATTAGCATTGGTATCCGACTTCTTTGTTACTGAACGGTCTTTGTGTGATTTGAAGTGATCTTCGACTATTGTTTCACTGTTCTAAACACTGACGAATGTCCGGAGAGCCAGAAGGTATCGAACCAACTTGTGGCCTATAAAAAATAGTTACAAACATTGAAATTGGAAAACACGCGCCTGTGAATTTATAAATTTTTTATGGAAGGGATGAGACTTCTTTGTTTTTTATAGAATTTTCTCAAAAACATCTCAAAGACATCAGTCGAAAGAGTAGACACTCGTGAACTGATCGCTCACTTGCGAGATGGTCGTATTTTCGAAGATTGTAAACGAATCATTCGTTTTCGTCAAGTTTTTTTAAAGGGGTTGAACTTTAAAATTGTTCTTACCGCAAGATATCGCGAGGTAAAATTATGGGACACACATACGCATGTAAAAGGTCAGAGACGCTTTTCTAAGTTGGGTGCCACTGAACAAGAGTTGTTCCATTTTCAATCGATTTTAATTTGTACTATATTTCCAATCCAACAGGCCATAAAAATTGTTTGTCTATTCGGTTAGATGATCTGTATTTCAGTTAGTCGATTTATCCAGATCTCTTGTCCACTTAAGTGTTTTCTACAATTTCTTATAAACTGTTCTCATAATCGTCATAATATTAGAATAATTCAGATGATCTTTCCGCGGTACACCCCTTTCAAAATGAAGAAACATCCATGAAGTACAAAGGCAAAATACATGTGAGATAAGATGGAAAACTAATAATATTCTACGATGAAACTTCTAAAAAGAATTAGAACCAAAAAAAGTATAACTAAACTACATTAAACTAGACGAAACTAAACTAGTAATGTTTCACTTTGAATTAAGGTAGTTCTTACCCTACTGAACAGGTCAAGCACGAGACGAAAAAATAAAGTTCATATTGCACCAAATTTGATTGATCATAAATCATAAAATATATTTATAAGTCTGTACACGATAAAGCCACGAGTGTAAATGTTATTATAATTAATGTTTAAATAATAATAAATCTCCCATTTGACTAATATAATATTATTAAGTAAACAATTAGATACGGCAACGTTTCGAATCAAAACGAGAGATGTGTGTGTGTGTGTGTGTGTGTGTGTGTGTGTGTGTGTATACATAAAAACATATCTAGTTGGAAATCCTAAATAATATCTACAGGAACCATGTCAAATCAGCTCCGACATATAGGCCGATTTATTAAAAAAAAGGTTTACGAAAAAAAAGAAAATATTCGAGCTGGGCTTGAAAAAAAGCGACATGAGAAACATAACGTAGCCATGAGCGTTAATGACGAAATATGCTCTGGTAATCGTATAGCCGATTTTAATTATCTTGGCAAACAACTATTTTGTAAGCAATGCAAATCTGCGTTGTTTAAGAACAACATCGGGGTTTCCAGTCAATCACTGTATTTGGGGATACTTGTACACTTCTACGTACAACACCCACTGGCCTTTATAATAGTATATAGATCAGTGGTAACACCGCGTGTTCACTCGTCAACAGAACACCTATCCCAACTGACATTCCATATGTATTGTACATGCGCAAAAGGTGCCAAACATTGCCAAATCAACATTCTGACGTGATCGAGAAAATGTTGCCACAAAATCACGATTTTCTAAAAATTATTATGGAGAAACTATACGGTGAATTCTATTCAGCTTTAAATATTATGTTCTTAATAGTTTAATCTACACTCATACCGTTTTTTGTTCCGACCGTGAATGTAATGAAAGAGTTTTAGTAAAAAACGTCACATTTTGAGGTCTGAAATCATGCATCCCTTTTTCTCAGTAACTACACGGTCAGTGACTCTCAGATTTCACTCAGGGACGCATTACGTATTCAAATATTTTTTCTCTAAATTTCGTGTTGATGGTGAATAAACGGGGTTTCGTGAGAACTACCTTAAGTAACGACTTTATGATGAAATATGATAAAATATACACTAATATTTTTACTTTTTTCCAACATGGTTGCAATTAGGTAGAATTCGGAGTTATTTACAGGTAAATGTTTGTAGGAAACGATTTTCACTTGTCACAATGGTAAATGATGAATATTTTGATTTTTTTGTACTTTATTTATTTTTTATAAACGTAATTCGTAACAAAAGTTCCAGTTAACACTATTTTACACGCGAGTAACAACGTCTTCGAGTTTAGTTCAATGCGACCAAAGTTCTAGATCTTCATTTGATAAACAATTTATAATAATTATTATTGCGGTATATGGTATCCGAACGGCTGATAAGACCTTGTTAAATTCAGACTCCACTTTTCCTATCAACCTTCTCCGTTGCACCGATTTTCGTAACGGGAGGAATAGTACGTCCGCGTATATAGGAAATTGGTCGACATACGATTGAGATTCTATTTTTTCTATCACGTCTGCGTTCAAAGACCAGGCAATATCGTTTGAAGCGTCTTTTAAAAATGTACTGTATAAAATAGAATTCGTGAGTAACGTATTATTTAAGTCGTCTAATTCCCTCCTACAATGTGCGAGGAATTTGATATCGTATTTGGACCCGTAATTTATGAACTCTTTCGAGATATTAGTTTTCAAAGGCTGATTTGCAGCGTGCATTTTCAGAAAATGATTTTTGATCACCAAAATTCTTTGTTTATACCATGAATCGTCATTTTCCTGAAGCATTTGCCGAACATCTTCGATGATGTTTTCAAGTACATTTACATCGCATCGCCATCGCAGCAGAACCTTTAAAACATCTATCGACTTCTCCATGTCCGAAGAAAGGGCTTTCAATAATGGAGTAATTGCATGAGGAGATGATGACATTGGGCAAACTGCGTTGACATCCCATCCGTTCTCCAAAAACATTTCTACAACCTTTACATTACAATGTTGCGTAGCTACGTGTAGAGGTGATCTACTTCTCGGATTCAAAACGACGTGCTTCAAAAGAGCTTCCAAAGTCTCAGCATAACCGTCCTCCGCAAGAAAATGTATAAGTGTTCTTTCGTACACATCCGTGGCTTGAAAATTGAAATTGTGTTTTGCGAGTAGGTCCACGTAGTCTTTGTTACCACACTCCAAGAGAAGCTGTACGCATCGCATCACGTTGTTATCTGATGCATCGAAATCGGCACCACGGGAGAGCATCAGCTCCATAATTTGCAGTACTTCCTGGTGCTCTGTAGAATTTGAATCCTGTGCATTAAGACGTTCGGCGAACCTCCTTCTCCACCTTTGCTTCATGTTGACATTTATAGCAAGTAATGCAAACGGAGAAACATCGTCCTTGTTCAGAACATTGACATTGGATGTGTGATTTATCAGTGCTTGCACCGACTTCAAATGGTAGGTACGACATGCCCAATGAAGGGGAATACTGCCATCGCAATACCTAGCATCTGCGCTAAATCCGCAATCCAGTAGTAGCTTTATAATTTCACTCCTTCCTGCCAATGCCGCACGATGCATCAAGTAAGATTGCCTGTACTTGTGTTCTTGACCATCAAGTATGGACTTCATCCAAGGGATGTCATCATTATTAATGGCTAGGTAAAGATCTGAAAGATTGGATAAATCTTCTGGGCTTACAGTGTGGTAATCGTTCAAAATGGCTGCTTCCAAGAGATCGACACTCATCTTGATAGTCAATTATCACCATTTATCTGAAACAAGCCATAAAACTATTTTAGAGCAAACGACTTAACTAGTTATGCTAAACTACATCTTTGTTATAAATTACACAGAAGAAAACATCTAAAATATATTTTATTTGATATTCCCAAGGATGACAGCAAAATGCTGATATGGCATTTTTTGTTAATTTCAATATTACCAACCTAATAAACATATGATCGTTTAATTATCGTTTAAAATTTGGTTAAATCCATGAAATAAACGTCCTGCATTTAACGTTTAAAGGGCAGGTGAAAATAACGTGTTGATGACCGCCTAACAAACGTTTTGATACAAATTATTTAACCCATTAACGCCTGAAATGGCATTTTTTATACTTCATTATCCATCAAGTATTTCATATCAAAATCGAAGTTGAAAACAATTGAAAGGTACATATCCTATTGTTTTCGAGGTCGCTCTTCAAGATTCCGAGGTCGAAATTGAGTTTCAGCCATCAGGAATTCCAATATGGCGCCGAACTTTTAAAAAAATTCCAAAAAATTGGGAATTATTTATTCCGATCAATTTTTTTCGAGCCCTTAGAATATTGGGATTCTATTGAAACTCTGAATAAAGGTGAAATAAAATACTTCAATTTTAAGGAAAAATTTTACTTTAATACCCCACATCATTGTAACGACCTCAAAATGGCGTCAACAATGAAAATTTCTTTGAAAAATTTCTGAACGTTCCAACTCAAACCCTACGTGCTCTTATAAAAAAATTGTAAGAATGAAAAATTCTTAGAATTAATCAAGAAATATAGTGGAGTTTTTTCAGATTTTTGTGATGACATTTTGAGAAATTTTTTTTCAAAATTTTTGTAAAAATTATAATTTATTTATGAAAAATTCTGAAAAAAATTTGGTGTATTCACTTACGAATTCTACGAGATTTTTGTTCTTTGCCATTTTTGCCAAAAGTTGATAGTTTTGGGTGGGGGGGGGGGGAATCCTAAACTATAATATTTGAAATTCATTTCCTCGAAAACTATCAAGTTTTCGAAAAAATTGCAAAGAACGAATACCTCTTACAATTCATCAGAGAATACACTAAATTTTTTTCAGACATTTTTGTAAATAAATTACAATTTTGAAAAAAATGTTGAAAAAAAATTTCCCAAAATGTCATCAAAAAATTTTGAAAAAATTCCACTATATCGCTTGATGAATTTTAAGAACTGTTCATTCTAGGCATTTTTTTTTAAAGTTTGTAGTTTTTGAGTTAGAGCGTTCAGAAATTTCTCAAAGTGTCATTGTTGACGCCATTTTGAGGTCGTTAGAATGATGTAGGGTATAAAAGTAACATTTTTATTTAAAATTCAACTATTTTATGCACCATTATGCAAGGTTTCAATAAAATTCCAATATTCTAATAGCTCGAAAAAATTGATAAGAATCAAAAATTCCCAATTTTTTTGAAATTTTTTTCATATTCGGCGCCATATTGGAATTTCTGATGGCTGAAACTCAATTTTGACCTCGGAATCTTGAAGAGCGACTTCGAAAACAGTAGGATACGTACCTCTCAATTGTTTTCAACGTTGATTTTGATACGAAATACTTGATTGAAAATGAATTATAAAAATTGTTATTTCAGGCGTTAATGGGTTAAGTGGACACGTACTCATTTAATAACCTCTTAATTTATGGTTAATTTAATAAAAAACATATTTTATTCTGAAACAAATTTGTAATTTTAAAAGTACATTTTATAAATTCATAGCTAACCTGGTCAAAATTGCATTTAAATTGCTTTAAAAACCAATATGGCGCATTTAAAAAAAAATGAACAAAATTTCGTGTGTTTCGTTTTTTGTGAATTTTTTTTCGTATCAATAATGTTGCCGTATCGATGCCTTTCTACAACCAAAAGTGCACAAAATATATGAACTTCAACTAGGAATTTTTTTGTTTTGCCCCGAATCACCCTAACCTCTTCAAAAAGTCAATATTTCGAAAAATAAACCTTATTCTATCAATTATGAATATTATTCATAAAATTCGCATCTCTAGTGGTATTATTTTCATTAAAACGAAGGTCCAGGGGTCTTCGAAGTTGCTGATCGGCAATTTCGGATCCACAATCTTGAATTTCAAAAATCAACCTAACCTCAAATTGCTGATCAGCAACTTCGACACCCCCTAAACCTCCGTTTTAGGGAAAATAATACCACTAGAGATGCGAATTTCATAAATAATGTTCATAATTGATAGAATAAGGTTTATTTTTTCAATATATTGACGGTTTGAAGAGGTTAGGTTATTTGGGACAAAACAAAAAAAAACTGTAGTTGAAGTTCATATATTTTGTGAACTTTTGGTTGTAGAAAGGCATCGATACGGCAACATTATTGATACGAAAAAAAATTCACAAAAAACGAAACACACGAAATTTTGTTCATTTTTTTTTGTTCATTTTTAGTTCACGCAAATCGAAAGAGCATACTCGAAAATGGTAGGGTTGGTCACTTTCAAGTCAATATTAATCTTATTTCCTGTTGAGAATGAAGGTCGAAAATCAACGTAAATATGTGTGTCTCCCGTCCTTAATGGGTTAATATATCTGATAAATGAATATTAAACTGAATTATAACTACACTGAAAAAAATAAAATGCAGCGGAACAACTATTTCTGCTTATTAATTCCACCCTTGCTAAAACAACATGGAATATTGCTTTCGACAGCTTATATACCTCTCTGCTTTAAAAATAAGAATTTTTTTTATCTAAACAGTATAGAAAATTCTTTAAATTACAAGGAATCCTTATTAAACTAGCAATAGAGATAACTTTTTGTTCGTAAATGATATCCTAATCAACTCATGAATGATGAATTAACGAATTAACCAGATTTCTTAACTGTGAAAGTAAAATTATATATAGTTACTATAAAAATATTCTTATCAAAATAAATAAAAATACTATCTAAAATAGCAAGAAAATTTACCTTTAAAAATTCTGAAATATAATAGAACTATTCTGATGGTATCATTTCAATTTTTTGCAAATATTTTACAGAATTCTTGTAAATATATAAACAAGAAAACTGTTCTGAACTTACAATAACAAATATTGAACTAATAATCAACATTACTAAGTTTCATTAACGCAAATGGAGTTTATGCTTTATTAGATTTGAATATGTATATGCTTCAGATTTATCGCCATCAGAAATGTGCTTCTTTATGCACACTTTTGTCTAAAATTAATTTGATAATATAATAAGTATATAATATAATAAGATATCAGTATTTCTAAGCTATAAAGGTCTTGATGGTATTTGTGCACTCATCGTTATTCTAAGTGCTAAGACAAATCCAGCTTTTTTGATTAATATATGTTATGCAATTGATTTAACATTGTACTTTGCACTAAAATAATCAATAAGTAAATATAGAAAGAGCAAGAATGAAACATAACAATTTAATTTTATAAATATCAAAGATAGAATTCATGGTATGCGTTTCAACAATTATTAGAAAACCGAAGAAAGTTTACTCTTTTTAGATTATTGGACATATGTTACTTGTCTTAATATTGAACAAATGCTTATTTTCTAAAGAATTTTCATCCACATTACTTCTTTAGCATTACTATTATAATTTTATTCCACTTATTATCTTTTTGGCACTGCAATCTTTGCTCTTTAATTTTACATTGGCCTACTTGTAAACATACTTAGTTGGAATATATATTAAAATTATAATAAATATAGTTAACAAATATTG
Source organism: Trichopria drosophilae (assembly GCA_030407085.1). Taxonomy (NCBI): domain Eukaryota; kingdom Metazoa; phylum Arthropoda; class Insecta; order Hymenoptera; family Diapriidae; genus Trichopria; species Trichopria drosophilae. The sequence continues at coordinate 113,139,567 of CM059585.1, read as the reverse complement.
AAGTACTAGGCTGCATTACAACAAGTACTAGATAACCAAGGAGTGTTTACGCTTCTTAGAGTATGGTATATTGTGTTGATGTTCAAAGAAGGCTCATTTTGTAAAGAAATTTCATTCATATTAATATGAATTATTAAGGATTGTAAAATGTATCCAATAATCTAAAAACCATATACTCTATTTAGCTCTACAACGGTTGTTGAAATGTATCCTATGCTTTCAAACTTTGCTATTTGTCTTTACTATAAATAGTTATTCATTATATCAGGAACCGAATGAATAGCAAACATTGAAAGCATAACATTCTTAGGTGTAGGGACGAGGTAGTCAGTGTACAAAGTTAACCTCAAATTTCAATATGGGTTAACCTCCCAAAATAAAATTAAAAGCTCCGACTCTAAACTAGATTTTATATTTGATTTTATTGATCTTTTCTTTTAAGATCCTGCTATCATAGGTCGAAGATCAATAATTATTAAACTGTGCTGAAACACATTCGGACTTCACAAACGCGAAACGCCATCGTCATAGGTTAGATCTCTAGTTCTAGTGGCGCCTTACCTTATATAGCGGCTGTTATGGGAATGTACAGGAATACTACATATTCACCTTGGTGGAACGAAAGTGCCACCTGGAAGCGAAAACGATTACTGCTCAAATGGGGAGAAAATCATAACAACGTATGGAACAAAGAGCTATATTTTAAAAAGCTCCACAATGGGTCTTTTTTTCACAATGTCTTTCGATGAATTGGTATTTAGAAATTAGTTTTAATTTTTTGAAAACTATTTTATGAAATGATAATATCTAAATACATTTTTTGTAATATTATTGTTGATTTATGTAGCTTTCAGAAAACATAAACTAGGGTCCAAATATCAATTTATCGAAAAATATCATTCTACCGAGTTATTTGAGAAATAAGCCGTTGTTGCATAATATGACATATGTCATGAATTTCTCCCTATTTGAGTAATTTTTCTTTTTACCAAAAGCTATCACTACTGTGCCCATCTTCCAAGGCGAATCAACAAACTTAAAACAACTGAAAATTCAGATATGTAGATGCATATGTATATGTATTTGCATTTTTTGACATTCGTTCAGAGTTTTCATATGATGGCTGCAAGCATACCATAGCATACAGGTTTTGGAAAAGAACAAACCATGTAGTGTGCACAACACAAGTTACATATTCCTTTATTAATAAAATATAACAATTTATTTCTATAAAATTTGTAGCTCTTAATTCAAGCAGTCGAGTGACATACATATGATGTGAAGGTATGCAATTTATAAATGGTGTTAAGAATTCACACATAGTTCAACCAATAAACATATTCTTTGTTGTTCCAAATAATTATCTATTTTTACTTCTACTAACACCATTACTAAAAGAATAATATTGTCTTTGTGATAACATTACTTTCTATTGTTAAATGAACCAAGAAAACTTTGTAGAACAATAAATTCTCCCATCATTCTAATAAGTTTTTACTTGTTACTTTAACAAGGATCAATTAGTTGGCGCTGTATTCAATAAGGCAACCTTATCGAATCCTTGCACACAGGTGTAAAGAATTTTTTTGAGTGCAGTCAAATTTTAACGTCCTTGATACCCATATGTATTAATATAAAATTTTAAACCTTTATTGAACGTACTTTAAACTTATGCTATTTATGGTACTTCATAAATGATTTATTTATATTTAAAGGGTTTATCGTTAATATACGAATTACCAATACAGAGTTATATCACATACTTGAATCATTTTTAAACCAAAGTTACATAAATAAACGTATATTAAACTGTAGTGTGTTTAGTGGAAAGTTATCATCCTTGGGATACTTAAATAGAATTTTGGACCACACTATTGATTGTAATATCGTCTTGACAAATATGCAGTGTATTTTAAATTGGATGAGTTAGAACACAAGTTATATAATACTTCTTTTACTTTTACAAGTTATATAAAACTTTTTTTCTACTGTATGGCGATACAGCGAACCATTTATAATAATAAAAATAAATATAATTGTATTTCACAATTTAGTATTCTTGTATTTAATTAATATATTATTTATGAAGCTGAAGCTAGCAGCAGATTCAAGAAAACTGTGGAAATAGATAATTTCTTATTAAAAATTACTACATTTTTAGACAAATTTTATTCAAACAATCTGTTTTTGGTAATTTTAATGGCTGAAAACCATAGTTTATTCGAATCTGATGCTAGCTTCAGTTTTACTATTATTTGAAATAAATAATAAATGAATTTAAAAATGTACACCACCCAGTAAATTTTTAATCCCTTTTTTGTTTGTATTGAAATTAAAACAATTTTATCTTTTTTAATCCCATATAATTCCAAATCAATAATTAAAAAAAAAAGCAGATTCACTTCGACCGAGAATCGAACCACAGTCCTCTGCGCAGCAAGTTCGAAGCGCAACCACTCGGCCACACTCACTGTTGTGAAACAATGAAAAAATAACGAATAGTTGAAACAGAAAGTAGAGAATTTTTCTACGAGTTTATATAATAATGTATTCGGGCAGGCTAAAATACATTAAATACCACAATTCACAGCGAAAATTTCACTGAATTATTTACTTTAAAACCAATCGAAACAAAGAGTTGGTCTTTTTCTGCGTGTATATAAAATAACATAAATACGTAAACCATTTTTTTAATCTTTTTTCGTGCTCGAAAATATGTTGTTTCAAATTTTTGTTAAATGAAACAAGAGTTAATTTACATATAATTTTATGAACTCGTGCATCTATTCAATGATCATTATTTATGTTTTTAATAATTTTATCATAATAGTAAATTCAGTATTCGCTGAACACAATTCCAAATTTGGTATCTGTTAGGATAAGTTTTAATGTTTGGAATCGATGGTATTCAAGAGGATCCATAATATATCTTTTGCAATTCTGGGCTGGAATTCAAAATTAATTTAGAGCCATGGTTATTCAAGGGAATTCATTAAAATGAGTTTAATTCCAAATATGGAATACAGTCGAATTAATTTTGATGTGGTAATTGATCGATTTCGAGGGGATTCAGTAATACATTCTTTTATGCCATATTTGGTATTGAATGGTATTTTTTAATGGGAGGAATTTGAGGGGATTCAATGAGATATTTTTTAATTCCAAATCTTGTATTCGCTGGAATTCATTTTGATGGCCGTTTGTAGAACGGCATTTGAGGAGATTCAATAAGTCAAAATTCTTTTCATAATTAGGGTTTTATTGGGATTAAAAATCATTCCAATACCTTTTTTGAACAAAATGAGATAAAACCAATCAAATTTTAATCTCCGTTAATCCCCTTCTAATACCTTTCAATCTTTTTTTGTTTACTGGGATTGGTAATCGATAATATTCGACGGTATTCAAAGAATATAATCTTAAATCCCATATCTTGTATTAAATGGGATTCTTTCCAATATTGGTAATAAATGGTATTCAAGGGGATCCAAGAAAGGAATTTTTAATTCCAGAAATGGTATTTAAACGATACTGACAGAAGTGGAATTCACAGGGATTGAAACATATGTTTTTCAATCCCAGTTATGGTATTCAAGGGAATTGATTTTCACAACGATTATTCGAGGAGGATTCACAGGGATTCAATAATTTCAATTTATATACCTACTTTGAAATTTACTAGAATTCAAAACCACTCTAATCCCTTTTTTGAACAAAATGAATTAAAAGTAGTCTCATTTTAATCCCAATTGATCCCTTTTTAATACTTTTCAATCTTTTTTCGTTTACTGGGCACTAGACGCCACCTTAGGGTTATACATAACACTGTATCATGATGTTAAAATGATAATTTAAGCAATTTTCAAAATCTCAGAAAAGATAAAAATGAAAATATTATTGTCAATGAGTTAAATAAATTGATTTTGAGTCGTTTCGGAAAAGAAAAATTAAATAACTGTGTGCAAGTTTTTTATAATAATTATGGGATACAATGAATTTTCCAAATTATTATATTATTTTTATTACCAATAATAAAGAGATCACAACTTAAATAAATACAAGAAATCAATATTCTATGTGGAAAAACTTGACACAACGGTGCACGACACTCACAAAATACAATAATAAAACCCATGTGATATTTTCCTCTGAAGAAAATTTTGTTAATTTAACTATCACATTCTTTTATTAATAACCCTAAAACAAAAGAAAAAATTGAATACGATTCCGGTACTAAATAAATGACAGAAGTGACTATCAAAAAGTGAATACAAACATCTGTCAATCACAGCAATTCTTTTAGTTCCAAAGAACTGATAATTTATTAAAAATAAAAAGTAATCTACATGGGTCCAAAATAAGTTAAACGTTAATCGAATTTAAATCAGTGATGAAAAAAAAAAGATAAACGTAAAGAAAAACTAAATAAAACGTGTTAACAATCACTCGGTCACAAGTCAGCCATCTTGTAGCGTAACCTTCTGGGAATTTGGAAAACTTCGATATATTCGCTGATATCCACAACACTAATTATACTGTTATAAATAATAAGTCCAAACCAGCAACGTGATGGGAAGTTCCAGATGGTTAAATCCAGAAAAAGTACGTTCAGTGATGAATAAAACGTAATATAAACAGAAAGATTAAAACAACAGCTATCTACAAACACTACTAGTCCACGTTTACCAACGTACTAACTCGAGAAGCGGCACAGCAAGTTTAAAGGGCGCCATTATTGAAGTATCCCTTCTTTTCCCAACAAACGACAAAGAATTAAATTGAATTAAATACGTTTTATTTCGGTTTCTTGACCGTTTTCATTAAAATTCTTTGATTCTAATCCGATATGATACGTGAATAGAACATAAACATAACCTAAAAAATATTGACCAGCATTTTTTTACACAAACACACGAACTAAAATGTAATCAATTTCATCGGAACTAAGTAACAATAATATATGTGAAGGTAAACGATGCCTGCCATGAAAGTAACATTTGTTTTTCTTTTTTCTTTATAATAACAACATATCCCAGCAAACGAAAATGGATTAAAATAAATTGAAAATTTGAATTTTTTTGAATCCGGATTCTTAATTCCGTGTAAAGAATTTAAATAAATTAGAATGTTCAGGGTTAAATAATTTTCTATTCATACTGGGTAATTGAAGCGTATAATCATTTTGCATTGAAAAAGATTCAAAATATCAATTAATCTCTGTCAATGAAGTGAACATAACCTTAAAATGGCAATTACGAATATCGACAGCAAAATTGTGTATTTGAGAATAGGAAAACTAGCTTTCGTGTCGCACATACCAAATGTGTTCGAAGCCGTCGGTATCAACACTTTTTAACTACTTTGTAAATAAATAATATTTGATAAATATATCTTTTATGTACTTTGTTATTACGTAGGTACTAGAATAAATTGTGAATATAAAAAATGACTCTTGTTCTATTTACTTTTGTGCATACCAAGTGGATACGTAATTACTGAGGATATATTAAATTCATGTTTCTAAAAACGTTTTCTCCATCGATGGATTGCAGTATGTATATCAAATTGCACACAAAGACACATGGTAACATTATTTGCTCCATTCCTCTTCGTTCAGAATATTTTCGGTGTTAAAATTTATGTTTCAATTAGTATATTACTAACTTTCTAACGAAACCCGGAAAAAACATTTTCTCATAATATTAACATTTTTAAATAATTGGTTATTTATCATATTTTATGTGTTATGCGTATTAAAGTGATAATCGCCTACTTAGAAAAAGTTATATCCATTATTTAATAACAAAGAATAATTAAAATGAAGAAGCTCACATTATTAAATATTAAAAGAATGGTCGTGAATAGATTCTCGTATCGAGGAATTCTCTTCCACACATTTATTTCATTCGGTATTGATTTCAATACATACAATATTTCTGCTAATAATTGGATTATATAAAAGAGAAGGTTCCCTACTCTGTTAAAAGAATAAAAAGTAATCTGATTTTGAAAGAAATACACAATTATTGAAAGATTGTCTTTCCAATTCTACGTCCTGAATTCAAATAAATTGACATAACCTCTCATTTTACGAAGGATTCAATTGAATCTCAAATAACATTAGCGAATTCTATTTATTGGAATTGAAATCAATAGACTACAACTTCCATCTTGTAATTGATTTCAATGAATACAAATCGAAGCAGGGCAATCCATGTATAGGAATACAAACGAATTCAGAATTGAAATAGATTTGCTAAAATCAACAATCCGGATTGGCGAGTACAAATTTCAATTAATTTCAATAAATTTCTATCCATTTTCGTTTACTGGGATATAGTGGAAGACGGGTCAAAGTGGGGAATCTCAAATATTTCCATTATGATCACGCTGATTGTAAAATATCATATGTAGTTTCTTTGTTCACGCCATTTTTCACGGTTTGAGGCATGCTATTTCATTTTTTGTTCTCTTACCTACCTTTGGGAGCGAGAAATGTAATTTTTAAACAAAATTTTCAAGTGATTTTCCTGTAGTTTGTTCTCAGATTAGTTAATATTTTCATTTTGGCAGTTTAATAAGTACTATTTATATATTTATTCAAAAGTATATTTTTTGGACTTATTTATAAAACATGAATTGTTTCTTTTTTGTGTGTTTATAATGAGGTATCGTACCTGGATGTCCTAATGATAAAAATGAACACGTGAATTTTTTGAATAAACATATGATGTCACGAATATGAGGTTAGAATGACAACATTCAAAATAGAGGATTCAAAATAATAATTTCGGATCAACCATTTAAAACTTTTAAATTCCGATTTCATATTCGTAATAGGAGACCAGACAACCCTCTGTATACCTATCCCTGTGAAAAATTTTAGGTAGGATTCTAATGAGCATCATATAAGAAATTTTCTCATGAGAATTTAAAACAGGATTCTGATAAGAAATTTCTTTAATTTATTTGTCTCAAAATAAATGTACATGTAGTACAAAGAGCCGTATTTTTAACAAGAATCAACGAATATGCCTGGGTACATGTACATATAAACAGCGTTACTCGCTGCCATCGCCGATCTGGACCGATCTCGACTGAGGTGATTGTTGGTGATTGTGCCTTCTCGAGATCGCATATATGTAACAAATAGAAACGCATCGCTATAATGAGAACGAAACAAGAGCCGGCGAGCCACGTCTTGGCCACCAATTGGTAGGAAGAGAAACTACTTCCCTCCCAAGGTTTTTTTTTGCGTTGCTAGAGCGGAGTAGTTCTATTTTCTGCCGATAGGAAGACATGACAACAATCGTGGCTCGCACGGCTCATTGTTCTTTCTGGTTATAGCGATGAGTTTCTATTTGGTTCATATGCTATCTCGATAACGCGTTACGGGCACGTCAATCGAGATCGGTGATGGCGGCGGCCTGTAACGCTGTTTATACATGTATCCAAGCATATTCGTTTATTCTTGTTAAAAATACTTTTTATACTACATGTATATTTATTTTGAAACAAATAAATTAAAGAAATGTCTTTAATTAACACTGCTAACCCTTCGAAAAAAATTAGGAAGGATTCTCACGAGAGTCACACTAGATTCTCATACGATTCTCATCAGAATCCTAGTGTACCATTTTTCACAGCCAATTCAGAATCTCCAAAGATTCTCATCAGAATCCTAGTGTACCATTTTTCACAGCCAATTCAGAATCTCCAAAGATTCTCATCAGATTCTCATAAGAATCCTGTTTCAAATTCTAATGAGAAAATATCTCATATCATTCTCATGAGAATCCTACCTAAAATTTTTCGCAGGGATACCTAGTTTTTTATATTCGATATCATTGTTCGGGATCCGACTGCAATATCTCTACCCCCATCATACATATGTATCTATGGTTGATACGAAATTAATATTTTGAATCCTCTATTTTGAATTCTGTAATTCTAACGTCATATTCATGACATATGTTTACTCAGAAAATACAAGTCCTCATTTTTTTAATCAAAGATATTCTCTTTTATCTAAGAAAATATTGTTTAAACTGTATGACAATATTTTAACAAACAAACGAACGATTAATTTAAACGTATAATATAAAATTAGTGCACAAGTATTTAAAAGTATCCCAACAGGTAACGTGTAAGCAATTTGTCGCACGAGCGAAACGAAATTTAAAATATGCAATACCAAAAATAAAAATACCATTAGTTTTCGAAAATTTGTCCGACATTTTGAAATTTTATCTGTCTGCAGAGATGAGTAATTGCAGACCTCGAATCATATTTGACCTTATTGATCATCAAATTTAATATTTAACAATTAAGCCATGTACGCCCGGAATTACACATTATCGTGGCCAATTTGGGCGTCGCTAATTTGTATACATCAACGGCTTGCCTTTTCAGAATCCCGAATAGAATATCCAGAAAATGAAAAAGTTACATTCAAATTCTTTTCAATTCAAACACCAGTTGCACCCCCCAAATGATATTAGGAGGAAAATGTCTTTAGTGATAATAACGCGTCTATGGACCCTGCGGATTAGAATATACCAAAGCGATTTGCAATTCACGAAGGCGGCCTCCAAAATGGTGGCTATCGCGATTTTTACAGAATGTTTTTTTTTAAACGTCCAATTTTAACCAGGAAAATGGTTTCTTTATGCAACAAACGGCTGTAAACGTGTTATTAATAGTTAAATACTTGTACTTAAAAAATACGAGGGTAGTTTTCGGAACAGAGGATCAATTTGACGAATAATCACGACTTTTCGAGGATAGCGCGTAAAAATTTTCGAGTTTCTTCGGAGTAATACGTCATTAACGCTTTCATAAAAGGAACATCTGCTGGCTGCAGCTTGTGCGAGCATGGGGTGAAAAACACAAAAGTATGACTCCGTTTTCTCGTGCCAAATCAATTAATTCCAGATTTTTTGTGTGAGTGGAGTGACCATCAAACAACAAAAGCACTTTTCTTCTCTGCAAAGCGCCAGAGAATGTGATAATTTTTTTAAACCAAATAACGAACAATTCTTTGGTCATCCATCCTTTTTGATGAGCCACTGCAAATGCTGCTGGCGGCACACCAATCTCAAATTCATTTTGCATTCTAACTCTAGGAAATATCAACATTGGAGGAACAAAAACACCAGCTGCCGAAAAGCAAATTTCAGCTGTTACCGTCTCCGCTCTTTCAGCAGACGTTATTGCACCAACGTGACGACGGCCTTTTTGTGCGATGATCTTAGAGTGGGCTTTTGGATTGACTGTAAATCCCGTTTCATCACAATTATAAATGCGATCTGGTGTGATTTCATTCTTCGTTATAGTATCATCCAGAAAGTCAAAAAACTTAGCAACCACAACATTATTAAATCTCATGGCACGCACCGCTGACGTTGCTTCAGGAGTTCTTAAACTGAACGTCGGGTTTCTTTTCATGAATCCTTGAGCCCAGTCCACACCAGCTGCCGTGTCCTTAAATGGGTTGACAATGATGTTTTTCTCAGCGAGTTGAAAGGCAATCTCTCGAAGATCAGACACTGTCATGCCAAAAACCTGGGCCTCCATGCAAGTCAAATATGAAAATATTTCAGCTTCCTGTTCCATAGTAAATACACTTCTGAATCGACCCAAATGCTTTTCGACAACAAAATTCTCATCCTGCTTTTTTTCCCACATATCGTTGCAATGTCGACGAAGGAATTTTGTAGTCTACTACTGCCTTTTGAATCGACCTTTCTTGAGTTTTGACGTCAGAAATAGCTTGTATCGTTAATTCTGTGGACCAATTTTGTTATTCCGTCTTCCGTTTATACGTGCAAACCATTTTCTAGTGGAAAAAAGAAATAGGGTTATAAGAAGTCTATATTAAGTCATGTAATTCAGATTTTAATTACACTTAATTTATTGATACTGTTACGGACGGAATCGATGTTTTATCAACTGCGGTACCCGGCGTAGGTTTTTTCCCACGGAGGTGGTTTTCCCTACGCCATTGCACACCCGAATGGGGGTACCTCTCAAAATGAAGCAGGCCTGTTAGGTAAATTATGTAAAAGGCCCTTCGGAATGGTGACGATCTCGATAAAAGTATTTGTAATTCGAATAGTATATTATCGATGTAAAGTATGACGTTGTAGTCTATTTAAATGTTCGAGAGTTTGAAAAGTCGAACTAAGATGAGAAAAAGTGACGATCGGGTTGGAGAGAACGTTTCGGAACGCCGTCGGGTTAGGATGTCCGGGTCGCGATCGGGTCGTCACCGGTTGATCGCGAATAAATTTTAAATAGTTTCTTGAGGCCGATCAAACCGCGCGTTTTATTTTGAGCCCTTCCACCAGTCGTTTATAGATACTAACAAGTCAATTGAAAATATATCTAAATTTACAAATTGGCTTCGACCTCCTAGGGCATGCTCGAGTGGTTGGTAAATACTGAATGGAAACTGAAATATGTTTCAAAATTTATATTACAGTAACTGATTTGTAAATAAACAATACAAACAAACACATAGGAAATATTCTAATACGGCGAAACGCAAAAATCCCACTTTGCCCCTACTTCTGCTATCCGAGTGATAATAAAAAACATAACAATAATTTACACATCAAAATTTACTTAGGAAATATAAATGTTCTCGTAAAAATGAGTAAAAATTTTATATATTTTCTGAACAAAGGAATTATTTGTCAAAAGTCATGCAAGCATTATTGTCAACGTCTGGAAATCATCTGTCATTACTATTTGGATGATCTCCTTACTATCTCCACGAATCCCTATAAAATCTTAAATTCGTCACTATTAATCTTTAAGGCCTTTTACGAAAGCCATCGTTCGACTTCCACGCAACTTCAGTGAGAGCTGTAAGGGTTAAATTTATCGGGTGCGCAGTGATTTTAGCTGATTAAAATTTAGAGAGTATTGAAGCAGGTGAGAATGCGACGATTAATTATTTCAAATATTAGAATTTGAGACTTGAGAATTTATATACCGACTAAATAACAGATATAAATTCTGTTTTTTGTACGAATTTTTATTTTTTTTATGCTTGTTGTCCAAAAGTTGAGACTAAAAGTATTAAAATTTTGTATCGTTTTGTAATATAAAAATGCATTTAAATTTTATCTTAATATAAATGAAATAAATTAAATAAAGTAAATAAAAAAATTAACTAAATAAAAAAATTAACTAAATAAAAAAATAAAATAAATAAACTGAATAATATAAATAAAATAAATACAACAAATAAAAACGTCGTATACTAAATATCTAGAAGCAATCTTCCCCATATTTTTTAACTGTCTTTTAAACCAAACTTGCCAATTTAACACATTTATTTTGTACAATGAATGAAGTATTCTTATAGGATTGGAAATAAAAAAAGACGCCCAGTAGTGCTCATTTTTATACAGATGTCGTTTCCTTAAAAAATGTTGAAGGAGGCGGGGGAATAGTCGACCGCCTGCAGCCACCTGAGCTTTCGGTTACTCCATAGTCTTCGCTGCATTCTCCACTCCACTCTCAATTTGGCAGTAGTTTGGTAAAGATCGTGTGGTCCTGTTTGGACTTATCATCGCTTGGCTTGGGTGCTGTTTGCTGTTCTTCCCTCGTCACATTTGACGTAAGTATTTTTTACGTATATTTTTCTGAAAATATTCGACAATATTCCAAAGTTTTGACGTGTTTAATTGTAATAAAAATCGTATTTTGCATTATATCCATCGATTAGGGGGTTATTAAGTGTTTGTATATATTTGTGATATATTCGAGATTAGATTTATTATGATATTTTCTTAATATTGATTATTAAATTAAAGAGAAAAATTGACAGTAAATTACAACATTTATTTGAAAGGATTTCGAATTTAAGTTTGTACACTTCGACTAACCCCTTCGCCACCATGACGTCTCTTTTGGCATCAAGCGTGACTTGACACGGTACGGCAAGATGACTGAAATGGCGTCTAGATAAAATCTCGATTATTAAAGTCTTATAATTGAGATTCAGTCTTGATGCCATTTTAGTCGTTATTTCCGATCCAGGCCAGGTAGCGCTTCACGCCAAGCGAAGCGTCATGTCGCCACGCGAAGCGTCATGACGCAACGTGAAGCGTCAAGACGCCGAAGCGGTTGGTAGGAATCTTCTTCAAAATGTTGCATTCTATTTCGTGAAAACATAAATCGTCATATCTTTAATTTGTCCTCCATAATAATTTTGTTGTATTCATATTAATTTTTTTTCAGCACCAACAAAATGTGATCATTTATTTTTGTATATTTTCGTATTTAAGTGAAAAACTGTAATGTATATTTCGTTGTTAAACGAAAGTTACGTGGGTAATTATATTAATAAACTTCGGCCTGTGTTAAAAATATGATATAATGAAAAAAACAATAAGAAAAGAAACAGTGACAATTCTAAAACTTTTTGTTATGATGTGGCATTTGATTTTCGTGCAACTTAGAATAAAAACAATCCTTTCAACCCTAATCAGAATAATAATAAATATTTTGTGCTTTTAATAATGTCATAAGTATCATGGTTTGGCATTAATTGTAATTAAGAAAGATTGATAAAGAGAATACTGCTGTATGACATTAATGTGTTTCTTAGTCATATTTAATTTAATTACTAACTCATTAAGCTTATTCGGTAATATTCAATTATTAAGCAATATTTTACACAGATATTCTAAATATTCTTTACCGTTTAGAATTGTTATTAATTTTATTATTTTATAAAGGTGTAGGTTTTAGTTTTGTTATAAAAAAATGGTCCGTAAATTTGACTTTTACTTAACTGATTTTTCTTTATTTCTTGATATTTCTTTATTAAAGAAAAAACAGATAATTTCAAAATTATGAAAACAATTCTTATTTTTATCATTTTTTATTCGAAATTTTAGGACATTGCGATTTTATGGAAACTATGGATAAAGGTGTATAAAATATTTGAATTTTAAGAAAAAAAAGTATGTGCCGGAGTTCCGAACGTTCAGTGATCTTTTTCTGGTAATTTTCTGATGAGTCACTAATGATGTAAATAACTAGGACGATCTTAAAGTCTCAAATTTGAAACAGAAAATTTACCGTTTTTTAAGTCCAAAATGGAAAGTCAAAATGCCATTCTCTATACAAATTTATATGATAAACTTCTGGACTCAATTTCAAATGTTACAGTCTACGCATTTTTTTTACTTCATTATTTAAATAAAAATTAAACATATTATTGCAAGTTGAAAAAAATTCCAGGATATAACTCCATGCATTCTACGAACTTTTCATTCTCAGCATATTTTGGAACAGCTCGTTGTTTTTGAATTACAAATTCAAAACAATTTAACAATATAACACCATAAACAATTGTTTTAAGCTTACCGAAAAAAGTCATTTCTGTCAAATGTTAGCGTAAATTTATATATTGCAAATAATATAATGTAAACAAATGTATATCAGTTTATATCTTGCCGTTGAGGGAGTTTTACGTATTATAAATCAGTCCTAATTTAGCATAAAATATTATTAATTTTGCCGTTTTTGTCTGTTCCAACTTGACAGAGTTCGTGTCTGAATGGCATTCGACGTTTCGGCCTTTTATTTTTTGTTGTGGATAACAGGTGTCTCTGAAAAATTGAAAAAGTGTCATTTATTATTTTTGCTTTAATTTCAATTTACGCGCGTACGATTCACGCCGGACCTTTCTTGCACCGATCACCGAATTAACTATTTATAGGAGTGTTATACAAGATATTGTATCGTTATTACATCCTATTTGATTTAATAACTTTCACGATGAATAGAACATTGTAATAGACGCAAGCAATACATTGCAAAAAAATAAGTGGAATGCGTAGTATGCAAAAGCTTTTGTCGTCCCGGATGCGCCAAAACTTAATTTGGTGAGCGAGACTATAAGTTAGGATTAGTTTTTAAATACTTTTTTGTAAAACAAATTTGTAATTACTTCTTTGTCCACGGATTCTGATGTCCAGGACAATAATAAATGATTTCATACTCACACACAAACTTATGTTGAAAATAAATCCAGTTCAAATTGATGTGTTGCATCTTTTTCGTATCTTGATGATACCCAATCATTTTTGCAAGCTGTTATTTTTTAAGGTTTATCACCCGCTCCGTTTGTTATCTGAAGTACCGAAACTGTGACAAATGTTGTTTTACAGGATGCTCCAACATTTATCAAATTTTATTGCTGCTCATTCTCTAAAGTATCATTGTTAACTCTATCATAGTATATCATTACGCTACGGTAAAGACGTCTTCCTGACCACCGCTCCCTATTTAACTATTATATGTAGCCATTCATTGTCATTAAATGAATATCCTAATAACTGGAATACAGCCATTATCACTCATGTCATTAAATTTAAATAAGCAGATTCACCCTTGAAGACTCGTCCTATAGTGGGATTACGGCATTTCGTAAAAATGTTAGATTTTTTATTCACCAAATTGTTAAGTTTCATGAAAGTAATAATTCAATCCATCCTTTACAATCAAGATATAGAAAAACCCGCAGCACACAAACTGCTCTTTTGCATATCATGAACGAAGTTCCAAAAGGTATAAACAGAGAAAGGGTTACAGTACTTGTACCTGTTGATTTTAGTAGGGGATTTGATAGTGTAAATCCCAAAATCCTATTAATATTTTTCAAAGGCTTAGGGTTCTCTGATAGTGCTATTATATTCATCGCGTCAAATTTAACCAATGGAAACCGAAACATTCCTGACAATGACGGTATATACTTTCTGAATGTTTGCATACGACTTTTGGAGTGCCACACAGTTTATTGCCCGATCTCATCCTCTTTCTCATCTTCATAAATTCATTTACCAAAGTTACCAGTAAATCACTTCGACCCAGACCATGTCTGGCGAAGTATTGAATTTGGTCAGTCAAAAAATTACCCTAAAGTTTTTCATCAAATGTCGACGTTTCTGGCCCTAAGGAACCCAAAGCAACAATAAAAAAATTGGTGTCCGTTAGGTTGTACGTCCGTCCGTCCGTCCGTCCGTCCGTCCGTGGGCAAAATTTTGTATACGCGATATCTCGCGACTGGCAGGACTAATTTAAAAAGTACAAACGGATTTGGGTTTCTCTTGGCCAAACTTAGATCTGATTAGTTTTTGGAGACAATGCATACTAGATTATGGGGAGGTTTAACAAAAAACGCTCAAAAAACACGTTTTTTCCATTTCTGAACAAAAAATACGAATCGTACAAAAAAATGTTTCAAACAAAAAATATAGAACATCGAATTCTCTACAAAAAAAGTTTTATTCATTTCTTCGTAAAATCAACGATAATGCCGTAATAAACGGAAACCGAAGTATCCCACATATAAACAAATTTATTTCCTGCAACCTGACCTGTCAAAAACTCGACTAAACCGCGTTTTTTTAAGCATCAGTGTGAACAAGACGTGCTCATTTATCAGTGCTTCGGCTGACCTGCGGTCGGGGTCGAAGTTTTGAAAATGCTCATTTTCAATTTTAATATAGGAATATGCCAATGAATGGACGATTTTCTACATATTTCTATTTCTGATGAATGTATGATGCACAACATGCAATAAAATAGATATTTTTATGTTCTTTGAACATTCAAAACAATATTTACAGTACTATTGATCTTCCAGTGTTTATTATTTTGTAAAATCAAAGCAAAGTTTTAAAGCCATCCAAATAAACTGTAAACGTCCCGTTTTATGTAACCCGTCTATTCATTGGGGTTTAGCGGATTTTTTTACAAACGTACGAAGACGAGGTTAATAATTAAATAAAATCAAAGGTTGAACTACACGGTCATAAAGAGCAGAGTCTAACGATTCTAATGGTGGTATCATAATTAAATTTTAATTAAAGAATTCAAAAGTTCCAATCGATCACAGTGTGAAAAATGCTTAACCGTCCATTTATCGGCATATTCACCCTATTTAAGGAACAAGATATTGTTACAATATATGTATAGAAACTACTCGTACCTAACGATGCTAGAACTACCCTCTGCCGCCTTCTTTCCTGGCAGTGTTAAAATGGGAATATTCCCGGAAGCATCAGCCTTTCGTCAGGGAACTGCAATACGAATTTAGCCAAAATTGTAGGCATTCGGGTCGAAGGCATCTAGTTTAATATTAAATTTGCTCTATTTGCTGGTGATCTACAAATATATTCATCCCATTTTCTATGTCATCTACTACATACAATCAATCATCTCAATAAATCGATTACTAAGATTCTTCGATGGGCATCACATGTAGGTTTACATATAAATATATTCAAAACCAAAGCAATTATAGTTGGTAATAGTCAACAATTAAGAAATATGAAGAATAATCCAGTAACCCCTATTATCAGCAATAATAGCATTATTCAATATGAAAATAAAGCACGAAATTTAGTTGTCACCATATCCAGTGATTTGACAGAAGTTTAGAGGGCATTCGACTCCAACTGATATCAATCTTGAACTCGTCACATTACATTTAAGCCATTTCGCATTCCATAAAGGGTTAGAAGCTTTATTTTCCTGTTTAAATCCATGTAATTATTTCAAAGACCCAGTGGGCGTATTTCTTCTGAAATTTCGTATGAGTTTTTAAATCCGTATAAATTCCAGTTAAGTATTCGTATGATATTATTCACCTTCGTACGGTGCTAGGAGTTAAGGCTGGTATGAGTATTATTCCATAGTTGCAAGTTGTCGTTTTCTATACTTTCAGCATTGGTATTACTTGAGAAAAAATTTACTAATGTTTTCTCCGATGGAATACCATGTATCTGATTTTTTCTTTTCATGGATATCACTGGACGGTTCATTGAAGTTCTATGCACATTTTCTTCTGTGTTTGCCTTCAGCTTTCTCTCCCTTAAACTTTTTATTTCCTTTTCACTCATTTCACAATTATTGTGATATCGAGAACAGTTTTTGAGTAAATACTCCTCGAATCTTAAGTTCATATTTTATTTTTAATAGTCGCCTGTTTTCTTCTCTTTCTTTTGGTGAATGAAAATCGCTTTGAAAGATAACAAACATTTTTATATGTGTTTAACATTTATCATTTATAGATATATACATTTTTTTAAAGTTCAGACGTTTTTGCTAGTCCCGAAAATAGCATCCCATTCTGATAAAATAATAAAAAATGCATTTTTTAAAAAATGCGATTTTGGATCGCGGTGCTCCATTTTCAATCGTAAACAAATCTTTTTGCTTAAAAGCCGATTTTATAAGTAATATTTTTTTACCTTGAAAATTGTGGAATATGTTATTTAGTTTACGAGTTATGAATTTTTTTAACTCAAACTCGTCCTGAATCTCAAACTTGCATCTATCGGAAGCATAACATGCTGCTTTCGTCATTCGCAGTGACAAAGCATTTTATTTATTTTGCAATTTGCAATTTATATTTAAGAAGTCTTGGCATGCTTTTACCATATTTATATGGGCGGATGTCTAGAAATTTTAAACTTTTAAATATTAGAAAACATTACAGCATATTCATGAAATTAATTTTATCTTCGGCATCGTTCAAATAACAGAAAACACATAACAGATAGCACCAAATGTAATAATTACGATTAGGGCCGGATTATGATTTTTGCCGTCCCTACGCAGTTCAGTTGTTGCCTAGAAATGAATCTATGATGACATAAAAAACGTTAATATGCATATTGTCACTTCCAGATAACGGATTTGTATCATTTTCATATCGTTTGCAGGCAAAAGGAATTTTCCTTTTTCGGCTGCGGGAAGTGTTACGAACATATTCTTTTTCGTTGCTCGTCTCCACGACTTTCTTTTCATACTGAGCGAAATTCGTGCGCATCGTATTGACAAATTTAATTATTGATTCATACAATTTAAATACAACAGGAAGAATAGTATTTTCGGACTGCAGCACTTTGATTAAAGCATTAAAACGGTCGAGAATATCATTCCAGAAAAGAGCCAAAAGACAATTTTCTGAGCTATTGTAACTTTGGAAAATCTCTAAAGCTTCAGAACGTGTAGCTGGTTATTCATCTCTTCAGACATAACATAATGCGGATAATATTGAATCCCACGATTCACATAAACATTTGCACGCATCATGCCGAGCTCACCATCTGGTTTGAGAATGACTTATTAAAGTATACGTTAACTGAGCTATTAAAATGTTTCGCCTGTGTGTTGATGCCGAGAAAAAATTGTATAATTCTTGTAACGTAGAAAAAATTGTAAAATTCTTGTAACGTAGAAAAAAATCGCACAGCCATTGGAGAGCATTCCGCTGCATATACTCCTACGAGATTGGGGGAATGCGCTGAACACGGAATAAATTCGGCAAGGGAATTCGATAATTTTATAAGCAATTGTACCCCTGTATATATTCCCTATTAGAAGCATTGCCGTACGACTGGCCCCGACAGTTCTCGATATTTAAATCTTGTTCTTTAAGAAGATTTATAATAGACAGAATTTGGAATGATTTTAATAAATCGTTTTTTGAGGATTCTCTCTTTGGAAACGTAGCGCAAAGTAAATGCCAATTGGTCAACATGAGCTACATCGAGTGTTCAACCTGCATTTACTGAATAATACCTGGCTTCTTTGACTTCAGTTATCGTTTTTTTTAATAGTTCCCCTTCCATGATTTGAATAAATTCATCGCAAATTGTCGTGATAGGTACGATGTTGATCCTTTGCCCTTATTTCTATCAGTCCATATGAGCGGCCCAATTCTCTATAACTCGCTCGACGCTCGAACGGCCGGCAAAGTTTTGTCCAACGAAAAAAACGTTCAATTTTTGAAAGTTGATATTTCGATTTTAAAAAAATACATGAACGTAGAAAATGTCGAACCGAACAAGTTTTTTAATAGTAATGAATAGATTCTGTTTTAATAAATAAAAACAAAATTTTGTTTTACATAATACACTGTTATTTAAATATATTATAAAAATTACTCTATTAATTTTGTTTATATCTTCAGACAAAATATAACCCCCAAATATCAAATTTGATATAAATCCATTACTTTATTCCTTTATCTAATAGCCGAAACGTTTGTCTGACTACAAAAGCTCATATCATTACGTATTTATTATTTTAATGTAGAATAATGAAGTTAAGGATTTTTCTGTATGTTTTTATAATGTATAAGAAGTATGTACAATGGGTTGGAAGCATTTACACACTGAACTCAACGAATGCCCTGCAAATATGTCTGCTTTTTAACCCATTAACGTCCAACTGCACAGAAAATTTACACCTAATTCAACGCTTAGTTTCAGTATGAAATACATTTCGAAAAAAATCAAACTTACCACATTCTACCATTTTCGGGGTCGCTATTTCGAGTGGTGAAGAGAAAATTGTAAAAAATTTAAAATTTATCTATGATTTTAGCATATATAATAAAAAAAACAAGTCTTTTTCAGGGCGCATTTCTTACAAATATCAAGTTTTCAATACAATATCGTGCTTTGAAAGAGCTAAAATATATTAGAAGCGTGCACTCGATACTTGTACTTAGAAACTGCACTGATATATATTTTAAATTTTGCAATGTTAAATCCAAAATAGCTACCACAACAACGAATTTCTATTTAAAATTTAAAAAATTTTAAAATTTACATTTTAAAGAAAAAATTTAAAATTTAGAGAAAATTTGCATAGAACAAAAACATCTTAGAATTAGTTGAAGAATGCCGTAAAATTTTTTTAGATTTTTCAACTAATATTTTGCCAAATTTAGGATTTTCGAATTTTCGAAAAATTCAAAATTATAAAAATACATTTCGAAAAAATTCGAGGGTAATAAATTTATTTCGTATTGGAAATAAGCGTTGAAGCTGGTGTACATTGTCTGTGCATTTGGGCGTTAATGGGTTAAACGAGTTGCGTTTAAACATTTAAATTCATCATACTCCTTATGTAAAGGTGGCATTTATTGGACTAAGGATTCTATTTACTCCTTATTGTATAGATAACGTACCCCCGTTGTGTGATTGTCTAGAAATGTTTGTTAAAAGAGTTGTTTGAATTTGTGTGTTAATTAGTTACATTTAAAAAGAAGTTGTGCCCAAGTTTGAAGGTACATAGTTTTTTTACTGCGGGAGGCACATTCTTGTCACAAGGATTTCAATTACTTACATATCCAATTGCTTGTGGTATAAACTGAAAAGCATAAAATATATCGTTAAAGGAATTGTGTTGCCAATACTGAAAAAGAAACCGACCATGTCCCCCACAAAGAAAAGATGAATTTTCTGTTTTTTACCTGCGCTCATCAGATTCTCCATTATTGTAATTGTTGTTACACATGATACTTTTAAAGTGCATAATGTTTTGTGAAATTATGATGCTGCAAAATTATTTTTATAATCTTTAAGTTATCATAATATGTACGACGATATAAAGTATAAAAGTTCTGGATGTCATGCATGTCAACTACTAAGTGTTCCCCAACTTTTAGCGAAATAGCAGATGCAATGTCAATTCGTGATCGATTTCACAATCAATGACTCAATTTTTTTTGCGATAAAATAAAGTTTTGCACTATATTCGAGCATATGAGAATATGACATTATTTATTTCAAATGTTATGGGATTTAAGTTATGAAACTTTAATTACCGATTCTATGTATAATCTGATTTATTTTACTTTTTATGTATAAAAAAAGAAATATCTGAAAAGAAAATAACACGCCGCGTGTCAAACTTTTGGAACATGTCAACAATGCCAACGCTCGAAATATGTGCGCATAATTGCCATTGGGTATTAATTGGTTTCTTCTTTGTTTCAGCTGCTCGTTTTCGTTTAACCCGCAAATCATCCACTCTATATTCTTGCAATGGAGCGTTTTGCAGAACTTAGTGCATGCATGTTCACTAGAAAAGCTCACTACCTAGAGGCTTTATTAGCTGCTATCGAGCGCGAAGACTTAATTGAAATAAAAGATATCGCAACGGAGATGGTAGCCCATAACGCCGATATGTCAGAGGTCACCGCTTTACACGCAGCAGCAAGAAGGAACAATCAAACAATGATTGAAATCCTATTGCAATGTGGTCTCGCAATCGACGAGATGAACGTATGCGGCAACACAGCTTTGCATACAGCATGTGAATATCGGTGTGAGGCCAGTGTCGAAACATTGCTCAAATGGGGTAGCAATACGAAAGTCAA
The DNA here is from genome assembly GCA_030407085.1 of Trichopria drosophilae. Lineage (NCBI taxonomy): Eukaryota > Metazoa > Arthropoda > Insecta > Hymenoptera > Diapriidae > Trichopria > Trichopria drosophilae. Next base: position 113,118,362 of record CM059585.1, on the reverse strand, counting down.
AAACATGATGGATTGCTTTCCCCTGGAGAGCATGATACATTATGCGAAGAACAACAGACTGATGCTCGAACCGTCAAGCATCACGGAAGAAGAACTCCACAGTTCGCAGGTTGAGTTCGAAGAGGTCCGCAGGATTGTGAAACTATTCTTGAAATATAGAGGGAGGTTTAATGACAAAAATATGGATGACCGGAAAATAGTCCGCACCATTATTCTCTACGGACCTCCAAGAATGGCTAACTTTTTTGCGGAAAACGGATTCGATCTGTCGGTGGTTGACGACGGTGGATTCAATATGTTGCATGATGCTGCACGAGATGGGAATTGGGAAGCTGTCGCCGAACTTGTGCAATACATTGAACCCAATTGCATTTCAAGGTGTTCAAAAACACCATTGCATGAAGCAGCCTCCAGAGGGTCTCCAAAATGTGTACATATTTTGTTGACAAACGGAGCAAAGATCGATCCTTTGGATGCCCATAAAGAAACACCATTATGTAAAGCTTTACTTTGCACATCTTTATGGGCTGCTCAAGTTGTAGAACGCCTTTTACACAACAGACCATCTATGGATCATATCATGCACAGCATCTCAGATAGTTCTAAAGAGTTTCAGGAAGCGTTTGAAGGTGATCCAAGGAAACAAGAAGCCTTGATCAGGCACGTTTTAAAAATGAAGGCTGCTGGCATCCATGTAGGCGATGAAAAAGTTATTTTAGATTTTTTGAATGTCGCAAACGATGGGCAGACTTCGATATTTTTAACAAGTCACACCAAGGAAGTCATTGGTATGATGAAAACGATGCTTGTGTCCAATTTTTCCGCCTACGATTTTTTGACAAAGAATATTGATGATGTCGTATGGTATTTGAATCCCGGACTTTCGGCATTTCTCGAAGCCCGATCGTACGCCATTAAATTTCCGCTTTATGCTGATTATTTGGAAGTGGTACATCACAGGGCTTCCAAACGACGCGAAATGTTGGAAAAAGGTGGCCCTACATTGTCCAATATGTTAGCAACACGTGGAATGCCAGAGCCATGTATAAGAAATGTATTGGCGTATTTGACAGATCTTGATTTGGATTATGTCGTTAATTTTGCAAAAATACATAAGGAAAAGTAATTACATCAGTTATGAACAACAATGATATACTTTAGAAACTCATGTGTTTTTTTAAAACAGTTACCTGAAACTTCTCAAAGATGGAAAAAATATGAAATGTTTTGTATATTGTTATGCTTATTGTTACCGTTGCGATTATAAATATCAATTTTAGTAATTGTTACCAGAAAAATTGTTAAGTTTGTTTTAAGAATGACTTCATAATCATTTCAAAACGTCTTTGTTTATTGTCGTATGTTTTATGTTAAAGTTATAAAATTATATGTGTAATAAAACAAACAACATTATAAATGTAAAAGTTATGTTTCTAATTTATAAACCCTTCACAATCATAAGTAATGATTCAAATTATAAGTAGGTTCAAATGCATCTTTAACAAAATATATCAGGTAATATAATTATGATTGTTCTCCTAAGTTCAACACACTTGTAACTTTTGAGTGACAAAATTGATGTTCTATTATATGCTTCTTATAATTAGCAAATGTTAGGATTTTCTAATTTCACATTGGTACTTAGGACTTTAAAATTTAAGTGAACGTAAATCGAACTTATTACAATATGACTAGTAAATTCGAAAAATATAAACGTATACAGTACATGAATTGCATAAAATCTTCTCGACTAGATACATACAACTAATTATTGCTGTGCCATTGTTATATAAAATAGCTATTCTGTACAATAATTTATGTGGAAATTTGTGCTATTTCTATCTATTTATAACACAAAATAATATTTTGGTCTTTACTTAAATGGTTTGTTATATATATATACATAGCATAGGTCTGGACGAAGTATTGAATCTGGTAACTTCCCCCCAAAAAATATGCTGTAGTTTTTTTTATTAAATGTTGACGTTTCATACCTCAAGGCACCCAAAAAAGCAGAAAAAATGTGTCCATGATCTTGTACGTCTGTAATTATATCAACAAATCTCCAAAACTTTCAAAAATAATATTTTTTTTAAAGGCAGAGTATCGAAAACTGTTTTGTCTGGTATAGTTAATCTTGGTAATAGGAAATATGAGCTCACGATTTTGCTCAAGGCTTCTTTTGTAAAACTGCATATTTTAACTAAATTTGAAATTTATTTAAATAAAATTATTCTGATAGATTAAGATCATTACAATTGACCCAGGGGTACCCAGTTGGTATGCACGCGGGTCGATGGCTCAAGTTTTAATTATGTAATTAAGATATTTTCAAGAAATATCATTACCAGGATAGCAACCACTCGTGACAGTAGTGACAAGGTTGGTACACAATGGATCCGTTTATACAACTTATTTTGAAAAGAAAAGATAATATTATTATAACTAACTTAATATCATATTTCAATTAATTTTCTGTATGTCAGTAAGAAGTGAAATTTTCGACCAATGTTTATCAACAACAATATTTAAAATATCTACTGAAACGTTTGTAAATAATGTACTACATCTAATGATATTGTTTTAAAATTATTCGCTATATTTTAATATTTTTTTTTTAGTTTTTAACACTAATTATTGCTAGTATGTTGAAAAAAAAATGTTGCTAAATGATAAGTAGGGGAATTAATTTTTGCCTCAATACCTTCTTTATCAACTTTTGGAAGGCCATAATGCTCGAGGAATAATGATTTAAAAAAAAAATTAACCAGAAATGTAACATCGTTTACATAATATATATTAATATCTCAACATTAGTATAGATTATGGAAATAAAGGGCTAATGTTTTTCACTTATTTTTAAATGTTTTTGCGTCTTCAATATTTACGTTCCGGTTGTTATATACTACAGTAAAATCATATACAGTGTCAACTATACTTTGCACTTTTCTTAAAGGCTAATCATCAACATTTTTTGAACCGTATTGCGGTTGTAAATTTGACTTACGCCACTCGATTACTTCTTAAAATATTCGTTCGTTAATTTTGAAATTTTAACTATCATACACTTTCCGCACTTGTTTATGTAAAGATCATTTCTTGAAAAACTTACTTTGTCTTTTCAAATTTCTTTCTTAAGACATAAACAACGCTTTAATAGAAAATAAAGAATAAATAATTGCCTATAAAATAATGCTTAAACTTTATTAAATTTGACTGTAATTTATCTTGTACTTTTGATTTTTCTTCTTTGTTTGTAATAGACTTTCATGTTTATAATAAAATTGCACAGAAAAGTTGTTATAAGTTTTTCTGTCGAATAAAGGAAAATATTTATTATTTGGAATGAACATTATCATTAAATTAAGTAAAATATAAATAATATCGAGGAAAGTATATATTCAAGCTTGTATACAAAATATTGTTTTCAAAACAGTGTGTAGAACCTTTGATCTGGTTATGTGGTGCAAGAAATCTACGTATTTAACTAATACTTTCGGCAGTACCACATTATTAAAACTGATATTATATAAATTGTCCAAACATAAAGTAGTTGAGGCAAAATAATGAATATGGCAAAATTTTAATTTCATTTATTCATTTATAATTTTAAAAAGAATTTTGAAAATTTCTTGATTACGACTGCCCCCAATAAACAAACGACAGAAAGTTTATCCTCTTCTTCACTTTAATCTAGCATAAATTAAAAAACTGCATTTTTACAAAAATATTTGTGTTACGAATTAAGACTCCAATAATGCTGAAAATATGCGTACGTTTATTGTAATGGTACTGGATGTAGGTAATAGTGAATCATACTTTATAAAAGGAGTGCATGAACCTGAGACGTGCTACAGATATATGAGGAATTCTACAGAACCTTTAACTTTTATTATAATACGCGAAGATGTATCTTGCAAACAAATGAATATCGAACTAAACGATCAAGATTCTTTTTCTAAATGTTATTAAGCCCTTATATGATTTTTAAGATAATAAACCACTGGAAAGAAGAAAAACGAACGTAAAGTACGATTTTTACAGAATTCAACAACGTACAATCCAACAATTTCATTTTGATATCACAAAAAAAAAAGTAACTCTTATCCAATTACTTTGACAATTTCAGCGAATCTTCGTATAATCTTGGAGTTTCAATAAACAACATGCCGAGAGTGTGCTTATCTTTTAAAAAATTGTGCAGCTTAAAATGTAAGCGTCTACCAATTATTCCAAATTCGGGAATTTATTACTTTTTATAATATGGAGAAAATAACTTTTAATTTCTTGAATTCTTAGTTTCATAAAATAATTCTATACTAAATGCTCCAAAAAATAAGATGCATGGCATACGTGTGCCTCATAAACTAACTTTGTCGAAGGTCTCTAAAAATTGGCACGCTTAAAACTATGCTGTAATTTCTTCTTTAAAGCACTCATAAATCTCCTATCACTTGTTTAACTTTCTATTGGTTATCCAACACCTTGAAATCGACATTTAAATAATAAACAATGTTGACATTGTTTTTTATATTTATTATTTGACATTGGTAAGAGACAAACATTCTAAGAAATAAATGAGCATTTTTCTAGGTTAAAAATAGCTATTTAAGGGGTTTCTAGAGTCATCAGCCGATAAGGTAATAATCTACGTTAAAAAAAGTATTGAATAAAATTTTCAAAATTCGGGCACACTTCCAACCACTTTATATGATCTCATAATAATTAGATATTTTTTAGTAGCTCGTATAAAGAGGTTAGAATTGCCTTTATGAAGCCCGAATGTTAAAAAATTGATTTTTTATTTACTTTATTAAACATAGATTACTACCATTTCGACTGATGTCTTTAGACTCCCGTAATAAAAATTGGAAAAATTTAATTCCATAATTTTGTTATTAACGATAGTAAATAATGAGTAAATAAGCTGTATTTCTCATAACAAGTACCTTATCGTTAAATATAAAAACTATAAGATATATAATATATGTACACCTGCATCTACCATTAGGCTATTGTTTAGTTTAAACATTTACTTCATTCAACTTTATACCACTTTAATCAAAAACATGTTACGCCAACTGATTCTTACTCTTTAAATGCTATAAAAACACAAACAATATGTCCCATTAGTGCGCCACTAAATTTTTTATGATTTTGAACAGTGAGAAGTTAAAAGTTCTGTAGAATTACTCATATATATGGCAATCCACTTTTAAACAATATTCTTAAATCTTATAGCGAGGGTCGTTACAATTCCAATATTATGCTATAAGTTCGGGAACATGCGGAAGTAGGCGGTGCTATTATAAACTGAAATGAAAATATATTACGCATTTTTTAAGATTTTTCATATATAATGCCTCAAGTAAAACGTACGCATTCTTTGCAAAACCTATGACGAAACAAAATTTTTATGTTTTTATAAAAAAAAATAATATTATATTTAATATAATATAAATTATACATTTCTAGCAAGTTTTACAAAGTTTCTGGAAGGTACGTATCAACCATTTGAAGCATACATTTTTCTTTAGGCTGAAAATCACTGAAAATTGTTACTCGGTAGTTTTCGGGTCGCTGATTACGAATCTGGTCGCAGATTTTCTTAATACAAAATGGCGGACGTAATATGGCCGACTGAAATCGAGGGTGAAGGGTTTTGTTTTGAAAAATACAAATTTTATTAAAAAATGTTTTAAACAAAAAGGATAGAGCATGAAATTCTCTACAAAAAAGCTTGTATGCATTTTCTTCCTGAAGTCAACGATAATGTCTTAACAACTGGTTTAAAATGCTTATGACTATTGTTTGAGAAAGTATTGAATTTGGTCACCTCGGCAAAAAAATTACCCTATAGTTTTTCATCTAATTTCGAAGTTTCGACCCCCTACCCCCCAGGGGTAGTCTTCGGCAGCCCCTCGGGCGCGGTGATTACCTACGGGCGCATAAGTTCTTTTACGCCCTTGGTACGAAAATAACTATTTCGATATATCTAAAAGATGTCTTATGGATATCTAAAAGATATCCATCAGAGATCTTTTCGACGCTTTCAAGATATCTGACGAAATATATGTATATATACATTGTTTATATAAGATAGTAATAATACAGACAGTAATTAGTAAAACATAGTAAATATGTAATATGCACCAAATAGTCTATTACAATACAGGTGCATGAAGTAGGAGAAGTAGGGGCAAAGTGGGATGGTTTTGGAAAAACTTTTATACAAAAAATATGGGGCAAAAGAATGGTTAGATGTGGTTTATAAACCCTTATTTAAGTCCTCAACGAACTTATTATGAAATGCATTTAAAAAAAAGTATCTGTTTAATATTCCAAATTTCAATTTTACTAAATAGTATTGTCATTAGGGCTATCGGAGACCCGAGGGCTCCTCCGGGCGCCCGTGCGTGCGAAGTGTTGCGCCCGAGGGGCGAACGACATTGTTTGTCGCAGCAGGTCACAAAATGCAATGAGCGCCCGTTGACCTCGACCATACATCTCTATGGTTACAATGCTTGCGCAAAATTTTATTTTGCGCCTTCAAAACGGGGCGCAAAATCGCATTTTGCGGCCTACTGCGACAAAAAAAAATTTTTTTCAGAACTCTGAAAATCCAGGGGCAAAGTGGGACGCGTTGTTAAAATTACATCTGGAAATGTTTGACAGAGAGAGAGAGAGAAAGTGAGGGGGAGGGAGAGAGAGGGAGAAAGGGAGATTGAGCAAGAGAGAGATTGATTAAAAATTTATTTATTAATGTCCGGGCCACTACGAGCCGTGGACACAACTCAAGAGAGAGCGAGAGGGAGAGGCAGAAAGAGAGAGAGAGAGGGAAAGAGAGTTCTTACTTACCTATGTGAAATCGAATCAGAACGGAATACATCCCACTTTGCCCCAAAATTGCATTTTTTTAAACACGTCGTAAAAAATCATTCTCACCCCAAATGAAACAAATAAAATTAAAAAACAATTCAGATTTTAATTACGCTTAATTTATTGATACTTACTAAAGGATTTAAAATATGTATGAATTTACAAATGGACTTCGATTTCCTAGGTCATGTTCGAACGGTTGGTAAATACTGAATGGAAACTGAAATATGTTTCAAAATTTGTATTGCGATAACTCTTTTGTAAATAGACAATGCAAACAAATACATAGCAAATGTTCTAATACAGCGAAACGCCAAAATCCCACTTTGCCTCGTATCCCACTTTGCCTCTACTTCCCCTAAGTGTTTTGCAACTTTTATTTCTTAATACTTGGGCTGGCCTGTTGTCGGGGTCGAAGTTTTGAAAAAGCTCATTTTCAATTTTCATACATATAAGAAACACTGTATTGTTGTAACATATCTATAGAAGTCACTTGGACCTAAATATGATTGGACCCCCAAATATCAATATAATTTTATAATATAATCGAAAGCTGTTAGTAAACGAACGAGTATTAAGGAATAGCCGACTCCAGTGGGTCGAAGTTTCTGAGCGAGCGAAGCACCACACCAACACTAGTTTTTATTCTAAAGAGAACCCAGAGAAAAAGGTCGAAATATAAATATTATTTATTTAAATGTAAATTAATTAATTAATACGTCCAAGACGAAAAATGGACATTAAATGGGCGTCCTATGTATGTGCATCACTGGACACCAAGTGTACGTACATCTTTGGACGTCCAGCAGACGTCCATGTTACGGTCAAGATTGGTCCACTAATTTGTAGACGTAAACCGTACATACAATGTACGTACAAGCGTGGATGTCCATCGCACGTCCATTTTCCGTCCACCAAGATTTGTATTTTTATGGATGTACAATGGACGTCCATTGTACGTACACGTGTGGACGTCCAGTGAACGTACGTGCTTGGACGTCCATCGTACATCCATTTTTCGTCCACCCAGATCTGTTTTTCCATGGGTATATAATGGACGTCCAATGAACGTACTCCTGTGGCCGTCCAGAGGACATCCCTACCTGGACGTTAATCGTACGTCCATTTTTTGTCCACCCAGATCTGTATTTTTATGGATGTATAATGGACGTCCAGTGTACGTACACGTGTGGGCGTTCAATGGACGTGCACGTCTGGACGGCCACCGTACGTCCATTTTACAACCACCCAGATCTTTATTTTCATATATGTATAATGGACGTCAAATATAGTACCATTTTTTCTCTTTGTATAATATTCGTCCACAGCACATACATACTTCGACGTCCTATGTACGTACATATGTGGACATACAGTGTACGTATATATACATAAATTATTTAGAGGGAACATTTAATAATTATTTATGTTATTTATTTTGTGTGTGAAATTGGTAACACTTTGCATAAACGAAGATTTAAATTGACTGACATATTTAGGCAAATTATAACTTACATACTTAGGCACATATATAAGCATATTTTGTTCAACAATATTGATTTAATAAAACATTTTTAATAAGTGGCAATAACCTCGAAAAATAAGATTTTTTCACCATATTAACTTTTTGTTTTCCTGTTAGAAATAAAGTGGTATCTCGAAATATTTATGAGATTACTTTTACTACTTCACTACTTTACAAAGAAGTGTCATAGGCTTAAGACGAAAACAAATGAGCTTAATTCAGATATAACAAATTGGTATTGTTTTAATAGCAAAAAAAATATCGGTGCCCTCCAAAATTGTTGGAGTAAATTTCACATCATACGGATAGAAAATCAGGTTCAAAAACAGTTTGCATGATTCTCCACCGGTGTTTAGATTTTAGAGAAATTTAGACTTTATTTTAAATAGAGAATAACATGTTTAAATCAAATAATTGGTTGCATGTAAACAACCTAATAAAATTTCTTCTCGACCACATAAAATTATCATTATAAAATGCGAAGTGACGCGATGGACATATATGTCCCAATTAGTGAGGTAATGGCATGTATTCCTCATTTTTATGGGAACAGCAAGGATTATCCGGGATTCGCAAGTGCTGTAAAGTCCTGTGTAGCCATTATATCCCCGAGTAGTCTAACATTACTACACCACACGCTTCACACAAAACTTCAAGGGAGATCCACTAGGTTTCACGACTGCTCTTCAATACAGGATGTCTTACAAAACCTGGCACAAAACTATTTTGGTAATACATACGTCAATCTCACAAAGATGAATAGGGAACAGGTACATTATGAAGATTTATGGGATGCCTTCAAAGCCGAAAAAGCATACCAAGCTGAAGAAGCGCTGGCGACATATAATGAATATTTGAAGGGCAAATCCGTCGAGTTGGAGGATAAGGATGTTACCAGTGTCCAAACCGATCTAAACGAAACAGTCGAAAGTGCAGCTTGTAACATGGATGAGTTAACTGCCTTCACCCGCCCTCACGTGCAATGTGAGTGAAGTTCAAGAGGTTCACAAGACGCTTACGGAAGACTTAATGATGGTGGAAGAAGAAGAAGTCATCTAAAAAGTTATTACGGAAGAACTACACTGAAAATAATACTATGTTGTTTCAACATCGCTAAACGGAATCGAATTACTTCTGTACTGGTAGATGCTGTTTTAAGTCGAGGCTTAATATCAGCCGCTTCGGCACCGCCGTGCGTAACAAACGCATTCAAGTTCTGGATAGTTTTGGTCATCCAGCAGTTATGTATAAATATAACATCACTGTGTGATGCCTTGTGTTATTCAGCTATTTTTGTGAATGGTGTTCCATACCATAGGTCGTTATTCACGGTGTCCGAAATTCAATGTTGTTGAATGTAAACCATATAAACATAAACACATCCATACAATTTTCGCGGTAGTTGTCGCGTATACAGTCGATACAAAGGACGGTGCCAGGTGCCGTGTGTTCTGATTCGGTTCGGAAACTGTCTGATTACATCGATACTGTTCATGTTCTGTTTGGGACATTCATATGGTAACATTAGCGCACCTGTCGTCAATTCCCTATTAGCTCCAAGCAAAGTGTGCCGGAACAGCACAGTATTATTATTTACAGTGTAGTACCGAAAACCGTAATCGAAGCTGTTACTATGCGGTTACTGATCACAAAGATGACATGGATTCTAACATTTTGCAGCCACATCTTCCTAAATCGAGGGCCCAGATACTCAATGAAACTTCAAAATTTGCAAGTGTCGTAAATCCAACGATAATGCAAAGGGATTCCCATTCGCCGTTTAATGCCGTTTTTTTTTCAGGAGAGAAAAATCAGAATGTCACGAATATTACAGAAATGATGGACGAAATTCTGGCAAAAGCCCATTCCTGATCTTCTCGATCACACCCACATACGTAACATATATTTTGCATGCTAGTCGACATAGCTAAGAGCTCATGTACTTTTATCCGATGTGCCGTTGGCTTAAATATTTTATTATTCATCGAAAGTTGTTTGCCGAAACAATCCATGTAATATAAAACGTAAATGCCACAGTTGTGCGAGTCGCATTGCATATGCCTCTCTTCTTCATCGTGAATTTCAGTCCAATTAATATATGCCATGTTCCATGAACCTTGATTTTTATTATTATAGTCTTGTATATATTTTTTAAACGAGGTTACCATACCGCGGTCTGTATAATTTTTGGTTAATGGATCGATATGCAGTAAGTCGTTTGCTTTTCGACGTTTAGTTTTACGAAATACCAATGCTTTCTGAACAGATAGGATATTAAAACAGTACGATTTATATCGGCAAAAATTTGGTACAGTTTCCAGCCTTCTGTTCTTTTTGGCCCAATTATCTCCCAACATTCCTATAGACAAATACGGGGGAATGCAAATTATATTCGTCCATTCATTTCGTCCAATTTTTGCAACCGCATAATTTTTTTAAGTTTCCGCTTATATATTTCTTGCCCTTTAATGTTGCGAAATCAAAATTTTGCAGTAAAATAGAGATCTGACATATCAGTGGATATACATGATCATATTGGTATTCTGAATTCTGATATCCAAAAGAATAGGCGTTTTTCCTTTTTCTTTGATAGAAAATACTGGGTCTATGAAATCAGTCTTATTGGTAATATAATTCCTTTTAAGTTTTTTAAAGCCCACACCTTGAAAGTGGGAAGAAAGTGCAGATCTTTTTCTTTTCTTGTTCCATTATTCTGAAATTAATGGGTCATCTGGAATACTAGGTCAACAAGCTCATTGGTCCTCTCTACGGTCTTCTTACGATTTTTTAAATTCTTTTATTTGTACACGGTTAGAAACTTTTTCTCTATAATCATACATTATGGAAACGTATTCTGTTATGGATATATTTGCTCTCCCTCCTAAGATATTAGTTTTCAGATTACTGAAGTAGCCTTCCACGTAGTGGTTACTCAAACGTCTTATATTTGGCTTAATTACGTTTAAAATAACTCCTGGCCACATGGGTACATAAGGTATGGGTACATTGTGAGCACAACAGTAATAGATTAAGATAAAATCTCGTGGAAGTTGTTTTCCCTCTATCACAAAGGCATACATACGGTTCATATACGTAGTTACATCTGAATTCATTCATCCTTGTACGATCGCATGAATTATGGCCCAACTCAAGTCAACTACAATAACTTTGAACAATGGCCATTTGAAAGTGCTCTTCTAATACAAACGCCTTCCACTCACTAAGAAAGTAGCAATTCGGAGCACTGCGATGATTGGAACTCATCCATTCAGCTAACGGTACAAGCGTACTTGTTTCGTCGTTTTTATTCGTTGGTTTCACATTAGCGACTAATGTATTGGATAATATTCTTTTCCTGAGTAACATTTTGTCCAATAACCGGATCTTGAAAATTGCGGAGCCAACCTCCTGAGACATCAAATCGTATAACGTCAATATCCAGACGAATAACGGCTTACGGCAGTGCAAATGATTTTTTAAGGAAGTTGCAGCGCGGGATACAAAAGGATCCAAAGTTTTACGGCCATACTCAACACGTTAATGCATATACAAGGTCTTACAACATTGAAGTGGTTTACGACCTTTGAACCTGTCTTCACTCTGCGCCTTTTGATATACATATGCACACGTGCCTTCATGCCTTAACGACTCATAATTTCCATTATTTGCTGCCAAAATATGGATATTTCCAGCAAGCCTATCAAAATACATCTGAGCAGTTACATTTTCCAATTCTTTTCTTACTTCATCTCTCTCCAATCGTCATAACTGCTCCAATTTTGGTTTTCCGTGATGTAGAAGAGCGCCTGTAAATTTTTCGTTTTCTTCTGCATACACAAAGAGTATACAATCAGTTAAATGTATATCTTCAAATACAAATTTTATGTTATTTTTGTCCATGACTCACATATCTGCAATTACTATAAACTACTAGAGTATTGTCCTCATTTTCTCTTATATGATATATTCGTAAAACCCAGTAATACTTTAGGAAGTTTCGAGCTACTACTTTTATGGAACTTGCACCATAGTTTAAAGTATTTTTTTTTCATTCTGGTCAGCGCCAAGAAATTTTTTTATTTTAGCATCAAATTGGGCGTTTTTTTCTCCGTAATAAAAAATATCACTGGAAATTAAATATTGTCATCCTTACATTACATGTAAGTAAACGTAGTATTCTGTTTTTATTATGATCTGTGGTGGTATTGGGGGTTCGAATACTAAGTCGTCCACAATAGTTTTATTTTTTGAATTTTTGTCATACTGAACAATTTGAATTTTATCATGGTCATAGCGTTTGACATTTTTTCTACATGTAACGAATCACTACTTACATTTGAAGGACACGAAATAGTAGATTGAATATCAAATTCAAGGTTACTTTCTTTGTCACCGTAATTGGCAATTATCGATAATATTCGTAAAAATGCAATGTTGTCAACCATAACACTAATGCCTTCGTCATGTATCTGTCCTGCAGTGTCATCATCAGCAATTTCATCTATGACATCATTTTCATCTTCAACTATTACAACATTGGTTGTCAGTTGATTCTTGGAGATACCTTATCATTATCTCGTGTGTTTTTGTTTTTTTCAGACACATCCTTAAGAAATTGTTCGGTTATTTCTGTTTTATTCGAAATTCGATAATCCTAACGGAATCTCATTTACCAAAAATGTTTCTATTATCTTCAATTCATTAGCACGTATATACAGGGTCATCGAAAAGTATCGGACCCCCCCTAATATCTTCAGTTAGAATGCACTTAGGAGAAAATGTCCAATAGCAAAGTTGTATGGTTTCAAGCGGGGAGTAAGATGATGACCTTGACTTTGACCTTGACCATGTCCTTCAAGGTCATTTCAAGGTCAATCTTATTTTTTTAAATAGACCCCCTACATTTTATTGCATATTCTTATAGCTTATCTCGAGAGCTTTCCAAAACACTATAATAAAATATTTTTTTATTAAGTACTTTTTGAGTTATAAAGGTTTGAAGTTAACAATTTGTTAAGTGGTGTGCGAGTCCGACCAGTTAAGGCAAATTTAATTCCAATTGGTTAGCTTGGGCAAAATATTTAATTGTACCAAACAATTCACAACAAATGTTCAAATTGTTGCCCTTCAACAGCCTGGCAATGTGCCAATCTGTTATAAACAGCCGAAACCGCATTTCGGTACGTTTCTGGCGGTATTAGTTGTATCTCTCGAGTTATTCTCCCTCTTAAATCATCTAAATCTTGAGGCTTGGTGGCATAAACTTTACTTTTCAAGTAACCCCACAAAAAAAAGTCAAGTGGGGTCAAGTCCGGAGACCGAGGTGGCCACTCAATATGACCCCTTCGCCCTATCCACCTGTCCTGAAAGACCTCATTCAAATATTGACGGACAATGACACCATAATGAGGTGGAGCTCCATCCTGTTGGACATAAATTTCATCCATATTTCCACCAGCTATGTCTCGAATAGCTGGAACAATTTGTTCGCGAAGCATGACTAGGTATACTTGTGCTGTCAAATTGCCTTCAATGAAGAAAGGGCCAACTGGTCTACCATTAAGAATACCAGCCCATACGTTAACTTTTTGTGGATATTGAGTATGATTGTCTCTTTTCCAGTGAGGATTAACGTCACTCCAGTATCTACAATTGTGTCTATTTACATTTCCAGTCAGTTCAAATGTTGCCTCATCAGAGAAAACAATATTATCAAGTAATAGAGGATCGTCGACAATCATCTCCATCAGAAGATCACAAAATTCGATGCGTCTATCAAAATCGTCTTCGGACAACTCTTGGACCAAATGGAGTTTGTATGGATGCGATTTATTCAATTTCAGAATTTTACTGACAGATGCATGACCGATTTCGTGTTCTTATGCAACGCGATTGATGGAAATATGGGGATCTTCAACGAAAGACTGTAAAACATCTAATGCCTTATAATTATTTGTTGCTGTTTTAGGTCTACCAGATTTTGGGCGGCTTTTAACGCTACCAATGGCCTCGAAACGTTGAATAGTACGGATTACAGTACTTTTGGAGATCCTATTATTTTCATTCCGAAAATTTTCATTAAATAATCGCGTTACTGTTTTATACCCTCTTTGTTGATCTCCCCATCCTCGCATCATTAACAGTGTTATTCGATCTCTTTCAGAAAGCTCCGCCATTCTTAATTAGAGCGAAGAAGAATTAATCAGGTAATTGATAGGAAATTGATCTAGATAATTAAGTAGAGAAAAATACTAATTATTAAGTGTTGGTCCAACTATCGATTTGTTTATTTTAACCAGCACTAGCAAAAAGCTCGTTGAGCAACTGAAAATCTAATAGATCAATTAATAATATTTACGAAAAATGTCTGGGCTATTGGAAACAAAATGAAGATGTTTGGGATAATCAATTGAAGCGCAATGGTTTCTTTTGTTACAGAAAAAATTTTTGAGGCTGTTCGTTTTCGTACACGAGGTGACTGCTGCTCGCTAAGAAGAAGACAGCACTGCATCAAAGTTTCAAATCAGTGATCCGTATTGTTTGCTCAAGAGCTCGTACATTGGTGCCTGCGAGAGTGAGAGAATAAAGATTGGCCAACGCTTTCGGTCAGATTCCCGCTAACGCCTTCGGAAATCACGCATTCGAGCAGCTTCTCGCGATTACGTTCGGGCAGTTTTTCGCCAGAGCCTATTAACATAATTGCTTGAAGCCGTACAATACTTTGCTATTGGACATTTTTCCAAAATGCATTCTTACTGAAAATATTAGGGGGATCCGATTAATGTATTTTCTTTAAACCAATTAATTGGTCTCATTATTCCGCGCACAAAAGTATTAAGGTTATGATTACTGAAAACTAAATAATATTTTACAAAATATTCTACATTTTGTGTCAAAAAATTGTTAACTTCAAACCTTTATAACTCAAAAAGTACTTGATAAAAAAATATTTTATTATAGTGTTTTGGAAAGCTCTCGAGATAAGCTATAAGAATATGCAATAAAATGTAGGGGGTTCTATTTAAAAAAATAAGATTGACCTTGAAATGACCTTGAAGGACATGGTCAAGGTCAAAGTCAAGGTCATCATCTTACTCCCCGCTTGAAACCATACAACTTTGCTATTGGACATTTTCTCCTAAGTGCATTCTAACTGAAGATATTAGGGGGGTCCGATACTTTTCGATGACCCTGTATATTGTTGTCCCGGGCTAAGGGCATCACAGAGTTCATTATGTACAAATTTCTCGTTTGGAAGGCAGCTGATTGGTGGTTTTTATACCGTTGATTTTTAATGGGGAAAATATGTTAGGAGATTGAAAAGAAATGGCGATTAAAAGTTTCCATTCACTGGAAAGAAATTTGGAAACGGATCATGACTTGAAGAAACAGAACGATTAATTTATGATGGAATATGTTACATTCGGTCATATGACGAATACAGATCATACCATTCCGACTGAATTTTCATACTACATTCCTCATCATCCTGTTTTAAGGCCATCATCACTTACAACTAACTGCGTGTCGTTTTTGATGCATCGGCAAAAACTTGTAGTGAAAAATCCTTGAATGACATATAACATGTAGGTCCAATAATACAAAACGATTTATTTAACATATTGATAAGATGTAGGAAATATCAATATATTCTCACTGCAGACATAGCCAAAATGTATCGCCAAGTCCTTATCGTGCCAAACCATCGAAAGTTAGAGCACATTTTTTCTTAAACAAAAAATAATAATAATACCCTCTCCCTTAGCTTTCCCCTTAAATAGTGATTATACTTTAAACGCTCGAAAAATCATTAATTTATCAATTTTTTTTACAATACTAATGCAGATAATTGTCTGACGTTTAACAAAAACGATTGATAAGAATAAAAAATGCTTGAAGTGTGAAAGGCCCGATGATTTTTCATTGTGTAATCCCCACAGATGCAATTGATTTTATTATGTTTAAAAAAACTAAATATTGCTAGATGTCATAAAATTCTCATAATGAGTTATTAAAAGTTAAAAATGTGTCTAATATCTATTCTGCGAAATAAAGATAATAAAAACTGCCTCAAGCATTTTTTTGTTCTTCTTCGAAGTGTGTATAAATAAGTATCAAAAAAACGTTAGACAATTGTCTCCATTAGTAGTGTAAAAAAAAATGATAACTTAATGATTTTTTGAGCGCTTAATGGATAATCACTATTTAAAAGGAAAGTTAAAGGGTATTGAATTGAAATAATAAACAGGGTCCAATCTCGTTGCAAAACACAAAAAGTGTGCTTTGACCTCGAAATACTTTCTGAAATGAAATATTCAACTTTTTTTTTAAATTCAGACGTCTCCTACAAAATATATGCCCTGGAATTATTTTCAAATTTTATATTCATGCATTTGCAAGTAAATCTAAAATTTTCGATAAAATCATAAAAATCTATAGACGGGTGCGCTTAGTTCATCTTTTCATCGAGTACTAAAATATATCAGAAGTTGGGAGAAATAGGGGAGTAGATGCCAAATCCTTGTTTGGTTAATTCTTAATAATGAAATGTACCATATACTCCTTCAAATGAGATAGCCATATTACACCTTATCTTTGTAAATTAGTATTAATATTTCTCGACAAATATACCTGACTATTTACGGGAATTTTTTCGCGATGTTAGCGACCAATTGCGTAGGTCACGATTTTATAATCATGGTATAAATAAAGATATGTATTACATACATACATATTTCTAAAGGTCATGCGATATATTTCTACTTATATAAGAAAAAAGTAATTAGTTTCTTGCGTTTTATGAATAATTTTAATTATGAGGTAAAACATTCGTAAAAATTCATAAAGTGAAGTTGTAAAGAATCTGTTATTCGTTAAATAAACCATCATTCGTTAAAATACATTAATAAATATTGTTTTTAATAAAACTGTACTGAAACTGCAAAAAGGTGTCCAGACAACTTTTAGGTTATCGTAAAACAGCATCTAGGTAATATGACTTAAACCACCAGCTAAAAATTGGAAAATAGCTTTCAGATTAACGTGTTAAATATTCATGATTTTGTACAGTTTGTTCGCATTTTATTGTTCAAAAACTAGCTAACACGCAAGTTTATCAGCCGAACACTGGCCAATATTTAGACCGAATTTTTACCAGGGGTACTGTACTGTAAATTAAATTTTCAAATCGAATTTTTTCATGCAGTTAGATTTCAGATAAACACATTTTATGTGTAAATTAAATTTAATTTTTGATATTAAGAGAGTTCATAAGTGCTCTGCCTATAAGGTAGAAATTTTCACTAAAAACCGTAAATAAAATTGAACAAATCGATTTGTCAACATTTGGGCTCTGTAAAGGCAGTTATAATTGAATGATCAAACCTTCGGTGGGCTCGTTTGATCAAAATTATATGAAAAGTCTCGTTCGAAGATGATAATTATTGTAGTCATGCTTGTCTTGCCAAAATTCACAACGTTTAATGTTTAGATTTAAAATATTTTGGCGCCTTTCGCCATGTTATCCCTTGCGTGACACTCCACTAACTTCATATTGTTTTGTTTGATAAATATGTTGAATTATCACTATTTGCCCAGAAGATGATAACGGGTACACACAAATTTTTCTATTTATTTATTTATTTATTTATTAGGGGAAGGGAGGGATATTATCATCTTCGAACGAGACTTTTCATATAATTTTGATCAAACGAGCCCACCGAAGGTTTGATCATTCAATTATATTGCAAGTCTCGTTCTCAATGATAATTATTGTAGTGTTTTAGAGTATGTGATAATTCATAACAGAAAATTTATAATATTGCTTAAACATTTTATTGAACTTGAAGCTTATGGAATAATTACAAGGAATAGCGTTGAAATGAAAACTATTACTTCAATATCGCCCGTGCGAATTGGTCATTGGTTGATTGGATGGGTCTATTATAAAACTTACAGAAAGTCTGCGATCTTGGTGCCCAACCAGCAGTACGTCTTATAGTGTCGATATCCACTCCTCGCTTATGAGCAGCAGATACCGACGCATGTCTTGTACTGTATGCCGTAAATTGGTTCATATCAATACCTGCTTTAACTAATAAATTCTTTACCCAATGGCCAATTGTCTGTGCGCTTACAGCTTCAAACGGTTTCACCGTCGCAATAAATAAATTTTTAGTTTTTTGGCTCCGCAAACCTTTGGTTATTTCAAGATATTCTAACACTAAAGAAGCCACACACAGACCGGGTTTTTGTTTGAAAAAGGGTAGGATCAAGTCAGGGTTGTTAGATCCTACTCTTGAAGTCTTGATAAGATCGGTGATTTTGATACTAATGCCAGATTCAGATCTGAAAATATTATCGACTTTGATTAAAGACAATGTCTGAAGTCTCTGAGCAGTCGTCAGCGCTAATAGTGTAACCACTTTTTCACTGGCTTCTTTTAATTTTAACTCCTTAAGGGTTTTAAGATTTTCAAAATAACGCAATACAGGCGTAATGTCCCACGTTGTCGAGTATCTTGGTTTCGTTGGATTTTCTCTAAATACACCCTTCACGAAACGAGATATTAGACCATTTAAATTTATATTATCAGCTGAGATCAAGGAAATAGCTGCCCGGGAAGTGTTTAAAGTACCATACTTTTGACCATCTTTCAATCTTAAATTAAGGAAATCAATGATGTCCGATGTCTTTGGATTGAAGGTATCTACATTTTTCATGTGAGTATAGTTCCACCAATGTTTGAGCTGACATTCATATTGCTTGAGCGTTGTTGATACAATGGAATTGACTAATATATCAACAGAATCTTCATTAATTCCTTTTCTCAAATAAGCTGACCTGATAACTTTCCTACTACCAATGAAAGGTGGGATGATAATGGATGGCTCTCGTTGCTACAAGGAGATATTAATAAATATTTGTCAGGATGAAACGTAATTGGAGATCGGGTAAGAAGAGAGGTAAATAATGGGTACCATGGTTGTGTGGGCCAAAATGGTACCACCAGTACCCCTTCTGATTTTTCATTGATAATTTTTCTTAAGGTTTGTCGAATAAGTGCGAATGGAGGAAAAGCGTAAAAACGTTCATCCTTCCAAGAGACTGTGAATGCATCTACTAATTCAGCTTGAGGGTCAGGGAAACGAGAATAAAACTTTTTACATTTATTATTTAATCGAGATGCGAATAAATCAACTGTAAACGGTCCAAAAGTTTCCTCAATTTGCTTAAAATAGAAGTGAGAAATTTCCCATTCTGTATCTATGTTAGTAATACGAGATGCTCTGTCTGCTTCGACATTTTCTGCTGAACGAATATACGAGGCTTTCACCCACAATTTCCTCTTTCGCACCAACTCCAAATTTTTCTAGATAATTCACTCAGATGAGGGTACTGTACACCTCCAGATCGATTAACATAAGCTATTGCAGTAGAACTATCCAAACGCAACAATAATTCGCATTCAAATAAGTTTGAAGCAAAACATTTAAGTGCGAAAAAAGCAGCTAATAACTCGAGATAATTTATATGATTTTTCTTCTCTTCCTCGTTCCAAAATCCGTGGGAACTTATATTATTACAATGACAGCCCCAGCCTGTCCGAGACGAATCAGAAAATATTTCCATAACAAATTTATTAATTCTTATTGGATTTGAACCAATGGCTGCATTTTTTATCCACCAATCTAAATCTTCAATCATATTATCATTTATATACATCTTTGCCTCATAATTTCCACCATTAAATTTTAGCATTAAAAACTTTTGTCTCTCTAGTCTCTTGCAGTGAATAAAACTGTAAGCAACAGCAGGACAAGCTGCTGTTAAAACTCCTAGAAATGATGCAAATGTACGAATTTTAAAAGCAACGCCTAGCTTGAATTCACCTGCCATTTCTATTATTTGTTTTTTCTTTTTATCAGGCAATTTTAAAGAATAGTCTATAGAATTAATAATGAAACCAAGATATTTACATGATTGACTAGCGATCAAGCAACTCTTCTCGAAATTTATAATGAAACCTAATTGTTCGAGAAATAATATAGTATCTTTTAAATTATTCTCACACATGCTTTTTGATTTATTTATAAATAAAAAATCATCTAAATAAAGGATTACCGTCATTCCTTTCAGTCTTAATTCATTAACAATGGGTTTCATTATCTTAGTAAAAACATAAGGACTTGTGGTTAGCCCAAATGGCAGGCAGCAGAACTGATATAGTTTACCGCAAAATTCGAGTCTAAGAAATTTTTTGTGATTTTCATGAATGGGTACTACGAAATACGCATCTTTCAGGTCTATCGTGCCCATGTAATCTCCCATTGATAGAAGATTTAAAGCAGATTTTATGTCTTCCAATTTGAAATGAGGAGAATTAATAAATTTATTCAAGGCTTTCAAATTGAAAATAAAGCGATTAGTCCCATCAGATTTTGAAATTAAGAAATATGATGAAATAAATTCACCTTCTTCATGTAAACACTCTTCAATAGCTCCTAATGATAATAATTTATCAATTTCGTATTGAAATTCCATTAATTCAATCGAAGAAAAATTTCTACATTTAGGAGGAGCTTTTTGAAATGGAATTTCAGAAAAAGGGAGACGATATCCTTTTACATAACTTAAAATATGTTTATCAGAACTTAATTTTTTCCAATTTTTTAAGTAAAAACGTAAGCGTCCCGCTGGCTTATCTACCTGTATTACTTCTTTAATGAAGATTGGTTCATCGTCAGAGAGCTCGTCTTCGAGGGATTGTGTGAAGGAGCTTTCGGTGGAACCCTTTTTGATCGGAAAAAGCGAGGTTTTTGTTGATTGCCAATTATCGTCAGGTGGGTATTTCAAGTTTCCCTAGAATCTGATTTTTTGAGGCGCTTTTTGTTGTGGTTTGTCTTTTATTTCCGCAGAAGCTTTCTCTATTTCCTTTGCATCTTTAATCTTTTCCTTGAGGTTATTTCCGTATAACCACTCATTTGAAACCAACGAATCTACCGTAGATTTCATATTTTTATTAAAATGCGGAGTAATGAAAGATTTTCGAGCTACTGATTGCTGATAATAAACATCAGTAAGGATTTGTACAGCGTGGCTCAATAAATCCGTGAAGACAACTTCATCGACCTCCTCTTTTGGAGGATCTACCAGCAAAGATACTGCAGCACCTAAAGAAGCGAGAGCTGTACCAACACAGTTTTGTGTTTCTACGAAATGATTGTCTCGTTTCTTTGCAATGTCCGAAAGCAATGGAATAATCTCTGGATTAACTTTTGGGGCTTCCACAAAGAATTCACCACTGCGATTATATAATTCAAGAATCTCTTTCTTATTCTTCTCAGGTAAACCTTCTTTGGTCCATTTTGACCAAATATTTATCAATCCTGAGTGATATTTAACCTCTTTAAATTTTTATTGCACTAAATCTATACCAAGTGCTTTTAGAACAGTCTCACTAGCTGAAGGATCATCAGGCTCAGAAATTGAATGCTCTGTTAACTCCAGTCCTTGAGAATTTTCAACATTTGTCATGGAACCGGGAATATTATTTGACTGGATCTCAGTTTCTCCATTCTCTTCTTTTTCCTTTTCTTTAATTGAAAGGAAAAAGAATGAAGAAAATAGTCTGCAAAATTGTAACACTTGTTGTGTATATTGTGATTTGATATCACAATACCCAATAAGTCGTGTAGACTCTCAAATTTCGTATGGAACTTTGAGTTATAATTATTTAGAGCCTTTAGGCGGAGAAACAACAAACTCGTATAGAGGTTTGCTTACCGATTACAACAGGTACAACAGTATTGCCTGCTTGAGGCGTGGGATTAAAAGTTGTATGCGAAACAGTAGCTGATGCCTGTTCTTTTTGAACATCCAGCCATGACGTAACCAAATTTGTGAGGTTATCAAACTGTTTCTCCATTTTATCAATTCTGGAACTGTCCGACGATCTTTTCTTGTGATGACGGTCATCTCTAAATCTTGATCTAGAACGTTTCTTCTTGTGACTCGGCATCTTTTATTGTTTGATGAGTATTTATTTAATCTTTAACGGAGCGACAAAAAAACGTTATGATTTTTTGACACAACGAAACAATATGAAGTTAGTGGAGTGTCACGCAAGGGATAACATGGCGAAAGGCGCCAAAATATTTTAAATCTAAACATTAAACGTTGTGAATTTTGGCAAGACAAGCATGACTACAATAATTATCATTGAGAACGAGACTTGCAATATAATTACTATAGATGGATTGCTAGAAAATACCAAAGCCATTAATTTAAAACAGACGGAGAATTTTCGGAAATAAGTGATTATTTATGTTATTTTTGTTAGAAATTGACTTTCCGATAAATATTAAACGACTTTAATTTAAAAATGCCTAATTTTCAATAAAAATAAATGACTTTTCTTATTTCTGGTAATTCTCTGTCAATGTTGAACTTTTGTATATTTTTTAAGGAATTCTCCTTGTTTATAACAGTCATCAGTATGATCGGTAAGTAAAATCCCAGCTTAACGAATTTTTGGCTTAATTTTTTATCTTCACTCTATGGAGAGCTTCACATTTTTTAAAACCTTTCGGCATTGCTTGAGGTATACAAAGAGAGTAATCTGGACGCAGATTAACTTTCGAGATAATAAGTGTCAGGCTGCTACTTTGACAAGGATACGAGTAGAATAATACGCATTTTGTTTTAAACAATTCACTTCCGAAAATTTGAATTGCTTGAAAGTATAATTGAAACTCTATCTTTTGAATTCTATTGTTACTTTCTTTACTTATTATCTTTTTTTTCAACTTATAACCATCACCGTTCAACTAGATTTTGGTGTCGGATTTTGAACCACGTTGACCATGGAATAAAATAAATGAACATTTGCTGTGTATGATTTGAACCTTCGTAAACTTTTCGCAGCAACATTATTTTTCAAGCAAATTTGGACAATTGCATTTAGAAATATTGTAATTTGAAGTATTCATCATCACATTTTAATTCTACCTATTTCGTATTCAAGTAATTGAAATAATATCTATTAATACACATTAAAAAATAAGACGGAGAGAAGGGTTTGTGAAGATTTACTATACGTATCGTATTATTTACAAAAACGATTCTAAATGTTATAGAGTATATTGGAGCCAGAAGAAATTATAAGAGCGTGCTCGCCTCTGCAAAGAACTCATATTCTCGAAAGGTGATGGACGATTTCGCTGGTATCAGCGATGCTGGTAGGTTCTGGGCTACGATCCGGAGTTATAGGCGGGCTCCCAGTTCCTCTGTTTCTCTGGAGTCGTGGGGGACACACCTAGCGTTGCTCTATCCGCGAATACCACTCACTGAGACACTATTTTTTGGTACCTATGATATGGAGCTTGATTCCCCGATTACTCAACAGGAGCTTATAACCAGAATGAATAAGCTTAAAAGAGGTAAGGCAATTGGACCTGACGGCATCCCAGCTGATATTTTAAAATTATTGTCCGGTGATTGGTTTGTTTTCGTTTTAAACCTATTTAATGATATTTTGTTAAAAGAAGAGTTTCCGGAAGGATGGATGACCGCAAGCTTATTCATGCTCCATAAAAAAGGCGATCGCATGGACCCTGCAAATTATAGAGCAATAGCCGTAACAAATGCCTTCGCTAAATTATTTTCGCAAATTTTTGCTACGAGAATCGAAAACTGGCTATCAAAAAGATCCATCTTGCCAGGTTTCAGGAGAGGGCGCTCTGCAGAGGACAACATCTTTGCACTTAACGCGGCTGTTCAAATCATGTTAAGAAAACGAGCTAATAAATGTTTCGTGCTTTTTGTTGACTTCCGCAGAGCGTTCGATTCAATTCCCCGGGAAAAATTGTGGCAGAAGCTGTATAATTTGGGGTTCAGTGCAAAACTAATAAGATTGCTTAAAGCGTTATATGACTCGGCGATGATTTACATAAATAACAGTTCAGGCTTCTCTGAGCTGTTCAGGGTGTCAGAGGGTGTCCTGCAGGGTGAAATTCTGAGCCCTTTACTTTTTATTATTTATATTTCCGATATAATTGATTTTTTCCGCGATTGTGGACTGAGAGGCATCGACTACACTCTGCTTTTTGACCTGATGATGCTACTTTATGCAGATGACTTGGCAATATTCGCTTTCTCGTCTGCTGATCTTAAATCCAAGTTGAAAGCCCTTGCAACTTATTGCAATATGAATGGACTTACAGTCAGTGTTCCAAAAACTAAAATAGTAATCTTTAGAAAGGGAGGTCCGCTCGACTCATCTTCAAAAGCCTTCTTTTACGAAGATAGGCAGGTGGAGGTGGTGACAACTTACCCGTATTTGGGAGTTATTGTCTCTTCATCTGCAAGATGGCTGAAGGCTATGGAAAACATGGTAGTCAGAACAAGACAGGCAGTGGCCTCTACCCTGGCTGTCATGGCTTCTATTAAGGCGGATTCGTGGGCAGGTGTCCTCAAGCTCTATCAGGCCTCGATTACTTCCGTCTTATTTTACGCTGTACCCTGCTGGTCTATCTGTTACCTTGACCAGCTCCAATCAATTCAGCTCGAGTTTTTTAAGAGGCTATTTTGCCTTCCGAGGTCGACACCAGCTTATTTACTACGGCTCGAATTGGGTCTATACCCAATATCGGTTGAAATAATTCGTCGGACGATGCTATTTATTGTTAGACTTCTCAGGCAGCCGACGACCAGTCTGCCAAGGATGGGTCTGATTAGGTTGTGGGAGCTCAGTCAGGGAAATCCGGATTCAGGTGCACTGAACTGGATACATCAGCTGAAAGATGTAATGAGCTCGCCCGCCTCTGAGGATCTATGGGCCGACTTCTCGGCGGATCACTGGGAAGCGCGTTTAGATGCGATTTGCCAAGATTTTGCGCATGAGCTACGAAGCCGTGATCTTAGTAGATATTTTGCTTCAGTCAGCCCGCAAATACCGCTTTTTAGAAGACTTTCCGAGGGCTACGCGTCTTTTTTTCCGGATCGTTGCCCGCTTGCGTACGTGCGCGTGAAAATTCAAATTAGGACAGCCACAGAGTACTCTCGATCTTTTTTTGTTGGAAACACCGCGTATAAATGGGACCCGAGCGTACTGTGTTCCATGTGTAACCAGAGAGTACCAGAATCGCTACTTCATATACTCTGTGACTGCCCGCATTATACGGCCTGTAGGACTAGAACTCTCAGAAGCACGAGGCTTAAGCAATGTACTTTAGATAATTTCTTGGCTACTCTTATTTGTGCAGAGGACTTAGCTGCAGCCAATGTATTGTTTTATTTTATCGGTGGTATTTTTAAGCGTAGAGAGTTTTTGATGGGCCGCCGCTAGCGAGATGTAAGCGACCGTTTAATTTCATTTTGCAGTTTGTAAGCCGTGTTCGCAATCGTTTATTTTTGTATTTTTCTAGTTATTGTTGTATAAAATTGTTATTCCGAAATGTGTACCCTTTCCCAAAAGAATTATTGTATTTATTCATATATGTGGGAAATAAATCTATTCTATCTATCTATATTTATAGCCACTAAAAACAAAAAACTAAAAACGTCGTTTCTAAATGACAGTTCTTAATGACCTCACTAAACGTAAACCTAAACGTAATAGCGTATTCTAATCGTCGGTGTAGTGCGCACTAAATGTATCTCTGTCTCTCGATTTCAAATGTGTAAGATAAAGATAGAGATACACAAGGTGCAGAAAAATCTACATTACACCGTCCATTAGAGAACGCTATAAGATAGCACTCGTGTGGAAACGACCCTTTAACGATCGAATGAAAGTTTTGTTTCGATCATGAACCATACAATTTACCTGATTCCTGTGCACTCCAAAGTTTTGACGTGGTTTGGACCATCCTAGTAATAACTCGAATTATAGGCCTTTTCATTTAAGGGTAACTAGATCTAGCTTTTACTTGTTTCGAGTACATTTTGTATGGTATAAAAGTAACTAACTACGTGTATAAGCGACAAACGTAACTAGAATCCGTAAATGAAAAGGCTTATTGCACCTGCAGGTGTACATACAGGGTGCGTGCGTACGATCCGAACATAGGGCAAGCCAGGTTAAAGGTAGAGCATTCCTGATTGGCCAGTTCCAGCCCGTACGGTTCTCCCCATTGGCTGCGAGAGAGCATGGCTGAAACTGGAGGTTCGAGTTACTGCTTTTAGTGTTCAGTACTTCAGTCAGCCGCATTCAGTAATTCAGCCTGAAGTAAACATTGACTGCACGATAAAAGATCGTAGATGTAATTTTCCTACATTATAAAAAAAAGTAAATGTGAATAACCTATTAATTGTGGTAATTTTACAACCCGTTGTAATTTGCCTTCGCTTAATGTTGTAAATTTACTACAAATTCACTACACCACGTTGTAACTTTCTTACAGACTTAAATGTGAATTTACAACATTAAACGTAGGAAAATTACATCTATGTACTACGATCTTTTGACTCAATGTTTAATTCAGGCTGAATTACTGAATGTGGCTGACTGAAGTACTGAACAGTGAAGGCAGTACTCGCATCTCCAGTTTCAGTCATTCCCTGCTCTCGCGTGGCCAATGGGGAGAACTGTATGGGCTGGAACTGGCCAATCAGGAACGCTCTATCTTTAACATGGTATGCCCTATGTTCGGATCGTGCGAACGCACCCTGTATGTATGTACATATATATGTACACCCAGTGCAGAAACGGTGCAGGGTTTTGTGTTAATCTGTGGCGACCGCAGAGACACTGTTTATGTATGTATAGTGTCGTAAGTCTCAGTCAGTCGCAGATGCAGGGCAACGATATGTACGCTGTCACAGTTTGGATGCACCCCCAAGAGGCTTGTTTATAATTTTTAACGTTTTCATGTGTGTATGTATTAATATTTACGTAATAAATAGTGATAAAAGAATTAATTTATAACACAATAAAAGAATAAATACAATGATAAAGAAAATATTTATTAGTGAAGATGAAAATGTATTGCGATAAAATATCTAAATTGTATTGCGATCACAATTGTCATCACTTCAATTAATTTTATAGAATATAAACATAAAAACCTGCAGTCTGTGGCAATGCAAAATTTCTGTTCTCCACTGGAGTAACTGTCATTATATCCTTTAAGACCTTTGCCTTTTCGATGAATTTTCTTCTTTTAATAGCTTCCTCAGCCAATCTTTCTCTCTCTATTGGTGTATCATCTTCGTCTAAAGAGACGGCATGATCACATTTGTCAAATCGACTTAATTTTTTAGTTGCCTCTACGTAGGTATCTATTAAAAACGAACAATTTAGTGAATTTATGTAGGTAATAAGGTGAATTTTTTCGACTGCTATCTAAATAATCTTGAACTATTTTTCTATGTTTTGTCGGTCTTTTTGGTTGGATGGGATGGTAAGAAAATCGATTGTTTTTAAAAAATAGTATATTTAATAATGTCTGCGTTTCGACCACCTGTGGGTCTTCTTCAGGACTATCTAGAGGACATTATGAAATATATTAATTTTTAACAATGGATTTTCTTTTCATCCCATCCAATCAAAAGACCGACAAAACAAAGAAAGATAGTTCAAGATAATTTATGGAGTGCATCTCATACATGTATAAGTAATATGTGACTGATATTCGATAGTAATATGTGATTCATATGGTGTTCAAGTTCATAATAAGAAAAATTTGTATAATCGATTTTTGAAATTTTTTACACGCCATGAAGTATTAGGACCAAGCACAAGGGTTGCAGTGGTAACTCGAGTGTGCATCGGTTTAGAGGTTTTAGTGTTGTTCCTTTTACCTCAAAATCAACGCGCAATGAAACTTTGAAACCCTTAAGACCTCCGAGGTTTAACCCTTCGAATGTAAACCAGGGATTTATTCGTAATGAAGAAATTATCAAATAATTGTGAAATACTTACTAGCCACGCCTTTTAATTGAACTGAAAATATAGGCCATTCATCTAATGGATCATCTTCGTTCTTCACCATGGTGTAGAGTAAATCAGAGCTTTCTTTGGTATAGGGGTGGTCGGGAAATTTTGTTACACACTTCTGTTTCTTTTTATCCCACATTAACCATGAAGATGGTACTATATCGACAGATTTAGTTTTTCCTTGTCTACCTCTTTTCACAAACGAAATTATGGAGTATTTCATAACTTCCATATTGTTTATGTACTGAAAAAAAATTGACAGATATTATAATAATTGTAAATACTTCATGCGTATAAGTAGTAAAATTCATTTCTATGAAAAATGAAATAAAATTAAATAAAAAAGGAATAAAATGAATATAACAGTCCAGATAACGTAATGTTAACGTTCCGGAAAATTGTTGAACAATTGTTCAACACTCCAACAAGCAACCCGAAAGTTTTGCAGTTTTGTTATTTGGGCAAACAAACTTGTGACTTTACATGAGATTATCAGAAAACATTAAGGGTGAACTGCCTTTTTTCCAGAAGTGAGATTTTATGGCGATGTTTAATATTACTTTCTCGGCTTAAAAAAATATTTTACATAAAAAGTAAGTAGCATCCTGATTGTGGTAAAATAATCTTTCCTATTATGTATGTGTAACCTATAAAATTATAACTTAAAGGCTGTATAAGATATAACATAAAGATTGTGTAATTTTACCACATTCAACTTTGATCACATTTGTGCCTACACTGAACGTAGGGATTTTCATGTGTCGAGCGTTGTAAAATTATCAGATATTGTAAATTTACAATCGAAATTTTACAAGGTTATGCGACTTCACAATAGATGTAATTTTACAACTCTCGACGTGTGAAAATTCCCACGTTCAGCATAGGCACAAATATGACCAACGTTGAACATGGTAAAATTACACGATCCATTTGTACAGTGTAAGGAGGTATAACTTAAGAGGGGGGCTGCTGTATTTCGAATTTTCCTACGATAAGAGCTGAAGACGTGAAGAGTAAAGTACTGTTACGTCAACCCATCAGAAATTCCCAAACTGGAAGTGATTCATATTTTATTTTTAAATTTCCAAATATATATTTAGAAAGCTTAGTTCACTGGTATTAGCACATGCTACTTATTTTTTTGTGCAAATTTAATTGTTAGTCGAGAAAAAAACATAAATTTCTTTACTTTAACCCCTTAACTATAATTGTATCAAAAGTATTGTAAAAAGTATTTGATTTGTATCAAAAGTATAGTGAATAACAATGGTGGATTCGGAAAAATATTTGTAAGGTAAAGGGCCCAATTATGGAACAGTGTCCCAATATTTGAAACACTGTGAGAAAAATTAAAATTAAACCCTAATAAAAGTATATTTTATCCGGATAAAAATTATCGGCACAATGTAAATATTCAGTTTTATTTTAAAATAAATAATCACATCGTTCACATTTTGCTAATAAAAGAAAAAAAATAATTATGCACGCATATCCGTATATCAGACTGAAACATACTGCTTTTCACATCGAACTGGAATCGAAGTTGGTTAATGGTTTCATGAACGGCTACCCATTAATATTATTTACATGCGTGATAAACCGATTATTAGAAAGTTCAATGGTCATACTTTTCTATTATTTAACTAATATTCTTCTTTTTAAAGATACAGTTTATAAAATTCGATGTTTCACAATACGGACAAAATATTTACTGCTGTCCGTATTTATGGAACGATTTTCGAGTGTTCCATTTTCCGCGGATGCGCCTTTTACGCTTTGTCCCAGTTAACGGAACGGTACAATAATCTCAACAACACTTTTCGTTTTCTGTGCGTTTTAACCTGTTTCAAAAGGAAACCTCAATAATTTAGTGTAATTCGTTGTCTCTGCATATTAGAGTTTGTCCTACATCTAATTTTAATCGAATGTGAAAGTAAGTATTAATGAATCAACTCTGTGTTTAATGTAAACATAAACCAAACCTCAAAACTGGAGGCAAATCAGTAAAGTCTATTGAAATTTTACTTTAATATGCCTGAAATATTTGTTTTATAGGTGAGCGATTATAAAATGGCCCGAATTCTTAAAACATCAAAAAAGAAATCTAAAGAGAAATTACAATCGAATAAGAAATCTAAAAGTAAGGTTAAAAGTTCCGTGTTAAGAGTTACAAACAAGAATAAGAAAAAAACCAAGATTACAAGGAAAAAATATTCTGTTGAAAATATGCAACGTGCTCTCGATGCAGGTAATAATGGCATGTCTTTTAGAACAGCAGCGAAGGCCTATGGGATTTCTGCGACAACTTTGCATAGGCAAAAAAATAATCCTGGATTAATCAAATCAAGACCTGGCCCTCCAACAATATTAACAGAGTTTGAGGAAAAAGAAATTGAAAACTGGATAATTTACAGGGCTGAAAGAGGTTATCCAGTAACAAAAACAGAATTACTAGATAGTGTTCAAAAATATGTGATACTTTTGAAAAAAGAAACTCCGTTTACAGACGGTAGACCAAACCGTCATTGGTACGAAAGCTTTCAAAAACGTCATCCAAATTTATCGATCAGAAAGCCGCAAAATTTAACTACGACTCGAGCTTCTGTAACAAGTGAAGATTTGAAACAATGGTTTCAAGAACAATATACGTACCTGGAAAAGAAAAACTTATTGCACATATCTCCAGACCGAGTATTCAATTGTGACGAAACAAGTATGTTATTGTGCCCTAGTTCGGAAAAAGTTTTGACTCGCAGAGGAGCAAATTCCGTTTACAAAATTGTAGATACAGAAAAAGAATGTCTGACAGTTTTGTTTATGTACAGCGCGAATGGAAACCGAGCTCCCCCCATGACTCTGTATGCATATGTTCAAAATATTCCAAAAGCTATTATCGAAAATACACCAAGAGATTGGGGCATCGGGATTTCCGAAAATGGGTGGATGACAGCAGAAACCTTTTATGAGTACATTTGTAATGTTTTTTACCCGTGGTTATTAAAAGAAAATGTACAGTTTCCCATAATAGTGTATTTAGATGGGCATTCGTCTCATGTTACTATACCTTTGGTACAATTTTGTAGGGATAAACAAATTGAATTAATTGCTTTGTATCCGAATTCAACACACATTACTCAGCCACTTGATATTGCTTTCTTCCACCCTTTGAAGGAAACATGGAAAAAAACAGTTCCCAAAAGCAACAAATCAAGCCGAAAAAATTACAAAACCAAATTTTCCAATAGTTTTATAAATAGCCTTACAAAATCTTAAAGACGAAGAAAGCATTGTTCAAAATGGGTTTCGTGCGGCTGGATTGATGCCATTTAATCCAGACGCTGTTGATTACGACGTTCTACACAAAATAAAGAAAAATAATAAAGCTGTTGCAGATGATCAAGGTGACATACACAAAAATGTAGTAGAACCAGCGACGAATGAGACTCAACTTCCAATAAATGTAGTTGAGAAAAAAAGCGATCATTTGGTAACTTTTGAACAAAATCTACCGCCTCAACTTCTGCAAGAATTCAAAAATGCTCGCTTTCTTGGTTCTTGGAATGGCGATGTTGAGCAGAAAGGGCTGTTTGAATATTGGCTTAACATTAACGAAATAACTCTTGGTAAAATACTAATGTGATATTTTAAATCTTTATAGTTTATTTTATATATCCATATATTTTTCTACATTTTTGCCATAGATTTAATGACAAATTTCATTTTATTTTTTAGACAACTTTATTGTATTTTTATTATTAAATATTATTTTTAAAATTCATTTTTATGGAAATATGTACGTATGTGAACATAAAAGCTAAATGTAACTTTATAATAATATTATATTAAATTTTCAATTATTTAAAGTAATGATATATTTTTACTATTATCGCCCAAATTAATCACAAATTTGGGTTTTTTTTATTTTTATAAGACAAAAGTATAGATGCAAAGCCTACAATCAAGAGCATAGAAAGGTTAACTGATCATAAGATCGTACTTCTAAAAGACCAAACCGAACATAAAAATGAAACAGGTGGAATTTATGGCGGATAATTCAGTTCCTGTAACAAGTAATATTGCTGATTTTTATAACTTACCAAATGGGATTGCGACTGGCATATTATTGGGAGATATAGATGAGAATGTTATCATTGAATTACCTGAAGATAATTTTACATCATTTCAAAATATATTTTCTGCAAATAATAATAATTTAGTAACTGAGTCAAGCAACACTCCGGAACAATTATAACATAATCAAGCAGGTACGTACATTTGATTAGTTTTTATTGTATTAAAGTTATATGTTCGAAAATATTATATATCGAGAATAATGTATTTTCAGAATCAGTTGTACAAACCAAGGGCATCGATGAAGCTGTCAGCACCTCCAACGTCTCGAATTTAAGTGGAAAACAAAACGAAGAGAATTTTCAAAATGTTGCTAATCAATGTACGTTAATTACGCTGCAAATTTAATTTAGATTTAAAATTCCAGGAATTTATTAATAACATTTTTTTTATATAGGCCATAATGATGCTTCGAATATCTTCAGTGAAGTTTTTACACTCCCTACAAAATATCTACCTAAAAAAAAAAGGAATTAAGGTTGAAGCAAGTGGTAAGCCTAAATTACCATCAGCTGGTACTTCGGATGAGTGGCTACAGGCAAAACTTTCTAAAGAAGAAAACCAAAAAGTGAAAGAAAATAAAATTGCGAAAAAGAAAGAGCTGCAGGAACAAAAAAAGAAATTAGCCGAGGAGAAAAAAAAACTAGCCGAAAAAATGAAGGATATCCAACAGCAAATAAAAAAAACAGAATTCCTAATTTATATTAAAAGCATTTAAACATTTGTCTGTGATATTAAACTTAAGTCTGTAATAATAATTGCGTTTTATTTACCTGTTCCATAATAGGGACACCATACATGGAACAATGGGGACATAGTACTCAAATGCTGTTCCGGTATGGGGACGTGGAGTTTACCAAATTTCTTAGTTAATAACAAAAATTTAGAACATCAAATTGCAGTTATAAAAGTTATTATAGCTTCTAAATAGATAATTTAAAAATATACAATAAAAATGTTGAATGTTTAACTTATTTTTTCATTTAATTTGGTTGTTAAAAGCCAATTGTTCCATAACCTCTGTTCCATAATTGGGCCCTTTACCTTATATTTTCGTAGGAAATGAAATGAATAATTTTATAAGCCATAAACTGAAATAGATTGAAGGTCCAATGAGCGAATTAAAAAGGATTTTAAAAAAATGAAATGGCTGATAACGGTTCAGAATATTCAGATGGGTTCGTGGATTTGTCCTTTTTTATATTTCTGTTGGCTCTTTGACCCTTTGTTAATTTCAACTATTCATGAATATTTAATACACACTTACTCTAATAAAACTTGGGACTTTCGGGTCATGAACTTCATGAGAGAAGCGATATGACTTTTGAAAAATTGAAGTTCTGCATCTTTTCCGCTAGAGGCAGCACTAGAGGCGTTAGATTACAACATTACCGACAGAGATGAGTTGTCTTACCGACTCAGTATTTGTATTAAAAAATATGTGTTTCAGTGATAATTTACAATATACATTTACAATATGTAATATTTACAATGTTTAATATTTACATAATGTTTAATATTTACAATATGTTTATATAAACAGAAAACGATTAATACGGTTAATACGTAAGAGAATTTTCTCCTGAGATTAGGTTAGGTTAGGTTGAGCCACAGGTCGAAGAATAAAGTAAACATTGTAAATATAAATCATAAGGAACTAATGAATTAATGGCACAACAAATATTGTTTGTTCTTCATCTACGTGGAAATTTATAGTAAACCTTATCATTTTACATATGACATTATCTAGAGGAACTGTAATTTTATTTCTATTTCTTTCAATTACCAAGATTGAAAGATTTCGGAGTCAGTTGGGTAATGAAATGTTGACTCCCATTTTTTATACATGTAACCTTCAATGTAAGTAATTCCTTCACAAATAAATAATTTTATTATTTTCAAAACTTCATTATTCTTTAAAAGAACGGTATCGTTGGGTTGTTTTAGTGTTAATAAATAGCCTTTTTATATAAATAGACTTGTAATATTTTTTCATCTTGTCCTTTTTTAACGATTTGAAACTCTGGAGGAATTTGTGGTTTGTTCCTATTTGTTTGTTGTTCTTCATGCTGTCTTCTACAATATTGCGTAAGAATATTATTTGGGCTTCGGATATAGTTTTTAATTTTTCCTAAATAAGATTCGAAAGTAAAACAATTTAATTCATTTATAGAACATTGTGTGTACTCGATATCGTCCACTAAATGAATTAAATTGTGAACATTCATTACTATAAATCGGGGACCATATAATTCTTTGGATGCTCGAACAAATATTTCCAAATATTCTCGTGCATAATCAGAATGACGGAGCATGTTTTTGGAAGACAGGATTCTGCAAGCTGCATGAAGCAATAAAAAATGATTATAAGCATCAACGTCAAGTATATCTTTCAAAACAACAGGTCCACAAACCAAAAGGAAAAATTTTAATTCGACTGCTTTGTCTAGTTCGAAGTAAACTATACTTCTAATTTTCCTGGGAAATTCATCAGGAATATCCTTTTTTATTGATTCGATGCGTTGAGCTAATTCTTTCTTTTGACGAGAACTTAACTTGTGGATTGAATCCCCTGATGTCATCCAAATCTCTACCAATTTTTTTAAAACACCCAGATATAATAGGTGCATAGGATCCAAAATAAAATCGTTAACCATATTTACAGGTGGATCTAATAGTGTAAATGGCGACACCACATCGTCAGTATGGTGATGTACATGTGAAAAATTTCGAAAGGATGTATCTGTCATCTTGGTAGTATCATTGGACATAATATACACCATTGTTCCATTTACTTTCTCTCCTTTAACTGTACACCTCTCACATCCATAAAACGCTGTGTGACATTTGATACCTTTTAGGTAGGCCCTTGCAGGCGTATCACATGGAATAGCCATAACTTTTATTGTAAACTGAATATTTTCAATTTCCAGCCCTGTATTCAGAAGCTCATTTAATTCAGTAATAAATTTTTTTAAATAATCTATTACGCATTTAGGCTTACTACGTCCACAATATATGGCAACCGTAAATGGTTCGTAAACATTTGCACAAGAGTATACTTTGCACAGAATAGGCCAACCTGTCATATGACTGTTATCAAAAAATTTCATGCCGTCGATATTAGAGATTAGATGTAATATCTGATCCGGGTGCAGAAAGACATACGCACGACTTTAGTCCTTGTGAAATGCGAAGGTACACAAATTCTCCAATAGAGCCATTGTAATCTGTCATTTGTTCAATATCATATTCAGCTTTGTTGGTATTTAATAAAGTTTTAGTGCATTTTGGAAGTTGAGGTAATACTTTACGGCTTAAAATTGTTAATAACGAGTCAACATGTTTATGGGGAGTCTTAGATTGAATTACCCAATCTCTAATTTCTTTAATTTCTGAAATTTCATCATCTACGTCATTATCATCTTTAACCGTCATAAACTCAACATTGGTTGCAATACTATTGTTAACAACATTAATTGCATCGTAATCACGGTCTTCATTCACACTTAACGCATCAAGACTTTGTTCGACATTTTCATTATACGCATAATCAGCACTGTCATTGTCATTACTTCCGCTACAATCATTAAGAATATCAACTACACAATCATTGTCAACATCACTATCACTTGGCACATTATGACCAATATGAACATTTCGTTCATTATTTTCATCGCTAGCACAATCATTACCATCATCGTTATTGTGATTATTGTCATTAATATTTTCACATAAATCAATTATTTCATCAGAATTTATATCTGCAGCACGAGCAGATGGATTTTCTTCACTATTTTCATTGAATACATCAGTATTAAGTTCAGCATCCATTTCTGGTACGCCAGCAGCAGAGAACATTGATTGCAAAAGATGCTTGTATCGCTTTACTTCTCTGTGTTTCTTAACGCGTAATTTTGATGAATTCATCGCTGGGAAATTGGTTAATTATTATTTATCTGAATATATATTTAATAAATAAAAAGGTAATGTACTAGAGAACTTTTGCTGAAAAAATGTACGTTAATTGTATAGCAATGTATATAACCTAGAATTATATTAATCTGAAATACATCAACATATCAAATGTCCATTTATTTTATATAGACATTTTGAGTAATTTAATTTAACAGTAACTGTATAGGATGTGTGTATACATATTTTAAATAATTTTATTGAACAGTTATTAGGCAGAATTTTTAGACAAATATGTGAACAGTTTAAATCCATTCATTTGTAGACAATATTTAGACAGATATGTAACAAAAAGCTTTTTTACTGATTTGTGTTTAGTTATTGTCTAGTTTGTGGGCATTTTTGGTGGATACAGTTTTAAACCATGAAACTTAGCCAGAAAATGGACTGTATCCAATAAAACTGGACAGAATTTCTACCAGGACACCTCCTAATTTACCACAAACATATTTTTTGCTTCATTACGCTAACACCATTTATTTATTGTATACAAATCTGGCATCTGAACAAAAACTTGTAAAAGCGAAAGACTTTTGAATATTGTATTGTCCACTTATTCCAACATATACAATTTTATATAAAAACATAATGCCTCTCACTGCGTTGTAATAACAATTTTAAATTATATTTTTTTATTCGTAGATTCCACATATAACTTTTCCACATTTTTTCATTTTTACTTTATACTACTAACAATATTGGTTGAAAAAATTTTAGAAATTAACACCAAGAAATAGATAAAAAGTGATAAATAATTATATTTAATTTATTAAGCTATTTATTTATGACAAACGTTATTTAATTTGAAACTAAATGTTTATCTAGTATTATATATATATATTTTTTTTAAGTTGAGTATTGATGTATATATTTGACATATTTATTTTATATAATATTTTATATAATAATAAAAATTATTCGATTTCTACTCCCGGAGTATTAAAAAAAAAAGTATTTTGTAATGTTATTGTTTATGATGCACATTCTTAGAGTGATAAAGTGATGACGAAAGTTTTTTTGAAATGTATATTATTTACAATAGGCACTTACGATAGTCGCTAGAGGGACACAAAACCCATTTATATGTAAATCAAATTAAATACAGATATGAATATTCCAAAGTTAAGGTTTTGTCGCGATTATCATGCAAAATCCGACGATGTTCATCTTTTGACAATCTTCGTGTTTTCAATCGAAAACCAAAAAATGATGTTAACTAGCTGGTATTAGACGCCTCTTGTGGCTGCTCTAAATTAGAATTCGGCTTTCGAGGACTTGTGAAAGCAAGCTCCAGCTGCAAGCTGCGTGGAATTTCCAGACAGAATGCCTCGTCGTCGTGCTGAAGCCGCTTCTTGATTTCACGGAGGCAAAGTTGGCGCAGAGTGTAAAGCGGCAAGGTGACGAACACGTTGGCCCTTTCTATCATGGTAGTTGGTAGGTCGACTCGCATGCCTCGATATTTGGCGAACCGAGGTGCCGGAAAAAATACCTCCTTACCGTTAACCACATATCTTTCGGAGGAATCGGAGGTTTCCTCGTCGACGAAGATCCACGGATGGCTGACTATAAGGTATTGACGTCGAGATAACTTCTATAAAATAGAACTTGTTAAAGTACCTCGCGTCCTTGATAGTCGATCAAATAGACTCCGACTTCGCGACGAGTCGCGTTGATGAGCCTGACGAAGGAACTGTGGTGATTGTGGATGGAACGCAAAGGCTGATCGCCACCCTCCTCCATCTTTGTTTATCTTAAGGGCGTACTACGTTCTCATCATCATATATTGAATGAAAAACGCACTTTAATCGCGAGAAAATCCGACCTCTCTCGGACGATTTTTCGACTACCGGCGATCGATGCCCCGCTCGACTCGATCTAAAGCCCGCGCTTTCTCTTTATTTTTGAATCACTCTGTCGTTCAAATGCTACTCTCTGCATAAAAAACCATAATAAATTGTTTAATATTAATAAATAATTATTATGCAATAAAAAAAAGTTATTTTTCGTTATTTGTTTTTCGGTAACGAAAATTTTGCTCTTTGAATTTTTAATATTATATATATGATGTTCCTTCTCTCTCTCTTATGTCATTTATTTATGACACATTAAAATGTCGTTTAATAAAACAAGAATATTTTATAGAAATCTAATAATAATTAGATTTTATATTTTATAATATTTTTTTTTCGGTAAAATACGTCAGAAACATGTCGTACAATTAATTTTTGAGGTGAGGTAGCTCTTCTGCAACTTTACCGAAAAAAAAATTATTATAAAATATAAAATCTAATTATTATTAGATTTCTATAAAATATTCTTGTTTTATTAAACGACATTTTAATGTGTCATAAATAAATGACATAAGAGAGAGAGAAGGAACATCATATATATAATATTAAAAATTCAAAGAGCAAAATTTTCGTTACCGAAAAACAAATAACGAAAAATAACTTTATGTACGTCTTTTCGGTGCGTAAAGTAAACTTTACGCACTCGATTATACTTTACGCACTAAACAGCCGTACGTAAATTTCGGCACACGTATGTGTGTGTAAAGTTCTTTACGCATACGCCCTTGTATCGAAAACTACTATTTTTTTATTGCATAATAATTATTTATTAATATTAAACAATTTATTATGGTTTTTTATGCAGAGAGTAGCATTTGAACGACAGAGTGATTCAAAAATAAAGAGAAAGCGCGGGCTTTAGATCGAGTCGAGCGGGGCATCGATCGCCGGTAGTCGAAAAATCGTCCGAGAGAGGTCGGATTTTCTCGCGATTAAAGTGCGTTTTTCATTCAATATATGATGATGAGAATGTAGTACGCCCTTAAGATAAACAAAGATGGAGGAGGGTGGCGATCAGCCTTTGCGTTCCATCCACAATCACCACAGTTCCTTCGTCAGGTTCATCAACGCGACTCGTCGTGAAGTTGGAGTCTATTGGATCGACTATCAAGGACGCGAGGTACTTTACCAAGTTCTATCTTATAGAAGTTATCTCGACGTCAATACCTTCGTCAGCCATCCGTGGATCTTCGTCGACGAGGAAACCTCCGAAAGATATGTGGTTAACGGTAAGGAGGTATTTTTTCCGGCGCCTTGGTTCGCCAAATATCGAGGCATGCGAGTCGACCTACCAACTACCATGATAGAAAGGACCAACGTGTTCGTCACCTTGCCGCTTTACACTCTGCGCCAACTTTGCCTCCGTGAAATCAAGAAGCGGCTTCAGCACGACGACGAGGCATTCTGTCTGGAAATTCCACGCAGCCTGCAGCTGGAGCTTGCTTTCACAAGTCCTCGAAAGCCGAATTCTAATTTAGAGCAGCCACAAGAGGCGTCTATTACCAGCTAGTAAAATATGCTGGAGTGCACGAATCCCGAAAGACATTTTGATAACATTTTTAAGGCTAATACACAGGATAATAGTAAGAGAGATTCTTTTGTTATTCTCATTACAAGCAATAATGCCAAATGCAACTTGATGCTACAAATTAACAAATATTCAAGTTTCGATCTACACTTGTAGATTAAATGCATTTCGCGACCTTTTTCTTTAATAAAGTATCTGTTCTTATCAGCTTGATATATCTGGTACGCTTCCCATTGGGAAGCCAGAATATCTAACTGATTTTTGGAAATAGACGGGATGGTTGGGGCTTGCTCCACTCCTGTCATGGGTTGACCTTGCATTGCAGTACCGCAAGGAACAGCCCACATATAACAATACAAACATAATTTAGAATTAGATAATAAATAGTAATTTAAGAAAATAAATATAAATATTTATTATATGAATAAAAAAAATCGTTGAACTAGCAACGAAAAAGTTTTCTTCTCGACCGCCTTAATTTTTAATTAAATAATAATTAATAATATTTCTTGGTGTTACGGGTCAATTAACTAATAATAAAAAATAGTAGTTTTCGATACAAGGGCGTATGCGTAAAGAACTTTACACACACACACGTGTGCCGAAATATTGTTTACGTACGGCTTTTTCGTGCGTAAAGTATAATCGAGTGCGTAAAGTTTACTTTACGCACCGAGAAGACGTACATAAAATTTTTTTAATTAACATAATTTTTTGGTTTTCGATTGAAAACACGAAGATTGTAAAAAGATGAACATCGCCGGATTTTGTATGATAATCGCGACAAAACCATAACTTTGGAATATTTATATCTGTATTTAATTTCATTTACATATATAAATGGGTATTGTGTCCCTCTAGATCCTGGGACGAAATGTATATTATTTACAATAGGCACTTGTTTCTACGATAGTCGCTAGAGGGACACAAAACCCATTTATATGTTAATCAAATTAAATACAGATATGAATATTCCAAAGTTAAGGATTTGTCGCGATTATCATACAAAATCCGACGATGTTCATCTTTTTACAATCTTCGTGTTTTCAATCGAAAACCAAAAAATTATGTTAATTAAAAAATTTTTTTTTATTATTAGTTAATTGACCCGTAACACCAAGAAATATTATTAATTATTATTTAATTTATTATATGAGCAAAAAAAATTTATTTTCCGTCTAATTATTGTATGAAAAATATTGAGGGAGTGATTCCGTGAGGAATAAACAATACGAGTTCCTCCCAAAAGCGTAAGTAAAATACTAAAAATATTTATAATTGTTTTGAAATCGAAAGTTTAAATTCTGAAAAATACATTTATATAAAATTTAAAATTTTAAACTTTTATAAATAAACTGTTATGGCAACATTCTTTTGTCACTTAATTCTTTTATAATAATTACATCCATCTAAAGTAGGAACGATTTTGTACACCCGTTATTTTTGTTTCTAATTAATTATACAGTAATAGCAAAAATTTTTTTTTTTGAAAACGATTGAAGGTATCAAATATACCAAAAATCAATAATACATTAAAAGTGTTTATAAAGAAATTATTATAAACAATAATATGGATAAATAACTATTTGTTTAAATATATTTTTTTAACTAACAATTTTTTACTTTTGTCATATTTACGATTTCACCTTCGCGTTTGTTTACAAAATCGTACGTTGTAAACAATGAATACAAAAAATTGTGTAGTATCTGTTCAACGACAAAGAAGCAATAACAATATATGAATAACTAGAGCTTTATTAAAAGCTTCTAACAACTTAGGGCACAACCAATTATATCTGAGCATATATACTTACAATAGGGTGTAGTTAATATGAAAAATGTTTTACAAGATTTACATAGCAATATTTTCAGGTTAATATCTACAATAAAGTGTTTAAGGCCCAATATGTTCTTATCATAAGTGTCACATTTACATTTATCAGGTGCAGCAAAACCACCAACATAAACAAATCTATCTTTATTAACTAAAACCAAATACTTAACTCTATGACCCAACTTACTCCGTTGTATATTACATTTGTACAGTTGATTATTTATCATATGCACAGCCTTATGAAGCTTCATAGTAGGCTTCTTAGTAATACCAGGTGACTTTGTGGTAACAATTGGCTGTGCTATATCACCCGGCGTGTCTCATTTATGGCTGAAATCATCTCTTTCTTTGTTCCCAGCCTTATCGCTGTAAAGCACACCATCTGCAACTCTAATTTGCAAATTGCAAACCATTCTATAACCCTATCAGTATCTAATTTCTTGATCTCACTTGCAGGCATTTCATGTATTATATTAAGCCAATCCTCCATATATCCATATATAAAATGACACGCTGAGAATAAAAATGGGTCAAAAATATAACGCGGGCAAAAGTGAATAAACTTTTTATCGCGAAAAAATGAATTAAATAATCTCCGCGAGCAAAAATGACTTGTATAATATTCAGGGCAAAAATGGATTAAAATTATAATTCACTTTTGCTCTTATGGAATATTTAACCCACTTTTGCTCGCATCATAAAAAGTAAACCATTTTTACCCGTTAGCTGAAATTAACTCACTTTTGCCAATTTTCAAAAGTTATCCTGTTTTTGTATTAATTCGAATAATATCTACACAAAGTGACTCTTATTGTTTTGTTTATCGGAAACGGGGCTCGCCAGTATAATCATGTGTAAACATGATTCTACTTATTTAGGAATGTTGTTAAAATATGACATTGTTATAATTGAAATCGAAAAACAACTCAATTATGAAAATAATAAAGTTTTATTTACTTCTTACTATGATTTTTCCAGTGGAGATAGCGATAACGAATAATGTAGCATATTATTTTTGTACTTTATCATTTTTTGTTTAAGAACGCATTTATGTACTTTATAAAATATATCTATATAATTAAACGGGTATTGTGATTTATTCAATTATTACCGATTAACTTAAACTCGCAAACTTAGAAAGTTTGAATCTTTTGAGACTAGCTTGCGAAGCTTAGCAATGAGAAAGGCCATATTATAAGGATGGCCTTAACTCAAAGTAATTGCAAAGTTGATGACAATTGACAATATAAGGTGATGTATTAAAACGATTATTAAGCGCGACCGTTCAAGTTCAATTATAATATAAAATAATAGCGCGAGCTAAAACGAATTATAATTTCAGCGCCAGCAAAAATTATATATACGTTTTTAATTCGGTTTTGCCCAAAAGAAGATTTTAGAAATGTAATTTTTATCTTCATAATATTTTTACACATTTTTGCTCGTAGCGTCTAATCTCGAAAATGTGACGTAACAGAAAATTCTGCTAGCATCATAACAAAAAACACGTCGAATATGATACTTCGCTTGTGAAAAATCTCTTGTGCCCTAAAATTAATCCAAACATGGCCAAAAACGCTAATTTCGATACATTTAACCTCACTTTTCTAAAAAATGCGACGGAATAGGAAAATTCTGCTAGTGTCATCGTTTTCAGCACCAAAAAACAGTTCGGATAGGATACTCTGCTTGTCAAAGGCAAAATCAGCGTCGAACAGTGATAAGGGAGCGTATAAGGTAAAAGTCCCAATTATGGTACACATGTTGAGAGGAACTGAACATTTAGACTAAAATCACAGAAATTAATGCAATAATGTGTAAAAAACGAATTGCACCTTACGTAGTAATCATCTGTGAAGTAAAAATTACTTATATAATATTAATTTATGATCCCGATTTTTTTTTTTTTAATAAAAGTGTAATATGCTGTATGTCCCAGTTAAGGAACGGCAAAATGAGCTATGTCCCTACTGTTCCATATCTGATGTCCCTATTATGGAACACGTAAATAAGAAAGTAATGGCAATTATTTTCGATGTAAATTTATTAAATATCAAATAAGTAACAATTTTCAAACATTTATATCAATTACGAAGTTTCATTTTTAATCTGTTGTATTTCTTTAATTTTCATTTCTAATTTTTTTTTCTCTTTGACTATTTGTTTTTTCTCTTCTTGCAGATGCTTCTTTTTTGCAATTTTATTTTCCTTTGCTTGTTGTTTCTCTTCCTTTTCAAGCTGAATCCGCAACCATTGTTCGGAGGTTCCAGCAGATGGTAATTTTTGTTTTCCACTTTGATCAACTTTCACTTTTTTCTTTTTTGGTAAGTATTTGTTTGGTAGTGTAAAAATTTCTGCAAATGGATTATTTGACGTACCTTGATTAATATTACCTAAGTTAATAAAATAGAAACATTAATATCTACTGTAACATGAGTCTACTGCAATATAATATATAAAATGCATACCTGCTTGATTGTTTTGAAGTACATGATGTGAAGTACTTGGTGTGTAGAGCTCAGAAGTGTTTGACTCGTTGTCAGTAACCACGTTTTTATTATTAACAATAGATTCTGACACATTATTGAATAATATAATGTTTTCATCCGTATGTAATAAATATTCTATTGAAATGCTGTCATCAATACTTTCCAATAGTATTTCATTATTTAATGCGAGCTCGCTAATTACCTTACATGATTTATTAGTCGCATCGTTTTCTTTATTACAGTCAACAGCATTGCTTATTACAGGAATCGAATCGTCAATAATGTATTCAACTGGCATAGCATTTATTTTATCTATTAATTTGACTTCATGCCCGATTAATTGTTCGATACTTGTGATTGAGGGTTTTGTTCTTCCATTGTTGTTATCTGATCAAAGAATCAGAGTTCAGTAAATACCACTAAATTCATAAAATAAAGATGTAAATAATATTTTGAATTAATTAAATGAATTAAGGTATAATTATTTTTTTAAAACTGATTTTAACGACTACGTTTATTCATATGCTTTATAATCAAACCATAATATTGTGCAAAAGACTCGTTAAGTCGCGTGAAGACAAATTTTTAAAAATAACATAATCTACTTTATTAAATTATGTAATCTTATACATGAAAAAGATCAAATTAAAATAATTGATTATTCAAAGAGATCAAATTAAGATAAATGTCACATGAAAGATATGTACAAATTTGTAAATATGAATATAAATATTACATAAGCAAAATATTATATGTAA
This sequence comes from Trichopria drosophilae, assembly GCA_030407085.1. Taxonomy (NCBI): domain Eukaryota; kingdom Metazoa; phylum Arthropoda; class Insecta; order Hymenoptera; family Diapriidae; genus Trichopria; species Trichopria drosophilae. Next base: position 113,073,454 of record CM059585.1, on the reverse strand, counting down.
TAAAAAATTATGCCATGTTTTTACCGAATGTTATTCCCTTCATATTACACCAATAGTCGAAAAGTCCCTTCATCTCAATATTTCCAGTCCATGAACCACTCAACTGAGCATTTTTGAATTCCTGTAAGAGCTCGGTTGATAATTTTGTTTCCATTGTTAACAAATGACTTTGTTCATCTTCGACTGAAATTAACGAAGCCGAAGAAGACTCAGTCATTACATCATGCTTTTTTGTACTGTCAATGCAATCTTGAACGGTTTTCGTTTTTTTACATAAGATGTCGTAATCTATAGCTTTTGGATTGAATGGCATTAACCCTGCTGCTCTAAAACCATTTTTAACAATAGTATCTTCTCCCTTGAAGTTTTTTAGCGCCATTTCTAGAACACGTGGAAAATCTTTTTTCGAAATACTCTGTACTTTATTTTCGGCTTTCCATTTAGGGACAGTTTTTTTCCATATCTCTTTCAGAGGATGGAAAAAAGCTATGTCGAGAGGCTGTGCGATGTGCGTTGAATTTGGGTGGAGGGCAATTATTTCAATTTGTTCCTCTCGACAAAATTGTACAAGTGGGATTGTAACGTGAGATGCATGTCCATCCAAATATATGATAATCGGGAAGGTTACACTTTCCTTCAAAGTCCATGGATAAAAGACGTTGCATATAAATTCATAAAAAGTTTCTTTCGTCATCCAACCGTTCTCAGACGTGCCGATGCCCCAATCTTTTGGTGTATTCTGTACAATTTCTTTTGGTAAATTTTGTTTGTAAGCATACATGATCATCGGGGGAGCTCTTTTACCATCAGCACTGTACATAAATAGCACTGTATGGCATTCTTTTTCCGTGTCTACAATCTTGTAGACAGAATTTGCTCCTTTTCGAGTTAAAACTTTTTCGAAATTAGGGCACACTAACATGCTCGTCTCGTCGCAATTGAAAACTCGATCAGGTGTTATTTCTAATAAATGTTTCTTTTCTAAATAAGCATGTTGCTCTGTAAACCACTGTTCCAAATCAGCACTTGTTACTGATGCACGAGCTGCAGTTAAATTTTGAGGTTTTCTGATCGATAAGTTTGGATTTCGGTTTCTGAAACTTTCGTACCAATGACGACTCGGCCTTCCTTCAGTGAAGGGAGTGTCTTTTTCTAAACGAAGCACATATTGTTGGACGTTGTCGAGTAACTCAGTCTTTGTAACAGGGTATCCTCTGTCAGCTTTGTAAATAATCCACTGCACGATTTCTGCTTCTTCTAAGTCTGATAATACTGTTGGGGGACCATTTCTTTTTTTTTCAAGCTCGGGATTGTTTTTATGCCGATGCAGAGTTACAACAGGGACTCCATAGGCTGTTGCCGCTTTTCTGAATGACATGCCATTCTTAACAGCATCGAGCGCTCGTTGCATATCATTAACAGAATACTTTTTTTTTATTTTTGTTTTATTTCGCTTTTTAATTGCATTTTTGGAATTCTTGTCAGTGCCTCTCACAACGGCACTTTTAACCTTATGTATAAGTGTCTTTTTGACCATTGATTTTTTAGTGCATGACTGTTTACACGTCGTTTTATTAACCTTCATAATAAAACTCTTCTCTAAAACGAATAATATCAAAAATAAATAGTAATTTTAAACATATTTATGAAAGTGAGATCTGTGCGATAAAATTATGAGATTAGGTTTTAGATGTGTATATAAAGCAGCACTGATACAATAATTTCTGTAACATCCAATCACAGTTTGATAGATGTTCAATTATCACAGATATATTTGCACAAAATTACTCGAAATTTTATAATATATGGTTTTAAATCTTATAGATCACGCATTGTAAACAAAGCCACTGTACCGTTCCATAACTAAGGACAAGTTTATGAAATACGTCCCCGAGATATGGAACACTTGAAAATCGTTCCATAATTACGGACATTTGGAAAGTTTTTGTCTGCATTACGGAACCACCTATATTTATAAATTATATCTTTAAAAGTGAAAATCTATTTACCGGATAACAATTAACGATACGTAAACTTTATCATAACCTGTTTATTATGCTTTAAAATCACGTCAATAAGTTAATATACTTACATTGATCATCAACGTGCATTTACCAATCCATGCAAATGGCAGTATATTTCGTTCCGATTTCGAGACGTGCATGAACCAGAATTTTTTTAAGTGTTAAAAATTTTGTGCAATAGGAAAATTCATGTTCCACTGAAAATATAATATCTAATTTACACCTACATTTTTTTACAATGCATCAGATGCTTTTATTATTATTTATAACGCGTGTTTTTTAATACTGTTCCATACACTGGGACTCCGTTTCATAATTGGGACCGTTACCTTATTCTGCAAATAATGTGCCTCTCAATACTTCATTGCGCCCCTGCAATAAAAAATTGGTGAAAACAATAAGTCAATGACAATGAATATCAGTTGTACACGTCTTTTTAAAAAATTCCGATAATTAAGCAATGTACACTGAGAGAAAGGATCGTTTGTTGTAAAAAAATATCATTCAATTGCAAAGTTGAAATCGTTCTTTTAATGTAAATATGGCATGTAATGTTAAATGCGATTCATATAATATAAGCATTTTATTTCTTATATCAGAATTGACCATTCCTTAATAGTTACGAAACGTATACTTTGAACTCGACAGCTGCGCAAATTCACAAATAAGACATGGAACATGTCTCTTATACGATGTATTTGTTCATAAAAGAAGCATATTTAATATTATAAACAATATCTTTAATTTATTTCTTTTCACAATAACAATAACCACCGAATTGCAATGGCGCTCAATCGTTCTTAACAAACCAAACAAAGCAGCCGGGTTGTCATTTGAGGTTATGTTACGATGCGTATCAACTCCAACCTTACATTTTGTAGCTATTAAGAAAACAAATGCATTGTTTGCGCTAAAGAAAAGTGAGCTTTATATGAAACGAATAATTATTTTATACTTAAAAAATTATTGGATTCGCCGTATTTAAATATATGATTTCTTAACTATTAAGACGCCTTCTTTTTAGTAAACAATCCTTTTCTCAGTGTAGAAGCATACCAAATTGAATACTTTTATTACAGAATTAACATGAGAAGTATAATAGTGTAATCAGGGAATTAACGCAAATAATGATTAAAATTTTAAATTTGTATATTTTTAAAAGAATCCCAAAAGTTTAAAAATTACGATATCAAAGCGAACAAGTTTCCATACAAAATTATAACCCGAACAAAAATAAGTTAAAATTTCTTTGCGAGTAAAAGTGACTTATAATTTCCGAGCGGGCAAGAATGACTTAAATCTCTAATTCGTTTTTGTCAAGAATATTTTAACCCTTTGATAGATAGATAGATAGATAGATAGATTTATTATTTCTCTTGAAAAGGGAACAAAGTCCCATCGAGAAAGAGTTCCGTAAAACAGATACACAATTTAAAATTACAGAGTAGAATATAATACACAAAACTTACAATTCTATTAAAAACCGGTACATAAGGAGAAACAAAACATAAAAGTCGGTACATATGCCGAATAAATTATAAAAGTTGACTATAGCTGCTGACGTACAAAGCAAACACTCATAAACTCCTTCATAGTCCCTTCAAAAAATTACGACGAACGATACAGGCTTTTGTAAATCTAAATAAGCGCATCGCGGACTGCACGTCATTGCCGCAGATTAGTTCCATTAACGCATTTTCCGGAGAATGTGTTGTTGGGAAAAAATCCTCACATAGGCAATACGATACTGGGCACTGACAAAAAATGTGTATGATATCCTCGACTAATCCTAAGTTGCATAAAGTGAAAACAGACGTCGGGTCGTAGTTGTAGCGACAACCGGAGATTGATAATGAGCGCGTATATTTCGTAGCTAGACGGAGCTGCATTTTTAATTTCAGGCATTCCAGAGGTAAACGCCTTGGGTACTGGGTGAAAGCAGAGTCTTTATGCAGACGTAATAGAGGTAGCTGCGACGAATCGGAGTCGAAATACGAGGCCAGATCATTTCTTCGGCATAAATCCGCGTATTTTTCGACAATGGAAGGTCTTAAACGCTCCCAGTGGTCCGCTTCGAATCTTTCCCAAAGATCAGATACTCCTGCAATGTCCAAAATAGTTCTCAGCTGCCCTAACCAATTCGCGGCAGGTGGAGACAACGAATTATTTACTAGTTCGTGTAAACGCATCAATAAAATTCTGGGTATCCTGGAGGTAGGCATTCTAAGGACTTTTACCACCCATTTAATAGCTCGGTTCAGGATCTCCACCGCAATAGGAAGGAGCCCCAACTCGAGTCTAATCAGATATGAGGGGGTGCTTCTGGCTAGGTTAAATAAACTCTTAAAAAATAGACACTGCACACCTTCCAGTTTACCCAGATATCTTAAAGCCCAAAATGGCGCTGCATAAAGTAGGACCGAGGTTATCATAGCACTATAAATTTTAAAATAAGCGTCCCAAGTATCGATTTTAGCGGCGGTAACGATTGGTAAGACTGAGGACGACGCAGCGCCCGCCCTAGAGACAGCGTCCTCGCATGGCTTCAGCCCTAACCCAGAAGAGAACACGACTCCCAGGTAACGATACCCATTTACAACCTCAACCGGACAATCATTGTAACGAAAGTCTTTGGAATAAGAGTCGAGTGGACCCGCTCTTCTAAAGCATATGATCTTAGTTTTATCGGTATTTACGGTGAGATCGTTCAAGGTACAGTACTTGGCAAGAAGCGTCAGCTTTCTGCGCATGTCGTTGGATGAGAACGCGAAAATCGTAAGATCATCCGCATATAGTAACAACAATAGATCGTACGATGTCGCTATATCTACGCCACGGGCGCCTCTCTCCCTAAAAAAAATAGTGATATCCGAGAGGTACAAAATAAAGAGCAGCGGACTCAGAATTTCGCCCTGTAGTACTCCTATGGTAACTTTAAAATCAGAAGAGAGAGCGTTATCGGTTTGAGTAAAAACGGAAGCGGTATGATACATGGCACTTAATACTCTTACAAATTTCGCACTTACGCCAAGCCTAAGCAGTTTCTTCCATAGCAGTGCGTGAGGTACAGAGTCGAATGCGCGTTTGAAGTCCACGAATAAACTGTATAATTTCGACTTTTCACGGCGGAGCATGATTTGTATGGTAGCAAACAAAGCAAAAATATTATCCTCCGTACCCCTCTCACTTCGAAACCCCGTTTGTTCCTCTGGCAAGATAGATGCTTTAGAAGCCCATTCAGTCAGGCGTGTACAAAGAATCTGCGAAAAAATTTTTGAAAGAGCATTAGAAATCGCAATCATTCGGTAATTAGCAGGTTCCTCGCGAGAACCTTTTTTATACAAAAAGAATAGGGAGGCACGGGCCCAATCCTTTGGAAAAGTTTCCCGCAAAAAAATTGAATTAAAAAAGTCAAGTAGAAGAGATTGCCAGGGACTATCGAGCAACTTAAAAATTTCAGCCGGCAGCCCGTCCGGTCCTATGGCTTTCCCGACCTTCAGTCTGTTTATGCTATTAGATAACTCTATAAGCGTAAAAGGCGAATCTAACGAGGGATTAACATCTCCAAGGAAGGATACGCAGGAATCTCCTACTTGCGGAAAAATCGTTGCCAAATAAGCCTCCCAGGACTCTATCGAGACCATCGATCCAACACTCGGTTTTATGCGGAAGGAACGAACCGCATTCCAAAATTCCCCGGAATCATGCACCGCTGCAAATTTGTTCGTGATTGACAGGGCATGAGATCGTTTTTTGTCTGTCATTAGTTCTAAATAATTCTTTTTCACCGTCTTAAATAATTGAACCGAGCCTGAACTATATGAGTTCTTTCTCATCGATCTCAATGTACGATTATAATTTTTCTTAGCCGCGACACAGTCTTTATCGAACCAAGCTTTATTGTAACGTGGCTTAAAGAATGTGTTAATTATTCTTGGTAAAACTAAAATTTTTGCTTGTGTTGCAGTGTCACGCAGAGCATTAATTAAGAAATTATAGTTAGATTCAATTGAGTACGAGTCTTTACCATTCACATTTGTACTTAATGTTCTAAGCGCATTGACAAAATGTACATTCCCGTCATTCGACCGTAAAAATTTAGCTCTCGATAACGTCCCGTGGAGAGTAGAAGACTCTCTAGGGATACAATTATCTGTACGCAAGTATAGACACACGCACACCGGCAGATGATCCGAGCCGTAAAGATCATTTCCGGTATTCAAATCATGCATGAAGGCGAGGTGGGACGCGGAGATCCACACAAGATCTACTACACTATATCCGTTATTACCAAGAAACATAAAATGTGCGGGGCTGTCGCTGGGCGTACGGCCGTTTAACAAAATAAAATTGTTTGTACGCATAAAATCGAGCAAAAAATTACCTCGTCTGTTATGCTGTTTATCGTGTGATTTTCTTATCTCGTTAACAGTCGAATTTTCAAATATTTCTGGAAAGTCTAAGTAATTATCTAATGATCCAACTCTTGAGTTAAAATCTCCACCGAGAAGAAACACACAACCGAGGTACTGGGCTTTCAAAGTGTCTATGTTAGTCTGTAGAATTTGGAGGTCCTTAATTAAGTCGGATTTTGGAGAAAAATAAACAGATCCTATTATTAAATTGACCGGTTGAGTTTTAATTAAATAAAAAATCCAGCTAGGAGCAATTTCCAGCGTAACATACTCTAAATTGTTTTTAAGTAAAGAGAGGAGACCTCCACTACAGCGGCCAAACTTAAACGCGCGGGAGGCCGGAGAAAAAAGCTTTGAAGTGCCATTATTTATATCTTTTACTCGATCTTCTGTTTCACACCAAGTTTCAGACAGATTAAAAATACCGAAAGATGAATAAAAAGAGTTATTCGCAATACTGTAAATTCCACGAGCATTCCAAAACGCGATTTTCAATATGTCGGTAGAAGAAGACGAGTGCGGTGAATTAAAAAACTTTGCGTGACTTGTCGGTATGGAACGTACTGATAGTATTGATTGAGGACGAAGACGGGAACCATCTAAAAAGGCTGACTCTGAAAACTAGATGAACCATCCATAGGCGAAGTACTGCTTGGCGAACGACGTTGAGAAAATGCCGTATTTCTAAATTGAACACCAGAGTTCGATTCCGTAGCAGGTGTAGATTGTAATCGGCCTGTTGCTTGGCAAGGAATAGTAAAGTCTTGATCTTCGTCGGACCAACTAAACCACACATTATTAACGGCAATGCTATTGGCTTTTCTTTTAAACGATTGATTTTTTAAAGTGGCCGTACGATGTGCCACTCGTGCCTTGTAAGCTAGTACGCGTTCCCTGTCTGTTAAATCGTTCGAAATGAAAATTTTCGTATTTTGCAGGACTGATTTTTTTGCGGAAAAAATCGAGAACTTGACCTCCTCTGAAATTAACTCCACCAGGATGGTAGACGGGTTGCTACGGATGAACTTTGCACTAGCCACCACATCTTGGCATGAGAACTTGGTCGATAAAAAATTAGCAGCCACTTCTTTTGCCGGGCGCAGACCAGGTTCAATTCCGGAGATAAGAATGTTTTTCCTCTTCAGTATCTTGTCTTGCAGTTCAACTTTATCTGCCAGCCTTTTTAGAGAGGATTCATGAAATTGTACCTTTTTCTCTAGGGTAACAAGCCTCCCCGAAAGTTCATTTTTCATTTCGAGCAGAGTATTATTGACTGCCGAAATGTCGGATTTACAGCTGCAAATTTCTTGAGACAGTGTACGAGTCGACTCCGAAATAGAGGTTTGAATATCTGCCCGCAACTGAGCCAAAGCCTCTCCTGAGATCATATTGGCAGATGAACTTAAGGGTTGTGTATACGAAGACGTTCTTCGCTCTCTGAGAGACGGAGGAAGTACCTGCTCTTCTGTGCCAGCCGAAAATGTACCCTTTCTTTTCTTAAGTACAAAATTGTCGAGCGTGCCTGTAGTGCTTGTATGCAGGTCGATCCACTTGCTCGCGGTAGTAGGACGGCCGCTGGTGGGAGTTGGACGATTCAGCGGGGAGCACTGCCCCTCCTTCCTACCGATTAAGTGTTTTGGTTGTGTATCCGCCTGATTAAGCAGGGGCTGAGGTATAATTTCTTCGGACATGTGCGTACACTTTAACCAGTAGGTGGTGACGTCTGGTGTGCCAAAATGACAAGAAATTGCCGAACTTGTAAAACTCTCCTTGACACGTGCGAAACTAACAAGTTTCAAATAAAAATGCCATCAATTCACTACATCTCATAGTACTTCATATAAAAAATAAATTTCAGACGTTCCGTCGATTCTGCTCGAAAACTGAATTCTGAAATGTCAATTACTTTCCCATTGACAGCTCTCAAATTTGTAGCGCGAGATTGTTATGTCGGTGAGTTGTGTACTGCCTACGTCATAGACTCTACGTTACACGCACGCTAAGGTTCCCGAGAGTGTGGTAGGGAGCAAGCATGCATGGAACAAACTCACCGATAAGCGCCTATGTATGTATCTCTTCTGTTGACAGCAAGAAAAGTATGCAATTATTAATTCCCGATTACAGCAGATTTGCAGTAGATGCACGGAGCCTCCTAAATGCTTTTCTTCTGAATGCTTAGCTTTCACAACATCCGTGAGATATGATTTTAATTCGGCGAACAAGTTTCTATGTCCAATTAACCAAATTTAGAAAGTGCCAACGATAGGTGCAATTTCGAATGTACTGCTCCGTTTATTGGGCGAATATACCAAGTTTGAGAAATAACGTCGCTGCTCGTAAGACGAAGTGTTGATATACAGCCCTTTGAACGGTTGACAATTTCTCAAAAACTCTCTTTTTCACCGGAACAAAAACTCGGAGTAAAAACAGCACTCAGAGTTATTTATTTTTGAACTTTTATATTTACCTTGAAGCGTTTTCACGTAGTCTAGCCAGTAATTTCTCTTAGTCTCATTAAGGGTTCTTTTAAGTATAGCTTTCTTCTTATTATGCTCAATTTTGTTCTCTAGAGTATTATGCTTTTTGTACCTGTTGAAAGCATGTTTAGCTTCTTTGTTTGCTTCATTGCATGTATCATTCCACCACGGTACTTGTTGTTCGCTGTCCTGATTTTTAAATACGGGAAACGTATGACGTCGTTTCGCTATCATATCACGTGGTCGCTATCATACAGGTCATCTACTGTCATGTCCAGGTTTTCGGTTATCGAAGCTGAGCTTAGAGCTAAGTCTATTGCACTTTCTGAGCCATTGGATAGATTAAAATGGTTTATTGGTTGAAATTGAGTAGATTTATTTGTGGGTCATTTATAAATTTCTCAATTATTTGCCCTCTTGGATTTGTCGTTTTTGAACCCCACATTGTATTGTGAGCGTTGAAATCTCCTACAATTATAAATGGTTTGGTTAATTGAGATTTCAGGTGTTCAAGATCTTGATGGTGTATCATTTGACTGTTAGGTAAATACAGGGAACATTTTGTTAGCTTTTTTTGAAGGTAGACTTCCAGTGCTATTGCTTCTAAAGCAGAGTTAATGTTTCATTTTTGGCAGTTAACTTTGTTTTTTATATAAATGGCAACTCCACCACTCGCGCGATTGCTCATTCGGTTTTTGTAAAAATGATTATATCCATTTAGTTTAGCGCAATGATCGTTTTTAAAATTTGTTTCCTGTAAGGAGATTATTGTAGCATTCCGTTCGAGAATCGGTGCTTGGAAATTTGCTAATCTTTTGTAGTAACCGTTAGTGTTCCAGTTTAAGATATTTAGGCTGATTTTATTTTTTGTCTTGCGTTATGTTGGTTGTCTATTTTTTATGTATTACCTTCTTAGAGGCTTAGGTACTACGCGCTGCTGTAGTCTTCATTTTTATCTTTTAACACGTCACTGTCGCTGCCTCTGGATTCATCGATTTTATTAGGAAGGGATGCTTTTATATTATTTATTAATCTCGTGAACTTGATTTTCATGCTTCTTGATGTGAGATGTGAATAGAGGATTTTGAGCATCTCAATTATTTCTTTTTTGTTTTGACAATATTCGTGTATAGAATTTGGAACAACGAATTTGGACTTTTTTGACAGGGCGTTATATAGAAAGCTTTGAAAATTTAGAAAGTCCATTGGTAGAGTGAGAGTAGGATATTGAAACATTTCTTTGAGCGGTGCTAATTCTGCTTCGAAATCTAGACTAGGTATCCTTGTTATTTAATTTGGCTTAGATTTTTTTGTTTTCTTAGTATTATTTCTTTTTTTTTTATGTCCCGTTTTTTAGGATCTGCCAGAGACTCGAGGCTGGTTGCCGAACCCGAAAGATTTTTGTTAATTACATGCGACGTAGGTGATGACTGGGATTCTGAAATTGGTCTTTTAAATGTTGGTATGTTTATTTCGATTGCCAACATTTATTATTTTTTTCGAAGTGGGATGTCAACATTTCCATTGTCTCATGTGCATTCGTATCGCTTAATAGCCCTGTATTTGTATCTGTTTGGTTGTTTATGACTTATTGTAATCGAGAGTTGTGATTGTTTTGATTTTTCATCGCTTCTGTTTGAAGGTTTGCAGAAGGAGATAATGCTGGAAATAATTGTGTGTAATTATTTATGTTTTGGGTAGGATCTGGTGTTGTTGGTTCATTGTCTTCTAATGTTGGATAATGTTTTGCTACATGACCGGTCTCTTTGCAAATAAAGCATGTCATGGAGTCTGTTGAAGCGAAAATTCGAAAATTGTTACCTTCAAATGGGGTTTGGAATGGGTCAGGGATTTCTTCAATGGATTCCGGTTGTACTGAAGCTGACAATATGGGCACATTCTGGGCAGTGTTCTCAGATTTAGATGCAATCTCGCGCAAGCGCGGTAAGCGTCGTCCGCGACTCCGCGCTGGTTGGCCGGCCGATTCCCCGCGAAGCCGATCGATTTCAAATGGCACACCGGCGGAAGAGTGCTAATGCAAAATAGTCGATTTTGAAATAAAAATGCATTTAAAAAATTCGGGTTTTTGGCCAAGTCGGCGCAAGACATGTTTCTTTCTGAAATACTGAAGAAAGAATTAGGAAATTATAAGAAATATTTTTTTTGTGAGCATGATGGTGTAAAAATTCCTGTTTTTTTATTAAAATTGTATGCGATACATACTTTTAAGCAATCAAAATTGAAAAATACACACCCAGATTTATAAATAAATTATTCCCTTGTATGATGTATTGAATTTTATTGAAAATAACCTTATTAAAAGAATAATATTGCAAATACGGCATATTATGTAATTGTAATATTATTCTTTATCATGTATATGATAAAAATGACTCTTTAAAAGTATTTTGAAAGTAAATTACTTTAATTGCTTATTAATAATATAGAAAAATTTATCCGGTTGTCCGATGATTAAATGCGACAAATATTCCACAGTTTCCATGTGAATCTCGTTTCTTTTTTTATTTTGTTCATTTTATTTTTTGTTTGTTTATACTATTTATTTCCTTTATTTTCTTTATTTTACTTATTTTATTTATTTTATTTATTTAAATGCATTTTTATGTCAAAATCGACTATTTTGCATTAGCACTCATCAGCTGTAAAATTACCGTTATATGTTTGGTTGTTTCATTGCAGATTTTTTACAGTGTACCGTACTCATTTCACGAACATGCATAGTATTACAATTATTGGTTAAATCGGAATTATTAATATTGAACAGTAAATATATGAACACTTCCTTTACTATAGAATCTCGTACCTCACTTTATTCGGTTGTCACGTCAGCTGTCACGTCTCAGTTATAGAAACACAAAGTAACACTGGTAACACTAAATCGTTCCAAACAACAGCGAAAATGGGATGGCCACTGGAAAGAATTTCGAACGACAGAGTAGGGATTGTTTACTATCGGGCTACCTATACGATTCCGGCATGAGATTGGAACAAGTATAGACCTGCTTTCGTTCTTTTTTCGTGCGGACATTCCCGATACGAAAACCTGTGCAACTTACGGCGATTCCGGTAGGACGCGTGCTACGCATAACGTCTTACCGACTTCGTACGTTTTATGCCCGATAGAGCCCATACGAAAATAGCGCCACTGGGCTTTCAGTGTAGGCTATGACCCATACATGGATGTGAGTATCGATACATCAAAATATCGGATCGCGAAATATCGATATTTTCGCCTCAAAGTATCGATACAATATCGCCCATCGCCAGTCGACGGTCAATCGCGTTTGACATTTCTGTCATATTCGCTCGTTTTTATCGTGTAGATTTTATCACCGGTTTGTAAATTGGTTCAATCCCGTTCTTCAGATAAAATTTACGTTTCGTTATAAATAAATACTGCTTGGAAGAACGATTCGTCCGATAAGTTATAATAGACTTTTACTTAATATCTTATTTTAAAAAGCATTATTCTTTGGGGTTTGTTTTTCATTTGTTTCAGATTCACGGCTTCGTCAACGTAAAAGTGCGTAATTAGATCGTTATGGAAATTGTTTTGTTTATTAGGGGTACGAAAATAGACCTTACCCTATCTCGGATGTCGTTCCATGGAATTCCTTTTCTGCAGATTCTTGGTCTTGAGGCGATTGATAATCTTCTCTGCGGCAATCTTCAATTAACATTCCTGCGCATGATTTTTTACCGAGTGCAGTTTCCGAGTTCCTTTTTAAAAAAATTGTTTTCGAGAAGGTGTTTTAGACTTCACCAAGAATGTTTGAGCTGATGCTGACTTAGTTTGGACGACTGTAGTTAGCGTTATGCACAGGGGAGATAATATGGTTTTTAATTCGATTGATAGAAACACTTTTGTCGACTTGGTGAAAAGCTTTACCATTTCGGCTAATAGTTTTAAAAGATACCATTTCGGTAGGGTGTATTTCATTTCTATTTTAAGTTTGTAAGACTAGCTAAAATAAGTAAGATTTACCCATTATACATTTTTTATAATAGCATTTTCTAATGGGCGTACTGAGTGTAAACTCAGTGCAGTTTTTGAACATTGCCCTTATGGGCTCAATGCGCACTCAGACAGTGCAAGTTTTAACGTTGTTCCAATGGAGAAACTGGGCGAGTGCAAGTCTCATTGGAAAGTGAGGTAAGAAAACAAAGAACATCCACATGAACACGTCTTTTTTAGAATGCGTGACCTTATTTATTTTTGCTAGTCATGCAAACAAAAAATAGAAGCAATACACTTCCTTCCAAAATGGTCTGTTTTAAAACCACCAACCGAAATAGTAAGGTTTTTCACCAAGCTGACGCTTTGTTGAATTGACATTTAAACTGAAAACTGATTCGGATTATTTTCGTGAAATAGTATTCTGATTTGGATTTTCTTATACAGAACTTTTTTTTACTTCATTTGCTAAGTAAAATAAATGCTATGCTATGTAACGTAAGTAACAAAATTAATACTAATTGTTTGTAAGAATTTCTTGTTACGAAAAGTTTGTCCTACGAAGGCATTGCAGACCAGGGGTTGTTTGGTTTAATTTTACATGTACAATAAATTTTACTAATGCAATAAAATTTAAAACAACTAAATGTCCCAACCAAATATTTAAATAACGACGTAATAGCAAATAGATTTAAAACTTCGAGATGTAGGAAATTTTATAGTAAATGGCAGAGGGTATAAATTATTTATGGTATTATAAACTCACATTTATTGGAGAACAATATTTAATAAATTTCAATGAAAGTTAAAAATTTGTATTAATAGCGTTAATAGTAATAATTTATTAATTCAATGCAACGTTTTATTAGTTGATTAGGTTTTCGAAATGTCGACCATTTGCTGCCGTACAGAAACCTAATCTGTCATAGAATTCACTATGAACGCTGGTTAATATTTCAGCACTTATCGACTGAATTATTTCAATGATTCTGTCACGAAGTTCGTCTTGTGTTGTGACCGATGGTCCTCTGTATAATTCATTTTTAACATGACCCCATAAAAAAAAATCAAGCGGAGTGAGGTCTGGTGAACGAGCTGGCCACTTTACAGGACCAAAAAGACCTATCCAACGATTTGGGAAGTTCTCGTTTAAATGCCTAGATATATTCCGAGTCCCATGTGGTGGTGCTCCATCTTGTTGGAACCATATTTCTGTTCCTAAAGTAGTATTTGTTCATGTTAGAAACGTACGTAATTTGTTTATTTTTTACAAAGTAGTACAAATTCACAAAGTTCAGATATTCCAATTACAATCAATGATTTCCAAATATTCATGAATTGCTTTTGTATAATTACTTAGAAATATGCTAAGAAATTGTTATCGCGTGTTTATTTGGTGAATAAAGTGATTTGGAAAATTCGAGCATTTAACGCACGATTAAGTTAATTTTTTAGCACATATCAATTTAAACAATTCTTTTGATTAAATTGATATGTGCCAAAAAATTATGCAGTATTATTATGAACTGATAACATTTTATTAACTCAAGTGCATTTTTTAATGGATTGGTTTTGAATAGTTGGTGTATTTCAACATTTATGGACTGAATTATTTACCGCATGTTCTATTTCATGTAGAAATGGTGTAACGATATTTTCTAATAGTTGGAGGTATAGTTCACTATTTAGATTGTCATTAATGAAGACTGGACCTACAATTCGTGAACCTATTATTCCAACCCAAACATTTATTTTAATTGGGTACTGTGTTTTTATCTGTAATAGTTCTCTTGGGTTTTCAGTGGCCCAATATTTATAATTTTGCCTATTTGGTGCACATTTAGCAAAAAAAATACACTCGTCGCTAAAACAAATTCTTTGGAGCAAATGCTCATCTTCATTTACTAAATTTGTCATTGTCTCACAAAACATCATTCGCTGCTCTTCCTCACCAATAGATAGCTCTTGATGCAAGTGCGGTTTATACGGTCGATACCCATTTTTTTTTAACACCATCCAAACTGACGTTTGGGGAATGCCAAGCATCCTTGAAATTCGTCTTGTCGACAAATGAGGATCATTCTCAATAGCAGCACATATCGAAATCTCCTCATCTTCTCTTAACACACGAGCAGTACAATCCCTTTTTTTCGACTCAACACTTCCTGTTGTTTCAAAATTATGAATAATTCTTTGGATTGTAGAGCGTGAGGGAATTTGGGAATCTTCGTACTGAACTGAGAAATAATCCCGAATTTCTCTTGTGCTCATTCCACCATAAAACCATTTTACAATTTGAATTTTTTGCGCTAGATCCATATTTGAAAAATTTAAACTATAATTCAATTTATTTTAATCATTATATCTGGAAAACGTGATTTTAACAATAAAAATTTCCGAAATCGCAACGGCTAAACAATAGACTTTAAATACTTGAAAATAATGTCGTCGCCATCTTGCCATTATTGGCAATGTGATTGGTTCGTTCGTCAATATGGCGTATGCGTCGAGTAGCGCGCGCTTCTTTAATTTATATCCATACGTCAGTTTCGTTGGATGGTGTTAAAAGAAATGGGTATCGACCGTATAAACCGCACATTCATTAAGAGTTACGTACACCCAACTCGTTTAATTCTGTCCCTTCGGGTTTTTGTTGTTTCTTTGTCTTGAAATGTATCACTGTATGTGAAAGACAAAGGACAGAATTAAACTAGCTGGGTGTAATAGTGACGAAGACCAGCGAATGAGTTTTTGCGAAACAAAGACAAATTTAGTAAATGAAGATGAGCATTTCCTCCAAAGAATTTGCTTGAGCGACGAGTGTACTTTTTTGCTAAATGTGCACCAAATAGGCAAAATTATAGATATTGGGCCACTGAAAACCCAAACTTACACAGTCTGAGTGTGCTCTGAACCCCATAAGTGCAATGTTCAAAAAATGCACTGAGTTCGCACTCTGGAAAGTGCTATAATAAAGAAAATGTACAATGGGTAATCGTATTTATTTTAGCCAATCTTACAAACTTAAAATAGAAGTAAACTATGTCCTACCGAAATGGTATCTTTTAAAACTGTTAGCCAAAATGATAAGGCTTTCCACCAAAACGACGAAAGTGTTTCTATCAATTGAATTAAAATCCATATTATCTCTCCTGTGCATAAAATCAACTATTCTTGATGAAGACTAAAACACCTCGATTAACGATGCAAAGCAACGAATTAAATGCTTGGTGTGCGGTTCATATAATATAAAAACATATAAAAAAAATAAACAAAAATTAAATGTACAATTCGAGCTTGGATGTAAGCTACTTTTATACAAAAAATTGAGAAGCCGAAAAATATGCTGATTACCGCTTCTGAAATTATAATCTATCGCAAGGTTTAAGACCGAATTAAAATACATTTTACTTATACATTCAGATTCCATCTGACGGCAGCTAATTTTGCAGAATGCCATTTTTTTAAAAAGTACGTTTCGTCCCAGCTCCTTTGCATGGACTCGTCAGTAAGACTACAGAGGAACCTGCCTTATACATTAATACATTTATTTATTGGCTTCTCGATAGGTACCCACTGAGTAATGACATCTCATTACCGATTTTTTGTGTATCTGTCCTTTTTCACTATTTTCAAAAAATGTCCATTTTTTTTTTAAATGGCTACAATTTCAATTAAACAAATTGGATATGTATACGGCAGGTTCCTCCGTAGTCTTACTGACGAGTCCATGCAGAGGAGCTAGGACGAAACGTATTTTTAAAAAAAAATGGCATTCTGCTAAATTAGCTACCGTCAGATGGAATCTGAATGAATAAGTAAAATGTATTTTAATTCGGTCTTAAACGTTGCAATAGATTATAATTTCAGAAGTGGTAACCAGCATATTTTTCGGCTTCTCAATTTTTTGTAAAAAGGTAGCTTACGTCCAAGCTCGAAATATACATTTAATTTTTGTCTATCTTTTGATTTGTTTTCATATTATACGAACCGTCACACCAAGAATTAATTCCCGTATTTAATTAATCTAAAACACCTACTTGAAAACGACCTTTGTAAAATGAATGAAATCGTAAACTACACTCGTTAAAAATTCATGTGCAGGAATAATAATTGAAGACTGCCGCAGAGAAGATTTTCAACTACCTCAGGACCAAGAATCTGCTGAAAAGGAAAATACCAGGGCCAAGGCATTGAAAATTTGGATTCCGTGGAAGGACATCCCAGACATGGTAAGGTCTATTTTCGTACCCCTAATAAACAAAACAATTTCCACAACGATCTAATTACGCACTTTTACGTTGCCGAAGCCATAGCCTAGGTAGACTGTACGACAGTCACGACAGTACTATTGCTTTCACGCCATTGGTCGATTCATGTAAGATACATGGGTAAGGCTCGCTTCTCATTGGCTGATGGCTATACATGTGTTTCCCTATGGCCCGCCTTGAGTTAATCACCCGGTATATATCATTTAATATTACTCTTTCCATTCCAAAAAATGTTTTTCCACAAAGTTACGGCTATTATTTATTAAGATTAAATTATAACATTTAGAGCTCTGAAAAACAGACCGTATTCACCCAGTTTGTATATCAATGTTTTATACATTATGTGTGTCCAAAAATAAAAAAAAAAGGATATTTACTACGCTTTGAAACGTATATTTTGACGTTTATGAATTTGCTAAGTACGAATTGGACGATACGAAAATTAATATCGTAAATGTGGATTCAAAATGTTAAAAAATAGGTTGAGATAAATGTCATAATTTAACATTTTTGTAACTTTGTTAGAAAAAATCGTAGGTGACAAACTCTTATTTTTGAATGTGAGAGTACTCCTAAATGGTGCATGTAGTAAGAAAATCTACTAAAATTTGTCTTGTCTTATACATAACCTCAAAAATAATAAAAAAATGAATTTTTCATGCACATAACGTCAAATATCTGAAAATTCTGTTGGTTCTGAGTAAATTCAAAGTGGCCTAATTTTTCCTCTTCAAAAAGCAAAAGCAATTGGCTTCGACCTCCTAGGTCATGCTGGAGCGGTTGGTAAATAGTGAATGGAAAGTGAAATATGTTTCAAAATTTATATTACAGTAACTGATTTGTAAATAAACAATACAAACAAACCTATAGGAAATGTTCTAATAGAGCGAAACGTCAAAATCCCACTTTGCCCCTACTTCCCCTATCCGAGTGATAACAAAAAACATAACAATAATTTACTCATCAAAATTTATTTACTAAATTAAATATAAATGTTGTAAAAATGAGTAAATATTTAATATATTTTCTGAACAAAGGAATTATTTGTCAAAAGTCATGCAAGCATCATTGTCAACGTCTGGATAACATCTGTCATTCCCATTTGGATAATCTCCTTACTATCTCCACGAGTCCCTATAAAATCTTAAATTCGTCACTATTAATCTTTAAGGTCTTTTATGAAAGCCATCGTACGACTTCCTCGCATCTTTTATGCAGCTGTAAGGGTTAAATTTATCGGGTGCGCAGTGATTTTCGCTGATTGAAATTTTGAGAGTATTGAAGCAGATGAGAATGTGACGATTAATTATTTCAAATATTAGAATTTGGGACTTGAGAATTTAAATACCGACTAAATAACAGATATAAATTCTGTTTTTTGTACGAATTTTTATTTTTTTAATTCTTGTTGCCCAAAAGTTGAAACTAAAAGTATTAGAATTTTGTATCGTTTTATAATATAAAAATGCATTTAAATTTTAATTTAATATTACTGAAATAAATTAAATAAAGTAAATAAAATAAATACAAAAATTAACTAAATAAAAAAATAAAATAAATAAACTGAATAATATAAATAACATAAATACAATAAATAAAAACGTTGTTTACTAAATATCCAGAAGTCGTTTCCTTAAAAAATGTTGAAGGTGGCGGAGGAATAGTCGACGGCCTGCAGCCACCTGAGCTTTCGGTTACTCCACAGTCTTCGCTGCATTCTCCACTCCACTCTCAATTTGGCAGTAGTTTGGTAAAGATCGTGTGGTCCTGTTTGGAGTTATCATCGCTTGGCTTGGGTGCTGTTTGCTGTTCTTCCCTCGTCACATTTGACGTAAGTGTTTTTTACGTATATTTTTCTGAAAATGTTCGACAATATTCCAAAGTTTTGACGTGTTTAATTGTAATAAAAATCGTATTTTGCATTACATCCATCGATTAGGGGGTTATTAAGTGTTTGTATATATTTGTGATATATTCGAGATTAGATTTATTATGATATTTTCTTAATATTGATTATTAAATTAAAGGGAAAAATTGACAGTAAATTACAACATTTATTTGAAAGGATTTCGAATTTAAGTTTGTACACTTCGACTAACCCCTTCGTCACCATGACGTCTCTTTTGGCATCAAGCGTGACTTGACACAGTACGGCAAGATGACTGAAATGGCGTCTAGATAAAATCTCGATTATTAAAGTCGTATAATTGAGATTCAGTCTTGATGCCATTTTAGTCGTTATTTCCGACCCAGGCCAGGTAGCGCTTCACGCCAAGCGAAGCGTCATGTCGCCACGCGAAGCATTATGACGCCACGCGAAGCGTCATGACGCCGAAGCGGTTGATAGGAGTCCTCTCCAAAATATTGCATTCCATTTCGTAAAAACATACATCGTCATATCTTTAATTTATCCTCCATAATAATTTTGTTGTATTCATATTAATTTTTTTTCGGCACCAACAAAATGTGATCATTTATTTTTGTATATTTTCGTATTTAAGTGAAAAACTGTAATGTATATTCCGTTGTTAAACGAAAGTTACGTGGGTAATTATATTAATAAATTTTGGCCTGTGTTACAAATATGATATAATGAAAAAAACAATAAGAAAAGAAACAGTGAAAACTATAAAATTTTATGTTATGATGTGGCATTTGATTTTCGTGCAACTTACAACAAAAATAATCCTTTCAACCCTAATCAGAATAACAATAAATATTTTGTGCTTTTAATAATGTCATAAGTATCATGGTTTGGCATTAATTGTAATTAAGAAAGATTGATAAAGAGAATACTGCTGTATGACATTAATGTGGTTCTTAGTCATATTTAATTTAATTACTAACTCATTAAGCTTATTCGGTAATATTCAATTAATAAGCAATATTTTACACAGATATTCTAAATATTCTTTACTATTTAGAATTGTTATAATTTTATTATTTTATAAAGGTGTAGGTTTTGGTTTTGTTATAAAAAAATGGTCTGTAAATTTGACTTTTACTTAACTGATCTTTCTTTATTTCTTGATATTTCATTAGTATAGAAAAAACAGATAATTTTAAAATTATGAAAACAATTCTTATTTTTATCATTTTTTATTCGAAATTTTAGGACGTTGCGATTTTATGGAAACTATGGATAAAGGTGTATAAAATATTTGAATTTTAAGGAAATAAAGTATGTGCCCAAGTTCCGAAAGTTCAGTGATCATTTTTCTGGTAATTTTCTGATGAATCACTAATGATGTAAATAACTAGGACGATCTTAAAGTCTCAAATTTGAAACAGAAAATTTACCGTCTTTTAAGTCCAAAGCGAAAAGTCAGCTTTGAAAATTCGTTCACTAAACGTTCAGATCGTTCAAAAAATGTTACTTCTCTATGCCGCTTGATTATGACGTGCTCAAAATGCCATTCTCTATACAAATTTATATGATAAACTTCTGGACTCAATTTCAAATCTTACAGTGTACGCATTTTTTTTAACTTCATTATTTAAATAAAAATTAAACATATTATGGCAGGTTGAAAAAAATTCCAGGATATAACACCATGAATTCTACGAACTTTTCATTCTCAGCATATTTTGGAACAGCTCGTTGTTTTTGATTTACAAATTCAAAACAATTTAACAATATAACACCATAAAAAATTGTTTTAAGCTTACCGAAAAAAGTCATTTCTGTCAAATGTTAGCGTAAATTTATATATTGCAAATAATATAATGTAAACAAATGTATAATCAGTTTATATCTTGCCGTTGAGGGAGTTTTACGTATTATAAATCATTCCTAAATTAGCATAAAAGATTATTAATTTTACCGTTTTTGTCTGTGCCAACTTGACAGAGTTCGTGCCTGAATGGCATTCGACGTTTCGGCCTTTTATTTTTTGTTGTGGATAACAGGTGTCTCTGAAAAATTGAAAAAGTGTCATTTATTATTTTTGCTATAATTTCAATTTACGCGCGCACGATTCACGCCGGACCTTTCTTGCGCCGAACAAACGCATTACGATAATTTGGAAAAATAATAGTGGCTTATTTAACAATAAACAGACTATCACTGCCACGTATTTACAACCACGTTTTCTAATATCGACATTTTCACCGAATGTTTTAAACAATATAAATTAATTTCTTGATGAATTAACTATTTATAGGAGTGTTATACAAGATATTGTATCGTTATTACATCCTATTTGATTTAATAACTTTCACGATGAATAGAACATTGTAATAGACGCAAGCAATACATTGCAAAAAAATCAGTGGAATGCGTAGTATGCAAAAGCTTTTATCGTCGCGGATGCGCCAAAACTTAATTTGGTGAGCGAGACTCTAAGTTAGGATTAGTTTTTAAATACTTTTTTGTAAAACGAATTTGTAATTATTTTTTTGTCTACGGATTCTGATTTCCAGGACAATAATAAATGATTTCATACTCACACACAAACTTATGTTCAAAATAAATCCAGTTCAAATTGATGTGTTGCATCTTTTTCGTATATTGCAGAAACTGCAGGAATTACATCCAATGATGATACCCAATCGTTTTTGCAAGCTGTTATTTTTTAAGGTATATCACTCATTCCGTTTGTTATCTGTACCGAAACTGTGACAAATGTTGTTTTACAGGATGCTCAAACATTTATCAAATTTTATTGCTGCTCATTCTCTAAAGTATCATTGTTAACTCTATCATAGTATACCATTACGCTACGGTAAAAACGTCTTCCTGACCACCGCTCCCTATTTAACTATTATCTATGTAGCCATTCATTGTCATTAAATGAATATTCTAATAACTGTCCTATAGTGGGATTACGGCATTTCGCAAAAATGTTAGATTTTTTATTCACCAAATTGTTAAGATTCTTGAAAGTCATAATTTAATCCATCCTTTACAATCAGGATATAGAAAAAAACGCAGCACACAAACTGCTCTCTTGCATATCATGGACGACATTCCAAAAGGTATAAACAGAGAAAGGGTTACAGTACTTGTACCTGTTGATTTTAGTAGGGGATTTGACAGTGTCAATCACAATATCCTATTAATATTTTTCAGAGGCTTAGGGTTCTGTGATAATGTTATTATTCATCGCGTCAAATTTAACCAATAAAAACCGAAACATTCGTGACATTGACGGTATATAGTTTCTGAATGTTTGCACAAGACTTTTGGAGTGCCACACGCAGGTCATTGCCCGATCCCATCCTCTTTCTAATCTTCATAAATTCATTTACCAAAGTTACCAGTCAATTTAATATTAAATTTGTTCTATTTTCTGGTGATCTACAAATATATTCATCCTATTTTCTATGTCATCAACTACATACAATCAATCATCTCAGTAAATCCATTACTAAAATTCTTCTATGGGCATCACATGTAGGTTTACATATAAATACATCCAAAACCAAAGCAATTATAGTTGGTAATAGTCAACAATTAAGAAATATGAAGAATAATCCAATAACCCCTATTATCAGTAATAATAGCATTATTCAATATGAAAATAAATCACGAAATTTAGCTGTCACCATATCCAGTGATTTGACAGAAGTTTAGAGGGCATTCGACTCCACCTGATATCAAGCTTGAAATCGTCACATTACATTTAAGCCATTTCGCATTCCATATAGGGTTAGAAGCTTTATTTTCCTGTTTAAATCCAAGTAATTATTACTAAGACCCAGTGGGCGTATTTCTTCTGAAATTTCGTACGAGTTTTTAAATCCGTGTCAATTCCAGTTAAGTATTCGTATGCTATTATTCACTTTCGTACGGTGCTAGGAGTTAAGGATGGTATGAGAATTATTCCATAGTTGCTAGTTGTCGTTTTCTGTACTTTCAGCATTGGTATTACTTGAGAAAAAATTTAAATAATAAGACGCTGACGGTACCGATAACTGCCGACGGGGGTCGGCAGCGGTCCCAAATTCGTACCTTCGCCCAGCAAGGTTCCCCGGTTATTCCACACTGGACATAAGCAGTGAAAATTGCAGGACGGGGATTCGAACTCGGGCCCTTCGCGACGTTCA
This sequence comes from Trichopria drosophilae, assembly GCA_030407085.1. Taxonomy (NCBI): domain Eukaryota; kingdom Metazoa; phylum Arthropoda; class Insecta; order Hymenoptera; family Diapriidae; genus Trichopria; species Trichopria drosophilae. Next base: position 113,050,243 of record CM059585.1, on the reverse strand, counting down.
GTTCGGGCGGACTAAGACTGACGCCTTAGCCCGTACGACCATCACGCCGACATAGTTAATAGTTAAAACAGAACTTTACGTGCTTTTTTAATTGCAAACTCATTAATAATACAATTAAAATCTATTTCACGAGTAGGCTCTGCTTCGATGCTCAATAATGCTAAGGAATTTAATCGTTCTTCAGATTGAGTACTTCTTAAATAGTTTTTCACTCGCCGTAATACAGAAAATTACCTTTCACCGGTACAATTTGAAACCATAAGATTGTAATCTAAGAGCATTTTCTTTGATTATTTCAGAGTTTAATTCTGAATTTGTTATTTAAATCAATGTAACAAGCGCTTCGTTTATTAAGTTCAGCTAGAAATGAATCTATGATGACATAAAAAACGTTAATACGCATATTGTCACTTCCAGATAACGGATTTGTATCATTGTCATTTCGTTTGGAGGCGAAAGGAATTTTCCTTTTTCGGCTACGGGAAGTGTTACGAACATATTCTTTTTCGTTGCTCTTCTCCACGGGTTTTCATACTGAGCGAAATTCGTCCGCGTCGTATTGACAAATTTAATTATTGATTCATTCATTTCAATTACAACAGGAAGAATAGTATTGTCAAACAGCAGTAAAATGGTCGAGAGTATCATTCCAGAAAAGAGCCAAACGACAATTTTCTGAGCTATTATAACTTTGGAAAACCTCTAAAGCTTCAGAACGTGTAGCTGGTTATTCATGTTTTCAGACATAACTTTTAATGCGGATAGCATTGAATCCCACGATTCACATAAACATTTTCACGCATCATGCCGAGCTGACCGTTTGGTTTGAGAAAGACTTTTTAAAGCATACGTTAACTGAGCTATTAAAATGTTTCGCCTGTGTGTTGATGCAGAGAAAAAATTGTATAATACGTGTAACGTAGAAAAAATTGTAAAATTCTTGTAACGTAGAAAAAAATCGCACAGCCATTGGACAGCATTCCGCTGCATATACTCCTACGAGGTTGGGGAATGCGCTGAACACGGAATAAATTCGGCAAGGGAATTCGATAATTTTATAAGCAATTGTACCCCTGTATATATTCCTTATTAGAAGCATTCCCGTACGACTGGCCCGACAGTTCTCGATATTTAAATCTTGTTCTTTAAGAAGAAAAGTTAATTGGTCAACATGAGCTACATCGAGTGTTCAATCAGCATTTACTGAATAATACTTGGCTTCTTTGACTTCAGTTATAATTTTTTTTTAATAGTTCCGCTTCCATGATTTGAATAAATTCATCGCAAATTGTCGTGTCGTGTACAAGTTTTTTAATAGTAATGAATAGTTTCTGTTTTAATAAATAAAAACAAAATTTTGTTTTACATAATACACTGTTATTTAAACATAATATAAAAATTACTCTATTAATTTTGTTTATATCTTCAGACAAAATATAACCCCCAAATATCAAATTTGATATAAATCCATTACTTTATTCCTTTATCTAATAGCCGAAACGTTCGTCTGACTACAAAAGCTCATATTACGTATTTATTATTTTAATGTAGAATAATGAAGTTAACGATTTTTCTGTATGTTTTTATAATGTATAAGAAGTATGTACAATGGGTTGGAAGCATTTACACACTGAACTTAACGAATGCCCTGCAAATATGGCTTGTTTTTAACCCATTAACGTCCAACTGCACAGAAAATTTACACCTAATTCAACGCTTAGTTCCAGTATGAAATACATTTCGAAAAAAATCAAACTTACCACATTCTACCATTTTCGGGGTCGCTATTTCGAGTGGTGAAGAGAAAATTGTAAAAAATTTAAAATTTATCTATGATTTTAGCATATATAATAAAAAAACAAGTCTTTTTCAGGGCGCATTTCTTACAAATATCAAGTTTTCAATACAATATTGTGCTTTGAAAGAGCTAAAATATATTAGAAGCGTGCACTCGATACTTGTACTTAGAAACTGCACTGATATATATTTTAAATTTTGCAATGTTAAATCCAAAATGGCTACCACAACAACGAATTTCTATTTAAAATTAAAAAAATTTTAAAATTTACATTTTAAAGAAAAAATTTAAAATTTAGAGAAAATTTGCATAGAACAAAAACATCTTAGAATTAGTTGAAGAATGCCGTAAAATTTTTTTAGATTTTTCAACTAATATTTTGCCAAATTTAGGATTTTCGAATTTTCGAAAAATTCAAAATTATAACAATACATTTCGAAAAAATTCGAGGGTAATAAATTTATTTCGTATTGGAAATAAGCGTTAAAGCTGGTGTACATTGTCTGTGAATTTGGGCGTTAATGGGTTAAACGAGTTGCGTTTAAACATTTAAATTCATCATACTCCTTATGTAAAGGTGGCATTTATTGGACTAAGGATTCTATTTACTCCTTATTGTATAGATAACGTACCCACGTTGTGTGATTGTCTAGAAATGTTTGTTAAAAGAGTTGTTTGAATTTGTGTGTTAATTAGTTACATTTAAAAAGAAGTTGTGCCCAAGTTTGAAGGTACATAGTTTTTTTACTACGGGAGGCACATTATTGTCACAAGGACTTCAATTACTTGCATATCCAATTGCTTGTGGTATAAACTGAAAAGCATAAAATATATCGTTAAAGGAATTGTGTTGCCAACACTGAAAAAGAAACCGACCATGTCCCCCACAAAGAAATGATGAATTTTCTGTTTTTTACCTGCGCTCATCAGATTCTCCATTATTGTAATTGTTGTTACACATGATACTTTTAAAGTGCATAATGTTTTGTGAAATTATGATGCTGCAAAATTATTTTTATAATCTTTAAGTTATCATAATATGTACGACGATATAAAGTATAAAAGTTCTGGATGTCATGCATGTCAACTACTAAGTGTTCCCCAACTTTTAGCGAAATAGCAGATGCAATGTCAATTCGTGATCGATTTCACAATCAATGACTCAATTTTTTTTGCGATAAAATAAAGTTTTGCACTATATTCGAGCATATGAGAATATGACATTATTTATTTCAAATGTTATGGGATTTAAGTTATGAAACTTTAATTACCGATTCTATGTATAATCTGATTTATTTTACTTTTTATGTATAAAAAAAGAAATATCTGAAAAGAAAATAACACGCCGCGTGTCAAACTTTTGGAACATGTCAACAATGCCAACGCTCGAAATATGTGCGCATAATTGCCATTGGGTATTAATTGGTTTCTTCTTTGTTTCAGCTGCTCGTTTTCGTTTAACTCGCAAATCATCCATTCTATATTCTTGCAATGGAGCGTTTTGCAGAACTTAGTGCATGCATGTTCACTAGAAAAGCTCACTACCTAGAGGCTTTATTAGGTGCTATCGAGCGCGAAGACTTAATTGAAATAAAAGATATCGCAACGGAGATGGTAGCCCATAACGCCGATATGTCAGAGGTCACCGCTTTACACGCAGCAGCAAGAAGGAACAATCAAACAATGATTGAAATCCTATTGCAATGTGGTCTCGCAATCGACGAGATGAACGTATGCGGCAACACAGCTTTGCATACAGCATGTGAATATCGGTGTGAGGCCAGTGTCGAAACATTGCTCAAATGGGGTAGCAATACGAAAGTCAAAAACATGATGGATTGCTTTCCCCTGGAGAGCATGATACATTATGAGAAGAACAACAGACTGATGCTCGAACCGTCAAGCATCACGGAAGAAGAACTCCACAGTTCGCAGGTTGAGTTCGAAGAGGTCCGCAGGATTGTGAATCTATTCTTGAATTATAGAGGGAGCTTTAATGACAAAAATATGGATGACCGGAAAATAGTCCGCACTATTATTCTCAACGGACCTCCAAGAATGGCTAACTATTTTGCGGACAACGGATACGATCTGTCGGTGATTGACGACGGTGGATTCAGTCTGTTGCATGATGCTGCACGAGATGGGAATTGGGAAGCTATCGCCGAACTTGTGCGATACATTGATCCCAATTGCATTTCAAGGTGTTCAAAAACACCATTGCATGAAGCAGCCTCCAGAGGGTCTCCAAAATGTGTACATATTTTGTTGACAAACGGAGCAATGATCGATCCTTTGGATGCCCATAAAGAAACACCATTATGTAAAGCTTTACTTTGCACATCTTTATGGGCTGCTCAAGTTGTAGAACGCCTTTTACACAACAGACCATCTATGGATCATATCATGCACAGCATCTCAGATAGTTCTAAAGAGTTTCAGGAAGCGTTTGAAGGTGATCCAAGGAAACAAGAAGCCTTGATCAGGCACATTTTTAAAATGAAGGCTGCTGGCATCCATGTAGGCGATGAAAAAGTTATTTTAGATTTTTTGAATGTCGCAAACGATGGGCAGACTTCGATATTTTTAACAAGTCACACCAAGGAAGTCATTGGTATGATGAAAACGATGCTTGTGTCCAATTTTTCCGCCTACGATTTTTTGACGAAGAATATTGATGATGTCGTATGGTATTTGAATCCCGGACTTTCGGCATTTCTCGAAGCCCGATCGTACGCCATTAAATTTCCGCTTTATGCTGATTATTTGGAAGCGGTACATCACAGGGCTTCCAAACGACGCGAAATGTTGGAAAAAGGTGGCCCTACATTGTCCAATATTTTAGCAACACGTGGAATGCCAGAGCCATGTATAAGAAACGTATTGGCGTATTTGACAGATCTTGATTTGGATTATGTCGTTAATTTTGCAAAAATACATAAGGAAAAGTAATTACATCAGTTATGAACAACAATGATATACTTTAGAAACTCATGTGTTTTTTTAAAACAGCTACCTGAAACTTCTCAAAGATGGACAAAATATGAAATATTTTGTATATTGTTATGCTTATTGTTACCGTTGCGATTATAAATATCAATTTTAGTAATTGTTACCAGAAAAATTGTTAAGTTTGTTTTAAGAATGACTTCATAATCATTTCAAAACGTCTTTGTTTATTGTCATATGTTTTATGTTAAAGTTATAAAATTATATGTGTAATAAAACAAACAACATTATAAATGTAAAAGTTATGTTTCTAATTTATAAACCCTTCACAATCATAAGTAATGATTCAAATTATAAGTAGGTTCAAATGCATCTTTAACAAAATATATCAGGTAATATAATTATGATTGTTCTCCTAAGTTCAACACACTTGTAACTTTTGAGTGACAAAATTGATGTTCTATATGCTTCTTATAATTAGCAAATGTTAGGATTTCCTAATTTCACATTGGTACTTAGGACTTTAAAATTTAAGTGAACGTAAATCGAACTTATTACAATATGACTAGTAAATTCGAAAAATATAAACGTATACAGTACATGAATTGCATAAAATCTTCTCGACTAGATACATACAACTAATTATTGCTGGGCCATTGTTATATAAAATAGCTATTCGGTACAATAATTTATGTGGAAATTTGTGCTATTTCTATCTATTTATAACACAAAATAATATTTTGGTCTTTACTTAAATGGTTTGTTACATATACAGGTTCATCGAAAAGTATCGGACCCCCCTAATATCTTCAGTTAAAATGCACTTAGGAGAAAATGTCCAATAGCAAAGTTGTATGGTTTCAAGCGGGGAGTAAGATGATCACCTTGACTTTGACCTTGACCATGTCCTTCAAGGTCATTTCAAGGTCAATCTTATTTTTTTAAATAGAATCCCCTACATTTTATTGCATATTCTTATAGCTTATCTCGAGAGCTTTCCAAAACACTATAATAAAATATTTTTTTATTAAGTACTTTTTGAGTTATAAAGGTTTGAAGTTAACAATTTGTTAAGTGGTGTGCGAGTCCGACCAGTTAAGGTTGGGGGATCCGATTAATGTATTTTCTTTAAACCAATTAATTGGTCTCATTATTCCGCGCACAAAAGTATTAAGGTTATGATTACTGAAAACTAAATAATATTTTACAAGATATTCTACATTGTGTGTCAAAAAATTGTTAACTTCAAACCTTTATAACTCAAAAAGTACTTAATAAAAAAATATTTTATTATAGTGTTTTGGAAATCTCTCGAGATAAGCTATAAGAATATGCAATAAAATGTAGGGGGTTCTATTTAAAAAAATAAGATTGACCTTGAAATGACCTTGAAGGACATAGTCAAGGTCAAAGTCAAGGTCATCATCTTACTCCCTGCTTAAAACCATACAACTTTGCTATTGGACATTTTCTCCTAAGTGCATTCTAACTGAAGATATTAGGGGGGTCCGATACTTATCGATGACCCTGTATATATAAGATCATGATACAGACAGTAATTAGTAAAACACAGTAAACATGTAAAATGCATCGAATAGTCTATTACAAAACAAGTGTATGAAGTAAGGCTTTTGCAACCTTTATTTATTAATACTTCGGCTGGCCTGTTTTCGGGGTCGAAGTTTTGAAAATGCTCATTTTCCATTTTCATACATATAAGAAACACTATATTGTCGTAACATATCTATCGAAGCCACTTGGACCTAAATATGATTGGACCCCCAAATATCGATATAATTTTATAATATAATTGAAAGCTGTAAGTAAACGAACGAGTATTAAGGAATAGCCGACTCTCCACTGGGTCGAAATTTCTGAGCGAGCGAAGCGAGCGAGGCACCACGCCAACACTAGTTTTTAATTTAGAATTTCCTTTTGATGAATACATTGAGTAACTAAAGACGAAGTTAAGAAATGTTATCCTGATATAATACGAATATTGAAAGCTTCCGAAGATGCAATTTCTTTTTTTACTGTTGTCGGGAACTTTGATATATTTGAAGAGGTTCACTCCACTAACGTGGAAATTTTATTTTTATTAAAACAAACAATAATAACTTAAAAGACTTTGACTTGCACTTAATTTTATGGTAGTCGTTTCAGAGACCTGTAAAAATAAAGATTCGCAATTTCACACCGATATCGCCGCTTCGCCCCGTGTTTTTTAAGTTTTTTAAATTGGTCATAGCTGGCCATCTGTAAAAAATATACCGTAAATAACGAGCATGTAAATATTGACTATGAAATTACCTATCAAATGATACTTTGCATCATCCTAAATACGAAATTGAAGGAGATATGATACACGGAAAAAATCGTCGCCGCTTCGCCTCGCCTTCCCCTATAATAAAGCCGACGTATTAAAACGAATTTTTCCGAATTGAAATCCACGAAAATCCACGTGAAAGTATTACATCGATGAACTTCAAATTAGGTTGTGACGTTTCTCAATTCGAAATGTCAAGAAACCGGATTGGAAACGTAATTTCTGAATTCGATCTTATTCTTTTTCGTTTGTTGGGTTTACACGTTTAGTAGAAACAACTCCAAAGTCTTATTACAAAGTCTTATATGTATATAACAAAAACATCATATTTATAAGATGCTTGACAATTTTATGGATTTCAAATGAATTACATTAAAAAACCCAAATGGCAAACTGTAATACATTTTAAAACAAAATAAGAAATAAAACCAAAAGTAACACTGGGGTAAATCTTCGGAAAGACTAATACGTCACTTATTAGAAGATAAGAAAACATATTTTTTTATATGGTCTCCGACGTATCTTGGGTCGCTAATTACGAATCTGCTAATAGGAATTTGCGGTCGGCCATATCTTGGCCGATCTTTCGAAAAACACCAAAAAACTTGTTTTTTTTTAGTTTTTTGTATTTATGTCGTAAAATACAAATCGTACGAAAACATGTTTCCAACAAAAATTGTAAAACAAAAAATTCACCATAAAAAAGGTTCTATGAAGTTTTGCTGTCTTTTTTATAATAAACGTAAACTACGCACTCGATGGGCGCACGTATAATAAAAGTGAACTTTACGCACTCGATTATACTTTACGCACTCGATTATACTTTACGCACGTAAAAGCAGTACGTAAACAATATTTCGGCACACGTGTGTGTGTGTGTAAAGTTCTTTACGCACACGCCCTTGTATCGAAAACTACTATTTACTAATTACTGTCTGTATCATGATCTTATATATACAATATATATTCATATATATATGCATATATATATATATATATACATATAATTCGTCAAAGATATCGCGAAAATGTCGAAAACATCTCTGACGGACATCTTTAAGATATATCGAAATAGTTATTTTCGTATCAAGGGCGTAAAAGAACTTCTGCGCCCGTAGGTGATCGCCACGCCCGAGGGGCTGGCGAAGACTACCCCTGGAGGGTAGGGGGTCGAAACGTCAAAATTTGACGAAATATGTTTGCCGAGGTGACCAAATTCAATACCTTTTCAGAAAATAGTCATGAGCATTTTGAACCAATTTCTATGGCATTATCGTTGATGTAATATTTGTAAACATGATGGTTTATATTATCTTGATTCCTGTATTTTTTTTAGTTTAATTTATATCACTAAAACTTTGGATTTATAAAATAAACATTCATATTCAAAAAACAATAGAAATGGGCTCATGCAGAGGTTCGATAATTTAATAAATAAAATCTATTTCGCATCTTAATGACTTTATCTTGAATTTCCGAATAAACATTATGATTCTAAACAGAATTGCACTTTCGAACATAGTCATAAATAATAGAAAATAACGCAATCTTCCGAAATGAAGAACTCATAAAAATGAAATTATTATTGCGCGACCAAAAACACGAATAACACGCGCGCGAGAGAGATGGAACACACATACATAAAACTTAGCTGGATGTCCTTTAAAAATGTTAAATAATGACGGGATGGCCAATCTTCACTGCGTCAAACAGGAAATGTTCCTTTTTGGTTGAAATTCTTGCCTATGGACACTAAGGCCACGTGGCATCGTCAATGGCCGATCACCAAATTGGACGTTGTAGGTTGTGGAGCAGCAACGCGTACCCCCGTTGACACCACACTAGACACATAAGTTTCTCCCAGCAGTATTTGCATTCGCAATTATTAAAACGTGGTCGGTCACGTTCGTCGAAGCATCGGTGCGTCAGATGAAATTATGAAATTTATAACTCACCACGTGACTTTGACTACAAAATGGTGCAGTCAAAGTCCCCGGATGTAAGAGCCTGGTACAAATAATACAGCATCTGCTTTTCTCCGTTGTCCTCTGAAGGTTACTCAAAATTGGACCAAGATAAAATATCGTTCAAATGAAGTTGAGCGGATGAAATTGCCGATTCCGTGATAGCAGCCATGAGGCGTCGATTCAAAACTGTAACTTTACTCGGACGTGTGTACCCTTCGGTGTTTAATAGCGAACTGCCCCCTCCTGTTGCCAATCTCGCCTTGATTGTCGCCGATTAGTTCTCAATTACCACGTTGTCACTTTTCTTTTGGCAAAAGCACTGCCCCTTATAACATTCGCGACACCTATGTTCCATCTCTACTGTTCCATTTCTCTCTCTCTGTCTTTTTATCGACCGGTTAATACAAAATATTCCCCTACAGGCGAAGTACAATGTAACAATTATGAATATTCTTAAACGCAATATTACATTGACTTTAGGAAGAAAAGGCATACAACCTTTTTTGAAGAGAATTTAATAATCTATCTTTTATTTTTGAAACATTTTTAAACAAAATTTGTATTTTTACAAAACAAATGCAAAATAAACTACGAAGGAACGTAATAGGGGCTAATGTTGTTTAGTAATGGACGGATGCATTTGCGCCAAAATCTAATCCGATCTAAGTTATGCCAAGACACATATTTTAACGAAAAATGTATGTCATTACGCTTATCCGTATGCGAGTTATCGCGAGACAAAAAAAAACGGGACGTACGGATGCACGGACGTACGTACGTACAAGATTACGAACACAATTTTTTTTGTTATTGTTGAATTGGGCTCCTTAGGGTCTGAAACGTCTTCATTTGATGAAAAAATATAGGGTAATTTTTATGCTCGAAGTGACCAAATTCAATACTACGTCCAGGCCTAAGGTCTGGGTTAAAGTAATAGAGGATTCAAAATAATAATTTTGGGACAGAAGACCAAAAATCGCGATTTTTACAGGATTTTAAAAAAAAAACTTCCGATTTTAACGACGAAAATGGTTTATTTATGCAACAAATAGCTATAAACGTGTTATTAATAGTTAAATACTTGTACTTAAACAATACAAGGGTATAAGTTTTCTCTACAAACATTTTTCCTGCAAATACGAGCCTCGCAAAATGGATGACATAGGTAATTTATGTCTTCTGCTCATATTATCAAAAGGGTTTGCTTTATTTTATTCCCTTGGCGCTCGATATTGATTATGAATAGTAAGCAATTAAAAAAGATTCAAAATGGCGGGTTCAATACGGCGGGATTATTTTACATATTGTCCGTTTTCGGCTGAAAATGTTCACTCGGGGTTTTCGGGACCTCTGATAACAGAATTAGAAAATTCAAAATGGGTGATCCAATTGTCGCAATTTTTTATATTTTTTAACTACTTTCAGCTGGAAATGTCGACTCGGGGATTTTTAGAAGTATTTTTTACATATTCTTTTCATAATGACAGAGAAGAAGAGATTACCCTTGGTAGAAATGAAAACATTTTTTGTACAATTCTTGTATAAGATTCTTATTTACCATGTTAAAGGTATAGGGGGGAATGGCCAGTCTAAGAAAAAATGGACAAGTTTCTACCAGGGACTCTTCAATCGAAATATATGAATAATTTTTTTGAAAAGAAATGAAACAGTGCATTATCGATGCTACCGTAGAAAACGTGTTCGACTTGAAATAGAATGATTTTAATCTAAATTATTTGTGGCTAGGCCGATGATCCGAGTCAAAGAATAAAGAGGCACGAAAACAGAGTGATAAAGTCATTTAATTTATTATGATTTTAATCTATTTTTTGGTATTCTTAGTTTTAACACTTTCAATGCTAGGTCATCGCAAGACAGCGATAACTGTTGCTGATAGAGTGACAGAGGATATGTCGTGTACAAATAAAAATGATTTCTACCATCATTTTTTTATGTACAAGTATTAATAACACGTTTGCAGCCGTTTGTTGCATAAAGAAACCAGATTGCTGGTTCGAATCGGCCGTTTTCTAAAAAAAAATAATGTAAAAATCACGATTTTTATGCAAATTTGCAAAAAAAAAGTACAAGATGACATTTTTTTATTTTTTTAATGGTTGCATCGTGTACAGCACACCAAAAATATTAAGAAATTGTAGTGGCGTAAAAAACTAATAACGAATGATTAAAATTTGAGAGTCCAAGGGTTAAATTTTTAAACTTCCGAAGCTTTTTCTGCCGCCACTCAAACTTGACCAATCCGTTCGTAACAGGGCTCAAAATTTTCGTCTTTTTTTATATTTTTCACGAGACAACATTTTTAGGAGTCTCTATCGCTATTTTTGAGTTGTACAGCGTTCAACTTACTGTACTTTCCTCACTGTTTGCTCAGAAAGTGCTAAAAAAAAGTGGCCCATTTGCAATGGACTGCACTATATATGATAATGTGTAATACATTATATTGCTTATTCTATATATTAAAATTTCAGTTGTATGCCTTATAGAGACCCAATAATAACGTTGTTGTTGCAATATAAATTCAAATTTTTATACTAATATCCTTCTATGTCAGAAACTAGTCTGTTCGATTACCATTTGTTAGGTTTTTGTTAGAAAAATTCAATCGAAAAATCCCAAGTTTAACTCCCCTTTAAGATATCCTGAATAGTATCCGAGTAATAACAAAAACATAACAACAATTTACTCATATCAAAATTTACTTAGGATATATAAATGTTCTCTTAAAAATGAGTCAATATTTAATATATTTTCTGATCGAAGGAATTATTTGTCAAAAGTCATGTAAGCATCATTGTCAACGTCTGGAAATCATCTGTCATTCCTATTTGGATGATCTCGTTACTATTGTTATGGCCGGTGGGGAAGCGTTTTGCAATGAAATGTTTGCAAATACCTTCACCTCAACACAACCACGAAAAGACGGAATCGACTGGAAGAGTCGATTCTGAGTTCGAAATTTTTTGGGGCTGCTGCTAATACAAAAGAACAAGAATAAAGGTTGGATTTATATAAAATTCAAACTCAAAGTAAACAATTTCATTTATTTAGAAAGATAAAAATAAGGAAGGGTTGGAAGGAATTAGGGATGCGATAATTTCGAGGATTCTCCGGTGTCCAACTTCTTTGTGTATTTTTCCTAGAATCAGAAAAAAAATATTATATTATAAATTATGAGTATTATAAATTTGTAGTTTAGATAAGAATAACTATTTGTTTAAACAAAAAAATTTAAAGAATTACAAAACTTATTAAAATAAAAAGTAATATATCGATAAATCAAAATTAAAAGTTGAAATTTTACATGTACTTTTAAATAAATTACATATTTGATTTTTAATTCGCGTTTTAAAGAAATTAAATATTCCCGAGTATTTAATGCATTAGATATTGTTAATAGTTAATAATTTGAGGAAAATACATATTGGGTTTTCTGGGTGTATATTACATGCGAAAGAATAAAATAATAAAACATAGTAATATTGCTGGATTGAAATCTAACAGTCCCTATTGATGCTTGTGGCTCGATCGGCTCTTCGTTCAAAGAACGACGCCGAATCGAGTCACTAGTATCACTAATAAAAAAAATATTTTCCCTAAGGTGTTGTTCCTTTTATTTAAAATAAAGAGAAAAAACAATTAAAAGGTAATCAACACATTCGTCTCAATAAAAATAACAAAATATAAAAATAAAAATGAGGCTTTTACGGTTAATTATCGCCTCCTGTGGGGGGGGGGGGGTTAAGGAATGTTAATTAAGGAAAGTTAATTAAGGAATATTTTTGATATATAAAGCGGATTGCTTACCATGTCCGATGACCGATGTCGCTTCCCGAGCACTTCTGACTGCTCTATGTTGACTTCGCGATGTCGTTCCTTATGAGAATTCGTTGACCATCAGTCCAATGACGTCGGGTCGAGTCGCGATTGTCGGAACTTAGTCGGGGTCTATCCGATACCACTTATGGAAGAACACACACTATCCAAATTTTGTCGGGGTCTATCCGACACCACTGCTGAAGGAGAACTGACTGGGCTCTTCGAGAGAGATCATCTTATTTTTTATCTCTTTATGTATTGGTGTGTAGATATTGTCCCACGTGGAAATTGTAGCAGTTGAATCGATCACGAAATACTCGCTGGTATTTTGGGAGTGGGCGTGGATGTGAAGGTTCATAGTTTAGAATGTGATAAGGTGCACGTGAGAATTAGATTCTTTCTGATGAGTCCGACGCGGATACGAATGAAAAAACAGATGTTTACTTTGTCTGATAATAAGAAGCACTTCGTGGAAATTTTAGAAACTGAGAAAGATCGGTGTCGAAATGTTCGGTGACGTGGCCCTAAGAGTTATGGACAAACGCCTTGTTGTTCTCGTTTCGAATAATGAAATCAAACATAAAAGATCGGTGAAATTCGAAAATAAAAACGTGTTTGTGCGTCATGCGTTAAGTGCTAGCTAATAAAGAATGTTCATTGATGCTGGTTTACAATACGCGCAATCTGCAATTACGACAATTCGAAAATAACTAATCTAAGTCCGTTACGTAGGACGTAACACTATCTCCACGAGTCCTTATAAAAGCTTAAATTCGTCACTATTAATCTTTAAAGCCTTTTACGAAAACCTTCGTTCGACTTCCTCGTATCTTTAGTGAGAGCTGTAAGGGTTAAATTTATCGGGTGCGCGCAGTGATTTTCGCTGATTGAAATTTAGAGAGTATTGAAGCAGATGAGAATGTGACGATTAATTATTTCAAATATTAGAATTTGAGACATGAGAAGTTAAATACTGACTAAATAAGAGATATAAATTCTGTTTTTTTTAACGAATTTTTATATTTCTTATTCTTGTTACCCAAAAGTTGAAACTAAAAGTATTAAAATTTTGTATCGTTTTGTAATATAAAAATGCATTTAAATTTTAACTTAATATAAATGAAAGGAATTAAATAAAATACTTAAAATAAATAAAAAAATTAACTAAATAAAAAAAATAAATAAATAAGCTGAATAATATAAATAAAATAAATAGAAAAAATAAAAACGTCGTATACTAAATATCCAGAAGCAATATTCCTCATATCTTTTGAACTGCATTTTAAACAAAACTTGCCAATTTAACACATTTATTTTGTACAATAAAGTATTCTTATAGGATTGGAAATACAAAAAGACGCACAGTAGTGCTCATTTGATACAGATGTCGTTTCCTTAAAAAATGTTGAAGGTGGCGGGGGAATAGTCGACGGCCTGCAGCCACCTGAGCTTTCGGTTACTCCATAATCTTCGCTGCATTCTCCATTCCACTCTCAATTTGGCAGTAGTTTGGTAAACATCGTGTGGCCCTGTTTGGAGTTATCATCGCTTGGCTTGGGTGCTGTTTGCTGTTCTTCCCTCGTCACATTTGACGTAAGTATTTTTTACGTATATTTTTCTGAAAATGTTCGACAATATTCCAAAGTTTTGACGTGTTTAATTGTAATAAAAATCGTATTTTGCATTATATCTATCGATTAGGGGGTTATTAAGTGTTTGTATATATTTGCGATATATTCTAGATTAGATTTATTATGATACCTTATTTATACTGATTATTAAATTACAGAGAAAAATCGACAGTAAATTACAAAATTTATTTGAAGGGATTTCAAATTTAAGTTTGTACACTTAAACATTAACCCCTTCGCCTCTTTTGGCATCAGGCGTGACTTGACACGGTACGGCAGGATGACTGAAATGGCGTCTAGATAGAATCTCGATTATTAAAGTCTTATAATTGAGATTCAGTCTTGACGCCATTTTAGTCGTTATTTCCGGTCATGACCAGATAACGCTTGACGCCAAACGAAGCGTCATGTCGCCACGCGAAGCATCATGACGCCACGCGAAGCGTCATGACGCCGAAGCGGTTTATAGGAGTCCTCTCCAAAATATTGCATTCCATTTCGTAAAAACATACATCGTCATATCTTTAATTTGTCCTCCATAATAATTTTGTTGTATTCATATCAATTTTTTTTCAGCACCAGCAAAATGTGATAACTTATTTTTGTATATTTTCGTATTTAAGTGAAAAACTGTAATGTATATTTCGTTGTTATACGACAGTTACATGGGTATTTATATTAATAAATTTCGGCCCGTGTTAAAAATATGATATAATGCAATAAACAATAAGAAAAGAAACAGTGACAATTATCGAAATTTTGTTATAAAAGTTTTTGTTATGATGTGGTATTTGATTTTCGTGCAACTTACAATAAAAACAATCCTTTAAACCCTAATCAGCATAATAATAGATATTTTGTGCTTTTAATAAGGTCATAAGTATCATGGTTTGGCATTAATTGTAATTAAGTAAGATTGATAAAGAGAGTACTGCTGTATGACATTAATGTGTTTCCTAGTCATATTTAATTTAATTACTAACTCATTGATCTTATTCGGTAATATTCAATTAATAAACAATATTTCACACAGATATTCTAAATATTCTTTACAACCCAAAAAGTACGTATAACAAGCAAAGGATGTGTCAGGAGAGTCCATGCAAAGTTGCAAGTTCAATAACATCAAATTACATATGTTCATAATATTATTTTGTAAAGGTGTAGGTTTTGGTTTTGTTATAAAAAAATGGTCCGTAAATTTTTACTTTTACTTAACTGATTTTTCTTTATTTCTTGATATTTCTTTAGTAAAGAAAAAACAGATAATTTCAAAATTATGAAAACAATGCAAACAAATTCTTATATTTATCATTTTTTGGAACAGTTTCTTGTTTTTTAATTACAAATTCAGAACAATTTAACAGTAAAACACTATAAAAAATTGTTTTAAGCTTGTCGAAATAGTCATTTCTGTCAAATGTTAGCGTAAATTTATATATTGCAAATAATATCTAGTAAACAAATGTGGATCAGTTTATATCTTGCCGTTGAGGGTTTTCCTTATTATAAATCAGTCCTAATTTAGCATAAAATATTATTAATTTTGCCGTTTTTGTCTGTTCCAACTTGACAGAGTTCGTGCCTGAAACGCGTTCGGCGTTTCGGCCTTTTATTTTTTGTTGTGCATAACAGGTGTATCTGAAAAATTGAAAAAGTGTCATATATTATTCTTTGCTATAATTTCAATTTACGCGCCCACCATTCACGTCTGACGTTTCTTGCATGGATCAAGCGCATTACGATTATTTGGAAAAATAATGGTGGCTTATTTTAAGTTCAGTTGAACTGCAATAGACAGAACTCATTATCGTCTACACTAGTGTCAACAAACAGACTAGCATTGTGTGCGTGGTATTTACAACTATGTTTTCTAAAATCGACAATTTACCCGAGTGTTTTACCCAATGTAAATAAATTTCTTGATGACTTATAGTGGGATTACGGCATTTCGCAAAAATGTTAGATTTTTTATTCACCAAATTGTTAAGTTTCTTGAAAGTAATAATTTAATTCATCCTTTACAATCAGCACATAGAAAAAACCACAGCACACAAACTGCTCTCTTGCATATCATGGACGAAGTTCGAAGAGGTATAAACAGGGAAATGGTTACAGCACTTGTACCTGTTGATTTTAGTAGGGGATTTGATAGTGTCAATCACAAAATCCTATTAATATTTTTCAGAGGCTTAGGGTTCTCTGATAGTGTTATTATTCATCGCGTTAAATTTAACCAATAGAAACCGAAACATTCGTGACATTGTCGGTATATAGTCTCTGAATGTTTGCACACGACTTATGCAGTGACACACAGTTCATTGCCCGATTCCATCCTCTTTCTCATCTTCATAAATTCATTTACCAAAGTTACCAGTCAATTTAATATTAAATTTGTTCTATTTGCTGGTGATCTACAAATATATTCATCCTATTTTCTATGTCATCTACTACATACAATCAATTATCTCAATAAATCCATTACTAAGATTCTTCTATGGGCATCACATGTAGGTTTACATATAAATACTTTTTTGCTCCACAATTAGAAAAATTAGAAGGAAAACAGACGAAAGGAATTTTCCTTTTTCGAATGCGAGAAGTGTTACGAACATATTCTTTTTCGTTGTTGTTCTCCACGGCTTTCTTTTCATACTGAGCGAAATTCGTGCGCATCCTATTGACAAATTTAATTAGTGATTCATACAATTCAACTACAACAGGAAGAATAGTATTTTCGGACTGCAGCACTTTGTTCACAGCATTAAAACGGTCGAGAATATCATTCCAGAAAAGAGCCAAAAGATAATTTTCTGAGCTATTGTAACTTTGGAAAATCTCTAAAGCTTCAGATCGTGTAGCTGGTTATTCATGTCTTCAGACATAACTTTTAATGCGGATAATATTGAATCCCACGATTCACATAAACATTTGCACGCATCATGCTGAGCTGTCCATTTGGTTTGAGAAAGACTTTTTAAAGTATACGTTAACTGAGCTATTAAAATGTTCCACCTGTGTGATGATGCAGAGAAAAAATTGTATAATTCTTGTAACGTAGAAAAAATTGTATAATTCATGTAACGTAGAAAAAATCACACAGCCATTGGACAGCATTCCGTTGCATATACTTCTACGAGCTTGAGGGATTGCGCTGAACACGGAATAAATTCGGCAAGGGAATTCAATAATTTTATACGCGATTGTACCACTGTACATATTGCCTACATATGAGAAGCATTGTCGTACGACTGGCCCCGACAGTTCTCGATATTTAAATCTTGTTCTTTATGAAGATTTGTAATAGCCAGAATTTGGAATGAATTTAATAAATCGTTTTTTGGGGATTCCCTCTTTGGAAACGTAGCGCAAAGTAAATGTCAATTGGTTAACATGAGCTACATCGAGTGTTGAATCTACATGTACTGAATAATACTTGGCTTCTTTGACTTCAGTTATAATTTTTTTTTAATAAATTATATTCCCTTAGAAATAATTGTTTTCCTGTAAAAGGATCGTCCTCTTGATCACAGTTTTCTTGAGGCAAAAATATTTCCACTTCCGTCAAAGAGATTCTTTTTGACGTCAAATAAGCAATCCCTTTGCCTCGAAAACGAATTCCATTTGACGGGAGAAGAAATCCGCTTGGCTCAAGTGGATCTGCATGAATAGTGCACAATACAGTCTGAATGTGTATAATGAAACCATGGTAACGAAACTACGGTGTCGGTACTGTCGGTAGTGATATAATATGTATTGGAATTTAATATAAAACATGAACTCCATTTATGTAAACAAATTTGAATAACATACTCTGTTCATTCAATATTTGTTATTGGACTTGAGAACAGTTTTAATGTGCATATATTTATATGAATTATAAAATATATCTCGGAAAAATCTAAAGGACATCATTATCGAGGTATACCCTGATGTATTTATAACAGTTTTATTTATAAATGTTTGTTGTAATAAATTGTAAGCTAAACAGGTCTTGATATTTCGTGGATAGATCGTTACATTTAAAAAGAAGTTGTGCCCCAAGTTTGAAGGTACATAGTTTTATTTCTACGGGAGGCACATTCTTGTCACAAGGACTTCAATTACTTACATATCCAATTGCTTGTGGTATAAACTGCAAAGCATAAAATATAGGAATTTTTAAAGGAATTGTGTTGCCAACACTGAACTAGCGAACTAGCAGATGCGATGTCAATTCGTGATCGATTTCACAATCAAGGACTCAACAATTTTTTTTCAATAAAATAAAATTTTGCACTGTATTACAGTATATGAGAATATGACATTTCAAATGTTATGGGATTTAAGTTATGAGACATTAATGACCCATTCTATGTATAATCTGATTTATTTTACTTTTTATATATAAAAAAAGAAATATCTGAAAAGAAAATAACACGCCGCGTGTCAAACCTTTGGAACATGTCAACAATGCCAACGCTCGAAATATGTGCGCATAATTGCCATTGGGTATTAATTGGTTTCTTCTTTGTTTCAGCTGCTCGTTTTCGTTTAACCCGCAAATCATCCACTCTATATTCTTGCAATGGAGCGTTTTGCAGAACTTAGTGCATGCATGTTCACTAGAAAAGCTCACTACCTAGAGGCTTTATTAGGTGCTATCGAGCGCGAAGACTTAATTGAAATTAAAGATATCGCAACGGAGATGGTAGCCCATAACGCCGATATATCAGAGGTCACCGCTTTACACGCAGCAGCAAGAAGGAACAATCAAAAAATGATTGAAATCCTATTGCAATGTGGTCTCGCAATCGACGAGATAAACGTATGCGGCAACACAGCTTTGCATACAGCATGTGAATATCGGTGTGAGGCCAGTGTCGAAACATTGCTCAAATGGGGTAGCAATATGAAAGTCAAAAACATGATGGATTGCTTTCCCCTGGAGAGCATGATACATTCTGCAAAGAACAACAGACTGATGCTCGAACCGTCAAGCATCACGGAAGAAGAACTCCACAGTTCGCAGGTTGAGTTCGAAGAGGTCCGCAGGATTGTGAAACTATTCTTGAAATATAGAGGGAGCTTTAATGACAAAAATATGGATGACCGGAAAATAGTCCGCACTATTATTCTCTACGGACCTCCAAGAATGGCTCACTTTTTTGCGGAAAACGGATTCGATCTGTCGGTGGTTGACGACGGTGGATTCAGTATGTTGCATGATGCTGCACGACATGGGAATTGGGAAGCTATCGCCGAACTCGTAAAATACATTGATCCCAATTGCATTTCAAGATGTTCAAAAACATCATTGCATGAAGCAGCCTCCAGAGGGTCTCCAAAATGTGTACATATTTTGTTGACAAACGGAGCAAAGATCGATCCTTTGGATGCCCATAAAGAAACACCATTATGTAAAGCTTTACTTTGCACATCTTTATGGGCTGCTCAAGTTGTAGAACGCCTTTTACACAACAGACCATCTATGGATCATATCATGCACAGCATCTCAGATAGTTCTAAAGAGTTTCGGGAAGCGTTTGAAGGTGATCCAAGGAAACAAGAAGCCTTGATCACGCACATTTTAAAAATGAAAGCTGCTGGCATCGATGTAGGCGATGGAAAATTTATTTTAGATTTTCTGAATGTCGCAAACGATGGGCAGTCTTCGATATTTTTAACGAGTCACACCAAGGAAGTTATAGGTATGATGAAAACAATGCTTGTGTCCAATTTTTCCGCCTACGATTTCATGACAAAGAATCCTGAGGATGTCGCATGGTATTTAAATCCCGAACTATCGGCATTTCTCGAAGCCCGATCGTACGCCATTAAATTTCCGCTTTATGCTGATTATTTGGAAGCGGTACATCACCGGGCTTCCAAACGACGCGAAATGTTGGTAAAAGGTGGCCCTACATTGTCTAGGATCTTAGCAACACGTGGAATGCCAGAGCCATGTATAAAAAACATATTGGCGTATTTGACAGATCTTGATTTGGATCATGCCGTTAATTTTCCAAAAACATATAAGGAAAAGTAATTACATCAGTTATGAACAACACTGATATACTTTAGGAACTCGTGTGTTTTTTAAAAACAGTTACCTGAAACGTCTCAAAGATGGAAAAGATATGAAATGTTTTGTATATTGTTATACTTATAATTACATTTGCGATGATAAATATAAAATTTTAGTAATTGTTACCAGTAAAATGGTTAAGATTATTTTAAAAATGACCTCATAATCATTTGAAAACTCCTCTGTTTATTGTCATATGTTTTATGTTAAAGTTATAAAATTATATGTGTAATAAAACAAACAACATTATAAATGTAAAAGTTATGTTTCTAATTTATAAAACCTTCACAATCAGAACTAATGTCACTTTCAAAAAATAAGTAGGTTCAAATGCATCTTTAGCGAAATATATCAGGTAACATAATTATGATTGTTCTCCAAAGTTGAACACACTTGTAACTTGGGTATGACAGAATTGATGTTCTATATGCTTCTTATAATTAACAAATGTTAGGATTCCCTAATTTCACATTGATACTTAAGAATTTAGAATTTCAGTGAACGTAAGTCGAACTTATTCCAATATGACTAGTAAATTCGAAAAATATAAATGTATACGACAGTACATGAATTGCATAAAATCTTCTTGACAAGATACATACAACTAATTATTGCTGTGCCATTGTTATATAAAATAGCTATTCGGTACAATAATTTATGTGGAAATTTGTTCTATTTATATCTATTTATAACACAAAATAAGATTTTGTCACAAGAAAATAAAACCTATTTCTTAGAAAAAAGAACCGTAGCTAGAAACACATTTAGAAAAGCGCGTCGTGAATCATGGCTAAACTACGTTTCCTCTCTTCAAAAAGGCACACCAATCGACGAAATCTGGAAAAAAATAAAAAACATTTCTGGAAAAATCAAAAAGAAATTCATAATAGAAGGGTTAAGCAGCAATAATGGAAGGACTGTAACAGACAATCTCGAAATGGCAAACTTATTCGCAAATCATTTCGCATCTAACTCATCATCCGACAATTTTCACCCTGAATCCATACCAGCAACAAACCCAGAAAAAGAAATTGAAAACGAACCAATAAAGGAACTACCAAGCGCAAACGACATAAAATCACTAAATGATCAATTCTCAATAGCAGAACTAACACACGTGCTATCAAAAAAAAACTGGAAAAGGGGCAGGTCCAGATAAAATACCAACCATCCTATACAACAAATTATCAGGCAAAGGCAAGGGCAAACTGCTGACCGTTATCAACTGGATATGGACAAATCAACTATTTCCCAATATTTGGAAAAAAGCTATTGTTATCCCACTAGCCAAACCAAATAAAAACAAATTTAAGCTGAATGACTACAGGCCGATATCACTAACCTGCACACTATGCAAAATTGTAGAAAGGCTGATCAACTTCAGGATCAAATGGCTTCTAGAAAAATACAGCTTAATAGATAGTCATCAATTTGGATTCCGTAAGAATCACTCTACACAAGATGCTCTCCAAATCTTCTACAACGAAGGCTGCGAAGCCCTAGCAAAAGACTACATATTAATGATAGTATGTCTCGACATCGAGAAAGCGTTCGACATGACATGGCGAAAAAGGGTCTTACACATATTAGCCCAAATAGGAATACACGGACATACATTCAATTTCATAGCGCAATTTCTCAACTCGAGATACATCCGCGTCAAATGCAACGGAGCGTTATCAGAGGAAATAAGTATTGAAAACGGAGTCCCACAAGGCTCTGTGATTAGTACCACGCTCTTTCTATTAGCTATAAACGGAATTGGAAGATATATAGAGAAACCGTGTAAATATATAATATTCGCGGACGACGTTACGCTATATTGCAAAGGTAGAAATTTAGAAAAAATAACTAAACTACTCCAAACCAGTCTAGATCAGATCTGGTCGTGGTCGCTACACACAGGATTTAAATTCTCCGAAACTAAAACTAAAGGTATCATTATCACCGACAAAAAGACAGACACACAAAACAGTCAGTTAAAATTGAGTAATACGTATATAGAGAAAGTAAATTCAATAAAACTACTGGGTCTATGTTTCGACTCAAAACTAAAGTGGACGATACATATAAAGCAATTAAAATCGGACTGCCAAAAACGCTTAGCTATACTAAAAAGTTTAGCATATAGGTCATGGGGAGCCGACAAAGCAACACTTCTGGCTACCTATAAAGCTACTATACAGTCCAAGCTAGACTACGGTGCAATCCTTTATCAATCAGCTTCTAAGACTTTACTGGAAACATTAAATCCCATATTGACATCCGGAATTGAAACCGTAATAGGTGCGTATCATACTAGCCCAAAAAATAAAATACTGTTCGAATCATGTCAACTAACGTTATCAGAAAAAAGGGACCTGCTAACCATCTTATATGCTGCAAAGTGCAAGGACTTACCCAACAAAGAAAGCGTTAAAACAGGAAACTTCAATCCAAATGACAAATCATACGACAAAAAACATTTCAGCCCGCGACCATTCCCAATCTTAGCCAAAAAGGCTCTAGATAAGAATGATATACAAATACCACCTATCCTGCCATCTAACGAAACAAAGTTCCCTCCCTGGATCTATCGGGACTGGATAGACATGAGCATACAAAATGAATTCAATTGCGAAAGGTACTCTGAAAACTTAAATAGAGAAAATCAAATAAAAA
Source organism: Trichopria drosophilae (assembly GCA_030407085.1). Lineage (NCBI taxonomy): Eukaryota > Metazoa > Arthropoda > Insecta > Hymenoptera > Diapriidae > Trichopria > Trichopria drosophilae. Next base: position 113,027,007 of record CM059585.1, on the reverse strand, counting down.
ACAAAATAGACTCGTTTAAAGAAGATTCGCTTTGGCACGTCTCCATAAAAATAGAAAACAATAAAATTTTTTGCAATATAGCGAATAAAGAAGGATTTAAAACAAAAAATGAAGTCCCTTAACCTCAAGGAGAAATCAGAGCTACCGCTCAAGCAATTAAAGCCATCACCGAACACATAAAAACATCAAAAGACCATAAGAAATCGGCCATCATTATCTTGAACAAGGCAGTGATAGAGTATTTAAGCAAAATTAACCATGATGCAATTAGTACAGAAATCAACAATAACCTATATTGGCTCAAACAGAATAAAAAAACAACAAAAATTGTTTGGTTACCCTATTGCTCTCCGAATTTAATAACACATACTAGTTGTTGTAATACACAGGAAAACCTTTTGCAAGAAACCAATACCTGCACCTTAGCAAATGAAGTTCTAAAAAATATTAAAAACAACTTCACTAACAAGATCCTTCAAAATCGAGAAAGCACCTATTCAGGCGTTAAAGTTACAAATATAACTGGAAACCCTTGGCCAGCAATAAGTCGGAGGGAGCAGGTCGTACTACTCCGTCTCCGAATCGGACATACAAAACTAACGCATTCATACATCATCGCCAAATCACCACCCCCCTGGTGCGATAAATGCAACAAACAGATCACCACAGAGCATTTGCTCAGCGAATGCATCACTCTTAAAGATATTAGGGACAACGTATACAAGGAAGGAGGAACCTCGTGGACCAACAGCATCAATAACGGAAAATTGATCCAGCGCACACTATTAATTTTAAAAGAAATAAACCTATTCGATAAATTGTAACTACACTATTCAAAATTGTAAACAAATGTAACAAACCAACACAGATTGTCGCTAAAAACTATTTAGTTGATGCGACACAAAATAAAAGTTATAAAAAAAAAAAAGAAAAATGTTTATTATTTGGATTAAGCATTATCATTAGATTAACTAAACTATAAATAATATCGAGGAATGTATATAATCAAGCTTGTATACAAAATATTGTTTTCAAAACAGTGTGAAGAACGTTTGATCTGGTTATGAAGTGCAAGAAATCGACGTATTTAATTATTACTTTCGGCAGTACCACATTATCAAAACTGATATTATATAAATTGTCGAAACATAAAGTAGGTTGAGGTAAAATAACGAATATGGCAAAATTTTAATTTCATTTATTCATTTATAATTTAAAAAAAAATTTTGAAAATTACTTGATTATGACTGCGGAACAACGCCAGCATTAAGACCTATACTGAGGACTCGCAGATTTTGAGGCCCTTTCATCCTGATAATGTCTCTGAGGCAGTCTTCTTATTTCTGTGGCGGTAAGGAAAAAGGGAATAAGTCCATTTTTTCGAAAATTGAGATAACTGTGTTTTTAGATGTAGGGAAATCAAATACTTGTATTTCAATATTCATTGATTGAAAAAATTCGATTTTGCGATTGAAAAACTTGACTTGAAAAAGGACATAAGTCCATAATTTAAATCACGATTTTTTAAAAAGGGCATAAGTCCACAAAAAAAACTATAGCCCATTAAATAATAATAAAGGTACATAAATAACTAAATAAATTGGAGTAATTGTTATTTTTATATATTTCAGCTAAATAAATAAGCCAATAAATGCACATAATTAATGAAATAAATACTTATGATTGTTGTAACACAATATACATTTTTTTATTTTATATGTAAAGACTAGCATATAAAAATACAATTTTTTTTCACGTAAACTTACAACATTATTTAGAAACATATTATTGTTTAACATAATTTATGTTTATTATACAATTTATAAATAAAAAAATAGTAACACGCAAATGTTTTAACAAAAATCAAAAGGTTTTCGAATTCAAATAAATAAATAATGCAATGACCATAATCTTATTAGCATTTAAGTAAAAAATTGTATTCCTTGTTTTTTGTTCTTGTGCATGTTCGCAAACTTCTTTTAAATTCGGAATCACCAGCTGCGTTTTTGTAAAAAAAATATTTTAGAACAAATATTTCATGTTTATAGGACATTTACTGCAGTTTATATGACTATAAGAACATTTTCGTACCATCGTTTTGGAAAAACGGTATAAGTCACATGGACTGCGCTTTTTCTAGATTGAAATGATTTAAGGTCGTTGTATTTTATTACAGAAGGAAAATATTTCATAATAATAATATGGGGTGTTGTTTACTACTAATATGCTATCATAAAACCAATACGATAATTTATTAATTCATGCAATTAATATTTTATCGATTTAAGTTAAATAAGTTAAAATCACGTAAAATGGACTTATGCCCTTTTTCCTTATTGCCACAGATTTAATTCTGAATTGTTATGTATCGAAAAATGGCCTGATGATAATGCGCTAGTTATAAACCCTACTAAGTCTAAAATTCTGATTATTATAGTAGTAAGAACATGCGTTCTAAGGTTGATATGGAGTTGTTCATAATCTCATTGAAAGGAAATCTAATACCTATTGTAGATGAAGCAAGGAATCTAGGTTTGTTTATCGACAGCTGTTGGAACTTTTCGTATCATATTTCAAAAAAAATCAGGTGTTTCCTATTTTCAACTCCGTCAGTTATATCCTTTTAGAAATGAATTAAATCGATCCACGAAAATAAAACTGTGCGAGTCACTGATCCTCTCTCACATTGTATATTGTATTTCAGTCTATGGACCACGTGTGACTGTTAAGGATATGAATCGAATTCAGGCTGTTCGAAACGCATGTTTAAGATTTTCATTTGGCATTAGAAAGTTTGATCACATTTCTCCTGCTTATGAAACATCAGGTTTATTATATGAGGATGCGGAAGTGTATGAAAGTGAGGACGCTTTCGTTAATGAGTAGTTGCTAACGGCTCGCCGGAGTATTTATTTGCCCGGTTGAATTGGTTGGAAAGAGATTGCGTCTCACATAGAGGAATGGTGTCTTCTACTTTGCGGATGCCCAGTTGTTGCACATCAAAGTTTAATGGAGCTTTTTCACGATTTATAGCTAAGATATTTAATGCTCTTCTTTTCGGTTTGACAAATATGGTGTTGCAGCCCCTGAGATTCATTAGTGGAATTAAGAAGCAGTTTCGTCAGCGATTGGTTGCGTAATTCTTTTGCTTTCTTTCTCATTTAAAAAATTGTTTTTTTTCTGGTTTCTCTTCTCTCTTTTTTTTCGGTATGATACGTTAATTGATATCCTGACTGTAATTTACTTCGATGTTTTATCTTATATTTATATTTTTATCCTGATCTGTTGTATACGTGATTAGCGGTAATTTGAAATCGCATTGAATATTTATTCTTTTTTGTTTAATTTAGTTACGCGCTTAACCCGTCCGTTATAGGTTTAGTTTATCTATAGGAATATTAATATGTTACGTAGCGCTACTTTATATTGTGTGTTCATCTATTATTGTCGGCCTGTTAATGTATTTTTGTATCATTATTATTGGTATAATCTATTAATTTATTTTGTCTTAATTATGATTGTTCTTTATAATATATTTTTTTGTGAAGGTCAGTCGGTAAAAAAACTTTTTTAAGTTGTGGCTCGCCATTTGGCATTGTACACGGTTGTTTGATCTGTATATTTTTTATTTTGTTGGCCAATAAAGACAATTTATTATTATTATTATTATTATTATTAATTATTGTTATATCAAACCATCACTAGTGGAGCTAATAAATGATTACTCTGGCTAATAAAATGAACTTTCGCCGCTTTGTAAACAAAACATTCTACACGAACTCAATGACGAGGAGTTATCTTTTTTTTGTCTGTTTTCATTTTGAGAGATGCAGCTAATAAACTGTTACTGTTTACACTCTATCCTTTATTTCAGTGTATTATGCCGGATTTTGTGGCAAGTATTTTGAATTGCGAATATATGAATTGTGTAAAACAAAATAATACAGTAAATTTTCTTGCTTTTTCATGTATTTTTCCGTTATTATAGAATAAATTATGTTTGTGCAAAGCGCCCTATTGCAAATGAAAAATTGAGCGGCCCAATTCTACACTCGCTCGACGCTCGAACGGCCGGAAAAGTTTTGTCCAACTAAAAAAACAACGTTCAATTTTTAAAAGTCGATATTTCGATTTTAAAAAAATACATGAACGTAGAAAATGTCAAACGAAACAAGTTTTTCACAAAAATTTTTAAATAATAATGAATAGTTTCCGTTTTAATAAATAAAAACAATAAAATTTAGAACCAAAAATTTAATTACATTTTAAAACATAAATCGTCATATCTCGGCCAATATTATTGTTAGAATTCTTTGAAATTTGCGATGTACACCGAACAGATCCTAGCGATGCCTATGAAGTGATAAAGCATTGTAAAAGTTAATTTCGTTATGAACAAATTAATTTTTTAATGGTAACTGTTGGAATCCGCGAATAGTCAGCTACGTCGTCGAAAAGTCTGTGGGGAACTTTCGATTTCAAAAAACATCAAGCGAGTAATTTGTTCCTTACAAGTAGAGAAAGTTTTTTGGAAAATTTGAAATCGATTCGAATTAAATTTGTAAAGTTATGGCGATTGTTAAGGATCGTATTCAGCGATTTAAAAACCTATAGTATACGAAATTAAGTAAATTTATTAAAAACTGTGGAAGTTATTATATGTGATACACCACCAGTCGTGGCACTTTTTTTGTACATATATGATACATTACCAGTGAAGTGGTGAATAAAGCGCGCGGCGAAACACGGAAAGCGTTTTAGTTCCGTATAAAGAATGCGCGGCTTATGAATTCATTTAAATACAGGGTGTACCAAAAGTCTGGAAACACCTAAATATCTCGAAATCAATCCATTTAAGACAAAAATGTTTTCGATAAAAGTTATAAGATTTAAAAAGACGCATTTAACGCTACTAGTCATTCGACTTTGGATGACCTTGTCAAGATCAGGTGAAGGTCAACTTCATTTTTTTAAATGGAACCCCATATTTTTTATTACAGATTCTTGTAGATAATGTCGAGACATTTTCAAAACGCATATATGAGTTCTTTCTCGATGAGATTTGCCTGAATTATGAGCCCTCAAAGTTTAAGCATTAGCGATATCCAAGATGCACCGCGCGGAGGTTGCTCGGTCGGATTTACATGTCTTCGGGGTGCTTTATTCATCTATCTGAAGACATAGTTCCATTTAAAAAAATGAAGTTGACCTTGATCTGACCTTGACAAGGTCATTCAAGGTCAAATGACTAGTAGCGTTAAATGCGTCTTTTTTAACCTTATAACTTTTATCAAAAACATTTTTTTCTAAAATGCATTGCTTTCAAGATATTTAGGTGATTCCAGACTTTTGGTAGACCCTGTATATAATATGAATATTATAGTGTTTATATTTTTGGCTCTTTTTTTATCTTTACATGCGAGTTTTTAAATAAATTTTGATAACATTCTTTGCACATAGTTGTAAGACATGAAAACAAACATGTTACACCTTTTTCTATTCTCCTTTCAGCTATTTTAATTGTCGTCGATATTGGGATTTTGGGAACTGTTTTATTAGATTTAGTAGATTTTTGAAAATGATTTTAGCCATTATTATGTTTCTTTATTAGTATTCATCGGTTTGGTTCCTAACCTTTTAATGACTCCTTTATGATTATGTTCTGATAATAATTTTCCGCACAACCCGGCATTTAAAAAATCGCAAGGTCAGGTGCAGATGTTATATCTTTATATTGAAAATTGCATCGATGGCGTGTGCATATCTAGAGTAAGAATAAAATTGATTTGTATCTTAAAGTAAATGTAATAAGAAAAAGAAACATGAATTATAGTATAAATTCGACTAGTAGTGGTAGAAAAAGGAGAAAAATTTAATACAAAAACTCAAGAGATCCGCCATTTATAATGATTGAATTAGAGAACAATGTAAAGGATTTTGAACCCTTGTTCATCAAAAAGTGTAAAAGCCGCGCATTCTTTATTCGGATCTAAAACGCGTTCCGTGTTTTATTAAGAATCGCCATATAACTTGTTAGCGAATTTAATTCGAATCGATTTCAAATTTTCCAAAAAACTTCCTTTACTTGGAAGGAACAAATTACGCGCTTGAAGTTTTTTGAAATCGAAAGTTCCCCACAGACTTTTCGACGACGTAGCTGACTATTCGCGGATTCCAACAGTTGCCATTAAAAAATTAATTTGTTGATAACGAAATTAACTTTTGCAATGCTTTATCACTTCATAGGTATCGCTAGGATCTGTTCGGTATATATCGCAAATTTCCACAATAAATAATTTTAACAATAATTTTTTTTTCGTTGGACAAAAATTTTCCGGACGTTCGAGCGTCGAGCGAGTTATAGAAATGGGCCGCTCAAAAACTTGTTTTCTAGCAACATAAATGGTATCAAAAAACTTTTGTGAAGAAGATCTTGGTTTTTTTTTGCGGTCATTATAATTAAGTAGAAAATAAATATTTTTAAAAATTGCATAACTGTGACATCAGTTCACGCGACACTCAGAACTTTAGAAATTATTTTAATTTATATAGCATTTTACTCTTGAGAATGTTGAAAAATATCCCAGTATTTTTTAAAGTTCGTTTTTTTCATATTTCTAGCGTTTTCATCCCAAACCATTAAAAAATGTAAATTCACATTATTTAAAAAAATGTTTGCGTCCAGAGAAGGGGGTCAAGACTCTGCTGATGAGCACACTTGATCGTCAGTGCAAAATGCGTTTTTTAACAGTTCCAATGACACACAATACTAGGATATTTTTCCATATTCTCAATAGCAAAATGCTTTTTTCTGGCTATATACATAAAAAGAATAGTTATGAGTGCCGCGTGAACTCATATCATAGTTACATAAATTTTAAATTTTTAAGTATAAATGTGGAATCAGAAAATCCTTACACTTGTTAATTATAACAAGCGTATAGCCACATATAATTATGTTACCTGATGTATTTTTTTAAGGTCCACCTTTCTATTTCTTCTTTGATCGTGACATTAGTTTTAGGTTTTGAAGATTTAATAAATTATAAATATAACGTTTACATATATTTTTATTATTTTATTAAACACATCATTTTACAAATTTAATATAAAATATATAACAATAAACAGCATACTATACATGCGGTAATTTTTAAAGCAAACATAACAATTTTATAGGTAATAATTACTAAAGTTAATATCTATAATCACAATGCATATATTAGTATCGATAAGAATAACAAAACACATCGTCTTTTTTCTATATTTCAAATTTTTCAGGGAACTGCTTTTAAAAAACACATATTGTCCCAGATTTATGACAAGATCAAAAAGTCTTATAATAATACATTTTGATTTTTAATGTTCTAATCTTTATAATCCTCCTACTATACGAATAAATGCTATATTTTTATGTACAAAATTATTATACTATATATGTACATACACCTGCCCTCTCCAATTGGATTTGTCCTAGAGTAAAGTTCCTAGAGTACATCAGTGTTCTTCACAACTGATTTAATTACTTTCCCTTACGTCTTTTCACAAAATTAATGACATAATCCAAATCAAGATCTTTTAAATACGCCAATACGTTTTTAATACATGGTTCTGGCATTCCACGTATTGCTAAGATATTGAACAATGTAGGGCCACCTTTTTCCAATACTTCGCGACGTTTGGAAGCCCTATGATATACCGCTTCCAAATACTCGGCGTAAAGCGGGAATTTAAAGGCATACGATCGGGCTTCGAAAAATACGGATAGTTGAGGATTTAAATACCATGCAACATCCACAGGATTCCTTGTCATAAAATCGTAGACCGAGAAATGGGACACAAGCCTCATTTCCATCATACCAGTGACTTCCTTGATATAACTCGTTAAAAATGAAGATTGTCCATCGTTTGCGACATTCAGAAAATCTAAAATAAATTTTGCATCGCCTACATGGATGCCGGCAGCCTTCATTTTTAAAATGTGCGTGATCAAGGCTTCTTGTTTCCTCGGATCACCTTCAAACATTTCCCGAAACTCTTTGGAACTATCTGAGATACTGCGTATGACATGATCCATAGATGGTCTGCTGTGTAAAAAACGTTCTACAACTTGAATAGAACACGAAGATGTGCAAAGTAAAGCTTTACACAATGGTGTTTGTTTATGGCCATCCAAAGCATCGATATTTGCTCCATGTATCAACAAAATATCTACACATTTTGGCGACCCTTTGGAAGCTGCTTCATGTAATGGCGTTTTCGAACATCTTGAAATGCAATTGGGATCTATGTATTGCACAAGTTCGGCGATAGCTTCCCAATTTCCATCTCGTGCAGCATCATGTAGCAGAGTGAATCCACCGTCGTCTACCACCGAGAGATCGAATCCATTTTCCGCAAAAAAGTGAGCTATTCTTGGAAATCCCTCAATAACCATGGTGCGGACTATTTTTCGGTCATCAATATTTTTATCGTTAAAGCTACCTTTATATTTCAAGAATAGCTTAACAATATTGAATATCTCATTGAATTCACACTGCAACCTTCGGTGTTGCTCTTGATTACAAAACTGCACATTCACTATGCGGTACTTCAGATATTCTACCGTTTGCTCCAAGGGAAAATATCCTTTACTATTTTTAATCTTTGAATTGCTACCACATTTGAGTAATGTCTCGACACAATCTTCAAATCGAGCTTCACATGCTGTATGCAGAGGTGTGTCACCGTAAAAGTCTTTATCGTCAACTCTGAATCCGCACTCCACTAATATTTCTATAATTTTTGGAGAGTTTTTTCTTACTGCTGAGTGCAAAGCGTTAATAAATGAAATATCAGCGAAATCGGCTAATATCTTTGATACGACAGCTTTTATTTCAGTCACGTCTTCATCGTCGATAGCATCTAATAAAGCACTTTGGTAGTTAGCTTTTCTAGTGTCGATGCTTGCACGAAGTTCTTCAGTACGCTCCATTGCAAAAATATAGAGTAGATGATTCGCGGCTTAAACTGATAGGTGTAACTGAAACAAAGAAGAAACCGAATTAATACCTAATAGCAATTATACGCACATATTTGGTATTGTTGACATATTCCAAAGCCTTGACAGGCGATTTGTTATTTTATTGTCAGATATTTCTTTTTTATATATAAAAAGAAAATAAACCACATTATATATAGAATTAGTATTTAATTTATTTCCTTCTGAAATCCATCGCAATTTGAAATTGACCTGGTTCCAAATTTAAAGCTTTCAACTAAGCAAATATAACGAGATGGAACCGGGCAAATATGCTGGGATATAAATATAGCGAGACGCAAATATACCATCATGACTATACTGAAATTTAGCTATTTTTTAATTTAAAATGGTTCCGTTAGCTATATTTTTGTTCTCTTAGTGTCCAGAACACGGGTGTTCGTTATAAAGAAAGTTACTTAGAATTCGTATTTTAACCCTTTGAGTCACACATTTTTCCTTTTATCGAATTTAGCTGAAATTTGTTACTCGGGGATTTTTGAGGTCGCTGATTACGAATCCCAGGTTAGTTTTTCGAAATTCAAGATGGCGGACAAAAATTTTAAATATAATTCGATTGGGACAAAAATTGCGACTCGAGGGGTTTTCAGGGTAGCTCATTACGAATCCGAGGTTCGTTTATCTAAATTCAAGATGGCGGACAAAAATTTAAAATATAATTCGATGTAAAATATAACATCTTATCTATAATCAACATAAAATTCATATTCAGCGAGGCTGAAAATTCCCTAACACACGTTTTCATAAAAAAACTCTCGCCTTTTTACATCTTGCTCACAGCCATTTTGAATTTCGTAAAGCTGATATTGGATTCGTAATTATCGACTTCGGAAATCCCCAAACACGCATTTTCACCATAATTCGCGCTACATATCGATCACCGCCATCTTGGATCCGTCATTTTAAATTTCGTAAAGCTGACATCGGATTCGCAATCAGCGACCCCGAAAACCCCCTAATGCGCATTTTCATCAAAATTGGCGATTGTTTACATATTTCTGACCGCCATATTGAATCCGCCATTTTGAATTTTGTAAATCTGACACAGGATTTGTCATCAGGGACCCCAAAAGCCTATATACCCCGAACTTCAAGTCATTATTTTTCAAAACAGCGTCAAAAATGAATTCTTTCCAAAAAAACATGATTTTTTTGTGTTTGTTTATTTATAGAAAGTAAACAATAAAGAATTATGCATTTTTAGTCATGTGGATATGTTCTTTAAGTGATAGTGAGTTCATTTTGATAATTTTTCAATAAAAAAATACCAAATTGATATTGTTTTTGCATGGAGCCTCTTAATTATATATTTCTTAATAATAAAATGTAATTATTATATGCTATATTTTAATTTATAAAATAATGATTGCGTAAGAGTTACTAAACATTACGGGTATGTGACAAGTAAAAGATCAGTTAGTTTTTCTAATAAAGTTTAATTTTAAACTTAAAAAACGAACAAAGCAAATATAAATAAAAGAAAATAATGGATAACATACCATGTAAGCAACGTCCCAAAATTTGGAAAAAAAAACAAACATAAGGATTTATTTGTACGAGCATTGCTGGCGGCTGATATTTAATTTCGAGCCAGTAACAATTAAGAAAAATGGGAAAACATTATAATACAGAGATAATTATAATATTTCGATAACTATATCGAAATTTATTTAAGCTTTCGTCATTAAAGAAATCGTTTAAGTAAATGTAAAATTAATGGACTCTTGAACGTTAATGACTTAATATTCATAGAAAGAACCATGACAATTTTTGGTTAACAAAAACAAAACTTACACCTTTTATAACTAAATTTCAATATTTGTCAATGTTTCTTTTTTTTTAAATTAATTATTGCATTGTAACATATTTTTAACACATGTTAGAAATCATTTCGAAAGCAAATCTTGTATCCAAAATTAACAATGAACTATATATTACAGGTTTTCCCTTAAATATGAAAATATACAAAAATAAATGAAATAAGTATTGCTTGAATGAAGAGGAGAGGCTATGCAGGTTATGCGAAAAAGAGACAGAGCAACTTGACCACCTAAGAGAAGAGTGCGAGCTCGTAAGAGAGAAAATAGATAGAAACATGGATTTAATGAATAAGGATGGAATATGGTGCAAATGGATGGAGATGATAGAGAGAGTTAGGAGAGAGAGAGAGAGAGAGAGAGAAAAATATAGAGTCTGAGTGGGTGAGTGAAAATAAATTCGAGAGAATGAGTGAGTGTGAGAGAGAGAGAGAAGTGAGTGATTGTTTGATTGATTGATTGATTGATTGATTGTTGAGATACAGGGAGAAAGATGGAGAGAGACAGGGAAATAGGGGGAGGTTTGTAGCTTATCATCAATTAGTTTCGAACGGGTTTGTTTTTGTAGTTTTATAGTGTAAAATTATGTTATATTTTCAAGGGTAATTTATCGTTTTTTATGTATTGGAGGCTAAACCGAAGTCTATGTAAGCACACGAAGTGTGAAAACACAATAAATACACACATACAAAAATAAATGATCACATTTCTGCCGTACCTCGTAAGAAACGTCGTAACTCCATTTTTGTCAAAAATGAGATACAAATATATTTGTAATCAGCAAAATGAAATACATCATATTCTGAAAAAAATTACTAATATTTATTATAAATTATTTAAAAAAAATGATTTGTTTCTTACAAAAATGAATTTTCGATAGGTATAATTCTTAAAAAAGTCGTAAGTGCCACATATGGGAGTTGCCGCTGTATTTCTCGATTTGTCAGTTTACTATATTCTATAAGAAGGTCGTATCTCCAAATACTGACTATAAAAGTCGTATGTACACTTTCTGATGAACATACGACGTTTTTGGATTGTATAATAACAGCAATTTATGTGAAACTAAATCTAAGAGAATATGCTATTAAATAATAAATAAAGAAAAAGCCCATGAATAATAGTCTAATAATCATATTTATAATAAATTATTAATTTGACATATATTAAATTCAAAATAGCCTTTCGTTTGCCTTAAATACATCTTGTTTACAGGTAAAATTATTATTATTAATAATATAATATTCTGCATAAGGTTAACGAAAGTTATTGTAAATACTATAATGTATAAATACAATTGAAAAAAATCGAGGTTAAACTTGCCGCACGTGTCTTGCGGCAAAAAAACTAGTTAAAAAACGTTTTAAAACGCGAAGTGATTGTCAAATCGTGATCCGAGGAGTCGATCCGTCACATAATAGCGACAATATCGTGAGCTAAGTATTTTGAGGTTAGATTCTCCACGTGTCTAAGTGCACAGGATATACAGGCAAAATTACATGCATAAATTGGAAAAATGGGTGAAAATACTGACGGGAAAAAAGCGAAGGATGAAGATGACTTAACATACGCGTGCTGTGGTAAGAAAAGATTTCGTGTATATGTATGTATATACTGTGGTAATATCCTCCATAAGAGCTGCTGTGAACGTGATCAAAAAGTGCGTATGATAACGAAAAGCTGATAAAGTGCTGCAATGAGAGCGATGAAGAGACAAAAACAGCAATAGTGGAGGCCTATTTTAGTAAAGAACAAACAGAACTACAGGAACTCCGAAAAAAGACAACCAAAATGGAAGAGACACTAAAAGCAAACAAGCAAGAAATAGAGGTACTGAGGCTTGATAACAGCAACTTGAAGAAAAAATATAGAGAAACAGAAAGTAAACTCCCAAGTAGCAAAAATTTCAGAACAGAAGGAACAAAAAATAAAATTTCTGCAAGAAAAAAATACTCTACTCGAGGAACTGAACCTAGAAATTAAAGACAAAAACATTCTGCTAATAGAGAAGAACGAGCAACTCACAACTACGATAACAGAACTGCGGCAAAATAAGAACCTAGAGACTTCCTACGCTAATATAGCAGCAAACCTACAAACTGGGGTAAGAGTTAGAAAACCCAATACAATTCAGGATATTCTAATAAAGCCTAAGCAAAAAAACACAGATCCAAAACAAACTGGCAAAGATATTAAAAAAGCGATAGACCCTGCTAAACTTAAAATCCAAATTAAAAAATTTATCGAACGCAAGGATGGATCCTTGATTATCAAATGCGGTATGGAACGAAACATAAAAATTCTTAATGACGAACTCAACAAAACAGTTAGCAACAAGTACGATGTGACAGAATCTATATTGCAAAACCCGAAGATTAAAATTGCAGGCGTTATTGGAGACCAGTCAAGGGAAGAGCTTCAAAGAGACATCAAGAGCCAAAATTTTGCAGATAAGGAAGATTCACTTTTTAAGGTAACCTATATTAAAAAGAAAAGAAACTCTGAGGCCAAAACTATATTCGCTGAAACCAGTCCTGATATCTACCTTAGTATAGCGCAAAATAATTTTAAGATAGCACTGGCATGGCAAATATGTCCGGTGTACAATGACATTAACACGCGTAGATGTTTTAAATGTAATATGTATAGACACAGTAGCACCAAATGCGAAAAAACCAAAAGCTTCTGTAAATTTTGTTCACTTGATCACGATTCAAAAGACTGTACCAACAAATCTGAAAAGAAATGTATAAATTGTTCAGAAGCAAATTTGCGATTTAAAACAAACCGACCAACAGACCACTACGCTGACGACGAGATAAATTGTTCTACTTATATTGATAGAAGGAAATTCCTAATATCAAAAGTAAACTACCCAATAATTGTAAATTAAATACATAAATGGCGAACTTTTTAGATAATTTTAATTTGACGGAAATAAATTGTAAAATTATAAAAAATAGGAGAGAATTAATGGAATATAAAGACAGTAATATCAAACTGGCTATAATGCACCTTAATATTAGGAGCTTAGATAAGAATTTTGAAGAACTCGAATTATTACTACGTGAATTAGGAGATACTGATATAATAGTCTGTACAGAAACGTGGAAATTACAAAACACTGGGCTATATAATATAAGTGGGTATGAATCGTACTACAATAACGGTGAGTTGAACCAAAATGATGGAGTGATCATTTATATAAAGAAACAAATCACACATAATACACAAATTGTGCAAATCGGAAACATACCGGCTATTACTCTAAATTTCAATATAAGGGGTCACAAAACCTTATTAACAGCGATATACCGTTCCCCCTCTCTTTGCCCACTGAGCTTTATCCAACAATTAAAGGAGTACATAGAAAACTGCGAATCAGTAAACGAACATATACTAATAGGAGATTTAAATATAGATATCCTTAAGGACGACGATATTTCTCAAGATTACCTGAATATGATTTCAGAATTTGGTTTTATACCAGCAATAAACAAACCCACGAGAGTTACAAATGTTAGTTGCACCTATATCGACCATATCCTTCTAAAAACAAATAGTCATCATGATATGATTAAAGCAATAATACTTACCACAGATATTACAGATCATTACCCTATCCTTCTAATTATAAGGGAAAACACAAAGTTAGATAAAACCTTGGGAAAAAATGAATATCTAAAAGTAAACTACAACCAAATTAAACTATGCTCAGATAGCATTTCTTGGGACGCTATATATCAAAGCACAGATCCAGAAAACTGTTGCAGAAACATTATAGAAATAATCAAAAATATACAAGCAAATTCAACGGAAATAATAAAGAGCAAAGAAAGCAAAAGGTAAATATGGATCACTTCAGGCTTGATAAACTCAATTCGTACAAGAGAAAATCTGAGAAAATATGCTGAAAAACACAAAACGAAGGAAGCACTATACAAATATAAAAACTACAGAAACCACTTAAGCTCACTTATTAAAAAAACTAAACAACTGTATTACACTGATCAAGCACTTCTTCGTAAAAACGACCCCAAAGCGCTATGGAATATAGTGAATAACCTAACGAAGAACAAAAACAGAAGCACTTCCCCATCCAAAATTTTAAAATCAAATGGTGAGATTATAACTGATAAACTTGAGATAGCTAATGAATTTAACAAATTCTTTGCATCGGTCGGTAAAAACTTAGCTATAAATATCCAGAGAACGACAAACAATTTTCCCCCAAGAAAAACAGTACAGGATACCTTCTTCATTGCACCGGTAAACGAAGATGAAATTATCCACCATATCAAATCGTTACAGGATAAAAAAAAATCCGGGACTCGGTGGAATAACAGCTAAACTCTTAAAATCAATGGGGAACGCTATTGCCAAGTAATTAACCTATTTAATAAATTGGATATTTGAAACTGGACAAGTACCAGAAGACTTTAACCCTTTAAGGACCAAATGTACAAAAATTTGACACGAAGTTTGTCAGTATTTTTTAGTATTTAAATTCAATGAAAAAAATTGTGGTATATACGTTTCCAATTGCTCGAACCCCGCTCTTTCGAATGGTGGATGGTAAAATACTGTCCTTAAAAGGTTAAAACGGCAATAATTAAACCCATTTTTAAAAATGGAGACCACCGTATCCTAAATAACTACCGTCCTATATCGCTATTGTCAAACATATCCAAGATCTTTGAAAAGTTGCTAAAAGTGAGAATGATTAAATTTATATCGAAGAACAAAATTATAAGTAAAACACAGTTCGGCTTTCAAAGTGGTATATCTACAACCGATGCTCTTGCAGAACTTTCTAAAACCTTGCACAGCAATCTCAATGCATCAATACCGACAATGGCTATTTTTATTGATTTGGCTAAAGCATTTGACACTCTTGAACACAATAGACTAATAAGCAAACTGGAGAGCCTAGGATTTAGGGGACTCAGTAACCAACTAATAACAAGCTATTTAAAAAATAGGAAACAGAAAGTTGTATGCAACGAATGTTTAAGCTCTACGCATTTCGTTACATTCGGAGTGCCGCAAGGTACTATTCTTGGCCCTGTTTTATTTCTACTCTACATCAACGATTTGTATTCGATAAATACGAGTGGGAAGATCCAATCATTCGCCGATGACACGGTAATTATTTTGAGAGCAAATACATGGACAGAACTAATGCAAAAAGCATCTCAAGACTTCAGTTTAATTAAAACATGGTTCAATCACAATTCACTCACCGTCAATATAGACAAAACAAAATTTATTCCTTTCGGATGTTATAGCGACAGTGTACCCCGAAATTTGGATCATCTTTACATAAAAAATGGACAAATGTTAGAAAAGATAGAGAAAACCGATTGCATTAAATATCTAGGCGTAATGGTAGATTCCAAACTGAGGTGGGATAAACACATAGAATTATTATTAAAAAAACTGAGACCACTCCAGTATTTACTTAAGAAATTACGACATATCATAAATCATAAATCTTTAATGCAAATATATCATGCCTTATTCCAATCTATTATTAGGTACGGGATAATTCTATGGGGTGGAGCTTATAGCAATGTGATGAAAAAAGTCGCAATAATACAAAAATCTGCATTAAAAATTATTTTGAACAAAAAAAGAGATTACCCAACAGAAGCTCTGTATCGAGAAAGTGAGGTATACGACATTAGGAAAATTGCTTACTTTGCAGCGGTAACTCAAATACATAAGGCTATAGACAACAAACAAACAGTCGGAGTTACCAGAAGTGCAACAAATAGACAGATAGAGGTACCAACAAGAAGAACTGAAGTCGGAAGGAAGTGTTACGACTATGTTGGAACTCTTTGCTTCAATGCTCTACCGATCGACATCAAAACAGAGAAAGACGAATCAACTTTCAAAAATCAACTTAAAAAATGGTTCAAGAATAAATCTAACATGGAAATTGCACAGAACTTTAGAGATAACTACCTACAAAAAAGAACATTACTCTAAGAGCGACACGATAAAGCGGTGCCATAAAAATAAAAATTTATATTGTTAAATTTTTTTTAAATATTATTGCGTTGTATATTAGTTTTTAAGATACTCAGCGCCACACACAAGGGCTTTAAGCTCTTACGTGGTACAAGTGTAATAAAGAATACTTAGGTGTTATGTACAAAAAGAAAACTTGCGATACGAAATGTATATTAACTATTGTATTTTATTGTATTTTATTATACTGCTGAATAAATATTATTATTATTATTATTATTATTATTATTAAAAATTAATTAATCCTTTTTGCCCGAAAGAAGAAAAACAAGTACGTCAACTTCAGCTCGGTTTCTCGAGTAAAAAGAAATCTTTTTAGATGAATAACATGAATTTGTCACTCGGTAAAATTAATGATAACTTTATTTTGTATACGGTGAACCGAGTCAGTAGAAAAATAAAAATAATTTCTCACGAGAGAAAAGTCCCAACGTTTCGAACCATCTCAGTGGTCATCATCAGTTTTTTCTCTCATGAGAAATTATTTTTATTTCTACTGACTCGGTTCACCGTATACTAAAAGAAGAAATCTTTTTAATTTTTGAATGATACCTTTTCTACTATTTTTAAATGTGCTCCATAACGATTCCCGTCGAGAAAATGGTAAAAAATCGGCTATTTATGCAAAAACGTTGCAAAATTAAATAAAAATGCCACTTTAAATTTTTCAGGATTTTCTCTACTGAAACGAATTATAATTAATGACATGTATACATAAAAAGTGATATTGATATAAATAATATGCCAGTAGAATATTTTTTAAAAGCAATGGACGATTCAAACTAGCTACGAAACGAAACAAATTTATTCAAAATTATTAATTCCTTAAAAAAGAGATCACAGAAAGTTCTTTGAGTTTTATAATGATGATATAAATATTTACTGGTTACGTACGAAGATTGTAATAATTTTGAGTACAAATTCAAAATGGCAGATCCGTAACTGCCACCGTATGTATCTCTTAAATGTAACATTGTTGCATGAATCTGTTTCAAAATTGAACACATATGTTAGATAATTACGAATATTATACATATTCAGACGGCCATTTTGTATTTATAAACTCAAAATTATTATAATCTCCGAACAGAACGAGTCAATATTTATCTCCATTTCATGGAATAAATAATTTTGAATAAATTTGTTTCGTTCCATAACCATTTTGAATCGGCAATATTTATATTCAGCAATTGGGAACACTTTTTATGTAATCATTTCATTCACTATAATCCGTTTTAGTGGAAAAATCGCGAAAAATTAAAAAAAGACCTAAAAATCATGGCATTTTTATTTTATTTTGCAAAATTTTTGCTTTCTTGACGGGAATCGATAGAGCATACATACTTAAAAATAGTTGGAAAGGTATCTTTCAGGAATGAAAAAAAAATCTTTTTATTCGAGAAACTAAACTGAAGTTGGCGTACCTGCTTTTCTCATTTCGTTCATAAAAAAAAATTACATACCAAATTTTAAAAACGGATTTTTCTCGGTTTTTTTACATTTATTTCGTAAAAATACGGGTCTGACGAAAAAAGGTTTGGACAAAAATGCCGAGTACAAAATTCTATACAAAAAAGGTTGCATACATTTTTTTCGTAATCCAAAGACAGTAAGCCCGCTAATGATTGATGAAAGTATCCGCAATGAGTTTCTACTTAAAGAAAATAGTAAGAAATGACATTGGCTTATCCATGGTGAACTTGGCTATTTCATAGTTACAGTTATAATACCAATATTATTGACCCTTAGTTCCGACTGTTATTTTAAAGAATGTTTCCCCCACTGCCTGGGTTAATTGTTTCCTGCCGTTTGAAAATGCTTACAGTGTGCAATTTATAAAGTACTACCTCAATTTTCTCCAGGGTCGAAAACGATACTGCAGTCTTAACTAAGGGTTAAATTTATTTTTCAAAATGAAATAATCTCATGGCAGAACGTATAAAGGATTATTACACCTACGTTATTTACAGTATATAATATTTAGAAAGGGGCATTAGAATACTTATTTTGGTTAGTGAAACGGGCAATCGGTTTTAGGAGACATACCTCTGGTGGTTTCAGAAAATATCATGAAATAAACAAGGTGTCTTACGTTAGGTGTACCAAAAACTTTGCAATCCTATATTATAATAAAAAATTATTATTCGCACAATCATCAAGAGAAAACTAAGGTACGATATAATTTAGTATTATTCGTACTAGCTACATGAAGCAAACATGTTGATACACGAAATTCATAATAAATATTCTTATACTTAACTATTGTCATAGCTATTATTGACAGTATAGGCATAATTTATAATTTTATACTACGTATAAATAAATTTATGCCTCTTATTATTACAGTATATGATAACCGAAATTCTGTTGTTAAAAGGATTAAAGCATAATTAATTATATTTACAGCAATATATATATTGCACTACAGTGTGCAAAGTATTTGAAAAATGAAAAATGTAACATACGACTTTCTTGGATAGTATCTCTACTTTTAATAAAGAGGCAGGGATATGTAACGTCAAGCATACAATAAAAAAAAGGTGGTATGTCCATAAATTGGGAGTTACGACCTTTTTCGGCAGTATCAATGCTTCCTGATTATTCGGTATGTCCATTTTCAACTATTGTTTATTAATTAATTTGCATCAAATTTATATCAAATGATACATTAAGTTATGAAATAAATTATGCAAGTATCAAAAATAATTATTGAAAATAAACAAATTCATATTTGCTCAAAAACAGTTTTTCATCAATATCTCAAAATCATTAAAATGGAGTTACGACTTTTCTTACGAGGTACGGCAGAATTTTGTTGGTGCTGAAAAAACTAATATGAATATCTATGTCTATACGAAAGAGAATAATGCAACATTTTGGGGAGGATTCCTATCAACCACTTCGGCCGTTCGGCGTCATGACGCTTCGTTTGTCGTCAAGCGTTACCTGGCCCGGGCCGGAAAAAATAACTAAAGTGCGCATTTCGTCTTATTCGTTAGAAGTTATTAAAGATTCGATGAGCCGAGAGTAGTATAGGAAGTTAAACGCTGTACAACTCAAAAATTGCTATAGTAAAACTCCTAAAAATGTTGTCTTCTGTACATAACCTCGAAAATAGCAACAACAGCAACAAAATTTTTTTGAGTACTTAACCTCAATTGACGGATATATACAAAAATACAATTGTCATTCAAATTTAATACGTCAGTACTTTGGAGTATTGTCAAAAAATTAATATTATATAAGAAAAAAATGTCTTACTTTTAATGTGGCGGAAGAGCGGCAAACAGCAGCACAACGATGATTAACTCCAAACTGCAGGGCCACGCGATGTTTACCGAACTACTACCAAATTGAGAGTGGAGTGCAGTATGCAGCGTAGCCTATGTGGTAACCTAAAACAGAGGTAGCTGTAGGCCGTAGACCCCCCTTTCCACATTTTTGATAGAAATGACACGTCACATCTAACGCGCTTCATTTACCTCATTTACTTCATTTATTTAATTTATTTAATTTATTTAATTTACTTAATTTACTTAATTTACTTCATTTATTTCATTTATTTCATTTATTTCATTTATTTAATTTATTTAATTTACTTAATTTACTTAATTTACTTCATTTATTTCATTTATTTCATTTATTTAATTTATTATTTCATTTATTTAATTTATTATTTCCTTTATTTCATTTATTTCATTTAGATGACATCTACACGTCACATCTAACGCACTTCATTTACCTCATTTACTTGATTTATTTAATTTATTTAATTTATTTAATTTACTTCATTTACTTCATTTACTTCATTTATTTAATTTATTTAATTTATTATTTCATTTATTTCATTTAATTCATTTAGTTCATTTAGTTCATTTAGTTCATTTATTTCATTTATTTCATTTATTTCATTTATTTCATTTATTTCATTTATTTCATTTATTTCATTTATTTCATTCATGTCATTCATTTCATTTATTTCATTCATTTCATTCATTTCATTTATTTCATTCATGTCATTCATTTCATTTATTTCATTCATGTCATTCATTTCATTTATTTCATTCATTTCATTCATTTCATTCATTTCATTCATTTCATTCATTTCATTCATTTCATTCATTTCATTCATTTCATTCATTTCATTCATTTCATTCATTTCATTCATTTCATTCATTTCATTCATTTCATTCATTTCATTCATTTCATTCATTTCATTCATTTCATTCATTTCATTCATTTCATTCATTTCATTCATTTCATTCATTTCATTCATTTCATTCATTTCATTCATTTCATTCATTTCATTCATTTCATTCATTTCATTCATTTCATTCATTTCATTCATTTCATTCATTTCATTCATTTCATTCATTTCATTCATTTCATTCATTTCATTCATTTCATTCATTTCATTCATTTCATTCATTTCATTCATTTCATTCATTTCATTTATTTCATTTATTTCATTTATTTCATTCATTTCATTCATTTCATTCATTTCATTCATTTCATTCATTTCATTCATTTCATTCATTTCATTCATTTCATTTATTTCATTTATTTCATTTATTTCATTTATTTCATTTATTTCATTTATTTGATTTATTTGATTTTTTTGATTTATTTGATTTATTTGATTTATTTCATTTATTTGATTTATTTGATTTATTTCATTTATTTGATTTATTTGATTTATTTCATTTATTTGATTTATTTCATTTATTTGATTTATTTGATTTATTTCATTTATTTGATTTATTTCATTTATTTCATTTATTTCATTTATTTCATTTATTTCATTTATTTCATTTATTTCATTTATTTCATTTATTTCATTTATTTCATTTATTTCATTTATTACATTTATTATTTCATTTATTTCATTTATTTCATTTATTTCATTTATTTCATTTATTTCATTTATTTCATTCATTTCATTCATTTCATTCATTTCATTCATTTCATTCATTTCATTCATTTCATTCATTTCATTCATTTCATTTAGTTCATTTATTTCATTTAGTTCATTTATTTCATTTATTTCATTCATTTTATTTATTTCATTTATTTCATTCATTTCATTTATTTCATTCATTTCATTCATTTCATTCATTTCATTCATTTCATTCATTTCATTCATTTCATTTATTTCATTTATTTCATTTATTTCATTTATTTCATTTATTTCATTTATTTCATTTATTTCATTTATTTCATTTATTTCATTTATTTCATTTATTTCATTTATTTCATTTATTACATTTATTATTTCATTTATTTCATTTATTACATTTATTATTTCATTTATTTCATTTATTTCATTTATTTCATTCATTTCATTTATTTCATTTATTTCATTTAATTCATTTAGTTCATTTAGTTCATTTAGTTCATTTATTTCATTTATTTCATTTATTTCATTCATTTTATTTATTTCATTTATTTCATTCATTTCATTTATTTCATTTATTTCATTCATTTCATTCATTTCATTTATTTCATTTATTTCATTTATTTCATTTATTACATTTATTTCATTTATTTCATTTATTTCATTTAGATGACATCTACACGTCACATGAATGAAAACCAAATTTTGTCCAACGATTTCTCTTCAACAGATGAAGCGAATTCATTAATTTTTTTTTTATTCGATGCGTCCTGACCTAACTTCGTGCTGATTCGATTTTGAACATGATCGGCTGAGCGGTTTTCGAGTTATTCCAAAAAAAAGTAGTAAAAATAGTACAAATAACATGAAAAAATGATATTATTTAACAAATTCCGTCATTTTTCGTGAGGAAACTGTTGATGCGCGTCAAAAAACTGAGAAACAAAAAAGTCGACATATTAAAAAGCCGACACGGTAAAAGTATTATTCTCCTTATAATATGCCGATTTTTTTATTTGTCGGCTTTTTGACTGTCGGTTTTCTGACTTGTCGGCTTATGTATAGTGTTATTACTTCGACCCAGACCAAAGGTCTGGACCAAGTATTGAATTAGGTCACTTCCCGCCAAAAAATTACCCTACAGTTTTCATCAAATGTCGACGTTTCAGACCCCAAAGAACCAAAAAAAAAACAATAAAATAATTTGTGTCCGTGATCTTGTACGTACGTCCGTACGAGAGATTGATCGGGAAGTTATTGTTTTGACACGCTAAGGGTCACAACCGCTTTATTGTTTTATTGTTTTGATCGTTGGTTGCGGTCGTGTTTATGCTTGCCGATCATTCTCCATCATCTTCGATGAACAATTGTGTTTAATTGTTGGTAAACATGGTCTGTTCTGTTGTGTCTTGCGAGTAATTTGAAGTCAACTCTGGTAAATTGTCATTACGTGTGATGTTTGTTTCGGAAATATAACCGAGTTCGCTTACTTCTGGGCATTGTTTTGAGAAATGACCTTTTTGTTTGCAAATGAAGCAGGTCGCTGATTCGGAGGCAAGAAATATTCGGTACAAAGTTCCTTCGTGTTCAAGAAGTATTGAATACGGAATTTTGTCTAAGTCATCAGGATTTATTAAAAACTGCTGTCGAAAACTAAGAACGTGAGGGAGCCCCGGATTTTGAGTTCCGTTTCTCATCGCTGACTTAATTTGTATATTCCATTGTTTTAATTCTTTTTGCAGCATTTGATTGGGTATAAGTGACACATTCGAAATAATAATTTTCTTTAAACCTTTTTTGAATGGTCTAATTTCCAGTATTTGATCTTTTACTACTATGTGTTGATGAGTTTTGGTGGATGAGCTTTACTTGATAAAACGATACATACTCTTTGGTTCGATATTTTTGAGGCAAATCTCACGTCTCTGGGCGGCATTATTTTTATTAGTGCTTCTAAGTACTCATTTATTTGTATGCGTTCTTTAGCTTCAATTACTATAGCTTGTTCATTGGTCGGAATGATACCCTCTGTTGCTGCACTTGCATACGTTTTCCTGATGGTATTGTCGTCTGTTTTCTGCTGTTGGCTCATGGTTTGTTTTGTTGTGCTGTAATTTATCCTGAATCTGTTATCGGTGGCCATTCCGGACATAGTTAGTTTCGATATTTTTTTTCACACTATATCGATTTTTATATTTTCACTGTAGCCGGATTCTGTAACTCGTTATGGTTCATTTTATGTCGTTAAGGTGTCGTTACGGTATTTATAACGACCAATGTCGGTCAGCATCGGTCAGTTTAACAATAATTTTTTGCGATAACGATGAAATTCCGCATTTTGAAACTTTTAACGTTGTCGTTATGACTCATAACAACTATTTTCCGATCGTTATCTCAAGGAATCGCAATATAACGATAATTACGGTTGTTTCGTTACTCATTAAAACCGATAAATGACGGTTAGATGTCGCTATGTGTCAAAGATATACCGAGGGGTATGATACCCCTCGTTATATATGTTAGATAATATCGACTTATCGTTACAACGGCGTGAGCATAAATACGTGCATAAATATATATTGTATTACGAAATCTGCAAGTGCAATGTAAATAAATCTAACGTAAATGTATATATAATAGATACATATATATTTACATGTACATACACACACATATATATATATATATATATATAATAGATACATTTATATGTAGCAGTTTGTAGGTGGTGTTAATTCATGATAATATATATACGTGCACGTGTATACATGTATACTACAGACATAACCTCTAAAACTGTTTTGAACTCTTGTTGAGAAACGCTTCATCAGTGTTGTGATTTGGACTTTTCATCGTCCGGGACATTTCAGCGCGCTCCATACTTTCTTGTGTTATGAGCTTTTCTACGTGCACCATTTTAGGGTCGACGATTACGTGGTCTAGATAGTGCGCTCCGTAGCTTTTTATGGTATTAGCTCAAATCCGTGCACCAGGTGTTCCGGGTCACCGATTATGGGGTCGAGGTGGTGCGCTTCGTAGCTTTTTATGTTATTAGCTATTCTACGTGCTCTGGGTGTTTAGGGTTGCCGATTACGGGGTCTAGGTAGTGCGCTCCGTAGCTTTTTATGTTATTAGCTCAAATACGTGCATCAGGTGCTCAGAGTCGCCGATTACGGGATCTAGGTAGTGCGCTACGTAGCTTTTTATGTTATTAGCTCAAATACGAGCACCAGGTGTTCAGGGTCGCCGATTACGGGATCTAGGTAGTGCGCTCCGTAGCTTTTTATGTTATTAGCGCAAATACGTGACCAGGGAATCGTAGGTATATATGGACTCGTAGAGTTTGAATCCACCGTTGTCCCTATGTCATGGGGAAACTCTGTCCCCTAGACCCCATTCTTGTACTAATTGAACCTAACTAACCCCCTCACGGTCTTGTAAGGTTTGCGACGCCACGTGCGACTCGGGGAGCTTGTAGTGCAATAAGTAGGGGAAAGTCGACCAAACCCAACCGGGTTGTACCTACTACCCCCTGCTCTATATCTCCCATCACGATCGGCATTGGGCCACCCTCCTCTACTTATTGCCCTCCATTGGAAAAAAAATTGTGCATACAATCAATAACCATTTCATGGTATATCCGGAGGGATGCATTTTTCACGTGGGTTTACTCACATCTATTGGTTGGAGGTTAGGTTATTATAATAAGGGGGGTCTGGGGGGCGGAGCCCCCCAGGACATAGGGACAACGGTGGATCCAAGCTCTCCGAGTCGCACGTGGATTCGCAAACCTTACAAGACCGTGAGGGGGTTAGTTACGTTCAGTTAGTATAAGAAGGGGGTATGGAGGGCGGAGCCCCCCCATGACATAGGGACAACGGTGGATCCGTTCCCTATGGGGAAATTTTTTCCGGGAAATTATATAGAATAGCTAATAACATAAAAAGCTACAGAGCGCACCACCTAGACCCCGTAATCGGTGATCCTGAACACCTGGTGCACGTATTTGAGCTAATAACATAAAAAGCTACGGAGCGCACTACCTAGATTCCGCAATCCGTGACTCTGAACACCAGGTTTTTAGGGTCGTTGATTACGGGGTCTAGGTGTCGCGTTCCGTAGATTTTCATTTTTATAACTAAAAAACGTGTCCCCGGTGTTTGGGGTTGCCGATCATGTAGTCCAGGTATCCACTTGGTGTTAACCAACGATGACCTTGAGGTCAAAGTTGAAGGTCATTTCAAGGTCAAATCAATTTTATCTGATAAACAAAGGTAACCTTGTCCTTGACCTTGGGCCAAATTTGAAAAAATTTGAAGGTCATTTCAAGGTCAAATCAAAATATGTTCAAATTTGAAAAAAATAAGCAAAATTTATTTTGACCTTGAAATGACCTTCAACTTTGACCTCAAGGTCATCGTTGGTTAACTCGAAGTCAATACCTAGACCACTTGATCGTCGACCCCAAACTCCTGGTGCATATTTTTTGGTTGAAAAGATGAAAAACTACGGAGCGCGATTCCTAGACACCGTAATCGGCGACCCTAAACACCCAGTGCACGTAGAATAGCTAATAACATAAAAAGCTACGAAGCGCACCATCTCGACCACGTAATCGGTGACCCCGAACACCTGGTGCACGTAGAAAAGCTCCTAACACAAGAAAGTATGGAGCGCGCTAAAATGTCCCGGACGATGAAGTGTCCCAGACGATGAAATGTCCGAGACGATGAAGAGTCCAGACGATGAAGTGTCCAGACCATGAAGTGGGAGACGATGAAATAGGCTACGATGAAGTGTCCATAAATCGGCGCTTTAGTACATAACCTAAAATTTTTCCTATATGTATTTTGTTGTAAATTTACTATTCTCTTGGAGAATTTAAACTTCTCTACGGTGTAATATTACCGTAACCTGTAAAATCCACTTTCAATTGTAAATTTACAATTACAAGTTGACATTTACAAAGGTAAAAAAGTAATATTCACAGTGCCTATGTAAATTTACAATAATATTGCGTAAAAGTCCTACTTGCAGCATGGGCAATATTGTGTCCAACTCTACAAGTTGTAAATTTACATTTCCATTTTTTACAGTGCATATACATAGCTTGCATGGAACATCGTATCGGTAGAAACGCCGGAACGGTAGAACTGCACACCGAAAATCGTTTTTAAGTTGGCAAAGTGTGCTGATTTGAATATTTTGTACTTACCGTCTATGTACATATTGTACTTCACTCGTAGTACAGTGAGTGTGTATGCATCTTATACACTCTCGATACAATTAACGTTGTCGTTACTCTTTAACGACCAATGTCGCTATCGTTATCATAACGTACCGAATCGTTATAAACGTAACGAGTTACAGAATCCGGCTACTGGGGATATAAACTTACGTAAACAACATAAACATAAACACTCTCGAACACGCTCCTATATACAACCGTACTCGTCGGTGGTCACGAGAAGACTGGGGACTCTTATTTGTTTATTTATAAATAGACCATTTAGAAAAATACGAAAAATCAGTCTCTCTATAATTTTCCGTTTAATATGTTGCAAATATTTCACCTTGGATTTTAAGAATATGATGTTCCGAAACGATTCACCGTTGTAGTTGCGAACGCATCATTTATAATTTCACATATTAAAAATAAGCATAATTAGTCTTATATGCCAATTGCCAATTAGATTATTTAACATATTGTCATATGATTCTGAGCAATTAAATAACGTTTCACGTTGCTGAATTCCAATTTATCGTATATTCTTTTTATTTTTCCGAATTCATATAATGCATATTTATCATGTAATCGCATGATTTATTGTTATAACCTGAAATTCATTCCTAGTTACTTTTTTGACAGCTCTAGGAATATGGAACTTATCCGTTGCAGATTCTTCAACGTTGCAAACTTCTGGGACACTTATTCCTGCAGTTTCTGTGAGACACGAATAAGATGCAATACACCAATTTGCGCTGGATTTATTTTGAACATAAGTTGTGGCGCATCCGTGACGATAAAAGCTTTGCATACTATGCATTCCACTAATTATTCTTTTGCAATGTGTTGCTTGCGTCTATTACAATGAAAATTATTAAATCAAATAGGATGTAATAACAATATAATATCTCGTATAGCACTCGAATTAACAGATAAGTAATCAAGAAATTAATTACATTGGTAAACACTCGCACTGAAAAAAAAGTCCTAATTTCAAGTAAATATTTATTTGAATAGTCTTATATAATATACTTAAAATAAGTAAATATTTTCTTAATTTAAATAAATATTTACTTGCTGGATAAAATTAAATTAATATTTAGTTGAATTTACAAACTATTTTTCTATTATAAGTAAATATTTTGTTACGACTATTCAAGTAAATAATTATTTGCTATTAGAAATTTTTTTTTCGGTATGGTTAATAAATAATATGGGTAATAAGATTTTAGAAAACGTGGTTGTAAATACCACGCACATAGTGATAGTCTGTATGTTGACACTGACGTAGATTAGATAATTAGTTCTGTCTATTATAGTTTAAGTGAATAATAGAATAAGCCACTATTATTTTTCGAAATAATCGTAATGCGCATGCTCGAAGCACGAAAAGTCCGACGATGATATCTATAAAGTTTGAACAGAAAAAACGGGCAAAACTAATGTTGTTGGCAAAATTAGGACTGATTTATGAGAGGTAAAGCTACCTCAACGGCAAGATATGAACTGACAAACATTTTTTTATATTATATTATTTACAATATATAAATTTACAATAACATTTGACAGAAAAAACTTTTTTCAGTAAGTTAAAAACAATTTTTTATGCTGTTATATTGTTAAATTATTGTCCTATTGATTATGAGCAGAAGTACCTGCAAGTCGTGCCCGACGGCAATCGACTCATTTTCGATTACGTTACCGGCACGTAAGGACCAAGAATTCAACCATGTCTGACAATAAATATTTTGCGCCTACAGAATCAAAAAATAATGTTTAAATCAAAGCCTTAAAAATTTCGCTCTCGCATTTTGTCATCGAGGCATACAACTCCATTTTAAGCCCTTGATACAAAGAAACTATTTACGCCGCTTCAATGTAGCGTTCTGAAAATGGCGTCCTCATTAGAAATTTATTTGGAAACATACGGACTTTGTAATTCCAAAACTATGAGCTTTTCCAATATATGCTGAGAATAAAAAGTTCTTAGAGTTCATGGAGTTACATCGTGGAATATTTTCAGATTTGTCTGTGTTATTTTGACGCATATTTTGTTTAACTTTTATTTAAATAATGAAGTAAAAAATACGTACACTATAACATTTGAATTTGAGTTACTGAGTCCAGAAAATTATCATATAAATTTGTGCAGGGAATGGCATTTTGAGTACGTCACAATCAAGTGGTACAGAGAAATAAAATGTTTTGTTTGCCTGAAGATCTGAACGTTCAGTGAATCAATTTTCAATGCTGCCTTTTCATTCTCGACTTTTTAAAAATTGGTAAATTTTCTCTTTCGAATTTGAAACTTTAAGATCGTCCCGGTTATTTACATCATAAGCGATTCATCAGAAAATTACCAGAAAAATGATCACTGAACGTTCGGAACTTCAGGTACATACTTTTTTTTTCTCTTAAAATTCAAATATTTTATACAGCTTTATCCATAGTTTCCATAAAATCGCTACGTCCTAAAATTTGGAATAAAAAATGACAAAAATAAGAATTTGTTTGCATTTTTTTTATATTTAGACGGATATAGGAATACCTTATGGCTGATATTAAATTTTGAAATTATCTGTTTTTTCTTCCCTAAAGAAATATCAAGAAATAAAGAAATGTCATTTAAGTAAAAGTAAAATTTATGGACCATTTTTTTAGAACAAAATCAAAATCTTCATCTTAAATAATATTCTGAAGAAATATAACTTGATGTTCTTGAGCTTGCAGTCTTTGCACGGATTCTCCTGACACATTTTTTGCTCATCATGCGTACTTTTTTGGTTGTAAACACTCTAAAATTATTGGACTCAATTGCGGAGTCCAAGAGAGAGTAATCGTTAAATTTCACTCCTATATGCTTCAACTTTACTCCCTTGGAGTCACATTTGCTCCTTTGGGGTGTTTCATCTAGGTTTGAATCCCTTTACCGGCGTTGTTATATACTGCATCGAAAACTGGTTACTACGTGACCGGCCGTCAAACATGTTTTATTTTGACTCGCTA
Source organism: Trichopria drosophilae (assembly GCA_030407085.1). Lineage (NCBI taxonomy): Eukaryota > Metazoa > Arthropoda > Insecta > Hymenoptera > Diapriidae > Trichopria > Trichopria drosophilae. The sequence goes on along the minus strand of CM059585.1, from coordinate 112,996,987 downwards.
TAACTTATTTAATTCTGAGAATTTTGAAACGAATAACAAAATAAATTGTTCATTATAGTTTTCTGCATCTAATAAAGAATGAACATATTATATATCTCAATAAACAATGAAGTTTGTCAGGGCCTCGAAGCAGATGATGCATTAGTTATCGGCTGCCACCAAATTTAAACATTCATTACTTTTTGAATATTAGGCCAATAAAGATAAAACTTTCCAGAAAATTAGTTCATACCTTTATGAACAACTTTCTAGCAGACAGTTTTCGCATACTCCAAATTTGCTCGATAAAGGAAGAGCCAGAAGGTATATTTTGGTCGCAAAAGGCCTCAAAGATTAATAGCGACGAATTCAAGATTTTATAAAGACTCATGAAGATAGTAACGAGATCATCCAAATATATATGGCAGATGATTTCCAGTCGTGGACAATGATGGTTGCATGATTTTTGACAAATAAATCCTTTGTTCAGAAAAGATATTTAATATTTACTCATTTGTTATAGAATATTTAAGAGGATTTCTCTGGAAATTGGAATATTTGGTCTTCAAAAAATATGCAATTTTTCTGTTCAAAGAATCTAACCATATGGCGTTTCATTTTGAGGGTCTGAAAGAGTAAGAAAAAGGTCGCGCCAATGACTTGTCAAGAAGGTTTTTCTTCAAACCGAAAAACCAAAAGTTTATCAGTAGCTTAAATATATAATTATATCGAATTTTTGCCTTCTGATTACGAATATGATAATAGAAATTAACAATCGGACATATTTTGGTCACTATGTTTAAAAACCGCCGAATATAATTTTTCATCACACTGGGACGAAAGCAGCAACTTTCCTCCCTGTCATGTAGAAAAATCGTATACTTCCCTCGGGAAGTAAAAAAGAATGTCTCAGACTACATGTTTTTCGCCCTCGGCTTCACCTCGGGTAAAAATTAGACGCAGTCAGACATTCTTTATTTTGTCTCCCTTGGTGAGTAATATACCATTGTTTTAAGTATTTTTGTATTTACTTATAAAAAACATAAATCTGGCAAATAAATGTAACCGACAAAAAATTTAGAGGGGAACTTTTTCTACAAAAAATGTTAGAAATATTTTCTTCGTAATATTAGCGGTAATATCGTAAAAGAACGATGAGCATGAGAATCATTAGCTTGGCGTGTATCGTTAGACAATAAAATAATATATTTTAGTAATTCCTTGTATTCAGCTGCAAATACTGAAATAGCAAATGTTTACTCCTAAATACCACAATTAAATATCTAGTTTGATAAATTAAAACGGAAACTGTGTGTTTATTAAGGGGATTGATAAAGAAAATATCAATCGTACATGCCGCTTATTTAATATTTTATTTTTAAATTTTACAAACACATTATCAACTAAAAAAAACTCGATTTTTGACATAGGTATATGGTAATATTGAACCCGCCATTTTGAATTTTGTAATTACAGACCAATTTTATATTCAATGACCCCGAAAACCCCCGTGCAACAAATTTCAGGAATAGTCGATTAGTTTTTGAAAATTTGTCCGCCATCTGGTACCCTCCATTTTTTTTCGTATAAGGTTCTTTTCCTTACGCAATTCTGTATAAAACGTATGAAGGCGAAATAGCATATTTGAAAGGTTATTTTTTAAATGATCGACTCAATAAATAGAAGATAATTTTTCTGGTATGCTAGCTTCTTCGCATTTGTTTTGTATTTTCACAATAGGCACGTACCTCAGCAGCACATTTTTACAAACGTCTATCGTCATCGATGATTCTGTGCAAAACCCATACTCAATTATGGAAAAGTTATTTTTTAAACAGCAATTTAAAAAAATCTTTTTTGTCGAGTACGCAGTAACATCGTTAAAAATGTTATATTACGTGTAGTTTTTTCGATTATATTAGATAACAAATTGAATGAAAACTATGATAACATATTGTTTTATGTCAGTTTTAAGGAATAATAGTGGTATTCGCTCATTGCAGTTTTCATTTCAATGTTTAATTGGGCAGTACGGTAAATATTCCAATTTCCAGAGAAATCCTCTTATATATTATACGTAATTTTTGATATGAATAAATTGTTACGTTTTTGGTAAATACTTGAATATTATTCAGGATATCATATCATATTAGTGCGCATTCTAAATATTTTATGCGCCGCCGGGAGTTAAACCAGGGATCTTTCGATTGAATGTTTGTAACAAAAATCTAACAAATTGTAATCTAGCAGACTAGTTTCTGAGATTAGAAGAATATTAGTTGAAAATGTTGAAATTATATTGCAACAACAATACTGTTATTGAGTTATAAGACACATAACTAAGATTTTAATATATAGAATAAGTGATACAATCTATTAAACATTTGCATATATCGGGCATTCCATATACCAATTTGGACTTATTTATTACTTCTTTGAGCATATTTTTTAATTTTTGTTAGCACTTTCTGAGCAAAAAGTGATGAAAGTATAGTAAGTTGAACGCTGTACAACTCAAAGATAGTCATAGAAAAACTCCCAAGAATGTTGTCTGCTGTACATATCCTCGAGTAAATAACCTCAAATATCGTAAAATCCTGACATGAAGGACCAATTCTGACTTCGGATTCGAATTCTACGCACAAAATTACGTTGGGAACGACCCACAGCTTCCCAACAACGTTCAAGACCCCCTTTTTTGTAGACCTGTGTTATTATTTTAAATTGCAAAAAAAAACTATTTCTGGTATCGAATCTTTTAAACATTCTTATAATACTTTTATCTATGATAAGATTTACAGTTATCGTAACTACATTTACAGAGATATTCCACATTTTCATGACAGTCACAAATGTCTTTCTACAGCATGATTGTGTAGTCTCTATATCTATCCTATTCTAACACAAAATATCATCAACATCTGTTATATTTGTGTTTGTTAATTCCGTTCTGAAGTAGACAATTTTAATCATTTTCTTTTCAAATATTTTTGTAAAAATTATATTTTTTTCATTTATGCTAGATTAAAGTAACGAAGAGCCCCCGTCTGTAGCCGAGAAACTTTCTGTTGTATGTTTTTTGGGACAGTCATAATCAAGAAATTATCAAAATTCTTTGTGAATTTTTCAAATTTAATTTTAAATTTATCAACTTTAATATACAAAAATAATGCTTCATTTTTTTGTTGAAATAACCGTATATAAGTAGTGAAATAGAATAAAACTATAAAGGAATTAAATGAAATGAAAATTTTATATAATATCAGTTTTGATGACGTGTTATTGCCGAAAGTAATAGGTAAATACATCGATTTCCTGCACCACATACCAGATCAACCGTTCTTCACATTGTTTTGAAAACAATATTTTGTATACAAGCTTAGTTTATAAATTCCTCGATATTATTTATATTTTAGTTAATCTAATGATAATGCGTAATCCAAATAAAAAACATTTTCCTTTTTTCGACCGAAAAAACTTTTCTGTACAAATTTATTATAAACATGAATGTTTATTAAAATCAAGGAAGAAAAATCCAAAGTACAAGATGAATTACAGTCAAATTTAATAAAGTTTAAGCATTATTTTATAGGCAGTTATGTATTCTTTAATTTCTATGAAAACGTAATTTAGTCTTCAGACGATAACAAAATATTCTCAAGAAACTATTCTACTTTTTTTGAATACTTTTGTAATTTTATTTCGATATCGGTTTTAAGTAGTATAGCTTCATTTTAACACAGAATTACTGTTTCATCAAACCATCACTAGTGCGACAGTCTAAATTATTAGTCTCGTTAATAAAATTACGTAGTGGCGCTATTTAAACCAAATCTTCTGTAAACTCGTTGATAAACAATTATTGTTCGTCTCTCATCATTTTGTGATCCAATTGTTATTGTTTATAGCTTATTCTACATTACATGACATTATTTGTAGTTTACGACAAAGATTATTTAAATACTGCAATTATCAATATCCATAAAATAAAATAATATATACTTTTTCATACATACTTTTCTTACGGACTGAAATATGCTCATATAAAATGTGAAATTGACAACGCGAAATTATTGTTTAAAAAATTACTTTTTTAAATAGTGACATTATATTTGAATAATTTTGTAAGCTTTTTTAATTTAATATACAACCGAAAAATCTCCAATTATTACCGACTGCAAGTATAAACATAAAAACACATTTTTATATCCTAAAATTAAAAAAAATTCAGCACTGATAAATTATTACTCAGAATATTTGGTTTATTAACACGTGTTTTGTAATGAGCGTATATAAACATCACTTTCGTGACTTAAAAGTTAAAATAAGTTTACCGTTAGAAAACAATCAAATTATCTTGCTTGATAGGTGTTATAAATTATAAACATTATTTTTACGTTTATAATATTTTTTTTTATTAAACGTAATATATTATAATTTTAACTTGAAATATACGATAACAATAAACAGCGTCGATTGCAAATGAGAAGTAATTCAAAAGGAAAATAACAATTTTATAAGTAACAATTACTACAGAAAAAATTTATAATAACAATGTAATAATTATAACCGGATAAAAAGTTCATTTCCTCGATGATTTGTGCGGTGTTTTGATATGGGCATCCAAAGGATCGATCTTTGCTCCGTTTATCAACAAAATATGTACACATTTTGGAGACCCTCTGGAGGCTGCTTCATGCAATGGTGTTATTGAACATCTTGAAATACAATTGGGATCTACATATTGTACAAGTTCGGCGATAGCTTCCCGATTCCCTTCTCGTGCAGCATCATGTAACAGACTGAATCCACCGTCGCTCGTCAACCACCGACAGATCGAATCCGTATTCCGCAAAAAAGTGAGTCATTCTTGGAGGTCCGTAGATAATAATGGTGCGGACTATTTTCCGGTCATCCATATTTTTATCGTTAAAGCTACCTTTATACTTCAAGAATAGCTTAACAATATTGAATATCTCTTTGAATTCACACTGCAACCTTCGGTGTTGCTCTTGATTAAAAAACTTTTTTCTGGCTATATACATAAAAAGAATAGTTATGAGTGTCGCGTGAACTGATATCATAGTTACATAAATTTTAAATTGTTAAGTATAAATGTGGAATCAGAAAATCCTTACAGTTGTTAATTATAACAATCGTATAGACACATATAATTATGTTACCTGATGTATTTTTTTAAGGTCCACCTTTCTATTTCTTCTTTGATCGTGACATTAGTTTTACTTTCCCTTACGTCTTTTCACAAAATTAATGACATAATCCAAATCAGGATCTTTTAAATACGCCAATACGTTTTTAATACATGGTTCTGGCATTCCACGTATTGCTAAGATATTGAACAATGTAAGGCCACCTTTTTCCAATACTTCGCGACGTTTGGAACCCCTATGATATACCGCTTCCAAATACTCGGCGTAAAGCGGGAATTTAAAGGCATACGATCGGGCTTCAAAAAATACGGATAGTTGAGGATTTAAATACCATGCAACATCCACAGGATTCCTTGTCATAAAACCGTAGACCGAGAAATGGGACACAAGCCTCATTTCCATCATACCAGTGACTTCCTTGATATAACTCGTTAAAAATGAAGATTGTCCATCGTTTGCGACATTCAGAAAATCTAAAATAAATTTTGCATCGCCTACATGGATGCCGGCAGCCTTCATTTTTAAAATGTGCGTGATCAAGGCTTCTTGTTTCCTTGGATCACCTTCAAACATTTCCCGAAACTCTTTGGAACTATCTGAGATACTGCGTATGACATGATCCATAGATGGTCTGCTGTGTAAAAAACGTTCTACAACTTGAACAGAACACGAAGATGTGCAAAGTAAAGCTTTACACAATGGTGTTTGTTTATGGCCATCCAAAGCATCGATCTTTGCTCCATGTATCAACAAAATATCTACACATTTTGGCGACCCTTTGGAAGCTGCTTCATGTAATGGCGTTTTCGAACATCTTGAAATGCAATTGGGACCTATGTATTGCACAAGTTCGGCGATAGCTTCCCAATTCCCATCTCGTGCAGCATCATGTAGCAGACTGAATCCACCGTCGTCTACCACCGAGAGATCGAATCCATTTTCCGCAAAAAAGTGAGCTATTCTTGGAAATCCCTCAATAACCATGGTGCGGACTATTTTTCGGTCATCCATATTTTTATCGTTGAAGCTACCTTTATACTTCAAGAATACCTTAACAATATTGAATATCTCTTTGAATTCACACTGCAACCTTCGGTGTTGCTCTTGATTAAAAAACTGCACATTCACTATACGGTACTTCCGATATTGTACCGTTTGCTCCAAGGGAAAATACCCTTTTTGAACTTTGAATTGCTACCGCATTTGAGTAATGTCTCGACACAATCTTCAAATCGAGCTTCACATGCTGCATGCAGAGGTGTGTCACCGGAAAAGTTTGTATCGTCAACTCTGAATCCGCACTCCACTAATATTTCTATAATTTTTGGAGAGTTTTTTCTTACTGCTGAGTGTAAAGCGTTGATAAATGAAATATCAGCGAAATCGACTAATATCTCTGATACGATAGCTTTTATTTCAGTCACGTCTTCATCGTCGATATCATCTAATAAAGCAATTTGGTAGTTAGCTTTTCTAGTGTCGATGCTTGCACGAAGTTCTTCAGTACGCTCCATTGCAAAAATATAGAGTAGTTGATTCGCGGCTTAAACCGAAAGGAGTAACTGAAACAAAGAAGAAACCGAATTAATACCTAATAGCAATTATACGCACATATTTGGTATTGTTGACATATTCCAAAGCCTTGACAGGCGATTTGTTATTTTATTGTCAGATATTTCTTTTTTATATATAAAAAGAAAATAAACCACATTATATATAGAATTGGTATTTAATTTCTTTCCTTGTGAAATCCATCGCAATTTGAAATCGACCTGGTTCCAAATTTAAAGCTTTTCAACTAAGCAAATATAACGAGATGGAACCGTGCAAATATGCTGGGAAGTAAATATAGCGAAATATAATAATTATAACCGGATAAAAAGTTCATTTTGCTCGATGATTTGTGCGGTGTTTTGATATGGGCATCCAAAGGATCGATCTTTGCTCCGTTTATCAACAAAATATATACACATTTTGGAGACCCTCTGGAGGCTGCTTCATGCAATGGTGTTTTTGAACATCTTGAAATACAATTGGGATCTATGTATTGTACAAGTTCGGCGATAGCTTCCCAATTCCCTTCTCGTGCAGCATCATGTAACAGACTGACTCCACCGTCGTCAACCACCGACAGATCGAATCCGTATTCCGCAAAAAAGTGAGTCATTCTTGGAGGTCCGTAGATAATAATAGTGCGGACTATTTTCCGGTCATACATATTTTTTGCGATCAATGCCGCCTTTATACTTCAAGAATAGTTTCGCAATCCTGCGGACCTCTTCGAACTCCACCTGCGAACTGTGGAGTTCTTCTCGGTTATGCTGGATGGTTCGAGCATCAGTCTGTTATTATATGCATAATTTATCATGCTCTCCAGGGGAAAGCAATCCATCATGTTTCTGACCTTCGTATTGCTACCCCATTTGAGCAATGTTTCCACACTGTCCTCACACCGATGCTCACATGCTGCATGCAACGCTGTGTTGCCGGATACGTTTATCTCGTCGATTGCGAGACCATATTGCAATAGGATTTCAATAATTTTTTGATTGTTCATTCTTGCTGCTGCGTGCAAAGCGGTGACCTCTGATATATCGGCGATATTCGCTACCATCTTCGTTGCGATATCTGTTATTGCAATGAAGTCTTCGCGCTCGATAGCACCAGTACCGATAAAGTGTGCACCCTACAGGCAATCGGCAACTTTCCGACTGCTTTACCAGCACACAATAACTCAGAAAACGGATCTTGTGTGGGAGTTTCAGCCGGGAATAGTTTTTATATATAAAGCCCGAATCAATTACGTAATTCCGCCAGTAGTTGGTACGGTCGAAATACCACCAGACACATACAACAGGCAAGCTCGAAACCCTGGAAATTCTAGCCCAAAACTGAGTGTGTGGAGCAGGGTTACAATTTCCAGATGATAAGCGGTGGGTCGTCGCTCCTCATCATGTCTGACAAAAAATTTTCGTCGATAATTTAGATCGGTTTCAATATTTTTTAATCTTCCTCGATGACGTAGAACTTTTCCGATCTTTATCGATATTTCTCGATTTTTATTGATCGTTTTCGATATTTCTTAATCATTTATGATGTCATTCGATGTTTTTCAATCTTTCTTCATAATAATGTATATAGGATAGTAAGAAAGGCAATTACGGTTTAGTTGTTCATTATGTTTTTGGCAAATTTAATTTATTGCACAAATCATTTTATGCCCAACGTTTCGACTTTGTGATAAGTCCTTCAGGGGTTTCTATTAAAAAATGTACTAATATAGATTAAAAATAACATAATATAATTAAACACTATATAATTTAACGAAAAAAAATTTTCACGTATCGACAATAGATCTTGATCTACTTATCAACAGACTCAGACATTATTTGTAACGCTACATTTCCCAAATCAATTACGTCATTCCGCCAGTAGTTGCGTCTGTCGAAATAGGTACTGCCAGACAAATACAACAGGCAAGCTCGAAACCCTGCGATAACTCCCGTAAGGATAAGCGGAATGACATCATTTTTTGTTTTAAATACGTGTTTTGGCATAACTTAGATTGGATTAGATTTTGGTGCAGATGCTTCCGTCCATTACTAAAAAACATTAGCCCCAATTACGCAGTTTCTTCGCAGTTTTTTGCATTTAATTTGTAAAATTACAAATTTTATTAAAAAATGTTTCAAGCATAAAAGATAGAGTATTAAATTCTCTTCAAAAAACGTTGTATGCATTTTCTTCTTAAAGTCAACGATAATGCCATAAAATCTGGTTCAAAATACTCATGACTATTGTCTGAAAAAGTATTGAATTTGGTCACCTCGGCAAAAAAATTACCGTATAGTTTTTCATCAAATTTCGACGTTTCGACCCCCTACCTCCAGGGGTAGTCTTCGCCAGCCCCTCGGGCGCGGTGATCACCTACGGGCGCATAAGTTCTTTTACTCTCTTGATACGAAACTAACTATTTCGATATATCTAAAAGATGTCTTATAGATATATAAAAGATATCCGTTAGAGATCTTTTCGACACTTTCGAGATATCTTTGACCAATTATATATATATATATATATCTTTTATATATCTATAAGATCATGATACAGACAGTAATTAGTAAAACACAGTAAACATGTAAAATGCATCGAATAGTCTATTACAAAACAAGTGTATGAAGTAAGGCTTTTGCAACCTTTATTTATTAATACTTCGGCTGGCCTGTTTTCGGGGTCGAAGTTTTGAAAATGATCATTTTCCATTTTCATACATATAAGAAACACTATATTGTCGTAACATATCTATCGAAGCCACTTGGACCTAAATATGATTGGACCCCCAAATATCGATATAATTTTATAATATAATTGAAAGCTGTAAGTAAACGAACGAGTATTAAGGAATAGCCGACTCTCCACTGGGTCGAAATTTCTGAGCGAGCGAAAAGCGAGGCCCCACGCCAACACTAGTTTTTAATTTAGAATTTCCTTTTGATGAATACATTGAGTAACTAAAGACGAAGTTAAGAAATGTAATCCTGATATAATACGAATATTGAAAGCTTCCGAAGATGCAATTTCTTTTTTTACTGTTGTCGGAAACTTTGATATATTTGAAGAGGTTCACTCCACTAACGTGGAAATTTTATTTTTATTAAAACAAACAATAATATCTTAAAAGACTTTGACTTGCACTTAATTTTATGGTAGTCGTTTCAGAGACCTGTAAAAATAAATATTCGCAATTTCACACCGATATCGCCGCTTCGCCCCGTGTTTTTTAAGTTTTTTAAATTGGTCATAGCTGGCCATCTGTAAAAAATATACCGTAAATAACGAGCATGTAGATATTGACTATGAAATTACCTATCAAATGATACTTTGCATCATCCTAAATACGAAATTGAAGGATATATGATACACGGAAAAAATCGTCGCCGCTTCGCCTCGCCTTCCCCTATAATAAAGCCGACGTATTAAAACGAATTTTTCCGAATTGAAATCCACGAAAATCCACGTGAAAGTATTACATCGATGAACTTCAAATTAGGTTGTGACGTTTCTCAATTCGAAATGTCAAGAAACCGAATTGGAAACGTAATTTCTGAATTCGATATTATACTTTTTCGTTTGTTGGGTTTACACGTTTAGTAGAAACAACTCCAAAGTCTTATTACAAAGTCTTATATGTATACAACAAAAACATCATATTTATAAGATGCTTGACAATTTTATGGATTTCAAATGAATTACATTAAAAAACCAAATTGGCAAACTGTAATACATTTTAAAACAAAATAAGAAATAAAACCAAAAGTAATTCTGGGGTAAATCTTCGGAAAGACTAATACGTCACTTATTAGAAGATAAGAAAACATATTTTTTGTATGGTCTCCGACGTATCTTGGGTCGCTAATTACGAATCTGCTCATAGGAATTTGCGGTCGGCCATATCTTGGCCGATCTTTCGAAAAACACCAAAAAACTTGTTTTTTTTTTAGTTTTTTGTATTTATGTCGAAAAATACAAATCGTACGAAAACATGTTTCCAACAAAAATTGTAAAACAAAAAATTCGCCATAAAAAAGGTTCTATGAAGTTTTGCTGTCTTTTTTATAATAAACGTAAACTACGCACTCGATGGGCGCACGTATAATAAAAGTAAACTTTACGCACTCGATTATACTTTACGCACGTAAAAGCAGTACGTAAACAATATTTCGGCACACGTGTGTGTGTGTAAAGTTCTTGACGCATACGTCCTTGTATGGAAAACTACTATTTACTAATTACTGTCTGTATCATGATCTTATATATACAATATATATATATATACATATAATTCGTCAAAGATATCGCGAAAATGTCGAAAACATCTCTGACGGACATCTTTAAGATATATCGAAATAGTTATTTTCGTATCAAGGGCGTAAAAGAACTTATGCGCCCGTAGGTGATCACCACGCCCGAGGGGCTGGCGAAGACTACCCCTGGGGGGTAGGGGGTCGAAACGTCGAAATTTGACGAAAAACTATAGGGTAATTTTTTTGCCGAGGTGACCAAATTCAATACCTTTTCAGACAATAGTCATGAGCATTTTGAACAAGTTTTTATGGCATTATCGTTGACTTTAGGAAGAAAATGCATACAACCTTTTTTGAAGAGAATTTAATACTCTATCTTTTATTTTTGAAACATTTTTAAATAAAATTTGTATTTTTACAAAACAAATGCAAAATAAACTACGAAGGAACGTAATAGGGGCTAATGTTGTTTAGTAATGGACGGATGCATTTGCGCCAAAATCTAATCCGATCTAAGTTATGCCAAGACACATATTTTAACGAAAAATGTATGTCATTACGCTTATCCGTATGCGAGTTATCGCGAGACAAAAAAAAACGGGACGTACGGAGGCACGGACGTACGTACGTACGAGATCACGAACACAATTTTTTTTGTTATTGTTGAATTGGGCTCCTTAAGGTCTGAAACGTCTTCATTTGATGAAAAAATATAGGGTAATTTTTATGCTCGAAGTGACCAAATTCAATACTACGTCCAGACCTAAGGTCTGGGTCAAAGTAATAGAGGATTCAAAATAATAATTTTGGGACAGAAGACCAAAAATCGCGATTTTTACAGGATTTAAAAAAAAAACTTCCGATTTTAACGACGAAAATTGTTTATTTATGCAACAAACAGCTATAAACGTGTTATTAATAGTTAAATACTTGTACTTAAACAATACAAGGGCATAAGTTTTCTCTACAAACATTTTTCCTGCAAATACGAGCCTCGCAAAATCAATGACATAGGTAATTTATGTCTTCTGCTCATATTAACAAAAGGGTTTGCTTTATTTTATTCCCTTGGCGCCCGATATTGATTATGAATAGTAAGCAATTAAAAAAGATTCAAATGGCGGGTTCAATACGGCGGGATTATTTTATATATTGTCCGTTTTCGGCTGAAAATGTTCACTCGAATGTGATAACAGAATTAGAAAATTCAAAATGGGCGATGCAATATGTCGCAATTTTTTATATTTTTTTAACTACTTTCTGCTGGAAATGTCGACTCGGGGATTTTTAGAAATATTTTTTACAGATTCTTTTCATAATGACAGAAAAGAAGAGATTACCCTTGGTAGAAATGAAAACATTTTTTGTACAATTCTTGTATAAGATTTGGTTACGTATGTATGCTGCTTGCTGAAATGTGTCCTAAAAGACACTCGTTTGACTCACGACGTCTAGCTTCGGGTTTTCCGGCGAAAAGCGTGCTATGCGGCAGTTCGGCAATTGACGCTCCGCGAGCAACATTACGCTGTTTCGAACGAATTAAGAGTTCTTAACGATTTTCCAATTGATTTGTTTTCCGCATAATTTCGAGAATACTGTGCTTCCGACACCAAAAGTGTAAATTTAATAAACGAAGTGGTCTCGGGGAATTAGATGCCTTTTTTTCTCCAAACTCCTAAAGTCCGCGTCCTATTACACGATATAAAGTATACGCGTCACCATTGGTCCTTCGAGCCGGATCTTTCGTTTGAGTTTGGAGTGCTTATTAGAACTGTGCGGTAAAACTGAAAATCGGAGTAACAGGACATTTTACAATTATCGGCATTTAGATAAAATTCACGATTTTGTCGCCGCGTGAATCGTCGCGCCGAAATTTTCATCATAAACTCCGCGAACGGTTCCTTTGCCGGATTTTCGTGTGGTTACTAATCGGCCATTTTGAAAATTCGTCGAGCATTTTGACTTCGCTTGGTTCGAGACATCACGCTCTTTTGCATTTACCGCTGCGAGTATTTATTTATCGGCGAATATTTCTTTTGCACGACTACGTACAGTTGTATGTATTCTCGCGTTACAGTGTTGGTACGGTAGCGAGTGTCATCGCGAAATTAAAGGACAGATTTCGTAACTTTTGGGACGGACATTACTATTTTCATTGTGTCACGTTAGAATATTATAAGTGACAGTGTGTAGTGCTTCGAATTCGTGGACATTATTTCATATTCGAAAGTCGTTAATGGCATTACCGAACGCCACGAACTATTTTGAACCGCGCAGCAAAATCGTTTCGCGGACGTTGACGGTCGGTTAAAAGGCGTAGTGTTACATTACGTAGGCACTACTTTATCGTATTTACGACTCACACCGCTTCACCCAGTTCAAGTGCGTCGTGTGTTGTTGTGGTAAACAAGAAGCCGAATAGACGAATAGACACATACCGGCTTTCATAATAAATTCCAATTGCTGAAAATTATGTCTAAGGATCCTCGGAGCGTCATGCGCACCCGCGCCCAAGGTGCCGTATCAGATGCATTGAATGCACAATACGAGCGATTTTCATCGATGGCACGCATGCTGTCTAGAGCTCAAAGGCTTAAGGCAGAGGAAGCAAATTTATCATTGATTCAGACTCGAAAAGAAACTGCCACCACGTTATGGCAGGAGATTAGAGAGAGCCACAATTCAATTATTGCCAAGTTAGATGACGAAGCAAGATCAACAGATCCCTACATTACCGACGAGGAATTTGCTACTGCAGAAGAAATGTATTTGGAGCTTCTGGACGTTTTAGCCACTCTAGCTGGTGAGTGGGCACGACGCGATCCACCGGCTGTTCAACCAGTGACTGTACCAGTTACCATGAGTCACCGAACTATTCCGAAGATAACGATTCCTACCTTCAGCGGAGACATATCCTTTTGGGATTGTTTCCACGATTTATTTAAATCTATGGTAGTAGATGATCCTCAACTTAGTCGAGTGCAGAAATTTCATCTCTTGAAGACTCATCTGGTGGGAGAAGCCCTGACGGTAATTCAGAACACACCGGTAAGCGAAGAAAATTTTGATGATGCTTGGAAGTTGGTTGTGTCGCGTTTTTCCAATAAACATTTAAATATTTTCTCGCAAGTGTCACAATTGTTAAATTTAAATTCTGTTTCTGTTGCGAAATCTCAATCATTGCGTTCGCTAATTGATCGTACGCGCGCAATTCTTGATGCATTACGTCGACTGGAACAGCCAGTAGAATTTTGGGATACGATTGTTGTAGTAATGACAGTTTTGAGACTCGATAAAGCTTCTCGCCACGAGAGGGATATACTTGCAATGTCAAAGCAGGATTTTCCTAATTTTGAAGAGTTAGAATCATTTTTAGTTAATCGTATCCATTCTCTCACGTTGTCGGAGTATCAAGCTCCACAGTTTTCCGCCCTACAAAAAAGTACTGGGAAGACTGGTAAGTCCAGTTCACGTAATGCAACACATACGTTTAATGCGCAAGTTTCGATTTGCATGTTTTGTAGCTCGTCACATTCTTTGACTTCATGCGAAGCCTTCAAAAACATTTCAGCAACAGAGCGGTTACAGTTTATTCGAAAAAAACACGTTTGTTATAATTGTTTGAGGAGTGGACATTTTCCAAATCGGTGTTCCGCGAAAAATAATTGCTCGGCCTGCAAAAAAAAGCATCATATTTTGTTGCACGAGGCATTAAGTGCCAGTCCTTCATTACATGATCAAGGGCACTCTGGCACAAAATATCCTGATGCAAACACATTACCTTCAACCAGCACGCAGGAAATTTCTAGTTACCATGTTGCCCATCACGAGAACAATGTCATATCGCATAGTATTTGTTTAGCAACGGCGATGGTGAAAGTGTACACTCCTCAACGGCATGCGGTAATGCTGCGAGCTTTAATTGATCAGGGTTCGGAGCGATCGTTCATTTCGGAGTCGGGTGCTCAATTGTTACGTGCTTCTCGCGAAAGATTCTCTGCAGTAGTAAACGGTGTAGGAGATCAGTCTTCGGGGACAGTGCGACAGTTGACACGGGTAAAAGTTAGTTCGCGTTACAACGACTATGATAATGTGAATGTAGAGGCTCTCATTTTGCCTAAGCTAACGTCGTACGTACCCCGACGATCGTGCAAATTCAAAAATTTTGTTCAATTTCGCGATTTACAATTTGCTGATGACTTAAGCGACGTACGAAGTCCAATAATGCTAATTTTAGGAGCTGATATTTATGGAAGCATAATAAAATCGGGTTTAATTAGGGTCCCCGGTGCGCCCATCGCACAAAGCACAATATTCGGTTGGATATTGTCCGGTATTGCGCCATCCGAACACGATAGATCAGTAGAACCGATGACAATTACGGCTCTTCATGTAACCGCCAATAACGACTTGTGTCAAGCGATAGAGCGATTTTGGAGAATTGAGGAAGTCCCCTCCTCTACGTATGTTTGTCCGGATGATTTAAAGTGCGAGGAACTATTTAACGATTTATCGTCGCGAGATGAATCAGGTCGTTATTGCGTGGCATTGCCGTTTAAAAAATCGCCACCTATAGATATCGGGGATTCATATGACATTGCATTGCGCTCATATCAGCGACTCGAAAAACGTCTAGCGCGTGATCCCGTTTTAGAGCGTCAATATAATGACTTTCTTAGCAATTATTTGACATTGGGTCACATGGTTCCGTATCAGCCTGATCGTAACGAACAAAGTTGCTACTTGCCACACCATCCAGTGTTAAAAGAGAGCAGCACCTCCACTAAATTGCGAGTTGTTTTTAATGCCTCGAGCCTTACTACTAACGGTAGATCCTTGAATGAAAACCTGCTGATCGGACCTAAATTACACCAGGAATTGGCCGCTATATTAACCCGATGGCGTCTGCACCGTTATGTGTGCGTCGCTGATGTTTCAAAAATGTTTCGGCAAATTCGAGTTCGCTTTGAAGATACGCGTTATCAATTAATTCTTTGGCGTCCGCTCCCTACCGCCAAAGTTCAGTCATATCGTCTTACGACCGTGACGTATGGTACCGCCCCAGCCCCCTATTTAGCTTTGCGAGTACTAGAGCAAGTGGCGAAGGATGAAGAGACTCGTTTTCCGTTATAAGCATCCGAAATTCCGAAATGTATTTATGTGGACGATGCTCTCTTTGGAGCTTCGTCCATTTCGGATTGTATACAGCTACGTAACGAAATGATCGGTTTACTAAGTGCAGGATGTTTGCCTTTGCGTAAATGGAGTACCAATGAGCCAGAAATCCTCGCAGACATGGCGACTGAGGATTGCGAAAGTGCCTCATCTAAACTCTTTCAAGAAGATTCCTCTCTTCGGATTTTGGGCACGTCCTGGCATCCCTCGCGCGATCATATCGAGTTTCCCGTGCACTTGGAACAGCCTACTGTCTTTACAAAAAGGATAGTCTTTTCGCTTATTGCTAAGCTCTTCGACCCTTTGGGTTTAGTTGCTCCAGTGGTCGTGGTCGGGAAAATCTTTATTCAATTTCTTTGGAAATCGGGGTTGAGCTGGGACGATCCTCTTCCTCCCGACTCAGTCATACGTTGGGAGTCATTTTATCGCGACTTAAAGAATTTAAGTCAGATTCGAATTCCGCGATGGTTTAATACTTTGCCGACAACTAGAGTACAATTGCACGGATATTGCGATGCCTCGGAAAAGGCATATGCAGCGGTCGTTTATTTAAGGATCCAAAACGGTACGGAAATAACGACGCATTTAATAGCTGCTAAAACTCGAGTGACCCCAGCCAATACCTATGTGTGTATCCCACGCTTGGAGCTTTGTGCAGCTGAGTTACTGTCGCGTCTATTACCCTGGTGTTATAAGACTTTGGGCGCAGCCAATGTCCAGGTTTATGCCTGGTCGGACTCATCGGTTACTATACACTGGATAGCTGCCGTACCGACGAGATGGAAGGTGTTTGTCGCGAACAGAGTATCTGCCATCCAGTCTCGTTCCCTGCCAACGACGTGGCGCTATGTTCCATCGGCGGACAATCCCGCAGATTTGGCGTCTCGGGGTTTGTCTGCTTTGGAACTGTCTCAGAGTAAACTCTGGTGGTACGGTCCGAATTGGCTCAGCCAAGACGAATCCGCCTGGCCGTCGGCTGATCTCATTGTTCCGGTGGAAACTGAGGTGGAAGCAAAAGATACGACTAGTCACTTGGCTACGGTTGAGACTTGGGATTTGGCTTTTCGGTACTCAGATTGGGGAAAATTAGTTCGTGTGACCTCACTCATAATAAAGTGGGTTAAACTTCTTAAAAGTCATAATTCGACAATCCCTCGGATTTATGACGTTTCATGGACGGAGTCCGCAAAGATTTTTTTGTATCATCAGATACAGAAAAGCCAGTTCCCTGATGACTTACAGGCACTCGTCCATAATCAACCACTTCCCAAGGGCAGCCGAATCCGATCTCTAGATCCATTTTTAGATACAGAGGGCCTTCTTCGTGTAGGTGGCCGACTTCGTCATGCAGCCCTGACTGAGAGTAGACGCTATCCCATTATATTATCCGATCACGCTGTCACTCGTCTGATAATTCGACATGCACATCTGCGCACTTACCACGGTGGTCCTCAACTCACCCTCCGCCTGTTACAAGATCAATTTTGGGTCTTGCGAGCACGCACCTTAGTGCGCGGCATCATATCTCGCTGTGTCACGTGTGTGCGCCATCGCGCTCAGTTAGGTACCCAAAAGATGGCGTCGTTACCTGTCGAACGTGTTACTCCAAGTCCTCCATTTTCGAGTACCGGCATAGACTACGCGGGGCCTTTCCAGGCGCGTCTTCGATCTGGGCGAGGCAATAAGACCCATAAAGTTTGGTTGGCATTGTTTATATGTCTACGTGTAAAGGCTGTACATTTGGATTTGGTGTCCGACCTCACCACGTCAGCCTTTTTGGCGGCCTTCCGACGTTTTTGTTCCCGACGAGGAATCCCGTCGACTATTTTTAGCGACAATGGAACCAATTTTCGTGGTGCTAGTCGTGAGATTCGCGAGGCCTTTAAAAAAGTATTAGCCGACACTGTATGGGAAGCCCATCTAGCGTCTGAAGGAATACACTGGAGATTCATTCCGCCAAACTCGCCCCACTTCGGTGGAATCTGGGAATCGGGTATTAAATCCGTAAAATTTCACCTTTATCGCGTTATTTCCATTCATACCCTTACCGTGGAGGAGTTTAACACATTGATATGCCAAATAGAGGCGTGTCTAAACTCTCGCCCTCTTGTGTCTACGCCGGCGAATGCCCAGGATGAGTTAGCCTTAACTCCAGGGCATTTTTTAATCGGACGTCCCTTATTAGCCTATCCTGAACCGATGTTGATAGAGGTCAAGGAATCTCATCTGACTCGATGGCAATTAGTTCAAAAACTGCGCGATCATTTCTGGAAGGCTTGGCGGTTGGATTACCTAGCCTCCTTGCAAAAGCGTAACAAGTGGCATCGGCCTCAAGTCAATATTCAGAAAGGTGATGTAGTCATTATACATCAGAGTGAGTGTCCTCCCGCTTACTGGCCTTTAGGTCGAGTTATTAGATGTTTTTCGGGTGCCGATTCTTGTGTCCGTGTGTGCGAAATTAAAACCGCGGACTCTATTGTAAAACGTTCCGTGCATACAGTATGTAAGCTTCCGATTGATAATGTAATCGATAATTCGACTTAAAACTATCTTTGTCAAGGCGTGCGGCAGATATCGTTTCGAAACGAAACGAGGCGTGCGGTATGGTTACGTATGTATGCTGCTTGCTGAAATGTGTCCTAAAAGACACTCGTTTGACTCACGACGTCTAGCTTCGGGTTTTCCGGCGAAAAGCGTGCCATGCGGCAGTTCGGCAATTGACGCTCCGCGAGCAACATTACGCTGTTTCGAACGAATTAAGAGTTCTTAACGATTTTCCAATTGATTTGTTTTCCGCATAATTTCGAGAATACTGTGCTTCCGACACCATAAGTGTAAATTTAATAAACGAAGTGGTCTCGGGGAATTAGATGCCTTTTTTTCTCCAAACTCCTAAAGTCCGCGTCCTATTACGCGATATAAAGTATACGCGTCACCAAGATTCTTATTTACCATGTTAAAGGTATAGGGGGAAATGGCCAGTCTAAGAAAAAATGGACAAATTTCTACCAGGGACTCTTCAATCGAAATATATGAATAATTTTTTTGAAAAGTAATGAAACAGTGCATTATCGATGCTACCATAGAAAACGTGTTCGACTTGAAATAGAATGATTTTAATCTAAATTATTTGTGGCTAGGCCGATGATCCGAGTCAAAGAATAAAGAGGCACGAAAACAGAGTGATAAAGTCATTTAATTTATTATGATTTTAATCTATTTTTTGGTGTTCTTAGTTTTAACACTTTCAATGCTAGGTCATCGCAAGACAGCGATAACTGTTGCTGATAGAGTGACAGAGGATATGTCGTGTACAAATAAAAATGATTTCTACCATCATTTTTTTATGTACAAGTATTAATAACACGTTTGCAGCCGTTTGTTGCATAAAGAAACCAGATTGCTGGTTCGAATCGGCCGTTTTCTAAAAAAAATAATGTAAAAATCACGATTTTTATGCAAATTTGCAAAAAAAAAAGTACAAGATGATATTTTTTTATTTTTTTAATGCTTGCATCGTGTACAGCACACCAAAAATATTAAGAAATTGTGGCGTAAAAAACTAATAACGAATGATTAAAATTTGAGAGCCCAAGGGTTAAATTTTTAAACTTCCGAAGCTTTTTCTGCCGCCACTCAAACTTGACCAATCCGTTCGTAACAGGGCTCAAAATTTTCGTCTTTTTTATATTTTACACGAGACAACATTTTTAGGAGTCTCTATCGCTATTTTTGAGTTGTACAGCGTTCAACTTACTGTACTTTCCTCACTGTTTGCTCAGAAAGTGCTAAAAAAAAGTGGCCCATTTGCAACGGACTGCACGATATATGATAATGTGTAATACATTATATTGCTTATTCTATATATTAAAATTTCAGTTGTATGCCTCATAGAGACCCAATAATAACGTTGTTGTTGCAATATAAATTTAAATTTTTATATTAATCTCCTTCTATGTCAGAAACTAGTCTGTTCGATTACCATTTGTTAGGTTTTTGTTAGAAAAATTCAATCGAAAAATCCCAAGTTTAACTCCCCTTTAAGATATCCTGCATAGTATCCGAGTAATAACAACAATTTGCTCATGTCAAAATTTACTTAGGATATATAAATGTACTCTTAAAAATGAGTCAATATTTAATATATTTTCTGATCGAAGGAATTATTTGTCAAAAGTCATGCAAGCATCATTGTCAACGTCTGGAAATCATCTGTCATTCCTATTTGGATGATCTCGTTACTATCTCCCCGAGTCCTTATAAAATCTTAAATTCGTCACTATTAATCTTTAAAGCCTTTTACGAAAACCTTCGTTCGACTTCCTCGTATCTTTAATGAGAGCTGTAAGGGTTAAATTTATCGGGTGCGCGCAGTGATTTTCGCTGATTGAAATTTAGAGAGTATTGAAGCAGATGAGAATGTGACGATTAATTATTTCAAATATTAGAATTTGAGACATGAGAAGTTAAATACTGACTAAATAAGAGATATAAATTCTGTTTTTTTAACGAATTTTTATATTTCTTATTCTTGTTACCCAAAAGTTGAAACTAAAAGTATTAAAATTTTGTATCGTTTTGTAATACAAAAAGGCATTTAAATTTTAACTTAATATAAATGAAAGGAATTAAATAAAGTACATAAAATAAATAAAAAAATTAACTAAATAAAAAAAATAAATAAATAAGCTGAATAATATAAATAAAATAAATAGAAAAAATAAAAACGTCGTATACTAAATATCCAGAAGCAATCTTCCTCATATCTTTTTAACTGCATTTTAAACTAATCTTGTGGCCCTGTTTGGAGTTATCATCGCTTGGCTTGGGTGCTGTTTGCTGTTCTTCCCTCGTCACATTTGACGTAAGTGTTTTTTACGTATATTTTTCTGAAAATGTTCGACAATATTCCAAAGTTTTGACGTGTTTAATTGCAATAAAAATCGTATTTTGCATTACATCCATCGATTAGGGGGTTATTAAGTGTTTGTATATATTTGTGATATATTCTAGATTAGATTTATTATGATACCTTATTTATACTGATTATTAAATTACAGAGAAAAATCGACAGTAAATTACAAAATTTATTTGAAGGGATTTCAAATTTAAGCTTGTACACTTAAACATTAACCCCTTCGCCTCTTTTGGCATCAGGCGTGACTTGACACGGTACGGCAAGATGACTGAAATGGCGTCTAGATAGAATCTCGATTATTAAAGTCTTATAATTGAGATTCAGTCTTGACGCCATTTTAGTCGTTATTTCCGGTCATGACCAGATAACGCATGACGCCAAACGAAGCGTCATGTCGCCACGCGAAGCATCATGACGCCACGCGAAGCATTATGACGCCACGCGAAGCGTCATGACGCCGAAGCGGTTGATAGGAGTCCTCTCCAAAATATTGCATTCCATTTCGTAAAAACATACATCGTCATATCTTTAATTTGTCCTCCATAATAATTTTGTTGTATTCATATTAATTTTTTTTCAGCACCAGCAAAATGTGATCATTTATTTTTGTATATTTTCGTATTTAAGTGAAAAACTGTAATGTATATTTCGTTGTTATACGATAGTTACATGGGTATTTATATTGATAAATTTCGGCCCGTGTTAAAAATATGATATAATGCAATAAACAATAAGAAAAGAAACAATGACAATAATCGAAATTTTGTTATAAAAGTTTTTGTTATGATGTGGTATTTGATTTTCGTGCAACTTACAATAAAAACAATCCTTTAAACCCTAATCAGAATAATAATAGATATTTTGTGCTTTTAATAATGTCATAAGTATCATGGTTTGGCATTAATTGTAATTAAGTAAGATTGATAAAGAGAATACTTCTGTATGACATTAATGTGTTTCTTAGTCATATTTAATTTAATTACTACTTCATTAATCTTATTCGGTAATATTCAAATAATAAACAATATTTCACACAGATATTCTAAATATTCTTTACAACCCAAAAATGACGTATAACAAGCAAAGGATGTTCCAGGAGAGTCCATGCAAAGTTACAAGTTCAATAACATCAAATTACATATCTTCATAATATTATTTTGTAAAGGTGTAGGTTTTGGTTTTGTTATAAAAAAATGGTCCGTAAATTTTTACTTTTACTTAACTGATTTTTCTTTATTTCATGATATTTCTTTAGTAAAGAAAAAACAGATAATTTCAAAATTATGAAAACAATGCAAACAAATTCTTATATTTATCATTTTTTGGAACAGTTTCTTGTTTTTGAATTACAAATTCAGAACAATTTAACAGTATAACACTATAAAAAATTGTTTTAAGCTTATCGAAATAGTCATTTCTGTCAAATGTTAGCGTAAATTTATATATTGCAAATAATATCTAGTAAACAAATGTGTATCAGTTTATATCTTGCCGTTGAGGTTTTTCCTTATTATAAATCAGTCCTAATTTAGCATAAAATATTATTAATTTTGCCGTTTTTGTCTGTTCCGACTTGACAGAGTTCGTGCCTGAAACGCGTTCGGCGTTTCGGCCTTTTATTTTTTGTTGTGCATAACAGGTGTATCTGAAAAATTGTCATATATTATTCTTTGTTATAATTTCAATTTACGCGCCCACCATTCACGTCTGACGTTTCTTGCATGGATCAAGCGCATTACGATTATTTGGAAAAATAATAGTGGCTTATTTTATTGTTCAGTTAAATTGCAATAGACAGAACTCATTATCGTCTACACTAGTGTCAACAAACAGACTAGCATTGTGTGCGTGGTATTTACAACTATGTTTTCTAAAATCGACATTTTACCCGAGTGTTTTACCCAATGTAAATAAATTTCTTGATGACTTATAGTGGGATTACGGCATTTCGCAAAAATGTTAGATTTTTTATTCACCAAATTGTTAAGTTTCTTGAAAGTAATAATTTAATTCATCCTTTACAATCAGCACATAGAAAAAACCACAGCACACAAACTGCTCTCTTGCATATCATGGACGAAGTTCGAAGAGGTATAAACAGAGAAATGGTTACAGCACTTGTACCTGTTGATTTTAGTAGGGGATTTGATAGTGTCAATCACAAAATCCTACTAATATTTTTCAAAGGCTTAGGGTTCTCTGATAGTGTTATTATTCATCGCGTTAAATTTAACCAATAGAAACCGAAACATTCGTGACATTGTCGGTATATAGTCTCTGAATGTTTGCACACGACTTATGCAGTGACACACAGTTCATTGCCCGATTCCATCCTCTTTCTCATCTTCATAAATTCATTTACCAAAGTTACCAGTCAATTTAATATTAAATTTGTTCTATTTGCTGGTGATCTACAAATATATTTATCCTATTTTCTATGTCATCTACTACATACAATCAATCATCTCAATAAATCCATTACTAAGATTCTTCTATGGGCATCACATGTAGGTTTACATATAAATACTTTTTTGCTCCACAATTAGAAAAATTAGAAGGAAAACAGGCGAAAGGAATTTTCCTTTTTCGTCTGCGGGAAGTGTTATGAACATATTCTTTTTCGTTGTTGTTCTCCACGGCTTTCTTTTCATACTGAGCGAAATTCGTGCGCATCCTATTGACAAATTTAATTAGTGATTCATACAATTCAACTACAACAGGAAGAATAGTATTTTCGGACTGCAGCACTTTGTTTACAGCATTAAAACGGTCGAGAATATCATTCCAGAAAAGAGCCAAAAGATAATTTTCTGAGCTATTGTAACTTTGGAAAATCTCTAAAGCTTCAGATCGTGTAGCTGGTTATTCATGTCTTCAGACATAACTTTTAATGCGGATAATATTGAATCCCACGATTCACATAAACATTTGCACGCGTCATGCCGAGCTGTCCATTTGGTTTGAGAAAGACTTTTTAAAGTATACGTTAACTGAGCTATTAAAATGTTCCACCTGTGTGATGATGCAGAGAAAAAATTGTATAATTCTTGTAACGTAGAAAAAATTGTATAATTCATGTAACGTAGAAAAAATCACACAGCCATTGGACAGCATTCCGATGCATATACTTCTACGAGCTTGAGGGATTGCGCTGAACACGGAATAAATTCGGCAAGGGAATTCAATAATTTTATACGCGATTGTACCACTGTACATATTCCCTACATATGAGAAGCATTGTCGTACGACTGGCCCCGACAGTTCTCGATATTTAAATTTTGTTCTTTATGAAGATTTGTAATAGCCAGAATTTGGAATGAATTTAATAAATCGTTTTTTGGGGATTCCCTCTGTGGAAACCTAGCGCAAAGTAAATGTCAATTGGTTAACATGAGCTACATCGAGTGTTGAATCTACATGTACTGAATAATACTTGGCTTCTTTGACTTCAGTTATAATTTTTTTTTAATAAATTATATTCCCGGAATCCGCGAATAGTCAGCTACGTCGTCGAATAGTCTGTGAGGAACTTTCGATTTCAAAAAACTTCAACAGAGTAATTTGTTGCTTACAAGTAGAGGAAGTTTTTTGGAAAATTTGAAATCGAAATTAACTTTTACAATGCTTTATTACTTCATATGCATCGGTAGAATCTGTTCGATGTACATCGCAAACTTCAAACAATTTTAATAATAATTGGCCGAAATATGACGATTTATGTTTTAAAATGTATTTGAATTTTTGGTTCTAAGTTTTATTGTTTTTATTTATTAAAACGGAAACTATTCATTATTATTAAAAAATTCTTGGGAAAAACTTGTTCGGTTTGACATTTTCTACATTCATGTATTTTTTTAAATTCGAAATATCGAATTTTAAAAATTGAACGTTTGTTTTTCGTTGGACAAAATTTTCCGGCGTTCGAGCGTCGAGCGAGTTATAAAATTGGGCCGCTCATATGTGTTCTGCTAGAAATGGATCGAATTCAGCAATGAGCTATAAAAGCTCAGACCAATAACAGATAATACGCAACCCTCAATTGATTCACATGAAGAAGCTTCTGCGTAAATGAGTCAATTAAAACAATTGACAACGTAAAAAAAAATTTATTTTTAAAATGATGCTTTCAATTCGAATAAACGTAAAAAATATAAATGGAAATTATTTGTGTAATTATATACTGTAATGAGAGGTTAAAAAAAGGATTGAAAGAAACGGAAAATATCAGTGTCATTATATAGTAAATGTATATTGTAGTTCTATCATGAACAAATTCTTTGTGATATACACTTCTAAGAATGTATTTATAACATTTTTTTTATAAATATATTTAAAATATATTTCTTTTATAAATTTGTAGAGATTATAAAAATTATTATGTAAATACCTATGTACAATCATGACAGAATACAATTATTTCATATAGGTATCTTTTTATTATTAATTTTGTCTGCATTTCACGAACAATAAAAACAGAAATCCATCATATGAACTTCGTTTAAAAACCAGGATTGATGATTTATAATGTTAGTAATTCGTTAACTAGTAGAGTTATTTATTAAATGATTATTATAGTGGGCTATTTAATTACTATATAATAGAATTAAAATAAAATTATGCATGTGAATGTATTTTAAAAATAAATAAAGGCGAGATACGTAAAAAAAAATCTTATTAAAAAATCCCCCCCCCCCCCCCATACCTGACGCCACTGCGCAGTTGCCGTCTCTACATGACCAATAAAGACGTATATTATTATTATTCTTATTATTTACTACACTCTTAGAAATAATTGTTTTCCTGTAAAAGGATCGTCCTCTTGATCACAGTCTTCTTGAGGCAAAAATATTTCCACTTCCGTCAAAGAGATTCTTTTTGACGTCAAATAAGCAATCCCTTTGCCTCAAAAGCGAATTCCATTTGACGGGAGAAGAAATCCGCTTGGCTCAAGTGGATCTGCATGAATAGTGCACAATACAGTCTGAATGTGTATAATGAAACCATGGTAACGAAACCAATGTAACGAAACTACGGTGTCGGTACTGTCGGTAGTGATATAATATGTATTGGAATTTAATATAAAACATTGACTCCATTTATGTAAACAAATTTGAATAACATACTCTATTCATTCAATATTTGTTATTGGACTTGAGAACAGTTTTAATGTGCATATATTTATATGAATTATAAAATATATCTCGGCAAAATCTAAAGGACAGATCATTATCGAGGTATACCCTGATGTATTTATAACAGTTTTATTTATAAATGTTTGTTGTAATAAATTGTAAGCTAAACAGGTCTTGATATTTCGTGGATAGATCGTTACATTTAAAAAGAAGTTGTGCCCCAAGTTTGAAGGTACATAGTTTTATTTCTACGGGAGGCACATTCTTGTCACAAGGACATCAATTACTTACATATCCAATTGCTTGTGGTATAAACTGCAAAGCATAAAATATATCGTTAAAGGAATTGTGTTGCCAACACTGAACTAGCGAACTAGCAGATGCGATGTCAATTCGTGATCGATTTCACAATCAAGGACTGAACAATTTTTTTTCAATAAAATAAAATTTTGCACTGTATTACAGTATATGAGAATATGACATTTCAAATGTTATGGGATTTAAGTTATGAGACATTAATGACCCATTCTATGTATAATCTGATTTATTTTACTTTTTATATATAAAAAAAGAAATATCTGAAAAGAAAATAACACGCCGCGTGTCAAACCTTTGGAACATGTCAACAATGCCAACGCTCGAAATATGTGCGCATAATTGCCATTGGGTATTAATTGGTTTCTTCTTTGTTTCAGCTGCTCGTTTTCGTTTAACCCGCAAATTATCCACTCTATATTCTTGCAATGGAGCGTTTTGCAGAACTTAGTGCATGCATGTTCACTAGAAAAGCTCACTACCTAGAGGCTTTATTAGGTGTTATCGAGCGCGAAGACTTAATTGAAATTAAAGATATCGCAACGGAGATGGTAGCCCATAACGCCGATATATCAGAGGTCACCGCTTTACACGCAGCAGCAAGAAGGAACAATCAAAAAATGATTGAAATCCTATTGCAATGTGGTCTCGCAATCGACGAGATAAACGTATGCGGCAACACAGCTTTGCATACAGCATGTGAATATCGGTGTGAGGCCAGTGTCGAAACATTGCTCAAATAGGGTAGCAATACGAAAGTCAAAAACATGATGGATTGCTTTCCCCTGGAGAGCATGATACATTCTGCAAAGAACAACAGACTGATGCTCGAACCGTCAAGCATCACGGAAGAAGAACTCCACAGTTCGCAGGTTGAGTTCGAAGAGGTCCGCAGGATTGTGAAACTATTCTTGAAATATAGAGGGAGCTTTAATGACAAAAATATGGATGACCGGAAAATAGTCCGCACTATTATTCTCTACGGACCTCCAAGAATGGCTCACTTTTTTGCGGAAAACGGATTCGATCTGTCGGTGGTTGACGACGGTGGATTCAGTATGTTGCATGATGCTGCACGACATGGGAATTGGGAAGCTATCGCCGAACTCGTAAAATACATTGATCCCAATTGCATTTCAAGATGTTCAAAAACATCATTGCATGAAGCAGCCTCCAGCGGGTCTCCAAAATGTGTACATATTTTGTTGACAAACGGAGCAAAGATCGATCCTTTGGATGCCCATAAAGAAACACCATTATGTAAAGCTTTACTTTGCACATCTTTATGGGCTGCTCAAGTTGTAGAACGCCTTTTACACAACAGACCATCTATGGATCATATCATGCACAGCATCTCAGATAGTTCTAAAGAGTTTCGGGAAGCGTTTGAAGGTGATCCAAGGAAACAAGAAGCCTTGATCACGCACATTTTAAAAATGAAAGCTGCTGGCATCCATGTAGGCGATGAAAAATTTATTTTAGATTTTCTGAATGTCGCAAACGATGGGCAGTCTTCGATATTTTTAACGAGTCACACCAAGGAAGTTATAGGTATGATGAAAACAATGCTTGTGTCCAATTTTTCCGCCTACGATTTCATGACAAAGAATCCTGAGGATGTCGCATGGTATTTAAATCCCGAACTATCGGCATTTCTCGAAGCCCGATCGTACGCCATTAAATTTCCGCTTTATGCTGATTATTTGGAAGCGGTACATCACCGGGCTTCCAAACGATGCGAAATGTTGGAAAAAGGTGGCCCTACATTGTCTAGGATCTTAGCAACACGTGGAATGCCAGAGCCATGTATAAAAAACATATTGGCGTATTTGACAGATCTTGATTTGGATCATGCCGTTAATTTTCCAAAAACATATAAGGAAAAGTAATTACATCAGTTATGAACAACACTGATATACTTTAGGAACTCGTGTGTTTTTTAAAAACAGTTACCTGAAACGTCTCAAAGATGGAAAAGATATGAAATGTTTTGTATATTGTTATACTTATAGTTACATTTGCGATTATAAATATAAAATTTTAGTAATTGTTACCAGTAAAATGGTTAAGTTTATTTTAAAAATGATCTCATAATCATTTGAAAACTCCTCTGTTTATTGTCATATGTTTTATGTTAAAGTTATAAAATGATATGTGTAATAAAACAAACAACATTATAAATGTAAAAGTTATGTTTCTAATTTATAAAACCTTCACAATCAGAACTAATGTCACATTCAAAAAATAAGTAGGTTCAAATGCATCTTTAGCGAAATATATCAGGTAACATAATTATGATTGTTCTCCAAAGTTGAACACACTTGTAACTTGGGTGTGACAGAATTGATGTTCTATATGCTTCTTATAATTAACAAATGTTAGGATTCCCTAATTTCACATTGATACTTAAGAATTTAGAATTTCAGTGAACGTAAGTCGAACTTATTCCAATATGACTAGTAAATTCGAAAAATATAAATGTATACGACAGTACATGAATTCCATAAAATCTTCTTGACAAGATACATACAACTAATTATTGCTGTGCCATTGTTATATAAAATAGCTATTCGGTACAATAATTTATGTGGAAATTTGTTCTATTTATATCTATTTATAACACAAAATAAGATTTTGTTCTTTACTTAAATGGTTTGTTATATATATATATATATACATATAGCATAGGACTGGACAAAGTATTGGATTTGGTAACTTCCCCCCAAAAAATATGCTGTAGTTTTTTTATCAAATGTTGACGTTTGATACCCCAAGGCACCCATAAAAGCAGAAAA
This sequence comes from Trichopria drosophilae, assembly GCA_030407085.1. Taxonomy (NCBI): domain Eukaryota; kingdom Metazoa; phylum Arthropoda; class Insecta; order Hymenoptera; family Diapriidae; genus Trichopria; species Trichopria drosophilae. Next base: position 112,967,698 of record CM059585.1, on the reverse strand, counting down.
AATGTGTCCGTGATCTTGTACGTCCGTAATTATGTCAACAAATGTCCAAAACATTCAAAATTTGATGTTAAAAAAATAATATTTTTTTTAAAGGCACAGTATCGAAAACAGTTTTGTCTGGTACAGTTAGTCTTGGTAATAAGAAATATGAGCTCATAATTTTTTTGAAGGCTTCTTTTGTAAAACTGCATATTTTAACTAAATTTAAAATTTATTTAAATAAAATTATTCTTGTTGATTAAGATCATTATAATTGAAAGGAAGTAAATTAAAAATGGGTTATTAAGTAACAGCCGAGTATTAAGTGACAAACATTGGTATGTCTCCGAAACTGCAATACCTTCGATTGTATTATATGATTTCCTTGAAGTTGGCGCGTTTGATGTTTTGAAAATACTCATTTTCACTTTTTACACATTTAAGGAACACCCTCCTCACCTTCCTTCTTACCTAATTTACATAGGAAATATTGGCATAAGCGCCTCTCTTTCCTCCAATTTCTGATTACGTTACATTGGGAATGTTCTTGTGTCGGCACCCGGGTCCAAGGCTCTAGTTTTAATTTTGTAATTAAGATATTTTCAAGAAATAACATTACCAGGATAGCAACCACTGGTGATAGTAGTAACAAGGTTGGTACACAATGGATCCGTTTATAAAATTTATTTTGAAAAGAAAAGATAATATTATTTACAACTAACTTAAGACCACATTTCAATTAATTTTTTCTAACTTTTTCGACCAATGTTTATCAACAACAATATTTAAAATATCTACTGAAACGTTTGTAAATAATGTACTACATCTAATGATATTATTTTAAAATTATTCCGTATATTTTAATTTTTCTCTTTTGTTTTTATCAATAATTATTTCCAGTATGTTGACAAAAAATGTTGCTAAATGATAAGTAGGAGAATTAGTTGTTGACTCAATACCATCTTTATGAACTTTTGGAAGACCATAATGCTCGAGGAATAAAGATGTCAAAAATCAAATTAACCGGAAATATAAAATCCTTTACTTAATATATATTAATATCTCAACATTAGTATAGATTATGGAAATAGAGGGCTAATTTTTAACACTTATTTTGAAATGTTTTCGCGTCTTCAATATTTACTTTTTCCGTTGTTATATACTACAGTAAAATAATATAGTGTCGACTATAGTTAGCACTCCCTTTTGAGGTTCTAAATTTGACTTACGCCACTTGATTATTTCTTAAAATATTCGTTCGTTAATTTTGAATTTTTATCTACACTTGTTTATGTAAAGATCATGAACACTGATAATATGTACTACCGAGTCAGTCAGTATTTCAATATGACACGTTTCAAACACATTTTTCCTTCACAGTAAATTTCTTAATATCTCCTTGCATTTTAAATAAATGTTTTTTTTTTAAATTCATCCTAAGTTTTCTTTGAAAACTTACTTTGTCTTTTCAAATATCTTTCGAGCAATAGTATGATTTTCACATATAAAAGAATTTGTCTCAACGACAAACAAACAATCTTTATTTATCAATGTGTTTGAACGAAATGTGCAATAGCATCTTGAGAATATTTTGTCATCTCCTGAAGACCTAAACAACGCTTTAATAGAAAATAAAGAATAAATTATAGCCTATAAAATAATGCTTAAACTTTATTAAATTTGACTGTAATTCATCTTGTACTTTCGATTTTTCTTCTTTGTTTGTAATAAACTCTCATGTTTATAATAATTGTGTACAGAAATATTGTTATAACTTTTTCGGTCGAATAAAGAAAAATGTTTATTATTTGGATTAAGCATTATCATTAGATTAACTAAACTATAAATAATATCGAGGAATGTATATAATCAAGCTATACAAAATATTGTTTTCAAAACAGTGTGAAGAACGTTTGATCTGGTTATGAAGTGCAAGAAATCGACGTATTTATTTATTACTTTCGGCAGTACCACATTATCAAAACTGATATTATATAAATTGTCGAAACATAAAGTAGTTGAGGTAAAATAACGAATATGGCAAAATTTTAATTTCATTTATTCATTTATAATTTTAAAAAGAATTTTGAAAATTACTTGATTATGACTGCGGAACAACGCCAGCATTAAGACCTAAACTGATGACTCGCAGATTTTGAGGCCCTTTCATCCTGATAATGTCTCTGAGGCAGTCTCCTTTTTTCTGTGGCGGTAAGGAAAAAGGGAATAAGTCCATTTTTTCGAAAATTGAGATAACTGTGTTTTTAGATGTAGGGAAATCAAATGCTTGTATTTCAATAGGCATTGATTGAAAAAATTCGATTTTGTGATTAAAAAACTTGACTTGAAAAAGGACATAGGTCCATAATTTAAATCACGATTTTTTAAAAAGGGCATAAGTCCACAAAAAAAAATATAGCCCATTAAATAATAATAAAGGTACATAAATAACTAAATAAATTGGAGCAATTGTTATTTTTATATATTTCAGCTAAATAAATAAGCCAATAAATGCACATAATTAATGAAATAAATACTTATGATTGTTGTAACAAAATATACATTTTTTTATTTTATATGTAAAGACTAGCATATAAAAATACAATTTATGTACGTCTTTTCGGTGCGTAAAGTAAACTTGTGCGTAAAGTAAACTTTACGCACTCGATTATACTTTACGCACGAAAAAGCCGTACGTAAACAATATTTCGGCACACGTGTGTGTGTGTGTGTGTGTAAAGTTCTTTACGCATACGCCCTTGTATCGAAAACTACTATTTTTTTCACGTAAACTTACAACATTATTTAGAAACATATTATTGTTTAACATAATTTATGTTTATTATACAATTTATAAATAAAAAAATAGTAACACGTAAATGTTTTAACAAAAATCAAAAGGTTTTCAAATTCAAATAAATAAATAATGCAATGAACATAATCTTATTAGCATTTAAGTAAAAAATTGTATTCCTTGTTTTTTGTTCTTGTACATGTTCGCAAACTTCTTTTAAATTCGGAATCACCAGCTGCGTTTTTGTAAAAAAAATATTTTAGAACAAATATTTCATGTTTATAAGACATTTACTGCAGTTTAAATGACTATAAGAACATTTTCGTACCATCGTTTTGGAAAAACGGCATAAGTCACATGGACTGCGCTTTTTCTAGATTGAAATGATTTAAGGTCGTTGTATTTTATTACAGAAAGAAAATATTTCATAATAATAATATGGGGTGTTGTTTACTACTAATATGCTATCATAAAACCAATACGATAATTTATTAATTCATGCAATTAATATTTTATCGATTTAAGTTAAATAACTTAAAATCACGTAAAATGGACTTATGCCCTTTTTCCTTATTGCCACAGATTTAATTCTGAATTGTTATGTATCGAAAAATGGCCTGATGATAATGCGCTAGTTATAAACCCTACTAAGTCTAAAATTCTGATTTTTAGTAGTAAGAACATGCGTTCTAAGGTTGATATGGAGTTGTTCATAATCTCATTGAAAGGAAATCTAATACCTATTGTAGATGAAGCAAGGAATCTAGGTTTGTTTATCGACAGCTGTTGGAACTTTTCGTATCATATTTAAAAAAAAATCAGGTGTTTCCTATTTTCAACTCCGTCAGTTATATCCTTTTAGAAATGAATTAAATCGATCCACGAAAATAAAACTGTGCGAGTCACTGATCCTCTCTCACATTGTATATTGTATTGCAGTCAATGGACTACGTGTGACTGTTAAGGATATGAATCGAATTCAGGCTGTTCGAAACGCATGTTTAAGATTTTCATTTGGCATTAGAAAGTTTGATCACATTTCTCCTGCTTATGAAACATCAGGTTTATATGAGGATGCGGAAGTGTATGAAAGTGAGGACGCTTTCGTTAATGAGTAGTTGCTAACGGCTCGCCGGAGTATTTATTTGCCCGGTTGAATTGGTTGGAAAGAGATTGCGTCTAACATAGAGGAATGGTGTCTTCTACTTTGCGGATATGCCCAGTTGTTGCACATCAAAGTTTAATGGAGCTTTTTCACGATTTATAGCTAAGATATTTAATGCTCTTCTTTTCGGTTTGACAAATATGGTGTTGCAGCCCCTGAGATTCATTAGTGGAATTAAGAAGCAGTTTCGTCAGCGATTGGTTGCGTAATTCTGTTGCTTTCTTTCTCATTTAAAAAATTGGTATTTTTCTGGTTTCTCTTCTCTCTTTTTTTCGGTATGATACGTTAATTGATATCCTGACTGTAATTTACTTCGATGTTTTATCTTATATTTATATTTTTATCCTGATCTGTTGTATACGTGATTAGCGGTAATTTGAAATCGCTTTGAATATTTATTCTTTTTTGTTTAATTTAGTTACGCGCTTAACCCGTCCGTTATATGTTTAGTTTATCTATAGGAATATTAATATGTTACGTAGCGCTACTTTATATTGTGTGTTCATCTATTATTGTCGGCCTGTTAATGTATTTTTGTATCATTATTATTGGTATAATCTTTTAATTTATTTTGTCTTAATTATGTTTGTTCTTTATAATATATTTTTTTGTGAAGGTCAGTCTGTAAAAAAACTTTTTTAAGTTGTGGCTCGTACACGGTTGTTTGACCTGTATATTAATATAGTAATCCGGAGCTAATAAATGATTACTCTGGTTAATAAAATGAACTTTCGCCGCTTTGTAAACAAAACATTCTACACGAACTCAATGACGAGGATTTATCTTTTGTCTGTTTTAATTTTGAGAGATGCAGCTAATAAACTGTTACTGTTTACACTCTATCCTTTATTTCAGTGTATTATGCCGGATTTTATGGCATGTATTTTGAATTGCGAATATATGAATTGTGTAAAACAAAATAATAAAGTAAATTTTCTTGCTTTTTCATGTATTTTTCCGTTATTATAGAATAAAATATGCTTGTGCAAAGCGCCCTATTGCAAATGAAAAATTGAGCGGCCCAATTCTACACTCGCTCGACGCTCGAACGGCCGGAAAAGTTTTGTCCAACTAAAAAAACAACGTTCAATTTTTAAAAGTCGATATTTCGATTTTAAAAAAATACATGAACGTAGAAAATGTCAAACCAAACAAGTTTTTCACAAAAATTTTTAAATAAGAATGAATAGTTTCCGTTTTAATAAATAAAAACAATAAAATTTAGAACCAAAAATTTAATTACATTTTAAAACATAAATCGTCATATCTCGGCCAATATTATTATTAGAATTCTTTGAAATTTGCGATGTACACCGAACAGATCCTAGCGATGACTATGAAGTGATAAAGCATTGTAAAAGTTAATTTCGTTATGAACAAATTGATTTTTTAATGGTAACTGTTGGAATCCGCGAATAGTCAGCTACGTCGTCGAAAAGTCTGTGGGGAACTTTCGATTTCAAAAAACATCAAGCGAGTAATTTGTTCCTTACAAGTAGAGAAAGTTTTTTGGAAAATTTGAAATCGATTCGAATTAAATTTGTAAAGTTATGGCGATTGTTAAGGATCGTATTCAGCGATTTAAAAACCTATAGTATACGAAATTAAGTAAATTTATTAAAAACTGTGGAAGTTATTATATGTGATACACCACCAGTCGTTTCACTTTTTTTGTACATATATGATACATTACCAGTGAAGTGGTGAATAAAGCGCGCGGCGAAACACGGAAAGCGTTTTAGTTCCGTATAAAGAATGCGCGGCTTATGAATTCATTTAAATACAGGGTGTACCAAAAGTCTGGAAACACCTAAATATCTCGAAAACAATCCATTTTAGACAAAAATGTTTTGGATAAAAGTTATAAGATTTAAAAAGACGCATTTAACGCTACTAGTCATTCGACCTTGGATGACCTTGTCAAGATCAGGTGAAGGTCAACTTCATTTTTTTAAATGGAACCCCATATTTTTTATTACAGATTCTTGTAGATAATGTCGAGACATTTTCAAAACGCATATATGAGTTCTTTCTCGATGAGATTTGCCTGAATTATGAGCCCTCAAAGTTTAAGCATTAGCGATATCCAAGATGCACCGCGCGGAGGTTGCTCGGTCGGATTTACATGTCTTCGGGGTGCTTTATTCATCTATCTGAAGACATAGTTCCATTTAAAAAAATGAAGTTGACCTTGACCTGACCTTGACAAGGTCATTCAAGGTCAAATGACTAGTAGCGTTAAATGCGTCTTTTTAACCTTATAACTTTTATCAAAAACATTTTTTTCTAAAATGCATTGCTTTCCAGATATTTAGGTGTTTCCAGACTTTTGGTAGACCCTGTATATAATATGAATATTATAGTGTTTATATTTTTGGCTCTTTTTTTATCTTTACATGCGAGTTTTTAAATAAATTTTGATAACATTCTTTGCACATAGTTGTAAGACATGAAAACAAACATGTTACACCTTTTTCTATTCTCCTTTCAGCTATTTTAATTGTCGTCGATGTTGGGATTTTGGGAACTGTTTTATTAGATTTAGTAGCTTTTTGAAAATGATTTTAGCCATTATTATGTTTCTTTATTAGTATTCATCGGTTTGGTTCCTAACCTTTTAATGACTCCTTTATGATTATGTTATGATAATAATTTTCCGCACAACCCGGCATTTAAAACATCGCAAGGTCAGGTGCAGATGTTATAACTTTATTTTGAAAATTGCATCGATGGCGTGTGCATACCTAGAGTAAGAATAAAATTGATTTGTATCTTAAAGTAAATGTAATAAGAAAAAGAAACATGAATTATAGTATAAATTCGACTAGTAGTGGTAGAAAAAGGAGAAAAAAGGAAGAATTTAATACAAAAACTCAAGAGATCCGCCATTTATAATGATTGAATTAGAGAACAATGTAAAGGATTTTGAACCCTTGTTCATCAAAAAGTGTAAAAGCCGCGCATTCTTTATTCGGATCTAAAACGCGTTCCGTGTTTTATTAAGAATCGCCATATAACTTGTTAGCGAATTTAATTCGAATCGATTTCAAATTTTCCAAAAAACTTCCTTTACTTGTAAGGAACAAATTACGCGCTTGAAGTTTTTTGAAATCGAAAGTTCCCCACAGACTTTTCGACGACGTAGCTGACTATTCGCGGATTCCAACAGTTGCCATTAAAAAATTAATTTGTTGATAACGAAATTAACTTTTGCAATGCTTTATCACTTCATAGGTATCGCTAGGATCTGTTCGGTATATATCGCAAATTTCCAACAATTTTAACAATAATTTTTTTTTCGTTGGACAAAAATTTTCCGGACGTTCGAGCGTCGAGCGAGTTATAGAAATGGGCCGCTCAAAAACTTGTTTTCTAGCAACATAAATGTTATCAAAAAACTTTTGTGAAGAAGATCTTGGTATTTTTCGGTCATTATAATTAAGTAGAAAATAAATATTTTAAAAAATTGCATAACTGTGACATCAGTTCACGCGACACTCAGAACTTTAGAAATTATTTTAATTTATATAGCATTATACTCTTGAGAATGTTGAAAAATATCCCAGTATTTTTTAAAGTTCGTTTTTTTCATATTTCTAGCGTTTTCTTCCCAAACCATTAAAAAATGTAAATTCACATTATTTAAAAAAATGTTTGCGTCCAGAGAAGGGGGTCAAGACCCTGCTGATGAGCACACTTGATCGTCAGTGCAAAATGCGTTTTTTAACAGTTTCAATGACACACAATACTAGGATATTTTTCCATATTCTCAATAGCAAAATGCTTTTCTCTGGCTATATACATAAAAAGAATAGTTATGAGTGCCGCGTAAACTGATATCATAGTTACATAAATTTTAAATTTTTAAGTATAAATGTGGAATCAGAAAATCCTTACACTTGTTAATTATAACAAGCGTATAGACACATATAATTATGTTACCTGATGTATTTTTTTAAGGTCCACCTTTCTATTTCTTCTTTGATCGTGACATTAGTTTTAGGTTGTGAAGATTTAATAAATTATAAATATAACGTTTACATATATTTTTATTATTTTATTAAACAAATCATTTTACAAATTTAATATAAAATATATAACAATAAACAGCATACTATACATGAGGTAATTTTTAAAGCAAACATAACAATTTTATAGGTAATAATTACTAAAGTTAATATGTATAATCACAATGCATATATATTAGTATCGATAAGAATAACAAAACACATCGTCTTTTTTCTTTAGACCAAAAAGTCTTATAATAATACATTTTGATTTTTAATGTTCTAATCTTTATAATCCTCCTACTATACGAATAAATGCTATATTTTTATGTACAAAATTATTATACTATATATGTACATACACCTGCCCTCTCCAATTGGATTTGCCCTAGAGTAAAGTTCCTAGAGTACATCAGTGTTGTTCAAAACTGATTTAATTAATTTCTCTTACGTCTTTTCACAAAATTAATGACATAATCCAAATCAAGATCTTTTAAATACGCCAATACGTTTTTAATACATGGTTCTGGCATTCCACGTATTGCTAAGATATTGAACAATGTAGGGCCACCTTTTTCCAATACTTCGCGACGTTTGGAAGCCCTATGATATACCGCTTCCAAATACTCGGCGTAAAGCGGGAATTTAAAGGCATACGATCGGGCTTCGAAAAATACGGATAGTTGAGGATTTAAATACCATGCAACATCCACAGGATTCCTTGTCATAAAATCGTATACCGAGAAATGGGACACAAGCCTCATTTCCATCATACCAGTGACTTCCTTAATACAACTCGTTAAAAATGAAGATTGTCCATCGTTTGCGACATTCAGAAAATCTAAAATAAATTTTGCATCGCCTACATGGATGCCGGCAGCCTTCATTTTTAAAATGTGCGTGATCAAGGCTTCTTGTTTCCTTGGATCACCTTCAAACATTTCCCGAAACTCTTTGGAACTATCTGAGATACTGCGTATGACATGATCCATAGATGGTCTGCTGTGTAAAAAACGTTCTACAACTTGAATAGAACACGAAGATGTGCAAAGTAAAGCTTTACACAATGGTGTTTGTTTATGGCCATCCAAAGCATCGATCTTTGCTCCATGTATCAACAAAATATCTACACATTTTGGCGACCCTTTGGAAGCTGCTTCATGTAATGGCGTTTTCGAACATCTTGAAATGCAATTGGGATCTATGTATTGCACAAGTTCGGCGATAGCTTCCCAATTTCCATCTCGTGCAGCATCATGTAGCAGAGTGAATCCACCGTCGTCTACCACCGAGAGATCGAATCCATTTTCCGCAAAAAAGTGAGCTATTCTTGGAAATCCCTCAATAACCATGGTGCGGACTATTTTTCGGTCATCAATATTTTTATCGTTAAAGCTACCTTTATATTTCAAGAATAGCTTAACAATATTTAATATCTCATTGAATTCACACTGCAACCTTCGGTGTTGCTCTTGATTACAAAACTGCACATTCACTATGCGGCACTTCAGATATTCTACCGTTTGCTCCAAGGGAAAATATCCTTTACTATTTTTAATCTTTGAATTGCTACCACATTTGAGTAATGTCTCGACACAATCTTCAAATCGAGCTTCACATGCTGTATGCAGAGGTGTGTCACCGTAAAAGTCTTTATCGTCAACTCTGAATCCGCACTCCACTAATATTTCTATAATTTTTGGAGAGTTTTTTCTTACTGCTGAGTGTAAAGCGTTAATAAATGAAATATCAGCGAAATCGGCTAATATCTTTGATACGACAGCTTTTATTTCAGTCACGTCTTCATCGTCGATAGCATCTAATAAAGCACTTTGGTAGTTAGCTTTTTTAGTGTCGATGCTTGCACGAAGTTCTTCAGTACGCTCCATTGCAAAAATATAGAGTAGATGATTCGCGGCTTAAACCGATAGGTGTAACTGAAACAAAGAAGAAACCGAATTAATACCTAATAGCAATTATACGCACATATTTGGTATTGTTGACATATTCCAAAGACTTGACAGGCGATGTTTTATCAACTGCGGTACCCGGCGTAGGTTTTTTCCCACAGAGGTGGTTTTCCCTACGCCATTGCACACCCGAATGGGGGTACCTCTCAAAATGAAGCAGGCCTGTTAGGTAAATTATGTAAAAGGCCCTTCGAAATGGTGACGATCTCGATAAAAGAATTTGTATTTCGAATAGTATAATCGATATATAATATGACGTTGTAGTCTATTTAAATGTTCGAGAAATTGAAAAGTCGAACTAAGATGTAAAAAATTGACGATCGGGTTTTTTTCAGTACGTTTCGGAATGTCGTCGGGTTAGGAAGTCCGCGTTGCGATCGGATCGTCACCAGTTGATCGAAATAAATAATTTATATTTTCGTGTGGCCGATCAAACCGCGTGTTTTATTTACAAGCCCTTCCACCAGTCGTTTATAGGCGATTTGTTATTTTATTTTCAGATATTTCTTTTTTATATATAAAAAGAAAATAAACCACATTATATATAGAATTGGTATTTAATTTCTTTCCTTGTGAAATCCATCGCAATTTGAAATCGACCTGGTTCCAAATTTAATGCTTTTCAATTAAGCAAATATAACGAGATGGAACCGGGCAAATATGCTGGGATATAAATATAGCGAGACGCAAATATACCATCATGACTATACTGAAATTTAACTATTTTTTAATTTAAAATGGTTCTCTTAGTGTCCAGAACACGGGTGTTCGTTATAAAGAAAGTTACTTAGAATTCGTATTTTAACCCTTTGAGTCACACATTTTTCCTTTTATCGAATTTAGCTGAAATTTGTTACTCGGGGATTTTTGAGGTCGCTGATTACGAATCCGAGGTTAGTTTTTCGAAATTCAAGATGGCGGATCCAATATGGCGGACAAAAATTTTAAATATAATTCGATTGGGACAAAAATTGCGACTCGAGGGGTTTTCAAGGTAGCTGATTACGAATCCGAGGTTCGTTTATCTAAATTCAAGATGGCGGATCCTTATCTATAACATCTTATCTATAATCAACATAAAATTCATATTCAGCGAGGCTGAAAATTCCCTAACACACGTTTTCATAAAAAAACTCTCGCCTTTTTACATCTTGCTCACAGCCATTTTGAATTTCGTAAAGCTGATATTGGATTCGTAATTATCGACTTCGGAAATCCTCAAACACGCATTTTCACCATAATTGGCGCTACATATCGATCACCGCCATCTTGGATCCGTCATTTTAAATTTCGTAAAGCTGACATCGGATTCGCAATCAGCGATCCCGAAAACCCCCTAATGCGCATTTTCATCAAAATTGGCGATTGTTTACATATTTCTGACCGCCATATTGAATCCGCCATTTTGAATTTTGTAAATCTGAAACAGGATTTGTCATAAGGGACCCCAAAAACCTATATACCCCGAACTTCAAGTCATTATCTTTCAAAACAGCGTCAAAAATGAATCTTTCCAAAAAAACATGATTTTTTTGTGTTTGTTTATTTATATAAAGTAAACAATAAAGAATTATGTATTTTTAGTCATGTGGATATGTTCTTTAAGTACTAAGGTAACAGAAAATAGCAAAAAGACCGATCGGAATACGTTAACTTGAACGTAAATAATAAAAATTCAAAGAAATCGAGGTAGTAACGTGGGTTAATACCGTGACTCAAAGGGTTAAAATGCGACGGTTTCAGCCGTGTTTACATACGTGACAAAATGATTAATTCCTTATATAAAAAAGAATATTTCATATCTTGAAAAGTGTACATTACATACAATTGAGCGGCTCCATGCAAGAAGGGGATACACGCAGATTTCACTGGAAAAGATTTGTCCAAATGGTCGAATTTCAAAAGTGCTCAGTTTGAAAATGTAAAAGCAGACACTTATCTTTTTCCTTGTAACAAAAAAGCGCAATTTTTATACTTTGTAAAATAAACGTCAACATCTAAATTTGAATTTCAGGCGAAATTTTAATATTTTTTCACTTTAATTCGCGATAGGGAGTTCATTTTGATAAATTTTCAATAAAAAAATACCAAATTGATATTGTTTTTGCATGGAGCCTCTTAATTATATATTTCTTAATAATAAAATGTAATTATTATATGCTATATTTTAATTTATAAAATAATGATTGCGTAAGAGTTACTAAACATTACGGGTATGTGGCAAGTAAAAGATCAGTTAGTTTTTCTAATAAAGTTTAATTTTAAACTTAAAAAACGTACAAAGCAAATATAAATAAAAGAAAATAATGGATAACATACCATGTAAGCAACGTCCCAAAATTTGGAAAAAAAACAAACATAAGGATTTATTTGTACGAGCATTGCTGGAGGCTGATATTTAATTTCGAGCCAGTAACAATTAAGAAAAATGGGAAAACATTATAATACAGAGATAATTATAATATTTCGATAACTATATTGAAATTTATTTAAGCTTTCGTCATTAAAGAAATCGTTTAAGTAAATGTAAAATTAATGGACTCTTGAACGTTAATGACTTAATATTCATAGAAAGAACCATGACAATTTTTGGTTAACAAAAACAAAACTTACACCTTTTATAACTAAATTTCAATATTTGTCAATGTTTCTTTTTTTTTTTAAATTAATTATTGCATTGTAACATATTTTTAACACATGTTAGAAATCATTTCGAAAGCAAATCTTGTATCCAAAATTAACAATGAACTATATATTACAGGTTTTCCCTTAAATATGAAAATATACAAAAATAAATGAAATAAGTATTGCTTGAATGAAGAGGAGAGGCTATGCAGGTTATGCGAAAAAGAGACAGAGCAACTTGACCACCTAAGAGAAGAGTGCGAGCTCGTAAGAGAGAAAATAGATAAAAACATGGATTTAATGAATAAGGATGGAATATGGTGCAAATGGATGGAGATGATAGAGAGAGTTAGGAGAGAGAGAGAGAGAGAGAGAGAGAGAGAGAGAGAGAGAGAAATATAGAGTCTGAGTGGGTGAGTGAAAATAAATTCGAGAGAATGAGTGAGTGAGTGAGAGAGAGAGAGAGAGAGAGAGAGGAGTGAGTGATTGTTTGATTGATTGATTGATTGATTGTTGAGATACAGGGAGAAAGATGGAGAGAGACAGGGAAATAGGGGGAGGTTTGTAGCTTATCATCAATTAGTTTCGAACGGGTTTGTTTTTGTAGTTTTATAGTGTAAAATTATGTTATATTTTCAAGGGTAATTTATCGTTTTTTATGTATTGGAGGCTAAACCGAAGTCTATGTAAGCACACGAAGTGTGAAAACACAATAAATACACACATACAAAAATAAATGATCACATTTCTGCCGTACCTCGTAAGAAAAGTCGTAACTCCATTTTTGTCAAAAATGAGATACAAATATATTTGTAATCAGCAAAATGAAATACATCATATTCTGAAAAAAATTACTAATATTTATTATAAATTATTTAAAAAAAATGATTTGTTTCTTACAAAAATGAATTTTTGATAGGTATAATTCTTAAAAAAGTCGTAAGTGCCACATATGGGAGTTGCCGCTGTATTTCTCGATTTGTCAGTTTACTATATTCTATAAGAAGGTCGTATCTCCAAATACTGACTATAAAAGTCGTATGTACACTTTCTGATGAACATACGACGTTTTTGGATTGTATAATAACAGCAATTTATGTGAAACTAAATCTAAGAGAATATGCTATTAAATAATAAATAACAAAGAAAAAGCCCATGAATAATAGTCTAATAATCATATTTATAATAAATTATTAATTTGACATATATTAAATTCAAAATAGCCTTTCGTTTGCCTTAAATACATCTTGTTTACAGGTAAAATTATTATTATTAATAATTTAATATTCTGCATTAGGTTAACGAAAGTTATTGTAAATACTATAATGTATAAATACAATTGAAAAAAATCGAGGTTAAACTTGCCGCACGTGTCTTAAACTCGCTGATGACTGAAATAGTCATAAATTAGTAAATTTGATCTGTGAGCTCTAAAAACTAGTTAAAAAACGTTTTAAAACGCGAAGTGATTGTCAAATCGTGATCCGAGGAGTCGATCCGTCACATAATAGCGACAATATCGTGAGCTAAGTATTTTGAGGTTAGATTCTCTACGTGTCTAAGTGCACAGGATATACAGGCAAAATTACATGCATAAATTGGAAAAATGGGTGAAAATACTGACGGGAAAAAAGCGAAGGATGAAGATGACTTAACATACGCGTGCTATGGTAAGAAAAGATTTCGTGTATATGTATGTATATACTGTGGTAATATCCTCCATAAGAGCTGCTGTGAACGTGATCAAAAAGTGCGTATGATAACGAAAAGCTGGATAAAGTGCTGCAATGAGAGCGATGAAGAGACAAAAACAGCAATAGTGGAGGCCTATTTTAGTAAAGAACAAACAGAACTACAGGAACTCCGAAAAAAGACAACCAAAATGGAAGAGACACTAAAAGCAAACAAGCAAGAAATAGAGGTATTGAGGCTTGATAACAGCAACTTGAAGAAAAAATATAGAGAAACAGAAAGTAAACTCCCAAGTAGCAAAAATTTCAGAACAGAAGGAACAAAAAATAAAATTTCTGCAAGAAAAAAATACTCTACTCGAGGAACTGAACCTAGAAATTAAAGACAAAAACATTCTGCTAATAGAGAAGAACGAGCAACTCACAACTACGATAACAGAACTGCGGCAAAATAAGAACCTAGAGACTTCCTACGCTAATATAGCAGCAAACCTACAAACTGGGGTAAGAGTTAGAAAACCCAATACAATTCAGGATATTCTAATAAAGCCTAAGCAAAAAACCACAGATCCAAAACAAACTGGAAAAGATATTAAAAATGCGATAGACCCTGCTAAACTTAAAATCCAAATTAAAAAATTTATCGAACGCAAGGATGGATCCTTGATTATCAAATGCGGTATGGAACGAGACATAAAAATTCTTAATGACGAACTCAACAAAACAGTTAGCAACAAGTACGATGTGACAGAATCTATATTGCAAAACCCGAAGATTAAAATTGCAGGCGTTATTGGAGACCAGTCAAGGGAAGAGCTTCAAAGAGACATCAAGAGCCAAAATTTTGCATATAAGGAAGATTCACTTTTTAAGGTAACCTATATTAAAAAGAAAAGAAACTCTGAGGCCAAACCTATATTCGCTGAAACCAGTCCTGATATCTACCTTAGTATAGCGCAAAATAATTTTAAGATAGCACTGGCATGGCAAATATGTCCGGTGTACAATGACATTAACACGCGTAGATGTTTTAAATGTAATATGTATGGACACAGTAGCACCAAATGCGAAAAAACCAAAAGCTTCTGTAAATTTTGTTCACTTGATCACGATTCAAAAGACTGTACCAACAAATCTGAAAAGAAATGTATAAATTGTTCAGAAGCAAATTTGCGATTTAAAACAAACTGACCAACAGACCACTACGCTGACGACGAGATAAATTGTTCTACTTATATTGATAGAAAGAAATTCCTAATATCAAAAGTAAACTACCCAATAATTGTAAATTAAATACATAAATGGCGAACTTTTTAGATAATTTTAATTTGACGGAAATAAATTGTAAAATTATAAAAAATAGGAGAGAATTAATGGAATATAAAGACAGTAATATCAAACTGGCTATAATGCACCTTAATATTAGGAGCTTAGATAAGAATTTTGAAGAACTCGAATTATTACTACGTGAATTAGGAGATACTGATATAATAGTCTGTACAGAAACGTGGAAATTACAAAACACTGGGCTATATAATATAAGTGGGTATGAATCGTACTACAATAACGGTGAGTTGAACCAAAATGATGGAGTGATCATTTATATAAAGAAACAAATCACACATAATACACAAATTGTGCAAATCGGAAACATACCGGCTATTACTCTAAATTTCAATATAAGGGGTCACAAAACCTTATTAACAGCGATATACCGTTCCCCCTCTCTTTGCCCACTGAGCTTTATCCAACAATTAAAGGAGTACCTAGAAAACTGCGAATCAGTAAACGAACATATACTAATAGGAGATTTAAATATAGATATCCTTAAGGACGACGATATTTCTCAAGATTACCTGAATATGATTTCAGAATTTGGTTTTATACCAGCAATAAACAAACCCACGAGAGTTACAAATGTTAGTAGCACCTGTATCGACCATATCCTTCTAAAAACAAATAGTCATCATGATATGATTAAAGCAATAATACTTACCACAGATATTACAGATCATTACCCTATCCTTCTAATTATAAGGGAAAACACAAAGTTAGATAAAACCTTGGGAAAAAATGAATATCTAAAAGTAAACTACAACCAAATTAAACTATGCTCAGATAGCATTTCTTGGGACGCTATATATCAAAGCACAGATCCAGAAAACTGTTGCAGAAACATTATAGAAATAATCAAAAATATACAAGCAAATTCAACGGAAATAATAAAGAGCAAAGAAAGCAAAAGGTAAATATGGATCACTTCAGGCTTGATAAACTCAATTCGTACAAGAGAAAATCTGAGAAAATATGCTGAAAAACACAAAACGAAGGAAGCACTATACAAATATAAAAACTACAGAAACCACTTAAGCTCACTTATTAATAAAACTAAACAACTGTATTACACTGATCAAGCACTTCTTCGTAAAAACGACCCCAAAGCGCTATGGAATATAGTGAATAACCTAACGAAGAACAAAAACAGAAGCACTTCCCCATCCGAAATTTTAAAATCAAATGGTGAGATTACAACTGATAAACTTGGGATAGCTAATGAATTTAACAAATTCTTTGCATCGGTCGGTAAAAACTTAGCTAAAAATATCCAGAGAACGACAAACAATTTTCCCCCAAGAAAAACAGTACAGGATACCTTCTTCATTGCACCGGTAAACGAAGATGAAATTATCCACCATATCAAATCGTTACAGGATAAAAAAAAATCCGGGACCCGATGGAATAACAGCTAAACTCTTAAAATCAATGGGGAACGCTATTGCCAAGTAATTAACCTATTTAAAAAATTGGAAATTTTTTTTTTTTTTTTTTTTTCTTATATTATTTTACGTCGACTTTTGTGAACCCAAATGGGACTAAATCGCGACGGGACCTACCGTTTATGAAGGTGGAATCCGAACCACCCGAGCTTTGGCGTTATTAGACACTTATAAACAAATATAGAGGTGTCCCGATGACAGATTGCAGAGGCCGGGATCGAACCAGGGTTTTCTGATTACGAAGCCGATACTCTACCAACTGAGCCACCGCCGCTCCCAAATTGGATATTTGAAACTGGACAAGTACCAGAAGACCTTAACCCTTTAAGGACCAAATGTACAAAAATTTGACACGAAGTTTGTCAGTATTTTTTAGTATTTAAATTCAATGAAAAAAATTGTGGTATATACGTTTCCAATTGCTCGAACCCCGCTCTTTCGAATGGTGGATGGTAAAATACTGTCCTTAAAAGGTTAAAACGGCAATAATTAAACCCATTTTTAAAAATGGAGACCACCGTATCCTAAATAACTACCGTCCTATATCGCTATTGTCAAACATATCCAAGATCTTTGAAAAGTTGCTAAAAGTGAGAATGATTAAATTTATATCGAAGAACAAAATTATAAGTAAAACACAGTTCGACTTTCAAAGTGGTATATCTACAACCGATGCTCTTGCAGAACTTTCTAAAACCTTGCACAGCAATCTCAATGCATCAATACCGACAATGGCTATTTTTATTGATCTGGCTAAAGCATTTGACACTCTTGAACACAATAGACTAATAAGCAAACTGGAGAGCCTAGGATTTAGGGGACTCAGTAACCAACTAATAACAAGCTATTTAAAAAATAGGAAACAGAAAGTTGTATGCAACGAATGTTTAAGCTCTACCCATTTCGTTACATTCGGAGTGCCGCAAGGTACTATTCTTGGCCCTGTTTTATTTCTCCTCTACATCAACGATTTGTATTCGATAAATACGAGTGGGAAGATCCAATCATTCGCCGATGACACGGTAATTATTTTGAGAGCAAATACATGGACAGAACTAATACAAAAAGCATCTCAAGACTTCAGTTTAATTAAAACATGGTTCAATCACAATTCACTCACCGTCAATATAGACAAAACAAAATTTATTCCTTTCGGATGTTATAGCGACAGTGTACCCCGAAATTTGGATCATCTTTACATAAAAAATGGACAAATGTTAGAAAAGATAGAGAAAACCGATTGCATTAAATATCTAGGCGTAATGGTAGAATCCAAACTGAGGTGGGATAAACACATAGAATTATTATTAAAAAAACTGAGACCACTCCAGTATTTACTTAAGAAATTACGACATATCATAAATCATAAATCTTTAATGCAAATATATCATGCCTTATTCCAATCTATTATTAGGTACGGGATAATTCTATGGGGTGGAGCTTATAGCAATGTGATGAAAAAAGTCGCAATAATACAAAAATCTGCATTAAAAATTATTTTGAACAAAAAAAGAGATTACCCAACAGAAGCTCTGTATCGAGAAAGTGAGGTATACGACATTAGGAAAATTGCTTACTTTGCAGCGGTAACTCAAATACATAAGGAAGGCTATAGACAACAAACAAACAGTCGGAGTTACCAGAAGTGCAACAAATAGACAGATAGAGGTACCAACAAGAAGAACTGAAGTCGGAAGGAAGTGTTACGACTATGTTGGAACTCTTTGCTTCAATGCTCTACCGATCGACATCAAAACAGAGAAAGACGAATCAACTTTCAAAAATCAACTTAAAAAATGGTTCAAGAATAAATCTAACATGGAAATTGCACAGAACTTTAGAGATAACTACCTACAAAAAAGAACATTACTCTAAGAGCGACACGATAAAGCGGTGCCATAAAAATAAAAATTTATATTGTTAAATTTTTTTTAAATTTTATTGCGTTGTATATTAGTTTTTAAGATACTCAGCGCCACACACAAGGGCTTTAAGCTCTTACGTGGTACAAGTGTAATAAAGAATACTTAGGTGTTATGTACAAAAAGAAAACTTGCGATACGAAATGTATATTAACTATTGTATTTTATTGTATTTTATTATACTGCTGAATAAATATTATTATTATTATTATTATTATTATTATTATTATTATTAAAAATTAATTAATCCTTTTTGCCCGAAAGAAGAAAAACAAGTACGTCAACTTCAGCTCGGTTTCTCGAGTAAAAAGAAATCTTTTTAGATGAATAACATGAATTTGTCACTCGGTAAAATTAATGATAACTTTATTTTGTATACGGTGAACCGAGTCAGTAGAAAAATAAAAATAATTTCTCACGAGAGAAAAGTCCCAACGTTTCGAACCATCTTAGTGGTCATCATCAGTTTTTTCTCTCATGAGAAATTATTTTTATTTCTACTGACTCGGTTCACCGTATACTAAAAGAAGAAATCTTTTTAATTTTTGAATGATACCTTTTCTACTATTTTTAAATGTGCTCCATAACGATTCCCGTCGAGAAAATGGTAAAAAATCGGCTATTTATGCAAAAACGTTGCAAAATTAAATAAAAATGCCACTTTAAATTTTTCAGGATTTTCTCTACTGAAACGAATTATAATTAATGACATGTATACATAAAAAGTGATATTGATATAAATAATATGCCAGTAGAATATTTTTTAAAAGCAATGGACGATTCAAACTAGCTACGAAACGAAACAAATTTATTCAAAATTATTAATTCCTTAAAAAAGAGATCACAGAAAGTTCTTTGAGTTTTATAATGATGATATAAATATTTACTGGTTACGTACGAAGATTGTAATAATTTTGAGTACAAATTCAAAATGGCAGATCCGTAACTGCCACCGTATGTATCTCTTAAATGTAACATTGTTGCATGAATCTGTTTCAAAATTGAACACATATGTTAGATAATTACGAATATTATACATATTCAGACGGCCATTTTGTATTTATAAACTCAAAATTATTATAATCTCCGAACAGAACGAGTCAATATTTATCTCCATTTCATGGAATAAATAATTTTGAATAAATTTGTTTCGTTCCATAACCATTTTGAATCGGCAATATTTATATTCAGCAATTGGGAACACTTTTTATGTAATCATTTCATTCACTATAATCCGTTTCAGTGGAAAAATCGCGAAAAATTAAAAAAAGACCTAAAAATCATGGCATTTTTATTTTATTTTGCAAAATTTTTGCTTTCTTGACGGGAATCGATAGAGCATACATACTTAAAAATAGTTGGAAAGGTATCTTTCAGGAATGAAAAAAAAATCTTTTTATTCGAGAAACTAAACTGAAGTTGGCGTACCTGCTTTTCTCATTTCGTTCATAAAAAAAAATTACATACCAAATTTTAAAAACGGATTTTTCTCGGTTTTTTTACATTTATTTCGTAAAAATACGGGTCTGACGAAAAAAGGTTTGGACAAAAATGCCGAGTACAAAATTCTATACAAAAAAGGTTGCATACATTTTTTTCGTAATTCAAACACAGTAAGCCCGCTAATGAGTGATGAAAGTGTCCGCAATGAGTTTCTACTTAAAGAAAATAGTAAGAAATGACATTGGCTATTCCATGGTGAACTTGGCTATTTCATAGTTACAGTTATAATACCAATATTATTAACCCTTAGTTCCGACTGTTATTTTAAAGAATGTTTCCCCCACTACCTGGGTTAATTGTTTCCTGCCGTTTGAAAATGCTTTCAGTGTGCAATTTATAAAGTACCAACTCCATTTTCTCCAGGGTCGAAAACGATACTGCAGTCTTAACTAAGGGTTAAATTTATTTTTCAAAATGAAATAATCTCATGGCAGAACGTATAAAGGATTGTTACACCTACGTTATTTACAGTATATAATATTTAGAAAGGGGCATTAGAATACTTATTTTGGTTAGTGAAACGGGCAATCGGTTTTAGGAGACATACCTCTGGTGGTTTCAGAAAATATCATGAAATAAACAAGGCGTCTTACGTTAGGTGTACCAAAAACTTTGCAATCCAATATTATAATAAAAAATTATTATTCGCACAATCATCAAAAGAAAACTAAGGTACGATATAATTTAGTATTATTCGTACTAGCTACATGAAGCAAACATGTTGATACACGAAATTCATAATAAATATTCTTATACTTAACTATTGTCATTGCTATTATTGACAGTATAGGCATAATTTATAATTTTATACTACGTATAAATAAATTTATGCCTCTTATTATTGCATTATATGATAACCGAAATTCTGTTGTTAAAAAGATTAAAGCATAATTAATTATATTTACAGCAATATATATATACTACTGCACTGTGCAAAGTATTTGAAAAATGAAAAATGTAACGTACGACTTTCTTGGATAGTATCTCTACTTTTAATAAAGAGGCAGGGATATGTAACGTCTAGAATACAATAAAAAAAAGGTGGTATGTCCATATATTGGGAGTTACGACCTTTTTCGGCAGTATCAATGCTTCCTGATTATTCGGTATGTCCATTTTCAACTATTGTTTATTAATTAATTTGCATCAATTTTGTAACAAATGATACATTAAGTTATGAAATAAATTATGTCAGTATCAAAAATAATTATTGAAAATAAACAAATTCATATTTGCTCAAAACCGGTTTTTCATCAATATCTCAAAATCATTAAAATGGAGTTACGACTTTTCTTACGAGGTACGGCAGAATTTTGTTGGTGCTGAAAAAACTAATATGAATATCTATGTCTATACGAAAGAGAATAATGCAACATTTTGGAGAGGACTCCTATCAACCACTTCGGCGTCATGACGCTTCGTTTGGCGTCAAGCGTTACCTGGCCCGGGCCGGAAAAAATAACTAAAGTGCGCATTTCGTCTTATTCGTTAGAAGTTATTAAAGATTAGATGAGCCGAGAGTAGTATAGGAAGTTAAACGCTGTACAACTCAAAAATTGATATAGTAAAACTCCTAAAAATGTTGTCTTCTGTACATAACCTCGAAAATAGCAACAACAGCAACAAAAATTTTTTGAGTACTTAACCTCAATTGACGGATATATACAAAAATACAATTGTCATTCAAATTTAATACGTCAGTACTTTGGAGTATTGTCAAAAAATTAATATTATATAAGAAAAAAATGTCTTACTTTTAATGTGGCGTGGGAACAGCGGCAAACAGCAGCACAACGATGATTAACTCCAAACTGCAGGGCCACGCGATGTTTACCGAACTACTACCAAATTGAGAGTGGAGTGCAGAATGCAGCGTAGCCTATGTGGTAACCTAAAACAGAGGTAGCTGTAGGCCGTAGACCCCCCCTTTCCACATTTTTTATAGAAATGACACGTCACATCTAACGCACTTCATTTACCTCATTTACTTCATTTATTTAATTTATTTAATTTATTTAATTTACTTAATTTACTTAATTTACTTCATTTATTTCATTTATTTCATTTATTTCATTTATTTCATTTATTTCATTTATTTCATTTATTTCATTTATTTCATTTATTTCATTTATTTCATTTATTTCATTTATTTCATTTATTTCATTTATTTCATTTATTTCATTTATTTCATTTATTTCATTTATTTCATTTATTTCATTTATTTCATTTATTTCATTTATTTCATTTATTTCATTTATTTCATTTATTTCATTTATTTCATTTATTTCATTTATTTCATTTATTTCATTTATTTCATTTATTTCATTTATTTCATTTATTTCATTTATTTCATTTATTTCATTTATTTCATTTATTTCATTTATTTCATTTATTTCATTTATTTCATTTATTTCATTTATTTCATTTATTTCATTTATTTCATTTATTTCAGTTATTTCAGTTATTTCAGTTATTTCAGTTATTTCAGTTATTTCAGTTATTTCATTTATTTCATTTATTTCATTTATTTCATTTATTTCAGTTATTTCAGTTATTTCAGTTATTTCAGTTATTTCAGTTATTTCAGTTATTTCAGTTATTTCAGTTATTTCAGTTATTTCAGTTATTTCAGTTATTTCATTTATTTCATTTATTTCATTTATTTCATTTATTTCATTTATTTCATTTATTTCATTTATTTCATTTATTTCATTTATTTCATTTATTTCATTTATTTCATTTATTTCATTTATTTCATTTATTTCATTTATTTCATTTATTTCATTTATTTCATTTATTTCATTTATTTCATTTATTTCATTTATTTCATTTATTTCATTTATTTCATTTATTTCATTTATTTCATTTATTTCATTCATTTCATTTATTTCATTTATTATTTCATTTATTTTATTTATTATTTCATTTATTTTTATTTATTTACCTGACATTCGTAATAGTACATCAATTAATACCTCCAAATCCCATTTATTTTATGATAATCCTACCACACCCTAGTAAAAATTTCCTTTCGTGGGGCTTGCGTGGAAAACTCGCAAGCGCCACTCCAGAATCGTCACGTTTTGCCCGGCAACGCCATGTCTGCAAGTATGGCACTTACGTGACGCGTCCCTGGCGACAGTTTCAAAGAAAAATCCATAATCATACAATAATTTCCGTTTTACCGACGAAGAAGAATGAGGTTATGTTACATCACTAGGATGGGCCATACGTATACCACATGGCGCTGCAGGCCAAAACGTGACGATTCTGACGTGGCCCATGCGAATTTGCCACGCAATGCCCATGCGTGCGGCGATTTTAGATTTTTACCAGGGCAAGCTAAAAATCAAATCGATTTATAATTACGAAGTATATAAGTTTTAGCTCTGGTATTTATATGGCCTGCTTATTATATGGGCATTTATATCGTATCTCTTATAACAAATCTAGGTTCATTAGTATTTATATTAGGCGTAAACCACACTGGTGGAGTGAAGTTGTATTATGTATTTTGTTTTATTGACTTATATCAGTATGATTATTATTTTAATGTAACTTGAATTATATAAAGTCAACCGTAATATATATTTATTCTGTTTTATTTTATTTTATATTAATTTTAAATTGTAAAACTCTAAATTGTATTTATCTTATTGCCACAAGGGACTTACTCACTTACTTACTTACTTATTTATTTATTTATTATTACTAAACGGATCTATTGATCCTTAACAAACAAATTATACATTGCAGTGAAGTTTCCCAAAATTAAACGCATACGCAAAAGTAGCACATGTAAAAGAAACGCAAACGCAGATGTACATGTTTGAGTAGACATGACGAGCACACTCTGAGTGGTAATTAAAAAGTTATACATAAAAATTCTAAGCAGAAATTAATTATAAAAGCGATGAACAGTCCCAGAAATCCCTCGTTTAAAACTCGTAAAAGTGTGAAGAGATAACTCCAAATTATTCCACGCCCTTTTCAGACGAGATTCGGTGGAGTAAAATTTGTAATTATTTCTCGCGGTCGATTCGATGATAGTCCTGTGATTACTTAGATTGTAAGGTATACTTATAAATTTGGTCAGTAGATATCTTTAGAGTACGGTAAACGGTTAATAAGTCGTGATAAATGTGCAGACATCTAATGGTGAGAAATTTGAATCTAAAGGAGATACTATGGAAACTTAGGTCGAAGCGAGACATGGGATGATCAGTCTTAAACGTGAGATATGTTAGTGTCACGTTCCACGTAACATGTCAACAATTAATAAAACTGCTTAATATAATTTTTATAAATCTTATACGTTTAAAAATTATTTCCAACAAAGCAAGCTAAGAACGCGTAAAAGAATGCGTAATCGAAGGCGTAATGTAATCCTTTGATAAGGAAGCACCAACATAGCGTTCCCATGTGCATACAATTTAATTTTATTGATTATTTCGTATTTATAAATCAACCAATAAAAAGTAAAATACATGTAGATGTTGATTTCCTAATTGTCAAAACATATCTATACATTGATATACGACTATTTTTATTCTTAAAACATTAAAATGCATCACCCAAAGAAATTATAAATAAACAATATATTCCTTATAACAAATGGGAAATTAATATTTTTATTGTTGATAATGATCATTCATACGAAATAATTATTAATAATTGTATTAATATATATGTAAAAGAAGGAAATCTTACAGCCATATCAACAAACAATCTCAGAAAATAATGTAAAATCATATTATTCATAATTTATAATCTCAGGAAAATTTAAGAATCAAATGCATCAATAATATTAGTATCATGACTAATAAAAATTATATTAAATGTAATTATTGTAAAGTTATACAAAAATTTATGAAACTATAATTGTAAATTATTACATTTCAAAATTATTCCGAATCTTTATATATCAAACAAATGTAAAATTCTTAAGCTTAGTCATTTTATTTAAATAACTTCAGTTCTATAAATGCTAGAACTTTCATTCATTTTTGTATAAACTGATACGAAACAATTGTAAAACAATCAACCAAAATATTAAGAGAAAATTTATTGCAACATCAAGAATTTCAATATTAGCAGAAAAACGTTCACAAATTGTCACTTGATCTACCCTCCTCGAACCAGACACCCTCGCTTCACAGTAAGAAGCTTTTCCACGGTGGGGCGGGCAGTATAAATAAACCTATGGACACGCTGGAAAGACAGACTTAATTGTTTTCTCACTTAAGGTGCAGCGAAACAGTTAAAAATCTCAAAAACAGTTCTCTCACTTTGGTGCAGCGGAACTTTCATCATCATTCTCAGTTTTCTCACTTTGGTGCAGTAGAACCATCATCATCATAATTCGCAGTTCCCTCGCTTTTGGTGCAGCGGAACTTTGATCATCATTCTCAGTTCCCTCGCTTTTGGTGCTGTAGAACTGATCATTAGCTAAAACATCAACATCAGCCACCAAGCGGAATTGTTCCAATTACGCATATTCAATCAACGCCAGATTTTGTAAAAAGTGAGTATTAATAAAACATGTAAACCCTTCTTTACTAACAACCTTTCCCTAAAACAAACTAAAAACCCTCCGAAAAGATGAATTATTTATTGATGCTTAGGCATTAATTTTATTTTGATAATTTAAATTTTGTTTGAAACGAACGTATTAATCCCTTTATATATAACATTTTTTTTAATTATTAAATAAAAGAGGAAAGGGATAATACCTTAGGGACAATATTTTTTTTCTTTAGTAATCGTAGTGAGTTGACTAACATCTTGGTGTTAGTCGACAGACTAGGATTAATAGGGACAGTTAGGTATTTAAATAGTTCTTATCGTCTTATTTATTTTAATAAAAAATGTATTATCCCCAATTACATATAAAAATATATAAATAAATATAAAACAATTTCCTTACTTAAATTTTTCCTCAACTAACACTCACCCAAAAATCATCATATCGGTTATTAACTATTCTATTTTTGTCATTGTTACAGTAAAATCCAAATGTCCACCTGAGCCATCCACCGGGAAATTAACTGTTTATTTACCATTCCAACATCCATTTCAGTATCCAATTTAATAATTTATTGTAAATTAATAAATAAATAAATGAAATAAGATTAATATTAGTCCATTAATTTTTGGTTACATTTATCTATCCATTCTTCTCAACACAGTAGCCCTCGTTCGCCAAAAGAACTTTAGAATTAACCATTTGGTTAATTCGACCCCTTTCTTGATCGAAGGTAAGTTTTACTAATTTCGGTCATAACATTAGAGTCTTCTTCTGGACTCCCTCCAACAATTCGAAGTCTGAATCCGTATAGACGACCATGGAGACCATATAGACGACGCGTATATGAAATATGGTAACACTAAAGTTCCGATAAGGAACGCTAAAGTCATCGAATTTTGAAAGTCTTTAGTGGTGCGCTTAATAAAACCTAACATCTTGGAGGCTTTCGATTGAACATAGATTAAATGGTCTTGAAAAGTAAAGTTATCCCGCATTATGACGCCAAGATCAGTGTGTTGATTTACTCTCGAAAGCGGTTGATAAGCAAATTCAAACTTCTCGGGACGACGTGAAAAAGACATAATTTTACATTTATTTATGTTAAGCTTAAGACCATTACACTCTGTCCAATAGCCTATCGCGTCAAGATCTCTCTGAAGATTCGACGCATCAATGGGTGATAAAATCTGCGCATATAGTTTAATATCGTCCGCATATATTAAAAACTTTGAAAAACGTATGAGATCACCGATATTATTGATAAAAAGAATAAAAATCATTGGGCCGAGGTGAGAGCCTTGAGGTACACCTGATGGGGCAATACAAGACTCAGATGTTGCATTTTTTATTCTTACACGTTGAACCCTATTGGCCAAGTAAGACTTTATCCATATACTGTGTCAACCTGGATATTTTGGGCAATAGATTTAGATAGAAAATCAGAGAAAAGCAGTAAATTCGTGACAGTGGATTTGTTCTTACGGAAGCCATGCTGGTTACTTCTAATAATATTATCCATGACATCACCCATCTTCCCAGCCACTATACAGTCAAACAATTTGGGAATACAATTTATTACAGCAATCGGTCGATAATTTGCAACGTTACTCTCATCTTTTTTATTTCTTTATTTATTTTATTTATTTGTTTCATTTATTTATGTAATTTATTTCATTTATTTCACTTATTTCATTTATTTCATTTATTTCTTTTATTTCATTTATATTGAATTTTAAAAGTAATTTTATAAAACCAGAAAAAATTGCAATACTTTTAGTAGCAACATTTATGTAATGTAAAAATAAAAATTCATACGTTACAGATGAGTTTACTGTCGATGCAGTAAAATTGAAGCCTATTGGAGTGAAATTTAACGATTACTACCTTTTGGACTCCGCAATTGAGTCTAATAATTTTAGAATGTATCGACATCATTTTTTCTAAATACGTGTCTTTTGTCATAACTTACATCTGATTAGAATTTGGCGCAGATACATCCGTCCATTACTAAAAAACATTTCTTCGTAGTTGTTTGCATTTATTTTGTAAAAATACAAATTTGATGAAAAAATGTTTCAAACAAAAAAGATAGAGAAATAAATTCTCTCCAAAAATATTGGATGCATTTTCTTCCTACATTCAACGAGAATGCCATAAAAACTGTTTTAAAATGCATAATGACTACAGTCTGACGAAGTATTGAATTTGGTCACCTCGACAAAAAAAATGACTCTATAGTTTATCATCAAATATCGACGTTTCAGACCAAAAAAGCGGTGTGGGGAGTGGGGGGAAGGTATAACTACGTAGACACTCAAATAACTGAAACGATGTTTCCTACCGACGTAACATGGTGAATGTTCTCATAAGCGCCACTCACACGATATCTCTTGATAGATACCGAGCGAGCTGCTGTGCAAGCGGAGAGAGTGCGCTGCGCACATGCGCGAAGCACAGCTGTTCTCTCAACGACTTCTCCGTGTAGGTATAGGTAAAAAATGGCAGCATTACAATAAATAAATCCGATTTTTACTAAAAAATTACCTGAAATTGCCTATAAAATAAAAAATATGTATCGATGAGTAAAATCTTTCGAGTAATTACAACTATTATTATGAGTAATTAATTACTGAAATAGTAATATATATAATATATATTCACTAATAAATATTATATAACAGTTATTCACTAATAAAGCAAACAGTTTTACCTGAAAGGACGAGAATTTTTCTCTTGGAGATAAAAAATTTGAAATCATCTCCACGAGATGAGTATGTAATCATTGCAAATTAAAGACAGAAAAATCAGTAACACCACATATAATTAATCAGAAAATAAAATATGACAGGACA
Source organism: Trichopria drosophilae (assembly GCA_030407085.1). Taxonomy (NCBI): domain Eukaryota; kingdom Metazoa; phylum Arthropoda; class Insecta; order Hymenoptera; family Diapriidae; genus Trichopria; species Trichopria drosophilae. The sequence goes on along the minus strand of CM059585.1, from coordinate 112,938,886 downwards.
AACTGTAATACGACAAATCATTACCCGATAAATGATTACAAAAGATAAATAAATTAAAAATAATGTTCTAATATAATATCCAATATATTATAGTTTATTTGTAAAAATAAACGCTTTTACAATTTTATTATTGAAATTTGGTTTTCCACAAGAGTAAATTTCACGTGAATGCCGAAAAAAAACAGTACTTTTATTTTTATCATTTATACATACACTTTTTCCTAAAGTAGACTATTTAAAAGTACAAGGAAGTTATAAATATGATATATAGCCGTAATTTCATTACTTTTGTCATTTAAGTTTGTCTCATTCAAGTATTACCAGTCGAGTACAGGAGAGTAAAAAAAAAACAAAGAATCACAAAAAAGCAAAAAAAGTCGTCAGAATTGGAAGAATTTTTAGATTTTGCAGGTTTTTAAAAATTGGAACTGGTTAAAAAAATGTCGATAAAATTTGCACGTATTCTTTGGTCAATCTGAACATTTTTTATAGTATACTCGAATTATAAATTCATGAAAGTTATCGAAATTAAATTTTATTGTCCATAATTTTCAAGTTGCAATTGCACGATTTTAAAAGATTTTATGAAAAAAGAAAAGACGTTTCAGGGTAAACATAAGGTTTGAAAAAAATCTATAAAAACAATCGTGTTTTTTTAACATAAATTTATATAAATGATGGAATATTCTTAATGGAAATTCAGGCGATTCTCAAGCGGCGTATATGATATACTTATTTCTATAACAATATATTTATTACAACTGTAGTTTAATAGTTTAAAAATTCAGCATTTAATATTGAAGTGTCATTATTTTCTAAATATTATTTACATTGTTATTATGTAGCAAGTTTTCAGTACTCACTAGCATTGCGATTTAAATAGGAAAATTATAACTTTTGAAAAATAACACAAATAGAGCACCATAATAATCTTTATTGCAGTAAAATAAGGTTTATTTGTAATTTATTATTTACGTGTACTGTTGTGTAATAACAAAACATAAATTTTGCAGTTACACTAATTAAATATCCGTATGAAAAAAACATATACCCCGAAAATATATTGAAAAATGCACGTGAAAATATACATAATTTTGCCGCTTTTATTTATACAATTTTTGTATTCATACATATAAAAGTATCAAATATTTCCTTATATACTTATTTGTTTGTTTGTTTATTTAATATATTATTATATAGAACGATATATTATGTTGAATGTAACAAACAATGATATTTATTTTTAATAATATCAAAGCTAAATATCATTATTTATTTTAATTGTAATAAGGACGGGCATTTTTTTTCTGCAATGTGGAATAGTTTTTTAATGATCTTAAGAAGATCTCCGGAAAAGAGCCTCTGTAAGCCCCATGCCAAAAAAAGTTTCAATATTCGAGGTACGAAAAAGTGGCATTTTTGTCAAAGAAGGTGGACATATGTGATGAAATTGCTGCCCAAATTCAAAAGCCATCGTATATAGTTTTCGCGTTCGATTGCCTCGAGAACGCTGGAAATTTCAAAAGTTTTGCGTTTCATTTTATATTTTCAGTGTTTTTTCAATAGACATCATGGAATTGGAGGAGCAATAGTCGGGATTTTTCTAACATTTTCATAATTCTTGGCGAGATCATTTCTTGTACTCACGCTTTGAAAATGTTTATTGTAAATAAATTATCTTTAAAATGCATTTGCAAATACTTCTATATAATATATTTTTTATAACAAATAGTATATATTATAAGATTTAGTATATTGTATCAAATAATATAAAAAATGTACGGAATTGTATACTATGAAAATGTATGTGGGGAATATACTGTAGTATACAAGTTCAATTTATAAACAATATGGATATTGTACACAACAAATCGTATATAATAACAAAAAATATATATTATAAAATTCATATAAAATATTATATAAAATAAAGAATATACAGTATTGTATATTTCGAAACATAAATTCGACGGTATATTGTACAATTTTGCCCTTTTATATTAACTGCACAATTCTATATACAGGGTGAGTCTGGTAGAAGTGAACATAGGGAAACCCATGTTAAAGCTACGCCCCTCGTGATTGGTCGATTCCGGTGGAACGTTGCTTGTCCGCCGATTGGCTGTGATCGGTCATATGCGTCACACGTAATTTAGAGCCACAAGAATGTAAACAAAATATTGCTTTAAAATAGTTTATTCTTGCCCACTCTTGCCAATTGTTTTTTTTTTGAAAACCTTTCAACTTATCGGCTGCATCCGGTTGTAACAAAAGTAGAAGATTCACGAACTGAGTCTTGAATTTGGGATTGTGTTACTCATTTCATGGATTTGACACATTTTACATAAGCCTAAAATGTGGTTATGTCACACAAGAGATTTGCTACTTCTTTTCGAGTTTCTTTTTTTATTAAAATATTATTTTAAAGCAAGATAATTTTAAAACAATCCAAAGCGTGCAGTATTTTGTTTACATTCTTGTGGTCTGAATTACGTGTGATGCATATGACCGTTCACAGCCAATCAGCGAACAAGCGACGTTCCACCGGAATCGACCAATCACGAGGCGCGTAGCCTTAACATGGGTTTCCCTATGTTCACTTCTACCAGACTCACCCTGTATATATTTTCCAATATATTTTTTCAGTATATGGTTTTTTCATACAGGATATTCCAAATTAAACCCATAACCAGAGTTGATTGATTACGACAACGATATTTGCGATTTATCATTACTTCTTCCGAATGTACATCTTATTTCAGATTTTTCAAAGGTTACAAACTATTTCCTATTTAAACTTTGAGTAATGATGTTGGATTTACACAAAACGTAACAAGACAAATTTTTCACTTCATTTCTTTTATTCTATTTATATTTCCTATATATAAAAAGTATTAATCACTGTGAATATTCAGTGGTCTCACTAACTAATCCGATTGAGATATACGAATGTATAATACAATAAATAATAAAAAACTAGTTATTCATTACTTATAATATCTTGGTTTAAAGCGGTCATGGTATTTCGCCATTGATTATTTACAATATGTCAAAATAACAATAGTTTAGTATACAATAATACTCATTTTCAAAGTATCCTACGATAAAATACATCATTCATTATAAGTATTTACAACAGTTCCCTCCTGAATTTAAAAAGGTCCTGAATAAACTGTAGAAATGTCCTGATTATCGCCGCAAATACTATTTTAACGATACAAAAACAATATCGTTTAAGATTAGACTTTTAACAATTCACAATATCTATTTTTGGACAAACATAATATTAGGAATATAGATCAAAATAGAACTGCAACGTGAACGTAGCTACAATGCTTGCTTACTATCTGATCTGATGTAATCAACGGTTATCAATTCTCTATTAAGTGGTACATTTCTTTGGGTAAAATGTATTCGTTTAAAACTGTTAAAAAAAATCAAAGTCTTAAGATAACGAATCAAAAGTAAAAAATCATGTCAAACGGACATCAGTCCTTAATACACTTTTACTCGAAACGTTTTTGTCAGCCATTAAACTCGAATTGACGATCAAAATGTAGTTATTTCCTATAGATTTCTATAAAATTCGCGATCTGTCGTAATTGGAAATCTGTGCAATAGTCCAATATGATTCTAATAAATTTGTCGCGTAAACCACATTGAGAAAAAATTTTCTGTAATATACAAAAACACGTATCAATCAAGTGTTTTCTTATGAATGCCTTGCGATATGTCGCTTCTAAATATTTAGCATATAGTGGAAATCTGATTTCGTGAGATTGAGCTTTGAAAAATATTATTATTTCATCATTCATAAGATATGCAGCATTATCTGGGTGCAAAGTCAATAAGTCATAGGCTGAAAAGTTGGGTAGAAACTTCATTTTCATCAAATCTTTAATCTCCCGGGCATGTTTCCCAAGGAATTCGCGTGTGTCTACTATTGAATCGTTCATGAGCGTCAAAAATTCAAAAACTAAATAATCATCTATTTCTATGTTAGCGGCAATCATGCTTAAGATGTGTTCGACGAGTAGTTTTCGCATTTGCTTATTACTGCCAAATCGTTCTCGGAAGGGTTCTGAAGGATCCAGAGTTGATTTCATAAGACGACGCATGGCGGGTTTTCTCACCAATATCACTTCTGTAACTTTGAATGCATTTACTGAGTTAGTGATGACGGCTTCACATAATGGCGATCTTCCTGCTGAATTAATCGCATTAATATTGGCTCCGTTCAGCAACAATTCCTCAGCACAGAATGGCCAACCAAATGCTGTCGCTACGTGCAAAGGTGTTGTCATATTGTTTGCAACGCAATTGGCATCGATGTCGTTTAAAAGTGCTGCAGTTGAATGCCAATTTCCATATCGCACCGATACGTGAAGCGCATTGTAACCTAACTTATCAGGCTGACGCACATCGTATCCACGCTGAACTACCAAATGTACAACTTGTCTCGGGCAAGTAGCTAATAGGTTCGTGATAGCCTTGTTATCATCAGGATCTGATGCATTATATCCATCTGATTGTATAATTAAGAATAATGCTATTTTAAAAATCTTCTCAAATTCGGCAAGCAAATTTCTGGTATCTACGGAACTTTCATTAGGGTAGGGTCCGTGTAAAGCCTTTCCCTTTTCTGTCCAAAATGCATGCCCAGTCAGATTCTCGATCGGAGATTCATCATTGTTATTTTTAATTTTTATGTTGCCTCCCCATGTCACTAACTTCATCACATTATCGAGAGAACGGACTTTACATGCTATATGTAAAGCAGTGTTGCCATTCGAATCTTGGTTATTTACATTAAATCCACAGCGCAGCAATGTTAATATCACATTTCCCCTCCCGCGCGCTGCAGCTTGTAATGCATATATGTAATAAGGTGAGGTGTGGTGTCTTTCCATAACTGCTATTGTTTTTCTTATTAAGGCTATATTTTCAACTCTAACAGCAAATAATAATATTTTTTGAAATTCGTTCTGTCTTTTTTCCAAAACAGAGCCTCTATCTGTTATTTCCTCTTCTTCCTCTGAGTCGCTCATTTCTATTATATTCACTTCAAAACGTGGTTTATCTGAAATAGTAGCAAAATTGAACCGCTAAACATTATCAACAAATTAATTTCCAATAATCAAAATTTGATGATATTATTAACTAATAAAGTAATAGAAAATGTTGTGTGGGGAAATTGTATGTAATGGACACAGGTTAGAAAAAATATTTTTTTTGTTTTTGTTTACTTTAAGTAGTTTTATTACTCTAATATTTTGATATGAATAAGTGAGAAAATGTTTTCTAAAATTTCATTTAATATAAAACTTTCTTATTTTTAAAATGTTCAAAAACCTTCCGGCAATATTTTCTTTCTCTTTGTACATAACGATTCTTGGTTCAAAAAAATCTTGGCCATATTTAAATGTTCTCATGCCGAAATTAGTCACAAAAAAAATGTTTGAAGATCATTCTTATACAAATAGACAAAAAGAATTAAATATAAAATATATACAATAATTTAAATTTTTTAAACTAACAAAATAATGAATATAAAATATTGCATACCTCAAATACTTCATCCCATTCAAATATGGAAACATCCAATCAATGGTTGTTCCCTGCAGAAGAGGCTGCTCTATTCACTATTAAAATGAATAAATATACACATTAGTTCCAAGAAAATTTAATAAGTCATTGCAAGTAAAAATTCTCAGTCAAGACTATTTAAATATTAAATAATTAATCAAATATCAAAGAATTTCTTATTAAAAAAATAAATTCGATTAGTGTATTCTATGACAATTTTTCCTTTGTCCGGCAATGAATCATATTATTAGGTAAATTGTATGGTACCATAGAATATATTTCATTAATGACACTGATATATAGTAAATATTTGTTCTTTGTTTTATTTTGAGAAAATAATCCTCTTTTCGATAAACATTTGATATAATTATCTACTTACTATCACTCATCAACACATTTTCTATGTCAATATTACAATTTCATTTCGGTATAAGTTAATTCTTCGTACGCCACATATTTATTTAAATTAGTAACGTAAATAACATCGATACACATTAGTATGAAATTGTTTTGCAAGTCTTATTGCCTCAGTAATGGTATAATGTTATTTAAGTATATTTTAAAACAGTACCAAACAAATTAAAAGAATATTAATTACTTACTCATGAAAAGCCGAACGACAGCAATGTGATTCCCAACGGCATTTTCGATTAAACTTGACGAATACACCTGTAGACTAACTCAAAACAAATGAAGACAAACGTAGTGCGCAGAAATTGTTCCCTTTCCTTTTCATTCTTCACGGAAGCATATCCCGCTCGTTATTAAATCCAATGCCATCTTTTTGGATTTTCTGAAAACTAATTGCAATATGTAATCAATAACGTCTTTAGTGTTAACAAATAAATTAGTTAAATGTAAGAACGTTACTTAAAAATATAAATATCTGCATACATGCTACGTGTACGAATTTGATCATATCCATTTAATTTTATAATTTCATTCAGTGATGCGTTCCAAACTGAGACCTGTCAAATTGTTTAATACGCATCTGGTAAATGTATCAGGTAACCCCAATTCTGATAGTATTTGGGATATGACAGGTCCACCTTTTTCAAGACGCTCTCGCCTTTTTAACGCAATCTTATATACCGACTCAAAATATTTGGCATAGAGAGGAAATTTAATCTCGTAAGCTCGACTTTCAAAAAATATCCTTAATTCTTCATTTAAATACCAAGCGACAACATCTGGGTGCCATGTCATAAAGTGATAAGCTGAAATATAACTCGCAAACATCATCTTCCTCATACGTTGAACTTCATTTACATGATCTTTCAGAAATTTGGTCGTGTTAAATTCCGGATCAAGTGCGAAATTTAAAAACTCTGTAATTAAAGCTGGATCAGCTGGATCTACGTTAGCAGCTTTCATCTTCAGGATATGCTCAACCAAAATTTTCCGTTTTTTTGCGTGATTTTGAATCAATTTGTGAAATCTGTGTGACGGATCTAGGATATAATTTAGGAGATGTTTTAAGGAAGGATTTCCACACACAAGTCGTTCTAGAGCCATAGGCGATAATGGTGTCAAGGAATAGACGACTTTGCATATTGGCGTTTCATGTAACAAATCCACCGGATCAATCACAGCTCCGTGTATTAACAATAGATCCATACAATCTGGCCAACCCTTAAGTGCAGCTACGTGCAGAGGTGTCATCTCCGACATTGAAGAGCAATTCACATCTATATACCTTAATAGTTCTTTTGAAGCGTAATAATTCCCAATACATATCGAATCGTGCAACAGAGTGAAACCACACTTATCTACCACAGAAATATTGTAACCTGTCATAGCTATCAGTTCGACACATTTTTCTGCATTAGTGCATATAAGATTTCTCACTACTCTGCGGCCGACAGGATTTGTTGAATCAAATTTGGCTCCGTGAGAAATGAATAATTTCAGAATCTCCATATTGGTTTTCACTTCCAAAATCCAGCGACATTGTGCGGGAATAGTAGTGTTGATGGGTGTACAAAGAGCTGTTAGGTTATCCTTTCGAAAAAATGGATATACCAGATCATCTAGAGGGTAACAATTTCTTTCGTTTGTTATGTTCATGTTGCTTCCTGCACTAAGTAATATTTCTACGGACTTTTTATTACCCCATTGACATGCTACGTGTAAAGCAGTATCGCCTTCACTATTTTTAGTATGTATATTAAAACCGTAATTCAGTAACGTAAGCAAAATATCCGTGTTTGCGCTTTTCGCTGCTAAATGTACAGCACATGTGTATGAAGGTTCGATTTCATCTTTGTGCATGCTAACTATTATTTCGTGTATTTCATTTTTATTTTCCTTCAAAACAGCTGCTTGCAATGATTTACTATATTGCTGCTTTAGTATTTCTATATCATCCTTTTCTTCGAATCCATTGATTGAAGCATTATGGGAGTCTGGTGGAAGCGGGGTCCACAACGATATTTTACCTAAAAAATACAAAAACAACAACAATATTTAATTACTCGTAAATAAATGTAATCAATGTGTTAAGTAGTTTCCAAATGAAAATTTAGCACTAATTTTTTAACAAACTTCAATAACAAAGTATATTCGTAATTTGATTCATTTATTCCATATACCATGTAACGGTTAAAGGATATTCTTCTCGAGAAATATATGTGACCGTAATGATCGAAAAAAAATGATGCCAAAGTATTTTAAAAATCTTAGAATAAAAATATCCCATCACATCACGTTTTCGAGAATGTACAGGAATTTGAACACCAAAAAAAAAACATTTTTGCCAATTTTTTGTTTAAATTGTAAAGATGAAACATAACCTAGTAGGAACATTGTTAACCTAATGAATTTTAAATTGAACCATATCCTTTCAAACAATCCTAACAAATTGCAGCATAACCGATTTTTACGTACTAATTACTAAACATTCGAGTTAAAAATTATATTAAAAATTGACGAAAGTCGGAATGGGGGAGAGCTGTTCTTTATTACAAAATAGACGTAATATTACAAATAAATAGCTGTAACTTTTCAATGACGTAAATAAATTTCAATTCAGGAAATATTTTTTTAATTCATCTGAAACAACTCAATTTTGAAACATCTGACCGAATTGGACCATAGGAGATCGTATTTCTTGACTTTTGTGCATAAATTTCAATATTGAATCTGATAGTGGGGATGAACATTTTTTTGTTCAAATAAACAATGTTTATAAAGATGATCCTTTTTCATGATCATAAAATACACTACAAAAAAAAATGTTAAAATTACAAAAAATAAAAGAACGGAGTATAATTTAGATTACGTGGCACACTCTGGAAAACAGAGCGACATATATTTTGTTGTTAAAAATATTAGTATTTAATATTAAACATTGATTATTTCAGTTTTCAGTCGTACATAAGCGATGATAAAAACCTCCGAGCAACAAGTTTTAACTGTCCGCCATATTGGGTCCACCATTTTCAATTTGTAAAATCGGACCATTGCACTTTTCATTATGATTTCTGGAGTAAGTTAGAATCCACGCATTTTTTTCGGATTTCTGGAAGTAAGAACTCCATTTTCTGGCGAAAATTTTTCATCATTGGAGAAAACGCTATTTTTTTGTTTCAACCCCCAATTATTCGAAAATGTGACTTGGTGGTATTTTATCCCAGATTCGCTTTCAAAACAAAAAAATTCATTCGGAAACGATATGTGCAATCTTATTCGTAGAACTCGTTCAGATCGGTGTTATTACTCGTCATAATACGACTGAGGATTAAAATATACAAATAATTCAGTCAATACAAAAGGAATGAATTTTCAATAACAAATTTGATATTACTAGGTGACAATTTAGAAACAAATTCTCATTACGTATCGAAACATCAAATTCAATTGCACATTATTCTATTAATTTTAATAAATATAATTACAACTACAGCACATTTCTTATTTTAATACTTAAATACTTTTAAAAAATCCAGATAAATAACAAATTGATGTACGTAGGACAAACTTTTTTTTGCTCTCGAGGATGTCAATTTTGTCTGGTCATGTTTTGTTACATAGTGTTTAAAGCAACATTTAATAAACAAATATTTTTCGGTACGCATGCGAAAAGTTTTTTTCTAACGAATATGCTTGTGACTATGCTAAAGGGTGTTAACCTTTGTCTAACCTCTTTTTATTACAAAGGCGGTTGTACCGTCCAGTATTGAAGTTGTCTTACTGAGTTTAAAATGTAAATGTTCGTAAGTTAAGTTTGAAATTAAGCGTACTTCTTAGAATCCGTATATTAAGAACTAAGTTATAACACTAAAAAAATTAAGATTTGTCAACTGAGAAGTCTGTAACAATGATATCAGATCTTTACTCATTCGGCCTTTGGTTTTTGACATAATCTCAATCTACCTACCGTTGTGAAACGTCATACTCGTTGACTGCTTACTGCCTCCTGAATTGCCAATGTTCCACTGAAGAAAACTGTAAGCAGTAATATTAAAAACCAAAAATACAATTTAGTAAAACATAAATGATAAATGAAACCGCGTGTCAACTAATTTGACAGCATTCAAAATTTAATCTAAAATTGCTAAAATATATTGTACTTACAATGAAACGATGGTCGGCAATAAGGTAATGTCAGATACTTATTGGCTGTTGAAGGTCAACAGAAAACTATCACAGTTTATTCTGACGAAAATTTGACAAGCACAAACACGTTGACGGATAGACAGACGCAAGTAACGATAAAGTAATATAGCTTGTGCAACGTAAACTGTCCAAAATTTTCTCCCCTCTCTAACAGTTACGCGGAAAGTTTAAATGTATGTATTCACTGATTTGTCGAAATGAAGTTTTAACAAATTCTAACCGTTTAGTAATTCAAACTTTCAAACTCAAGATCTAAATCTATGTACATATTTAAATATGTGAAAAAATTTTTTTTATAACAATCAACAATTACATTTTTCGTAAAGAAAATATATATTTATACCATTATCTTAAGCCATAATAATTCGGACAGTACGGAAAAAATCGTTGGTAGATGGTACCGAAAAGTGAAGATATATTGTTAAATTTTTGTCAACATTTTGTTAAATTTACTTATCAGCAAATATTATTGAGTAATTAAATCCTGTTACATCGACGCGTAGCGAGTGACAATCAGCTGGTATTCCCGCCTTCTTCGAATTTAGGTTTCGTTACATGATGCATCATATATACGAATTCTTGATTTTCAATATAGTTTTATAAACCTAAGAGTGCATAAGTTTTAGTTTTTTTTTTATATTATTTTACGTCGACTTTTCAGAACCCATATGGGGCTGAATCGCGACGGGACCTACAGTTTATGAAGGTGGAATCCGAGCCACCTGAGCTTGGCGTTATTAGACACTTATAAACAAATACAGATGTGTCCCGATGACAGATGGCAGAGACCGGGATCGATCCAGGGTTTTCTGATTATGTAGCCGATACTCTATACCAACTGAGCCACCGCCGCTCTTTTTAGTTTTATTTAATCGATTATTTTACTAAACTTTCAATATTCCTAGGCAATGGAATGTCAATGTGCGCCAAATACCAGAAAATTAGGGCATCTTTATTAATTTTAGTCAAAATACATGGACTTGTTATTTTTTACACTTGTTTATTGTAACTCCCTTAAAAAGGCATCCTCAATGAAAATTTATTTGAAAAATATCTTCACGTAACTTAAAAACTATGAACTTTTTTTGAAACATGACAAATTCTTATAATTCATAAAATTATATCGTGGCATTTTTTTCTATCATTTTTTAATATTCTTTATTTAATTTCCTTTTGAATTAATGAAGTTTAAGAACTATTTTGAAAACGGAAATCGGAATGTCTGATCCGGCCCGGACCAATAACATCGTTGCGTTCTTGATTAGGCCCTGATAATTAACCAAATTATAAAGTGCCGGATTTTCCGGATATGAAATTATTAAACATATTATTAGACAGAATAAGTGTTTTGGTTTCTACACTTTTTCAAAAAAAAAACTAAATTGATCGAAATATTGAAAAGAGAAATGAGGAATATTTTGGACATCATAGGATATTATATGGAATGCTAGTGAAATGCTAGTGAACAGTTCTTAAAATTAAATTTTATTTATTAATTTAAGGGTTTCCATGCATGCCTTGTTATTTCTTTTTCTTCATACCGGGAGGAAAGCAAGCGGGAGGAAAGGTGCGGCATATCTTCCCTTGTATGAAGAAAAATCGTATACTTCCCTCGGGAAGTAAAAAAGAATACGGCTTCGCCTGGGGTAAAAATTACACGCAGTCTGAGGCATTCTTTATTTTACGTCCCTTGGTGAGTAATATACTATTTTTAGTGCATACATTTATGTATGATTATGTTCCTGTAATCATGCATTTGGTGAAACCAATTCAAATAGCGTACACTGTAAAAAATGGCAATGAAATTTACAATTTTGTTGTGATTTTCATTCCCGAAAATATGGTGATATTCCCACGTTCAACGTTGTGAATTTCCTACGAGAGGTTGTAAATTTCCTACGCGAGGTTAGGAATTTAAGAACAAGTTGTAAATTCCCTACACTGAAGATGGTAAAATTACAACGCGACGCATTTTCCCCACGTTATACATGGGTAAAATTCGAGCCCATTCTGTACGTGGTAAATTTACCGTATGAGGGGAAAAAACCATTGGTGAAGTAAAACTAATTTTTCACAGTAAAATTCCAAATGTTTTTGTTTTATTTTGTTTTTAAGAGTAAAATAGAGAAACATATTGTGAAATTCATTATAAGTCTGTATCTCGCGCGTTGCAAAACAAATCCTGACCCTGATCTGACCCTGACATATCACGCCCTGTAGACCTTTACTTATTGTCGTTTGTTGTCGTTATTGTTCTCTGCTGTAGACCTTTTGTTCTGTGCTGTAGACCGGTAAAGGTAGACATTTCGTTCCCATGCAATATAGAAGTGCGGTGAAACAATAAAGAAAGAAGAATAGTTAAAAAAGAAGAAGTTCGTTGAAACATAGAAGTGTTAAATCGTAAGTTTATATTAAGTATAATCATATTTTTAAGAATTTAACGTAAAGCAATCAAATCCGCACATGTTTTAGTGGAAAAAAGAGGCGTACTCGCCCTTTACCTCTAAAGTTAGCGAAGCGAAGTCTAAGAACAGAGAAAAATAAGTCACTTCAAATTTGTTTATATTGGGATCATTTAACTATTTTAATTATATGTAACATATAAGGCATATCATTTATGAAAATTTCAAATCTGAAATTCAATTCTTTGTCCGACTTTCGGTTAGGGTCGAAGTACTTTAGTTTTACTTAAGTGGGTATTAAAAGAAAATCTTATTTCACTTAATAGCTAAGACTTTCTGCATCTAGATATCTTATGCTTCACATCAATTGTCGTTAAGGGTGCTCTGCTTTTTTTAAAAAAGATTTTACATAGAAATTTGATACCAAAATATTAAAGTCATATTGTCTATATAAATTTTTTTCTAGTATTTTATACTGAATATCTTTGAATTCATTATGTTACAGTAAGATATTATGTAATACATTTATAGTAGAACTTCACACTAGTGGCGTTCTCGCACTAGTGAATATTTTTCTATACCACCATTAAACCATCATCAGGTTTCCCACTTACCCCAACTCTGCATGCGGAAAAGGAAAGCGAATTTAAATATGGGTTAATGAGGTTGAAAAGAAAAATGCAATGTAAATTTAAATGACAATTGATTTCATACAAAATTAAATGATGTCTAAAAGAAAACAACTAATTAAAAATATTTTTTAAATTTAATTCAGAATTATATATATTTCTTAACTGTAATTCGAATATACAATTTCGTAACTAACGAAACTATCTTTACTTCGTATATAAGAAATATTTCCTTGAAGGCGCACAGGGCAGGTCTGTACCACAAAGCCTTGCTGATAATTCCCAGTAGGTGCAGATCTGGATGAAACGCCAAAAACAGATTCTGTCTAATTTTTGCAATTAGATAGAATCTCTTTCATCCGTTAAATGGTTCACAAAATATTACCAATCAGGTGTAAAAAGTAGACCAGATGTATATTTATAGCAAAAAGAGCTTGCTAATTTAATAAAAAGAATCCGAAAATTACAGTCAACAAATATATATAATTCTTAATTAAAGCCTAGCGTACACGAAAAGAAAAAAAAACGACTAAGCACTCTCTGGAGAATACTGGTTGCTGTCTGGTCGGTTTGCAACGATTAGACAGCTCTGATTCCTATCAGCGAACGGGACACTACTTTCGTATTGTATTAATGTTGTAATACATTTATACTTCTATTAAGATCTGTCATGTCTAATTTTTCCTTATAGAGGATCTATTTCAGACCAAATTTCATTTTTTTCACTATCATTAATGAAACTTTCATCAATGAAACAACTACTATATTTCAATCACCAATAATGAATTTTTGGCGTACGTATACATTTTAATCAGCCACAGTGAAATTCAGATAAAATTGGTTTATACGAAGAATGTTGTAATACATTTATCCTTCCAGAAAGATCTGTCATGCCTAATTTTTCACAATACACTATGTATATGACTAAAAGACATATATTACATGTGAAATTCTCTAGTGGTGATTACGATACGTTGATTCTTTCATTAATAAAGTTAACTACCAAGAAGAAATGTGTTAAAAGCATTGGATAAGACAGAACAAAAATTCAACTTGACAGATCTTTCTCGAAGCATAAATGTATTACAACATTCATCGTATAAAACAATTTTATCTGAATCTCACTGTGGCTGACTAAAATGTATACGTACACCAACAATTCATTATTGGTGATTGAAATATAGTAGTTGTTTCATTGATGAAAGTTTCATTACTGATAGTTAAAAAAATGAAACTTGGTCTGAAATAGATCATCGATAAAGAAAAATTAGACATGACAGATCTTTATGAAAGCATAAACGTAATGCCTGTGACCCGTGTGCTGACAGGAATCAGAGCTGTCTCATTGGACACGAGTCTGACCAGTCTGACGGACTGTAACCAGTGCTTTCCAGATGGTAACCAGTGCTCTCCAGCGAGCGCTCAGTCGTGTTTGTTTCTTTCCGTGTAACACGGATGTGTGGAACGCTGCGCCAGCGCCTAAGCGACAATGATTAAACATGCAGTAAATAGTTTCTGATTAATTGCCCTTAAATTTTCTTTTTGATATAAATAACTTATAAAATTTCGAACAATGTACAACAAAGAATTTTGCCCTACCTATACGAGAAACGACTTGAAAATGCAATTGTTTATTACAAATTAAATTTTTTATAAATAATTGTTGGTTTTCGGAATTTTTTTTTACTACTTTATTTTGTTTTCATCTGTGAATATCTCCAGAAAATTTAATTAATTTTTATCAACTAATTTCTGAGAAATAGCTTTTTAAAAAAAAATCGTATAAAACTTCACTTGTTAATAACTTTTCAAAAATTAAAATTTGTGTAAAATATTTTAGGGTATTATTTTTAACATATAAACCTCTAAGAATCTGCAAAAAGAAACATAAAAATCAAGTAGTCGAAGTGGCCCACTTTAGAAAATTTGACTCAATACATAAAGACGAGCTGTTCTTGTATTTTCTTTTTGCTTTTATTCATAGAATATCGTGCCGCTACATAATGAATTGCAAGGTATAAGAAATAGATGTTTCCTCTATGTCTGGTCATTTGCATTTTAGTCCACTTCAAAACATTAGAAATACTTAAATAAAACACTATGTGTAATCACATTAAAGAATGTGTATAATGTTTTTTAATAATGTTATATGACGAATTTCAGGTGATAGTTGTCAGCAATTCCTCAAATTCTTCAGTCATTGGCCTTGTTTTTCTCCTTCTCCTACCTTCCACATTTGCAATATGTATCAGTGTTCCATGTGTAGCTGTACAACAGAAAATATCGAGTCGTACAATGAACATCAAAAAAATCCACAAACATGAAAAAGACATAAGTATAACTTGTTTTCATCACAACTGTCACAAAACGTTTGCGTCTTATGAACGTTTCCGTTGGCATATTTATAGGATACATAAGTAGCAATCGAACGGTACTGTTTATGTCTGCTCTGTAAAAAACTGTTCTCTCCAGGTGAATGGTAAGGCTGCTCTGAACAAACACATGAAAGAACATTTGAGAGGCTTAACCAGCATTCGATGCCCTTATAAATTGCAGAAAACAAAATCCAATTTTCGATACTGTTCGTGCTTATTCGATTCATGTATGTCGTGTGCACTATGGTAAAAGCAGTTTGGATAATGAATGTTCAAATGAATACGATGAATGGCTCAGCGAACAAGATGATAGGAATGAATTACATTCATCTTGTAATGAAAGCAATAGCACTGCAGTAATACCTCTGCAAGAAATCTACGAAGAAAGCACTTCAGAATCTGATAATACTATCATAACAAATACTGACACAATAAAGCAACCCCAACCTTTCTCTAATTTAATATTGAAATTAAGCTTAAAGCATCACTCAACTGAGACATGCATTCAGGAAATAGTAGAAGACACATTCAAAGAATTGACAGTAGCCAAAGACCTATTTATATCAGGCCTTTATAAAAGTTCTCTATCTGAAGAACAGAAGAAACACATGATGAAAATTTTGACACACAGTTTCTCTAGAATCGACAGCAGCCTGGGTCCGACATGTGGCGTTCTAAGAAGCAAATATACACGAAAAACTTTCTTTAGAGAACATATGAATATTGTACTTCCGACTGAAACAGAACTAATGAATGATGATGGTGATGCCAGTGGCTGTTCGTACAGCTACGTACCTATTTTAGAAACATTATCATCAATGATGTCCAAACAAAATTTACACGATTATTGCCAAAATCCACAGTCGCATAATGACCGAGGACTGTTCGATTTTCGCGATGGTATTGTATATAAAAGTAACGATTTTTTTAAAAAGAATGTAACTGGTCTTCAAGTAATCCTATTATATTTTTTTATGTAATGGCTCTGCAATAACCCTTGTTCTTAAAAATAAGTAACAATAGAATGTGGTTATATATTTACAATAATGCCTTGAAAATGTGGATGTACTTGATAATGATAATGTTTCGATTAATTACGCCTGAAAAATCGTTTGGAATTTCAATCTTGGAACAATCTATTTTTAAGAAAATACTTCTTTGCAATGTTAAAAATAAGTGCTTATCGCTATTTTGAAACGTTATTGTATACTCTAGAAATTTGAAATAATGATGAATATCTACATTTTTTTTTAGATGACGCATTGTTTGAAAGTGTGGTCGGCAGATCGGCGCCAAAGAACAGCCCTTATTATTAACAACGCCAACCTATCCGTTAGGACATTTTTAAATGCTGGGAATAAAAAAATGAACATTGCTGGAGTCGGATTGGCATTAGAAGAAGACGGAACCATCATTGATGATGACAATGTTTTGCAGTATTATGTCAACGAGAAAAAAATATTTATGATATTGCAAAGAGGTGAAACATGGGTGTCAGCACCCTTGGGCGAGGAGACAACCCATTTCCAAGAAATTGAAAGAAACTCAGCTTGTCAGGCTCTTCCAAGTGACCTTACCTTCGATCTCATAGGAGATTATGTGATAAGGGATAGCATATCAGGGTGCAGTGTGCAACCTTCCTTATCTCGCGCAACAAAAATTGGCCATTTACAAAAAATGGACAATAACAACTTCCTGCAAGTTGAACAAGTAACAAACGTTAACGACGGCCACGAACCCATGATAGAACATAATAGTAGCAGCAACAATGATGACACCGGACATAGCGTTGATGTTGATAATTGCACACATATTTTAAAGAAAAAGAAAGACTGCTTCAAGGGCTGGGAAAACTACCAGCTAAACTGGAAAGTAATTCCGGCTGTTACTATGGCCCAATTAAAGGGGGGCGAAAAGACCAAGGAGGTTATTTTAAGTTCAGTCCATGCCGTAATTAATGATATGCGTTTCCATCGGACGAATATTCCCAAAAACAGTTTAAAGTCTGTAGCAAAGGAAATGATGACTGCATTTCCCAATTCCTTTGAAGACAGAAACGAAGATGGAACGAGATTCGACAATGGCTACAATGTGCTATACAATAAATTGAAAGAACGTAATAATTATTTGAATCGGCCACATAAGCGAAGCTCATTGGAGCACGAACTGCAAATCCCACTGAAATTACGTAAAAAGAAAAATAAAGTGCAAGCAGGTTGTTCGAACTGGCAGCCAGAGCCAACATCTGCACAGGAAGATGAAATGCAAAGAATTGGAGAAATTAAAAAAACTCTCGCTACAATTGACTTGACATTTGTAGACGATTTCAGTGTGGAATATTTAAAGGAACTTGATGCAAATTTGGAGAAAGTATACCCTTTTCAAAGACTAATTTTAAATAATATAGAAAATCCTCCCACTGTCGTATAGTGGCCTATATTATTGCAGAAGGAAGGCATAATGTGACACTTCCAGAAATTGACGAATCATTCGGTTAGATCTTGTAAGGCCAGGTTTACACGAAAACTTAGTGTAATGAATATTTATGCACAACTGAAAGGTTTCTTCAAAGAAGAAACCAACTCCATAAATATCAAAAATTATTTAGCATGTGTTGCGATACACAAGCACTTCAAGGAGAGCACCGATGCTATAATGAAAATAATGTCGTTAAGGATGAATTGTGAAATTATATCTATTTTATATATCTACATATTTTTGTTTACCACATTTAGAAAAACACGACTTCATTGTAAAATGAACATGCAAAAATAATTATACTATTGAAGGGCATTACAATTAAGTAATTTTATGATTTAGGAAGAAGACCAGACAAGTGATAATTGTACATATCCGGAATACCCGTTCATCCTACACAACAGTAAGAATTTTTCTTTATATATAACCTTCTCCAAAAGGTTTATAATAATAATAATAATTTTACTAAAAATTCTAGGCTTGCACACGAAATACTACACTGTGATGGACAAAGTAATAATTTTTGAGAGCGAAGACTTTGTAGAGGCGCTGCAGCTATTGTTGTGCGCATATTTTACTTTTAATAGGTTATACCCACCATCCGCAGGCAGTACGTTATTATTCATACAAATGTACTTGTGCAACCTCTGCGATGAGAAACTAAGGACAACGGAAGTTGAAAAAAGAAAAGTGATAACGCTCTACAAAGCCTTATCCAAGATTGACAATTGAGCGCTGTAAGGTACGGTATAGTATTTATGTTTATATTTCTTTCCCTTACAAGTCATAATCAATAAATATGCATGTATATTTAGTCATAATCAATAAATATATATGTATATATTTACGTATTGCAGATCAATTAATGGACTCGGGCACCAAGCAGTGAAATTCATTTAAATCACAAAGATGCATTTTGCAGAGTGTACTCGTTTGTGATGAGAACGGGTAATTGTTAAAATTACGGTACAATTGTGTTAATTATCCTATAGAGTATCCGGAAAGTCAGTATATTTGGCCAACCGATTATCAACACTTTACTCATGTAAGGTTTCAATTCCAGAAATTTTTTTATGGACATATAATACACATACTCGAAATCCCGGTACTCTAATGGTTAATTAAATAATATGTGTGCAATTAACTTGTATGAAACAAGTTTACTCTTAATTGTCTAACATAATGTACATTTCAGGAAAACACAAAGGGATATGCTCCAGCATCAATACTTCCAGTAATATTAAAAACTGTGCAGCTATGAAATAATACAAGGTATATTATTTCAATCTATATATGAATAAAACAGTAATAATATGACGAAAATGTAAGACAAAATTAATAAAGTATAAATTGTTGCTCGCGTTTATATGAATTCCACAAACTTACTATATTTAGCCGAGGATGAGGCCACGTTAAATATAAGCTTAAGTCGAATATATGATTTTACATATTTTCATTTTTAACAAGTTGATTAGACGCAATTCTTTTCGATAAAACACGGTATACAACCTACAACTTGTACTTGTAGGAAATGAACTGCCATCTTGAAAATGGACATCTAGATATGATTGTACTTCAAAAAATATTAATAAATTACAGGGTTAGATAAGTTAACTGTTTTTTTTAACTTGTCAAAAAGTTAGAAGTTAAAAGTTAAAAAGTTAAAGTTAAACATTTAAAAGTTGAAAATTAAAAGATGAAAAGTTAACAATTAAAAGTTCAAAGTTTTAAGTTAAAACTCCACAATTTTAAGTTAAATACTAAACGGATAAAAGTAAACAGATTAAAAGGTACAATTTCAACTTTAGTTTAATTTTGGGTAGCTTTTTTTTATAAATTAATTTCAAAGTTCACTCGATATTTACTTAATTGAAAAAGAAGTTAAGTTAATTGATCAAAAAAGAACTAAAAGTTACACATTAAAACTTGACAGTTTTTAGTTAAAAGTTAAAAAATTTTTTAAATTGAAAGTAAAAACGATAAAAGCTAAAAAATTAAAGAGTTAATCAGTTACAAAATTAAAAAATGAAAAGTTAAAAAATGAAGAGCGATAATCTTTTGTCGATAGTTAAAACACTTGTCGACAGAAAACATTAAATCTATAATCTTTCGTTGATAGTAAAACTTTGATGAAAAGCAAGTTTACAGCTATAATCTTTTGTTAATAGCAATACTTTGATCGAAAGAAGATTGTAGAGCTATAATCTTTTGTCGATAGTGAAATTCTTGTTAAAGAAAACATTAAATCATAAAATCTAAATTCATAAATTATTAAAATAACAAATGTCATTATTATTACAAGTCACTGCAATTTGTTCAGGATTGCATGCAAACATTTTACCACAGAATATAGAGTTCAAATTACCCGCCCATATACGGCTATTGCGCTTTAGTACATAACCTAAGATTTTCCCCAGATTTTGTTATGTAAATTTACTATTCTCTTGCGGAATTTAACCTTCTCTACGAGGTAATATTACCGAAATCCGTAAATTCCACTTTCAATTGTAAATTTACAATTACCAGTTGACATTTAGAAAGATACAAGTAATGTTCACAATACCTATGTAAATTTACAATAATATTGCGTAAAAGTCCTACTTGTAGCATGGGCAATATTGTGTCCCATTCTGCAAGTGGTAAATTTACATTGCCATTTTTTACAGTGTCGGTAAGTGTTTAACCATATTTATTCATTAGCAGCTAATAAAATTCATTGACATAATAGAAATATACATAAATTCGGGAAGTGGTATTAAAACTTGCGTTTAGACAGTGTGCTATTGAATAACGCCCTGTACAACTTGTGAAACAATACCGAAACAACAAGCAATTTTTTAAAGAAACGATATTAAGGGGGTTCTACAATGCTCGGTGGATAAGGCAGGAATTTTCACTACAAACCGCAAATACAAAAATTTGAATCGATTTTTCAAAATTCGGTCTCAAAATAAGTAATTTTTACTTATTTCCGAAAATTCTCAATTAATATTTTTGATACTTTCTAGGAAACTGTCTACAGTAATTAGTATTACTCTTACAGAACCCGTATTTTGAAAAATGTATTTCGTCACCTTTAATTTACGTTTTTTAGTGAAACTTCCTACCTTACCGACAGATCACTTTAGAACCCCTTAAAACTCATTTTATTTATTTATTTTTTTTTAAATAAAAAACTCATTTTAAGTAACTTTTACAAATAAGTAACTTAGGAAATGCTTATCATTGTAATGATACCTATAATAAATCAAATAAATGTTGTATAACATAATTAGAAGTTTATTCCTAAAAGCATACAAGAGAAAGTACATATTGTAGTTACTAAATATCTGGAATTGAAAAAGGTTTTAATTTGAGAATAATTACATCCAAGTATAATTCGAGTTAACCCGTTAACAACGACCAAATCACGTACGTGTGAATATAGAAGTCTCACAGTCTAAATTTGAATTAGTTGAAACAAAAAATAGGTTACTCATTCAATTACTAATAAATTTTACGAATAAAGCTTGAAAATTTACTGTTTTATTAATCAAATGTTAGGAGTTATCATTATATTAATAGAATCAATTTTTTTATCAGTTCAATTTTATTAATATATACTCTATAAAGAGAAAAATTTATTTGTATTTTTTTTTCAGATATCGTTATTTTTTTATTTTTTCTCGTGCTAGAATATGTCAGATGGGTATAAATACCGGGTCAACAATGCTCGAAGACAAAAAAACATTTGATTTCAAAATGCCGTTACAAAAATTACTAAAACTAATTAATTTAAATTCAATTTCAACCTTGATACCAGAGGTTTTTGGGCTTTTCTGAGCCGCATTATTTAATTTTTATTTGTTAAAAACCGACCCACGTTACATCTTCGTTATTATAATGAGCTCTGGGCGAGAAAGAGCAAACAATCACAATTAACAATTGAAAAGGTTAATCGGTAACAGGTGTTTATCGTCAGACGATAATGTCACAGTCTACCTTGTCAAGTGAACGGTTCTTTGCAATTCATACTTGGTAGATCGTATAGACAGATGTCTTGAGTACAAGTTCTGGATTTTGGCATCTATCAAAATTCAGCCTATTCTCTACAGAGGACTTTTCAACTTGAAGAATAATAATCTCGTATTTAGAATATTCTCGTATTTCTTCAATGAGGGAATTCTGCTTCGTTCGTCTGATGATAAAAATAACCTTTTCAATTAAAAAACGGTTAGTCATAGTGATTGATACACGTTCCTCATCGAACATGCGTGCGAGTCGGCCGAGAGGGTGAAACTATAGATATAAAATAATAATAATAATAATAATAAATTGTCTTTATTGGCCAATAAAATAATGAAACATATACAGATCAAGCAACCGTGTACATTGCCAAAAGGCGAGCCACAACTCAAAAAAGTTGTTTTACAGACTGACCTTACTTAATAACGACGTAATTTTTTCTTACTGGACCAATTTACACGGATAGTATTGGTGGTTAAACGAATTTACCTCTAAGTAAAGTTCCACATCTGCTTCTTAATATCAGTTACTTGATATTATTGATTTGAAACTAACATTATTAAGATCAAACGATAAAAACATTCTCTACTATACCGAGTTCGAAGTAATTAGATGAAAACTTGATTAGGGAGATAAAAGATGTCTAAAATGCGAGTATTACAATTTCGTAACTAACGAAAATGTAGCTACTTCATATATAAGACATTTCTTAAGATCAATTCCTTGAAGGCGTACAAGGCAGGTCTGTACCACAAAGCAATGCTGATGATTCCAGTGGGTAGAGACCGGGATGAAATTCCGGATGAAGATTCTGTCAAATTTTTACAATTAGATAGACTCTCTTCTTCCGTTAAATGCCACTCAAGCAGTCACCAGATAGGTGTAAAAAGTAACCATATATATAAATAAATTGTAGTAAAAAGATCCTACTAATTTAATACAAAGAGGAATCGGAAAAATATAGTCAAGAAATATATTCTCAATTTAATTTAAAAAAAGAGCCCAATTCACATTAATAAGCATACAACATCTGCTTCTTAATATCAATTACATAAGTACTAATGTTAAAAACCAGTATGTCTATGAATTTATCGATGACTTCAATTCTTGCATATTGGTAATAATTCCTGGTTTTAATTAGTACTTGATAATAGTTGTAATTGAAGCATAAGATATACTATTCAAAACCAATCAATATATTACGTATTTGCTCTTCGCCTCAACTCTCCTTTGAAGCTCAAGTATATTGGTAAAAATGTCTGCATGAATTAAAATTCATTATAATTATTAATACATGATTACTACTCTCACTGACCCTTAGATAAACTATTGCCAGACCATATATATTCATGAATTGGCTCACCACTTCAACCCCTAATTGAAGCTTAAGTATATTATGAACATAGAACATCCACTGGAGAAGAAATATTTAAATGTAGAAAAACGAAATGCTACTGCAATACGAATTAAAGTAATAAAGTATATACTAAAAGTAAGATACAATGCACATAAGACCTCCTAGACATGGAAACATTTTAAACATTCGTTTTTACAATGTACTTGGTAAATAAGGTCATTATTCCAACTCTGATTGGAGCTCAATCGAATTAATGTGATTCGTCAGTAACTTCAACTCTCCTTTGGGGATCGGGGATCTTGTTCCAATTATCTTTAACATCATCGACCCTGTATTTTTAATGAAGATGAATTTATCGTTCGGTGATATTTCAATAAATAATCGATGAATTTATCGGTAATCCGAACCAATGGTGTCTGAGTTTTTCAAATTTCGCGCGACAAACATTTTGCCAACCAATCAATTTGAAACTCATTTTAGATGGAATGTGACACGAATTTAAAATTAAATTAAAGAATCTTAAGAATGATTCTTTAAACATGTGAAATTAAGATGATAAATATTGGAAAATTCAGAAAAAACGAAATGAAGAAAAACCACTTGAAAAAAATAAGGAATGTCTTCGACCCTGGTTTAAGTCGAGTTGAAATACTGAATTTTATCGATTTTGATTTCATAAGATACAATTTCTAAATTTGTGTTGATAAAACTGTATAGGTCTCTCAAGTAAGCTGTGACTGCCATTCAACTCATATCTGTCATCATGATTAACATAAAATTCCATTGAACATTAGCTTAACAAAAAAGGCACAAAAATCAATTACAATTGAATTTTAATTCTTCACGCTCAAACGCGGGATTAATGTATTATTCCAAGCCGTGGAAAGTTCTACTTGACAAAATATAATGCAGATGCTATTTGTGGTTATATACTACAATAAATACCAAAAATGAAATGGCGCCAAATACTTTCTACTGAGGCTTATCTGGTTTCGCTACTTTCTGGAAAACCTTTTTCATGTCTTTCAGTAAATTATATCTGAGTAATACTCCATTCTGAAATAACATTATTCAATCTATTTGCGATTGCGTGATTTAAATCTTGGTCGATTTTGAATTCTGAACATTAATAGTATAAATACTTAATAAAATGTAAAATATATCAAGCTTTGTAATAAATGCTGAAAATATATTCAACATAAATCTAAAATAAAATAATTCATCAGATAATCTTACACGACGTAGGGTATAGGTGTGAAATGTTTCGCATGTGCTGCATTCTTAAATCACATGAATTGCACGTGCATTTCTTGCTTGTGAAATCGCAATACAGTAAAATTACTATAAATACTCCGATCTCCCTACATACACATTTTTTCTCTATCTGTTTAAAAATATTACCTGAAAATGGGCTTCGCACCCATCATATTTTCTGCATTTATATTGCTACCATACTTCAACAATCTCACTAAATTTACATTCAGATTATTCGTAGCCACATGTAAAGGTGAGGGTTTGTTTTTATTCCTGCAATTGGGATTAAATCCGCTTTTAACAACACTTCGATAATAGAGCTATGTCCCAGTTTGGAAGCCAAATGAAACACTAATCTCTGGTGTCTTCATTTGTTTCCTCCAGATAACAGTATTTCTTTAACTAGACCTTTAGATCCTTTACATTCTACTTTATCGTAGTTGAATTTACGCATGATTGTTTTCTCTTCGCATCAGTTCGTGTGGTGCTCTCAGAAGTTTCCCTCGTAATATTGCTTGAAGGCTACGCAATAAAGCTGTTCTCCGTTTACCCGCAACAGACTTTTAAACATTGTCTCATTATTAATTGTTCTATAAGTGACTATTATGTATAAAATGTCAGAAAATTAAGTAATTTTCAATAACTTAGTACATGGATAGAATGCAGTGTTACATGCAATATTTAATAATGTTTGGGTTACACTCAGAATAGGAAACAGGGATTTGAGAGAATTAAGGGTAATATTGATAACAAACCACCTGCTGAAACATGCAGCTTTAAGAAAATAACCATTATGAATCGTTCAGACTAATTATTCTCATTCATGTCCATCAACCAATAAATTAGTAGAGAAAATCGGTCATGCTTAAGATTGTGGTATATCAGTCGAAATGTTCACTAACTAACTTATATGTCCAATAATATTACGTAAAGTATTACTGTAATGTTTGCGATTAAAGTTCGTTAAGTATTTATTAACATTTTTTTAAAGTTTACTTACTCAATACCAAATCTTGGAAAACGAAATTATATAAGATTTTAAAGACTGTATGTGATTAGTGCTCCTTTAGGCACCTTAATGCAAATGATGCTGAATAGGTGCAGAGTTAGAAGAGTTAATTATAGTATAATTATTGAGCAGATTGAGCTGAAACAGCAACAAGTCGACAGTACATCGTGCGTTCACGCATCAGCTAACACAAATTGTCTGTGACTTCTGCCCGTGAAGATTATGTTATACTCGCTGTATATGTTGCATAATTAATGTAGTTTAATTTATGAGATAAATATAAATTTTAGGATCTTGATTTGAAAGTGTACAGAAGATACGCAATTGCATACAAACAAAATGTTGTCACCAATTTTTCAAAGAAAGAGTATTAAATCAGTGAAAGATAATATAATATTCTCATTTTGACATTAGACAAATATAGATTTCGTAAATCGAATACATCCCCTCCATTCACCTTAATTAGTCATTAGTTTTAAAAATTATAGTACAAGAAATTTATTTTTTGATGAAGTAAAGTATGTAAATTCTAATGTATAGTATTTATCATTATAAGTTACAAAGAATCACCGGAGTTTTTTAAAGTTTACGAAGTACCATTAGAGCGCTCTTAAAATTGAATTAAAAACGTTATGTACACTAAAAAAATGTTGTTTTTTAACGAAATATATATTTGCTTGAAATTGATTTACTTGAACCAAGTAATAACGTTTGTGGTTCCAATAAATAAAACTATTAGATAATACAATTACCTAAATAAATATATAAAGATAACATAATATTAAGTATTCTATTATAATAAGTCCATACTTAATGGTTTCCTAAAGAACATGAACATAGGTCATTTTCTACGTAACAAACACAAAAATTACTCCCAATAACAGTCATAAATCAGGAATGAGTTTATTAAAAGTATATGTTTTTTTTGTTTTCTTTAGAACCCATCAGTGTTTTCGGCCAGTTCGGAGTTTTTCAGTGGCTACATTGTCTGAGTAGGTATTCGAGAAATATTTTTCTGCGTTATTCACAAAATACCCAGGTATAAATTAGCACCGAAATACTACCGGCATGGTACTGACACAGTTCTGATTGCCGGAGTAGAGCAGTACCGGACCAGTACTGACCGACAGTACTGGAAATTAGAACTGAATTAGTACTGGTTACCGGTTCAAAATTAATAATGGATCAGTACTGACTAGAAATGCTTTCGAGAGTTATTAGGGGTAGAGGACTGATATATATTTCAAGCACTCAACGATTAACAAATTTTCATGGTCTTAATGATTTTAATATTATACAATTTGTCAGATGTAATATAATATATAAGCATATATACACATATATTTACTGGTCAGTCTGTAAAGCAGCTCTAGCTGTGGCTCGCCTTTTGGTTAAAGAGGAAATTTATGTACCACTTTGTGCTAATAAAGACAAATTATTATTATTATTATATATATATAATGTTTTTTCTATCTATCGTAAAATATAATAATTTGTATCTCATTGTTTTCCTTATATTGTTAGTAATACGTCTAGAACTGTTATATCTCTGTCGTCTAATATTTTATCCTTGTATTTCATATTACTAACGTATTTAATTTTTATATAGAAGATCGCGTTTGTTGTATTTTTATTCGAAAAAATGATTATAATCATTTCACACCTACGACAGTTCTGGCAATCAGTACTCTGTCAGTACTGATTTTCGCCGGCGATCAATAGTCATTTGATACCGAAAACAGTACTGGCAGTCAATATTGAGTCAGTAGTGATTTGCTTCGGCGGTCAGTAATCATTTCATATCGACCGCAGTACTGGCAATTAGTATTATATCAATACTAACTTTATCCGGCGATTAGTAATCTGTCAATACCGAAAACAGGCCTGGCAATCAGTACTGTGTCAGTACTGATTTGTTCCGGGGGTCAGTAATCTGTCTATACCGAAAACAGTCCTGGTCAGAAGTACAAGGTCAGTACTTTGCCGATGTTAATGCCAGTACTGACGCATTTCCATTAATCAGTACCAGGTACAAGTACTCGGTCAGTACTTAGCCGTAGTTATACTCCGCCCATTTCTACCTGGGTAATATTCCATTTGCATTTGCAAATTAAGTAAGACGACGTTTCTCAGTCATGATTTAAGGACCTATTCTTCGTCACTATACGTGTCTTCAATTTTGCACTGGCACTGGTGGGACAGCACCAGGGTGTAGACCTTGTATATAAGGAATTGCTGCGACAGAGAAGACGTGCATGCATAATGTACCAGGAGAACACATGCCGTTGGGGACAACAGTTAAATGAAGAGATTCGTTGAATTGTTATTCGCAAGTGCCACTTTGGCAAAGGGCCATTTTTACCAATGATCTTTTGCACAGCGTATATTATTCAAACGCGCAAATATTGAACATAAATCACTTCAATTTCTGGTAACGTTGATCATCAAGAGTGAAAAGTAGGATTATTATTTTTGACGGAATATTGACCTCAGTAAGTTATTGGAGCGTTTACGACGTGAACCGTCGCATAAAAGTGAACCATATTTCTAAGCGCAGGATTCTCCTGCTCGGAGTGCTCACGGAAAAATTAATAGTTCAGCCAACTAAAAGTTAAATATACCCCTGAATTCTTTTGACAGTCGTATATAATTTATTCATTATTACTCCATTATTAATGCAATTTTGCACCATCGTATTTTTACTTTTTGTACTCTTGGCAGCCTAAGTTATTAGAATTTGGAGAAAAATTGGAATAATTTGGTTATTTAAGAAATAAGTTTTGAACTTTTTATGTTATTTTCTTCGGATTCTGCTTGGTTACATAATTCTTGACTGTATAAATAATATTTTTTAATATAATTTACAAAATATTTGCAGTCATTATAATTTTTTAACATCTTCTGTAAAAATGCATGAAATGTGTATAGCATGCTACTAAGTCCACCAATAAGGTAATTTATTGTGCATATACTTTAGACATATTGTCATTATGAACTAGTCGGACTTTTTATGGAAAACTCACAATGATATTTTATAATAAAGTAAATGAATCCAATGTACAAATAAATATGAATTCGATGTAGAAATGTAGTTTTGTGAAGAAAATAAAAAAACCATACTACCTGCACTGCAGTATTCTCCAGACGGAGAACTCGGATAGATCGGGGTATTTTCTATTGTCGACCTTAATCTTGTATTTATTGTAGTTTTTTTCAATGCATTGAGTGTCGCTCAGTTGTTCTGAGCCCTTTATCTTGAATTCGGCATAATTATTTAAAACCTACATGAGATGCAAAATGACGTTTTGAGCGTCGACAAGTCCAATATGGTGGTTAAGTTGAATTAAATTAAATTATTATGTTCAAATAAAGGTACACATTCTGAACATTTGGACACTAATAGATTATAATACATGTACTACGAATTTGTTAAATTCTAAAAATATTTATAAAAGATATTCAAATTGTTTTATTTCGTTATTAATTGGAAATACTATGTGCCGTACAAATATTATTTACGACAGGTAGAATAAATTGCTACTAGCGAACGTTGATTACTAAATATCTACAACAATAAATTAAATTACACGTGTGCCCGCGAAACATTATTTTCCGAAATGCATGCAATTAAACTCCGAGCGCATAAGCAAGGTAACGCCGATAATTCGACAGTAATGCAATAAACTGACCTGTACCATGCGTAACATCTGTTCTACGCTAAAATTTCATTTGAAGAATTTTTTATCGCCCATCCACTCTCATATTTTTAATAAATTGTTTTCACGTAAATGAAGTTGTCGTTATAAAATTACTCAAAATAATTTTCAGTTTCAGTATGGCGTTTCAAAACTGCAATAGGGTCAAAATAAATGAAAACGGCCACTTCAAAAATGTTCGTCTCCGATTTTGAAGTTACCTATGTTTTTCGGAAGATATATGAGTACACTTTAACCCCTTAAAATGTTTTTTGAAAATATTATAAATTATGGAAGTAATCGGGGGTTTCATTTTTGGATAACAATTTTTATGTTTAATTATTACTCGGAAACGAGTAAAGATAATTTAGCAATTTTTATTTCTAATAAGACCTAAAAGTTACAACTTTTATTAACAATTATTTTAAACAATTGCAATTTAAAATATGTTGTCAATGTCGTAAAGAAATGAGACTAGGTTTATTTGTTGCGCGAAACCCTCACCAGAAATTAAAAAAAAAGTTAGTAACTCCTACTAGAACAAAAGCTATTCCTGTTTTTCTGACGATGCGCAGAAAAAGAAAACGCACAGTAGAAATCGCCCCTTTTTCTATGTTTAAAACCGTTTCTCTGACAGAGTTTTCATCATATCCGAATTATTGTTTTTTAAATATGCAAAAAACCTTCATCTTCAATGTCACGCTGTGATTTTTTCGATTTCGACAGCCAATTGATCGCAAATGTCAGGTAAAGTGATTAACCTATAAATAACGCGTTAGTATGATTCCCGGGTTGTATACCGCCAAGGGGAATAGTGAATGCGTGTTTATTATGTGTTAATAGTTAAAAAATAAACATCATATACAGATAAAAAAAGTGTACATTAATGTCCATCAGCGTAGATTAAAAAATTTAATAAAAGGGGCGATTTTTACTGCGGGCGCGAGCTCTCGTCGCTGTTGTCTGCGCATCGTCAGAAAAACAGGAATAGTTTTTGTTGTAGTAGGAGTTACTAATTTTTTTTTAATTTCTCGTGAGGGTTTCGCGCAACAAATAACCCTACTAGTCTCATTTGTTTACGACATTGACAACATATTTTATTGCAATTCTTTAAAATAATTTAAATTTTAGAAATATGGCGCATATTGTACTATAAAATACACACTTTAAGGTCTTATTAGAAATAAAAATTGCTAAATTATATTTACCCGTTTCCGAGTAATAATTAAACGAAAAAATTGTTATCCAAAAATTCAACCCCGGCCCCGATTACTTCAATAATTTATAAAATTTTCAAAGTGTGCATTTTGAAGTGCCGGTTTTCATTTATTTTGACCCAATATCATATGAGAGAATCATTATTATAGATTTATTATTACGAATAAAAATTTTATAAAAAAGCTTTGTGGTTTTATTGTAGTTTAAATGTAGCTTTCGGCGGAATCTGGTATTTTGCACTTAATTGCACTTATTTAACTATCTATATACCCAGAAAAAAATTTCTGGTTAAAATTAGCAGATGCGCTTAGATATAAAATGTCTCATTATGTAAATCAGGTATTCTGGTTAATATAACATGAAAATATTTACCAAAAAGGTTTTTCCCTGTTTTTGTGGTTAAATTTTCGGTTTCGTAGATCCCATATGGGACCATATGAACCGCGATATCCACGTGCGAAATGCAAGTTTTTCATTTTATGTAAATGCGAATATTTAGACAATTTTAAAACGTAGTCTAAAAATAATTGTTTTCCACTGTAGGAAACAAGTAAGAAGTTGAGATTTCTTTCTGCTACACGGCAATGTAGTATGGTCCCCTGGGCGGCAAAGGGTGGAATCGCATATTTGTTAGATTTGCAAAAAATGTCTAGACAAAAAAAAGTAAACATATAAAGCATCCAATAGTCATCATTTTGGTAACATTTTTCGGTTTGTCTTAACTGTATATCAATAAAATGATCAGCTAAATCAGAATATATGATTAAGGGAGTTATTTGAACTGAAAATTCTGGTTATGATTATCACAAAAATAGTAAATTTATTCAAAATTTGTTATTATTTTCTTTTTGGTAGAATATTCTGGTTACACTAATGGTGAATATTGGATGATTTACCACAAAAAAGGGTTCAAATTACCGGAAAAACTCGAACAAGAAATGTGTAGTTATTTTCGACTAGAATTACTTTTCTAAGAAAAGTAAGTATGTCTACTCATATTTTCTGGCAAAAAACGCGGACTTTGTATTATTTTAACCAGACTTGCTTTTTAATGTGTAGATCATTTTCACACTTGTTAGACGCGTGTTTTTTGTTAGTGAAAGTCTCCGTTGATTGAAATATTTAATTCACGTACTCATTTTACCCGTACATTGATTAACCTCAAATGTTTTATAGTATTTACTAAATATTGTATTTGCGTAAGGGGTTACACCACCCTGAAATTTTAAAAAAATCTTTTTTTTTTCCTACATAATTTCGATGCCTATGTTCTAACGGTCATTTTAAGACGTCGGGTTTAAAAATATCTCATCATTTGTGGATTTTACAGTCTGGCGCTTCCCAATAACCTTAGCTCTTTGAATCGTTCTGAGGGCTTTGTTGTGATTTCCGAAGTTTCAGAGAATATCTCCTTCAGGTGTATATCCCTTCCCAAAATATCCCCTCCCCTCCCCTCTTCCTATTTTGCACCTGCTTGTCAGAAACGAAAACTGTCATTCTGTACTCTTTTATCTTCTTTTGCGTTTTTCTCAAAACTACATTTTTTGGAGCGGTGTACATGATTTCTCAAAAACTACTCGACCGATTCTCTTCAAAATTTGTACATAGCTTCTCTATAATATTCTCTATGGCATGACGTAGGATTTTTTCGAGATAATTTTGTTTTAAAAACTTATGTATTTTTAAAACAGAAATTTCGTACCCAAAAAAAAATTTTTTTTTCAAAGTGCTCCCATTTGCTCAAAAAATTTTTTTTTTTAAACGGCTACGTCATGCTGTAGGTAATTTAATACAGTTTAAAAAAAATTTTTGTTCTTGGGTTTCAGATAAAAATTGTGCTGTCCAGCAGGTAGAAAAGTGGCTTGCGAGACTCCCAATATCTTCACCATTTTTTAATATTTTTTCTTCTTTCAAGAATTTTTTTTGGGTGAAATATATGTACTTTGATATTATAAATATTAAAAAGTTGTATTTTTAATTGTTTTGTCAAAATTAATTCTTGAAATACCCTGCAATTTTCGGGCGTTCAGGGTGGTGTAACCCCTTAATAAGTAAATATTTGATTGATTTATTCTTTTTTTGCGAACACTATCGGTCAAAGTGTACGGATTTCCAAGGAGATTGACCTTGATTGCACTGCAACCATAAAATGTAACATTTGCTAAAGGAAATTGTCATATCTTATATTTTCGAGTTCGCTCTGTAGATTGCCACTAAAAAGATTTCAAGAAAATGTCACCTGACCCTATATTTCAAAGAATTGAGAGAAAGGATTGACTTGTGTTTTCTTTATAGCTTTAAAGTATCTTGGAAAGATATTTTTTAAATAGCTGTTTACGTAATCATTTGTTTTCGATTTATGAATTTCTTTATTCCCAGTTGTTTTCCCCTGTTTCCAAGATTGGAATAAGGAATCAGTTATGAAACAACGATTACTGGTAATCGGCAAAGAGGCAAGACATTTCAGAGACCATAATCCAGTCATTCATCCCGAAATTTGCCATTCTATTTCTATTAACTCATAAAACCCTTTATACGAATAAATTTTGTCGTATTCGATATGAATATAAAAGAAAAAGAGTATGGAAAAATCATTGATTTTTATTCCTTTTATTAGAAAAGTAGAGGGTAGGTGTCATTTTCTTTTTTTCAATGGCAATTTATAGAGCGCATCGAAATTATAAGATATGACCATTTTCATAACCAAACCTTACATTTTGTGAATGCAGTAAGCAATCAAAATCAACCTATGAACTTCGTACACTTGGGTCAATTAGGGTTAAAACAATAAACGATTTTGTTGAATTTGCTAAGTACCACGGTCGCTATACTAATGATTCAAGTGAAATATTAGTTAGTTTGCGAAATTAAAACGATTAAAGAGTGTAAAAATATATTTACTACAAACAAGGTAGTTTTATACAATAAA
Organism: Trichopria drosophilae; assembly: GCA_030407085.1. Lineage (NCBI taxonomy): Eukaryota > Metazoa > Arthropoda > Insecta > Hymenoptera > Diapriidae > Trichopria > Trichopria drosophilae. The sequence goes on along the minus strand of CM059585.1, from coordinate 112,905,332 downwards.
GAAATTATGTTTTTGGGCAAATTATATTTCAAATAAACAGGACAGGAAGGCCTGATGTTTAAGGAAATTCGAATTTTGTTTTAAAATTTGAAGAACAGCTATAACCCCAAGTTTTGATATGGAAGTAACATTAAGGTTTCATTCGATATTTAAAAACACGGTGCCAACGTTATTTGGTTACCAAAGAAAATCGTTTTTTTGTTATATATGAGATCAGAAGAATATTCCGACGTCCTTTTCCTTTTCTTTCGTATTATAAGTAAATAATACTTATAAAAAGATACTATATATCCAAAAATGAACACAAAATTAATTATAAATAAAGCAATCAATTCATACACGGATTCGCGAGCTTCCCTTCACCACCTTTTATTTTTCCATTACTCATTGCGATAATTCTTGATTGATTCTCACTTAATATCACTGCCGTTACCGAGAAATGGCCACTCGTATATATCGATTAGAATAATTTGAATTTTCCTAAACCAAGCCAGTATATTGCAATTCAAAGCATTTGTTGCAGATTGCTCTCTGAATAGCAGATCACCTTAGATAGTCGAGATCTTTTTTATGTACAGGAACTTGAATGTCATCAAATTGGTTACTGATTGATAGAGTAGTTTTTATCTTCGCAGATTGAACCATTCATGCCCAGATAATAAAATCCTTCAGTTATTTCGATTGAATACGCAGTCTCCGCAGTGTTTCTTCCACATCTGTATCAGCTGAGAACAAAACATGACCTATGTTTTTGAAAAATCCAACTACACAAAGAGAATCAACTAGGTATTCATCTTCTCGTTAGCGTTTTGTTCTAATTTCCCTAGGTTTCTCTAAGTCGAGTTCGTCTCCAGCTTCTTGACTCTGTCATTTTTGCTCTCGAGCTTGCCGGAAGTATCCTCCACCTGGCGCGATTTTCAAGAGAGAACAAAGGGTCGGATCGTGTTAGTTCACTTCAAGGCGTCGTATATCGTTGGAGAACTCACCGGAATATCTCACTTTGCATTTTAAATCCAGCTTTTGCAGGCAACCCACTTCAACACCGCGCTGGACCTACTTTTGCGCAATTGCCTCGTTAATTAAAGGATACGCTTTTCCGGCCTCGCACACGTGTACCTAGCGTGTACCGCAACTGAGGCTCCACCGGAAAGTTTTGGGTGTAGGTACACTTCGTCGTCGACTTTGTTCGTTCTTTCCTGTTCAGCGGAAAACCCGAGGAAAATCCGATTCTCTACAGCAGAAAGCGAAATTTCCGTAAAAAGAAAAGCAAAACTAAGAGTTTCTATTTAAATTTGAATTAAAGTCGAATTTTCGTACTGATTAGTACTGCCGTACCTCGGAAGAAAAGTCGTATCTCCATTTTCGGTGAAATTGGGATAAAATTATATTTATATTCCTTATAATGCAATGCATTATTTCCCGAAAGAAAATATCTGAAATATTTGTTATTAGCTACAAAAAAAAGAAAAATACTTTTATTAGAAATACAGTATTTCTGGTATAATTTGGCTAAAAGAGCCGCAAATTCAAAAATGAATGTATTTTATTATAAAATCATATCCCAAGATTCCTTGTATAATGAAATATCCTGTATATTTTCTAAAATTAATCGTTAAATTAAGTAATTTAGTTTTTGGTTAGTATCGATTTATTGGCGATACGTCAAAATCGAAAAAATGGAGATACGACTTTTCTTCCTGGGTACGGCAGAGTACAAATGTTGATTGGATAGCCCTCTGTACCAAAATTGTTAAATTATTAAGTAAGAAATGTTGTTCCTTTAACTGTCCCAGATGCCGTAAATTACATATTACATGTTTTAATCGTCAATTTTTTTCAGTGATAAAATAAAATGTGGATTTATATATTATGTGGTTGTTAGAGGTGGCGCTAAAATGTAATTGTAAGACAAATCTATTGAAAATTCCTCACCATTTTATTGGAAATAGTTGTTTCTTGATATGGACATTTGGGCCTGGAAAATTTTAAAGGTAAGTTTTCATGTGGATACTATAACTTTCCAACAAGATAATGCGTGGAAAATTATATACATTTTTCACATCTGCACTGACATTTTTATATAGTAAAACAAATAAATTAAATACGTAAATTATTTTTTCACTGCATGTTTCCGAAACGCTGTAAGCTCATTCTCATATAAACAACTGAGAGCTTGAAACCATTCATGTCGAACAAGCGAGGTTATAACTGTTCGGCATTTAAAGTAAATGATGGTCAACTTCACTGCAGGATTTGTGCGCCACCTAGCACACATTTATTGCAAAACCCCAATACCAATTGGAAACTTTCATTAGTACATGAACTCTTTCTATTCACATTTTGTCTGTTTTCATGCTTACATGCGTATTGGAGAATCTCAATACAGGCAGGGTATTTATAGATTATGAAAATAATCCCTAACTTATATAGGGAAATTTTATAATCATTCGTTATTTATGAAAGTTTTTCTATTCACTTTATGAAGTTTCTTGTTACATCTAGATTAGTTTTCGTCATCCACATTTCGTCAACACGATAGGGAAACAAAATTCATCATTATAACAATGACAATAATAAATATTAGTTTTTTTATTACTCCTCATCAGGCAAAATATTCCTTTGATTTTGTGAAACCTTAATAAGAAAACTTTTCAGTCCATGGCATCTGAATAATATTTTGATTTTACTAAATACTAGCTATTCATAAAAACTGCATTTATTTTGTATCTCATATTTTCTTTTTTTACGGAAAACCGCGCGTGGGAAGCTGGAAATAACTTGCTTAATGAATAATTCATTTAACGCAGAGATTTCAGTAATGTGCATAATTCCACCCAAGTGCTGAATACCAGCTAAAATAATTTTTTATTTATATTTTTAATGAGAGGTGTAGAATTTTGTGAATGAAGGCTCATTAAAAAGTGTGCAATATTTTGTACTTTTCCTTGATCCCCAAGTACGTTTTAAATTTAAGAATTATTAATCTTCGACTCAAAGCATCTTCTGTACTTATATTGGATGAAGTGTTTTGAAAATGAAGCTTTTTTAGCACTCTTTTCGTGCTTCTGCAGATTACGATTCGTTTGATAAAATATAGTTTAATAATACACGTTTTGTGGAAAAATAATATAAAATATTTAAATCATTTTCGATATCTTTGAATAATGTAACGAATTAACTAATAAATTATTATCGTTATAATAATAATTTTGATTAGAGTATTTGACAATATGGTTGAACTACTTTAATATGCTGTATAAATTATCTGATTTATATTGACTCATTCGATTAACACTTTTCTCTTTTTCAAATCGAAGAGAATGACCCGTATGTAGTAAAATTTGATATTTTTCAGTACTGAGAAAACGTTAAATACTACTTGTAACAGTTGAATATGCCGTAGTAACTAATAGTCGTAATTCTATCATGACATTAGATATCACAATTGTAGTAGTAAAATATGAGCATCGACAAGTTCACGTACCCGAGTAGAAACTCACGTGGTTCTTCTCCAGTTATACATTGGCCCAGTCTTGGAAAATCTGTCTTGGAAAAACTATATCGATCCAGGATTTAAATTAGAATTTTTCTATGATTCTTAATCGGGTTATGTGGAATGAATAAAGACTCCATTTTATTTAGATAGGTCCAGGATCTCCATTAATAATTTTCTACGATTTACAAGAAAATTTGATTAAATTTTATTTTTCCCTAATTTTCATCGAATCTGAATAAGCCCAGCTAAGGAAAAATAGAAATGTTATCTGTGATACATACAAATTTTTGTTAGAAAAGTTATGTTCTATGGTTGTACCTATAAAATATTTAATTCTTGATGAATCTGGTGAAAACGACCTTTCAGTTTTGATACTGTGGCAGTGAAATGACTTTTTTACATGTGTCACAGTAAACAAATTCATTAAAATAATATGCGGATCATACTCTGAGAAAAATATTTAGTAAATTCAATTAAATTGTGAGAGGCTTGGTGGAAACTCAATTTTAAGTAGTTTTTAACCTATTTTCCATTAATTTTAATAAAATTTAGTTAATCCAAGTTTTCTCTAGTCATATGAACTATACAATACAGATGTCAAAGCTATAAAATAATTCAGCAGGTAATTCATCATTTAGTTAAATTTACTAAATATTTCTCTTCGGCATTAAAAATATCGTTCAATGTCCTCTAAACTAATTTCACAGTACTAAACAACAACTGACATTTGAGAACGAGACAATAAACAAAAATGTGTTCTTTGAATTGTTCCGATTAATTAGTAATATCGATGTTCGAATTTCGCAAATGTAATTTGACATATATTGCATTAATTAATTGAGAATTTATCGAATTATCTGCAGAATTATTCCGTACTAACTCGTCTAAATTGACCAACAATTTTGCATAAATTGCGTAACAAGTGAATTCTTGCTAAGTGCATAATTCTAATGGCATGTTTTGGGAATGCGATATTCTCAACTGAATTTTCGAAACTGAAGAGAACTAAACGTTCTCTGCATGTTATTCCATTTTACGAGTATTATACATTCCCTCCATCTAATAAGATAACGCTTATTTCGCATTTTGAAAAATATTCTATTTTAGCAAACATTGCAGGATCAAAATTATTAATAACAATATAGAAAAAATTTGAATTCCAGAAGTATATTTTAAACATCGTTACGATACCGCATATATTTATAGTGAAATAAGAAGCGTTTCAAAATAAATCGATATATATAGAGAAATGCGAATTTATTCGTAGCAATAATTACTAATTGAATTAGTGTTCGACATCTTACTCCTTAGTTAGTAATATTTCACTAATTCAAATTAAGAGAGTAGAGAACTACCAGAGAGCAATTTATATATATGCGCAATAAATTCCAAAAATAGATAATACTGATAGTTAGTAGACAGTTGGTCGATTTATGAATTATTGTTTGCATGCCAAATGTTTTTAATTAAAAAATGGCGATTTAAAATACCCTTACATTATGTGGAGAATTGATAATTTATACTTTACTTTAAGACCCTCAGAAAGAAGTATTTCATCAATTAAAACTTGGTAGACGAGCATTTAAATGGTATTCTCTAAAATAAATCGATATTTAGGGAAAAGTCTTATAAAACCTTTGAATGCACTTGTTCGTGTATCAATAATTGAATATAATGAAATGACTTATTGTACGCAATAAATATTGTGTTAAAATAATTATTGCAATGTTAAAATAATAAAAATATTCATTTACTTTATTTAATGAATTGAAATTTAATATCTCTAAAAAATATTTATAAACTGATAAGAATTATCATTAATTAAAAAAAATATTTATTTTGTTTCAAGATTTCTTTCCCACAACTATACTTAACTGCATCTTTTAGAAATGACCGAAAATTTATTTAAAAAACTTTTTAATTAAATATTAAGGAATGTATTAAAATAACCTTGAATTCAGTCGGGCAATTTATTTTAATTATTTTCATGCTCTGATGAATGGAATTTTATTTTGTTACATGAAATTGTCAATTTTTAGTTAATTACTGGTGAGTATTGTATGATACGTTTTGTATGATTTTAAAATTTTACGCAGTGACCGTGTTTTATTAAAAAGACATGCATGTTGTGTTATCGAAATATAGTTAGGGCCTGGAAATTACGATTTTGGATCTCAGTATATATCAGCCGACCTCCATCAACATCACAGCAGGAAGCATCTACGGTAATGACGTTAATCCCCTGATAACTGTGTATTCACGAGGTCACTAATTAAGATTACACTGTCAAAATTGCAATTTCAGTGTGACAACTGTCACTGTTTGCCGCTACGGGACTAACTATTATACAGGAAAGAATAATCTAGGTTTCAAGATCAACGTTGCATTTCTGGGTAAATTTATTGTTGTATATAAACAATTTTCCATATGTAGAATTTTAGAGAGATACGAAATATTCCTATTCTGGAATATTCCGCTAGAAGTCCCCTGCAGTCGATTAAAAGTCGACTTTTATATGGGTATTCGTCGACTTCCGCAGTCGTAAGTTACGTAAATTACACATAACCTACGTAAATTACGTTTCTTATAAATCTTTAAACAACTTGGTTAACATATATTTTTTAATTCAATAAATAAAAATAATTTTTATTGGTGTTATATTGCAATCACTGATTTATTTTTATAATTTCAATGAATAAAAATATACTTTCAATAAATTTGCTGATTTTGCCGTCGTTACTTCTATGACAAAGTTATTTTAAAATATAAAAAAATATAATACCAATAAATTGCTTGATACCCATAAAAAATGGCAACTATGAAAACTTAAAAAATATACAATGGTTATGTAGCTCCCTTGTGCATTGAAAACTATGTGCATCGGGTTGTAAGGAGTTTAGGCGCCTATCGTCTGCGCCAAACTTCCTTTGGAATATGCAACCCGTCATACACTGAAGCATTTCCGGAAGTAATATGCCGGAACTAGTTGGTCCTTTAGGTTTTTTGAAAATGTTCTTTCCCATTGAACGGAATTATTATTCGGATCATTCGTATCACAACACTGGGGCAAAACAAACATAATTTAAACTATAAACTTTGCACTGGTCAAATTTGAGGAGGATCATGAAACTAATTTCGTTAAAATGAATGATTGGAATCAGGGGTTTTAACCCATTAACGCCCAAGAGGACACAAATTTCACCAAGATTTTCGGAATATTTCTTGACGTTAAAAACCAATTCAACAAATTTTAGATAAAACATTTTCGACGTAAAATTGATCGATCTTTGTGTTTGAGCCGCCATTTTGACAGTTTCCACATTTATTTTCAAAATGCTATCATGCACATTTCAAAGTTAACGGTTCGAGGACACGATATTTTCACCAATCAGTGATCTCCCTAACCGTCTCCAATGTGAAAATGCCGATTAAAAAATATTTGTCAGTGAAAAACTCTGATTTTTTTTGTGAAAAACCAAGCATAACTTTTTTGGAATGGGCTCGATTGATTTTTTAACAGCAGATTCGGAAAGATCGATCAATTTTCGTCGAAAATGTTTTGTCTAAAATTTTTTGAATTGATTTTTAATGTCAAGAAATATTCCGAAAATCTTGGTGAAATTTGTGTTCTCTTGGGCGTTAATGGGTTAATATAGAATTTATGCAAAACCCGCATAGAAGAATACATCCCGAGAGATATTTCTTGCAGTATATGAAAACCTCACAGTATATATATTTCGAAAAAAAAAACTATAAATACTGCATGTTAATCCTTAGAATCACAAGATATTTTCACCAGGTAGAGATTTGGACGTAACGGGTTAAATATCAACATAGAAATTAAGTCTTTAGAACATACATTTTTAATATGCCCCTGTAATTGACGCCGAGAATTAGGGTAGAGTCATGAGGGACCTTCTTTAAGGTAGTTCTATGGTTACTAAGCTAGTCAAATTTATATAACGAAATCAAAGAAAATTCTTCATTTATAACCTTATATATTTTCAACCTCAATTCTAACTTTCCCTATAACCTATAATGGATTCCACGACAATTGATCGAAAAACCATTGGTCGAAAAAACAATTGATCGAAAGGTACTATTGGTCGAATGCACAATTGGTCGAAAGCACAATTGGTCGAAAAACAATTGTGGGAACGTATAAGATGGATCTACGAAATAATGACCAATGGAGAAAATTACGTTGTTGTTATTTCACACCATGCCAACGAAATCGGATGCTTACTGGGGGGGGGGGGCGCTAAAACTTAACCCACATCCATCTAACAGTGCTTTAGTAATTTTTTCCATAGGTCCTTTTTTCGGTCATTTTTTCCGGCACCCATTAACATCATCTAAGTTTCCCAGACATAATATGGGCTGCGCCCCCCCCCCCCCGGACCCCCCGTAATACTAACCTAACCTCTAACCTATCCTATATTATGATCAAACTATTTAACCCAACATCCAAATTAAAAATATTTTGCGAAAAACGTTGGAAAAGTTAGGCAGGCCCATAGCAGAAGTAATTTTTTCCATAGGGCATTTTTTCGGACACCTATTACTTTCCGGCCGTTGTACATGCAATCAGTCATTTTTCGATCAATTGTTTTTTCGACCAATTGTGCATTCGACCAACTGTTTTTCGATCAATTGACGGGTTACCCCTATAATGTACTGACGTACCTAATATAAGATTCACATAAATGCAACTTTGCCAACTGTTATGTTTACAACAGCTGATGAAAATAAACTACGTTATTCAGGATTTTATTTGTTCCAACACCTACAGATACTGAAAGGTACTGCTGAAAGTCGATATAGATCCCTACAAAATATTCCCATTACTACGAAAATTCCCAACAAAATGGCAGTGTTAATTATTCTGATGTAGCGAAAAATAGATGACATTCCATAGGACATGTTAAAATACTGAGATCTTATAATTTATTACTCGCTTCACAGTTACCCCAGCCTCAAGAAATTTTAATTGAAGCATCTTTATAGCATATTTGAACTTTCTCTACATTTTCATAAAAATCTGAATGTTAATTCTATTTACCATAGAACCCCCTTAAACTCGAATAAAAATATGTTTTCACAATTTCTTTACATAGTGCGAATGTATGAAGAGAGGCTTATAACAATTAAGAGAGTGTGTCCAAGATGGGAAAAAACAGATTTTGATTGTGGGAGGGGATTTTAACGCGAGCATAGGAGAGAAAGAAGGTTTACGTATTAAGATGAAGATGAGAAAAAGGATAGATGGATTCAAAAGACAATAAATTTAATAGACAAACTAACGCATACAAACCGCAAATAATTATACTCGAACCTAACTATGGAGGGTGTCTAGGGTGAAGCACAGCGAAAATATAAACAGGACCCATTAACTGGCTGCGTGTCTCTTCTCTCTTTCCTTAACTAGATGAATTATCACTCTATCTGTCCTTAAGGTTAAGGAATTCAGTTAACAAAAATCAATTTGACCTTAAAATTATTTTGAACGAGATCAAGGCCAACGTTAACGTCACGTGAAGACATAAAATCTTCTGTGTCCATTTCCATATGCAAAAGTAAGCTGGTCCGTTAAAAAATTGACTTATATTAAAATTACCTTGCATGTATCGGTGAAGGTCGAGGTCATTTTCGAATCTAAAATCTTCACTTCCGGATTAAAGAACATGGGGTTCCATTTGAAAATTTGATTAGACATTGAAATGATCTTAAAGGTCGTCAAAGTCAACGTCAAGGTTATAAGTTCGCCCCACAACTTTTGTATAAACAAATAGACAATTTTCACTTACGAAGAAATCAAAACAGAAAAAAAATTAATTATAAAATCAGGTTTCTTTTTTTTACTCCAATATAGCGAATTTCTTCAATTCTACAACAAATTTGGTGTTGTATATATTAATATTTTATGTTACAGTGTGCGTAAAATGCTATTTTCGTCACAGTAGGCGTAAAGTACGCTTTTACACGCACTTTTGCGGGCGTAAAGTTGAATTTTACACCCACTAGGCGTATAGTGAAAAATCCGAGGAAATGTGCCTTTTGTTATGAATAAACAATTATACCCCTCTCACTTGGGCAACCAAGACTCTCTCCATTACTGTAAACAATAACTCGTATGTTTATATGAGAATCAATAGGAAATCCGGATGAAATTCCCGTAAAACAAAAAAAAAACAATGCAAGTAAACAACAGTGAAAATGTCAACAATGCAACCGTTAATAATGACGACACATCCAAAATATTTACGTTCAATCTTCATTTCAATAATTGAATTAATTAATTATTAATATAAAAAAACACAATGTATTTGTAATACAATAAGAAATTATTTATTGTGTAATCTAGTTCAAATTTAGTATTATAGATTAAATTCTATTCTAGTTCAAACATTTTTTTCTATTTTAATCTAAAATTTTGTTGTCAATAAACATAATAATAACGTTTAAAATTCAATTAAAATCACGAGTTGAAATTTATTTATTAAAGCTTACAAAATTACAAGTTTATTTACACACTACAGCATTAATTGAAATCAAGAATCACTATTTATGTCAATATATATTTCTATTAATAAACAATATAATTAATAAATGTTTTTCTACTACTATATTCTAAAACAAAATACACTTTTAAGCATGTATATTCAAGTATCGGAGGGACTTCGCCCCACCGACCCCCCCCCCCCCCCCATTCCCCCTGCTTGGTTCTGTCCTTCCACTCTACTACTGTTGTCTTATGCTTTTCCTAATATGGAAGCGTCTTTCCGCCTTTATGTGACGAAAAATAATGTTCGCACGTAGGGCGTAAGACTTTACACTCTCCGGCAATACTCTATACCCTCGGGCCGGCTTAGCCGTCCCTCAGGCATGAAAGTTGCCTGCGGGCGTAAAGTGCGACTTTACGCCCACCGTACGAAAATAACTATTTACACATTTTTCACTTTTTTGGGTGCATTTTACACTCGCTTGCAACATAAAATATTGTTCGACGCATCTGCAAAAATGTTTCTTCTACCAATGTGAATGCGGACCTCACTTTCAGCTCGGTCTGTAACCATCACATTTGTAGAAAAAACTTTTACGCACTTCTATCGAAAACTACTAATTATGCATGGATTTTCCCTGCGTGAAGTAGAAATTTCGTGCGTGAAGTAAACTTCATGCATTCCATCTACTTCACGAACTGAATTTCGCTACTTCACGCATAGAAAATCTGTGCATAAAATTTGGTATGCGACTCGTTATATGTGTTCAGTACCTTGAAATAAGTTTTGTACATCGATGGGAATTTGTATTGGTTTTCAAAAAGCCCATCACTATGTTGACCTACCATGTACTGTTCTTTTTTTAATTTTCGCCAATTGGCTCCTATGTACGTAGAGATTAAAACGATCTTGCATTTTTGAAAACCGTGAAAATTTGTATGTAACAAAATTAAAATGATCTTAAATTAATTGGAAGAATATTTTTTGTTTAAATAGTGTAATTTAAATCTTTCGAAACTTAATTAAAAATAAGATTGACTTCGTAAGAAAGGTGATCATCGTGGACGTGCTCAGTTGTCTATAGTACATGGCGAGTAAGAAAATCTCGATCTACTCGTAATAATTTATAACCTTTTATTAATTTTGTTAGTAAATAGGAGATTTTCGCTACAATATGTAGTATGCGGGTTTCTTTATTCAGGGAAGAATTTCGGTGTTTTTTTTTATTTTTGCCTCATAATTCTGACCTACCTAGATACAGTGCAGACATAAGCATATGTATGGAAAGCTAGGGACCTTAAATAACTACTACTGCAGTTTGATCAATTACACAGAGAAAAGTGTTTTTTACCCAGTATTAGAATTCTTAAGCCCCGTAAAAGATAGTATTTTACGCATAGTGATTGCCATCTTTTTATTATCTGTTAAAAGACGAAGATTTTAGATTATTCTAACGAATATGTCAGTTTATTTTAGCCTTTTCTCTTTAACTAAAAGCAATTTTTGTTTATGGAAATTTATCTAGCGAATTAAAATATTAAAAATGTCTTCTTTTAGTCATAATAAAACATTCTTTTAAAATAGGAGAGTTTAATACAGTTTCGTATAACCTGTCAAAAACAAATGCTGAAAGACGGAGGATTTTACTAGTTATAATATTTCTTACACTTTTTAAAAGCCAAGGGATAGTAACGGATAAAATACACTTTTCTCAGTGTACTAATGAGAATCTTAAGCTAGGTCTCGGACAAACATAAGCGTGTCCGTCCACGGATGTCCGTACATGTCTTCGTGTTCGTGTGTCTCCGTCATCGTGTATATTTTAGAAAATGAATGTGTAGCAGTAAAAGCAAAAGAGACTTCTTGCTTTCATATACGCACACAATATACGCGTGTCAATGACAAGCACTTGAAATTTGTCAAATTCAATTCATTTCTTTTCTATAAAAATGTATGGAGAGATGTCCGCAACCGAACTTCTTTTTTTGTCACGCCTGTACATAATAAAGTGCGCCTTCTTCTCCTACTATAACAAGAATTGCCTTAAAACACTTATTGTCCTTACAAGGGCAGGCGATTAGCGAGCCCAACGGATGGCCACGGGAAAATCTGATGCTAACCTATGGGGTGTAAAAGCTGCGCCTATGTGGTTAACAAAATTTTTAGTCATAATGGGTTTAAAATTCAAGTTTATGCTCACAAATTAATATTCAAAAAAGTAGGGCACTCCGCTTAATTTTCGAAGAAACAAAATGCATTTTTGTCGCACCTGCACAAAAACCGCGCCTTTGCAAGCTGGTAAAGAGTGCGACATGAAAAATATTCAGCACTTCACCGGGCGCTTTTCTCTTTTTAATGCCCTCTTCTAATTCGCGATTTTGCACCTGCCTTGTACCGGCATTATCATAGACAATATAAAGGCGCACTTTATTATGTACAGGGGTGACAAAAAATTTCGTGTATATCACGGGCGACAATGAAAGCATCGGAGAATAGCGTCGATGCAGTCCTCACGACCCCTTTCTATCCAAACACTTCCTTTGCGACCTAGGTATACAATATACTACTTTATTCCCGCAAACGCTTGGGGTAAAATAAGGTGACAAAAAAATGTTTACACATATAACTCAAAGTTTTAATTTCGCGAGCCGAAATGTTTCTGAAATGTTATTGAAATGCTAAAAAAAGGTAATCCGAATTATTTGTATTAAAAAAAATATATTTTCTGGGTTATCCACAATTAAAATTGCAGGAACACGAATCCGTGAATTCCAAAAATTAGCGTTTAAAACTTAGTAAAAATTGTATATTTTCTATAGTAATTAATGTTTACTATTATGCCTCGTTCATAACAGTGCCAATAATAAAATTGTAATTAAAATGGAACAAAATGGACGACTTTTTTTCCTTAAATTAAAAAAAATGTTCATCTATTTATAAAAAGCAATTGAGAATATCAGCGTTCAATATACCTGACTATTGTCAACAATAACCATACTAAATAGATATTTTTAGTATTCTTTCTAATTTTTACTTTTTTATACACAAACCATTATACTTAATAACTCTCGAACATTCTGAAAAAAAAAACATTGTGAAATTTCGTTCTAACGATTTCTTTTGACGTTTGAATCGACACAATATAACACTTGACTTAAGATGCCAAGTCATTTATTTGATCCGTCTAAATCAAGGTTGATTCCATGATAGCCAGGTTCATTGTAGTCCCTGGTTTATTGAATTCACGAATGGAATTGTGATGCTGTCGACCCCAATGTTGGGATATTCTGTCTGTCGAGATCTATTACCGAAGGATGTTGAATCAAGCATGCTGCCCTTAGTTTCTAATACCATTAGTGCTATAAAGCAGGAAAATATATTACCGATTTTCACCTTCATTAACTATTTGCAGCTTCAGGCTGAAAAACGCATTATATTAAGTATAATATTCTTAAAGACAAGACGGTTTGAAGGCTCTAGTTTAATGTTAATAATATGTTCTTTGCACACCAGATGTTTGGTTTATCGATTTACGTACAAAACTGAATACAAACGATAAAGATTTTAAGAAATAAATTTTTAATTTACAAGTTAGCTTATTTTAATCGACGCCTCCCATATGACTGTTGCTAAGCAGATGAAAAAATGTTTACAGAAAAGTGATTCAGAACAGAAAATTGACATTGGGGTCAATCTTCAAAGTCATTTGGAGGTCAAAGTTATTATTTTAAATGGGAACCCCTAATTTTGGCACCTGATTAAAGGTCACTCTAAAAACGTCCGATCAGTCATATTATCCAGAATAACTTTTGACTGAAATTTTTTTTATTCGTCTTAGCCGAATCTAAAATTTGGTTGTTCATGATACAAACTTTTCTTTGTAAACCCTTTATTGTGTTGATGAGGATATTTTTTAGTGAAATGATATACCAAATTCATTTTTATTTGTATTTATTATCATTATTGCCATTATTATTTATAGAGTTATTGTAACCAATTGAATGTAATAGTAATGGAATTGATAGAATTCAATCCGAGATCAGGACGATTGTTTTTAATAAACTTACTCTATTGAAATCCTGAAATGACTTATTAATTCTTAAGCCGTCGAATTTTGGCCCCCAAACCTCTCTAGTTTTAATCTAAAATTGGTAAATTTTTACACGGTCGCATATACCAAGATATACTTATATTAATAATTCATATTTGCAAATAACTCTGAATAGTTAAAATATTAGTTTGCATATTTCCATCTTAGTTATCATAAATTCACGTATACGGGGTCATCGAAAAGTATCGGACCCCCCTAATATCTTTAGTTAGAATGCACTTAGGAGAAAATGTCCAATAGCAAAGTTGTATGGTTTTAAGCGGGGAGTAAGATGATGACCTTGACTTTGACCTTGACCATGTCCTTCAAGGTCATTTCAAGGTCAATCTTATTTTTTTAAATAGAACCCCCTACATTTTATTGCATATTCTTATAGCTTATCTCGAGAGCTTTCCAAAACACTATAATAAAATATTTTTTTATTAAGTACTTTTTTGTTATAAAGGTTTGAAGTTAACAATTTTTTGACACAAAATGTAGAATATCTTGTAAAATATTATTTAGTTTTCAGTAATCATAACCTTAATACTTTTGTGCGCGGAATAATGAGACCAATTAATTGGTTTAAAGAAAATACATTAATCGGATCCCTCTAATATATCCGCACACCACTTAACAAATTGTTAACTTCAAACCTTTATAACTCAAAAAGTACTCAATAAAAAAATATTTTATTATAGTTTTTTGGAAAGCTCTCGAGATAAGCTATAAGAATATGCAATAAAATGTAGGGGGTTCTATTTAAAAAAATAAGATTGACCTTGAAATGACCTTGAAGGACATGGTCAAGGTCAAAGTCAAGGTCATCATCTTACTCCCCGCTTGAAACTATACAACTTTGCTATTGGACATTTTCTCCTAAGTGCATTCTAACTGAAGATATTAGGGGGGTCCGATACTTTTCGATGACCCTGTATACTATACTGTTAACCAGTAATTCAAGTACAAAGTTAGTAATAAATTATACATAATTTATACATAATCATCCATGTATAGATGGTGTATAGAATTGAACACCCATGATTTATACATAATCTGCACATAAGATATGCAACTTGAAGAAAAAATAATCACTGGCCACAACATCTGGATCATCACGAATTTGCACGTGACACTAAGCAAACCATCAAGTACATATTTAAAAATAACTTGTAAAAATGGGAAGAAAATGGACAATTACATTTTACTATTATTTATTTAATAATTTTACTTGATAATTTATTTGGACCGCCATATTGGTTCATCTGTTTTAAATTTTGCAATTCTGATTTCGGAAACGTGATCAGCGACCCTTAAACCCATATGGTACATAGACTCCAGAAAGAAAAAGCTTGATTCTAACGTTTAAAATCGCGTGTGTCCAAAATCGCACCACTGGTATGCCGTATGGCTAATGGGTTAAAAAGTTTTTATTAAAAAACGGCTATGATAACCGTTTTATACTTTTCACGCTAAAAAATAGACTTGACTTTTTAATCAAGAAACTTGACAGTAACGAATCTAACGATAACAATAACAACAATAAAGAATTTGACCACTCAAAATTGATTGTCTTACCCTACATTAAAAACTTAACTCATAAAATTAGGAACATTATAAAACAATTTGACATATATTTAATTAATAATCGTTCCAACACCTTGGAAAATATATTCAAAACGAAAATTGATATGATAGACTTACAGAGAAGATCGAATGTAATATACAAGATATATTGTGATGAATGTGATGCAACATATATTGGACAAAACGCTACTTAAAAAAACGTATTTATGAACATAAAAATGACTGGAAAAAGGACATTGGCCATAGGACATTGACATCGCACATGTTAAGTACAAGACATAATGTTAAATTTTCTAATGTGAAGATTTTAGATAACGAAAAACATTGGAAAAAGAAACATTAAAGAAATGATTTATATAAAGAAATTTGAAAATAGTATTAGTTATAAACTTGACACAGAGAAATTAACTGGTTTTTATAATATATTGATTTGACAATTATAATATATTTTAATTATTAATATTTAAATCGAAGCTTTAACATTTTTTTACATCACTAATTTCACATATTATTTTATTTCACTTTACGGTCTTAATTTTATTTTATGTATAATATTCTAGAATTTTTTTAAATTTTACTCTTTTATTTGCTTGTTTATAATTGTTTATTTTATCGTCCACTGGAAAACATATTAATAAAGACTTGTTTATGTTATATTTAGTCTTCGGTTTCTATTTACTTGACTCATACATGGTGCGTTTAACTATATTAATTCATTTAAATTTCTTGGTTACCTGTTAAAAATTTGTGCATTGTTTGTGATAAGTGTTTTTTAATTTTTATTTAGTTATGTTTTTATATATACATATTTTGTTAAATAGATGCCCCTGAAGAGGTCCAACAAACGGTCGAAACGTTGGACTTGATTTTGTAATATTCAGAGCTGTAATGGCCATAAAAAAATAAATGTATGTTGATTATGTATAGATTTTGCATGCTCAATTCCATACATTAAAGCATAAACGTTATAACAATATTGATATACAAACTATATTTATAATTTTTATCATCATTTTTTTAATAATTTTTTTAATTCCAGAACCAATTTCATTCCAAAAAATGAATCGAATCTGCCCCACTTGAAGGAATTACACATGTACTTTAACACGAGAGTGGAAAACCGTTCCTCCGGCATAAAGCCCCCTTTAAGAAACGCCCGTGAAAGTTTGGAAATTTTGGCCCCAGGAAATTAAACCCCCCAGTTTATTAAACAATAACACAGGTCAATATGGTATGGTTGTTGAGAAGCTGTGGGTCATCTGAAACATAATTTTGTACGTACAGTCTGATATTTGAGGTTATATACTCGAAAAATACCTATTTTCCCCTCATTGTATTATATATAGTACTACTCTTTCTCTTTAACATGTGAGACGCAGAATTCCATTACGTCTTGTCTTTTACGAAAATTTACCTCGAAATGCCCTTGGAGAAAAAAGCTCAAGGTCAAATTCAATGTCATGAAACCTGTATAAATATAAAGAACTATATCAAATTTGGATATTTATAACAGAGACATGTTTAAATATTGTGACTGAGTTTTGAAAACTCATTTATTTTTTACTGTTTATATAGCCATTTTGAATCAGCTTTTTTTAATTAAAAAATGTTAATATCCTGCTTTTAAATTCGTATTCCGCAAAATTAAAACTTCCCCAGTACAAAATTTCAAATGTAGATACCCACAGTAAAACCAATCTGCCTCAAAATATTTAACCCTTTGAGTCCCAGACGGTCAGATTCAGCCTTCTTATTTTGGTCATATTTTCCTATTTACATATAATATTCCAATTTTTTTTCCATTTTTAATGTGACAAGGGTTTATATTTGCCAATAGTGCAGTACTTTTAGTAATATTATTTTTTTTATTGATGTTATGAACAAATTTACGCTTAAAAATGTCACTTTTTGTATGATTAATTCAATTTCGAAGAAATTCGGTAGTAAACAAGTAGTTTTAATTATCGTTGCTTATGTTTTCGAGGTCACTGATTCCGAATCCGATGACAGTTTTTCGAAATTCAAAATGGCAGATCCAATATGGCGAACAAAATTTTGACAATTTGAAACAAATTCGTGAAAATCTATACTGGAGGGTTTTCGGGGTCGCTGATTACGAACCCGAAGTCGGTTTCCCGAAATTAAAAATGGCGGATCCAATATGGCGGACAAAATTTTAACAATTTGAGGCAATTTCGTGAAAATCCATACTGGGGGTTTTCGGGGTCGCTGATTACGAATCCGATGTCAGTTTCCCGAAATTCGAAATTCAATTATTTCCAGAATTATTGTATAGTAAACTAAAAATGGTTACTCTATACATATATGTTGATAAAATAAATCGAGGGAAGCTAGATGTATGATTTATTATTATTTATTGAATTATATATGACTATTTATACTTATGTGTAACTATATAAGTATATATAACATGTCATGAACTTATGTAGAAAAATCACGCATAAAGCTTAATGACAAATATCTACAAAGCTCGCTTTCTTGTCAATAAGTACGTTTTCAAATTTCGAGACAATTTTTGCTCGCGTTATAGAAATGGGGTTTCCTATAGTATGTAAACGGAAAACCCGGAAAATTTACGAATAATGATATTCACAAGTTTCATTCGATTTTTCCAAATATTGTCCGACATCTTCATCTTGGCATTTTGAATAACAATTTCTCTGGATTTCTCCAAATATTCTTCACCATATTAGATCCCCCATTTTGAGTTCCGTAAAACCGTAAACAGATTCGTAACCAGCGATCCCCAAAATCCTCGAACAACGATTTTCACCAATTTTTCTCAGTTTTTCAATGCACTGACCGCCATTTTGAATTTCGAAAAACTGACATCGGATTCGTACTCAGCGACCCCGAAAACACCCCAGTATGGATTTTCACGAAATTCTCTCCAATTGTTAAAATTTTGTCCGCCTTATTGGATCCGCCATTTTGTATTTCGAAAAACTGACATCGGATTTGGAATCAGTGACCCCGAAAAATATGTGCACCATACGCTTTGAAATAATTAGTATATTGTTTTAAATGTGGGTTTCAAAGGGTTAAAGCATATACTTATGACATTAATGGGGTATATCTCGTAATTTGTAAATTATTTTTTCTATTCTTTTTTAATTCCAGAACCAATTTCATTCCAAAAAATGAATCGAATCTGCCCCACCTGAAGGAATTACACATGTACTTTAACACGAGAGTGGAAAACCGTTCCTCCGGCATAAAGCCGCCTTTAAGAAACGCCCGTGAAAGATTGGAAATTTTCGCCCCAGGAAATTAAGAGCGTAAGCAATCTCGCGTCGCAGTAAGTCAGTCTCCGGAAGATCCCGAGAGTTTTCCGAGGAAAAGCAGGTATATGCCTCTTATGCACTATCGGCGAGCCGCTATCTTTTATTATTCACGTCGACAGTCCGTGCACGAGTGCACTCGTCGATTTACGTACCCCCGAGGTGCATGTGCATGTAAACCGAAAACCGCGCGCATGCTCGAGTCGCACCGAACTATACCGTTTCGGATAACACCACGCTCTTTTCAGTTGGCCGAGCGCCCCGGAGCAGTGCTGACGCGTTTCCATATCGCGATTTTCCCTCGTGCCATGCGCTCGACTATGTCACCGGCTTGAGAAAAGTCAAGAGTGAACGTGTGTGAAAATTTGCAAAAAAAATAATCTTACTAAAAACAAATCGAACGCGATCAAAATCTTGTTTGAAATTCGAGCTGGAAAATTTAACCGTACCCTATGTACGTGTAAACATTTCCACGTGTATGTACGCCAAGTGTAAACATCTGACAGCTGTCAGTAGGCTCCATATATAACGTTTACATATACAGACAACGAGAAGTCACTAAACACTTCTACCGGATAACCAAATTGGAATAAATGTAAACAGAGGTAGTTAAAATTTTATACACCCCTCGAAAAGTTCGCTGCTTGAAAATATTTGATGTGATGAATAATTAAACTTGCCGATGAAGTTGGCGGAAAAGTTGCTAGGGAAGAAATCAATTGGACGTCGAAAGAACTTATGAATGATTGTTCGGGGTAATTACAATAGCGTGATTGCTGATTGGTCGGGTTTAACGAAGTTGACCTTAAGTCGCCGACCGCTGTGGACCGGAGGATTGGTGCACGCCACCGGGAAATTTCGTGGAAAAGAGATTCTCTGGAGGACGTTACCTGATGAATAAAATATATTATCGGCCACCTAATTCCTCCAGTCTCAAACGGAAATGTCGAGCGACTTCCGGTTTAACGAACGGCGGAAATCGAAACGTCCGGATCGATTTTTACGATTGTCGAGACGACTTTCCGGCGACATTTTAAGCGAGTTGTCTTGTCCAAGTTTGAATGATGAACCACGAGTCTTTCGGTTCTGGAAAACCGGATCTTTTTTTGCAAACGAAATGATGAATTGCGTCGGGAAATTAAGTCAGTTTCAACTTTGAATGATAACTTACTTCTCAAAAGATTAAGAAGTTCCTATGGCTTGAAAATTTGACAACCTTCTTTCAGCTTCTTAAACTTTGGCGGAATGTTCTTGCTCTAATTTTTGACGTGGAGCGGAAATATTCAATTCTCAGTATAGTGAGAAAAAATTAGTAATTTTATTTAAATGTGGCGTTATCGGTGAAAGCTAAATATTTTAGTGAATTCGACTAAACTTAGCCAAATGAACTAAATTGGTATCCTACTTCAGGATTTAGACGCAAGAATAGAAATGTAGTTCCCACATTATTGTTCAGTACAAGTGAACCAAATTTCGTTGCAATAATACCAAGTCTGTCGCTTTGGGATGTATGCCGTCTAAAATTATTTATATATTTAATTGGCTATTTGAAATATTATTACAATTTTTTTAATTAGAGGGCAGTGTACTGGGTTAACAATAACTGGAAAAAAGACATTGAGAGAGAGGTTTCCAGATGAATTGTTTCTTAGGTGATTTCCAATCGTTTGAAAATATAAATATTAATACAAAGTTTCAAGTGAGCCAATCAACGTAACTTAACTTTTGTAAGGCTTAATGGTTTTAAACCTTTTACACAAAATATCCGACGCAGCAACACAATCCAATATTAGTATATTTTTAAATTGAGAAACATCATTTAAAATTGATTTTACATCATTTACAACCTACAAGTGCTCATTGAGTACTGCTCAATCCATTCAATTTCGCTGAACAGTGAGCCTACCAATTTTTGTTCTTCACGACAAATTTGTTGAAGTCATTCAATTACGACTTTTTTTACAACTTCACTACTATTCAAATAATAAAAACGATTCATTTTAGTGTGCTAAGGAAGCGATAAAATCCAAAAAAATGGATTCAAAAGTAACCTTTTTTTAAAAGTACATCTCGTACGAATATTTATGCAGTAACTTTTTGAAGGTTTCTTTTCTCTAACATTCAAAGTTGGACCTTATTGTACACCAACATGCCTAAAAAATGATGCCAAATAAAAAGAGTGTGCTCCGCCAGGAAAGGATTTTAAAACAATTAGAATTATGAAATTATTCTAAGCGTCCATTGATTTAAAAAGATAAGCTTAAAGCCTTACACAATTTGTTATCCATTTCAAATGAGTTATTAGTCAGTGCCCTTTGTTACTACAAAGATTATGTAAAAAATGTCTTCCATGGAATTACTCACATTGAAGGTTTTAAATAGTGATATTAATTTTTTAAACAAATTTTCTATGTTACTAAAAGGGAAAATTACGTCTCTCGAGCTGTTTCTTCCTTTATTACAAAAAATGCATAACAGTATAGGTATTGCGTGGAAATATTAAAATTTATTTGAACAAAACAACGGAGTGAAACCTTATTCTTAAATAATCTTTCATGCTAGAACACCAACAGTTTATTTAATCCCCTTTTAAACCTTTTTTAATTTTTTTTTAAATTTATTATTATTAGAAGGTTGACTATTAGATCATATCGAGATACAAGAAAAAAGTTATTAAAGTAACACAAAAGAAACAGAAAATAACAATAGTGAATAACCTGAAATTAAATAAGCCTGTAATGAGTAGTCAGTTTCGACGCTCTACGTGCAGTTTAACTATACTAAAAATGTTTTACAATTTTTATGCCATTTTATTTACACAAATCGCAATTTTTTGTTATTCATGGAAAAATATGATATTGAAGATTTAAAAAAAATAATTACGCATTTTTCGAGTATATAACCTCAAATATCAGATTGTACGCACAACATTATGTTTCAAATGACCCACAGCTTCTCAACAACCATACCACATTGACCTGTGTTATTGTTTAAGAAACATAATCGATTTAAGAATAATCCTTTCCAAAAGTATTTTGTGCGTACAATCTGAAATTTGAGGTTATGTACTCAAAAAATGCGTACTACTCCTTCTATTTAACACGTGAGGCGCAGAATTTCATTACGAAAATTTACCTCGAAATGACCTTGGAGAAAAAAAAGCTCAAGGTCAAATTCAATATCATGAAACCTGTTTAAATATAAACAACTATATCAAATTTGGATATTTATAACTAAAAACATGTATCAATATTGTGACTGAGTTTTGAAAACTTTTTTATTCTTTACTGTTTATTTAACAATTTTGAATCCGCCTTCTTGAATTAAAAATGTCAATATCCTGCCTTTAATTTCGTATTCCGCAACATAAAAACTTCCACAGTACAAATTTTCAAATGAAGATACCCCCGCGGTAAAACCGATCTGTCTCAAAGTATTTAAAGCATATACTCATGACATTAATGGGGTATATCTTGTAATTTAAAAATGGCCGTAACTTTCTAACAAAACAATGGTAGGTGGTCGAATAAAAGCCCATTTTGAAGGGTAAGAGTAGTAGTAAAAGATGCAAATAGTAAAGAAAGCCAAACAAAAATGTTGCATACTGTCTGTAACCTCAAGCATAGAAGTAAAACGCATTTTTGGAGTACCTAACCTCAAATATCGCAAAATCCTGCCGCGATAGATCAATTCTGACTTCGGATTCGGATTCCTCGGAAAATTATCTCGGAATTGACCAACAACTTCCCAACAAAATCCAAGGCCCGCTTTTTTGTAGACCTGTGGGATCTTAGTGATTAGTGTACTTAGTGCCGAGTGTCGACCCTTCTTGCTTCCCTTACATACTACTGATAAAAAAAATTGTAGAAAAAAGTCGTGATATATTATTTCTTTTTAAATCAAAACTTATAAGTTTTAAATTTTGTTATGGTTACAAATTAAACATTTAAGTTATAAACTGTAGTGTATAAACATAAAACGTTTGTATAGTATGAATTACAAATTTATTTCATTTTTTTTCTAGAAAAATAGAAAAATCATAGAAAAATTCTTACACTGACAAGTTATAGGGGTCCAATAACTGCAAAGTTATTTATTGTCTATAGAATAATTTTCGATTGCATCAAATCGGCTAGATTTTTAACCTTTGACCTATATTAATTAAATTTACATTTTTTGTACCTGCTTATTCGATATTGGACTGACTAAATAATTATAAACCGGCAAACTCCAATTCTGCTAAAAGTTTTACCGCCGTGAATGAAAAATTCTCTTTTTTATTTCTCTTTTATTTCAAGGTCAACTCTGGCATTGAGCAGTTTAGTCCTTACTAATACAACTTAGTAAAACACCTCCAGAGGTTAAAGCGGAAGACTCAATATTATCTACGTAGCAAAACTGGAATCTCCACAATGAATTTAATGGATTAAATATCACTTTAAACCATGCAACTTAATCCATAGAGGTCTTTGTGGTTATTAATCATGAATCATGAGTCAAATCTTCTCTTGGTTTCGATGAAACTTGGCATTTGTTATTTTTTACGAGTCATGGACCAGAAATAAATACTAACGAATCCCCATACTTTTTAAGCACTTGTTGTAAATTGAATTTTAAATTTTTATTTAATCAACTTTTTATGCCTCTTATTGTACTCTGTATTTTTTTGATTTTTTCAAATTTTATTCATTATTAATTTTGTTCTTTTACATTCGAATAAATAAAGAAGTATATAAATATTACTCAATTATGTGTCCATTATGCATATTATATATTTTTTTCCTCAGTTTTTATAATTATATTGAAATGTTTTATTTTTGTCGACTTTTTAAACTTAACATAGATTCAATAACTACTTGTGCTATATTATAATTTACTTAATTAATGCATCATGAAGAGTTTGAATGCATTCATTGAGTTCTCCGAAACTTTTCTAAAGTATTTTTAATAAAGTAAGTTCGTATATAATTCTAATATTTAATATAATTCACTTTTTAATAACATTTAAATTTATTTTAAACAAAACGAAATATTTAATTTCATAAAAATCTGTGTGGAAAGAAAAAACATTCATTATTTCACATTTATTCGACCCTAATAATTGTATTATAAAGGTATTACAGTGCTTCCGCATGAAAAATAAATATTAATGATTAAATATCAACTTTTAAAAATTCAACACGATTTTAAAAGAGTAATGATGTTACATATGAAAAATAACGTCTAAATTACGAGTCGTGATCAGTGACAATATCAATAGTAATTTATAATTTTTCCAATTTTGCTTTATGCCTTGCTATTACAAATAGTTATAATTGTAATAATGGTGAAACTTTTGATATTAACTACGTTTTCAGCTGAAATGTCTACTCTATTTAACTAAAAAAAATTACTTAACAAAATTTTCAGTAGTAAAATGGTAATATAGTAAAATTTTAAGTTATCTTAAATCTTACAGCCTATTCTTGTAGCTTTGTATCACTAGAATCCGACTCCGACTTTGAATATATTGGCTTGTCTGCTGTTTGTGAGCAGCTAAAAGTGTAAACATTTTTGGCATTTTTTGAAAGTGCGTAAAGCAATAAAGTGACAGACTACAAAAAGTAGTTCTTTTACAGCTATTCAAAAAGGATGAAGTGAAAGCTCCAAAACAGGAATCTATGTACCGTATACAGTTTAAATATCTGGGAACAGTTTTTGTGTCCGAGGGCGCCACAAACCATTGTGCACTCAATGCTTTCATGTACATTTTCAGAAGCACGGAATTGATACGGCTAATACAAAGTGCAAGTCTTTTATTTTTTGTGTCCGCCATATTTAATCCTCAATTTTTATATTTTGACATTTGTTTTGAGCTTCATAAGTAGCAGCCCTACTGGTCCAGATTACCTACTTTCATGACGTTCCGAACAATTTACATTTTTTTGTCTCCGTCAAAATGCTTTCTTTATTCATTTTTTAAAATGTGATTGTAAACTCGTAATCGGTGAAATCAACACATACTGAATACAAATTTACGTTCAAGTAGCTTTAATCCGATGCCTAGTAAAATGTACATAAAAGCAATGAACGGCATTGTGGAGTCCTCGAACAAAAAGCTGTATTTACTTATATGTATATTATGTGTATATACATTACGTAAAGTAAACAACACCGAGTGTTTTATTTTTGAGTCTCAAAAAGGTCAATATTTAAACTCTTATTTCGTCATGCGGATTTATTGTGTTGTTGTGCTGTTGTATAACAGCTCAACGAGAAATATGCATTTTTGTACACTTTTAATCTTAACTTGCTAAAAATCAATGCAATAAAATAAATTTTGAATTCTACGGACAAAATCCTATAAGAATTGTCTATCAATGCTTGTGCAACAAAATTTAATTGACCAGTGTACTTTAACACAATATCTGTGTTACTGGTAATTTTGTACCACCTGTCAGTTTACAAATAATTAATTACAACATATTAAACATTTTTAGGATATATTAAGTTACAGAATATTTATACTGTAATGGTAATTTTTCATTTATCACGCAGTATTGCCAAAAATCTTATTCTAATTCAATACCAAAGAAATAATATCTTATTTTTATTGCAAATTATTGTATCATATTTTTACATTATTTAAATGTTAAATTTCATCTCTCAAAAACCAAAATTTGATGCGAAATATTAAAAGTTGATATTTTATGGAAAAAGCTTTTCTGTGGATAACGAGATATTGGTTTTCCTATTTGAAATCTATAAACTGACCTTCATACGATTTTGAAAGTCGGTTTAAAATTAAAATCAAACAAGTCGCTCATGATGGAAACTAATATTCTTACATATAAACGTCCTATATTGATACATATGTCAATTCAAATGAAAATCAGTAGTTCAAATTAGTAATTAGAATTCATTTCGTTACTAAAGAAACTTAGTTTTTGTTAGTAATTTATCAATTTTTCGTTTCAATTTTATTTGCAGAATTTTAATCCAAATTTATGTTTCTTTAATTCAAATTCTCATACACCCGATGAAGGAATTTATTATACGACATTTTTATTTTTATTATCTTATTAAAAAATGGCGATCGATGTTGTTAGTGTTTTATAATTGAAGGAAATCAGACACGAATGTAATTTTATCGGTACACAACTTGTTACAGGGGGTTTTTGAAACCACTGATTACCTATCTAATGTTTTATTAAATTCAAGAGGATCCAATGTGGCAGACATAAAATAATAAATAGTCAATTTTTATGATTTTCTGTATTCTTATGACTTTTCGTATTGCCGATTCCGAATTTATAATTCAATAATCTGAGCAATTTTTTCCTGGAAAATTGTTCTCTTGGAAACACTGTATTTATACAAAAAACACAAGATACACGTTTCCTTGTCAATTTTGTTTCAATTCTACATTTTTTTGATGTGCGTAATTTAAAATTTTGAAGATGGTGGCCATCATTGTATGCTCGCATTTTAAATTGTGAAAATCTAATCGCACGAACAACTAAAGAAAGCAAATTTTGAAAATCACAAAATCCTTGAATATTTGATATTTTGTTCCTATTTGTGGTTAATGGAGGTCGCAACCTTTCGAATATTTCATCATAAATTCGATATCAGGGCCGTAAAAAAACACCCAGATAGAGAGTTCTTTTCAAATGTAATTACTTTTGTGTCAAATTGTAATGCAATTTTTAAAAAACGCAGATTCCTTTAGTAAACACAATGGGTACAAAAAACATATAAATTTTAAAAGATTTTTAAATGTTTATAGATTGTTTTTTACGTAAACAGTTTTTTGGTTATTCAGCTTACGAAAGAAAATAGTTCTTGAAATAAACAAGTGCAATTTTTTAGGCTGAGCATAACTTTCTGAAAATTGTTTTTAATTGTTCTATTTCTTTAAGAAAAAAGTATTTCTAAATAGGTGTTCTCTTAACACTTAGAACATTATCTCAGTTTCTGAAAATACGATAACACATACGTAAGAAATGATTCACTGAGCAAATAATCATCCGCGAATTATTAAAAAATCATCAATGTATATCTATTTTTTCAGTTACTGAAATTAAGAAACGTGACTTGTCAGAAAAATTGTAAGTGTATCTTCTGTGACACCATGAATACTATTTTAGGATATGTTGCAAAGAAAACATTGACTATTTCTAACATAACCTAGACAAATTCTTTGAATTACCCTCATTCTAAAAATCTGTTTTCCTTCTTTTCTCTCGTGATGGTAGCTACTGTCATATTCAAATTGAAGATACTTCGTTTCGATACATAGTACCACCAATAATATTCTGAAAACGGATATAATAGTACGTTACTCAACGAGGGAGATAAAATATAGAATGTCTCAGACTGCGTGTAATTTTTACCCGAGGTTAAGCCAGAGGTGAAAAACATGTAGTCTGAGGCATTCTTTTTTACTTCCCGAGGGAAGTATACGATTTTTCTTCATGACAGGGAGGATAAGATGCTGTTTTCGTCCCAGTGTGATGAAAAATATATTAAGAACCGAATCTTGTAATGTAAGAAAAACTTTACGGGCGAAGGAGCCGGTCTCCGTTTATTTGAATCTTTATTTCGATGGTATATTTCGAAACCCATTTTGAAAAATCTATTGTTTCGAGGCAGAAAACTGTGAACCTTTATTTAACAAAAAAATCGGCAAACTACCATAATGAGAGAAATAACGATCGTACATGTTCCACCCGAGTGCCCAGTGTTCCCAAGCTTCATTATTTTAATGAACAACCGCTTCCGAGTCTCCGAAGCGCAACAACCTTCGTCAACATTATTTCACTTTTTATTCGAATTAAACACCAGGAATCCACAAAATATTATTAACAAATTCCATTTAAACACATTTGAGGTAATAGCGAATGATTAAATTGTCATCTATAAATGAACTTAATGTAATAGACGGTTAAAACTGTGTAACGTAATCGACGACTTTAATTTGCAGAGTATAATTGTGATACAATTGTAGCACCTTGCACAAACTTGATATAACGCAGACGACTTGCTTAATTACTTTTACGACTGCAGTAATTGCAAACTGGGGAGCCGGGCTCCAAACAATTGTGCAATTTCGCATTGTTTTAACGTTACATTCAGTGCGCGTCAAGTTCTAACAAGACTTCATAACTTGCACTAGGTCAGCGGTACCAACCGCCTGGGAAGAAAAACACCAAGGCAGTCATCAATTTAGCCAATGACCCAAAAGTGAAGATCCGCCGTATGTCAAAACTTTCGTCCAGGAAAGCAGACACTGATGTTGGGATTTTCGATTCTCGACATAACCGACTGGTAGGAAACTGCGGTGATTAAGTAATACGCATTTGACGGGGAAGACTAATAGTTCTCGAAAGAAAGTACTATCCAGTACGATGAACGACCTGAAAACCACCGGCAGACAATTGGGAAGCGAAGATACCTTCCGGCGTGCTTGAGTGGTCCAGACCTTCGGGCACTTTTCGGTAAGTAAAATATCGACTCTATACGAATTGCTTGTAGAATACGGCAAAACCCGTGGGAACCGCTTGCTTGGAAGAATTCGCCTTAGTTGAGAATTCCACTGGCGTAGGTTAATACGCGGACTAGGCCAAGTAGTTCGGCATTTGCCGTGTTGTTCCGGTTTGCACAGAAAACGAGTGTGGGCGTTCAACTCGCGACTTTTAAGTGTTTTCCGATACTTTGCAATTATAACTTGAAAGCTTCGCGCGTGACTGATCAATGGCGGTACTTTCTTTTTTTTTTAAATTTCGCACCGAAGCGTTGCCCTTTGATCTTCCAGGTCGCGCCAAGGTCAGTGCACATCCGTCCCGCCTGCAAGATCCACACTCGACCTAATACTGAGCAGTAGATTCAAGTGTCGTCACCCGGTACATCATAGCCATCTTTGCACATCGAAATTCGATATAGACGACGTATGTAGGGAATCTATTGTTTGGATGTCGAAAATGGCGGCGTGGCGTTGACAGCCGCTTTTATCCAACGGCAGAACGTGGTACACACAATGACCGAGGTTGAAACGTAGTTTCGTTTCCTGCGAGGCTCCTTTTTTCCCTCGGATTCCGGTGTACTCGTATACGCACGCCAACCGAATCGAAATTACTCCTTTAGAACGCGATTTCTCGATAAAAGGTTGGCGCTACCATAAAAGAATGGAGGTATTTATTCGGTCCCATCAATACGTTTCCATTCAGGTTTTTCGACCATGGTTCACTCTTATCAGCGAAGTGTTTCACAGATATTACCGAATCCACTTTGCTGGACCAAGAAAATCAACATTCGAATGTGACGCGTACCACATACTCTAAAGCCCTTCTGAAGTAATTTGGAAATAGAATAAGTATGTTAATTACTGTTCCAAATTTGGCTAATTTTCTTAAATTATGTTCTTACCTAAGCTTAACGTTTTACCATTCACGAAGAAATCACTTATTTTCCTGTATTTCATTAATCCCTTAAAATATAGGATGAACTACAATTTTCCATTGGGTGAAATTTTTACAAATTTAATATAGAATTTTTTCATTTTCTAAATATTTTTCAATACGAAAATTCAGATACCTAAGTTATGTAGCAATTTTGTACTCATTATCACTGATAAAGAAAATGAACGACGTCAGAATCGTGACAAAGTTAGTTAAGATTAAGCCTAGTTTGATATTTCACATATTGACACCAGGTCTGTCATCAATCGTCCGTCAAATCTCAATTTTACTAACGAAATTTTAATCCACAATCTCAAAATCGTATAAAAAGAATTTTAAATGAAACAGAATGCACGCTGGAAGTCCAATACTGCATGCGTCCGAAGCACTAATCCACTGGGTGACAGTCGGCAGTAGATACAGACTGTTCAGTCAGACAAGCTCTCGACATATGGATAAAAATGTCTATGTGAGGAAATGATTTTTTAATTTTCGTTTTACATCTTTTCATCAAAAGCCGACGAATAATCAATGCAAAGAAATTCTTTAATAATTTTTTACAACAAATGTTGATTTGTAATATTTGTGATCTATATAAAAAAACCAAATATCCACAGAATATTGCTTCACTATTTTCGAAAAATTAGCGCATTGCAGTTAGAAAATGCTTTAATCCTGGAATGTTTATAACACAAGAACTTCAAAGTTATCCAATAAGGTTCCAACCAATTGGGGGATAAAGTTGTCAAGGTTCAAAATAACGAGTGCGAATCGCTGATGATTTTTTGGAAAGTGTTTTACACCAGCGTTTTATTTAGTGGAACATTACACCATGAGATGAAACGTGTGTCTAACCAAAATAATCTGACAGCTTAAAGAGGGATTAATTTGACTGTATGTCGTGATACATTGTTTTATAAAGCAGAGCAATTTATACAAAAAAATATCAATTGAAGACTAGAGTGTATCACGCGATATCAAATCGTGCAATTCTATTGATCGATATTTGGATTGAAAAAATAATCTGTGATAATTGCCAACATTTTCGTCTTTTTGCGAAAAATAGATTTTATTTTAGTCTTTGTGCACCTTGAATCCGACTTTCGCATTCAAATCTATTAAACCTAATCTGGAATTTTAACTGTAATTGATTGTAGGAAAGTAAATCTGGTTTGTAGTTCCTGATAAAAAAAAATTACAAAGGTTCAAAATAATTAGAGCATTCGTTTAAGAATTTATTTTGTCTTTGTTGTGGTAAAAAATTGTTTGCATTTTATCGTGGTTAAAGAATTTGATTTATTATCTCACTAAGAGTGAAATTTCACTCAAGGAATTTAGAATGTGGAGATATAACAAAAAATTTTGCATGAACAATATACTCTTCGTCGAAATATATGTTTAATTTCAAAATAGCATCCCTATTATCATTGAAATACTATAAGGAATGAAAAACCATACGAAAAGCATTTACTGTCCACGAAAAAATATAGACTGCAATAAAATGGCTATATTTCCTCCATTTAAGACTTTTTAAGATCATGAAATGACCAAACGTGGTCATGTAATGTTGGTAGGGGCATTAGCGTAACGGAAAAGTTATGGTGTTTAATAAAATATGTACAACATTGAAGTAAACTAATTCATTTGATTTATATGCAAATAAATATTTTCTGCAGTTAGTAGCATTAGTTATAACTTCTAATATATTAAATTAGTCTTGAATAAAGAAAAGAATTGCTTGATCGAAATATTTAATAGGAAATAACAAAAAAATCTATTTAGAGACCCAAAAAAACTGTTGTTTTTTTACAGATATTATTTGGAAAAATAGTCGTTTATACATAGTGCTTCAGAAAATAAATTAACACTTGTTTTTATCTTCAAGTAAATAAGAGACTTTACATGTCGTTTTGATTTATCAATCCGTTCATGTCATCACTCTGAATTTATTTCATAGGCGTTCCTTAATTTTAAAACCAATGTAAAGTTTTATTTTATACGAATGGACGAAATGTTGCCATAGAAACATATAATTTAAAAATTAGTTAATTGAATGACTTTTTTTAGTCGGTGGTACTTGTCATATTCTATGAATCTCGTTAATATAATGAATAATCGTTGTTCATTAAAATCACCAATATATGTATTATGACGAAACATTTTAACAGTGTAATTAATGTTTGCATCGATTGCATTATATATTTTTTACGTTATTTTCTTAATATGAATAATGCATTATAAAATATAAATTGTATTACGTCTTGAAAAGATTGGTATATTGTACCAGACAAAAATTGGATTTACTAATCTGCCTATTAATCACAAAGTTACAAAAAAACATATTTTCTGCTGTCTTCAAGCTATACAGTAAAAAATAGTCGGAAATAAACACACTTCTTATCTCACGCTTATCGATTACAGTTAGTAGGGAAGGATATTATATCATTCATATATCTAAAGTGTTATTTATACGTATACGTATAAAAAGTGAAATAAAATAAATATTTGTGATTTTGATAGCCATTTGATTAGCAATGTGTATCTTATTAAAAACATAAAGTGTAGAATTTTGGACAACTGACCAGAATCTTAATATTAAAGAAACATTCAATTATAATTATTACCTGTATTTATATAATATAACATTTCGCATGTTCGTAAAAAATATATCTTTAATTAATGGCTAAATTAAATAGTACTGTGAATATGTAGTCGGTTATATAAATTTGTGTTAAATTAACTAATACCCATTTAGTCGAACTTAAAACTAATCCGCCGAAATAATTGCAGCACTAAAATTTACAAAATATTTAGTTCCCACTCTGCAACCACGAAATAAGTTAAATAAATTATACTAAATTTTTATTTTTAATATAAAGACTAGTAAGATTTCCAACTAAGACATTGCACACTTCATTCTGCGCCATGAAATTTATTGACACAAACGAACGGGTCGGAAAAAATAAATATGATTTCATAAAACGAACGAACGTGTTTGAAGGGGCAGTTTTAAAAAGTTTCTTACTGATAATCCTATCAGATTGAGACAGATTTAGGAAACTTCTTTCCCAGTGATAAGAAATGAGATTTCCGTAATAAGAAACGGTCCGTAACTTTTTTAATATGTATTTACATTTCTGCGCTATTAGAATTCCTTGTGCGCTGTAATCTTTTTTCAATTCTTTTTCTAAAATACGTTATTTATATATATTCATATTTATAGTCCTTTGTACTTATCTATTCTATTCTCGCAAAATGATCGACAGCTTCAATGGGTTCTTTTCTGATACAGTCTACAGTAACGCCATTCTCAAAATGCAGAACACGCGCGAGACGGATATTATACTCATGTCAATATTTCTTAAAACCTTATGATCGATCAGCAATATATATTGCGCCGGACTTTAGTATCGGAAATGGCAGTCAACGTACATAGTCCACGTAACGTCCTTTTGATTAAGCTCGTGTAAACATTTGCAGTATCGCTTCACGAAGTTATCGGGAACATCAATAGAATTAACATTTCAATTGACACTTTCGTCACATTTTCGATAATCCGTTCTTTATTCATAACCAATAAATATAATATCGTTACTCACTGAATGCTGTGCTCTTATTATTTGTGGTGGTATCATTTAGAGATAAAGAAAAACATTTTTTTTACCCTTTGGCCGTAAAACTTGATTTCTCAGCCTAGGGCGAAATATCGATAAACCTTCGGCCGCAAATTATCGAGTCCTACGACAATCGGATCAAAACATACATTATTGGTCACGGGCGAAATATCGATTTCCTACGAGTGTGATTGTTACCCTCACTTCGCTCTGCGGCGACAAACTTCACTAATAGTCGAAGATCGATAATTGCTCCCTTGGCACATAATGTACTATTTTGGTAGAGTGTGAGCAAAGTGCGGCTTTACGCATTTTTGGTATTTTTATAAATAAATATAATATAAATAAATAAAATACACTTTACGCCCACTAGACGGGATTTCCATCTAGGCGCATTAACTGGATGTGGTAAATATTAACTGCAATAGTGAAAAATTACGTTCTACAAACATAACCTCTACAGTAAAAAATTCCTTCTCGTGCAGCTCCCACAATTTTTATTTTTTTATAACGTAGCGAATCAACAAGACTGTTCTTACTCTTTAAAATTGATGCTACAGAGAACTAAATAGTAGTGTAAGTTTTCTAAACTAAAATTAGCTCCAATTATTTTATGCCCTCAAAATTATTTGATCACATCTCTAGGATACAACGAGCTGGGGCTCTGTGATTAAATTAGGATTTGGAATGTTAGTAGCCGGAAAAAACAGACATAACAAAACAGTTATAAAGAACAGTTTTGATTATGACAAGAGATTATTTTTTATTAATCCATTTTATTACATCTCTTTTATCATCCCGGAATATGTAAAGCGACTATTTGATTATAAAACTGCGGTAGATTAGATCCCTAAAAATTAATAGGCGTGTTACCGGCTGGGAATTACATTTTCGTAACGTAGCATTCAGTTTAATTTATTAAATATTTTTCTCGGTGCAAAAATGGTTAATTTAACATTGTTTTATAATTCCGTATTTTACTTTTGTTAATTGATTAGATTAACTCTCTCTCTCTCTCTCTCTCCCCCCCTCTCTCTCTCTCATGAATTTAATTGAAAATAAAAACAAAACGAAACTCGTGCTCCACACGAAGTTTTACTTCGCAAATTCAAGGTCAAATTGAATGTTATTATTTACCAAGTTCTTAAATTATATATCAACTGAGATTTATAATCCAGTACAAGTGGAACGAACTTATTACTGAACTAAATTACTATTTATTCATTTAAGTCAACGTTTTAAGTTATTTTTGTTTACTTCCAGTTGTAACGCACAAAGTTTCATTAAATCATTTTAAAAATGTTCAACTATATTAACTAAATTTTATTTACAAATTCGTGTAGGATATTGGTGATGTGAATAAAAACTTCTAAACTTTTCAGCATGCAGAAAATAACCCTAAAACCCTAAAAGCTCACACCTGGGTTTCTTGTGAAATGGCAATTTTGCATGGCACAATAAACCTTAAGTGTTACGATGACTGCTTGACAAACAAATAGGAATAAAAAATGTGAAAACACCGGGAACAGCACACACGATTTAAGTAGCTTTTACTGCGAATTAAAAGAGTGCATATTTATAAGAACTGTTATTAAAATGTACATAAAATGGTTTGGTTTTATAAAACGAGGAATATCATTTTATGCATCTCATATTTTTAATATTAAATGTTCACCCACGCAATTAATTTGTGTGGAAGATATAATTAAAAGGACTGAATATATTCTCTATTACGGCGAGTAAAGTATACTTTTTTCGACGTTTAATTCAAACTTTAATGTACGAGGAAATGAAATAAAATGACAACTTTTAATTTATGAAAAATGTTCTTAATTTGATAGGTTCAGTTTAGCGAAGTGTTTCTTATAATTATTATTCACAATGTTAAACTACAATTATTGATGAACAATTAAAATTCTACTGTGTTAAAGAATTGTAACAAATTATTACTTTTAACTATTAAGGTTTTTATTGATCAAACATAATATTTTGTAGTTATTTTGAATTATAGATAGGCCTATCTATGTTGGGCGTACTGCTTTTGAAACTGGTTGTGAGATGATTTTCACGTGAGAAAATTTGTTTTTTATTTTATAATGAAAATATGAAGAAAATGTACGATAACAATTACTATCAACAATTATTAATGCTTTTCAGTGTATATCTCGGTATTGTTAAAAAAGACATTTGCTAGAATGTATGAAGCACGTAAACTAAGCATTCTTTAATAAATCTTGAATGCATATTAATTATACGAAATATTGGGGAATACCAAAGTTAACAAATAAAAGACAATTTGAGTAGACGGCAATTTTAAAAAATAAAATTTGGTGAAATTTGTTCTTCGTTGTATAGAAAAATATACAAAAAGAGAGAAAAGAGGTTGAATATATGGTTCATTTTTTTTTAGAAAATCGTACTTAATATAAGAAAATAATTTCTTAATTTAGGGAAATATTTACTTCAAGTTATATGAAATTTTGTAACTATTTTAAGAGATAAATTCAAAACTAATCACTATTAAACGTCAGTACTAATTTAATAACACGCTACTAACACTTACTATTATCATTTCGAAATAAATGCAATGTTTAATATTTATTACCACACCCAGACACAATTACTAATAGAAATTATTTCGTTTCGATGCTATTTAACCCGTTAACACCCGAAATGACATTTTTTTCCCTCCATTTTTAATATCGAAATAGGAGTTACAAAAAATCGGGAGGTAAATGACCTACTATTTTTGAGGTCGCTCTTTTGAATGGAATTGTTGAAATTTGCATAAATTTTCAATGTATATGTGTATTTTGCATACAAATTAAAAAAATTAGATTTCTTTTACCCCGATAACATATTGCATATATGACATATTTAAAAAATGTATACCTAAAAAAACCTGATTTTTTGAATATTTATGCAAACAACACATATGCATTGTAAATTTATGCAAATTTCAACAACGCCTCTGAAAAGAGCGACATCGAAAATAATGTAGAGAAAAATATGTCATTTCAGGCGTTAATGGGTTAATATATAGATATTCGATAATAAATGTACAATTATTACTAATGGTTTCCATTAACTGCAAACGTTAAATTTTCGAAACTTTTTGCTAGTAATATATAATTTCAGTGCAAACAAAATTATGTACAAAACAGAATAATAACAACGAAAATAATAATCGTCGCACAGATTGTTGTAACATTGAAATGAGATCCTTGTACACAACGAGTTTTTTTATTTTTACCACTTCATACCGTACGCGTGAGCATATCCGAGCTCGTAAAAATATAAATAAAAGTGGAATATTTACAAACGAAATGAAAGTTAAATTACACCACTGAAGAAAGTTTATCAGAAAACATAATTAAAACAGCAACTGGTATATACTGTATTAAACAAAAAAATTTGTCGAGCAGTAAAAAATTTAATTTACTTCAGAAATGTTTTAATGTTGAGTAAGAATCACGTTATATAGAAAAAAATTATTTTCGAAACAACTAAAATTAAAATGTGTTAGCAATGCTGAAATATTAATTTTGAAACAACAATTTATTTAAAGAGACAAATTAACCTTAATTCTGACTAAAACCTACTAAAACGTTTACTAAATGAATTAACTGTAAAGCTTAGCATGAGCTTCAATCAAATCACAAATCAGTGGAAACATCGGTGTCGGAACATTCACGCTAAGCAGTAGTAATGGTCGAACGTAGTCGGACAGAACCTACAAAGTTTTTAGGTATTTCTCGTACTGCCGAGCTATCCATTACGAAAGTTACGGCTGAAGTTCGAAGTTCAGTTTCAGATGTTTCGATGAAGAAAACGGTATATCCAGCACACGAATATGTAAGGCAGATACAGTGAGACACTGTCCATGACCCTCGGTTTAACTGAAAGTCTTCTTACAGGATAATTAAGTTACAAAATGTGCTTTCAAAAATAAAAACAAATTAACAGCATAAGAAAAAAAAATACAAGATTGCTAAGTTTCTCACGAAAAGTGAGCTTGAATTTTGAAGAACTCGTTAATTTTACGACATTCATTTAATTTATTCATGGACTACTGACCTTCTAATTACGCGGAACTCTTCTTTGAAATATTATTCTCAGACGTCGACGAAAGTACTTTTTATTTATAATATTCTTAATGAATGATTGAATTGCAATGCATTTAAATGCTACGCTATTTATTCATTAAAATTATATAAATTGTAAAGGTTTTAGCATTATGACCGCCTAAATAAACAAGGTATTGAAATATTGCAACTAAAAGAAATTTGCAACAAAGTAATATTTAAAGTAAAAGAACTATGACAAATTAATTCAATTTAAAAAAGCTCAAATTGATAGTTTTATTATCAGAACAACAAATCAAATATAAAGAATGAAGGAGAAGAAGTATAATACGTAATGAAAACGTCAATTATTTTCATGATAACGCAAAATGCTGGACGAGATAAATCGTTACTTGTGAGTACTAGTGAAAGCTTGCCGATAATTAAAAACACGACTATAAACAACAAATAAAAAGTTTAGAAGGAACCAATTAATAACGAAATATCTCATCAGAATAAGTATATTACAATATTTAGTGAATATTTACGAAAAATTTTCCTGGTGTCATAACAACAAAATTAAACGAATCATATAATATTACGGAGCAGAAAAATCTGTTTTAACTATAAAAATGTACTTCAATATTGCACAACTCTACTTTGACTGTTATGTATTAACTCTTTAAGGACCAAACGGACACTTTTTCACTGAAGTTTTCAACAGATTAAACTTTACGAATCTGCGATTTAAATTTACGAAAAATGCAAATCCAAATCGCTGCGTTCGATTATTTAAAAAAAAGTCGGGTTTAAGTGTTCTTCGGAATTTAGTAGCAATTTTTCTTTAAATACACTTTGAAAATGCATGCCATACCGATTGATTGATTTACCTTGAAAATCGGTAATAGATAATATCCCCGTTGCCTTCCCTCCTACTTTTCAGATCCTATTGTATATTAATATTTAACAAATTTAATTATGTCTTTTAATTAATTTTTGTTGGTCATTTTATCTATGAGGTACACTATGTTTAACAGATCTATTTCTTGATTATGCAATAGGAATGCGATCCAAGTTCCAGCAATTCTATTTTAAACGATCGAATAACATATTCTATTCAGCTTGCATCTTAATTTTCCGATATCATCGTCTTCTCTCGAGCATTTCCGGCGGGGTGTTACGGACATTCTAGAAGATGTTCCTGAACGTCTGGTATTTATAAGGCATGTTTACTCTTCTTGAATACATTTAAGAAGATTTGTCATGAATAAACGAAATAAACTATGACAAATAAAAAAATAAATTAAACGTGACAGTAATTTTGGTTTTGGGAATATTTTTCCTATAAATAATTTAGTAATTGTTCTTTATATATATAAATAAGTTTGTTCGTTTCCTTCTTAAAATTTGTAACTAAATATTTTTGTTTTTGTTAAAACAGAAAGATAAGAAATATTTTCAATCGCAACATACAGTAAGTGCCCCCTCCTAAATGGCCTACTTGGCCCAGACTATTAGAAAGGTAATAATAAAATACTTCGATTGCGAAAATTTAAACCCTCAAACCCCTAAATAGGGTCAGTAAAGCTAAAAAACGTGTTTTTGTTATATTATTATCTTCTGACAAGTGTTTATAACGGAAAGTCTTGTAAGAAATCGTACAGGAGTGGTTTTTACCTGCAAATAACCATAATTTTTTGCGATACTCACAACCTCAAAATTGGGTCCGAAAAAAATGATTGAAGTTTTCAATGAGTGTTTTTATATCCTGAACATCTAACAGTGCGGTTAGAACAATCCCAACAATATCTAAGAATACAGGAATATCGAATGCCTTTAGGTAGATTTATAATGAAACATTTATATTGTTTTCTATTCACATGTATTGAATGTACTTCAAGTTTAAAGATATTTTCTTTTAATTTCACATAGTTTTTTTTTTAAATTACTGAATCGATTTTTGAAAATTCAGGCTCTGTACAGGTAATTCTAACAGCGATATATGACATCTTAAAAATATCAAACGCATTTTTCGAGAATTGACTAAGAATTTTCCGGAATATATAATTTTTTCTTATTCTAGAAAATTCTTGTTAGATTCTCAACCAACTTCTTTCGTATTTTTTAGCAGATCACATACATTGATTAGAATTTTTAGAACAGATCCCGAATTTAAAAAAACGGATTAATTTAATTTTAATATATGTTTTTCAGTCTAAAATATCGATTTTATCATGCGAATTTCTCATTCTTACCGATATTTTTAAGATTTGAAAGTATTTTTTTTGAAAAACTGATAGTTTTTTACTAAACAGATTATTCTCAATATTTCCCTCGTAATGAATCAGCTATTAATCGCGAAGCACTCTCAAAGCATGACCGTTACATTTCCTATTGTGGGCTTTATTAACAAATAATGTTTTTCTTACAAAAATGTTCTATTTATAAAAATGTAAGGAATCGAATGGTGATATTTATTTATAAATAAAAGGAAAAGCGAATGAAAAATCGATTTTTTTCATACCATTTTGAACTTTTATTAGTAGCATGACTCCATAAAAACGTTACATAAACTTAAAAAAATCCGTGTTTGATAGATACTGCGCGGCCAGAAATATTAAAAATATGATTGCAAAATGGTCGAAGCATAAAAAATATTTAAATAGATTGTTTCCTGCTTTTCGCTAGGTTCTATAACTTTATAAAAGCGTTCCGTACTCTTAAAAAATATCAATTTTTGGCATATACTGAGGTGTTTAGCAAAAATATCGCAAATGTGATTTCAGCATCATATAGATGGTCACAAAATACAAAAAAAAATTATTTTGAGTCATGTAAATGCAATACAGTCCAATAAACACTACAAAAAACGCAAAAAATAATTTCAAATCTTGTATCTTCAAAACCAAGCATAGAAATACTGATTGAAAAATTCAATTATTTTTTTCGGACCCAATTTTGAAGTTATGTGTCTCACAAAAATTGATGGTTAGTTGTAGGCGAAACCCGTTCCTGAATCATTTTTTTGGAAGACTCTCTGTTATAAACATTTGTCAGAAGAAAATAGTATTAAAAAAAACAGGTTTTTTAGCTTTACTGACCCTACGTAGGGTTTTCAGGGTTGAAATTTTCGCAATCGAAATATGGTTTTATCACCTTATTTATTACCCTTTTTTATTACCCATGCACCATGTGCATGGAGATGAATCAAAATATAGCATGTTAAACAATACGATTCAGACTACCAGATATATTTTAATGTCGACAAAATGAACTAAGTAGTTTAGTCCCATTATACAGATTTAATATACCAAAATTTCATATAAGAAAGTCAGAGTTTTATTGAAAACGTGACTAAAATGAACATAAAGTACCAAAAATACTACGGGGTTTATAAAATGATTCGATTTCTAAAAATGTAATAATTTTTCCGAATTATGTCAGAAATTAAAGAAAAATTTCGAATTGATTCATGCGTAACATCTGTTCTTTATTGGATGTAACGTCACGCACGCTTTTTTTTCGTATTGCAGTTTCGATATCTGTTATTAAAGTGGACCTTCAAAATCATTATCTAAAATTTATATTGCACAGAGGTATTTTTTAATGTGGAATTTATGTTATTACTCGAACATTAAAATAATCGAATAAATTTGTTGTCAGTAAATGATTTTATACCGGTTCTTTAATAACTTTGGTTTGCAATGTAATATACATCGCGTATTTTGTATCAGAAAACGCTGCAAAAAATATATTGAAACTCAATGGTGACACTATGTAACTGAAACGTGACAAATAATATCTAAAAATAATAAAGGATTTCTATACCACTGAAACGCATAATTCGCAAACAAGTAGAAAACTTTCAACATGTGTCTCAAAATACCGGTGAAATTTCTCTCTCAATGTTTTCATCCCTTTGAAAAACTTTATAACTTGGGTGCCTTTTTAATCTTAACTTTCGCGTGTTGATGTAGTTTTAATGTATTATATATTTCATATAAATAATGTAACACGTAACATGAGCAGTGTCACGTACGAAAAAATTGTGGCAAAGAATGTAAATGAACTTTAAAAATCCGTGTGTTAAAATGTTGAATTATTCATAACGGTCACTTCACCTTTTCACAATATTCAAGACACATTATAATTATGCGAATCACATTTAGTAATTAGATTAGCTAACTAACAAATAAAATCAGGTGTAACTGCATTTGCATTTTTTTATTGTCTTAATTAAATGCGAAATAAAAAGTGAGAACACATGCCGGTTTAAAAATCATGACCGTTTGGTTCTATTACATTTTTATTGGAATTCCTACAAATTGCTTATACATTTTCAATATGCAAAAAGAAAATTCGAAACGTGATTTCTGAGGAATACATTACATGCGTGACAATAGAGCTTTAAATTCGTTTGGAACAAGTGAGATTCGATTCACAATTTCAGGGAACTCCATCGTAAATTCGTAATACCCGATGTGAATGACGTTCTCACGAATTGAATTACCTGAAGTTAAAAGTGATTCTCTATTGCATTATTGCGAAATCTGCCAGTATTCGAAAATTGGGAATTTGTGATGGATTCCCGTCTTCTATTAATTCTATCGCCATAAGCATCGAGCGGATATTGGACGATTATATGTACTAACGATAATTGATTAATCAATATATCGTGGACTTCATCCCATCGTAATTTCCAGCAAAAAAAAAGAAAAAAAATAATTACAAAATGAGGAGATCAGAAAATTATGTGCAATTATGTAATCTTAACTACAAGGTTAATGATCGAGTTAATTAAATAAGTATAGTCGTATATTTTGAGTTAGTAGCACTTTGCGTGGTTTTATTTAATAAATTCTGAAAATGAAACAAGTCGTAAGCTTTATTACGTCCATTGTTATAGAATCATTTTATAAAGTACCTATACAAAAAATAATGATATTATCTTATAATATATATTTCTTTGGATGTTAAATTTCTTTAAAATAAGTTGATATAACGTATATAAAAATATTAATTAATAAAACTTTCTTAAGTATTTTTAAGGTTAGTGAAATTTATTATTTTGTTTTTCTCTAAATTACCGTCTGTATTTGTTTTGCACAATTTTATACAAAACAGTAATTTCTCAAAGTTTCAAATGACAAAAATAGATGAGTTGAGATTAATACAATATTCTAACAAATAACGCCATTATTAAACAGCATGTGAACTAGTATTTGCTAAATGGACGATCGCATTAATCGGCCAACTGAGTTTCCCACTACGAAAAAACGTAAGTATCTTGCGATTTACGTGTAGATTCAGCACCGCGAATTTATAGAGACTCCAGGTCGTGGAGCTAACGAGGCGAGAAACTTAAGTCCAGAATCTCCAAGATGCACACACCTGCCCCAGGGAATATCGCGTTGGAAAACGAGAAAAATTCCCAGATAATTTCAACGACATTAATCTAAGAAGAATATTTTCTCTATATTATTTAAAAAAGCTTTTATCTCTCTATCGTCAACTTTTATATAATGAGTCGATTAACAAAATTTATATTATTTTCGGAGATGTACAATTCTCTCACCAATTATTTTAAATTAATTTTCAACAAGTAACACAACTGAATAATAAAAAATTTAAGAAATTTTTGAATATTTTAAGAAACGGTTAAAGAATACTCCTAAATAATGACATTTTTCGATTTTCTAGATTTATTTTTCAAGAAAAAAACTTTTTAATTTTAAGAAGAAACATGTCATTGCGGTCGCCATTTTATTTTAACAGACAATTTTGTAAGTTCGAATACGGTATTTATTTTAAGTTCAGACATCGAGGACGCGATTAAGATAGGCGTTAGATGTATACAAAATTGTTAAGGGAAGGATTCAATTAGAAAATCTCGTTTCTTTTGGTTAAGTTTAGATGTTTTTGTTAAAGTCATTTGGAAATAACTACCAATACTTTTTCATCATAATCTCGTCGTAGGTGGACATGGACGTTAAAAGGTTAATAGACTTTCCTATCACTAAAGGTCTATATAAAAAAAGAATTACAGCGCAATCTAGTTTTGACTTAACATCTGATCATTATCAGAATATTGACAACAGTAGCAACTAATCCAATGAATAGTTCTTCAATATACAGTAAAAATGCAAACTGAAACAAATACAAAGCAAGCTTAAATGAAATAAACACCTGCAATAATTAAAATGTACAACTGAGATTTAAAATGAAACAGAAAATTTAAATTTAATCATACATATAATTGTAAACGCTTGATGGTTGATACCTAATGATATAATTAGCAAAGACCTGAATATAAGCCCAGTTTCAGAAGAAGTAAAAAGCTACATTGGAAGATATAAATATACAGTACAACCACACCCAAACAAGTTGACAGCTCAAACAATGATACAATAGTCTAGCAATTCAAAATTCAAATCCTATAAAAAATTAACGATATCAAACTTATTGTGTGGTTGACATAAATAATTTGCTGGAGAAAGGTGCTGAATATTGAATAAGCACCCGCATGTTATGTAAGAAAATACAAAATTTAGTTTAATAAATAAAAAATTAATTTTCAGATTAACAATGTGTATGTCTATAATTTTGTATGTATAAATAAAATAAAATATCGCTTATGTACAGCACTAAATCTGGCGCATAGTTATGTACTATGCATGTAAACTTTGGTTTAAGATTATGAATGATCTTGAAATAAATAATGAAAATTCAGTTCAGTTTCATCATGAGGTAATTTCTATGCATTTTACTTTAATCTATTTTTAACAAATAACAAATTTATTTCTAAATATCAATATAATTTTCACAAAATTATTTAGAGCACAGTTAATAAGAAAGTTTTGTTCAATCGATCATTCGTGAAATTAGTTTTAATTTTCGTGTGCCATCCCGCGTAGAAATTTTCGGT
This sequence comes from Trichopria drosophilae, assembly GCA_030407085.1. Lineage (NCBI taxonomy): Eukaryota > Metazoa > Arthropoda > Insecta > Hymenoptera > Diapriidae > Trichopria > Trichopria drosophilae. The sequence goes on along the minus strand of CM059585.1, from coordinate 112,861,312 downwards.
ACGGCATCAGTATGGCTCGAGTATTGGAAGAGTACGGCTAAGTATTGGGAAGAGTATGGATATGATATGGGTGTTGTATGCCCCTTGTTTGGTCAAGGTATATGGGATAAGTCTGGCTCAGGATCGTTATCCATACTATTGCTAGACTACTTCGGAACGGGTGCCAGACTCTTTCAAGACTTTATTTTGATGTAAAAAAAAAATAAATTTAAACATTTTTTAAACTTATAAATATTTTATATTAAAGTCTCGCATTGTCTATTTTAATTTAACCTATTTTCTTACAATTATTAACGCTCGCAAATAAATTAAAAAAACCTTTCGCTTCGGGGGATTTGAACCAGCGCCCTAACATCGCAAAGCATGCACGCTAACCACTATGCTACGCCCTGTGTTACAAAATAAAATTTCAGAACTTGTATATTAAGATCGTAGATAGTCAATTTTGTGTATAGATAAGTTTCCCGTATCTCTGGCCATATGTTCTAAGGTAATTAAACATTTTAAAAATTTTTTATTTTACATATTTGCAAATTTCGTTTGGAGGTCTGTATTGATTTGTCCAATGTTATGTATAAAAAATGTAATATTATATTTGCGCAAGCTTTTAAAATTGAAATAAAATTAATGTAAGTTATGTAGTAAAAGAATAATCATCCAATAAAATTAAAAATATAAAAAGCAATCTGTTTTTAAAAAATAGTTGCAGATTTTCCGATTTGTGTACAATTTGTGTACAATTTGTTACGATTTTCACATTTTCACGAAAAATAAGTCAATAAATGATAAAATTATAATATATTAATAGCTGCTTTGTATTGATTACGATGGTAGCGTTTTTTCATGATAGAATGTGACAGATTTTCATGATTTAATAATAGTATCGTAAAATAATAGTTTTAAAATTGGGGCCTACCAACAATGGGTTAGATAATATTGCATGCAAGCGGTTTCTAAAAATTTGCAAAATTTGGAATATTTAAAATTCTAAAATATCTCGAGAACGTTAGTAGATACGCGAAATCTGACAAAATTTGGGGGTGTAGCGATAGTGGGGACAACCTCGAGCAAATCAATACAGACCTCCAAACGAAATTTGCAAATATGTAAAATACAAAATTTTGTAAATGTTTAATTACCTTAGAACATATGGCCAGAGATACGGGAAACTAATCTATACAAAAAATTGACTATCTACGATCTTAATATACAAGTTCTGAAATTTTATTTCGTAACACAGGGCGTAGCGTAGTGGTTAGCGTGCATGCTTTGCGATGTTAGGGCGCTGGTTCAAATCCCCGAAGCGAAAGGTTTTTTTAATTTATTTGCGAGCGTTAATAATTGTAAGAAAATAGGTTAAATTAAAATAGACAATGCGAGACTTTAATATAAAATATTTATAAGTTTAAAAAATGTTTAAATTTATTTTTTTTTTTACATCAAAATAAAGTCTTGAAAGAGTCTGGCACCCGTTCGGAAGTAGTCTAGCAATAGTATGGATAACGATCCTGAGCCAGACTTATCCCATATACCTTGACCAAACAAGGGGCATACAACACCCATATCATAGCCATACTCTTCCCAATACTTAGCCGTACTCTTCCAATACTCGAGCCATACTGATGCCGTACCGAAAATTTCTACGCGGGATGACTTTAACACGAACTTTGAATAACTTTAAATTTTTCATTTAAAAATCTTATTAACGCAAGTAACTATAACTATAGTCAGTTCCTTTTTTCAAAACAAAATTAACTGACTAAGAAGGAAACTTGACGTCCCAGGACGATTAATGCGACAGTTTGTAAAGCGGGTGCACTTACCTCAAGCTTTCCACGTTGGATTCGGGTTGTTCGTTTTAGCGTTTATCCCCGCTATCCTTTTCAGTGCACTTAGGTGCCTACTCGGTGTGGCCTTATTTTTTCAGTACAAGCCTTGCACCAGGAAGATGATCCGGATCATTGATGCCTGCTAACGGAAGCAATTTTCAAGCACTTAAAGTACGGAAATATGTGTTTCGTAACTCGATTTCCCTCATACGGTTCGGATGGCTGACGTTTTTATCCCTCTGTTTCCGATATCATTATGCATGAGGGGATTCGCTTTAAATAAAATAAAATTCTCATTTTTCTAGCCATGCTACATTTAAATGGGCTTACGAATCTCGTTTCCGTGACGAAGGGGAAGTTTGCCGAAAATTTCGCATTAAAAAATCATTTATTATTTCCTTTTTCATACCATACATTATACAAATTGTTTCAGGCTATTTCCAGAATATTTTAATGCTTTCTTTACAACATTCGCATTATACTTTTCTACAAATAATAAATAAAAGAATAATATAAGGCAATATAGCTTTAAAATAAATACGGATAATATACATTTTGACACGCACAATATTTATTTAAAAATTACCATCTCAGGCATTTTCGGAATGTTACACATGTCAACCATAATTTTTTTTTTTTGAAACGTGAGATGTTTTAGGAGCATTACTCTCACTGCTAAGATTAAACAGTTGTTAACTCAAAAAAAAGCAACAATTAATTTTTTGTATGATGAATAGTGCATGGCCATAATCACTTGATTAACCCATTAAGTCCCAGAAATACACATAATTTTAAATTAATTTCGAGTTTCATTTTCAACACTAAAATCTTTTAGTATTGATACGAAAACTACATAGTCTATCTTTCTCAAGTCTCCCTTTCGAACAGAGTCATCAAGTTTTAAATGTCAACACTCGAAAAAAAAGTAGTTGAAATTACCATTTGTTTACTATGAGTCATAGTGGGAAATGAGAACTAGACATGGTAATAGTTAAAATAACTATATTGAACTAGTAAAGTTTTATTATTGTTTTATGATTCAAAATGGTATCATAATAGACAAATAGACTCAACTATTATTAGATATTGATTTCAGAAAATTACTACCTTTACTGAAAAAAATTGTATAAGAAATTGTCATAAAAGATATGAAAAGGACTCAATATTTACTTTTTGAAAATATTTGCAAACTACGTATATATCATAGTATATGACAAGTCCACTTTTCTCCCTTCGTTCTTTGTTTAAGATAAACAAGGAAACGCAATCAATTGTGAATGTCACACTCTAGCCAAATAAAGAATATATTATACAATGCAAAGTAGAATACATTGATTCCCAAATATTTTTCCTTTGCGATCACTATATGGCTACGATTCAAACTTGAATGGCAACATTGCGTTCTATGGTCGTTAGTACATTACAATTAGCCTAAAGTCTAAGAAATGTAATGATGTTAACGTTCAAGATACTTAAAGAAACGCAAGAAACAATAACAATACAATATTTTCTTTGAATCGAGTTTTGGTAAAAAATTGTATGTTTTGAAAGTAATTCTCTATAACGACACTTCATTTGCAAATTCACAATGGCAATTCCAATATGGCCGACAAAAATTCAAAGAATAATAGACAATAATTCTAAGGAAATCAAGTCAATATTAAGCCATTTTCCTGTTAAAAATGAAGTTCGAAAATTAATAAAAAATGCGTATCTTAAGGTAGTTAGAACCCAGGAGATAGTACCTATAATTTGTGCAAAATATTTACTATCATTCCCAGGAATGTAGTTTTCACTAATAATGACATTGTTGAAGGAAGAAAGTATTATTGTTCTTAAAAAAAAATTGAGACCTGCAAAAATAATTTTTGTTAATGACCGAAACTTTCTTATGTCAGTTATAAGAATTTTTAAAAAATGAATGGATTTTGATTCTTTTTTTTCGAGAAAACTATTCTCTACAACTTAACCCAACGAATCTTACCTGATCACTAAACTCATTCAGAAATTGTGATAGTAATAAGAGATTTAATTAAGTTTTTGGTTAAATAATTAGAGATATTTGACGTTAACTTCAGAAACCTGCAAAAATCGTACGGTAAAGTTGTACAGAACCTTTTTCTCAAAAAAAAAATAAGCCTTCACTCGTTAAAATATATTCATGTGTTACTAAAATATGTCTACGACATCAGTCAAATTATCGAGGATGAAAGTGGCAACAAGTTTTGCCAACTGCTGAGACCTTTTTTATGAGCTGAAAATGGGCAAATTATTCTTTAAACTTTCAAATGTCTCCAGAAATATCACTGACAAAGTGGTAAGTACATTTTAATGTGAAACTATATAAGACTTCTATAAAGAACTTGGATGGTGTAATAAAAAGAAAGTAGGAAATCATAAATGTTTTCATAACTGAGCGTAATATAAGTATGCGATCGTTGATCCGGTTTATGTAGAATAACGATGCATTTCACTCCCGAGATTTTATCGAATTGCCGATATCAAAGGTCCAAGTTGTGTGGAATAAACGATATTTGTTATTTTAGTGCTTTAGTCTCAAAGTAGTTTATTGTCTACATTTCTTGAAATGTCAAATGTTTAATCGTTTAACCATTTTACTGGTTTTATTGTTTATATGAAATAATTCAGAGGGGAAATGCAAACATTTCCATAATTATTTGTCGATAAGCATTATTGTTGCATCGTAATCATAATTAATGAATATCAATATTAATGCTTAATTGAAAATGTTAATGAACAGTCAACAACAGGCCTTAAAAGGACTTAAACGTATTCGAATCCTGGACCTGACGGTAAAAACAAATGCCAGAACTAAAATAATGATCTGAAAGTAACGAACAGAATACTTATAAAGAAACATTAATACATTATATTTTAAGATGTTGTAAATCTGATTAAGATAATCTAACACATTAGTATCTTATTCTAAAACTTAAAGAGTTTTTACTTTCAATAGTTTTCCTGAACCGATTTACTCTTTAAATTTGAATCAGTTAATGTCACTGCGAATCACTGGGTGCACTTATTGACTTGTCGAAAATAAATTTCATGAAGGTACACTGTTTTGTTGTTGGTTACGTTACGTGCCATTTCAACCCCGCGGTAGTTCAGACATATCGGAAGAGTGTGGCTGAAGTACTTACTAACTTTCTGCTTGGTTGTTATCAACGGGATCTTAGAAAACCAGAATGTAATTTATCAATCGACTTTAGAAATATCTTAAGAAATGAGTATAGTAACTAAACAAAATCAACAAATTTATTCAAATTTTCAAACTCGAGGCCTTGTTCAATGGAATTTCACTAAGAATACACAGGGGTTTTTGAGGTCTCTGTTTACAAATCGGAACGCGGATTTTGAAAATTGAAAATGGCGGACCCAAGATGGCCTATACGAATGAAAAAATTACCTGATCGAGATGAAATTGAATATTCGAGGTACTTTCAGACGCTGATTAAGAATCTGAGTGTACATTCGTATCTAATTAAGGACACCAAAAACCCTCAAGCACACAATTTCATAAAAATGGTAAGAACGTGTGCCAGAAAGTTAACCGCGGAGAATAAAAGTGCTTCTCAATTAGATGCATTCCAACGTTGTCTTTCCATTTATTTTTATTTGTAGTAAAACGGGTATTTCTACACAAAACCGTTATATAAATAAAGCTACGCCACAATAATATTAATGCAATAAATTGATATAAACAAACTGTCGAAACAAATGCCCATTTTGACACAAACATGTACTTTTTTGTATTTGTATATTGTTGTACAGTAGAGGCTCGGTATATTTACCCACACGGTTCATCGCCTTCCCTCCTCCCGTCTTGTTATATTTATCAATAGAAGGCGAGGGTCGCTTTTCCCACTCCCTTTAATCGCGTTATCGTGTCGTCACAGCAGGCCCTTCCTGAGGCCCCGGCCCGCAAGGTGGGAAAACAACAGAGCGGTTTTAGGTAAATATAACAAGAAGGAACCGGGCAAATATGCTGGGACGTAAATATTACGAGACACAATTATACCGAGACTCTACTGCAGTAGATTAGCAGTGTCCAAATTCACAAAAAACGTTAGTCGGTACAATTTGCTTACGAAAATTATTCTTGAAAAATTATATGAGCAACTACTTTCCAAGGCCACAATTTTTTCTCATGTATGTATATATATATACATGGAAAACGTCACATAATAGTTCGTATTATTTAGTAGGAACCATACTTACTCTGTACGTGTAAAATATTATCTAATAGTGCGTTCTAATAATCAAAAAATTAACCAATAAGTTATTCTAATGAACAAATTTTTAGTATATGATTAAGGGAGACAATGTTGCATATGAACTTCTTCTGGAACAATAATTTAAACATCGGTTTAAACAAAAGACACTTTTCTGTCCTAGACCGTAAAATTGAACTTTACGGACCGAGTGGAGTTTGTGCCCGAAAACCCTCGAAGCATTTTACAGTTGCGTGTATCAAAATAGTACTTTTCGATACAAGTGCGTATGTGTAAAGAACTTTACACATACACACGTGTGCCGAAATATTGTTTACGTACGGCTTTTCCGTGCGTAAAGTATAATCGAGTGCGTAAAGTTTACTTTACGCACGAGTTTACTTTACACACCGAAAAGACGTACATAAAGGATTTTTCTGTACCACATAAGTTTTTATACAAGCGTTAGGCCTATCCTACACACAAAGATATTATATAAAATGTCGAACAAGAAATAACGATAAATATCAATTTTATTATCACATTGCTTACAGGACAAATGTTTGAAAATAATCTATTTAATTTTAAATTCAATTCTATGTAGGTGTGGCTAAGTAAAAAAAAATCTAGAGAGCTTATAACATACAAAGGGATGTGATTTTCAATGTTAAGAGAAAAATTCAAATTTTCATGTTGAACGAAACGTTTCGGATTCCTTAGATCCCTCTTCAGGAGATTTGCCTTACAGTCAAATTTTGAATTTCCTCTTAAAAGAGACAAACACATCCCTTTGTAGGTTATAAGCCCCGTTGGATAATTTTTTCTATTTAATTTTATTTCCAGTGGTGGCCCAACGTATACTTTTTAAAATAAATTTCATCTGTTTGGAAAGTTAACTCGCACTACGCAGAGAAAAAAGCTCAATTACATAATTAATATAAAAATATCTATTAAATATAAAATTCATTTTGATGGAACGAATTTTTAAACTTCCAAGAGTGGCAATCCATGGAACATTAATTGACTGATATTTCATTATTTTCCAATAAAGCCCAGCAATATACATGAAATACAGACTTTACAAGCATGCATGAACATTTAATATAACATGATTAACGAAAATTATATAATTGCTAGTGTGTTTACTTAATTATATTATGATGTTTACAATTTATAATATATTAGTGTATCAACTTAATGGGCTTTTACAATATTCACACAGGTATGTCAAAATGCAGATGGTACTTAAAATATCCGATGTTTACTGCAGTGAGACGTAAATTAAAAGCTGAATTTTCATATCGGCATGAATGCAAGGCTTCTAAAATCGATAGTATATTGAATCTGTGTGGATAGTTGGATTATCGTATACCGAAGGGCGTATCGAGAGATGACGAGAACCAAGTGATCAATCGGATATTAGCGATAAGAGCGTATATATACGGTAGGATTAACATCGTTCTGAGAAGCGGGGATAATAATGACGTGGTAAAAATATTCCAGTAAAAAAATTTTTTTTTATGTCCAATAAATTCAAAAAATATGAATTGTCGATTTTACCAATAAAACTAAATTGTGGATTTAAAAGTAGTAGGAAAATATACATTAAATTAATACATCCTATTAAAAACATATATGATTGAATAAACTATTTATGAACATTTGGAAAAAGAACGATTAGATTTTTAATATTGAATATTACTGTGGACTTCGTACGCCGTGACAATCTTACTATTATTTTAAGATATCCAATAACGGATTTTCTATTCGAGATGGAATACTCCGTTTTAATATCGAAATATTACCAGTGTAGGAAAAATGATATCGTCCTCATTTATATTATATATTCGACTAGTATCGAAATTGCATAACAAGGCTAAAAATAGCAATGATTATTTTTAAAAAATGTGATCGAATTCGATAGATGAAATTAAAATATAAATATAGAAGTCCAGGACGCGTATAAACTGGAATCTTGTTCTAAAAAATGGCAGCAGCTGTGTGTATTTTAACTGATTAAGAAACTATTGAGTCATTTGATCTTTAAGTTGAATATTTTTGAAACTGTTTATAAATAATTGATTTTCCAAACACTATGCGGAAAGTTCTCGCTTACCGCACGGAAAAATGTACGGACAATGATCCATTACCATTGAATTAAAAAATGTGCGGTAATTTTTATCATTACCAGAACATTTTTCGTGCATTAAGATCTATATTTCACATTTTTAACAAATCATTTTTCAATGATTTAATTATTTTCGTGTCACTCTCCATTTAAATTGAATTTTCAAAATTGATAGGTGGATACAATATTCATCGCGCGAAATTTAAAAATTCAGTTGTTAATTTATAAAATGTATGATACTAAGATACAGAAGATATATTTTAGAACGGTGTGTTTTAACGTTTGTTAATGTTTTAAAGAAAGCGCATTCAATTGCATTCAAAATTTACACCGACATGCACAACCTAAATGTCTAATGATTGTTAAAAATTAATAAACATTCGTTTTTAGTTTGTACACGATGAAAAATGTTCTGGCTTACGAAAAGTAAATATCACAAAAAAAGATAAATCATAAAATTCAGTGTAAGTTTTGTGGTTGATGTACTACTTACAGAAAGTGGGGACCATTTAAATAATATGTTTCAAGAAATCATCTCTCTAATTGCAACAAATTGAATTAATTTACTATTAATACATAACTAGATCATTTTAATCTTGATGAAGTTTATAATGGAAATAATAAAAAATTATTTGTGTTATATTGATTCTTAATTTATTTAATTATCTTTATTATAATCGTCTCTCTAAGTTATAAAACTTTATAATTAGTATAGCTGTGCATCGATTATCTCTAAATTCTTAAACTATTCCTGTACTTTTGTTATTTACATTCTCTCAGTGTAGAATGTTTCTTCAACTTTCAGGTAAGAATGAGAACGAACATGTAGTATTTCTTACTAATCCGTGGTAATATGGGCGTTATTATTATTATTATTACTGCGTAAATGATACGTGCTAAATGTTAGGTGTTCTTTTATGGAAATAGTAATATGCTGGGCTATATTTATGGAATGTTAAAACTGGGTTCTAGAGAATATAAAAAATTGTGATAGTTATTGCACTGGTTGTAATTTGAGGTAATGAGGCCATACTGGATTATTTACAATTAATAAATGCATAAATATATAAATAAAACATGCACCCCGATACTTTTCTTTAAGATTATTCGTTAGTTTTAGCAATTTTTAGGGAAGAAACCAAAAATGTTTTAAAATGGTCAATCCATAAGATTGAAGTTCGATAAGTTGAAATGAAAATACAGCAAACATATGTTCTTACATCAAATAAATCTTTTAGATGCGACTATTCAAATTATGTCTACTAACATTTTTTACCATTTTACCATTTATACATCCCGAGCTATCGATTTAACAAAATTTTCATTTTTTAATATAACTCACGGAGACGATTCTTTAAATAATAAGTCCTGTCAACTAGTAACGAGGATTGGTCATTTTAAGCTTTATTTAAATGCGATGATGAGTTCTTCTGTTACTATTTGAAACCCTACATTTCAAACTCATAATAATGGAGCAAAATGTTTATTAAGATTTATAATACGTATTCTAAAATTTACCATACATATAGTAATATTTGCAATACGTGTAGTAAATATCTACAATACGTGTATAGTAATAGATAGAATACATCGAGAAAAATTTGGAAATGCAGACTTCCAAAATGAGAAAAATGACCATTCCTTCTGATAGAAACGGCTACAAGTTCCTGGAATTGTTACTTTCCAGCATGTGAAAATAAAAAAATATCTAGTAATTTTGACCAAAAATAATGGCAATTTTAGCCATTCTACGAATCTGTCCAAAAATTATCATCCAGAATGGAAAATTTCCAAGAAAATTTGTCTGCGCGGATAATACTTATAGTAACATTAACCATACAAGTAATATTTACGACACATATTGTATAGTTTAAAATAACACAGAACCACAACAAAAATTTGTTTCGAGATAGTTTTAATCAGGAATATTTGGAATCAGAATTTTAAGACATGTGATCCGAAAAATACTCAAAAATATACTTTTTGGCAATTTAAGGTTAGAATATGTGAAAACTCTGACACGATGAGTTAATTTGGACAAAGAATTCATTTTCAGCAACCAAAAATCTATAAAATCCTCCACTTCTAATTCAAGTTGTGTAAAAAAAAAATGTGTGTTCTTGTGTTATTTATGTTGAGAAGTTCCTTCAACGATTAACTACACAGGACAGCAAAACAATTTTTTAGGGGAGATAACTTGAATCAGAGGTACTGGGTCTTATAGGATTTTGGTGGCTGAAAATAAATTAGTTGTCCAATTTGACCCGTGACGTGAGATATTTTATATATCCTAACCTCAAATTGCCAAAAAGTATATTTTTGAATATTTTTCGGATCACATATCTTAAAATCCTGATGTGATGGGCCAAATCGAATAACGGATTTGTTTTCAGCAGCTAAAAGTCTATAAGATCCACAATTCCTGATTCAAGTTATCTCGAATGAAATTTTTTGTGTGATCCTGTGTAATTATTGTAAATATTAGACAATGTTTATTATATTCCGTAAAAAATATTTCTCTCCATTTATTATTTGAATAAATTCCCCCATTTTTATAGATTCATTTCTATTCCCTGTTTAAATAGAAGAATGTACTGTCGCCACAATATAATAAAAAGAATTTGACGCGTCTCTCAGAGTGCTTTTAAGTGAATAAAAACTAAAGAAACTCTAGGATGACATGGGGAGGATGAAAACTTGTCTAATAAGCACGTCTGCCAAAGTGTTATTGAGTTAATTGGATGAACAGCTATATGTTTTTTTGAAATGCTCAAAAATATTTTGAAACTACCCTTCTTTATTTCTTAAACCCCCTAAAATAATAATAAATTAATAGGTATTAAAATATTACAAGTTACAAATCATAAAAGCTATGGAGTTGAAAATTCTCAAATATTCCCGATAATAATGGAATTAATAATTTCTTTAGACAATGTCCTACCGCAGAAACGTGTGAAATTATCTGAGACGACTAAAATGCAGACACTTATACTATCTCCAATGTTTGTATCAAATTGAAAGGCACGATTTCTTATTTGCGACCAAGAAATTTCTCAAAGTCGTAGACAATTAACATAAAAGCCAGATATTTCAAAAAGTATATTCTGAAAAGAAAATTTTGAAGTGCATAAAGCCTTCAGATAAGACTTTCTGAAGACACGAATTTTTCTCGGAAATTCTTCTAATTTAAAAATACATTAACGTTTGCAAAGGTATCGTAAAATTATTGAAAATATTATAATTGGTAAATTTGTCGCCCTAGAAGCTGGAATGGTTAGTAGCCCTTGGGAAATCGCAAATTACGAAATATTTTCCACGACTGGGCACCGGATTGACGGGACAGACGCAAAAGGCGAACCTAATGGAATTGCCATAATATCCGGCTGGACTGTAACCACCTGAGCTCTGATTCAGCGGGTGCGCAGTGAACAATACAATCGTAATTTGCACTGTAACTGCACAGAATCTTACAGATTTGCAGCAGTAAGCAAACTCAAATTCCATGACGTTATGAAATAGAAATGAATTCTGCTTTATAAATACATTCTTTTAAAATAAGGGTATGAAACCTCATACGAAATAATTGAAGTTTAATCCATCAACCATCATCAATGTAGTAAATGGTAATTATTAGTCAGAACTATGAATGACACGCAAAACACTGAACGATCACATAAAAGTTTAAGTCACTAATTTAGTAGAAATATTATATATAAAATGTGCAGACTGAAGGTGAAAGAAATAGTTTTCAATCGTTTAATCAAAATAAGTTCCATGGTACTTGACAAAGTTACTGGAAATGTACCGTTACTGTTCATAAAAATTTTTTACAAATTTGGATTTCTACGTAAACCAAAAAATTATTCGACATTAGGAATGAAAATATTTCAACTGGGTACTTCCATTCATCGTTTCATCAGAAAGAGAAATGTTCCATTCTCAGCACTTTTTCGAATATCACTTCGTAGATCCCATTCTTAACGGGCACTTAAATTCGACCGTTCGTACCTTTTATACGTTTCGAAAACATTATCGTAATACTTGTAGACGTCATAAAAACTTCGAAACTGAACTTTATTTGCACGAATGACGGAATTATACTAGTTTCGAGGCGCGTATTTTCAAAGTTCATATTCTTTCAATGCAGCGGATACACTCAAACGCACTATCTCATCCTCGTTTTAGGATCCTGCTTGTGAAAAGTGAGGTACAATAAAAAAAGGACAGCATGAATGTAAGTGGTGGAAAAGTTCAACGGCTACTAATTTCATCGGAAACAAGATGATAGCTCGAAAGATTCTTCGTCGAACTTCTTAATTGACCTGATTCAATTTTGAATTGAATTTCTCCACAGACTTCTTGCAAATCTCATTGTGCTGTACTAAAGTAAATTTATTTCAAATTTCTTCGAATTCGTGTTATTGGGTCAATGACCAATTGCTAAGTCGAATTTAAACCATACTTCCTGAAGTTTCTAACCTTACTTTCGAATATTAACACAAGACAAGAAGAAAATTCGATATTCAATTTATTTCAATTACAGTTCAGGTAAATATCCGTCGTTATATAAGTAAGGCTTGATTTAAAGTAAATTATGAATAAAGGTTCTCGATTCTTTTTAAGATACTATTATAAAATCTTCAAAAAAACTGAAGAATTTAAAACAAAAAATCATAATTAAAGTTTGAATTCGTGGTACTAGTCTTGTACAATGTAATTTATAAGAAAAATATTAAAATGAGAAAACGTGTTGTCTAATAATTATTTCCAAAAAGGACATGCATTTTTCAAATTGTTTTTTTGTTTGCTTACATCGTCTTGCATATTGGAATAATTTCAAAATTCTTGTTTGAAGTCAAGAAATCTTGTCTTCTAAACTGTAACTTTAAAATGTGTATATAGGCATTTTGAAAAGAAAAGTGATAGTATCCAAAATGGCGGCTAAAAGACGAATGGTTAAGGAGTTTTTTAATAGAAAATTATACATTTTCGGAAAAACAAGTTTTTAGTACTGGTCGAGTAATATGCTGAAATTTTCTTTGACTTTTTTTTAACACTGTTCACTTTTCAAAAACACAAAATTTTTTTAAATATCAGGGTATTCTTTTAACAGTTCCAAGAGCTTTTTGTTTCGTAACATTTTTCCGAAAAAATCATTTTCAAATAAAAAAGTCCTAAACTTTTGGACGCTTTTTCCGATTTTTTTTTAAATTTTTGATTTGAAAACGACAGATTTATGGAAAAAAGTTTGATGAACCAAATAATCTTAGAACTGATCAAAGAATGTGCTGACATTTTGTGGCAAATTTTTGAACACCAAAATTTGTAAAAATTAAAAAAGTTCAGATTCTTTCAGCAATACCAAAAACTTATTGTTTCGTAACATTTGTACCGAAAGACTCGTTTTCAAGTGAAAAATTCTCGAACCTTTCGACGAATTTTTGGTGTTTTAGCCACTATTTTGATACTTTTACCTTTATTATCAAAATGTTACTGTACACATTTTAAATTTAGGTACTTTACTTAAAACAGGAATTTTGAAATTATTTCGATGTAGAAAAACCATATAAAAAAAAACAATTTGAAAAATATATGATTTTTTTGAAAATAATCGTAGATAGTTTCTCAGGTTGACATTTTTGAAGAATCTAACAAAAGATTTTGAGAGTTCAGTTAATTTTACATCAGATATGCCTGCTGGGATATTTTATAGAACACTTTTTTAATACATAATACAACCGTTAAATATTATAGTGAAAAAATCTCACAATTTTTTAACTTTTTTTTGCACAACATTTGAAAAGCAGGTACATCAGTTTCTCGAGTGAAAAGAATTTCTTTTAATTTTGGAAAAATGTCTTAGCTACTATTTTTAAGCATGATCTATCGATTTCCGATGAGCAAATTATAAAAAACGATTGTTGATACACAAATTTTGCGAAATAAGTTAAAAGTGCCAAGATTTTTAGGGCTTTTTCTTAATTTTTCATGATTTTCTCCATTGAACCGGGTTCTATACTAGGAAATGCGTACATAAAATCTAATCTCGATTGTTGAACATAAATAACATGTCAGCAGAATATTTTTCAGAAGTAATGGTCGATTCAAAATGGCCTCGTAATGAAAAAAAAATTATTTTAGTATTATAATAATGGCATAAATATTGACTGGTTATGGGCGAAGATTATAAAAATTCAAAATCGTGGATCTGTAACATTTCATTGTTTATAATCCGTTTCAGTGGAGAAAGTCATGAAAAATTAAAAAAGAGGCACAAAAATCATGGCACTTTTATTTTATTTTGCAAAATGTGTGTAAAAAGAATCGTTTTTCTTACAGGGAGTCGATAGAGCATTCTTGAAAATAGTGGAAAATGCATTATTCAACAAGTTTTTAAAAATCGGGAAAAAGTGGATGCTGACGTACCCGCTCTCATTTTGGTCTAAAAAAGGTTAAGTTACATAACCTTATGCGCCAACCAATCAAATATTTCTTCAGATTACACTTATCGAAATGTTTTGTTTAGTCAATTAGAAATAATAATAATCTACCTTTCAAATAATTTTTTTCCACAGGTGACGTATGGAAAGGAGCAAATTCATACTGAGCTCATGCGTCCATATTTGACTAATATCGTTTCCGTGTACAAATGGTTGCTTCTTCGATTAATTATACCAGTTTTCGGACTTGTCGGCCACATGCGGAACTCGTGTGTATACATTTCGAAGGTATTACGAGCTTCGCCGAGTTGTTTCATCAGGGAGTTTCTAGTTTCGGGTTCCGGCGGAGGCATTTGGCTTTATCAAACTTCCACGGAATAGGATTATGAACGATGTCGCACATTTGATATCAAGCCGCGTTATAAAAGTCCAAAATGAGGTTTTAAATTACGTCCATGAGTTGCAAAGAAGTTCGGCATTTACTATTAATTTTCGAAGAATGCGCCTTCCTAATTTCGAGCAATTGAAAGGGCCATGCAAGAATTACTTCAGACTAGCATTCAATATCCAAAAACAATATTTAGAATGAATTCCCTTATAAATGTGGATTTCTAATTTAAAAAATGGCGTAAAATTAATTAGCATTTCTTAAATGAAAAATATCATCACGAACAAATAATTTCGTTAACTTTAGCAACGTAATTTCAACGAGAAGAATCTACTTCAGCTACCTCTCTCATTCTTGCACGTCCTTTGCGTATTTCACTTCTCCTCGCGGACGAGAACTTTCGTAGAAAGAAAAATGTTTTTCGAAAAATGGAATTTCTTATCGGACACGCGGCTATACTTGACCGTCGATGCCACCGTAAATGAAAAAGTTGCACGGCATGAAAATAAGAAATAAAAGTATAATGCTGGATGGACGTTACATTTCCGGAAAATATAATGGAATGTAGCAAGACTAATAACTAAGTTATAAGGCCCGTAACAAAAATTCATCGTCATATGAAATAAGAATATATATATTGGCTTGTATCAAGGCACATCTAACATGCCGCACTTACAAGTTTACTTCACGGCGATGCTTCGCTTTGTGATCAATGGAACCCTTAGGAATACGTTTCCGGAGGATGAAATATTAGTTCCCTGAACTATGTTATTATTACGTTTAAGCAATCATAATTAATCATGGTCTTGTTCAAATTAGAAGTCATTTCAAGTAATTAAACGTCACAAATTTTAAGAATATTGGGTTGAACTTTTATACCCATTAAAAATGATATATGGTCCTGCAATACAAATCGCTTATATATTTACTTATAAATATACAAATAAGCATTGTTACTTGTAAATAAAGCTGTGATTTCAAGAATGGACGAATTTTATATTGCTCAGATAAAAATACTACTTATGGCTTAAAAATAGTTATTATTTGATGTACTATAACAAATCCTATAATAAAGAAGCCACATTTAACGAAATATCTGGAAATGGATCGCAATTCTCGAATAATATTGTTGCTCATTACGAATGCAGAATGAAATTTAAGTTAGTTAAAATAATAAGAGTTTTCTTCTACGCGTATCCTTTATTAATGACATTTGTTTAACATGTTCTTCAAAAACTCCTACAAATTGAGCTCAATTGATTGAAAGCCGTCTCTCCAAGTTTCTTGGTGTGAAATTTTCACTCCACACCTGGAGTGAACCGAGTGCTCACTCTAAAAAGAGTGAATGAGCGCTCTAAACGAGCGAGACCAGTCACTCCAGATGAAAAAATGAAGAAATTCACTCCAAACGATGGAGTGAAAATTCACTCTTTCAGTGTAGTGTAAATCCACTGTATGTGGAGGTAAAATGTCGATCCCAAGAGATTTTGTCATTAGTGAAGTGGTATTTTATTCAAAAATACATTTTTATATGCACTGAAAATAAATTTAAGATAAGTGATTTAAGTTTCTCTATTCTAATGTTTTTTTTTCGGAAAATTTACTAGAATACTTTCTAGTAAATACTACAGTAATAGCAGAGCAAATTCACTCCATACAGAGTGACACAACTTTCTCTTTTTGTTGGAGTGAATTCTCATTCTTTAAGAGTGGAATTTCACTCCAAGGAATTTAGAGAGATTATCTAACTCTAGAGATATAAGTCATAAGGATAAATAAAATCTTTGGACTAATAATAAATCAAATAAAATGTAGTTTCTTTAAAAAAGAAACTTTTTATATAAAAAAATTCAGATTAAAATTTGTAAGCAATGGGGTCAGAGTGAGATGAAGGCCAGATTTAATCTTTTATTTAGTATTTGCTACGTTAGACCATTAAGAAAAAATTACTTTTTCGCATCAGGCCAATTATAAAAAAATTAATTTTCCAACCTCAAAATGGCGTTATTGATATGGAATTTTCTGGTTATTTGCGTTTTATTAAAATATTTCTTGAATACTATCGTGGATGCAGATGAATATGTATATTGTTTTTGAGGTAGTTGAATGCAAATCCGTTATTCAATTTTGGAAATTCCAAATCGCAGATCCAATATGACTTCCTAAACCTCTGAATACTAAATACCAGACGAAAATATTCATCAAAATACATGGCAAGATGGCAGAAATATTTTAATAAAAAGCAAAAAATCGAATTTAGCATACATTTTTGAACCCCCATTTTGAAATTTGCACTAGTTATATCTTCTAGACCAAACATTTTTGAGGTGATATTCAATATCTGAGGTATTCTAATGCGGGAAATGATAAAAAAATCCCAGAAGAATCCTGTTTTTTGTTAAATAAATGCTCGTAATTTTTTTTATATTTTATTTGTGGCATTTTTCGATACACCATTCGAAATAGCAGGGCTTGCACAATATAAAACGTTAATTACAAAATCTTTTTACTGCGCTTTGCTACTAGACAGTACTGCCAAACTTTACATTAAATTTATGTACATTTGGTCCTTAAAAGGTTGACTTATATTAGTTTCATTAGCCATAAAAATACGTTTTAGCAGAATAAATGACTAACGACAAATTGTTCTATAATGTTTTAAAATTTGAAACGTGGTGAAATTAATGTTACGTCTAACTTCATCACATAATTTAATAAAATATGACTTCATGTTTACTTACAGGTATCAACAATAATTTGAGGAAGTGCTGATTTGTAGAACGTGATATAGAAAGTGATCTAAAAAGCGAACGTGACAATTTGAAGAACCGCCCTCACTTTAAATAGTAAACTATAACAAATAACATTTATGATATATAAAACACAATACTATTTAGTAAAAAAACATAAACAACGCTATTTATTGAGAAAGTAAGTTTTTCATCCGATTGGAAGCTTCTTCAAATACATTGCACTAAATCTACAATAGAATCGAAAATATGAACAATAAAGCGTCACTACTTTGACTTCAACCAATATGTACTTCGACCAGAAATGTATACATACATATAGAGTGATGGATAAATGATAGATCAAAGGCATAAAATCTGAAATCGAAAAATGTCTGTTGAGAATACATCTATCGTAACAATCGCTTACGACCTCTACTTCAATCTCGTCCTCTTGTATTCCAAGTTTCTATAAAATGCTTTATGCGTCAATAAACTTATCGTATTATATTACACAAAAAATATATTAAAAATTACTAAAAAGCATTGCTAAACATTTTTACTTAAATTGATTAAATAAATTTAACAAATCACTTGATATTAGGAAACAACGTTTTTATATTAATAAAATCCAATAGATTCAAGTATTTTTACAATTTTGTTTTTATTATTTCCCACATAAAAATATCTCTGACAAGTATAGGAATATGATAATATTCTGATATTTCCTCCAAATGGCTAAGCTTTCAGGTGATAATATTTATTTTTAAAAATATCAAGGTGATTGACTGAAACTTGTTAGTGATTCCTTTAGGACTAATAAATAAAAAAGTGCTGCTGAAAGAAAGACAATTAAAATAGCTGATCTACACAGTTGAACGATTTAAAACCCCATTGTGACAACTGTCAAGTGAATTTCCTCAATTTTTGAGAAATCAACCACTTGTAATTTCTTCAAAATAATCGTTTCAGGTATTCCATACACTTTCATTTAATAAGTTCCACTTATTTCAATAAATTATATTCTGTTCTTATCATTTTGGGTATAATATATTTATTATGTCACTTTTATTGCCATTTTATCTTCGCCGTTTTGAAAATTTATAAAATAAACATCACTACATTAAAGCTTAGGCATTTTTGACGTGATGTTAATTAACGCCCAAACGTCCGCATTTTCTGTTTCATTTTCAGAGGCTGTAATTTGTATGAAACCGGTCCTAAAAGAATTACGGAGTAATTATTTCTGGCGTAAAATTTTGTGATCTTTCAAAATCGGTAATCAGAATTCTTTAAAAACAAAAGAAGTTATATTAGTTTAATAAAAAAAATAACGATTTTTTCAGTAAAAAATGTTCTTCAATTGATATTTTCGCACCGAAATCGGATGAGAAATAGTCTAGATGGTAAAAGTCTTGCATCCATGGATCCTCATCTTCAAAATGAGAGGATGAGCATTTTTAAATTCAAGATGGCGACGTCCAATAAGACGGCTCGAAGCCGAAATATTTAGGCTATTTGGAATCCTGTTGAGTTCAACAATGTACTTTGCGGATCCAATATGGCAGACGTAAATAACCAATATTTTTCGATTTTAGTAAAAATTTGTATATATGGTTTTTTTGGATCGCTGAACGCGGATCTCTCGTCAGATTTCCCAAATTCAAAATGGCGGATCCAATATGGCCGACGAAAATAAACAATATTTTTCGATTTTAGTAAAAATTTGTATATAGGGGTTTTTTGGGTCGCTGATCGCGAATCTGTCGTCAGATTTCAAAAATTCAAAATGACGGACCCAATATGGCGGTTCGATTCTATAAAGTGCATGGATTTTTATGAAACTCGTTACTAGAAGGGTTTGGATTACTCCAATTTCAATTATGTACTAAAATTTGAAAATTTAAAATAGGGGGGCCAAAATGGAGGATAGAAATGCAAAAAATAGTTGAATTAGGATGAAACTTGGTATACTGATATTTTTGGGTCGCATGCCCTGAACCGGAACTGAAAATCGAATTAATCAAAATGGTGGATCCAAGAAAAAATTGGTCAATGAAACGAAATACGTTGATTAGGTTTGGATAATATCTCCGTTACCGTACTCGTACCGTCGAGGAGGTGGACGTACGAAAACATTTTTTTTTATTTTTTTATTTCTATCCTCCATTTTGGATCCGCCATTTTGAATTTTACAGTTTTCATTTGATAATCGAAATCGGAGACTTCTACTACAACTTCTTTCAGTACTGAGTTTTATAAACATCCAAGCACTTTTCGGAATTCGAACCATCATATTGGATCCGCCATTTTGAATTTGGGAAATGTGACGACAGATTCATCATCAGCGACCCATAAAAACCACAAACTTTTACGTTCGTCCGGCGTACTAGATCCGCCATTTTGAATTTAGAAAATATAATAAGAGATTTGTAATCAACGACCAAAAATACCACAATATACTAAAATTTATGGAAATGTTATCCAAATATATTGTTGTACTTGGCAGAATCTGAAATAGCATACACTTTGCGGCTTCAAGCCATCATATTGGACGTCGCCATCTTGAATTTCTAAATGGTCAACCTCCCATTTTGAAGATCAGGGCCCATGAACGTAAAATTGTTAGCATCTAGACCATTTTTTATCCGATTTCAATAATGTGAGTGATTGTTTTTATTTTTAAAGAATTTTGATGACAGATTTTAAAAGATCACAAAGCTTCACGTCATAACCGATTATTCCGAAATTTTTTTTTGCAACAAATAGCCGCTGAAAATCATTCAGAAAATGGGGACGTTTGGACGTTAATGGGTTAATAATAACCCTTAAAAAGTATGCTGCAAACTCGATGAAAGATGATATAAAGAGCCTTCAAATATAATGTTTTTATAAATAATTATGGCCAGTTAATTTATTTTGAAATTGATTCTATTTCCTAACGCACCATGTGAAAGAATAAAGTCTGAGCCATTAGAAAAATCGATTTCATTTTATGTAATTTCATTTTAATACGAAAACGTTCCGTCACACGCCGATTTTTTTGTACACTTAGTTTTTCAAGGGTTGATATAATAATCTCTATAATAAAGATCGACGACATATTTGAGAACAATATTCGGTTTGTTCACAAAGTCATCGACAAACAAGGCTGTAGTCTACGGAAATTACTTTTCATCCGTTCGCTCTATGACATAATACGTATTTTGTGAGAGCATTTAAAGCACTATAAAGGTGTGCTGCACTCGTGGTCTGCCTATATGCTCTTATTTTCACTTGAAACCAGAATAGAAGTATAGAGAGTGGAAATAAAAAGTGCACATTTTCATTGTTCGGAAAGGAACAAGCGATTTCATTGAAAATACACAACGGTGCCTTCCTGTTTCACACATAAATGGAAACTCTAGTCGACACCCTGTTTGAGAATTAAAATATATATTTTTTTTTTGTCGAGTTTAATTATCTTAGTCAATTTACATTCTGTCTGCCGATAATTATCTCTGCCCGCTACTCCAACAAAATAGCGGCGTAAACTGAAAACTTGCCGAAGTATACGGTTTCACGGGGACAGTTCCGACCCCATTTTGTCTTTTCAACTATTTCCAAGTATCCCATTTCGTCCTGTCAAGTTTTGACAAAAACTCCGGTAACAGAGGTAACGCAGCATACATAAAAGGTAATTTTCTCTGAAGAAAATTTATTTCAAATACAAGATTTCTAAAATCTTTAATTAAAAATAACCAAACACACATTTACATAATGTTTCCTTTTTTTTTCTAAATTAGAAAATAACAAATTATAATTTTTGTGCAACGAAATATTTTTAAAAATTCCAGTTACTTACATGTTTTTTTCTATTTTGTGAACAGCTCACATTTTTCAATACTGCGGAAGCACAATTTTGTAGCAATCTAGAGCTCGCGTACCATCAATGCAATTTGAAATTCGCAAGCACAAATTTCCAGCACAACAGTTTTGGCAAAATTTGTGACGAGCATTCAAATTTTATTGATCCGCACCCATACTGCGAAAATTGCCATGATCTAATTGACCAATATGAAACACTCATATTCAAATTTAATTTCCAAAGCTCGAAATGCTCTAGCTGAGGGGTGTTATATCAATATTCCATTGAGTTTAACATATTTAAAAAAAAAAT
Source organism: Trichopria drosophilae (assembly GCA_030407085.1). Lineage (NCBI taxonomy): Eukaryota > Metazoa > Arthropoda > Insecta > Hymenoptera > Diapriidae > Trichopria > Trichopria drosophilae. The sequence goes on along the minus strand of CM059585.1, from coordinate 112,839,404 downwards.
TGCTCATGAACGCGTTAATAAATATACCTCTAATTATACGATTTATTGATCCGCTTTTATGTCTAATATTTATCATTTATTTTGTAACACGATTATATGCGTAATGTACGTCTGAACTTTCATGAACAATTTAAAACTTCTAGAATCAGAAGAATATTTATCAATCTTTGGTTATATCGAAAACGATACGTGATACATTAAATTTGACGCTAATTTGATGGTACCTAGAAAGTTTGAAATTCTCCACGTTGTAGAGGTTCGAAATTCTCAAAATTTGCAACGTTCAAAGTGTTGAATTATTTCGACATTTTCGTTCCGCAATGCTATGCCTTAAAATTCTATAAAGATTTCACGCAATTATTGACATTTCATGTCAATAATTCTAACCACTATAATAATCCAATTTAACAAACTTGCATTCACAATAATATCCATTTGAGCAATGTGGAACAATATACAATAAAAATATAAAAATCAATAAAACAGAATTTGTGAATTTGTTGTATTTGCAACGATTACTCCAAATTTCATAAACATAAACTATATAACGTATACAAAAAACAAATTTACCTCATTGCGACCAAAAAAATTATGCTATAAGCCAAATACATTTTTTTGAGATCCGAACTCTTGTTCGTATTACGTAAATATAACCTACAAATATTCCTTTAAAAAATATTTTTCTCCTTTTTAAAAAAAAAGTTCCTTTCTTGAAAAAATGGTCGACTTGGCTTAGCCATATTGATTGGGGTTTTTTTGAGGTCGTTGGTTATAAATCTAAAGTTATTCCTTCAAAATTCAAAAGAGTGAATCCATTATGGCACTTAAATTGTTGAAAAGCTATTGAATTTGCTTTGCTCTTAAAACACGAATTTTAATTTTATCCAATTGACTCAAAACTTATTACTCGACAGTTTTCAACTCCTCTGTTAGATTTTCGAAATTCAAAATGCCGTATCCAATCTGGGGTCCAAAATCCAAAATCTTGGCTTAATTACACGATACTAACCAATTAGGTGTCACATATATTCGCAATTTCAAGTGACAGATCCAATATGTCGAAAATTTATCATTTTTATAGTGATTGGGAACAATTGATTTTTAACCTGAACTATATAGAAATATAAATTAATTATTCCTCAAAAACTTTAGTGGTCACTAGAAATATACTTAGTTCATATCATGGACTTGTTTTAATCACTAAACGTTTCCAAGAGAAATAAGAATTAGTTACATTTAAAATAGTCTCGATCATTGTTAAAAATCTAGCTAATTTTCCTTATTAGAGACTTCTTGGTGTAGTTCGTTTTGCATAATAAACATAGGTTAATTAATAACATCTTAAATGTTTTTAAGGTTCTTTATAAATAAATATAAACTTAACAACCAAATTGCCAACATTGTTTAAAAAACATACGCAATTAGCTGCACATTTATCACGGAGATGTGCTTTATAAAGAATTTAAATATTTATACTTGTATTGTGGTTATAAGTTTTAGATAAAAAAATATGAAATCATTAAAAAATAACTATGCAAAATGTTCCTTTCACGTATTAGCCGTAAAGAAATACCAACGAGTACAGATCGCGTTTTGAATAATATTTAAGTATCAAGTCTAACATAATTTGCGATTTTGTCTAACCACCATCCGCCGTGCCGGTAGAGGAAAGCTAAATATTTGTATATTTACTCTACTTGCAACTTTGATCGCCAAACAAGGAAGGATATTCCTTTAGATAAAATGGTTCGAAAATATTGTTAAACTTGTTTTTATATATACTGTGGAATATTAGTAAAACGCATAAAACATGTTCACGCAACTAAGTAAACGATTCAAGTAATTATTGAGCAGAGGAATTACAAAGTAGGATCAAATTACAGTAGAGTCCCGGTATAATTGCATCCCGTTATATTTGAATCCCAGCATATTTATCTGATTCCATCCCGTTATATTTGTCAGTCTCTAGTTCCCCCACTTTGCGGTCTGGGGACTCTGGAAGGGCCTGCTGTGACGTCACGAGCATAGTGCGATTGAGGAGAGTGGGAGAAGCGGTGCTCTCCTTCTTTTGACAAATTAAAGGAGACGGGACTCTACTGTAGATGAAAGTTAGATTGCAGAGTAATATTTTTCTCACAACTATATTTGCCGATCCTTGTTTTAAGATTAAGATCTTTTTAATACTTTGTCTACCTACTCGTAGATTATTTTTATTTCTATCATTATATATTTTTTTGATACCTTTGTCACTACGACTTTGTCATAAACCGGTCAGTCTGTAAAACAGCTATTGCTGTGACTCGTCCTTTGGCATTTTTTGTATTATTTATATCCTGTATTCGTTTTTGTAATTGCCAATAAAGACGTGATTATTATTATTATCATTATTATATATTTATTAATTCAATTGTATAATATTTGTAAAAAGTTCTGAAAAAACGTTTGGTAAAATCTATGATTAATTATAAGCATTTTTTTCTTTATAATTTTTTCGAAAAGTTGATAGTGTTAAGTGTTGCTCAACGATTTTTTTTCGCGAACTGTAAACTTTTTGAAAAAACAGAGGAATTATTGCTTAGAATTTATCTAATAATGTACCAATGTTTTATGAGAACTTTTCGTTCGATTCTAAAAATTGCAGAATAAAAAAAACAAAATTGCAGAATATTTCTCGATTATTTCTGAGAAATTTTCTTTCTTAGTATTTTTTAAAAATGCACATAATTTCTAAGTTACAGCATTCTGAATTTTTGTAAAAGAAATGTTTACTGTGACGCCATGTTATGGTGGTTCTAATGAAGTAAGATATAAAAGTAACATTTGTTCTAAAAATTCAAAGGTTATAGGTTCAATAGGATCCTAATCTTCGAAAGCTGGAAAAAGTTCATAAGACTAAATATTTCTAAATCTTTGTCAATTTTCTTCTTTGATGCCACATTAGAATTCTTGTTGGTCGAAATTCAACTTTGAAGCAAATGCTTTTTATCTTTTTTCCACTTTGATCTTGATACGAAATATGAAATGAAATTGAAGTAAAAAATATGTCATTTCAGGCGTCAATGGCTTAATATCTATTGAGGTCGATATTATTTAAAAAATTGGCGAACTTTTTTAGTAAAAAAAAACTTTAAATACTGATTTTTGAAAAAAGATTCATAGAATTTTCCAATACTCATTCGAAATGAATTTTCTACGTTTTTAAAAATTGCTACATTCTGCATATTCACGAAACACCTGGATACTTCAGCCATTCGTAAGCTCGTATTATGTACATTGGAATAGCTAACGTGTAGACATACCATTACAGAAACAAAGTCATTTGAAACAACAGAGCTCGAGAGTCACACTTCTATAAAATTCACATTTTCACGTTTCCCCACCAAAGATTGGGATTCATTCCCGATAATGCATTCCCTTATCGATAATAGCGACGCATTGTCGTTATTCATCCGCTGCACCGCATTTACATCGTCGATGAAATATTCTTCAAGGATATTATCCAGATGAAAGAAATTTGAATTTCCCTTCAGCGAGATCTTATTTCATTTAGAAATATTCGACCACGGAAGTTAGAAACCAGCTTAAAATACAGCGTTCACAGCTCGGGGCTCAATGAGCACTCGAAAAAGGAACAAGGGGAAAATGATTACGCTCCAACATTTAACAATCGACTCGAGTGACTTTTAAGGTTCCCAGTAGAAACGGAAAATTTTCGAACCTAGTTCCTTATGCGGCTTCATATATGTAAGCGCCGTTATAGAGCTTTTGTTACCCGTAACATTTACATACGCCCGTAGCATTTCCTGGAATTCTTTACTTTAAATGTGCTTCTAGTTTATGCGAACATAGCAACTTTTATCCAACTCTGGAGTGTTTTGAAATTTTGTTTAACTTTTGTATACTTTGTTATTTATTCTATGTCTACCCGCAAGCAAATTGTAATCGGTACAAAAATCGCCAAATTCTGGTATTTTTGGTGAAGAAACTAAATTCGAGAACAAGATATTCCCAACTAGACAATTTATGAAACTTACTTCTGTAATTTATGTTAAGGATAGGGAATGGTGATTGGAGAATTTTCAGAGAATTCTATTCTATTTCCAAATCAGTACAGAAACCTTAGGTATCTTTGAAAAATTTTAATTTTTTCAAGAGTTTCTATCCAAACAAAATTTTCAGCAGCAAATTAGTAACCCATTTTTCAGCGTTCTGTTCAATGGATTTTGCTAAAATTTGGTACGAGCATTCAAAATTTGTTGATGGAATACATAATTTGTTAAAAATAAAAACATTACTTATAAATAGATAAAAATATAACAATCTCGTCCGCCAAAATCGGCATGTTTAAAATCTTAAAATTGACATTGAGGAATGTACATTAGAGCCGAATCTCCTTTAACGAATACGTTTTCCAATATGCAGACGTTTCCGTTAACGAATAATTTCCCTTCGTTTTGATGATATTGGACATGAATGTGGACAGATTACAGGTTTCTACGATTGACAAAAAATTGGACGTGGGGAGTCGATATCTCCTTCTCATCAAATGAAAAGCTAAATTTCAGGGCTAAATCTGCATTAAATTCTCGAATACTTTGTATGTTAATATAGGTTTCTATATAGTTCGTACTTGTAAAATAATTTATTTAATATTAATGATAGTTTATTGACATTTCTGGTAACAACATTAGGTGTTGTCGCAAATTTTCAAGATGACTGCTTATATTCAATACAAGTAAAAGTGCGTTTAATTTTGGCGTTTCATACAGAATAAGAAGAAATTGTAATCCGCCAATTTCCATTTTATTTAATTTTGGACATTTCTGAATATGATCATATAAAGTCAGTTTTACAAAATCCAAAATGGTGGATCCAATGTGAAGAATGGGACATTTGTGGCGGTTCGGAGCCATTTGAAAATCCATGTCCATGACAATTAAAATACGTAAATGAATATTTGTATAATAACCGGGAATACGTTATTGATAAGATGAAAGGAGGTCAGAATCCGGTATCATATAGTGAAAATTGCATTCTAAAAAAACAACTTTTTTTACAAAAACTCAAACGATACACTTAATATTTTCTATGGCCTCTGAAAATATAGAATTACCATACTTGATAGGGGCCAAGTCTTGTGCAAATTCGCACCAGTGTACTGATTGAGGGTTAAATTACTTATTTTTAACAAATAAATTTGTTGGCATCTTGAATACAGTCATGTAATTCAAAGCTGGAGTATGATGAATGTTGTAATGTTGGAAACCCTCATCTTGTTATTAGAATATTTTGAATTCCAATCCCTCGGCAGTACTTAAAATTTGAAATTTTGTTAATTGCAAATTTTAGGATAAAAATGGAATTTTCTTGTTTCATTTTAATTGCAGTTTGTGCTCAGCATAAATGTTCAGTCTTCCATAAATAAGCTAAATTATCAAAATTGTTTCTGTAAAGATTTGAAATCGAAACTTTCTGACAGCGTTTTCATAGTGAAATTTTGTTATGAATTGAAAATGTGCTGTTCGAGAAAAAAGATGATTTTTTTTTATATAATGGCGGCGTATTGCCTACAAACAATATTAGTTTCACCTCTCACTCTTTGTCAATATGTTGGGAGCGGACAAAGAAATTTCATCTTTCATAGGTAATCCGACACCTATAGTTTTATTTTAATCTTTTAATTAGTTATACACCTATATTAATATGTTACAGTCATAAATGCGTCATTGAATTCAAATTGGAAAAGGATGGAAAGGCACCCTGGAATACGTTAATATTCGTATCATTATATAGGAACTAATTAAAGTCAGTGATAATATACTACGTCCTCCAATTTAAAACGATTTTTAATACCATGTTATGAACAAAAAATATTAAAACAAAATAGTATATACGTCTTATTTTGTCTCATTTTTTTAACTTTATGGGAATAAAAGATTTGAAATTAGAATTTTTAAAGCAGTTTTTAATAATAAACATGCATTTATTATTACTAACTATATTTCTTTTTAATTTTAAACCAGATGCAGAAGAAGTATTTTGTATGAAACTCATTATTAAAAACACTGAAACCTATTGACTAACATTAACTTTACAGGATTTTACGAACAGAATAACTCGTATAAACATATGTACTAGATAAGAGACAAAAGAATGTTATTTCCTGAAATTTGACTATTTTTCGGCAACTTGTCAATAATTCTACATTTAATCTTGATAACGAATGTAAATGTTGATTTCATAGTTAACTCTATTTTTAGCAGGGGTCCAAATATTTTGCTCTAGAAATTAAAAAAGTGAAGAATTTTATGTTCGAAATTTGCCTCAATTACTTTCATAAAGTTTATAAACCACTTTTTCTCAAGATTATAAGCTAAGATTATTATTAAAGTAACACAGGGGCTTTTTTAGAACACAAAATCAATCAAAATACTTTTGAATGAACAATATTCGAACATGTTATCTTTTTCACTGTTTTGCATTCATGTATTTTTGATTTTTTTTTTTTGTGTAAATTAAGAAATGCTTCTTTTACGTTTATTTAATCGTATTAGTTCGGATTTCCTGGTACATTACACTAGTAAAAAATCGCGATTTTCATAGATTAGAAAAAAAATTGTTCGCCTTTTTAATTTTCAACAAATTCACGTGACCGTAACAATAATTAAATTGTCTACATTTATTTAATTTGAATAGAAGAAAAGTGTTAAATAATTGGATGAAAAGTTATAAAATGCAGGATGTGCAATATCCATCGCATAAAATATGGTAGACAAAGTTATAGATGAAAAAGGAGTTACGGAGCAGAAAATCAATCTGGAACATAAAGGAGAAATTTTAAAATACTATGAATAAAATATGTTTTTATATCCAGATAATATATGTATATGTTCCCAGTTGATTTATATTTTTACTAAACAAATAGTGTTCATTCATTTTTTTTAAATTTTGTTTATCTGTATAAAAATATATAAATAAGTTATTTTTGTTTGCAAAAAAATTGTATAACTTTTCATATTGAGGATTTATTTTCAGAATATTTCTGCTCCCTAAATAATTACTTTCTTTTACACGCAAAAATTCCTTAATAACTATATTTCTTGACGAAATTCAATGCATACATCGCTTTTATAACCAGACATGATAATTAATTGCTTTTTTAGGTAAAATAGATGTTTAAGAATTACTGTCACATAAAAAAGTACCCAAATAATAAAATTGTTGCACGATACATCAAATAAAGAGAACAAAAAGGAAAGTTTGGAGCGTCCTATGTTTACTAAGAAAATTTCCGTTCTAATATATACCCTACATTTAAAAAAAAATAAATCATATAAGATTATAATGTAAACAAATGCCGATGCTGGTATGTAATAAATGTTTGGTTAAAATTAAGAAAACTTAACATACACTATGTGTTCAATTTTTCAAACAAAATTTTCGAAATGTAAACTTTATTGGTAGATTTGAGATTGGTGATTTTCTATCACGATTACTAAAGATATTATATCTAAATATTGTAACAAACTGATTGCAGAATAAAAAATACGATGGTTTTATTACATTCATGATATTGAATAAATCCGGCTTTGTGAGTGGATAATTAGTATTGAATTTATTTAGTTAGTCAATCAAGAATACAAGCCACCATTAAAAACTTAGCAATTTTGCCAAATTGAATTGGGTAGAGGCGCTCTCCGAAATCCGGATTTCATTGAAAAGGCAATTATTCCAGAGCAAATATTAACAAATTCATTGTTGGAAACTACCGTATGTAAAAACTGTCCATTCGCGAAAATACGATCAGTCTATTTATTCCTGAAGGTATGTTTATTTAGAAACGTGTAAATCAGTCATAAATGTTACATTTACTACTTAATTTCGTAATTTAACAGTATTTTTTCAAGTACCACCTAAAAAACACTTAAAAAGGGAATATCAAATAATAATAATAATAATAATAGCAGCGACTGCTAAATGGATTTATATGCAAATTTGAATTTGCTATAGTATATTAACCCTCCTGTGTACAAGGACGAGTATACTCGTCCAAACTACATAGTTAATTAACTAAAATAAGAATATTTATGATTTGCCAAATATAATTTTTCATTTACAATAGGAATAATTTCCCAAATTCATTTTAAAAACTCCTACATGTGTACGTATTTTTAAACTTAAGTAAATTGATAAACTGTATTGTTTTGAGTACCACTAACAAGATTGCAAGATATGTATAGTCACGTCTCCAACAAGGAGTTAAAATGTAATCGTTCCAAAGCCATTAATAAACTATCGAAACTATTAAAACTATACACTATTAAAGCTTGTAATTTCTTCTTACGTTATACTCATAATTATCATCTTACATTATCCACGCTCTACTGGAAAATTAAAATACGTTTCAAACAAAGTTAAATTACAAGATTCTTATTCTAATTTTTTAATTATTTGAATTATCATTCTCGTTACATCTAAGAAGTTTCGATTAATTCTATGAAGAGAGTGTACATTATTTTATGTGCAGTAATAAAATAATTCTGTTATGTTAACGTACATAAAAACTCGTTAACTTCCTTTATCGGTTCAAAAATAAAAAACGTAACAATATTCCCAAAGGTATAATCGGGCAAGAAAAGTTGAATTACAAGCCGTCTATTTGACATCACAATTGATCATTATTAGTCCAGGCATTATCTGAAAATATGACCTATAAAATTTGATATTTATTAACCCTTGGACTATCGACATTATTCTCTTCAAAAAATTATTTTTTGAAAGCATAATTTATGCACATAAATCGTTCTAATATTGTGAATGTGATTAACTAGTATTATAATCACATTTTGCATCAGTTCTTAATAGGACAAATTTGCTTTAGAATATCTATATCTGTGCAATATATAAGTTTTTCTAAGATGTTAATGACAATTTTTGTAAATTTCAAAATAATCATTCTATTTATATCTTATTTTAAAGGTATGAGTAAAAAATTACAAAACTATCCTAAATTTATCAAATCGGAAAAACTACTCTTAGTAGTATTTCTTCAGAAACCTGACTATAATATCTCCACAGTGCTCTTTGAAATTTATTCAGAAAAAACAAAATGTACAAACTAATTTCTATAGAAAACGAAAATTTTATGACCAGTCTGATATAAGCGGATGGCCAATGCACTTGCAAGCTACGAAAATATTTAAGTGATCATATGTATATTAATTTTCATAATATTGGTAACCTTGTGTTTCCGGCTAAGATAAATCGGCAGACTAATACCATTACCCATTTAATAACTGAGAGGCTGCATCGAAAAACATAATATATTAAGTAAAAAAAGTCGATTTCGTGAAAAACAAGAAAAACTGTAATTGTTCGCAGGTTTTACTAAAAATGCTCATAATTATAGTAGCAACATCATTGACAAATATCTGCAAATACATTTTTCATATATGCCTAATAATATATGTATATGTGTGTATGTGTGTGTCCACATTTATTTTTATTATTTACTTATATTTTTCAGTTTGGTTATTTTCATCAATAATAAATAAAGTTAAGCGCTCCTTAAGAATATTTAATTTCCAAATTTTATTTTGAAAACACATTCGTGCAACTAGTGAAATAAACATCATTAACGCTTTCACCTTTTCATACCTGATGAAATAAAGTCCAGTGTAAAAAAGTCCTGTGTAATACATGGGGAACAAAACGGCCATTTAATGTTACGGGGGATAAAATTCAGAATTATAAGTTTATTTTAAAATTGAACCAATCTTCCTTTTATTCATAATAGTATCTAGTATAGTTCAGTATTTTTCAGTATATTCCAGTACTTTCAGTACAGTCCAATATTGTGGAGAAATATACTATACATTCCAGTAGTGCCCAGGACTGTCGAGTAAACATGATATGCCTTGTAGACCAGCATTTTTCTTTATTTTCATATTTCAGGGTAGATTTGTAGATTTCTTTCTGAGGTTACGTCAAGAACTTAACTTGATGGGGCTGAATGGACTTCGGATATGGTTTCAGCGACCTTAAAAACATTACAAAACTGCAGCAGGGACTTCCAACCGCAATCTTTATTTTAACATGTTCACATCTAATTATAGGATTTTTTAGTTTTTTTAGGTTATGTCAAAAACCTAACACGATGAAGTTAAATGGACTTCAGATTCGAATTCAGCGACCCGAAAACATTACAGACATAGTTTGTCCTCCAGATCCGGACTTTAGTTTATTTTTGTGGGGCTGTGTAATCCATATCAAAGAAGTCAGTCTCGATATCCGTTTGTTCGTTGTCTGTTGTTAAGTCAGACATCATAATGTAGCTTTCGGTAATTTAAAAACTAGTAATTTGAAAGCACCATGAAAAGATATTACAGTATTTATAGCTTTTAATTATTATGAACATGAAGTTACATAGATAATCAATCTTTAATCCTTAACAATATATACGAAACACTAAATTTAAATTCGAATGCGCCGAATAGCCCCAATGTATAGTTTTAACTTTTAGATGCGAATTCCTCAACATGAATAGTTAACCCATTGAAGCATAGATTTTTATTTGCACAGAAAATAGCTGAAACTTATTACTCAGGGGTTTTCGCGGTCGCTGATCACGAATCTGACCTCAGATTTTCAAGATGACCGACAAAAATTAAAAAATTTATTTGATCGAGGTGAAATGAGTACTCGGGGGGTTTTGAGGTTGCATATTATGAATCTGGTCTTCGATTTTCAAAACTCAAGATGGCAGATCCAAGATGGCATACCGAAATTTAAAAATTTATTTCATCGAGATGAAATTGGGTACTCGAGAGTTTTCGGGATCGTAGATTACCAATCTAATCTTAGATTTTCAACATTCGTGACCGCTTGTTTAATCTGCTAAATTTTATTTTGAAAATGTAACATTATTCAAAATTGAGTTTGATTTCGGTCAAATAACTTTTTGCATTTCGAATGGTCATGTTGAATTCGCTCGAAAACCACTGAGTACCGAGTTTCACCTCGATCAAGTAAATTTTTACATTTCTATCGGCCATCTTGGATCCGTCATTTTTAATTTTGAAAATCTGATGCCAGATTCGTAATCAGCGACCTCGAAAACCCTCGAGTACCCGGTTTTGTCTTATTTCAACAACGGTTTCTTTTCAGCATACATTCTTCATAAAAAGAAAACACGTCATTTTTATATGTTGTTCGTCATTATAAACAATTTAACACAATAATTTATAATAAATCTTAATTTGTTTACATTTCAAAACATGTTATCGAAGTACGGAAGAAAATTTGCACTACAATTTAATTTTAATCTACTAAAAAAAATGAGTTACAAAAAGGTGTCCTACAGAAAGGACACCGTGTTTCAAAAGGTTAAGCAAAAAATATGGCGAGAAATTCCCAAAAAATAAATTATCATATGTCAAGAGGTGGTAAATGAGCGGAGAATAAAATATTTTACTTAGAATTGCACAATAATGTAGCTCAAAAAATGATGTATGATATTCAACAGCTAGTGCTATCGTCGCGTAGTCCCTAATCAAAAAGATTATAAATGACCGTTGTATCCTCTGAATTAGTATAAACGAATATCCGTAGCTGGCGAAGTACAATTATGAACGAAACTTGGCATCGCTTCAATGTAACAAAAATCTTCAATGCTATATCATCAACTAAAGAATCCGTGTACTATCGCGAAATTTCTATTAGATTTAATCGTTTTTATCAACATTCCAAATATACCTGACAGTTGTACTGACATAAATAATGGTTCTCCCGCCAAACATAATCCATCAAATAAAAAAATGTAATCCAACGCAGGAAAAACAGGTTAAAGAATAGGCGCTACTATTTCTCTTGATGCATCGCTCGACAGCTGATGTCCATTATCTCGTGCTTACACTAAACGGATTAATTCGAAAGGAAAAAAAATGACAATGCATCAGAAAATGGAAAATGGTGAAACTCCCCTCCGCTCGCCTGTTCACTATCAGTCTCGGGCGATTTTAGCGGGACCTATGCAACGTCCTATCTGTTTTTTTCCGGATAAACGTTATTGTTCCGGTGCATAGGTCAATGCCTGTGACGATCCAATATTTCCGGGCATTCCCGACAAATCAATAGGCGCACCTTAGCTACGCTTAATGCAACCCGGCGTCCCAGTTTCCTGATATCATCATCTTCGTTCCCTCGAGGCCGCGGTTGATATCGAATGATAACGTGGAAAAAGCACAAGTTGCCACCGAGTGCGGGTGAACGACAATTGTGCGGAGATAAATGCATTTCCCAGCCCCGAGATATAACGCCGAGGCACGATGACAGCCCCTCGCGATAAGTCTTGATGAACGACGGGATTAAAAAATTACCGCGTTCAATAATTCCTCGAGATATTTCCTCGTCATAATTTATGCTTTAAAAATCGGCCATCCTCCAAAACAAAAATTCAACAATAGAATTTTGATTTACGCTCGTGATAAGGGGCATAATAAGTTTCGATTTATGTCCAAATATCGAACAAAGAGACCGTACTTCAATGATTTTTCCAATAGATGAATTATTCATGATTTTATATTTTTAGTTTTTCCCTAGCGTTCTACACGGAGCGTTTGCGATAAAGTCGTTAATTATAAGCGAACGTGTCGATTCCTACCAATTATTTACGATTTTTATTTACAAGAGGCATGCAAAAATAAAAATGTGCTGAATTTTCCCTCATTTACTTTTGTTATATTATAAACATTATGAATTATTTTACTAATAAACAAATTCAATAAAAAGGTTCATGGCCGAATTTATTTCAAATCATGCGGGTAGATCGATGGCATGTTAAGATTTACCTTCCTCATGAAATATATTATTCTACTTAAAAAATACCTACTTCTCGAAAAATGAAAAATGTCGATAATTTTACAAAAACCTGACCTTTCATTATCTCCAAATTTTCAGTATTTATAAATAATCATACGTGCAACTTACTATACTTCTAATGAGTCATTCCACGTCAACTATATCAAAACTGAGATCGTTTCCCAGGTTTTTTCATTTATTTTTCTAATTCAAAGATTGAGTTTTTATCTCATTTTTAAAAAACACCAAATCTTCCTGGATGACACCTTAAATTCTAAAATTAAGTGGAAAATACATATATTTTTTTAAATTGAGAATTTTTCCAACGAAATATATTATGTCGATTTGTCAAAATCATTTTTCTATCTATTTCAGAGCGCATTTCATGTTTTTTTTTGCAGAATTGTGAAAACCCGTATATCTTGAAAGGATACAGAGTTAGATGGCTTCAATCGAGGAAAAGTCACTTGTTACCAATCACTAACACACATATCAAAAAATGATAGAAATCGGAGAATAGATACCAGATCATTGATTCGTGTTTTGGGTAATTACCCTAATAAGAGAAATAAGTTTATATCTTATTCATTTAATAAAGTCGTTGAAAATAATTAAATAAATAAATTTGATCAAGTTTTCGAAAATCGACTACCACAGTCGATACGACATTTTTAATGTATTCAAATCATAATCATATTCGTATTAAGAGACTTCTGAAACATCAGAGTAACAAGTTTAATTCAAGTCTATAGCGCTTTTAGCATTACTTATTTATATATTTATGAAGTTACTGTAGTAGCCATTTGAAGTACAGCTTGAAAGTTTTAAAATTCAACGTAATTTATTACGTATTCGTCTTTCTGTATATTTTAATATGACATAATTTAAAAAATAACTTTACGCGAAACCCTACCCAATTTCGATTTTTATTAAATAATTATACATTGTTTACATTAACATTAACTATATTTCCAGATCTGCCATTAAAAGCATCAAAAAAAAATTGTTTCAAATGCTGAAAGAATAGTATAGTTGTAGGGATTTATGTTTAATACTAAATTATGGTTAAAATAGTCGTAGTGAATTTCATCATAAATATGACAGAATATCTCATAATTTTCTCAAAGTCAAATTTGTTTCTTTTAAAATAAGTAACCATTAATTCACCAAACTTTAATTTCTTTTTTACAGTCTACAATAAATAGAAATGTAACATATATGTGGTTACATTTTCAATGGATAGTACATTCAATAAAGATGACTCGAATTTCTGATCTTTTTCATTACTTAATTACCCTGTCCCAATTGTTTCTCAAAAATGTAATGACAATATTTTATCTTTAAATGATACTCGTCAAATATAAACCAAAAGACGTAAAAATGAGCAACCAGTGCTCGAAGCTATCGCCAGGGTATCGGTTGAATGTCTTTTGCGTGTAAAAATTTATTTCCACATAATTGTTCGTCCTGAAGTGTACAAAATTTGAGTTTATATTTCCAGAGACTGCGAATACTTCCATATCTGTTAGTTTGGAAGGCATACAATAGAATTTCACTGAAGACTGAAAAAAATTTACTTGGCAAATTCAATTAGCCATTGAGAAGTTGAGTCTAGAGTAGTTTAATGAAATACTATTTTTGTTAGTATAACTTTGTTGATGTTGTTAATTTTAATATTTTTACTTAAGTTAATATTATTTACTCAGTAAGTAAAAAAGTATTCCGAATGATTGGAGATCAAGAAATGCGATACTATGCATAAAATTCAAAAAGGCATGCAATATAATAGAGCAACCGCCAATATAAAAAATTCTTAGTTCATTTGACTACTTTTTAACTACGCAGAGTAGTTTGAGACGCTTCAAGAAAATATTCTAAGTTGCAGTTACTACCGTAAAGAAATTAAATCAACTAAAAATGTAGTTCTGCTGAATTCAATTAAAGATATATCGCTCCAGTATGTTTTATAGTTTATAGTGTACTATGTAGTTCGACTCCAAAAAATGTTCTTAAATGTAATAGAATTAATTGCCAAAATGTCGTTTCTATAACTACATGTTTTGTTGATTTAACTACTTTATGGTTGTAACTATAACTAATAAAATTCCATCCAGGACCTATTGAAATATTTTCAGTAGTTTAAAAGTAATCAAATAAACTAAGAAATTTGTTCACTGTAGTGAAGATTTTAAAAACTGCACATTTGCATGTAACAATATATAGAAACATTAAAATATTTGAGTTTTCTTACTTTATTATTGAGTTTTACAAGTTTACATGTTTACCTAAAATATTAAGGCCTTAAACCGTGAGGTCATAAGAACGACATCATTTTCAATAAAAAGAGTAAATGTTATAATAATCATAATATATTTCGATTCTGTGCTTATTTATAATTGTTTATATAAATAAATATATTTTAAAAAATTTTATCACTGAAATAATACGTTAACGGAGATATTTTATAATAAACCCATACAAATGACAATTGAAATCCACTGCTTAAAGACCAGAACTTAAAAAAGAATGACAACATTACATTATATAATTTAAAATAAGAAATCCAATATTGCGAATTAAAAGTTTATAAAGATATAGGGAGTTTTTCGTGTCATTCAATGCAACTCAATATTATTTTTGCATTTGATATGACGAAGTGCATATAAAGTTATCCACTCGGTGATTTCATAAGTCTTGCCTTTAATTTATTCAATTAATTCAAAGAAGTTAATCAACCCCGAGTCGTTTTTTGTTATAAGAATTGGCAAACGTTTATAATTTTTAACCCACAACTTTTAGTTACAAAAAGTCGATACTTTCATCTTAGTAAACGCAAAATCATCTCAAGAGCTTTTTCAATGAGGATTTGCAAATGTTTCCGATATGATATACATCACGGTGGGCTTGAACTAAGTTTAAATCAAAATTTTGACCCAGTCTTTATAGATATCGTTGCAGTCATGTCCAACGAGTATTTTCATACAAAATTTGAAATTAATCTAGGGAGGACACGGGGAAAAAAGCGTTCCCAAAAATAATTTTTTACATTTTTGCATTTGCATTCATAGATTTTTTTACCTTGATAATCTTTAATTGTTTTATCCTGTAGAAAAAAGGCAGGATTCACCTTATAAAAACTCGGCAAAATGAATTGTATTTTTCATTCCATCATTGACTGGATACAGTTGCATAATAATATCTAGCAAACATTAAGTTACGTAACTCTCAACACATAAAATTAATTTCGACACCAGGTAGTCAAGAGCTTGCCTTATCGCAATCATAAATATAGACACGTCAGCCTCCGTAGCTTAAAAGTTTCCCAGCAGGTTTCGAGAACCGGAAATGTTTTCCGCCCTGGTAAGTTCTGCCGCCGCCTATTCGGAGAGGAAAAGCTCGCACGATTCTAGCTTGAGCTTCGTTAATATTTACGGTTCTTATTTACTCTCGTTTCGAATCTTCTTCTTTCCCTTGACGGTTTTCATCGTTCTTGATACCCATCGCTAGATTTGTCTTAGTCCTTCTAAGCTGTGCACTTTACACTGGCGCATCGCCACTTAGACCCTATCTCTCTCTAGTAGCACTTAGCGACGAGTTCATAATTGTAATCGATTGTAAGACGGAAAAATTCTGCGGCATTTCCACCGTAATTCCCTTAAACTATTTATTCTGCGAGTGAGTCGAGTTTCGGCGGATTATTTCAACCTTCCATTATCATAAGCGAAATGGAAGGCTCGAGACACAAATGTCATTAATATTTTATGCGATTATTTATTAAAAACAACTTATGTACTATGTATTAAAACCCATTTCTATTTTTGCCTTTAAAAGATTTCAAAAGACTGATCTGCAAAATCCTTGTAATTAATCATAGTAATTTTGATGATAGGAAAAAGGGAACTATTCTATAAAATTTGTCTAGATTTCTTATTTATATGATTTATATGATTATAAAATTCACGAAATTTCAATTTATGGGAGGTATATAGATAGAAAATGTGACAAACGTCTGAAGTAGTCATTTCTCATTATATTAGTAATTTCTGTGTGACCTGAAATACTGTTTGAAAGTATGTAATTTCTTAATTATAGTGTTAATCGAGAACTCTTCCAAAAAAATGTAAATGGAACCGAATTACTTAATATTTCAGTTTGACACGTCATATTGGATCTGCCATTTTCAATTTCATACTGTTCGAAAATACTCAAATACACCGTTTTGTCTAATCCGATGTTGATTTAAAAAATTGGATATGCCCTATTGGAACCGCCATTTTCAGTTTAAAAAAAAAATTTCAAGCGTTTTGAATGCAAGCTTCAAAACATGACACAAAGGATTAAGACATTATTTTCAGACGTTTTTTTGTGCTTAAGTCACAATATAAGTGTTTTCCAGAAGTCATTTGTTTGCAGTAGTTAGCACCTTTCATGGAAAATGTTACTATTTCAGTGTTGCGGTAACGTGATTTGTTTATTCTACCAATTATTTAGTTCGACTAACCAAATTACATTCGGATATAGTCCTGACGCTGAGTACACATCTGTGCGACCTGAAATGTCCACACAAGATATACATGGTTTCTTGTAGGTTTTGACCTTCTGAATCCGAATCGTTTTCTTATCAACAATTTAATTCTTTATATCGATATATCTCGAAAGCGGTAAATCGTACGAAAAAAAAAGTTCAAACTAAAAATGTTTATCTATTTAATTAGAACAAAAAAGGTTGGTATCACTTTTCTTGTATTATAGGGATTGTTCGAGATTATCAGCCATTTATTGATTAACATACCAAAAAATGTCCGGTAACACCGCTCCGCCACATTCGGAGTTCCTACTTTTAATCAACATTAAAAAGAATAACAAAGATCATATTTCTTATGCAAAATCGTGTTATTATTCAGGTAGCGTTATTAAAAATGATGACAAAATTGAAATAAAAAAGTTACAGAAGATTTAATGTTGGAAAACCTACATCTTTGTTTGATATTTTGGACCTTTATGCTTGATTTCATCCCGATAAATGAATGAAACTTATCCATGCGCTAGAAATGATTACCATGTGTATCCTAAAATCCAAAATGAACATAATCCATCAGGATGGCGTTTTGAAAAATGGAGGCTGAGTCCTGAAAATCAAAACACTACGGATATACCATTTTGTACAATTATATGTCCATTGGAATATGGTACAGATCTTTTTAAATGTTGATATCCTGATTCGAAATTGTCAGTTACATTTTTATAAATGTTTTAGACTAATTGTTATTAACAGTTTATTAATTTTAATAGGTACATATCTCGAAAAGTTTAGTTGTTTAAAATTAGAACAAAAAAGGTTATTAGTATCATCTGTACCACATTTTTCACATTAATTGAGATATGAGCCGTTAATCCTTGCATCCATCTGCAACTTTTCAGGAAAATTAGAACGAATTAAACAAACATCGTTTTTTAATGTAATACTTAACATTCTTTCCGATGGCATTATTAAGACAGAACACTTGCTGAAAGCAGGCATTGTGAAAAAATGCGATTGTCTTGTATTTTCAAAAATTTTAACTCTTTTCGTCGACACTTTCAAGTTACAGCGTATTTCACCTTAAAAGATTGAATTTCAGAAACAACATTTATTTAAAAATTCGTTTAAAAGCTTCTCTTCATGCCAAAATGTTTTTCTTCTCGATACGATGAAAAATCTGTAAAAGCGAAGGAAACTGTGTGACACGAATACAAGTATTAGAACGAATTTTTAAACAAATAATCTTTACACGTTTAATTTTTTTAATGTGAAATACACTTTTAACTTCAGCATGACGACGAAATAAGTTGTAATATTTTACAATGCAATTCAGTATCCTTTTCTTCTCTCAACACCTATGTTTTACCTCGCGTACTACTACCTTCAATAGGAAGTGTTTAATAATACAATTATGTGATAAGTAAATGTAGAATATTTATAAAAATATAACTGACAATTTCGAATTCAGGAAATCAACATTTATAAAGATCTGTACCATTTTCCAATGGACAAATAATTGTACAAAATGATCTATCCACAGTATTTTGATTTTCAGGACTAATTTTTAAAAACGCCATTTTGAATTTCATTCATTTATCGGGATGAAAACAATCGTTAAACTCCAAAATATCACACAAAAATGTAGGTTTTTCAACATTAAATCCTCTGTAACATTTTTATTTCAATTTTTTCATCAATGTTAACAACGCCATCTGAAAGAGCACACAATTTTGCATAAGAAATATGATCTTTGTTATTTTTTTCTCTAATGTTGAGTAAAAGTGCGACCTCCGAATGTCGTGGTGCGGCGTTACCGGGAATTTTTTTATGCACCAATCAATAAATGTCAGATAATCGCGAGCAATTCCTATAATACGAGAAAAGTGATACCAACCTTTTTTGTTATCATAAAATAAAACAATTTTTGTTTCAACTTTTTTTCATACGATTTACCGCTTTCGAGATACATCGATATAAAGAATTAAATTGTTAATAACAATTAACCAACCACTTTTAACAACATTTAATCGAACGATTAGGATTCAGAACGTCAAAATCTACAAGAAACCATGTATATCTTGTGTGGACATTTCAGGTCACACAGAAGTGTACTCAGCGTCAGGACTATATCCGAATGTGAAATTGGTTAGTCGAAGTAAATAATTGGTAGAATAAACAAATTACGTTTCCACGCTGAAATAGTAATATTCACCATGACAGATGCTAGCTACTGCAAACAAATTCGTCAGTTCTCATTTCATGATACTTTTAGAATTTGAGACTCGCAAATGACTTCTGGAAAACACTTATATTGTGACTTAAGTACAGAAAACGTCTGAAAATAATGCCTTAACCCTTTGTGTCATGTTTTAAAGGTTGCATCCAAATCACTTGAAAATTTTTTTTTAAACTCAAAATGGCAGATCTGATATGACGTGTCAAACTGAAATTAAGTAATTCCGTTCCATTTACATTTTTTTTGTAGAGTTCCCGATTAACGCCATGATTAAGAAATTACATACTTTCAAACAGTTGGGTAATTTTTACCCTATATTGTTTTGATATTTGACGCTACTAAGATTTTTTTAAAATTACATAAAAATATCGATGACTCGATTGATTTTCGTCTTCCGAAAGAAGCCTCTTACAGCTTCTTTTTAAATTAAATATAATAACATCTGGAAAGAAAAAATATAAATATCATGCAAGTCGAATTATGTTTACACTAATTGTAAGTCAACATGATTTTGTCTGGGTCGAAGGAATAATAATGTTATCTATTTTACTGTGCACGCTTAATTTTGCTTAGAACACCAACATTACAACATTTATTAACGGTAACAAATAATACTCATTTACTAACTGTATATATTTCTTATGTTTCAGGTAAGTTTCCAGGCTCGATTAGCTAATGGTAAGAAATTACTTATTTCAACTTAACCGCAAATTTTGATTTCGCACAAATAAAAATATTCTATACATCAATATATTCTTGAATAGTAATGGTTTTTTTCGGTCATATATATAATAGACATTAAATATAGTTTAGTTTAATAAGGATTTAAACATTAGAGGAAAAGGAAAAAAACAGACAAGGGTTAATAATTTGGAGTTTTTTTTTTTGTAATATAAATAATAAATGAAAATCTAGCAACGTTTCGACTCGAATACGAGTCCTCTTCAAGGCTATGTAAGAAATCGGTAATTGCGTCGTATTTATACTAAGTTAGGGGATATGGAGTTGTTTTTGTGTGTTGGTGGTGTCGTACTAGGATAATGGAACCGTTGACAAACTATGTATGAATTTAGGATATAAAATGGGATTCATTACAGAAACGGATGGTACACTTCCGGTAGCTTTGATATTTTGAACCGGATGTTGACGGTGTTGCTCTCTCTTTTTATAAAATAATTTTCGAGGTGACCTCTTTTTGCCCAGTTTTTTTCTTTTGCAAGTTTAGCCTGTGGTTGTTTAGACCTGTAAGCAGTTGCGAGTTTTTTTGCAAAAATATTTATTTTGTATTCGTTTATTCGTGTTTTTAGAGGCCTGTACGTCTGTCCGATATAAGATTTATTGCACTGAAAACAAGGAATTTCGTACGCAGCTCCACTTTGTTTTTCAAAGGGAAGTCTGTCTTTTCGTATTTAATTTGTGCAATATTGGTTTTAAAAGGTGTTGAAACTATCCTTATATTGAGTTTTGAAAATTTTAACTATATTATCTGAAAGCTCTTTTGTATACGTGCAACTTATTGTTTTTATTATGTTTTCGCTAATACTTGTGTTCAAATTGTTTTGCTTTGTTGAATTTATATTTAATTTAGACGTTTTTTAATACTTTGGTCAATTAATAAAGACGGATATCCGTTTTCTAGTAATACTATTTTTATAAGATTTAAATTTTTTAGGTGAAATTCAGAAGAGGACAGTTTTATTGCACGGTCGATTAAACCGTATATCATTCCGATTTTTTGAGACATGGGACGGATTGATTCGTAGTGAATATATCTACCTGACCAGGATTCTTTATGACACCAATCAAGTTTCAGACTCCCATTGTCCTGAATGAGTATTTTGATATCCAGATAATTTATTTGTTTGTTTTTTTCAATTTCTGACGTAAATTTCAGTCTATTTTGAGAATCAAAATGATTGAATTCTCGTAGGATGTCCAATTCTTTGTTTTCTGGAATGCATGTACGTATGTCATCAACATATCGGTAAAAAAAAAGTTGGATTAAGATTTAGTTTATTTATAATGCATTCGGTTACGTACTCGAGGACTAGATTTGCGAGATCAGGGGAGAGAGGCGAACCATTGGCATACCGTAAGTTTTTTTATAAACTGTGTTCTAGAATTTAAAATAAGTCGAGTCTAGACATTTAGAGTCTATAGCAGTAATAACATCGTTTTGATGTAATAATGTATGATTTTTAATATCGTTCTCTTAATATTTAATCTCAATACTTTTAACTACTAAATCATTAGAGATGTTGGTCAACATCGAAACTTCATCTAATGAGATAACTTTGTAGTTTTTTTGGTATTAGAGTGTTTTTTATTGGTTCAACAAAGTACCAAGAATCTTTAATATTTGTGATATTCTGTCCTAAAACTTTTAAAACGATCTTGGACAAATATTTTGCTAATTTATAGATTGGGCCATTAGTATATGAAACAATAATGCCTGATACCCTGCTGAAATAAGCCTGATACCCATTTTTATGGATTTTGGGAAGTCCATACGTTCTCGGTGTTACAGCATGTCTGACAGTTTGCATTTTAAAAGTGAGATCATCAATAAGTTTGTTTTTATGCCAAGCTTTTATCATGTCATTTATTGCATAGGTGATAGTTGCCGTGCATTCGAACTTAGCAGTTTCATGAGTGGAGAAATCTGACAGAATGTCTTTCATTTTGGAATCGTAGTCCGAGGTACTCATGGCTACTGTGATGTTACCCTTATCTGCCCGTGTGAAAAAGATGTCAGGATTTTCGTTTTTAAATTCCTTTATGATTTTTTTGAAGTTGTGGTTAACAGGTTTTTTTGCTGTTCATGAATGTTGATGGATGAAATTTGTTAAGCAACTGTATGCACTGTTGCTGAACGAAATTTTTTTAATCATCCGTGATAATGGAGATACAGCTGTTTCAATGCTAACAATAATTTGAGGTATCGGTATTTCGTTTCTATTATTAATGTCGAACGCAAATTAGTCACCTAAAGAGTCTATGTTTTGAACTTTATTCGGAATAATAACATTAGTTAAATTTTTAATCCGTTTGGTTTGAAAACAAGATATGTTTTGATTGTATGAATTATATGATTTCTGTAATAATTTATTAAACTTATTTATTAGTCTATTAGGTAGCTCATTTACGATTAATGACATTAATTGATTTTTTTGTTCTGGTCTCATAAATTGTATAATGGATGTCTGTAATTTCAAGATTTAATAATTTCTTCATAAATCCTATGTAATAGCTTTTATACGATGCATTGATATGAAAATTATTGTATGTGTTTACACGTGTACTATAATATATGTAACGTGGTAGAAGTTTACTTTTTGATCAGAAAAATGCGTTGATTGAGCAATTTTGCAAGTGACACGTTTAATCGTTACCACTTTTTTAAAATCTGAACGAACCTTTCCTATTTATTATTTTATTTATTTATTTATTTATTCACTTAGACTTGAGGAGTTCACCTCTCTGGCCAACCAACTAAGTAGATACATAGATATCTATTATACATATGGCCGAAAAAACCATATATATTAATTTATAAAACGGTCGAAAAATTAAAACCTATCAAATGTATAATTCTACACATCATCTGGAAACAATTATTTCGCTTGTATTGCAAATGTTAGGGAATACTGAAAATTTCTCTGAAATCGATACACTTCACTATTTTTTTTATTCTTACCCGAGTAGAAATTTATTAGGGCCCTGATCAGGGCCTGGCCAAAAGCGTTACACCCTGCTCAGGGCCTGAACAAATTTCTACTTGGGTAATATACGAAATCGGTTTCATACCGTAAGTTAATTATCATATGACTATTAACAAAAATTCCCAAGGATGCCCTTATCAGTAAACTGTCCTTATCTGAAATTCTTATGCGAAATATAGGAAAAATATTTTGTTTATTATTTCTCTGTCTATATATATTTCGATTTCATTCTGCATGTTCATATTTGAAACATTTAATAAAGGAAATGTAAAGAAAGCATAGACGTAGTTACGTTAATTAATTAAACTAATAATACAAATTGGCTAAATTAAATATACCCAAGTAATAATATTTGGAACGGCGAAAGGCGGGATATATTTATGAGGTGAAAAAGTCTGGTCTCATAAACGCTACCAAACTTTTGCCATCATTATTCCGACTCCAGAAAAAAGTAGGGTATACAGAGTGTTGTGAGAGTCTAGCAAAAATACGCTTATATCATATTTCCATATGCAATCAACAAAAATATAAAACATTTAGAATTATATTAATATTATTTCACTAAGAGTGGCCTATAAATTCTAAATAAACTTTTGAATTAAAACATTTTGAAGATGGACGAATAATAACTATATTGTAAACGGCTAATAATATTAGATACTAATTTACAGACAGAAAGTCTCCAACAACATATGAAAGACCAAATGCAACCTCAAACAATTTCACGGCATAGACACAAAGAAGTTAATGCAATTGAACTATCCCGAAAGAAGGCATTGTACGAAATCGTAGTAGCAACGGTAACAATAGTTGAAACTAAACTAACCGTTTGAGAGGTTATTTCGGCAAGAAATTTGTTTCCATGTATGTATATACATTTCAAAAAGCAATAAACTCAAATTTTCAAAGGATTTCAAGCTCCAAAAATTCAACATCTCGGAAAGTCTGCAAAGCACAGACGTCAAGAAATAACACAATTTGTAACTAAATAAAAGTCAAGTCGCAGGGAGCAATAAAATACAAAGAGATTATGATAAACGTTCCAGTGTACTGAAACGTACATGCGTTTATTTCCAAATATGCATTAAAACTGCAGTACAGATATTCATATTTAGATTTGTATACATCTTTTATAAGTATATGACTTGTATTATTCACGTTGAAATTTATTAAAAATATCCATAAAAAGTAGATGAAAAATTAGGAAAATCAGTAAAACGTGGCAGGAAATAAATTTCATTTCAGACAAATCTTCAATTTGCATTTATGTCTAAAAATATTATTGACTTTGCAAACATGATCAATATTAATTCCAATAAACTTCAATAAAATATATAATGCAATAGTTTTAATTAAAAAGGACAACATACAACAACAAAAAAGCAACAAAATCAATTTAACTTCGTTACAAACTTTACTCTATATATCATTGAAAAAGGTTCCAAGGAAAAAATTTGCGAACAAGAAAAAAGGAGTCGTGAACTTGAACAGGATAACGGAACGGGGTCAATAGCGAGTTGGGGGCAACTGAAAGAGCGGCAGAAATTATGCGAGATCGACCCAACGACGTATCATCAGCTCTTGAATGGGTCGGGATTAGTTTTATTTTATCGTTTTTTATCAGCCTAGAATTACTGCGTTGACGGTGAAATACTTCGGTGTTAAATAATGAGTACGAATAAACGTCGGCGGCGATTTAAGGAACTTAAATCCTTTACTTAGCACACGCTCTTGCACAGCGCCAGTGCCATTAATTTTAAGATGCTGCGTTTTGTTAAAAGTGTTCACGGTATCTCAACGTTAATACTTTTACTTATTTCTTTTAAATTTGGCCCATTTTTATTATAATTTTATAATTCTTGGTATTAGGGAACATGTAAGGCATCTTGATATATGCAACAACGTTATGTTTAAATGCCCAATAGTGGTCCCAAAATGGGCTCAAATTATATATATTATTACTGCTGCTGACCGTCCTCAAATTTAAGATATACAAACATCTCAAAAATACACTTGGTCCCACATAGTATTTTACCCAATCTGAGAAAATAGTTGTTTGACAAATACATATGTTAATTGCACTAGATATCCTATTTCAAGTGCCCCATAAAAACAGTTTCTAAATTAACTATCTTAGAACAAAAATTCTTTGCAAAAGTTCTTTGGAATCTGGTTGTCAAGTACTTTGAAAGTTAAAAAATAGATTACAACTTATCAGTAAGGTTTAAGAAATTTTGCTCTTACATTAGGCCCCGCCCTAAGTTATACCGTGCAAAGTTATACATTTGGCTTGTCCAAAGTTATACCACTCTCTTCCACTCCTTCACTCACCACATTGTTCTTCCGCCATTTTGAAAGAACCGACGGTATAACTTAGGATGGGGACTACTGTATTTGAAAAACAGTGATCAACTAAAGTGGTTCCAGTGAAAAAGTACTTAAAAGAACTTTCAGTCCTAACATAATTTTTCATGTGGCAATATTTAACCAAAATCTGTCGTACTTATGAAATGCAACCACATTATTAACATTTTGATGTCCAAAGAAAGGACAAAAATAGTCGAAATGCTTTGGTATATATTATTACATTTTAAAAAACATTATAATACATCAAAATCGATGTTGTTTAACATATTAGCTCACATTCGATTTAGTACTGAATAGAAAAATGGAAAAGATCATAAGGGAAACAACTTCCATTTTCAGGTGTGCTCTCTCGATTCGCGAAGTAAAAATTGCATTTATATGCCTTAGGAAAGTAAAAATTGCAAACATTTTATTAAATCAATTTTATACAAGCCCATAACGGATGTCGATTCCTTTCAAACTATGAACAAAAGTAACAAAATTGTTGTAGTTCACAAGAAAAATTTTTGTTTTCAGCTTCATATAGTTTACCTTTCTAAAAATGGCGAAAAAGTGTGAAAATTTCGAAAAATACGTGTTTTTTCGAGTATTTTTGATATATGTATCACGAGTAAAATAAAATGTCTCGCAATAGTATCGCATTAAGTCTTGCGAATATGTCCCCCGAAACTATCGCTAAACGGCTAACGTCTCATGGATCGAAAATTTTCGCTGGTATCGCAAAAGTATCGGAGAAGTATTTCAGTATTACAGAGACCTTCAAAGTCACTGGAAAATGAATGGAGATGAAAATATTTCGTATAACATTAATATACATATATAACAATTACTCAGAAAAACACGTATTTTTCGAAATTTTCACACTTTTCCGACATTTTTAAAACATTAAACTACATGAAGCTGAAAATAAACATTTTCTCGTGAACTAAAACTATTTTGTTCATAGTTTGTAAGGAATAGACATCCGGTATGGGCTTGGAAAAAATTGATTAAGAAGAAAGTATTTTCAATTTTACGGTATTTTTTCAAATTAAATCCGTCGTATTGTTTTCTTAAGGCATAGAAATTCAATTTTAACTGCGGGAATCGAAAGAGCAGACCCGAAAATAGTACGATCAATCGGTTCCGTTGTGATCTTTTCCATTTTTCTTTCTTCAGTACTGAGGTTCGAATGTGAGATAAAAATACCACGTTTCTAGGCATCATATGTAAAACAACATTGATTTTGATGTGTTATCACGTTTTTTAAAATGTAATAATATATACCAAAGCATTTAGGCTATTTTTGGTCTTTCTTTGGACATGAAATACGAAATTTTTAATAATAGTGGTTGCATTTCATAAGTACGATAGATTTTGGTTAAATGTTGCCACATGAAAAATTATGTTGGGCCTAAAAGCTGTTTTAAGTATCTTTTCTCTGGAACCACATAAGTTGATCACTATTTTTCAAATAGGAACAAAATTTCTTAAACCTTTTTGATAAGATGTTACATTTGAAGAGTAGAATACTTCATGTATCGATTTTTCAACTATCAAAATACTTGGCAACCAGATTCCCAACAACTTTGCAAAGAATTTTTTTGTAAGGTACTTAATTTAGAAACTGTTTACATGCGGCTCTTGAAATAGGAAATCTAGTACAATTAACATATGCCTTTCTCAAATAACGACAAATGCAAACATGAAAGGCAATTGAATTGATACAACTAAAAAATGAAAAGAATTATTGAACGTATTTTCTGTGTGATAAAACGATAGAATACAATTAGTAGTTTAATTTTTCAAAGAATAATGCACAGGTTTTCAATAATTAATTTGAAAATTCGGAAATGATCTGATCATCTTGGCCAGACCATATCTCTGTGGAAATAAAGTTCTTTGACTGTGCTGAGATGCAAAACGTGCGTAACCTCAAACTCACCTTAGTATAGTTTTATCAGAGGTTAAACTTGCCCAGCCAGGCACCAGATAAGTTTAGGAACATACTCGCAGATTTACACATCTCGTTTATTTGCGTTTCCTCCAATAGCAGTCCTGATTTTAGATCTTTGATACCAATGCACTTGCTAGCGAAATCGGATTTTCAAGTTGGTGAATAATTTCGCTGGAATGTTGTAACATTTTCAAATGTTCCAGTTGTTCTGTTCATTTTTCAAACTTAATATGAATGATCACAAATTTTCTTTTCGAGCAGTTTTTTAAAACTTTTATTACCTCTGGATCCTAACAATCGTTTGTTTAGAATTCCTACCAAATTATAAGTTTTCTTTGAAGCTCGATTTGTTAGGGATCACATTATAACTATATTATTCAAATTAACAAATCAAATCGTATTCATACGTCAAATAAAAATAAACGATTGTCGACTACCACTTTATTCAAATATAAAGAAAGTAGAAGAACGCTTGCAAACTTTAAAACATAGGAAATGGTAATATTTAATTATAGCATTATTAACAATTTAATCTTATAATATCAAGTTGAATATAACGATCTTCAAACTCAACAAGAGATAACTTCAAGAATTTAATGATGACCTACGTCATCGTCAAGAGACAAATTTACTTTCGCAAAAAAATGTATACATAAATTGGATTCACTGGATTATTTTTTTCCGCGTAGTAAAATATTTACAACCATTTAATCATCTTGTGTATCGTGCATTGAAAAAAATATGTCTTGGAACGATATTTAAGACAACTCGCAATTGTTAATTTCGCAAACGTCCCGGATATAAGACGCAACAGGACATATGAAAGATGATGTATCACTGGTTTGGCTTGCTTGAGAGATACAGGAAAGACGTCTGAGAGACAAACGAAAGATTTCACAGAGCTTCTTACAGATAAATAAGAGATGTTTCAACGATTTGAGAAGGATGTTTGGGAGATGGAGACAAAATGTGGAAAAGATGTTGAATTTTATTAAGACACTTTCAAGATGACATAGATATATTTGCAAGACGAAAGAAAGATATTCCGAAGATATATAAAGTCACTAGATTTTTGACAAATGTTGTAGAGTCAGGATTTAATGATTTCAGCAATAGGAATTACATGTAGATAATTTAGACTTAAATCAATCGTCCCTTATAATATGCACGAAAGAAAGTGTTACTATTACCATTGTAAAAATTGTAAAAATCTATCATTTTTACTACAAACCATTTTTTCATTGGCTTCCCCGTAATTTAATGTCAACTCGAAAAACTGATCGAATGTAAGTTTGACTATATGTCAAACACTAGCTTCAGTTCAACTTTTAAATCCGCCTTTCCTTTCGCGAGCTATCTCGCGTAACGCGTATAACAAACAACAATTTTTTTACTTTTTTTATGAACTGTAGGGTTTAATGAAACACTATACGGTTTTTTATGAACAACAGATGAGATCGAATAGTTATTTTTAACCAATTGTTTTGAACTATTCTTAGGTTTGTTATGGAAGATTTTATCAGACATCATAACTGTTGTATACCATCGACATTTTTTGTGAAATCTTTTTTCACTTTCATGAAAATTCGACATTAAATTTGTCCTCGTTGACTCGTTTGAAGATAAGTAAGAAATGTAATCTATTATCATTGAACACTTTGGAACAAATGAATATCAGATCATGCATTAATATCCGTACGTTGTACAACTGACGAT
The DNA here is from genome assembly GCA_030407085.1 of Trichopria drosophilae. NCBI lineage: Eukaryota > Metazoa > Arthropoda > Insecta > Hymenoptera > Diapriidae > Trichopria > Trichopria drosophilae. The sequence continues at coordinate 112,810,047 of CM059585.1, read as the reverse complement.
TGCAAACAAAATTTAAAATGGCAAATTCAATATGGCGAACGAAATCATATAGTTTCCAAAAAATGTCTACTATGAAGTTTTTCGAGATACTGAATATGTATAGTAAATATTTTAAATGGCGTATTGAAGAGCCAGCCACATTGGATCCGCCATTTTAAATTTTTGAAGACTGATTTTATATGCTTCTGGCACAACTTGTAATGATAGTAATTCAGACAGTTTTCGAATATTTAATCACGTTTTTGTTAGATATTTTCTTGTGTTTGTGAGCCGTAATTCGGCTGCCATATTGAATTTCTGAAAAGGCACATTGACCCTATAAAATTATGTACAGAATAGAGATCAGCGTGAAACGTTTTTTGCATCAAATCAGTATCGAATTTATTCAAAAGCTCGGAGCAATACAGCAGTAATTGAGGGCATCAATGCAAGACGGGGTACACGCTCAGATATGGCCAGAAAAGTTTTGTCCAAATGAAATTTTCAAAAGTGTTCGGATCGAAAAAGTAAACATTGGTATTTGAAGCGAATTTAGATACGCATATGTTTTCTTTTGGCAAAAATATCCAAATTTTACAGTTTTTTAAATACACGTAAAACATGTCATTTTAATTTCATACAAAATTTCAATATTTTTTCACTTCAACTCGTGGTAGTGAATTCATTTTTAACGTAAAAAAATATCAAATTTTTCGAAAGAGTTTTTCGCATCTAACGTAACAAGAAAACATGAAAAACTTTAAAAAACAAACAAATTATACATTTTTTCTCGCTGATTTCTGAAAAATGTGTTTTTAGACATTACAGGGCTCGTTTAACGGGAAAATTTTTAGTTAGAAAGGTGTTTATTAGGGTTTGTTATAGTTTACTGGAAAATTTCAAGTTCATTCAAATATTGTTTTTAAGATATGGAGGTTTTAACCCTTCCTGCATGGTAGCCTTCAATTATTTTACCTTTTTCAAGATAATGATGCGGACACCTAGTGAATCGCAAAAAACCATGGCCATGATCTTGTTCAACAATTGAACTTGACTCGCTTTGGTCGATATATTCGATAGGAGAAACTTGAGTGTTCCATGGTCTCTTGTGTATCGAAGTTAATAAATATTTCGTCTGCTGTTCTCAAATGTGTAAATACTGACCAAACATTCAACCAGTCCTTTTCGTCATTTTTATTAAAATGCACGCGGTTAAGGGCGTTCAGTGGCTATCAAAGAATAATAATACTCTTCTCGATGACAATTTGACGTACTTGATGCAGGTGGTGTTGCATTCATTGCTAATAAGAGGGAAATTCAAACTGCCACTGGTTTGGACATGTCAAACTCATAAAATACCTGCGAAGTTTTCATTAACCCGTTTCGTCCTGAAATGCCGTAAATTTTGACTTCTTTTCATCAGGTGCTTTCTTAGAGAAAAAAAATCACTCAACCGTTTTGATATAACAAACCTATTGTATTTTTTCTCGAACTTTCTAAATCCGGTTTCAGATTGACCATATCAGCCGCCATTTCTTTACTATGGCGGTTAAAACATAAAAAACTTGTGAATTTTGAAAAAATTTCTTCAAATAATCGTATTTTTTAACAGAAAACCGTGTTCGGAACAAGCTAAGTCTGTGTATCTGGTGGAGTAATTAGTTACACTAAAAGATAGGATGGTTATTAATTCTCCATTCAAAATGGCCGTTTCAAAATGGCGGTTCTCAGTAAAAATTTTGTTGAAAAATTTCTGGACGATCTAACTCAGAAGCTACGAGCTTTTTAAAAAAAATGTTTAGAATGAAAAGTTCTTAGAATTTATTGAGAAATATAGTGGAATTTTTTAGATTTTTTAAATGAAGTTTTGAGAAATTTTTTTTCATAATTTTTTAAAAAAATGTAATTTATTTACGAAAAATTCTGAACAAAATTTAGTGCATTCTCTCATAAATTCTAAGAGTTTTTTGTTCTTTGCAATTCTTTCCAAAAGTTGATAGTTTTCGAGGAAATGAATTTCAAATATTATAGTTTAAGATTTTTCTTTCTCGAAAACTATCAAATTTTGGTAAAAAATGTATAGAATAAAAAACTCTTAGAATTTATCAGAGAATGAACTAAATTTTGTTCAGAATTTTTCGAAAAAAAAATTACAATTTTGAAAAGAATTTAAAAAAATTTTTTCAAAAATACATTTAAAAAATCTGAAAAAAATCCACTATATTTCTCGTCGAATTCTAAGAATTTTCTGTTCTTAGCATTTTTTAAAACAAGCTCATAATTGTTCAGTTAGTGCGTCCAGAAATTTTTCAACAAAATGTTCACTGAGAACCGCCGTTTTGAAGCCGACATTTTGAATGGTGAATTAATAACCATCCTATCTTTTAGTATAACTATTTACTCCACCAGATACAGAGATTCAGCTTGATTCGAACACGGTTTCGTGTTCAAAAATACGATTATTTGAACAAATTTTTTCAAAATTCACGATTTTTTTATGTTTAAACCGCCATAGTAAAAAAATGGCGACAGATATGGTCAATCTGAAACCAGATTTAGAAAGTTCGAGAAAAAATACAATAGGTGTGGTTATATCAAAACGATTGAGTGACTTTCTCCATGAGAAAGCACCTGATGAAAAGAAGTCAAAATTTAAAGCCGAAACGGGTTAATAGTTTGATGACACGAAAGAACGTGAATATTGAATACCATAAAATGGAAAAACTGAAAATCACATGCGATTGTTGCTAAGGAGACATGTGAGAAATTACCGAAATTTTTCTGTAAATTGTCAAAGTGTCCTCTAACGATCGATAAACATTTTTCAACCATTCTTTTTGACATCAACATCCGAATTTTCAGAAATTTTCAGAGAACAAAGTTTTTCCATGTATCATCTAAAATGATATGATAGCAGTCGAAAAGCTCTTTAACACCCAAGAGCGTTACACAGCATGCCCTCAAAACACATTAACTCCGACAGCGTCGAGCTGCGCGTATTGCACCACCACTTGGTGTAATGCGACGTGAGCAAAATACGCGACGTGTGATTATGCGAATTTATCGCATTTCCCACATATAGCCGGAAGCATCAGCAGCGTAACCATCGGGGAAATTCACAAGAATTTCTCCGGGGAAATTCTCGATTGGTTCGATTGCAAAGTACACTCACAACTCGCCCGGGAATTTTTATAAAGAAAATCAAATACTATACAGTCGTGATTGACCCGTTTTGCCAGTCCTCCTCGACAATATTCCATCGAAAATTTCATGCGTACGGCGTTGGTTTCCTCCCTCGGTAATTAATTAAGAATCGAATCGATAATTTAATTTCATTTATACGTCCGATAATGGACAAAATTACGTTTAAATCGTGTTACATTGCTATCCATCAGGATTCAAAACAATATGAATTTAAACGCAATCGCCGCAATCTATAAAATTATCTACTGCGTTAATCACTCCAAATTATGATATATTTATTTTTATTTTAAATTGTTGTACAATTCCTGTTTAAACCAGACATTTTTACAATATAAATGGGGCGTCCAATGAAGAACATTGATCCTTAAAGTAGTACGAAAACAATCCCATAAAAAACTAGCAAAAAAATTTCAATTTGTTAAAGAATTTCTTATTTTCGAAATACGCAATTAAATCAAAATTACCAGTAATTAGTTACCTGAAAGTTACCATGATTGTAATCAATTTTCCGTACCTTTTTTGGAAATTCACAAATTTTCGAAATACTTCCGAATGAGATTATTTTTTAACAAATAATTTTATAGGCAAGTATTCACTATACCATTGGGCTGATCTGGTTTCCGTTGAGGCGTACACCCGATACTCTAATCAGACGTAGATGACATCACCGGAAAGAAATGGTAATTTCTTGCTGGAGGTTAACCCTACAAAGAAGAGATCGCAATTTGCAGTAAGCAGAAATAAGTCGTAAGAAGAATAGGTCAGTTAAAAGCGTTTTTTTACAGGCACTAGAAACACTTTTAATTGCTTCCCTTGTTTAGCTCGGAAATTTCGCTTTCGTGTTTGCTTCGTACGTGGTGGAAAAAGTTCTTCGGATCCCGTCTACCACAAAGGCACGGAGCTCGACATTGCAAAATTGAATAAAAAGTATCAAACAACAAACGGTATATGCCGATACTCGATCGGGCTCATGACACTGCGAACAAATTTCAATATGCGACGTTTCAAAATATCACATTGACTCATCCTCATTCCTTCTACAATTTCGACCTTCTCTAAATAACTATAAATTCGGAGAATTGTTTATTTATTAGTACAGGTTATATATTTTAAACGCAAAATAATAGAATTGACTCGGGATGTTTTACAGTTTCGGCGTTTCAGAACCCGGGAAAAAATGATTTATATCTGGATCGTATATGCACCATATATGATCATACATCATCATATATGATTCATATATCATCATATAAGATTCATATATAATCCAGATATGTTTATGTATGCTCATATATTGATTTTGACCTGATATAGTAATATACAATCATATATGAGCATGTATGAGCATATATATCCCATATATATTCATATATAGCTAAATCTGATTATTTAAATTTATATCAGGTCAAAATCCATCAGGATTATATACGAATCATATATGATGATGTATGATCATATTTGGTGCATAAATGATCCAAATTTAAACATTTTTTCCCGTGAATGTTTATATTCTCTATATCAAAGTTCTATTTCGTTCACGTAAAAAATTAATATAAATAGTTGGAAATAACTCTAATGCTAAAGAAAGTGTCGATATAGTTAGTATATGCATCCTTGACATGCTCCAAAGTAACATTTTTAACTGGATTCTGACCTTAGATTCTGATATTAGATTTGTATTTAGCGAGCGCAAACCCCTCTATCACTTAGCAAAGACTTTGAAGCAAGTTCAGTGAAATGAAAAATGAATGAATAAAAAGGTTATGAATTTATGGTCCGATTTACGAAATTCATAATGGTGGATTCAAAATGTCGGACGCCTTCTATAAATTTATAAAAATAAGTCTTCAGATTTCATTTTTTTATTATTACTAGATCAAATCCATTTCAAATCAGGCAGGCGGATGAGGTCAAAATTTTAGATTTAATCGGCGATTGAATATGTTATTCTTCAAGAAAAATAAAGGGATACGTATTTTGCCGAATTTGAAAATGATCATTTTTAACGAAGTTACGAGTTTTTGAACTTTTAGCGCTAAAATCGAAGAAAACGTAAAATAATTTTTCTTTTGCGTGCAATTTTTTTTCTAATTAAGTTGATTCATTTTCTTTTGATGATTCTTGTAGGTGACTTTGACCTGTTTTAAAATCCGTTGGATTTTTTAAAAAATCTTCAAAATTAACAAAATGGCGGCCAATTTTCTAAAAATAAATAAACTCAATTATCTCGAAAACACCACCTTTTTTTTGCTCAAATTTTTACCAGAAATTCGTATCAGTATTAAGAAGAAGTGACATGAGTTTCAAGCGGGCTAAACCAAAACTGTAGTCAAGGGAATTTTTTTCCCAACATTTTTTTGGTAACTCTTCAAAACAGCTAGAACATTGTAAAATACTTTTGTAATAGACCATTTTCACATATTTTTTCCTCCTGATTACGAAGATAATAATAGAAATCAGCGGACAGACGTACTAAAGAGGATAAATCGAAAAAAAATTTTAAAAAACGTGATTTTTTTTTGTTGGCAAAACTATGTTTTACAAGTATGATGAATAATTTTGTTCGAAATCAGTTAAATATTTATATTGAAGATCTAATCATATTTACGTAAATGACTTGTAGACAATATATTTTACTTAAGATCTTTTTTATTCAATTTTTTTCCACTCGTGTGTGCATTGTTTAGCCATTGTACGATACTCGGTCACCATTTTCATCACTTTCGACCTTCCAAACGTGGCATTTTTGGATCCCCGATATTGCCTGAACTTTGCTCCATTGACGATTTTTGTTTTTTCGAAACTTATCAAGGTCTCCATTTAAGATTAAAAGTAGCTTAGTCGAAGACGTGTACTTCTGTACTACTCTGACAAAAGACTCTGCACTGTCAATGGATTCGAGATGTGATTTTTGCAAATTGTGTGTCGTTGCCAGGTGTTTGATAATTCCTCCGATCCCATCACAGGCTCCTTTACCGTGTCCTGTCGCAGAGAATACCACTTTTTATTAACAGGCGATTCTGACAACTCATGAAACTGGTAACGATTTTTAAAGTGAGCGGGGGCTCCGTCTGATATAATTGTAATTTCTTTCATCGTTTCTAATTCGAATTGTTCCTTACAGCTTTCAATTATGCGATTCATAGCAAATAACGCATGAGCAGAATCATGTTTCGTATCATCAGCAACGACAGCAAAACTTTGTGTTTTTTGAGCATGATAACATACTGCTGTAAAAATTGAAACTTGTTGCGTTTTCCAATACGCACTTTGTACTTCATTTTGTATTATTACGTTCCAATTTTCTGCGAAGTCACCGTGCAAGACAAGTTTTTCTGAATTCAACTTAGCTTCTTCTTTAACCTTTGCTATTTCTGCCCTCTGAATATCCTTTATAAATTTATGAACACTTACTTTAAGCGTGCAATCTCTGAGCTCATTTAAAAAACGTCTCAAAAACTAGTTGTTCGTTTTTCTAAATCGGCTTTATTCCACAGAGCGAAAGTTACTTCACTGACAGATGTTTCTTCAGAAATTTTTAATACTTCATTTGAAAATTCCTTCTCTACCAGGACATAAATTACATTCTTGAAGAATACATTTCTCTGTTGAAGAAGAAACACATTATTGCAGAGAGAAAAGTTCTTTTTGAAGTTCTTTAATATTTAAGGAATCGTTCCTTTCTTAAGCTCTTTAATGCGATTAAAAGAAGTTCTAAATTGGCACAATATACGCACACGCAGACCTCCTTTTGAGGCTTAATGATTACCCATTTTGGTCTTAATGAATAAAACTTTGATCTACCAATGCTTATATCAGGATTTTTCTCACGAAAAATTTGAAAAATTTCCTGAATATTTCTTGTTAAAAAACGTTTCATCTTTCTCGTTTTTTTCGCCATCAATTTCAACGCACATTACGTCACTTTTGTTGGGGCTCTCTCTGGAACAATCTAAATCGTCATTGAGGTAATAATCTTGAGCTATTGTAACATGTTCTGTGCTCACAGGTTGGCCACTATAAAGATCAGGTGAAATGAAAACTCCTTTGTTTTGTTTTAAATTTCTTGATTCGTCAATCATATATTTAGTTATGCCCGAAATTTTAGAAAGTAACGTACTTTTTGAAATATTTTCAGGCAAAATTGACAGAACACGGATCTTTTCGGAAATTGTTTTACAATTTTGCAAAGCTAATTGCAAATTTTCTATCCATTCTTCGCACATATCGCATTCATTTTTTTCGGATAATGGTACGTTGTACATTTTAGACAGCTTATTAGTTATTGATTCCGAAAATGAATCTATAAGTTTCTTTCTTTTTTGGCCAACATAATTTCTCACTCGGTCTTCTGACATTTTGGAATTTAATTTTCGCAAAGGTGATACATTTAAATCCAACATTGACAAAGAATTTTCGTTAATTTCTTCCATTTGCATATTAAAATCAGGTTCAAATAAATCACCTTCATCAATTTCAGGTTAACATAGTTCAAGTTCACATAGTTCAGGTTTCAGAGTATGCGGAATTACAATCATCAATAGGTTCACAGATACTCACATCCGACCGGACCATAAATATCTTCGCGAATCTTGAATAGCAATTTTTGCAGACACAGTCCTCGAAGTCAATATTTTTCTCAGGGAACAAAGGTTGTAGTAAACGAAATAATTCTTCTAATCTAACAAATCGATTGTTATCAGTGTTGTATATTTGTTTTTTTATGGACATTTTCGAAATCAGGGCAAAGTTTACGTTCTGTCGAAAAAACGTTCATTCTTTCTCCTTCCCATTGTAAATTATGATAGCATAACACGGCAAAATTAATTCTAGAAAAAGAATTAGAATAGGTATCTGTTCAAGAATATATCGGATCTAAACAAAATTAATATAAATAAAAAAATAAAATAATACTTACAAAATTATAAATTTTATCCTCGGTAGACTAAAATAGCGACCTTTCAAATAAACGTAAACGTAGATAAAAGGTTATGAAAAGAAATGACTATCATCACATTTCACAAAACTTCATTTATAATTGCTCTTTATTTTCTATATACACTTTCATAATTTTCAACTTGGCAAATAAAATTTTCGAAAAACTACAAATATAGTGTAAGTCGAGTACAAACATCAGCAAAAGAAAATTATTTAACTTAATTAGGAAAAAAGGCACGCAAAAGATAAATTTTTTAATGTTGTCTTCATTATTAGTTAAAAAGGTTAAAAGTTGAATAATCACAACTTTATTAAAAATTATCCTTTTAAAATTTGGAGAAATACCTATACCCTTATTTTTCTGAAGAATAATATATCAATCGACAATTAAATCTAAATTTCATAACTTATACGCCTGCCTGATTTGACATTTATTCAATCTGCAATAAAATGAAAAAAATCACGTTTTTTTTTTTATTTTTTTTTACGATTTATCGTCTTTAGTACGTCTGTCTGCTGATTTCCATTATTATCTTCGTAATCAGGAGGAAAAAAAATATGTGAAAATGGTCTATTACAAAAGTATTTTACAATGTTCTAGCTGTTTTGAAGAGTTACCAAAAAAATGTTGGGAAAAAAAATTCCCTTGACTACAGTTTTGGTTTAGCCGCCTTGAAACTCATGTCAATTTCTTCTTCATACTGATACGAATTTCTGGTAAAAATTTGAGCAAAAAAAAGGTGGTGTTTTCGAGATAATTGAGTTTATTTATTTTTAGAAAATTGGCCGCCATTTTGTTAATTTTGAAGATTTTTTAAAAAATCCAACGGATTTTAAAACAGGTCAAAGTCACCTAACTAAAGTCACCTAAAAAAAAACTCAATTCTGAGTTGTCAGAATCGCCTGTTAATAAAAAGTGGGTATTCTCTGCGACAGGACACGGTAAAGGAGCCTGTGATGGGATCGGAGGAATTATCAAACACCTGGCAACGACACACAATTTGCAAAAATCACATCTCGAATCCATTGACAGTGCAGAGTCTTTTGTCAGAGTAGTACAGAAGTACACGTCTTCGACTAAGCTACTTTTAATCTTAAATGGAGACCTTGATAAGTTTCGAAAAACTAAAAATCGTCAATGGAGCAAAGTTCAGGCAATATCGGGGATCCAAAAATGCCACGTTTGGAAGGTCGAAAGTGATGAAAATGGTGACCGAGTATCGTACATGGCTAGAACATGCACACACGAGTGGAAAAAAATTGAATAAAAAAGATCTTAAGTAAAATATATTGTCTACAAGTCATTTACGTAAATATGATTAGATCTTCAATATAAATATTTAACTGATTTCGAACAAAAATTTATTCATCATACTTGTAAAAACATAGTTTTGCCAACAAAAAAAAATCACGTTTTTTAAATTTTTTTTTCGATTTATCCTCTTTAGTACGTCTGTCCGCTGATTTCTATTATTATCTTCGTAATCAGGAGGAAAAAATATGTGAAAATGGTCTATTACAAAAGTATTTTACAATGTTCTAGCTGTTTTGAAGAGTTACCAAAAAAAATGTTGGGAAAAAAATTCCCTTGACTACAGTTTTGGTTTAGCCGCTTGAAAACTCATGTCACTTCTTCTTAATACTGATACGAATTTTCTGGTAAAAATTTGAGCAAAAAAAAAAGGTGGTGTTTTCGAGATAATTGAGTGTTATTTATTTTAGAAAATTGGCCGCCATTTTGTTAATTTTGAAGATTTTTTAAAAAATCCAACGGATTTTAAAACAGGTCAAAGTCACCTACAAGAATCATCAAAAGAAAAATGAATCAACTTAATTAGAAAAAAAAATTGCACGCAAAGAAAAATTATTTTACGTTTTCTTCGATTTTAGCGCTAAAAGTTCAAAAACTCGTAACTTCGTTAAAAATGATCATTTTCAAATTCGGCAAAATACGTATCCCTTTATTTTTCTTGAAGAATAACATATTCAATCGCCGATTAAATCTAAAATTTTGACCTCATCCGCCTGCCTGATTTGAAATGGATTTGATCACTATATTTTTTATTATAATTTAAATTTAATTTAACAAGTTAAGACGATTTTTTAACGAAAAGAAAAATAAAAAAATAAAAAATCGAGCAAAAGTGGTTTAAGTTTTCAATCAGATAATGTACATTGTGCACATGTTTTGTAAAGAATTTCAGTAAGAGATTATGGGAAGAAATCGTGCTTTGATACTAACCCTTTTTAAATGCTGCAAGGAGGGGGAGGGGGAGTACATGGATAGATTACATTTAAATTTTTGCAATTTGACCATAAAATATTTTAATTCTATAATTTTCCATAGAAAATTTGCACAATTCCCACGAAAAAAAAAAATATTTAATCAAACTCAAAGCCATTTGAAAGGGGACTTGAACCCTCCTGAGCACTAGTTTTTCTATTTCCATATGGAAACAATGTAGTGTGGACAAATATGTTCGTCATGATGCACGGGAGGGTTAGAAACCCGGGTGTCCTTTTTTTGTGAAAAATAAACTGGCTGTGTATATGTAATCGCAAAAGTGGCCAAAAACGGTGTGTTTTTGAACTTTCAATTTAGGATATCTAAAAATCTTCATGTAACAGATCAATTTTGCCGCCACTTTTCGATTCAGCGGATCGAAAACCTTCGGAAAAATATAGTCAAAACTCGGTGAAAATGCTGTAGACCTATAATCAATTCTTTATGAGACATACAGATGGTTGAGGATTTCGTTGGAATATTAATGTTGGACATTTTCCATGCAACGTGGGTTTCTGTTTATTAAATTTAATTAATACCCGAAAAGAAATAAAAAAGGAATTTTCGTTTTGTAATCAAACCATTTTGGCTGGACCCATTTTAGTTCCGGTTCAAATGCAGCAGACTATCGTTTTCACCAAAATTTCTTAAATCACAATGGTCAGCAATATCAACCAAACAGTTGGTTTTCGGCAGACACAATTCTGAATCTGGTAACCAACCCCGTTTCAAGTGACTGATGATTCAGCAGCTGTGAATATTTTGAAGATATTATAATTCCGTACGCATAAATTGTTAACACTTTTCTTACTAAAAAAAAACTGGCTACTGCAGGAGTCGAATTAAAAAGAGAAATCGTCGGCACATCTTGAACAGCTACATCAGTCGAAAAAAAACGTGATTCACCAACGATGTCCAATTACCCGGCTTTACTATCGTCCAAACCATAAAAAACCCTGTTTTATGGGTTTTTCGAGGGTCACGCAGAAGTGAGACTATATTTTCTTCGGAACCATTCGTCTCCCCGTATAAGAGTGAAAGAAAGAATGGCGTTTCGACTTTTATACGCGCTGCGACAAACAGCCCGGAGGTCGCCTGATTAAAAGACAGATGAGAACTTTGAATCCGCACAAAAGCCTTTTGTTTTTTCTTTTTCAAGAAAAATGCATAATGAGCTGAAAATGCTCGAGAGGCGCGACGGCCACTTTGACACTGGAGACTTTTGCCGACAATTAAGATCGTTGTCTCACAATGCAATTTTTAAAGGTTGCACTGAATCGTTGGTTTTCTTCTAAGGCGAATCCATTGAATAGACAGATTTATTTAAATCAAAAGTGCAGAAATACAGAATTTAATTTTTTTGCCAGAAATGTAAATGCGTTGAAAACAAATGATTCCGCAAGACTGCAGATGAATGATAAATTATTTATAGAATAACGTTAGGAACAATTCATGATAAACTTTTTAGAGAAATTTCGTAACATCGAATAAAGAATACCACTATCCAAAAACAAGTGACAAGCTATTGTAATAATGAATGCTAAAATAAGTAAATAAAACCATAAAGCACGTCAGACTGGCGCGATAACTAACACGCAACTCTAATTCTCTGCTTGCAGGAATTATTCACGTAGCCGCATTGCGAAGCGCATTGCTCGTCTAGAATGGGTGTACTTATGAAAACTTCCATGTAAGCGAATATTTGTACGATTGTGCCTACGTCAATAAATGAAAAGTCTAAAATTAACAATATATATAACATTTCTTCTGATATCTGCAGAATAAAAAAATGTGACTTGTTTTCCCCTTCATATAACGTTTAAAAAAAAAGTCGAAATCAGATTCAATTTCATAGTATGTTTAGAGGCTTCAATTTTGGTTTTATATAAAATTCAATTAAACCGTTATTTTCTTCTTATTATTAAAAAGACATGTTAAAACAGCCGAATTAAAAAATCAATGAAAATATATACCATTTTTAGGCTTAAGGGTTGTTCTGCATTTTAAGAAATTCAGAGATGCATTAACCAGTGAGTTATGCATCAGAGAAAATAATTCTATTTGAACAGTAATAATGAGCAGATTTTCGAAATTCAAAATGGCAGACCCAACATGACATGCGCAAAACATCAAATTTTCATCGATTTTTGTGTGATTTTTAATATTTTCTTTATCAGATTTTCAACATTTAAAATAGCGGCATAAAAATGACGGGCACCACCTAAACAATGTTAAATTGCGACAACGTACAAAATATTGTAGAATTGTAAGCGAAATTGTCAAGAAAGTATCTCTTGTGATGGTTTAAATCACACTCTTCCGGGAATACATTTTGTCGGGAAACACATCCAGAGATGATGCCCGTCATTTTTAATTTTGAAAATTTGATCACAATTATTATTTATTAGAAATCTAAGAGACTATTCAGAAATAGTAAATTACAAAAATCGATGAGTATTTTGTTCATACCATTTTTGTTCATTGCGTGATACTTGTGAAAAATTCTTTCAAATATCTGACATGTTTGAATAAATAAATTTTCTATTACTAAACTAATAATTTGTTATTTATATCACAAAATTTAATACCACTGATATAAAAGCCACCGAATCTTTCTTCACGTTTTGTGTCTTGTCATTATAGACATTTCGTAAATTCTTTTCTCGGAAACAGTTTGTTTTAGATGAAAACCATGACACATTTTCTTAACAATTTTGCTACTAATTAGACACATTTTTCATTTGCATAATTTAAAATGCTAGAGTTGGTGCCTGTTATTTTGAAGCTGACATCTTTAATTTTGAAAGTCTGATCAGTAATTTATTATCAACAACCACAAAATCATGCAGATAATAAAAACCAATAAAATCGATGAATATTTCATCAACGCCATTTCGATTCCGACATTTTGGTTCCGCCATCCTTGAATTTTGAAAATCTCGTCGTAAATTCGGAATTAGAGTCTCAAAAACCATAGGAATGGATGGATACATAATATTTTCTCAGCCATCGTAAATTTAATAAAACAAACATCAGGTTTGTAATTAACCACCAAAAAATCTCCAGAATGAGTTTTGTTCGAGCATAATTACTTTCGTAACTTTTGTGCAATTTTAAAAAACGGCCAAATATTGCGTCGTATCATCGATTCAGTTTCAGTCTAGGAAATGCTTTTTTTTTCAATCCATTAATTTTCTAGAGCTTTTCTTGTGTAGTATTTTTCAGAACAGTTTTAGAATTCTTCTTACCACTTCACGAATTACTTTCAAACAGTTTCATCCTTTTTTTCTAAACAGCTTAATAATATAATAATTTGCACGGAAACATTCCAATATCCGCTGCTCTGGAATTAGTTCGAGAATTTTTCAGGAAATTTTTCGTGTGTACCTGACGGGCATTCCCCGCCCCTACGAATTCCTATCAAACGAAACAAATTATTAAGAATTATTCATTTATTATCTTTGAATCCTATTTGTTAACATACTCGAATATTTTTTCTTATCAATCATTTTAAATCGAGGTCGATCTATCGATAGATTAAGATCGTAAGCAACATTATCAGTTTGCATTTGATTTCTTTGTATACTTTGGAAATAAATTCAGCAAATGCTATTGCGAAATTAAGCTAAATAATGGATGAACAAAAATAAACACAATTTGCTTAAATTACAACTTTTATATGTTTTCCATAAAAAACAAGCTCATCGACTCGAAAATTGCCTGGAAAATTAGTATTTGGAAAAAAATAAACTTGTGAATACCTTAAAAACGGAGGAAAAATTCAATAAAAAAGGTTTCTGATTTAAGGTGCAAAAATACGATAGAAAAGTATATTCGTGTAGCTGATGAGTTCACGAAGGCAAATTATGTTGTGTCATGAAAAATTGTACAGTAAGTTAATAAATGGCCATTAAAAGTCAGAATTGCATTTTATGTATCTGCAAAAACCGACGCAACATTCAAACCTCTAATAATAGAGGTTCTAACTTGCTTACTGAAATATGCTGAATCAACGGCAAGAAACTCTGAATAAAGTATTTTTAAATAAATAGTTTATTTGAAAATTAAAAATGGAATTGAATTATTCATATTTAAAATAATTGATGTGAATATTATAAAACTTATCTTTTCAAAAATCGAGGTTTGTTTTGTTTTAAAATTTTTGTATTTCTGAATGTTAGGTCATAACGAATAACAAAATGATAAAATAAGAATTGTCCAGTGTTCAGTTCCATAAAAATCGAAGTCCTGAATGAACATTTTTTCATTGCAGTTTTTTACGGTTTTATTTTGTGTAAAAAAAGATACTAAAATATGTTCAAGTAGGCATATAGCTGACGTAAACTTAATTGAAATTTTAGAATCTTTTGTTAAATCTTTCAAAAAATATAACCGAGAAAATCTATGTCCGATTATTTTACTTTTTGAAGTAAAGAAGTTGTGTACCCGAGACTCGAAATTTAACCCTTTCACGACCGTGGGACATTAGGGTATCTCTTATTTTGGTCATTTTTTAATTTATTTGGTATGACCCCCAAAAGTGTTCCATTTTATGAAAAAAAAATCAAAAAAAATTGGCCCATCAATTAAACTTCATTAACTTGAGGGTTGAAATTTAACATTGTTTTTAAATGGGAAAGAGACGATTTTTGGAATTTCTCTTGTAACTTCGACTAATTGAGTCCTATTTTTTTAATAATTAGCAGATTCCTTTTAAAGTGCTTCCGGAATAACATGGAGTGCGCCGAAAAAATTTAATAAATTTTTTGATTGAATAATAACAGTTTTTCAGGCGACAATTTTTACGATGAAAATGAAAAAATTACAGTTTTTCCGTTTTTCTTAGCCTAACTCCGCAATAATCACTCCTAATTTTGTTCGCCAAACATGTTTGAGTCTCTGTATATTTTACGAAGTAAATGAGAGGTCATATATACTGAAAGAATATTTAGTCCTTTTTAGTTACTGAGGTTCAGTTACCTACATAGCGGGAACAAAATATTTACTAATTGTTATGAATTCGTTTAGTCGAGTGACTGACTAAATGGATTTTGGATTAACTAAATTTTAGTTAGTGTAACTAAATATATATAATATATAATGCTCGACCTATTTTGTAAGCCAGTGTAATCTGACATGCCTGAAAAATTGTACGGAAAGAAAAACATGTACTCCATTTCGGTTTTATAGAACGGATCACTAACTGATATTCAAATAATGAACGAAATAGTTCTTATTGTAAAGAAGTTCTTTTCGTTTGTTGTTTATTTGAAATAATTATTTATAACGTTTTTATTTACAACTGAATGTAATTATACGTCAAGTCAATAAGTGATAGTTTTCATCTCCGTAAAAGCAAGATCCTTTCAACCAGAAATTATGGATTTTTTAAAGGAGTAGGTCCAACAAAAATGATGATATTATTTGTCTCAAATCAAGGATTAAGAAATTATAAGCGGACCAAACATAAAGTGCATGGTAACAATGACAACAATATGTAAGGTGCCATATGACTTTATTTAATAGTCAAATATTCTGTGGAACTAGAAGTAAACATTAACTACCATCCTAACATCAATCAACACCAGTTTATCAAGTAACTAGGATGGAACTCTATTCTTGCATTGTATGCATATTACCCGAATCGCTGACAGTTTAGCGAAGTGACGACGTTATGCCGTGGAATTTTTGTCTATCTTTTGTTGTAGTGTAGTGAAACAAGACTGGTTTCCGCGGAGCTGACATGAGTAACGAATCGAACAAATGCCAGGCACAAGGAACCGTCGCATAGTTAGCGAGAGGAAGGTAAAAAAACAACCTTTTCCCCGTAGATAAAAAATCATTATTTTCTTTTCTTCTCCCTTTGCCTTTGCTGCATTGTGTCCTTTTGATGACAGCGCGTGCCAAGCACGGGGGTGAGGAGGACACGACGGGCGAACCTGATAACGAGCTTACATCGGCCATCGACCACAGCCCTAGGGTCGACGTCTCCTTCTACGATGATGTAATTAATACAAATATCCAGGTAGAAAGGAGCTTATTCCTTTATTTTTGAAAATATCAACGACGTAATTAGAAGCTTACTGTACTATTAAAATTTTAATTAAAGCGCACCGATTTTCCGGAGGTAATATCGATGATTTATCTCGAGCAAACTTTTTTACGGCAACTTCTCGTTAAAATGAAAGTCATATTACATTACCGAATGTAATAGAGATGACTTAAATATTTTTAACAAATCTGTATAATATGAAAATATTTCGTCTTATCTGACTGCTTCATAAGTGAAAAATTGATTGCAGTCTTAAATGTCATTATTTACGTTTCAACCAAGAATTGCTTTCGAAAGAGATTTTTTCCAAAATAGTACTTTATGCTACTAGTAAATAAATGACTACCATTTACTCACTACCCGAAAATGACGGTCGTGAGTCTCTAATGAAGCCAGTCAGAAACATTCCTTTAGTATTATTGAAGTTTCTTTTCTAAATTTATTCATAAAAGATAAGCAATTTAATGAAAAATGAATTGCATTCTATCTACTGAAATTTGCACTGTGACATATTTTTCAACAACCAATTATGCACAGGGTGTAACGTTCCGAGCAGAAATTTTGGTACGGTCCTGATCAAGTCCTGTACAGGGTGGCTGAATATATTTCAGTCCCTTATCAAGATATACTATCAGGGCCTGATCAAGAACGTACTGAATTTATTAGTCCGGGACATTCTGATATCCGGCCCTGTTCAGGTACATCTAAGGTTCGTTTAAACAATGATTAAATAAAATTAAGTATAATAGAACTGTACGAGTCATTTTCATATACACATTTTATTTAATCATATAATTATATATTATTTATAACACTATTAACCCACACGTATATTATATTTCATAAAGTGTCATTTGAATGATTATATTAATTTGTATTTGTCTAATAAGTCTCTTAGTCTCTTAAGTCTCTCGCTTACTACGCTCGCAATCGCATTAGTTCGCAAAAAAATGGTTTTGTTCTATTAACCCATCAAAGCCCATGCTTACCTTAACTCAGGTAGCGTTGAAATAACTGCTGTCAATGAGACCCCTGCCAAAAATAAAATCGTGAAACAATTTTGACAAAAATGGTTTTATAAGAAATCTGACTGCTCCAATCCAATCTACAGGAAAAATTAGACAAAAAATATGTATAATGAGTTGTTAAAAGTCATAAATAATAGTAGTTTTCGATACAAGGGCGTATGCGTAAAGAACTTTACACACACACACGGTACCGTGGCGCACAACTATCTTCCAAAATAAAATTACTACTCGTGAATGCCTTAGTCATTCCACACTTTGATTATGCGTGCATAGTATTTTCAGATCTTTCTGGCTATTTAAATCTAAAATTGCAGCGTTTATTAAATAGTGCTCTTCGTTTCGTTTATAATTTACGACGAGATCAAAATCTCTCGTCCTTTTATTTATCTGCTCGTTGGTTAAAGAGTTCTGATCGTCGCAAATACTTTTTGGGTACCATGATGTATCAGATATTAGCTACGTCCAAACCATCTTATCTACGGTCTAGATTTATCAACCTAACAGGCTTACGTAGATCAATGCGAAATGCCACATCTACTTTTATGATTCCTTATTGTCGCACAGATCGATATAGGAATTCTTTTTGGATATCTGCGATTTATTTCTGGAACACCCTTCCAGATGCTTTAAAACAGTCAGCATCTATAGCTATTTTTCGTGCAGGGTTATTTAGTTTACTTTTTAATGAATCGCAAGTGTCTTCTGGTAGGCTATTGTGATGTGTTAATTATTGTATATATAATTGATGTCCTTAGATCTTAATTATTATTGCGCGAGTTTAAAATTGTTATTATATAAATTAAAATAGATTTCTAGAATATTTCACTAAGTAGCGAAGCGAGTTGAACAGCGTTCCACTTATATTTATATGATTTTTATATCTGTAATTTTTGTAATTTCTTAAAATGTTTATTCGTTTATTTATTATTGTACAAATTGTATTTCTTTATATGTCTAGGGGCTAGTTGCCCAAGACATTAATAAATATTATACATACATACACACGTGTGCCGAAATATTGTTTACGTACGGCTTTTCCGTGCGTAAAGTATAATCGAGTGCGTAAAGTTTACTTTACGCACAAGTATACTTTACGCACCGAAAAGACGTACATAAAGTTTTTTTTTCAATTATTCTCTTTTTAAACAATAATAATGATAGAAATCGGAAATATCTATGTACGCACTTGTTAAGGGATAAAATATGAAGAGAAAACATTTATTTGGTATGAAAAAAATAATAACTGAATATTTATACTATAACTACATCAAAGTTTATGAAAGTCAAAACTATGAGGGATTCGTTGATTTATAAAAACTATTAATAAAATTTGAATCTGCCAATTTTCGTGATAATTGGGTCGATCACATTGAGTTTCAAATGAAATAAAAGCAGAAAATCTACTGGATCGTCAATAGAATAAACGCACAATAAAGTGATAAATTTATTCGTATTAAACTACCGTGATTGATATCCTAATTAACGTGACAAACTGTACCATTAATCAAGTAGATTTTCATTGCACAGATTATTGTATGATTAAACGTGAATTGTTTATAAATTCGTTTGTGCGAATTAAAAGTCTTATATATTAATAAGATTTAGATTAATATACAATTTTATTTGTTTGCAATTGTTATTTTCCTTACATTTATTCAAATTATTTTTTAAATAAATTTGTTATGAAACAAATTATTACGAAGTAAATATTGGACTTACCGTATGGAAAGGAATATAATTTGTAGGGTACATACTGAGACTCTACTACATTTTATCATGTTTTCCATTAAGAACAAAGGATTTGTTTACAAACAAGCTTTCGATCCGTGAAGTTTACTGCTCAAAAATTCCATTTACCTTTGACTAATGGACGTGAAAGTCTGTAACGTTTTACAAATCCACGCAACTGTCATTAAAAAATATTAGTACGTTATCAAGCAAAAGTTTTAATCTAAAATAATCAAAATAAAAAAGTTTACTTTTTGAAACCAAATAGTAGTTCTTTGCTATCTCAAACCAATAAGCATTACGAATATAAATGTAATTTTTAGTTGCAGATTAACCTGCATTTAGTTAAATACTAATTAACAATTTATATTTAAGAAAATACCTCACGTAAATGCGAAGAGCAAATATGATCAATTTTTTTTAGTTAAGGCCCCTTTACCATTTAAGTCAATGTGATTACTTTTGCAAGTCTTATATAATTTAATACGTCAATTATTTTACACAGTAATATTATAATTTAAAAAAAAGGAGTTATTAATCAAAAAGGGCTTTTTCTTTTCGTTTTATGAAAACATTATCTACGTGAAGTAGAATATAATGTTATTTTTCATAAGCTTCCGAAATATACTGGGATATAAGTATAGTATAAAAATTTAGCGAAATATCCCTATTATTCACGAAAATATTTGCGACGGTACTAGAATTGTCTTCCTTGAAAATTCGAATTATTACCCCGTGTGTCTTTCTGCCTACTGCGACCGGAATCTCAATTCGTACTCTTGTCTTTCCTTACTGCGATTTACGACCGCAGTACTCCTTATATTTCTTCTTTGAATTTTTTTGTCGTAAAAAGTACCGAAATTTATGTTACGTCGAAAATTGGAAAAGTTTCATGAAAGTAAATGTATTTTCCATTGAATGACCCGAAATATATTATTCCTTTGTCTACCTTAAAATGTATATTTCGAAAGTTATGAATCTCAATTGCTCATGCCACTAATTCTTAGTCTAGTACTCTCTTAAAATTAATTAGTAAAATTGTACTAATTATTAGTCGATTTGAATTAGAGAAAACTTTGTTACTAACAATTAGTAGAAAACTACTGATTCAAAGAGTACTTTTTAGTGACTAATTGATACTAATTTCAAAATGAATCGTGTGTTCGTATTTAAAAAATAAACTTTTCCGTTAGCTTTATATATCGGACTCTGAGGGCACTTTTTTACCTCTATACTAGCTTAGTTTAAATTTTTATTTATTAAACCTGATCGTTTGCGTTAAAAATGTACTCGGTTATGGTATTTACTTCGGCTACTAGAAAAGTTTGTAAAAATCATATTGCTTATATTTAGATTTAAATCAAATTATGCAATGTTATGCTTGTTATTACTATAATAATCAGTACTTATCTTCTATTATTTTGAGGATCTTATGTACGTCCTTATTAAGTTAGCCAGAGAGGGACTGATCTCCAGCCAAAACTAAATAAGTAAATAAATAATTGAATCAATAGAACTGAATTACGAAACAATATAAAGGTTATAGGAAAAACTAACATGAATAATATATAGAATACACTATTTTTTTTTGTTATTATTTATTTGTAAACATAGTTAAGAATTAAAATGATCAATTTTACAATGGTAAATTTTCAGTTAAAAAAAGAAAAAGTCCGTAGTTTAGAATGAATCGCCATTCATTACCATTACACATTTGTAAAAAACTGTAAAAAATTTTTTTTTCTATTTTTCGATACTTTTTCAAAAAACATCCGCCATGTTGTTTTTCTACGACAAGGAAATTCAATTTTGACCCCATAAATCGATTGAGCATATCCAAAATTAGTAAAGTAAGTTGGTTCCATTATGATATTTTCATTTTTCGATTTGCTAGAGAGCTTTGAAAATGAGCTAAAATCTGGCAATCTTGAACGTTTTGAAATTATACGAAGTTGGAGATACTTAAGAACGTCAGTTCTTCCGAACTGATTACAACCTATGGGAAATGCGAGTGCTATGTGCGTGAATGTGCAATACCGTCATTTTTATCACATCATCATCATATCATCAGGAAAAATTGTAATCCATAGGAATACATATATTCAGTATAATGTTGCAAGTAATTACAGTTTTTATATTTTTTATACTTATGATAAATTTTGTCGTCTACAAAACGTGTTCCATACTAGAGACTGTTCAAATCTTTCAAACAATATCGGTTACTACAACAGTTTCTTTACGTAGGGAGTAAAATACTTGTAAATCAGATGAATAGTTTTTGGTACCCATTTTGATAAAGTTCGTAACAGATCAGACAATGAACATGCAGGCGGCATAGTTAATAACTTTTGGATAGTCATGCAGGAGTGAGGACCGATAACTGCAATATTAAATCGTGGACTAATTATTATGGCTATGATAGTGTTAGTGATATCAGAGAAATTGCCAGTATTGATATTGTTAATAACAACAGTATTTCTGAAAATTATGCTAATACGAGTGAAACTAATAATGAAAGTTAATGAAAAAGATTTGACAAAGATGAAACGTTCTGGAAATTAATTAGAGCCGAAAGTAGGAAGTAACTTGTCAAATTTCATCAATTTTTCTTGATACTGCATTACTACTTATGTCATATAATATTTTTGATATAAAAAACATCTCATACAAATAGATGATCGAAATCATGATGTATTATTAAAATAGTTCCTTATATGCCAAAATCTTATGAATATTTAGCAATAATCATCCAATTAAGAGTTTATGATTTATTGACAAGTTAATTATTGATGCCCAAAAACTTTCGAATATAATTCCAGATAATTGGCTATTTTCTAATCATCGCAAACTGAATTTAAATTAAGGTAAATAGCACCGGGTAGAAAATGGCCAATAACTTTTCAATGGTAATTGCAGATTTTATGGATCTACATAGGTTAGGTTTGTCATCTCTTATTTAGAAATGGCGAGAATATTTTTACTTGTATATATGTCAAAGAAAGTTAATAATTAATACATGTCCATTCTATGTATTTATATGGCATAATTGTGTGGGTATAATTATATTTAATTGGAAGAGTATATCGGGTGTTTGCAAGATAATGTAAACAGGAAAATTCACGTTAGCCTAGAAATTTTTCTGTGATTGCAAAATGCCCAAATTTATTTAACAAATAGCTTACATTGCCTGCGGGAGTTTATTTTTTCCTTAACCTGTTTTTTCTTTTCCTGGACAAGTAAATTTGTCAATACAACAACATTCTCAAATTCAATAGAACTTGTTATATATACAAATTAACGTACATAATTTGCTATAAAAACCCTATTTCTAGGGAAATATAATCTGATAACCTCCGTACCAAGCAAGTTTTATATACATTTCTACAATTGCAATCGATGTTTCTGAAAATATGATTCCCCTATATGTAATAGCGAATTCGGGATCGGCACATTCTGCAAATTTCTGCACTTTTGCACCGATTTTACACTACAATGTAGTGAATATAAATAGAGATATCTAACGTGACGTCACGAAACGTCGAGAAGGTTAGTTACTTAGGTAAATGCCCAGTTGTTTGCTAGAATTTAGGAAACAAATACTGGGCAGCAAACCTATCTGTATTCTGGGTAATGTCCAGTCAATCTGCTCATCTTTTCCACCAGAGGTGTTATATTGCTGAATTACCCGATACTTTTTACATGTGAAATCATAGAACTAAACAGAAAATATCTGAAAAGTGGACTTATTGTTTACTATGGAATCCCTTGCCTTATATTAATCATTATGAAATAAAAATACTATTGATAACATTCTACAGTAAATATACGCACGGAAAAAAATAAATAGTTGGTTTTACTCTTTAAATAAAACGATCTGACACAACTACTTTTTTAGTTTGTTTTACCATTTATTTAGTTGTCTACCTAATTTGTTGAGATCACTATTTAGATCATAATGTTGAAAAATTATGGATGCGTATTATTCTACTATCTATTTAATAGTTTAAATTAACTATTTTATTTTTTCCATGCAGATTCAGTATTTCAATTCGTAATAAATGATCTTAGAAATACTAAATATTTATAAATCACTTTCTTAATTAAGTTACATTTAAAAATACTAATATAATACATAAAATAGGAAAATTCCATTAAATCCATTACTAATTACTAAAGTTCCCCTGCGTCATAAAATCTGCATAAAATCTAAAGGTAAAATACTCGAATATAATATTACAATACCAACAAAATCCTCTATACTGAAACACGTATTTTAATGGAGTAATAATTTTGAATAATATAACATGAAATACGAATTATAGGTAAAATTGGTTTTATTATCTATTGATTTATTAGTCTGCTACTGCTTCATTTCACACTATAACTAAATCCATGAAATACCTCTCGGCTAAAATTTTAATAATAAAAGCGATTACCTTCTGCAGCGCAATGAATTTATATTATATTAGGATAATCTTATATTTAATAAAAACTCCTAAATAGAACTTCTTAAACACCTTGAAAATGCTTATTCTATTACATTATGAAAATTCTCGTAAGCGTAACATTGTTTTAAATTTAATACAGTTTCACGGTTAACTTCGTTTAATCTGCGAGCAACAAGTTTTGGTGTAAAGTATAGTCAAATTCCAACATTTTTGAAATATGAAAACTCCTTTACAGCCGTTTTTTAAGAACAAACGTGAAAAATGACCCATGATTAACGGCAACCAAAAATGTGATTATCTTGAGCATTTTCTGCCGACCTAGGGATGTAAAAAAGCTCAAGTCGTGTCGTTTTAAACATGTCATTTCCATGCGACTTTTAAATTATTCACAGCTAGAGTTTTTATACATACACTAGCTTTGATCTCGATTCTCCGAAAAATGTGACAGCAACCGAAAAGAAGAAGTATAAAAAGGTTAATTTAGTCGTTAAAAGAGATTCATCAAAGTGACATCGGCGATCAAAACCGAGAAGTTAAATTTAATACATTTAATGGATTCTTGCGGTAGATCAATAAATATACCTGTAAACCAAAATGCTAAATTTCTCGATTAATTTTGAAATACAGTTTTTGCAATATCAAAAAGTTATTGTGTAAAATTGTAGCATATTTGAATAACTTAGAAATTAATAACATTCGAGTGTTAAAGTAAAGTAAGATAAATCTAAAAAGGTTGAAACTTACATTTTTCACGTATCACAGTCTGACGAATTAAGAATAACAATTTAAACCATACACTCGTTTCTAGAATTCCAAATACTGCACTAAGTGTATATTGGCATGTTTTATTTTCAAAAAAATGCAATACGCAGTCTGCTATAAATATGTGACCGCTTTTCGTAGTTTGTGCTTACAATTTGCTTAGTATCTACTTTTCATCTCTGAGAGTAAACTTTCAAAGACATCCTTTTATAAAATGAGAATTTTCAACTCTCGCAAGATTGAAATTTTACTGTCGAATGAATAAAATACTCCTCTTCCAAATGGGAAGCTGCAATATTTCTGAAAATACTATTTAATATTTATACTGTTAATTTGTCGCCGATTAAATAAATCAATATTCTTCTGCACCAATTCATATGGGATATAATATTTATATCTACGTTTTAGATTAGAAAAGTATTATTACACTCGAAAGTAATTCCTTTCATACTGACCATTTAAATTAAGCATATATTTAATTGAGCTTTCCATGAACCTTACTTTGAACATAACGCTGAAAGCTCAAATTAACGGTAAAAGCTCAAAAGGCAGAAGCTAAAAATGATATCTAACTCAATCAAATTAATTTACGGCATTAATTCTGAAAGCATTTATTTCACTCGGTAAATATCTCATAAAAATGTTTCCTCTAAAGGTAATATTACTATTTTTTAATGAATGTTGTAATAGTTTCAATAATTAATTATTATCTATTATCTCTAAATAAAATTTATTTTAAACATATTTTGAATAATTTTCCTGAATAGTTATTAGGTAAAATTTGTTGACAAATCTATGAACTGCAGTTTTAATGCATTTAATTTTATCCACTGTGTGGAGAGATCACAAACAGTTAATTTAATTTTCTTATACATGAAATATAATACAAAATTACACTAATACTTGTTTTGCTATGTATAATAGAAACTAACAAAAAAGAAACAAATTTAAATTAAATAAAAATTTAATTACTTTTGAGTACAAATGAAACCACTCAATCGCAGTAAGAAAAAGTAGATTGGAATTAGTTCTGTTTTTTAATAAACGTTGAATTTGTTTTTTATCATAATCCAATCAAATTCCGCTTTTTTTTAATTTCAGATTACAGAATTTTGTTTTGATTTAAATCAAATGCATCCATAAAAATCTGATCCTTTTTGCATTAAAATCAAATTGAAATTGATAATTTTTTTCTATGATTATATATTCGGCATTCAATGCTATTATTTATTCAATATTATATCAAATTAAAAAATTAAGAAACGGGAATACAACAAACGATCTCGACATTTTAATTTAAAAACCGATTCAGCTCTTTTGCAGTGTAAAATTGCGAACGGTGATAAAACTAAACTGAAACAAACTTTTTTGTTTACTTACTAAGATATAAGCAGAAAAACTATTTAATCTTTGATGTCAAACGTTAGAACACCAATATTTTTAAAGTAATTTACAAAGCGTAAGTGCTTGCGAAAAAGATACGAAATGCTGTGCCATCTGTACTTAATGGAGAAAGTGCACGTTCATTTGTTATGAGGACGATGAACTAAATAAACAAGAATAAAATTTCACAACATTATTCTAATCAAAGATGCATTCTAACAAGTTTCATAACATTCCTAATTCCAGTTTTCGTCATCTGGCCAGACAAAAAAAATAAAAAGGATGCGATAAGGCAAAATTGGCCGCAGTAAAAACGAGAAGTCTACATTATGAAACTCGTCCCGACCTGCATCGGCAAATCGACTTCTTTATGCATCTTTCTTCGTCGCGTTTGTTTTGCACTGAATCGATGCCAGAAACTGTGCTTTTCCCTGAAAGTCCTTTAATATCGTGTTTAAAATT
Source organism: Trichopria drosophilae (assembly GCA_030407085.1). Taxonomy (NCBI): domain Eukaryota; kingdom Metazoa; phylum Arthropoda; class Insecta; order Hymenoptera; family Diapriidae; genus Trichopria; species Trichopria drosophilae. The sequence goes on along the minus strand of CM059585.1, from coordinate 112,783,779 downwards.
GCTCGCGAATGGTGAAAGAGTTAAATTAGTTTTTAATCAGGATATCAAACATACGTCATAAATCACCAAAAGTAGAAAAAAGTTTTATCCAATATGTATTACAGCAAACTCATTACTCATTTTCATGCAAAAATGTTTTTGCATCCTCCTGAACTAAAAAGAAAGCGATTAAAAAAATATAATAATATTTTTATTTTCGAAATGTTTCAATTGCAACTGATTAATTAATAAGGTTATCAACAAATTAAGTTACTGGTTCTGAAAGTTGCACAATCTGTTCGGCATCATCGAACTAATATTTACTCATTCAAATAAGAAGTAAACTTTTAATAAACATCACAATCGAGGTCCAAGTTCCAAAACCACATAACGAATATCCCATTGGATTCGACGTTACAACTTTCAATTACGACCGCATGCACTCGAGAACGAGTTTAGTTGCTACCACTGTGGTTACTAGAACTAAAATGTTGCTACCGAATAAACCAAACTTGCTAATTACTTTCAAATTTTGCTAAAAATTAGTTAAGGTGTTAAAACGGCATACGCGCTGACAAGTGCTGACGCTCCTTGGAGGCCGATGAACTACGCACAGCACAGTTTAAAGACGATGTTTCGATATATCGTTAATCTTTTGTTACCAGGGGCCAAAGTAGGTCCACCAGTTTAACCAGAAAATAGTATTTGTGGCTTTCTTTGGCCATTGTTCCCAGTGCAACATGGTATTTTTCTATGGCATACCTTGTCTATATGGCAACATAGCATTAGTCAAAATAATATTATTCCATCAACCAAACCACTCCAAGAATGCTCTATCCAGAAACGAACAGAGATCCAACAAAACCGGTTTGGTCAGAGAATTGAATTCATTCCTGACCTGGTGTACAGTTCCGACTACAAATGGTACTTTCCCTATCTCTTATGCATTTGATAACTTAACATCAAGTAAAATGAGGTTTCATCAAAAGAACCACTCCAAAAATGCTCGATCTAGGAACGAATCGATATCCAACCAAACTGGTGCAGTCAGTAACTAGAATAAATTCCTGTCCTGGTGTATAGTGCGGACTGCAAAATGGCACTTCCCTATATCTTATGCAATTGTTAACGCAACATCAGACCAAACAAGAGGGTTTCTCCAACAGAACCAGTCCATAAATACTCGTTCCAGGAACCAAACTAGGTCCACCCATACTTGTTTAGTCTGATAATGATTTCTTTCCTTGAACATAGTTCCTACATTAAAACGGTACTTCTCTACTGCTCGATCTTATACTCCTTACGGATGTCTTTCATGCAGGTGCCTCATAAAAAGGAACAAACGTACCTACAAAAAAACTCCAAAAGAGTATTCCACACAGAATTCAAACTACACTAAAAGCGTATCGCATATTAAACAGCACAAATTGCGCGCCCGGGAGTTTCCGTCAAAACCGAAACTCATTCGGCACCGACTTCATTCATTTCTGGGCACTCGTGTATTTAAATAAGCAAAGTTCCGTAGACCTGGCCTGAGGAAGCCCCCGTGGATTCGTCCGCGGAAAACTTCGCTCGCATTAAACTCTTGTAAAAACACCGGGGCGTATCCATGCAATTATTTTTGCTCGAGCGCATTCCCGCGAATTCCGCTGAATAGTTCATATCGGGCCAAGAGCCCCGTAGTCCTTCTTTAATCCAGTATGAATTCGACCTCGTTTCAACCCCGCTGTCGTCGTGCCGAATGTTCGAGCGAAATTTACGATCCTCATAATCATCAGGGGCTAAATCACGAGAGTGCCAGGGAAGGTTCGCGCCCGTTGGGCGTAAAAAAAAATTGAAAAACCCTCGGCTCTTCATTAATGCGACGCGAAGAGCTGCTGGTCGCCCGCGGAGAGATCATCACTTTAACGTACGTGATTTCTAAGGTGAAACTCGATGGTTCGTTTAAGCCGAAAAAAAATGAAGGAACGAAAAAAGTAGGAGACAATTAAAAAATCAAATTTTTTGCCGCGAATGTCAAGTGAAAAAGTAGCGTATCCGGAATTATTGGTAAATACCGACGAAACGGGTAAAACGCGAATCGCGAGTAAATGTTGGCAAAGCCGCGTGAACGGACTGTGAACAGAATTCGATAAGAGGTTCAGAGGGGATGAAATGTACGAGTGACTACTTTTTATTTAAATCCCCATCTTGCGAAAGATATTCGCTTTTTATCTTTCATAAATATTGATTTTTCATAAATGCTCACCAATGATTCTGAAGGAAACGATGAGTTCATAAAAAAAGTTATAAATAAAACGATTAAATTAAATTAATATGTTGCTTCTCTGCTGTAAAACGAATTTAACGTGGCCACCGATTTAATCAATATTGTCTGTTCAATTACAATTATTATATTTCAGTCGCTTGTATTTAAGCATTTTATTTGAGTGTTAATTATAGTGTAATTAAACTGAATAAGACCGAGGATGTTTCGCTTTTTGCAGAAAGACTCCATGACGTTAATTGTAACTTTTTATCTTATGGTTTGCGATTATTCACTTTATGAATCTGAACTCCATTTTTACATTAACGTTACAAAAAAAAAAACGAAAAAAAAAAAAAAATAACACTGTAATTTTTTGGTTAGTATCGGTCCTAAAATTCAAAATGGCCGCTTCAACATGGACCCAACATTTAAAACGGTCCATACATCTCCTTCCGTACAGAGTTAGCATCAGGCGCCTAAACTTGAAAAAGTTAGTAAAGCAGAATGAAAGCATCGGAATTTAACCCTTAGTTCCGACGGTTATTTTACGAAGGCCTTTTCCTCCCACTACCAGGGTCAAATGTGTCCTACTGTTTGAAAATGCTTACAGTTTGATATTGACAATATTAAAGTACAATTTCAATTTTCTCTGGGTCGAAAACGACCCATGCGGGATTAAGGGTTAGGAAAATGGCAAATTTTAAAAATATTATCACATATTTTAAGACTACAAATATTAAATATTTTATTTGATCGGAAAACTGGACGTTTGTATGCGAAGGAAAATTTTGAAGAAAAATACTTCGGACAAACTTGCAGAATGAAAAAATTATCATTTTTTTATAAAGATAACTATAAGATCTTAGAATTTGTACTATTTAGACAGTAAAAATTTCCATGGTAGACCTTCGCAAAGACTGGGTTACATCGACAAAATTTTATTGACATGTTTTCCGACATATTTTGGGTCGCTGAACACCAAGTCAAAATTTGTCGCTCGGTCATATCTTGGCCGCTATATTGAAAAAATATCGAAAAAACGTCCTTTTTTTAGTTTTTTCCATTTATCATGAAAACTCGAAATCGCACGAAAAAAAGTTTCAAACAAAAAATGTAGAGCTTGAATTTGTCTATAAAAAAGATAACAATTTCTTCCTAAAATTAAAAGTAACGCCATAAATGAAGGTTGAATATGAGAATGTAGTCAGTGAATTTCAGAAGGATAGGAACTAGCCGGATTCAAACTCCGCTAGATGGCGAATTGCGATTCCACGGTCGATACGCGTTCTCGTCTCAATAATGGGTTAGTGTTTCGTTGATTAGGCTGCTTGTTAGTCACAGCAATATACAGCAAAGATGGCATTTACGCCAATTTATTATTGGATGCGCTGATGAAAGATGGTGTATTCGTTGACATTTTTTCGATGTTTTTTCAATACAGCGGCCAAGATATGTCCGAGCGACAAATTTTGACTTCAGATGCGTAATCAGCGACCCAAAATACGTCGGAAAACATGTCAATAAAATTTTTTCCAGGTGACCCAGTCTTTCCGAAGGTTTACCATTTCCATAAAGTCTGATAATTTTTACCATGAAAAATGATAATTTCCTTCGTTCCCCAAGGCTGTCCCAAAATTATCACCGGAAATGGTGAAATTTTCAATATTTTCTCTGTGCAATATGAAGAAACATACACAACAGACGTCGCAATTATTATAACAAAAATAGGTAGTGGCTTACTATTTCGAATACTTAAAATAGGAACCAGACATATTTCGTACTTATTCTTACTATTTGCATAGTAAGGCCAGCCATTTAGGTGGTAATTCCACGTATGAAAGATATCCGGTACGCATTCTACTACTTCAAATAGTACTCCTAACCATCTGTCAAATCGATCCGATAATTATCTTCAAGTTATAACTGCAGCAAAATTGAAAAATATAGTTTAGAGAATATTGCGTTTAACTCTTTGAAAGAAGAATTTTTCTTGAATTAAATTTTATGCAGTATCATGGAATTTAGTAGTTTTTGGGATCGCTGATAACACAGCCCCACAAAAAACGGTCAGACTGTGTCTATAATATTTTTTGTTAGGTCGCTGAATCCGAATCTGAATTCCATTTAACTCCACTACGTCAGGTTTTTGACATAACCTAAAACAATCTAAAAAAATCTACAATTAGACCTTAGATGTAATAAAGAATAATTTGCGGTTCGAAGTCCCTGGTACATTTTTGTGATGTTTTTGGGGTCGCTGAAATCATATTCGAAACGCAAGTTCTTGACATAACCCTACAAAGAAATTTAAAAATCTAACCGGAAATAAAGAAAAATGTTGGCCTACAAGTTATACCATGTTTATTGCGGACAGTCCTAGACACTAATAGAATGTAAAATAGATAGTTCCCCACAATATTGAACTGTACTGAAAGTACTGGAATATACTGAACAATACTGGACACTAGTATGAAATAAAGGAAAATTGGTTAAATTTTAAAATAAATTTATAATTATGAATTTTATCTTCCGTAACATTAAATATGGCCATTTTACATCCCATGTAGTGCACAGGAGTTTTGCTCCCGGGCGATGAAAGAAAACGTATTCCATATCTAATATAGCACGACAAAATAAAGATACATAAAAAAAGTCTTGACGTCAAACCATCGTATCAGTTAATGTAAACGAGATCATAAATCCAGAAGTATGTGTTGAATGTGCTTCAAATTCGGCTTCAGCGAACTAAAAAATATAAAGAATACATGGTTTGATCTTCCAGGCGCGAATTTTTCTTTTATTTCAATATTTTGGGGTAGATTTATAGATTTTTTGAGGTTATATAAAAAATCCGACGTGATGAGGTTAATTGGATTTTGAATCAGATTGACTACTACAATCGTTTTTAGCACTACGCACGAGTAGACTTGTTTTTCGATTCCTACCATAAGCTGCTATTTGTTTAAAACTGCACAATTTAAGCAGTGTTTAAAAGAGCTTCCAGTAGTGTCCAGAACTTGTGGTAGATTCTAGTACTACCTAGTTCATTTCAGTATTGTCCAGTACTGTCCAGTATAATGCAGTAGTGTTCAGTACAGTATATTCCAGTAGAGTCCAATATTCTCCAGTGCTATCCAGAACAGTCAAGTCCAGTACTGCTTAGTTGACAATTCCGTTTACTCCAGATTCAGGGAGTGACTACACAGCACGAGCTGACGAGACTTATTATATACGTGAGGAATATCGAATTTGGGTTCAGCGGCCTGAAGAACTAAAAAGAAACATGGCATGGCTTTCAGGTTAGAATTTTCCTTCATTTTTAAATTTAAAGCGGATTTTTAGGATATTCCTGGGGTTATCTCAAAAGACTGACCTAACGAGATCACATGGACTTTGAATTCAACTTCAGCGGTCCCAAAAATATAATTCAAACATGCTATCCCTTCCAGAACAGAATTTTTCTTTATTTTCATATTTTACGATCGATTTTTAGATTTCTTTTTGAGGTTATTCAAGAACTTAACATGACGGGGCTGAAAAGGCTTCGAATGTGGTTTTAGCGATCCTATCCTAAAAACATAACGGAAACGTGGCAGAGAATTCTAAGTGCAACTTATTCTTCATTTTAACATTTTAAGGTCTAATGATAGGATTTTTTGGGATTATGAAAAAACACATTATAGACGTAGTCCGAACTCCAGATCCGTTTTTTTTGTGGCTGTGTAAGTAAGTTTTTAAAAATTCAAAATGGCGAATACAATATGACACAAATTTTTTAATTTTCGGATTTGAGTTAATGAAACTAGATTTCTAGATTAGACCGATTTCATGTAACTGAGTATTCGTCATGACTTCACTGAAAAATAACAAATTCTGGCCTTCATATTAGATCCATCATTTTCAGATATTAAAAAGTTAAAAATAGATTCGTATTTAGCAACCTCAGAAACACCGAAGAAATTTAAATTTCTTTGAAATACAACCTGAAATGGCGAAATCGTATATACCTTACCAAAAATAGAAAAATAAAGCTCGTGTTAAACAACATTGTAGTAAATTGCAACTGTTAAGTCATTATCTCAAAAATGTCAACAGGTAGAAAAAATATCATTCATACTTTTTTAATACATTTTTTCATTTCCTACAAGTTTTGTTTGACATGTTTTGCGCTTTAATGTGTGATTGAAAAGTTACAATCATTTATTTATAAAACTAAGCTTATTATGTAATAAAAAAAAAACTTTTTAAACTTATTTTCTAAGTACTTATCACATAAAAGTCGGTCGTATTGTAATTTGTTTCTGGTTATCCCCTTTTTTTCATTCGTTTCCTGGACTATATGCCCACCCGCGTTTCAAATGGTTAATGTTTGAAATACACTTTTTGGCTGCCTTTAATGGCTGTAATTCAAAAACTGGAATATGTACTTAAATGTTTAGTACGTTATGTTAAAGATATAGACTATCAAAATATGAAGAAAATCTGTGTACTATTTGCGAGATCTCGTGAGATAATAAATCATGTATAATGTATGCTCGACAAAATTAATTATTGTCTATAAACCAATATTATTCAAATTAAAAATTTAATATATCAGTAATATTAAACTTTAACATTAATATTTTATTTTTTAGTTATAACTAATTATTATTTATGACGTCTATAATTTCGTTTCTGATACTATTCGCATTTTAATATTCAGTTCTTAACAACTTTGAAATTGTAGATTTGATGACATATTTTCTGGACAACAGGGATTCTGAATGGCATAGTTATGCATTAACCTCACATATTAATAAAGGAATCTACATTCGAACTTTGTAGTGAGATGAAAGGACGGCAAACTTTCAGACACATATGTATGTATATAGTAGTTTATTAGTGTCCTAGCTTAAACAAGTCCTTCGACAAAGGGGCTGCACAGAGTGTTTCAGATGACCGTTAACATCCATTAAATAAACTATAGAAACGGGACTGTTAAACATAAAAAAATAAAAATAGCAGTTTTACATTCGTCGGTGCTTTATCAAATGGAAATATTTTTAATAAACCACAAGTTCACTCCGGAAAAGTATTAATAGTAGAAAAAAAAGTAATTTTCTAAACTAAATGCGTTAGACGGAAAAAATATTGACTATGAAAATTAAGGAAATGTTCCTAAGTTGAGAACTTTTTCATAAATTCTTGCATTCAGTTTTAGTCCCACAACTTTTTCGTCGAAACTTCCGAACATTTTCTGCCATTTTATTACAATTACATGCAAAAAAAAATCAAGAGCTTGAATTAAATATTTAATAAAAAATGTAATTTATGTCGTTGAAATAAAACTTTCATCCGAAAATAAATACTTTAAATACGGTTAAATAACCATGTCTATCAAAATCAGGTTGTCGAAAACGTCGCCCTTTTTAGGTGCTTTGAAGAAAATCAGTGTATTTTTCAGAAGACATGTTATGTACCCTTTTTATATATTTCTGCATAGCATTTGATCTTGCGATCAAAACATCGTTTTTCAATTTCAAAATAAATTTCTATCTTAAATTTATCGATTTCTTTATACGTTAGTAGATGAACATATCACGATTCAGAACAAATTATTGCTACAAATTAACTTCATATTACCTTCCAACTACAAATTACGAGAGGTTGACCTATTTTTAGATACATTAGGTCTGAACTGTAATTCTATATTTTTTCCTTTGCAAATAATTAATAACTTTCCAATCTCAGTACTCGATTTTAAAGTTTAATTTGGCAGTTTAATCTTAAATCTTGGTTCTATTTATCTCATAAAATAAAATGCAACTGAATTAAACATTAGTTACTTAAACATTTTGCTTCCGCGTTGCCAAATCCAAATTTTCAAAGGCAATCGTTCTTCAAAAGCTTTTAACTGACATTTAACTTTTGTGTGCGTTATGAACAAAAGTGATCGACTGACTAACGGCAAAAGTAATATTTTCTGTAAAGTAAACATTACATTCTAACCGCTATCAAATTGAATGTTTCTCAGCTATTAAATAGTTTAGGTGACGCAACTATGGTTGTTCCGTTTTTTTTTTTCAAAAAGTACATTTTTTAAAAATATGTAAAAATTGTATGTTAAAATACATACTTGTAGAATGTGTTTGCAATGAAATTTTTGTTCATATTTCACTGTAAGTATGAGATTCGAAACCGTTTGTAACTGACTGAAAAAAATGGTGAGCACGGTCATATTAATCGAATTGGCAAGCAGTAGTGGTAATGATGTGATTGAGAGACTCCAAAAGATTCTGTTTCGGACGTTTACCGTTTGATGTCGCATACATGTATCGTATTCAGTATCGTTCTCGCAAGTGGTGAGATATGATTTATTTTGTTTAGAAGAAGTACGCGATCTATATCGATCATACCTCCGTTCCTTGCTGTGATGAGATGAGATAATAGACTAGATAATCGGAAGTCCGTGGAAATCCAATTATACATATATTAAATATTTACTTACACTTATAGCAAAATATCACTTCAATACAGTCACAGTTTGCCTTTTACTTGAAGTGAAAAACTGTCTATATGAAATCTCACTTCATGGAAAGTGGTCCCATTGTCGCTGTAGCTTGCAACCACACTGAAGCACAGCGACTTTTTACCGAGTTTTTTTTTGGAACTTTTAACATTAGTGACAGCCTTTTAGTCACAATCTTATCAGCATCAACGTGTACTAACTAAACGAAAGTATGCACGTTTTTCATCAATGTAAAAGTGATCACTAATGCTGCATGCCTATTAACGCTTTTCCGAGAGTGATGCTCTTTCATTCCATTATTGAAAAGCTCGTTTTAAAAAAGCACACTCGTGAAATGACGATACGATTCGCAAGTTCCCCCGACATCGGTCCCAATTATAAAATTTCCGAGCTTCGCGTTGCATTCAACTTTCGAGCAAACAAGCTAAGCTTGCGCCATGCTGCGTCGAAACCAGTATCGGAAGTAATTAGTTCCCGAGATGAGAGCAGATGGAAGCTTTCATTGACGGAAACTGTACGAACAAGTCACTATACACTCGTATGATCCCCAGTTTTGAGCGAAGCTGAAGCTCGTGTCAGCTTCAGTTAGCCATGCTTCGAAATGGAGAAGTTTATTCTGGGTATCACCATTTCATATGTTTGGTGGTATTCACCCAGTCTGCATAATACCCGAACGTTACAAGCCGTGCAGCGATGCCCACGTGGAATTCAGGATTCACGCTTTGGGAACAACCCCATCACAGTTGGGAACATCCCCAATGTTAACAATCGTACAAGCCGATGAATTTCAATCGTCGCTTCGACAGAACTACTCTGGTATTCAGGGGGTTTTTCCACATTTTGCACCTGTTGAAACTGGCACAAAAATCGAACAAATTTGAACGATTCCTCGATAATTGGTTGCCGCTGCATTTTGGAGTTCGGTTCGATGAATTCGAATCCGTGCTCGAGTTCGAATAAAGCGTTAAACGTTCCGGGATATTGAACTGTGGAAAACATGACTTTAACGAAGGAGATGCGTGTAGCGCATGAAATTATCGAGTATGCCGAAGCCATTTTTCTGCCGCTCAATAAACAGAAATAATGACCCAATTGTTATTCATATACTCGTTTTATTCAATTTCACACTTTTCACGTAATAATGATCTCGCTTATTGTCGTTGATTCAAATACCATCACATTTTGTTGGTGAAATGGACTTCTAAAGTCGGCTACATCCGAAATTGTTAATGATTCGACAACAATGATATTTATAGGCTATTCGAAATAAACATCAGCTAACTTCAAAGGTTAATCGATATTTAGCGTCTGATCAAACATCATGATTCATCATTAACCCATTCGCTGCCGTTGTCCTCTACTGTACACAAACTCATTTTTTTAAATGACCAAATAAAAATCGCAAAGCCCAATGTGTGGAAACTGCTATTCAATGATTGAATAATTCGATTTTTATTAAAAATTCATTTCATGAAAATAAATAATTATTATTTCCTTTTTTTTAATTTCTACAATTATTATTCTACATAAATCAATATCATTATAATTTTAACAACATTTTTTTTCTTCAATTAAATTCAGTATATTTTTACTGGAATACTAAAGGTCTCAATCAATAAGAATTTAGATTGTACTTCACTAATCTAGTACGAAATGCAGTTTACCCCTTTAAGAACCAAAATGGGACATAACATGAAGTTTGGCCGTACTTTTCGGCAGTGAAGCGCCATGGAAAACATTTTGGAAAGTTAGTTTCAAAAATTCAAACTGATGGATTCAACAAATGGCAAATGTATTTACTAAATTCAAACGAAATTACTTCATTCTTGCTACTTTGTGGTTTTTGTGGTCGCTGATTCCGGATTGTGGATCCGCCATTTCGAATTTCTCAAAACCAACATCAAATTTATACTTATAAGACCCCAAAACCCACCGGGTACCAAGTTTGAAATTAATCAATCACAAAAGATCAATCGATTGAATACATGAATACGTGACTATGATTTTTAAAACAATTTATGTATATTGCAACCATTACAAAATTGTCTGTTAAAACAAAATGGTAGTTGAAATGACAAAATTGTTCTTTAAAATAAACAATTTTTTTTCTTGAAAACTTTAAAGTTTACATAAAATTTCCATACATTAACAGTATCTTAGAATTGGTCAAGGAATACCTTCAAAATTATTCAGATGTTTTTTTTGTACAATTTTTTGTGTTCAGGAATTCGGCAAATTGAAACTTTTAAAAATATCATTAAAAAAGTTGAGAGCATTCACATTAACCAATTTTAAGACAATTTTGTTGTAAGGCATTTTTGTCTAGTGTCTATAATTTTCATGAAAAAACTTTAATTTAAACACATTTTTATGTCTTTTTAAATCTAGAATTACAGCCTGCACAAAAATCTCTTAAAATTGATTAAGGAATACTCGAAAATTTCGATTTTCTAAATTTGTAAAAAAATAAAAAATCGTATCAAACCCTTCCGAAAGAATTAGGATATTCTTTGATCGATTGTAAGGCATTATTTTTCTATGAAAATTTTCGCTACAGTTTACAATTTAAAAAAAATTGTGAATACGCTTGCCATTTGGTTTTAACAAACTATTTTTTATGTTTATTTATTATATTTACTTCCAGTTCAGAAATCAAGGACGTGATTCAGACAAGATTTAGACAAAAAAATGATAAGGGGCGAAAAACCATTTTTAAAAACAGATTAAATCAGAAAATCATGTTTCTTTTGCTTAATTTTCGATTTTTCCATAATACAAATTCATTTTCAAAAAGTCTGACAACCATAATTAGAAGAAGTACACTCAAAAAGATAAGATACAATGATTCAAACTTGAATGACAAAATTGCGTTCTGCGGACAGGGTTAAACCGTCAACACCCAAATGTACAAAAGTTTGATACTATATTTTAACATTTAAATTCCGCGTGGAAAATTTGTAACTTCCTGTTGGTCAAGATCCGCTCTTCCAAGATTGGTGCATGTCAACATTTTTAAATGTTGAGATAAAAAAGCTATACAGGTTTTTTTTGTAAAGGGGGTTTTTAATATTATTTTTAATTTTTTGAATTTTATTATGGGTAATTATACTAACTAAAGTAAAACTTTAGCATACCTTTATAAGTCACAAATATTGTATCAAAAATGAATCTGCTATCAGATAGACTATTTTGAAAAGTATACATTCAAAATGAAGAACATTAAATGGCGATGAAAGTGTATTATTTTTATTCCTAATATCCTAGCCGTTGTTGGTTTGGTTTTGAGATTGTTGATACTGAATCTGGATCAGTTTTTAAATATTGAGAACAATGGATACAATGTGGTCATCAGCGACCCGAAAAAATGCCTATATGATAAGTTGCATTTGAATCCGAGCAACTTATTACTAATCTTTTTCGTACGCCTTATTTAAACGGCTATTTTTTATTTTCAAAAACTCACTTCAGATCTGTAATCAGTGACTTCAATAACGCTTGGCTGTCAAGGTTTATAAAAATTCATTGAGTTTAGCGATTTTGGGCGTTAAGGATTAAGACGAAAAATTAAACCATATTAATTTATAATATTATAAAATGTAATTTATGTTTATTATGAACTTAAAAGTTTAAAATTGTAAAATGAAACGAATGAGGTGCATTATGATGTTCCAAATTCACTCTAAAAACTAAAGAGAGACATGTGTTTCATTACGATTATATAAACATAAAAAATGGTTCTACAAAATTAAATTAGATAAACTTCATAAACTCCCAATTCAAAACGCCCAATCTCTAATGATACAAGATGAAGTAGGAACTTATCTTTTAAAATGAAACGAGTATTTTTGAAGTAATTTAATCGAAATTTAGAATGAAAACTTTGTAAAAATACTTAAATGTTATAAACCTAAATATAAATAAAAAAATACCTCAGTTATAAGACAAACTTTTTTCAAACTCTGATATTTTCGTCATGAATGAAACTATTCACGTGTATATTATAAATTCGTTATACAACTCTATTTGATTATGCGCCATCAGTTTTCCCTTGTGAATACACAAAAGGTGATGCATACAATAGATGAATATATATGGAAAATTACTGGAATGGTCACCGCAGTATTAATTAGCATCAAAAGGTAATAAAATTGTATGCCTCCATTTTTCGACAAGTTCCCGATATTGGAGAAACGTCACAATGTCAGTTGGTGAGAACTATATTTTACTAATTAATATCCTCAAATGATATATTACAAAATCATTGAACACGAATAAAAAATAAACATACGTAGAACAATAAATATGGAATATCCCCTCATGCAATACCATAAATGAAAAACGAGAACTGGTATTTAATTGAGTAGTCGTTTAATTAATTATTTTTGTTGGTTCGACCGCTCATGAATTTACCGTTATCTATGGCATTTCATTGGTTTGCGGTTCGTCGAATTGTTTGCTATCTCGGTGATCGATAAATAAATGTTAGCTTTTGCATTTATAGAACGATTGGAAATATTTAAATTGGTTAGTCAATCCAACGCATTTATTAGCAAGAACTTAAGTAAAAAACGATTATAAGTCCTAATATATTTCCTAGAGATTTTACAGTTAATATTATTTTTTGCTCCGTTACTGTAATTCTATATTATAGATAGATTGCAATGTAGCAAAAAAGTTCGACATGATTATTTAGTGGTATTCAGAACTTATACTAATAACTTATCAAGATCATAAATCACCAATTCTGTGGATTTAATTTTACATTCTACAGTATTCTTTTATCGCAGCCTCTAAAACTTCACAGCTTTAAACACTTGTAAATTATCTACTTAGGATTTGTAAACTATTGTCTTTTTTTAATTTAGTGAAAAATGAAATATGCAAAGTTTTTTATTTATTTCCGTGTATGTAGATAACTATTTTTTTTCGCTTAATCCTTCTAGATTTATTCATATTTTATTACTTTTCTCGCACATTATAAAGGATATGTCGACATGTTTCCTTACAGATATAATACCAAAATAACGGTTAACATTACGTAATACAGCACATTCCCGGTATATTTACAGACTTGATTCCTCGTCTTCCCCTCTGGTCGTGTTTCGTCAGTGACGTCAGAGCAGGCCCCTGCCCGCAAGGTGGGGGAAAAAGAGAGCGGCGACAGGTAAATATAACGAGACAGAACCGGAAAAATATAATGAGGCGTAAATATATCCAAAACGCAATTATACTGGAACTCCACCGTACACAGATTTTTTCGTATAAATTTCAATTTCTTATTATACTTTTAATAATTAGCTTGGTCAAGTCTAAAATCGCGAATACAATGTGGCGGAAAAAAAATATCTCCATTTGCGAAAAAATGTATTAATCGAGGATTGTCGAACCCGATTTCCAAATCTGAAGTTCACTAAATTCAAGATGATCTTTTGAGGTTGGTGAACCGATAAAAAATAATTTAATTAAAATGTATAATGTTAAAAGGCATGAATGTCAAATGGCAGTTAACAAATTTTAACCAAATTTGAAATTGGAATATCATTTGTCTGAAAGTTTTGTCATATTTCATTGTGTTTGGTAAGTGCAAATAAAACTGTTTGATTTCATTTCAAAGTAACTTTACAAACATAATAAAATAACAAAAAAGATGCAACAACAAAGAATCAATAAAAAGGAACAACAAATTTCGTAAAATACTCAAAATTTCGAGAAACCTTTGGAATAACAAATGAATTTCACATAATATTCGGTTCGCTGATTACGAAAATGATAGTGAAAATTGGCGCAAATTTTATTTATATTGCGAAAACTATCTACATTAAAATCGGTCGGGGGACGTTTTCAATTACATTACTCCCTTCAAATATTAGCCTGGCCCTATCCTTTTTGAATTCTCTCAATATCAGTCCGTACTTGCGTCGACCGGCTGCGTAATGCATAGCTCTCAGCTGATCTCCTAGCAAAACGTTGCGCATTCGTGTTATTGCAGATGGTGGGAGGAGCTACCGAAAGGAGGAGAGGGGAGGGGTCCTAATATTGATGGGAACTCGACTAATATTGGAAGATGGCCAATATTGAGAAAGTTATTATGGGAGGTACTACTTAATTTAATTTGTTGGAATTTGGACAGAATACGTCGCGCATATTATTCTCAGGTTCTCCCTTCTTTAGGCAGGAAATTTAGTACTGTCTAAATTTGAAACAGCGAAATTTGTTGATTCAAATATAGAGAGTAAAGAATTTGATGTTCTTTCAAAATGCCGTCCAAAACATAGTCGACAGTTAATTTCCCAAAAACACATCGGAAATAGATTATGTAAATCATGTTTGTAGTGAGGCAGTTCTTCTAGTACCCCCTCTGTCAGCAAGGAGAGTTACCGCCACCCAAAATTGGGAGAACACATAAACAGTAAGCGTCGTCTTGTCGTAAAGCAATTAAACCCCCCTTGGTGCAACGATAAATATCGTACTTACCGAATTTTTCAAGTGCTTACTGTTCAGTGGATGTAAGGGCGGAACCACATCTTCCCACGAAAATACGACGGAGCTTCTCATCGTCGCGAAATACGGCTGGAAGTAAATAGCAAACTCGAACGCACCAAGGGTCCTGGCACGCAGTGCCTCATAAATTTTTCTCAGCATGGAAAAGCGCGCAGTGGCGAGAGACTGTCCTACTAAAAAATTTGCCACTGCTCGAAACCGTCGCATAAATTCCTAGTTTATGCTACGTTGACCTGACCGCGCGGCGAAAACGAGGCGTGTAATTCCGAAAAACCTATACGTATATACACGTGCACGCAATGGAAACCGTACTGGTATTAGGATTAATTAGAGATGAAACGAGCCGGCGCCAAAGAAAAATCAAAGAAACGACTGCGGCCGGAGAACTCTTCGTTATTGTTGATTACGAACGTCAGAGGGAAAAAAAATAAAGAAAAAAGAGGCGCACAAAGCTAGTACAAAGAACTATTTTACTTAACTTTTCACAAGAGATTAAGAGCGAATGCCTCTTTCGTGAATCCAAATTTTATGAAATTTATTATTCAGACACTTTAATTGAATTTTGTTTATAGTTGAGAATCACGAAAGAAATTAATTAAAATAGAAGAACGTGTAATTGCGAGTAATAAAGTGTCAGTTAAAAATGGATTTAACTCTTAAACGTGAACATTCTCTTGAGATATTGTTCGATGGTAGATGCGTAACCGTTGAATTATTCAGTAATCACTTAATTACTGCAGTAACTTGCAAGAGTCGTGGTTGAAATTACTTGTAAATATGTACTCGCATAGTGCTCTGATATACTTGAAATTCGCATCGTTAGAGTCCAACGAAGTGTTGGTTTATTTTTACTTTTTTACCTTTATTGATAAAATATAATTTAATAATTATAAATGATAATGTATCATATCGAAAACACAAATGACACAGTCAGAAATGAGTAAGCTTAAAATAAAATAAAAATAACAATAAAAATTTTGAATTAATATATTCTTAAATAGTGTTGGTTTTTTCCGGTCATATATATCTATATATATATATATATCATTCCTATTTTTTGAGACATGAGGGGGGTTGATTCATAGTGAATATATCTACCTGAGCAGGATTCTTTGTGAAACCAATCAAGTTTTAGACGCCCATTGACTTGAATGAATATTTTGACATCCAGATAATTAATTTTTCGTTTTGTTCAATTTCTGATGTAATTTTCAGTCTATTTTGGAATCAAAATGATTGAATTCTCTTAGGATGTCCAATTCTTTGTTTTCCGGAATACGTGTAAGTATGTCATCGATATATCGTTAAAAAAAAGTTGGATTAAGATTTAGTTTATGTACAATGCATTCAGTTATATACTCGAGGACTAGATTTTCGAGAACAGGGGAGAGAGGCGAACCCATCGGCATACCGTAAGTTTGTTTGTAAACAGTGTTCTGGAATTTAAAATAAGTCATGCTAGACATTTGTATATAGCAGTAATAAAATCGTTTTGATGTAAATAATGTATGATTTTTAATATCGTTCCATTTATTCTCAATACTTTTAACTACTAAATCATTAGAGATGTTGGTGAACATCGAAACTACATCTAATGAGATAATTTTGTAGGTTTTTGGTATTAGCGTGTTTCTTATTTGTTCAACAAAAGACCAAGAATCTTTAATATTTGTGATTAAAATTTTTGAATGTTGGTTGGATTCCAACGATGTGAACTTCAAGTCCATTTGGTCTGTCATGATTATGAACTGGCAGTTAGTGTTTAGTGAAAATTCCTATCTTATGGGTCGAGCACTTTGGAACCCTTAAGGACTTTTGTCCAAAGCGGAGGCTTCCATCTTTTGACGCCAAAGGCGCCACTTAGACTGTTTAAAACACGTAGGCGATTGTCATAATTGTACCCATGTCATATAAAATATCGTATGCACTAAGGGGTAGGGACCTTTTCGTAACTCGTTTGATGATACGATACTCGTCACTATACTACGCACGCGCCAAAGGCCTTGGAAACGGCCTATAGGCATTAGAATTGCCTTTACAGAGCCTGAATTTCGAAAATTTTATTCAGTCATCTTTAATTTACGTTTTTTAGTGAAACTTCCTACCTTACCGGCGGACTACTTTATGGCATTTGGCGCGAGCGTTTAGCGACTCGTACCTGCAGCATCATACTCGTTACAAAAAGATCCACGTCTACTCATTAGTGCATAATATACTATTTAATACATTAAACCTTTCCATTTCCATTTTTTTCAATATAACAATTTTCTCCATAAATTAAGATGAGTTTCTGGGATTTTTTTAACTTCCGGTCGACTGGCTCAAACTTTAAAAACGATCTTTTAGGAAGATATGCAACATATAATTAAAAACAAATATTATATAAGAGAAAGCCCGTGGAAAATTTATAAAATCTATTTGTAAAATATTTTTTTGTTTTTTAGCCATATTAATGGGAAAAATATTTAAAAATTGGCATTTGATATATACTTTCAGTTGATATCATTTTGGATATTATAATTTACAGGTTGTTATTATATTTTCTTTTTTTACCTTAATTTAATGTACTTTTAGTGTAAATGATTTCGCATAATAGACGGTATTTCGAAATGCCTCAAAAGTTATTGTTATTAGATAGTTTGGAAATTCAACGATAATACGAGAAATTCTAATTTTCAAAAAATAAAAAAATAGAACATGCGATACTACATCTTCAGAAATACTATAAATATTGATATTGATGAATAAAATTTGATCCATATTATCCTTAGGCAAAACTGTTAGTAAACATTTCAAAACATATTAGGTACATAAACATATACAAAAGAAAATTCATTTTTCGATGTGGAAATTTAATACATTTTAGTAATAGTGAAAATAAAATAGAAGCCATAAATGTATATTCTGAAATAAAATATATATATATATATAAGTTACGGAGGTATCAATAAATAAGGGAACTGCTAAATCCGGCCAGAAACAAACTGAAATAGAAACTGGGAAACTCAAACGCGTATGTAGCAAACACCCCCATCACTCTTGTGCGGAAAAACATTATTGACACAGTGCTGAAAATTTCAATTAGACTGTTGTCAGTTCTCTCCTCAACTGATTTTATTTCTTCATTAAAATCTTTACATTGTGGTATTTTCTGGTATACATGCAATTACAATCTAAAAAATGTTGAGCGTTTTGCAAATATATGCATTGTTCTCCGTAAAAAATATCACGATTCGTTGAAGGCATAGCAGAATAGATGGAGGTAGACGAACATTAATGAATACGTACGAATATTGACGATCGAAACATTGATTGAAAATTGTTAAAGTAAAGAATAGTAACGAGAAGTCACGATTGATTAAGTACGTACAGAAATGGTGTAAAAATGTGATTTCGTCGAAATTATACTAAAAAATTATTTTATTTTTCAGTTCGAGTGGTCGAAAAGTAAATGTCCCACTACTTCGCCACTTCGAACCTACTATTATTCGTATAAAAACAAATATCTTTAAAAAATGGTGATTATATAGAAAAAAGATTTCAAATTCTTCAACTTTATTATTTTTTTATATCATTATTAACTCGAACCTGTATTTTGTTTATAAAGCATTGGTAAATAAGAATGTTAGACTATCAATTTTCATCAATTATTTAAACATTACACAGCCCCAAAAAATTAAATTTCCGATGGGGGGGCGGGGGGAGACTATGTCTATAATATGTTTTTTTGGTCGCTGATTCCGAATCTTAACTCCATCACTTCAAGTTTTTCATATAACCTAAAAAAAACTCAAAAATCCTATAATTAGATCTTAAAATGTTAAAATAAAGAATAATTTTAGGCCTGCTACATTTTCGTGATGTTTTAGGGTTCGCTGAAACCATAACCGAAGTCCATTCAGTCCCATCAAGTTAAGTACTGGACATAACCTCAAAAATATCTAAAAAACTACAAAATATGAAAATATGACTTCCAGATGAGAATTTTTCTTTGGATTCAATATTTTCTTTATTTTCATATTTTAGGGTAGATTTTTTATATTTTATTTTGATATTTTAGATTTCTTTTTGAGGTTATGTCAAGAACTTAAGTGATGGCGCTAAACAGGTTTGGAATATGGTTTTATCGATCCCGAAAAAATAACAGCAACGCGGCATAGACTCAAAGTACAACTTATTCTTCATTTTAAGATCTAATTATAGGATTTTTTTAGGTTTTTTGAGGAGATGTCAGAAACCTTACGCGATGGGATTAAACGGACTTCCGATTCGGATTCAGAGACCTAAAAAATCATATTATAGACGCAGTCCGGACTTTCATTTTATTTTTGTAGGTCTGTGTTATTATTACAGTTTTTGCACAATTTTCCTAAAGATGTTTACATTAAATTTATTTTTCAATCACTAAAATGATTATAGTATTTTCGTCTCATTTTATATATTTTCAAGTAAATTTCGTACAAATAATACAAACAAGATACTGTGATGATAAGGTGAAATAGAATACAAAAGCATTTTACATATTTCCGGTGTAAAGCTCTTCGAAATCAAACCTTCACGTTGCATCGCATTTCGATAACGAGACGAGTCCTCGAAACTTTCCATGATTTCAACTTGCATGCATTCGATGCCCCCGGCTGAAGAATAATCAGTTGCGTGTCAATGGTCTGGTTCAGATTTAACGATCCATATTGCTGAATTGCGAATCATCTTTTGCAGTGAAAAAAGATTATTGACAGCATGCACAATGCTATTTTGAATATCGATTAATTACCTTTTTCGAAAATAATGATGTTTGTGATTTGTTACTTTATCGTTCAGCAGAAGTCGTTTGAAATAAAATTTAACCCCTACAATAATTACTTTCTATCTTTACAATTTTATAATTTTCGTTTAATAAATATAAACATTATTTATAGCGCGGTAAATTGATAATATTCGAGTTTTAGTTCTAGTTGAGTATCCCCAGGATATCAAAGTTCAAAAAAATTTGGCAGGAGTATAAATTTATAAATGAAAAGAAATTGTCTCAAATATTAGTAATTTTCTAAATATAATTAACGTTTCCAAATGAAGCAAAAGTAAACTCTACAATCTCAGTTCATATTGGAACTGCTGATTAGAACGGATATTTTACTAACGAATTTTTCTTTGTGCAGAAGCGGCAATTTTACAAAACATCTGCAGTAAACTTAACCTAAATATGACGGTTCAGTTTTCAGATGGCTTCACGTATTCTCCTGCTATTAAAATTCGGGGTGTTATAATTTTTTGACATTGTTAAGCTCGCCATGCCAAGTTGCTACTGAACATTCTAACCTGTACCTCAGCTTTGCATCTACTGATATTCAAGGATTTTTGACGTTTCCATTCATAGATACGACACATAATTGCTTTATTAAAAATTTGATAGTTGTACAAGTACTGCAAAGTAAAATAGTCAGTTCGAAGTGAATGGCTTCCAAACCAGCAGACCCAGGTGGAAAAGTCTGTAATTTTCCGGACCTGACGAACGGCACGGTACCGGGGCGGTAATAAATCATGTACAACACCAGTACTGGTGGCCAGTACCGCGCCAGCAGCTGGCAAAGTACTGGTTCAGTACTGGCTGAATACCTGGGCAGTACTGGTTTCCGGTACTGCCTTTATACTGATTTTGAAGTTTTCCCGACGATCGGCACAATACCGGCAATGTACAGGGACTGTACTGATTCAGTATATATAGTTTATTTATAATTATGTACGCGCGCATGTGTTTATGTGCGCTTGTATGTGTATTCTATTTCTATTAATTTTATTTAATTCATTCTTCATTTCAATTAAGCTTTTTATTTTTAGATTGAAATATTACTTTTATAAAAGTACACATTTTATACGTTTTATTGTAATTGAAATGTAATTGAAAAATATTAGTTACATGAATATAATTTAATTTTCATCCTGTATTAAGTAATATCTTTTTCTTTCTCCCTCACGCATTACATATACATTTTCCGCAATGTTATATAATAGAATTTTCATCTTCACTACGACTATGTCATAAGAACTCGAGTAGCAAATAGTGAAATAATGCAGGAGGGCCAGTTATTTCTTTACATCGATATTAGGACTCCAGGGTAGCGTAAAATACCAGTACCATGCCAGTAAAATTTACGGTACTGTGCCAGTACAGTCACAGTACTGGAAGTCAGTACCCAGCCGGTGTTATCTTTCAGTGCAATACCGGTATTATGCCGGTGCTTTGCCGGTATAACGCCAGTACCACGCCAGTACAGTAAATGTTTGGCCAGTACTGGCGCGGTACTGCGCCGGTAGTCAATTTCCACCTGGGGATAAGCAACGGCAAAGTCACAATTGAAATAATAAAATATTTTTCTCGGTGTGGAGCACCACCAAATGCTTAAAACTATTTTAATATCTAGATATTTAATTCATATTTAGAATTCTGCAAAAGCCCCTATCATTACTTTGAAATGAAAAATAATCTTAAGGGCAGTTTAAATATTTCACGAACGAAGACAATGAGAACGACGTACATTTTTGAAAGTGAAACTGCACTTAAATCTTTAAAAGTTCCCCGCGGGTCAGACCTCAGCAACTTTTGTTTCTACAACGACAATTATTTTCCCATGTACAATATACTGCAATGTAATAACTTCATTAATCTGTACTAATTAATCTATAAAGTTCAACTGTTCACGTTCATATACTTGCCTAGCTATTAAATATAGGATAGTCTAGGTTGTTGTATAAGCTGCTTTAATAAATGTAGCAACTTTAACCAGGTGAAAATAAGAAAAGATTTCAAAGTGCATCTAGTAGCTAAGTAACTTATCGTCGAGTTAATAACGTTAGTTCGCGGTACGCGAAAATTCATAATTAATTGCGATTTTTCGCGGTATTGTGCTGCGGAACATAACCGGGGAGAAGCTTATACCGCATCGTGCACGTCATAAATTTCCAATAGCAGTTAGTGCTGGCTATCCTCGTGTTGGGGCTTACGACGCCGAAATGATTTACCTAGCAGTAATGGCTTTTGGTACCTAGACCTAGCGCAGTCCTCTATGGCTGATCGCGTCGCTCGAAGAGAGGAGGGTTTTTATTAAAGCTCGGACACCGAAACTTGCTTTGGAAAATTTACTTCCTTTGTCGCACTTCACTACGACTAAAATCGTGTGCTTTTTTTTAACCTCAGTGACTTAACACTTTATTTGTCAGTAACGCATATGGGCAAATCCAGAGAACTTTTGACTTTCATGTTATTTTAAGATTCACGTAAATAAGCTGTACAGAAATATTTATAAAACATTACTATTTACTAAAAAGGATATGCTTTTCAAGGTACAGTTATTTGTTTTGCATGATAGTTGATTAAAAAACCAAAGGAAACACGAAAGCTCATAAAATTTTAATAAACTGCTGCGTGCAAATCGTATTTTTTTAAATATTTTGTTCTGTAACTTTTGGAACGTGTGTTCTTTTCATTTGAAAATCATGTCGTTGATTAATGGCACTTTATAAAAGCCAAAGATACTTGAAAAGTAAGTGTGCCTATCGCTTAATAAGAATGACATGCGTCCAAAGTCGAGTGCAGAAGATTTATGGAAAATGGAATTTTCGTTAATTTCGAACAATAACTTTTGGAACAAACAATATTATGGCTTCATACTTTGGAAATTTTTAATTGAATATATAATAAGTGACATATTCCAAGGAATAAGGTGTGCCTTGTCTCATCTCAATTCTGTGCCTATTACAACCTATAGCCTTCGTGCGTAACTGTTGTTGAAAATTGACACTTTTGTCAGGCACGCGAACTATACACAATTAAATGCCTCGATTATTGGCGTAATTTACTGTTTTAGGTGTCATAATAATCCTCTGAACTTGTTCCAGAAATACAATACCATGTTCAGGGGTAAAACAAGACATGAAATTATCTCTTTGACACAAACTCGTTTTTTTAGACGGAAAAATGTTAAAATTTGTTACGCGCGGGTTTTATTGGTAACTGATCATAAATACGTTGACAAATATTAAAAATTGAAGATGGTAGATACAATATGGCCGATCAAATTCTTAAAAAGTTGCTTGAACCAGCTGAAACTGTGTATTCGGGGTCGCTCATAGGTCCTGATTCGCTATAGCTTTGCTCCAGAAATAATAAAAATGTAACTTTGGGTAACTTTGTTTTTCATCTCCCTTCCTTCACCTTTTCTGGTTAAAAATGAATAAATATGGTACTAATGACAACTTACGTTATACCTATTTAAAATTTTTTTTTAGGATTACCGGGATTGTAATGCCTTAAATCGACTTAAATAAATGTTTGCTGCTAAAATTTGTATATTATGAACCTAAAAGCAAAAAGAAAGAAAACCCCCGAATACCCAATTTGAGCTTGTGTGCCATCTTGAATTCTGAATATCTGTTGACGGATTCGTGACCAGTAACTTAAAAAAACCCGAATAACAAATTTCATCTGTTTTCCGCATACAGAAATATGTTTGGTTCGATGATATATTTTTAGGTCTCGTTTTACCTGACTGCGCTGGAACAATCCTTTAAAAGTAGTAACGTGTCGTTTTGTCTACATTTTATATGTTTAGGAGTGGCCTCAGGTTGATTTTAAATGTGTGCAACCAAAAAAAAAAGTTATTTTCTTAAAGCGTAAAATTAAAAGTTCTGTGGATTTACCCATATATGCGCAGAAAAAAGTCGTGCCACTTTTGTCTCATGACGCATATGGGTGCAAATGAAAAAAACGTGTTTATATTTCATCGATTCGACTGTAATTTGGTAAATCATGGTTTTTTAGGTCACTGAATCCGAATCTGAAATCGGATTTTCAAAATTGAAAATGACGGATACAATTTGGTGGACACAAATTAAAAAAATACATGTTCATGATGGCGAATTTAAAATTTGAGTCCTGACTAAGTTTCTGAAGCTCGGATACATTATAACGAATAAAATTTACCAAACCATTCATCAAAAATTGAAAGTATAATTTGTCATACCACTTGATAGTCTTGAGAATCGTTTTGTAAGAAGATTTCATTTTTCGAATTTGCTTCCTTTATATTGGATCCGCCATTTTTAATTTTAGGAATCCGATTTCAGATTCAATTTCAGTGACCTAAGAAACCCTAAGGTGCACAGTTTCATAAAAATCGAACCAATTTTCGAACTTGCGTCCGCCATATTGGATCCGCCATTTTAAATTTTGAAAATCCGATTTCAGATTCGGGTTTAGTTACCTCCAAAACCACAATGCTAAAATTATACGATAAATGAATGAAAATATTGTAAGAAGTGTTTGCTAACTAAACATTTGGCAGTGTAAAACTAAAAAGTACGGTTGTAAGGTTTAAACTAGTTGAGTTATAAACGCTAAACCGCTCGGTTGCGCAACTAAACGTGCACTTTCAAGACACAAATGAGTTCGGTTGTAAGGACTACTAGTTGAATTATTACAACAAAACGGTACGGTTTATGAAACTACAATCGTTTGATTACGAGAAAAGGAAATTAGGATGTGAACACAATATTCGTAAGGTTAAGACATCCAAACTGTTCGGTTGGTCAACTAAACGTTTGGTAATGTGAAACAAAAGAGTTTGGATGTTAGAACTAACCTAGTTTGATTAATTATAAAATCTAAAGCATTTATTTACGCAACTAACCTTTCGGTTATGATTAAACTATTTTGATAAACGCAACCAAACCATTCGGTTGCGCAAATAAACGTTTGGTTATAACAAAAACAAATTGGACTGTGTGGACTATAGTAGTTTGCATATCACAACAAAATTTTACGGTTAACGAACTGTACGTTTGTTCACAAGAAACAAACAAGTTCGGTAATAATGAAACTAGTTTGTTATGAAAGCCAAACCGGGTGATTACTCCGGTTCAGATTTGAGTGCCGATTGGAAAATCAATATCAAATTTCAAAAATGTTAAATGATTTATATAACAGCTTTTCTGGAAATTAATCAATTTTAATCAATTTTCCTTAAAAAGAGGTGCGAAAATTTATTTACTTGTATGTATGCATTTTTTTTATAAGATTTTTACCTGATATTAGAATATTACATACATCTACAGGTCATATTCTGTTATGTAAGTATTAATTATTGGACTGTTTAACTTAATTAAATTACTTTTTAATATGCTGCCAATTTTGTCCTACAATGTATTTTGTTAATATGAAATTGCATCGACGTTTCGAACTGCTTTCGAGTACCTTATCAACAGGAAAACAGTAGATGGTAAATAATTTTATATGAATTATCTTATATTTTGATAGTAGGGAAAACGAACAATATGAAAATACCTTGATTAAGTTAATAATTTCAGTAATATTTCATAATCCAATGTTATTTAGTTTATTATTCTCTACATGATAGAATTAAAATTTAATTAATATACAACACAACCTATAAATTTTAAATATTTACTTTTCGCTACCTATTAAAATAAATATTGTATGAGTTTGAAATGTAATGAAATTTTACTTTTTAAAAGTAAATTATAACTACAATGCGTTATATTTTTAACGTAGAATTTGTATACATATTAAAAATATATTTTAAAAAGTCTGAATAAATTTAAAAATTTTGCATTTTTAATATTAGATTTTCCTTCATGCCAAACAATATAACATAAATTATAATTTATAATTTCCATAAAATAACGTAAATGTAAGGACAAACGAATATAAAAATTGGGTTTTAAACTTTTTTTGTGAGATTTTTTCATGTAATTGCTAAAAAACTGGGTATCATTATTTTTAGTATTTTTAAATAGTTTGCACCATTATGGTTTTAAGAAATTCAACATTTTTACTTATTCACTCAAGTAAAAGGTTCAACTATACAGTACAGTTTGCACTAATTGAATATGCAATAACAAGAATATTTCAATATTTAAAAGCTATTGTGTTTCTAAAATTGATTCTTAAAAAATCTTAAAAATCTTAGGTATAGATTTAAGATTCAGAGAAAAATATTTTTCATTATTGATTTTTCACAATTATTTAAGCACATTTCCAGAGTATTATTTCTCACTTATTACAAAAACCTATAAGTAAATTAATAAAATTTAAAATATGACAGATATTTTAAGAAAGCGTGCTGTTCACTTTTAAGTTTATATAAAAGTTTCATAGAATACAATTCTATCTATTAAAAACAATTTTTTTACGACGTATATATAGAAAAGGAATAAAGGAAGTGTAACTACTGCAACTCTCAGCATTTCTGAAGTACACTCGCGGGTTATTGTCTTCCATCTTCGTCTACAGATGGTTATTGATGGACCTACAATACATGACGTCGCCACGATACTAACTTGGATTATTATTGTGTAACTTGAATAGAAAATTTTAGAAACAAAATTATTCTTTTATTTTTAGCTATTGATGACATGTTTTATTATTCAACTCATGTATGTCTATAGTCGTTTTCTCGAACAAATCATAATACGTATAAAGTGGGAATCCAAATTAGAAGGCGGCTATTTCTTTTGCTTTTATATGGACTGCAAAATAATTAAAATATGTTTAAACTCTTTCTGTTTTTACGTAATCATTAGATGAACTAATGTTCGATATTTTTCGAGACATTTTTTAATGAAAATATGCAATATACAACTTAATAACTTCGTTGATTTCTCTGCTTTCACCGAAGTGCAATTTTAATTTAAATAATAAAAGGTTTTCTGTAGAATTGTAGAAACCAAATATTGTCAAAAACAAATAGCAGTTTTTTAAGTATATTATAATTAAAAAATTGTGAGATTTTTATAATCATTTTCGATTTCAGGATACAGTAATTTTATTCTTTGTCTGAATTTACCAAAACATCATTAACAGCACAATTGTTCTGCAAACATTTTTATATTTCAATTATTTTAAGAAGAAGTTAAGCAGGAGCAATAAATTTTTACGAATAAACTGTTATATGTCAATACCTTAACAACCAGTAACATTGACTTGATTGAAGCAAAGCTGTTTCTGCTCGAGTATTTCAATGTCCAACATACATTTTTTCAGTATAACGACTGACCTTGTTTGTTATTTAAACGTTGCTTAAAACATAGTTTAAAAAATGAACTTTGCAAAGCTTATAACAATTTATATTTTAAAATGGATAAAAAATATCATACATAATACTTCTACACTGACGCGCACCTTTTACTTCCGATACCTTTACAAAATTACCATA
The DNA here is from genome assembly GCA_030407085.1 of Trichopria drosophilae. Taxonomy (NCBI): domain Eukaryota; kingdom Metazoa; phylum Arthropoda; class Insecta; order Hymenoptera; family Diapriidae; genus Trichopria; species Trichopria drosophilae. The sequence goes on along the minus strand of CM059585.1, from coordinate 112,756,313 downwards.
ATCATTTTTAGTTGTAAAATAATTTTTAATAAAAAATTCTAATAATCGAAAGTGTTTGATACCTTCGTCGGCGTATACTTGACATGCACTCTTCCATAAATAACAACAATTAATTGCATTTTATACCCAGAGAAAAATAGGTGATATCTCGTATAGGGTACTATATGAGTAATACTCGATAGTTCTTATTACTATCTTACATATTATTCCTGAATATCACATTTATAATAAGTTTACATTTTATATTAAATATGGTTATATATTTACGATTAATATCAGGATGTCCGTTATCCGCTTCTGAACGTCTAGGTTTCTCTCAACAGTAAATAATTTATAAACTCTCATATATAGTTATAAACATGAGCTAAAATACTTCTTTGAGTGAAAATCAGCAATTGAACAGAAACAATTTCATGGGTGTTAGAGCACCGATAAAAACTCGACATTTGAGAGACATTATGGGCCTACTTTATACTAGCAAAATATGTTTAACCATAAGAGATATATCAGGATTTTGGTTCATCCTGATACAAGTGGATTACTTCTTGACCGCTTGTATTATTAAATGTTGGAAAAAATGTTTATAAAATTCCTTCCAAAAATTTTTTCTTGGTTAAGTCGGTCCCAGGATTCACAATAAATAACTAAAAGTTTCTTCTTTAAATACGTTTCGGCATCAAGATATGTGCCATCTTCAGTTTATTCTAAAAATTATATTTACAAAAATAATATTTCATAAAAAAAAAATTAATAAAAATATTCATAAAAATATAAAAGGATAATCAAATAGAGATATTAGGTTTGAGACAATAGAGTGTAAAAGAATTACTTACAAAGTTATTGATGCAGAAAAAGTCTTCGCACCATTTTATGATGTGAAATGTAATTGGTGACGTTTAGTGTGAGAAAGGATGCATTTTTTACAGTCCCTATTAATGCAAATATCATGACTTTAAATCAAAAAGGATAAAAGTATGATATCACATTAAACCGAAACTTACCAAAAAGAGTAGAAATGACTGATGTTTTGTCATTTCTGTAATCAAAACTGACACCCACTACACACTGTATAATTTTGAATAACGTTGAATTGATAAGTTTCAAGTTATGTTTAACCATTTTTCCAGTCGATAGTGAGTGGACAAAATTATAATTTTGAAAATTCGATTAATTGTGGATTCTGTCAAGGGTCTATTAAAAAATATCTTTTTAAGGGAGGTTTCTGGAGACTTTTTTGCATTATTTCAAACAAAATTCCTTCGCTAAAGGTGAAGAAAATAGTTAGTATTAAGATGTATTTTTTAAATATTAATAAATAATAACGTCATGTACCTAAAATAGTGATAAAAGTGAGTAATTTCGTTTTAAAAGTTAACAAATTTTGTTCATGAAAACTATATACTTTAGACAAAATTTTCTAAGAATAAAAATGTCTTAGAATGTAATATGTCAAAATTTCTTCTAAAGTCTACAGTCTTTTCGAGAAAATAAATTATTTTTCTTGAAATCTAGAAAGGATTAATAGTTTTTTTTTCTCAAAAACTATGAAATTTGTAGAAAATTTCCTTAGTACAAAACTATCTTAGAATTGGTGAAAGGTTACTGTCAAATTTTTTCACATTTTTTAAAATGTCTTTTTCAAAATTTCGTCTCGTTATACGTACTAAAAGAAGGGGAGCGTCGATTGTCCACAGTCGCGTTACGTGTGTGACGTCACAGCAGACCCTTTCATTAGGACCCAACCCGCAGAGTGGGGGAAAAGAGAGCGGCAACTGGTAAATATGTCGAGACGAAATATGCTAGGACGTAAATATAACGAGACGCAATTATATCGGGACTCTACTGTTCATACTTTTGTATTTGGCAACCTCGAAAGCTAACATCAGATTCGTATTCAGCGACCCCGAAAATCCGGGAGTAACATTTTTTAAGGGGAAATCTGTCGATTTTAATTTTTTGTCCGCCATATTGGATCCGCCATACTAGATTCGCCATTTTCAATTTGTAAAGATTGAAATCTGATTCGTATTTTGCGACCTCAGAAACGTATAAATAATAAGTTACCCGTTTATGTGTGTACGGAATTATTTTTCACAAATGCTTTCCTTTCAAAAAAATAGTTATTTTTTCGTATATTTTTCTTTATAATCAATTAACTTAGTATTTTCATTTGTGTGATTTCTTGTGTTGAATAAATAAATGCCTTAGCTATGTAGAAAATGAATTACGTCTGAAAATACATATACGTGATTCATTTGTGAATGTGAAAAAACTATCGGAGAAACGTTGAGCCGCTTAGCGGCACACTGTGACGGAAAGGGTTAACCTTTAAAACTAATATAAAACTCCTCAGTTACCTAAAAGCAAAGCAAATCATTCGAAGAGTTCGCAAGCCAGAAATTTGCTAAAACAATTAAAATTTATTTGAGTTGAAAGGTAATATACAATAAATTAGAAAAAGGTTTTGGTCAAATTGAAAAAGCACTTACGGATGCCTACGGATGCTTTTCATTAAAGTTTCTGAAACATGAAATATATTTCAAAGTTAAAAACATTAAATAAACTTTCATTGGTTCAAAGTGACGTATTTATATTTATATATAATTTAGAACTGAGTGGAAACTCGTAAAGAACAGCATTACACAATTCATCAATTTAAACTTTCAAGAATATTAAAAGCTCTTAAGAAAATCAAATGAACATCTGCTATAGTCAGTGCCAGGCCGGCTGGTTATAATCTGGCGAGTAAAAAAAAAGCATTGTCAACGAAAGCCAGCGCGAGGTTACAGAGTACACCCAGTGTAATCGTAGCAAAACTAATGAGATTCTTGAAATACCTTTCGAAATATCGCATCGGATTAATGGCATTAAATCTCGCGTCAGATTGGTCGGCGAAATAGCTATCGGATTCTCGTAATTGAACCGGCTGTCTCGAACAACGGAAGCACGAGAAATTACCATTTACAGATATCTGAAAAGCATCTTGGCAAAGCATTGAATGGCGTTCTTAAGTTCCCGCTGCGAAATCATCTTGTACGCACTTACTTTTTATTAAGACCCTGAAAGAATGGGAAATATTTTTTCAGTCATCAGTAGTGTACCGAAAGGATAAAATAACTTTTGAGCTTTGGAACAACACGTGTGGCGTAAAATAAAGAAAATCAGCTAGTATGTCTGATAAAAGTTTATATCTGAATATCGATAAAATCTTTATGCTTGGAATTCGAAATGGTCCCTTATCTGCAAAATTCTGTTAAAAATATTCGAAAATTTTTACGACTGGATGTAAAATTTTATCTTTTATACATTTGTTGCATGCGCTCGTATTTTATATATAATCGCACCACCTATTTTCGAGACTATGGAAAATATTTCATAAATATTCTCAACCTTACAATTCTCAACAACTATAATTGAACTTATAATAGTTACCGCATGTTGTCAGATTTACTAAACATATTTTACTGAAATGTTAGTACGAAACCATTCAATAGATGTTACAGTAGTATCCTTAAAATATCGCATTACAGCAATTTCGTTTTATCTTTTTCTGTAAACACTAAAGTCTTGTTTCATAATTCGAAAGGTTTTCAATAATAACCCATATGAGGAAGTGATCTTTTTCCCTTTTAATTGAGATTCAATGACATTTGAGAATCTTTTCCGTTTCAAATCAACACTTGGATGCTCCATATTATTTTTCTTTTCAAGAATACCCTCGTTATTATTTTTTTATTAACGATTAGGTGCTCATGTTATAAGTTTTTAGAAACTGTTCTTGCTGCATTTGTGTAGAAATTAACAAGTCAATCACCTGTCATTTTTTGTTGTACATTGAGAGAAATTAATTAGTAATAGTTAATCTAAGCCAACTTCAAAGCTCTTACATTAACTGCAAATTTAAAAAAGTGACAGTAAAGTTAAAAAACAATAGGTAACTTTGAGATGAAGATATACTGGTATTTCTCTGCCATGTTATTGTATATTAACACGCATATTTTAACATTCAAGGAGCATTTGTTTACTATTAATAAATCTTTCATTAAATTCCTAGTTATACAGTTATACTGCGAGGCAAGGTTATGTTCGTTAACTAATAATTTATCCTGTTTGAACTAAGCAAATACGTAATGCGCAACGCCCGCATTTCCCGCATTTTTTTTGGTATCATTTATTTCCGACTATTCGAAGAATTCACAGAATTATTACTGCGAGTGTATGTTTGTTTATATGGGAAACTTTAAACGCCTATAAATATGCCACGTAATGATCATAACATTAATATTTAAAATTGTTATGTTCATTATTAACATCTCAAATTTAACCGAATTACGGTAAGATAAACTACCTAGCTTTATGCTTTACATTAAAGCTATTACATTAACTGTAAACAAACATTTCTTTCAATGTAGGTGAGTCTTTTTGCTTTTTATTCATTTTTCTTTTGGGGGTTTGAAGACATAAATGTCGACTTTGATGCTTCATCCATCGTCTCTATTCAGAAGCCTTTTTTAAAAATAAAAAATATGTTTATGTATACAAAAGTAATTGCACAATCCAAAACTGTTTACGTGAACAATTGTAGCTAGTGATTTATAATGCCGCTGATTGAAGGAGAATTGCAGACTGCGGTGGAAGATATCGGCTAGAGGAAAGAACCGCCATCTTGCGGGTCCTAACCTTATCGGATAGAGGGGGGACTACAATAATTATAAAATGTACATAATAGTTAATCGACTTCAACAAATCATGATTTGTACTTATTTCCATTCCAGTTGGCAAATTATTTTCATCACACTTTATTAACGTTAAATTCAACTGTTAAATACAACTGTTATTACAAACATCTTATAACAATCATTCATTCATGGTTTTTTACATCAAGATATGCAATTAGCCGAAATATTCGTTAAATCACTGATGAATTTGAATTGAAGAAATAACCCTCCTGATCAGGAATTTTTCTTTTCCCATAATATGGAAACAATATAGTTTAGACCAGTACACTCGTTAAGAAATGTATATTGGCACTCATTATTTTGTCATGTTTACATTTACGTTAAATATAGGGAAAGAGGTTCGGTTATGGATAATTTATTGCTTTTTCACAACTTGTGTCTAACTTTTATGTAGGCATTTATGTACGGAGAAAAATTTCCATTTTTGCACCATACGTGATCCTTTTGTTTCACCGATGTCGTATCCTCTCAAAGCACATTTCCCCCCTAAAACATGGAGCCATCCTGAAACGTGTCTTAATGCTTTTTAGTCACGTCCCATATTTCTAGACGATAAGAATGCCTTGAAACAAAAACTTGATGCCAAACCGTGGTAAAAAGAATAGAAGCGGTTGTTTTGTTTGATTTTTTTCCAATTCTTAGCAGATTTTTCAAAGGTGTCCAATATTTTATGGTTTCTCTAAAAAAGGGGTGTTCACAACCGAACCGATTTGGGTGTCCACAAAGGAATATTGCAGATGCATTAAAAGATCACCATGCAAATTTTTAGCATCCAGTGCTCTGCGTGATAGCAATTGAAAAAATTAAATTTGCGTTTTCTTTATTTGAATATTCGTGCAGAACTTATTCCTCAATTTATTTTTGGATTTATGTATATTATTATATACAGTACCCACATCGAATTTTACTGTTTTAAATTTCATATATATTTTTAATGCATGTATATTACCATACTGACTTATATATAATTCACTAAGAAATACTAGAAACGATATACCATATATAATAAATTGAGCGAGATTTACCAACGCCATATGTTGATGGTCAAATTCTGTTTCTCCCGATTTATCGACCTTTTCCAATGAATTTTCAATATGAACATACGATGCGAAGTTAAGTGTGAATACATAATACGTCCACTTTTGTATCAAACCAGTTTCCAGTGCCTGAAGAATCAATTTATTGAATGAAACAAAATATGGTGACAATTTGTTTACAATCATGTTTACAAATGTAGGAGATACGCCCTCATCTATAAAATTTATAATATTTTCTCCCAGCCGATCAATTGTTCGTTTCGAAACTTCATCATAGACCCACTTATCGATAAACAACGTAACATTTTTATGCAAAAATATATCTTCAAAATCTGCATCAAGATTTTTAACTTTACTTACTATATTACGATAGGCCAGCCTATAATATGACATTTTATAGAAATTGGCATAAGTGTTTCTCTTTCCAACTGGTATACAATCACTGTTGTCGATGTCTTCCAAGGTTTCCATTTTAATAAAGACTCGTATAACATCCACTCGCACGATATTTTCAAGCAACTCAGTCGTCAACATAATCGAAGCAATAAATAGGAAACTGGACAAAAATCTTTCCATTTGATTTCTTCGAAATTCGACTAATGGAATACCCGACAGGGAGTTAAATATATTTGAAGGGTACCAATAACGATAATCGAATTTCAGTAAACGTGAAAATACCCATATTATTGAAATTAAACAGATAAACGAAGTGATTATGAGCATACCATCTGTTGAGAGTTGTGTAGTACTGATTATATCTATCGGAGCTATAAAACCAGCTAGAACAGACATCAGTGAATGAGTTGTTTGATAAGGACAAATTGTTTCCACAGTACAAACGATGCTTTCCATGGTCAACATTGTTGTCCCCCAAAAGTCGATTATTCTGGCGAGATCATATGCATAGTCTTTCTTCAGTCTCGCATGTTTCTGATTGTATTGCCCTGACTTTTCAGCTTCATATACTAATATGTTAGTTGAAAAGTTCATAGCTGAAGCCAAATATCGGCATATATCGGCAGAATAACCATGGGCATAATTTATATTTCCAAAACGATCAGGTTTGAAATGGAAATCTGGATAATTTCGGATTGCAGCTACATTGAGTGAGAACCCGTTTAAATTTTGTATTTTATTGGGGAACAAGTTTACTTTCGATGAAAAGTCCTGAACAGTATATTTATTGAAATATGGATTATAATAATGTAAGTAAAGTTGGCTATTATTGCTATTATATACTAGAAAGGAAACGTCCAAATTAAAGCCGGGCGACAGCCAAGCGTGCTTTAAAAATCCCTCATATGAAAAGTATTTGTTTTTATTCCACAGAATAATGAGTGCTTTTAACGTTGAACTTGTTTGCGCCATTGATTGAAAAATATAACTAAGATTTAGAATTAATTTACGCCATAAGTATACGCCATCGAACGATGAAAAAATTATTACTACTTTCGATTTTTGAAAATAATTGAATTCCTTTGAAAATACGTCCTTTAAATGGTTTGACGTTTCTTCCAACTTAATCACCACTACAGGAATTTTCTGCACGATGTCAATAACAATATTTTTAAAAACGTTAGGAAGTGGGCAGTGTCTTTCATCAATAGCAACTAAAGTTTGATAGGGTAAATAGTCCTTTCGAATTTCAGCGCAAACGTGTTCAATCCAATTTTCACGGGAACTTGAAACAAATGTTGACGAGATTAAAACTATCCACCAATTGACGGCGATCGACATGTTTTGCTTTTCTAAAGTTTGTAAATATTTTCCCACTAGTTGCTATCAGGTTTACAGATGATTTAATTGAAATGTATCATCAGAAATACGAAGCTAAAATTTTTCTTCACGTTTCTGAGTTATTTCGTGATACGAATAGTTGCACATTATTTTTGAAATGCAATTTCAAATGTCAGTATTGTATCGGTGCTAAAATCGACTATCATTATCAATGACTTTGACGCGCCGTTAGAGGTGTAAGTAATTATTATATATATATTTTTTTTCGGTTTTTACGTTGAAATCGCAATTCTAGAAGCAATTGTACAAATCTAATTCTTTCAAAATGATGATACTTTGATGTTCGACGTTATAATCTAAATACAGTACAAATAAAGATAAGCATTATCGAACCTTCGCCTTCCGGATCGCGTGTGAAGTATTGAATTGAAGCGTATGATGTTTAAAAATATTTGTAAATTACCCAGCTTTTGCACTGTTCGTAATTTTATAATGTGGTAATAATTTTCGTTAAAAAAGTCGAGACACCTCGAGAGCGATTGAGGACGATCGAACACGATTGAAGATAATCCAATAGATCTTAAAAGATGCAAAAAAATCGATAGAGACTAAGCAAAATTGACAAAAATAAAAAAAGACCGAGAAAGATCTAACACTATCGAGAAACTTCGAAAAAGATCGAAAAGTATCGAGGAAGGTTGAAAAGTGCCGAGAAAGATCGACAGACATCGATAATGCTAATAGGGAGCGAGAGAAATCGAGAAAGAGCTAAAACTATCGATGAATATCCAGGCAGATCGAGAATGATCAAAATAGATCGAAAAAGATCGAGAGTAGGGATGGAAAGACATTGAGAAAGATCAGAAAGATCGTGAAAGATAAAGAAAGATCAATCGAGATCAACAGATATCGAGTGCTACCTGGGGAGATCAAGAACCGTCAAGAAAGATTGGCGGAATCGAGAATGATCGGAAAAGATTGAAAATGTTCGAAAGAGACCAGGAAAGAACCACGGTTATAAATTTCTACGAAATCCGATATTATGAATCTATTACTTCGACCCAGACCTTAAGTCTGGACGAAGTATTGAATTTGGTCACCTCGGGCAAAAAAATTACCCTATAGTTTTTCATCAAATGTCCACGTTTCAGACCCTAAGGAAGCCAAAAAACGAAAAAAAAAATTTGTGTCCGTGATCTTGTACGTACGTACGTCCGTACGTCCGTACGTCCGTACGTACGTCCCGTTTTTATGTCTCGCGATAACTCGCGAACGGATAACCGTATTGATATAAATTTTTTTTTAAAATACGCGTCTTGGCATAACTTAGATCTGATTAGATTTTGGGGCAGATCCACCCGTCCGTTACTAAAAAAAATTAGCCCCAATTAAGTTTCTTTGTAGTTGTTTGCATTTATTTTGAAAAATACAAATTTTATTAAAAAATGTTTCAAACAAAAAAGGTAGAGCATGAAATTCTCTACAAAAAAGGTTGTATGCATTTTCTTCCTAAAGTCAACGATAATGCCATAAAAACTGGTATAAAATGTTTATGACTATTATCTGAAAAAGTATTGAATTTGGTCATCGCGGCAAAAAAATTACCCTATTGTTTTTCATCAAATTTCGACGTTTCGACCCCCACTCCCCAGGGGTAGTCTTTGCCAGCTCCTCGGGCGCGGTGACCACCTACGGGCGCAAAGCTCATTTACGCCCTTGATACGAAAATAACTATTTCGATATATCTAAAAGATGTCTTATAGATATCTATAAGATATCCGTCATAGATCTTTTCGACACTTTCAAGATATCTTTGACGAATTATATGTATATATATTGTATATATAATATCATAATAATACAGACAGTAATTAGTAAAACACAGTAAACATGTAATATGCATCGAATAGTCTATTAGAATACAAGTGCATGAAGTAAGTGTTTTGCAACGTTTATTTATCAATACTTCGGCTGGCCTGTTGTCGGGGTCGAAGTTTTGAAAATGCTCATTTTCAATTTTCATAAATATAAGAAACACTATATTGTTGTAACATATCTATCGAAGCCACTTGGACCTAAATATGATTGGACCCCCAAATATCAATATAATTTTATAATATAATTGAAAGCTGTTAGTAAACAAACTAGTCTTAAGGAATAGCCGACTCTCCACTGGGTAGAAGTTTCTGAGCGAGCGAAGCGAGCGAGGCACCACGCCAACGCTAGTTTAAAAATTGTAACCACTCTTCCTTTTTCCTCTCCCTCTTCCCTGTCACCCGCTATCACTCCTTAATTTTGACAATTTGCATGCGGGATTTGATGTTAGTAATTCAACAAATTGTTACAACGCGATCCGGTCAAATTTGGTTTAGTTTTGACGACACTGATGTACCTCACCCCAATTTTCTCTTTGTAAATTTAGCAATTTAACATTGTACGTTCCAATCTCTGAATTTGGACGAAATCGTTGATGGATTTGGTCTAAAATTTGATCGATTCAATCTGTAAGAAAGGGGTATCCAAAAAGAGGTTGACAAAGATAATTATTAGTTCGCGAGTTATAGCAAGTACACTAAAACGTCACACTAATGAAGTTTTCGCACTAGTAAACAGTTTTTCGTAACGCAAACCTCATACTAATAACAAATAGCTAGCTTACCTTTTAGTCTTAGTGCTGTTTTTCGAATTTTCAATTGAAAGTGGAAGGGCCTTATTGCCCCTCGTCCAAAATATATTTTATTATTCACTTGTATTTTTTTTTCGAATTTCCATGAACATCAGATACGATTTGAAGGCTGCGATCTTCTCCATCATCAAACATGACCAGAAATAACTTTAAAATTAGAAATTCATTTTTAATACTGCACTTTATTGGCTTTGTGGAAAATACAATTTTTAAAAATACAGATAATATTGCAAACAGCACTAACAACACATGACAATAATTCGTTTGCAGATGCAAAAATCCTATCAATTTATGGAGTTAGCTCTCTCCGTGAAAAGAATTGAGAAAAATAATATTTCAATAACTTACATGAAATTACATTCGCATTTTCCTTCTTTGAATAATTGGGCACAATCTATTCCTTAATAATATGTTTTTCGATTCATGTATATTATTACACACTGTACTCGCATCGAATTTCATACGTTTAAATCTCGTATATATTTTTACTGCATGTATACTTCTATACTGACTTACATATAATTCCCTAAGAAATATTAGAGCCGATACACCGTGCGTAGTAAATATAGCGATATAGACCAACACCATGTGTTGCTGGTGTGAGTTTATTTCCACTGATTTCTCGACCTTTTCCAATGCTTTTTCAATTTTTACAGATGCTTTATACCCATATATATGGCAAGATAATATGTCCACTTTTTTACCAAACCAGTCGCTAGTGCCTGAAGAATTACTTTATTAAACAAAACAAAATATGGTCAGAATTTGTGTACAATCACGTTCACATATGTTGTATATACGCCATTGTCTATAAAGTTTATAATATTTTCCCTTAGTCGATACTTCATCATAAAGCCACTTATCAATCAAAATTGTAACATTTTTATGCAAAAAAAATTCTTCAAAATTCATTAGAGTATATCCCGCTTTATATTGTAAATATCGAACTGCGAGCCGGTCATTTGACGTTCTATAGAAATTGTAAAAAGCTCTTTCAGTTGCGACTTTCAGTCACTTTTTTCGATGTCTTCCAGGGTTTCCATTTTAATATAGTCTCGTCTAACGTCTACTCGCACTACATTTTCAAGCAACTCGGTCGTCAACATAATCGAGGCAATAAATAGGAAACAAGACAAAACTCTTTATCTTTGTTTTCTGGGAAAATGGGCCAGTGGAATACCTAACAGGGATTTAAATATTCTTGAAGGGTACCAATAACGATTATCGAATTTCTGTAAATGTGAAAATACCCATATTATCGAAATTAAACAGATAAACGAAGTGATTATGAGGAACCCATCTGTTGAGAGTTGTGTACGATTGTTTATATCTATCGGAGCCATTAAACCAGGTTCAACAGAAATCACTGAATGAGTTGCTTGATATACAGGGTGATCCAAAAGTCCCGGAACAGCAAAATATCTCAGCGGGAGTGCATTTTCGGGGAAAATGTTTTAGACAAAAGTTTAAGGATTTTTCCCTGGCTATTTAATGGCGATATTGAATTTGACCTTGAACATGACCTTGAAGGTTATTTCAAGGTCAAGTTAATTTTTTTAAATGGGAACCCCTATTTTTTTTCACGGATTCGGAAAGAGCACAAAATTTTACGTCCGAATCGCTGGTTATCACCCCAGCCTCTCATCATGAGAATGGTTATTCTTTCTCGTTCACTTAGCGCAGCCATTGCTCTTTGTACGAAATATACGTATGTATTTTGTTACTGAAATGATGCTTAATACGTTTAGATAGGAAAGGCGTTTAGATAGGAAATCCATGTATCTCACAAAACGATAAAGTTAAGACCAAAATGTAACCTTATAAGACTGTACACGTATGTATAAATTCAATGTGAATGTATGTTGTTTATTTACTTCGCTGGTGACTCGTGCTCTCTGTCGCTGTTCGCGCGCCCAAGTTCACTTTGCACAAGTGTTGCGTAAGATGTATGTATACACTTTTTTTAAACAGTTTATTATTCTATTTACAAAATTAGAGGACAAGCGAGGGACAGGAACTGATTCCTAAATCGACTTTTGGCAGAACAATAAATTGTTTCGAAGTTTACGGCACTGTAAAGGATCTCCCTAGAGCAGATCGTCCAGTAATAGCATCGACTGAACAAAATGAATTTAACCACTCTCAATACCGGAAGATCCTCATAACTTCGTTAAGAAAATGAAACGGGGTTCCAATTAAAAAAAAAAATAATCTTGACCTGAGAATAATCTTCAAGGTAATTTTCAAGGTCAAATTTTATGCTAGCATTAAATATCCCGGAAAAAATCCTGAAACTTTTGTCTGAAACATTTTACCCGAAAATGACCTCTTGCTGAGTTAATTCGCTGTTCCGGGAGTTTTAAGTTTGGCCTTGAAATGACATTGCCGAAAAAAACGGCCATAGCATATTTGGACGTAAAATTTTGTGCTCTCTCCGAATCCGTGAAAAAAAATAGCAGTTTCCATTAAAAAAAACAAACTTGACCTTGAAATAACCTTGAAGGTTATGTTCAAGGTCAAATTCTGTGCTACCATTAAATAGCCCGGGAAAAATCCTTAAACTTTTGTCTGAAACAATTTCCAAAGAAATGCACACCCTCTGAGATATTTCGCCGTCACGGGAGTTTTAAGTTTCACCTTGAAATGACCTTGCCGAAAAAAACGGCCATAGCATATTCGGACGTAAAATTTTGTGCTCTTTCCGAATCCGTGAAAAAAAATAGGGGTTCCCATTTAAAAAAATTAACTTGACCTTGAAATAACCTTCAAGGTCATGTTCAAGGTCAAATTCAATATCGCCATTAAATAGCCAGGGAAAAATCCTTAAACTTTTGTCTAAAACATTTTCCCCGAAAATGCACTCCCGCTGAGATATTTTGCTGTTCCGGGACTTTTGGATCACCCTGTATACAATTTGGTTTTGCAATACAAAGTATGCTTTCCATCGTCATCATTGTTGTCCCCCAAATGTCGATCAATCTGATAACGTCCCTAGGATAGTCGATTGTCTTCAGTCTTGCATGTTTCTTATTGTATTCACCTGATCTTGCTTTTTCATATAGTATTATGTGCGTAGAAAAGTTCATAGCAGAAGCCATATATAGACAGTGTAACCTTTGCATAAATTATATTTCCAAAACGATCAGGTTCAATTTTGAAATCTCGATAATTTCGGATTGCATCTACATTGAGTGAGAACCCGTTTAAATTTTGTATTTTATTGGGGAAGAAGTTTACTTTCGAAGAAAATTCTTGAGCAGTGTAATGATTGAAATATGGATTATAATAATGTAAGTTGGGTTTGCTGTTGTTGCTACTTTCGGAGTGCGTAAACAGTGGATCAGTCGATATTACTAAAACAGAAATGTCCAAACTAAAGCCTGGTGATAGCCAAACGTGCTTTAAAAATTCCTGATATGAAAAGTATTTTATTCCATAGGATAATGAGTACTTTTAACATTGAACTTGTTTCCTTCATTATTTGAATATTATATGTAAGATGTAGAATTAATTATTGTATTAATTGTAAGAAATTTGATTCGACTCTCTGACCGTACACGTCATCTATCGATGAAAAAATTATGACTACTTTCGATTCTTGGAAATAATGATATACCCCTCTAAATACTTTGTTTAAATGCACTGATGTTTCTTCCAATTTTATCACCACTATGGAAATTTCTTGCATGACGGCCGCAACGATATTTTTTAACTCAGAAGGATTTGGGCTGTGTCGTTCGTCAACAGCAAGTAGAGTTTGATAAGACAAATTTCTAATTTCATTGCTAAGATGTTGAATCCAGTTTTCACGATATCTTGTAACAAGCCCTAATAAGATCAAAAGGATCCAATATTTGATCATAATCGACATGTTTTATTTTTCTAGAATTTGCAGTTTATTTCTGAAGTGCGAAAGTTTCTCCATGAGGTTTCGAACTCGTTCTATGATATGAAAAAAAGGCTCGATAGAAAGACAGTGTAGTTGCAACTGACGTTATACTATTGTTTCAAAAAAATCGACATGTTGACGTCAAAAAAGTTGAAGTTAAAATCGAACTTTTTAAAATATGTCAACTATGAAATGTGAAGCGCCATCGTTAATAATGCAGTTCTGTCGCCCTAATAGCTTTGAAAAAATACGATTTCCATATTAAGTCCAAACTTTTACAAATATTTAAATTAATAAAGCCAGACTTTTATATATTTTTTATGCAAATATATTTCAAATTTATATATTTTATTTTTTAAATTAATTTTTACAGATTAGTCGTACGTACAGACTATTATTAGGACATGATCTTGTTTCTAAAAAAGATTAGTTTTTAGAGTATATCGTCGTTTCCAGAGGTGGTTTTCGATGGTGTGTTGCAGTTAAATAGTTTATATAACATTTTCAACCATTTTTAATTATAAATAATGAAATATTAATATTCGTGTTTAAACGACTGATACAATAAAAAGTTAGTATGAAAATTTATTATAAAAAACATTTTTAATGTAAAATAGTAGAGTAAATTTAAAATAAACATTGTAAGAATGTAAAAAAAATTAATAAATTTACATATCATGTTTTCATTTGTATGAAGGTGGAAAAAACATGGAATATATTTCTATTCTTAGCAAAAACCCTATAACCAAACAATGGGGTAATCCTCAAGCGTACGGACAACCTAAAATTCACTCACTGAGAGAAATAATTTACTAATAGTTAATGTATGCTTTTTCCAAACTCTTACATTAACTGCAAAGTTATATAGCAGTAACTGTAAAGTCAAAAGCGATAGGTAACTTTGAGATAAAAATACATTCTTCCAATGTTATTGCATATTAACTCATATATTTTATCACTCAATGTGCGTTCGTTAACTGTTAATAAATTTTACATTAAATTCTGTCGTTTGAACTGCTCATGTCAACAATGCGTCGAAAAATTCGCAGAAAATCGAATGACTGCGCGTGTGTATGTTTGTTTATCTCTGTTTCGTCGAAACTGAAAGCCCATAAATATATTACATGTCACGTAATGATCCCAACATTAGTATTTCAAATTCTTATATTAACTATTAACATAACAGTTTTAAGGTGAAGTTACGGTAACTAATTTTGACTTTACCTGAAGATCAAAATCTAAATTCTGATGGCTTTGCTATGAAGCTTACATGAATTGTAAACAAACATTTCTGTCAGCGTAAAAGGGATGTTCCGCTAGGAATAATTGTATCTACACTAAATTCTCCAAATTATAAACCAGCTAGATTAAAAAAAAATCAATAGCATCGTGGGAATACACCATCCCATGCTGAAGACAGTGGGGAATGTAGATGAAACAAACAAAAATCAAACAAGTTACCCAAAGATCATAAATTAATGTCTCTCGATATCTCTTGTTGTTCGCGTCTCAACAGGTATCGTTACTACTAATAATTAACATAAAATGGCCAGAAATATCAAATTTTACGACAATACAGAAAGATGAATTTAAAAAAAAATGTCTGAAACTGGTACTACCTACTATATAACACAATGTATTCTATCCGTAACCGATACTACAACCAAATATATGGAGTTCCAATGGGTTCCATTATCCTCTGTGGTATCCAATATGGCTATAGAATTCACGGAATACATATTGCGAAATAAACTAAGTTTCAGATTCGAGATTGCATTAGACACCTATTAAATCCAATTTAGTCTTAATGGAATTGATTCATGACACCGGTTACCCTACTTTTGTTTGGAATGCAACATTCAGTTTAGATTTATAACGGTGGTGGATGATTGAAGCGCTTCATCAAGTTTCCTGAAATTTATTTATATTTTACTGCAACAAATAAGAGAACTCATTTCTTGGTTTGAATCATTCTGTTACATGTCGGAATTCAGATCCGAATAATCGATCCATGCACGTTTAGCTTTTTTATTTGCCATTTAGGAGCAGCTTACGAGAAATTTAAAAGTTGTGTTTATATTCATCAGGTACCTTGGTAAAAATTTCCGGTTGAACTTCAATTGGACCTAATGAGTTTCGATCAGACCTACTCGGTTTCAATCGAAAATCTGTCACCTACACAATCAGACTCCGGTTTCAATCGGGTTCAATCGGAAATTTTATTCGGAACAAATGGGATTCAATACGATCATTTATTTAGAATCGGACTCATTCCGAACGCTCAATCGTAATGAACCGGAATAGATCCAGGCAGACATTTCAAACGGTTTCAATCCGAAATAGCTATCGGAGCGGATCGAATTCTAGTTGAAGTGGACATTTCAAAACAGTCTCAATTGGGCCTCTTATTCGGAACCAATCGGATTCAATCCAAATTATCTTTGCGGAAGATGTCATCTTGTATGTCCTAATCTTGGATCTCAACTATTACCTTCCCGAATGTGTTCCCTGCAGAAGTTAAGTGTGCAAATTCTATGGCGTCATTAAGAAATGCTTTAATTGTACGTTTGCGTCGGAATTATTCACCAAAAATTATTGGGTCGTTTTTTGTATGTTCTTATTTATATTGTTTATATTTTTTATATTTACTATTTCCGATGTATTTCAATCCATAGGAGACTATTAGTTTTAAGAATATTTGTTTTTAGAATAGTAGTTTTATTTGTTATTTGAATAAACGTCCTCAATTAATCCGGTTGCCGAAGGTCTGTCGGACCAATGCATAAATAAGGTATTCAGTAATCAGTATGCTCTTTGAAGATATCTTGCAAAAAAACATCTAAATTACTTCTTTTGCAAAGATATCTTAACGATCTTTATTAACCGCCGATATTGCGCTTGCGCACAAGTTTCACCTTCTCTGTTTCGCATGCCACATGCATGTATTTTTTTATTACATTATACTACATTTACATTATTTTATAAAAACACTTAATTATTTTTGTACTTTCTCTCTCTTCGAGCGAAAATAGACCACGTACTTTCCGTTCCTGGAACTTCGGTATTTCCTCCGCCTTTCAAGTCTGAGATATGAATTCTCCGAAAAGTTTTCCCTTCGAGGTTGCGGAGATCGAACATCACGGGAGAAGAGGAACCGATAACGGTATAGGTCCACTAAATTTTGGACATAGAGCGGAGCTTTGGTGAGCAACTTTTTTAGAAAGGGCCTTTCCCGTTTCCAGACCTGGTCTCCAAGTTGGGGCACCAGTTTCGATGATGAGGTGAGGAAGGCGGTTATCTCCATTCTGTATGTCTGGCGGTGCTATATAATATTCTCCGGAGTACGTATTTCCCTACCGTGGTTTAGAAAATACGGCGTGAAACCCGTGGCTTCATGTACGGCCGAGTTATAAGCAGTTTGCAGCTCCGTAAATGATCGGCCACTTTCGCTGGGATTTGGAGATAAATTGTAGTGTAGGAGGGTGAAACGATGTTTACTTCCGCAGTTCTTCAACATCTCCTTACAATCCTTGGAGATATACTGGGTTCCATTATCGCTGGTGAGAATCTTGGAGCACCGAATCTGAGAATATGGAGGTACAATTCACGAGTAACAGCTTCGGATGTAGCCTGCCTTAAGGGCGTATTTCGAGCCACTTCGTGAAACGGTCTTGAAATGTCAGGATCCAGGTGAATCCTTGAGACGATCTTGGCAACGGTCCGATGAGGTCGGTAGAGACGTGCTGCCAGGGTGAGTCCACCGGAGTAGCGTGCAGAGTTCCAGGCGTTGGTTGCTGCGACGGTTTAAATTCCACGCATTTTGAACATTTGCGAACGTACTGGGAGACGTCGCGGGTTATTCCGGCCAATAATATTTTTGATAAGCCCGCAGTAATGTCTTCGTGTAGCCGAGATGTCCAGAGGTAGGGATGTCGTGACATTCTTTTAGGATTTGTCCTCTTCGATCACCAGGGATGCATAATTTCCATTTCTGTGTCTCGTCGTGGGAGAGAGAATGCGGCATATTTCGGTAACGACAGCATGGACGTATCCTACCGGATTGCGGGAGAGAGCATCTGCCACATGATTGGAGGCGCCGAGACGGTAGTGCACTTTGAATGTATACTGTTGCAGTTCCAAGGCCCACCGAGCCAGGCGGCCGGACGGATTGCTGAGACGGTCTAGCCATTGGAGAGCCTGATGATCGGTGATGACGTGGAAGTAGTAGCCTTCTAGATACGGCCGCATCGACATTCCGCCCCCTGCAGTGTCCTAGATGCGTAGGCGATCACTCTTTCGCCTTCGTCGAACTCCTGAGTAAGGACACATCCGAGTCCGTAGTCTGACGCGTCGGTTTGGAGAGTAAATTCTCTCGAGAAATCCGGACTGGCGAGAATCGGTGCTTGTGTCAGGCGAGATTTGAGTGTGGAGAATGCCTGTTCTTCTTCTGGACCCCATTTCCAGAGAGAATTCTTGCTCAAAAGACGAGTGAGCGGTTTGGCAATTGAAGAGAAGTCCGGAATAAATCGCCGGTACCATGATACCAACCCTATAAATCGACGGATTCCTTTGATATCTCTCGGTGGTGACATACGGGCGACGGCTTCCACTTTTTCGGGATCGGTGCGGATTCCTCCTCTTCGACAATATGTCCCAGGTACTTCAGGGAGTTTTGGCCGAAGTGACATTTCTCGGGATTAATTGTCAGTCCTGCGGTACGGAGACGTCGGAAGACTTCTTGAAGGTGACCTTGATGTTCCTCCAGGGTACGGCTGAACACGATGATGTCGTCAAGGTAACACATCGCGTACGCCTCAATGTCGGGACCCAACACTTGATCGAGCATTCGCTGGAAGGTGGCGGGAGCAGAGTGCAGTCCGAAGGGCATGACTCGGAACTGCATAAGTCCACGTCCTGGTACGGTGAACGCGGTGAGCGGACGGCTGTCTGGAGATAATGGCACCTGCCAGTATCCATTACGGAGATCAATCGTAGTCAGAAGTTTGGCACCGGTGAGTTTAGCCAAAGTAGCTTGAATGTAAGGCAGCGGGTAGGCATCTTTTTCCGTTACTTCGTTCAGTTTACGGAAGTCGATGCAGAATCTGGGCTCGCCGGACTTTTTCTTGGCAAGGACAATGGGTGAACTCCATGGACTCGTGGATGCCTCGATGATGCCGTCTTCTTCCATTTTGAGGACCTCCCGATCAATGATCTTCTGCATTGCTGGGTTGCGAGGCCGATATCGCTGTTTGATCGGTATTGCGCCTGGTTTCAGCCGGATTATGTGCTCGGTATTTGAGGTGCGGCCTATTGCGTCCGGAAATTTGTTTAATTCCCTGCGTAAGAATTCCTCAAAGTTTTCTTTTGTTCTTTCGACAGAAACGGTTTGAATAAAATAACATGGAGAGCGTACCTTTCCTTTTGGGCCGGAAGTTTCCAGGAGATCTTCGGGTAGACTCAATCGGATGTTGAGAACCTTCAGTAGATCGATGCCAAACAGAAGGTCACACTGTAGACCAGGTAATACAGCACACTTGTGAGTGATGGTGCGTTGACCCATACGGAGAGGAAGTGTCATCTCTTCGGAAACGCTAATGACGGTCCCATCTGCAAGTCGTGCACTGGATTGAGTGGGGGTGCGGTGCAATCCCTTCTGCTGACAGTCGTCAGCCATTCGTGGGCTCAAGTAAGAGATGGCAGCGCCGGTGTCTATAAGGGCCTGGTAGCAGGATCCCAGTATGGAGACATCTAGGGTTGGCCGTCTTTCTTCTCGGATATCCGAAGCACAGATTCTACCTTTATCCAGTGATTTTCGGCAACAGTCACGAGATAGTACTCCCTCTTTTCCACACTGAGAGCACAGCATTTTCCGCGGATTTCGGCAGGATCTGCTTCGGTGTCCAGGTTGTCCACAGTTCCAGCACATCGTATTCGGGTTTCCAGTGGATGGTCGGAACGATCGAAGTAGTGGCCGGAGCTACTCTTGTCGAAGAAGGCGGTCGGATACTTATTTGCTCCATCGGAGTAACGGGTTTTGACGGTCGTCGAACTTCGGCGTGTTTAATCTCCTCGTATTCCGAGGCTAGCCGGTGGAGTTCCTCCATGGTGGTGATTTCTGGATTGCGTACGTATAGTTTATATGGTGTGCTCATATTTTTGTACACAAGCCGTATCTGAGATGCTAAGGTAAACGTCCCAGCGCGTCGCATCAAAGTTTGCAACTCGTTGCAATAAGAACGAAAGGATTCTCCGGTACGTTGCTTCCGATCTCGGGCGGCATCTTCCCAATGTCCGCGTATTTGTGGGTCTTCGTAGCAATCGACGAGTGCAGTGGCAAAGTCTCTCCAATTTTGCCATCTGGCGCGATTGTTTCCGAATTGTAATCATCGAAATTAAAATTACGCTAAAGTGTTAAACTGGTTAAAATATTAAAAATTGAGAACGAGTTTCTTACAATAAGTGGAATCGAATCACGAAATCTTGTGAGTTTCAATAAATAAAGTATGCGATCCTGCTGAAAAAGATTCACGTACGCAAGAACGTCGTTTTCGTTGAAGGTGACCCACAGAATAAACATTCGAAATTTTTCTTTGCGTGTAATAGAACTTTCCAGTTTTTTACGACTATTTCGTACAATATCTCGTTGGCAGATGGCAACATTTGTGTACTTCTTGATTACGGCTTTCGAGTAAGGGAAGTGCGTTTTGTTCAGAATATTCTAACTGGAAGATCGAGCAAAATTTATATTGAGTATGACTCGAGTGATACGATAATACTGCGCTTGTTCATAGGACAATAATTTTAAATTTAACTTTCTACCATTATAATTTCTTCTTATCACGACACTGGCTCTGTCAGAGATCGTCCAAAATCGGGGAGACCAAAAACGGCTACAAACGAAGATAACAATTTAGCAGTCTGTGCTTGTGTTGTTGAGGAGGTCCATACTTCAGTTAGGAAAATTGCGCGACAAACTGGTATCGACAAATCGTCTGTCCTTGAAATACTAAGACAAAATAAGTTTCATCCATATAAAATAAAATTTGTGCAAGAGCTTTCGGAAGACGATTTCGATCGCAGATTAGAATTTTGTGAGGAAATGATGAGACGGTGTGACAAAAATGAGTTTTTTAAGTTCTGGATATGCTTCTCCATGAAGCTACTTTTCAATTGAGGGGAGAAGTTAATAGACACAATATGCGATATTGGTCAGATGAAAATCCTCATTGGATGAGAAATACCCCCACACAACATCCACAGAAAATCAATGTTTGGGCTGGAATTTTGTGCAATCAAATTGTTGGACCTTTCTTCGTTGAAGAGAATTTGCACAGCTGTGGCGTACTTAAATTTATTATATACCTATGTTATACCAGCAATCCAAAATATTACTGGTACAGCATTTGACAATGTCTGGTTTCAACAGGATAGTGCTCCGTGTCATTTTGGTTTGGTTGTACGCAATCGATTGCACAACATTTACCCCGGGCGTTGGATCGGCAGGAGAGGTTCGATTGAGTGGCCACCAAGGTCACCGGATCTAACTCCTCTGGATTATTTTTACTGGTGTTTTTTGAAGACAGTGTGCGAAACAAAGCCTATAGACATTGATGAGTTAAAGAAAAGAATAATTCAATTTTCGAATTCGATATCTCAAGAAACGCTGCAAAAAGTAAATCATAACTTCTATGCATGATTGGAATATTGTCAAGTTGCTGAAAGACATCAATTTGAACATCTCATTCAGTAGTTGGCACAAGCTTAATGAAATACCAGAAATAAAATACATATAAAAAGAAAATATTAAACCTAAAAAAATAAAAATCATTACTTTTAGATTCCGTAATCCCATGGCTTTTTTAATGAAGCAAAATGAAAATGCCGAATTTGTGTATTTAAATGTAAAAAAAAGTTAAAAAAAATTTTTTAAATAAAATAAAAAAAAAAGATTCTTAAATCGTCCACCTTCTCGCGGTAAGAATCGGGAAACTTGGAAATAGTTAAAGGCAAAGGACGCCGCTACAAATTTCAAAAACGGCGTCGTCTATTGCAAGTATGCAACTGACGAATTGCATTCAAATCCGAGTACATTTCAGAAAAATGATCCGACATTTTATTTCAGCCATTTTAAATCAATGAAATGTGTATATATATTAACATATTACTCGCTTGAAATTTTTGAAATCGAAAGTTCCCCGCAGACTTTTCGACGACGTACCTGACTATTCGCGGGTTTAACGGCAACATTTGCCATTAAAAAATTAATTTGTTGATAACGAAATTAACTTTTACAATGCTTTATCACTTCATAAGCATCGCTTGGATCTGTTCGGTGTACATTGCAAATTTCAAACAATTTTAACAATAATTGGCCGAGATATGACGATTTATGTTTTAAAATGTAATTGAATTTTTGGTTCTAAATTTTATTGTATTATTTATTAAAACGGAAACTATTCATTATTATTAAAAAATTCTTGGGAAAAACTTGCTCGGTTTGCCATTTTCTATATTCATGTATTTTTTAAAAATCGAAATATCTACCTTTAAAAATTGAACGTTTTTTTTTTCGTTAGACAAAACTTTTCCGGCCATTCGAGCGTCGAGCGAGTTATAGAATTGGGCCGCTCAATTATTATGTAATTATATGGGTAAATCCACAGAACTTTTAACTTTACGCTTTAAGAAACTTTTTTTTCACTGGCACACATTTAAATCAAACTGAGGCCATTCCTAAACATATAAAATGTAGAAAAAACGGAACGTTACGACTTTTAAAGAATTGTTCCAGCGCAGTGAGGTACAACGTGACATCAAATTATATCTTCGAACCAAACATATTTCTTTATGCGGAAAATAGTTGAAATTTGTTACTCGGGGTATTTTAAGTTACTGAAGACAAATCCGTCAACAGATATTCTGACTTCAAGATGGCGAATTCAATATGGCACACCGAATTTGTAAGAAGTTCGACTGAATGCACAAAAAGATATTAGAACAAGTTGAAACTGGGTACTCATTAGTTTTCCCGATCTTTGACAGCAAATTCGGTACCAAATTTTGTAAATTCAAGATGAAAGACTTCGTAAATCGAGTTAATAAATAGATATAACCAATACTGTAAATAGAAAGCAGGCAGCACAGTGCGAGTTAATACATCGGTTAGAATTATATAAACATTATATCAACTTGTCTTAATACAATTTAGTCAACGTAAACTAGTAAACTAATTTTCAGTAACTTATCTTTGCAGGGTTATCCAATTTTTGCTTGATTTTAGGTTTATAATATAAAAATTTGTAGCATTTAAAATTTTTTTAATTCGATTTAAGGCATTGTAATCCTGACTATACCGACAAATGTAAAATTAATATAACGTAAGTTGTCATTAGCACTATATATTTATTAATTTTTAACAAAAAGTGATGAAGCATCAGAGCAGAAAGACAAACACAACTTGATTTATTTTTAAGTTTGTAAATACATTAACTATTTTGTTATATTTATTATAATTACGTTAAATATTTATAAATACACACTTACAACTTATAGTTAAAATTTTAATACATAATTAATTGGCCACCTCCAACCAAACCTTTCTTTACGTAAATGGGGGTAAATTGAGGTTTTTTTCTACCTACTTCAAGTTACGCAAAGTCACATTTTCATTATTTCTGGAGCAAAGCTATATCGAATCGCGACGGATCAGCGACCTCGAAAACCCCCCAATTCCCAATTTCAGCTGATTACAGTAACGCCATATTGTGTCCACCCTATCTTGAATTTTGAATATTTGTCAACGGATTAATAATCAGTTACCAATAAAATCCCGTCGTAACAAATTTCAGAATTTTTCCGTGTAAAGAAAAGATGTTGTCTCAAAGAGATAATTTCATGTCATGTTTTACCCCTGAACATCGTATTGTATTTCTGGAACATGTTCAGAGTATTATTGTGACTCATAAAACAATAAATTACGCCAATAATCGAGACAATTGTAATTGTCGTGTGCCAGTCAAGAGTGTCATTTTTCAACAATATTTACGCACAAAGGCTACAGGGTGTAATAGGCACAGAATGGAGATAAGATAAATTAAAAGTTCCCAAAGTACGCAGCCGTAATAATGTTTGTTCCAAAAGTTATATGTTAGAAATTAACAAAAATTTCATTTTTCATAAATTCACTGCACGCGACTTTGGACGCATGCCATTCTTATCATGAGATAGACACACCTATTTTTCAAGTATCTTTGGCTTTTATAAAGTGGAATTAATCAACCACATGATTTTCAAATGAAAAGAATGCACGTTCCAAAAGTTACAGAACAAAATATTAAAGAAAATGAAACACGAAAGCATTGAAACACTGAAAGAAATGAAAACATTTTTTGTACAATTCTTATTTACCATGTTAAAAGTCTAGGGAAATGAACAGTGTAAGACAAAATGTACAAATTTCTACCAGGGTAGTAGTTTATTCAAATTTCATGAGATTTCGTGTTTCCTGGTTTTTAATCAACTATTATACAAAACAAACAACTGTTGTAAAGTATATCCTGTTTAGAAAATAGCAATGTTTTGTAAATAGTTCTGTACAGCTTATTTAAGTGAATCTTAAAATATTACAAAAGTCAAAAGTTATGTGGATTTGCCCATATATGAGTTTTGAGCCAATTGTAATAACTAATTAAGTTTAATTTCTTACAAAATCGTTGCTTGACAACGCTTCTATCTTTGCTGTTCGTTTCATTTAAATACAGTACAGTCCCGATATAATGGCATCTCCCTATATTTATGTCCCAGTATATTTGTCCGGTTTCGTCTCGTTATATTTACCTGTAGCCGCTCTTTTTCTCCCACCCTACGGACTGGTGCCGGAGGAAGGGCCCGCAATGATGACGCGAACGGGGTAAAACTATCGGGACTGTATTGTAATTACAAACGATGATTAAATAAGAAAACCGTTAAAAATAAAAGAAATATTTCTGTAACCTTATATAAATGCCAATAATTATTTGTTTTATTTAAACCAATTTTCTTTGATTTTAAAAACATTTTTCTGAGTGCATGTAATGGCGAATTTCTGCTAACTTGAATGTAATTTTTCAAAATAATTATAAATAGTTAATTTCACACAAAAAATTACACACTATAAAAGAATAATATTTCATAAATATTTTATATAAACATCAAGTAGTTTGATCGATAGAATATAAGAATGACATTTATGTACTAAGTGCTGCTCATGAATATTGCACAACAAATATGAGGATTCTCGTATTTCCACGTTATCTGTTTGCTCTGCATGAAAATAACGGGAAACCGTAATGAAACACACCTCGGTGTGCTTTTATGAACTCTTCATATACGCGCCTCTAGAGCATCTGAATGTAAACAAAAGAATTTACATCGTTGGAACACCAAAGGGTCCGAGATAAAAATTGCATCTCGCATCCGTACCTTACGTTTCAATTATTCAGGCGTGACATTTTCGGAACACCTTGAGTGTTCAATGTCATCTCTCTCATGGCGAATGATATCTTTTATTAAATTTTGTATTGATATTGGCGTTCTCGTCAGATATTCTTTCAGTACATAGTATCGCTTTGTATATTTGTAGAATACTTTACAAATTATTCTGCATTTATTTCTTTCCTCCCTTTCTATTTTTATCAGACAGAATATATAATGCATGCATTAGCAAAAAATGTCATCTTTTCTTGATACATATGATTGTGATATTGTGATTGTAAATTGTCAGCCATAATATTTAATATATTACAACACCCAAAGTCTTACGAATTTATTTTCTTCAATTTCAAGTTATGCTATTGAGAAATACTACATAACCCTTTAATGCCGGGAAGGACACTTTTTTGTAACTATTTTCAAGGTTAATTTTTTCGACTACTCGACTTCAGAATCTGCCAATAAATTGGTTTAAAAAAATGTCTAAGCTTAAAATGTCTATAAAAAGCCAATAAAATGTCTAAGCTTAAAATGTCTATAAAAAGCCAATAAAATGTCTAAGCTTAAAATGTCTATAAAAAGCCAATAAAATGTCTAAGCTTAAAAATGATGAAACGTACTTTTGAAAATTTAAAGATGGCGGATCTAAAATGGCTTATGCAAAAAAGAAATCTAGTTCTCTAACGGGTACCAAAAAGCGCTGCGATGGTCACGAATACGACTATCGGCAGCAGGAATAACTACATTGTGTCTATATGAGAACTGTGCAGGTGCGATTATCGTAGACTGCTTTTGTGCTTGTGAATAAAATTCTAAGAAATTCTCATTGTAAAACGTAAAAGAGAATGAAAACAAAATTAAGCAATATAAATATATAATATAAATGTAAATTTTCTTTTAATAATTTCACTTTGTTTGCTTTTGATGAGCATCATGTCAAAAAGAAAGTGTGGTATAAAAGATGTATCCAAGATCCAATAGAAACTACTGAAAGAGATGACTGTATTGAATAATATGTTTCTGAGGAAAATATGATCTAAGGTACATTACTAATCCATTCTTTATGGTCGAATGAAATGTTCTTTTAATATTTCATTACCTATAAGAAATACGAATAGACCGCCATATTGGATCCGCCATTTGTAATTCAGAGTTCAATCGAAGCCACTTTAGGTTATGATATCATGGAAACCAGAGCCAATTAAGAGGTTTTGATTTCGGATTTGGCGCTCGAAAAACTTTCGGAAAAGTATATTCTGATCGCTAGGTCAAATGGTCAACCTAATTTTATCAGTCTTTTATTCTTGTTTTCGACGTCGCCGATGAACATACCAAAAAAAATCGGGAAACTCGATTGTTAAGTATCCTACTGCTCTTTGATAAAGTGTGCAAAAAATATATTTTTTTAACTCCGTGCGCTAAGTAACTACTTAGCGCACGGTGCAAGAATGTTCTACTTTGCACACGGAAAACAGTGTGCTAAGTGGGCACTTAGCTCACACGTTAAAAAAAATGGTATACGATACGCGTGCGCGAATCACCTACTTAGCGCACTTGTATCGTAATGTACTATTTTATATATATTTTCAATAGTAACGTTCCTTTTAACAGCGCGTCATTACCGCTAGAATTTAAAGATGACATTGCGACTTCCTCTAAAGATAATAGAACTCTATAAGTAGCATTCCAATTTAAACTACCATCTGAATTTCCTGACCTCCCATTAAAATAATAGATGCAAATATACGCGGAGATAAATAGAAATATTTTATTCGTGGAATAAAAAGTCAATGTGTATTCACCTTTCCGGTTCACCGCAATCCGTTAACAACCTAATTCTCTCAAGTTGAAACCGGAAGTCCGACATGTTTGCCGTGACTTAAAAATAGGCCAGCCACTGAATAATTCGCCGCAAAATTTACATTTCACGAAGATCCTCCTTACAGCGGGAATTTTGGGCCGGGTGAATTCTCTTCAATGTAAATCAAACTTGCCAGCGGTTGAGCCATTCAAATCTTTATGAAACGTGCCTGGCATATCGGTTTTTTTTGTCAAAGTAGCTCGCCTTATATGAGACTACTCGGAACGCGAAAAGCTCCTCTGGAAAAACTTGAATGTAGAGACTTCGTTGAACGTTTTGAAATATTTATTTAATTCTATTAATCATTACGATATATGTGGGCAAATCCTTAGAAACTTTTTTCAGCATTTAGATTCGTATAGTTACTTTTTTTTAATTAAGTATATATACTTACTTTGATTCATCATTTTTCATATTGTCGCATTGTAATTATAAGGTAGTGTATTAAAAAGGGGCAAAACCGAAAAATGAAGACGAAATATTTATTTCAATGGGAAGAGTATTTAAATAATATTATATACAATTTTTGTTTTAAAAAGATTCGCATCAATATTTAAAAAATCGATGTAGCACATAATAAACTTTTTTACATTTAAGTGAGAATCTTCCCACACATAAATAATAATAATAAAATTTTGTAGATTAAAATAGATTAAGAAAAAACAATATAATAAATAAATGAGCATAAATAGAGAAAATAACTGCCACGTTGACGTCCGTGTCTTTAGTGTCCTCTAAGAACTTTTCATGTTACAAAAAATAAAAATTTGTTTATCAAAAAGTCTTTCAAAATTCTCGATTATTTTATTGCACATAAAATAAAAATAAATTTTACCGAATTATATTAAGATATACATTTTCCACGAAAAAGATCACATTAGCAGCCGCGGGCCCTTAAGACTTTCTATACTAATTATCATAAAAAATGAGTTGGATAAAAAATTAATCGATATAAAATAGGGAGTTTTTCAGGGGGTTTAATCGCCATTATTTAGTCATTTTTATGTAATAATCATTTTAAAATCAACTGTCGGAAAATTAATATGTAACTTTTTTATTATTAACCCTACATCACTCTTTTATTTGGAACATTTTATACATTTTTTACATTTACTTTTCGCTAAAAAACACTCATAAGAAATCGAAATATTTTGTATTCTGGTTGTCAGGCGATTATGAAATCAGGATGGGTATCGCTGCCATCTCGAGTATTTTCTATTAATGTATATAAAAAATGAATAATGATTTACCTATTTTTTCATTGCCGAAAAAAAATCATGAAAAGTTACTTATTCTTGATAATGCATGTTTCCCTGTAGGTAGTATTGGTTCGACCATTACAAGCAAAGTTTTTTACATTTGAACACATTTGAACAAAGTAAATTATTATTCCATATACTTTATTTTAATGTTTGAGGAATAGATAATGAATGGAGTACGTTTGAGGACCTATTAAACAATGCAGAATAGTTTAAAAAAAGATTACAAAATTTACTTCCAATTTTGTCAATGTACGTTAAAAATATCAAAGAGAAAAGTATATTGGTGGGAATAATTGCAATTTCCTTTTCAGAGTCATGAAAATTACAATTGCTGATTGTAGAGTATGCAAAAGGGATAAAGAGACTTCATGCCCTTTGATTCCGAGTAATCCGCTTTATGTGCTGATGCCAGCGAACATTCGGAGACACAAATATGTTGTTGACATTCAGACAGCAGCTACGAGAGTGCTCCATTACCACCTGCAAAATGCCTAAGGTGTCATCAAAATGCCTAACCTTCCACGCGCTCCAGGGAATACCAAGATTGCGGCTAAAGTCGGATAGTGTCAAATGTATTACTGTATTACTGGACGTTCGTGTTTGAAACAACGAGACACGTGACAGGATGGAAGTCTGATCTCAACACGTCTTTGACCACTGAATCCTTGTTATACTAGGAACGTGTTTAATGTTTAAATTTAAGCGTAAATTACGATATTTATTTTCAAAATTGACGAAAAAGATTTCATGGCTTCAAAACACGTTTGCATATTTCCGAGATATTTGCTTGAATGTGAAATTTCCAAATTGAACACAAATTACGACTTGCATAAAGAATCGTGTTTTATTTTACTAACAATTTTACTTACGTTAACGAACATAAAAAAAGTTTCGTAACCTTTGAAAAGGTTATCTATTCGTCAAGGTCAGTATTTAAGTAGTACAAATAACTAAAAACGATGACCGAGATCTATGCTAACTGTCTAGTTAGTCAACTATTAATTTTTTTTCGTTATTTACCCCATAAAACAATTTCGCTAAGTTTTTAATCCATTATGTCGTAAAATTGAAATATTTTTGAAAATCACATAGGAGTAATTCTACAGAATTTTTAACATTTATAGTACGCGAGTATGTATCTTGCAAACAAATGAATATCGAACTAAACGATCAAGATTCTTTTTCTACAATATATTAAAATGTTAGCCCTTATATGTTTTTTAAGATTATAAACCACTGGAAATATGAAAAACGAACGTAAAGTACGATTTTTACTGAATTTCACAACGTACAATCCAACAATTTCATTTTTACATCACTCAAAAAAAAGTAACTATTATCCAATCACTCTGAAAATTTTAGAGAATCTTCGTATAATCTTGAAGTTACAATAAACAACATGCCAAGAGTGTGCTTCTCTTCTAAAAAATTGTGCAGCTTAAAATGTAAGCGTCCACCGATTATTCCAAATTCGGGAATTTATTACTTTTTTCAATATGGAGAAAATAACTTTTCATTTCTTGAATTCTTAGTTTCATAGAATAATTCTATACTAAAAGCCCCAAAAAATAAGATGCACAGCACACGTGTGCCTCATAAACTAATTTTGTACTACCTTTTCGGCTGATGTTTTTATACTCCCGTAATAAAAATTGAAAAACTTCAATTCTAAAATATTGTTATTAGCGATAATAAATAATGAGTAAAAAACTATATTTCTCGTAACAAGTACCTTATCTTTAAGTATAAAATCTATAAGATATATAATATAAATACACCTGCATCTTTCATTAAGCTATTGTTTAGTTTCAACTTTGACTTTATTCAACTTTATACAACTTTATTCAAAAACGAGTTACGCCAACTCTTTCTTACTCTTGAAGTGCTGTAAAACCCCAAAAAATATGTCCCATTAGTGTGCCACAAAAATAATATTTGATGATTTTGAACATTGAAAAGTTAAAAGTTCTGTTGAATTACATATGCATATAATATGCAAATCAAATAAAATTGTCGGAAAATTACCATTCTATCAAAGGAATTTATATTGTAGTGGTGATTTTACATCAACGATTTTACAACGATTCTTTGTTATTCGCTGCAAATATTCTAGAGGAAGAAATCGAGCATGAATCCTGTTTTCTGGTAGTACAAGACAATATAACGCTCAAT
Source organism: Trichopria drosophilae (assembly GCA_030407085.1). Taxonomy (NCBI): domain Eukaryota; kingdom Metazoa; phylum Arthropoda; class Insecta; order Hymenoptera; family Diapriidae; genus Trichopria; species Trichopria drosophilae. The sequence continues at coordinate 112,725,461 of CM059585.1, read as the reverse complement.
CAAAATACTTGAAGCTTTTCATGCCGCGAAATCGAGACGCTTCATACAACCCGCTCCGGAAATCGGAAGCTTTCGTATATCGATTTCAGGCTCTCTCGTGAAAGGGGCCGTAAGGGTTAACGGAAAATATAAGACCGCATTCCCAGGGGACGAGGATAAAGGTCGAATTGTGTGAGTTGTCGGACGCTTCATTCAGAGGATCTACTTCCGGTGCACGCTCCTTGACGCGACGGGGATCGAAAAGCTCCGGGAATCGAAAAGAAAAGCTCGCGCCTCTTCGGAACTTCCGAACGACGCTCGACAGACGAATCCCCGGTTCGAACCGGAAACCAGAAGCTTTCGATCCTCCCCTCACCCCCCCAGCGAGATATCTTTTGGAATAAAGAAATAAGTGCAGCATCACGGTTCGACACTTCTGAGACGGTATCGCAGGAGCTTGCAACTGGGCCGGGAGGAATAAATGAATGAGTGGAGGACAAAGCTTCTCGAGTTTCCGGATGGAATTTCTTATTGTTCAACATAGCCGCTGCACGGACACGCAGAACGGTTTGATAAAGTACTTTTAATCTTGAAGTTGGACCAACTACTTAACGAGAAACCCTGGATACCAAACCAACGATTCCACGAAATCGAGTTGATTCTGAATAAACTTTTATCCAAACTTTAAACCGAGTTAAATAACCGATAACGTATTGTGATATTATTTCTCTGATGAAGTCAGGGGATAATTTCGTAACTCACCTTGACTAAAAATTGAAGTTGGTCAATTTGACCAAGTATTGGTTAGTGAAGTAAATGTGGTCCCTAGGCCTAGAAAAATGCCTACACTGAGAGAAAAATTTAGTCATATTTACTGTCGTAGAAATAGTCGATAGTCAATTGGTCATTTTCATCATTTACGTAGTAACATGTACTACGAGATAGTTATTTGTACTACTCGAATGTAGCAAGAGTCAGGACTAAATAAACAGTAGAATTTACTACATATTAGTGAAATGACAATTTATGTATCTATATCAATTGAGATTTTAACTTTCTAAAATTGTTAAAAAAACAATTTTAATTAATAAAATTATATTTTTTCCTTTTTTCGTTCAAACCGAAACATAAAGTCGGTTTCAAAACTTAAAACAATAAATATGCAACTGCAGAGATTAGCATAGAGTTGCTGTGCATTCTATCAATTTGCAATTTAAAAGTATTGTAAATAAAAGTGAGTGAAAATTACTAGAAAGAGGGAAGAAATATATAAAAAATGGAATACGGTTCATCAAAACTCTGAAATTGGGGATTGGACACATCCATGTTTTTTAAGGTAAAATTTCTGTAGTGTATTTTACGTAATTCAAAACATAAACAATGTTTCTCATCGACAGAATTCTTACTTTTTTTTTAAATTTTAGCTCTTTCTTCTTGACTAAAAATCGCTCTTTCTAATTATGCATCCAAAAGTTTTAAATTCTCGAAAAAACTTTATTATGGATCATTAAATTTTATTATGGATTGGAATATCATTAAAATCTATAAATAATGTGTTTAAAAGTGCATATCATTTTTATTGCTCTTTAAATTAAATTAAAATATTAATATTAAATATATTATCCGAATTTATCGCCTTTCGTATAACAGCAGGTTATGTTTAAGCGAAAAAAATACGATATCTTACTATAGAAAATAGTAGAAATGACTTTTGATTAGTAATTTTGACTGCATTTCTCTCAGTGTTGTAGTTTTTCATCAAATGTCAACGTTTTAGACTCTAGAGATCAGAAATTGCAATACAAAAATGTGTGTCTGTGATCTTGTATCTACATATCTAAATCAAATAAGACTACTTTCAAGGAATATTATTTATGAGGATGGTGAAACTTTGAAAATGTTTTTCTTTCAATTAATAAGAAGTACTATATTTTTATATATACTGAAGAGAAATATGTATATATCTACAAGATAAAACGTCAAATCGCGAAACATCTCTTACATTTTGCACGCTACTATTGCATATGCTGTGGTCGAAAGCTCAGGTTATGATTGGCGATATTATCACGTGATCAAAAAAATAGCAAACGCACGAATGAGCAAGCCGACATTTTTTAAATGGAAGAATGAAACTGGATATTTCAAAAGGTTTTCTATTCAATGAATACCATCTTCGCGAATCTTGTTTTTTTGCAGGAAGCTTTTTTTTTCATTAGAGCAGGCAAAATCTACCGGGTGTTTTTAAAACAGAATTTGAATTTATACTTTTGAATGAAAAGTACTGAAAGGATCAAGAAAACCAAATGTTTGTATCTATCGTAAGGTCATGATTCGAAATAATTTCCATGGAAATTTCAACTTTATGTGCCACATTTCGTCAGTGGTTGAAAATTAAGCAATTTTACTGTTTTTTTTTTCGAATCCGCAAAGATTTTTTATTTACAAATTTCTTTTAAGAAAAATGTTGCTATTTTTTAGAACTCGTCAAGGAATACTCTTTTACTCTTTTTCTTTTACAGAATATTTCTTTACTTTTTCAAAATCACGTATTAAATGTTTCAAACAATCTACAGGAATAAAAAACCAAAAGATATTTCCGAAAGCCTTTCATTGTTGAATAAAAAACGCCGGAACTTTTCGCCGATTTTTGTGAGTTTTAGACGCAATTTTGGTCGCCAGTATTTTCAAAATGTTATTTTTCAAAGTCCAATTTTCGAAGACTTGATTTCTTTATAATATGCTTCGAACAGGAACTCCAAAACAATTTGAATATGACAAATGTTTCAAAAAATACATTTAAAATCCATGTTTTCTGTTTTGACTCAGGTATCGTTTATTACAGTTGCCAATGAGAAAAATCTAATTAATGATTCTAAAACTTGAGTTAATTTTACGACAGATATACATAAACTTTTTTTTCCTTTCGAAAATAAAATGCAACAGTTAAAAACTAAAGTGAAAAAACGTCCATTAATATCCACTATTTAATAATAATACATTTGGAAAGTACAATTCAATTGTAATGCATTTTGCTGTTGTTTAAGTATTGCATTTTATTTGTGTGTTCATTAAATGCACTAAGGATGTCAAATAATCGCTGATCGTAATCGTAAAAATGGAGCTTGATCGTTGAAATAATTTATGAAATTGGTGAAAACTGATATCGGGTAGACGGTACACGTATGAATTTATTTTGACAGATATGAATTTATTAAATCTTTAATAAACACGTACAAAAATATTAAGAAATGTGATCCTATTTTGTAACACGAAAAGACGATTTGAAGGTGGTGCTTATCGATGCCGAAAGGTATTAAGGTTTTGATTGTTTTAAAATGAGTACCAAATTTATTTTATTTTGCTTTAATGCAGGAAATATAATATTATTTTTCACATCCTTTAATTCTATTACTAACAGACTTTTTTCACCTGCGACATTTAATAAAGAAAATTTTTAATACATGTAAAAACGTGTATATTTTTAAAATATGTTATAATCAGTAGTCTCTAAAAATAAATATGACAGGTTTAATTGTTATCACATACAGAACTAATGGACTTAAAATTCCTTTTATAAGAGACATAGTTTATGAAGGTTGAAATGTTTTTCATCTTTAAGATGAATCTTCGAAAGTGTCAGCAAGTTTAAATCCTTTTAGAAAATATAAGCTGATTTCATTTTTCGGTTCTTTGTAAAATTTTAAATTACTTTACAGGAGAACCTAATTAGCGTTTCATGAAAACGGATAATGAGTCTAGAATTTCTTAGACGTTCTAATAATAAACTTAAATGGATCAGGTACAAAACGGTTATATAAATTAACGTCATCATATTTTTAACGCAAACAGAATATAAGGCTGATTATATTTCCATTTGACTTCGTACTGTTTCAATTTAAGATTTTTGAAAATTTAAAGACACCCAGACGCAGCAATATAGTGCATTAATTCTCATTGAAAATTATGTCAGCAAAAAATGATACCATTGTCATTCAATAACATTGTATTTGTGAGTGTCCGTAAATGATCCAGTAAATAATTTGATTAATTTTCTCTAGATTTATTAATATATAATAAAACATGATTACATTTTATGCGTTCATATTAAATAACATGAATTAATAATAAAGATTTCGTTTGGTAGTTACATTATTTTCTACGCCTATTTTTATCATAAATGACGTGTAAGTACTCACAATTTTTTAATTCAAGTTTTCACTATTATATTTCAATGATTTTGGATATTAATCTAAGGACATTTCATTTTTCGAAATTATTTATTCATAATCTCGAAAAGTTATAGAGAAACTTAACAATAACAACTGGAAAAATAATTCGACATTTTCTTCATTTTTATTGATTTTGAATATTCTTAAAAAATAGATATTTACTGAAAATAATAGAAAATTTGCATATAATGAAAATCTACTTCCAAATTACTGTCTAAGACGATAACATTTCTAAAAAAAATCGTGTCAGTGTAACCAAGCAGAAATACAGTACGATAAAGACGATAAACTTTACAGTATATAGATCTTAATAAAAGTTTTCTGAGAAAATGTTTCCAAACAGAGCATCATACGCATCGATACAAAAATTCTATGATATTGCATAAAATAAAAATTTTGAAAAATAAAAGTTTCATCCCGCGTCTTCATTGCTGCTTGCGAATGCCCTTTATTGTCGTTTGTAAAGGCAGAAAGTACACATACATATATATGTATATCGCTTCTGCTCCTACCGACTTTAAGAAGAGCATAACTGTTTGAGATCGGTCGGGAAAACTGCAGAAAATACAACGTCGACAATCGCAATTACTGAAATTAAGACTCAGCTATTGCACAGTTATCTCTTTGTTAAGTGAAGCATTTTATCTGCAAAAAAGCTCAAGCTATAGGAGTTAATGAAATCGGCACTAATGAGAAGTCACTGTATTGTAGATGCTTTTTTTAAAAGAAAATGCATTTAAATGTTTTCGTTACTTGAATTTTGGACTTGAATGCGTTTAGGTAAGTTAATACCAAATGTGTATTATTCTAAAGATGACAATTTTATGTGTCGGAAGTAGAAAAAATATAATGAAAATTGTTTAGTAATTTTCAGTTATTATACAAAGTTTTGCAAAATGTTTTGTAGAATTTTCTTGGTTATAAGAATTTAAAAAGAGAACACATGTAGTACATATCTCTTAAAGAGGTCATCCAGCGCTCAGTCCAAAGATATCTCCAAAAACACCTCCCGAATAGGTCTTAATTGTAATATATAAAATGAGCTGTTAAAGATGTCTTACTTATGACTTCATAAAATCGTAATCTCGAAGAGGTTATAAATCTATCTCGTTTTGGACCATCTCTCTTTTAGTAAAGAGATTCCCATTGTTCAGATCTGTGTTTCTTCCAGAGACACTAGGTGGCGATTGAATCCAAAATTGATTTCGCGATATTTACTTCATTTGCAGACCGATAGATTATAAGCTGCCCTGACAAAATAAATGCCTTTAGGGTAGTTAGTCAGTATTATCACAGTTTTGTATTATTATTGCATGATTACATTCTATTGAATGTAATCACCATCCAATATATAAATATACAAATGGTAAAAAGGAACTCAGATAAAACGTATATAAATTAATAATTTAGGTACAAAAATAGAATCCATAATTTTCAGAAATTTTCTTTTCATTTATATTATTTATTTTATATGTCAAAGCTCTCAAGTATGACCACTTTTCTGAGACCTCATATTTGAGAGGTCTTATAGAGCTCTTAAAATCGACGCATAAGTCGTCTTAAAAATTACTTTAAGAGCTCTTTCTGATAAGTATCTAAGACATCTTACAATTTTTTAGACTTCTTAAAGAGCTCTTTAAGATGTCTTTTTGCTGTTTGGGAAGAGAAAAACTGCTTTTCAAAAACGTTTCTCCAAAATGCTTTCTCACACAATGTGCTACGAACCTTAAAGGATTTCCGCAAAAATAGTCTTCATGCATTTTTTAAAGAAAACTATACTTTTTTAAACAATCTTTATATCATCGTAAAGTGCATGTACTGAGCATACATTAAATAACTTATTTATTGAAAAACATTACCCTGTTGTGTTAAAAAAGGCAGCCAAATAAATTGTACTATTATTTTTAGGTTTTTTTTTTCTTCTGAGACACAAAATGTTGACGGATTTAAATAAAGCAGAATATGAAATAGTGTTTGATCGGAAGATTTTAAAAAATATGCACTTTTCGCAAAATTACGGACTGTTAATGGTTCTATGTTCACTACAAAAAACAGTACATTTTTTGTTATAAAATTTTATATCGGATTGACATGGAATTTTCGAGGACGTACTTTCAAACGTTTACACTTCATAAAAATGCAACAAAAAATCGATTTTACAATTACAGGTGGGGTTAACCACTTTAAACTTGAAATTCTTCTTCAAATTGGATAAATTATATTTACGTTTATTAAGTATCATAACAATATTCAAATTTTAGAAAGGTAAAATGTTTATGAAAGAGTAGTATGACAGTGGCTTCTAAATGGACATGTTTCATTACGGAAACGCACCGCAAATTCGTTGAAAAACTAAATGTATAAGAATACAGTATACATATGAATATCGTAGGTGAGAGATGAGTCCTTTTGGTTGCGAGAAACGCGACATCTATTGAATAATTAATAGTAATTGTAGGATTTATAGAGATTTCAGAACGGATTATGGTTATATAATTATTATATATAGACATGTTTGATGGTCAATGGCACGCATGTAAATGTTCCAAAATGGCGATGTATTTCCATTTCTGTTAGCTACTTTAGTATAATTAAAAGTGTGTGTAGATTATTTTATCAATACTATGCTTTTTGGTCACACAGCCATGCGAGCTGCAGTTTCAAGAAAGGGTGAAATTGATATTTAATAAAAAAAAGAAAAGTTCTCTTTAATTAATTTTTAATGAAAAAGTGTTAGTTTGAAATATAAACTTAGTACTTTGAATTTGTACAAAATAAAATGGTAAAATATATAATTGTTAATAAATGTATTGAGCTTAACGATCTATTGATTGAATTAAATAGAGAGAAATATATATGACCTATTCAATTTTATAACTTCTGAAATAATAAAATAACACTGAATAACCTTCAGGTTTATAAGCGTCATGTTTGTTACTACTGCATTGCTACGTAAAGATCATTGTTGACTTGTTTCCAGTGATCTAGATACTACAGTGTGCAGTCTACCTTTAGATCGAGGTAGATCAATTATTAAACGTGCAAGCGTACCTTACATGCATGACATATACCAAGAGACGAACACATTTCTGGGGGCTGCGTTAAACTAAATTGGCTTACACCGGATAATCGTAGACTGTACTTTATTGGTGCACTAACATTCTGCATCCTAACGACTAATACAGGAAATATCTTTACGACTTGCATATACATCGTGTGCTAGTGCGGTAGATTAAGACTGGCATATGAATAAATTACAAAAAAATATATCAGCGTGTATTATCATTAAATGTATTCGAACGAGCTTTGTTTTATTTTGATATAATCGTGATCAATGCAAAAAGAGTCCACTAATGATCTTTGTAAGTATTGAAAATACCATTCATCTATAAGCCTAAAATCATGTATTTGTTATTGCAAATAGCATAAAAATAAAATTTCTATTATCCATCTTGTACGTATGAAGTACATCAGTTTTTTACATTTTATAAATAGACTATCTAAAATTACTCAGTACCTCTTTTGCACGGACCAATTAATTTATATTCGATGACATTTTTTTTGTTCGGTATTTATTATTGCAATTATTATTATTTATATAATTTATATATTTTTAAAACTTGATGTTACGGTTGTAGTAAATTTGAAGGAAAGTCACAATGATGATCTATGCCATAGGTAAGGATTAATCACTTTTTATGGATCCTAATATCTAGAAATTAGCATTATTGAATAATAAAGTCCTCAATCTAAAATAAGTAGCATTCATTATTTATAGATTTAATACTACAGTTGTGATTTAATAGTGTGATTGCATATAAGTATTTGACGTTAAACACTGATATCTCAATGTTCAAGATATAATGCACTCTAATAGTCGACGTAAGGACTTTCGAATGTCAGATCCGACATGATTCTTACTTATACGTAAGACTACAATATTCTTTTTCTACTGTATGCCATTTATCACGCCTGTAAATTTCTCTACCCTGCAATAAGTCTGAGTAATAACCTGTGTCATGTAACACCCTTCTATAAAGATAAATATGAACTCTAATAGTTCACGGAAAAGTAAAAGAAATATCAAATTCTTTTATGTCAATCCAAAGTCTTTATTTATGAAGTTCTTCTATCGAGTATCCTCCAACAAATTAGGATGCTTTCGTGTTTGCAGAGTTACAAATATAAATCACTAAGTATAAAATAATTATTAATAAAAAAATTGCAAATATTAATTTTAGGTTATCTATTTTTAGGTTAAATAAATACATGACAAGTGCAAGCAAAATGTTTCAGACAACGCTTAGTACTGTGATAATCTTAGATTGTATCTCGCAATCGTATTTCAGAGGTTACTGTCAAGGTTCTCTTCCATGACCTTTTCCATTTTGTATTTGAATTTTCTCGCGTTTGCAAATCCTTCTTATAAAGTTGGTAAATCAATTCTCGCTTTCGCTATTTTAGATCAACCTACGACCTCGAGTCTTTTTGTTGCTCGGTTTCAAGCTACCTGATAAAATCATTCCCGTATTTGACGAGGGAAAGTAAAAGGTGATTTCAAGGTTTCAGTAAATTCTGTAACCTGTAAATTTCTTAAGTTGCCAATTGTGTACATGATATTTTTCATTACAAAACTATAATAATTCTGTTAAGAGTTTAAGATATTCAATAACGACTATCTTCTACTTCAGCTTTTCCAAATTGATAATCGAGAATATGCATATCAAATCTTTTGTATATTTAATAGTTTTTAAAATTTAATTATCCCCATTAGATTTAAAAATGACATCTTCCCATTCAATTTAAATTTGATTTATACAGCTTTTCTCCACAAACATGTACATACAGGATGGATCTAAAGGTATCTGAAGCTTCAGAAAGATTTTTTAATTATAAAATAATTTTCAAAGGAATATTTGTATATTTTTAAATCATTTTCATATTGGAATATACTTAAAAAACTACTAAAAAATAAAAATAATTAGATTTTACTAAGTAATATAGTAATATTACTTATTATAGTATTATAGTAATATAGTAATATTATTTATTATATTTTCAGAAATTTCGTATCTAAATTCTGTTCAAAATTTTTAATTATTTACGAAAAATGCTAAAAAATGCTTAGCGTACTCCGTGATAAGTTCTAAATATCTTTTGTTTTTTCCAAAAGTCGATAGTTTTAGAAGAATTGAATTTCAGGATTTTTTTCTTCAAAACTATCAACTTTTAGGAAAAATTACAAATAATAAAGAATGCTTAGAATTCATTAAAGAAGATGGTAACATTTTTTCAGATTTTTTCGTTAATAATTTAAAACTTTCCTAACAAAATTCCTGAATATTTCTCAATAAATTCAAAGACGTTTTCATTCACAGTATTTTTTTAAAAAAAAGCTCATAGTTTTTTAGTTAGAGCGTTCGGAATTGTTCAAAGAAATTGTCATTAAAGACTTAATTTGCAGGTGGCTTATAAAACTACATTTTTTTCTTAAAATTCTAATATTTTGACCACCGTTCAGTTTCAATAGAGGCCCAAGAATAAATATTTCCCAATTTTTTGAGGATTATTTTCAAGTTTGGCGCCATATTGAAATTCCTGATGGTTTGATACGAAATGATTGAATTTGAAGCAAAAAGAATTCTATTTTGGCAGTTATCATTTTCTTTATTTCAAAGTTAATATATTAAACTTTTTACATTTCGTATAGCTTTCAACTGTTATTTGCAGGATTTAATTTCTAACTTACATACTATATAGTACATAACTAACGTACTTATTATTTCCAGTATTAATTTAAGAAAATTAGTTCAATATCCAATTGGATTAAAACTTTAAGCTATCTGACGCTGACCTAAAATGTGGCCATTTCGTGAGGTATTGCTTTATATATAACAAACGACTATCTCATTCTGTTGACGTTAAGCGATAAAATAAAGTTTCAAACACGAAGAAAAAAATATGTAATTAAGATTGAGATACTGCATTTATTTAAAAATTCGAGTTAATGTTGTATAGTAACAAATAAGGAAGTGTAAAGTACGAAATCCAAGACGAAATTACGGGCAGTTGATTAAAGAGATACATCTACCACTTTACAGGTTTGCAACTACCTTTCCCCTAATGTACATTTTACCTTGGATGGTCGTATATGTCCACGTTGAATACGAGGTGATATACATATGGGTTCTCAAAGGATGCAGTACACAAGTGGTTTCTTTGAGTTGGACTGCGTAAGTACATACAAGGGTCTTCAAACAATCCCTGACAAAACTTCACTAACTTGGAACTACCGAACCATATCACTAGTAGTATATAAATACGAAGAGAACAAAGCCAGTATTCGAGTTTGTCACAGCGCTACATAAATGTATGGAAAAACTGGTAATCTTTATCGGAATACCTACACTGAAAAATATTGATTTGTATGAATCAATATAGTCGACAATATAGTAGATTCAATAGAACTTACTAAGAGAAGAAACGTTTCAAAATATAAAAGAACAGATTGAAGTAAATCTTTTACTTTCAATTTTTCAATAAAATAGTTGCATGATTATATTCGTTTTTATTAGTTTCGAGAAAATTACGTAGTACCTGGTGCATGTAAGTTAATGAGATATACAACCAACATTTTTACATGCATTGAACAAAATTGACAACTTCAACTAACATTGGGTAGTTACCCGGAAAGTACAAAAAGTAACTAGTTAAAAAAATAAAATTTAGAGAATATCCTACTACGTTTAATTAACTTATTTTAATATAGTCAAAATAATTTTTATTCATTGATTATTACGAATTCATACATTGGTATTAAGACATGAGTTTCTACAATTTGATTAAATTACAATTTGGAAAGGAAGCTGTAATACTATTAAAGAATTGGAAAACGATTAACAACAAATTAGCGGCATCAATAATGAGAAGAATTTTTTTACTTCGATGCAAATCAAATGGTTTTCTACCCAAACATATTTTTTTTAATAAGTTTTCACATCATACAAATTTTTACTCACCACTATATAACAACAAACAAGAGAATTTAGTCAAGAAATTTAGGCTCAAAACACTCGGGTTTTTAAGAAACACTCAAAAGAAAGTTTTCACTTATGAAAGAACGGAGAAGAATTAAAGAATTTTTATTCATTGATTAGTCAAAATAATGTTCAGAAATCTCCTTTTTACGGTACATTGACCCGTGATAGAAATCTGTCCAGTTTTTTGTTACGTTGCCCGGTTTTCCTACACCTTTAACCCTTTGAAGCATACATATTTCATTACGCTGAAAATAGCTAAATTTTGTTACTCGGGAGTTTTCGGGGGCGCCGATTACGAATCTGACCTCAGATTTTCAAAATTCAAAATGGCGGATCCAATATGGCCGACGGAATTGCAAAAATTTACTTGATCGAGGTGAAATTGGGTACTTGGGGGTTTTCGGGATCACTGATTACAAATCGGACCTCATATCTTCAAAATTCAATATAGCGGATCCAAAATAGCCGACCGAAATGTAAAAACAAGTCAGATTCACTCTAGATTTCGGTCGGCCACATTGGATCCGCCATTTTGAATTTTGAAAATCTGCGGCCAGATTCGTAATCAGCGATCCTGAAAACTCCCAAATATCCAATTTCACCTCGATCAAGTAAATTTTTGCAAAATTCCGTCGGCCATATTGGATCCGCCATTTTGAATTTTGAAAATCTGAGGTTAGATTCGCAATCAGCGACCCTCAAAACCCCCGAGTACCCAGTCTCGTCATATTTGAGTGACGTTTTCTTCTCCACATATATTTTCCGTAAAAAATCAACCATTATTACACTTTGTTTAATTTTTATAAGCAATATAGCATGATAATTAATTAAAAATATTGATTTATTTACGTTTCCTAACATGTTCTTGAAGTAAGGAAGCAAAAAATTGCAGCAAAATGAATTAATAATTGCCTTAAATATGTAAATAATGAATTACAAAAAGGTGTAGCATATATGCTACACCGTGCTTCAAAGGGTTAACACGGGAAACACAGAATCTGGCCAAAAACTGGACTACGATTCAGAATTAGGTTACATGTCAAAAAACCGAATTTCAAAAATCCGAAACATTGAAAAATCAACATTTAAAATGCTAGCATTGTTGTTTTCAAGAATATTACAGCTTTATGACTCATTGGCTTTTTGACAGTCATCGTTTTTTGAGTGTCCACTTTTTAATTGTCGATTTTTCAATGTTCCGCATTTTTGAAATTCAGTTTTTTTACATGTGCCATAGAATTATAATTTCTGAAACCGATTCTTCTGCGTAAACATATCAGTGGATGAAAAATATTAATTTATGAAAACCAAACTTGAAAAACAATGATTAAAAATGTCATCCTTGTTAATAAAGGTGGATATTAACCGCACCGAGTTATAGCAGTAACAACGTGTCTCGTTATTACTCTGTTATTATAATGCTTACGATACACTTATCACCGTTAAATTTAATAACGTTGGAGCGTGCACCATATAGACTGCAGGGTGCAACGCGTTGAGATATGTTTGATGCGCGTATATCATTAGCAGGAAGACAATGACTCTGGAATTTGGTCTTAGGAGCAACGGGGGCCGTTTGTCTGGCTCCATTCTTCCGAAAAGTCAATGTAGCATGGTACTATGTGAATGAGCTAGGCCTCCAGGGGTGGAGGGTAAAAGCACGCGTAATAGCAGTGTAATATATGCCTGTAATGTCGCAATGTCGCTTTAATATTACACCTACCCTCCACTCACCAGTTAGCAACACCGAGAGTCATTCCGTTAAGTACATGGTTACGTCGAATCCTACTCTAGTAACTTTTGCTACGTGGCACAAGCGGCTAGAAACTTATTTTTTTCACTATTAAACATTCCTTTAGGAAAATTTAAGATGCATTTATTTAAGAGTTCCACAAACCAATTTGGACTAAAAATCTCAATAAACTATTCCAATATTTGAAAAATTACATGAAAAAACAAATTATCTGATAACATGATTGGTTATCAGATGTTGTTAGAGTTCAGGATATAATTGTGGGTATAGGGAATATCAGAGCAGTCACATGCTTTATAATGTCTGGGGGTTTTCGTTTGTATATATTTGCTATATTCCTTGCTCCATGATGATCAAGGACATACTTAAATAGAATTGGCTTTTATCAATATTTAATTGCTTTTAATTGGGTGAATTAACCTTTACCGGATTCACGATTTTTGTACCCCAATTGCGGATACAAATGAATCTATTTAAATTAACAATAAACATTTTTAAAGATGTTAAAATGCATTAATAAGTCTGCAAAAATTCATGAAGCCTTTTAAACCTTTCATCTTGAAATATCGATCGTAAAAATTTAATAAATTTCAATTTTTATGTCAAGTTTTTATATAACAATGGAGGTGCCTCTGAAAAAATCTGATACACCTTCGCTTCCCGTGTATGTAAATGATAAATTAGCATTACATTTTTAACAAATTAGGGATAAAAATATTAAACCAGAGTATAAGCTCAGGTGTTAATGAAGTTAGATGAAAAGTAAACTCCGTGGCATGCGTCAACACCACTGTATTTAAACATTGACCCATATCGGTACGGTATAAGGATGATATTTTCATTTTTTGTTAGAAAACTTTAAATATGGTCTATGTGTCACGCTAACTATCTACTATTTGATGCAACTGATGTTAAATTCGGCAAAATTGAATTTTAATTCTGTCCCCGAGTTTTGAAAGGCAGTTTGAAATCCGTGACAAGCAAGCTATTTTTATATCTTTCTAACATATTATTTGATTCGGTTGTTACGCATGCTCTAATCGGTTTTTATACATTAGAACTAAAAATCTACGTATTTATATTAACGCATTTCGTATAAATTATTTGAGTAGTACAAGGGTAAAAGTAAGTGACAATGTGAGGTTTTCTGACATTTTTTAAAAGCTCGGACAAAATTGATACATTATATTAAACAATACAACTGTATTTTTTAAAGATAATTGTATATATTTTGTATTATCATACTGCATTCCCAAAGGAGTTTTAAATCTATTTAAAATTCGAAAAATTATGTCTTATAATAAACTCTTATTTTTAATACAAGAAAACAGTTAAAGCTTTGCATATGTTTAGTTTAAATTGCAAAATATAATATATTCTTCTTATTTTTATTATTTTTATTAACATTAAAAATTCGTTTTATTAAATTTTGATATTGTAAATATAAAAATGAAAACTAGAGTTCCAGTGCGACGGGATAAAATGAAACTAAAAAAAGTTTAATCAAAGGGGAAACTTACTTTTACACAGAAAGAGTAAAAGAACAGAAAAATTCGATTAATTAAAAATCGGAAATTAAAATAATTACCAAGGCAAAAGCTCAAGTTTGCCATATTGCACATTGTGTTTAGAAAAATATAATTTCAATTTTACATTTTTAACTATGAATTTAAAGAAACTTTTGTAAAACAAATAAATAAATTAAAAATAAAAAATTAACACATTTATTAACTCCATCACAAAAAAAAACTGTTTAGAGATACCTGTAGTTGCAATATTCCAAATTGACATTCAATTAGACATACTTATAGATAACTTTCATGAATAAAATTTCACTAACGAATAAATATATTTTTATGCTCGTAATTATGAACCCACAAATAAACAAATTATGTACCCGTTTGACGAACTAATCACGATGTTTTTATGCATATTTTTAATTTATCAAGCTAAATTTTTTCGCAATTTTAAAAATATTTAAGCTGTTAATCGTTTTCATCACACTGTTCGAATTCAATTGAAATGCAATGAATTTTACGTTCGACACAAAATATTATTTTACTTTAAAAAATGTCTGCAATTGTCGTGAAAGTTTTCTTAAAAATCAAGACTTTTATCAAATTTTAGAGCCGCTATAAGAATAATCTTCTAACGGAGAATAAGATCTCAATATATTACGTTTTTTATAATAAAAGTTGAACCAAAAGTAATACGGTCCTGACAAATTTTTGCATGATGATGAAGAATATCAGAAATATCCTCTATATTGGCTGCTTTTGAAAAAAAAGGATGAAAGAGCTATTTTCAACTTTGGTTGTTGTGTTTGAAAATATTTGTGGGATAACAAATATACAAATTAAAAAGTCATAAAATTATACATTAAAATTAAACTTAAACCGTTTTTGAAAGTACCTAAATCTTATGTTTACCTGAAGTTTATAGAGCATCTTTTTTTAATATATCTCAAATATCTAGTAAAGAAGTTTGCAATTGTTTCTTATATTCTTAATTTTGCAACTTAAACAAGTAAAATATATTAGAATTATTTTTCTCAAAATTCTCCAATATGAAAATTGTAAAGAAGACACGAGCATGTTTCCAAAGTTCACCACATGAAAATTGATTACGAACCACATTTATGTACAAGTTTAATGACTAAAATAATGTATTCTCCCTTCTGGAAAATACTATAAGCACAAAAGGAAACGAAATTCGGAATATTTACGAGATTCTGTCATCATTTAATAGAATTATCATTCCTACAAAAATCTTTGAAACTTTCGAAGCTCCCTTAAACCTCGAATAAAAGTTTATGGCAATGAATATACAGGTACGACTTCTGCAACCGGAAAAATAGATTTGAAGTTCTAAGAAAGTTTTAAAATCATTTTCGAAACAAATTGTCTTGTAGACAAGTTCCTTCGAAACTTTTCATGAGATACATGTTTCTATGATTTCGATGCCGTGTGATTTTTTTTATATATCAGAATAATATATGAACATCAGATTAATAATTTTGATAAAGATTGATAAATCTTTCTTTTTTTTCTGACTCTTTCGTAAGTGAAATGTTCTTTGATTGTTCTTGTATTGTATGTCAGATTTAATTGGTGTTAAATAATTCCTAAACACATCCTTTTTAATAAATTTGCCCATAACACCGGTTTTCATTCACCCTTACAAATTAATAAACATAAAGACCTAATTACAGATTACAAATTCAAACTTTTAAAACTAGAGATACAAGATATTATAGAAGAAATTACGATTCTAAAAGCACAAAAATTACATATATGGAGAACAATAATCCAAAAATTACCAGCCTCTATTTACGAAAAATACTTTTTTAGTGAAGATACTCAGTTCAATCTCAATTTAAATTACCACAAATCAAAATTAATAAACAAATTTTACAATCTACAAAAATATTACAACAACAAGAATACAAACAACAAAATCAAAATTCAAAACAAATGGTTTGTAAATCTCACTGATATAGAAATTCCAAAAGAAATTGTCAACATAGTCGGACTAGGTCAAAAACATTCTTTTCAAAATCAAAACTCCTTCCCAATACCAGAATTCATCGCTTCTATAGAAGAAGGAATCTACAACATAAAAGATGAAGTGGACAACGAAGGAAACATTGTTACCGACAATAAAAATCTTACGCGAAACCAATGTATACACGACATAACAGATTTTTTAAAAAACGACAAACACACAACCACTATAGACAATACATCTAACTACAACAAAATAATACAAAAGTTTTCTAAAACCAACAAAGACGTATTCTTTACAAGAGCAGACAAAGGAAACGTGACGGTAGCAATGTCCAAAAAAGAATAGAAAAAGAAGACAGCAAAAGAATTAGTTTTTTAGATTTACTCATTATAAACGATAGAAATACCTTAATTACAGACTGGTACCATAAAAATACATTTTCTGGCAGATATTTAAATTTCCATTCAAACCATCCATTACATTACAAAATAGGAGTAGCTTTCGGATTAATCGACAGAGCATTAAGATTAGCACATATTAAATTTAGAGAAAAAAATCTAAAACTAGTTAAACAAATATTAACAGAAAACGGATACCCCATATACATAATTAATGAATGTTTCAGAAAAAGAGTCTACAAAATATACAACACACTTGATACAAAATCAAACGACAAAAAATATATCAAAACCATTAGCATTCCATATTTCAATAATATCTCAGAGAATATAAGAAGTAATTTCAGAAATAACGATATTAGAGTAGTATTCAAACCAACGAACACAAATATTGGTGGTATTAAACCGTTCAAAGACAAAACAGATAAATTACATCAAAAAGACGTAGTATACGAAATTAAATGCAATAACTGCGATGGAGTCTATATAGGTGAAACAGGCAGACTTTTAAACGAAGACAAATATACAGGACTTACAACACATAGAATTAATACAGGACATAATTTTGATTTTTCAAACGTCAAAATTCTAGCAATAGAAAGAAATAAATACAAAAGAAAACATATGGAAAACTTTTTTATCAAAAATAACAACAAATCAGTAAACATCCGCTTTGAAAAGTCAAACTTACCGGACACATATATACCTCTACTTCAAGTTCAAAAATCAAAACAATAAATGTAAATAGAACGACAACTAAATGTACACAGAATATTATGTAATCTGAAAAACTTTTCAGTCTCCTTTTATACAATAGACGAACAAGTACGTGAATATTCACACAAAATTCTTTTTTTTCTCTAAAAACTACAGTGATATTTTCTACTTCTTTTTTTTCTCTTTTTTAATTTTTTCTGCTTACTGAGCGAAAACTCAATAAAATAATTTTTTACAGTTCCGAAATTCAAAACCGGCTCACAACAATAACAATACAACAATTTACTACAGGTAAGCAGAAACAAAATTAATCAAATAAAATCAAAATTCAAAATCCCAATAAAACCGTAAACAAAAGATACTAACAAGTTTTTCAGAAATATCAAAAAAAAAATTTGTTTATTATTGTAATTTTGTCACTATAATATATATTATTTTGTAATTTTTGTATATATAGAAATATATTCTGAAGAGGGTCAAAACAAATGACCGAAACGTCAACTGTGTAATTTATTTATTCACGATATATATTTCTATAAATAAAAGTAACCAAGCAGGTCTTAAGTGATCCTTGTTTCACTCAAAGTCTAAAATGGAATCGTTTGTAAAAAGATAGAAAGGATTGTAAATTATTCGTTGAAATGGATTGAGAAACTTGTATGTGTATAGGAGTTGTTTTGTTTTACAACTCGTGCAAACTGGCCACGAGGTTAATCTTTTGAAACCTTCCAAATCCTCGAAACCGTTCAAATCCTTCAAGTCTTTGAAATGTCTTAAAATTTGCAGAAACCCTTAGGAATACTAGGAGAATACTGGTAATGCAGTATTATAAAACAGAAAACTACGATAACGGACGTTAGTTTATTTAAGTTATTATTAATATTTCTATTTGCAATATATGTGTTACTACACAATTTAGTACGAGTAAATAACCGCTAATAAGAAAAAAGTAAGTTTGATTTTATTTAATGACAATATACCCTGCAATCTAATAGATAATTCGGTTTCTTAACTTTAATATTATAAAATCTCCGTGCTTATAAAAATATTTTTGTTCATCTTTTTATGGTTGACTTTTTTATTCTCGTTTATTATTTCTTTTAATCTCGAGAGATTATTTTGTATCAAGCCACACATAGGAACTTTTATATAAGTGACAATAAAATTTTTAAAAATCAATCAAAATAATGTGCTATAAAATGTATTTATTTGATTTCCAGTATTTTGATTACGTACTGAATATAAGCGACAAACGGTGGGCTCAATTATGAAAGATGACTCATTCCGTCCATATACTGTTTATACATCTTTATTGGCATCAATCAAATTAATTTATTTAATAATTAAAAAACCGAAAAATTAAAGTTAATTTTTTATACAATTATTCTATCTATTCTGGTGCTCCTTATCAACGTTATCATATTTTAATTTTGTTTTAATTTTAATGATGGTAACATTTCTTGGCAAATAAACAAAAAGATATAGTGAAAGTAATACTTGCTTGCGTAAATAAACAGCGATGCAAATACAGTATAAAACAGAGGAGCTAAGATCAAACCATGATTAAATAAAACAGAAAGTTAAATTACGACTAAGTACAATACACTTAAGGTAGGATTAATGTACAGAGTGAAAAATATCACTCAATAATTACGATAGTAAATAGGTCTACCAATAACCAAATAGCTAAAACATGAAACAATATTGGCAAATAAGAATAAGAAAAATAGAAGATGTATCTCAGCACGAAATATTAAGTTGCATCTCTTTTCACCCTTTAAGGACCAACTGCACATAAATTCAACGTGAAGTTTGACAGTACTTCTTGGAAGTAAAACACAGTGAAAAAAATGTTATAGTTAAAATTGTTTATTACCCAAATCCTCCTGTTTCGAATGTGTATCGAAATATGCCACTAATTTAAAAGCAAACAAATTACGAGCATTTATTTAAGAAAAATTAAGAATTTTTCAGATTTTGTTCACTTATTGTTATTTTTTAATCATTTCATACCTCATATATTTCCAGATATACCGTCAAAAATATTTGTGCTAGAAGGTAGTAACTATTGCAAATAATTAAATTCCAAAATGGCGGCTCGAAAATGCCTGTCAAATTCGATTTTATTTCAAAATCATAGTCACTTGTATCCAATCGATTGACTCGAATAAAATCACTTCAAACTTGATACCCAGCAGTTTTTGAGGTCGTTCAATCCAAATCTTATCTTATTTTTAAAAAATTAAAAATGGAGGATCCACAAGGGATCCACACCGGAATCAACGACCCCAAGACCATGAAGTACCAAGAATGAAGTGTTTATTTGATTTTAGTAAATACGTTTGCCATTTTGGATCCACCATTTTGAATTTTTTAATACTAACTTCAATTTGCAAGATAGTGACCTAAAAAAAACCCTGGAACCAAGTTTGAAATGATTTTATTCAGGTCACACGACTATGATTTTGATCTATGGTTTCAGTTTTTCGGTCTACCGTTTACGCCGGGTTGTATGGAACATTTCTCCGCCAACTACGTAATACTATCCTATTGATTTGTGTAATTAACGAAATTCAATATTACATGATGCAGCAACCTACTTTGATATAGCTTTTAATTAATTTATTACTCTTTCTATTTTCTTTCTCTTTTTCTGGCTTTTCTTGATATAATTAGTATATTTCGTTAGGTGGCTGGTGTCAATATTTACAAGTTTTTATTAAATAGTGACTAAATAGCTCCATTGACACATTCTATTTTTTAAAATAACATAAAATACAATATGTATTTGTAAAGTTTGTAAAAGTTTGACTGCAATACACTAGGCGAAACGTAAATATAAAAAAACGATATCGCTCAACGTAGTTGAATTGTAGATCAAATGAATGAGAAATACATTGAATAAAAATTTGCTCTAAAATGTATAAAAACAGCGAAGAATATCACGAATGCGGTCTAATGTCCTTTTTTTCATTACAGCTGACGATCACGTTGAAACTTGACTGAATCCTTACGCAACTTACTTTTGGAATTGAGCACCACCTAGCGTTCCATGGAAGTAATTTAAATGTATTTATTATTCTCTTTTGGTCCTATTAAAAGTAATAGTTTCAATACATATACGAAAACTATCAATATAAGTATAATTTAACCCATTGAAGCATACATTTTTCCTTACATGGGAAACAGTTGAAATTTGTTAATCGGGGATTTGCAGCGACACTGATTACGAATCGGACCTCACATTTTCAAAATTCAAAATGTGAAAAAATTGCAAAAATGTCGAAAATTCAATATCATATTTGTAATCAGCGACTCCAGAAACCATCGAGTAACAAGTTTCAAGTAAATCTGATTCATTTGCATTTTTTGTCCGCCATATTGGATCCGCCATTTTGATTTTCGAAAAACAAACACCAGATTCATTATTAACGACCAGACTTCACATCGATTTTTTCAAATTTTTTTATCGTGTAGCTAAGTTATAATTACATTTACTGTAAATGACGCGATTTTGAAGACTTTTTTTATTTATAACAATGTATATATCTAGTAATAAAGATTTTTTATGCCTTTATGACAGTAGAAAGTAACGTATACTCTATGGCATAAAAAATTTGGCCTTAAAACATGTCAACTACTATTCGAAAATTACGAATATGTGGAGAGAAAAAGATGACACTCTGGAGTGGCACTATGCCGCAAAGGGTTAAACAAGTTAAATCGCAATCTCCGATGTCTAAACATAACTCAACACTTAACAATAGGAAAAATTACAACGTGCTGTCTTCCAGCTCGTACTCGAGACACTATGAAATATTTCCAATTATAATAATTCTTTGAAACTAAAATAATAACCACTATGTTTGCAATAAGATGTCAGACATTTATGGGTTTCGTAGCTCACGTGGAAGATGCATGTGATCCTGTAATTCTTGCACCTTGGTACTTGGTTGTTACGCGAAAATGATTCTTATAAATTATAGCATCTTCGCACGTGTTGTATTAGGAGGCCTTGGGGAATTTAAGGCAAATGGATATTTCACATTTTCATGGCTACACAGGGAGTCACGAATAATTCGACCACTGTGCATATGGAGTGTGCAAACATCTGCAATCCAATTTCAACTCTAATTTTGTTTACTGCGACCTTAGTTTCGTCTTAAAATTTAATATTAACTTCATTGTGGTTATTTTTATTTTATCATATAAATTCGCAAAATGTATAAAATTACTTCGACCCAGATCAAAGGTATTCTTATTAATAATTTGTATTCTTATTCAAAAATTTGTATAGTAATCTGGGAATCAAATTTTCAAGGTTAGAAACCTTCTTGAGTTTTTATTATTTTAATTAAGTCTGAATAAAAACTCCATTATTTTCAGGAGCAATTTCACATACATCGTGGCCCTTTTTTGTTTCTT
The DNA here is from genome assembly GCA_030407085.1 of Trichopria drosophilae. Lineage (NCBI taxonomy): Eukaryota > Metazoa > Arthropoda > Insecta > Hymenoptera > Diapriidae > Trichopria > Trichopria drosophilae. The sequence goes on along the minus strand of CM059585.1, from coordinate 112,703,413 downwards.
TAAAACTAAATGATAATTTCCAATAAATATGGTAGAACAAATGAAAATAAAAAGTATCACATAATTAAGAATGAATTGAGTTGATGCGACATTTTAACTTCTTTCAGGTTCGATGTACGAAGTAGCATTATAATAGATCAGAGTATATAGTACTATTATTGCTCTTCACTTAAATACAATTATCGAAGACAATATTTGTAAAATTTTTGTTAATTTATAAATAATAATCATCACATTAAAAAAGAATCTCATATTTCAAACTGATTATTGAGGCTCCTCGTGGACATATTCTTTTGGTAATTAAAAATGACAGATTCAATTTAAACAGTTTCTGATTCTTCTACGTAAAAATCATTTATTTTCTTATTTCAATTTCACGTAGAATACGGAATTTTTATAATTCCTGCTTCAAGAAATTTCTAAAGTTCGTTCGCGTAATAAGTCGATACCGCAGAGAGTTAAAATTGTATTTCTCTAGTTTCAGATATATCTAACGACTGTTTGCAATCAAAGAGGTTTGCGCCAATTTAGCAAAGAATTCTGAAACAATAGTTTATCAAAAAAGTTCAAAAATTCACGAACTTTTGAAGGTGAGTTTCTTTGATTTAATTTTTTGAGACTTGTTTTGTACTGTGAGTTTATTTTTATATTAATTAAACATGCCAGTTACTATTCTACAGATATTAAATAAAATTGTACATAATTTAAATACGCTATGACCTGTTGGTAATTGGAACGTCCCAGAGGCTTTGATAAGTAGTATACAGGCGACTAGGTCAGACGGACGAGATACACACAGTGAATAATTGCTACTATTTATGTCGCAAATGGAGTAAAACGAGAAATTTGTTTGCAATTGCTAACACTACATCATTACGAGCACATGTACATTTTCATGAGGACATAGTTATACAGAAGTGCAAATTATAAATTGAATTAGCAAATAGTCAAACAGAAATTTGCTGAAACAAATGCAATAACGATTATCGCTTTCAAAGGTAATTGCATGCAATTATAACAAAGTTTTCCAAGAATTTTCCATGAAATTAAAAGTATTTACTTGTTGAAATGTGCACACCGAGGTAATCGGAACGGAGATCTGCAAGCACCTGCGAATTTCAAGGAAACCTAGCTTATTTGCTTGAGTCCTTCACCGTGAATCTCTCTCCTACTAATTCGCAATTGTTTAATCCGTGTAATTTAAGCAGAATGCAGCGTATCTAATCGGCTTCAACTAATCACCCTGGGCATTAGTGCATTGCACTTTCTCTTCTTGCTTTCAATAGAGTTGTCTTGCTTTAGCAGGCGGTATAAGCGAATCCATCGCCGTTTCGCCCCTCAGTCCGAACATAATGCAAATCGAGTCCGATAACTAGTAAATAATATCATGCCTCTATGAGCAGATGTTTCTACAATGTCAAAAAATGATATAGAACTTTAATATTCTTCTGTATTTACGGGATGGGGGAATTTATTGCATTCCGGTTAGTTGAGCGTACTTTGCGCTAGCCCTGATACCCGATGTAACCAACGTAACCGCAAGCTGATATCCAAGGGGATTTGGGTAAATGTAGGGTATATAAGATTCCCACGCTTAGGCATTCTCCGACTACTATGATATATGCAAAAAGAAAAAAAAAATATTGTTTCATAAATAATTAATAAATTTATCGGCTTGTAACCAACAAAACGTATGTCATAATAGAAATTTCAATAAATATTTAAAACGCTCACTTCTCGAAATCATTCCAACTACCGAATAAACGACGTTTTTGTGAAATCGTTTCGTGAACGATTTTTTTTGTTTTTATAAGTCATCGGCCGATAAAATTATAATTTGTAGATATTGTAATCCTACACTATTAACAATTTATATTGTAAACCTACAGTTCTTGTAATGTACAATGAAATTAGTAGACATTTGTTGTACAATTGAGGTTCCGGATCATAAAACTCGACGAGGGCTCGAAACTTCGAAATCAGTTGGCCCCTCGCCGATATTGAAGGAAAAAATTAAAGTTCGAAAAATTAATATTATGAATGGGTAACTTTGTTAAGAATAACAATCTTCATCTTTTTTCTCAATCCTTTCTTTTATTCAATCTATATTTTTAATAATAATGAAGATAAAATGAAAAAAAGTTTGTGAATTTAATTAATATATATTTTAAAACATAAATTGCCATAAATTAGTAATTTTTTAATGAAACTTTCTGAAATAAGGTACACATGTATAGTATACCTTGATGAAACCCATAAAATAATGAAAACATAGAAATATATCGATTGTTTAATAATAATTAATTTCAAAGTGAAGAACGTCGAAAACACGATTGCTAAACTTCATGCGCTGGCCAGTTCACATTCGGTGAAGAATTGAAAAAACTTCTGGCGAGAGATTAGTTCCCCATAGTTGAATGAAGTTTTTCGTGAAGATTTCACAACAAAAGATTAAAAATTAAAAACGATTTTCGATTGTCAAGAAAAAGCGCGGAGCTATGGTCAGCATATGAAATTGGGGCAAACGCATTTCCGACTTTCTGCACTTTGAAATTAATTATTATTAAACAATAGATATATTTCTATGCTTTCATTATTTTATGGGCTTCACCAAGGTATACTGCATAATATGTGTACCAAATTTCAAAAAGTTTCATTCATAATTGACTAATTTACGGCAATATATGTTTTAAAATATAATTAAATACATAAACTTTTTTCCATTTTATCTTCATTATTATTAAAAATATAGATTGAACAAAAAAAAAAGTATTTAGAAAAAAGATGCTGATTGTTATTCTTAACAAAGTTACCTTTTCATAATATTAATTTTTTTCTTCAACATCGAGGAGGGGCCAACTGATTTCAAAGTTTCCTCATCATCAATTATAATACACGTGTTGTAAACTTACAAAACTAAAATAGTTTGAACTACTAACTTGATAGTAGGATGAGACACAGCCATCGTTTTTAGTTAATTTTAGTATCTAAATAGTGATCTCGACAAATTGGGTAGCCAAGTCCACTATTTAAATAGTGAAACCAACTAAAATATACACTTTCTGTGTACTGTAATTCTAGTTCCGCGGCATGCCGCTAGGGGCGTCGGCTCTCTGTATCTTTTTCTCAGTGGACAAATGTTAGAAAAGCGTATTATAATCTTACAAAAAAAAGTAGCGGAAATCTATAACACAAGTGTTGTAAATTTACAAGACACGTATTGTAAACTTACATTACGTATTGGTAAAAAACTTCCAATACAAACATTTCTTACAGTGTACGTTTCGTTCAATATATTAATGATATTTTGCACCGAAGTTTAAGTATTATTTCTTTTAAAACTAACTTAAGATGATTCTGACAATGCTGTGATAAACGATTCTGTAAAATAAAAAAAAACGTTAGAAACACCTAAAAACATTTTAGTGTGAAATATTCTCGAATGAAAGAAAACAAAACGGCATTTAAAAAACACGAAAAATGGGATATTATCATATTTATTATAATTTTGTTATTTGTTAATTAGTTTCCCATAAGAAAATAATTCATAACTCTTTTCTATTAAGATGAAACGATGCCCATAATGTAATAAACACAAATATTACCAATAATATTGATAAATAATTACATTTCTCATAATGATTGTGATAACGGGAGGACTGTTCTTTTATTTAAAAATATATTACAATTTCAAAGTTTCATATTACGTATATCCATAAATACCGAAAATTATTAATAATAATTTTTCACTTATTATAACATTCACGTTATATTAGGATATTCAAAATATCAAATAACGTTACGATACAATATTTTCGAATTATTTGAAAATTATTTCTACCACATCTGTAAGTAATTGAAGCTTATAAATAACCTGCATGGATATTTTGTGGTATAAAGTAGAGATAATAATTCCAAAATTTATTTTAATCTTTCGTTTTTATTTAAAAAATCAACATTTTGACGATTAAAAATTTATCGGCACTTATTTTGTACACTTCATACCATTTTTCCTTCTTTTTCAACTCCAAGATCTATAAAAATTCTACAACCTTGAAACAAATGCTTGCTTTTGTTAGGAAAAAAAATACTCGTCCTTAATATTTCGACATATTTTTGTCAATATTGTTAGATGAATGTATACCATCACAGTATTAAATTTCCAGATATATCGTAATCTAATATAATTTATTAATATTGTTTACAGCTGCAAGTGCCGTTTAATAACTTTTACACGTTCATAACGAACCACAATGAAATAGGATAATGTTTAGACTTTGACCTCATTTGATGTGTTTTTCAAGGTTGTTTTACATAAAAAATATAAAAGATACATGCCCTCTGATTTGAAAATCTTCTTATATGTCTGCTGTTTAAAGGAAATTTGTAGAAATCACAGTTTTGTTTGAGTTAAAACACCTAAAATTTACTTCATTTAATAACTTTATTCAATTGGAAATTCGAAAACTACAGTTATCATTAAAATTCGCATAAGAACTTAAACTAAAATTAAAATGAAGAACGATGTGACAGAATTGTACGAATAATATATTCACCATTTCGATTAAGATCTTGTCGATAAATAAATTTTATTTGTAATGGGGATACAGTTTAGCAAGTTATTTTTCCTCTCCTAAATGGAATACTAATATTTTTCATATATATCCACATAAGTACATCAAAAGGAAATGTTTTTTTAATCCTCCGGGAGCAGAACTTGATTTTGCGCCCTGCAGGGAAATCTTCGGGCGCAAATTATCGAGCTCCAAGATAATATGTAGACGTGTTCAATATTTGTCTCCAAACGTAGTCCCTCTTTATAGAAAATATATAAAAAAAAATGATATTTTGTTCAATCGATTAACTGGATTGTTTATGGTACATATTCACCAATCAAATGTATATAATGCTACAATAAATGCTAACAATTCAGAAGTAGAAACTGTCGTGTAACTCGAAATTTAAAAACATAATAATCATCTACAACAACCTACAGAGAGAATCGTTAGTTTTTGCTAATTCTTGCATAAGACTCTAAAACAACTAGTGACTGTCCCTAAAAAGAAACATTCTGGGTTGCAAATCATTAAAAAAATGCGTACTGTTTTATGATATACCAATTATTAAATGAATTCAAAGACGCTTACAGAAATAACTATGAGATTTCCAATCGCTATTCCATTTTTGTACCTAGCTATTATTAAATTTGAATTAAACCGGTTTCTATTGTTATAGAGTACAATACGTAATTGAACTAGTCAGTCGCTTTCAACATCTCGACATGTTGACATACTTTTATGAGATATCAAAGCGTACGTTTCAAAATCAAAATAGACTTGTGTGTATTAAGACATCTGTATAAAGAAGACACTTCATTTTAAAGCGGTTTTGTTAAATACATTGTGTTCAATTTCTGATATTTCTTTATGCATTTAATCGGATGCCGATATACTAAAGGATTTGATTTTTATATACACACACAAACACACACACACACACACACACACACACACACACACACACACACACACACACACACACTACATTTTTTTAAATCTGTAGATTATAGAGTACACTGTTCAAAATGACAGGACTTTCTACGTGCTGTTACTAATATTCAACTATATGTACATGTACATCTCTAAAAAACAAAAGATTTATTTGGCAGAGATATGTATAGGAGACCCTCCTAATTTTACAAATTATAATGTTAGAAAAGTCGGTTCTACAAAACGGAATTAGTCACTACATGTAATGTCAAAGGAAGAATCAACTCAAGCGTGTGACGAATTGGAACTGGGCATTTCGAAAGTTTTGCAACGAAGAACCGGACATTTCAGAATTTGCGACGAAAAACCGGACTTTTGACAATCTTTAAGCGAAAAAACAGATATTTTTGAAATGTGTACTGTTAGAAATGTTTGGAAAATTCTGATGCTTTTATGTTACCGGAGTAACAGAATTTTACCAAAACCTGTAATAGACAGACAGATTATGCAACAGTTTCAGAAAATTCCGAAACTTGTAACGGAAATATGAATATGAATCAACGAGCGAAGGTGAAGATAGTTTGGTTCGTCGTCGCCAGGCGTAGACGCGACGTTAGCGTCATTAGCAGAGGCTCGCGTGTTTCCTGTTGTAGAAGTTGGGTTTTGATTCAATCATAAGGGATTTCATAATGTAGCTTATATACCTAAAGTATTTCATATCCGAATGGAATAAAATCGTTATAACGTTGAAACGAGTACAATCACAATATACGAATAATATTTTATTGTATGCTAAAAATTTATGTGCCATTGTTGGTTCAATAAATTTAATATGTTTTAAATAATTTATTTATGTAATTAACAACAAATTTACTTAAATTACTAATAATTTACCTACAAAACAATATCAAACATATTGATAAATTATTTAATGAAGCCAACAATTTTTTTTATTCGCCTTGAATATTTCTGTTACTGTAACTCAAAATCACTAAATTTTGGTTCAGAAAATTATGAAACAGTAACCGTAAAAAGCTTCCGTTACATGTTTCAGAAAATTCCTAATAGTATTTTATGCAACAAGGGCGCAATTATACCGAGCGACAAACTTCACACTCGTCGAAGATCGATATTTCGCCCATGTTCCATACGATATTTTTTAATACGACGTGCGTAGAGCGCAATTTTACGTACATGAAAATTTCGCCCTAGTGCGTAAAATCGTGTTTTACGCACGGAGTGTTAAAAAGAAATTTTTAACAATGTAGGCAATAGCTAGACACAAATCATAAAATTTTGTTACAAAACTCTCTACATAGCATATAAAATTAAATGGATTAAAATTGTTCACGAATTTTTCTTAATATGCTATAGATAAGATTTATTAGATAACCCATTGGATATACCAAAATTGTAATATTTTTGTATTTTATAAAAATTACAAATATGCATTTTTACTATTACTATTTCTACATTCTTTTTAATGTACAATATTTAAGGCCCATTCTTACTGTTAAATCCTGTGCTAGGCAAAATAATAAACATGAAGAATACATGGGAGATAGCAGAGAACTCTTATCTCTCTTAAAACTCGGCTTGAAAGAACAGAATTATGTTATAGAACGTATAATTAATTCGATAAGCCGCTTATTGTGTATGTGAAAAGCTATCTTCATATTTCGTACAGGTTTTGGTAAACTATCACTTAAAAAAAGTTTCTTTTTTTATTGTTATTAGCAGTTTATTTTATTCGCGTGTTCTATTCTAAACGAATTTCTTACGTGATAAGAAACAAAAATATTAATATCTTGATTACGTTGTACTGTTCGCAAACTATGTGATTTTAGTTAATTGCAATTATTAATAGAGACTATACTTTCTACAATGTCATGTAATGTAATGACTCTTCTTTATTGAAATGCTATTAATAATTATTTGTTTTTATGAACTAATGTATATGTAATTAAATCAAGAATACGGGAACTTATTTTTTCCATAGTATTTGTTTAACGATTTTATTAAAATGTTTTGTACCTTTTTATGTGCAGTAGTCTACAATTAGCCAATTATTACTAAACAAACGGAAAAATGTAAATAATTTTCTTTGATTTTTCTGTCTTCAAATAGTCATTTGTACTGACGAAATCAATTTTTAATTACAAAATATGTTACGGATAAAAAGTGTTTACAAACAAAAATAATATTGTTACGATTGTGCATACATATGAATACCACCATTTTTAAAAGACATGAGGAACTATAAATCTGAAACGAGTTGGAATTATATTTTTCACTTAAAAAGTATGATTGATTTTGATTTTGCGAAATTGCCATTTTCTTGTTTCCGTTTTTAGAATTGATGTCACCGACGCATAAATATAACGCAAGAGATTGACATTCAACGATTTTTTTTATTTTTAAAGTATATTTAATCAAAGTACCGTTTTGATCGATATTATAAAACAGAAAAAAAAAGAAAAAAGCATTTCTACTCTACTTGAAATCAAAGTATGTTTAAAAAAAATATTAACGCTTAACGTACTGATATGCGACTGACGATGCGATAAAAACGCAAAATAGTGTTGAGCTTAATAAATGAATATATCGTCAATTTAGTACGACGTCAACATTGGAAAATATTTTTTTCATTACTATATTTAAACGGCTTAGTAGAACATATTAAAATGTTATGAAAGAAATTTTATTGATTTAATGACTGTGGATTTCATCTGCATAATATTAATTGATATACGGAATTTACTACAGGTATTGAAATGTGTTAATAATAATTAACGAATTGAATATTGTCATAATTTCCTATCGCGATAACATATGTAATAATATGCAGTTTATGAAAACCAATTACTTTTTTCTGTACGTTGATATTTCATCCAATTTGCGAGATTCGTGAATCGCAGAGATAAAACCCTCACATATAACATTTTTTTAAATTTCTGGTATCTTTTCGTTTTCATAAGCGATCCGCGCATTTTCCTCAGGGATGATATCGTCGCAATTTATGCGGGACTATTATTAGTAGCAGATTAGATGGAACGCCAGACATCACTTATATAAAGTGCATATATATGTATATATACGACGTCACACATCAACGTGAAAAGCAAGTGTTGCATTCGTCGCGATCACTTGCAGAACCTCACCATATATGCTATGCATCAGCGATGTTCGAGATATTCGTAATCGACTCTGCATCGTGAATAAATAATCTACATTCCGAGACTGCATTCGCACTGAGGTTACTGATATATCTTGAATGTACAGATTCGACGTGACAAGAACAACTTTGTTTCAAACAAACCATATTGAAATTCAGATATGCATCTTTCAAGAAGTGCATTTTCGTTTCCTATAAACGTGCCAAATTCATTATTATGCTTTAACTTTTCTTTCTTTTAATAAATAATTAACATTTTCCGCGGGTGTGAGTAAAGTAGTACTTTTTTTCATCGATTTCTGTGCGTAAAGTGACTCTTTTTTTGATACTATGCACCAAAGTTACTTTATGTTACAGTATGCGTAAAATGCTGTTTCACACATTTTGCATTTTTTTCTGGCCCACTTTTACATGACGCGTAATATTAATTAATGCAAAATAACCTTAATGTATACTCAAAATAGCATACTTAAATGTAAGATATACAATTAAAATTCAATTCTCAATTATGTCGGGGTAAAGCGTCGCGAATTTTGTTTTTCTCATAACTGTTTTTGCAATAGGAATTCCGAGTCGAAACTAGTGTCACACCAGAGGTTATTTAAAACTCTAATTTTTATACCTAAAATGTATGTTTTGCGTTCGACGGATACCGAAGCGCCGCATCATGTTTTTGAGTGGTCTTCAAGGAACGTTACAAAATTAAACAAAAATCAGGAATAATATATGCATCGAGATCCTGCATTTCTGTTTTCGCTTGTATTCGTGAATCATTATTGAAAATAAAAAAAATTCAGTAATGTACGTCAGTGACCGATACTAAAGACTGATAGAATACCAAATGTGTTTACGCAACTTTTTCATTATTTGTTTATTGTTAATATAAAGTTATATAAATAATGAATTTTCAATCAAGAATTTCTCCCTTGTTACGTGAAACGTTGAATGCTAAATGTTAATGCATGGAATCTGAATAATGTTCAGAAAAGATTCGGATTGAAACACCCAAAAAATAGATGATTAAATAAATCGGCATTTTTACTCATAATAATACTAATTATTCACCATAAATATATAAATATTTAGAACATGTCGCGCATTCACGTTTTCCAAAAAGTGTAAAGGGAAGAATTCAATACCAAAGCTTATAAAAATAATGTGGATCGAATCTTTCTGGTGGTTGTGCATATGTTACTAAGCATGATGTGCCTATAAGTGTAGTGATAACGAATAATATTTTAACACAACCTGTTTACGAAGCTATCGTAGAATAAGAAAAATAATGTATATTATATAAGCTGGTATTCGTTTTTAGACGATCTAATAATAAAATTCAAATAATCGGTAATAATTTACACACCGATGAAGTGCGGTAATCACAGGTGCGTAACACTGTATTCGAACAAATAACAATAGTTATTTTTGTATCAAGGGCGAAAAATGGAGTTTTACACCTCGACAATAGAACCCGAAAGACTGCAAAGCCGGCTCGAGGTTCATGAGGGTGAAAATTCTACACCTGAGACTCAAACATTGTTTTTTTGATACAGTAGGCGTAAAATATTTTTTTACTCTCCAGCTGTAAAACTCGATTTCTCGGCCTAGGGCGAAACCTTCGGCCGTGAATTATCGAGCCCTACGACAATCGGATCCAAAAATACATTATTGGTCACGGGCGAAATATCGATCTCCGATGAGTGTCATTGTTACCCTCACTTCGCTCGGGGACAAACTTCACAATCGTCGAAGATCGATAATTAAATGAATAAAATACCAATTTTACACCTCCGTGGACGAAAATTTATGTTATCAAAATGAATTGCAATTATTGAGGCTGTAAAATGTACTGGAAAATGACAGGAAACTGGAAATGATGATTTTGTTTAATCAAACATAAGTTTATACTTTGGTGGCAAAAATTTCATTGCACATTGATACATATCACAAATACTCAGAAAAATACGTATTTTTCGAAACTTTCACACTTTTCCGTCATTTTTAAAGAGGTAACCTATATGAAGCTATAAAACAAATTTATCTAATGAAGTAAAACTATTTTGTTCACGTTTATTCATAATTTGAAAGGAATCGACATCCGTCATGGGCTTCAAAAAAATGGATAAAACAACATTTTTCCAATTTTTCAATACTTTTTCAAATTAAATCCGCCATATTGCTTTCCTAGGGCATAGAAATGCAACTTTGACTGCCAAAATCCGAAGAGCACACCCGAAAATAGCAAGGCCAATTGGTTTCTTGATGATCTTTTCTATTTTTCTATTGAGTACTGAGGCACGAATGTGGGATAAAAGTTCCAGGTTTCTGGGGCGTTAATGAGTTATGAGCATTTTGAGTTTTTTGTAGTGAAATTCGTTTTTTTTAATGGTTAATACCGTCACATATCACTCATACAAGTCGTGTTGATTTGTTCGACCATTAATTGTAAAACTTATTATTTTCGTTTTCGTACTGCTTTAATAATAAATTTTAAATTCACCGAAGTACGAAGAAAAAGTTTTTCATTTTGAAATCTTACAACTTTTCATGAAAAACCTACTAAAAATGTATAGTGTAAATTTTTACTACTAGAAATTTACCATTTCAAATCGACGATTACTGAAAATTTAATGAAAATAAAAAAAAAATGATTTTTATCAAACATAACAACAATTAATATAAAAGACTATAATAATAAATATTCTATAATTCTGGAAAATATGAAAAAATAATAAATATATAATATTTAAGTATGTTTAAGTTTTTATTATTTTAAATATACCCCGGCGACATTCTGCTTTAAGCAGAACATACATGATTCACATTTTTGTTGGTGAATCTGTAGGTGAGAATGCCCATATTTCCGCAATATTCGCCCCATAATATTCAATCGAGATAAAAAATGTTCTTATATTCGAAACTTACACACTTACAGTTTCCGCAGATTGCGCGAGAAAACGAGTTTCCGAGTGTTCATGCCTGAGGTTATTTGGGTCGAACGTATCAGAGGATCCCGACGATCGCGTCTAGAATCCCATCGTCGTCGGCTGCCATCGATTCACTCCGCAATATATCGCATTATACGGACTCATCTTTTCACGTCTCGTTTTTTATTGCCGAAATATTTCCTTTTTTGATAAATAATAAAATTCACTTTTCTTCGAAAAGTTTGCCGTTTTTTTATTGCATTTCCATATTAATTGTTTTTATCGTTTCATTGTTACGAGACTACTCGTTAATTTATTGATCGTAAAATTTTATTCTGGTGTATCGTTAAATTTTGGCATCGATTTTTGCAATGCTATCGTTTGTGCGAAACGATAAGAATTTTATGACTACACGTTGAAACCACTCTTACAACTAATATTCCGTGTTCGTCTGGAGGATTTAGCAATTGAACACTATAATATACACTATAATAGTCACCTGAATTGGAAACCTTACAATGACCTTTTTAACCATTAAAATTAAGCCATTAACGCCCAAGAGTCATAAGTTTTACTTTTATTTAAACTTTGGTAGAGAAATATCCACTCTACATGTACTTCAACTCCATATCCTAATGTTTTCGAGGTCAGCCTTAAACATTCTAAGTCACAATTTGGTACAACCATACGAATTCTATTATAATGTTAAATTAAAAAAAAAGATATAGTCTTCATCAACATATGTAAACTTTGGAAAAAATTGCAAACAACAGAAAATTCTGAGAATTCGTCCAGAAATATACGACAATATTTTCAGCATTTTTCTTAAATTATTGTTCTCTGATTTGAATAAAAATGTTCACTGAATATCACCAACAAATCCTAAAAAAATCTAGGATATAGCTCTAAAAATTCTCAGTACTTTTTATACTATGCTTTTTTTACTATGCTTTTTTTGAAAAAAAAAACTCATCGTTTTTTATTTACAGCGTCCGGAGTTTGTTAACAAAAATTTCGAGAAAAATTTTAAAAATGTCAAACTTTTTTGGAATTTCTATTCAAATTTGCCGCCATATTCATTCACTATTCGGATCATATATGTTCATAAATCCGGATGAGAGATTGCATACCCACCGCATGCACAAAAAATAATCTGTTCATCCTGGTATGAGAAATATTCAAAATGAATACAATTCTTCAATAAAGAAATTTATTTGAACAATTTTTCATTCGATTGTAAAATATTTTTAGTGTGAATTCGAAACGGAAAGTACAATCCTCATAGACCACAAACATTTTTTTTTAGTTTATACATTGTTGAAAATTCACGATTTAGAATATACAAGAATTTAAATTAAATTAAAACTACGATTTTCTATTAAAATGGGTTTTATTTAAAAAATTTTTTTTGTTACTATTTTCAAATTTGATATATTATTGCCATTTTCTATTGATTTATAGTTACATGATAAAAAAAATAGAAGGATATAGATATATTACTGTCACATATAAATTCTGCGGATACTTTCTATTTCTAAAAATGTATAGGCCCGAAAATGTATTTGTTTATATTAATTATATAATTATAAGCATATAACTTTTTTTTCAAAAATTTATAATTAAAAGTATATTATTAAGTTTGTTTGTTTTGTCTTCTTTTTCTTTGAATAAAATTATATTATAAAAATCTCTGCGATGACTAAGAAAGGGGTCATTTTTATTTATTATCATGGTAGAAATAATTACATAATAATAATAATAATAATAATAATGTATTAACTTATAGTTTATACTTAAATTGTAAAAAAAATTTAACAACATATAATGTACATAATGAATTTTTAATCTATGTAAAATACACAACAAAATGAAAATTTTAAAAGAAGTCTACCGCTCAAAATTTGTTACTAATTTATCTAAATAAAACGTTCAAACTAATCCCAACACGAGATACGGGGTATATTTATAAACATACCAAATACTAATCTGAAATCAGGTACATGCCGGTTAAAATTAGTGATTTTTATAACAGGATTAAAAATCATAACTTTTTAAACCTTTAGAGTGGTGTATATTAGCTCAGTCCAATTTTTAAGCGTTACAGTATTGCCAGACTTACAGTTTCTATACTACAAACTAACTTTAATACGCGGCAACTTTTGATGGTATGTAGTCGTTGTTACTTGTTTCCTTCGAAGCAATACGACATACAAACAATATTCGATAGTTCGAAAGTGTCAATTTGTGTCGTCAAATGCACGTAAAAGAATATTATGCATTCAAATTTTAATTAAGGAAAGTGTGTGTTTTACTTTATTTTTAAACCCGTTTTTATTGGTATTTGTTATGTTACGAAAAAATATCGCATAAATAATTTATCACATAAAACTGAACCCAAAACCTAACCTCACCAAAAGGAAATCAAAAGAAAAATTAGACAATATTACAAACGACGCTCCTGTAAATTCTAATATAACAATGGAAATCGGTGACAATCAATCTACTGATAAAAACAGGTATGAAGTACTACAAAGTCTTCTAACAGAAGAGGACTACAATAATGATGATTTAATCAAAATAATCAAAGAAAAAAATGAAGCAGCTAGAAGCCAAACTAGACAGAAAAGAAAACTATTATATCATTGCTGGTGACTTAAACGCAATACATGCGAATTGGAAAAACCGTAATAACAATCCCAGGGGAGTGTTTCTAAATTCCTGGCTTGAAAAAAATTATTTTCGTTATAAGTTACGTCTTTTTGGATCGGAAGATCCGTCTTATGCAGCGGGTAACAGTTACTTAGACCTCTGCTTAACAGATACACGATTAGAAGTACTTAATAAATACTCTAAAAACACAATAAATTCTATAATTTACGACAGCGATCATAAAGTTTTAAATATTGAAGTTGATTTTCAATTCAATAAAGATTTTGTTTTGCAAACACAAAATAGTCATCATAAACTAAACTTTAAAAAGACAAACTGGGAAAAATTTAAATCTAAACTAAATTCTAGCTGCAACATTCAGATACCAAACGATAGAAACTTAACTAATAACGAAATCGATATGTACTTAAAAGAAATAGAAATAAACATCGTTCACACTATTCACCAAATAGTTCCAAAAACAAAGACAAAAATTCGTGCGAATCCTACATAAATAATAAAATCAGAGAAATCCAGAAAGATAAAAGCTTTATTTTAGCCCAAATAAATGATCTGCGTCGCAACAAAGTAAATAATAAAGAAGAAAAAATTGCTAACCTTAAATCAATATCAAAGGATATGAAAATAAAACTAAAGCAAGAATTTAAAAGTACAATATCAACGTACTGGAAAAACAAAATAAAAAAATACCAATAAATGATCCAAGTATCATGTTCCCGCAAGAGCCCGTTTTGAGAGTATTCATAATCAAAATGAGAGTTTCGGAAAAGACAGATTAAGTAAAATTATTATAAGGGACACTAATAAACTGAAAACAGAAATCGAAAAGGATCGTCAGGAAAATATCACAGTAACAACTTTTTCTAAACAAAATAGAGCCGATAACCCTCTTCAAATTTGCGATCAAACAAGATACTTCACAATCTCTAGAGAAATGTCTAAGATTTTTTACAAATTAAATAATAATAAATCTGCAGGGTTAGATGATATTCCTAATATTGTATTAAAACATATTTCTTCAAAAATAAAATGGCTCTACACAATTCTGTTCAACAACGCATTAAATAATATGTACTTTCCGACCCAGTGGAAAAAAGAAAAAATCATAGCACTACCCAAAAAAGACAAAGATATTTCAAATCCAGCTAACATGCGACCGATTAGCCTTTTACCGAACATAAGTAAAGTTTTTGAGGTATTAATAAATAATTCCTTAACAGATTTCTGTAATAAAAATAGTGTAATTCTGGAAAGTCAATTCGGATTCCGGCATAAACTCTCCACAACTCACGCTATTCACAAAATATTAGTATCCGATATTTGCTGGGCTTTAAATGGGAGCAGAAGAGTTGGGGCATGCCTCATAGACCTGGAAAAGGCATTTGACACAATCTGGATCGAGGCATTGATATATAAAATGATAAAAAAACAATTTCCGTCTTATTTAATAAAAATAGTGTGGCGTGTGATAACAGACAAATCATTTATTACATCAGATGGGTCTAATACGTCTACCAAAGAATTTAAAATAAGAAATGGTCTCCAGCAAGGAACAGTAAACTCGCCAATTCTATTCCATATTTACAATAGTGATCTCCTCAAATTATTTGGTATAAACATAGAACCACATAAAAATGGACTAGCTTTCGCAGATGATCTGATAATTTATATTGTTGGCTCTAAAACAAAAATTATACAAGAAGAACTCCAAGAACTCTTTAACAAAATACAGGATTATTACTTTACATGGAAAATAAAAATTAATCCTAGTAAAAGCGAGACGATTGTATTCAGGAAAAAACTATCATCACTTTCAAAAGCGAAAAATATTTCAATCGATGTTGGGAATCCCAAGCAGCTTTCAGAAATGTGCTCTATCCGAATCCGTGACAAAAAATATGGGTTTATGTTCAAGGTCAATTTGAATGGTACCATTAAATAGCCAGGGAGATATTGGCCCGCTCAGGTAATTCGCCGTTACGGGAACTTTTAAGTTTCACCTTGATCAAAATATCGGTTGTATCGTATTCGGACGTAAAATTGTCCACTCTTTCCGAATCCGTGACAAAAAATAGGGGTTTCCATTTAAAAAAAAAAACTTGACCTTGAAATAACCTTCAAGGTCAAATTCAATATCATCGTTAAATAGCCAGGGAAAAATAATAAAACTCATGTCTGAAACTTTTTTTTCAGCAAAAGCATTCCTTTCAAGATAATCAAGTGGGGAAGTTAAAATGGGTCACCCTGTATAAATTACACCCAAAACAAGTGGGATAATTATGTGAACAAAAGGAAAATAATCCAGTGTCACCGATGCCAAGAGTGGGAGCACGCCACGGCGAATTGTTACGCACAGCCACGTTGCTTAAAATATGCAGAAAATCACATAACCAAAGAATGCAAGGAAACAAAAGACGTCCCTGCAAAATGTGCAAAATGCTATGGCGATCATCCCGCAAATGCTACTACCATATGCATAGAATATAAAAAAAGAATTGCCCTACTGGAAAACATGAAAAACAAAGGATCAACGGGATCAGCGAAACGAGAAGAAACAGCACGCACAATGCAGCCAACATTCGAAATCCATGATCGACAGGAGTTTCCAACATTAAGAGAGAAACAACGAGGATACGGAAGACAAAGAAGCGCATGGTTTTCGACTGCCCAACAAACCAGAGAGCAGCTACACTTGACAGGATTAGACAAGCCAATATCAATGCATGAAAACTCGAGCGAAGCAAACGACGCACGTAAGAAGTATGCAACAACCAGAACTCAGTGAAATTAAAACATTAGTATCGGAAATAAACCAAATTAAAAAAATTTGTAACATTACTAAAATGCTGAAAGCGATCAAGGAACTCCGTACACAGGTAGAACAATGTTCCATGGAACTAGAACAATTTGAAGTATTTGTAACGTTTTCTGAACAATTTACAAAATAATGGATACGATTAAAATATGCAGTTGGAACGCAAATGGTTTAAGAAACAAAATATCCGAGTTATCGGAATTCCTTGATCGTCCTAGTATAGATGTAGTTATGATAAACGAAACTAAATTTACGAATAACATTAAATTAGATATTATAAACTATAAGTGTATATATACGAAAGGATAGGGATAATGCAGCTGGCGGTGATGCCATCTTTATAAAAAACAATATTCCATTCAAAGAATTACAATTAGCTAATATATCAATAGAATGCGTAGGTATAACATTTTCGAACAATATTAATTTAATATCAATTTACGGAGACTTGAATGCAAGGCATAGCTCTTGGAACTGCCATATTGAAAACAAAAGCGGTAAAACATTGTTTAACTTTATGCAAAATAATGAAGCTATGCTAATTCTACCAAACGAACCGACATTGTATCCAGATAATGGCTCTACACCTACATTAATTGACATAGGCATTAATAAAAATGTTAATAATATAAGTAATCCGGAAGTTAAAGTAGAACTTAGCTCTGATCATCGACCAGTTATTTTCACGCTAGGAAAACAACAGAAAGTAAATAAAAAGAAAGAATTCCTAAACTATAAGAAAGCAGACTGGAAGCTGTTTCAACTTTTAAACAAAAATATTAAAATTCAAAATCAAATTAATGATAAGAGTAGCATAGATAAAGAAGTTCAAAAATTAACTAACATTCTACGTGTTGAATACGACCGGAAAATGCGACCGAAAAATTTCAAAAGTTTGTAAAATAGCATTTTACGGATCGAATGGCATAAAACAAATAAGATGTTACTGCAACGATTTCAAAACAAACAACTTAGATTAATACTTAATGCTAACAGATATACCAGAATCAAAGACATGCACGAAAAGGCTCAAATAGAATATATCGACGAGTGTATATTATAATTTCTATACTAACCAACTGAACAACTGAAATTAACAAAAAATATAACTCAGCTAATTTTGCCTAATAGCTAATGAATTACCTGGAAAATGTCCAGTCAATTAGCACTATTTAAATATTTTTTTATTAAACTTCACGGGTTTTAGAGCAAAAATGTAAAAATGTATATTTAAATTTTAATTTAAAAAAATATCATATTTTACTAAATAAGCGATTATGAAACGTTTACATCAGATCAGAGGTCTTGAATATTTGATCTTGTATCATACAGAAAACATTTGCAAAGTGAGAGAAAAATCAATGATCCCTCAACAGACAAGTGTTTGTTCTTTGCGTGGAATGACCTTTGTATACGAGGTACACAAACAAAATACAAATATATCAAAACGCATTTTGCTTCTTCGTGATTGTTCGGCTAAATTCCAAAAACGTATGTTAGACATGTAAACACTAAACTATCAATTTCTGTTGGTCTATGCGATAAGTTAAACACAATTAAAATTCCGAATTTGACAACGACCGAAAATATCCACGTGAAATAGCCGATCTTTTGAAAGTAGGAAAATCGACAGTTATTATAAATGAGTTCAAAACTACAGATACTCTACGCGATAAACCTGGGAGGCCGAGAAAAATTACTAATCGCGTATCGATAAAATAATTAAGGAAAAGGCTGTTGTTCACATTAAAAATAATGCCGGAGACATCGCACAAAAACGATATTAGAACAAAGAAAGAAGAAGGCGAGGTTACATATCGCAAAAAATCAAATAGCTGGACTGAAGAAAATTGGAAAAAGTATTGTTTTTGGACAATGTTATATGTGTAGGTAGGTATATGTATTAGAAAAGTAAATTAGAAAATCTCACCAATCAACAAATACATACATCAATAAATTTTACTTATAGAGCCAATGCATCATTTAATAACCGTTATTGTTAGTTTTCTCATGTAAAGATTAATTGAGGAAAGTTTAATGAATTATCTACAAACATTTTCTAATATATAACAAATATAAAAAATTACATTATTAAACTCATGATGAGCGTTGTCTTGCGTGTTTCAGAATCATGTCCCTCTTAAAATTATCACGATTTCATACGGCAACGACCATATCAGTTTGTAAGCACCAGTTCTCGTCTGATCACTGAAGTTAAGCAAAGTTGAGCGCGGTCAGTACTTGGATGGGTGACCGCTTGGGAACACCGCGTGTTGTTGTCTTTTTTTTTATTTTTTAAAAAAATTATTAGTTTTTCATAATTATATTTGATTTGACAATTATGAAATGTTAGTAAAAAATATTAAAAAATTAATAATAAAAAAATGTTGTTCATGTTATTTATTCCTCTTTTTTCTATTTCTAGCAATAATAACCGACAATACTTATTATAATAAAAATTAATTAAATAAATTATATTTGACAAAAATAATAAATAACTTTTGTAGATATCCCAATATCTGCAATTTACCTTAACAGCATTATGAATTTAAAAACAGAAATATAAACATTAAATAAAAATAAATTTAACAGAAATTAATAATGAAATATACATCATTGATAAAATGTTTAATCATGTTCTTTTAATGTCTAACAGAATCATTTCAGTAGCTTTCGGAGTAAGATTTCATTTCAAAATTGAAGGTCACGGGAAAAATTGGTTGCCTTTTCTGTAATTAAATATTCTACTGCTATTTTAGAATCTTTTCGAAAAGAGATACTCAGATTTTTATAGTTATGAATATAATTGATAATGACGAGTAAATGAAAGTGATGATGTCATAGTATATTTGAGGATTCTACTATGAGAAAGGACTATTGCAATTGACATATGGTAGGTAGAAACCGCACAGCAAATTGGTGGGTGTTCTTGAGCAAAAGTCACTAGCGACGTCTCATATCCATTAATTATCTAAATACTAGTGGTACGGGTCTAATTACGCCGAAACATCGGATTCTCTTCACAGCTGTGGTTTAAGGAGCTATATAGAAGTAGCCCTTTAACACGATAGACGAGATTTTCTTAAATGATCTCCCAGTTAAAGGGTTCTGGCTACGATGAAAATCCAGAAATTTACACATTCTAATTAAGTTATCATCGGTGCATATCTTCATTATTTAAGTTAACAAATTTGTTGAACTTATCTTATTATTATTATATCTCCGCAAGATCAGTTTTTTTCATTTTTTAATAGCAATTTTCACACATAAAAAAACGGAATTGTAATTGTTACTAAACGATAATATCCTAACAATTTGGACTTGTTATTGTAGCACAATAAAAATATTATAAACATGACTAATTTTCAATTACTGTGAATGATTTAATCAGTTCTCAACTACATTTCGTCAGTTATTATAACTACCAAATGGAAGCGATTAAGAAGAGAGTTAGTTAAATTAAATTTAATAATATGAAGTTAATCTGGCTAAGTCTGCAAAATTGATTTAGTTTAACAACATATTTTAGAATATCTGATAATTATTAACTATTAATTTTAATAAAGATTTTAATAAATATCGACAACGTTTATATAACGAATAAAATTGTTCCTTACACTATCCATAAATATAGTTGAAGTTGTTAGCATCATAGTAGAATAACCGACATTAAAATTCAGCATGTAGAATGACCATTCTATATTTATCTAGACTAAAGTAGGTTTTGCAAACGGCTATTCTTTGCCTTTCCCCTGTAATCGAAAATTTTCAAAAAACTAGGTATTTTTCGTTCATCGTATTTTACAAGTAACTAATAATGAATTATAACACCTTATGCTGAACAAAGATGTTAATTGCATTTTTTTTATTTTTTCGAACATTGGTACCCCTGAAGTCTGAAACTCGTCTGTACAGTTCAGAGATTTGTGCAAATTTTTGTTGGAAACATTTTTTGTCAAAGATGAAATTTTGACTGAATTTTTTTTAACCATTACTGATTTATGAAAAAAATTAAGGCCGACTTTTTAGAGATTCGATACACCGGGATCCCGGCGAAGGAGTTGCCAAACAGAAAATAAAAACTTGACAGATTTAACAAGAAACATTTTCATGTCAATCACTGATTAAATTACAAATAACAAATAAATAAAATCCACGACAAGATCGACAGGGATAAAAACTGTTTAATAGTTTGGAAATGAAGATGTAAGAAAAATTGAGATCAATTTAAGGTATACGCTTGGGTAACATTGTTTTCTAGGCTGACGTCGACATTTTCCTGGATTTCTCCGTGCGAATGCGAAATTGAGCTAGACAGGTGGACCTGAAGTGCACCGAATAAGACTTAGCATCGTGGTCAATCTGAACCACACCAAGTACTACCCAAAGTACTGTAATAGATTGAGTTCTACCCGAGACAAATCTCGAACAAACAAGTTTCGAAATATCATCCCCAGCTATCGGACATGGCTAGCAAACAAACGTTACTCCAATGAATTCGGGTTCGTGGTTTCCTTCGTTCATTGTCATATACATAGATACATGTATTCAACAACTTCGTCAAAGCATGAAATTACTTTCACGATGGTCGAAACTAGTCGGTAACTGTGACTGCACAATTGACAAAGGAAATCTCTCCTTTTAATTGGATATTTTAAAATCTATTTACGCGCATTACACACAATAACAATGATTGATCATTCATAAGTATCCGATCAAGTATAAATTATGCAATCAATCTAAGGAAACAATTCAGAAACTGAAGAAAACTACAATAAAAAATCTCTTCATCAATACTTCATAGCCATATCATTCGAAGCTCTTACCACTGCCCATATATAAGGCATCGAATCGAAAAGTTTGATAATTCTATCTTGAGAAATATTTATCTAATCTTTTTGAACCTTTCTCCACAATGCAGTTCAGTTAGCACATTTACTTTTAGCTCTTGCCACAAATATTCGATTGGATTCGAATAAGGTTGATTCGGCCAATCCAAAACTTACAAAAATTTTGTTTTGTTTGAATACCTCCTGAAGTAGCTGCGATCGATGTTTTGGATTATGTCTTTTTGGAAAATCCAACCTCGTGGCAAATGCTGACGAACCTAAGGTAGCATTTGTTTCAATACTATATTTTGTACATAGTATAATCCATAGTGCCACCAATTTTAAATGTTAGTCTGACGGCTATCCAAGAAAATGCACCCCAAAGCAAAATGCTTCCACCTTGCTTTACAGTTGATCTTTTGTAGTACATGTTGGTCGACGAGCGTACCAGCAATTCCAAATAAATTAATTTTGGTTTGTTGCAACCTTCTGGATTTTCATCGTAGCCAGAACCCTTTAACTGCGAGATCATTTTAAATAAAATCTCGTCCGTCGTGTTAAAGGACTACATCTATATAGCTCCTTAAACCACAGCTGTGAAGAGAATCCGATGTTCGGCGTAATTAGACCCGTACCACTAGTATTTAGATAATTAATGGATATGAGACGTCGCTAGTGACTTTTGCTCAAGAACACCCACCAATTTGCTGTGCGGTTTCTACCTACCATATGTCAATTGCAATAGTCCTTTCTCATAGTAGAATCCTCAAATATACTGTGACATCATCACTTTCATTTACTCGTCATTATCAATTATATTCATAACTATAAAAATCTGAGTATCTCTTTTCGAAAAGATTCTAAAATAGCAGTAGAATATTTAATTACAGAAAAGGCAACCAATTTTTCCCGTGACCTTCAATTTTGAAATGAAATCTTACTCCGAAAGCTACTGAAATGATTCTGTTAGACATTAAAAGAACATGATTAAACATTTTATCAATGATGTATATTTCATTATTAATTTCTGTTAAATTTATTTTTATTTAATGTTTATATTTCTGTTTTTAAATTCATAATGCTGTTAAGGTAAATTGCAGATATTGGGATATCTACAAAAGTTATTTATTATTTTTGTCAAATATAATTTATTTAATTAATTTTTATTATAATAAGTATTGTCGGTTATTATTGCTAGAAATAGAAAAAAGAGCAATAAATAACATGAACAACATTTTTTTATTATTAATTTTTTAATATTTTTTACTAACATTTCATAATTGTCAAATCAAATATAATTATGAAAAACTAATAATTTTTTTAAAAAATAAAAAAAAGACAACAACACGCGGTGTTCCCAAGCGGTCACCCATCCAAGTACTGACCGCGCTCAACTTTGCTTAACTTCAGTGATCAGACGAGAACTGGTGCTTACAAACTGATATGGTCGTTGCCGTATAAAATCGTGATAATTTTAAGAGGGACATGATTCTGAAACACGCAAGACAACGCTCATCATGAGTTTAATAATGTAATTTTTTATATTTGTTATATATTAGAAAATGTTTGTAGATAATTCATTAAACTTTCCTCAATTAATCTTTACATGAGAAAACTAACAATAACGGTTATTAAATGATGCATTGGCTCTATAAGTAAAATTTATTGATGTATGTATTTGTTGATTGGTGAGATTTTCTAATTTACTTTCCTAATACATATACCCACCTACACATATAACATTCTCCAAAAACAATACTTTTTCCAATTTTCTTCAGTCCAGCTATTTGATTTTTTGCGATATGTAACCTCGCCTTCTTCTTTCTTTGTTCTAATATCGTTTTTGTGCGATGTCTCCGGCATTATTTTTAATGTGAACAACAGCCTTTTCCTTAATTATTTTATCGACACGCGATTAGTAATTTTTCTAGACCTCCCAGGGCACAGTTTATCGCGTAGACTATCTGTAATCTTTTTATCCATATTTTACGAAACTCGTCTCTTTTGATATTTTGTTAGGTTGGAAAAGATTGCATGTTAATCGGAGTTCATTTTTAATCATGCAAAACATTTATTGTTACTTTAAATTCCATGGATATTTTAAGGTAAATTGTATTAATCATAAATAAATTTTACAAAATAGTGTATTTTATTTCTCTGTTGTTATTTGCCTGATGACTTTTGCAAGTAAATTTGTTTGAGTTATGTCTTTGTAGGTACAAAGAATATTTCTATCTGTTGATAACTTTTGTTGCATGCATTATTTTTCATGTTATTTCATAAAATGTTTAGGTGGTCGGGGCTACCCGACTCTCCCATATACCACACAAATTCCATATTCCGGTTGAGATTTGTTCTCCATTCTTCTGCGCATCCGTAAAAATCAAACACTTAACCTAACTTCAAAATCAAAGTATTACGCTATTTTGTAAAAATGTGTAGATGAGAATAATTTCAATTGCAATTTCCCAATCGATTAGCATTATTTTAATTTTTGTTTTGTCACTAAAAATCTCGGTTTTTAGAGTAAAAGTGTATTTTTAAATTTTGATTTAATTTAATTCGCAATTATGAGACTTCTTCAGAAGATAAGGACTTGAAATTTCGTCTGTACATTTTAATGTGTATAAAATTAACTATTTTTTTTGCTGCGTCAACTAAATAAATACACATATTATTATTAACATTAAATAAAAAATATAAAACCAAGGAATTAAATGTTTTAACTATATAGTGGTTTATCTCGTCCAATACCCGCAGAACTTTTTCTTAATTGGCTATTTTCTTTGAGTTGTAGTAATGAAATTAATTCTCTGCAATTCGTAAAGTACTTAGACATATTTATTCATAATATTGCGAATGCTTTAATTTTTATGTGATACATACGTACATACATGCACACATATATATTACCATGACAAAAGGTTGTTTTCATTTAATCAAGATTGCTAAAACTACCATACAACTTAGGAGTATTTAAAATGACTATTCGATTGTAAAACGGCCTTACATTTGAGGTAATGTAAGATGGGGTGGGTATTTAAGTAGTTGAGCCCCGGTATATTTGCATCTCGCTATATTTACGTCCCAGCATATTTGCCCGCTTCCCTCCCGTTGTATTTGCCTGTCACCGCTCTCTTTTTCCCCCACTTTGCGGGCTGCGGCCTCAGGAAGGGCCTGCTGTGATGTCACAAACATAGCTCGTTTGAGGAGAGTGGGAGAAGCGGCACTCCCCTTCTTTTGACAAATATACGGAAACGGGAGAGGAAGTGCGATGAACCGAGTGGGCAAATATACCGGGACTCTACTGTATTGGGAAATAGTAACCGGAACAATTTCACGGTCTTTTACTGCCGATATAGTAAATTTAACTATTTTTTGTAAATTAATATATTATTTTAGTGAAATGGTTCCATTAGATACTTTTCTTCTCTGCGCAACACGTTGACGGCTAAGACATTAATGAAATACTAAAAATGCATATACGTTTAAGCTTAATTAACCCTTATAAAGAAAAAACGTGAAGCTCATTAATTCTAAGCTATTCACGAGTTATTAAAGACGCTATCCGCATTCGCCTCTGGCAAATGCTTCGGTTGTCTTTCGCTTTAAAGACAAATAAACTATGCAATATAAAGACAATAGAGTTCCTTTGGTATGTTTAAAACGTCTTTATATATAGGTTCCTTCCTTCCTTCGACCAATATTCATAAAATATTCACAGGTCGTTACTCCGTGCACACTCCTAATCTTCTTTTCTTTTCTTTCTTCCTCAGTATATCGATTTCTTCAGGGTTAATTTTAGATCAGGTTTATTATTCTGTGGTAATTTTTGAATAAATAACTACCCCATTAATATGCTATACAATTGCATTACACACAGTTTAACGTGTAACAATCACGACCTTAGGCGCAATTAAAGAAAGTCATCGGGACAAAAAAGCAATTATCAATTTTTAATTTAATTTTTTGTTATAATGAATGAGAAATTTATGGGGTTTTAAAACTTAATCTAAAACTTGCCCAGTATAACATTTCCCAGAAACTAACTATGTATACTAAAATCTATAATATATCGTTCATAAGTTTAGAAAACGTCAACCATTTTTTGTTATTTCATATTTCGACATAACTTATTAAAGAAAAATTTAATGCGCAATGTTAAAATCATGTGTTTTAAAAGCTTTTAGTGTAACGAAGCACTTTTATCCAATTTAAACTTACGTACAAAAAATTCACGAACAATTTACGCAACTTTCAGTAAGTCGGTTTATAAAGTACTATACAATCCACTGATATAAATTGTCGAACAGATTCTATGAAAATCACAAAAATTTTGGCAAATTTACAGAAGTTTTTATGAACTATAAGCGATTCTAAATATGCGAAAAGAATCCAATATTACGAATTATTTTTATCGGTCCTATAGCCGTAAAATCGGAGTTTCCGGTCTACTTTTAGTCCGTAAAATGAAATTTTACAGATCACGTGTAACACGAATCTGTGCTAACAAAAACATAACCCATATGGACTAAATGCAGTCCACGAAATCGAATTTTGACAGCTTTCAGTACTGAAATATTATTTCTCGATACAAGGCCGTAAAACGAGATTTTACGGCTCTAATGCGATACCAGGGTACGAGGACCAGCGAAGACGGTCCTGCTGTGATGTCACGAAGGTAACCCGAATGAGGGGAGTGGGAGAAGCGGCGCTCCCCTTCTTTCGATAAATATAACGAGACGGGAAACCGAGTAAGGAAATATACCGAGACTCTACTGTCGTATGTTATGTGTCTTCTTGTATCTTGTATTTTCAACCTTAGAGCTTGCGCAGTTTCTAAAGCGATAATGCAATTAAAATTTTCATTATAGCCGAGTCATTTGATTATGTTCGATTCGTGTTTATTTTTTATTTACTTTTATCTTATAATAAATTATCAACAACTTCAAACATACATTTTATAGTATGACAATAAATATATTTTCTTTTCGTCACCCATATATACTTCATAATCGTTCACAAATGTATATTCAACGTCACCGATTTAGATTTATATTAAAATATTACTATTAAATAAGATGGACATATCTTTACCACAGGCAGTAAGATTTATAACAAATTTGATATTTTTAATTCTCAATGTGCAGCAATGACATTCATTTTTTTGTGTAAGTATTGTGTAAAAAAATTAATTTTTTATTTTTATTGCAGATTTTGTGAAGGCACGCAAAAATGTCGGCGGATGTCAGGGCTGGACGTCCAACGATGCCGCAATCAAAAAGGCCTATCCTCGTATACCCAGCAGGTAAAGATTCATATGAAAATGTTTCTTATCGGAAAAAGTAGAATTTACGTTTTATTTAAAATTATTGCATCGTGAATTGGCAGATGATACTTTCGATTAAAAATTCAATTAAATAGATTCAATTAAAAAAAAAGGAGACAGAGAGAGAGAAGAAAAAAAATTTTAATTAAAAAAAATAATAAGAGTAATAGTGGTAATATCCCTCGAACCACCACAACAATACCTCTTTTTGTTTGTTTTAATTGGGTAATTAATGATATGATTTTACATTATATATCATTACGCCAATACCGCCGAGAAAACGAAGAAAGTTTAGGAATTGTTTTCTTATTATGACGGTCGAAATAATTGATATATACTTTTTTTTAACTTTCTAGGTTAGATTTGTTCATTGTTTTATTCGCACATCTATGTTTTTCATATATTTTGTTCTTATTTATTTAACAAAAAATTATTCCTTTCTTTACATCGTAACGATTCACAAATCAGTTACTCTAATTTAGTACAATATCCACAAGTAACTATGATGTTGAGTTGTTGTAATTACATCGATTTCAATTATCATCGATTACACTTTCTGATATGCATTCAAAATTGGAATTTCAAAATTAATATCTTAGCCAAAATTACAAAACATTTTCTTCAACAGGAATTTAATGAGAGTATTTCAAATAACTTATATTATAACAAATTACAAATCCATTTTTATTTATATTTTTTAATTAAATCAAAGTTATTTATTTACATTACTATTGGACTTTTTTGTCATAGAGCAAGCCAAAGTATGTCAAAAGAAGATAAAAAACGACGGGGAATACGATATTGCTTGGCCGATCATAATAACGTGATATTCTTAGAGATTTCGTCGGTTCAAGGGTGAAACCTTTCAGATCCTAGGAAGTCTAAAGCGGAAGTACTAATTGGGGGCACGCGATTCGCTTGGTTTTCCCAGCAAAAGGCCTCACAGAAGGTTGAATATCTGAATTTCTGGCGACGAGATATGCACGAAAACGTTATTTAGGGACTATTTGTAAACCTTGACCCATTGGTATCATAACTTCCATCTAGACTCGGATGCAAACATTTTGTATCTAATTTATACCAGACAGTAAAGCCGAGGAGTGAAATGTTACAGTCAGTAATTGCCGTTTTCTACTTTTTAATGTTTTCGATCATTTTTTAATTTTTTAAGTAAAATGTTTATTATAAAATGAATAATCGTAATCGTTTGTTAAATACCTATCAAATATAGCACAGCTTCATTGGACAGTTGTGGCACAAGAGAATTTCGTCATACGACATTTTTGTTACAAATATGTATTCACAAAATGTTCACTTTGTTACTAAATAATCTTTCATTTTGAAAAGAAAAAATAAATGAGAATAATATATTTGTAACTTGTATATTCTGTACGATACAACTAAGTAATCTAATCGACAAGATGGAGGTTCAAAAATGACGAACAAATTTTTTTTCCATAAATATAAATAAGCATTTCTATGGAAAATTTGTTATTTTTCTGACATTGAGTCTCTACACATTCTTTTGGTCGCTGAATCTGTATCCGAACTCAAATTCGAAATTCATAATTCAAAATGGCGGATCTGATACGACGAATGACAATTGAGGCGTTGAGATGCAAAACCTGCCAAGTTTTAAAAAATTAAAAACTGAGATAATCATATACATTACATATAGTTCTTGAATGTTTAGAGATTGTGTATATGTAAATAAAAAATTTAACCTTTAAAATGGAGCTGTACACTTATGAATCTGCTATCTTTCCAATATTAGCGGCAAACAGTTTTCGGCGATTTTCTTAAAACTGCATAAAACGGACTTGTCAGGTTTTGCACCCCTATGCCTCAATTTTTAAATCGATTAAACTCCTTTTAAGCTGGGTATTGAGGAATTTTTAGGGACAATGTTCATGACTCTGGAGTCAGTATTATAAAATTTTATAGGGCAGATTCATTATGGCGAACGGTATTTTTAAATTGATGCTGATCGATTTGAAATATACTAATGGTGTAAATTTTGTGGCAGATTTCAAATCTAGCTTTCATGACCCCGTTAGATTGGTGGATTTTTTATCTTCAATTTATATAAAATGGACAAATGGCTCTTTTCATTCGAGATAGGCTAAAAGATATGCAAAATTTCTTGAGATTTGTTACATTTCAAGTCGAGATTCAAATATCGTCGGCCATATTTGATCCGACATTTATTGAATTTTTTAAATCTGAATGAAATTCGTGATCAGCGCATGAAACTATAATCTGATGGATACATACAGTCATCATTGTTAGAAAAATAACAGATTTTTAAAAAGTAGCATGCACTGGATAGTAAATGCTGAGGAGAATTATTTCATCTACATTTATGTGTTGCCATTTTGAAAATTAAAAAAATACGTTTAGCCATTTTCAAGCTCAGATAATGAGGATGCCATACTTTAAGGTAAAACAATCCTCTTGTTAATTACTATATTAAACAAATTATAATTACTCAATAGTTTTTATTTTTTATCTAACAAATGAGACTTCTTGAAAATTTATTTATGGCGGATTTCGCGCGATATTTTATAAAAATTAACATATATACGCATAAAATATATACGTCGTTTTTTGGGTGGCTGATTATGAGTTCAAACCGAGATTTTCAAAATCCCATATATAGTGGTCGAATTAAAAAAAATTTTTTACAAAACTTGCATATGGTTTTTATGTTGCTGATTATAAATAAAAAAAAACTCATCATTCAAAGAGTTAAAAAGATATGAGTGTGTAGAGTAGCCACATATTAGCAAAGCTGGTTACCAATACCGACCCAACAAAGCAATATAAATGGAAAGCACTACTGACAAAAAAACTCGTTATCATTCCAGAAATCAGGAGATATATAATTTTTCTTTGTACAGTTTTAACCTAATCTAATATCAGTGAAAGACGAGGATTTTAACTATAATTAACCCTTTCAGTCATGGTGGTCGATATTTTGACCACATTTTGCGATGGTAGAAAAAAATATAAAAACCTATCAGATTTGATTGAAACTATGAAGTTTTTGGGGTCGCGAATCAAAATGGCGGATTCAATATGAGGGACAAATTTTTAAAAATTCAACAGATTCACTTGAAACCGGTTACTTGTAGGTTTTAGGGTCGCTGATAATAAATCTACTGTCAGATTCACGATTTTAAAAACTCATCCGCCATATCGGATTCGAAATCAGAGACTGCGAAAATCTTCAACTGACTAACTTCGAGCCAATCTAAGTGATTTTTAATTTCTTCGTACGCAATGTTGTAGCCGCCATTTTAAATTTTTAAATTTTGCAAATCTGACTCCGGATTCGTATTCAGCGACCAGAAACCTCATTTACTATAACGTTTATAATATTTGATCTATTATCCTAATTTGAAAAAAAAACAAATCTTGACAAAACTTTATAACGCTAATGTGAATTTTACTTTACTTTACTATTTCACTTTACTTTATTTATTATAACTGCCTTTTCTGCCATTTTTGCCTTCGATATTTGTTCATCAGGCATATGAATATGTATTGTCAGGAATTCTGTTTTATTGCAAATTGACCCACTGTTTTAAAAAAACTCGTAATTTGAAAGTTTACTGTTTCAATATTGAATAAAAAAATATATACATAAAAGGTAAAATAACTCGTAAAATCTTAAAAAATAATAGTGTCCCATTGTTTAATTGTGTTTTGTATTTTTATTGATTTATCACAGCTTTTAGAATCAATACTACCAATACTCTGTTATTCTCATATTTCTAAGAATGCTAATGGAATTTCTATAATTTTAAATTCAATTAATTTCACAAAGTGATGAAAAAAAAACATGTATTTGATATTTCCTAACTACCATGGCTATTATGAAACAATTAATACATTCAATGTATCTTTTTTATACATATTGTTCCTCTTGTAGATATCATCCTTTGTCTATATTACTTTTTATATTAATTTACCATCATACAAGTGCCGAATAAGAACATTATTATTATTATTATTATTATTATTTTTTACTGACTTTAATGCCGATAATTATAAAGTTTGCAACCTCTTTGAACAAGATTATATTACTACTACTGCGTTAATTAATTGTAAAGATATGTCTTCAATAACTGCAGTCGAATTATAACAAAGTGAAGAATAATGAACCAAGATGAATCATTTGTTACATTAGAAGTAGTTATATTTTCTTATTAGTTTAATTTTTAAATCTATTATTTTTATTTGCTTGAACGTATAAAATGTTTGGTTCAATGTCTAAATATAAATGATCATACTGGTCTAAAGACTAGCAAAATGTAAGAATGTATGAGACGACTTAAAAAACCGGTACTCGTTAACAAAATTTATAATTATTTATTAATTTTTATTTCGTGCATCTTTTGGACACCTATTAATTAATTGAGATATTCTACAATGAACCGTCCAATAATAATACACGGAAACTTAATTATAAAACAGAAAAATGCCAACTTTATTAAAGATTTAAATTCATATTTTCCATAATTTCTTCGTATGTTTTTTCTTTTGTTGTGTTAAACAATCTGTGTTATGCCGATTCTAAATAAACATGTGTGATATTTATAAATTAAATACAGCTATTCGTTAGTCTCGTTTTGAATGTCATCTGCGAAAATAACTAGGATAAAAATAAGTAAAAATAATATAATTCTTTATAACAAATAAAACTCTTTTTATTTAGAGTTTTAACTATTATTCAACAAAATTCTTACTAAGTTTCTTTTGAAAGTTGAAACCACTGCCTTTTTCTAGTTTAACATTTTTACGAAAAGAAAAAAAAAAGGTCTTTAGTAAATTTTTTTATTTTCTATGATTGATTATGTAAGTTAAAAATATTACCAGTATTTAATAATATCTTCAGCTGTCTTTAATCGCTTTATTATTGTTATGAAAAAAATATAACAATTTTTATATAATTGTATAATTTTTTTCTATATTATTGCAGAAATAACAAAATTTTGAAAAGGATCTAATATTAATAATTGCCGGATCCATCAAACTTTGAGTTATAATTACGTTCAAACCTATCCCATTTGCCGAGTAATATTAAAATTTTCATATGTTATTCAATATATGGATAAAGAAGAAAAATATATATTTTTAAAAACATTATGAGCCATTCTACGATTCGATCTTATTTCTGTTATTAATTTTTATTATTTTGTAAAAAATTTGTAATTCTCTGTTGTCCAGGATTGCAATGGAGGGAGGGTCTAATGAACATGGAAGAAACGTAGACGTACGTTTTTCCCTATTTTTTCGCTTCATTGTCTATTCTAGGAAATAAGATCATAAAAGCTCATTAAAAATTGTTTATTGTTATTAACAATATCTAAATAATTATGGAAAAATTCGTCGGATAATTATCTACATTAGTATTGCCAAAAAAATGAATAATTAACGGGGTGGTCGAACATTACCGAACCGCCATTTAAGCTAACAATTGTGGAGGAGGATATTATTGTTTTTAAAAATGAAATAATTCACTTTTTTATCGCAGTTTATCACGGGATTTCCTGAGAAATATTCTTAGTTATATTGGAATATACAGTCAGTTATTTATATCCTCCATAAACAAATTTATAGTTTGAAAAATATCCCTTACAAATAATCCATGCAGCCCGAAGCACATGAGTATACAAAAAGATCAAAGACAATGAAAAATGATATGAGAAAACCAACTGTGAATATTTTGAACGGAACTGGCACTACCCGATTTTTCGTGGTCGCCTCCTTGAAGCCGAAGAGTATACCGCACAGCGGCACGTCGAGCACCTTGTGATTCCCACCACAGTGCCAATTTTTGCACGGTTCGATTCTGGCTTACTCTTAAATCGCGTAAAATAAATGCTTTGTAACAGTAGAATTAAGCGCGAGAAGACAAGAGCAATAGAGTTTCAAGAAAGCGAGGGGAATAGATTAGTAGGGAGTGGGTGGCACAGGGTGCTTGGAGCGACATCATGCGGATTAGTTCACAAATTCTAAACTTGTTTCAAAGAAGGTGACACAAGTTCCCATGCTATGGTTGATTGTCCTATTTTGAATTTATTAAACAAATGATAAAATAAATTACCAAAATAATGTAATGTAAACCTTTTTTCTTTTACACAAATATTTACGGTTCGAAAGACTAATTCTCACCTATAGCAGGATTTCACTTTATCAATTGCCATTGCTTTAACGTCTGTAATTTATATTTATATTAATTTTCTACCGAATATATTTTCCGAATGATAAAAATATATGTAACACCGTTGAAATAAAACACCCAGGCTTATATTTAACTTGGTCCCATGGAATGTCGGAACGAGTCTCCGGAAATTCCAGCATCTGCGCGAGCGTATCTGGAAAATGAATGGAAATTCGACAATTAACGAATTTGAATGGCAGTCGCCAGGCTGCTTTTGTGTTAGTGCCCAATGACTTGTCACGGACGAAAATCTAATCATCGGTCGGATGGCCCAATTAAGGTTAAACTGCGCCGAATATGCCGCCCCTTGCGCGACTCGGCATAATGCCTTTCTGACATGCAGGGACGTCGCTGGCAATTTGCAACCGGGCTAAGTGGTGGTGGAGGAGCGGGAGGCCTTTTCACCTTTTTTTTTTATTCGAAGACCTAACTAGACACTCGCTTTTGCCAGTCGAGCGTCTCGACTTCTCGTCTTCACTCAATTTGCCTCGTTGAAAAACTCTCACTGGCTCGAGCCCCTCGTGAACCTTCGCAAATTGACCTCGGATTTTCTCGGCTACGTACGTACAAAATGGAACATCATACGAGAGTTTAATATCTGATTCGCATTCTACTCTTATTATGAGAAGCTTGTATTTTTGTATATGTATAGGTTGCGATTGGTGGGAAATTTTCTGAATATTCCTCCAAGTAAGTATTCTACGAGGAAAAAAAGACGAAAATTGTTGATGGACATGATTGAAAATAACGAAGTGTTTGTTTTATGTGTTATGAACAACTGCTAGCGGTAGTAATGATCAGAATTTATAGAATGGTTGTGATGGACACATCTGTACGGTTTGATACAATAAGCCTCAAGAGGCACTTGTACCAGTAAAAATATTCTTTATGCATTCGTTAAAAAGAATTGGCTTTTTCGATTGTTTTTTTATCGAAAATATTCACAACGTCTCTTTTTAAGAGCAGTACAAATTGCACATTTTTCTTTCATATTATTATTATTATTATTATCTCTTTATATGTATATATTTATAGGGTGTTTCGTTTTAATCCGACAACACACGTACCTCCGTAAAAAAAAATGATATAAAAAAATGGCCTATACAATAGTTGGAAGGGATAGAATTGGTATCCAGTGGTACCAATAACCTTGACCTTTAACTCGATATTCAACGTCATTTGAAGGTTGAAGTGCTACTTTTAAATGGGAATCCTTATTTTTAACTCCGGAATCGTGTAAAGCAAAACATTTAGGTCAGAAATGGTACTTCAAGTTTGCTTTAGTGACCGTGATTCAAGGTCAAATGCTTAAAACATTACATAAGACACGTGAAGATTTTAGCGTTTGATGGTCACCAAGATCATCAGATATGATATAATCTGACTTTTATTTATGGGGATATTTGAAAAATGTTGTTTATAAGCATCCACCAACAACTAGAGAAGACATGATGCTTAGAATGCGAGCCACTTATACGAATATCCCGTAGAAACATTTCACCAGCGACTCGAATTATACATACAGCAAAATATGCTATCTTTGAGCACCTCAGTCAAATTCCAGATATGAGTGAGGGGCACGGGGATCTAAGCAAGCACCCTAAATGAGACATAATCATATTGCGTCCACGTCATGGTCTCTGGGTAATTCTATAGATAGGATAAAAATGTGAACTTTACATAACCTTGGGCACTGATGTCAAGGTCAAGTACGTTGTTAGGTTCTACCGTTCTAAATTAAAAGGTATGTGTCGAAATAACCACGCTGACCTTTAACTGACCTTGAAAAGACAACATGGTTATTTCTACAGTTAAAGTCAATTGTTCTTATCAAAGTATCTTCACGACGTTTATTCTCTCAAAATTAAAAAAAAAAGCTCTTGTGTAATATTTTAAAGCATTTAGTTGAAATTGTAGAAAATGGAAGATCTCATTTAATAAAAGTATATATTGTCTTGGTGTCTACGGTCCTTTTACTTGTCTAGCTTCAACCACTTTTAAGTATATAATAAAACTCCAATTTTTACGTTTCGGCTCCTCATAAGGGCGCGCCATCTTCAGAATTCTTTATTCCGATACTTAAAAATAGCAATCGTTCACCCTCTCAGAGGCCACCTTTTCTGCCAGATAATATCATTTGTAAATATTCAATTTTGAGGTATTTAAAAATATTGGTTGGTTTTTCTAGTAGCTTAGGTATTTATCTACAACATTATACCACTAATATTCAAATTTCCGTTTTTTTTAGAAAAAGTAGCGATTTCCTGCTTATTTCAGTTTCGATTTTCATGGATTTTCACTAAGGGGTTGTTATGGTCGCTGATGACGAATCCGGGGTCAGATTTCCAAATTTAAAATAGTGAATTCAAAATGGCAGTACAAGAATTTAAACAAATGACATGTATTTATGCCTGGCAACGTTTATTCGGAGATTTTTGAGGCTCCGAAATACGTTTGAATTTTGAAAACTCTGAGAAAACAGATTTAAAATTTGCTAAACCTTTTTTTGCAGATTTTTGAAATTAAGAAATACTAACATTTAGATGAAAAATTGTACATTAGATATTGCCGCCTTCGACTGCTTACCCTTGGCATAACTCAGAGCTAACGACGAGGACGCAGTAAGCTTGTAGCTCCACTTTTTTATACCTTTTTTGTTTTATATTTTCTTATTATACCTTTTTTGTTTTTTTTCCTTAATATTTTATGATATTTTTTTTTCATTTTTGTATGATCCTTTTGTTGTTGATTTTTTTATAAACACAAAATTGCATGGCCTCGTAACGATTGTGCAGTCTCGAACAGGATTCAGAGGTACTTGGAAGTCCAATCATTACTCTAACATTCTGATCCGAGATCCGACATTTTGAATATTGGAAATCCGACGCCATATTCGATATCAGCAATTGGAGAACCCCCAAGTTCCCAGTTTCATCTCGATCAAGCAACAGTTTCCTAATTTGGTCAACCATCTTGGATCCGCCATTTTAAATATTGAATATTTGAGACCCTATTCGGAATCACCGACCCAGAAAACTCCCCAGTACCCAGTTTCATCTGGATCAAGCAACTATTTCCTAATTTGACTTGCCATCTTGGATCCGCCATTTTAAATTTTGAATATCTAAGGTCATATTCGTAGTCAACAACCCTGAAAGCCTCCGAGTAATAAATTCCAACCGTTTTCCATATAAAGAAAAATGTGTGCTTCAAAGGGTTAATGGCTGGTTATTGAATGTTCCAACCATTAATGTAACATGTTATGATCTCGACGCATGGGTCTTTTTCGTCCCAGAGAATATTCAAATTGTACTTTATAAATTGCACAACTGTAAGCATTTTCAAACGACAGGACATATTTGACCCAGGTAGTGGGAAAAGGCCTTACAATAGCTGTCGGAACTTTACGGCTATTACAATTTATATACTACGTGTCTTACAATTTATGAGATTCGCTATTATATAAAAAAAATCCTTATATATTCCAATTTTAATTAATTTTATACTTTCCAAATGAAAATTTGGAATAAATAATGGATTCTATATTATATTTAAGACAATATATTCAAGTAGAAATTGAATCCGGGTAAAAACAAGTTACTTGTCAGTTTTACTTGACGCTGGGCAGTGAAACTGGGCAGTATTCGTACCTATTGTGGCATACAAAATTCGCTAATGCTAGGCTACTTTACTATGTAAATATTAGCTAGTACCGGTCTAGTTTTGTCCAAGAAATATTTTTAATTATATTTCAATTAAGCCTGAACTAGTGCTACTGTTGTTCAGCCCAGATTTTGATACAAGCCGAGTCGTAACTATCGCCGAACCATAGTTTAGTGGGGAAACTAATAGTATATTATATTGTGAACACCATTAACATAACCTCCGACATAACCTAAGTGTAAAATACATGAGTGAGAATTAAATATAATCTGAATTGAGTGTGTGTAGGTTTTTATTACGTTTTGTCAAGTTACATCTTATAGTAAGATTTAATATTAAACTGGTAAATTGATATCTCATTCCCAGTTCACATTCCTTCGATAAACATATACATGCGAAATGTAAGTTTTGGAGTACAAGTCTCGGATTCCACATAATTATATGTATAATTCTTAACCAGTTTCATTAAACATTTATTTATCAAAAATATTTTGAAAGTCGAGCATTATCTAGATACTTAAGAAATAACTGGCTAATTTTAGAATAGTTTTTTAATTTATTAAAATATAGTGTAACAGAGCTGCTACTGCCTAAAAACTAGGTATTAATTACGTGGCCAGTTTTTAACAGATATCAACTGCCCAAGTGCTGGTTTCTGTGTAATTTTTCCCAACCGAGTTTCTACCTGGGTAGTATGAAAATCAATCATTATCTTAGGTCTAGGCCATTGTAACACAAATTTCAAATATTTATGCCTTTAGTAAGTTTAAAAGAAGCTGCCATCAAATCATCCATGTATTTTTAAGTAATTCAATTTAACCCACATCCATAAAGCCTTGAGATTCATTGATTCCGGCAGAAGATCCCATCATATGTGTGACATAAACACATTATTTATTCAGACCTAAAGTGGGTAAAACACTTGTCGTCGACTCGGAGACGTAAATGTCGCTGGTATTAAAAACCGCATCCAGCTGGGCAACATGTTTACAGGATCCAGTGAAAATGCATCGCATAGTGCATGAATATCCCATTTTAAGGGCGGGGGACAATGAGGCTAAGGAGAGGGAGGGGGTAATGGATGATACACTCGAGATATGCGCGACGGTGGAAATTCGCGGTTTGGACATGAAAGAATTCTGATATCAGCACGTCGCTTCGTGCACATCTCGAATACGAGATTACTGCACCACTACGCAAATTGCCCCTGTTAGCCATGCTCCACGGTCAGGCTTGTAGTGAAAAATTGACGACGTCTGAATACCTCTAGCTTCGAGGGGAAATAAGCTTTTATCAGGATTTACATTTCACGAAACACCACCTGAATTATTTACACACGGTGAAGCGCACGAAAGTTTCGGATCACTGTTGCAATTTCAAAAGGTGATAGAAGCAGTTTCCTGTCTACGTGAAACACTTCTTATTCCATCCGTTTCGTTTTTTATATCGACTTTTGTTTCATTCGTTCGTTCATTATTTCTTCGTTATTTTTACATTTCTCTCCCTGATGTATATCGCGTATATTATTTATATTTAATGCAACTGGACGAAGCCATGAAATTTGTGTGATTTTGAAAAGTAACTTAATTTAGTCGGTCTGAAATAATCTTATATGTTATATATTATACTTTGGTAGACATTTCGGACTGATTTCAATTTAACTATACTACAAAATTAATGCTGCACTCTACTTTTAATATATTTTTAAACCTTATGTGGCTGTAAAGGAATTCAACCCGAATTGGTTCAAATTCAGGCCAGGTTAATCGACACCGAATACGTGCACACATATCCCGAGTACAAAAAAAATATATCTTAGAAAGATCTTTGAGAGATCTCACAATCGCCAATCTCGCAGACGTCTCGGACACGAGACGCAACGAGACGTTTGGAAGATGAAGCTTTTAGATGAAACGTTTAGTTGGATCGCATTGAGGGATAGAGGGTCAGAGGCAAACGAAAGAATTCAGGGAGCGTCCTAGAGATAAATAAGAGACAATTCCACGATTTGAGAAGGATTTTAAGAGATCGTGACGAGATCCAAATGTTAACGAATTTGCCAGACTTCTGTCAGACGATTAACAAGTATTTTCAAGATGTAGGTGTGATCTTTAAGTTGAAAGAAAGATATAAATAAAAGATAAGAAATATTTGAGTTTGCTAGATCTCTAATGGATGATTGCAAGACGTTTCCATCCAAGATAACGCCGATATATTTGAGAAACTAAAAAGAGATATTGGATAGACGAATAAAAAGTCATTGAATTTGATAGATGAATTATACGAATCGATATGAAGAAATCATCTGCAACATTGAAATGAGTATAAATTAAATTAAGACAACGAAGTTCTTCTTCGAATAATAAGTAAATTTACTGATAAGTTATACACACGCAAGGATGTAGTATAAAACCTCAAATCGAGACAACGTGGCAGGGATTACCCACTTAAGTACCTGCTGCTGCCAAGAAGAGTGAGAAGATATACCGCATTCAGAAATGAAATTTTAATTTCAATAATATTTATAATTTAAAAAACAATGTTGCAGTGTTTCGCGATTTACCAATTCCAGTAAAAAAAATGGAATCTTGAAGAAACCTCGCAGAGATCTCGAGAAACTTATCTCGACGAGATCTTTCTACTGGGCCGGAGCGAGATTGTTACGAGATCTCTAAATTTGTTTTGCAATGGAACTCTGGAAAGACTTGCTCGAGATGACGGAATGATGTCTTTCAAAAATCTCTCTGAGGTCTGCCCGAGGTCCCTTCGAGATTTTTTCGCGTTAAAAAATCTCACTTAGGTGTTTTTTTTGCTAAATAAGAGATACATTTCCACGATTTCAAACGGATGTTTGTGAGATTGAGAAAAGATTTGATTGAATTTGGTGGATGATTAACAGATACTAAATCTCTGGTGGATGATTAACAGATAGTTTCAAGATGCAAGTGTAATTTTTAAAGACAAAAGAGAGATATTAGGAAGATGCATACAAAATCGGTGAATTTTCTAGATATCTGAAGGATGCTTGTGATACGTTTCCAATCCAATAAAAAAAAAAGAATATATGAAGGTATTACAATTATCGGCCGAATCCGATTTTAAATAATTAGAAACCTGCGCTTAAAGCACAGTTGTTCTGAAGTAGTTTTACGGTGCCACAGCACAAATCTTCACCTGAGGACACACAGCTCTTTGGCTGTTTTGCAAACGAACTTGTGATGTAGTATTAACAGGTTGATTATGATGGGTACCGTATCAATATTCATCAATTTATGCTTTTGAAGTATTTCTTGTCAATATAAATTTATATACGAAAAGTTTTATGGCCGTGAAAACTCGAGGTGTGTTTTCTGCGATCGCAATAAAATTTGTTAGACTTTATGATATGACCAAAAGAAGACTCGTGTCTGCGACATTTGTATAACGATACTCTGGGCCAGCAGAGCTCTTTTTCTACATCTGCTAGAAAATTATTTTAAATCCTGGAACCGATTTTTCAAAATTCGTGGAAAAAGTACGGCCTAGTAATAATTAAATTCTACTTGTTTAAGATGGAATCTGTGCAAATGGTGTTTTAAATTTAGTTTTTTAATTTGTCATCCGACACTCCATCTTACTTGGTATTACATAAACTAGGTTGCTCTCTATAGCGCTGGATACGTAGATTGAGGCTCTTGTATGACCAAAAGAGTACACATCTCTGAAAGAGATCTTCCGGAACTCTTTCCTAATATACACTCTGAAAGACCGCTTGCAGAGGTCTGAATTGTGATTGACTGTAAAACGAACTCTTAAAGAAATTCATAAATTCTAAAAATGTTAATCTCAAGAAATCTTATTTTCATTTAAATAAATTATTTCATACACGCGCCATTGCCTTACAGAAGCCTCACAATTATTGAGAATTACGCTTTCGTTACTGTAATGTAGGAAAACGCTTGTGCGGCGGTAGAACAACAAATGCTTATTCTGAGGTAGCACCAGTTATAGCCTTCGTCGAAGCAGACCATGGCTTAGACGCAATTCGAGGGGTAGGGGATATAAACAAACTATATAAATAAATCAATGCAAAAAGCATCTAAAATATTTCTCGACTGCTTTTGATCTATAAACAAATATCACTCACCACTGTGTATCGTTCACCGAACTCTCCTCGACAACCGATGAGCTTCGACTGAATAACATAAACAATAAGAGACGAGCGTATGTAGTCATTGTTTACAATATAACCTTTGTAAGACACTACAGGTATAATTGACCTTTTTGTCTTTAGAATGATCTTTACGAACGCGCCAAAACGACTAGCTGAAAAAATATGATATACTAACAGAATAGAGACAAAAGTTTTGACCTTGCTTCGGACCGGTACCAGTACACTTAATCTTATTCTATTTCATCGTACCCCACTTCATAGCCTTCCGTTTCATCGTCTGGACACTTCATCGTCTACGACACTTCATCGTCTGGACACATCATCGTCTTGGACACTTCATCGTCTGGGACACTTCATCGTCTGGGACATTTCATCGTCTGGGACATTTCATCGTCTGGGACACTTCATCGTCTGGGACATTTCATCGTCCGGGACATTTCATCGTCCGGGACACTTGTTCGTCCGGGGCTCATCATCATCGGGGACATTTCATAGTTTCTTATGTTATTAGCTATTCTACGTGCACCAGGACTTCAGGGTCGCCGATATCAGGCTAGGTGGTGGGATCCGTAGAATTTTATGTTATTAGCTATTCTGCGTGTACTGGGTGTATAGAGTTGCCGATTACGTGTCTAGGTAGTGCGATCCGTAGCTTTTTATGTTATTAGCTCAAATACGTGCATCAGGTGTTCAGAGTCGCCGATTACGGGATCTAGGTAGTGCGCTCCGTAGCTTTTTATGTTATTAGCGCAAATACGTGCACCAGGGAATCGCAGGTATATATGGACTCGTTGAGCTTGAATCCACCGTTGTCCCTATGTCATGGGGAAACTCTGCCCCCTAGACCCCCTTCTTGTACTAATTGAACCTAACTAACCCCCTCAGGGTGTTGTAAAGTTTGTAACGCCACGTGCGACTCGGGGAGCTTGTAGTGCAATAAGTAGGGGAAAGTCGACCAAACCCAACCGGGTTGTACCTACTACCCCCTGCTCTATATCTCCCATCACGGTCGGCATTGGGCCACCCTCCTCTACTTATTGCCCTCCATTGGAAACAAAAATTGTGCATACAATCAATTAACCATTTCATGGTATATCCGGAGGGATGCATTTTTCGCGTGGGTTTACTCACATCTATTGGTTGGAGGTTAGGTTATTATAAAAAGGGGGGTCTGGGAGGCGGAGCCCCCCAGGACATAGGGACAACGGTGGATCCAAGCTCTCCGAGTCGCACGTGGGTTCGCAAACCTTACAACACCCTGAGGGGGTTAGTTACGTTCAGTTAGTATAAGAAGGGGGTATGGAGGGCGGAGGGACAACGGTGGATCCGTTCCCTATGGGGAAATAGAGAGGAAGAAGAGCGCACCACCTCGACCCCGTAATCGGTGACCCCGAACACTTGGTGCACGTATTTGAGCTAATTACATAAAAAGCTACGGAGCGCACTATCTAGACCACGAAATCGTCGACCCTAAATACCCAGTGCACGTAGAATAGCTAATATCATAAAAAGCTACGGAGCGCACCACCTAGACCCCGTAATCGGCGAGCCTAAACACCTGGTGCACGTAGAAAAGCTAATAACACAAGAAAGTATGGAGCGCGCTGAAATGTCCCGGACGATGAAGTGTCCTAGACGATGAAGTGTCCCGGACGATTAAGTGTTCCGGTCGAAGAAGTGTCCCAGACGATTAAATGTCTAGACGAAGAAGTGTCTCAGACGATGAAATGTCCCAGACGATGAAGTGTCCCGGACGATGAAATGTCCCAGACGATGAAGTGTCCAGACGATGAAGTGTCGTAGACGATGAAACGGAAGGCTATGAAGTGGGGGAGGATGAAATAGGCTACGATGAAGTGTCCATAAATCCTTCGGACCACAACTGCAAATTTTTTGTCTCTTCCACGAGTGAGTGTCAACATTATTCTTCCTGATAAATGTTAATATACGAAAAAACGAACTTTCTCTTAATTAAGTCGTACATTTACTCGATACAGTCATAATTACTGTAGGAAGTGGGCGAATCTAGTATTTAGTTAAGTATTATTTCCATATTTGTATGTCACGTCCATCGTGAAAACATATCAACTTTATATACGCATAAAATCGGTAAAAAGATGGACACTTTAAGCATAGTATGAAGAATTCGATACAAGTGTGTGTGTGTGTGTGTGTGTAAAATTGCTTTGGATCTTACTAACCTGAAAAAATTTAATTCATCAAACAAATCTTCACAGGCACATAATTATTTCTGTTTATTTAAAGGACCCAATAAAACTAAACAAAGAAACGGAAACAATGGGGAAGAACAATTGCCGTACAATGTACACAACAATGCGATGATTCATAAACCAATTCCTGATTTTGAAGTTGAATAAGCATTTCTCTGCTTTAGAAATAAATTCCGCTCTTGTAAAGCACGAGATCCATAGTGTATAATCAACCAAAGTAAACTAGATGCCTTCGACCCGGGTGTCTACAATTTTGGCTAAATTCGTATTGCAGTTCCCTGACGAAAGGC
The DNA here is from genome assembly GCA_030407085.1 of Trichopria drosophilae. Lineage (NCBI taxonomy): Eukaryota > Metazoa > Arthropoda > Insecta > Hymenoptera > Diapriidae > Trichopria > Trichopria drosophilae. Next base: position 112,659,616 of record CM059585.1, on the reverse strand, counting down.
TGATGCTTCCGGGAATATTCCCATTTTAACAGTACCAGGAAAGAAGGCGGCAGAGGGTAGTTTTAGCATCGTTAGGTTCGAGTAGTTTCTATACATATATTGTAATAATATCTTGTTCCTTAAATAGGGTGAATATGCCAATGAATGGGCGGTTAACCATTTTTCACACTTTGATCGATTGTAACTTTTGAATTCTTTTATGAAAATTTAATTATGATACCGCCATTAGAATCATTAGACTCTGCTCTTTATGACCGTGTAGTTCAACCTTTGATTTTATTTAATTATTAACCTCGTCTTCATACGTTTGTAAAAAAATCCGCTAAACCCCAATGAATAGACGGGTTAAATCAAATGGGACGTTTTCAGTACCAGTTTTGGATGGCTTTAAAACTTTGCTTTGATTTTACAAAATAATAAACACTGGAAGATCAATAGTACTGTAAATATTGTTTTGAATGTTCAAAGAACTTAAAAATATGTATTTTGTTGCATGTTGTGCATCATACATTCATAAGAAATAGGAATATGTAGAAAATCGTCCATTCATTGGTAGTCGTCCATTCATTATTGGCATATTCACCCTATATTAAAATTGAAAATGAGCATTTTCAAAACTTCGACCCCGACCGAAGGTCAGCCGAAGTACTGATAAATGAGCACGTCTTGTTCATACTCATACTTAAAGAAACGCGGTTCAGTCGAGTTTTTGACAGGTCGGGTTGCAGGAAATAAATTTTTTTATATGTGGGATACTTCGGTTTCCGTTTTTTACGGCATTATCGTTGATTTTACGAAGAAATGAATAAAACCTTTTTTGTAGAGAATTCGACGTTCTATATTTTTTGTTTAAATCATTTTTTTGTACGATTTGTATTTTTTGTTAAAAACTGGAAAAAACGTGTTTTTTCAGCGTTTTTTTGTTAAACCTCCCCATAATCTAGTATGCATTGTCTCCAAAAACTAATCAGATCTAAGTTTGGCCAAGAGAAATCCAAATCCGTTTGTACTTTTTAAATTCGTTCTGCCAGTCGCGAGATATCGCGTATACAAAATTTTGCCCACGGACGGACGGACGGACGGACGGACGGACGTACAACCTAACGGACACCAATTTTTTTATTGTTGCTTTGGGTTCCTTAGGGCCTGAAACGTCGACATTTGATGAAAAACTATAGGGTAATTTTTTTGCGGGAACTGACCAAATTCAATACTTCGCCAGACCTATGGTCTGGGTCGAAGTAAAATACAAGATTGGACGAAAGGGGATGATAAAGAATATAGGAAAAGGATAAAAAAGGCAGAATGGAAAAAAGGAGTAAAAGAAGATGTGTAGGAATTGGAAGGAAAAAAGTTGGTAGCAGAAAGGAAGTGGTGGTGGGGAAACGCAAGTTTTCAGGAAGTAAAGAAGATTAATTATTTAGAGTATGTAATGAAAATAAATAATAGAGAGGATGAACACGTGAGTGAGTGCGTAACAAAAGCGAGAATTGCAATGGGATGGGTGTGGAGTTACGGAAAAAGAAAATTTAGCGGGGAAGTGAGGTGGAGGATAAAAAGTATTCGACACTATAGGGAAAAGGGTTTTACTATACGGAGTCTAAATTTGGGTATACAAAGAATGGAACGATGTAGAAAAATTACAGGAAAAATAATTGAGATGGATTATAAACTTAGAAAGAGTAACACCTGCCTACAAATTTACATTTTTTTCAATTTAGTTCCTCTCTTAATATAGTAAGAGAGGAACTAAGAAGAAAGAAGAAATTTAAAAAAAAAACAGGAAACAAGGCGGGAGACTTTGGTAAAGAAATTACTAATAAAGAGAGGAGAGAGATTGGAAAAACGTGAATGATAGAAATAAGGAAAGATGAGAAGAAGAAGATAGAAACAGAATGGGCTGGGGATAGTTTGGAGAGAAGGAAGCATGATGTAATGATACAAGCGTTCCCTACAGATGCGCAATATGCCAAAAATAGTGGGTGAACCAATACGAAATTATAATTTGTACAAGACAGGTACGACGATAGGAGTATTGAGCTCCTGCTTGTAAATTTTCATTGGCTTATTAAAGCTCCCTTCTTCTTCTTCTGATGCTCAATACAGTAGAACCCCTCTTATTTCAACTGGTCATGGTTTCCAAGATGGCGCCGACCCCTCTTATTTGAAAGTTCCCCTTACCCCCTTACTCTACTTAACGCTTTAATAGTGGATGATAATATCTTTAGGGAAAATAAAAGTAAAACCGAAGGAAGGAGAAAACAGATAATAGCAAGACGAAGATGTAGAAATGAAACAAGGGGTAATTGATACTGGATGAGAGAGGAGGAAAGGATGTAGATTATGTGGAAAAGAAAGAGAACGTATGAGGCAACTCGGTATGTGTGAAAAAATTAGATAGCCGTGGATGTACTTAATGAAGATGGAAGCGGATCTGATAGGTGGGAGATAGAGATAGATAGAGAGAGAGAAAGGGAGAGAGAGAGAGAGAGAGAGAGAGAGAGAGAGAGAGAGAGAGAGAGAGAGAGAGAGAGAAAGAGAGAGATTATATTTATATTAAAATACTAAAATTTGTTATCCAGTTTATAAATATAAAAATTATTCCGTAGTCTTCGCCATAACAATATTTGCTACCATCCTATCTTTCGTACTTTTAGATTTCTTTATTGCAGTTTACTTTTTTCTGAGGCTGTACTATACCGGAAATAAACAGCATTAGATTCGACAGTATATTTGTAATATGTCTTCTAAATATAATTACAGAAATACCAATGCAGTCCCGGTATATTTTCGTCTCGTTATATATACGTCCCAGCATAATTGCTCGGTTCCGTCTCGTTATATTTGCTTATTGCCGCTCTCCTTTTCCCCACCTTGCAGATTAGGACCTCGGAAAGGGCCTGCTGTGACGTCACGAACATAACGCAACTGAGGAAAGTGGGAGAAGCATCGCTCCCTTTCTTTTGGTAAATATAAGGAGACTATCAGGGAAGGTGAAGAACCGAGTGGGTAAATTATATACCGAGACTCGACTGTATCTAGAAAACTACTGAAGCTCTTAAAATCAAACTAACGTTTATTTGTATATGGTAACTTCTACCTCGTACTTGTAACACCTGACTAATTAGACTGTAAGTGGAATGTTTATTAATTTAATTGGTTCCTACCGGCGGTCCTTGTACTGAATTTGCTAAGCTGTTCTCTGTTTTATCGAGTTATCTCTGAAAATTAATTAAATTTAAAAGAAGTGCATTTTTGTACGTTTCAATTCCATAAGTTAGTATTTTATTATTATCATTGCTATATTTCATGATAAACTATATTCAACTAATTTGTCTACGTATTAATGTTCAAGACGATCACCTGGTGGAACCAACTTAATTACACGGAGAAAAATAATCAGCTGTATCAGCCGAAATATCCGCAGATTCTGCCGATTTTTTCTCTTGGGGAAAGCTTCTAGAATTCCATTAGAGATAGCCGATAATTTCAGCTAAAATTACTGAAAAATAACTGTAAATTCCAAACAGTACGAGTCAGCAAAACTGACGGAAAAAAGTCTGTAAATTTAGCCGAAATAAATCTGCTAACGTAGCGGATTATTTTCTTTTGTTAACTCGAGTTTCTACATATCTGCAGTTTTTAATTGTCTGTGTCTATCATACTTTCTACATTTCCTGAATTTTGCTCTTAGAAACAGTGAGTGCACAAGTGACTTCACACAGTGCATAGAAATTAATTTTTATATAGAGGCGAAACTCAACGCCTGTGGCGAAGTGGCATTCTCATATGAGCATATACATGTGCATACATACATACATACATACATACGGAACGAGTGGAATTCGATTTCGATTGATTCGATTCTTATTCATATGTTCAGTGAATAATGACAGGATGAGGTTATGTAATAAGGGCGAATGAACTGCGACATCTTATGCATGTATGGCATATGTGTCCAATGGAGCAGGCCTCGGGAACTGGCGAGAACAGCTGTATGTATATCCACAATTAACAAATAATCAATATAGGATAATCGATCAATTTTCGAATTTCGCACAGACCGCTACGCTCTCTGACGCTATCTTGCGCAATCTGGTTTTAGGTTAACCGTTACCGACCTTTCCGACCGTTACCGACTGAACACGATATCAAACACGATTCTTCGTATCCCAGGTAGCATATTTGAGTATTCACCAGGGGGGTGAAACTGTTTCATTCATAACGTTCCCGCCGTAACCCCCAGGATTTGCGATCACTAGATGGCGCGACTATACATAGGCTTGGCAACGTGATATGACGATTCGCAGTTTTGAATCGGATTGGCAAAATACATATTTGCTCCAGGTCTTTAGGATGACCGATTACGGGGACTAGGTATCGCTCTCAGTAGTTTTTCCCCATTTTAACTAAAATATGTGCAACAGATGTTTAAGTTCGCTGATTACGGGGTCTAGGTATCGCGCTGCATAGTTTTTCACGATTCTAGCTGAAATACATGCACCAGGTGTTCCGGGTCGCCGATCAAGGGGTCTAGGTATCGAGTTCCATAGTGTTTCATGATTCTAGCTGAAATACGTGCACCAGGTATTCAAGGTCGGCGATTACGGTGTCTAGGAATCGCGATCCGTAGTTTTTCATCTTTTTAACTAAAAAATATGCACCAGGCGTTTGGGGTCGACGATCAAGTGGTCTAGGTATTGACTTCGAGTTAACCAACGATGACCTTGAGGTCAAACTTGAAGGTCATTTCAAGGTCGAATCAATTTTGCTTATTTTTCTTCAAATTTGAACATATTTTGATTTGACCTTGAAATGACCTTCAAATTTTATTCAAATTTGGCCCAAGGTCAAGGACAAGGTTACCGTTGTTTATTAGATAAAATTGATTTGACCTTGAAATGACCTTCAACTTTGACCTCAAGGTCATCGTTGGTTAACACCAAGTGGATACCTAGACTACATGATCGGCAACCCCAAACACCGGGGGCACGTTTTTTAGTTATAAACATGAAAATCTACGGAACGCTACACGTAGACCCCGTAATAGACGACCCTAAAAACCTGGTGCACGTATTTTAGTCGAAGAGTTGAAAAACTACGGTGCGCGATATCTAGACCCCGTAATCGGTGACCCTAAACACCTGGTGGACGTATTTTAGTTAAAGTGACGAAGAACCACGGCGTTCGATACCTAGACCACGTATCGGCGATTGTAAACATCTAGTGCACGTATATTAGTTAAAAGGGCGTTACGATTATCACGCCAAAGCTCGCCGAGCACATGACTGCAAGCGCCATCTGGATACATGAAGTTTTGAGATAAGTGGGAGGTCACGAAGAGAACCGACATACCATAGGGAATATAGCAGCAGTGTCACCCCCCTGGTATTCACTAATGTTAACTTTTGTCAACATTTGTTAACATTTCAATAACTTTTTGTTAGCGGATGCTGAAATGTGCTACCTGGGATTGTATAGATTGCATTGCGCCAATTTACATGATTATTATATGTACAGCTAATGTTACACATTATTTTCTGTAACATTTACAGAAACTATCTCTGCAATATTTACCGATTCGTAAGGCTACAATAGCGGAATCGGAACAGCTAACACTGCGGATACTTTCGGCAATTCCAGCCGAAAATTTTAGCTGATATTTATCAGCTAATCCAGCGGAGTCATTTTTCTCCGTGTAGGGATACACCAACTCCATTACAAAACTATCTGAATACAACGGTAGTTATTAATTAATAATAGTAATTAGACGCTAATGTATTGCATCGAATCAAAATTCACGTTGCATCCGTACCTGCTTGAAGCTGAACAAAATCATCTTAGCTCCTCTTCTATGTTAAAAATCAAAATCTAGAGCTTATATTTTTACCAAAAATGTGTTAATTCATTTCCGGGTAAATTTTTTTTAAATAATCATGAAATTAAATATGACTATTATTTTTGTTTGTTATGATTATTTCTAATTTATAAAAGCAGTAATGAGTATTGACATTACGCAAATATTAAAAAAAAAAATAATATACGATAAGAATTTGGATTAGGAACAACTGACTCGTGCGGGAATAATTTACTCGACTTCGGCATGTGCTTGGAATCTCACGCTCGTTCAGTTATCACGAATTTACCGCTAATACATCATAATGTTCTATTACTTTTATTTACTGAATTTTTCACAATATAGAAAAAGTGTATTCCTATGATTTCGTTCAACGTTTGTCTATAGTTTATCGCGTTTCGTTTCTTTTACGGAGCAGCGATTTAAAAAAAGGCATTGTTTTCCTCTAATCCCGTGTCGCCGTAAAAAAGCTCGAATTTAGCCGAGTTATCGCGACAATCCCAAAAAGCTCTTTCGCTTTCAATAGATCGGCTATTTTCCCAAAAGGGGGGAAACAACATGAATCGGAAAAAAGGCTGCAATCGAGCGATCCAATCAGTGCAACTCGATTGTCACGTCAACAGGCTTCAAACGCCGCCGTATACCATCAAAGAGACGGTCACATTTCCTGGACGGCCGAAAACCGAAAGCTGTATAGATATACGGCATCTAATGCCGCAGGCGTCAAAATGTCCGGCTAGTCCATGACATCGAACGTAACTAACTATGTCCATTGCATGAGATTAGAAACTATCTTCAGCAACAATCCATTTAAAATATGAGCTTTGTGCCAGCTTAAAGAATATCTAAGTCATTGAAAAATTTGTCACACGTAAACAAAATTAGCATTCTTTCTTGTTTAGTTTTGACAAGGAACGAAATTCCTAGCTGGTTCCTCGTGGGGAACGTCTATCTCGTGGAAGCAGCAATTAGATTTTTGGTTCTGCTATTATTTGAGGCGTTGGGGTGCAAAACCTGCCACGTTCGTTTTATGCAGTTTTGAGAAAAACGCGGAAAACTGTTTGCCGTTAACATTGGATAGCTGATTTATAGGTGTCAACAAAGGATGAATTTTTTTTTTGCATATACAAAATCTCTAAACATTCAAAGAACTATATGTAATATATGTTTATATGATTATTTCAGTTTTTTATTTTTTTGGACTTGGCAGGTTTTGCATTTGATAAATTTATTATTAGTTGACAACTCGCTCACTGTGCATCGCTCGATCAACGCATGTAATGTAACTTCTACCCATAAACGAAATGTGTTTCGATAAATATAAATCTATAGAGCTCCTTATCGATGAGATCATTTATCTAGCATGATTATTTGGAAATTCAACGTTATGCTGATATCTTTGCTCCTTGGTATTACGATATTATATTTGGTAATGGTTTTACAGCCTGACAGCAGGCGTAAAGTAGTTACAAAATATCTTTCTTTAATCCAAATTTCGATCCCATTAAAGTTTTTCCTTATTATACATTACAGGCTCAAAATTTATCATTAAGTAAATAATTTATAATAAAAGAGCTGGTTTTCCTGTTGAAAAAAAACAAAATTATTTTTCGATAATTTTTTACTGAGATATTGAAGCCTATACATTATTATATCCAGGGGCCTAATGTATTTTTAATCTGTTTTTCTCATACACGGCGTTTAGTTGTCAATTCGTCCAATACATTACACTGAGAAAAGTGTATTTTATCAGTTACTATCCCTTGGCTTTTAAAAAGTGTATTATAGTCCTTAAAAGAAATATTATAACTAGTAAAATCCTCCGTCTTCAGCATTTGTTTTCGACAGGTTATACGAAACTGTATTAAACTCTCCTATTTTAAAAGAATGTTTTATTATGACTAAAAGAAGGCATTGTTAATATTTTAATTTGCTAGATAAATTTCCATAAACAAAAATTGCTTTTAGTTAAAGAGAAAAGGCTAAAATAAACTGACATATTGGTTAGAATAATCTAAAATCTTCGTCTTTTAACAGGTAATAGAAAGATGGCAATCCCTATACGTAAAATACTATCTTTTACGGGGCATAAGAATTCTAATACTGGGTAAAAAACACTTTTCTCAGTGTAGCATGTTTGTAATAAAATGTAGTATTTTTGAGAATTTTTTCAGATTTTTAAAAATCCCTATCTTTCGCAAAATTTATGTTGAAAGATTTAAGATGGTTTTTTAGATAACAAATGCTGCTAACGGCGAAATACAGTAAAATAGGATCAAATAAACCATAAATTCATTAAACATCGCTCGGAAACTGGTAATAAAAATTATAATATCTCCAAAAAGGGGCCCATTTGAATTGGATTGTCCCAAATACGAAAAGAGTGAAACATGTTGAAAGTTTAAGGTTGGGAATCATTAAAGAGAAACTATTTCAGTAAATTACAGAGGCCCACGAGAAAAGTGTATAAATCTTGGTTTGTCATCACATAATCCCTGTGTCTAAAAACAGTTGTTTCCCGCTTGTTTTCGAGAAAATGTCAAAAAATCATAAATAACGATTTTTTTAGTGATAACAGTTAAGTATAAGATAATACGACTTGCATCAGGTTAGGACTATACTATTTTTATGCATTTTGATCTGCAATAAAAAACAAGGGGATTTCTGCTCGCCTTAGAGAAAACTAAACAAAATGTTAAAAAAACTCGTTTTTACAGCAAATAAGGCTCAAAAAGAAGAGTGTGGCTTGTCTCACATTGAGATTACATTATTCCTAGATCCATTTTGAACCGCTAGGTACGAATCTGCAATAAAAATGGAGATCGTCCAGTGACCTCAACCTCAAAAAAAATCGTAAACACACTTTTATAGAGATAAGGGCTTATAAAAAGTAGAATATGATTTCTGTCAGGTTAAGGTCATTATGAATTTTATTCGTAAACGCACAAACACACTTGCATCAATCTTCTCTAATGTTTAGACTGTAAGAAAAACTGGGCACAAAAGCAGTCTAAAGACGAATTTGAAGCTGGTTTTACTTCTGAATTTCGGCAATACTCAACAAAAACCAATTTAGTTCTTGTTACATACCTTCCACATTATGTCTTCTTATTACAAAACGGGCCTTTCTCACGATAACTGTGTGAATATTGCCATGTTGTTATACTGACATATATATATAGTCAGCTTCTTGCAGTCTAAATATTAGTCAAGACTGATGCAGCGCTGCAAAAGCCCTTTTTACGCATTTTTGAGGTTATCTCTGACGTGCAGCGTTCTTCAGATAAAAGTAATTATGTTATTACATATTTATGTTATGTTACGCCATATTTTTATTTTTATTTTTTTTTATCCTGTAATTTTTATTTAAAACCCCCTTTTTTATTCCTTTTTAAGGTGACCTTTTTTAAACACTACTCATACAATATTGTTTACAAGGGACGAGAAATTCTATTAATTATTAAATTATCTCTGACGTCATCAGCCGACTTCCACTCCCCAGGTTAATTGACCCTGGTGGCCAGATTTGAATTACTGAGATGGGTTTCAATACAGTACACAACGATGAAAACTTCATTTGTGTACTGTACGTGAAACGTATCTCAGTAGTTACATTTTTCGCCACCAGAGTAACTTAACATGGCGAATTTTTTATTGAAGATTCGTATGCAGTGAGTCAAAATACATCGAAATAACCTGATTTCAACGTGTGCTAAGTCATACTCTTTTTTTTAGCATTTTTAGCACTAAAAACGTGTTTTTTTAGTTTATTAAGATTTCCTCTAAAACTCTAGATTTTTATTGCAAATTTATGATAAGCTGATCAAAATTCATAAAAATAGTCTTAACCTGAGGCAAGTCGTATTCTCTTATATTTCATTATCACTATCAAAACCCATTTTTTACAATTTGTGACAATTGCTAGAAAACGAGCGGAGAATCGACTATTGTTTGTAGTATATTCGACCCCAGATAAATACATTTTTTTTAGTGTTATCATTACTTATTGTCGGTATATGCTGTTTCATCAAAGCGAAAAATCGCCGCTTTCAGCACTAAAAATTCACTCTTTCATCACATGTGGCTGAATTTGCAGATATGACGAGTGAAGTTTAGAACAAAAAAGTTTAAATGAGTTATAATATATATTTATAAATAAAGTGAGTAATTTAAATCCAAATACTAAAATTAAAAATTATAGATAGTTCATTTCAATTTGAATTCTGTATTTCTACGTAATGTTTTAATTTAGAAAAATCAATTTCTTTGGATGATGGTTCTTTTACTTTATTTCCTGGTATTGGGAATGAAATAATCAACAATTTGATATGTTTTGTTTCAGCACTTGATACAGGTCATCATCAGAAAGAAAACCAAGTCGTGATTCCGTATTCATTCAAAATTTTTCTCAATAATTGAAAACATGCTTCTCAAAAGGTTAGAAAGTAATTTTGTATGAAACATGTATTCTAGATCTTAATTGCCAGTTTAAACTATGGTTAAATGAATAGGCACGACTTACTAGTTTTTGTTCTGAAGATAGCCTCGTAAGTGCCCAAACCTTACATCAATGTGTTAAAAAAATTTTGTATTTTTTTGACTTGTTTTTGTAAAATGTTATAAGTTTTACAAAAACATATCTTTTTACCCATATTTTTTTAATCGTTCCACGTTTAATTTATTTTAATAAATTTTATCCCTTTAATGTATTATTAATTTAACGAGTGAAAATTGTTATTATATGTAATAAAATGTTTTATATATAAAAATATTAATAACTTTTATAACTATCTTTTTTAATAATCAAGTCGTTTGCGTTGAAAATTGTTACTATAATATTGAAATATAATTAAAAGTTTTATAAAAGGTAAACATTAGTAAATGAAATTAAAAATAAAGGAATTTAACATTCAAATTTTTTATCATGTTGGCCTGAAATTGTCGACTCCCATTCGCTGTAATTTGTAGAGATACTTTTACGAGGGCATAATAATTACAAATAAATCTGTAATCTAAAATATTTACAAAATATTTCCCTGCTTATTACCATTTCCAAAAGTATGTAATCATAATATTTGCAAAAGCACAGAATCTATAATATTATTTAATATTCGTCATTAATAATACGGAAAATTTAATTTCATTCAACGTAAATAATTATATTGGTGGACATTATTTATTATAAACTCTAATTTAATTCGCGGATATTAAAACGACTTTATACACGATATTAATTAATAACATTCATTACGTGCTACTGATGAAGGGGTGTGTCTTTTGAATAAATAATATTTTCTGAAATAGATTATATAAAAAATATATATACAGGGTGTACGAAAAGTCCCGGGACGGTTGAATAACTTTCAAAAGAATAAAAATTTCAAAAATCGCCGAAACACGTGATTCGATTTTTCAAACAAGCTATCTTTTGAGGGGGGGTTTCGGCCCCCGAATCTCAAGGGGGGCGGGGGGCACGAGGGGGGGGCAAAAATCTTAAATGGCAACATGGTTTGAGTGGGGGCTTATTTGAAAGGTATTTTCGAGACGAATTCAGATCACTGGTCATAGAGGGCGCTGCGATCATTTTTCGGAGAGATACAAGTAAAAGAGGTTTTCAATGTAACGTTCAGAAACGGGTTGACACACGTTTAAGAATATTGTTTTACACGATTTTAAGTTTTTTAAGTTTTTTAAGAATATTGAATTACACGATTCGGCGACTTCGAAATTTTCATTTTTTCAAACGTTAGTACGTCTAAGATCTGAAAATGTCAAAAATCTCTGCGAAAAATGATCGCAGCGCCCTCTATGACCAGTGATCTGAATTCATCTCGAAAATACCTTTCGAATGAGCCCCCACTCAAATCATGTTGCCATTTAAGATTTTTGGCCCCCCTCGTGCCCCCCGCCCCCCTTGAGGTTGGGGGGCCGAAACCCCCCCTCAAAAGATAGCTTGTTTGAAAAATCGAATCACGTGTTTCGGCGATTTTTGAAATTTTTATTCTTTCGAAAGTTATTCAACCGTCCCGGGACTTTTCGTACACCCTGTATATATATATGTAATAAATATTTCTAAATATAAAATTGGAAGTTGCTAATTTATATCTCCTCTAAAAGTGAAACATTGTTTCTTAAAGAGGGAGAATATTCCCAAATCAAGCGTATTTAAAGATAAAATGATGCCAAACCTACATACATATTCCTCTTCATTTTTCGTTCTTTTTTTACAGCTTTTAGATTTTTCATAATCTAAACGCGTAATTGTCGAAAGCACTTGACTATCTACGATTTCATTGGGGGGGGGGGGGGTGGGTATACCTGTTCAGGGCGATTTCCGGGTCCTATCGAAATTTAACTTTAAGTTTGTGACCAAGATTCGACTAAAATCGGTGGGACTAGAACAAAATTCAAGATAGTAAATTGTAGAACAGAAGAAAAATATTGATAAATATTTATTATAAACTGTTGACCTTGAAAATCCACAAATAAGACCTTTTTATGAATTGGAAAAACTCTACAGGAGATCAAAAGAAACTAATCTTAGTAACTAATAATTTTCTAGATCACTGATTAAGAATCTAAAATCGGATGTATATTCAAAATTCAAAATGGCGGACGCAATATGCCTGATCTCAAACCAGATCAAACGTGCTGCAGATGAATTTCACTACACGTACATTTTTATTTTTATAAGTATTTTCTATGCATTTCCATTGCTTGAAAAATTTAGAACAATTACAGGTATAGAAAACATATTGAAACCACAAAATGTGGAAGATGTATGTCTTACATTGTGGTTAATCCCGTGAACAGAGTATATATTATTATTATTTTTTAACAGTTTAATGACACATACTACAGGGATATTTTTCAACATTCTCAATATTAAAATTGTTTTTTTCTCGCTACATATATTAAAATAATAGTTACGAGTGTCACGTGAACTTATATCACAGTTACGAAATTATTTACAATGTTTATTGTTTACAACATATATTATTATCTACTTAATTATAATGATCGGCACATATCTAGATCTTCTTTTCTCACACTATTAAAATAATTTAAAAATTGATGACAAAGAAATAAAACAAGTTAAATTCATAATGTTTGTAATATTAATGAAGGTCATATATTAAATCACATTCATTAATGAGAAAAATAGAATATCATTGCATTACAGATTCTCACTGAATTTCCGGAATTTCCTCATTCACATCAAGTATTGGATTTTAAAAATTCAACTTATTGGATTTTCAGGAAAATTAGATTCAAATATATATGCACGTATTCAAAGAGCCCGAGCGTCCGAACAGAAATTCTGGTTTTAACTTTTAATTAAGGTGCATATGCATCCCAGATGACAGTTTCTTTCACTCTGTAAAGTTTAATAAGTGAAAATTCACTTTCAGTAAGTGCAGGTACAGTTACATATATGTGAACCATCTCAAACGTATCAAACATAAATTTCTACTTTTAATTTAAAATGCGTTTCATTAGTATTTAATAATCAGAAAATATTTCACTTGAGAAACTAATTTAACAATCGAAAGTTATACATGTGTTATTTTATTTAATGATATTAATTAAAAAAATAGTTTACGTTTTTTGTTGTCTTAAAACAATTGGGGTTTGTTATACATTTAACTTTACTTCACTGATGCCTTTTTTACTTTTATAAACTATTAATAATAATTACGCATTAATCTGTTACATTTTATTAATGTATTAAATCAATATCAAATTTTTTGGTACGATTAATGTACATCGAAATAATTCATGATTATTATGTTGTCTAAAACTGAATACACCTGATAATTTTATACTTTAGACATTTTTACCTATAAAATTGTCGAGAATTTACTTTTAAAGAATACAAAATCATAATTACAATTTAAGTACAGAATTTATAATCAGTCGATATTGAAAGTTTCCATCCATTAAATCCTTTTTAAGTCCTATCGTGTAACTGTATATTAGCTTGGAAAATACATTAGAGATATTCCGAAACTTTTAGTCAAATTAATTATGTATTTATTTTAGTTAATCGCATTAAGGAATATTTAAACTTTACCGATAATTATGGATACACTATTTTCCGAAATTCGACATATAATACGGCAATATAATTTATCCAAGTCTGATTTTAAAACATTATTATTTATTAAACACATTGTAAACTAATCCGAATTTAATTAACGATTAATAATCGATACTTAGGACATTAAATGTGTTATTTTCAAAGTAACTTTACATTCCACATTACATATATTTTCTGAAAAATTAAACTTGCATCATTTCTCAATTTGGTATGTATGGTACATAAAATATATCAATTAATTAAAGGTATATTTGAAATGTTCTGAAAACAATTCTTAGTAAATTTTCTAATTTTTATCTACATTTCATTAGTTGTACTATCTATCCTTAATTAGGTAAAGTAACTAGCAACGTAGTCGATGGAATTATTTGCAGAATTTAACTATTTAAACAAAAACTATTTACCTACTTTAAATAAATTTAACTACTAGTCATTAATTTGAAAAATTGCTACAATCAAAAGACTTTACTTAATTAAAAAAGTGGTCTTTTACTATTTTTTGATACTAAATTTGAGCACTATTATATAATGGTAATATGTATTACAGATCTTATTGGTTTAAATTCGTTTTATGTAAATTTCAACATTATAACAATTTTGACAAATAAAAATAACTTAAGCATTCTTATTTGTTGGTTCTGTGCAAATAAAAAATATTTATTTTATTTAACATTTCAAAGTAGTTTTGAACGCAGCTGAGTGATGTAATAAAATCAACAGTGTTCTGTGACTTTGCGCGATATTCTTTGTTAGTTATTTATAAAACTAACTAAATAGGGTAAAGAATTACTATTACGGTGGGCCAATTCTTTTTAATGCCTATGAATCTACTTGATTAACATGCATTATTAGCTTCTGTAATATTTAAATTGTACGTGTAATGCCATGATATTTAGTTTTGTTTTATTTTTATCATATTATTTGTAGTAGTTATACATATAAATAATAAATACATCATTTTACAAAAATTATTGAGAAATAATACCTGGCGAAATTTAATGCTTCAAGGTAAAGAAAACGTCAGAATTTCTCATAATGATCGAAAAAATAACGAATCTGTTCAGTACAATTATTAACACATTTTTGTATCTTTAAAGACAAAAATTGGATTAGTTTTCAATCTCATGCAATTATAATTGAGATTATTTTTTGGTTGTAAACTCGTCCAAAGTTGGTCCTAGAATGTCTCAAAACTTGGATTTCTTTCGGATCATTTTTGAATCTGACCGATTTTGATCTCATTTTGATCAAAATTTGATCAACTTTTTTTACTCGGGATAAATAAAACCTATCTACGCGCAGTTTATTAGTATATAAAGTTTCAAACGATAACTATACTCGATATGCCTGGAAATGGTAGGAAAATAAATTTAACTAACTTTATTGAAAGACTGAAATAAGCTATATTTTAGACATAGTATCAGTTTACCGTTAGTACTTTTCTAAGTTTTTAGAGTTTTCGCTGTTAAAATTCACTTTTTACTGCAAAAAAAATTGTGTTATCACTCTAAGAAATTTAGGGAAGTAGTTTACTATGTTTAAATTTATAAACAGTTTCGCTAATTTCATAACAAGTATTCAAAAAAATCACGCATATAGCAACAGAAATGTACATATGTTTTAAAAATCATCGTTAAAATATTAAAATTTGTTACACAATTTTTGTGAGGATGGAAATTTGTATTGATTTTCCACGATTTCGTTGACCTATGTTGGAAATGTTGTATAGAATCTATACAGGAAATAATCTCGATTTAGAGTAGATACTACCTAGCACGACTATAATTCTGCGATAGACTATACTAAATTTTGAGGTTACGGGGAAGTAGTACATTAAAGTATTAGTAAATATTCATCCTGAGAAATGTACAGCACACTATTGTCTTCGGTCGATAATAATGCAGTCTTATTAGTACTTATGCAATTTTTGAAAGTACAATACTAATTTTATAAAATATCTTAATCAATGTTATTGAGTATGCTTAGGAATAATAAAGGTTTCGTACAGTTTTTTAACCGTATAAAGGGTGGAAGAAGTTATACTCTCTAAGTGGCGACTTTTTAAAGTATGTACATATTAACATCCAAATCCTTGTCCTCGTAATTTCTCGTTTTGAAAGCGTATTGCACTTGACCGTTAAGATTATGGAAATATGCACTTTCTAAATATAACAAAGACGGGTAACACTGTTTATTTTAAAAGTACTTATTATTAATAAATATATTTATTATTATAATATGGTATTATTTGAACATTTGTAATAGATATTACTTTTTATTGACATGATTATTTGATTTCATAAACCTTTTTTAATTTGTTTTTGCAATACGCATATAAATAGCTGAATTTATATTTGTAGTAATTGCTCCGCTGAGAGAAGTTGTCCATTAAAACAGTTTTTTATATCCCATACAAGAAATGTTATAACTACTAAGACTCTTGTCAATTAGTGAATAAACTAATCATCTTTTAAATGTGTTTATTAATAAGGGATAAAAACATTCTGTAGGTTCATTTATTATGTATCGTCATTTTTACTCCCTTTTGAATTAGTTTATACAATAATAATAATAACGGGCAATAAATTGTAATTTAGCGCTTTCATTGCAATTTTCACAATTTTGGATTGAAAAATTTTGCTCTATAACTTATCAAATAAATTCTTTTTTTCGCGTGTGCATTACCCCAATGAACTTCGATTGAGGCGAGGCCTCCTTTACTCGTTATATTTTCTTGCTCACCTGACCTCGTTCAGCCCTTCCATCCGCACGTTTTTAAGGGCAATTTTTCACCAATAAAATTCGCATATCGACATTACTGTATGAATTTGAAACGTGCAAGGAATCGCAAAGTGCTCGTAGAAAGCAGATTGAAAAATTGCTTTCGCAATTAAAAAACGATTGAAATGTAAATTCAAAATCTACAATTACCATGTTCAGTTTTATTTTTCCATGCACTTTTATTGTTCCAAACTCCGACATTTTTCGAAAAATCATGTTTCAAAATTGGATTTTTGATATGTAAGCTTACTGTTCCTATTTCAATTCTCGCATTCTGAAGTAGAAAACGAATAATTCACAGAGGTGTGTAAATCCCTTTGAAAAAACAACTGATCGACTAAACTTTTCATTTCAAACGGTTCGGCATTCGGTCAATTGCCGGTCAATTTTGGATCGATTCTTTCCACAAGTCGACCGATTTACGCTCTAATTTTGGTCAATTTTCGGTCGACCAGGGCCGTCCGCGCATTTAGTTAATCCAACATCCATTTAGTTAGTCAGTCGACTAAATGAATGCATAACAATTACTAGATATTTTGTTCCCGCTCCGTAAGTAACTGAACCTCAGTAACTAAAATTAACTAAATATTCTTTTAGCATATACCACAAAAAAGTACATCTGGAATAAAAATCGTATAACTCGGCTTCAAATCACTCGATTTAGATCTATGACCTCTCATTTTCTTCTTAAAATAAACAGAAACTCAAACATGTTTGGTAAAAAAAAATTATTATTGCAGAGTCAGGCTAAGAAAAACGGAAAAAACTGCGTAATTTCTTCATTTTCATGGCAAAAATTGTCGATTGAAAAACCGTTTCAATTCCATCCAAATTTTTTCGGCCCATTCCATGTTATTGCGGAACCACTTTAAAAGGAATCTATCAATTTACTAAACAAATTGGACTCAATTTGTCGAAATTACAAGAAAAATTCCAAAACTCGTCTTTTTTCCATTTAAGAACAATGTTAAATTTCAACCCTCGAGTAGCGCGTGTTAATCAAGTTTAATCGTTGTGCCAATTTTGTGTGTCTTGTTTCATAAAATGGAGCAGTTTTAGGGATTCAGATCGAAGAAATTAAAAAATGACCAAAATAAGGGCCACCCTAATGTACACATATTTTTACAATACTGGAATATTCAGTTATTACGCTTTCTCGTACAGAGCGTTTCTTACGGCGAAGTTATTGTTACATTGCTAATTGTGACAAGTAACCCTGTTTATCCAACTCTTTATTATTTCGCAACTCGGAGAACAAGTTCGTAACGAGATATATATATTCGCATTACATAAATCTCATATATTATGTTTTGCCCGCGCTGGATAAATGCCAGAAATAGAGTTTCGCGCATACCACAAATAAAGATTTATGTACCTAACGGCAATTATAAGGTTTTCATTCGATTCAACCTACACTGAGATTTATATCTACATCTTGTATGCGCCCGAATGCCGGTAGATATACGTCTGAATGTATTGAATATGGTATATGCTATGAAAAACATAGTTATAACGTCATTCATTTCTTTTATTTGAATTCTGAAATTATCAGGATTCGTATTACGTAAATACTCATTAATATGTACATGGACGAATGCACTTAATTGCTTTGTATTTTTCAGGGAAAATGTGTATTTTGACAACATGCGTGATCTACATATTTATATCTTGAGAGATCAGATAATAATCAGAGTAGATATTTAAAGCAGTGATTTGTGTAACACAGGGTATCAACACTTAAATGCATGTGCTTGACTTTTGGATTGGCATAACAAAAAATAATGCAGGGTTTAGGATGTAATTTCGGTTGCTGAATACGAATTTAAAGTCAAGATTTAGCATTAAGTTATATTGGACACTAATTAAATAAATAATTAAGTTTTTCTTTGTAATACGGTCCTCTTACTAATTCTGAAAAAAGTAAACAATATACCTGTATTTACGTATTTGCTATAATCGGTGACACTAACGTTCTAGTACTATTATTTAAGTGTAGAATGTATTCTTCATTTTATCACTGCTTAAATGCTATATCCCGGCACTTAATGCAGTATAAAATGAAAATTAGATTTACAAACTTAAAATTGAATATCGCGTCCACGGCAAGGATGCCATAGCCCTGCTGAAGAGCACAACATGGCATCCTGGTGCGAAACGCATTTTAACAATAGTTCTAATTATAAGCGCTAGAGGGATGCTTTTTAATATTAAATCCAATAGTAGGTGATTCACAATTTTCACATATAAGTACTGAATAATTTATTGCGCTAGACGTGAAATGATATTCCAGTTACGTCATTTTTTCTTTGTTTACTTTTTTCAGAATTAGTAAGAGGACCGTATTACCAAGAAAAACTTAATTGTTTATTTAATTTCATTAAAGCGGTCAAGAAATATACCTGTATTTACTTATTTGCTATATTGGACACTATTTTGAAAAATGGGACTTGGACGAAGTTAAATTGGACAATGTTCCCAGTCAAAAATGTACATCACAAATTCTCAAAAAAAAGGTTCCACGCATTTTCTTAGTATTAAGATATTAAATCTTTAGATGGATTTTATATGGAACTTTTAGATCAAGAATAATTTAAATTCCAGATTGATATCGGAAATGATGCATATTTTTACAAACCTTATATATACTTCGTTTAATACTTGCACAACATTTTGCCATATACATCATGTTTGTTGGTATTCGCTTATAATTAAACACACAAACGTTTTATTTAACGCTCGCCAATTTTGCCATATTCTTTCACTTCTGTCTTTTTTCATGATGAAAGTTCATTTGAAGTCAGTGTCATGTCGAGAAATCGTATTACAAATTTTGTATAAAATTGAATTTCCAGCACATTGCGCTAAATAGTAATAATTGTTTTGTCTGATAAAATTTTACAAACACGGACTTGTAACAAAATAATAGTTCGTGATACATTGCAAAACACTTTCCGCAATTGTATCGAAAACTACTACTTCGGGTCAAAAATGTGCACAATTAAAAATGGTAGCGTATATTTGTATGAAATTGTAGACGGACGAAATGTCTCAACTTGATTGAATGACTGCAATTCAGTACATTTGAATGGAACGTGTTACTGGGGTTTTCAAAGTCACTGATTATGACACTAGTTTCTTAACACTTTGTCGGATTTCTTTGAAAGTTGTAATACGACGGATTATGGGGTGACTAATTGTGAAATTTATCTCAGTTTTTAGAAAACGATCATGGCATCTGGTTCCTTAAATAATACTCGTAATCGATTGAAAATTGTT
Source organism: Trichopria drosophilae (assembly GCA_030407085.1). NCBI lineage: Eukaryota > Metazoa > Arthropoda > Insecta > Hymenoptera > Diapriidae > Trichopria > Trichopria drosophilae. The sequence continues at coordinate 112,639,601 of CM059585.1, read as the reverse complement.
ACGATATATTCTGTGGATTGTGCATCGCTTACTTTTCAAGACATATTTTCAATCCCTTCGCAAGAAAAAAAAAGAAATAGAAAAGGACACAAAATATGAAATTAGGAAATAATGTAATGCAATTGTTTTTTTAAAGTAACCAGTTTCAAGGAAATCCAATCAGTTTGTAAGAAATCTGCCGCCATAAGGTATCTGATATTTTGACATTTCGAAATTTGATGATATTCTTAATCAGGGGCGTTGAAAAATACCGAGTAACAATTTTCATTCGAATGCTTACGAATCCTATGTATGTGTATTAGAAAGTTCAAAATGGCCAATTTATTATGGTGAACGAATTCTTAGAAATCGTTTGAGATTTAATGAAAACTGTTTACTGGGTGGTTTTTAAGGTTGCTGATTACGAACCGAATTTTAATTTTTAAAAATATAACATCGATCCAGATGACGAAATTTTTATATAACATATTATGTCTAGGAAGCTATCGACGGTACAAGTGTAATACCACTAGTCTAGAGCAATATTGTTTTACCGTCATTGCGTATCCAACATATCGTCTGCTATTCGATCGGATTGCCCCCGAAACAATTTAAATAATGGACCACGACCATTCGGTGGCTGCAATTGATATGATCGGCTCTTTATATTTTTATAAACAAAATTTTGAATCATTGTTTTCTATGCTTAAGATTTACAGATTTTTAAAATCTGACGAATTCATAAGGGAACAGGTCAGAAATCGGGCATTCCAATAGCCAACACTTAAAACACTCGACATCTCAAAAACCCGACAATTTCAAAAACCTAGGGAGTTTTTTTTAATTACTGAAATTTGAGACGTTGGGTTTTACGAAGTCGAGTTTTTCAATATCGGGGTTTTGCTGTGTTCCCATTCATAATCGTTCCTTCCAAAAAGTAAAAAATACGGTGTTTCAGAAAAATCGAACAATCATTTAAAAATTGGTCATATTTGTCCCGTCATTTTAAATTTGAAAATCTGGCATAGGATTTGTAATCAGCAACCATGCAAATCTGCAAGTGAGTGCTTTTAAGTGAATCTCAAATGATTTTTAATCATTCCTCCCTCCACTGAATTTGTAAATACGACTTGTTCATAAAATGCAATTTTATTTTTATTTTCGAAAAATCCAAGGGAAATTTTCAAAATTTTGAAAAACTAACAGGTTTATGTTAAAAAGCCCATGAAAAAACGTCAAAATCACTGTTTTCAAATCTTTGTATGCGTCGATACAAAAAAAGTTGTACGCCTTTGAAAACGGCGCTCTAAGCGCAGCGAATTTGTGGGTACTATATCACGTGACGTTGGAAAGACCCATAGGTGGTATAAAATTGAATAAAATTTAGATACCAGTGAATTAAGCAATATCGTTTACCATATTTCTTACTTGAATTGAAATAATATCTATGTAGACTAAAGTAGAAAAAAATTGCAGGCATTTATTAGAAAACACAACAAAATAATAGTATATATTGTAACATGTGCGTGAAGTGGGATTTTATACACTGACTGGAATTAACTAATCTTCGCAGGAATTGTCAACATAGATATGTGTTTGTTTACCATTTCATTCGGTCAATGACCGTAGAAGATTATTTGTTTTGATTTCTATTCTAATACATTTACGTGATGACAATTCTATGGTTCTATGATTCTAGAAAAGTAAAAATACTAGTCTTATTTAATTGGTACAAAACATTTTATTTAATAAATTACAAAGTATAAAAAGGCGACTTATACTATTTACAAAAAATGCCAGTCTATATTACATTCATACGTTCTCAATGTTAGACCTATACAATCTCCGCAAGTTCCACCGTATTGCCTTCTTGCATTTTCATAACATTTTGTTTGGCACGAGACGCTGTTACCCTCATTATAGGTGTTTCGTGCCAACACTCGCTTATAATTTTACTCATAAAATCCAAAATGGCATCATTTTTCCACTTCTCCGGTATCACAGGACGCAAATTTAATATTCTTGTAAAGTATAGCATATGAACCAAAGATGGGTTTGGGGGCGCTAAGTTCTGATACGCTTTCTTATAGGGATCGGCGGATATTCTTGGATTGTCAGAACCACACCTCCTGCATATTTCCCATAACGTCAATCCAACGGCATATATGTCACCCATTTTCACTTCTGCGAAAGTCAGATTCGTCTATTTCATTGTCGGAACCTCTTTATTCTTTTAATTGTGGGTTTTCGATGAGAAGTCACGAAACATAACTAACCATTTCTTTAAATAAAATCGATGTAAACAAGAAATGTTGACGAAAACGATGAATTTGTTGTTTTTTAATTTGTGTGAAACACAATGTTAATAATTAAAAAATAATCTAATTTGAATGTCGGAATTTTTTTGTTTGTTTGTCAGATCAATTTTTTAAATTTGAATGAACCGTATAGTGTAAATAAAATCAATAAAGTTTAATCGTTTATGATTAATAAAATACATTTTAATTTGAATTTTGAAATTCTGCACAAAATTGTTCCTTGGGTTCAAACCGCAGAATGAAAACATTCATTTAAATTACTTACGATCGACAATATGTTTACGATATATAAATCATGAAAATTAATTTAAAAATTGAATATATTTTTATTTTATTGATAATAAATAATTTGAAATTTTAGCTCTAGCTTCGTTTGGATAATACGGTCAAATTAGGGAAATAATGACGAAATACGATAGCACGACACCTGTTTTCGAAAAGACTAAAACATCAAAATAAAACTATCCTATCATATTTATTACTTTTGAGGAAATTTACAGCCAGTTCAAGAATGATGTTTTAGTCTTTTCGAGGAGTCTTGAACATGTGAATGCACATTGTACCAAAAAATATATTTTAGAAAAAACGTTTGGAAACGGTCATGTAACATTTGAACAAAATCTCGAAAATCGCTGTTTTATTACATAAAATAATAAACAAACTTGAAATCATCATTTTCCAGAGTAAAGTGGAAGAAAACTAAATGATGGAACTTTTTTTTGAGATTCAAAGACAGTACAATATAAAAACAGGTGTCGTGCTATCGTATTTCGTCATTATTTCCCTAATTTGACCGTATTATCCAAACGAAGCTAGAGCTAATGACATCATATGCATATGCTACCTGACGTCATAAAAATGTCATTAGTTGGATGTTATTGAGTTTAAATGACGGTACCTGAGTTCCCATTAGAAGAAAGCATAAATTCTGCGTATATTGACTCATTGATATAATTTTTGTTATCTTTATGAATACGTTTGAAGGATGGAAAAACATTTTAGTTTCTTACCTACGGTTGTTGTGTTCCTACCTACAGTGTGCATTTGTAGTGTGACTGCTGCAGAAGCTGCATCGCTCTCTGTGCTCTCCGGATTTGGCATAGTATTTCAACAATAGTAAACGTGTAAAGGATAACGTTTTCATTGGAAGCAAAGGACACCCATACTTAAGGTAAATAAAGTTTTCATTTATGAATAAATTAATTTCAAATTATTTATTATCAATAAAATAAAAATATATTCAATTTTTTCAATTAATTTTCATGATTTATATATCGTAAACATATTGTCGATCGTAAGTAATTTAAATGAATGTTTTCATTCTGCGGTTTGAAGCCAAGGAACAATTTTGTGCAGAATTGTAAAATTCAAATTAAAATGTATTTTATTAATCACAAACAATTTCAAACACATTCAAATTTAAAAAATTTATTTGACAAACAAACAAAAAAATTCCGACATTCAAATTAGATTATTTTTTAATTATTAACATTGTGTTTCACACAAATTAAAAAACAACAAATTCATCGTTTTCGTCAACATTTCTTGTTTACATCGATTTTATTTAAAGAAATGGTTAGTTATGTTTCGTGACTTCTCATCGAAAACCCACAATTAAAAGAATAAAGAGATTCCGACAATGAAATATAATGATTTTGACGTTCACAATTGGTCGATTTCGAAAACAAAATTACTTAATAGTGCACTATACCAAGAACTTGGCACAAATAAATTTATATTCAACTTGTAATTAATTATATTTTATTCTTATACATGTTTTTCCCTTTTTGTTACAGAAAAATGGAGTACGTACTTTATATTTTCGCCTGTTTCCTAGTGTTGTTACTTGTATCTACAATCCGTGTGTGTTATTACCACATGCACAAGTCAAAACCAAATGAGAAGAAACTTGCATCATTATCTCCAACAAAATACATCAATCCATCGGATATCACCTTCATCAAACGCATCGGCAATGGAAGCTATGGTGGTGTTTGGTTGTGCAAATACAACCGCAAAAAAGCGGTTATAAAAATTTTCAGCACCGTGACAGAATCCAGACCCAAGGAATCAATAGTTTTGCGTGCTCTAACCACAGTCAAACATAGTAAGATTGTTCGGATCATCAGAGGTGGTTTAATCGACACAAAAACATTGAATGGGTATGCACTGATAACGGAATACCACCCGCAAGGTTCGCTGTTTGGATATTTACAGCACACTGTGTTGGACCATACAGGCTTATTAAAATTATGCGTATCGCTTTTATCGGGCATGGACTATCTTCATATGGATATATCTGTAAAACCAGCAATCAGTCATCGGAACATCAATACGAATAATATCGTTGTTAATAAAAATGGCGAATGCGTCATCGCTGATTTTGGATCGGCGGTGTCAACTTGGAAGGGACACAAACGATTGTCTCACACTGGAATCACAGCGAGATATGTCGCTCCTGAACTTTTGGATAAGACGAATCTGACTTTCGAAGAAGTGAAAATGGGTGACATATATGCCGTTGGATTGACGTTATGGGAAATATGCAGGAGGTGTGGTTCTGACAATCCAAGAATATCCGCCGATCCCTATAAGAAAGCGTATCAGAACTTAGCGCCCCCAAACCCATCTTTGGTTCATATGCTATACTTTACAAGAATATTAAATTTGCGTCCTGTGATACCGGAGAAGTGGAAAAATGATGCCATTTTGGATTTTATGAGTAAAATTATAAGCGAGTGTTGGCACGAAACACCTATAATGAGGGTAACAGCGTCTCGTGCCAAACAAAATGTTATGAAAATGCAAGAAGGCAATACGGTGGAACTTGCGGTGATTGTATAGGTCTAACATTGAGAACGTATGAATGTAATATAGACTGGCATTTTTTGTAAATAGTATAAGTCGCCTTTTTATACTTTGTAATTTATTAAATAAAATGTTTTGTACCAATTAAATAAGACTAGTATTTTTACTTTTCTAGAATCATAGCACCATAGAATTGTCATCACGTAAATGTATTAGAATAGAAATCAAAACAAATAATCTTCTACGGTCATTGACCGAATGAAATGGTAAACAAACACATATCTATGTTGACAATTCCTGCGAAGATTAGTTAATTCCAGTCAGTGTATAAAATCTCACTTCACGCACATGTTACAATATATACTATTATTTTGTTGTGTTTTCTAATAAATGCCTGCAATTTTTTTCTACTTTAGTCTACATAGATATTATTTCAATTCAAGTAAGAAATATGGTAAACGATATTGCTTAATTCACTGGTATCTAAATTTTATTCAATTTTATACCACCTATGGGTCATTCCAACGTCACGTGATATAGTACCCACAAATTCGCTGCGCTTAGAGCGCCGTTTTCAAAGGCGTACAACTTTTTTGTATCGACGCATACAAAGATTTGAAAACAGTGATTTTGACGTTTTTTCATGGGCTTTTTAACATAAACCTGTTAGTTTTTCAAAATTTTGAAAATTTCCCTTGGATTTTTCGAAAATAAAAATAAAATTGCATTTTATGAACAAGTCATATTTACAAATTCAGTGGAGGGAGGAATGATTAAAAATCATTTGAGATTCACTTAAAAGCACTCACTTCCAGATTTGCATGGTTGCTGATTACAAATCCTATGCCAGATTTTCAAATTTAAAATGACGGGACAAATATGACCAATTTTTAAAAGATTGTTCGATTTTTCTGAAACACCGTATTTTTTACTTTTTGGAAGGAACGATTATGAATGGGAACACGTCAAAACCCCGATATTGAAAAACTCGACTTCGTAAAACCCAACGTCTCAAATTTCCATAATTAGATTAAAAATTTTGTTTATAAAAATATAAAGAGTCGATCATATCAATTGCAGCCACCGAATGGTCGTGGTCCATTATTTAAATTGTTTCGGGGGTAATCCGATCGCATAGCAGACGATATGATGGATAGGCAAAGACTGTAAAACAATATTGCTCACGACTAGTGGTATAACACTTGTACCGTCGATAACTTCCTAGACATAAAATGTTATATAAAAATTTCGTCATTGGGATCAATGCTATATTTTTAAAAATTAAAATTCGATTTGTAATCAGCAACTCTAAAAACCTCCCAGTAAACAGTTTTCATTAAATTTCAAACGATTTCTAAGAAGTCGTTCACCATAATAAATCGGCCATTTTGAATTTTCTAATACACATACATAGGATTCGTAAGCATTCGAATGAAAATTGTTACTCGGGATTTTTCAACGCCGCTGATTATGAATATTATAAAATTTCGAAATGTCAAAATATCAGATCCATTATGGCGGCTGATTTCTTACAAACTGATTGGATTTCCTTGAAACTGGTTCCTTTAAAAAAAAACAATTGTATTACATTTTTTCCTCATTTCATATTTTGTGTCTTTTTCTATTTCTTTTTTTTTCTTGCGAAGGGATTGAAAATATGCCTTGAAAAGTAGGCGATGCACAATCCACAGAATATATCGTAACAATTTTCAATCGATTACGAGTATTATTTAAGGAACCAGATGCCATGTATCCCCCAGTAACATGTTCCATTCAAATGTACTGAATTGCAGTCATTCAAGCAAGTTGAGTTTTTAACGTTTCGTCCGTCTACAATTTCATACAAATATACGCTACCATAGCACCATAGAATTATCATCACGTAAACGTATTAGAATAGAAACCAAAACAAATAATCATGAACGGTCATTGACCGAATGAAATTGTAAAGAAATACATATCTATGTTGACAGTTTCTGCGAAGATTAGTTAATTTCAGTCGGTGAATAAAATCCTATTTCACGTACTAGTTACAATATAGACTATTATTTTATTGTGTTTTATAATAAGTGCCTGCAATTTTTTGCTACTTTAGTTTACATAGATATTATTTCAATTCAAATAAGAAAGATGGTAAACGACATTGTTTAATTCACTGGTATCTAATAGTAGTTTTTGATACAAGGGTGTAAAAGTTTTTTCTATGAATGTGAGGGTTGCGCATTCACATTGGTACAAAAAACATTTTTGCACATGCGTTGAACAATATTTTATGTTGCAAATGTCTGTAAAATGCGCCCAAAGAAAAGTAAAAAATGTGTAAAATAGAATTTTACTCACGCTGTAACATAAATTACATTTCTTAATTACATAACAGCTATACGGATAATTATATTTAAAATGTCATATTTGCGTCTTGATAAAAAAAATGAGACACTATTGTAAGTATCACAAGTATGTTCGTTAATTAATTTTCATTGTCGCTTGTTATGCTTGATTTCAAACTGCTGAAAATATTTGACAGCAAAATTACCTCCGAATGTCAATGGTGGTCTTGTCCGCCCTATAGTATTTCGAGTTCTGTGTATCAACAAAAACCGATATTTCTTAGATTTTCATATCGAGAAAATTATTTTGTAAAGATGACGGTCTATATTTTGTAAAAAATGATTAAGCTAAAAAATTATTCTCATCCGAGGAAGAAAAATATAAATTTCGCGTGTCCCATTTTAAAATTGTTAAGTGAACATGGCAAACTTTTAATATTACGCGTGACATTTAAATGATCGATCTTATAAATGCTTTAACGACCGGTATTCGGAAGTTTCTCGACATACTGATCCGTCAGGTGGCAGCAGTAGAACCTGGCACTCACATGCGTACAGGTGTGTGTATAATTAACAAACATTATACATAACCTCAAACATTGTTTTTTTTCTGTGATATCTTTTATTCGATAACGATCTTTATATATGTATACAGTGAAGTGTATTGTTGTGAAGGCTGTGAGGGTAATATGCGATTTAAATTTCCGACCAAGATCGACCAACGAAAATAATCAAAAATCATCTTTTTCTCCAAAATCGGGACATGGTTAATGCATTGAGTTCTTTAATCCAAAGCATATTGTCACCGAAAGTTACACCGGTATTTTTATTATTAGTTTTAATGCATTCTTCTAATTTACTTCTTATTTTATTTGGCTAATTACATTAAATTAGTAATAAAATAATGATAAGGGTTCGGCTTTGTCCTACAAAGTTGGTTGCTGATGATTTTCCTCCGGAATAGAGGATATAATCGAATGAGTGTTTCCGCTGACTCGATTTTTATCGAAATGTAACGTATGAGGGGGCAAATTCTTCGTCTCTTCAATCTCTACAACTTCTTTTTGTATGCCATTTCGTTGGCTATTTGGCGAAATAAGTTATATGCGACAAATCGCAAAAAGAGACCTTTTTTCCTGTTTTTGAGGCCATAACTTCAGAAATATTCAACGTAGGTCAAATGCTCTTACGAATGAATAGTATAGCTTAAGAAAAGCTTGAAAATGGGCCCACACTCAATGCAATAACTTAAAAGCGAGCCGAGCAATTTCAAAAAAAGTAATTTTTTTGTCTAAACTTCAATGGCCCATCACTCACGTTCTGAGCCTCAGATCCAATATTTTGGTACAGGACTTTTCGGTTTGAAATATCATGCAGAATTGCCTCCTGAAATATCGTTACCCAGTTCTTGGACACCCTGCGCGAAATTATACAAAAGGTCATGTTATCAGCTTCGTCCGTTGTGATTAACTTTATATTTTTTTTTAATGTTACATAATTTTTCAAAATATTGTCCGCCATATGGATCCGACATTTCGAAAATGTAATAACGGATTCGAAGTCAATGACGTCGAAAACATAAGTAACAATAATTAAGACTACATGGTTGTTAACGAATTTTTTCAGAATTAAATTAATCACAAAAAGTGACATATTTAAGCGTCAGTTTGTTTATAACAGAAACAATAAACTTACTAAAAGTACTGTAATATTGATCAATTTAAACCATTATCACAATAAAAATGCAAAAAAAAATATTGATTTTAAATAGGAAAATGTGACCAAAATAAAGAGACTGGAAATGGCGCCACTATAGTTCTCACAGGGTTAAGGAATTAATTCAAAAACTTAAAATAAATCTTTCGCAACTTTACACCAACCGCTCGCCATTCTAAGTTTTAAACTTACACTTATTAACTAGTAGGATAAGACACAGCTATATACTGTAGTTAATTTTGCTACCCAACTAGCGACCACGACTGTGGTTCTCAATCCTACTATTTAAATAGTAAAATCTACAAAAAAAACGAATTTGTGTCAGATCCTATTATTTATATAGTGAAACCAATTATTTCACATCATACAACACAACTATTTTTTCTATGTGGAAAGTCATAATATTTTTGCAACACCACTTGCAAAAATCATGTGCCTTACAGGGAAAAACTGATTTATTAAATTAGTTATTAAATGGAATTATCATTTGAAAAAAAAAACTACTGTATTGCCAATTTCACAAAAGTTACTTTAACGAAAATTCATGAGAAAGCAGCCGACACTTGAGATTCGAAATCTGGCACACCCGCATAAACATTCCCTGATTTGACCCCCACGATTAGCTCCGGATCGGATCCGATCGCCTAATCCGTGCCGGATCAGGATGTTACACAACCTCGGATCCGTATCGGACCCGGGATACGGATCTCCGGTAATCAGGATCTGTTCCTGATCCGGCCCAGATTTGGTTTTGCATATGTACATATAGGTTTACTCGGTAGGTCAGGTAATCCGGATCCGTCCCTGATCCGATTCGTATTTGGATTTCTAATAGATTTGTTTACCTTTGTATTCTGAAAGAAATTTCGCATAGGAATTAAAACATACATGAGACGTCTGATATTTTTTGCATTAAGGCCAATACACAAGAAACGACCTTAGATGTCAGCATAAGAAATGCTATGGCGAACGATATACGTCTTACGTGTAGTGGCCCTTATCGGACCAAGCGTTACGTCACGTTAGGTTATACCACCCCAATAAACGAGATCGTGTGCAAAAATGTTCATTGTCTTTCTGTTTGAATTCGATTTGTTTCCACTTTCGAATGAAATTAAGCAAATTTTAATGCGGAATTAATCGTTTTCAAACGAATATATGCGCAGTATTAAGATTTAGGTTATGTACATCTGTTTGCATGCGAAAATGGCTAAATGTCGAATGCAAATCGAATGCCGAGCCAAATGAAATCGTATGAAATACAATTCATTTTATGCAGATCATGTCAAAAGAACGTATCACATCGAATGAAAAATGAACATTTTTTTCATTCGACAGTTAGCCGTTTTCGCATGCAAACGGATGTACATAACCTCAATCTTAACATTGCGCTTATATTCGTTTGAAAACGTTTAATTCTGCATTCAAATTTGCTACATTCCATTCGAAAGTGGAAACAAATCGAATGCAAAATGAAAATCAGTGAAAATATTTGCACACGATCTAGTTTATTGGGACACTACTTGATGTGTATGTAATTACATAACCTATATGTGGCATGTCAAAACATAAATATCTAACAACTTTGAGCTAAAATCGACAATATAATATTCTAATATACGACAAAGTCCAAATTATTTATGTTATAATACAGTGTTCAATAGTGAAAACCTGTTTCGAAGGTATAGTATTATTATAAATAAATGTCGGATATAAATTAATCGTTGAAAGTTTGACACCTGAAATGTATAGTCTCTGAAATAACAGTTCTGTAAAATATACATTTTATACTAATAAAGTATTGTATTCCATGCTGTAAATTTATTATACTACTGAGCCAGTCGAGAGAGAGACAGCCAGAGAGAGCCTCGACTGACCTATACCGGGTAAAGCTATGCGAATGAAAATCAGGATCGGATCAGAAACGGATGCCGATTGCCTGACCTCCGGGTTCCGGATCCGATTCGGATCCGAGGTTGTGTAACATCCTGAACCGAAACGGATCCGGAATACTTCCGGGCTGAGGGTCCCTGATCCGTTTCGGACCCGATTCGTAGACAAATGTTTATGCGGGCAGAAATTCGAAATTATTGAAATTTTGAACATTCAGTTATTTATCGTGTTCTAGACCAAAAGTTTCAGGAAATGTAGCTTCATAGTATTTCTAATAGTTTCTGGGGATGCTGAATACTAATTCAGGGTAAACTTTTCGAAGTTCAAAAGGACTTCAGTTACAGATCGCTGCATGATAGTTACAATTTGCTATCAAATACAGGTGTTTTGAAAAAAATCTAAAATAACTACTACAAAATGCCAATAAAAGTGAATTCTATTTGTAATATCACAGCTTTGCATATAATTCGAAAAAATGAATGTAATTGTTTAATAATTAGTACCGACGTTTTTTTACAGTTTTGATGTCAGCATTTAAAAGTGAACAATTTCAAGAAATTAACGTGAAATGCAATATTTTGTAGTTTTTTTAATCGCTTGTAACGAATTTAGTGTCAGAATATAACAATTTATCGTTTATTTACAACTGAATTTAAAACAGATTAAATTTTAATATAATAAAGGTATACAAAATGTTTATTTCTAACAATTTTTGTACAAAAAATGTAATTCTAAAAGTTAGACGGAGAATAGAAAATATTAGTGGTTCGTCTTTCAAAATACAAGTGGCTTATCTTTGATGATTTTTGTACCGCTGATGACGAGTCCAGCGCCAATTCATACAAATTACGAATGGCGGACGCAACATACTTCCGTTCCGCCATTTTGAATTTTGAAATATACGAAATAAACGATTCCAAAATTTTCACGTACCCAGATTCGTCTGGATCGAATAACTTTTTATGAATTCGCTCCGCCATATTGGTTCCGCCATTTGGAATTTGCAAAATATAAGGTCAGATTCATCGCCAGTGACCCATAAAACCTTACTAGTAACCAACTGCTTTTCGCGTAAAGAAAATGGTATGCTTTATAGGGTCCACAGTTAATCTGTAATACCATTACAATTTTTTAAATTTGTATAACTTTTTCATTCAGTTATCGAGTCGAGGATGGGCTCCAAATAAATCGCACAATTTTGTAGGTCGAAAATTGTACTTTTCGGTCCTAGGCCGTAAAATTCAATTTTACGGACCGAGAGGATCGCACTATCTCCAAACCGAGGTCGTAAAATTTTACGGTCGAGGAGCGAACACTATTTTTTGATACACTGTTCGCAAATGTAGGCACTTTAACGACCATACTTTACGGACTAAAAGGAGTCCGTAAGTCGACTTTTCAATTTTTCTGTATAAATGTACCAGATAGGTATTTTATAAAACGATATTAGAATGTTCAAATCACAAATTTTAATCGAGTTCGTCGCCGTTTAGCAGGAATTTTTCAATGGGTCACCTTCGTTTTGAGAAGTACTCCCATTCGTATCTGTAATGGCGTTGGGAAAAACCCTTTTGCATAGAATAACTGTCTATTGCACATTTTTCCCATTGAGTTGACATTCTAAAATTTAGCGTTGATCCTCATTTAAAAATGCGTACATTTAAACGTTTAACTGTTAACATGAAAGAAATTATTTGATTAGCGCATTAATGACTTCAGTTCTTCCCATGTATTTATTGCAGACTTCCACCAGAATAAAGTATTTTTTAATTACCACAGTAAGTGAAAAAATCAGAATTTATAACTTGTTATTAACTCAGTTCCTGTTACCATACGACCTGATTTGGAAACGAGCATGCAACGTTCTTAAAAATAAAGTACATTCCGTCATGAAAATGTGACATTTTTCCCTGAAACTACTTTATTTTCTCAGAAGCAGAGCTTTCAAAATGTAATTGACATTTTGCCGCCGCGTGTAATCTTTTTTCAGCCGTCTGCGTCAAGTTTGCGATTTGTTTACGATCGCGAAATCCCGTCAGTGATACGGAAAAAGGCGAGATACGTTACGGCGCCCCCGGAAAAGCTCGTTACGTCACCGATTGCGCGAAAAGCTCTGGATGCGCGATGTACACACAGCGGGGTAAATAACAAGGTAAACTGAGGGAATGTGAAACACGCACCCAGCAAAGCGGATCTTGCCGGGCGCGGGAAACCGATGCATAAAGCCTGGACCGAGAAAACAACGGGAAATTCACTGGAAAGCCGCCGCAGTCTGGTTGCATCAGGATGTGGATAAAACGACGATATCGTAGCTTTTCCCTTTGATGCTTTTGAGAGTACCATGATTCTTTGAGGTGCAACGACGAAAATTTCTCTAAAAAAAGTACGGGTAAATATTTACCGCTTCCGCACACGCTTTTAATATTCGCCTCGCTTTCCTAATCTGGGGGGATTCAATCTCATAAGGAGAGAATAATTTCGCAAAAGATCACGTAATGGCGGTTGCATAGCGGAAATGCCTTGCTAATCGAATCTATTTTGCACTGATCGCGTGAACTTTACTAATAATCATGCTTAGTATCATACAATTACTTAATGACATACTACAGGATGAATGCAAATATTTTCATTTATTTTTGTTCACCGCATAGTAAAATTAAATTAACTCATATTAACGCTTCAAATTTGTTGGTATCAAAATGAAAAAAAAAATGAAAAATAAAAGTTGAGTTTCAGCCAACAGGATTATATTTTGGCATCAAATTTGAAGGAAATTGCCAAATAAATATAAATATACGACGTTTTTTTCGAGATATCAGAATATTGAGATTTTATTGATACTATCGACAACTAGGGATAAATCATTTGAATTAGGAAAAAGCTGTACTTTTATACTCTATACTTCATTAGAATGACCGCAAAATTAAGTCACAGTAAACTTTTCTTTTGACAAATTTCTGAATGCTATAATTACAAAATAATGAGCTTTTCTAAAAAATGCTAAGAATGAAAAGTTCTCAGAAATAGCTGAGGAATATTTGCATTTTTACAAATTCATTGAACGATAGGTTTAGACATTTTTTATTTCCATTTTGTATCAAATTTTTGGAATCGAACAAAAATTCTGAAAAATGTTTGGTATATGCTTTGATGATTTTCAACATTTTTTATTGATTTAAATGTTTAATTTATAAATTACCATCAATTTTTTAAAATTTGCTAAAAAATTTAAATAAAATATATCTGAAAAGTCTGAAAAAATTCCAATATATCCCTTAACATATTCTACGCACTTTTTAGTGTCAGCATTATTTTAAAAAAGCTCATAGTTTTGAGGGTGCCAACAAAGTAGAATGTATAAGTCACAATTTTTTCCTTAAATTCAAATATTTTTTTCCACGCTTATCGTAGTTTCAATAAAATCCTAATATTCTTATATAAACAAAATTCATAAAAGTTATTTCCAAATTTTTTGGCAATTATTTTCAAATGTAACGACATGCCGAAGTCTAATTTGTTTTAATTTTCATTTTAATACAAAACACTTAATTAAAATTGATGTAAAGAAAATGTCATTTCAAGCGTTAATGGATTAACTTCAAATAAAAAATTCAGATAATATAAAAATTTACGATAGAAAAATTATGATTTCTGTGGAATTTGTAATATAACACGGTTGAAAATATTTGTTGTTAAAAAATTATAATGAAGACATGTACAATTTTAATTGCAAATTATACTATAAAGAGGAAATACTAGAAATATTAAAATATTTTTTTTACGTTACGTCACACAAAAAAAAAACTTAAAAATTTAATTAATTCAAAGAACTCAGAAGAAACAACATGTGTACAATTTCGTCCAAAAGTTTATAATTAACTGATTAGATAGGCAAATCTGAAGCGATTCTTGAAGGAAATTTTGAAACTACCTCCAACGCAATGGATGCACAGCTAAAACTTGACATAATTACTTCCCAATCCCGGGCGCAAAATCCAATTTTACGCCCTGATTTTATGGCAGTTTTGATCCTCATAAAACTATTAAACTAAACAGTAAATTTCAATACGTTGTTCAACTTGGGAGCAAAATAGGAGTTTGTCGACGAGGGCAGGTTTGACTCTTTTGTTGCACATTGTATTTACTCATACGAAAGCGTGTAGGGAGCAAAATCTTGACATGATTCCAGTCTGTGTTAGGAGAACTCAAGGAATTACTCCTCAGGGCAATTGCCAATTCCCTGTGGATCTACATATCAACTTGGAAGACAACGAGTTTAAATTGAGTGTTTGCTAAGTAAGGAAATTGTATTTTACCATCACATATATAGTCTTCAACAAACAAAATTCTTCTTACAAGCAAAATATTTGACAAATACGTCGAAAATCAATTAAAAATAATAAGAACACAATTCACAAAATCGGAAAAAACACACTATATGGTAATAAACACATAAAATTTAGTCATTTTGAAAAATAAATATTTCTGTATGATGATAAACATTTAAGGATATTTCGCCCTTAAAATGAATCAATATTCATAATAAGTGGAACTAACCGATCTGTTCGTAGTTCCTCATATTATCTAGGAACTGGTGTACCGTGTAAGCATCTGTATGAATATCTCATAGTGCAAAATCATGTCGCATAACGTATGGAAATTTCCAGGTTACGTATGTGTGATATCTGTATGTGGATTTTATACATTTGCACACAAAATTTATTTCAATAGTTTCAAATAAATCCATGATTAACCCAAGCAAAGGAATTCTTAGCAAAATGTTTTTTCCATAATTTCTATTGGGCCTGCAAGTTGTTCTAAAACATTATACATAGTAAACACAACGTGATATTTGTGATCTCTTAAGAGAGAAGAGACAAAGCTTGTTTAGTCGATAAGATACCCAGAAAAAAAGTCTTAAAATTATTACATCTCAAATTAAGCACTGTAAAAGGCCTAATTTCAGTCTAAAATTGAGCTAATTTTCTTAAATGAAGTCAATATTTGCGCTTAAAATCTTACTTTTAGACAGCAAGTTTTAATTTTAGTCGAGATTTATGACTAAAAGTAAGTATCACAAAACTAAAAAGATTTTAAGCGCAAATATTGACTTATTTTAAGAAAATTAGCTCAATTTTAGACTGAAATTAAAGCTTTTACAGTGCTTAATTTGAGATTTAACAATTTTACAACGTTATTTTTCTGTGTAGCCACGTACATTAATAAATGTAGATGAAAAATAATTGAATATATCTTTTAAAATTCGGGATTTAAATTCGCCTATTAATTTACTCAATTTTTATTTACCATTTTTCAAATACGATTTCAAGTTCGTCATATTAGGACTATTCATGTATGGGATCCATACAGAAGTCGAATTGAAATATGGTGTTATTTCCCGTTCACTAACCGAACAAAAATATTTCGGAAAAGCTGGTTGTCTAATTTAAATAAAATTTTTATCAATATAAAAATCTTCAGTTATTAAATCTGTTGTCTTACTTAATAAATTCTCTGTTAGATAATACACTTTTCTTTTATGACAAAAGACAATGCCCAGAGAAAAAATATCTGAAGTTGTAATGCTTGAGATGCATAAAAAGGAAAAACACAGAAAATTACAAACTAATCTAATCCATAAAAGAGAAGTTTGTAAAAAAGGGACCGACGTAAAAATATCGACAATAAATTTATTATAAAGGAAGAAGAAAAATCGTTCTTTACAAACATACAAGGTGTTTTTTTCTGCCTTCTCTTGTATACGAAGTATATTAATTACGAAGTTAAATAACTTTTAACCTTTGTAATACTTTGTGTATATTGCGGAGGTTACTTTACCCAACATTTTTTTTTCATATATTAATATGAAAACTGTTACTGAAAACTTATTTACAAGATATCTTGAAGAATCATAATAAATTGAAAAAGTGTATTTAAATGTAAATATCACAAATGCCTCGTTTATTAAGCAGTTATTTATTACAAATTGATATAAAAAGAGAACTTTAAATATTATGTGTGAACAATATTTTTCATGAAAATCGTTTGGGTAGTTCATTTTTTTATAAGAATTAGAGCGTGGAACATTTCAGAAGAAAATATTGTAGTAATGAAAAGAATTGTCTAACAACGCGCACATTATGATGACATTTTTTCAAATATTCATGGATTTTCATAACATTTTTACTTCTAATTGAATTTTTTTGCGGAATGTTTCGATTCTTTTTGAAAATCGAAAAAAATGAAGGTCGAACCCGAAACTTTGTATTTTCTAAATAATGTTCGAATTCGACTCTCTTTGTTTTTATAAGATTACCTAAAAACGGATTTCAACATTTCCACCTCTTATGGAGCAATAAACTGTTGTTTTTTTTTTGTCAAGGAAACCTAGTTAGGTGATTCAGACATGCACTTCACGTAACCGAACATTAGTCTGCGAATTTCAAACTTCTTTTATGAAACTATGTGCTGCATATTTCCACTATTAAGAAAATTTAGAATCATTGTCGAGACATGTTCCATACATTCCCGAAAAATCGATAATCTGTCTTACTTTTGAATGTGTCTTAACCCAGACATGTCTCCTATCACACATTTCTATCGCCTCTTTGACACGTCTCTGAATGTATAGCACAAAGTAGTGTGATTTATTATTGAAAAGGTTATTATTAAATGCATAATTTTAAGATAGTTCCCAGTATACAAATTAAACGTGTTAAAGTTATTATCGGGACCTAGTCTTTTGTTTTACATCCTGATCAGGGTCTCAATAGATTTGTTTTAGTTTGTAACCCAAACCGATGTTTTAAGAAGTTTATTCTGAAAAGCCAGTTATGAGGCATCTAATAGATTCAAATAGTCTTCATTTGATCTGCTTTTGGATCATTTTTTTAAACAAAAAGGCCTTAATAATGAAAATCTATAAAATAACCGTTTAAAGAAATGTCGTTTTGGACCATCTCTTTTCTGGTAAAGAGGTACACAGAGTTCAGATCTGTATTTTGTTTTGGAGATACTTAATGGCAATTGAATCAAAAAATGAAATCGTGCAATATTTACTTCATATATGCAGACCGATGGATGGTACGCTATAATGAAAAAAATAAGTACTTTTACAATATTTCGCAAATGATATCACCTCCTTTATTCCAAATATTTTTTCACCCGGTACTACTATTCAAAATAAATATAAAAAAAAAACAGAAAACCATCGTATTTTTTGACAGCTTTTTCAAGATGGCGACTTCAGTTAATCTGGCCGCTAAATCGTCGACTCATATTAAGAATCAGGATGCAAAAATACAAAAATATAACGAAGCTTTATAGTTTATTTTAAACTATTTATTTTAAAGCTAGAGAGAGATATAGGTTTTAAATAAGAAAATCTTTCCTGAAACATCATGTTAAAGAGGTCTTAGAAAGGCCTTATAGAGTTCTTTAAATCGACGCATAAATGTTCTTAAAACTCAGTTTATGAGCTACTTCCTGAAACCTCACGTTTCAGAGGCCTTGTGGAATACTTATGACACTGGTCTACAAAAAGTGTCTTACATTCTGCTTCAAGCAGCGGACTAGACATGTCTTATAGATTTTTCAGGACTGAACAAGAATGTACATTCAAAAATTGTACATTAAGTCGAGCTTTTGAGAAAAACGGGTTCAAAAAATCAAAAAACCTGATTTTTGCCGCTTTTGTTCAAGTGTAAAAAAGGGAAGCAGATGTGCTGCAAGTCTCTGACTAGGCTCAAATTAAAGCTTTAACTTTCAGCTAAAAGAATCAAATCACCTGCAAATTATAATTATGTACTCTTTTGGTGATAAGACAAAAACTAATTTAGAATTACAGATGAACTTTATAAAATTCAAAATGGTGGATCCAAAATGGCGGACATGAAATTTTATAACTTAATGTATTATATTGTAACTTGCGATAAAGAAATTTTGATTGTATTTAATTATAAATCGAGTTCAAAACTTTAAAAATTCAAAATGGCGGCCATAAAAAAGGTTAATAATCCCCCGTGTAAGTATTACACTTTTTAAAGAGTGGGGGGGGGAGGTCTTGCATAATCTAAGTACGTCCCCTGAGTACGAGTACTGCGCGTGCGTACGTGAAAAATGTGTATGCTACATGAAAATCTATGACTGATTCAGTGCCTTTTCGGTTTGATTCTTTTAGCTGCGGGTTCCAGCTTTAATTTAAGCCTAGTTAGAGACTTGTAGCACATCATCTTCACTTTCTACACACATGATCAAAAACTATTAAAAAAACAGGTTTTTTGAGTTCTTGAACCCGTTTTTCTCGAAATCTCGACGTGATGGGCAATTTTTGAAGCGAGATTCGTGTTAAGCGATGAAAAATCTATAAGGCATGTCTACTCCGATGCTTGAATCAGAATGTAGGTGATTTTTTTGTCAACCAGTATAATCAATGCGTAGGTCTTTTTAATGGTTTCTTTTAGAACTGTTTCCAGAACTCTGATATTTATGAAGTTTTGTAAAACTCTTAAAACTAACTCATACATATTCTTAAATGTCACTTCAAGAGCTCTTTCAGTATTTAGGACATCTTAAAGCGCTCTTAATGTTCTTTTTGCTGTTTCGATGAGTTTTTCAATGTTCTGTTGATCATTTTCAACAATGGTTTGAGATAATGTAACATCATCAAACGTCCTCTCTTCCATACAATATCCGTATGCCCTAGTAAAACGTTTGAACGCATTCTTTGATGTTTCATCGAACCGCGGAGTTTCGCACGAATGACACCCGCCGTATTCATTATCGTGAGCGATTCACAGTAGAAACCTGAAACAATCGCAAAACGCACATGTTCCGACATTTCCATATATAGGCTTTTCCAACGATATGAGTGATTGTCAGGAATGCAAGAATGATCATGAATATAAATAGCGGCGTAGGGTCGATCGTTCAGCACTCGCGCATCGTTCACCTGAATATAAGGAGGGATGGGATGATCGATGGATTTAAAATGTATGCTCGAAAGAATCGAGCCGCGTACTGCCAATCGCGTCTTAAGGGCCGATAAAAAGTAATCCCGACGTATTACGGCAATGCAGCCAAGCTGCGATTCATTTCCATGTAAAATATACGCTGGCGGTTGCATAAAAAGTATCCCTCGCTTAAAATCGAGGAAAACCATGCTTATAATAATCGTCTCCGTTCCATCGGTTTACGAATCTCAGCGTTTTTTAAGGAGTAACCGCATTTTCCGTTATCACGCACTCGTGTGCTTACCATCGATCGATCACAGTAACAACTTCCGGAATCTAAGATAATGGACTAACGTGCAATAAAATTGCCAATACCACGGTTAACTCGGTAATAAGGTGGTATTCTTATGAACATGAATTGTTTTCATTTTCCAAATGATTAATATGTGTAGAATGGGCATCCGAGTCCAATTTGTAAAATTTCATGAAATTGAACTGTTTAGAAAGATCATGACGAGTGTTAAGTAATGATTAGAGGCTCAGTTATACTTGTTAAGGCAAAGTCTTATTTCATTAAAAGTGCTCTTGTTTATGAATTGGAAATTTATGTATGCATAAAATATGAAAACCTGTTTTCGAGCTTGGAGCGCATTTAGTCAATTTGTGCAGTTTCAAGATTTCTTTCTGATATTTCCTAACTTTCTAGTTAAGTTTGTACAGTAACTGTATTTTCAGAATAATATGCAAATTCAATTAACTGGAATCTTATTAGATAATTACCATATATTTATGAGAAATTACAATAAAGATTTACTTCTAATAAAATTATGGGAAATTTTTACACTGTGAAAATTTTCTTTGGAAAAACTGTCAATGGAATTTTGGTAGAAGTATTTTAATTACTTCATAAAAATGTAGAAAATTTCTTCATTTTCAGAGTCCATCTCGCTGAAACCAGACAGTATGGGAATTTTTCCATGGAAAATTTTCTCAGTGTAGTAGATTTTTCTTGAGTTTGCATGTTACATGAATTGTAAATCTAAACATACATTTTTCTAAGTTTATTACTCTAAGTTTATTAATAATAACAATCTAAGAACTAGTAAATATTTTATTAGCGATATTATTTTTCATTATCGAAACTTCCATTTTTAAATCAAATTTCAATTCTTCTTTGCTTTCATCAGGAGTAAGAACTTCATTGAAGTTTACTATAAGAAAAAAAAATACAACCTCATTACAAATAATGTCGAATATACAAGAGGTCCGAAGTTTATCTGTAGATTATACAATGAGAAGATAAAATGTTAGTAGATACCAATAGTTTATGACTAATGAAGTTGTGTTATGTCGAAAACAAATTAACAATAAGAGCAGACAAAAAAAAACAGAATGGACGGTAAGCAGTTTCCATGTGGGTCATTCTGGAAGCAGATATCGCTGATATCTGGCTAATGGTGATCAAATAATATAGAAATACAATTAATTTTTTTAATTTGTACGACATGACCTCAATTTTCTTAGAAGTACTACCTTAAATAGGGGTTTTATGAACATTAGCATTTTTAACGTCAAAAATACACCGAAATTGTACATATCTTATCAAAAATAATATAATAAACCTCAAAAATATCAACAGATGAAGAAAATATTGTTCCTGCATTTTTTATAGATTTTTGAACTTTTGTCTGATATATTTTGCGCTATAATGCGTGATTAAAAAGTTACAACCATTTGTTTATAAAATTATTCATATTTTGTAATAAAAAAACAACTTTCCCCCACTCCGACTTTCGGCGATTTGGATATGTTTTTAACTCAGTTTTTACGAAGTTATCACATATTTCACTGTTTTCAGTTACCCCTTTTTTTCGTTCGTTTCCTGGACTATAAAAGTTGTTCTTAAATTCTTCTTAGTAATATTGGCATTCTTTTGAAAATTAATATCATGGTTTCTCTGATATGAATATTTCCATGGAAGAAATTGTTTACATAATGTTTGAGTTGTAAATACCCCGGGGCTTACTATCTCAGGAATAATTTAAATTTGAATATCAGAGTGAGCCAGAATGAAAGACTGTTTTGTAAAACTAGACGGGCTTGTAATTTTAACATTCAAGATATTGTAAAAACTTTTTCTGATGAAGCGTGATATAAAAGTAACGTAATTTTTTTGAGCTTTTTGCGTTCAATATGACACACCTTTGATATTTTAAATGAACGAAAAAAATTACAGCATGTAACTAAGCATGAAGATACTTACATAACGTATTTAGAAAAATCGGTCTCCAATTTTTGGGACATTTTAACGCTTCATTATTTATAGATGCACCCGAATATTGTGTGGTTTCTTCTTACTTGGATAGCAGTGCAATACAGTTTTATACGGAAATAAGAAAATCATCTCAGTATACAGATATTTCAAGGGTTACAGTGAACAAATGTGATGGAATTTTTGCAACTTATTTTTTAAAAATCTTTCGGTTCTTTTGTCCCCAGTTTCTGACGTTGGGGGGCAAAAGAACCGAATGATTTTTAAAAAATAAGTTGCAAAAATTCCATCATATTTATTCACTATAGGCTTTGAAATATCTGATTACTTTATAGTAAAAAAGTGAGCATAAACTGTTCATAGATCATCTCAGTATAATTTCATTCTTATTTTTCTCGGTCTAATTTATTTCTAATGAGGACAATGAATACAGATATTTTTTTATCTATTAATTTGCTCTAAACTCTCATTAATTTGTTTTTGTTTACAATATAGTACTTTTTAGAAAATGATTGTTTATGTAGGCGAATTTTTCAAAAAATTAGAATTTTGACCTTGAATTTGAAGGTCAACAATCAACTTTTAATACACCAGACTATTTTTCCTCCATTCACAATCACATAAGCTTTAAAATTGGTCAGCCTGCAAAATTTTTCGCTAAACCTCGCCGTTCGGCTTCATGACCGAAAAAGTCGTGAAAAAAATGTATTTTCATTTATCTGGCTACGTTTGCTGAATCACAAGATATTTGATTTCTGACAAGATCTATTCAAATTTTCTATAGTGAAGCATCGAAGCTCTCGAGTTTGGTCCTCATTTTTTTTTCAAAAATACAAACATTATTGCACCTACTAAGAACCACGAAAACATCTGCAACGTTAACACATTCTTGTCAATAATTGCAGAATCCAGTGATGATGAATATATCGAATGCTTTTGTCGATCATAAATAATTTATTAAGTTGATTATTTCAATTAAAAATCGAACAACTTTGGAAAATAAGATCCTAACGTATTCATCAAACCTCAGAAAATTACCTAGTAACAATAAACTATCGAAACATCAGATTAGTAAATGAAATATCAAAATCATTATGAAATTATCGATAATCTCCTCGAATATGAGCTTTGGAACTAATATATATTACGACGTCGTTAATTTCCAATTTCTGCTCGTTTAAATCACAATGTATCATTAAAGTTTTGAAAACTTGATTACAAATGCAGCGACAGCATCATATCGATATATATATATATATATATATATATATATATATATATATATATATATATATATATATAATCCTTAAAACTTTAATTCAACAACTTTGTTTCAATAATTACCAGTACTCAGTTTTCAAAACTTGCATCTCTATTTTCTGAAATGATTTACAAGTTTGCTAATGTTTATAAGTGTGTGGAAGCATAAACTGAAAAAAAACGAAACAATTATAATACCTACACACAAACTGACGTTATATCAGATGTATTCCATTCGTTGCAGTAAATGCTTAGAAATAATTAACTGAGCTAATAATAGGGGGGAGGGGGGACATTTTAGAGATTGACATGTATGATATTTGTCAGTATTTTGACATTTATATGGTAATTAAACAATTAAGTTCATTTTTTGTGAATCTTTTAATATCGGAAAACTTTCAAATTGCGAAAAACATCTTTTTTCAGTTTATACAAATTCACAGAAAAATGTAATTAATTAAGTCAGATAGAAACAAAACACACGCATTATTAACAACATATGAAAAAGATACCTATTTATAAAAAATTTTCTTTTGACTATTTTGAATTTTGGCGTAATAATATATAATATCAAATCATACCATTAATTACCAAAAAAAAAAGAGAGAGAATACCAAAAATGAGTGTAAAACACTGAAAGTATTTAAAAAATCAGCAAACAGTTCTTGCAGAAAGGATGGGAATTTGAGGATTTTTTTGAGAAAACCATTCATTAAAAAAATCATTTGAATTCATTGGAATTCATTGGAATTCAGCAAACGAACGAGCAACCTACATTGTCATATACAACGTAGGAAACTGGATTTTTCAGCTTCTGAAATAGAAATTGCAAAAAAACAAAAATCCAGAAAGATATGAGCATTTCTTTGTCAAAAAATGAGGTTTCCTAAATTTTGAGAATACATTTTTTCCGGTAGAAATAAATAAATAACAAAAATAAAATCTCATTTTAAAAATTCAAAATGGGGGATGATGGGCGATGTTTTGAAAATCAAACGAAATCTGTATAAAACGTGTTATCCGTTTGTCTTTTTTCTTAAGATGCTTACCTATTATATATTATTCTTTAATGCTGTTTCAAAGTATACTAGGAACTAATTTACATGTTTACTAAACTTCGTCACAACTCAAAGTTAGTTACAACTTGAAAACGAATCATCAAAAAAAATAAATTTTACGCATAATGAAGAGCACAGATTTAGCCATAAAACATAGAAATTAGTTTGACTAGATTTCAAAACATTGTTTGAATTCAACTACATATATTTAGATCAATATAAATAATTAATAGGTGGAAAAATAACAGTAAATTGAACTATATGAATTGGATTTACTCATTTACCAAACTATTTGTTTTCTTTACACTCGAAGAAATTTACAGTTAAGCCATTATTTTACTCATGTGTATGGTAACTAGCGCTATTTTTAGTTAATTTTAGTAAAGATATAATAAGCGGTATTATACATATACTTAATTTTGAAGTTGCATCTGCCATTTATATTGTTGTGACTCTGTTTCACTCAAGTACATGGTAACAAACATTAAAATGTTCACTGAGTGTACTTTCCTTTCCGAAAGGTATTTAAGATTTTCAAATAGATTTTGCATCGGTGTGCCATTAAAATTTTTAATTAAGTGAAATTGATTAAAAGAACCAGGGCTCTTTATTCATTTTATATTTGCAGAATTCTATCTTTAAAAGTATAAAAAGATAACATTTTCTTAAAAATGTTGTTTTAATCTAAATTGGATGGAAATACCCGTAACTTAGACTCAAGTTCTTAAATAAATATCAAAGTGCATTATTTTAGTCATCATCCCATTAAAATATATATTTTTACTTGTTTCTAAATGTTAAAAAAAAATCACAATATTTATAACACCTTTCAACATACGGAAATTACAGAATACAAAAAAACAATCAGTGTCCCATATATAAAAGAGGACTCAGAAAACACATTTTTAAAGATCAAAACAGTAGAATAATACATAAACTGTATAACACTAACATAGGAAATATCAAACCCCTAAAGAATAAATTATATAATTTACACCGAAGTGGAGTAGTTTATGAAATTGAATGTTTAAATTGTGATGCCGTATATATTGGACAAAGAAGAAGATTATTAAAAGATAGTATTAATGAACATAAACGAAATATTTTACAAGATACTACATATTTCATAGCTCTGACAATCCACAGAATAAATTTCAATCATAATGTCGATTAACAAAATGTCAACATATTAGCTAAACAAGTACACACTAACAAAAGAAAACACTTTTATAAAAAAAAATGTCAATTCAGTTAATATCAGGTTTGATCAATCAAATTTACGGAAATGTACTTTTCTTTATTAAATTAATCATACTAACAAAAAAATACTCTATAGTATACTAGTATATGTTTGTTTAGTTCCAATAAACTTATGTACATTCGAATATAATTTCAGTTGCTTGTAGAATTTAAAATTAAAAGGAGTGCTAATAACAAAATTCAATTTTCAATACTTTACTAAGTTTCCTATGAAACTTATCTTTCAATATTTTTTTTAGAATCGTTGTTGCAGCCAACATAATACACGTATTTTTTTATCAATAAAAGCTGTTCTCCGAGTTTTCTAATTCGCAACTCAAAAAATATTACTACATTAATTTTACCAGGTAAAATAATGAAAAAACATTTTTCCAAAACTAAAATAATAATAATACACAGTAAAATAGAATAATATTACAAAACCCAGAAGCAGACAAATTATATTCGAATATTAAAATTTAAAACAATGTAAGTTTAATGTAAATTATTGATTATTTTTGTACTAATTTTTCTAAAATAAATTCTGATGTGGACCAAAATACGGGTTGAAACGTAAATTGTTTTCAAATTAACTTTCAAATGCATCCTATAAACTAATAAATCATTATCGATTAACTTATTATAATTTAATTGAATCAAGAAGAAAAGCCGCAACTAAACTACAATTGTATTGCTTAGTATATTTTTACGTCCTTTAAAGCGAGGCATGCTTATTAAACAACAATTTAATTTTCTTTATTACCACACTTTTAATTTGACAAAATCTTTGCTACACACAATGGACGCTTCTATGGAATTGACACAAATGTATATTATATTAACTTTACTCAATCTGGAATTTGGGTAACTTAATAACCATCACGTTACATAAATATCATACATTGCACTAACACTTAATAAGGAATTATTGTCAATTAATAATCATTTTAAAACTATAACTTTATTAATTATATAATTAGTACAGAACAAAAAAATGTATTTATTTGTTTGTATTTTTAATGTATGTATTTATTAAAATTATTAAATATTGCCACTTCGTTGTTACTCATTAATTAACATTGTGCGGTGTATAATGTCAATGCAAATCGCATTTCAACGGTAACGAGAGATAGAGATACAGTAGTCCCTAATTAGTTACCTACCTTACGTAAGCCTCATTTCTGCGCAATTGAAGATGAATCCGTATGCTGATTATTGTATAAATATGAATATAAAGTAGATACTCTGTATGAGAAAAGAGTTTATTTGTTATTATTATAAAAATTATTTTATAACTTTTTTTTAATTATTATCAATAGAAACATGTTTTTTAATGAAAAAATTAGTTAAATAACAACCAATTAGCGCATAATAGCTTATTATAAGTTTTTTTTCAACGTATTATACTGCTGTCGCGGAGTAAAATTATTTTCCGTGTAGTAGAATGTTTTGTATTGCAGTTAGTATATAGAAATTAAACGACTTTATTATTCGCAAATCTATATTATGCGAAATGTTGTTAAACAATTAGTTGGGTTTATATTTATATTACAGTGATTATAGAAAATCTTACCAGAGAAATTGCACTTTTTTTCATTCTGCAAGCCTGTTTGCGTGGTTAAATTTGTATAGGTTATGTTAAGTTATGTTAGATTAGGTTTCATTTGTTTAGTTTACTGTAGCTGTTTTTTTTGTCGTCCGTTTTTTATTTATATGATTTTATTATGCAACCTCAAAATGGTAAATTCAAACAAATTCAACCAAAAAATTGGATAATATTGGTAATAAATAGATGAATATGTTATAAAATTGAATAACACTAGAAACAAATTGCATGTTTCAAACTATTTCATTTTCATTTCATTTTGAGTACAACAGGTAAGATTTGCAGAATATCATTTAAATATCTGAAAATAGCGTTCTTGAAGCCATGCCTATAAACAACGTTAGATTAACGTTTGAGGTATAATCGGAGGGTGACCAAGCGTGCTGATTGATCATCATTCTGATAGGCTAATACCGTGAAGCAAGGTGCACCGTGTAAAGTCATAAATCTACCTCATATGAGTTTAAACCAAGTCGTCGGTGAAGGATTTCATCACAATTTGTGGCGATGTTTATCCGCTTATTTAAATCATGTTTTCTAGCGCATTGAAGGATAGCTTGGACGAATTCATGCAAATCTCATACTTTTTTTATACCACTAATAATAAATAATACATAAAATAAATTTTTAGATTTAATTTTTAAAAACACCACTTTTTAAAATTTTGAAAATTCTTTAAAAAATTGGAACTGAAACTCAAAAGTTAGGGACTTACAAAATTGAATTTCAATCAACCGAATCGAAAATGTATGAAAAATTGTTTTAGAAGAAAAAGCGTTTAGAATCACCCAAAAAGTACCTGAAGATTTTTTCAAAATTTTTAAAATGCTTTAGTTTCTTTACAAATGAGTTGAAATAAAAAAATTAAAAAATGTCTCTGAACAATTCTGAGAATGTACAGTTATTTCTTGCGACATTTTTAACAATTTTTCATCTCTAAAATTTGAGAAAAAAAAACATTTTTCGTGTTTTTTGAAATTTGTTTGCATTTTAACTAATGCCAATCGAAAGATAGTTCGATATATACTTTCAGCAACCATTAACCATAACAGCGATAAATTAATACTACTAATAAACTGTAGGCATTTAGTTATTTTTTCTAGAAATTTTCCTTATTCCATTTAGTTTTCGAGATCTGCGCTTTAATCTAATATTCGCAATTGTGAATATTTTGTCACACAAGATTATCAGAGTCAATTTCGAAATATTCTCATGGAATAATTACTTGATCAATCGATGTTACCGGCTACTGCAGTTCCTACAGTAATTATTAACCCTAAACCAATAGTTTTGTTGTCTGCAGGCAATCCAAATACTAGTATGTTTACCTATTATTCCCAACGTTATCAATCAGTATTAACGAACACTATCGTTCAACGTATAATTCCCAATAGCATCAAGCTTGAATGGAGTATACGTATTTCATGTTATACATCACAATTCATAAAAAAATGTTTCGTTTGTAAATAATAAGTAAGAACTGAGAAGGTTCTTAATAAATATACTAATTAGCAAAATAATAATCATGACGTAATTATTACTAACAAGTATCTAAACTAACCACTCAAAATTACTACGTGGCATGTAAATATTTAATTATTTAAAAAGGTATTAGGTAAAATATCACAAATTTTGAGTAGCATCAAACTAAAAATGGTCAACATTTTTTGATAATAGCCAATAATTTCTCCCTACGATTATTTTCGATATGATATCAAAAATTGTATTCAAAATTATCTCACAAATATTATTCTCATGTCCATTTTGTACAGGAAATGGCGAACAATTCCGAACATTTCAGAATATTTTTCTTTCGATTTGCATTCCATAAATTCTCTATGTAAACGAAGTTAACGAATGAAAATAAAAAACCGAAAAATTCAATACAGCATCCATTTTTCTCGCGCTGATAAAGTACGAGAATTCAGCCAACTACTGTAGTATCGATATTGATAATCGATATCGAAACAAGTACATTGGAGAATATAATTTTACTTCAACTCAAAAATTGTTAAGTTACTAATTATGCATGATTTTTCGACATTTAAATTATTGGCAGTTGAGTTTAGATGATAATTTAATGGCAGTTAAGTTAGAATGGATATTTACGTTTTAACGCTACTTCGATGTTTTTCAATTTTTTGGTATTTATAATGTTATTGTCGAGATTAAAACTGCTGATTTAAAGGTAATCTTTTCCTTTTTCTCGCAACAAATACTTACGACTAGACTTTCATCCTTCACACGTAGAATCGGATTGGAATGATGGCGTGAGTCCAGGATTAGCCGATCAATAAAACTCATTATAAACATTATTTTTAAATTACTTTTCGTCATCTCTCCATAATAATCTACAGAAAACTAGGAATTCAATGAATTCTTATTTCATTCATTAGAGCAGCCAAATAACTTAATTTGATAAATAAAAATATTATAATACATTGTAAAGTGTTTTAAAATAAGAAAATAAAATAAAAAATTGGAATAGGGTAATTATGAATACACTTGATGAAATACGATGAAATCATTAATTCACGACCGCAAATATGTACTTAAAAATTATTTCTTAAATATTATCGAATGTTTTAAAACATCATGTTTTGACATCAAATATGAGAGCAATTTCTTCAAAAACTCCCGAGTAACGATTTTTATACGCTGAATTCTTGAACGTTTTGGTTAAGGAACACTGTTCTGTGTTCGCCTGTGAGTGTTGCCTTATTAAAACACTCCCTTTTTTTAACTGACATTCATAGTTGTACGTCTTTGTTAATAGACATTTTCCACGCCACGGGCATAAAAATCTATATTTCTCTCTTGGTATGGAAAGTATAATCCGTTTTGTACATGAGATATAAAATATCTAATTAGTCCGAAATATCTTAGATCTAACCATAGGGGGGTTACAACATTCCATTCAGTAGCGCAATTGTCAATAACATAGAGTGCATTTTGATTGCTGAATCGGAATCTGATTTCAATAGAACTTCAACACCTCAGGTTTTACAGAATTCTAAAGTGAAAGTACAAAAACAGGTGATTATAATTCTTGTCTTTACAAAATGCTTTGTCGAATTTAAAGTGCTAATCATTTGATTTTCTGCATTTACCTCCCGATTTCGAAACTTGACACTATGTAAATGATAAGTATAATGGTCTTCATAGTTTATGGGATGGCGGAATAAGAAGATGAAGTTGAGTTCAAATATTCAAAATCGCGTTACAAATCTGGTGGACGAATTACAAAAATTCATCGGGGTTTAAAGACAGAATAATGAAATCTTGCTTCAGGTTCGTGTGCAACCAAAAACCTTTGTGTACCTGCTTCTTAATTTTTAATAACCGACTGCATTTGTGTATTCAGCGACTCCATCAATTGTAAATACTAATGTAATTAAAACTATACACACTCACAAAAAAAGTAGTTAAAATGACTATGAACATAGTGCAAAATGAGGACTGTGCATGATATTAGTTAAAACAACTATGAGGAGGTAGTTGGCTCAACAAAATTATAGTAAGAACCGACTACGAAAGTGGTAAATTTCACTATTTTCCACAGTTGTTTTAGCCACATTTTCCCAACTATGCGATATAGTACATTTAACTATGGATGGTTTGGCTTATAAAAAAGATAATTTCGAACTGAATGGTTATGTAGATGCAGATTGGGGTTCCAATGTTCTCGATAGAAAGTCATTTACTGGATATATTTTTATGTTAGGTAATTCAACAATTGTCTGGAAAAGCCAAAAGCAAAAAACTGTAGCAATGTCAACTACTAAAGCTGAGTATATGGCTATAGCTTTGTATTCCATACATCATTTTTTGTACCTGTAGTCAGTATTTATCTATACTCTCGCTCTACTCTTGGCAAGCGAAATGTACAAAAATTTTATATAATAAAAGTCGATATTTTGATATTGCTGTTTAAAAATATTGATATTTACTTGTTTTTTCAGATTTTTATACATAGTCTTGTAATTCTGACGATTTACTTCCTAATTTTTATGTTTCGCTTACCAGGGCGGGTAACCTCGAAATACAACAAGCGAATTACGATTAACGGTAAGCGGATCGCACATAATGGCAAATTAAACTAGCAAAATTAAGTAATATAAAAATCTATACATGTGTGACGAATAATATCAATAAATACATTTTTATTATTGTAAACTTGTGGTATATTTCGCTTGCCGCTTTTCGCGATTCGCTGTCAGTGTGCACGCGCCCTCAGAGTTTGTGCTCAATATCGTTTACGTATTCAAAGGAGATTGGGCCAGCAAATTAGCTGATGTGTCAGTAAATTTAGCAGGTTTCTAAAATTATTGTGACTGTATTTTTAAAAATAACATGTCTTAAACAATTCAGAAAAAAAGTAGCTGAATGACCATTTTTTTACTATGAATCAGTGTGAAATGCGGACTAGGCATGGCAACCCGGGAAAAAATGGACCATATATAATTATATATAATATTAGATACAATTATATATAATAATATACAATTATATATGTTTGTATATAATTGCATACAATTTTTGATTACAATTAGATCCAATTATATATAATTATATATAATTATACATGGATTTTGGCCGTATATGATCATATACAATCGTATATAATTATACATTAGCATATATAATCCATTTTTTCCCGCGAATAGTTAAAATAACTATTCTGAAATAGTAAACTTGAACTGTTGTTTCACGATTCTAAATGCTACTTATCATAATAGACAAATAGACTCAACTATTTTGAAATAGTCACTTCAGAAAATTAACATACTACCTTCATTGAGAGAAATTGTATACGAAATTGTCATAAAATATAAAAAAAGGAATCAGTATTTACGTTTTAAAAATATTTGTATACTATATATATCATAGCATATGAAAAGCCCACTTTCCCCCTTAGTTCTGTGTTTAAGATAAACAAGGAAATAAAGATAAAAACCAAAAATCAATACTGCGCTAAGTTTGTGAATGTCACACTCTAGCCAGTTAAAAAATGTATTATGCAATGCCATTATACACATAAATTTCAATGTCGTGTAACTCGTCTATAGATACACGTGCGGATACGAAATGCATTATGTATTATCATATCTTGATGCCCGACGGCCATTACTATGACCAAATGAAAATCCACTTCAATAACGGGAGCCATGGGCTCGAAAAAAGAAAGCTGCGAACGCTGCGTTGCCACCTGGCGACATCAAAACAAACGGATTCGGCAGTCTTTACTATGGATTTTTAGTAAATACTTTTTAGAAAAAAAAAAAAAAAAAAAATTTAGTGTTTACGTTTCGAAAGTATTGTTTATCTGGCGGAAATCGACTCATGACCGCTGCTGTACTTGGTGTAGGTTTCTGCAGTCCTACATTTCATACACAAATGTGAAGTATGGCGCCATCTTTCTAAGTCGATCTGCAGCTCTCGCTAAATCGTACGATTTAATACGGCAACAATTTGGTAAAAAAAAAAGGGCGATTCCGCCCGTTAATTAAATAAAAAAAAAAAAAAAAAAAAAAAAAAAAAATACAAACTTTAACTATGAATAATAGTAAATATAAAGATTTACTACGAGACATAGCGTGCAATGAGGACTACACTAAGATTATAGTTATTTTAACTGTACACAGAGAAAAATAGATTGTAAGAAGTAGTTCTTAAAAATTACGATTGTTCTGAGAACTACACTATTTAGTAATGAATACAATCTGCGACGTAGTTGGTACAATGCCATTATGTTTCAACAACAACTTCAATATTGTAAACCAAAATTTTGTATCAGGCAATATTTGTTTTTTTACGATTTACAATCTTATCATTGTTAAATTCACATATTGTTATGATTACAGACTTAGATTGTATGATTTACAATCTGAACTTGTATCAAACACACGCGCATGCGCTTGGGTAGCGTAAGAAATACGTTAGTGTGTATACAATTGATAGGCAACGAAATATCGAACGCGAACTCGAAACTCGAAATCGAAAGACGCAGCCGAGACCGCCGAAACATAATAACATACATAGTACGATATCATCACGATAGGTGGTGCACGATCGTCAGTATATATCTCGCTAGTGTTACGCAGAAACGGCAAGTTAGTATACATATAAGAAAGCTTTCACATTGAAAATGAATAACTGTGTGTGCGAAAAGTGCGGCTTTGTGTGCGACCAAATATTAAGCGTTACAAATTCGTTTAGATTGTTATATGGTATGTAGGGTATATTTAATGTATAAACTACTTAAATTTAGGTATCAACCGGCGTACGTGTGTCTCATATACCTTGATGAATGTAGTAATATAAGAAACGCGAAGTTAAAAAAGGCATATCGTAGAGTGGAAGATTTATATACGTTCAAAATATATTTTTGTATACAGCTTGAAAGAATTCGTGATCTTACTATCTTCAGTTAATATGACTGACAATAAAATATATTTAAAATGTAGATGTATTATTGCCTTACAATGGACTAACTTTGTATTGTACTGGTTACAATTTCTCTCTATGGGAATCACAAAATATAATACCCTGTACAATACTTCTAGTACCCATTACAATCAATTTCTCTCTGTGTATTTGTCATATTTATTTAAATCATTATACATAGTTGATTTACGTATAACTATCAGGAGATAGTTGGTGTAACAAAATTGTAGTAAAATCGACTATGAAAGTGGAAAATTTAACTATTTATAGTAGTTTTAAATATATATTTCCAACTATACGATATAGTCAATTTAACTATGGATTTTGTTCTCAGTGCACAGCAAAAAATGTTTTTTAGCACTTTTATGTCAGAATATCTCTTAAAGTTAACTTGATAGTGGCCTTTTGAGGTCAAATTCGTATTCAGTACATCAAAATTCTAGGACTATTGTCCGCTTCTTGGTTCTGAAGATCAGTTAAATCGTGTCGACCTGTATAATCAATAATGCTGAGTCGTTTAACAACCGATTCATAATTGAATTCCGTGATATCATCAATCCGACAGGTCGTAAAAAATCAGAGAATCCCTAGTTAAGTCAAGTGGCTTTGATGAGAATGCCCAGAACCCTCAACAATTAGCGTCCCCTGGAAACGTTTGTGCCGACCATCGTAGCACGAGTCGAGGAACACAGTATTGCTAATCGAGATTGCCTTCTCGGCGAAAATGTCAATACGAGTAACACGGCCTGTTAGACGTCTACACACGTATACCTCATCTCCTTGCCCCAGATATGCCCTTCCGCCCGTTTGTATTTGCAGACATTGTGTGACGTTTGTGCTCGATTATTTTACGATACACTATAGTGGCGGGTGCGGAATTCGAAGCTTATTCTGGAAAATGCGGGCCTAGATTCGAGCGTACCTACATAGAGGAAATTGACAATTTCTTATACAAAGGCAGCCCCTCCCCAGACTATAAGGGCAACGTGCATATTGCAGCCGGTGGAAAGGTGGGTGACTTGACGAGACAGGGAAATCAAGTCCGATTTTCCGGGCGTCACAACTCGAATTCGAATTCGATTTCGACCTTGTTTTGCGGTTATACCGATTTTCCATCAAACTCCGAGGCGGCTGGCGAAAGTTTCCTCCTCGACCTCGACAGCAAAGTTATTCCCACGGTATGACGACCCCAACTTTGTCGGGGCGTTATACGTATTTCATTGTACTTTTTTTACTTGCCGGTGACTGACGATTCGCAAGACGGAGTTACCAAAGAAATGTTTCAAGTGTTCGGCGCTCGGAAAAATTATTAAGATAAAATATACAAGTTTTGTGGTTATAACTGGAAAAGGCAATTTGTAAATTCAAGAAAATATTTAGTTAAATAGTCACAATTGAGTATTAACTTGAATTCTTAAAGTGAAAAGTCTCACTGTATAAAAGTGTAAATTGGACCACTGTTAGTTAACCCATTAACGTCAAGTAGGACACTTTTTTCGCTTCACATTCAATAAAGAATTTCATATGAAAATCCAAGTTCGAATAAATTGAAAGGTACATGTCTTACTATTTTCGATGTCGCTCTTTTCAATGCTGTTGTCAAAATTGAGCTACCTTAATTAGAAAATTAAACATGTCGATTTAAATGTCAAAATAACGAGAAAAATCGAGTGTTCTTTTTTATAAAACATTTTTTTCTCATCGAAAGAATATTTGTCGTCAGAAAATTTCTTCATTAAACGTGGACCCAATAGTTACAGTATCAAGATCAATTTTTTAAATATTTAAAAACTAACAAAATGGCGACTCCAATGACAAATTTCTAATTAAAACTTAACAATTGTTTTCCTTGAAAACTATAGACTAGACTTCAGAACAAATTTTCTAAGAACCAATACGTTTTAGAATGAGTCAAAAAATGCTCCCAAATTTTTTCAGAATATATTGTTAAAATTTTTTATGTTTCAAAAATTCAAAAAATCGAAATTTTTAAAAAAGTCCAAAAAATCTGAAAAAATTTGAGAGTATTCTGTGACCAATTCGAAGACATTTTTGTTCTAAGGACATTGTTTCTAAAGTCTACAGTTTGAAGAAAAAAGATTACTAGTCTTGAAATCTAGAAAAATTTAAGAATTTTTTTTTTTGAAAACTGTAGACTTTAGAAAAAATTTCCTTCGAACAAAAATGTCAGAATTGGTCAGAAAATAATACTCTCAAATTTTTTCAGATTTTTTAAATGAATTTTTTTTTAAATTTCGATTTTTCTATTTTTCGAAAAATAAAAAATTGTAACAATACATTCTAAAAAAATTTGAGAGAATGTTTTTACTTATTCTAAAACATATTTATTCTTAGAAAATTTTTCTGAAGTCTATACTTTTCAAGAAAAACTATTGTTAAGTTTTAATTAGGTCATTGGAGTCGCCATTTTGTGATCACCATGTTAGTTTTTAAATATTAAAAAAATTAATCTTAATACTATAACTATTGGGTCCACGTTTAATGAAAAAATTTTCTGACGACAAATATTCTTTCTATGAGAAAAAAATGTTTTATAAAAAGGAACACTCGATTTTTCGCGTTATTTTGACATTTAAATCGCCATATTTAATTTTCTAATTAAGATAGCTCAATTTTGACAACAGCACTGGAAAGAGCGATCTCGAAAATAGTAAGACATGTACCTTTCAATTTATTTGAAGTTGGATTTTCATATGAAATTTAAGTGAAAAAAGTGTCCTTCTTGACGTTAATGGGTTAAAGTGGTCAAATCGGCTCTTTCAACCTTTAGAGGACGGGGAATTTGGAATTTTCAATTTCTCAGAATTTGCTATAAAAAACACATAATATGTGTCTCTAATATTGGGAAATACTCTTATGTAAAGTGCCTATCCATGGTCGAGCCACTATAGTGGCTTTCCCTTCCCCAGAGGTAAGGCTAATTTTGACACTTTGAAAGAATTGTTTCATTTGACTTAAACTTAATATAATAAAAAGAAAAAAAAATCTTCGAGCTAACCTTGATATTATTATTCATAAACCAATGATAAGATTGTTGGAATTCAAAATGGCGGATACAAGTCGGTATTACCTTCGTGAGGGAAAAACGCCTCTGTGTTTTTTTTTTGTAATTTTTGACTAATCACATAAAACTCGTCACCAGTATAGTACCTAGAATTACATTTTTGTCACTTCAGTTTCAATCAATTATTTTGCATCAAAGTCAAAAAGTTTAAAAGAATTGAAAAGTATATATCCTATTATTTTCGACGTCGCTCTTCAAAATGCTAAAGTCAAAATTTAGAAA
The DNA here is from genome assembly GCA_030407085.1 of Trichopria drosophilae. Lineage (NCBI taxonomy): Eukaryota > Metazoa > Arthropoda > Insecta > Hymenoptera > Diapriidae > Trichopria > Trichopria drosophilae. The sequence goes on along the minus strand of CM059585.1, from coordinate 112,602,420 downwards.
TGTTACTTTTATACTCCACTACATTTTACCTCAAAATGGCGTCTCCAATGAAAATTTCATTGAACAATTTCTGGGCGCTCTAATTAAAAAATTATGAGCTGTTTAACAAAATGCTAAAACTTAACATTCTTAGAATTTATCGTAGAATATACTGGAATTTGTGAAAATTTTTTAGATGATATGTTGAGAAATTGTTTATTTCAATTTTTATAAAAGACATCAATTTTCGAAAACTACTGAAAAAATTCCAGTATATTCTTCGATGAATTTTTATAAGAAAACTCGTGGTTTTTAAGTTAGAGCGACCACATTTTTTTCAAAGAAATGATTAATTATGATGTCATTTTGATTCCATAAAAATAAAGTGGGGTATAAAAACAACATTTTTTCTTAAAATTCAAATAATTTCTTAACGTTTTTTTCACAGTTTGTATATAACACTGGGTAACAAAAACAAAGTTGATTGTTGTTTATCTTAAAATTCTTATGTTTATTGAATCTTTAGGTCTGAGTCAACAAAAAAAAAAAGTGGTTGCAAACCTTTTTTTCCTTCGGTCAGTTCCATGCAAATCCAGATGAAAATGCGAAAAAAAATGCTTTTTAGCATTTTTTAACCCTTATGAGTAAAAAATGCGACGTGATACACATTTTTAATAGGGCTTAAATGAAAGCTTAAAACATGAACTTTTAAACAAAAAATTTTCAAAATCACTATTAATAGTGGGGGAACTTAATTTATGAAAAACGATTTTCCATGATCAGATTTTTTTTTAACTGATCCCATTATGATTTTTGTAGTTGCTGATGATGAATGGAAAGTTAGACTTAAGAAATTCAAAATGGCGGACTAAATTGAAAATATCACGCGAACTCGCTTGAAACTTGTTACTCAGATATTTTTGAGGTTGCTAATCACTATTCAAAATTCAAAATGGCAGATCCAATATGGCGACCGAAATATTTGTAATTTACTCGAATTTCTTTATGATTTTGTTACCCAAGGGATTTCGAAATCTCTAATTACAAATCTAAAATTTATTTTTCGATACAGGTAAAAATTAAGAAGGATATAGTTTTATTAACATCAATTGTGTTATTACATTAAAACATTTATATAAAATACAACAAGATAGATTCAATAAACATAAGAATTTTAAGATAAACAAGAATCAACTGTTTTTGTTACCCAATGTAATCCCAATATTCTGACAGTTGGGAAAAATAATAAGAATGAACTGTCATTGACAATATCGTGATAAAACTCATACATTTTTTGTTTCTCGACCGCCATTATTGTAATTGTGAAACTTTGTGGAAAATGATCCAGGATGTTCAATCAATACACATTTGACACTTCGAAAGAAAACATTTCGTTCAACCTAATTTTACATCCGAATTATTCAAATAAAACACGTATTTGTTTAAAGTTGCGCAGCATTTCGCCATTTTTAAAGGGATAAACTATATAAATGGACATCCGTTATACAGCGAACTCTTTTTCTTTTCAGTAGTTTTGCTTTCAAATCCGCCATATTGCTTTCCTAAGGTATGGAAGCGCCATTTTGACCCCGAGAATCGAAGGCGCACACCACAGAATAATAAGACCAGTAGATTCCACCCCGATCTATTCCACTTTTCAATTCGGTATCGAGGCTCGAAAATTCAAAAAAATATAAAAATAATAACAATCAAGAAAATACTAAATTTGTGATTTAATTAAACATAATTTAGTATAGCCCCGGTACAATTGCGTTTAGCTATAATTACGCCCTGGCATATTTACCTGATTCCGTCTCGTTATATTTACCTTTCACCTCTCTCTTTTTCCCACACCTTGCGGACTGGGGCTTTAGGAAGGGCCTGCTGTGACGTCATAAACATAACGCGACTAAGGAGAGCGGGAGAAGCGATGCTTTCTTCTTTTGGTAAATATAACGAGCCGGGAAGGGATGACGTGGAACCGAGTGGGTAAATATACCGAGACTCTACTGGGTATAATAAAATAATTTTCTTTAATATTTTCTAGGAAAATATTCTTATTATCACTATCAGAGATTCTTGTAATGTCCATAATTGTCCACAATTCTTCTAAAGCTTAGCAGAAAAAATTGGAAACTAGAAGAAAATTGGTAACCGTAATTTATAGTTATTTCAAATAGAAAACATAGTAAAGGCCTATTTAATAGTTAAAATAACCAGAATTCAAATAATAAATATATACTTGCTTTTGTTGTATATTCTCTATTGTAGTTTTTTCGTTTTGTCAATCATTTATTTCGGAAGGATGGTAAAATAAAACACCAATCCGATTTTTAGTAAATTTCGTATATTTCTCGACGTTTCGCCCACTTGGATATTCTTTAGGGCGATTTTTTGTTTATTTTACCTGTGATATTCTTAATCTTTATGCAGACTTATGACGTGTGATATTTAGACACGTAACCAACAATGTTAAATTCTTATACCTGTATGTAAGTTATTTAGTGCATAAAAATTTATTTAAAACGAAAAATCACGAGAAGAATAAAATATTTTTACATTTCCATTGAATTTCCGCTCCTTCTGAATAAATATATTTGAGAAATGTGTTTTTCGAACAATGTATACTAAAATCATATATTCGTAGATCTTCCTGCTGTTTTATTTATTAATCTCACGTATTTTTTACCTGTTTGCGATTCATATTTTGACATTTTTATCATACATTCGTGATTTAGCACTGTGAATAACACGCCAAGCGTCTGTTTAAAATCATATTTCTTCTTATTTCAGTGTCGCCGGAGAGCATTATTATACCAATAGTTTCATGCATCCTGGGTTTTCCGTTGCTGGCACTGTTGCTCATATGTTGCTTACGGAGACGGGCGAAGCTCGCACGTGAACGAGCACGCAGGAGGAACTGCGACGTGGAAACAGGAGCACTCAGTCTGGTCAGATTCAGTCCTGTACACCGAGTTGGTAAGGTTTTGGTGCTTTTTTTTAGCGCCATTTAATACGACATTAAACAAAAATGTATAATTTAATTTTTTGGTCAACATCCAAACAAATATTACAATAGATCATTTTGATATTTGTTTTCCTCCTGATGGGAGGTCCTATTCAAGACGACAGGTCGACACGCTTTTAAATTTCTTTGCCTTTAAAAAATGTACAGTTTCTATGCATTATTTTGAAAATTTCGACAGCAAATGTTAGCACGAATCGAAAAATAATACCTGAAACACGAACATGCCACGTGGTAGGAGGCTCCGCCTCCAGGCCCCCTTTCCTATACTAACCTAACCACACAGTGCGTATTCAACCACGCAAATTTAGGTAATAATCAATAATCATACAAAATTTTGGCAGGATATTGTGCTCTATTTTTGTTATTGTTTAAAATATTTTTTATCCGAATTCTATTTTTCATGAGAAAGACAAGAAACTAACAAAATACGTTTTTTTAATGATTCTGGTTAACCCTTTTCATGACAAAAGGCCACAATTATTTTGTGATTTTCAAGTGAATATTTATCTGTCTAATGACAAGCAAAAAATTTTCAAAACCATATTTTCTGACGTACTTCTGTCCATACTTATCCAATCTGCTAATAGTTTTATTCTATGACGTTTGATTTTTTTCAAAATGATGGGTAATTTTAAAAAAAACGTGATTTTAAACATTTTTAATTTGCTTGACGTACTGGATAATAATGTTTCCATTAAAATTAAAGCAACGTAAAATTCAAAATGGCCGATCCAATATGGCGGCTTTTACACGCACTTTTTACATTTTTTTTCACTTTATTTTATATTTTTAGTCCATGACATTTACTTTTTAATAAACTTATTGTATTTATCTCAGTTTGATATCGATTATGAAATAAAATAGAATATTTAACACTATTTTTAATGCCGTATCATCTTGCATTGTTACTTTCTGGCATAATCGATATCAAACTGAGATATACATAATAATTCTATATTATAATAAAAATATAATATTTTCAGTCATTTTAAATTCCATATCATTTTGTATTGCTATTTTCTAGTATAATCGGTATCAAACTGAGATAAATGTAACAAAACTATTCAAAAAGTAAGCGTAAGGGACTAAAAACATACAAAAAAAATGAAAAAACATTAAAAACGCGTGTAAAACCGCCATATTGGATAGGCCATTTTATACGATAAAAAAATTTTAAAAATCACGTTTTTTATAAATTGGCCGCAATTTTGAAAAACTTAAATGTCATAGAACAAAACTAATAGCAGGTTTGTAAAGTGTGGAAAAATATGTCAGAAAATATGGTTTTGAAATTTGTTTGCTTATCATTAGACCGATAAATTCACTTGAAAAACATGATAAAATTATGGCCGTTTGGCATGAAAAGGGTTAAAGTTGGCGGCTTCAATACGTCCGAGCGCCGATTTTTATTATTATATTCGTAATCAGGAAGAAAATACACAAAAATGATCTAGTGCAATATTTTGTTTGCGATGTCGTAGCTTTTTCGAGGTTTACCATTTTCTTTTCAGGAATTTGTTGCAATTTCCATCATCATTTATAAACATAGTTCATTTATATTGATGCTGAAATTGCACGCAACGATTAAATTTTATTATTTTTAATAGTGGGATATAACATTTAGAATATTTAATTAGTAGAGATCATATAAAGTAAATAAAAACATGCTGAAGAACATTTTGGAAGCAGGGAAGAGGTTGTCCATAAACTTCTGAACATTTATTTACAATTTTTTAACTCCTCCTCGTGTCTCCACTCAAAATTATTTTGGAATATATACTTTTCATAGATGGTAGTTTTGAGCTCTCTCTAATATAGCGTGAAATCAATTTCTCCACTGACTACTCCCTAGATGTAATTTTCATTAGTGTGACAAGTTTAGTATACTAAAACCTCGTTCATACTGTAGACTTGTCACACTAATGAAAATGATTTAGTTACCCCTTCTAATACTACAACTAGAAAGTTAGCAAAGGCAAATAGTTCGCAAAGACTACTAATATCTGAAAAAACATACGTAGCTAAACGCATCTGCTAAAATTTGGAAGCGGCAGGTATATTTTTTTCGTGTATGTGAAATTATATTTTGAAATCGTGTGAGCATCTAGCTCCGCTTATTTTTACTGATAGATAATAAAATATGATTTTATCATTTTTTGTAATCTAAACAATGATAGGCCACGAGTAGGTACATTTAAATCGACTACTGTTTTTTTTAAATCATTATGCAACACATAAAAAAAAGAAAATGATAGAATTAGACAGTTATTACATAATTTGTGAAACGAATATACATACATTTTTGCGTAGTTAAATTTAGTAACTAAGGGTTTTCAGAGTTGCCGATTGCTAAGTTCAACTAAAATTTTTAAAAGTCTACTGTTTACATAGTGAAACCAACTAAACAGATTCTATTATTTCGATAGTAAATCCTGCTATTTCGTTTTTTCCGTGTGCATCTTAAAGTTAATTTGATCATATGTTATCATCAAATATGTTTGCATAAAAATATAAGCAAAAAAAAAAATTAATTTCAACGAGTGTACTATAACAATTAAAGATGCCTTAAACATGGAATGATTGAAATAGAACACTGAAATTTATAACAAGTAAATTGAGGTATAAGAAGTGTCCAGGTTTTGAAAGGGTCCACGTTCGAAAACATAACCTCCTCAATTGTTGACGTGGAACAAAAAATAAAATAATTTTAGCTTCTTTCCGTAGCGTACGTTTGAACAAAAGTTAACATTTTTACTAAAAAACAAACTAAAATTGTTGATAAAACGCAAGATCGTAAAGATAAAAAAAAATATTGAGAGTAAAAAGTAAAAAGCAATGAATCAAGAAAGCCGCAAGAATTCGATATTATACGTGATCGGTGCAATCATTTTAAGTATTGTATCTTTCCTCAACAAAGAGTTCAGTCGAATTTCTGAAAAATATATTGCATAACACTAGTTTGAAATTCAAAACATAATTTTGTCGAGTAAATTATTTTCAAAATGCTTGCTTCGTCAGCAGTTTTTTGGGAGCGTCCGCGTGTTTTGAAGACATAACCTTATTAATTAATTACCTGGAACAAGAATCAAAATGATTTTAGCTTCTTACAAGAACAGCAAGGGAGGCATACGAGATTTCTTCAATACTTTCTTAATTTAATTTTCAGTAAAAACACATAAAATTGCTGATAAAACACAAGTTTGGATAATTAGAAAAGAAAGTGATTTCTTAAAAAACGCTATCTATTATTTTAAGACTATAAATACTTTTAGGTTTTTCAAATTAATTGCCATCTTCCCCTCTTAAGAACAGTCTGAAACTATGTTTGAAATACACGTTTTTAAGCTTTTGATTATTGAAGGTTAAAGAAACTCCATTAAACTCTTCTGTTATAAAAGAATATTTCATTAGGATTAAAATAAACCATTTTTAATATGTTCTATGTCAGAAGATTTTTCATAAAAGAAAATTACTTTTAGTTGAAAGGCAAAAGTCTAAAAGAAACTGATATATAGGTTAGAATAAACAAAAATCGTCGTCCTTTAACCGTAAAAGGAATATAGCTGTCTTTAGGTGTAAAAGACATTTTTTCAGTGTATGGATTTATGGATACATCCTTTAGATTGAACATAAAAACTTGTAACTCGGCCAGAATGTTTTTATTTTTTCGGCTACAGCGCTTAATCTATGAAGAAAAATGACGCCCAGAACCATTTTTGTCGATTTTTTGGTATTACAATTTAATATAACTAAAACCTGACCGATGTCTCCTGTTAACCTTTAGATTTAACCCTTAATCCCGATGCCATGGTCATTTTTGACCCAGAGAAAATTCAAATTGTACTTTATAAATTGCACAACAGTAAGCAATCTCAAACGATAGGACATATAAAGGCCTTAAAATAGCCGTCGGATGTAAAGGTTAAGATGAGGAAATCATACAGAAAGATGAGAACAATAAAATATACAAAACATTTAAGCATTCCTCCATGTTTTACAGATACGCGTAAAAGAATTTAAAATTATATAATTGAAGTATACAGTGACATTTTAAGCGATGGAAAAACTAATCCCTGTCATCAACCTGTGATTGTGCAGCAGAATCAATATTTCGAATATCAATTATTGAACAGCATTCTCAACTCCCTTCGCGATTCTGCGTTGGCCCGTTTAAATATGTATACCGATAGGTGGCGAATTTGTCTCTGTGGTTTTTCGACGTCACAATGGAAATTTTTATTCTACTTTGCTTTTAAAGTCTGTATAAATATTTTTGTAGTACAATATTTTGTTGATAGTTTTTAACAGATATTACTTACGATGCAGGTGGGAGTATGTATGTGTTTAAATGGAATTTTATGTTATCGATAAACCCTAGCAAATTATAACAAGTGTTTTGATACGACTACATTTTATTATCAGAAGTTATTAAGTTTTATAAAAAGTCATAAAAAAAATTTTACACTTTTTATCAGACTGAATTATGCCGCTTGGAATGTTTTATATTTTCTAGGTAAAAAGCTGTTACAAAATGTTTGAAAAAAATAAGTGCGGGCCACCGTTAGTGGGTGAAAATGGTTCGTAATTGAACGCGGAAACGCCGGCAATTTATAAAATCAATTACCGAAGACGTATCCAGTGTACAATCGATATAAAGTGCAGCTTGAGAGCTTGAAATGAAATAAATTTTCGATATATTTTTTAGATTAAAACATCTTGTTGTAAATATTTTTTTATTAATTTTTCTAGGCTTATAAAAATTGTACAAGATTTCAAGGTTAAAAATACTGCATATTGAACTTTTTAAATAAAAATATTATTCTCACTGTATCGAATTGGTTTCGTCTCGCATTTTTGAAATATACAAAAATATGGATGCGTTGTCCTGTCGTAACTCAGAGCAACAAATAGCTGTCCAGAAACAATTTACAAAAAAACTTTAGCTAAAGAAGCAGTTTGTAAAAATCTTATGTACCTCAATGGAGAAAGATTTTTCTGCAAATCGGTATCTGGAGATTTGAAGATCGCCGATTACGAACCGGAAGTCCGTTTAATCATTTTTTAACATTTAATTTTTAGTTTTTATAATATATATTTATAATTATAATATATTTTAATTATTTATTTTATTATTCGACGGGCGGAATCGCCTTTTTTTACACAATTTTTGACATTTTTATGTCACTAACATCTTTGCGAGAGTTGCAGATCATCTATTCGAAACGTCGCCATACCTCACGTCGTCATACAACACTTACTAAAATTTTGAAATAAAATAAAAAAAGAAAACAAAAAATATTTATAATCGGCCTCATAGATTGTCTTCTTTGATTTTTTTTGCAGTTCTTTCATTTTCATGTCTAACTTTTTTTTCTTCTGCTATTAATTTTCTTTCTTCTTTCTTTTTCCTTTTTTAGCTTTTTTCTTCCATTTCTTGCTTTTTCTTTTCTTTTTCTGGATCTTTCTTCTTCTTTCTGATATTTTTGCTTACTAAAATTATGTTCTTTTTGATTGAATAAAATTATTTTCTTTATGAACTTTTTGTTCAGCATTTTGACACTCATTTTCACAACACCTTTTGCACATTTCATTTTTTCTTACACTCTGTATCGATTAATTGTTTCTTTTCACCACTTCTTGTTGATGCCATAGGGAAATCACCGAAGTTTTACGTTTCTACAATACATATTATTAATTATTTTATTAATAAACCTAAGTGCCGATGACAAACATGCACTGTAAAAAATCATAATGAAAATTACCACATTAAACGTACACGGAAAGAAATGTTAAGTAAATGCCACTGCTCAGGGAAGTAACAGCTACCGCACGATTTCTGATGAATTTTGAACGGCGGTTAACATTCGAAATCGTTAAAAAGAACATTTTTATAAGTAGATACACTTTTATTACACCTTTTTGAATAATTATTCATAATTTTCCAACTATTTAGTTATTAATAATTAATTTTAATGATCTATAAACGTTGTTGAAACGGAAAAACTTGGTACTTTTTCATTCTAAAGCTTCCGTATCGAAAACAGTGCAAGATACACTAAAAATGCTCTAAAATCTTTTTGTAGAGCGCAAAATTTCCTACAAAAAAGTCATGGAGGGCCCTAGACTAAAGTTAATAGCTTAGCCACGAGCAACGATGAAATATGCCTAATATTTTACAAAAATTCTAAAATATTCATAATTAACTTGTAAGACAAAATTCCAGCGTTATTCATGGATAATCTATTAATTTTAGACTAGGGCTCTCACTGACTTCTCTTTAGGAAATTTTGTGCTCTATAAAAAAGGTTCAGTATATTTTTAGTGTATCTTGCACTGTTTTTAATACGGAAGTATGTGTGCTTATAATGTTTATAAAAATGTTCTTTTTATTGAATTCGAATTGTAACCGTCATTTCAAATTTGTCAGAATCTGTGCGGTAACTACTACTTCCCAAAATGCTGTCGCATTGACTTAAAATTTCTTTGCGTGTATAAGGAATTAGGAACCTATGTTAAACGTGGTAATTTTACAGCTCGCTGTAATTTTCCTTCGCTCAGTGTAGTAAATTTACATAACCTTGTAAAGTTACTTCGTTTTTCATGGAAAGAGCCCCATGCTTTGGGTGGTAACATTACGAAATCGCAAATATACTTTTTTTTTTTAACACAATCTATGACATCTTAACTTTCGAATAAACTTCTTTCCAGCCATTAAAGCCATTGTAACTCATGAGTATACATGAAAATGTTCAGAGTGCTCTTACCGTTATGACACATAGTACGTGACAGCCTGTTGCCAACATGGAGAGATTGTATAACAAAGTTTTTTTTTCCAATTAAATTTATCGGCGTGATAACCAAATACAGTGATTTATCAATTCATAACGATATAATTATCATTAGGATTTTTTTCATTGTGATATTATATACCGTTTATTTTTATTTCCTGTTTTTTGTAAGTGTCCCATAACTTTGCAGATCGTCCCATAATAGGGTCTTTTACCTTACCGAATGAATGAAATCAAAATTTGAATGGGCACTTCCTAGGGAGAGAACTCCCTTAAATATTAGAGAATTTTTAAATTCTCACTTGAGATTCATAATCAGCAATCCAAAAAAATCCTTGATACCACTTTGAAATGTTGAGAATAATGTATGCACATAGTAACCACTATTCGGATAAAAACTCGGGCGTAGGAGGGTTAATAATGGTGAACAAATAAAATTGAAAAGTTCTATATATTCAATAAATATTTAAGACACTTAATTCCTCCAAAATGAAGGAAACGACCGCGGTCTCCAGTTGAAGACGATAAAAAATTTTTTGTTTCAGTATGCATTTGCGGATACTAAATTGCATTGTAGACTAAAATATCGACGTGGTGATGTTTCAAGATCAAGTTTCTTATTTTCTCCCTTGAAAATTGTGGAATCAGGTTATGCTCTGGCTTGCATGTGCTGTATACGATGATACGAAGGGGGGTTACAAGGCACTAAAACCAATTGAATCCCCGTCGGAATATTCCCTTCTGCACCTATACATAGGTATATATCTTCATATATGTATCTGCTCTCAGGAAAAATTCTTCTCGCGAACTCTTCTTTGCGACATCTGTGATGAGAATGCATACGGCGTCACGGAAGACTCAACGATATTATTATTATTCTAATGCACATATATTCACGTCTCGGCTCTTCTTCCGTCTCTTCTCTCATATCTTTTTTTTTTTTGTCAGACGCATTGCATTCTAAGAAACCCTTTAAAATCTCAAAAGAATATGTAAACAGATATGCAAATTTTAAAATGCTTTTAAAGTTTGAATTTTTACCGACTTCGTCAACCGTACAAATCTCGTTTTCAATAATACTGTCAATCTTGTGCATGTTTTATACCGTGTGTGGCCATTTCGAATTCCCCTTCTGTCCCAGAATAGAATAAAAGCGAATTAGATAGATACGTTTCTCTGGTGGGCAACCTCGAAAGTGAATCCGAGGAACTTCAAACCGCGCGTCTGCCCAAAACGGAACTGCACTACTGGAAAATAAATTATAGATTCGCTGGGGAAAGCACGCCGTCTATACTTTGTTGACTTTATCGCTGCTAAACGGAGATTTAATTCGTTTTTATTATTATGTTTCGGATGGTGGATGTATACATTTAAAAATTCCTCTTTCCGTAAAATTTACGTTTTTAAATGGAACATCATGTTTTATTATAACCTATTAATGAAACTTATGTGCCCTTGAACCGCTAAAAATTAACAACTATTTAAAATAATATTAATTAATAGTCTTGGTATTAACGGTTCTTAAACAGGTTTACACAATAATTTTACGTTTCGGCCAATAATGAAGGCCGTCTTCAGAAAATTTATTATTTCTAAAATACATAATTCATTTAAGTTTAAAAAACAATAAAATTTACAGTATTATACAATACAAATTTCATCTTACCGAAACGTTATGAAATGAGACATTTTGAAAAATTGAAAAAAGTCTGGTTTTGTAAGTGTTTGAGAGGGAAAAACTGTTAAAAAATAAAAAAACTATTATTATATTTTATTCAACTTACCCATCCTAACCTCCAACGTTAAATAACGTAAAAAAGGGGGGGGGGATTAATTACCTTATTATAAATATTCTTGTTAGAATTATGCACTATGCCAATTCCATAAGCCAATATATCTTAATTTCATTTGAATTTAACAATATGACATGTGACATAGTGTTAAGTATCTAAAAACAAAAATTATTTTTTAAGAAATTTATATATACAACTTTTTTAGGTAAAAATAAATATAAAACTTACATCCAGCTCTTAACACTAGTCACTAATTAAAAAATTAAAAAAAAGAAAACTTTAGTTGATTTTACATTTTCCAATTTTTCAATAGTAGTCGACATGTCGATGACTTAGACAATACTGTACATATTTTAACAACTTTTTAGTTCATTGGCATTGAATTAAAATAATATTTTTGATGTTTTCTGTACGAGATATTATTTATTATTTTGGTAACATTATATAGGTATTCACGCGCACTAGAGATACACAAACTAACATTCGTTATTATGGAAATTTTCGAGGGCAAGTGCTTCTAATTTTCCTGAGGTTTTGAAAAACCTGGAGTCTGTTATATGATCAGAGCAGGAATATTCAAGTATGAAATAAGAATAAATTATATTTAACGTCGACACTTAACAAAACAAAAGGATCCTCCATTGCATTGTTTGCGAACATAAAATCTGTATAAATCCAAGAATCTTTTAAGTTTTGTGAGACTAGATGGTCCAATAAACATTTGTTGCAACAATGTAATAAGATCTTAGAAAATATGATTTATGTGACAAATACCATAATTTTAAGTCAATTGTATATCATTTAAAAGTGAAGGAAATTCTAACTTAATTTTGCTGCTTAGCTATAATGCTGTCAATTTTACTTCTCATGCCATCGTTATAAAATGTTAACTATCTTAAGTTTTATTTATTTAACCTGTTAACGCTAAGACGGACGGATTTTAGAAAAATTTGAGCTCCACTGTTTCTAACGTAAAACTGAATGCTCTTTCAGAATCTTAGAACATATTTGACTTAGAATTAGTTAAAGAATACTCTCAAATTTTTTCAAATTTTTTAAATGAAGTTTCAAAATTTCGATTTTTTGAATTTTTGAAAAACCAAAAATTGCATCAAACCATTCTAACAAAATTTGAGGTTATTCTTTGGCCAATTCTAAGACATTTTTGTTCTGAGAAAAATTTCTCTAAAGTCTATAGTTTCCGAGATAAAAATTTGTCACGTTTAAAAATAACATTGCGGCCGCCATTTTGGATGCGCCAAGCTTTAAAAAAAATTGTTTTCCTCCACAACTCTTTAGTACAACTATCGGGTCCACCGATTACGTGCATTAGAATCCGGTGGAAGCGCAGAATTTTTTTAAAATTTGGATTCATTGAGGAAAAATGTCGTAAAAAACGATATTTTTACAAAAATCATTGAAAATCTAGTGAAAAGACTTATTTTTAAATGTTCTAAATCCGATAATCGAGAAGAGCGACCTCTAAAACGTTAGTTTAGAAAAAAACAAAAAATTATTTGTACAATTTATATACTTAAGAAGTTGAAGTAGAACTTCAGGACTTCTCGGCATTAAAGGGTTAAAATGTAATTTAAATCTTTTACACACAAATAATGTCTTTGTGAGGCTCTCAAATATTAAAAAATAAGTGTTTTATAAATTAGTTTTCTTTTTACATCGTTCAATAATAATTTAATCTTTTTCACATTTTTTGCCAACTGCATTTCTGAACCACTGTAAAATACCTTGTAATTTTTTAATCGATTGGTATTGGAATTGGATAATTTGTCAGACATTCTATGAAATTAAAAAGTTATCGTTTTAAACATCAATTTAATAATAATAATATTTTAAATAAACCAATTAAATTACATGAAAATGTACATTGCTTATTGAATATAATTATAATATATAATATATTTTTCACACATAACTTAAAATCAGTTTTTCTGCAGTTCATAATTACGAAAATAACTATTTATTTTTCAAATGATTTATTTATGCAAGACTGCAAGAATCACTGCTTTAACTCTAAACCCTGCCGAAAATATAATACTATAGGACACGATTCAGAAAACATATATAACACCATACAAATTGTATTTGTTAAGAAAAAAAGTAACTAAATACCTGATTATTAACATTATAGAAATGTTGAGGGCTTATAATGTTATTAATAACTTCTGTCGAAACTGTAAAAGTAAGAAATATGGCGAATCCTGTGTAATAAGACCTCTTCTTAAATTTAACTTTGTATGGTGTAAAAACTATACAATGGTGCAAAACCAGACAAAGCTAAATTTAACCCATTAACGTCAAGAAGGACACTTTTTTCACTTAAATTTCAATCAAAAATTTCATATGAAAATACAAGTTCAAATAAATTGATAGGTACATGTCTTACTATTTTCGAGGTCGCTCTTTTCAGTGCTGTTGTCAAAATTGAGCTATTTCAATTAGAAAATTAAATATGGCGATTTAAATGTCAAAATAACGCGAAAAATCGAGTGTTCCTTTTTATAAAACATTTTTTTCTAATAGAAAGAATATTTGTCGTCAGAAAATTTCTTCATTAAACGTGGACCCAATAGTTATAGTGTTAAGATACATTTTTTTAATATTTAAAAACTAACATGGTGATCACAAAATGGCGACTCCAATGACAAATTTCTAATTAAAACTTAACAATAGTTTTTCTTGAAAACTATAGACTTCAAAAAAAAATTTCTAAGAATAAATACGTTTTAGAATGAGTCAAAAAATCCTCTCGAATTTTTTCAGAATGTATTGTTACAATCTTTTGTTTTTCGAAAATTAGAAAAATCGAAATTTAAAAAAAAAATCATTTAAAAAATCTGAAAAAATTTGAGAGTATTATTCTCTGACCAATTCTGACAATTTTGTTCTAAGAAAATTTTTTCTAAAGTCTACTAGTCTTGAAATCTAGAAAAATTTAATAATTTTTGTTCTTGAAAACTGTAGACTTTAGAAAAATGTCCTTAAAACAAAAATATCTTCGAATTGGTCAAAGAATACTCTCAAATTTTTTCAGATTTTTTGGACGACTTTTTTAAAAATTTCGATTTTTCGAATTTTCGTACAATGGAAAATTTTAACAATATATTCTGGAAAAATTTGAAAGCATTTTTTGACTCATTCTAAAGCGTATTTATTCTTTTTCGAAAATTTTTTCTGAAGTCTGTAGTTTTCAAGAAAAACAATTGTTAAGTTTTAATTAAAAATTTGTCATTGGAGTCGCCATTTTGTGATCACCATGTTAGTTTTTAAATATTTAAAAAATTTATCTTGATACTGTAACTATTGGGTCCACGTGTAATGAAGAAATTTTCTGACGGCAAATATTCTCTCGATGAGAAAAAAATTATAAATATTTAATTTTCTAATTAAGATAGCTCAATTTTGACAACTGAAATTCTTTATTGAAATTGAAGTGAAAAAAGTGTCCTCCTTGACGTTAATGGGTTAAGACGAGGTCTTTTTACACGAGATTCGCAATATTTCTTACTGTTTTAAGTGTTGAGAGAACTTTTTAATAAAAATGTAAGCCTCCAACATTTCTGTAACGTTAATAGTCACGTATTTAGTTACTTTTTTTCTTAATAAATACAATTTGTATGGTGCTCTATATGTTTTCTGAATCGTGTTCTATAGTATTTTTTCGGCAGGATACTACATGGGCCTTGAACATTAATAAATATTTATTACTTATCGTAGTTTTATAAATATTAAAACTTGAAGAGAAATTCTCATTTTTCTTACGTTTTATATCTTGTGGTGTACCTCATAATGCGTATCTATTCAAGTAACCAAATACCGATAAATTCACAAATTCTGAATGAGAAAACCTTGATTACTTTTTTTAAAGCATATATTCTTATATGTTTTTGTAAAGGATAACATATGTATTTTAATATGTTTTGGCACGAGCAGCTACAAAAGAGGATTTAGGTAAAAATCTGCATAAAGCGTAGTTTTTCAAAATGCCTTGCTCATATACGTGTACCTATTATGGATGCGATAAAAATACTATTGTATGTTCAATGGTTGTAGATTATCTGATATCAATCTGTCTGTGTAGAACTTTCCTTACGAGTGCTAAAGCCAAAATCGCTTCAGCTTCGTCTAAAGATTGATGAATGTTTTATCGATGCAAGCCAATAAAATAATTGAAACAGTTTTACCGAATGTCCGTTTAAATTAACTGTAAAATAAACAAATCTTGTATGCAGCGAGTCTGCTAGTACATAACATTTAAACTGCAGCTTCGTGCTTGTAGCTCTGTCGATGCTGTAGTTTTTTTTGCAAATCACAGGTGACGGCAAAGTAAATTAATTCAAGTTTGTGTATTTACAGCTGGATTGAAGCCTACGAGACCAGTATCGTTACGCAGTGAAAGAGGTTCCAGAGCATACGCTACAGCTGAACTAGACCCTGTGCCCGAAGAGCGGTCTGATCACGAATCCAGCACTGCGCTCGAACTTAGTAGCAGTCCTGACTAGCATTTAGCCGTGGCGACCTCAAGGTACAGTAGTCCTTCCCTTATTCTAATTTGTCCAGTCAGGCAAGATGGCGGCCTTCCTTCTTCCCTTATTCTAATTTTCCCCTCTCCCCCACTACTTAGATTTGTAGTCTCACTTTTGTCTCTTTTTCTTTTATTGCGCATGCGCCGTTATTTGCATTTAGAAAATCCACACGTCAACACACGTAAGTGGGGAGAACGCGTGAGGGGAAATATTAGAATAGGAGAAGAGACAAAATTAGAATAAGGGAAGACATTAGAATAAGGGAAGGAGTATTGTATGCCCTTCCAGTTACTGTAAATACTGTAGATGTAGGGGAGAGGCACCATATACGACCCACCCTGGTACAGTAGTCCTTCCCTTATTCTAATTTGCCCAGTCAGGCAAGATGGCGGCCTTCTTCCCTTATTCTAATTTTTCCCTTTCCCCCACTACTTAGATTTGTAGTCTCACTTTTGTCTCTTTTTCTTTTATTGCGCATGCGCCGTTATTTGCATTTAGAAAATCCACACGTCAACACACGTCAGTGAGGAGAACGCGTGAGGGGAAATATTAGAATAGGAGAAGAGAAAAAATTAGAATAAGGGAAGACATTAGAATAAGGGAAGGAGTACTGTATACCCTTCAAATTACTGTAAATACTGTAGATGTAGGGGAGAGGCACCATATACGACCCACCCTGGTACAGTACACTGAGAAAAGTGAATTTTATCAGTTACTATCCCTTGGCTTTTAAAAAGTGTATTATAGTCCTTAAAAGAAATATTATAACTAGTAAAATCCTCCGTCTTTCAGCATTTGTTTTTTATAGGTTATACGAAACTGTATTAAACTCTCCTATTTTAAAAGTGTTTTATTATGACTAAAAGAAGGCATTTTTAATATTTTAATTTGCTAGATAAATTTCCATAAACAAAAATTGCTTTTAGTTAAAGAGAAAAGGCTAAAATAAACTGACATATTGGTTAGAATAATCTAAAATCTTCGTCTTTTAACAGGTAATAGAAAGATGGCAATCCCTATGCGTAAAATACTATCTTTTACGGGGCATAAGAATTCTAATACTGGATAAAAAACACTTTTCTCAGTGTAGTCCTTCCCTTATTCTAATTTGTCCAGTCAGGCAAGATGGCGGCCTTCTTCCCTTATTCTAATTTTTGCCCTCTCCCACACTACTTAGATTTGTAGTCTCACTTTGGCCTCTTTTTCTTTTGTTGCGCATTCCCCGTTATTTGTATTTAGAAAATCCACACGTCAACACACGTAAGTGGGGAGAACGCGTGAGGGGAAATATTAGAATAGGAGAAGAGAAAAAATTAGAATAAGGGAAAACATTAGAATAAGGGAAGGAGTACTGTATTTGTATGTAGTGGTGATATAAGCGTGATGTTGTGTTCGACATAGTGTTATTGTTTCTGAATGCCGCAATTGTTTACAGTCACTGAAAGTAATTAGATATACTATTGTTGGAATTATCGGCACTGTATACAAATTTGAATTTGGGAAACTTTTCTGAAATACATAGTTAGTGCTATAATTGGGGATAAATAAGTAATAGCGGTGAATGAAGTGCATGTATATCAAGTATTTTCAATATATTTTTGTACTCTACAGTGATCTGGACGAATGTATGTACGAAATAAAATTTTTTTGTGACCATTTAAAAATATCGTTCCATTTGCGACCCAGTGTGAACCATATACGACCCGCTTGACGTTTCTCAAAACAAGTGTCTATTTTATATTTTTATAGTGGATCATCGTCGTTATTAACATTTTTTTTATTCTAATTTATTTTTTAAATTCGTAGATGATGTCTATCCCAAACGAAGCCGTTAAGTCGAAGGATTACACTGGAATTCTGATTTAGACGATTAGGAAGAGTTAAATGTCAAAGAAATAAATGTTGTAATGATCCTTTTATAAAAAAATGAAATAAATTTTGATATTTTTGAAAATTATTAACCTTCGATACGAAAAACATCAATATCTAAAAGTTCAAATAATTTTAGTGTTCCTTTGACTTTATAACGAAATAGGTGACTAAATTGCAACATTATATTTGATTTTCTTATTAAGTTTTACTCATTTCATTTAATATTAGTTTCAGGATACAAATTTTATATAATCAAAAATCTACAATATTATTCCAGCAAATTTCAAAGGTAAAAAATAAAAAAAATTATATACAAAAATTTTCTAAATTCTCTTCACATTTTCCCATTTTAAAACTAAAATTATTTGAACTTATCAATTTTCTAAATTTTGTGTCTATTTTATATTTTTATAGTGGATCATCGTCGTTATTAACATTTTTATATATTCAAATTTACACTGGGATTCTGATTTAGACGATCAGGAAGAGTTAAATGTCAAAGAAATAAATGTTGTAATGATCGGTTTATAAAAAAATGAAATAAATTTTGATATTTTTGAAAATTATTAGGTGTGTGCTGTGTATTTTTGCATTAACCCATTAACGCCTGAAATGATAATTTTTATACTTCCATTTCAATCAAGTATTTCGTATCAAAATCAAAGTTGAAAACAATTGAGAGGTGCGCATCCTACAGTTTTATAGGTCGCTCTTCAAGATTTCGAGGTCAAAATTAAATTTCCACCATCAGAAATTCCAATATGGCGCCGAATATGAAAAAAATTTCCAAAAAATTGGGAATTTTTTATTCTTATCAATTTTTTTCGAGCTATTAGAATATTGGAATTTTATTGAAACCTTGCATAATCGTGCATAAAATAGTTGAATTTCAAGAAAAAATGTTACGTTTATAACATACATCAATCTAACGACTCCAAAATGGCGTCAACAATGAAAATTTCTTTGAGAAATTTTTGGACGCTCTAACTCAAAAACTACGAACTTTTTTTAAAAAATGCCCAGAATGAAAAGTTCTTTAAATTCATCAAGCGATAGTGTGGAATTTTTTCAAAATTTTTTGATGACATTTTGAGAAATTTTGTTTCAACATTTATTTCAAAATTGTAATTTATTTACAAAAAATTCTGAAAAAAATTTAGTGTATTCTCTGATGAATTCTAAGAGTTATTTGTTCTTTGCAATTTTTTCGAAAAGTTGATAGTTTTCGAGGAAATGAATTTCAAATATTATAGTTTAGGATTTTTTCCCCCAAAAAACTATTAATTCTTTGAAAAAATTTCAAAGAACCAAAACTCGTAGAATTCATAAGTGAATACACCACATTTTTTTCAGAATTTTTCATAAATAAATTATGATTTTGAAAAAAATGTTGGACAAAAATTTTGAAAAAAAATTTCTCAAAATGTCATTACAAAAATCTGAAAAAATTCCACTATATTTCTCGATTAATTCTAAGAACTTTTCATTCTTAGCATTTTTTTATAACAGCATGTAGTTTTTGAGTTAGAACGTTCAGAAATTTTTCAAAGAAATTTTCTTTGTTGACGCCATTTTGAGGTCGTTACAATGATGTGGGGTATAAAAGTAAATTTTTTTCTTAAAATTCAACTGTTTTATGCATCATTATGCAAGGTCCAATAGAATCCCAATATTCTAATAGCTCGAAAAAAATTGATAGAAATTAATAATTCCCAATTTATTGGAATTTTTTTTAAAAGTTCGGCGCCATATTGGAATTTCTGATGGCTGAAACTCAATTCTGACCTTGTAATCTTGAAGAGCGACCTCGAAAATAATACGATATGTACCTTTCAATTGTTTTCGACTTCGATTTTGATATGAAATACTTGATTGATAATGAAGCCCCATTGAAAAAATCCATGTGGATTTTCAATGTGGATTTCCATATGGATTCCATATGGGTTTGTATGGATTCGATGTGGATTTCTCGGGTGGATTCCATATGGATTTTTTATGTGGATTAAATATGGATTTTCTAAATAGATTTTACATGACTTCCCTGCCGATTTCTGCTGTGGATTCCTTGTGGATTCTATATGGGTTTTCTACACAGATTCCATGTGGATTTATATGGATTCCATGTGGATTTCTCGGGTGGATTCCATATGGATTTTTTATGTGGATTAAATATGGATTTTCTAAATAGATTTTACATGACTTCCCTGCCGATTTCTGGTGTGGATTCCTTGTGGATTATCGATGTGGATTCTATATGGGTTTTCTACATAGATTCCATGTGGATTTATATGGATTCCATGTGGATTTCTCGGGTGGATTCCATATGGATTTTTGATGTGGATTAAATATGGATTTTCTAAATAGATTTTACATGACTTCCCTGCCGATTTCTGGTGTGGATTCCTTGTCGATTATCGATGTAGATTCTATGGGTTTTCTATGCATAGATTATATGTGGATTTATATGGATTTCATGTAGATTTCTGGAGTGGATTCCATACGGATTTTTTGTGGATTATATACGGATTTTTTGTGCGAATCCCATATGGATTTATTATAGATTCCATACAGAATCCGCATAGAATTCATGAAGAAAATCCATATGGAATCCACATAAAAAATCCATATCAATCATCAAATTTATTCCTTTTTCCTACAATAAATACAATTGAGGACCTATAGGGGACATTAAAATGTCCGTACATAGGAGGTTACTTATAACCTAACAAAAAAAATAAAAAATGTATATAAAATACAAACTATAGTACTTGTATTTACATTATTCTATATAGAGTTTATCCTATCGTATAACACTGCGATTATTAAAATCATATGGAAGCCACATAAAAAATCCACATGGAATCCATATAAATCCACACCAACCCACATAAAATCCATGTGGAATCCACATCCAAAGTCCATATGGAATCCATATGGATTTTTTCAATAGGGAGTATAAAAAATGACATTTCAGGCGTTAATGGGTTAATCGATGATTTTTCCAAATGGGTCGTATGTGGTGGAAAAATTTGTTTTTGTTCTAAAGTAACATTTTTAAAATTGTTCATAAAATGTTATCAGATTGCCTAAGTTTGTTAATAATTAGTTGACCAAATACCCTTAGCTTTCTATCGGTGCCTATTGCATAAAAAAAATTACAAACTCATTAAAACTTATGCTCGAAAGAAGAAAGGTGGGTCGTATATGGTGTCTCTCCCCTATTAATTATTCTCTCGTTATGTGCAGGTCGCCACGACCATCGAAAGCCCACATGGTACCACCTCCCGTGGACCGTTCTCCCCTGTGGACTGCGCTGACCAACGACAGCGGGCTCGACTCGGACCCGGAAGATACCTAGCAAGAGGCCCAAGGCGGGGGCTTCATCGAAGCCCTCGTCTTGGAGTTGCCGATAATTTACTGACATGGATTTCAGTCTGAACAGGATGCGTCAGACTTGCCTTCGATACTACTGGAGACGAACAATGCATGAAAACCACTGTCGAACCAGTTAGATGCAAAGAACGGATCCCAAAAATGGATTTGAAAACACTAAGAAAGTCACAGTCTCTCCAAGACGAAACAAGGATCATGTGCGATACATTTTACAGCATTTTTCAACGAGTGAAGTGACCGAACGTGTCATTTTAGTGCGCCGAGTGCGCATTTTCCTTGTACGCGACAAACGTTGCACGCTTACTTTCATGCACCAACATGTAGCAAGAATTCCGCCTAAGTATAGAACAGTACGATGCAGAGTTTTATATGGACCCACGTAATTAGTTTATAGACTATGTCGATGCATAGAGACTTTGTATGAAGTGTGTGCAAAGAATGTGCAATTTAGCGTAACCAGCTATGTGCCACTGCTTAGACCGTTGTGTATATACGTTAGATTTGTTAATGTAATTTATAGACGTTAAAAAAAAAAAGATGGATATGTATAAATAATTAAATCTAGTTTTGTTGTGGAAATGCTACATTTAATATCAACGTTGCCTTTCGAATCACTTCGAAAAACTCGCTTCCATCCCTTATTATTGACATTTTTACAGTAAATACATGGTGAAATCGTGTTTCGACGTACCGCTTATTCAGCGCATCAATCAATACATTTCAGATGACAAAAAAGAAAGTTTCTATCGAAACTCTTCCTCCGATGTAAAATTAAAAATATAAAAATTCAATATAATTGTTTCAATTACGCATAAACAGTTTATATAAAATCAACGATTTGTACAGAAATTCTAACCTAAAAACCTGGTATCACCCTGCCTTTTTTAGCTGATTTTTTCAAATGATTCACTTTTTTCTCCTTTTTCCTCTTTAAGATATTTTCTTTTCGTTTCTCCTGTCGTTCTTGCATTGTTTTCTGTACAGTTTCCTTCCTACTTTCCCACTTCTTGGCACTCTGTTTCTTCTTCTGTTCATCTCGTTTTATCGTTCGTTTCAAAAGTTCCGGATCGTCTTTCACCTATTATTGTAATTACGTATTAAAATGTTTTTTATAAAATAAAAGCAAACAAATTCTTACCTTTTGTCCACTCGATTTTGCAAGAACTGATTTCCATGCCATTTTTTCTTTTATCAAATCAGCTTGCTCTTTGTCTCCTGCTATTTCAAGTTCCTTTACTTTTTGTTTCGTTGCTTCTATCTTCTGCAAAATCTTTTTAGCATCTTTCTCCGATTTTTGTGGTTTCTTTGTTCCAATTTCAGAGAAATCGAATCTGCTAAACACCATATTTCCTTCCGAGTTAAATATCGGTTTCTGTTTAGGTTTCGGAACGTCAGTTTCCGTCTTTACTTTCGCAGCGCCTGACGCTATCTGTTCCGTTCTCGCTAACTTTTTCTGTTGCAGTCGTTCCTCTCTTTTAGTCCTTTTCTTTATTTGATTTTTCAAGTTTTGTTTATCTCTCTTTTGCCTGTAATTAAGTTTCTTTTGGCCCTTCAGTTCTTCAAATTTCGCATGGAGTTCTTCAAACGTTCGTGCTCGTTTTTCGCCTGGCTTCGAAAATGTGTTTGCTGCGACGTCGTTTGAAATAAATTGCGAGAACATGGAACGAACGAGGTAAAGTATAAAATATTCTTACCTTTTTCACCGTTGACATTTCCTGCAGCTTCTTCGCAGTCGTTGAACTGATCGAGGTCTTCAAAGTCGTCAAGATTGTACATTTCGTGTCGAGCTTTAAAGCAGAGCGTAACATTGAGTTACGAATGAAAAATATAAATACATCTATGCAGATATGAACTTTTTCAATTTCTACTTACATGCTTCATTTAAAGTTAACGACATCACCGAAAATACATTCGAAATGAATTGATCTTCGTCTTGAACGATTTGTTTCGTCAGCTTTGCGTTAAAAGGATTCGGCATTTTGAGTTGCATATTTCCTAAATGTTCTTCAAAAAATATATTTAACAAATCCAATTTGTCACTACTCTAAACTAATTGTAAATATTTGAGGCTGCTGTAGGCTGTAGACCATGTGAGCTAACCTAGCTCCATGTGTTATTGAAAGGCTTTACGTTGAGTCTTATTTCCACACCAAAACCTTACTTATTTCCAACAAATGGTAAAGTAGAAAACTGCACGAATTTTAGAGAACGTATATCGATCGATAATATCAATTCCTAACTTTAAAGGGGGGAGTGCTCGGCCGATAAGGTAGGGATTTTCAATTTCAATCAAAAATTTCATATGAAAATCCAAGTTGAAATAAATTGAAAGGTACACCGTCTTACTATTTTCGAGGACGCTCTTTTCAATGCAGTTGTCAAAATTGAGCTATCTTAATTAGAAAATTAAATATGGCGATTAAAATGTCAAAATAACGCGAGAAATCGAGTGATCTTTTTTATAAAACATTTTTTTCTCATCGAAAGAATACTTGTCGTCAGAAAATTTCTTCATTAAACGTGGACCCAATAGTTACAGTATCAAGATACATTTTTTAAATATTTAAAAACTAACATGGTGATCACAAAATGGCGACTCCAATGACAAATTTCTAATTAAAACTTAACAATTGTTTTTCTTGAAAACTATAGACTTCAGAAAAAATTTTCTAAGAATAAATACGTTGTAGAATGAGTCAAAAATGTTCTAAAATTTTTCCAGCATATATTGTTCAAATTTTTTATTTTTCAAAAATTCCAAAAATCGAAATTTTTAAAAAAGTCCAAAAAACCGGAAAAAATTTCAGAGTATTTGACCAATTCGAAGACATTTTTGTTCTAAGGACATTTTTTCTAAAGTCTACAGTTTTCAAGAAAAAAAATTACTAGTCTTGAAATCTAGAAAAGTTTAATAATTTTTTTTGCTGTCTATTAATTAAGTTCCACAACGAGCACCAAATCCGGAGGCAAACAAGGACCAAAAAATTAATTATTGGAACCGAAAACATGTCCGAATAAATATTTCTTGATTTATTTAAAATATTCACAATTCGAATTTAAATTAATTATATTTTATAATTTATGTTTTATATATTGTACTGCGAACAACTAACAAATATTTTATTACGTATATAAGTA
Organism: Trichopria drosophilae; assembly: GCA_030407085.1. Taxonomy (NCBI): domain Eukaryota; kingdom Metazoa; phylum Arthropoda; class Insecta; order Hymenoptera; family Diapriidae; genus Trichopria; species Trichopria drosophilae. Next base: position 112,577,885 of record CM059585.1, on the reverse strand, counting down.
ATTATGTCGTGTAATCAGGGTTGCGGATGAGTACTAATGTACTTTTGCAATTACGATGCTGCTTATGTGCAGTTTACTCTGTAGTGATGTTGTAAATTCCCTGAATAAATTATTATTATTTATTTATTTATTTATTTGGATCAACGGCACCTCATTGTGCCTTGTACAAAATTAATAACAAAGCAATGATGGCATCACAAAATACACATTTGAAACTTATAAACAATAAAAAATTTATATAAGAATAAAGAAAAATAATCAACAATTTAATTTGGTATAATTGCAAACGTATGTGCGAAACGCTGGTAGACGCCTTTGAAGTACATTCTGCGGTAATAGGTTCCACGCATGCTTAAGTCTAGGTACCGGAAAGTAATAACTATAGTTATAACGGTTAACATCTTCGCGTATTGGCCTGATATTTCGTAGGTGATGTGGAACATTCCTAAACGTAAATATTCCTGAAATTTCTCTACCGACTATTATCCCGTTTATTATTTTATACATATGTGCATTGGACTCCCCACTTTCCGCATGCCATATCTAATAAATCGGTGTTGCACCGATTCTAACTCACTGCAATCAACATCAGTATATGGGGTCCAGATAGTTGAACAATATGTCATGTGGGGAAGCACTAAGGTTTGATACAAATACAAGATTGTTTTAATATTCTTAAAACTCTTAGTACTTCTGATGAGGAATCCAAGCATCCGATACGCTTTGGAAATAACACCATGTAGATGGTCCTTAAAACTAAAAGAACTATCGATAACCACTCCCAAATCCTTCAATGTAGACACCGATTTCAAATTATATCCATTAATCGAATATGATAATGCTAAGGGGTAACGAATTCTATGAAACGAAATATATTTACATTTATCTAAATTTAGTGACATTTTATTGTCCACAGACCAAAAAACTAAGGCATCCAAGTCCCTCTGTAAGTTGATAGCATCTTGCAGACTTTGGACAGCAGTAAAAATTTTTACGTCATCAGCATAAATTAATATGCGACTGAATTTTACCGCGTTAGCAATATCGTTAATGAACAAAATAAAAAGGAGTGGACCCAGGTGGGAACCTTGCGGAACCCCCGAAGAGGTTGTGTACCTCTCAGCATTAAATCCCTTCACTCGGACAATATGTTCTCGATTAGTTATAAAAGATGCAATCCATCTTAGAATAGAGCCTCTTAAACCTAACACATGCAGTTTGGTTATTAGCAGTCCGTGATCCACCGTATCAAACGCTTTGTAAAAGTCCAAACAGATTGAGTCAACCTGCTCGGAAATAACCATAGCTTGGACGATGAATTCACTATATATCAACAATTTAGTGCAAGTGGATTTACCCCTCTCGAACCCATGCTGTTCATCCACCACAAGGGACAAGAAAGCCTCAGAAATCAAATTATTATAATAAATTGATCGAATCTCACAAAATAAAAGTATATCTCATAATAGCTAAGTTCACGCTTTGCTCGCTATTTCAGTGAATCTTAAGCGTTTTATACTTGTCAATGTAATTAATGTTTCTAATTTAATTAATTGTTAACACACCACAACTCAGATATTAAGCCATATATATGACAACTGAATATAATCTATAAAATCTTCAATTTGATTGTTTGTAACTATTATTTTCTTCTCCGGTATGATCAGAAAGTTTTACTCACAAGGGTCACGAAATAAAATATTAAAAATCATGCTTTAACTACTATACATGTTACTTATGTATACATTTTCATAATAAATGTGTAACGAATTAATATTAGAAACCCGAACACAGAAATTTAATTTTTGTTTGTGGAAAAATGCGAAATTTAGTAATTTATTCATTTCCAGAGGTAAAAACGCATTTTAATATTGTGAATTAGCTCAATATTATTCCAATCTGTTAAAAAACTCAAACTGTCTATAGAAAAAAATTAACATTAGAAACAGAGTATCTAATGAAATCTAATTGTGTAGATTTATGAAAATGTATACATAAGTAACATATATGTTATAATTAATACTAGTAACATAATTAATAAATGTGTAACGAATTAATATTAGAAACCCGAACACAGAAATTTAATTTTGTTCAAATTAACAAAATTATTTTGCATATTGTTTCCTTCCGTAGACGAGTGTACTGACAATATATCAGCCCGAAGGTTATAATACAGTAGGACCTCTCTTATTCTAATCGTTCCCCACAAGTCTTCTCCTACTAGCACACGAAAAGTCAACGAAAAATATTGTCCACGAATCAGAAGCTCGCAAGCAAAGTAAGTGGGGGTAAGGGGAAAATTAGAATAAGAGAGGTCGGCGCCATCTTGAAAAACTTTACTAATTAGAATAAGAGAGGTCCTACTGTACCGACAGTATAGCTAAATAGCTTACTTTCAAACGTTCCAAAGTATATATATATAATTAAGAAGAGGATTCATAAAGCATATAACTGTACATCTTTTATTAAAAATGAACCTAAGCACAACAAAACAACCAGTATACCATACATCAAAGGTGTTTCTGAAAAAATCAGATACAATATGAAAGATAAAAATATCAGAATTGTTTTCAAACCTTTCAACACGAATATTGGAGGAATAAAACCGTATAAGGATAAACTAGACAATATCAAGCAAAGCTGGGTTGTTTATTTAATCAAATGCTCTAATTGCAACTCTATTTACATTGGACAAACGGGAAGATTATTAAAAGATAGGATCTTAGAACATAAAAATAATATAACATTAAATGATTCACAATTAACAGGATTAAGTTTACATAGAATCAATACTGGACACAATTTTAACTTTAACAATACACAAATTTTAGCTATTGAAAGGAACACAAATAAAAGAAAACATTTAGAAAACTTTTTTATTAAACAATATAATAATACTGTAATATTAGATTTGAAATTTCTCAATTACCTGAATTGTATCTTCCGTTACTACATATGTGAATTTTGAAATCGGCGATCTTTTCCTATATGAATATGTTTCTTTATGTGTAATTAAACAACTCATCGTTGTATATGTTTATTTGTAAAAGTCTTACATTGACAATATATTGAATATTTCTGTTGCAAACAAGAACTCAGGCAACTTAGTTCTAAATTTTAATTTTCAAACAACAATTTTTAACTTTCTTTAGTTGGTTTTAATTTTCACTATTGAACTGAATTAGAAGTTTTTACATAATTTTTAGGTAAGAAACACTTTTTATTTTATGTCAATGTGGAAAAATATCTGGGGAAATGGAGGAGGAAGGGATTTTTTGAAAAGAATTTTTTTTCTTTCTCTTGTATTGATTGATGTGGAAGGAAATAACAGTGGTAGGTCATGAGCCAGTTTTTTAACTTATATAATTATTATTCATAATTTTAAGGACCCAAATGGCATTAGATTGCCATAACTACCAGTCAAGTTCTAAGAAATTTGATTTACATATTCTGAAATCAATTCATGATCTGAACGATGTGATACTAGTTCATAAGGTATTGTCCGGATTGGTACACGATTCCCAAATCTCTGGTTTGTTCCGATATAGACACGTTTTATATTCCAGTAATAACTTTACAGCATTATATGAAAAATCGTGCGAAACAAATAGAAGTTTTCAATCCACTGTATACCCCCTAACGCTCAAATGGAATTGCCTCGGAATATCATGTCTTTGGATATGAACCAGGGTTTCGTTAGTCACAGCAAAAGATTATTGTTACCGTATTATTAGTTTTCCTTATTTTGATTATTTTATGTATATTTCTACGTTATTTTCTTTAGTTTATATTTTTTTATTATTATTGCCATTGCATATACTATCACAATATCATATATTTTGTATTTTTGGCGATTACGCCTGTGTTCGATAAATAAATAAATGTATAATAGCAGAGAATAATCTCTAATATGCTTTGAAACCATGCACCAATTACTGTTGGTTATATATATATTGTCAAAATTTGAATTAAATAAAAATATACATTTTTTCAAGATATGTTTAATACCTTTATTAATAAACAAGTAACCAAAGGACAAAGAGAATAAGTGAATGGAAAATTGGGAGTGATAAAATGTAAAATAAATTAATGAAGAAGTTTCGATCAATTTGATATAAAACTTTGCCCCTTGAAACTATGCCTCTCAAATGTTTTTAGCATCTATTGTTTTATTGGAAAGAATGACAATTACCACAAACATTATTATGCCAATGTATATGTATGTTTAAGAATTGTTTACAATTTTTTATGTATTACGTAAAGACACTATCTAAAATGATATAATTATAGTGTAATTATTACATTAAACTTGACGTGCATTGAATTTATTTATCTCACAAGGATGTACTTTAAATTCCGAAATAAGTCTATGGGACGTAGGTCCAATGCTGTTTGAATCGGTACAATGTAGCATTGTACAATTATCTTACATTACATCTTTACCCTTATTTTCTTTGTAATTTATTTTAATTGTGTTGTTTGGAAAATCTTTTTTGTATTCTCATGTATTTCATTATTGTAGTAAGGAGTAGAAAGTGAATGATGTGAATCCGATGAGAGTACAAGAAACGTTTTTGCGAAATCAAGTGAATCGCATGCTTAAAATAAGCTTAAATGACGCTTAATCAAGAAGAGTTCTGAAACGGAAATATGGGCCTTTTAAACGTTATCTAAGCTTCAAACTTTCTTTTTACTCTTGTATGCTACATCCCAGATAGCAAAATATGCAGAAACATGCCGAATGTACTGTATATGTACCAGCTTATTTCAGAAAACTTACTACATTTTGATAAAATATGCTGAAATTTCCTAACGTTTCTAATGCAGTGATTTTGATAGTAATTGAGTGTAATTCAGGAAAATGCAGAATAATTTTAGTATTTTTCATAGAAGTATTTTAGTTACATTCAGATAAATATTCAGTATATTTCAGCAATGTTACTACGATTTGCTGAAAGCCTCTGAAATATTCTGAATGTCCCAACTGGGCCACTAGTCCCAATTTCGATATTAAATCAGTATTTTTTAGAGATTTTCAGGAACACATTTTCAGTACTTTTCAGCAAGTTATTTTCAGTTATTTTTAGTATTATTCAGAAACATTGTTCGGAAACATCTCTCTGAAATAATATATGTAATTCTAACTGAATTTTACTGAAATGGATAGAAACCATAATACAGATTTAGCGGAATTCAGACAAATTCAGTAAAATTTCAGAATTTTTAAATGAAATAGCTCAGAATAAGTAAAATTTAGATAAATATTGAGTTCATTTCAGCAATATCACATTTTGTCGAATGACATTATCCTGAAAACAATAGTTCCAAAGTCAATATTAAATCAGTATTATTAAGAAATTTTCAGTATTTAGGTACATCAGAATATTTTCAATAGAATTCAAGAAAATATCAGCTTATTTCAGTAAACTTACTACATTTTGATAAAATATGCTGAAATTTCCTACCGTTTCTAGTCAGTTATTTTGATAGTAATTGAGTGTAATTCAAGAAAATTCAGAAAAATGTTAGTATATTTCAGAGAAATATTTTAGTAACGTTCAGATAAATATTCAGTATATTTCAGCAATGTTACTACGATTTGCTGAAAGCCTCTGAAATATTCTGAATGTCCCAACTGGGCCACTAGTCCCAATTTCGATATTAAATCAGTATTTTCTAGAGATTTTCAGGAACACATTTTCAGTACTTTTCAGCAATATTTTTCCATAAGGGATAGTTGTTACATTATTTTGAATTGTGGTATTAAACTGTTGCATGCGTCTTTCTCTGGAGTTTTAACAAAATATGAATAAAAAAATGTATATTTGTGAATATTTATTAATACAGTAAAACCCCTCTTACTTGAACAGGGTCGAGCCAGCATTTCCCCTCCGACCCCGTTTATTTGAACCCTTACAGTTGTCCCCACTCCTCGCGCAATATACACCCGTCCGGCGTGAGTAGCGCACGCGCATTGGAATTTGTATCCGCGTAAGAGCAAGTAGTGGGGGTAAGGGGGAGTAGAAATCGTTCAAATAAACGAGGTTATTTTGTTCAAATAGACGTGGTGTTCAAGTAAGAGGGGTTTTGCTGTAACTGTTACTTTTGTGTTTGCAGGGATGTGCAATAATGATTTTCAGTGAATTTCAATTGTACAATAAAATCCACATGAATGTTCATATCAGTTGATAAATCAATTGATAAATAATCTGTAAACAAAATTGTAGTGTTTTTCGAATTTAAAATTTGTGTAGTATTAATTGACCACGTGTTAGTTGACTAGTTGCGCATGTGCATGGCGCAACAAATAACACGTGTGATTGGTTTGGTTGGTTTGGTTTTACACAGTGGTTTACAGGAGCACCGCCATAATCTCTGACGCTATTCCCTTCAGTTCCTAACCTCTGCACGCTTTGTTGTGTTGTATTGGTTGTATTCATAAATATTTAAAATGAAGCTGCTGACACATAATATGTTAACGTCAAAATGCCTTAAAGGTGTTACAGTTGGATATCCTTTGCAAATTGTGGTAAGTACACTCGTTTTAATTGAACAACTTTTTTTGTTGACATAACCTTAAAATTCAAGTTATGTTGTTTTGCAAGATTTTCTTAGCTTCTTGAATCAGAAAAATACATTTGTTAAACTTTTTTTAATACTTTGTTACTATATACATAAAATTATTTAGGCAAAGGACATAAAGGTCTCAGAGGTGGACTTCAATTCCGAGTTCATTTCTAGAATTATCCCAAAGATTGATTGGGAAACGCTGTGTACAGCTGCAGAAAGTGTAAGTTATAATTCTACATTATTTAAAATGCATATTAAACTTTAGAAACAAATTTTTCATCCGATTCACTCGTTATATTAGATCGGACATGCGGACGACCTACCGAAATCAGTAATTGAAAATTACGAATCAGATGAGGATTTTTTGAAAAAAGCACATCATGTTTTACTGGAAGTCGAAGTTATTGACGGAGAGCTCTTGTGTCCCGAGTCTGGAAGGAAGTTTCCAATCAACAATGGAATTCCAAATATGTTACTAAACGAAGACGAAGTATAGTTTCTGTATGTTCGCAAAGTGTTGTGTTCTATTCTAAGTGACATTTTGTTTTCGCGACTGTTCAGAGTAGACAGGTATTCTGTTTACCTGAAGTTGTTGAAATAAGAAGATGAAAATATTTTATAGAATACCTATCAAGTTTCAAATAGACCTAAGAACTTACGAGTTAAGTAATGACCAATAAATGTTATGTTTTTCTAAGAATTGTATATATGTTAAAATATTCCATCGCTAAGTATGAATGCATCAACATAGTTATTTATAAATTTAGAAAATACAGTTGGTAGTCGCATACTGAATAAATAAATATAATATACAAATGGAAACGACTTTTTAATTATAGTTCTTATTGTGTTCTTTTATTGTTGCACCTTGCTTTGCTATTTGTTAACAAACGAAGCTGACAAGAGGAGGTCACAGTGGAGATTTCACTATTTTGGCAGACGATTTTTTGACGTATTCTAATGATAAAAATAATAATACACGTGTTTGAGCGTTTTCACTCTTAGGCTTTCGTTTTTGTGAAATAAAATATTAAAAAATTTTGCCACGCCAAAGCCGAAATTTATTAAACTTCAAAGTTTAATATCTTTGCGAAAAATTATCGTAGCTTAAAAAATCGAACGGCATTTCAAAGGTTATTGCAATAGCTTTCATTTGAGCAGAGAAAAAAAATCGAAAAGACGCAAAATTCAGATTTTTATCGATAAAAAACCAACAAGAAAAAATACGATATTTTTTATCTGTAGTTAATTGTTTGCCAATTTGAAACGAATAATAGTAGGATAATGAAACTAACGGGGATTTAAAGGTATGGTTGTTACCTTTAAATGATCGCTCGCCCATTTTTGTGCAACCTTTCTGACCGGAGTTATGACTATTTTTATAAAAAAACATGATTTTTTTTATTTTTTCTTATTATCTCAAAAACTAAGGGAAATGGAAAAAAATGTTACATACAAAAAATACTCGTTTTTAAAAAAATTGTTTTGATTTTTAAAATTTTGACTTTATTCTGGTATTTTCTACCTAAAAACGAGTATTTTTTGTACGTAACATTTTTTTCTATCTCTCTTAGTTTTTGAGATAATAAGAAAATAAAAAAAATCATGTTTTTTTATAAAAATAGTCATAACTCCGGTCAGAAAGGTTGCACAAAAATGGGCGAGCGATCATTTTAAAGGTAACAACCATACCTTTAAATCCCCGTTAGTTTCATTACCCTACTGTTATTCGTTTCAAATTGGCAAACAATTAACTAAAGATAAAAAATATCGTATTTTTTCTTGTTGGTTTTTTATCGATAAAAATCTGAATTTTGCGTCTTTTCGGTTTTTTTTCTCTGCTCAAATGAAAGCTATTGCAATAACCTTTGCAATGCCTTTCGATTTTTTAAGCTACGATAATTTTTCGCAAAGATATTAAACTTTGAAGTTTAACAAATTTCAGCTTTGGCATTGGCAAAAGTGATTGCCGGGGAGTGTATAAGTATAATTAAAAATTGTTTAAAAAAAGACTGTTCATAAAACTTCAAATATGTTCAATAAAACATGTATTTCTTGGTCATCATCACAGAAAATGGAAATAAATAAACAAAAAAATTACGTTTCGGCTAACTTTTCATAGCCCTCATCAGAAATTTATTCTGTAAAATAATACAAAAAAAATTTATATACATTAACAAAACATAATATTAACAAAAATTATCATACAAATTTACAAAAAAAATTTATACATCAAAAAATATCAAGTGACATAAAATAAATTATACATATACAAAAAATATGAAAAAAATAAGTAATAATTGTAAAAAAAAATTATAACGAGAAGACAAATTTTCCCTGCAAAAATCCCTGTCCTTGTGGAAAAATATTGCTGAAAAGTACTGAAAACGTATTCCTGAAAATCTCTAAAAATACTGATTTAATATCGAAATTGGGACTAGTGGCCCAGTTGGGACATTCAGAATATTTCAGAGGCTTTCAGCAAATCGTAGTAACATTGCTGAAATATACTAACATTTTTCTGAATTTTCTTGAATTACACTCAATTACTATCAAAATAACTGACTAGAAACGGTAGGAAATTTCAGCATATTTTATCAAAATGTAGTAAGTTTACTGAAATAAGCTGATATTTTCTTGAATTCTATTGAAAATATTCTGATGTATCTAAATACTGAAAATTTCTTAATAATACTGATTGAATATTGACTTTGGTACTATTGTTTTCAGGATAATGTCATTCGACAAAATGTGATATTGCTGAAATGAACTCAATATTTATCTAAATTTTACTTATTCTGAGCTATTTCATTTAAAAATTCTGAAATTTTACTGAATTTGTCTGAATTCCGCTAAATCTGTATTATGGTTTCTATCCATTTCAGTAAAATTCAGTTAGAATTACATATATTATTTCAGAGAGATGTTTCCGAACAATGTTTCTGAATAATACTAAAAATAACTGAAAATAACTTGCTGAAAAGTACTGAAAATGTGTTCCTGAAAATCTCTAAAAAATACTGATTTAATATCGAAATTGGGACTAGTATATTCAGGATATTTCAGAAACTTTCAGGAAATTGTAGTAACATTGTTGAAATATACTGAATATTTATCTGAATGTTACTAAAATATTTCTCTGAAAAATACTAAAATTATTCTGCATTTTCCTGAATTACACTCAATTACTATCAAAATCACTGCATTAGAAACGTTAGGAAATTTCAGCATATTTTATCAAAATGTAGTAAGTTTTCTGAAATAAGCTGGTACATATACAGTACATTCGGCATGTTTCTGCATATTTTGCTATCTGGGATGTAGCATACAAGAGTAAAAAGAAAGTTTGAAGCTTAGATAACGTTTAAAAGGCCCATATTTCCGTTTCAGAACTCTTCTTGATTAAGCGTCATTTAAACTTATCTTAAGCATGTGATTCACTTGATTTCACAAAAACGTTGCTTGTACTCTCATCGGATTCACATCATTCACTTTCTACTCCTTACTACAATAATGAAATTCATGAGAATACAAAAAAGATTTTCCAAACAACAGAATTAAAATAAATTACAAAGAAAATAATAGTAAATATGTAATGTAAGATAATTATACAATGCTACATTGTACCGATTCAAACAGCATTGGACCTATATCCCATAGACTTATTTCGGAATTTAAAGTACATCCTTGTGAGATAAATAAATTCAATACGCGTCAAGTTTAACGTAATAATTACACTATAATTATATAATTTTAGATAGTGTCTTTATACAAACGTAATACATAAAAAATTGTAAACAATTCTTAAACATACATATACATTGGCATAATAATGTTTGTGGTAATTGTCATTCTTTCCAATAAAACAATAAATGCTAATAACATTTGAGAGGCAATAGTTTCAAGGGGCAAAGTTTTATATCAAATTTATCGAAACTTTATTAATTTATTTAACATTTTATCACTCCCAATTTTCAATTCAATTGTTCTCTTTGTCCCTTGCTTACTTTGTTATTAATAAAGGTATTAAACATATCTTGAAAAAATGTATGTTTTTATTTAATTCAAATTTTGACAATATATCTGCCGTGCTAAGGAAAAAAGTCTCTAACTACCATTTTCACGAAAAATGGGGTTTTTATATCAATCGATTGCTGGAAATATTCTACGCCTAGTGCTTATAATCAAAATATGGAAATCGTGATATTTATATTTAAATTATATTTTTAAATGTTGTAGAAGGTTAAAATTTTTAAAATGAAAAGCCTTTAACTGCACAATGATTTGCACATTCCGATAAACTACACAGAAATATATATAAAATACAAATAAAAAGTACATTAAAAGCCGTTAAGCCCGTTTTTTCTTGTAAAATCATTCGAGAGCGGGGTGTTTTACAAGAAAAGAGCATTATGTTTCTTGTATTTGTAAAAGATTCGAGTGAAGTTGACATTTGCAAGAAAAAAAGCATTAACAGCACAATGTGTCATATAGGTTATTTATTTTGAAAGATCGAAGAGCAAATTAATATTAACCAAATTGTTTTATATAACACATTTCATTTTGGATGTAAGGTCCCTTTCAGCTGTCCAGGTCACATATATGCGCAAAAATACATAATGACACGAAATTTAAAAGATTGAAAATTTAAAATGTGTATATAGATTGTCGATAAGATGTTTTCTTCTCTGGCAGGGCCTATGAGCGCTCGGACGATGTTACATGATAAAAAGGCATTAACTTGTGATAGTTACTTTTTTTCTTGTATTAAGTAAATAAAAAGCATTATGTTTAATTTTCTAATAGCTATAGTTCAAATTTCTTCTATTTTATTGCAGAAATGAAAAAAGCATACTTGATTTAGTCAAAACACATTTTTACTTCATACACTTTGCTTATATATAAATGGGTAATTTTCATAAACATAGTTTTCTTCGATTATCTCCGTTTCATTCACAATGCAGTTAAAGACTTTTTTCCTTAGCACAGCAGATATATATAACCAACAGTAATTGGTACATGGTTTCAAAGCATATTAGAGATCTTCTATTATGAATTGATTTATTTATTGAACTCAGGCGTAAGTGCCCAAAATACAAAATATATGATATTGTGATAGTATATGCAATGGCAATAATAATAAAAAAATATAAATGTTTACTACTAAAGAAAATAACGTAGAAATATACATAAAATAATCAAAATAAGGAAAACTATTAATACAATAACAATAGTCTTTTGTGATGGATAGCAAAACCCTGGTTCATATCCAAAGATATGATATTCCGAGGCAATAGATTCCTTCTATATCGGAACAGATCAGAGACTTGGGAATCGTGTACTAATCCGGACCATACCTTACAAACTAATCACATCGTTCAGATCATGACTCGATTTCAGAGTATGTAAGTCAAATATTTTATTATTACATATGTACAGCATATAATCGACATTGCAGCAGATTTCTGGCACATTTGTCAGCTTTGTTATTTGGGATGAGAAAATCGAATTTAAAGAGTTCATGGGACGTTCGGCAAGAAGAAGTAATTGGATTTTTACATTCTTCTACAGGTTTCGTCACGAAATCAAGTGAATCACATGCTTAAAATAAGTTTAAATGACGCTTAATCAAGAAGAGTTCTGAAACGGAAATATGGGCCTTTTAAACGTTATCTAAGCTTCAAACTTTTTTTTTACGCTTGTATGCTACATCCCAGATAGCAAAATATGCAGAAACATGCCGAATGTACTGTATATGTACCAGCTTATTTCAGAAAACTTACTACATTTTGGTATAATATGCTGAAATTTCCTAACGTTTCTAATGCAGTGATTTTGATAGTAATTGAGTGTAATTCAGGAAAATGCAGAATAATTTTAGTATTTTTCAGAGAAATATTTTAGTAACATTCAGATAAATATTCAGTATATTTCAACAATGTTACTACAATTTCCTGAAAGTTTCTGAAATATCCTGAATATACTAGTCCCAATTTCGATATTAAATCAGTATTTTTTAGAGATTTTCAGGAACACATTTTCAGTACTTTTCAGCAAGTTATTTTCAGTTATTTTTAGTATTATTCAGAAACATTGTTCGGAAACATCTCTCTGAAATAATATATGTAATTCTAACTGAATTTTACTGAAATGGATAGAAACCATAATACAGATTTAGCGGAATTCAGACAAATTCAGTAAAATTTCAGAATTTTTAAATGAAATAGCTCAGAATAAGTAAAATTTAGATAAATATTGAGTTCATTTCAGCAATATCACATTTTGTCGAATGACATTATCCTGAAAACAATAGTACCAAAGTCAATATTCAATCAGTATTATTAAGAAATTTTCAGTATTTAGATACATCAGAATATTTTCAATAGAATTCAAGAAAATATCAGCTTATTTCAGTAAACTTACTACATTTTGATAAAATATGCTGAAATTTCCTACCGTTTCTAGTCAGTTATTTTGATAGTAATTGAGTGTAATTCAAGAAAATTCAGAAAAATGTTAGTATATTTCAGCAATGTTACTACGATTTGCTGAAAGCCTCTGAAATATTCTGAATGTCCCAACTGGGCCACTAGTCCCAATTTCGATATTAAATCAGTATTTTTAGAGATTTTCAGGAATACGTTTTCAGTACTTTTCAGCAATATTTTTCCACAAGGACAGGGATTTTTGCAGGGAAAATTTGTCTTCTCGTTATAATTTTTTTTTACAATTATTACTTATTTTTTTCATATTTTTTGTATATGTATAATTTATTTTATGTCACTTGATATTTTTTGATGTATAAATTTTTTTTGTAAATTTGTATGATAATTTTTGTTAATATTATGTTTTGTTAATGTATATAAATTTTTTTTGTATTATTTTACAGAATAAATTTCTGATGAGGGCTATGAAAAGTTAGCCGAAACGTAATTTTTTTGTTTATTTATTTCCATTTTCTGTGATGATGACCAAGAAATACATGTTTTATTGAACATATTTGAAGTTTTATGAACAGTCTTTTTTTAAACAATTTTTAATTATACTTATACACTCCCCGGCAATCACTTTTGCCAATGCCAAAGCTGAAATTTATTAAACTTCAAAGTTTAATATCTTTGCGAAAAATTATCGTAGCTTAAAAAATCGAAAGGCATTTCAAAGGTTATTTCAATAGCTTTCATTTGAGCAATTCAGATTTTTTTCGATAAAAAACCAACAAGAAAAAATACGATATTTTTCATCTTTAGTTAATTGTTTGCCAATTTGAAACGAATAACAGTAGGGTAATGAAACTAACGGGGATTTAAAGGTATGGTTGTTACCTTTAAAATGATCGCTCGCCCATTTTTGTGCAACCTTTCTGACCGGAGTTATGACTATTTTTATAAAAAAACATGATTTTTTTAATTTTCTTATTATCTCAAAAACTAAGAGAGATAGAAAAAAATGTTACGTACAAAAAATACTCGTTTTTAGGTAGAAAATACCAGAATAAAGTCAAAATTTTAAAAATCAAAACAATTTTTTTAAAAACGAGTATTTTTTGTATGTAATCACATCGTTCAGATCATGACTCGATTTCAGAGTATGTAAGTCAAATATTTTATTATTACATATGTACAGCATATAATCGACATTGCAGCAGATTTCTGGCACATTTGTCAGCTTTGTTATTGGGGATGAGAAAATCGAATTTAAAGAGTTCATGGGACGTTCGGCAAGAAGAAGTAATTCGATTTTTACATTCTTCTACAAGTTTTGTCACGAAACCTTATTTTCGGTATTAAAAAATGATTTTGCTCCACATTATACCAGAAGAATATAAATAATTTTTTACATTATTATTAGAATACATGTGTACAAAATTATCATATTACATCTTAGAAATTGATTCACAGTGGTAGATCAATGGTTGGCGTCTCGCGAAGTCTTTGTGTCATGATAATTATTTTATCTTTAAACAAAATTACTAATAATGAATTTATATAAAATATATGGAAAAAAATGAAAAATACAATAAATAAAAATGTTTGTAAGGTAAGTATTTTTTTCTGATTTACATATTAGGAACTCTTCTTGTAAGCTTTTCAAAGCGTACATGGCCATTCACAAATGCAAAATGTTGAATTCTTAAAAGGTGCATATTTACGCTTTAAGTACTACTGAGGAACTTATATGAAAGCGGAATGTTTCTTGCACGTTTCTTGCACATTTCCGAAACGTCTATTTCACGCTCTATGAGCTCTTAATGGATGCTGGATATTTTTGGCAGGGAGACCATTTGCAGATTCAACGATTTAGAACAAAATTCAGAAAGAACAAAATTGCAATTTGATCGACGTATAATCATGTGTTGCAGTATTGTCAGTTGGTCCATTCGAGTTCACAGCAAATAATGATCTTTTTTATGACCTTGTTACTATGAGAGAAATGATTATCTTATCAGAAAAACAAATCGGTTATTGCCCAACAAAAATTATAAAAATATTAACAAATTTTATTCAATATTTTTATTGAAAACAATCATTTAAGAATGCTCAGGGTTGAGTAAGTTAACTTTGTTTTTTAACTAAGTTAAGTTAAAAGTTAACTCGTAATTTAGTTAATTGAAATAGACGTTAAGTTAGCCAATAATAAAATGAAAGTTACAAGTTACAAATTGAAAGTTAAACTAGTGTTGGCGTGGTGCCTCGCTCGGTTCGCTCGCTCAGAAACTTCGACCCAGTAGAGAGTCGGCTATTCCTTAATACTCGGATGTTTACTAACAGCTTTCAATTATATTATAAAATTATATTGATATTTGGGGGTCCAATCATATTTAGGTCCAAGTGGCCTCGATAGATATGTTACTACAATATAGTGTTTCTTATATGTATGAAAATTGAAAATGAGCATTTTCAAAACTTCGACCCCGACAACAGGCCAGCCGAAGTATTAATAAATAAAAGTTGCAAAACACTTACTTCAAGCTCTTGTATTGTAATAGACTATTCGATGCATATTACATGTTTACAGTGTTTTACTAATTACTGTCTGTATCATTATGATCTTTTATATACATATAATTCATCACAGATATCTTGAAAGTTTCGAAAAGATCTCTGACGGATATCTTTTAGATACGATAAGACATCTTTTAGATATATCGAAATAGTCATTTTCGTACCAAGGGCGTAAAAGAACTTATGCGCCCGTAGGTGATCATCACGCCCGAGGAGCTGGCGAAGACTACCCCTGAGGGATAGGGGGTCGAAACGTCGAAATTTGATGAAAAACTATTGGGTAATTTTTTGCCGAGGTGACCAAATTCAATACTTATTCAGACAATAGTCATAAACATTTTAAACCAGTTTTTATGGCATTATCGTTGACTTTAGGAAGAAAATGCATGCAACTTTTTTTGTAGAGAATTTCATGCTCTATCTTTTCTGTTTGAAACATTTTTTAATAAAATTTGTATTTTATAAATAAATGCAAAGTATTGTGGAAGTTTCGTTATATTGTTCAAAATTTTCCCTTAAATGGAACTGAACAATTGTAGACACAGAGTTAATAAATATATTAAATTTCTACAATTTACTTAGACCCTCTACTTCTAAAAATCGTTAAATTTTTAAATAATAAATTACCATCGTCGATTAGTATAATAAATACTAGAATTTCAAAAAAATCTTAAGAATGTGAATATCTTAATGCTTAAAATATAAATAACGTAACTAAATAAAGGTTGAAATGAAAACGGCAACATATTTTATTAATAATTTTTATTACATTATGAACGAAGGGTTGATTATAATATTTTTCTATATTTTACATTTATCTCGCAAAACACACTGAACACACTCGCCAATGTGCACCATGTCCGAGATATCGTAATTAAATACAACTCAGTTCAGTTAACGCATTTTTTTTAAATTAAATCATGGAAGAAATGTCTTTTTCTAATATTCTTGCAAATGTAACGAAACTTAAACTAAACTTACGCATATCGAACATATATGTTGATGCATCTTCTTTGAATATCACAAGCATCCTTTTCGTTGAATATGCGTATCGATGCTGTATTTTTATTAATACAGACAAGCTTGTCGGAAAATACTATACGACACTTAATGTCTCCGATTAGAAAATACAAATGTATAAAAGAATAAATTGTAGACATGAATTAAAGTTTGCACATAAGAATCGTGACGGAAATATTTAAATTTGTCCACCAATGTTAATTAACAAAGTAAAAACTGTGGACTATTTTGACGCTTTAAAAAACAATTATAAGTAAGAGCACTGAACATTCATAAGTACTATACTAATAGTCTCTATTATATTTATTTTCTATACATTTAAATATTAATGATTATTTTAATACTTATCTGCAAATAAAAAATAAACTCTGATATTAATATAGATATAATCAGTAAAATACTGTATATAATTGAATTTTAAAATGTTCAGAATAAAAGTTATTGAAAAACATAAGATTTGAATTAGTTGGAATGCAAATTTTAATTTCATGTCTCGACGATAAAAATATTTAATGTAATACGCTATTCTTAACATTATATTTTCGGCCTGCACACTCAATGCATTTAAAAACGCAGATTGATATGAAAAATATAATCTATGAATTATTTTTCTTTTATACAAACATATCTTTGACGATAAAAGTTAACATTTTAAGTAAAAACGTATCGCTCAGAATGTTAAGTTCTGCTATAAAAGGATTCGGCGCTTTTTTAATGTTCGATGCATAACGAATAACAAATCTAGTCGTTTTGTGTCTACTTTCTTTTTTTTTAGACAGTTCTTGATCGCCGTAACGGAAGAATGATTGGTCAGAGATTCGACATAACTGGACTTTGAAAATAAAGTTCTTTTTTAAAAACCAAGTAAAAAATATCAGTATTCACCAATGGTCCAGATCATTCCATCGCTTCTTCCATCAGGCGACAAGGTCTCAGGACCACCAGCTGCGTACCGTCTATGCTGATTTGGTCAAATTGAGTTTCGACAGCAACAGCATCCTGCGCTGACTTGAAGTACACATGGCAGTACCGGATACGTTTCTTCGGAACCTCCATTATTTCAGTTATCGCAATAGGTTCGAACTGTTCCAAGATGTGAAGAATATAAGCCGAGCCAAACTTCCCTGGGATGTTGGCGACGACAACTTCTTCAGCGTTCAGAATAAGCTTCTTGTGTCCGTTTCTGCTTCCATTTTCAGGGAAAGAAACGAGTTTGGGTATCTCGTCGTCGTAATTTCCTGAAGAAGCCTGTGGGCTTCTCAAGTCGTTTTGATGATTTCTGAATCCGTTGCTTCCCATTATTGAATTTGTAGGGCTCTTCGGTGCAAAAGAATTAGCGTTGGTACCTCTCAATTGCATAAGCAAATTAGTTTTGCTGTCTGGTGTTTGAGGATTGTATTCGTTCCTCAAAATTCTGCTATCACCGTTGAAAGATCTGTTGTGAACGTTCGGCGAAGTAACTTTTTGACTTCCTGAAGACTTCTGACTGTGACCCGATGTCGACAAATTGTCGAATTGCGATCTCAAATCGTCTACTTTGTCTTCGGTTTTGACAAAGTTTACTTCTTCGGAATTTCTTTTGTTCTTCCGTGGAAAGAAGTTGTCGGTGCTGCCGGTACTGTGCCTTTGCTGCGTAGATCCAGTGTTGCCGTTCGAATTTCCGTTTGTCTGATTCCGATTTTTCGGACGATGCGGAATCAGGCCGACTTCTGGATGATTTTGTAATTTGTCTATAGCGAGCTTGGCTTCTTCTAATGTCGCGTATCGGACGAACCGGTAACCTTTTTCGTCCCCGGCAGCGGTCACGTTGGTAACGTTACCAAATTCCGAGAAAATCTCACGTATTCTGTTCTTACTCAACGATTTCCTGTTCGGAAATATCAAACAATAACCGTTCGAATCACCATTGCTGTAGTAAGATTCGTAGTTCATTTTTTTCCGATTATCGAACGTACCGGGAAAAAAAGAGATAATCGGTAAATATTTACTTTCGTGTCCGCTTCTTCAATCAAGGTTGTTCTTTGTTTTCGATACTTTTCTTTCACAACAAAATATATCTACCATAATTCGCACGTGTTTATAAAATATGATAATTTTCACCTTCAGGAAGACACCGGCAAGTACGACAGTGGACGAAGAACTGAATGATGTGAAAAAATTAATGAGAAAGTGAAAGTTCGTAGTAATGGACGCCGTTCTTTTGAAATAGCGACATCTACCAAATTTCCCTGTTTTTTTTTTCAAAAGAATTTGAAAAGACTCAAATCCTCAGGCATGAGAGGAGGAAAACAATCAGAATGTTGGGTTAAACAATAAAAGTTAATAAAAAAACATT
Organism: Trichopria drosophilae; assembly: GCA_030407085.1. NCBI lineage: Eukaryota > Metazoa > Arthropoda > Insecta > Hymenoptera > Diapriidae > Trichopria > Trichopria drosophilae. The sequence goes on along the minus strand of CM059585.1, from coordinate 112,558,955 downwards.
CTCCTGGATTTTGCATTTGTGTTTTTTTTATCAAAATTTATATTTTATAAGAAAAAAGTTAAAGCAAATGCAAGGGGGGACGTATTAACAATTATTTATAATATAATTATATTCAATAACAATCGAAATACGTTATAAAAAATAAGACATTTTATTGACCATCGGTCGGTACTTTTTTTTTTTATAAAAAACCCAACATTTAAGATTTTACAAAAATAATTTTTTTTTTCATGATATTGGTTAATAATTTACAATAAAAAATAAATATAAAATGTTATAATTAATTTTTATTTCTCCTCGAGCATAGTCATGCAGTGATCCTAGCGGCAAAAGCAGTAACTAACGAGAAAGGAATTCGCCGAATTTGCCAAGATTTCATCTAATATGCCTTTGTAATCAATGGCTGATGATTATTGAATTTCTAGAATTTCAAGAATCAACCTACAAAAAAGAAAACATTTTATAAAGCGATTTTTAATATTATGCAATATCTTGAAAAACAATTTTAAATTATAAAATGGAGATTCGATTTTTATTTATTTCTTAAGATTCAATATAAAAAATATAAAATAAAATATAAAGAGTAAAAATATATATTTGTTAGTTTACTTTATACATATATATATTACAATTGAATGATTTTAATTTTATGATAATTTAATAATAAAATGTATATTATAAAACTAAAATAATTCAACTGTAATATAATATATATTTCTTATATTATATAATGAATGATTATTTTTGCCTAAGGCAATTATTATTGTGTTATTTATTAATTTTAACCCATTAAGTCCCAAATGTCGTCAATTTTCAATGAATTTTCTTTCATTTTTTTTTCATACTACAATATCGATACACCACATCCGACGTAAAATTTCATGTTCTTTCAGAATTTGTCTAAAGTCAATGCTTAAAAAGTTATAAACAATTTATGCCAAAAAACCCGTTGTTTTTTTACTAAAAAAAAAAAATTTAGATCTAAAATTTTAATAAGAAAACGGTGGTATACGCATCCGGTTCCACATAGAAAAGTGTTTTCGAGGCCTAAACATTAAAATATATGTAATAAAATTTTGAAAATAAAGGTGAAAGTATCCAAAATGACGGCACCAAAACGAAAAAATCGTCGAAAAGTTCAGGAATTTTTCATTTGAAAATGATAGACTTTTGGAAAAAATGTTGCGGAACAAAAAGTTCTTAGAATTGACCAAGAATGTGCGGAAATTTTTTTCCGATTTTTTTGATCATTTTTTACAATTTTCAAAATCTCAAAATTTTGAAAAAGTGAAAAAATCAAAAATACTGAACAAATTTCAGTGGATTCGTTGATCAATTGCAAGAATCTTTTGTTCAGCAACATTTTTTCCTAATGTCTGTCAATTATAAATTAAGTCCCAAATATCGTCAATTTTCAATGAAATTTCATCGACTGTTTTTTCGCACTGCGGGAGACATTAGAAAAAAAATGTTGAACAAGAAATTCTTGCAATTGATCAACGAATACACTGAAATTTTTTATAATTTTTTTCAGTTTTTTTAAATTTTGAGATTTTGAAATTTGTAAAAAATGATCAAAAAATTTCCACGTATTCTTTGGTTAGTTTCAAGAACTTTTTGTTCAGCAAAATTTTTTCCAATAGTCTATCATTTTCAGCATTATTTTCTAAATTGTAATACATACATTTTAAAGTTTAGGCCTCAAAAACACTTTTCTATGTGAAATCGGATGCGTATACCACCTATTTCTTGTAAAAATTTAAAATAAAAAATTTCTTAAGTTAAAAATAATGCGTTTTTTGCAAAAAATTATTTCTAACTTTTTAAGCATTGACTTTAGACAAATTATGTGTCCATATTCTGAAAGAGCATGAAATTTTACGTCGGATATGGTGTATCTATATTTTTTTTGGTACCTACTTGTAGTATGAACAAAAATTGAAGAAAATTCATTGAAAATTGACGACATTTGGACTTAATAGATTAATGTTCACCAAAAATATATTACTTAGGTAAATTACCGAAGTAATTTTCAATTAAAGGTATATTATTATTTTTTTTTTAAATTTTATTATCCCATTCGCTGCCTTTGTTCTCAACAGTGGACAAATTCACTGCTTTAAATTATTAGATAAAATGTTGATGATTCAAAGATTTAATAATATTATTGTTATTAAAAAACCATTTAAATAAATAATTATTATTAATATTTTCGAAATTTCTGCAATTATTATTATAAATAAATTAATATCATTATAATTTTAAGAACCTTTTTTTTCGTCAATTTTGTCAATTTTTAGACGTTTTCTGCATATTTTCCTGTTTAAAATCGTTTTTGGTCGCACCAATTTAATTTGGCACTGAATGAGTTAACAAAATCGGGGGGAAAAGTTTTGGGCATAATTGTCATGCGTGATTTAACATTATAAGTTTATAGGCAATATTTTTGACAAAATCAATTAATATGTATGTAAAAAATGCTTATGTTTGTATGTACATTATAATGTATAATTTTGAATGTATAAATTTTTAGTGCGTAATGATCAAGATCGAGTTTGGGCGTTTTAGAATAATGGTATATAATTATGCAAATATAATCTATAGAAAAAAAGGCAGAAGCATTTATACTGTGCAAAATCTCAGAATCTATTGTCTTATATTATATCTATAGTTATTTTGATATATATTTTTCTTCAAATTTGAACACTTGTATTTACGTAGAAATCTATATACATGTTTTTGTCAATATTTGGATACTTACATAGAAAATAAATAATTCAGTTCATTTTTTGTTTGTATCTTTCACTGGTTCCAATATGAAAACCCTTGAAAATTGAATAAAAAGTTACATTTTCAGTGTAAACGAAGATATCCCAGATATTTAATTTATTATTTAATTCTAATATTTTGATAAAAAATTATTTCTGAATTTATCAATGCATTTAAATCAACAAATAAAATAATAAGCATTTCAAAGCATTTAAATAAAAATATATTTGATGCTTTTATTTAAACTTAAGTAGACTTTTGCATCTCTATTTTAGAGATTTCTCTTCCAAAGGCAGAACTTGGGCGCACACTTAAAAAATTTTTTACGATTTTTTAATATTATTATTTAAAAAAAGCTATACACGAGTTTGAGAGATTTAAACCCGCGACTTTTCTACACAATAACCGAAAAAGAATTAAAACGAATTAAATACGTTTTATTTCGTTTTTTTGGCTATTCTTTAATTCTAATCCGACATAATACATGAATAGAACATAAACATAACCTAAAAAACATGTACTAGCAGTTTTTTACTTAAAAACACGAACTAAAATATAATCAAATTCGCCGGAACTAAGAGATAACAATATACGTGAAAGTAAACAATGCCTGTCATGGACGTAACATTTGTTTTTCTTTTTTCTTTATAATAATAAAATATATACATATAATAAATTTTCAGAAACCTTCGCAAAAAAAAAAACAACAAAAAGCTCATTATGTGCATATTTTATATTTCTATGACAAAAACAGTATCGATGGCTATGTTATCATTTCGAAAAAATTCGAGGGTTTCTTTTACTCATTCTAAAACAAAATTGTCCTTAGAAATTTTTCGCTAAAGGGTATGGTTTTGAAGAAAAAAATTGTTCAATTTTAAATAGAAATTCGTTTCTGCGGTGGCCATTTTGGATTTAACATCGCAAAATTTAAAATATGTACCAGTGTAGTTTTTAAGTACAACTATCGAGTGCGCGCTTCTAATATATTTTAGCTCTTTTAAAGCAGAATGTTGAAGCGAAAACTCGATATTTGTAAGAAATCCGTCCTGAAAAAAACTTGTTTTTTTGTTATATATGCTAAAATCATAGATAAATTTTAAATTTTTTACAACTTTCTCTTCACCGCTCGAAAGAGCGACCCCGAAAAATGGTAAAATCTGGTAAGTTCGATTTTTTTCAAAATTTAATTCATACTGGAAATAAGCGTTGAAGTTGGTGTCAATTTTTTGTGCATTTGGGCGTTACTGGGTTAAGGTAAAATATGATAAAATGCACATTCCTTTATCAAAAATACAAATCCTTTTCAACTACTTAACAATTTAATGTAAAAAATGTTAGTATTTCTTGAAGAGTATTAAACATTATACTTTTATTTACAATATTTTATTTTCCGATTCAGAAGAATTCACAATGAACACATCCGAGATTCAAAACAAAGAAACTATATATTTTTGTAAGACTTCAATACATTGTTTATTAGAAAATTTAGCATAATGTCTTGCTTAAAGTTTTACAACTTAAAACTGTTTTAAAAAATAAATAACATTAATAATTAAATAAACATTGTATCCTGAAAAAAGATACTTAGCTTCCATCGTTCACTCATAGTTATTTGCAGATAGAATAACATCTGGGTTTTATTTAGAAAATAGTGTCGTTCCACTAGAAATCCTTATTTTTACATTTTTCTGCAAATCATTTGAGATACACTGGTGTTCGGTATTATCCTTTTTAACGGCTTATTATCGAAAACCTTTATAGCTTTTACTAAGCATTTATGAAATGAGTTTTAAGGTTTCGATCAGGTATCCGGTCAATTATGCCAGACCCACGTGCATTTTCAATGGAACGTAAAATTGGGAAGGGATGTTTAAATGTCTAAACGTGTCTAGATAATGTTATTGTGATGTAAAAATTGTAAGAAATTTTTCAAAATATAATGTTTAATTGTAACCAACAAAATTCCATGTACGTTTTAAGAATGTTTGGAGGTACAGTAGGACCTCTCTTATTCTAATTGCCTTTCTTATTCTAATTGTCCAGCCTCTCTTATTCTAATCGTTCCCCCACAAAGTCTTCTCCCACTATCATATGAAAAGTCAACGAAAAATATTGTCCACGAATCACAAGCTCGCAAGCAAAGTAAGTGGGGGTAAGGGGAAAATTAGAATAAGAGAGGCCGGCGCCATCTTGAAAAACTTTACTAATTAGAATAAGAGAAGTCCTGCTGTAATAACTTTTGATAGGTTATTAATTTTTCAACCATTTAATTGGACTTCTATCGGCCGGCATTTTATTGCCTCTTTGTCAAATTCATTTCCTACTGAATTAGAAATAACAAAACAAGAATTGACAATTATTATATTCAAGTACTTTTTTCAAGTAAAGATTTATACAAATTACTTAATTTGTAAATTTGTTTCAATAAAGTCACTACATCTTATTATATTTAAATTAAAATGATGCAATTACATGTAAATGCAGTACAATAAAATATCTAAAGGTTAGTTATATCGTATGAATTATACCATTAATTTCTCCGTTTCGAATTCAAACTTAAACTTTGTGCTGCTAGTAAATTAGAAAATGCAAAAGTCGACCATTGTGTGAGTCAGGAAGATTTCAGAAGATTCAGGAAGATTTGAAAGCGATGGAACATCTGGAATCGGATGAACGCAACTGTTTCGACTGAGGACTGCAATAAAACTCAGGTTACAAACTTAACTTCATGAATACCCTTAACACATTTCACAATATTCATATTTAGTATTTCAATAAAACGAATAATAAAAGAACATTGCCATTACACAATTCCAGAACTATATTATCCGAGAATTTTCGTTGCTTTGTATGTCGTTTAAGAAGGGGTTTGCCAATTTATGGAAATTGATCATAAAAGAAGAAGCTAGTTTTCTAAATTGACAGTTTTTCAAAATTAAAGGGAATCGCTTTAAACTTTCTACTTGGGAAAAGTTTTTGCACCACCAAAAAGCCGATATTATACGTATAAAATAAGAAGCGATTTTAGATTTTAAGAAATCAAAATGGAAGATCCAGTATGGTCGATTATTTTAAACAAAATTTTTAAATTCGCTTGAAACTCATTTTTCTGGTTCTTTTTAGTTTCTAATATCATTGGTTTACAAAATATATAGATGACAGAGTTTGTACAATTATTTTCATCTGCAGTTACTAATTTTTATGTCACCTGCATTGAACTGAATATTTATTTTTACACGTTTTTTCACTTTGGCAAAAGCAAACAATTTTACAATTGCAACTCGGTACCAGTGCGAAGGGCGGTGGCAGCAATGCAATGACTCCCTCAAGTATCGTTTTCTTATTGAAAACTGAAAGCCAATTGTTTAATGGCACGCTTTTTTCACATAAGCACGTCATATGACTGTAAACGGTAAAAAAAAGCACTTTAAATATATAATCGCATTGTATCACTTGTCGGTGGTAAATCGCCTGTCGTAAAGCATTTTGAGCGATGGTGATACCATCAAACAATGCTATTAGAGACTCAGACATCTCCAGAGTAACGAATTGAAAGCGAATTAAAAAATGTTTGTAAGATAATCGGCCATATTGGATCCACCATTTTGAATTATGAAAATCTAATATCGTTTTCATAATCAGCACCCCCTCCCCCTCAATGTCTACCAATATGTGAAATCCAAAGAAATTTATCATCCATGCCAAATTATGCAGATATTATTTTGTATGTAAATTCTTTATTTGTTTAATTTGATGACACAAAGATCACGTAAATATTAAAAGAAATTATTTAAATTGGAAGAGTTTGATGAAATAAGGACTTATCTCAACAAACAACGAAACGAGATATTTACATTTAAAGTTTTATTTTGCGATAGAATAAGACTACATTGGTTAAATATGCCCGTTTCAATCCGTTAAAAAATAGGACCAGAATATAAAATCAATTTTATATTTATATTTTATATTTTAATTTTATTTTATATTATAATTTTATATTTTATATTTGCCGCGAATGAATTTGGATGGATAGTTAATTATTACAGGACAACAAATTTAATGATTTTAAACAAACAAACAAAAATAGATGAAAATGCAACTGATATGAATGAAATCGAATAGGTTATTACCAATAGCAAGATTGGGAGGTAAATGATTTTGAATGGAAATAAAATATTTAAATGAAACAATCGTTCAAAAAATACCAAAAAATTGGTTCTTTAGTAAATTTTTATGAGGAATTCAAAGTAGTATAATAAAAATTGTAAATAAATTTATTGACCCAAAACAATTTTTTCCTCGAAAAGAAATTTTGTTTAATCCATGCGTAATTATTTCGGAAATACGTTTTTCTGTTCACCAAACTTTTTTTGAGTGTTTAAATAAACTTAGCGAATTTTGATGGGTCAAAGAAATTCGTTCTTGAGTAACTTTTGACGCGGGAGTCAGTGGTGTTGGAATAAAAAATGTAAAAAATTTGTTTTTTTAATTTAATTTCTTTAAATCCATCCGTAATTTTAAAAATGTGTTTTTATGTTCAGCCAAATTTCTGAAAATTTTAAATCAATTTAGAAGAAAGTAGTTAAGAAAAAATCAAAATAAAAAATTACTGAATCGAATTATTAAAATTTGAGTTTCATAAAGGCCATTCTAACAACTTTTCATGCTCTCGTGAAATCAAAGAAATTTGTTCGAGAATTGACCGAGAATTTTCTCCAATATCGAAAAATCATGTATTGCAAAAAATTCTCGGCCAATTTTCTTTAATTGTTTTTGATTCTTTTTAGAAGATAGTAAACAATGGTTAGAATTGCCTTTATGAAGCCTGAATTTAAAAAACTGAGTCAGAACTTTTTAATTTGCATTTTTTTAGCTTTGATTAAATGTTTGAAAAATATTCCAACATTTTCGGGTATTCTGCCATATTTACCCATTGAAAAACATCATGGTACTAGAAACTTACTACAATTTAAGCGTTATAAGCAATAATATTTCCTTCTTATGCGACAAGATGTACCATAATGTAATAATAAATAATTAGAAAAATGAATATACAAAATGTACAACCTTTTATTAATACAAAATTATTAACAAATGCGAAAGCTAATGAAATTTAATGAATTTCAATAATATACAATAAGCACGTACTGAAATCAATGATTTTAACCCTTTAAGTCCCAAATGTGCACAATTTGCACATGGATTTCAGCATCGTTTTATGTATAAAATAAAAATTAAAAAAAAAATGGAAACATCTATATCCGACTAGTTTTGAGGTCGCTCTTTCGATTGGCGCTACTACAATTTTCGAAAAATTACGTTTAACACAGTTTTTTACAAAAATACTGAAAAAACACGATTTTTTAGCTACAATTTTTTTTTTAAATGCATTTTTAACTACGATACCAGTTTCAGAGCATCTTCTAATCTGTCAGAAACGTGTTCCCGATTGTTTTACTTCAAAATTATACATTCACATATTTTGATTTATTTTGTTTTTCGTTTCAAAATGGCGTCTGAACGTTGAAAATTATTGAAAGTGAAGAAAATGCTATTATTTCGAATCTGCTAGGTTTTCTTTGTAGTAAATCGTACAAATAAGTTATTACGAGTTTTGTTTATGACCTATTTTGATTTACTGAGTGGAATACGATAGTATTTTTCCTATTCCAGAAATGTGAAATTTTACATAACGGGTCCGCCATATTGGATCCGCCATTTTGAATTTCGGTAAACTGACTCAAGATTTGAGTTTAGCGATGACTGAAACCTATGAGATGGTAATTAGCAAATTTCACACCAATTTTGGTTGTCTCGAAATACACGTATTTACTGAGCACATGACAGTCGCCATCTTGAAATTGGATTTTATGGGATATTACTGTTTCCGTAAATCAAAATAGGTCATACAAAACTCGTAATAACTGAAAACCTAGCAGATCCGAAATAATAGCATTTTCTTCACTTTCAATAATTTTCAACGTTCAGATCCCCTTTTGAAACGAAAAACAAAATAAATCAAAATATGTGAATTTATAATTTTGAAGTATAACAATCGGGAACACGTTTCTGACAGATAAAAGGTGATCTGAAACCGGTATCATAGTTAAAAATGCATTTAAACAAAAAATTGTAGCTAAAAAATCGCATTTTTTTCAGTATTTTTGTTAAAAAACTGTGTTAAACGCAATTTTTCGAAAATTTTAGTAGCGCCAATCGAAAGAGCGACCTCAAAACTAGTCGGATGTAGATGTTTCCATTTTTTTTTAATTTTTATTTTATACATAAAACGATGCTGAAATCCATGTGCAAATTGTGCACATTTGGGACTTAAAGGGTTAACCCTTTGAGTCACACATTTTTCCTCTTATCGAATTTAGCTGAAATTTGTTACTCGGGGGTTTTTGTGGTCGCTGATTACGAATCCGAGGTTAGTTTTTCGAAATTCAAGATGGCGGATCCAATATGGCGGACAAAAATTTAAAATATAATTCGATTGGGACAAAAATTGCTACTCAGGGGTTTTCAAGGTAGCTGATAACGAATCCGAGGTTCGTTTTTCTAAATTCAAGATGGCGGAACCAATATGGCGGACAAAAATTTTAAATATAATTCCTGATGAATTTTGAAACTTTAACATCTTATCTATAATCAACATAAAATTCATATTCAGCGAGGCTGAAAATTCCCTAACACGCGTTTTCATAAAAAACTCTCGATTTTTTACATCTTGCTCACAGCCATTTTGAATGAAAGCTGATATTGGATTCGTAATTATCGACTTCGGAAATCCCCAAATACACATTTTCACCACAATTCGCGCTTTTTTACATCTCGATCACCGCCATCTTGAATCAGCCATCTTGGATCCGTCATTTTAAATTTCGTAAAGCTGACATCGGATTCGTAATCAGCGACCCCGAAAACCCCCTAATACGCATTTTCATCAAAATTGGCGATTTGTTACATGTTTCTGACCGCCATATTGAATCCGCCATTTTGAATTTTATAAATCTGACACAGGATTCGTAATCAGCGACCCCAAAAACCTATATACCGCCGAACTTCAAGTCAATATCTTTCAAAATAGCGTAAAAAATGAATTCTTTCCAAAAAAACATAATTTTTTTGTGTTTATTTATATAAAGTAAACAATAAACAATTATGTATTTCTAGTCATGTGGATATGTTCTTTAAGTACTAAGGTAACAGAAAATAGCAAAAAGACCGATCGGAATACGTTAACTTTAACGTAAATAATTAAAATTCAAAGAAATCGAGGTAGTAACGTGGGTTACTACCGTGACTCAAAGGGTTAAAACAATAGAAAATCATTGGTTACAGCTCTGTTAAATAGATTTCTATTGATATTTAGTGATTAAGAAACCCAAATCAAATCTATTGAGATTCATTCAAAATCACTCAATGAATTTCAATGAATTTTCGTTTCCTGTATAGAAACACTGAATTTCCCAGTCTCTTACTGCCTTCTAATAAAACTTTCTTTTTTTTAATTTCAATGCACCATCTTTTGTTTTTCTCCTTTACCATATATGCATTTCAGGAATATGACATGGCTTGAAAGAAATTTTTGTACATATATAGGTTACATATAAACACAGATTTTTACTGAAAAATTATACTGCAGAGTTTTTAAAATGGTACATACTCCAGATACACACATTAAGCAGCCCTGCCTAAAATTGTAAATATTGGATCGAAATCAGGATAGAAATATACAGACATTTAATCCAATTTTATCCATAATGAGGTATTTTTGTCCTGTTTTTGATCCATTTCTATCTGGTTGTGCCCGATTATATCCACTTTTTTAAGCAAGGAGCAGATTACTAAAATATGGAAAGGTAATTTAAAGAACCTGTTTCATTCTTTTGAAGGCTAATCCATTATTATTACCTTATGTTCTAAAGGTTCTAATTACTCCCAATGAAAAATAATTAATATGTATTTGACATGAATATTTGATATCTTGAAATTCTTACCTATATTCTCAAATCCTCTTAAAAGTTTAAGGATTGACTTTCTATTTTAGTTTGTAACAGGCTGTACCAATTAATTTCTAGGCATTAACATCTTAGTTGTAATACTCCCTGGTTAATGTTGAAAGAGAAGGTAGAAGAGCTCCTGTTTATCGCATCGTCTTTGTTGCAACGCCACTTAAACATCACATTTCAAGTCATCGTGAAATTCAGCATCATTTAAATGTTCTCTTTTGTGAGTACGTTTAAATATAATTGAATTGAAAGAACTGATTTTTAATTCTTTTCATTGAATAAGGTCAGTAACGTACATGAGTATTCGTACAAACTCTTCGATTACTAATTGCTTATAAAAATTCAACGTTTCAATTCCAGTACATCATATACTAATCACATTCTAATAATAAAAGTCTTACCTGCAACTCACGAAATTTCAATGTTTCAGCGTAGGTTCATATAGCAAAATAAAATGTATATTTTATGTTGAACCAAGATATGGTTATTGACATCAGTAAATGAAAACTGATCATGCAAGGTTAACAATTTGAATTACATTGTTTTTTATCCCAGACAATATTTCATTATTAACATTCTTTTCAATTATATGAAAAAACATTAACGAATCATTCTGTTTATTCAATTTTCATTATGTTCAAGTAATATGCTGCAATTTAACTGAATAGTATTTCCACTGTATGATTCCAACTTGGTTTATAGTGAAAAACAATTAATATCTATTAAAAATAGGCCAAATTTATTATATACACAAAGAAATGTTCATATATTCATATTATCACAGAATTTCAATTGATGTAAGCTACTTTTCGTATGATCCATTACAAAAGTAGCAAACTATATAAAATTTTCCTCTATTGTTACGATATTCTCTACTGAAAGCGTACATTGCACTAAAAATGTCAAAATTTATTCTTGTATAATGCTTACATGTCAACTAAAACATTAATTTACACATGTTAAGCATATATGATGCACTTTCAATTTTTAGTTGCATACTTATTTTAGACTGCTTTTGGCTTATTTTTAAATCATTATTTCCTTTTTAGTTCTCGAAATAAAATAATTTTTTCTACGTAAACTTTACTTTTTTCTACCAAATATAGCATCACACAATGTAACCCTACGCTTCGATGGAAAGTGTTTGTTTAGGTTTTCGTTGATTCAAGCATTTGGAAAAAATGATTGATGTTACTTCGATTTGACAATTAGAAATGAATTTGCATTGCGTAAAACCAGACTTACATTTGTTTTTGATAGAGAAATAAACTTTCTTTCAATATAGGCAGTTAACACCTTAACAAATTATAGGTTTGTTCTCATTACTTATACTTTTTGTCCACAGACACTTTATCTTTCTTGCTGTCAAGAACACACAGATTGACACCGTTCTTCATAAATGTGTACATACATTTTTTTGCAGTTTCTCAACAATTTCTACACATCCACTCCAGAAAGCGTAGAAGTATCTGCTTATAAATATTGATGAATCAAAATGACCTCAATAACGAAATGTTGGCTTATGAAGATTGCCAAGATGACTTAGGGTAATAAAAACGATAGTATTTCTTATTATTTTACCTTTCTCCTTTCTTGACGATTCGGAACCCAGTAAACGAGGAATGATTCAAAATTATTCAAAAGCATTCAGTTTTACAAGCTTTAACTATTTGTTGGCTTCCTTGAGTAATTCCCTATTTTCAATAAGTTTAAATTCTGATTTTAGAATAAGCTACGCTTGTTTTGAATACTTTCAAATAATTGTTCTTCACTTAAATCTTGTCAATACTACTCAATTATTTGTATTCACACTGTAAATAATCTGAATACTATTTCGAGGACATGAAGTTGGATTTCGAAATATTTAGAATGATTCAATTTTCAATACTTCTTAATAACTTTCTCGTTTACTGGGCGAGTACACTCTGTACATTATTGTAAACTTTCAAGTGTAAGCAATTCAATTCAATTTATTCAGGTATATGGACATTGTTCTAGAATTTTTAAACTTTATGTTGTCGCTCATTATGATACCTTAAAAATTTTAAATATAACTTTGCAACACTACAGCTCAACAAATTTTTGTTCGTTTTACATGTAATAAGTGTTTATTACTAATTACAGATATGCAGAAAACAATGAGAGTAAATAAAAGTATTGAATTTGCCTGTTTTTGGTGCGCGACACTCACTACATTTTTTCAGTTTTAACACTGAAACTTTTTGAACCTTTTTTTTTTATGGTCTGTGGTTTTTTGTGGAAGTATTTGGGGATGTAAACAAATGAAAAATCCTTAACTTAATGATGTGCCTCACTGAGGAATAAAATTATATACCTTCAAACTTGCGAGATAACTTTTTTTTTATAGTTGACAATTTAGCAATCAACCTTAGATAATTTTTTTCACATTGGTTTTTAAGAAACCACACAACAGGGGTACATTACCTATATGATGAGAAGTAATTTGAGCCTTTGCCCCAATGTGTGCCGCCTATACATCAAAAATGCGACCACATCAAACTTTAAATTTCCAAACAAAACTCACTTTGAAAAATCAAATTATTTAATGGCACATCTACAATTTAGCTTCTAAGTACTTTGGAATCATTGTGATCTTTTCTCCTATGTTATTAAAGTATTTATAACTTTTGTGTTCTTTTAATACAACAAAAAACACACTTTTTGACAATAATAAAATGATTATTCTTTACAAATCGTTTTAATTTTTTGGTATCCTTAATGTTAAATCATGTATTTGGATTTCAAATTTTAATGAAAACTGACTTTGGATTTGTAATCAGTGGCCTCAAAAACCCTAACATATCAAATTTTATAAAAATCAAAGAAATTTTGTAAAAATAGTCCGCCATATTTAATCCATTATTTTAAATTTGAATAACTATTAACTAGACGTTTAATTTTATATACTAGCTTCTAAAAATTAGGCCATAAGCAAAAGAACTGAATTTTTTATGTATATTAAATGTTACAAAACTAAAAACTAATGTTAAGAGTAATGTAACATGTTACATTAAAAAAAAAATACATTGTGTATAAATGAGTCACGCAAGGTTTTTCCTGTCATTTGATCAATTCTAAAGCCAATAAAATTAATTTCATGAATGTGCCTAAAAAAAAAAAATGCAATTTTCTTCAACCTCAAAGTTTAAAAGTTCTAGAATAATGCCCATATACAGTATTTGTACAATATATCTATATATAAAAAATATACAAATGTATACTGATGCAGAGATAAATAAATATCAGTTCGCAGGCCCAAAAGACCTAATCTAAATACTAAATCTAAAATTATAAACTACAATATGTAACTAAACTTACAATATATAACTAGAACTAAAATGCCAAAATTCTAACAAAACCATTTATTTATCTAATACTATTACACAGCCCAACGAAAATTTAAGAATTTCATGTTGCCCAATAAGTATGGGTCGATTCTGATAGGTTTTTTGCTCCAGAATCCAAATATGACCGTCAAAATAGCCAATTGGCTCTAGTTTGTAAGATATTCAAGGTCAAAGGGGTCAAAAATTCGATTCTAGGCAGTTTTGGGCATCTATTCACAGCCCAAAAGAATGATGTTGTCCCACCAGTAAGAGTCAATTCTGATAGGATTTTTCCCGCTGAATCCAAATATAATAATAATTTCTGGATAACGACGATTAAAAACATTATTAAACTTATTAAAATAAACAATTTAAGTAAATATATTAACATATTTAACAGTTTTTTAACATTTTTTAGCTGAAAGTGTTATTATTAATTAGGTAATTTGTTAAAATTTGTTACCGCTGTGTATTTACTACTTTTTTTGAGAATTGTTTTATTAATAATTATAAGAAGAATATTATTATTTCTCGTGGATATATTAATTTTTTTTATATTTTTTTGATAGCCATCTCTCAATAATAAATAATAATAGGAAACAGATTCAATTATAAATATTTCTCTAACATTTAAAATATTAGTAAACTTGCATAATCTAACTACTTTATTCTGCAAAGATTGCACTTTATATAAGACATCATTTGCACCACCCCAAGTCAAAATTCCATAAGTTAAAATTGAATTAATCAGAGCATAGTAAATCATAAACATATGTTCATACTTTAAATACTTCTTTAGTTTATAAAACGTAAAAACCAAATAATTTAATCTTCTGACAATATACTCTATGTGTTTATCCCATCTTAACTTGCTCTCAATGAACACTTCAAGATACTTGCAAAAGTTAACTGTTGTAAGAGAATTATTATTAATTACTAAACTAATATCATTCGGTACGTTATCGACATATGCTTCAAAAGTGATAAAGATCGTCTTCTCAATATTCAAAGACAATCTGTTCGCCTTTAACCGAAAGAACAAACTTTTTTCTATATATTATTTTTAAATGTTATAAATAATTGACTGTCAGAAATGTAAATACTTATAAGAATATAATATGCGGTGAATATGGTCGATGGACTAAATAAAAATAAAAACAAACTACAACTATTATTTTGATTGATATGAACAAAATTTAAACACTACAAAAAAATTGTTATGGGGGAACAAAATGCTTGTTAACACTTTGACAAGAACCATTTTAAAGCGTTACTCATCAACTTTAAAATGCTTATTTAGTCATTTCGTACGATTTTTTTTCAATAAGTTATCGAAGTTTTTGTCAAGACACCATTATGATTTTCGTTTTTTCCACTTTTAGGTTAGGATTCTTAAAATTTTTACACCATAGAGCAATTATACGACCAGATTTTGGTTCAGTACATCGAAATCGTCGGAAAAATATATTCAGGTTTTTGTTGAATGCATTCTAATCTGGTTTTTGTGAAATTCCGAGAAAAAATGTATTCAACCACAAAAACTTACTAAAAATGGATAAAAACTGTATTTTTTGTACTTTTAGGTTAGGAAATTTCAACATCTTGACGTAACAGAACAATTTTTAGCAAGAAAGTCGGTCTCAGTTTGTTAGTTATTTTCTTGTAATTACACATTTGTTTAATGTGTGAAAATCATAATTATCCCCTGACAAAAACGCCGATAATTCGATTTAAAAAAATCGTATCGAAATTACTAAAATAGCATTTTTAAGCTGGCAAATAGCACTTTTATATTGTTGATGTCAAATTGCAAATAATAATTTGATTCTACCACAAAAACTTCCTGAATATAAACAAAAACAGTGTTTTTTGCACTTTTAGGTTAGGATATCTCAAAATCTTGATGTGATAGAGCAATTCTGCGGCCAAATTTGGATTCAGCATGACAAAAACCTTCGGAAACGTATAGTCAGATTTTTGGGTATAAATTTTGTTGGCCTGTGTTATGAAACATATAAAGTATAACAATTCAAAATTTCCCGCCATTTGATCTGACTGGACATTCGTCAGATTTATCGGCCATTTTGTTTTCGGCGCATGCGCAAGAGTACTATGGATGAATTAATTTTTGCGCGGCAAAATGAAACTCTCAAAAACACGATACGAACAAAATTTTGCTAAAAATATCGTTATAACGACATCTTGGTAAATTTTGCAAAACGTTTGTACCTTTAGGGATTCTGCAGCTAAAATTATGAAGTAATGAACAGAAATTATGGTCTGAAAACCAATTTACATATGACAATTCTTTTTTGACTGCAGGACACGCCATCTATCTTCGAAGAACTGACTGACGCGCTGGAATTCCAATATGGCGGTTACAAAACATCGAACTTTTCTACTTCCACTCTGATGAAAAAAGTTGGACGTAGTATAGAGGCTCGGATACTCGAATAATCTTTTCATTCCTGTTGTACTTGATGCTTTGCTGTATTTTAACACGAATTACAAAGAAACAGACGGAATGTTGAAATTCTAGGATATAAGGCGGACTTCCATGTCTACGACGTCGGCGACCTTAGTGAAATGTTTTCCGCCGCCGACGCCAGAGGGTGACGGAGAGAGAGAGTGGGGGAGAAGACGAGGCACATGATTGGTCGACTCGGCGATGGCCGCCTCGCGCAGACACCACACCACGACGCCACCGGAGTTTCGAGTCCGCACACACACATAAAGGACGGTTCGTGAGATCTCGTCGAGATCCTCGAGAGTCAGAGGAGCGACGAAGTGCGACAGAAACGGTCCGCGCGCGCGTTGCCTTGTAAGGCGGACGGGAGAGAAGCTTCGGTGATGTCCGACTCTCGGCTACTTCGCATTACCGACGAGTTACGTTAAAAAAAGCTCCGACATTTAACGTCGCGCCCGTCCAACGCCGAAGCCGTCTCTCGACGCTTCTCCCCTTACATTTTCGCGGCGCGTATCCGACCTTGAAACATCGTATACGAGCGACGTTTTGTGTCGCGAGTGCCTCGTCGCGTTCCTCGTCCCACCACGCCGCGTAGTGTTGTATATCGAAATCGTCGAGTGTAGATGGTAAGGAAGGCGACCTCCCGGTTACGACGCACAGCGGGACAAAGGTGAAACGCGCGGCATAACCTCAAAGAGCATTCGCGTCTTCCTCGCGCCTTACCCACCTGGTGGTCGTACCTCGTCGCGGAATTCGGCTCTCCGGCGAGTGCGGGGCGGTGGGGTTTGCTCGCAGCTCTCGCGATACCCCGTTGATGGATGAAACTGGAAGAATGCTACAGCACGGTGGATCTGGTGTCAGTTTGATGGGAGGTAATCAGGGTCAGGGGGCCCAAAACACAGGATACATGGGCCCCGTTGACGGTTCCGCGGCCCAGGGCCCGGATCAAACCGAGACCAGGAAGCAGGACATCGGTGACATTCTGCAGCAGATTATGAACATCACCGACCAGAGCCTTGACGAGGCTCAAGCGAGGTAAGGATATACCAGACTCCACGATGTTCACGTTCCGGTTAGCACGCATTCGAAATCGATATCAAACTGCCGTCATTCCGACGTCCCCGCGGCATTTTTACGGCATTTTGACGTCTGTTTACAAATCGTGTTTACTGCCGACTCCGATTAGACGTAGTGGATGACGATGTCGTCTCTACTCGTAATAAATCGAAGAAAACAAAAACATTGATGGCATTTAAATATTGTATAGACACTATTCATAAACAATCGGGAATTTATTTTTGTGTCCTTTTTCCCCTACATTTTATGAATATTACTTTTTGTAAAAGTTGTATCAACATATTTTGAAAGCTGGGTTTTAAAATTATAATATGTAATGGGTAATAATTAAATCTGTACACAATTTCTAGTAACCATACTTTTTTGTTGTCCAACATAAATTCGAATTATTTTGTAATTTTTATTTTTGTAGTCTTATTATTGATAAAAAATAATGTAAGAATAATAAAGCCTGGAATTTTTTTCGAATTTTCGTTGGACCCCAATGGAAACTAAAAAATGTAAACAATCATACTAAACGTTCGAATACGAAATATATATTTTGACGCCGTTTTTAAAACAAAAAGTATTCTTGTAGTATTTTATCAGACAAATTTCCCATTTACTTTTTTTAGTACGTGTGTTACGCTCTGCTCACGTCAATTTTATTGTTATGTTAGCACTGAAATTGTCATTCAAATACGGTTTTATCGTTTAAACAATGAGCAAACCGTACGAACTTAATTGGGAATTATTTGTCTAGTATCAACTGCAAGGACGTTTTTTTTAAATAGTCAATATTGTTATGGACTTGAGAATTTACAAAAAGTAATGGCATGAAATGTAGATTTCGAAATTTTTTGTTTGAATTTTTTAATTGTAGTCCTTGAAATCAGTAGGTAGATTTTATTTTTGACATACGTATGCGTAAAATTTGATTTTACGCACCGTTTTTGGTGCGTAAAATACGATTTTACGCACTCGTGCTGCCGGGGCGCACTCCTGCTAACCCGGCTTCGCCGGGCAGTCGTGCGCCGCGGTCATCACTCGTGTGCAACCTCGTATTTGACACAAAAAACGCCGCACAAATTTTCCGCATAGTATGTCAAAAAATACGGTTCGACACGCGTGCGTAAGAATTCGATTTTACCCACCGGCCTATCTAATCCCATGTTAAAAAACGGTGCGTAAAATCCTATTTTACGCACATGTATCGAAATGTACTGTTAATAACAAAAAGACGTGTAAATTCCATGTTTCAGTGATCTTCATCTACTAATAAAGTACAAATAGAGCAGAGAGAATTTGAAGATATACTACAGTAATGATCGTCTTGTTATCTCATAAACACCTCCTAATTGTCTTATATTTATCGCAGTTATTGAAATAACGGCGATAATTTATCCAAACTGCAGTTAAAAAATATCTAAATGATACTGTGCAAGAGGAGCAATCCGTTAGGAAAAATGAATTTTATAATTTTTTGTTTTCCGCTTCGTCACTATGATAAATCTTTACGCATGGTTACAAAGAAACGAATCTCAGCCATTTTAGTGCATAAACTTGAAATAGCACTTAACAGAACCAAAAACAAAAACACTACAGTAACGAATACGTCGAGATTTATTCCCTATATTTCGAATAACTGCCTGAAACTCGAACGTTTCGTCAAAAACGAGTTACAGCGCCGCGTTGCTAAAGCGGTAAAGAGCGGAGTCTTAAAATCAGATTACCGTAAAGCTCCGGTATATTTACCGACTCGGTTCCTCGCCTTTCCCTCCCGTCTAGTTATATTTACTGAAAGAAAGGGAGCGCCGCTTCTCCCACTCCTCTTAGTCGCATTATGTTCGTGACTTCCTGAAAAAGAACAGCGAAAGGTAAATATAACGATACGAAAGTGGGCAATTATGTTGGGACGTAAATATAGCGAGACGCAATTAGACCGGTACTGCACTGTATAGTTGCATGAAATAGGGCAGTAACCTCTTGAAAATGAACGCAAGCCGTTCGAAACATCGAGGAAAACTATCACCAATATGTTATCGATATGTTTACAAAAGGAAGTTGTAGGCAAATCACTAACAGATTGTTATAATGTTAATTTTCATCTAATATTTTTGTGTAGTTCCGCTTATCGACACTAGATGCAAGCCTCCACTATATTTTTCATTGTTTACAAACTGCTTTACTATCACGCTATTGATGCATAAATCATCGGATTCAAATAGATTTCGACGCATGTAAAGGTGCAGCTAAAAGACAAGAAATTATCTTACAATAATTGAACTATCCTAATGAAAAACATTTTTGGAAAACATCTATTATACATTGAGCGGCGGTGCCTCAGTGGGTAGAGTATCGGCTTCGTAATCAGAAAACCCTGGTTCGATCCCGGCTTCTGCCATCGGGACACCTCTGTATTTGTTTATAAGTGTCTAATAAGGCCAAAACACAGGTGATTCATATTCGACCTTCATAAACTGTAGGTCCCGTCGCGATTTAGTCTCATATGGGTTCAGAAAAGTCGACGTAAAATAATATAAAAAAACAAAATCTATTATACATGCTAAAAAACATTTTTCTCGTATCACATTTAAAAAATGTGTAGTTTAAAACCTTATAACAAACCTATAATAAAAAGATGCAACTAAGTTGTAACGTTAAAAACTGCATCTATCAGAATATATTGCTGTTGTCACCGGAAACAACAACATCAGTCCGCGCGCGTTAATGTCTGTCCGACGATGTAATAATGTCTGTTTTCTTTTTCCCAACAGAAAACACACGCTGAACTGCCACAGAATGAAGCCCGCCCTTTTCTCGGTGCTCTGCGAGATCAAGGAGAAGACAGGTAAGTTTCTCTTTTGTAAGCATGCATCCCTTTAGTATAGTTCGCCACCGGCACCTTTTCCCTCTGACATTTTCCCTGCCGAGTGCCCTTTTCACGCTCATTCTCGGCAGGTAACTTTGGTGAGCTACGCGTCGTCGTCGCCGTCGACGCTTTAAGGTGCTTAAGCCCGCCGTCCAAAGCGCCGCTGTCAAACCACGTGATGAATGGAAGTCTTATCGCGCGATGTCGACGATATGACGTTTCATACGTTTTCTATAGCGCCCCGCCGCACGTACGCGCAGTACGGAGTCGAGAGCGCCACGGATCTTTTTTCCCACGACTCGAGAGGAGGCCGCATTGTGGCTCGAGAATAGACATTGCTGTCACGATTAAATCTGTTTACCGATTATCTCTCTATCGAACCTCCCGATCGCTGATTTTTTTGCTCGAGGCACCTTATGCAGATTTTTTGTCGAAAACGTTTTATTGTACTCACTATTGTACCATCGATGCTAATGTTGCGCGATAAGAAATGTGAACAATTATTTTATTAGTTCAGTTTATTAATTGATGATGCTTTGAACATTTTAGCTTTCGACGTATTTGAAAATTATGTCAAGCTTAGAAGAGTCAAGACAAAGATTTCTACCGAAGCATCGACTTTAAGAAGATTAACAAGTTACATTACCGTCTTACTGATATTGCAACGCAGAACAATACGCCATCTGTCGCCTAATGTTTGTACTAAGACAAGAGGTCATGACTGATTTGCTTATCTTCTTTTTTATTCATTATTTAAGAAAATGTCCCGAGAAGAAGCAAGCGAAGCATCAGGAATGAAATTCAGGAATGAAGTCATAACTTGCTATTTGGGCATTTCGAAAATTGAATAGACTAAAATCATTCAGCAAGTGGTCAAAAAATAAGACAAATTGTCTTTCGTATAAATTTATAGATATGCAGCACATACACTGAGAGAAGTTTAAGGGAACACCGGTATTATCTACTGTAGTGCAGTAGCGCCAAATGTTTAGACAATGGTGGCTCAGATTGGAAGCGAACTGTCGTTCCAAATCATAATATAAATATTACTCCCGGGTCATTAGGAATAGTGAGAGTACTGCCGCATGTAAACATTGAGACAACTATTGTATTCTTTTGAGACGACAACCGGATCAAACCAAGAGAAACACAGCGCGAAAAGCCAATATAAAACAGATTTGTTGCTTTCGTATAGCAGTTTTCTCCTATGATACGACTTCTGTCTTAAACTTTTCTCCGTGTACAGGAGTCACAACATGTCTTATAGCTAACGATTCACCCCTGTACTTCCCAGACTTGGTCATTTGTTGAATTTTTCAGTACCTGGTCTATTTTGTCATTCTTGTAATTATCCCAACGAGTCGTTTCAGACAACGCTAAACCAACCAGGTTATTTTGTGAAAAATTCCAACAGAATTGAAAACGGCAAAGACGATTAAAACTGAACAAAGTTTTAAATGACAAGAACGTGGATTTACAAGGAACGCGTTTCTTGAAGTGTTTACGGGACAAGAACAAATTGAAAATAAGAGAAATAACGTTCGTCAAACACCTGCGATCTTAATTAAATCCAGAGCCAAACTGACTGACGAGAGTCGTAAAAAATGCCGCCACAAGTCTCTAAAGGAATTAGATTTATACAACACCACCCTAATTTATTTCAATAATAAATCTAATCTCTTGCGCCTTTACAGCCTCTTTGTAAGAAGGTTAAACGGCCGTCAACAGACCAGTAGTGAAATAAATATTAATAGTAATAACAATAACATCTGAAGATATACACAAAGACAAATTTCGGACAAAAATCTAAAGCCTTTCACGAAATACCCAACAAAACTGTTTTCTTAATGTTTGACTAACTGAAAATTACTACTTTTATCTTATGACTTTAGGCAAAAATACGTGGCTCTTTAATTATGAAAGTGATCTTTCTGAAAAGTATTCGCAATTCACGACCGATTTCATCGAGACTTAAAAGTCCCATATTATCCTGCATCCAGGCTTCAAACTGGAGATGTATAATTCGTAACCATTAACCCGTTGACTTTGACGGACGCATGTATGCATTTCAGAAATGAATGGGTAATTCCGAGCAATTTGTTCAGAGCTTGTCGTCAGTGAACGGAAATTATTATTTGATTTTTAGAATCTGGGAATATACAACGAATTCATAACTTGCAACTCCGCTTTGTAATCGTAATTTATAATATCAATATTTCAATTTGTGTGGTCTTCTAACAATTTTTTAACGATTATTGTAAAACAGTTAAACTTCGCGACCTCCATAATTTATTTACTTGAACAAGTTATACATGTATTGAATCGCAACATTTCTAAAGTTTCCACTTGAACAAAAGTTAAGGCAAGACGATATTATGCGACAAAGTTTTGAAGAAAATTCAGCTTTGTGCAAAAGGCATTATTTCGGCGGTTGCCTAAAGTCTGAAAGGGAGGAAACTTTCCGAGAGGTTTCAACCCACTCATAAAACTTGATTTCTCGACTGGGGAGTTTGTTCCGATATTATAATCCAATAGACGCTCTCAAGGCCCGCCTCCGCCACCGTGCGGTCCTTAATTTACCTAATGCCAAGTACCTGCTCCGAATGCACTGAATTTACAATGTAACTCGTTAAAGCGATCTTATACGCGAGTAAAGACCATCGATGTTGCGACAGTGAATTTTTGTCTCATTACTTTTGTTGAAAGAGCAATCTTGGTAAAAAGTAACAAACCATTTTTGTCATCAGTTTTCTACTTGGTGAACTTCAGGACTTCAGCTTCGGCTGGAGTCTAATCGCAGGAAGACAGATTTCTGACCAAACCAGTGTGGTTGGTTTTAGTTTGGTTTCGTACACATGTATAATTGCAATTGGCATTATGAGACTGTTTACTTTTCGAAATGTCGATTATCAGGTGGGGATTGACTTCCGGCCGCTACTGTACTTGATGTAGATTTCTGCAGTTTCATACCTAGACAATGTGAACATTGGGACATTGTGATCAATGGCAATCAAGCTGTTTCATTTCTTCACCGATAATTCTGATCAACAAAGCCTTTTTTCAAACAATCTAAACGAGGTCCTAAAGTGTCCCGTAAGTGTAATTCCATTTAATAAGAAATATTAAAAATCCCAACGAAATTAATTCACAATTGAAAAATAGAAGATTACTGCCATATCGACTGACATTAGAACCCCTTAACATTTTCAACTACTCAATTGTAAAATAGTTGTCTTAAATATGTGAATTCAAAATGGTTATATTACTATTTGGTGGATTTACTGTGGGAGACCACTCAACTTTCAACCCAGCGGAACATCGAGATATCAAAAACAAGACATTATTTGTCATTGCGACTGACGTGGAAAGTACTTCATTCCAGTCGACGACGATTTATTATTTGAGCGATGAGAATCTTTAAATGCCTCTTCACGCATTGATACAGTGATCTGTATGTACTCGAAGAGCTATAAAAATGAGGTCATAAATTAACGCGTGGAGTGCGATTCTTTCGTCGAGTACATTGCTGCCATTCGACCCTCGGCACCCCTGACTAGGAAAAGAACCCCCTTCAACCATTTGAAACTCGTAAACATAATTTTTATGCGTTGTTTGGATTACCTTGCCCGAGGATCAAGAGACCACGAAACGCGCAATTATTTTTTAGTCCCCCACAGCTCTCGAGAAAAGCGAAAGAGTACAATAGGGGGACGGGGGTGGCGGATAGGGGAAGGGGGTTACCCACCACGCCCCACGTTAGACATCGTATACACGGCAAAAATCATACGGTGCACAACGACCGACGTTGCTTTTGCTTAACTTCAGAGCAAAAGGGGATCGAAGGCGGGGTGTCGTCGCCGTGTCGGCGCGTAGGGGCGCTATTCAGTCGACGACCCATTCATGTGCACACATCATGTCGTAGAAGAAAGACCGCCAAGGGCCACGCCAAACAGTGTAGACCGGCACCACATTGACTTTATCCGTGCGGTGGGATTTTTAACAGAGAGCTTTCGAAATTTTCGGAAAGCGCTTCGTTTTTCTTCAATCTTTTAGAAATCATCTTGTCGACATTCTACGTGCATCTTTGCTTTAAAACCTGGTCCGAAATAAAATCTTAAAACAATTTCATCCTTTAAACAATTCATTTAAAACATTAATGTTGAACATGATACATATGTTTTTTAATATCAGTTGTGTGTACGTTCTTCGTCCTTGTTCTTGTCAAGTCAGGACCAAATTGTCAAGATGTTTCCAATGAATTTTTGTCTCCAGATTCGGAATATGATATTTAAGCTTAGCACCTTGTATTTTGTCCGCCATTTGCAGAAAAAGCAAAAAACAATTTCTACGTCTGTCAATTATTTTACAAAATACAAATCCGACATAGTGGTAATATGCTGATAACAGATTCTACAAACTTCCTAAAGATAGGCAGATATTTAAACTAGTTTAAATGAAGGGGAAGAAGGGGGGGAGGGACATAAACACACTCTAGATCTGAATTTCGAACTGAATGAAAATTGGCAATCATGCATTCGAAAGGCAAATCAATAGCATAGAGGGAGCATCTTCCGTTCTGTGATGGCCCCAGGCCCTTTCTTCGTACTAGTCCAACCTTCAATGAAAAACCATGTAATCAAACCTACGCGAAATTGCACACCCTGTAATCACTACAATGTAAATAAACGTTGCCAAATATAACTGTGTTGCCGGATGAAACGGGACACGCCAATCCGATTATTATCCTATTCACCCAGCTTTCAGGGGGTTATCATTCATTTTACTAATAAAATGCCCTCTCCTTTTTGAAGAGAATATCACATCTTATACCTATTTGACAAAAATATTATGTCAAATATGATGTTAAAATAAATTTAATACCAAAAAAAAAGTATTTGTATATTATATATAATACATGGAAACTGCACATTCGTTTTATTTGTTCTGATTAATTAATATTTTCTGAATGTGGACCGTTTGAAGCCACGAAACATTTTTTAAGTACTTTGTAAAAAAAAAGTTCGATCCCATGAAATCGTCTTTTTTTTTACGTTCGCGACTCAAAATTACAATTTTGTCGTTACTCTTTACTTCAAATTAGTACTGAAATGAGTCATAAAAATTAATTAAATTTAAGAGTGCAAATAAACGGACGTTGGTGGTTGTAGCTTCCTCGAATCCGAGCAAAGGAGAGAGAGAAAAAAAGAAGACACACAGTGCGGGGGATGAGGTTGAAACGAGCTCAACTTAAATGACGGGGATGAATGTTGCGATATAGTAAAGACGGAGTAGAGGGGACCAGGGAAAGAGAGATCACGAAGTGCAGAACGCTAGAAAAGTTTATGGGCAATGGCTGACGAGGCAGTGAAAAAGTACTAAAACCGAGAAGAGTAGATAAACGCTATGTTAAGCAGACCGTTTTACCAGCCATTTAATATAATCAGCGCGAGCTGAAATAAACTCGAGATCCGAGCCACAAAAGTGGAGGTGCATTTCTTCAAATTCGTGCCGTTTGCGAGCATAATGCAATTTTTTTTTTTAATTTTTGCATTTTGTCGCTCAAATTAATTCCATTCGGTAATCGTTAGAGTAAGTAAGGGACAAAACACTAGAAGGCTAAACGTAACAATTGGTTTTAATATATAATGGTGTCATTCATAAACGTTTCTCATCTTTTATTAAGGTTTGTTTCAGTCGATTGCTTCGTCAGTGTTGAAAATGTCTCGCTGATATATTAAGCCACTTCAAATTGTTATTGTTATTACATACACATTTGACTATCAGCTATTTAACTTTCTAAATGTCGCCGTTCTGGCGTACCAATAAGATGACGCTTAATTAATCGGCAGCGCTTCCCATGTTAAATTTTAAACAACTAATAGGCAATATCGTTTTTGCCGTTTTAAGAGATAATTAATATTTTTCACAAATAGATATCTTCATTGACTTTTTCAATCATCTATGCTTATGAAATAGATAAGGTATATATAAAATGATTTGATTTCCTGATTCTCCGTTAGGGCGTCAACACTACAACTTTCTCGCCGTAGTACAAAAGGCGGTCAGCATATATTTTTCGTTACCTAAAAGACGCATTCCGGTTATATACATTTTAATTAAACAATCTAATATGCCATAGAGAGATTAATTACAATTACCGGTTCCAGTCATTGCCATTCTTTCTGTTTCAAATTATAAAACCTTTCTGGAGTAGTTACAACATTGACTGTAAATATAGAAAATTGTCGTATAATCAATTGTTTTCCTATATTACTGGTCGAAGCTACAATACAATGTGTTACTTGCATGATTTCTAATTGACATGTCAAAACAAAAGTTAAAACATCGTTTTGTTGTTTACTTAGTAATTATTCAGGCAATAATCGAAATTCATTAAACATTACGCAACAATTTAAATCGATGGCATGTTATTTCGAAGTCTGATGAGCGTCCCGTAGTGGCTCTATCTCGCGGCATATTTGGAACTAACTAGGCTGCAATGTACTATTTACAAATTTCCAAAGTCACGTGTGATCGTTCCGAATTTTTGCTTAATTTTCATCGAATTTCAATAATTGTTCTAAATAAATACTGCACAAATAAGAAATCGTCAGTAACATTCGTTTTATGTCGTATTCTAGTTCTCCTATTTCGCTTTATTTAATAACCTTTTGAGTTTTAAGGCAGATGTGTGTGCTAAGGCTGAGAAACTGCTTTCTACCCAGACAATCAACTTTTTTTGTTTGGTCACTAGAACAAGTCTGTGTACATTAAAAATTACTTATAAGTAACAAGAGCCAGTACTGTCGGTTTTTTGACGGCCGGCTTTATGACTGTCGGTTTTTTGACCTGTCGGCTTTTTGATGTCGGTTTTTGGTGAAACAAATGTTACTAAAATAATAAAAATAATAATTGAAATAATTTGATTTCTTTTCTTTGGGAAGTCGATGAATAATAAAGGGCTTGCAGGGCGTTCTTCTCAATCGATTTTTAATTCCAATATCTTATATATATATATATATATCGTTCCAAATATTGTCGAAGGTTTCAGGAAATAGTCGACGTGCACGAAATAGAAGGAGCGAATTTAGCTCTCACCGGAATTCGAAAGATTTTAGATTTGAAATTTATGATAATGCACTCCATTCTACACAATAAAATATAGATTGTTTTCATTTTTATTTCCTCGATTTTTTAACTAGTGGATATTGCACAAATGTTGAACATGTCTAAACATCGTTCTTGAACAACCAAAAACGTACTAACGTTTTTAAGCAATATTTGTTAAATTTCTTGTGGCAAGTCTAAAAATTTTTGTCAGTTTAGGGAAAAATCCTCCAAACTTGCATGCTTTCTAGAATTTTGAACACCCAACGATTCGGTGATTTTTGCTGCAGCCACCGTAAGAAAACATTCTTAGACTCTGTGGGGGTTTTCGACCCTTAAACCTAGCTCTTGTCTTTGCTTCATAAGTTGTCCACTCTGCCTATCTTTACATCGTTTTCCTTCGTCACATTTTTCCCCGTACGAAGGGTCCCTCATTTTGGGCAGCTTGTAACAACGGGTGGTTCGTCTGAGCGAGATATATCTAGCGTAGTCTAATAATAGTTTGCCAGCCCATTCAAGTCACGAGGATGAAGGAAAGGTCATATTGCTCCTTTACCTGACTTTAATTCTTTCGGTAAAATGAACTTTTCCGTAGATGAATCATGCGCTTGGAAAATAAATTCGAAACTTGGGCACAAGGTGAAATTGTAAAAAAAATGTTTTCTTACATTTATTTTTTAAATTATTTTGAGATTTCGTGCAAAAGAACAAAAAGGCATGAGTCAGAAACGAATCTTCAAAGAACTCTTTTCTCATTTTAGTAAATATTTTAACAGTGTAGAGCATAGCACACTTTTAAATACACTGCATATATTTTAGAGGGCTGGAGCGGAAAATGTACTAATTAAAAGTAATGTATTTTACAAAAATGATAACAGTTACAAACAGAATGTAAATGAACATACAATCAATTTTTAGGATTTTGAAGACACATTACTATGCTCAATTTCAAGCATCTGCAAGTATTCGTTTCCTTATGGAACGTGATTTATGAACGATTTTCGGTGTAATACGTTATTCGCTTTTTATATCGGCAACCACCGGTTTTGACTTTATCGGAGTCAATAACTGTCGAGCAACGATGATCGATATGGCTGAAATCAATCTTTTTTCACCAATCTCTGCGAAGGTGCGCGCGCTTACTACATTGTGCGAAAATTTTTCATTTACCGTGCATGAACGTTCATAATTTGTGTACTGTACTTTTTCAAAACAATATTTTTCGATTAATATTTTTTTATTACTCACTCTTAATTTTTATGTCTTGTTGTAAGGATTCAGTTAACACATTGGGATTCATTTTTTCTAAATTCATAAATCTTTCTGGTAATTGTCGGAGACGAAATCGGCATTGTGCAGCAATAATGTTGGAAGGGAATCTTGCGTCTCCTACATGGCGTAACAATTAAAAATCCATACTCGATTTGGCCACACGCCAACGGTAATTCTATTTTCCTGTACATGGGATTGGACGGCACCGTTAACGCGAGCGCTGCCATGATCTCAAATTAAACTGAATTTCGCATTGAACACGTCCTTTGGCTCTTATCGCGATTATCGGTTTTGTTTTTTATTTCTTTAGTATGTTAGGTTTTGTCAGTGATTTTATTCAGTTTTATCATATTATTTGCAAGTTAAATCTTGCTACGAAATAAATTATTCTTTAAAATAAATACAAATATCAGCGTTTCTATTCGAAAGCAGGTTCAGAAAGACAAAAAATTATGTTATTTCATAAGAATCGTTTCGTATGTGAAATGAAATGATGGTCCGGTAGAGGAAATAGCATGTACGGTAAAATTCGTAAAGGATGTACCGAATATCATTAATTATATTAATTCAGTTCCATCTACTATCGCCGGGGAAAAATATTCTCCAAATGTCATGCAAATTAGGATTCATATCAGTTCTGCATAATTATGTAAATGTTACCCGTTCGAAAATGCACAGATATAGGACCATTGTCATTTAAATACATATAAAAACGATGAATCTTGCTGTCGAGAGTTGTTTCGCAATACTTTTCTTCATGTTTGTATTTATTCAGTACACACAGTCACGAACTTTATTATTCTGATCGAAGTGTTCCATTATTACCAGAATGATGGACCAATTTTTTAATTTAAATGGAAAGATTTTACGTGATTCCTGTAAAGACAATATACGACATTGAAATTAATTACGCCACTTCACTATTGGATTTCAGCACCATCTAGCGATTACAATAATATTCTTAGACCACACTCATTTGTAGACTTTTGTCAATCTATACTATTAACAATATATACATTTAGCATTTTGTTAGAGAGTATAATAATTTAACTAATTCCGGTAAATAGAGAGACAAATTATTTTACAGCATCAGAAAATTACAAAACTTTTAGTAGAAATCTGAATATGAACCAGCGAGCCACGGGAAAGTTAGTTTGTTTAATCGCCGCCAGGCGCGGAGGCGACGCTAGGTCCCTGTAAACGGCGCTGGTGATTTCTTTTGTAGAAGTTGGATTTTGATTCAGTCAAGTGATTCACGATTAATCTCCATTTGTGCCTGAACATATGACAAAATGTGAATAATATGTTTTATATAATTTCCCTTTTCATGCAGAAACGAGAAAGGCAGGCAGAGATTCGGTACTTAGCAATCCCTTAAATCTTCCTACACTTTCTTATACAAATTTTGAAACGGTAATTTTTAGCAGCGTACGCATGTTTTTGATCAGTTCATTTAAATTTTGATTGTAAGTAAACTTATAAATCAGTCTACCACTTGCGAGGATGTGTTATTTTAGCACAGTATCTATGGTAGTTTCACTTGCATATATTTATTTGAATTGAGTTAATATTTTTTAATAATTAATAAATGTTGTGTTACCTACAATATACGCAATATATTATAAGAACGATAGCCTTCCATACCAGACACAAAGCAATGTATTTCCAATAAAAGAATGAAAATAGTCTATTAGATTTTTCATTGAGTATCCTTTTGCAATTTGTAGCTAATCAAAAACGTTATTCCATTACAATTCCACTTTGAGAAAAGAAAATTCTGTAGTCTCATTATCTTTCTCGTAGATGCATTCTCTCTTTTCTGCTTTTGTTTCTTGGTGGACGTGCATGTATGCTGAGGTGCATATATAACGAACAGTTAATGAAAATGGCTGCATTTCGCATCAAAGTGAAATTATTATAGCTGCAAATCTATCCGTTTACATAATAAGAATACTACATTCAATTATATGTCCATATTCCGGAAATATGTGCAATCGATTTTTAGGAATAATTTCCAACTTTAAAATATCACGCTGTTGTCGACTAAACTCATCAGAATATATTTCCAGTTCTGTATTAAAATTCAATAGTGTGGAACAATCTATTATCGATTTTAAATTCAATTGTAATTGATTTCAAACTAGACATTCCACATTTATGAATGTTTATTAATACGCTACATTGCGAGTATTGGTTCTGTATCTGCATTTACCGTAACTGTTTTTGCATATTTATCATGATGTCACGGATTTTAATTATAAATTTTTACCTTTCTCGATCGTGTAAATTAAATATAAAGAGGAAATGACAACAGAGAGACAAAAAAAATAAGCACATTTCAGCGTTAGGAGTACGAATTGTCATATTGTTACGTCCAAAAATCAGCAGCGACCTGGTCAAAATGACTTTTTCCGTCCATGGAATGAAAAATTTTATTATTTTATCATTATTGAACGGACGGAATCGTCGTAAACTTACATTAAAATACAAACGCGGTCCTGAATCAATTTTCGCTGGGCAAATAATATTTTCGAAACGATAGCGAGCTGCTGCTTGAAAACGAAATTTAAAAATAGTTTACCGGACGGGGATCGAACTCATGGCGACTTTGTAGTCCAGTGCGCTGAATAATTATTTGATGAAAAATACTATTTAAATTCGTGGAATAGCCTATTATGATATCACGTTATAAATCTTTGTAATTGACAAAGAGGCGCACCATAATTTTGACAAAGAAACCATCATTACTGTCTTTTGATATTTAAAAAAACAATCTCTCCACCCAAGCACAATCTGATTCAAGGCGAGACCCAATGACGTTTTCTTGAAGATTTTTTTTTCTCGTCGGATACAATGCGCACGGTCATATGTACATCCTGCCCTCGACGCCCCTCGTTATCCTGATCCTTTCTCGAGTTTTGCTTTCGAGTGAGAAAAAGAGATAAGACAAGCAAAGAATGAGGGAACGAGATGCAACGAGCTCCCTCCGAAGTTCCCGACGGGTTCCGGTCTATAGAGCGCGACGACTCTTAAATCGCATGCACGAATGCCTCCAGAGTCGCTCCAATCTTTCCATGCGTTCGCACCCTAAGAGAGAGAGAGAGGACGTCAGCGATCCGATAACAATCGACACTGAATCGCGGATATAGGATACGACAGGCGGTCGGTTTCATTCTGAAAAGCTTCTTTCGAATGCACGATTTATTTGAATTTTGTTTGGCGCTTTGAAGCAAGACAATTTATTCCGGAACTCTTCTCCCCTTTGTGCGGCTCTCAAATGTTTCACCAAAGAGGAACCTAGTTGCTCTGAATATTGGTGGTGCCATTATTACAACATCGTCATAAATCTCTGGATTTATTCAAGTGCAGGTATGCTGGTGCGATAATGAATTCATCAGTGTTTACAGTGTTATTTACGCACTGGTATTAAGATGTGCACGCATGGTCGATAATTACGATTGCCTCGTGCCTTCGGAAGATTTTTTATTCGTCATTCGCAGCATATATTAAAGTCGTGTTAATTCAGTCAGGCGAATTAATGAATTCATGTATTCATTTCCGACACCGAATGTATCCACTTGTTTGTTTAGTGGGATTCTTTATGCAGGAATTGAACAAACAAGATTTACAACTATATTGCAATGGCTGTTCAGAACGTCGAAGAGCACTTAGAGTAGCAGAGAAAAATGTATGCCCAAATAATACAAATTATCAGTGATGACCAAGCAAATTTAACCTATTCGAATGGTTTGAGTTAGGTTAGGAATTTGAATGGATGAGTTCTGTCGGCTGTTGACCCCAGGTGGATCCATTGTATTTAGTCATGATGGCTATTGTGCATTCCTTTTGGGATTGCACGTGATCTTATCTATACATCCTACATTCATTTCATTTTTATCTTTTTCCTTCTAAGATGTTATCTGGATTCCCTATGAAACAATATTTTGACGGTCGTTTCATTCCGCGTATTTCTGGTACTTGCATACATTTTAACTATTATATGTAAACTTAGAAGCTCTAGTACTTCGAGTATCGAATAGCATCAATGCTGAAACTATTCGATGGACACTAATGGTAAGAGAGTGTTTGGGACAGATGTATTGCAAGATCGGCTTCCATTATTACTTTGTTACCTTCAAATTAACGTTTATTTTAAATATATACATTTACTCGTTCGATACCACGAAAACTGAGCAGCAAGCTGAACAATAGAAACACCTACGCAATTGAAACCCCAATCGTCAGTAGTTGAAACAATGAACTGTCTAGGCTAACAAACTTAAGAGACAATTAAGGTTTGGATAAGTGGAGCCATTCTGCGAGGACTATGCCAGTAATGGTTAGACGAGGTTTGGAGTCCTTCCAGAGTTTTTTAACATACAACAAGTACCCTGATACCAAAACAAAGAACTCAAAAGAAATTACTGAATTCAGGAAGTTTCAATTCCCATTGAAAGCTTCTACGGAAAAAACGAAATAGTTGGAACTACTAACTCTAGTAGAATCAGATACAGCTGTCTGATTATTTAATAGTGACCTTGCCAAATTTGGTAACCAATAAGCCTATTAAAGTCACAAAGACGACTAAAAAACGTAGTTGTGTCAGATCCTGCTATTTAGATAGTAAAGCCAACTACTTCTGTTTTTCGTGCGCTCACGGAAAATAATGTTTGTATTGCCGCAGCCTAACGCGTGGTGTTGGCGCCATTGTCTTACCATAGCCTCACATTTATTGTTTACGTGCTTTGGCTACTGTATTCTAGGACAACTTTTGTGCTGCAGTAGTACAACAAATGTTTATGCTGAGGTTGTTATGCCGTCGCAAGGTAATATTGAGGTCATAGCCATATCGGCACCACAATTTTGCTGTCGCACCATAATATTAGCCTGTCGAGGCGTAAAATTATTTTCTGTGCAAGCAAGCGCTAATTGCAGTATAGAACTGTTCAAACGCTTGGTACATGGATAGGTTATACAAATATTGTGCCTTTTTCTTTCTTTTTAGATGGTGTCGATTATGTACTGCGTAATTGCATCTTCATGAAATCCTTACTAGTTTAATTTAAGCAGAATGGTATAAATATAGAGAAGTAAAACTCCAATATGCCTACATAATTTCTGTGTATGCTTCACAGTGGACGTGGCACTAAAATAAATAGCAAACTCAAGGGAAAAAAAGCATTTGTTGACGACTCCAACCAGATTTGACTCTGTTTGACACCTTAAAGCATTTCAAATCTTAGTTCGACGCGATGTTCAGCGAGGGCGAAGTCGGGACAGCTTGCTTTCCTTCAATCGATGCGTCGTGCATTCTTGACTCTGTCGAGTCGTCCTTTTTTCGTCTCTCTTCCCCTAAATACGTTTCTTCCTTACGTCGTATTCCCTTTCGAGGCGCGTTCTCGAGGATTTCTATACCTCGGGCCGAATCTCTTTCTTCGGCATCTCGGTCGCGCTCCTCTTGATCTTCGAATGCGGCCCTGCAGCATGCAGATGGGGTTCCAGCAGTCAAGGTGAACCGGCCTTTATGCTCGGACGAGACTCAAACTTCTTCTTCACCTCGTTCGCCTTCTTTTTCATCTTCTGTCCCGATTAACGAGGTTTCCTCTCGGCCTGAGTCCATTCTGACGAATGTTGCGCATGCATCTCTGTGTATTGCCTTTTTTTTCGGTGCATGATTGTTTGTTTCTTTTTTTTTTGTTCCATTCCTAACGCGACGCGATGCTGCCACGGTCGAGCACAGCTAGGAAATCAAGCATGGTGGAAATTAGCCGTGCGCTGACTTTCAAAAAGCGTTTCTAGTCGTAACTCATACCATTTCCCGAACTCGTCGGTCGGGTTTAATCGAGATACGTGATGTTTAAATGAGATAACGCGCGGCATCGTATGAAATCCACGGCTCGGATTTGTTTGCCGATGATAAAACGGCAAAATGAAATTGTAGATCAACCGTAAATAACTCTAATGGGGTTTCGCATCGTTTTGAATATTCTCACGGGAGTTTCTTGCTGCCAAGGTGGAGTATTGGTACTCGCACGAAAAGTCGGTAAAAGCAGATACTGCACTTGTGCTGTAATTGGCATTAATTTACACGCAGAATTTGTTTGCTCTTATGTAACTTGATAGTAAAAAACAGTAACGCAATTAGAATTTGTGACAAGTTGCGTCAGTAAGGAAAATAAAGTTTACATCACGCATGTGCACAAAGAAATTATTTATGAAAACTAAAAGAGACGTATTTTTTATTTTGTGAGGGCGAGACTTTTACTCAATATAGGAATTAAAGTTCAAATAAATTCAATTATTTGATTATCTAATAAATTTAAATTATTAAATTTATTATATATATATGTGTGTGTGTGTGTGTGTGTGTGTATGTGTGTGTGTGTGTGTGTGGAACAACATTGAAACCCTTCCAAATAGCGTCAAAGTGACCCGTAAGGGTTAAATAGAGGTCATATTAATCCTGACTCCGCACTTTAATACAGCAGTTGATCGAACGATTTCCTCCACATCAAACATATTTATTTCCACGAAAGAAGAATAGACCCTGAAATTTCATTGAAAATGGTATCCAAGTTCTTATACAAGATTGACCTTAATTATTATCTTTAGACGGACCGTGTAGTATCTTAAATCAAGTAGTTCCAACTACACACTTTTCATAATCGCATTATTATAAGGTCAGTGATGGGAGTGAGTTATTTATTAAATTAAACTATCACGAAGGTTCATCATTAAAAATGGCTCGTTGCATCTTGAATTGCCAAAGGAAATGCGAAGAACAAGAAGAGCTCGAAAGCCCAAACAAGTGCAGGCATTATGCTGTCACAGTTGACATGTCGTAATCCAGTCGTTTTCCCTCCAGCGGAATTACACTTGGGCCTCGGTTTAATTACGAATCGTTACGGACAGGAAGTCATCGTTACAAGGATCGGCCAAGTTTTTAGTTCGCATTCCCCTTCCATGAACTGTGGTTCGGTATACCGACACACCTCTCTGCTTCAATCGGGTCTGCATTCACGTCTAGTCCAACTCCAAGATTCCTTACAATGCATCTCATTAGGCCGTGTCAGTTTGTCGTGAAATATTGGACTTTGAAAAGTTTTTAATCAGAATAAACGGCAAAAGTCGTTTCGGAGGTCACTTCTTTACGGAAATAAACATTGCGGGTCGTCATTCGCTACGAGAAGAGTCAAGAGGGCGTCACGAGAAAAAAACGAGGGGCGGTGTGTGGCGATTTAACAAACCATACGTTACGCCGCGATAAAATCTCGCAAGCCTATAAACTTCGGTCGGATAGGCGTGGGGCTATGTTATATCATAAAAATCCAGTAAAATAAGATCATAAAATGAGAGCTTGCTAGCGCGTACACACAGATCTCTTGTATCGGTACACCACCATGTATGTGCATGCTTTCCACCACTTACAGCCATTACTCGCATCGCTGCAAGAATGTTCTCCGATTTGAAGAAGAAAAATCGTTGTCGATCCCGACGGTACATATATCTCAATAGGTTTATAGTCTATTTTAGTATCGGAAAACAAAAGATTGTTTCACTCACTTAACGCCACGTGTACAAGAATAATAAGTCCTAACAAATATCAAGTTTTTAAAATAATTTTTGAGCTAATTATTATTGTTATGATTATCATTATTCAGCAATAACGCTAATTGTTGACATTTAGGACAAGATCGTCCGCCGTACATAAAACGACATCAGATGTATGCTTTAAATTGGCATTTGCCTGAGCGTTAGAACGGCTCTTGAGAAAATGTGTAAGCGGTTGCAATTAAACCGCGTACAGTAATAACAGCGGAAATTTGTACTAACTGAATTTTGTGATTTAATTATATAAATGCTTACCACCGTAGAGGATACCATAAGCGCGTAATTGTGTAAATATAATTCACCTCGCACTTGGCGTCCGTAATGAATATTTCATAAAGATGCTTATCGGGAAATGTTTAGAAAACAGTTAATTCATTTGGATAATTCGTTTCATCATAGCGGTAATTGGTAGAGAAATCTTGAGAGAATCCGGCAAGACAGTTGGCATTTGCCGGCATTTATAAGAATATTTTCAATAATTAAAAACCTTCGAGTCGAGTATATAATGTTAGTACAGAATAATAATGAAGCGTGCGGCGAGAATAGGGAAACAAAAATACATTAACAAAGGAATGGTCCCTTTTAAGTATGGTGAAATTACGATTCCGCATATGGCCGATCCTCGGAAATATCAGTAACGTAACTCCCGATAAGATCCGCATATGTAGACAGGTTTCCGAAGCGAAGATATTTGCGGAGGAAAGAATATCGAATCGCGCGACAAGAGGAAATCGCGATCTTCTAAAGAAGGTGGAACGATCGTTCGAGGGCCTCAGCTAATTGGACTGCGTCGTCATCCGTACAAGAACTTCGGCTCTTATATACCTGCTGCACGAGTAGGCCAGTCTTTTTAATCATATGGTAATGCTATGGAGATTGCATGGGGCGTGGAACAGGGAAGCCCGTCCCGGGGGTCATTCGGCTCACTTCGGTCCTTATCGGGACGTCTCGCGGCCCATCTTTATGGGCCGAGGACTCTCGAAAAAGTCAACTTCGCCTGTATCCTATTTCGCAAAGAGAAGATCTGATACCATTCGTTTCAGAGTTTGAATTTCCATGCGGACGTACGAATGAAATTGAAAAGGTGGCATGCGAAGGAGATTAAAATTGCAATTGGATAATGCATTTCATTTCTCGAATGGCATCTGGAATGTCAGATGTTATCGCTGAACTTCGGGATCCTGGTAATTTTTATAAAAATGTAATTTTTTAGCAAAAGTTGATTAAAATATTCTATAAGTTATAAGTATCTCATGTGCGAATGTCCTGTCGAAATGCTGATGAAGGGTTTTGGCTTTGAAATTTAGAAGACCTGCGGAAAGTGGCGGACTGTACTTTGACAGCCATGAAGAGGTTCATTGAACATTCCGGGTAGTTTAGGGAGGGCATCGGGGAACGAAGAGTGTAAGGTCCGACTTAAAGACGATAGGTCCATCCTCTAAACTAAACTATGAATTTTATTCTCATAATAATAAACTGGTAGCTGAGATGCAGGTTACCACGATTTATTGGCTGTTACCTCCGAAGTATTTTGATCTTCTGACGTTGTCTATTCAGCCAGTATTACAATCATCTCAAATATTCAAAATTATTATTGAACCAAAGGAAAACGTTTTAATTAAAATTAATCTAGAGCCAAAACGAATTACAACTTTAAAGTGATCACGTGTTATATACAGTAAGATCCAAACTTCGGCATTGAATACACGTGTGTGTAATAAAGTTAAGTCCTTCATTTTCGGTGAAATTCAACAGAAACCCGGAGAAAAATTCCATTTCTGATTTCCGTTGAGGATTGGTTTAGGTCACGTCCTCTGCCGTTTTCTCAAATCCTTGAGGGTTCATACCCCGTAAACTACCGAAAAGTTCGTCTTTGAGAAGTTGATATCTTGCTTGGGTTATATACGTTTATTATCGGGGATGGTGAAGTAAATGGCAGGTGAATGGCGTGCAGCCCTCAGGATAACCTCACCCCTTGTCGTCGAATAAGTATCGGCCTGTCGCTTCTATAACTCAGGCGAACACCATGAGACAGCTGTAAATCCGTATATTTTATTAAAGCATCCGTTCAATGCGATTGACAGATAAGTAGGCAATTGGATATCTACTCTATGATTTAAGAACAACTGATACTTCCGTCACGTAAGCTTTTTAGCCTCTCTTCCTTTTTCAATGTTAAATATCTTTTTATCAATTTATTTTGTTTACGGTTCTGACGATGTTGAATTAATGGATTCTTTTAAATACATTTCCATTTTTAGAAAACGGCAATTTTGGTTGATGTTTGAGGCCGCGCCCATCACGCGAGACAAGTGGTCACTTCACCGATGGTAACAGACGGTAAACGCAAACGTTTCGACCCATTAAGTTTCAGTTTGAATACACGCAACTCTGGCGGTCGCGAAATATAAAACTGACAACATAGCGCACGCTTAGATAAAGGTCCTTTCTTCATTCGTGAAATTTCATTAAAATTCATGAAGCGTTCCACGACGCCGAGCTGTGCCGGCTTCTGAATTTCGCTGGGTACGATGCTGCAGAACGCCAACCAGGAAGAATTTACTAGGGGGATGAAGAAGCCGACGAAGTAACGCGGGAAGAAGACGGCGAGTTTTGAAAAGAAGAACCCGAGAGGAGCGAAGGATCGCAAGAAAACCGTGGCCAAGCGAGTTATGAATAATGCAGAGAAGTTCTAATTGCGCGAGACAAAACTACTTGGGAAGTTCTCGTGGTTCGTGCCGTCGTTGTCGCGCGCTTACACATACATGTATGGAGACGCATACACGCCATTGCTCTACGGCAAACTTTTCAACTTGGAAAACTTACCACTTGGTACAGATCTCTTTCATATTTCTAATAAGGAGCTGCCCTCCAAGTGCTGGTACAAGGCTTTTAAGAAATCATAACAAATTCTTCTAATACAATGATTTTAATGGTATTGGACAAACAAGTAACAGTTCCTTCCTCGAATTCATAGAAAAGCGAATCTTAAGAATGAAATCCACCGACACACATCCCTTTGCAGCCAAAATATTTCGTGCCCACGATAAGGTGATGTAACTATGCTGGACGATTACTTATCGTTATTGCGGCCTAGGTACTAGGAAACGAGGCAGATAATGTCCTCTTAGGTATAGCTCTCGTAGGTGCCTGTTAGGGGCGCGGAGGGAGGATATTGCACGCTCGAAGGGGGTGCCTTCAGCCCCTTTACTCCGGGGCAACTGTAACGTCGCTCGTAAAAACACCGTAAACTCGACAGCAACAGGTCCGATGTGTCTAGCACACGGGTGCCCCGTATTCGAATACCATATCCCAAGTACTCGGAAATACCCTTTTGCCAGAGACTCAGGAACACAGTCGAGTTCCAGACGAGCTTATCATCGGATGTCTCGTCAATCACCGATTATATTGAGAGAAGGTCAGATGGGTCAGTTATGTCGACTGATGGACGGGGAAAGCATTCTGGGCTCCACCAATCGAATGTGCTGTAAGAGGTTGATGTTAATGGGTGACACGCTTCCTAATAAATACGAATTGATTTTAATAGCGTTTATCTGATTACAATAACTTTAAACTACCAGGAATTTAGAATCAAGAGTCAATAAATCAAATCTTCAATGGAAATTTTGGAAAAAACTCCAGCAGTCAGCATGTCTAAAATTTGAACTGAAGACCACTACGAATTAGAAAACGTTTGTAAATTTAATAGCAAACGGTCATTCGCGTTTCTCTTACCGCTGCTAGTCCCAGCCTTGGATATTAAAACGCCGCCATCAATTATTTCTACAAGCGTTGTACCAATGGATTGCCATTGGATATATCCGAATACTCGATAGTGCCTATATCATAAACAAATATCGATAAGACAAATGAAATCGTCCAATGCAATTTCCTCCATGAATAGTTTTTAAGATCCGCTTACTCCCGCGTTACGCCCTTAAGGTCGGTACTTCGACTTAACGCTGTGCGACTTTATTATTGGATTCGTACATCATCTAGCGTTCCTTCCAATGCGGCCAAGTAACTTACACGATTCTCGTTTAATTTCAGCATACATTTATTCGATTTTTTTAAATTCTAACTCAAATGACAAGAATTCGTATTATACAAACGCCATTATGAAACGTCCGCATATAAATTGTTTGTAAAACATTACTTATTTTCCCGAAGTCGAAAGTCGGATGCGAGGAATCAAATTACATACGTACGGTAGGCGCATGCACATTAAGCTTGTATTATTCAACGTTTTTAAGAAACTTCGTGATGACTCGGATTGCGATTCGGAAAAGATATACGCACGATGTGTAAAGATTTCGAATTCTCAGCTCGCAAGGATCTTGCCCTACAGTCATGTTGCATTATGCATGTCCGCAGAACACGTGCAGCGAAAAACACACAAGGAAAGTGTCGGTTGCTACAAGCGGGGGGTTACCTGAATCCTACGGTATAATATGTATTTTTCCTCTTTATCAATCCGTGGCTCGACACGACGATAAAGTATCGACTTTATATCGTGACTCAACGATGTAAATTCGTATTTTTAGTTTATTCAGTTCATTTATTCATTTATTTATTGGCGCTCTCTCACGCGGGCAATCCTGCCCCGACGTATCCGATTGCAAAATACTCCATGAAAACGCTTGAATTATTAATACGTTTCGAAAATAACGCTGGATTCCCGATACGAATATGATTTAGCCGTGACTTATGAAAGTAGTCGGTGCTAAGGATGTGATCATTACCGCTTAAAAGATCCATAAACGGTATACGCAAATATGATATGCAGTTTCGCAATTCATACGCAAGTTTTATCGAAGTGTTCTTAGCCTTGAATGATATTTGAATTAGTAATGAGGTTACCCATGTACTTGAAGTGTATGCAATGTTTTTCACGATTAAAGATAATCTAAGCTTCATATTCTGTTTTGGGTTTGTACGAGAAGACTTAAACGACTTCTGTTTCGGTCTTTTGTGTCCCAATTATGATTTTCAAATTGACTGTATATGTTGCGAAATAAAATTACCCAATCACGTGGGGAATAATCTAATTAAAATTTAAGTTAAGCCATAAATGTTCATATCAGTACAATTTTACCCACTGGTGGCATATTGTCGATGTTAATCTCACACGCTGAGCATATTTGAGGATTGCAAAAAAAAATAATTATAACGGAGGAATTTACCTAAGCTTTACGCACATTTTTGTTCGTATAATCCAATTTTTTTCATCGATGGAGCTTTGCAGCATACAGTCTTCGGATGACAGCAGCCAAAAATTTATCTTCAGCGTTGAATGCCATGAAGCTCACGGACTTTACTTTTCCGGGATTTGATATCGAACGTCTCTTGCACCCTGCTGCGGGTAAAGCTCAGCCGGCGATGTCGTTGGTCCATTTTCATCCCCTGCACGGGGTATTGCCGTTCTCGGAGTCGATTTTTCTCTTCAAGCTAGTGCTTCTCTATCTGGGTCCATTGCTTTATCTCGCACACCCTCACGGCATCATCCTGTTTTTCGCACGCCTTTCTGTTTATCTTACTTCCACGTCGCATTTCTTCATCTTTGTCGTTCGATCCTTGACTGGCTCACTTGCGACAAAAGCACGAATCCTTTGGCTCATGGCGCCGCGAAAATGCGAAAAAGAGCAGCAGCGTCGGTTATAAAAGTAACGGTTCGTTTGCTCTCATCGCCTGGAGCTTTTTCTCGTTTATAGATGGTTGTGCTAGGTTGAGGGAGAGAGGCTGCAGCAAGTTTGTAGAGCAGAATTCCGCGACTTCAGCGCTGAATGACAAAGGGAAAAGGAAACAGGAAGTCACTCCCGTGGGAGTCATTTCTACAGCTTGAAATTTGAAATACGATGTTATTCAATATTTCTTTCGGTCTTCTCGCGCAATAACTCTAGCTTTAGTTTGGGTTTACGTGTTTGTTTATTTTCCTTACATGCAATGTCAGCAGTTTTTCATTACAATAAAAGAATTCCCATTTTATCAACCCAACTGAACTAGAATAATGTATTAATTATTGTCGGAATATTAAATAAAATACATTTATTTTGTTTGAGCAAATGTTTGCTAGTTGTTGAACGATTAGATAAAGAAGGAAGGCGGGATA
This sequence comes from Trichopria drosophilae, assembly GCA_030407085.1. NCBI lineage: Eukaryota > Metazoa > Arthropoda > Insecta > Hymenoptera > Diapriidae > Trichopria > Trichopria drosophilae. The sequence continues at coordinate 112,516,327 of CM059585.1, read as the reverse complement.
GAAGGGTTTTCCTTCGCCGGATCTATTTACTTTGGGATGAGGTGTGTGTATGTGTGTTTATGGCTCCCAAGAGAATCACGAATGAAAATGAAACGGATAGGAGTCTTTTCGTCCAGAGACCGACTTCGAGACTCTCTTGAAAGTTACTCCTTGCGACAAAACGCAGGTACTCCTCTTTTCCGGGTATCAGAAAGATTAATGCGGAATTTTATGAGACATTCGGCATTATTGATGGCCCATAGAAGCGTCTGATGGGGTTTATTAGAAAAAATAGTGTTTGAATTAAGATTTTAGAAATTACATAACTTTGAGTAAATTACACCACAGTTAAATGTGTCTAGTATTTTACGGGTATACGGCGTGATGGTCGTGCGGGCTAAGGCGTCAGTCTTAGTCCGCCCGAACTGAACGTCGCGAAGGGCCCGAGTTCGAATCCCCGTCCTGCAATTTTCTCTGCTTATGTCCAGTGTGGAATAACCGGGGAACTTTGCTGGGCGAAGGTACGAATTTGGGACCGCTGCCGACCCCCGTCGGCAGTTATCGGTACCGTCAGCGTCTTATCCGCGGTCGGTACGTCGTGGGTCTTATCTCGGATAAAGAGGGGATAAGCCCCGCGTCGTACTCGCTAAGGCACAGACCGCCGAATCTGCTGGTGGTACCGATATTGGGGTAGGGGGGACTGGCTCTGGGTGGGTGTTGTGTTGTATATGCCTAGTTCTGTCATTGTACTGTCTGTCTCTGTCCTGTACCTCTCCACCCGAGAGCCGACCCGCAAATAGACAAATCGTCATTAACGCGGGGTAAAATAACCTGTCCTTTGTCCTTTTGTATTTTACGGGTATATTAAATTTCCCAGCCCAGATCCATTATCTAAACATCAAAATGGTTGGAATACATTACTTTCGGAGTTTCAAACTATTTTGCAAAATTATGGCCTAGGAATGGTCTCAATGACTTTTCATGGTTCGTAACCCCTTATTGTTAATTTTTCACGGATGAACTCTGAATAGAAATGGTAAATAAGAACGATATGAGGCTGGAATTGATATTAGGCAATGCTTTACTATCTTTCAAAAGTTGTTATTCTCGAATCCTCTGTCCTTCGACCCTAAAAGAACCGCGAAGGCCATCGAAAATGAGATACATCTGTAGCACTCCATCATCTAACTCCCCTGATCGTTTCCACGTGGAAATCATTAACAAACTTAATCCTCAGACTACTTACGAAGACTGAAAGCACACTTTGAAAATCTTCGTGGAAATAGGCTACAACTGAAAATCTCATAAGAAATATAAATTGTCCACTAGGCGCAAATTAATTTTGCTTCGTGGAAAGTACGACTGCGATAATCATGGCGTTCGATCGTTTTATGTAAGAAAAGATTGCGTGATTCAAATTTCACATTTCAATGGCGGAACTGCAGACAGTGCACGTGGTGCATTCGTGTAAACAACGTCGAGGAAGTTCTTCGACCCTTCTGCGCCTCCCCTCTCGCCCTTACCACCCCCGCCCATTCATTCGCCTGGTCTCCGTCACTCTTGCTTGATAAATACGACCTTTCTCGCTTTACGAAACCGAATAGCCCGTTTTGGTGCAACCTACGTTATACGAATCGTAGATCGTAGACCGCTACGCCACATCGTGACTGAGGGGTGAGTTATTTTCTGATCGTTGCTCTCGTCTGCGCTGCTTGATGCTAGCTTACGTATAACCTCTTTTTATTTGTCCTGATACCTTTCAACATGTTAGCTTCATTTGATTGTTTCTAGACTAAACACCTACGAAGTTTGTTACGAATTCAATCGTGAAAACATAATTATAGGGCTACATTATTTTTCTTGCTGTCCATCTCAGGATCTAATTTGAAAATATCAAAGAATGTTCATATTTGAGAAAGAAGTTTTAAATATAGACAAAGTTTGTTTTGTTTTTTCATGATTTATAAAAAGGAACAATTTCACTCGTACACATCCTAAACTGATTATAGAGCGAGAGAATTTGCGGAATCTATCCGACAAACAGTTTTTGTTATAAATAAATACCTGGAATTTTCAAAAATGGCCAAATCTTATCTGAAACGTCGATTAAAATGATGTTATACAAATTTTGTTCATTGGGTCAGTTATTGAAAGATGAAGAGTCATGGTGGTCTCCCACAAGCTTTTCGCGAGTGGTGGGTTCTAACAAACATTCGCTCATCTTCCACCAAATTAAAATAATCATATCCATATTTAATAGAAGCTGATTATAAGATTTTGCGCCGGAAACTAATTAATTATTTCATACTGATGGAATGGATACAACCTATAGTCTGTTCTGTGCAATAATTCATTTAATCTGTCGGCCACATAGCTGACGGTTAAAAATATTTACGAATAAAAACGGCATTATGCAGTATTACTCTATTTCTGGCCTCCAGGGTTGGAAAAGTAGACTCGAATTCTCACTGCATTATAAATTAAAGGATCGGTTCACAGGGATTACAGATACGATTTTATAATTCCGTAAAATCGGCTTATATTCGACTAAACGTAACGCCAGTGAAAAACTTTCAAAATCAGTTTAGTAATAATATGATAATGATAATTAACGGCCATTATTATTATTGATTAGTAAACGTTTCTTAAATATAATATTTACTTTGAAATTGGGAGTAGCAAAAACGTCAAGATCTTAAAATGGAAATATACGAAAAAACTTGATTTAATAGTAAATTGTTTATAATTTTTAAATAGTTCATAACATACTTTGAAATAATAAAAAAATTTCTTGCGAAGACTCGAACTTGCAAACTGCACAGAGCAAAGGGAATGCGCTACCGCCTGAGTGGCTTCGAAACTATTTAGCGTTCGCTTCGCACATGAAGTATGTGAAAAAAATTCAAAACGTTTTTCTTAAAAAAGGGTTAAGTAGTGCGTGGAATTACTGTCCAAGAATTACAAGGCTATTTAGTTCTACATATGCAATAGGAAAGTTTCATCAAAATAGAATTCACTCCTGAAGGTAACTTTGTAAGTAATAGTTGCTTTTGCAATGAAAATATGTTACTTTTATGTTTATAGTAGGACATATCCTCGGTCGATAATCAATTTACAACTATTCGTAAAGTTGTTCTAAATACTTAAGGTACAAAGAATGATGTTTTTGGAAAATCAAAAGTAGATATGTAATGTGGACAAAGTATTGCATTAAAATGGTAGTAAACTAAATGAAATAATAGATACATTTTGGACGAAATGAAACAGTTGATTCATTCAATTAAATTAGTATCGCAGCTATTTTTAATAGTAGTCTTTAGAACATGTTTCAAGTCGAGAGTCATAGTTAGGGAAGCCTCCTGTAATTATTAATTAACTAATACAATAAAAAGTTGGATTAAAGACTTGAAATAATTGTTCAAAGTAAAATAAATAATCGCCATTACTGTACCAGACAAGCCATGAAACATTCATCCACAGATTATTGAATAGTAAACTTGCTACTGGAACCATCAAAAATCAAGGACAGTATAACTTGTACAGTCAAATTTCTCCATTTTTTAGTTACATTAACTATTTCCATGTTGTAGCCGAGCTAAAAAAGTTCTGCAACGTTTATTTATCAAAATATTTAGACCTATTGGATTATTATTCATATGCCAAAACAGCTTTTCAAATTTTAGCATCGAAACAGATAGTTTTGTGCAAATCGCAACGCTTGCTCTCGTCGAACAATAGAGAAATTTCTCTTTCTCGCAGACGCACGCACACCATCGCACATGCGTGTATTGCGCAGCGAAATCCACAAAACGCAGTAGGAGGGAAGACTATGGGAGCGCGTGTATGCTCGACGGCGCGAGTTGGACACGCGTCCCGTTTCCCATGTACATACAGGGGGGTGGTCCGTGCCGAGTGTTGGTAGCCGCGAGAGCCACTCGATCAATACGCCACGTTACCTCCTGCGCCCCCGAACGCCGACCCCGACGGGATACCCCTCCTCCTTGGCCCACCCCCATCGGTAAAGGGAACCGACGGAGAAAACGTTACTGCCAGACGTATCAAATCAAGAGGGAGCGAGAAAGAGATCGTCCGACGTAAACGAGCAAACAGAGAGAGAGAGAGAGAGGGGGCGCTTGGTGTCTCACTAAACCGGTAGGACGTATCATATGAAATATCAACAATATTTTAACGCATCTGGATTCTGGACCTCAAACTAAAGTTTGGACGAAAGAATAGGTGATTATTTTTAGATCAAACCTGTTAATTCGAGATTCATCAAGAAACAGACTTTTATCTATGTGAAACAAGTCTATTTGTAAAAGCTAGTTGCTATATTCGGCAAGAGATGGAGCGCAAACTTGCTGCGCCATCTCGCAAGTGTCAGATTTTAGTTAGGTTCGATAAACTGTAATTGAATTTAAATTTAACCATTTCACTCGTAGGCGTTTTGAAATAAAAAGTGCCAAAACTGATACGAGCCAGTTTTCGTCCAATTTCGATGACAATGTTTATTATGGGGTTTTGAGATGTCAGAATTTCAATGTTCAAAATGGCGGATCCAAGATGGCGAACCAAAATGCAAAAAGTTGTCGGAAAGTCGGGAGTTTTTGGGGTCTAAAATATTCTCCGTCCTCTTCTTTCCGTTGAGCAGAAGAAAGAGAGAATGGCAAAAATATGCGCACTTGCCCGCTCCTCTCGTAGAAAAAAAACTACTAGTGCGCACAAATGATCAGCACTAGTAGTGTTCACTAATAGTAATTTCGTGCACTTTCACTGGTACAATTCTGCAGTCTCGCAGAACTATGGCAAAAGTATTTTATGAAATACATGAAATTCAGGTCGTTAATATAAGGTCAAAATTCATTTTCTACATTCGGTCTGCCATCTTGGATCTACCATATTGAATTTAGCAAATTTGACGTCGAATTGGGCAATATACAGTATTTTAAATTATTTAAATTTTTTCACACTTTATTAGATCAGCCATTTTGAATTTTGAGCAGCCGGTGGCAGATTCGTAATCAGCGACCCCAAAAAAACCCCTAGTAACAAATTTTAGCAGAATCAAGTAACATTTTGCATTTCAGTTCGCCATATTGGATGTGCCATTTTTAATTTTGAAATTTTAACCTCTAATTTGAATTCAGCGACCCCAAAAACCTATGAGTAGTAAACATTGCGGAAAATTGAAAAACTTTTATGCTTTTTCGATCGCCGTATTGGATCGGCCATTTTTAATTTTGAAATGTTGACCTCAAATTTGAATTCAGCGACCTCAAAAACCCTTCAGTTACAAATTGCAAGACGATTGGTTGAGTCGTTTCAAAGATATTGATATGACGTCTATAGATGTCATCACCAGTTAAAGGGTTAATAAAACATGTAAATAAACAGTTTTATAAAGGTGATAAAATTCTAATTTACGAGAAAAAACAATACAAGGTAACCTTCAGACCAATTCTACTACTAACCTAACTTAACCTAACCTAACCGAACCTAACCTAACCTACCCAAACACACTTTATACTTTATCAAACGTAGACGATCGACATGCAGAATCAAGCATGTTTCCAAACGTTGGTTTCTACATCTGATAACAGATGGTCCTCGAAACTACCATGTAATCTCGCAAGCCCCAGATATGAGTTATGGCCGACAATACATACAATTCCTGCAATACAAATGAAATTTAATAAAAAAAGCAATCATAAATAAAGAAACGGGTAAAATTTTTAATACTTGGAGATTATCTTCATATCAAACGAGTGTATTTAATTCAAGTTTGTTCAGTCATTGGTTACTATATTTTATATTGGTGTCAGCCTCAAGTATGAGTTAGAAATTAAACGACGTGAAGCGTGTAATTACAAATAAAAGACGCGGTAAAATTTTAATTTTTCGGCTCTGGTGAAGCAGATGGTCAAAATTATATTATTTTCCCTCTACAATATTGAAATATTCTGCTGCTTTTTCATGATTAAAATATTGGATTTTCCATGGCCATGCTGTTAATACGTCAGAAAAAAGTACAATTTCTTCAAAATCTTTCAAGAAGCCTAAAAAAAGTATGTTAATAAGAATCGTGAAGAGACAAAAGCTCTGGATTAAAATTATAAATTATCTTCGTCGTATATAAATCTCGCAATAAAATAGAATGAAAAAAGTTAGAATTCCGTGCAGAATTAAACGAAATAGATCAACGAAATCAGAAATAAAATGGTGCATTTTTAGATGTCCCTAAATGCGATGAACAAAACATTCCCCGGACACTGTATCATACGAAAATTATGGACGCCATTAACGAATACAATATCGGACTTTGCTGTACGTGCTGAAAATGCATTAACTCCAACTGAGATCCTGATTGGAAGACGATACGGCCCTGTCTGGTGCGTATCAGGAGATTGCCATCCCCCGCAAGGCCGACGCGGCGCGGCGCAGCTTCGGACCATCGCGAGGGGTAAAACATTCCGCACACCTGCGCTGTATATTGCGCAAATACTGGACTATGCCGGACAATGAGAATTACTTTTCTCCTTTCTCTCCTTGTCGACAAGCATTTTTATTATTGCGTCATCTTACCAGCCTGGCACCCTCCATGAGGAAGAAGCTGCGCCGCCCCCGCAGGGCGACGTAATAATGGACACGAATTGAGCGTCACAAATCAATTTCGTTCATGGAATCTCTCGACCAAGTACCGTTTTAATCAATACCATGTATGCAGAGGGGAAAGTGGCTTTTCTAAATTACACATTTTCGTTCTGTGCTCTCGGAAATAGTAGGATAGGCGCGAAAGTTATCGACGACCGTGTCGAATGGATGCAAAATTGCCATTACATGGATGTAAACTCAAAAATATTAACAGAATTTTATATTAGAAACGCTATCATAATTTTTATCAAAGAGGTTTGTCAAACTAGAAGAAATATAGAAATATATTTTCAGAACGAAAAATACGTCGTGCGTCTTCTAAATCGTCAGCTTGGGCCCTTCTACAAAAGTTAGAAGACAGAAACGAGACTTCTCAAAATCTAAACCTCAACAAGTAGATATAGTAGGAAGAACATAAAATGTTTGTAGCAAAAAACGTCAGTTCAGCAGGTCTTACATATAAGATTTAGTGCCTCAAGTTGTTTTTAAAAAACAGGACATACATTTAATAAGAAAAATAATTTTGGAAAACTAAGTTTCCCAAAATTGCTTGCCATATATTAAAAAAAAGCTGAAAAGGTATTACCTCGTAAAGTTGCGACAATGAACATTCTTCCCAGCGAACCTTCACGTTAAACGAATGCTTCAGGATTAAGAACGTCAAGACTATAGCCAAGCTCTTAAAGCAAGCGCCAGCGTGGTAAAAGAAAATTGCGTACGGAAGGCGAACCAAAAGTTAGGGGCGGGTTAATTTGCTTCCCGAGTCGGCAAACCAGTACTTTGGATACACACGTACCATACTGGCGCATCCCCCGACAGACGATGCTCATTCGTCTAGCAAATACGCGGGAACCCGACGTACATGGAGGCACGCCCGGACCATTTTGCAGCATTCCTGTCATTCTAACATCCAGGTTTCATTAAAAGAGCCCCGCGAGCATCCCCCCATCCCCTCGTATGAAGTCTACCGTGCATGTAGGTACTTTAATTCACAATCGCGTTTGTTCGCAATGTTTACTTGAAAACGCAAACGACTGCAAAAACAAGAAGCGAAGGAGAGAAAAAGCCTGAGTTTGGTTTACTGGAGTAAACTTAAAGGAACTTAAGTTATCTCGATTTTTTAACCTAACAGAACACATTAACGTCATCGATTTGACGCCAGGATTGTTTTATAGTGTCCCCAAAGCAACAGTCGTGTTATTCCGTGGTTACATCATCTTCGACATCGATAACCTTTTTGGTACTTAGTCAATAAAATTACCTCCCTGAAGAGTGGATTATTTAAACGAGTTTCCAGAAAATTTACATTGTAATTGCATTACTTAACATGCAAACCCAACAACCTTATTGGCGTTCAGTAAAATTAGGATCTTTAATATGATCTATTTTGTTTGTCATTTCGCGCGCACACAATTTAGAATTTGGAACACAGACATTCTTTCTGATAGAAGCTTCGTTTAGATTTAAAAGAGTAACAAGAAAGTGTCTGTAATCACTCAAGCCTGAACATTCTTAGATGCCTAATATTATTTGCTGGTAATGTCCAGAAACCTCATTGCACTACTACCACCAAATTTTATTCATTGAGCTGACACTGCCTATGTTTCGTTGCCGTATTTTGCGTTCACGGTACAGAATCCGTGTGGTGGAGCTAGTATAAATTGTCCCAGCCGAACGCTTACGGAAGCAGATGAACACTTCCCGCACGTTCGTCAATATATACCATGCTAAGTACCGGCTCCTCAATCGGAAATGTTTGACACCATTTTAGATTTTAAAGTGCCTGAATAACATCACCACATTCAGAAAATCGAATCTGTATCCCTTTAGGTCGCTTTAGGTATAAGGTTTTGAACTGGATGTTGATCAGTCAATACTTTTCGGTCTAGATCGAGAATATAAATAATAACTATTGAATATAAAACATCTTAATTGTTTAACTTTTCTTCCTACGTCTTTGTAGAAGCGTTAGGGAACTGCGATTAATATTTTTAATCCAGAAAATGAATTGGGCTAATTACACCCGAAACTTTGCACAATTAAACTGGGAGCTTAGGATGTTGCAGCATCCGCAATTCCCGCCCCCTGGGAGTTGAGATAAGAACGCACGAGCGGGGCTCGGCAGAATCTAATGCACCTTAGACGCAGAGAATTAATTTCGCGGCGCGGACGCGCCCCCTCGTCCTAGCCGACGTTTACGACGTGTTTTAAAGCGATCAAAGCGACTCGTAACAATTATTGGGCGATTTCGCGGCCGTAAAATTTCAGTCGTCCCCTATTGCGCCCGGAGCCCTCCATGCTGCACCAATGAATCGTGGGGGTGGTTTCAGCCGTTGATCGCATCAGTCCAATAACCTTTGTATTTTTTTGCATTCTAGTTCTTTCCATGTTCCAACTAAATTTGGAAAGCATTAATGACTTGAACGCTGTTTGTTTATAATTTAATGAAATGACCGTTGAAAATAAGAATCTGAAACCAAACCAGACATAAATTTAAAGACTTTAATTGAAGATTGGATACCACCGGGCCATCCCAACGGGATTGTTTTAATAGCTACAATTTTGTCCGACTAAATAGGGTTCTATCCGAAAGAGGGTTGTTAAGCGGAACGTTTGGAGAGTTATCTTAATGTCAGATCACAAGTGATGAATACCACACTAGATTACTGGTAAAGAAAGCAATTCGTTTCCAGAATTAATGGTCAGTTCAGTGAATATGAGTATACGTTTTGGCATCGTATTTGACAATACAATATCTCTTCCTAGTTTTCATCGAAATGTTGTTTGCGCGGATTCTTCGCGTATTTAAACCGAGCTTGGTGCACCGGAAACTTGCTATACATCAGAAACCCAGTAGTAATAATGTTTCACGAATAAAAGGAATTCTTATTGCATTGGAAAGAAACTCTGAAAACGTCAAAGCTATCGGAAAATGATTTTCCGCGCCCGTTTTCTACTCGCTTATAATATATATTGTATTTCATTGGAAAAACAATAATCCGCGCGGAGGCGACGGTGATGGCATCGGAGCCCTGCTGCTGAATATACGCCACTTTTGGCATAGCAGCGGAAACTCGCGCAGGGTGCACATTCGGAGGTAACCTTTTGCTCGTTTCCGCCCGCGCGCACAGGGAGCCGTTCCGGACACCCGGTACGTACGGCGCCACATTGTGTGGATTTGGTTCGGGTTTTCAAGTTGTTTTGTGATTTACGAGCGCTGGAAAGCAGCGTCGCGAATTCAGCTCCAGGGCCGGTCGTATCGCCGCGAGATGGAAACGAGTCGGGAAAAACGCGACGGGACGATTCGAAAGAGATTGGTATCTGAGGCTGCGATTCCTGGTCAGGAGAATATGCTAATACTGAAGCGAATCGAACTGGTGACGCAAGTGCGACGTTATTTTTGATGGAAGTTTTTCTCTCCTTTTCCTGCTCTATTTTTTACAGCGGTTTTATTACCTTTTCCGACCCGTTGGCTTAGCACTTCGGAGATGTATTTTTTTATTGCGTGCATGATTTATGGGAAAGTGTTTTTATTTTCGGACTTTATATTTTGTAGTTTAAAAAAGAGTTTCACGATGAAAATGTTTCCTATGGAATACGCAGCGTGTTATGCAGCCTTCGTTGAATATTGTTCAAACGTATCGCTTTTATACATTGAAATTCGCATGACCTGCTTTCAAATGTATGTAGCTTTTGGTGTTATACAATTTGAGTTTCATTAATATTAATAAATTCATCTTCGGCATACTTCGTCCTTAAAATTCTTCGCTCCCCTTCAGTACTTGACTAGTTGGAAAAATTCCTTGAAGGTATATTCTCAGAGTATACGAGAATCGCAATTCTCTAGGATAGATTTCTAAATAGAGAAACTATCTCTGAGATTGAAGTATCAGATTATTCAAAGAACTGGATTAAATGAAGGAGGTAAAATAGCAGCTGCGTATAGTCTCCAATTACATAAAGCTTCAGGGGACGTATTATCATCAGGAGATCCTCGAACTTTGTCAATTAATCAGTAAGGCATTGTACTTGATCCTAAAGTGCCATCCAGTTAGAACAATATAGTTGTTGAGGTTTTAACGAGCCACATTTTCGATTATATTTACAGGAAATTTTCAAATAGTAACTAACATATCTTCTGCCCCGACCTGAACTTCAAAACAATATCGCATCATTGTTATAACATGTTGAAGCTTTCATGTCGAGATGCTTAAATTGTAATAAAAAATTAAATACTTCTTACTGGAAGTGTTTGTCTTTCCCACAAGTCTAATCGATTGATTTTCGGTGGTGGATCTTTTTAGATCTATAAACTAAACCTCATAGAGGCGCAGCGAGCACCTTGTGCCTCCCACCAAATCGGCTTCCTTTTGTTTCTCCCTTCCTCCTGCCTTTATTGAAGAAGAACTGAGCTTGCGGAAGGGGGGGGGGCGGATTAGTTCAACCCTTCATAACTTGTCTCTAGACAGATGACCCAAGTATCCAAATCGCATAAGGAACTCTGAACAGTGATGCGTATATTTTAATAACTATAAACGTATTCGTAACGTTGTGATATGCTTTGACTATAGTGGCGCATATTTAACAATACTTATTTACTTGTGGTTAGCTTTAAAATTAACGGGTCGACAATATTATTATAATAATGGATTGCATCGTTCTTTCAAGACTGCTTTTACCCAAAACTAAATAGCTCAGTTAAATTTTTGAGAAAAATTCGATAACAATTTCTAACAGTGTACGCACTAAGTAAAAAATCAAGTTAATTACGTCCATCACTTTACTCGACGTCACAATCAGTGAAAAATTCATAAATTTTACAAGGGTACCTGGAGCAGCGGCGTGAAAAGCGCCCATCAACCCTCGTAAATCGCGAGCAGAAGCGCGTCCTTTAAGTAGCAAACAACGTCCGTAACTGCGCGAAAGGGTGCGAGCCCTCGTGATTAATGTTTCGGAATTTTCCCAGAGCGTATACACCCAAACTCGTCGCTCGTCTTTTCCATCTTTTTTCCCGCGGGTGCTCTCACTCTCTCTCTCTCTTTCCAAACCGGGGTTTCCCTCTGTCGAAAAGCGCCGAGGGTCGACAACCCTTTGTTACCGTACCTTATCTTAATTGCTTTCACAGGTCCCGTTTAGATCAATACCCCAGCGTCGGCTGCACCGCGAATCTGAAATATCCATCCTGCCGGGTGTAGAGCACCCACGCGTTCGGAGAAACGGGGGCGGCATCGCGAGAGTACAAGCGTTGCATATTTTACCAGTCCGGCGGCATCCGCAAAACCCGAATTCCCGGCTGTAGGTTTACGAACGGCCAAAACGCGTCTCGCCTTTAGAAGAATCAAGCGAAAATATTTGGAAGATGATATTTTCTGAAAAAATAATAAAAAAAAATTAGCAATTCCTCGGTTTCGTACACGAAAAAATCCTACTTGGAAAAACAAACATTTATTGTTGATTTTTAATTCTATTCAATAAGTGATAAACATTAATTTTACTATTTATACCATTGCGACTTATACGAAATGGAATGGCTACCTTGACGCGAGGAATCCTTAGAATCTGTTTTGTTTCGACCTGTACTGTTTACATTCCAGGCGTTGGATCTAAGATAAGAACGCCTCGTGAATTCCGCGCTCAGATTAAATTGACCTTGAAATTTGTTTCGTTTCGATATTTTGTTCAGTTTCAAAATTCTGACTCGGTACACCCTCGGCAATTTGCTGGAACAACCCAATTTTTTTATTATTTCGCTAAAACTTGTTTTCTTTGTTGTTCTTAACTACCACCGCTATTATCGTTATAAATAAATGAATTTAGTTTGTAAATTTTTACCCATTGATATAATTAAATATTTCTTAAAAAATACGTCGGTACCTCATGATCATCTTTATTAATTCCTTTATATTAGATATTTCGTTGGATTCATCCGTGTCGAACCACAATCATTCCAAATCGAGTCTCATAATTTTGACGTTTTTCGGTTTTTCTTTTTATTTCTTGTTACGATATTAAATTCTACCCTTGCTATTTTCGAACCAACCATATTCCTAAACATTATGTGTTTCTAAATTGAAATTCTGGGACTATTTTTCTTTTCTGATTATGATCGTTAGTTAGGAGGCTAAATTACAGGTAATATATCTTATAGGAACGTCAATGAAAAACTGGTACTTCATTCACGTTTGTTTGCAATAACAGCAATTACATAAATTTTATACAATAACTGCAGTGGACAAGATATTTCATATACCAGTATCCAAAAAATGTTGTTAAATAATGTACAGCAATGACTTTAATATAGTTGTCAGACAAGTGAAAAAAAAATGTAATCTGTAATTCGAGTCACTATTGTTGCGGATAAATACTCGTCGTTAGTTCATGCGGTCCCTACCAATTACCTAATTACCCGTTATCCAATCTTCAACTCCGGCGCATATGTCTTAATTACGAGCTCACTTACTGAGTCTCGTTCTCTTAGCAGTTTTGCGGTCCATAGCTATAGGAACAAGATGACTATGTCACCGACATTTGCAACAAAGACGTCATTTTCACGTGACCCAAGTATCCAACAAACGGTAGGCGTTACAGCGCAAACTTGGTGGATAATTGCGCTGATCTTCAACAGGGTGTCAAATTAATGTAATTCCGGCAAGCAGTCGTCGTCGCCGCGGACCGGGACTTGTGAACACATCTTTTGTCCACGACCTTCATTGTGGTCTAAGGAGGAAGTGTATACAGTCGGCCGCATGCAGAAGTTCTCCGTATCAGGGTTTGCATGTCTTTATGAATTGGCACAAGTGGATTGTTTAGATAATGTTTGCAGTGTGAAATTACAGTGCGCTTAGTTTGCTTATGAAAGGAAGTTGAATTAACCCAGAGGATCAACGGTTCCAACCAGTTGGTTTTCAATGTTTTTATCTTTGTCAAAGAATACTGTCCAATACTTTGTTTAGGGACGGTTTAGATAAATTTCAAGAAGGATAAAATTTAAAACAGCAATGAATACATGGAAAACATTATTTGATAAAAGTATAGTTACAGCATTTACATTGCTATTTGAAATTTACTCTGAATTTTTCATTTTCAAATAAACCGCTTGCCATGAATCAGTAAACTTTTTGTGGCTTGGTAGACCTCTTCTTAATTACTAAGCCAGATTAGAGCGGGGTCTATTACGTATTGTCAGAAGCTGTCAGTAACAGACTGACTCGAGAGAATATGGAAAATTTGTTGACGATGGACCATGTGAACGAACGAAGGGTTGAAAACTCCGATAACTCTGCGAGTCGCGAAAATATCGACAAAGGGGGGAAAATTATTGTTTCAAAATCGTCACATCAGAGTTTGATAAGGAATTTGGAATGTCAGCAAAATTTGTTGATGGTACATGTACTGGCGTTCAGGGCATAAAATAAAGCACATGTTGTAAGACTACCTAAAGTTTGCAAGCACATGATGATCTTCATGATATCCGAAGTCGATATTGAACCACATTTCATAGAGCTTAAGCATCTTACAGAATAGAGGGCTTAAGAAGAACTTGATAGTTACGCTGTGATATGTCAAAATCTTCGTATACAAATTTTAGTAATGATTAAATATCGACGATAATATAAGTCTTTTTTTTGTGATTTACCGTATTAAGGCGAGTAATGCTGTACGTAATAGGAGAACATACACGTGTATCTATCAGATAAAAGGAAATAAATTGTCACTGCAATCTCGATCCTTGTAAGAGGCCTATTACATGTAAACATAGAATCTTGACCGTCGCGGCTCTTCCTTGCGTTGGATAGTCGTGAGCAAGCGGCTTTGTCTAAGTACGTGTTACAAATAGCCCGACGCTCCCCTACTGATCAAATGACCGCTACTGAAGCTTCGCTGATTGATCGATACTCTGCGGTTAGATTAAGTTCTTATCAGGGCTTCATAAACTAATAACGTTTCCTAGTCGTTAAGGTTTGTTGAATTATGGACATAAATATGTTTACTTGGCGATTGCAAATTTGTTGATTGACTACAATATTTAAACTGATTCAGAATTAGAAGAAAAAAGAATAGTTTGAACATTTTCTAGATCGCTGCTCCCATTTTCTTTAGTCTGTAAAATAACGTTGTTGTCAAATGACATAATTTTTGTTTGCTGCATGTGAGGAGTTTCCCCTAGGAAACGTATGCGAAAGTAGATTTCAGCGTGCAGAAGATGGTACAATATAAATGTGGTAAGACACCCTTCAACGCGTATCAAGAGAGTATCAAGTTTATAAATTCAAACATACAAAAGCCGTTTATCTGTATTTTAATTTAAATTTTTCAATTTCGTAAAAGTAACGCATTTGTGCACTTCAAGACCAAATGTAATAAACTTGAAATAACGCGGCAACGTTTTACAGGCAAAATTCAAGAGTGTTAAAATAATAATCTTTACGACAACAAAACGTTTTTTAACCCATCAGTATGTGTGTGTTCGTTTTACGCACCTACACGTGTCCGTGTGTGTCAGACGAACGCGTGCTTCGCGAGCCGACAGGCCGTCGGAGTCGTAAAATGTTAACTGCCAGTAAAACTCAGTTTACGTGCTTGTAAGGACCCCCCAGGAACTTACGCCCCCACGTTGCCCCTTATGTAGCACCATGAGGAGCGACACCCACCCTCTACCTAATCTAATGGCTGGATTATTGGCGCTAGTGCACCCAAAATAGCCGGGTGCTTAAATCCGTCGCCTATCGGGTAACACGTTTGAGATTTGCTGTCGGAAGTCGTTTGCGGGGGGAAGTTTTCCGATTTGCGATTTCAATTCATCGGAATGAAATTTCACTCGTCGCGAGATCAAATATCCAGAAAAGTAGGATATCGCAATTAAAGTTCCTGAAATTGGGTGGGAAGTTTTTGCACGGAATCCCTTTGTTGCTTGGGGCCATTCAACCGAATTAGTGTTTTGTTCCGTGGTCGTCACTAACAGGTTTTTGAGGTTGTTCATTGAAGAATTACGAAGAAAGCTGTTTGAGTGTGATGCGATTTGAAGAATAAATGTTCTGTAAAGTTTGTGATCAATTCCCTAATATAAATCCGTAATTAATCTAGTATAATAGTCGAAGAAGACGCGTATTAATTATTTCGTTTCAGACCCCAAGTTCTTAAGCACAGGGTTCCGCCGTGTCCCAATGGAAAACGTTTTACCCGCTTGAAATTTTTTAATCCTCGTTGAAGATCCCCCGGGTACTATTTCGACAAGTTTGAATCCTTTCCCGGGTAAGAAGCAGTAATCTTTAATTGTCACAGTTCGTATAAATGCATTAGTCCTGCGCATTCGTTTCGCGCCAATGCGAACCCTTAGCCGACCTTTCTTGGATGTAAAACAACCCCTTTCTTTTTGTTGTTTGTGGGGAATGTTTGACATGTCACCGACACATTTTTTTTAGGTAAACATTGCATTATAGATGCATGTATTCCGTGATGTTTAAAGTAGACCGAACCCATCAAACACAAGCTAAACTTGAGAAGACTCTCGTGTCGAGAAACCGAAACTCGTTATTCGTTGAACTTTGTTATTAATAATTCAAATTAGAACTGGGTGGTTCCATCAAGTCGTTATTGCGATGCGAATATGCGCAAACCTCTGGAATTTCACATTTAAAGCTCACTCGACAATACCCTCGTTTCGTAAGACACGATCGTCCTTAAAATAAAAGCGTTGCGACCGCAGAACGAGACGGAATGGCAAAACGAAATCGGCGAATTGACGGCCGTTGGAGCGTAACGTCGCTCGAGCTTTTACCGATCGTAGATATAAAAGAATCAATTTCCCCTCTCGCCCACCCACCCTTCACTCTTCCTTGTCTGATTCTTCCATCTCTCTGTCGGTTTCTTCATCTCTATTCCAAGTCGAACCTTAGCTGGGACCGCTTCGCTTCTTACTTCATCTCCTTGTCGTTCGTCGAAGATCGGAGATGGTGTTTTTTCCTTTCCTTTCAACCACTCTATCTGTCTCTCTCTCTCTCTCTCTCTCTCTGGTACTTTCTCCATCTCTTTTCCTGCCTCTCGCTCTCTGGGCATACGTACGCAGTGGTTTAGAGTGGGTGGCTCAACGCGAGTAACTGTGCTTTTATTGTACTTTTACGGCGCATGATGGAGCTGGACGATCCATAAAACCCTGGTTGTTGTTCTCTCTTTCTCTTCATTT
Organism: Trichopria drosophilae; assembly: GCA_030407085.1. NCBI lineage: Eukaryota > Metazoa > Arthropoda > Insecta > Hymenoptera > Diapriidae > Trichopria > Trichopria drosophilae. The sequence goes on along the minus strand of CM059585.1, from coordinate 112,499,514 downwards.
TGGCTTTGTTCGTCCATCTCTGTCGCCTTTTCTTTTACGCTCGCATTCCCTCCTTTCAATGACGTGCGCATTTTCGCCCTTGTTTTCCGCGAGGTGCCTCCATTCGCTATATGCACGCACTGGTGAACGTGGCAACGGTACATACGTCCCTCATCATCCCCTCCATTAAAAACAAAAACGATCCGAGGTATGCCAGACCGCACTCGACGAATTGTAAAGAGCAAATTGCGCACTTCTTTGTACGAGTTAAAGGATCTTCGGATAGACCCCAGCGATATGTCGGTCGAAGGAGAAAATTGTACTTTTTCGTGCAATCGGTTTATTTACCTTTCTTCGGTTTGCTTATGCAAGTATGTACATAGAATATGATTGGATAATAATAAAGTGGACCCAACTTGTCAAAAAGTATAAACAATAATCAAATTGACTAGTTCGACAAGTGCTGCGAAGACACATATGCATGTACAGTCAGACCTTGCTAATACACGTCATTTGTTCGACAACCTCGCTACTTCGACAATGGGCGAAGAGTTTCTTCCCATTTATCCGCTGCGCCGAACTCACAGCTCATACAAAGAAATGGACCAATCACATTTGCGTGACGCCATAGCGTAGTTAAAAAAGTGTCGATTTGGCATGGTCTGAGAGAGATGGAACCGAGCATGTCGAACAAGCAAGGTTATATATTATATGCCCATGCATACTGCTTGAATACCAATGTGATATATTTTACTTCTAGTAATATCGTTGTGTATCAGAGGTCTCCGATTACTTCCCCCTTTTCGCGCAGCGCAATCATGTTGGCGAAACATATATGGGAATCTGACATCGTCGCATAGCTTATTGCAAATGTTTCAATGCAGTTGCGATAGACCCAATTATTATCTTAATTAATTTACAAAAAATTGGTATTTGAGCTGGTATAATTTGGCAGATAGAAAATTCGTAGGAAATATTCCGATATCCATAACGGAACAATTAAGCGTCTTATCCGCGAAAATAATTGTTTCTGCTATGCTCGACGAAATTCCGGCTTCGATTTATCGCTAGGTACCATATACTTCACATGAGACCTCAATCTGGGCGGGTGCAAACGTAAAATGTATTAAAATCAGTAAAGCTTGGAGAAGACAAAGAGGCCGTTTACTTATTTACATCTGGATCGTGTAATTTCGTTCCAGAATTTGTCGTTGTCCACGAATTCCCTGAAAGAATTGTTAATTGTTAGAACGTCCTGCATTATATTATAATGTTTCCTACGGCGCCACCAACTTTATATTCCACATTGCTTGAAAAATCGTTTATTTTGAAGAATTTGAAAATTTTGAATAATTTTTAATGTTTTCCCTTTTTCATTTGTTTCAGTACTCTCACTGAGAAACACTCAAGAAGAGGAACCTCCAGATCCGCAGTTGATGAGGTTAGACAACATGTTGATTGCAGAAGGAGTTGCGGGACCGGAAAAAGGCGGAGGTGCAGGAGCGGCGGCATCAGCTTCGGCGGCATCGGCTGCTGGACCACCTGGACAACCAGACAACGCAATCGAACACTCTGATTATCGCGCCAAACTTGCACAGATCAGACAGATCTACCACCAGGAGCTGGAGAAATATGAACAGGTATTTAAAAGAGCATTTAACCCATTTGGTGAAAACACGTCGATGAGAATTATTTTATTGACTGAAGTATGTAGAAGCCCTTTACGATTTACGCAAGACTAAAACTAAAAGTAGTTGTGATCACGAGGCTGACACTGCGTGATTTTCGTGTAACCTTATTGACACAAACATGTTTTGTTATTCGATTGATCTCATACAATTTTTTTTGTACGTGTCGGAATCACTCGTTTGGCCGTGTCCAAAATAGTATTGATCAGAACTAGTGTCGTCAGATAGTAATAAATCATTAAAAATTAATTTGTTGTTTCGTAATACTATTGTAAATATTTTCACCATGAAATTTGGAAAGCATGCGAAATATTGGGCAGCGTAAGGCCCTGATCAGGGCCTTAAGAAAAAAAGCTTTCACGATATGCCAGGGCCTGATAAGGGCACATGTCGAGACCTGATTTTGTTCACAGGCCTAATTTTCCGCTCGAGTTACAGCCCTAAACATTTTTACTATGTTGCAAATCTGAACGTAGTCATGTGTCGAATGTTACTAGTATTAGCGTTGGATCTTCATAATAATCATTTTGCGGAATAAACTAGTAAAGGGTTTCACTTCGTGTTTTATTTTTATCTTTCTTTTTGTCACAAGAAAGAAAACGGTTAGAGAACATTCGTTGCAAATGACACGAAATTGAAACTCAAAATGCAGGAGTCGCAGACCGATATTCTCGTGCTAAACTCGGCGAATCTAATAAGCACCCCTTAACTTTTAATTCCCTAAACGCGTTTACGGGCGACTCGACGTGTTTAGATTTTCGAATCGCAGGAACGGGACGTCTCCATTCGTATTGTCCAGATAAGGATAAATAAAGAAGGCGATTTCGGCCTTTAGTACACGGGAAGGAGCGGTAAGTCGCGTTTTCATCGCTACAGCTTGGGCGACAATTTGCGTGCTAATGAACCGTACGTGCCTGCAGCCACGAAGTAGATTCTCGCGTGTCCTGGGTTCTTGGATGCCCCAATGAAGGGAGACCTGAACCACCGAACCCCCCACACTCCCCCTGCACCCTTTTTGTCACATAAAAAAGCTCCTCGATGTATCGCGTGTCACGGGCCCTTTCGACTTTCAACGAAACAGAATTCCGGACACTCCTCAGACGTTTGCCAGTGTGGTAAAATGGGGAACTGACCCGGCGAACAAAATTGCTGAGCCTTTTAACTCTTTTATGCCAGGGACGACGAACATTGTGTTTTTACACGAATGTGCGCTTTATTAAGGGGTCGCCACGAAATGAGAAAGTGTAATCTTGCTCGAAATCGTAATGAAGCGGGAAGTTTTTACGCGATGTGTTTCTGCTTTGTCTGCACGAAAACAGGAGCGCGGCTATCGCGTTTAGGCTAAATAAAGCTTCTCGAACCCGACACCTGACGTACACCGGAATGATATATGTGTGTTGGGCAGTTACCAAAGAATTTACGTGTTAATGAAAACTTTATTATAGTTAATTTTTGTTACATTAATTACATAATGACACTGGTGTTGAGCATTTTATTTCACCCGTTGCAAATCATTTATTTTTTTTGTCATTTAAATTTATTTAAAGTCGTATCGACTGCTAAGGTCATTAGCGACTACATAGTACAATTGGGTATGTGTAGTAATACAGAAATATATTATAATGAAAATAGTTCGGTAAGTTCAATACAATTTAACACTTTAAATTCTGTTGGTGAGGTTATTTAGCTGCAGGAATTGTAGCTTCTCGTAGATTCCTTCCCTAGTATTTAGGCAATCCTTCAAATTATCTGCGATCTTGAGGTCGTTTATGGTTTGTTGATAGGTTCGGCATTCCAGTAGTATGCGTTTAATTGATAACTTGCAATTACAATCTGAACCATACTAGTTAAAAGCAGACCTGATAGGGTTGAATAAACTTCGGATTCAATTTCAGCTACCCCGAAAACGTACAGTGGTCCCCGTCCTAATGCGTACGTTTCATTCCGACCAGAATGACCGCCTCCGTCCTAATACACCCCCCCCCCCAGTGCTGAGTACACCCACAGAAAATATGCATTAGGACGGGAAAGAAATATGCGTTCGATTTTTACTATTTTCTTTAGGTTACATCAAAAACCTAATGGGATGGGGCTGAATGGGATATCATTTCAGGAACCCCCAAAACATAGCATAAACCTGGAATGGCTTCCAAGCAAATATTTTTCATTGTTTTAACATTTTAGAGTTAAATTCCAGGTTTTTTTGAGGTTTCGTAAAAAACCTGACGTGATAGAGTTAAATGGACTTCGGATTCTGATTCAGAGACCCAAAAAACATATTAAAGACATAGTCTGACCTCCTGATCCGGCCTTTCGTTTGTTTTCGTTCGTGTGGCTGTGTAATCATAACTAAAATTGCTATAACACCAATAAATACACAGCCATCTAAAAAATATCTATACAAACCAGGATTCCAAATGTTTCCCATTAAAGAAATTAGAATGTTTTCGGTAATTATACGTATTGCCGTTCATTTAGTAATTAAAAAGTTGGTTTCTTTAAAAGCGAATTGTACTATTTACTTTTCACTTAATGCCATTTGGCTAATGAAACAGTCCTAGGCAACGCGATAAAAAGAAGACAGTACTGTCGGTGTATGTAAGGGAACCATTTATGATCAACTTATCTAAACTTTTAATACAGTGTTATAAAAGAAACAATTGCCATTGTAGATATCGAGATAACAGTAGCGTTCATGCAGCTCTCGTTTTATCGCGGCTTAGATTACGCACCTGTTTCCGTTTACCTCGGGAAATTACGACAGTACTATGTTATGATGGTAAATTATATTTGCACTTATTTAACAGCAGCTTTCATAACATATTATTAACAAAATTGTTCGCCTTATACAAGAACTTCATTCACGTTTGGTAAAATGAGGAAGGCAGACAACTTTATTTTAACTTCGCATAAATTTGTTACGCTCTTTTCTGTAATTCATTAGCATTTTTATCATATCTGTGTCTCTAAGATATTGCTGCGTTAAATCAGTTTTTTTTTTGCAAAAAATGATTATATGACAAAAATTAACTCAATAATTGTAATTGTTGTAATTGTGATATTAAATATTTTTTTCTCAAAGAAAATATTTAATTACACAGTTAATAAAATTCGTATAACGTTTTGTATTTTCAACATTAATTTAATTAATTTAAAATTTCACCATTTTTTTCAACCGTCGAAGCGAAATCTCATCATTATTCATTTTTAATTAAATTTTATACAAGTATATAAGAGTCATATTAGTTTTTGGTGAGAAGCTGGAGCGTATAACGCAACATTGTATAAATTCTTATATTAGATCCTATTTATGCATACTAGCAGGTCGTGAACAATTTTTTTTTGTCAAACTACAATTCAAAAGATAAATATTTTCCTTTGCTGATATGTCTTTACCCGAGGTTAACTGTTAAATAAGCAATTCATTCGATCGTGTTGTTCGACTTAAATTTATCTGTGGATTAAACAGCGTGGGATATAATTTTCAAGTTTTAACATCGGCAGCAAGCAAAGTACGTAGACAGCGTTTCTCCCTTTCATTTTTAGTTTAAAATCTCATGCAGTCTGAAGAAAACGGCGCATAGCGTCCGGAGACGTTCCAGATTTAAACGATGCAGGTTAAAAATAACATTTTAAAAAATTAATTCTTCTGTGAGAGGATCAGTAACCTATCTCGAATTAAATTTTGGTTACATTGATTCGAAGCCAAATGTTTTATCATGAAGTTTCTTTCCGAAATCCTTTTTTAACTCATATTCCAGGGTTGATTAATTTTACCCAATACAAAAATTAAACATAAAAAAAAACAATTAAAAACGCTCTAAAAATACTACTTTTTACGATTACTTGGAAATAAAAATAATACACTTTTCCCTACCGTTAGTTAATATTTGCAAGCAATAGTAGAAACAGTGCAACTTTTTTCCTCACATTCTAAGCGCAAAATGCAACTTTGCTCCTTAGGTAGCAAAACAAGTTTCTCACACTCTATATGTGAAAATCTAGAATGCCCAACAAAGGGAATCTTCATAATCATTTGCTATATAAATCAAGTTTCTTTACTCGGGTCCAAATTCGCACTCATCAGCTAATGCCTATTTTGCTCCCAAGGTTCATAATATACTATTTCTAGCCAGTTAAGAAACATTAGTAACATATTGCAACAAAATTCTCAAAATCGGGTTTTGGATCCGTAAGAGGTGCGTCATCCCAAAATGACAAAAAAATTCTCGAAAATCTTCTTATTTGACAAAATGATGTGTACAACTGTGATGTGTACATTAAATATTACGCGTTAATTGTGGCAAAAATGTCCTTACACGCACACCTTTCCACATTGTCGAGAAAAGCTGTACTTGAGTCGCGCGTGCTTGACTTAACGTGAAAGCACACCAAGTGGTCGCATGCACGCATGTATATGAATGCGTATATAGGGTCACGAAGTGCTGCACCGATCTCCCAGGGTATTCGCGCGATAAATTCGTCCAATATATGCGCGCACACAGAGAAAGAAGTCAAGCACGGTAAAAATTGATGTGCTTTTATATCGCAGCGGAAATAAACTCGGAAGCATCGCGCATTTCGAGAGTACGGATGATTACCGCGTAATTCGCACCTCTTCAATTTTCACTGCCGTGTATGAAAATGTGTCTGCTGTCGGTCGATAAAAAAGTTCAGAGTGTATAAAATTGAATAGATGTCAAACTTAACTTGCCGGTATTGCGGATGCACTTTTTATCAATTGATATTAATATTTTTCGTCGTTTTTAACTAAAAGTCAAATGATAGATATTGATATACACATAGGCAAAATTAGTACTGTTATCTCAATATGAGCGCAAATAGCACTTTCTCCCGCTAGGGAGCAAAGTAAGCACATCGCTAAAAAAATTGCTGAAAATAGAATGTAAGCCAATATAATAGCAAAACAAATATAAAAGATTCCAGGTTTCTTTCCGTACATATTTTCCAAACTATTAAAGTAGTCTTAGTTGCGATAGTCGAGGTTAGAGTGTCAAACAGTTGCAGTTTGATACTAGTGAAATACTATATGAAGAAAATAAAACACGAAGCTGGCACTGACCGATTTTTTGTGGTCACTTTCTTGAAGCCGACATACTAAACCGTGTAGCGTCGCATCGGGCATCTAGTATCTCCCACCACTGCGCCGATTCTCGTCCGTTTCCCCCTTCTCCTTAAATTGCGTAATGTGGTACCTCAGAGTAGTGAGGGAAATCAAGGAGTGGGGGTCCAAGGTGCTTAGAAACAACATTGCGCGGATTACACAGGCTGACAAATTTTGGAACCAAGAACCAGAACATAATCCGAATTCGAATCCGACCTGAGAATAGCCCCTATACGTCAGGTTTTTGAGATATTTTAACCTAAAAGTAAAAAGTACGTTTTTTGGGTACATTTGAAGTGCTGCCACTTCAAGACAGATAACACCAAAATTGCATAATTTTAAGACCCTCTTTATTAAAAACGAAGTTTTTGGTGTTAGTTTTGTATTCAGCAACCTCGAAAACCCCCAAGTTGAAGCGAATTAGGTCGATTTTTACAAAAGCTGTCAGCCATATTGAATCCGACATTTTGTATTTTGTTATTCCGACTTCAAATTCGTACTCAGCAACGCCGAACATCTTAAGAGCCTTTCGAAATTTAGGTCTTTGTGGATAATTTCTTTACATTTTTGAAGCTTTATCTGATTCTGCTCAGTTTTTGAATATCGCCAAACTTAGAAACTTCAACAGACGAGATCTCAGTAATCAATAACGATTTTTCTAAGTTTGAAAACGGATTGGGCATTGCCGATAAAAAGCTTTCTTTAACTTGTTCCTTAGTCACTGAGAATAGAAGATTCAATAAATACAAGAATGTTGAAGAAAAGAAAAATTAACTCTTTTTCCCTAAACCACTGTCGCATTACGCGGAAGAGATTGAAGGCTTACTTGTCCGAGAAACTCCATCCTAAGGGGTTGAAATTCCATCCAAATTGAAGTGATTTTTCAGTCTAGCGCCGAGGGAGTTGTTTTCACTCAGTAGCTCGAGTGAAATTTCACCAGGCGTAATTTTCCAAGGTTTCCATATCATCTCCGAGTCCCTTTCATGCCGCGGATAAGCGCGGGACACAGCACTCGATATCCGTGGAAATGCAAACTCTTAACCCGTATATCGAGCGCACATGAAGTATTACACACAGCGAAATAGAAGCTCAGCTCACGGTATATATACAGCAGAGCTGCACAGACTTTCAAAGGCATTTGGAGCTTCGAATCTCGGAAAAGGGAGAGATTTAAACGTCAGATTTCGCTACGCCGTAACACTATATTCCGGTCTTTGTCGTCTTATTCTTTCCTCCTTCATTGCGTTCCCTCGACTCTTCCTCGTCTGATTCTTCTTATTCTTCCTCCACTTCATTTCATTCCCCGGACACTGCCTTTCTCCTCTTCGTCGTCTTCGCAGTTCTGTTCGTCTTTTTCGCCTGAGGCGTCTTCGATCTTTGCTCCTGCCCTGGTCGTTGTCCTTTCATGTTTCGCACGATGTCGCGACCCTTCCGCTATTTTATCTCACGGAAAAATGTAGAGACTTTATGGAGGATAAAACAGCCAAGTTAATTGCCAAAATCTCCGAGATGACGTCGGGGCATTTTTTTTTCTTCGAAATTGATGTTTATATTGGTATGTTCAGAACGATTCATTTTGGATTCATTATAAGTATATTCTATGTGGTAAGATTCGGATGATGATCGGGAGCAGTAGCCTAGGACGAAACCAGAGTAATGGATCTACTTACAAAATAAGTGACCTTTGTCGTTATTGTCTGTTATTATATGTTTAATCGACTTCGTGGGAGAAAAGTAGCGGCCGAACGTGTGGGTACATAGTGTGACCCATAACTGTTGATCCTTATTGTGTCAGGTGGTCATTTTAAGTAAAAAAAGTTCTTTACCCAAATTCGATCAGAATTTGAATGACGAATCAGTGTGTGAATGATCAGCATTTAACCTCTACCAATCAAAGCATAAACCGCGCTTTAAGCCGACCCCTCTCGATGATCGGTCTGAGTGCTGGCTGTTGCGTTTTCATTTGTTGGATTAAAATGCTTATAATTCAAATTCTATGAACTGGACCGAATTTTGGCACATAACTTTTTGCTTAAAATAACGTCAAAGAACCACCACCCACTGCATTAGTTCCCATCAGTTATGGAGTACAGTGCGTATTGGTGCGAAGCAATTTTGCCAGATCTTCGAGAATCATGGTGATGGACCTTTTCCCTATTTTAATCCCTGGGTTAGCTTCTTTCACTGCCGTCCAAAATTCGGCAACTTTGATGCGCAGGCCTTCCTTGTTTATTATGTAAATAAAGCATGGTTAAAAAGCGTCATCCGTAATTGATTGGGTGCCATTCGTTGCTAACGAGGAGTTGTGTAAAAAAAACAATTCCTTCATCATAATTATACATCGTATAACGTGTTTTGGGAATTCATAAAAACGCCCTCATTTCTATTGACTCATTTTATCATTTCGATTATACTAAAATATCTTATAACTTTATCTTTCGGAAATAACTTCAGGGCGGTTATTTTCAAAACTGTATTTTAGTCAGACACTTCCGTCGCGAGGTTTAAACGGCGGGAAAAAGTGCGACTCTTATTATTTCGATAAATTCGCGTTGGACCGGCACAGGGTTAACGTTTGCCCGACTATGCAAAATGGCGTGACAGTCACGGAAATAGAAGCGCATGAATTTTAAGCGATCGCGTGATCGCGCCGTCGAGCTCCCGTCTGGCACGGATTTTACCAATTTTTTATTCTCTCTCGAAGCAGCTATCGTTACCCGTCTATCACTGAATTATAGAAATTGAGAGTTGAACATTGATTACATTCGCGAGCCGCGAAGCGACATCTGAGATTTGGCGACATTACGAAGGATGTCAATTGGTAACAATTTTATTAGGCACGCTTGATGCTGCAAGAACGCAAATCTTTGTGGTAATTGTGATTCGGAAATTGGTATGAGATCTGCATGTTCAATGTTCTAGTTGTCTGCTTTTATTTCGGTCGAATCCGCAACACTAGTCGAAATTAGATTTGGAAACACTAACAAATATTAAGATGTAAACAAACGGAAATCAATCCTGAAATTGGTTTGAATAAGCATTTTGTTCCAGAATGTAGATTTTAAATAATTATTCACTACATAGCTTTTGAAAATTTCGATGCTCTGAAATAATAAATGCTTTCGGCGGTAGACGAGCTGACTGGTGAGCATGCGCTGACGTTTTGGCGGGATCTCGGGGAGATTCGGGTTCTGTTCGATCTATATTTTGCATTTCTGGAGGCTTGAATTTCACAGTTGGCACGCTTTCAATCAAGCGCTGCTCTACGCGCAATCGATACCAGTCACACTTCCATTTATGCGTGCACCAGTATAAGTTGAATTAATTCCAATCGTCGTAAAATTCCTGAAATGCAAACCGCATGGAGAGATGTTGCCATAGAGAATATCACTACAACTGCAATATAATTGTTTGCGTTATCAGTTAAGGTAACGAACTAACATAAGTTACTGGCTCATTCATTCTTGAGGCCACCTATTTTTTCGGCGATTCCAGTTACTGGTTCCAGTCATCGCAAAATAATATGTTCCGTTGTTGGTGACAACTTTTCTCTGTGCAGCTTATTTCAGGTTTTTCAATTTCGTAACAGGTAATTTCATCGCACGTTTATTCTTATTTTAATCGTAGGAAGATGAGGAAGCGTCGCATCGCCGAGCTGATCCGACCGTTCTCTGAAAACATTGTATTCGACAAGAATAAAATTCCTCAGCGGAATGCAGTTCGTACCAAAAATCCTGCGTGGGATTCTTGGTCCGGTCTGGAATTCCTTCTTTCTCTGTCTGGTTGTTCTCTTTTTCTCGACGGTCTCCCGTATCTACCTTCTCGCTCAGGCACCCGAGAACCGCTGATAGCGAGATAAAGGTAGAAAGCACGACATCGTCGGGTTTTCCATCCAATCCAACCTCTCCTATTCGCTCGCCCTCCCAGCCTCCGTCGTTCCTCCGGCTGCTGGTGCTGCCGTTGCACCCCCATGGACTCCCCCGGGCAGCAGACGGGAACGATGCTGATCCACCCTCGGTCCGTGCTGGATGTGGAAGGGACGAAGTATACAGGGAAAGAGGACGCGGTGCAAGGAGGGGCCGGGAGAGTGGAATCCATTCCGAAATTGCAAACCACCCCGAGACTATACCCTCTTTTTCCACCCAGCCCCCCCAACCTCAGCAGCCACGTTTCTCGACCCTCTTCACCCCCATTCCTCTCCTCGTCTTGGCGGCTCTTCTCTCTTCCCTCAGGAAAAGCTACCCAGGCGGGATGCTCGTCTCGAATACTGATATCGGGCAAAGTCCTTCCCTTAAAACCCAGCAGCCACCAGGAATAATGCATTATTCTCTCGTGCCACGTCGCCTTTACTTCTCGCACATTCCCTTTTTTTCGCATCTCGCGTCCTTTCTCTCTTTCGCGATGGTTCCTTCTCGCTTCCAAGTTTCCTTCGTCTCTGTCGCACGACTTGAACAAGGCCTCGATTCCGTTTATGTCTGCGCTTTCCTTCTCATCTTAACGCGTTCCTCAACTCAATTGCGCATCGTCGCTCTCGTATGTCGTTGTCGAGCTCTTGTATCGACGCCAGGGCAGAAAATGAGTTTTTTACAGGTTACAGTTTTGATGTTCTTTCGATTCGTCTCGAAAATATTGTATGGTGGGATCGCACGTTGGAATGATTAAAAATAGACCCAAGAAGAATGAAACGCTTGACGATATCAGCATTTCAGTATGAGTAGATTTGATTTCATCTCGTCAACAATGGAGCAAATATGGATTAGCAAAAAATCCAAAATGAAAGGTCGTCTGCAGTTTTCTTCATCATCGATGATCCAAGTTAGAACCATATGGAACCCAGACGTTCTTCATTCTGGGTTTTTGTACACCAATATAGACCTTTCTCTGATTTTTGTTTAGCATATGCTGTCTGACAAATTAATATGAAATGTTTAATACTTTTCCATTTTAATCGCGATTGGGATGAAATTTCGCAATCAACGACAAAGCTAATAGTCACTCGTATTATTACTAAATTTCATCCCTGTAAGTTACACACTTCACCGCTAGACTGTAGCGATATCTACTAGTAACGTGCGTTTCATCTTAGATCAATCGTTTAGCTTTGGCTTTTCTTATTGAATTCGAGCGATTAATATTTTCAATTGTTTATTCTTTAAAGTTATTTTTTTAAACCCTTTTCGACGTAATATAACTTGCTATTGTAATAAAATATCTTGTAATTGCAATACGAACAATTCTAAAGGTAGCTCACATAACAGCAGAGATTGTTGTGAGTTTAGTTTATGAAATTCAAAATAGTTCATCAAAATGAAAGCGATTTGTTATGGAGACCTAGCAGAGGTTCTTGGTATGGCTAGACTAAGAAAAATGATATGATACAACCTTCCTTCATACATGCAAAACATAATTTTATGACCCAGAATCCGTTTATAGGTAGGTTCATATGAATAATTACTCATATGACTCGATTTACAGCTCTTTTTAATTTTAAAGCTGAAAAGCATACCTTTCTGACTGCCCATAAAATTAAAAAACTCGCATAATTCTGTAAATTTTCGGCGCAGCATTAAATTTACTCTGCTCATCAAAATAAGACACGAACAGTGGGAGAGATAAGCCTTTCAGGTTCCAAATTAAAACAAAAAATGTCATTCGGGTAAAAATTAGAGTAGTTATTAGTGATTATGCACATCAACACCCATAAAAGCGATTTTTGGTAATAAAATTACGTTTTAGGGTGTATGAAAAAATTATACCATATCAGTTTTATTAGTACTACTTGTTCTACAAGTAGTTAATATCCTGACCTAGGCGTTCTTCCATGTAACGGTAGAGGTATTATTGAAAACGTTAGACATTAAAACAATCTGCATAACAGAATGTTATAAAAATGATGGTTAGTAAAAACGACGAAATCAGTCACGACACTGATGGATTAGCTATCTTCCATGAGTTTCAATGAAATGGTTGTGTTTTATTACAAATTAACATACAATCGTTAATAGGACTATTCAGTAATATATTACATCATTTTTTTGGTTGCAATGTGTATTTGGGTGGATTATGCATGAGGAAGTCGGCACAGCCTGTATGAATTGTGTATGAAGAGCGTGCATGGATAATATATGCAAATATTGGGCGGCCTCCGAAGATTGTTACAACTTCCATGCATAACGAATTTGGTGAAAAGCCAACCTCATGCTGGGCTAGGCGATCACCAGGTTTGTCGTGTGTTAGTTCTGAATTTCAGGACAAATGCATCATGGTGGAAATAAGGGCCCTAGACATAGTATAATACATAATTTTTGTTTGAAATTAAAAAATCAAAGTTAATTCTAGAAATTATTAGAATAAAAAAGCCAACGTTTTGAAAACATGTATCCGTTATTTTTCTAAAATTTGATTGACCAATTCTAGTATGTTATGGTTTTGTTTAATTTTCTGTCGATGTACGTAGAAGATACAGAAATTGGAAAAATCGTTTTTTAACATTGATACGACTCGGAAATAAAGATATTATTGTGCTATTCATGATATACCACTTAATTGCAATTATTTAATCACATTAATTATAAGAGTGCTTGGTTTTTTTTGTTTCAGGCCTGCAACGAATTTACGACCCACGTGATGAATTTGCTCCGGGAGCAAAGTCGTACAAGGCCAATAACGCCCAAAGAAATTGAGAGGATGGTGCAGATCATCCACAAAAAGTTCTCCAGCATCCAAATGCAGCTGAAACAGTCGACGTGCGAAGCGGTCATGATCCTGCGAAGCCGGTTTCTTGATGCTAGGTGAGAAAGTCTTAATTTTACTCATTTACTTTTTTGTCACTTCATTGTAGTTATTTTAACGCGGATTATTTTTAATCAACCGATGAAAACTGGGGTACAGCTACTATAACACGCAAGAGAAATATCCGGCTACAAGTTTTCACTATCATTTGTCCATTTTTTTTTTGACGACATCCAAATTGTTGAATAACATTTTTAAAACTTTTTTGTCCTGTAAATATAAAATCAAGTTGGTCTTGTTTTATTATCTCGATAATGACATTTCAAATAGATTTGAGGTTACGCGTTAGTTTTAACTGGTTTCAATTGAATACAGGCGCAAGCGGAGGAATTTCAGCAAACAGGCTTCCGAGATTCTCAACGAGTATTTTTACTCACACCTAAGCAATCCTTACCCCAGTGAGGAAGCCAAGGAAGAACTTGCGAGAAAATGTGGCATCACTGTGAGCCAGGTGAGTCTATACACCATATTCGTGAATACAATTTAATTGTTAACGTTTCTGTGGATGAAAATAAAATACAGGGCAACCTCTCGAGTTGGCCTATACTGTAATTTGATCCCTCTTGCACTGGGTAGCTACATGTCCTGCACATTTTATAAGTGATTTAGAACAGGCCCTTACCTGTGTAAGTACACATTTTGTACCGAGGAATAAACGTTGCTACAGTAGCGCCGGCTCTGCAAATCACTCGTGGAGGGGAGAAAAAAGCACTGCCCACATGGTCAGTTACGGAGGGACCAGTAGGAGAGGGACCAACTCGAGGGGTTTCATTGTAGTGATTTTTTGGTACAACAAAAATAATATTTTATCATTTTAGTAACATTCAACGGCATTATTTAATTGAAAATATTAACTTCAGAATCAACTTTAAATCTGAATTAGTAGACGTTTTATTATTTTTAATAATAATAGTAGCTAACTAGTAGCATACTTTCAATTATAAACTACCATTGAAGCAATTCAATTTTGTAATTTTATATTGTGTAGTATATTATCATTGTATCCTCTGAATTTGTTCCCTGACGTTTTTTACGACATAAAAATTTAATCGCCCAAACTATACGAATATAATATTATGTACGATAATGTAATACATCGACATTTTAAGCAAATGTAAATATTACATCCTACAGTCGAGCATTATAATTTAGTATTTTCTCTCCACCCTCTGCATCATTTCTTTCTACAATTATGTGAATTTATAATTAAGATTTTGTTTGCTACAGAAATTACTTTCTATTCTGAACGTAAAAGAGAGATTTTTGTTTATTTTAACAGTATTTATTTTATTATAATACTTATTGAAAATTATTTTAAAAAAAACAGTATTTTTTTATTATTTGTTAAAATAATTGTGATAATAGAAAATTTTGAAACATGCATAGTTTATTTTAGAAAGAGATTTATTTGTGTCATTCTTTCAATCTCTAAAATAATCAAATATCATTAATAGAATTATCCCCAATACAAAAAACTCCGAATTTAGCAAAACAATTTACGTCAACTCGTGAATTACAGGTTTCCAATTGGTTCGGCAACAAAAGGATACGATACAAGAAGAATATCGGAAAGGCGCAGGAAGAAGCGAATCTGTATGCAGCTAAAAAAGCGGCCGGTACGTTTGTCAAAAATTTCTCATCAGCCTTTGATAACAAAAAAAAAAACAAAGAATGACAGAAAAAGAAAGAGGGGACATTCGGATTTCACGTAACACGGCGGAACGGAACGGAAGATCGAACCAAGGATGTCGAACTTTTGCGGTTACACGCACAAACAAAGAAATCAATTCGAATTGGATTCGCAATATCGGGGTTCGGAGCGAACTGATAAAAAGAGTCGCAAATCTTCGAGTTCCCTCTTTCTTTCTACGAATATTGCCTTGAGCGATTCCTCCGCTTAAGAATTAGCGAGTCGAGAGAATGTCGAAAGTACTTTCGAAAACCGCCTCCGGGTATTTTTTATCCGATCGGAAAATCGGCTTCCGTGAAAATTGCATTTTGCGGTCGGGAGCCAAGATATTTCAGAATAATGTATGTGAATCATATTTTTATGATGACACTAGATTCTCTAAAGTTTTCCTTAGAAAAAAAACAAATGAAATTTGTTCCTTTTTTCAATGGAAAATACGAAATTACATAAAACATCGAGATATTTTTTACATTTTCATGGTTTTAAAACTGTCAGCGTAAAAGTGGATCAAAAATATACGTAAAAATACCATTCGAAAAATAACGATTGACGAATGATTTACGTTTCTTACTCGGGGAGCAGCCGTGTAATTTTCAACAATAAGTCGAGTCGTTTTCCGAAATTCCCATTCCTTCGACTCGAATTCTTTTGCGGATCGGCAATTCTTACTGGTCGTAGAACCGGCAAAGGAAATCGCGGCCCGCCAGTTTCTCATTACTGTAAATCATTAAGCCAGTGAGTTACTACACATTGTTGCTTCTGGCCACACCGCCGTTATTGCGCCTGCCGATAAATCACTTCGGCACAAGAATAAAATAACCGATACGTACGTATCGGTCTCTTCTTATCCGGAGGAAGTGAAAGAAAACAGAACCTTTCTCATTTTCTCCTATATCGAGATCGGTGCGCTTATCGAGGAAGCGAAATCTTGAGGACGCTTCGTTCATATTTCCGAGTTTTTTAAAAGAATCTCTATTTTAAGTGCAAATTTTTCATTTCAGTAAAAATTGTTAAAGATTTTTTAATAACAATACAAAAATTACGTAGCCCATGTCACGTGAATTTCTACCCTTTAATTTCCAATTGTACAGAATTTGCACACGGATTTCAACATCGTTTCAATAATAAAATAAAAATAAAAAAGGACATAAAGTATTTAAAACCAATTTTTCAAAATTAAAGAATTCCCAAAATCTTCAGGTTTTTGAATGGCTACGCCATTTTGAAAGAATGATTTTAAAATTGTTTATTTTCGTAATAAAACAATTTACAAATCCGTGTATAAATCTTGCACATTTCTATGTAAAGAAATATGCCATAAAAATGATCACAGTGATTCAAAGAAAAAGTGCAGATTATGGTTCTCTTGCGGGAATAAAGGAAAAGAAATGGACACCTGTAAATGGAAAACGTCAAATAACAAGTCATACATTGGCTAATTTTTATGAAGTAATATAAGTTGCACATAAAAAAACGATTGTTTTCAAGATTTCCTTTTGTCTTAGAAACAAAAATTAACCAAAAGTATTATTTTGTAATTGCATGAACCCAAAATATATATAGACAATTTGAGGAAACTGGTCGTCAGCTGTCAAAAATACTATTGGAATTTGAGTATCATTCATGAAAAATTAATTACGTTTCTAAATATTTTGCAACGTGCGACCTCTTTCCTAACATTTATTTTTTACCAGGAGAAAAATATTTTTTAATATTTCATTGAAAAGAATTTTTCTGTGATGGCCAATTACTAAAATAATCCGTGAAATAATTTTCGGTATTCATTCAGAACTGAAATCAAATGCTGTCACACAAAGGTTTCTTTTGCCATAACATTAAACAGTTAACTGGCAGAAATAACAGTGGTATTATGGTTTAACACACAAGAAATAAACGAAAATCATGATTTATGAAAGAAAATTAAAGATATACAATGAAAATCCTGTTAAAAATAACAGTTTTTTATTTGTTCTTTTTTTTTAGGTGACGAATATTACTATTGATCCAGCTGTTTATTTCTTCCAATTTTTAGAATAAAACTGGATATATCTTTGTTTTGGACGTAGAAAATCGTTTCTACGTTCTTTATACGGAATTCGACACAAGTGTTAAGTTTTAGGAATAGCATTTCCGGTTATAGTGAAATATTCAAAAGATTGAAAAAAAAAACGTAATTATTATATCTTTAAGTGTATTTAATGGTTTTCAAATCGTTGATTGGGAATTCACTAAGGCATTACAAATTACAAAAATAACAAATTCTTAGTTAAAACATTTTTATACAAGAATTATATAAATTCATTTTTCTTTTCAAAAGTTATTTTAATAATTAGTTGAAACGAAAAATAAAAATGAAAAATTTGTTAAATTTATAGGAATAGAACAATTTGTATGTTTCTTTTGATTATTGGATTTCTCATAGACACTTCCTTAGATTAATGTCAAATCTCAGGAAATGTCATATCAAGAATCATAAGATAAAAAACGTGCAAATTACGTAACTTAATTGAAGTCGACGATATCGGACATTCTTTAGATTTTTGCTCAATATTTAAGGAAAACTTCTTAAACTGGCATATGGTAAATAGAAGTCATTAATTTTAATGTACATTTTTGTACAAATCCACAAAATCATCTCATTATGTAAATCCCAGAGAGTGATTATTTTAATGACAATATTTGTTTCCTAAACAGTTTAATGACAGATTTTTAAAATAAATTAATCCATTCTTTTCTTCCACAGAACTAAAATGGATTAAATTATTTTCTCATGACAAACATTCCTTTTTCAAATATTGAAAACTATTCTACCAGAGGATTCCCAATCACCGACTTTAAAGGCCTATAATTCGCGACGCAAACTTTTGTACTGTCATTCGCGAGAAGGATTCTATGTACAAATTCGGCAATGATAAGAATAATGTAAAAAAAAATTGTAACAACTTCAGGTTAAAAGTTAATACTCATGTTGAATTCCTTGTTGCGCCGGTGTTATTATGAATTAATTGTTCGTCCAGTTAACTGGTTAAAGTTAGAAATTTTTGCAAAATTTTTCTCCGCGTACGAGCCCTCAGCATTGTTCGCACCGCGATTGGTTCTACAGCTGCTTTTGCAGGAGCGTCGCCGTACAGCATGGGTGGCGCCAGTCAGGGCACGCCGACGCCGATGATGTCACCAGCGCCTCCTGGTGGACCACAGGACATGGCATACGGAATGGGCCTGAACGGAAGCGACTACGGCTCGCAGGCCTACAACGACGGTTCGATGGGTTACGACCCCATGCACCAGGTAAAAAAACGACGAAGCTTTCCAAGTCCTTAGCAAATTTTTTTTTTTATAAACACGACTCGTAAAAAGGCGCGTTGCCGCGCTTGTTTTGTAGTGTGTAGTGAAACAATGGTTGGTTGTCTGGTTGGTTGATTGGTTGGTTGGTTGGCTGGCTGGATGGTTTCGGCATGTTGTGTTTTTACAGTAGTTACACGACGTTTTTACGCTCGCTTTGCACGCTTGACGACAATGTTACCTTCATACGGCGGCATGGGAGGCCTCTGGGGATGACTCTTTTTAGGTTTCACGAATGTCCCGTAAAAGGCCGTTTCTCCTCGTCTGAACTATCCGCGCGTATTTACTAGGTTGTTAAACTTGCGGAGTACTCGAATGGATTATTCGGTGCACGTGACACGCGTGGTGCTTAGATCATGGACAATGTCTATATCGCGTTTCGAGTAGTGATTGTGTTTGTTTTTGTCACGTTGAACAAGTGTCGATGTTCCGTGTAGATAAAGGCAGCTTACGTGATTTTTTTTAAACTGTTAGATCGATGTAACAGAATGCAGTAAATCAAAACCAAAGTAGTACAGTAGGATCCGACCTTGTTATCAGTATTTTTGTAGAAAATTCATGACCACCCGGGTCATGTTTGTGTTATCAGTTTGAGGCAAGTTGCAGAGTGATAAAGTAATCCGCAAAGATGTCGCCCAAAGCATCAGGTGACCCCACTATCTATTCTTCTTATTCTCCTGAAGCTTCATTCCCCTTACTTCCACTCTCCCGTTCCTCCTGTCCACACTTTTTATATTACGTAGTTTAAGAGGAAAAAGTAAAAAATAAATGGTGGGAGGCACAAGGTGCTCTACGCGCCGCCATGCGGTTTAGTTTATCCTTACCCTGTACTCAAGGCGGTCTCTATTCATCAAATAAATTGTTTTCAAAATCAAAACTTGTCGAAACTGAAATACAATTGAATTCGTAATCTACAAATACTTATTTCATAAACAACAACTTAAAAGAATCACGTAAGCTTCCCTTAAGTCAACCTGAAGGTATGCAGAATACAAATTTGCTAGGTTTTTAGTAAAAGGACACGAGAAACGTTAGTTTTGTTGCTAGGAAGTTGAATGCGATGAACTTTGACAGGGTTAACTAAATATATTTGGTCGTAGAAAGTAATTTACGTGAGGGGAATGTCAGAACCACGTATATTGAACAATAGAAGCACTTTTTTGCATTATTGATTATTAACTATAGTAAAAGTTGGGTTATGTCTGTAAGAATTAAAATTGAACCATTCCATTGGCAGGTTAAAAAAGAATAACATTTTTTCCTTGAGGCTGAAGCGAAGACGGTTGATGTAGGCTGAGCGGAGGGTAAACGAAATATTATGGAACCACAGGGTGAATGTAAACTACGTTTGTACATTTCGAATAGTCGGAGTTTCTGAAGATTTAGGACAGTAAGGCTAGTATTATAAAGAATTAGCGTTGCAAGTGCGGGTCAACTTTTTGTAACGACTTAATGATAATTGCGTCCACGTTTTTTTTCCTGCATTTTGATATTTTTTTTTGTTTAAAAAGCTCGTTGAAATTCCTGCGTAACTGTAAGATATTGATAACCTTTATGAATTAGATATTTTTACTTTTTTGTAAACAAATGCGAGTTGAACTCTTGGTGCGCGACTAAATTGCATTTGATACTGTATAAATAAGGCGAGGTGTTTATTTTTTGATGTACTTTTATTGAAAAGCTTCGATACAATAGTGTTGTATCGATTTCTTTTATATGTACGAGATATTGATCACATATCGCGACATAGTTCATTAAAATGTAAATTTTCTTTTTCAACATTTTTGTGTTTGTATTATTTCATTTTTTTGCCATACTTTACGACATTTTCGTTTGGCAGAGATATGGCCCTACAAATGACCTCTATTCCTCATTCACTGGTCTAATATCATCCTTCCATTTTATAATCCTTTTAAGTTACTATATTATAAAACGCGTTGAAATGTAGAATAAAAAATTTATAACTAGTTTTGTTATCATTAAATATAAACGTATATTACTCTTCTAGAAAAAAAGTCTTTTATAAGAATTAAAGTAAGTCAGAAAGAATCATATATTTATTTAACTCTTATTATTATTCTATAGAGAATAAAACTTACAGCATTTCCATTGTACTTTTGTACGATGTCAGGATTTTTTATTTTATTTTATAGTGTATCTTCCGCGGTTGCATTTGTATATTACTTTAAAGTCAATATTACATAATACGACAACTGTGAAGGATTAAAACAAAAAACATTTTTTTAACATTCCATGATAATAATTTGTTTATTTGTTGACAGGTAAAAGTAACATAAAATAGTTATAGTAAGTTTAAAGTAATATTGTAATGTTCTCTGTGCTAAAAATATTGTAATTTGAAAAATATCCGGTACTTTTGAATGAAATAATTTCAATGCTGGTAAAAAACTATCTATTTATGACACTGTTGCTAAATAATAATGTATTTTATTATGACAATGTAATTTAATAATAATTTATAATATAATTTTATTATTTTATTAGAATTATATTATTTAATGATAAATAAATTTATTCTTGTTTTGTTAGTCCTTTGATACATTTCTTTTTATCACCCCCATAATCATTTGTCACGATTTGAATTCGATTATTATTAATAAAAGTGAGATTAAACAATAATATAAAAAAAATGGGATCGCCTTTTCTCAATACCGTAAAAGCACTCATTCTTTCATTATAATTTGCGTCCACCATCGGCATATGGTGTAAAAGTCGTGCGAGTTAAACATTGAATGTCATCTAAGGGTTCTTAAAGTTACTCGCATTACAAAATTGTGGATAGTCTCACCAGACAAAACGATGTTCCGAAATAAGATAAATTTCGACCATAAGATCGCTTTGAAATTAACATTTTAACATGTCATAAAAAACGTAATTTTTAATGGGTCTTTTTTTGGAGTTTAAAGGGATATACTTTTGGAAATACCACTTTAAGAGATATGCGGTGTTTAAGACTTACTTGGGTTATTCAAACGATTCAAATATTTGCCCGGTGGTCTTCCACGAAGCACAGATACAAATAATCTTTTTACGTGATTAATTTTACAGATTAATTTTTAGTTGAATTACGACTTTTTGTTGATTTCATCGAGATCAATAATTTTTTTTGTAGTAATGGTTGCATTAAAAATTGCAACAATTATGGAGAAACTAGAATTTTCCGCTGTAGTGCGTTTAAAGCGCCATAAACCGACGTGTGGGAGGAGGCTTGTGTTGCGTTTTAGCGTCTACGACGTGCCCTAACCCTCTTGAGTCTTACCTGGCATTTCCCAGACCACGACGTTGCGTCTTTTACGTCGACGCATGTGAACCTCACCCTCGCTCTTGCGTAAGGTTTGGCGTATACATACGTGTCTCGGATGTACTTAGTACAACTTTTGAATGAAACGTAATTAGGTGCACTGGAATATTGTATTTCACATTTAGTACACTTTGGTAAACAAATTTAAATTAAACAAATTAACTGACAAGTTATTAATAGTACGAATGTAACAACATAAAATAGCTATGAGTAAATAACGCTAATAATCTTGTTTTAAAAATATATTTTATAATGCAGAATTTTTTTAATTCGAAAAAAATAATGCTCAAGATAAAAATGAAGAGCAGAAAAGTCAATAAAAAAATTACACTCATATCGCAATGAAATGGAACTAAGATAAAAGCGGTGAAAGTTTTGTATTAATAGTTTCGTCAATAATAAGACGAATTTGATTTCCAGTTTATTATAGGGATCCACACTTCATGTGGTTTTCATTATCACACACCACTACGGTTCGATATTAGAGTGGCACATAACAGAGGGGTCTAGGGGGCGGAGCCTTCTAATGACTTCAATTTGGAGGAAGTTTTGTATTAAATCTTTAACTTTTATAGTACGCGACAGTGTATCTTGCAAACAAAATGAATATTGAAGTAAACGATCAAGATTTTTTTTCTACGATATATTCAAATGTTAGCCCTTATATGTTTTTTAAGATAATAAACCATTGGAAAGAATAAAAACGAACGTAAAATACGATTTTTACTGAATTTCACAACGTACAATCCAACAATTTCATTTTGATATCACTAAAAAAAATTAACTCTTATCCAATCACTCTGAAAATTTCAGAGAATCGTAGTATAATCTTGGAGTTTCAATAAACAACATGCCAAGAGTGTGCTTATCTTCTAAAAAATTGTGCAGTTTAAAATGTAAGAGTCCACCAATTATTCCAAATTCGGGAATTTATTACTTTTTTCAATATGGAGAAAATAACTTTTCATTTCTTGAATTCTTAGTTTCATAGAATAATTCTACACTAAAAGCCCCAAAAAATAAGATGTGTGCCTCATAAACCAACTTTGTAGGAGGTCTCTAAAAATTATCAAATCAGTGCGTAACTCGTTTGAATAAACAACATTTTTGAGTGGCACACTTAAAGGGCGTTTACGCACACTTAAAACTACGTTGTAATTTCTTCTTTAAAGTACTTATAAATCTCTGATCACGTGTTTAATTAGACATTGGTTATTCTAAACCGTGAAATTTCAATAATAAAAATTATTATTTAACATTGGTAAGTTTATAATAGGAGACAAACATTCTAAGAAATAAATGAGCATTTTTCTAGATCGAAAATAAACATAGATTACTACCTTTTCGGCTGATGTATGTAGACTCCGGTAATAAAAAATTGAAAAAATGTAATAAGTAATGAGTACAAAAACTGTATTTATCGTAACTAGTACCTCATCTTTAATCTTTAAATATAAAAACTATAAGATATATAATACATGTACACCAGCATCTACCATTAGGCTATTGTTTAGTTTCAACTTTTACTTTATTCAACTTTATTAAAAAACGAGTTACGCCAACTGTTTCTTACTCTTGAAGTGCTGTAAAAACCAAAAAATATGTCCCATTAGTGTGCCACTAGCATAATTTTTAATGATTTTGAACATTGAAAAGTTTACAGTATTACTGACATGTAGATTTTTCTTCTATACTTTTTTTACCGTTATTTGTTCAGATTTTTCTGCGTAAAAAGCTAACAATTAATCTTTCGGGCAATTACAAACCTGACTTCTAGGCAAACGTTTTTAAAGTTTTAAATATTGTCTCACTTAAAAATACCATCGTGTATGAAATTCCTTTCAAAAAAGTGGTATAAAAAAACTGAATTTTGCGCATTTTATATATATTTTTTGGAAATTAGGTTATTTGACTTAAATTTAAATTTAACTAATTAAACTTTTAAAATTGTTTTCATCTTGATCAATCGTCAAAGCGCAAAGGAAAATCTATCAAGTAGGAACTGTGTTGCATAAATATATATAATAACTTTCGCGCATTTAATTACTGACCGAAACATTCCGCGCTAATTAAAGCAGTTAATGGATCTAAAATTAAAATTCAGTACTGTCGCGGGAACGTAACAAAAGCGAAGGCAAAAAAGCGCAGCGCAAAATGCAGTCGGGACACCCCTTATAACCGACTCGTGTGTGTGTATGCCTTTGTATATGTGTATGTGTTACATATATAACGAACTTGTGATTTCCCGCCTGTGTTTGGGCGCGTTGCTGAATATATATGGCCGCCACGGTATGCTGTTGCTGGGCCATAAAGATGGGTTTCTAGTTTGGCAGCGTGAGAGAGAGAGGGGGAGAGAGAGGGATAGATGGAAAACACGACACGTAAGAGCGAGGGTGCGGAGCATCGTTGCTGCCACACTGTACAGTTTGCAGCTAGAGAACCCCAGTTGCTTAGTATGCATTGGAGTTGCAAAGTCACTTTTTTTTTAAGCATGCCGGGCTTTCACATATTAATGGACTATCCTATACGTATGGGGAAACGGCATATAGCACTCGCCTTTAACGAATCCCGATCTTCGCGCGAACACTTCCGGTTTCTATGTTTCCGCTACGGTTGTTCCCCGCGGTCATGGTTTTCTTGACTGGTTAGCATCTCGTCACGTCATTTTAACCTCAAACAAATCGACAATACTGTCATTGTCACCAAAATAATGGACCCCTCCCCCACCCCTCCAGATTTTAATGATGAAAAAGCTTTATTTCATTATTGCAAATATCCCGTTCGTCATGTTAAATCTACCATTTTGAATCTTAAAATATTTATCTATTTAAGCATGCCTGCATAAAAAGTTTACTGAAGTTCTAGAAACTGATATTCTCATGATTAGAAAACATCTCTTATTACTAGCATTTAAAAAAATAGACTAATCCGAATACATGTTTGTAAAAATTTGACATGATGGGTTAAAAATAGCGAATGTAAACAAATTTAAGGAGTTCTTCAAAGCTTTAACGGCTACTGGTACATATTCCGTATCCAAATTCGTTAAAGTATAAAATAATTCATGCAAAGTCATTAAAACAAATAAATGAATAAAGTATAAATAAACAAACATTAAATAAATCAATAAAATAGTACCAAAATATAGAATACCCTACTCAAACTTGTAACATCTTATTTTGAGCCAGCGGCTTGTGAAAAATTCAAATTTAAAAATGCGAAATGGCAGACAGACTATTAAAAATCTGATTGATTATCAGTTAGTGAATTAAGATATTCAATAATAGAATGCTAGTATTAAATATAAGGAATTAAAAATGGACAGAAATAATAAAAGATATCGAGATCGTTGATTACGAATGTGCAATCAGATTTTTTTGCATCCATTTGACTTTACTGAACCATTTGAAATGATTTTTTAATGTAAAAGTAGAATTTGAAATCGACTTTCCGATATACATAAAGAATAGTTTTCACGGATATATTAAATATTTACGAGGCCATTCAAGCTATTTCCTTGCTGTCTATAGAAATATAATTAAAATGTCAACTCTTTCCTTTCGTTAACTCATTTAACTTTTCAATAACGCTTTAATACTTAATACGAAACATAGAAGTACCGAGCTTAAAATTTGAATCGCGGTATACTGTTTTTGCACACTTTTTAAGCAAAACAATGTGCGGGGAAATTGATCTTCGACGGCAGCGCCCGGTCCGATCGTTCGCGTGTAACAAAAAGAAAAGCTCGGTGAAATCCAATAATAACGATTGGCCTTTGACGGTCCCTCTCTGTCTCGAACGAGATTAACCGGGCGAGATCCAATTTGCACGCATTCGATTTCGATCGGAATTCCAGAAACGCAGATTCCGAAGGAAATTCAGAGCCTTCTGGCGGCGCGAAAGAAATCGAGATGCCAGCAGGAAATGAAGCGACTAAAATGCATGCTCCTTGCTGCGCTCTAGCCACTTCCGGTTTTCCCCTCTAGTACTTCCAGGTATTTCGATTGTGGACCCAGTGGAGATTTTCGGTCTTTCCCAGACTTCCCTATGCAGGAATGGGGGTTCGAAATCGTCTATGATTTTAAGAATGTTCTGAAATTTGTATTTTAAAATCACAGAATATCGTAAATCCAAATAAACGGAAAATGTACAATGCTCGGTATATTTCTAGCGCAGTTAAAAGTTTCGCCGCTAGGTGCGTTCACGACTCTCTTAGATGTCCGTTACGCAAACCTCAAAATGGTTATAAAAATTACTTTTCGTTTAGTCATAAGGGATTCTATTCAGAAGCTCTCCTAATGTTTTTTTTACTTCTAAGTAAATATTTATTTATTTAAATGGGTGAAAGTAAATATTTATAAATATCCGGTATTCAGTTTTGTATTAAATTCGCTGTGTTTGAATAAAAGTTCAGTTAGTGGTATATATTAAGCACAGGTACTATATTTTGCAGTGGCACATACTTTATTCCGAAAATTCAAAATTCATATCCTATCCTGTGCGATCGCACTATTATTCAAGTTTTTCATTAATAACACTTAGAATATATTTTTGTTTTCGAACAAAATTCGTGGTTCATGAATGTAATACTACATAAAATTAGCGATAAAAATAGAGTTTACTCGCGTTCCCTCGGAGTACAAAAGATGTTGCAAAAATTGGAAGCAAAAAATTAGCAAACTGATTTAACTTTAGCATTAAAAATTGAGGCCCCATCCCAATTACAAACATTTTATTGCATATAAATATTAAACATTTCTAAAAATATCTCCATTTAACTGGTAAGATGACAAGGAAATTTGTAGTAGAAAGTGGAAAAAAATTGTTTCCTTGTAATTTGTTTTATATTTAAAGCTCATCATTTAAATAAGGATACGCATTTATTTAATATATTGGTCTGCGATTAAAACAATAGCATTGTAATTTCCACTACTTTCGTCAATTAGTTCCGGATCATCATTTCTCGTAAGCAGTCTCTGTTCCGTAAACTCTATTGTTCATGCTAAGATATCACAGGTGCGTATTCGCTGCAGTTGGCACTAACCGTACTCAATCGCGTAACAAACTGGCTTTTAATTATTGAGTATTTATTTGGCGAGCACCAAAATCTAACACTTAGCGCTATAACAATCCAGTTAACCGATTTATCATAATATGGTTTTGTTTTGCGACCATCTCAATGCTGGCTGGTTTATACTTTACGGAGAGATCTAACCATGAACTGTGTTTGTTGCAACGTGAGTGCAGAGTGACCGACTTGTGCCGTTCTCACGTTTTCATTTTCATTTTTGAAATGTTGTTTTTAAATTTCCAAAAAGCAAAAACTAGCTTCCATTACGTTGTGACGTTACGATAATTGCTTGATGTAAAGAGGATTAGAAACGTGCTTCTACGTTATACTGGGTTTGCTTTTTAAAGCACGCTGGAGTGTTTTGACTATCATTCAGTATTTGTAATTTTTACTATTTGAATATCAGGAACAGGGAAACAAAGAATCAATTTCCAACTATATCATTTTACACTAAACTTCATAATTACGTTGCATTTTGAAAAATAATCGATTTCTTGCATAACTTTTTAATTTTTAAAAAAGTAAATTTATATACCTTATGCCTTCAAACGTTTTTTAAACCTTTGTTGCAAGCACAGTTCGCAATGTCTCTGACACTCACAGACACATTTTCTTACCTCTCATACATTCTGTAGATTATAATTAAATTATATTATATATTACATTATAATTTCCGGTAAAGATGTTGTTTAGGCATTTTTTATGTAATTTTTTCAGTAATTTCAACATTTGTTTTGCGTAAAAATTGAATAAATTAAACATTACTTCCAACACAAATTATGGAAATAACGTTGTACATAATTACATTTCTAATGTAAGATAATGGTGATTGGTAGAAACTGTTATTAAATAGAATTAATAATTCGGGATAAAGCGTTTGTACATATTACAATTTTATATTTTTGAACTGGATGTTTCGAAAAAGAAATTATACATACAGAGGTCACTGAAAATATTAATTTGAGTTTTCAATATAAATGCAAGTTAATCTATATATTATAAACCAAGGAAGAAAAGATTGCTTTATTCAAAAGGAAACGAAGACAAGTTATGAGTCACGTTAATGTTTAGGCACTCAATATTTTATATGGCGTGGTCACGAGACTGGTGAATTCTTAAATCAGTGACGCTATTCTAGAGTGTACTAAGTCAATATTTAAAGTTAAGGGTGAAACAGCTGCACTTCTACTTTACGAACGTATATTTAGGAGGCATAACTTCATTAATTCAGTTTTGTACATTTTCTAAGAGTTTACGTATGATTTGAGAATTGTTTTTGAAACAAAATTTCTAGTTCTCGACCTCCATAGTATCTTTCCCTTTTTCGAAAATGTCAGAAACGGATGATCGGGTAACGGGGAGATGAAAACGTTAATCGACCACGTGTTATTTTGCAGTGACCCAACGCCGGGATCTCACATCCGTTGCAACAAGCACGAGTTTTCTAGACTGCAATGAGTCCAAAAGCAATACGTCATCAGTTGTTAGATAAACGTAGGACACAATGCCGAGGGAAATATTTCAAACGCCACATTACGTCCAATCGTGAATCGTTAAATACAACGGGAAATGAAGGTCGAAAACGAGACATCCTGCAGTGCAATAATTTTCGGCTCTCTTTACTTATTTTAGCTCAATCACATCAGTCCTTTATTTATTTTCGAGGTGAAACGGCACCGATAGAATTTTTCTTCTTTAGGTTTAATCGCGGCAAAGAGTGCAATATATATTTGATTTTGGGTATCGTTAGTTGTTACGCAATGATGGTCGAAGCAATGATACTCATAATAATATGTATATTTAAGATATTTACGTTTAAAGTAATCGCTTATTAATTTGTCATCGTCGCAACTTCTTGAGGAAATCTTGGCAGTATCAAATTGACCGTCTATCAACTACACTTTATAAACAAAAAATAGTGTTCAGATAAGTCGATCATCGATCGATTAAACTGGACCCATCAGAGGAGCGCAAAGTCCCTGTAACTAGCATCACGTGGTTGCTACCGTTGCGCCATCTAGTACCAGAATACTATATTTTTGTTTAATGTTTTTTTTTCTCTTTGAAAACAGTGGTCATGATATTGCCAAGATTCACCACCAAGTTTCAAAATAGAGTACCATTTTAGTAATAGCCCCCGCTGAAACTTATTTTAGTCGTATAGGAGTATGTATTGCTTTGTTTAGTGAGAATCCATGTCGACGACTATTCCCTCATACTTTTTCAGTAGATTTAATTTCGATCGTCATAAAACGGTTGCGATGATGGATTATATCAAATTTATAGAGTCGATTTTAAAGTTCACTAAATTCGCTTCCAGGATATTCGCTAACGATACGTGGAAATATTGTGGATTATTTTTTCGGTACTTTTAGATCCGAGAGTTAGTCGAGTGCCAAATACGCTTCGTACAGTGTGAAGATTTTAAAAAATCCATCATTGTTATACCGGAGACTAAGTTGTTTAAATTGTTTTGGTGACGTTGAGAAACGGAGGACCTTTTTATAGGGTGATACAAGAGTCGGTCTCCAGCAGTGGCATGCATGGCTGCATGAAGCCTGCGTACATATAATACATATGCTGGTATAGCCTCGGTAGAATACGTGAGTGTGCGTCTGTGAGCGAGTGTATGTATGCGTTACACGTAATTTGGGAAACGATTGGCTGGGCTTTTTGGGCTGAGAGCAAATAAAGTCGACGAAGGAATATCGAGACGGAAGGAGGCAGCGACTTGCCCTAATAAAAAAACGAGACGCTTTCTCAGACGTTTTCCTCGTGATCCTCCGGATTCGAAATTCCTCCGGTCGCTTCCGAGTCGCATCTCGAAAAAAAAAGGGAATTTCAGTTTGCCTGTGACGTTAGTTTAATTGTTTTGGTAGAATCGAGAGTTTTCTCGGAACGACGACCATAGAATGGGGTGGATTTTACTCAACTTTGTAAACTTTGTTTTCGGATATTCTCGCAAATGTGGAGGGAAGCAGCTTCCAAGATTTATCTTTCACTAAAAGTTTATTGATTGAGATTAACGGCACTATTTTGACGTTATTCAACACAGAGCGTTCCCTTTATATTTTCGAGTGAAACGCATGAAAAGTGTTTCTTTAACATTCATTAAATGCTTGTCGAGTAAACAAAATTCGATTGCAGCGCCACGGAATCTAAGCATGGAAGGTGGCGCTGAAATCAAAGTCACGCGATAAGAAACACCGTTCATAGCGTTACCGGGATAAATTTGCGTGTGTGCGGGTATCTTTTTTGACATCGGATAATTGGCAATTTGGTTAAAATTAATTAAACTAATAACATTTAATGATGACGGAAAAATGATGACGCAGGGCAAGGCCGGATGGATGCAGCAGCGCGAGGCCGTACCCGAATTTCCGCCGCTCCACGATTCAGCTGATTCGGATTCCGACCGAGAAAACGAAAAACGGTCACGGACCTAAAATAAAACGTGGTAGATAAAACGAATGGAGGGGCCGGTTAATGTCGTCGGCTTTACAACGGGTCAAGAACGTGAAAGAGAGAAAGAACAGAGCTAACGAGAGAAAAGAATAGACCATGGGCGGAGAAAAATTTGGTCATGTCACGAAACAGATGCTTAAATTCAATGAGTTTATTGCTCAATCGTGGAAAATCGCTGGTTTTATCGACTGGTCACTAGAATCAACCAACCCGTGGATTGGAGGAAAATGAAAAATAAAAATGACCGGAATTTTCGCTGCAAGAAAATCGTTAAACCAGGAATTCTGCGACGTTGCCAAGGGTCTGTTTCGTTACAATCAAGGGTATGTTTGCTGATCTTGGTCACGACTTTTTGTCCTCCAAATTAGAA
Organism: Trichopria drosophilae; assembly: GCA_030407085.1. Taxonomy (NCBI): domain Eukaryota; kingdom Metazoa; phylum Arthropoda; class Insecta; order Hymenoptera; family Diapriidae; genus Trichopria; species Trichopria drosophilae. Next base: position 112,468,670 of record CM059585.1, on the reverse strand, counting down.
GGACACGGTCGTGAAGAGCAAAATCAAAATCGCGCGATCACGGCATACGCGTCAAGCACACGATTCCTCGGTGTTCTTCGTGTTGTTTATAGTTTTTTATGTTAATTTTACATAGCGAGTTTTATGTATTTTCGTCTTTAATCATTGTACCTATTGATCATTAGGTCGTTTGTTCGAAACATTTTCTTTTGGATATTTCTGTCTCAATTTGGCAACGAACCTTCCTCGCGATTATTTCGCGAGATACGTTTGTTAATCCGTCTTAATCGAGAGCATGAAAACTTTTATTAATTTATACGCGTCGCGATTTGTTTCGTCTTTTCTTATTATTTTATAATGCGAACAAGTATGTATAGTATGGATAGGTTTAGATTTTATGTTTAGCGAATTTTGTCAGAGAAACGCGTTCCAGATGTTGCTGGCATTGATTGACGGTTTAATTAAAATATACTTTTTCGTGAAATCGAGGTGTTTGCCGAGATTTTGCTCACAATAACTTTCTAAAGATAATAATGGTGGGAGAGAATTTAATTAACACGTGAAAAACTATGAACAATTTTGTATCATTTATCTTTTAGAAATAATATCCATATTTTGAAGGGACATAATCAGGTGTCGACTCAATCAATGTTCAGAACTGATAAATCTTGAGCCCGTTTCCGAGACGATATTTAAGTTATCTTGTTTACGTAAGATTAATTATTAATTTTGTTAACTGTAGTTTAATAGCGTGAAGATTTTCTACGTCGGAAGTCTCGTGATTTCTAATCCTTAATGTCAGGAATCAGGGTAAAGTAATACTAAACTGTTGAATCCAAAACAGTCTTATCGATAGACGTAAGGATGTTTCGGTTTTCAACGTTGCAATACTTTTGAGGTTACGAAATCACGCGTATTTCAAGCGATAAAGTTCAAATCGTGATCCATTGGTGCGTTTTAGGCTGGAATCTTATGGAACTATAAAATCGCCGCGAAAATTAGCAACGGTCACGTGATGTCTTGTCAATGGTACCGAAACGGTCGTAAGCGGTCATAACGCTGGTAACGACCGGGTACAATGTTTCAGCGTCGTGCGACCGAGCCCTCGTTATAGTTAGGACCTAAAGCCGTAATTCAGTTCACCAGCACGACACTAAAACATTCCTCGCGTCGTGCCCTTAACAATTTACCGTCGCAGCAACTTTATGGCTGCATGAAATATCGCCTTTAACTTTTTTTTAGCGTTTAATCCTTGACCTGTAAAAAATGTAACTTACGAAAGAAGCTCCCCGTTGACGACCTTCGCGTCCTCCGACTCGGAGACGAGGTCGGAGTAGTACATAAGTGTTCCTAGTGCATAAAAAAAGTACCATCGAGTACATTCGTTTCTAAGTGAATTTACGGTGACTCGCCTGATTAAAGGAATAAGAGAGCATCGCGTACGGATTAGTTACTACACGCGCTAGTTTTGCTACTAAACGATATACGAGCGCTGTTTGCTTACCCGTCCCAATTTTTCAGTTTCAAAGGTAATCTACGGTTCGTGGCCGAAGAAGATTTTTATATTATATGCGTCTTCGTTCGAAATTTAGTAACTTCAAGTTCCCGCTCGCATCTTCACATCGCTTTAAGGTTGGCTTTCATGTGATGCTGCGATTCGCTACGCAATTTTTTTATAATCAAATCTTTATAAAATTAAACAAATTTTTTAATTTAAATTTTAAAAGATAGATCAGTACTTTATCGATTGAGCACTTGTTCAAAGAGGTAAATCGAGTTTCACATGAAAACGCATCTTTTTACGTTCCCTTTATTCGTTTCTCGCATGCACGTGACGAAGTCTATGAAACAAAAAATTAATCATAAACGATTTTGATAATTTTAAATCAAACTTCAAACATTTTTATTATGTTAGGTAATATGAACTATAAAATAAATGTAATTTGGATATTTTTGCAATGAAAAATAGACACCTATGACGTTAGTAGACTTTTCGTCGCGTGCTCATCATCGTATGTCATTGTATGCTAGTGAATGCTTTTCGTCGATAATAATCATTTATATTATCATTTTTAATATTAATTTTAGGTTTAATGTTATTTTTATTATTATTATTAGTTTTAGCACTAGCATTATTTTATCATATTATTAAAGGCGTCCAGATTGTTGTCATGTTATTATAAAGAGAAAAAAAGTGTCTAGATTCATCTGTACTTTACACAATTAATTATAAATATTCTGAAAATTCGAAACCTTGATCTCACTTTAATGACGTCGAAATCCGTGAATTTGTCGAACGAGTCAACCTGTACGCTTTTGTGTCTATGTATTTCGGTGTCGCATATCTATTTTTTCTTCCCTTTTTTTTTTTTAATTTATATATGTTCGATCGACGAATTCGCGTGCCGACGTTACTCGTTATCAGAGTAATCTCGCGCATGATCTTCACTCCTTAAAGCAACGACTCGAAAACGGCCTATGAACTGCACGAAAGTGTAATATTTCAGATCATTTATCTCCCGAATGCCTGTATGTTGATTTCGATTCATTTATACTCATCTTTGATTGTGTCTGCTTATATTATTTAATTTACAGCACATTATGTACGTACTTTGTATGTAGACGTGTATATGTATGCAAACCGAGGAATACGCGTGCACTTTTCGCATACGAGCACCTGCGCCCTCTGCCAAAGCAACAAGAAGATAATAAGAAAAACAATTATGATCAGTGTTCTGGTCAATTTTACTATAATGCAAACATTTAACAGAATTTTTAAAAGTTTTGTCAACAAAGGTCGAAGTTTATTCTATCATATTTATAGTTTTACGTATCAATCACAATTTAGAAAAGATTTTTGAAGAAATTGATTCAAATATCGATTTTTCACGTACATTTGCGCCGTACAAAAACGAAGATTCTTATTTTAGTTCGAATGACTTTGAGATTTTCATATTACATGAAGACAAGAATAGAGAACTTAAGTGCCCTTAATTTAATATGGCGAACGTAAATTGTCGATGCTCGATTTATGTTTCTATTTTTAAAAGAATTGCTTGAAAATATCCAATATATTCGAAGTAAAGACTTATTACATATAACAGTAACAAAATACCATTCTTTGAATACGGTGTTCCTTTGAGGTGGTTACTTAAATCGAAAACTAATATAGTTCGACCTGAATCAATTTCACTTTTAATTCCACTGTATCAACAATAATACAACAAAATCTTAAGGTATGGTATGGATATATGGATGTTAAAGACACTTTCTAAGCATCATAAAACGAAATGTAGTTCGTGATCAACATAAATTTGTTTTATATAAATGCAATTTTGTGAATACAATACCGAATTAAATTTAAAATTTGCATCAAAACTGTTCTGGATTCCTAAAAAATATTATTCTGAAATCTTGAGTGCTTCTAAAGGATTTCTTGCCTTAAAAGTTGGCGAACACAAACAAACCAGATTAATCTCAGTATTACCTTAGTTAAAATTACAGTAGAACCTTAATATAAGAACCATATCCGTTCCGAGCATCAACATAAGAATCTAGAGAGGGAGAATTGAAGCCTCCTCTTGAAGTACGTTTAGTTCCGTACATTTGATGCGACACATACCGGCGAACGTTCATAATAACTATAACGATAAAAAAGTACACTTTTATCGGTTGGTCTTTATAGCAGTAGGTTCTTATATCGAGGCTGTACTGCAATCACAAAACATTGATGTGAAGAAATCTTTGACACGTCTCTATACCGTATAAAAATCCTGTTAAAAGTTTGCCGATTGCAAAAAAACAAACCAGGTTTAAAAAATCCAAATGAACAAGAGGAATTATTGAGTGAAAGAAAGAGAGGAAATGACAGAGGAGGATGGAGATATTTACGCAGGTTGCCATTTGCTTTCAGGAGCTGTCGCCCTGAAATCCTTAAAGTGAGTGGAGCCTGGAAGCACACAGAGCAAAGTAAAGAAAGCGAAATATTTACTAAGCGCTCGCGCGATTCGATCACCCTACAATATCTGTGATCTCAGACTCGCCGGACACCGTGCGGCGAGTGATACGAACTAAAAACACGATTTAATTAAGTTCTTATAAGATTTATCCGCACACGTAGTGCGCTCGATCAAACCGGGAGTGCATCATTGTTCACGAACCGATGAAAAAAAAAAAGAAAAAAAAAACCGCTCCGTTTCCCTTTTTTCCTCTGTCAGAGCGGTAATTCGATTGGTTCCTAACGTATCGAGCAGAATTTCGTTCCGATGGCACTCCTGGCTTCGTCGTCTCCTTTATAAAACTTTCATGCAAGCTCGAGACACTGGTGTGTATTTGTGTGTGTGTGTGAGTGTGTGTGTTTGAGAAAAAGAGAGAGAATGTAAGAGGGAGAGATCGGCATAATAGAAAAAAAGAACACAAGAGAAAGAATACGGAGCTAAACGAAGCAATGGTCCTGCGACACGACACAACTGATGTATACGATTTTTCAACATGGAAATATTATATATTATAGCTATACATATAGAAATATAATGAAGAGGGTAGTCTTCTAGGCAAGCGTACACGCGCGACTAAGGACATCATTGTAACGAGGATACTATTACCTATATTACCGTGGTTATCATTACGAATTGCGAATTGATTATTGCCATTCTTCTACGAGCGGTCTATTGTGATGATTAACATTATTGCGTACGACTTATTGAACTACTGGTGTACGACGATTTGCCGTAGCGCCGAGTTTCCTTTTTGTACGAACGCGGTGGCGCAAAATTTTTGCGAGAGACTGGCACGAAAGAAGAAAAAAAGAATTAGCGTCATCGAGAAGAAACGTTTCTTCTCGATATTGCAGTTTATTATTATCGCTATTATTATTGCAATTCTTTATTAATATTATTATTATTATTATCTTTGCAGTTTTTATTATCGCTATTATTATTAATGAAATTATTATGATTATTAATAAGTAGCGGACGACATCCGTTTTATTGTATAAAAAAGAAGAGACGGACGAAGACGAGTTAAGGAAATCCTGCGAACGATTAGGTGGTTAACTCTATTGTTAATAAATATGTCGCGGGCTGGTCGTCTCTCGGCCTAAGGTCGGTCTTTGCTGTTTTATTTTTTTTCGTCGTTGTTGGTCGTTTTCTGTGAAAAAGAGGGGCATTCTTACAAGAGATGTTTGCTTAGATGAAAGAAAAAAACCTTTAGTTCGATTTCAACGTAAGGTGATACAGGTACGATGTGCAATATTTGTAACACGGAACTTTGGTGCGTATTAGTTAATGTTGTAATAGCGTTTATGCGAAGTGACATTCAACGACAATATTTTTTACGTGGTCCAGAAAAATGCCCTTGTAAAAATCAGTACTCTTCTTCATTTTTTTTTTAGAAATTCGATTTTTATTAATAATTTACACGGTAAGACGTTTGACAACAGTGTCCTCTCCAGTTCTTGCACCAGACATTGGTTTGGATATCTGATCAATCGTTTTGTTGCCTGAAGCTCGGAATACAGTAGATCATCGTTATGGTGACTATTTCAGTTCTAACATTCCCCTTCAATGTGGAATGAGGAAGAGAAAAGGGGTACACGTTATAACGAAATAGCATTTCAAATATGTTCATTATAACGACGTTTTACTGTTATAGTTTGATGGTCGTTCATTATTTGAAAGACTACGAATTTTGACGATCACTAATTGTGATGCTCCATGCGTGGGGCAGCAATGTTGTCATTGGTTCTAAAACATAGATATGAAATATATTAAAAAAAAAAGACTTTGAACTTTCGTGGCAACTATTTTGATGATTAGGATTCATGAGGTTTCCTATAGGGAAGAGTACGATATTTTTACAACCACTTTTTCTAGGCATTTTCGACGTATATTTAGTTTAAGAAGCTTTGCGCTGGAAAAAGTTGACAAAAAGAATCGACTTGGAGAATCGGCGAAGATCCGTCTTTGGTCGAGTCGCGTTCGCCTCTTAGCGACCAGTACAAGTGCGTTCGGCACAGCTAGTATACGAGAAGATCGCCCGGCGGTCGCTGAAAGCGCAACCACGGACGTCCCTTTACGGCAACTTTACCTAACGTTTAATTAAAAAAATGAAGATAATGAAACGAATAAGAAGTGCGACGCGAACGAAAGAAAGAAAACAGATGATAATACATTTAACGATTCGTGAATTCGCGGTATAAGATTACTATATTCATATTTCCCGCGCCTTTTTCAATCCCTCTCGCTCCTTCCTTCTAAGATTATTACTTTCTTCCTGTCCGGCGACGCGCACCGCTAGTCCAGTCGGATCTATTTCAAAAAATAAAATTTTGCAGGCAGTTTTACTACTGGAAGTTGTGTAGAAAGGTACTAATAATATTAGGATATCTATTTGCAACCATCGGAGTCGGTAGGATTCAAGAAAAGGTCCTATCACTACGGCTGCAAACATGTACCCTAGTCTGATCTGGCATCCTTTCCAACAACGCCCAAGAATAAATGTAGCATAAATTTATTTTTTGATATACTATTTTGTCGATCTAACCCGACTGGACTATGCGGCAGTCTGACCTGGCACCGGTCGTCCGAAGTTTCTTCCGGGGGAAAAAAGCCTTTTCGACAAGATGGCGGTTCGCGTCCGAGCCGCGGCATTTACGTTTTTCTCCTCTAATTCTGAACTTGTAAACGGAGGCGCTGCGGGAACTCTACCTGAAATCGGAAGATGCGTTTGGTATAACGATATGTCATAGAAACCGCGGGGGACAGTTAAGGGGGATCCGACAATTCACTAGCGTCTTCTGTATCAGTGATGGAGAACGCGGTGTCTCGTGATACGAAGGTATACCACAATGAATCATTGTATCGAATGAAATCATTATGATAAACACAATAAAAATTATGAAAATTTCAAAAATTTCATTTCATTGTTTACCTTTCATCTGTCCTTTTTTGTCAATACGTCGATGAAACATGGAAACGAAAATGGTAAGTACTAGAGTTATATAATTGTTTACGATAGTTTAATCCGACATTTTATGTACAATGCTATAAGGGTCTAAAAATGTATTTACAAACATATAAATGTGTAAAGATCACTCAAAATTGTTCTACGAACATACCGTAAGTTGGGATAAAGTCGGCTTGACAGGAAAAGTTGGCCATTCGATAACCTATTATCCTTTTTCTAGAGTTACACGGAGAAAAATGACTCCGCTGGATTAGCTGATTCATATCAGCTAAAATTTTCGGCTGGAATTGCCGAAAATATCTGCAATTTTAGCTGTTTTGATTCCGCTAATGTAGCCTTAACCCTACCCAATTCGCGTTTAGCTCTAAATTTCGACTACATTAGCAGATTTGTTCCGCTAAATTTTGCGGACTTTTTCAGTAAATTTAGCTGAAATTATCGGCTATCCCTAACGGAATTCCAACAGCTATCCCTATAGGATAAAATTGGTAGAATCTGCGGATTTTTCGGATGATTTAGCCGGTTATTTTTCTCCGTGTAGAGTAGGAATGTCAAACTTTCATTTACAGTTTATTTGACTCAAATTCATCGACAAGTTTTAATAAAAACGTCGTTTATGTGTGACTATATTTAGCCTTTAAAGTAAGTACTGTGAATAATTGTATAAATTTTTTTATGTAAAATCAAACTGTGTATCGCATAGCCTACATCTCTAACCTAATTTACGATAGAAAATGACCTCAATAAGGTCATTAGATATCGCAAAATATCGGTTTCTCTAAAAATTTAACATTTGCAGAGAAAAGTCGGTCATGGGGCGAATTTATAACACAAAGGCGGATTCATCTAGATTGTTCAAATATTCAACGAAACAATTACAGAGTGCAATACGAGAAGCAGTGAAACGTCAAAAATCCATGTTACAAATTTCAAAATTAAAAATGGCTGCATCAACATGGCGCCATATCGGGTCCGACATTTCGAATTTCGAAAATCTAAGAACCGATACATAATCAGCGGCATTGAAAACCTCCCCAGTACCAATTTTCATGTAAATCGAATCAATTTTCACTTTGAATTACGAAAAGCGGCCCCGAAAACCTCCAAGTACAGAGTTTCATCAAAATCTAATTAGGGTTGCCATATTGGATCAGCCATTTTGAATTTTGTGATTTTAAAAACATATTCGTAATTAGCGGCCTCGAAACCCCCCCGAGTACAAAATTTCAATCCATCATTGAAATATATATTGATTTAGCTACATGAAGAAAATTATTTACAGGTGGGACACTATGCCTCAAAGGGTTAAAGAGCGGTTTTCACACATAGAAATTTATGAGATGGCCATATTTTATTTCCAATGGTGTTAGAAAATTATTTTGTTTTGTTACAATAGCTTACTTTTTCGATGTATGACGATAGCCGACTTTTCCCCACATTTGGGGTAAAAGTCGGCGATGACAAAATAGTATATACCATTAATTCTAAGAAGTAATTTTCTTTTCTATTACATAGCTCTTAAAACAGAGGAGTTAAAGATTACATATTAAAAATACGAATAATTATTTTAAGTTTTCTCATGAGGATTTAAGCAAAAAACCATGAAAAATAGTCGACTTTACTCCAATTTACGGTATTTTATTTTATTTTAATTTAATTAACCGCTTCACTGGTAGCCAAACAAAATTGGGTTCAAAAGCATATAACTTGTAGCTGCCATATTGAATTCGCCATATTGATTTTTGAAAATGTGACATCAAATTCGTATTCAGCGACTTAACAACCTGTAGTATACCAAATTTCATGAAAATTCATTGAAAACTGTGGAAGTTATTATTATGTTACATCACCAGTCGCGGCACTTTTTTTGTACACATATGATACATTACCAGTGAAGTGTTTAAAAAGTAACTTCATATCTTAAGGGTTTTTTATCCACCATTTTTGAACCGATTTTACTGAAATTGTAGCGTCGATCCTATGAAATGTTTACTTTTTCAGTTCCAGAACCGGAATTTCGAGACACGGTAAGATGTATTTCTTTAATTTTACATAAATATGGTTCTGCTGTTTGCCGCTTCGATAATATTGGCGCTGATACCCGCGCGAAATGTCTTCATCGAAATACAGGAATTCCAAGCAATTATAACAAAAAGACGCTACGTAACTATACCATTCTACTGAAACTACTGCAATGATATAATCTTTTTTCGTATAGTAATCGCAGTAAACTATTAAAAGTAAACTTTACCGTCTAGGAAATATTATATTTCGGTAATATTATGTAGTTTATTTTTACGCTAACTTAACAATTGGTCTGTACACTTTTTATTCTTTTTTTTTTGTAGTTTTGGAATAGTTTTCATCATTATCGTCATCGTCATCATCATCATCATCATCCTCATAATTATCATCATCACTGCTGTTGTTATTGTTCTCGTTAACATTTTCAGCAATTGCTTCATAGAAGTTTATACCCTCAGTACAAACATATTTATTAATTATGAAGGTACGGGAAAGAGTGATCTTCTTACTAAACTTACACAATGCAAACAGGCGATCTACACCAGGCGAATATTCACGAGATACTGATTATTGTTTTACAATTTAATACCACGGTACACGTTTACCAAGAACCACGGAAATGAAAAGAATAACAACCGTGAAACGTAAACAACATATATTAAGGATTGTAAGCAGTTCGCTATATTTTATATACGCCCTTCTCCAATACACATTTATTTCATACAAATTTTGAATAACTTTGCTGAATAGTTATTAAACTATTTACGATTTTTCGACAAAACTGTTAGCAGTATTAATTCATTTAATTGCATCCCCTATGTAGAGAGTTTTGTAACAAAATAGTAATTTGTTTTGAATTGATGTAAATTTAATTTTCTTATGTATGAAATTTAATTACAAAATTGCTGTAAGACTTCATATTAAGATTAAGGTATCATTTTTAAAAGTATAGAGAACAGTTAAAACTTATCAAATTATAATTGTACCAGTTGAAATTATTCGAAACATACAAAATGCGAGGTCTAAAATGTTTACAACAACGGAAGATACATGTGTCACACTTCGTTATAATTTAAAAGACCACTATATCACCACCAAATGTGAGTTTTTCAGAATTCCTCCACATGAGTTTTCATGGCATTAATTACAAATTTCTCTCATAAATAGACCCAGTAACCCCTATGTAACGAAATTATGTTTAATATAGAACAAATTCAGCAAATCGTATAACGAGTCATTACAAAAAGCACTTGGTGATTAGTATAATCAGCAAGGTTGCCGGATTTACAATAACTATTCCTTAGTTTCAAGATCTTAAATGTATTATATTCTCAAATTATAAATGCCGTTTAAAATGATTTAAAGAAACAAGAACCTGATCAAGGATACATACAAGGATATACTTTAAAAAATATAAAGGTGTACTGTTATGCTTAAGCAGTTGAAACTTCGATTGCATTGTGTATCTTAAAGTTCTTTTTACAATAATTTCGCCTCCTAATTTTAACACAAAACAAAATGTTTAACATGCTTTAACAGGTTGACTAACTTGTCAGTAATTCCAGCAATACGTGAAGACAAGAGTAAGTAATTATTTTATAACTACTACTACTGCATATGTTAGTCATAAATTAAGTCTAAAATTAATTGCACTTCAGCGACTGCCTATAAAATTTATACAATGTTGCTGATATTGCAGCACAAATAATATTAAAAGAATAAATTAGAAGTGCTTTTCCGACTCTGGAGAAGCCCCAATCGTTTTAATAAGGTCGTTTCAGGCCAGATAATGTCTTTTTTTGAACTTTTAGAAATTTTAGAACATTTTTCCGGGTATCCTACATATATATTGAAACTGTTTCATTGGAACACATTTTTCCAAGTGCAAAATAAGTTAATTAACTGCACGATTTAAAAAGACGAATTTTCGAGACGTTTAAAAACAAAGATCCTGAGTTACAAAAGCAACGTCGTTAAGTCCTTCGTTCATTCAAAATTAATAATCATTAAAATCAATCATTTAATTTAATACGTCACCAATCGAGAAAGAATAAACAAAAAATACCTGAAGGTGCAATGTTCTCATTTTTGTGTAACACCCATTATTACTTTGACATTAATACGACGATCATGTGCGTATACATTTATTTATTGGATGAAAGTAGAAAATCGCTTTCGCGTTTTACGAGTTCCTGCATATTTTAGTCCATATATAAGAAACATTCGTTTGAAATAAATCTGAAATAATGTTGAATACTTTTTATACTGAACTTTATACTGAATTTGTATATACTATATACGTAGATTTTTATCTTAACGCCTATTATCCTGAGGAAACTGACGTTAGGACATATTTTCTTACACTGTAAACACTATCTAATGGTATTTTATGTATATTATTAGATATTCTTTGTAATAGTGTTAAATTTGATGTTAGTGTAGTACAACTCCTCTTTAACGCCACGTCCGTTTATCGATTTAATCATTTCTACAATACTAGATAACTCTTTATAACGACATGAGCCATTCCCAACATCCCAACCGCATCTAAACTTGATTGCTATATTTTCAAATTTCTAAAAAAACATACGAAAAGTAGTCAAAATGTTAAGTTTGTAACATTCTTTACGATTTTGATAATTTTTGGTGCTATTTGTGACATTGTGCTAATCAAGAATAACATAATATTATCGTGGGGGAAGGTTTTTTTTCTTGTCAGCATGTCGTTAAACAGGGGCATAAGAGGAAGTCACCTATGTCGTTAAACGAGGGTTGTACTGTACTACAAATTGCATCTAATGCCACTTTGCGTGGCATTACAAACTACTGTAGTGTTCTATTTGTATTCGGTGAACTTATAATTTAAGACTTAAATTTTAATTATTACAAAAGTATCCAGATATTGGTTTATCAACGCATCTTACAAGATTACGCGAAATCAAAGTAATTAAAACTAAGACAAATCTAAAAATAAAACAAATTTAAGAAGTAAATGCGAAATTTTACTAAATATTGTCTTTTTCTGCAGAATGTAAGATAAGAATAAGCAAGATTATAACGTTTGGTTGCAGGGAATGATTAATTTTCTTATTCTATGAAAAGTAAACTTAAAAATTTAAATAAATATATTTTGTTAATATATAAATATTGAAATATAATATACTTTTACTTCATTTTTATATTTATTTTGAATCAATCGCAACCAAATTTCTTTTTGTATATTTTTTTCATGATTTCAAAGAAAGATATGTATGGACTTAACGATATCTGGATTACACGAAAAATAAGAAATTCGGCTACAGAATTTATGAAGAAAAATGAAACCCCAGACAATTTTTGGGACAGGTGCGTCCCCTTAAAATCCATAAAAAAGAACTGCTGATCTATGAACTATTATCTTTAAAAAACCTTTTCGTTGACTGAATAATTATATATATGTTCTCTCAAAAAGAACAAATTCAAAATTAAGATTTTATTAAAAATAATAAATTAAAAACACTGATATTACTGGTTTTATGTCAAGAGGAGGAACTAAATAATGTTGTGAAATGCGTTATTACAATCTTTATGAACATTATTTTTTTACGCAGTTCCGGAGTGTAGTTTTCTTTGTGTCGATGAACACTGCTAAACTGAGAATCGTACTTTCACTGAACATTTTTTTCAAGTTTATACAGTGCTCATTTAACACGTTTATTTACATCTATTACGTGTTTTTGTGACCCGTTACAGAGTGGAGTTCATAATGTCGCACAAAACTAATTTAATTCTATAAAATATAAATTTAAATACGTTGTCTTACCTCTTCAGGAACTACTTAAATATAGAATGACTGATAGATATACCTTGATAAAGGATATTATTATAGTGCAGAATGAAGGTAATCATTTTTTTCAGAATAAAATTTGCTTCCTGCACGGTTACGGAGTGGAGTTTTTACACCATATGAATTATATATTTTTACAAAATAGTTCAAATAATATGACATTCCTATTTTTCTTTCATATAATGTGATTGAATACTGACAAATACTATTTTATGGCGATGATAATTATTATTATTTTAAAATAATTAAAAAAAATGGCATGAACGAGGCGTTTATCTTTTTGAGAGAATCACTTATATATGTTGTTTTAGTAATCACTATACTTGTTTCCAGATAAAAACAATCTTGTCCAATTACGTTTAAAGATTATTATGGAATGCGAATTTCATCGACTTATAGGGACAGTACTGGATACACGATAAACAAATAGCATCTGTTTTGTTTTTCTCTGACGTCAATATCATTTGTATGCAAGTTGCGTAAATTATACTTTTTTACTACTCTTTATTTTCATTTGTTTGAATTCAGGTTACTGGAGAAATATGATTGGTTTGCATATCGCCATATCACTTTTAATTAATGAATCTGCATCGTTTAATATTTTTTTTTTATTAAATTAAAGAAAAATTAACAACAATTTTACTATTTTAAATTTAATTTTTTTGTACATATTACGATTGTATTTGATTATTTATTAATAATCATATAATTAAGACGATTCGATTTAATGAGAATTGCGGTAGTAAGTGGTAGCTACTTGATTTAATTTTAATAATAAATAACAAATTAATATGATGTTATTGTCACTAATTAATGTTCGTACAAACAGATATTCGTTCTTATTTCAAATCAAATTTCCAGACATTATTGTAAGAGTTCTATTCAAAAGCAAAGACAGAATAGAAATGTATCATTCCGTTTTTGTTTTCTAACGTAAAATGAATACATTCGACCGCAAAGCATAACGTTCCGAGTTCAAATCACGGTGCGCGTATCGAATTTCTCGAATTCATAACAATTTTTTTTTTAAATTAAAAATGATAAAAAAATCATAAAATATTTTACATTATAAAATATTGCATATTTGCATTCTTAATATTAATGTGATGTTAAATCTTTTATTCAACTTTGAATATGAGTATGGAACAAAATCCAGAAAATTGTAGTAATTACTAAGAAACAATTTTATATTTTATGAATTTTACAGAATAAGTTCCACTTATAACCGTTGTCTACTTTGTTATTATTTTTTTTTTAATTAGAACATTCATTTTTTTGCAAAATAGCAAATTGATATAAGTCAACTATTATCATAACCATGAGTAAGTTTTAAAATTTCCTATAAATAAATTGATTTATATAAAAATGTATGTAAAATTGATGTTTCCAGAAATTCCACTAAACACGACAGCAATATTTGTTAGTTGTTACAATATTAACATTCTATTTTTTTTTGGCTATATATAATTCGTTGACTTTTCTCGGACTTTTCCTTGACCATACAAAATACCTCCCTATTACCGGTTTTCCCGGTTTCTGAAATTGTTCCTACCAATGGAAATGATAAAGAATGCAACGTTTTGTTGGGAATTGAATTCATTAATTGAGAATAGACAAAACTTTTCAAAATCGTATTATATATTTATCACACATTCTTATATAACAAGTAGTTTTATTTTATTTTTTTTTTTTAATTTTTAATTTTAAATAGCTTTATTTTCTGATGAAAATGTTTGTCTAAAATTATCATGATAAATAATTGCGAAAATAAGATGAAAAACTTATTTCACAGTACAAAACGATTATGGTTGCCAGCGCAACTTATATAAACGTCACTTGTTATCAAAATAAAATATTCAAAATATTTTGAAGTTACAATTCTTCAAAATAGTGATAGCATAATTACTGCTAATCAAATGTTTTGCAAAAATATACGTAAGGAAATTAGTCCAATTCTTTAAAATTGATTCCAAAGACTAGTATCTCATTAGTAAATTTAACGGATCTTAATCGATTTGAAGACGATATTAACACGCATTTAATTAAAAATGTATTAAAATACTAGAAACAATGTTCCTTCTAAAGGTGATTAAATAAAAAGGTTAAATAAAAAATCAAACATTTTTGCTCTAGACTTTTAGAAGTTCTAATAAAGAAATAAAAAGTCAGTCCCTAAACGAATTAGTAGCGATATTACTAATACAAAGTAGAAATATGCTAATTTGGTTTTTAAACTTAGTCAAATTTAAGTAATTCTTTTTAGTAACAAGACTAAAAAATATCATTACTAGTTTGAGATTAGTAGAATTAGACTACAGGATTAGCAGTTTTTTAGTAATGTTAGCTAAATTGCGTATTTATTTAACTTCATAATAAGCACACTTTTGAAATGAAGAGTTCGTTAAGTAATCTCAAATGTCCGCAATAAATCATTCTTAACCCTTAGAAGCATGGTGGTAACCCACGTTACCATCTCGATTTCTTTGATTTTTGCTATTTAGATCGGTGTTTTTGCTATTTTATGTTACTATAGTGATACAAGAATGTATAAAAACTGTTATTAAGATATAATTGTTTATTGTTTATGATTTATAAATAAACAAACATTAAAAAATCACGATTTTTTCGAAAAAATTCATTATTGACGCTGTTTTTTAAGATAATTGTTTGAAATTTAGTATAATAGTGTTTTTAGGGTCGCTGATTACGAATCTGACCACAGATTTTAAAAATTCAAAATGACCGATCCAAGATGGCCGACCAAAATGTAAAAAGTTTCTTGATCGGGTTGAAAGTGAGTACACGGGGGTTTTCGTGGTCGCTGATGACGAATCTGACTACAGATTTTGAAAATTGAATATGACGGATCCAAAATGGTGGACCAGAATGTTAAAATTTCATAATTCGCGACTGTAAAATTCACAGATATTCGTCATTTACTTCTAAATTGTTGGTCGAAAATAAATAAGGTTATTATTGGCAAATTGTTATTGGTTTGCCGCATCTAATACCAGATTCGTAATCAGCGACCCCGAAAACCCCAGGGGTGCCCAGTTTCATATGAATCTAGTAACTTTTCAACATTACGGTCCGTCATTTTGGATCGGCAATATTGAATTTAGAAAATCTGAGTTCAGATTCGTAATCAGCGACTTCGAAAACCCCCGAGTAACAATTTTCAGCCATTTTCCGTGTAAAGAAAAATGTATGCTTCAAAGGGTTAAAGTATTCCAAAAGTAGTCAAGAAGTAATCTTTATGAAAAAATGTATTAATTAAAACACAATCGGTCAAAGGTAAAGTGTTTCACAGTTATGATAAAAGTAGTCCTAAAGTATTTTTTGTTTACAAATTCACGAGACACGGTATGAGCGGCCATCTTGAACAGTCCGTCGGCAACAGTAGATGTTTTGAGCGCCCACCGCATGGTGGTGCATCAAGTGCTTTCAACACATGCCGTCTGTATATTCTCATACGCAACCATTCTCGTAAGTGATGAAGGTACGAGTTGTTCCATATAAAAGCACATCCTCCTGCAAGGCATGTTATAATTATTCCATCTGCGAAACCGACTGTAATATAATAATAACAGTCAATAATGTTTTCATATAAACGTCTACAATTAGTTGTATTAACTTATTACAAAAGAATCATTTACAAAAAAAAAAACATTCGAAAAGAATTCTTTAGGAATTCTTAGATGTTTCTATACTAATTGGATATTCGTGCTAGTGCGTACAAGAATTCTTTATTAAAATGTTCTTATGGGTTTTGAAGAACCTTTTATGAAATATGTTTAAAAAAGAATTCTTATGAAACTCTTTACTTAATAACTATAGCGGACATTCGTTATATTTTCATAAAAGCATTCAAGAAGTATTCTTTTGGAATATTTAAGAATGTTTTTTCCTTATTGGGAATTAAGACGATTTCCAAAAATTTTTAGTAAATTCTTCATAAATTTCTTTGATATTTTGAAGGGTATCATGTAGAATGATCGATTAACTATTTTAGAATCCTCTTACAAATAATCTGTTCAAATTAAATACTATAATACTAAATTATTTCGAAATGTAACCAGTGAATTGCTAAGAAAGTCAGTGGAAAAATCGATGGCATTTTTGTTTTACAGGTGGATCGCAAAAAATCGCAGATAAACAAAGTTGACGATTTACAGATTTTTAAAAAACATTGTAATATTTTTAAGATGTAAAAATATTGAATTATTATATTGCGATTAAACATTCACATTTAATAAAATATAAAAAAGTTGAAAAGAAAGTTACGTCTCCTACATTTAACTGTTCTTTATAGGAAAAAAGTTCGCTCATAAAAGTTACCGAACTATTCTGAACACATTTTAAGTTTTTAACTGTCATAAAAAAGTTGCCCAATATAGTTTATAATGTAACTTTTCGAGAAAATTTCCGACTGTTTCTAAAATTTTCGACAAAAATTAAACAATTATCAAAACTCAGATTCAAAGAACTTTATTAATTTGTTATTATTTTTATAAAGCAGAAAAAAATCGATACATTTTCAGATTAATTAACAAAATTGAATCATTTACTAACCACTAAAAACTCACGAAAATACAAACTACTCTTGATAAAAAAGAATGAGTTACACTTTACTCTATTCCTCGCGTTTCATTAGATATTGTTAGTTTTTTTTTGTCAATATTATTAGAATTTATCAGGTTTTAATTCCGAGTAAAGGTAAGGAAAGAATTTCACATAAAAAAAGTTGGAAATCATAAAAAATAATTTTGTATTTTTACGTTTTATTTACTCCGAAATTAACTTCACTCCTATATTATTTAGCATTCTACGAAATTTAAAATAGATTGATAAAATATTTTCTGTAACATTCTACTTTCGAATTAAATCCATGTACTAAACATTTTTTTTAAATATAATTCGATACACATAAATCTGTATATCGCACGTGCGTGGCGAAAATTAGATAGCCTATGAAAAATATGAATCTGCGTATAAAATTATATAAATACAATTATAGTAAAAAACTTCAATAATAACAAAACATAAAATTAAATCGAAACTTGATAATGACGATTACAGAGAAAATATATCATAACATTAACATAACCTATATTCGACATTAAAAATTAGTACGAAATATGCACATTCCTTTCTCTGTATAGAACTCGCGATAGAACGTAAACTTTTACGAATCTATCGGTGTATTTGACAGTCCCACTTTTTAAATGGAAAATTCCCAACTTAACATTTTTTTTGTAAATACATAAAACTGCACAGAGCGTCGCCAGTGTATCTATAGTCTTTAGTCGAGAGTCATTGTCGCCGGTGTGATTATAGTGACAGCTTCCACCAAATAATAATCATAGACTGAATTATGTAAGTTGAATATGTATAAAGCACTTCATTCCAGTTAATTAACATCAAAGTTGTACTTACTTGGCAGACCGCAAAATTATTTCTTCCAAGACCCACACGTATAATTTACTGTCAGCTGTACTTTAAATGTGATTTTAATGTTCGGTTCAAGTCCAATTTTGATTTCTTACCTTCGAAAGAGTATTAATCATACAAGAATTTTATAGATTCCTTGTAGTGGCGGAAGAACACCTTTGAAGTAGTTTTAAAGTACATGGAAATTAATATTTTATAACTTATAGGAGAAAATAAATTTTAATTTCAGAAATATTTTATTTTAAATTATAATAATTCTATAATTTTTATCTAATAACATTTTTTTAATAAGAAATGAAAGACAGGTATTTTTTGTTAATTTTTTTGAGATATAAATGTTTCTTCTATAAATAAATTTGACTAAAAATGAAATATGGATTTTACTATTAAAAATTTCTTTTATTTTCTTTTTTATTTTAGTGATTTTTAACTCTTAAAAATAACACGTCTGTTCTGTTTGTCACCTAGATGTTCATTTTTGTTACGAAAAGAACTTTGCCGAGACTGTTCAGGTTTAACATGTTTGGTACCACCAGTGCTAATGCGGTCCTTCCGAAGTTTGATCTGCCCGACAGATTTCAGGGAAACACCAGTTCTGTATGGTAAATAAACATTAACATCATACGAGAATAGAAATACAAAATTTAATGTAGATAGTGTATTATCTATAGTATTTTTACTGCCATTATCTAAATGTTAATTTTTAATAATTAGTACATTGTTAGAACAACTTAAAGAGACATAAGACCTAATGCAGATAATTGATATATTAAGAATTATTAGTATTTGGATGTTTGTTGAATTTATTATTGAAAGAACAAAAACATTTTGTCACAAAATAAGATTAATATTAGAGAAGGTAAACATAATAAATAATTAATCAGTTCTCGACCGTTTGTATGGTACACTGTCATTTCATCACAGTGCTTTTGAACAAACGGTTCATCACAACAATTCAACAAACGACTTTTCAACACAAACTTTTCATCACAAAAAGAACAGAAATAACAATTTATATACTGCCAAACTCCTCGCTAAAAATTAACAACCAACAACCTACTATCATCAACTGCCTACAAAGTAATTTCAGAATAATAATTTTTATATAAAATTTTTTATAAAATTTCCATATACAAAAATATCAATCAGAATAATAATTTTAAACTTTGCAAAATATTCCTTGGTCGATTCCAAGCGGTCAATTGAAAGAAAAAAAGAAGAAAATCTATTTTTGTGATACGTCTCGGTGTTCTGATGCGACACCCTTGTAAGTCATCATTTATTTAATAAAAAATGACACTGAAAAATATACATTACTATAAAATTACAAAATATTCATAATAATAATACTAATACATTGAGGACCATATAATTTACTTACTTAAATAGACATTATCGTTGCTTTAGGTAAATTTAGTATTTAAACATTTTTTTATTAAAGCTATGTTTCTCATGGTTGTAGCACGATGTGGAAAACTGGGTAAAAATGAAAAAACAACTATAAATGCACTGAAACTATTGTAACCACTTTGGAGTGACTTTTCAAAATTATGTGTTAAAAATACTTAATTTACCTTCACATTAATAGTTAAAAATATTACACCAACAGTAAAACGATTACGTAAGATGATATTGTACTAACGAGCACATATATTCACCTAGAGATTATAATTTACATCACTCATAATTTGTTCGTGATTGAAGGTTGTTATTTATTTCTTATAATGTTATACGTTAAAATTCGAAAGTATAGCAAACGACCAAAATATTAGACCTATCTAGAACTATGTATATTACCAGTAAACATGAGACTTAATCTGAAATAATCGTTTGTAAGTTCTCGACAATTCCTCAATTATTTAATTAAATTGAAATAATTAGAGGGTAATCTCGAAATCTCAAAACGAACATTTACAGCATTTTTATGCTTCCGAATATAAAAGTTCTCCAATTCTAATCTTTTTTCTAAAATTTGTTTCTTTAGCTAAAATGCTAATTTTTTTAAAATCAAAAGCATGACCTGTTTCAACTCTATGTTTTGTTAGACCTGTATGTCGTGATTCATCTAGTTCAATATTTTTCTTGTGTTCATAAACTCTTTTTTGTAATAATCTACCTGTTTCTCCAATATAAACTTTATTACAGTGGTGGCATGGTATTTTATATACCACACAACTTTGTTGTAGTAAAGAAAGTTTGTCTTTAAACGGTTTGATGTTGCCTATATTTTTGTGTGTAGGAATACTAATGTTTAACAAAAACTTTTTTTAATTTATTCGTTAAACCTTGGATATAAGGTAAACCGAAGGTAGCAATGATGTTATCGTAGTTTGATTTTTTACAAGATAAACTATTGTAAATGTAATGTAATCTTTTTCTTATAAGTTGTGTAATAAGCATATCCGGGTAACCATTTTTTATTAAAATACTAGTTACTAATTTTAAGTTTTCTTTTCTAAAAGGAACATCCGACAACTTAATGGCTCTATCTATTAAACCAAAAATAGTACCTATTTCGTAGCTCATAGAATGATAGGAATGGTAATGTAGGTATCTACCAGACCAAGTTGGCTTGTGTAGTCACTAATTTACCATCAGATTTTTTTAGAATAGTTATATCTAAAAAGTTTATTGAGTTATTTATTTCCGATTCAAGCGTGAATTTTAATCTATTATCGTATTTGGTGAACGAGTTAAAAGCATTCAAAATTGTTTCTTCTTCCTCATTAGGAATGCATGTTAATATGTCATCCACATATCTGAAAAGGAAAATCGTTCTGAATGATAATTTTGGCAGACTGATATCTTGTAAAAATTCAAGAACTAAGTTTGCTAATGACGTTATTTCTTGGATAAACGAAAAACTACGAAACCAATAGTAGTAATAATATGACGTTTCAACCAATTTATTTAGGTCCTCATCAGAAATACAATATAACAAATTAAGCTAAAAGCATATACAATCAATTACAAGTAAAAAATAAAGAATTAAAATAACTTTTCAGTATAAAATTGCATAAATAAAAGAAGATACAAAAAATAAAAATCTCCTTACCTTGAAAAAATCCAAAACTTATACAGTGTGGCACTACACATAATTAAATAGTTAATAAAAACTCATTTTGTTGGAAATAAGTTGAATATCTGTAAAATAAAAAAAATAAAAAAGACATGAGTTTTGTAAAAAACTCAGTAAGGAATAAAGAAATTAAATACTTTTTTCATTTTACAAAATTCAAAAATGAAAAATATATAAAATTACCGAAGTTATTCAAATGGTCAGAAAACGAACACTGAAAAGTTATTGAAATTCGTACATTTTGAAAAGTACATTTGAAGGATTGTAAACAGTAAACTGTGTACAATGTTATTGTATGAAAAATTATGAAAAAACGAAAATACATGAATAGACAGTTAGGGATAAAATGATTTAAAATTTAATAAGAGAAAAATATGTATAGGGAAGCTGGGATTGTTCAAACCTAATATTGACAGCATTTTTATTACTTTTAATAAAAAAGTTTTCTATATGTTTTCTTTTAAAAAAATTATGTTCAGTAGCTAATATTTTAACATTAGAATAATCAAAATCATGTCCTGTATTAATTCTGTGATTAGTTAATCCAGTATATTTACCAACATTACCATAAATATTATTTTTATGATCTAAAATCCTATTTTTTAACAATCTACCAGTTTGACCTATATAAACACTCTTACAAAATTAACATTTTATTTCATAGACAACATCGTTTAGTTGTAATATATTCAATTTATCCTTAAACGGTTTAATACCACCAATATTGGTATTAAAAGGTTTATGGACAATTCTGATGTTTTGTTGATTTAAAATTTTTTTGATCTCATTAGAAACACCATTAACATACGGAATACTAACAGTTTTTAAATATTTTTTATCTTTATTTTTATTAGTACAAATAGAAGAGTTATATAATTTAAAAACTCTTTTTTTTAATACAATCCAAAATAATATGTAAAGGAAAATTATTTTCTAATAAAATTTTTTTAGCGATATTCAAATTCTTTTTCCTATAAATAGGATCACATAATTTAATAGCTCTATCTATAATACCATAAGCCGTACCTAATTTATAACATAATGGATGATTTGACAAAAAATTCAGATATCTACCAGAAAAAGTTTTTTTATGGTACCAATCAGTTCTCAAATAACCTCTATCATTAATCATTAAAATGTCTAAAAAATTAAGTTGACGATTATTTTCTAATTCTAAAGTAAAAGAAATACGGTCGTGAAAACCTTTAATTTTAGATAAACTATTGAAAATAGATAAAATATCATTAACAAAATTAGTCGGAATACTAGTAAAAATATCATCTACGTAACGAAAGTAAAAAGGCAATTTAAATGGCAATTTATTAATAAGAATATTTTCAATAAAATCCATAGTGATATCTGCAATTACAGGGGATAAAGGAGAACCCATAGGTACTCCAAAAACTTGTTTATAAACATTATTTTGAAATTTAAAATAAGTTGAATTCAAAACTAAATTTAAACCGTCAAAAAATTGTGAAATTTCATTCCATTTTTTATTTAAAATATATTGAACTAAATCGATAGAAATGTTAGTGAATAGAAAGTTTCAAACCGAACGTTTGATGAAAGACAGTATTTTGAAATTGAAAAAATGTTGAGTCATAACATATTTTAATTGCATCAATAAATTCTGATTTTGTGATTTTTGTGTGTAAAGATATTTTATGCCAATTTTTAATAATCATTCTCACAATTAATTTAAAGGAAATATTTGTAAACATTGAGACAACATCTAATGAAACAAGCTTATAGTTTTCAGGTATAACTTTTGATATTATTTTATTTTTTAATTCCCATGAATCTTTAATATTGTTTTGAAGAGTTGTTGATATTGTGTAAAATATTCGCTAACAATTTATTATATATTACATATTATTATTATGAATATTTTGTAATTTTATAGTAATGTATATTTTTCAGTGTCATTTTTTATTAAATAAATTATGACTTACGAGGGTGTCGCATCAGAACACCGAGACGTATCACAAAAATAGATTTTCTTCTTTTTTTCTTTCAATTGACCGCTTGACGATGATATAAGGTATCATGATAATTTTTAGGATAATAATTTTATAGGATAATGCATTATTTTGATATTTTTGTATATAGAAATTTTATCTATATTATTTACTTCATTACAGTAAAATAATTTATTATTATAAAATGTTCATACGAAAATCTCAATCAGGATAATAATTTTATTTGATATTGCATTATTTTGATATTTTTGTATATAACATTTTTATATTATATATATATTATTCTTCATTGCGGTAAAATAATTTATTATTATAAAATGTTATATATGATATATATATATATATATTTATATTAATAAGTATACTTATTTCTAAATACTAGTTTTCACATTTTCAATATTTTACATATAATAACATTAATTGAATGCATGACATTATTACGTACTGTAATTAGTCTAATACAAACAACAGGAGTGACTACACGCTAGTCAATATGCCGCTTCATTTTGTTGTAAGTAAACGTGGTAAAAGACTTAGTATCTAAATTTGACAAAACTACTAATAAACTCAAATATTTGCGTGGCATAGCGCATAATATAAAATTGTAATTAATTAAATAAACTGTGATGAAATTTTTTTTAATGAAATGTTTGTGTGATGAAATTGTAATTTTGATGAAATGATGTATGTGATGAAAAGCACTGTGATGAAACGACGTACCACGGTTTGTATATTTAAAAAAACGACGTGTGAAAAGACGCACATAAAAATCACAAAAACAACAATGAATATATTAAAAAACATTTAAAAAGACTCATATATAAACAGATTACAAAAAACATTTAACGTTTTCGACTCTAGTTCGTAGTCGTATAGGATATATAAAATATTAATAACAAAATAACCATTTGTTAAATACAGTCAATAAGATCCGTACTGTATTTACTGAATGTGGAGGAACTTTCTTTTTTTTTAAACAACTTTAAAAAAAGTCCTTAACATTACAAATGAACGTTAAAAACGTTTTTTTTTTATATACCAACATTTTTAATTTTCATTTTTTTTTTACCATTATAATACTTTTCTGAAAAGGGCTACGAACTAGAGCCGATAATGTTAAATGTTGTTTTTCGTAATCTGTTTATATATGAGTCTTATTAGACGTTTTTTAATGTATTCATTGTTGTTTTTATGTGCGACTTTTCAGATATATTTATTTTTTTTTTCTTTAATAGTGACTGTTACTTAGACGTAATTTATTTATCTATGTTAAGGTAAACATAAGTCAACAAAAACTTTGTAATTAATTAAACTGCAAACTTTCTCTACACTGAAAGCAATTATTGAATATTTATTCAGTACTATTTAATATATAAAATAATATTATTATATATGCAGGCATTGAAGCAAGGTCGAGAGTAAACATTTTTTTTTTTTTTTTTTTTTTTCTTTTTTTTTACAATCTGCCAATACTTTGGCAATAAGTAAGTCTTATAGCAGGTTACATAGCGTGTAGGCGTTCGTCCAATGAGTTGCGCCCTCAATAAAAATAAATTTTTTTAACAATTTTCATGTGTTCTTAGTGCTATAATATATATACATCTATTGTTTAAATCTAATGTAGTCCAGAGGTTTATGTCGTTTTAGCCTTTTATTGTCCATATTTTCACCGAGTAGGTTCACTGCTAACTGATTTGGGTGGGTATTAAGTCTCTTAACGTATTTTTCACCAAAGCATGCAATTTCTGCCTTCACTGTTGGTATTTGTAGGTCTTCTCTTATTATTTCGTTCGTCACAAACCATGATGCGTTAACCAGCATCCTTAGTACTTTCGCCTGAAATCTTTCTAGGATTTCTATATTACAGTTGGAGGCTGACCCCCATAATTGGATACCATATGTCCAAATTGGTTTTAGGATGGATTTGTACAGCAAAATCTTATTTTCTAGAGATAATTTTGATTGACGGCCAATAAGCCAGTACATTTTTCGTAAGCGGTGACCTAGTTGTTTCCGTTTATTCCAGATGTGGGTTTTCCACGTTAACCTACGGTCTAAGTGCATGCCCAGGTATTTTACTGACTCTGCTTGCAGTATTGTCTTTCCTTTAAATTTTACTGGTGGACACGTTTCCCTACGTAGCGTAAAGGTTACGTGAGTTGACTTTGTTTCATTTACGTTTATCCTCCACTTTTGAAGCCAATCCTGTACCTTGTTTAAACTTGCTTGGAGATTATCAGATGCTGTGTTGGGGTTTGAATGCGAGGCCATAATTACTGTATCATCAGCGAATGTTGCCATTTGTGTTGATTTTGTTGTTGGAAGGTCTGCGGTATATATTAAATAGAGTAGTGGTCCTAAAACACTACCTTGCGGTACTCCGGAATTTATTGTATATAAGTTTGTACGTTCCTCTTGATATTTAACAAAGAAGTGTCTGTTACATAAATACGACTCCATTAGTAAGCATAATTTATGAGAGTAAACATTAAATCTTTTTGGTCTTTCATTAACTCAACACGCCACGGCAATACAATGCCTAATAAAATGAACTTTCGTAATGATTCCTCGTCAGATCGTATCGGTTTCAAAAAATTCGATAAATTCAATTTCCATTTCATCTAATGAGATAGAAAGTGCTATCAGGAACATAAAATCAAGATGTACGGTAGGGTCTGATGGAATTCCATCTATCATGATAAAAGATTGTTCTTTCCCTCTGGTAAACCCCTTGTGTTCTCTGTTCAACATTTCATTAAAAAATTGCATTTTTCCATCATGCTGGAAAGAAATATTCATCACCCCTATATTGGTGATGTAAATAATGTCGAAAATTATCGTCCAGTAGCACCCTGCCAAAAATATGAGCGTCCATTAAGAGTTCATAAAGCGTGGAATTGACATTCGGGAAACGTTCAAGAAACGGGCATTCCGCTTCCACGAAAGTTCTATAAGAGTACTTAATGCGTGAATGTGTACCTTTTAAGAGTTCAACGCTTTGCATTTGTGAATGGCTGCGTACGCTTTGGAAAGCGTACAGGAAGAGTTCCTGAATAATGTATAAGAAGAAATTATTTACCTTGAAAACATTTGTACCTATTTATTTTATATTTTTGTCTACATTTTATTTAAAAATTAATGTCTTTTGTATGTAATTTAATTTTTTTAAAGATAAATTAATTATCTTTAAATAAGGTGTTCTCATTCGGTCACCTATCCAAGACTGCGCGTGACGCCAACCACTGATCTACCACCGTGAATAAATTTCTAAGACGTAATATGATAATCGCATTACACTTGTATTCTAATAACAATGTTTGTTGATAATGAGTAAATAATGATTGATCCTAGTATAATGTGGAGCAAAATAATTTTTGAAGACTGAAAATTATAAGGTTTCGTAAGGAAACTTGTAGAAGATTGTAAAAATCGCTTTACTTCACCTTGCCGAACGTCCCATGATCTCTTTAATTTTGGTTTTCTCGTGTAGCGTACAAAAGTAAAAAAAACCTTGATGCACTCTTAAAAGCCGCTTAACTGGACGCTTAGATAACCCTTAAAAGGTGCATATTCACGCTTCAGAACTCTTTTCAATTAAGCGTCATTTAAACTTATTCTAAGCGTGCGATTCGTTTCATCAAGCGTACAATTTCGTAAAAACGTTTCTTGTTCCCTCACTGGACACTTTACTGTACGCTTCATTTTTGGCAGGGCAGTAATTAGCTGCATTACGAAGCTATTTGATTCCATTCTTGCAAATAAATTGTATGAAGTATTATTTAAACATATTATAAACAATCAACATGGCTTTACTAGAGGAAAGTCAACAGTTACCAATTTATTGTTATTTTCAGATGTTGTTTCAAATGCCTTAGCCTCTAACTCTCAAGTTGACACCATATAGTTAGATTTTTCAAAAGCTTTTGACACTATTAACCACTCGATCTTATTATGTAAGCTTAATCAGCTTGGTTTTGCTGGTTCTTTTATGTGATGGCTTCAGTCCTATTTGTCAAATAGGTCTCAAAGAGTAAAAATCAAGAACGGCATCTTGAAATCTTCTTCCATGTGGTGTACCAGAGGGATCTCACTTAGGCCCAATTCTTTGTAATTATTAGGGGAGAGTCCGGTAGCCCGGCCACCTAAGGTTTTTCGGATATAATTTATTCTTCGCGACTTTAACAAGTAATAGAAAGTATTAAAAATAATATTTCTATTATATTGAATGCATCCGTGGAGAATTTGAAGACAAAATAGCGAATCTGTTAAAGAATTGCATCCTTTTCGTTGTTCATAAAATTGGTTACGCCATTTTACTTGTCCGGTAGCCCCGAGCACTCAATAACTTAAACAAGTAAAAATGCATTATTAAATACTTATAATGGACTTTTATTTGAAATAAAATAATATTTACATGCCCCATTCTTTAGTATAACTTAAAATAGATGTAGTAAGCAATGTGATAAACATATCGTTAAAAAGGTTTTTGATGAAATTTTTAAAACTATTGAACATAAATATAATTTTTTCTTGCTCTTTTGCCTTCACAGTTTCGTAAATGACATTGTCCGTTAAAATTCCCGAATGTTCGACTCGTCTCTTTATTATTAAAAAATTATTACTATTATTATTATTGAAAAATAAAATTATTATTAAAAAATAGCTTTCTTTTTTAAAAATATAATGTAGAAAATTACGTACTTAAGATCTGGTAATTTCCGTTACTGTTATTAGAATTATTTATTTCCTAAATAAATCTATAAACCACTTCACATAACTTAAGCGATCGTACGATGTGTAGTCGTGTCAGTCTGTTCGCAAGAGGATTTAAATGAAGAATAAACGAAAAAGAATGAATTACATTTAACCCTTAAGGCGCACACGTACCTCAGAATAGCATAAGATGCATACGGGGGCTCTGTGACCCCAACGTCTAAAATGATCTCTGTAACGTACAGTGTTTAGAATTTCCTTGTAAAAAAAATGATGGACTGTTGTTTATAACGTCATTCATAAGTTGTAATGGTTAGAATGACTGAAAATCAATTCAGTCGACCAGGAAAAAATTGGTAGCACGAAAGTATACAAAAAGTGACTTTTTTGGAGTAAACTATCATAACTTTTTTCATTTTTAATATTTTAAGCTAAAATTTGAACTGGATACTCTTGTATAGTGAACTTTGAAGTGAAAAATGGTATTGTGATACCAGCTGTCAAAAACAGTATTTATTTTGCAATGTGAAGTTAGTCATTTTTGACAGAAATGGAAATTAATAAAAATGCTTTAAAACCTTTCAAAACACTTGTATTTTATTTTATTTTCAATATCGTATATAAAAATGAAGTTGGAGTGAGATATTGTAAAGTCAAAGAGAAAAGAAAAATCCACAAAAATGTTAGTCGGTGCCGAAGCAGCCTGTCTGGTGATCGAAACAGATTGGGCGCTCGCAAACAGCGCATACTTCTTTGGTTTTAGAGTCTTTTCGTTGGTCGCAAAAGGCACATCGCAGGCGTTTATTTAATTTTGGTCGTTGCGTAGTTTGAGGTTCAGAAAGTCTGTCTTTTTTTAAAATTTCTTGAATGCCTAATCTAATAGGATGTCGCAAGGATGTATTGGAGTACCTCTGTGTAAGGTACGGGAATAATAAATGCGGGTATAATGCCCCAAGACACTCAAAGGCTTTAAGTACAGGAATTTTTATTTTTTTAAATATTATGGGGATAAGAACATTACCGTTTGTTCTTTTGGAAGCACACTCAAAAACACTAATAAAAAATAAAAATTTCTTTCTCCGTATTACGTGTGACGCATACGGGGGCTCGACGTACCCCAGATTTTCAACGTTCGACTTCAACGTCAACCACGACACCACTGAAGGCTTTGGGATGCTTACCGACCGTTCTAATGCCTAGTAGGGAGCTTCAAGAAAGTACAGATGGTGGCACAGGGGCATTTCTCTCCGACACTTAAGCGCTGCTGCGCTTTAAACAAAAATTGGGGGATCCTGATCCCCCGTGTGCACCTTAAGGGTTAAGCTTAATTTCATCACCGAAGTCAAGTTAGCTTTTAAAATTGTTAGGTATGCAATATTTTTACCGGTCGGGCCACCGGACTCTAAATGGTCGGGGGTACCGGAAAGTATGTATCAGCCTTGAAATTGTTATTATAAACAAATGAGACATAAAAAATAAAGTTTTTATAGCCTAAATCGAAAGCTGAGGGATGAATGTTTGTGTACACACAACGATAATTAGCTTATTTATTATATGATAATAAATATTAACTGCAAAACTTACCTATTTTTTTTTAAATGTTCATTTTATGAGTTTGAAGAATTAAAACTTATGTCATACCATTAAAGTAAAGACAAATAGCTTCCTATTCTCAAATTTACAGTTTTGTGTACTGTACCATAAAAAAATTATAAAACTCGCCAAAATCTATCTTTACATTCTTAGAACTAATTAGTGGTTGGCGCTACCGGACTCTCCCCTACATCAGTGACATCAGTAAATGTTTTCGATTGTCAAGGCTCTTGATTTTTGTCGAGACTTTTTTGTAATATTACCTCCCTGAGAGATGGGTCAAAGCTACAAATTGATTTGGATTCGATTAGAATGTGGTCAGAGTGTAATGCACTTAATTTAAAAAAAAAAATGCAAAGGTATGAGCTTCGGTAGAAGTCCTCAAAAGTTTGAATTTGATTATAAACTTAATAATGACTCTCTAACGAGAGTAACTAAACTCGGGATTCAATTTCGCGATAATTTGAGTTTTAGTGACCACTTAATTAAATCCTGTTCAAAGGCACTTAGAACGTTAGGGTTTATTCAAAGAGCAAGTAAAGATTTTAAAGATCCGGGGACAATCGCTTACCTTATTCGCTCTTTAGTTATTCCCCACCTAATAAATGCTGCTCCTATTTGGTCACCATATACTAAAACTGATATTAATATGCGGGTTCAGAGAAGCCCTTAGATTTCTTGCCTTTAATGCAGGACGGCCTATGTCGCATTTGGACCACAATTATAATGATGTGCCTTTGAGATTCGGATTCTCCACTATTAAATCGCCACACTTGTTTCATGACGTAACCACAGTTTATCAAATTCTGAAATTTCCATCAGGCGTTTACTTATCCAGACTTTTTCCGTATAGGAGTACACCATATTCTATTCGTATTCGCCCCCATCCCTAGAATGAAGCGTGTGTGGAACTATTTAGCAGCGACTATACGGGACTGTAATTCCGAAGGACTATTTAAAAGATTAGCATCTGCATTTTTGTTTAATTATTATTCGTGAGATTGCTATCTGTATAGTACGTGTTTTGATTGTTTTTTTTTTACATTTGAGCGATCGAGTTTAAAGTTTTGTTATTTGTTGTATATTTTACCCTATATTTTAATTTTTATACTTATGTATGCAATTTTTATATCCCTACAATTGTATTAAGGACAGTAATGTCCGTTTAGAAATAAAATAAATAATAAATTTAGTAGCGCAGAAGTATTGCAAGCTCAGGATGATTATTAAATTGCAGTTTAATTTTGGAAGTGTTTACCACATCGACCATGTCCAACACAATACAACTTCTTCTTCTCTTGTACTGTCAGTGTATAAATATAATTTTAGGGTGGAGTATATTCAACTTGCGTTGAAACATAAACCTCTGAATCTTGGTCAAGGATTCCCAGACTTCCATGCGCCAGAAAATGTGACCAAAGCCTTGGCAGAAGCTGCTACAAATAGCAACCCGCTATTGAATCAGTATACCAGAGGTTTTGTAAGTGCGATTTACTTTCCATATACATTATTTCATATACATCGATTGAGAACTCATAAAAAATACTGGTGAATTATAGGGCCACCCAAGGCTTGTTAATGCACTGGGAAAAGTATATTCGAAAATACTAGACCGTGAATTAGACCCAAACAATGAAATTCTAGTCACCGCTGGAGCCTACGAGGCTTTATTTGTTGCGATTCATGGTCACACATCAGTGGGGGATGAATGGATCATCATTGAACCATTCTTTGATTGTTACGAACCCATGGTTCGTACAGCAGGAGGAGTTCCAAAATTTATAGCACTTAAGCCGGTAAGTTTTGTACATACGTCGATTGAATTGGCATTTTAAAACCTCAAAATTTCTTTAGACAAAGACTAGTGGTAAAATTACATCTGCCGATTGGGTATTTGATAAAGAAGAAATGGCAAGACTTTTTAATGAAAAAACGAAAGGAATAATTATCAACACTCCACACAATCCGGTTGGTAAAATTTTTACACTCGAGGAATTGGAATTCATTGCTGACCTTGCAAAGAAATGGAATACCATTGTTATTTCTGATGAAGTTTATGAATGGATGGTATACGAACCTGCAAAACATATTCGGATGGGTAAATATTTTTGTAGAATTGAACAATCGTTTTGACATCTTTTTACTATTTTTTCCTGATACAATGTTTTGCTCTTATATTGCTAGCAACACTACCAGGCATGTTTGAACGAACCATTACTATCGGGTCAGCAGGAAAAACATTTAGTGTTACTGGCTGGAAGACAGGATGGGCATACGGTCCTTCAAATTTGTTATATAATTTGAAAGTTGTACATCAAAATTGTTTATATACTTGCACAACACCGATTCAGGTAATAATTATTTTCATTTTAATAGTGTGGCATTTAACTAGTAGCTAGTTAATATTTAAAAGACTGCACCATAAAAATTGTGCACTGTCCAGTAAACGAAAAAAGATTGAAAAGTATTAAAAAGGGA
The DNA here is from genome assembly GCA_030407085.1 of Trichopria drosophilae. Taxonomy (NCBI): domain Eukaryota; kingdom Metazoa; phylum Arthropoda; class Insecta; order Hymenoptera; family Diapriidae; genus Trichopria; species Trichopria drosophilae. The sequence goes on along the minus strand of CM059585.1, from coordinate 112,436,578 downwards.
TCAATTGGGATTAAAATGAGACTACTTTTAATTCATTTTGTTCAAAAAAAGGGATTAGAGTGGTTTTGAATTCTAGTAAATTCCAAAGTAGGTATATAAATTGAAATTATTGAATCCCTATGAATCCTCCTCGAATAATCGTGAAAATCAATCCTCTTGAATGCCATAACTGGGATTGAAAAACTTATGTTTCAATCCCTGTGAATTCCACATCTGTCAGTATCGTTTAAATACCATTTCTGGAATTAAAAATTCCTTTCTTGGATCCCCTTGAATACCATTTATTACCAATAGTTGAAAGAATCCCATTTAATACAAGATATGGGATTTAAGATTATATTCTTTGAATACCGTCGAATACTATCGATTACCAATCCCAGTAAACAAAAAAAGATTGAAAGGTATTAGAAGGGGATTAACGGAGATTAAAATTTGATTGTTTTTATCTCATTTTGTTCAAAAAAGGTATTGGAATGATTTATAATCCTAATAAAACCCCAATTATGAAAAGAATTTTGACTTATTGAATCTCCTCAAATGCCGTTCTACAAACGGCCATCAAAATGAATTCCAGCGAATACAAGATTTGGATTTAAAAAATATCTCATTGAATCCCCTCAAATTCCTCCCATTAAAAAATACCATTCAATACCAAATATGGCATAAAAGAATGTATTACTGAATCCCCTCGAAATCTATCAATTACCACTTCAAAATTAATTCCACTGTATTCCATATTTGGAATTCAAACTCATTTTAATGAATTCCCTTGAATAACCATGGCCCTAAACTAATTTTGAATTCCAGCCCAGAATTGCAAAAGATATATTATGGATCCTCTTGAATACCAACGATTCCAAACATTAAAACTTATCCCAACGGATACCAAACTTGGAATTGTGTTCAGTAAATACTGAATTTACTATTATGATAAAATTATTAAAAACATAAATAATGATCATTGAATAGATGCACCAGTTCTTAAAATTATATGTAAATTAACTTTTGTTTCATATAACAAAAATTTGAAACAACATATTTTCGAGCGCAAAAAAAAGATTAAAAAAATGTTTTATGTATTTATGTTATTTTGTATGCACGCAGAAAAAGACCAACTCTTTGTTTCGATTGTTTTTAAAGTAAATAATTCAGTGAAATTTCGCTGTGAATTGTGGTATTTAATGTATTTTAGTTTGCCCGAATACATTATTATATAAATACGTAGAAAAATTCTCTACTTTCTGTTTCAACTATTCGTTATTTTTTCATTATTTCACAACAGTGAGCGTGGCCGAGTGGTTGCGCTTCGAACTTGCTGCGCAGAGGACCGTGGTTCGATTCTCGGTCGAAGCTTTTTTTTTAAATTTATTAATTTGGGATTGTATGGGATTAAAAAAGATAGAATTGTTTTAATTTCAATACCAACAAAAAAGGGATTAAAAATTTTGAATCACTTTTAATCTTTCTTTGTGTACTGGGTGCGCAGGTGTATTATTTAAATGGGCCAAATATTGTAAGAAATATTTTAATTGACAGGAGGCTATTGCTATTGGTTTCGAACAAGAATTTGAGAGATTTGGCCAACCTGATTGTTATTTCGTTAGCCTTGCAAAGGAACTATTACCCAAACGTGATTACATGGCAAAAGTCCTCACTGAGGTCGGAATGGCTCCGACAATTCCGGAAGGGGGGTATTTCATGATGGCCAATTGGACTTCTCTTGAACATAAAGTCAAACTAGAAGAAGAACAAGATAAATATAAAGACTATCGCTTTACAAAGTGGATGACGAAAAATGTAGGAGTGCAGGGCATTCCTCCATCTGCTTTCTACAGTGAACAGCACAAACATTTAGGCGAAGACAACGTTCGATATTGTTTTATAAAAGTAAATTTCTGTTAATGAATTTCATGTTCATATTCAAATGTATCATTTATTAATGATTTTTAAATGTTTTAGACGGACGACAATCTTAAGAAAGCAGCGGATGTTCTTTTGAAGTGGAAATCTACACAATAAGAGTGCAGAAAGAAGCCATACAGTGCCATGAAACTTTCATCATTCGAACAAGATGCATTTTCATCAAAAATCGTTTTAATACATTTGATACATGATTGTACCTACGATATAACAGTATCCACTTGACATGTTATAGAATTTTGTAAATTTTATGTCGAAATTTTTTTAGAAAATATATACTCATCCTATATTTTTATATTTACAAATTTTCAGTGTTATTTCTTTCCTACTATAAATCGAGACATTTTTCAGATAACAATTTAATAGTTACTTTTTAAATCTGTAGTATTATATTTACCATTTTTAGTATAATACGAAATCTGAATACTACTTATAAAGTCATAGAAACACAATAGTAAGATGACATATGTACTTGCCGCCTATTCGCAAAGAAATTTGAAGTCAGTGCGACAGCATTTTGGGAAGTTGTAGTTACCGCACAGATTCTGACGAATTTGAAATGACGGTTACAATTCGAATTCGTTAAAAAGAAAATTTTTATAAACAGATCTAATTTGAGTGCACCTTTGAGAATATTTATTCATAATTTCTAGACGATATAGTTATTAATAATTATTTGTAATGATCTATAAACGTTGAAATGGAAAAACTTGGTACTTTTTTCATTCTAAAGCTTCCGTATCGAAAACAGTGCAAGATACACTAAAAATGCACTGAACCTTTTTTATAGAGCACAAGATTTCCTAAAAAAAAGTCAGCGAGGGCCCTAGTCTAAAGTTAATAGATTATCCATGAATAACGCTGAAATTTTGTCTTACAAGTTTATTATGAATATTTTAGAATTTTTATAAAATATGAGGCATATTCGATCGTTGCTGGTGGTTAAGCTATTAACTTTAGTCTAGGGCCCTCGCTGACTTTTTTGTAGGAAATTTTGTGCTCTACAAAAAAGTTTCAGTGCATTTTTAGTGTATCTTGCACTGTTTTCGATACGGAAGCTTTAGAATGAAAAAAGTACCAAGTTTTTCCGTTTCAACAACGTTTATAGATCATTAAAATTAATTATTAATAACTAAATAATCGGAAAATTATGAATAACTATTCAAAAAGGTGTAATAAAAGTGTATGTACTTATAAAAATGTTTTTTTTACCGATTTCGAATGTTAACCGCCATTCAAAATTTGTCAAAAATCGTGCGGTGGCTGTTACTTCCCTGAGCAGTGGCATTTACTTAAAATTTCTTTGCGTGCATGATGTATATCGTCATGTGATACCGTCTATTATCAAATTTATCAATTGTGAGTATGCAAAATACGAGTTCAAAAAGTTATAAAAGTTTGATGAACACATGATCAGCAGAAATTGTAAAATATCTAAATTTTTTTCTATTTTGTCGTGACTTTTTTGATTTTGAATGAATCAGTTCGTATTTGAAATTCTTTTTATTGTCTATTTTGACTGGCATTCTTTGCATTAGCATCATTAGTCTTATCTAATGTGTGCTATAGGGAGCTTGGTTGAGCGTAAGAGAATCAATTAATGTTCCAAATGCCAAATTATGTTAAGGTCAATCACGCAGTATCAGAATAAGGGCTACATTTAAAGAAATTTTAAGTAGATACTACTGCCCCGGGAAGTAACGGTTACCGCACGAATTTTTCCGAATTTGAAATGGTGGTTAAAATTAGAGTAGAGTGAGAATAGTTATTCATAATTTCTAGACGATTTAGTTATTAATAATTAATTTTAATGGTCTGTAAATGTTAAAAGTGAAAAAATTAGTATTTTTTTCATCCTATGGCTTCCGTAACGAATACAGTGCCAGATACGCTAAAAATGCACTGAATCTTTTTTGTAGAGTACGAAATTTCCTACAGAAAAATCAGTGAGAGACCTAGTCACAAATTAATAGTTTAAACACGAGTAACCATGGAATATGCATCATATTTTACAGGCATTCTAAAATATTCATAATTAACCAACTTGTAAGACAAAATTCCAGCGTTATTCGTGGCTAACCTGTTTACTTTATACTAGGACCCTCTGTGACTTTTTTGTTGGAAATTTTGTGCTCTACAAAAAAGGTTGAGTGCATTTTTGGCGTATCTGGCACTGTATTCGTTACAGAAGCCATAGGATGAAAAAAATACTAATTTTTTCAAATTACGAAGAAGTGGCTAAATCGATTATCCGAGTCAGTAAGGTATAATGAAGAACAGCAGATTTTGGTCCGTTCATATAGTCGACATTTCGACAGCGTCGCTGTCATTATCAAGACTAAAAAAGTTTTATTACATTTTAGAGATAAATAAAACATATACCGCATGTACAAAACACAGTACACAAATTTCGTGGTCCTATTCTTGATGTTGAAGAAGCTGGGCTTGACAAATTTTTTCATTTTTAATGTTTACAGACCCTTAAATTTAATTATTAATAATTAAATCGTCTAGAAATTATGAATAACTATTCTCAAAGGTGCAATAAAATTGTATCTGATCATACAAATTTTCTTTTTAACGATTTTGAATTTCAACCGCCATTTCAAATCCATCAGGATCTATGCGGTAAATACTACTTCCCAAAAACAGTAACATCCCAGTAAACGAAAACGAATAAAAAGTTAGTAAAATACGAATTGAAATGAATTCAAGTGAATTAAAATGAATTAAAATGCATGAAAATGATTAATTGAATCCACTTTTTAATTCATTTTAATTCACTTGAATTTATTTCAATTCGCTCGAATTCATTTTAATTTACTTGAATTTATTTCCATTCGCTCGAATTCATTTTAATTCACTTGAATTTATTTCAATTCGCTTGAATTCATTTCAATTCGTATTTTTAACTTTTTATTCGTTTTCGTTTACTGGGATGTACTTAAAACTTATTTCCGTGTAAGGACAGGAATTATCTCTGGTTTTAACGACATATTTAAGTCCATTTGCAGGTCGACTTTAGGGATAATAGGATTGGCAAACAAACTTAATAATAACACAGGACATCAAAAAACAATGACAAACACATCTATCCAGAGCGAGTCCAAATTGGCAACTTCAACCTTAGGTCCAGTATTTGCTTTAAGGATTAGCGAAAACTAAAATTCTGTATATGGTCTACCACTTTTTTCAATTTCTTATATTGTGTCTATCAGTAGCAAATGCTGTTTTTATAAGTACTAACCAAAGTCGTATATGTTACCTAAGGAGTTTAAGTTGACGGAAAGAATGTAAGCATGTACTAAGTAGCCAAGTGGAAAAGTATTTTGAACTGCCCTGGTAGCACACCACAGGCGTGTTGGCAGAAATTGTAATGTCTACTTTCATATCTGGCGCAAGTCTAATGTAATTTTTGAAAATACACTAGATTCGGAAGTAGACATTGCAATTTTTGCCGATAAGTTACGTTGTATGGCGAATCACTACTTTATTCTTTTCGCAAAATAAATTGGAGTTATGACAATATTTAATTTTTACTTGCATTTAATTATTTTCTTCATAGCCGTTTATATTCTATAACAGCATCACCTACAATTGTTGGGCATTTCTATTTTTAGAATATAAAATTTTGCTTATTTTCAGCCTTTTATCTTTCATTTTATATTTAACCTTCAATACATGATCTAATATAAGTTTAGTGATTACACTTGTAACACACCGGAATAATCAAATAATTTTAAAAACGAATTGCTATTCCGAATGTTGTTTATTGTGATTAAAAAACAATATTACGAATTGATCTCATAGCATGCAACAAATAATTATGTGAATCACTTATGTGATTATTAATTTTGTTCAATATTTTCGAACATTTCTATTACGGTTATTAAATGACTTATTACTTCTTTGAAAGGGATATATCGTAAACCTTCTATTGATATTTTTAAAGTTGAAACTAAATTCAAGGAAACTAAACTTAAACATTCATTTTTAAACAAAATTGACCACAATTGCATAATAAAATTAAATTCATATATTATTATTGTATTGAAAAGGTTTTATTCATATAAATTTACTCACGTTTAGTCACTGGCCTTTTTATTCTGATAATTCGTTCTTCAGGCAAAGAAATTTATGGATCCTACCTCATAGAAAGTTAGATTTGGAATTTTTGTCACTAATCACTAGTACATTGTTTATCACTGCACAAATATTACCATAAAAAAAAGAGTTTTCAGAGACTATTACATGTACACAAAACCTTTGAAACAGTTTGAACCCCGCGAAAGGCAGCCATGTTGAATGCGAGACAAAAGGGCGGTTTGTATTGGTTCAATTTAATTCCTTCTTTTCCGGTCGTCTATCTTTGTTTTACAAATGGAAATGCATGTAGAGAACAAAGACAATAGGGAACCGGAAGTGAAAAATCTAAACGAGTTAAATGTAATCATGCACAGAAAAAAAGTGAAAAATATATTTTTTAAGCTCATCCTGTTAAAGTCGAATTAATACAATTGGGAAATAATATGTATATGTATATCGTCGCGGTTTTTTAAATCTACAATTTTAAAAATTTTAAATTTGGCTAATAAGTGTGAAATGCACTCGCCAGATGGAGACACTTTACACGGTGTGTTCGAAATGACACTCGGCGCTCGGAGTTGTATGTGCATATTTTTTCTCCAAATTCTTCGTAGACAAATAGTTTTTAATGTAAATGAGATTTAGAAATTAAAAAAAGACCTTTTTCATTTTCGATGTTCAGCGTAAATTCCTTTCTTATCACCGAAACACTTTAAAATCCCTTTGACGGGAGTTCTGAAGTGGTCCGTCGGTAACGTAGGAATTTTCGCTAAAATCTGTAAATTAAAAAAGTATGAATCAATTTCTAATAAATATATGGCTCTACGAAGGTAGTTCTAATGTTCATACCTATCTAGTCTTTCTGAAAATACCAAAGATATAATTAAATGAAGAAATTACTCAGGTAATATCTGATTTTTACTTATTTTCGCTAATTCTTACAAGTAACCCTACCCAAGTGTGTCTCACCGATTGGAATGAAACTTTGCATCCGTGTAGAGTATCGAAAAATATTGGACACGTAATTTTGTTTGGCCCTTATATATATATAATATAATGTATATATAATATAATATAATGTATATATTTATCACATTAACTGTTTAATAACGCAGCTAAAATAATTAAAATGATTGCAAATTATACAGCATTTATTGTTTTTGAGATCGCTGAATACGAATTTGGTGTCAGATTCCCAAAATTCAAAATGGCGTATCCAATATAGCGGACGAAACGCCTGGCATAAAGAATTTATAAAATTGTTTACTTGTTTATAGTTTCTTTAAATAATTATTGTTAAACGCTTGAATTTAAAAATAAAAAAAAAGATAATTACTTTGACTTGTATCGTAGGTTAGTTTCATTTTATTCCGACACTAGTAGTTGGCAACAACTGTAACATAACAACAAAATAACAAATTTTAAAACATCCGCCTTTTTATTTGAGCCGCCATTTTGAACTTTGAGAATCTGACATCAGATTCGTATTCAGCTACCCCAAAAACCGCCAAAGTAGCTATTTTCATGTGGATTTGTCAACATTTCCAAGGTTTCAGGGGGTAGTTTTTATTCCCTAAAACGATTTAAGGGCCCAAAAAAAATTTACGTGTCCAATATTTTTCGATACTCTACACGTTATGCAAAGTTTCATTCCAATCGGTGAGACACACTTGGGTAAGGTTGCTTGTTAGTCAATTCTAAATTAATATTTAGCATTTTTTAGGAGACCGCATGTAGTAATTAAAATTACTTTTACAAGGAGCATACAACCCCCTTAGGGGGCTTTTTAAATCTTTTAGTCCAATCCTAATCTAAAATATTCAAATTATCCTGAAAGTGTATGCATTTTAAAATCCACATATATTTTGGCGCTATTACGTGTGTTTTTATGAATGACCGTTACATTTCATCGAATTCCTATTTTTTGATTAATTAAATAACAAATTACCTATTGCCTGTGGATGCATATTTGAATTGTTTACAAATCATTAATGTAGACATATTTATGCGACTTAACTCATATTTATGATTATGGTACCTCATGGTCCTATTTCTTTTATATAGGCACCATAATACCGTTCATTCAATTATTGAATCTTATTACATTTTAAAAATCGCTACGGTCAAAACTAATTTCTCATAGTGCTCTTTTGAGATCGTTTTCAGACCAATGTCGAAAATCATAATAAAGTAAAAAACTCCCCTCTTCTATTGAATTTAACAGATTATACCGATGGATATTTTTTAGAACCTCTCAACTTGATGCGATAAATGTACAAAAAACCAAATGCACCATGATCTTGTACGATTAATAAAAATGGTAGAGTAACACTTTCAATTATTTAATTTGATGCTCTTACCACGAATCTGAGTCTGTTTGGCTCTATCCCCACACTGAACTTATTTTTTTTTCGTGCTATATATGTTATCAACCATTCTTTTTTGGATGGAGGTTAGGAAAGTATAAGATAGAGGGAGCTATAATGTGTTGTCTTCAACGGTGTTTTCCTACTTTGATATAATTTTACTCATGGTGACGGTAAATTCAACGTAGGTCCATTCGAATTTTTGGAAAACCGTCATTAAATATCCATCAAGATCAATATCGGCTGTCAAGATCATGATTGGGTCCAAACCTTTGCAAAATTCAATCACAAATAACTCAAAACACAAATAATTGCACCCTGTAATTGTTTCTTGCTTCACCGATTGATCTAAATCAGAGACGAGTGTGGGGTATCTTGGGTCTTAAAACTTCTCACTGGGTAAAAACTCTAGTATTTTCTCTGAAATAAACCTTGAGAAAGGTATACACGGACCAAAAATTAACGTCTGGTCAGACAGTGAAGTCGCCATTGAGGTGCAATCACTTTGAAAATGGTGTTGTAGTGGCATGGCTGCAGAGACTAGCGAAAAAGAAGTAACATCTTATAAAGTAACTCTTGGAAGTGCTCCAGGAACTTGAGGAACTAAGGGTCTTAAAGAAATTGATGACTTAGCAAATAAAGCTGTCCATTTCTTTGGCCCTGAACGATACCTTGACATACTCACGAGCACAATTGTTGGGTACACAACACAAAAATGACTATTGATTTTTTTGAGTACATAGGGTCTCCCTTATTGAATCCTCCCTTATTTTCTAAACTTCTCTCATTCTCTGGATTTAGGATCTCTTATTGCATATATTCCCCTTTGGTCGGCTTCCCTCCTCCATTGCGTCCTAACCTATCCTTCGCGGCTGAGCGAATCTCGAACCGTTGTCGATCGTCGACCACTAAAAGTGGGGGTAAAGGGGAAGTAGAGAATAAGGGAGACCGCCGCCATTTTGAAAAATCTGCAGTATGCAATAAGGGAGACCCTACTGTACTAGGAAAACTTTTCAGTCCTGCAGTTGAAAAGGCTTATAAGGTCCTCATGACCAACGCAAAACATGTGCGAATAAGATGGAGAGTTTCGTTACTTACTCTACAACTTATAGGGACATCTGAAGTAATTGGTTACAAACTAGTTTGTAAGCCTAACTACTTATTTGTTGGGCCACATAACATTTTTTGCGCATATTGATGTACAGAATGCGTAGCTTTAGTAATATTTACAACTGGGATGTTTTGTATTAAAAATTAATAAAATTCTAACGGAATTTTTTCCCATGTATATACTAATCAAAAATATGAATTACACTTACTCTGCAAGCTTTGGAGCATATATAACCTTTGGGACTTTTATGACAGGAGAAATCAAACCATTCACTGCAACGTCCTTCATTACAGAAATTCTTGGTCTTGATGGATCAAAGTCAGAAGCGGGAGTCGGAACTACATATTTAACTGGTGTTTTGATGTCACGATATCCATATTGAGTTGAAAATTCACGAAGTGCCTTATTTACTGTTCGTTTATTGGGGTGTCCAACGTGGTGATCAAATGGAATATGTCCTCCATAACCTAATTTTAAAATAATTCGTTAAGTTTTCTAAAAGTTATGAAATAAATGATTCGTATTTTCTTCGACCATTCATTAGTCACTTTCTTTGGGATAAAGAGGAAAATAGTTTTTTTTTTATACTGCTCTTACCTTTAATTAAGTACTTCTCAGGATCGGCTTTTGTCATAATATATCGTGATTTTTCTATATTTCGTGGTTTTTGGTACATTTCGAGTAATTTCTTCTTCTGTAGTGAGGTGATTGGCGTCTTAATTACAAGCATCTTTTCCTAAAAAAAAATTCAATTTTCATGCGCAATGTTTGCATAGAAAAATAATAATGAGAAGGACTGTTTCTTCTATATACATACACTTTTCTTCATGAAAGCATGAGAAGTTACCTTTTTAGTTAGTGGACGTGTTTTATGGAAGGGTAAGTTATCTGGAGGACGGTGTTCTAAATTCATTTTTTTCGGTTCATCTGGAAGAGGGGGTACGAATTTTGGCTTTTTGAGACGTTCTGCACGTTTTACTGCCTGTTGCTTTTCAAATTCAGCAAGTCCTGCAGTTGTTAGAATTGGAAACGCTTGGCCAAATTTGGTCTTCGTTTTCGGAACAAATCCTAATAAAATATAAAATTGAAAAGGTTGTCTTACTTCATAAAATGTAAAATGAAAACACCACTATATTACATAAAGATATTGCAACAAATCTTTGCAAAACAGACTTTCAACCACTGAATAAATCTGAAATTATTTCAGCATTTATAAAAAACTCCACTTTCCGTAGGTGTGCGGTACACTTCCCGCCTCTCTTAGTGACAAACATTTTCAGGGATCAGTACTTACAGTATTATACCGTAAATTGAATATTGATCGTTTGAATATTATTCCGATTTTTTAGTATGTTTAGTTGGATCCACTTTTGATTTTTTTGATTATTCTGAAAAAATCAGAATATCTTAAGACAATTAAGAATTCATTTTCGTACCTGCATAACCCGTAATCATGGGATGGCTGTAAATTCTGTCGCTTGGATCATTTCTCGCATTGACGATGTCGATCTCATTCTTTGTTGGTTTGAGGAACTGTTTTTACATTTTTTAAATATTAGGAAATGCCAAATTTTAATTTATTTATCCTTGAAGAACGAAACTTATTTTTGTTTAATTTGATGTACTTACGTTTCTACTAATATAAAATGCTTAACTAATAAAAGAATGGATTAAAGCAAAAAATAATAAAGTGGATTTAGAAAATTTGTTTTAATTCAAATGAAATTGTAATTGCTTTAAGGTGCCAAGAATCTAGAAATACTTCATGTAATAAACGTAATAAACCATTATATCAGATTTTGAATCGGTAATTTCACATTTAATGTTAGTATAATAATGAATATCTTTTAAAAAACATTGCAACTTTTTTAAAGGTCTAGTTTCGGCTACAAATAATATTCCAGCTTGCAATTATGAAGTTCCAAAAAGAGCAAATAATTTAGAAATGATTTAATAGAAAGGAAGACAGTTGATATTATGCTAAAAAAGCAAAGTTACGTATAATTTTCGCAGTGCTCGTGTGGATAACAGATGTCCTCCATTTTACTACAGATAATTTTTCTGCTTAGGAGATGAATATAACTTTAACAATATAAGGAAAATTATTCTACGTTTTCAAAGAATGATCATCCATTCCAGATACTTCATTTTAATGAAGTATGCTGTGCACACTTTAAAAAAGGTTCCTTCAATAGTCAGAATTAAATACCACCTTTATTCGGATAAACTTATAAAAACTAATATATTTTTAATCTTGAAAGAGATTTTTGTTATTATAACCAATTATTTCATTGCAGTTATGAAATGCTTATTTCTATTGATTTAATGTTTTTTTTTCAAATAAAGAAATCATATTAATTTAATATAAAAATGATAGTATATTAATATCACCCCAAATTGTCTGTATTATTTAGAATATGATTATTTAATGTAAAATATTATAGGGACACTTGCTGTGACATCCAGATTAGATAATACAAGATTTTCTGCATGACTGACAGTTGGATCACATAACAAACTGTTGGTTGTTCTTGCGAAGTTTTTCCCAAATGCTGACATTAATTGAGGACAATAGCCGGCATATCTAAAAGATATTTAAAGTCGAAGGTGTTCAAATACATCCGTTTATTGGTTTTTATTAATTATTAATTGCATTAAATTAGGTAAACATATTTTGTGTTGCGGAAAAATGTTCAATTTACTATTCCTAGTTATTATAAAGAAACGTAAAAAAAGTAGGGTGTTTCTGTTTATTTTGAAAAATACTAATCTGATGAAAAATTATTTCCTGCAAAAATGTAGAGTATGAAATTCTTTGTAAAGAAATTGGATACATTTATCAACCAAGATATGTCTGAGCGAAAAATTGTTTCATGAAATTCGTATTCAGATATCCAACGTGTGAAATTTTTAACTATTTTTCAATGTCGTACTATGTGTTTCATGATTTTAAATGTCTAAAAGGACCATATAAATATTCTGGGGTATTAAATTTAGAACCAAGTTTTAGTTTTTTGAATTGGGATTTTAAGGTTAGGATTACTTTTTCCTGATCTATGAAAGAAAAGTAGTTCAAAATGAAAAAGACAAAATCACTTCATTAAATATATGAATTAAGCTTTAGACAGGGATGTTTGGAGATAACACTAAATGATCCAAGTTACCCTGGAAGATGATATGGTTGTTTCGTTTTAAGATTAGCACACTTGTCCATAGTTGTTGTAAATCGATGGCGAGAATTTGAATAAGGGTTATTTCCTGATTTGCTGCTTTCCTTTAAATTCATATCACCGTAAATTTGAGATATTACAAAATAACGTAGAAAACATAATCCGACTGCTAAGGTTCAATGACGGAAGAGCTCGAGCGTAATTTGTCTTTTTTCTTACGGATATTAAAATAGTTCGATTTTTGTAATAATTTTACACTATATTAATATGATTTAAGTGGTTTTTGTGATTTTTGAATACAAATAAAAATTTGATCTTCAAAAACAAGAAAAACATCTGCCAATTAATGTGCATAATGCAAATTCAGAGTACTTCATAAAATGACCATAAAGAAAAGAATTTATTTTAAATGAATACTTTAAATATACTTTTAAACAGTGCACATTTAATTTTAGCCCATACATTTTGTTAATGTATTTAAAACCTGTTTATTTCCTAAAACTTAGTTTTCAATTCTGAAAATAAAAAAAGATTTGAAGTCTCACAAAAAAATGTTGTCCGGTGAATTAGACTAGTCACGTCTAGTTCTCTAATTCGTGATTATGTAATATACAAACCAATAAAATAGATTATTCATATTCAAAATTGCGAATCCAATGTGAGGGACAAAAAAGGGTGTATGATAATTTCAAAATTATCTCACGTTTTTCGGGATATGTTTTTGAGGGTATCCAAAATACTTAAGAAATGAGTAGTCTAGATTACAGGACTTATTATTTGAGCCTTGTTAGTGACTTAATTTAAGGCAAATGGACTGATTTAAGTTACACTTGAAAACAGATTATTTTTGTCCTAAAATTTGCATTTTATAAGCATTTTTGATAAATACGTGTTTACGCTCATTTTCAGCAAACTTGGGAGGAATTTATGTTCAAAGTAGCTTTGCCTTCAACATAAACGGTTTGTTTCAAACATCTTCAGAATAATTTTGGTAATTCTATCGTATTAAATACAAAATACTTAATCGCAATATCGAACTTTTGTAGGTAGCATATTTTGACCAATTTAACAGTATACGAAAAAATATACACGAAAATCAAACGTAATACAAAGTAAAACATTTGCTTAATTTATATTAGTACATAAATAATATAGAGATTCAATCAATTTAAAAATAAATTGAGCTGTAATAATTCGTCAAATTTTTGCTATCATATAGGTTTTTAATATACGAATTTAGGAGTGTATATAGTTTACGTTTAAAAAATGTTATATCAACACGTTTTCTAGACGGCTATGTAAACGGCAATTACACGTAACTCATAAAAGTTTGTCCACTATTTTCCCATTCAAAATCATTAAATCGAACAACTTTTTATGAGTTATTAACCACTCAAAATCATTGAAACACATTTTCTCATTGAAATTCATTGGAGAAGCTAAGAAACCGAATTCAGAAGTGATGCAGTGAGTGAATTTCAATGGATCTTCAATGAATTTTCGTTTTCTGGGATGCTATATCTAAAAGTAAAGTTGTATATTTTGAAACGGAAAACGTTGCAATTACGTTGTACCGTACACCGGTTCTTAAATGCTCTGCGTCGATTTTTTTTATTCCTTTGTTAATTACATCCTCGCAAAAAGATTCGCAGTCAGTGCACGGAGCAAATCTTACATCGACTGAAAAATTAAGCGTGCCGCTAATTAATTCCGGAGGTCGAAGTGGGAAATAAGAGAGATGAAAAATTAAAGTATGTGTTTGTAAAGGCTCTGGAGTAGGGGGACACGCGTAACGTACGGAGGCACACGATACTTGATTATTGCCATGCTTTTCAGTTTTTAACCAACTGTAGAAGCTATTGTCTCGTGAGGACAAATGGCACCGAAATTAGTGACAAGTTGGATTTAATTGTCGTTAAAAAATATAGTTCTTGTGAAAACCAACAACTTCCTGAAATAATTTTATGAATTTCACTGCACTAAAATGACTTATTCAATATTTAGAAAATATATTTATATAAAAGCGGAACTAAATGTGGATTAAAAATGTCTTATAAATGAAATCCAGTTTTAAACTTAACCTAGTTGTACAATGAAGTTAGAATAAAAGAAAAATTAAAAATGACGTAGTGAACTAATTTCAAGTTAAAAAATTGTATTAAACGTCATAAATGATTAAATATGTAATTTAAATTTTTATAATATAATTTGTGTTTTGTTCGAGTACAACGACAAGGATGACTTGTGTTACGTGAAATAAAAAAAGGATGATTCATTCCGAAACAAAGAACTACATGTCATTAGGAATACCAAAGACGACGATTTAATTTTTTATGCGACATAAAACGAGTGTGAAATGTGTGAACTAGTGAATGACATATATTATACCGGTGTTTAATTAACTGCCGTATAACAGTTTGGCATTGCGGAAAATGTGGTTTCAGCAGGAAAGAAATTCGGTATTTTATGTTGATCCGGACGATTCTACTTTGCCTAAAAATTCTAAGGTACGCATTGAATTCGGAAGACAATAACGAAATATGGTACTTCATATGATCATATAGTTTGTATGCACCCGTCTATCTTTACAAAATACTAAACCTTTTATTGCCACAGGGCAACCTTCATTTAGTTAAATTAACATTTTTATTTTCAGTGTACGTATGAAGGAATTTTAATCATACTTGTTTAGACAAACGTTCCCAAGAAACAGCTAATAACAATATGTAAACTATGAACATTTACAAGCAAAAGTGGAACAGCTGATTTAACTACCCAAACTTTAGTTAAAACAATGAAAAATAGAGTCCCTAAAGTTGTTAGTTTATTCATTAAAACATAAAACGTAGTACATTTTTGGATATTTTAAAATCAATTAGCAATAACAATTTTTAAGTGATTTCACAAATTGATACTCGAGATTTTTGTTAAGAACAGTAGATTTCGTTAGATATATCAATAAATCTAAAAAATGCAAAAATTTCAATCCCCTACTTTTAAGCTGCCATTTTGAATTCGCAAATTTGAGCATTAGATTCATAATTCACGACCCGAAAAATCCTGAGTGAGTGATATTTTTCATCAGATATTCCGAAAATTCTAGACGCCATATTGGATCCCCCAATGTGAATATTGCAATATTTGCGTCAGAATTTTAATCTGCACACTTCGAAATATACCTCTGATAATTGTCAGATAATTAGAATAGTTTATCAAGTGCTGGGGAGCCATTTGGTTCGTGCCTACAAATATTATGCAGCGTTTTCATTTGAAGCTTGCCATCTTAAATTATCAATTTTTGGAGCTTATAATTTTTAAGTATAAAACCATTTTAGCTCCCTGCAACTTACACCAGATGTGTTAAAAAACAGCGACATATCGACTTTGCAATGTAAAAGAGGGGATCTCAAAACCACCCAAAACGAACTACGTTTAAATTATCCAGCCTCTTATACTTTAAAATTATCAATCTAAACTCCTGAAAACTAACTGCATAACATTCAAATTTCACTTTTAGATTTAGTACCGATCGAAACACTCTCCAGAAAGTAAAAATTATCTTTGAAATTATCTCCGCCACTAGGAGAGATCGCGACTATCGTGGTTCGTTATTGGTCTCGTTATGGAAATCTAATTCTATTTTGTACATTAGATGACAGGAAGGAACGTTTGGATATAGCTTGTCGCATGTATAACATCGGACACATACGTATTAAATATAATTATTAAATACAATTAATACATACAATTACTATATTTATCTTTAACGGTTATATATTTATTGGTTCAAATAATCGCCGAAGAAGTTATTTCTCTTCTACTTTACACAACAACATGGATAAATATATTAATTTGTTAACAAGATAAATGGTAACATTAATGTTAGGCTAAAAAAGTAATTAATTAAGTATTGTTTAAAATTAAATACAAAATTTGTTCAACGAATTCCCACGAAATAATAGTAATATATAGTTGCAGCTGAGTAATTATAAAACGTATGACATCAAAGCGAATTGATTTAAATATGAAAAACGTAAGGTCATTTCGAAGATTTGAATCCATTACACTCCATGCATTGTGCGTCATGGGGAAATTGAATGCAAACATAATCAGAAGTGTAAAAAATTGAATGAATCATATTTTATTATATGATAAGATTTAATTCCCTATCACGCAGGTGGATAAAATCGGGTCAACCCTGTAGTTCAGAGACCAGAATATATACTTTCCGATGATCTATACTTGAGGTTTGGACTATATTTGAGTTTTGTAAAAGGTTATGTTGCCCGAAACACCTCCCCCCCCCCATCCCTTCCGTGTTTCAAGTAGATGGCGCTACCATTTGACTTGGTTGTATCATTCGAAGCTGCCATGATGTTGACAATTTTGTCATAAGTTATGTCTCTTATTTTTATTTAATTAGAAGGTTATCACGACCTACGGGACCCCCTGTTCTAAGTTATACGGTCAGTTCTTTCAAAATGGCGTCATTCTAGCCTTTCACTATCGCCACTTCCGTATCTTCGTTTATATCTGGGCAACCTTTTTTTTCAATTAAAGCTTACTAAATTTCCGAAAAACGTAAGACAGTCGATTTTAAAATTTGTTGTTCATTTGTTTCTGATAATTCTTGGAAACCAACAATTCCATAAAATTGTAATTATGCTACTTTTTATAATTAACTCTTTGAAGCAGACATGTTTCTTTACATGGAAAAAACTGAAATTTGTTACTTGGAAGTTTTCGAAGTTGCAGATTACGAATTTGTTATTAGATGTTCAAAATTCAAAATGACGGATTCAAGATGGCCGACCAATATGTAAAACGTTGTCTTATCGCATATTTCGAATTGGGGTGAACATTCGGATCAGTTGCATGTACGAAACGAAAAAATTCGACAACGTATATTCGATGTATTTTTGCCTCCTGAAAACGAATTCAGCAGTAGAAGTTGGCGCTCGGCTATATCTTGGCCGGAATTTTTTCCGAAATTGGCGGAGCCCCCCAGAACTCAGGCACAACTAGGTTCACGCATTCCCTTTTAAACTGAAGGAAAAACTGGTGAATCATAAGTTCGAAAGCTAGCGCGTGAACCTTGGAGGTGAATGCGTGATGGGAAGCTCCGCCCCCCAGACCCCCTTTTCTATACTAACCTAAACTCCAACCACGCAGGTATGAGTGACAATCGAACTCATGTGACATTAGGCTAGATTGTAACCAATACCTGCGTGGTTGGAGGTTAGGCTAGTTTAAAAAGGGGGCCCTCATATGTATTAAATTTCCAGACATTTCTCTTCTGAGAGACGCCTAATTGATAAAGTTGCATACTTTAACTACAGTTAACGCGTTTATTATAGGATATACGGCAACAATGTTTAGGATCTTTTTTGTAGAGAATTTTCCGCTCTACATTTTTTGATTCAAACATTTTTTCGTACGATTTGTACTTTACGAAATAAACCCAAAAAACTGGCAAAAATCACGTTTTATGGCTGTTTTTTCAAAATTTCGGCCAAGATATAGCCGAGCGCCAATTTCTACTGCTGAATTCGTTTTCAGAACGCAAAAATACATCGAATGTACGTTGTCGATTTTTTCGTTTCGAACATGCAGCCCATCCGAAGGTTTACTCGAATCGGTTTTTAGACGTTAAAAATTCAAAAATGGCGGAATGTCATTTCTTTTTTCAGTGCTCAAATTAAGCCATAGCTCTTTATCATTCATTAACGCATTAACTTATGTGTGCTTTCTAAAAATACATTAAAATGGATTTGATAAAATATTTCAATCAATTAAAAATCATTTCTCTCTAGTTACAAATCACTATGAGAACTTGAAATTTCATTATTTCTTGCTGTGCACTAAAAAAGAGTAGTGGGTCGGTTTCGGACCATCTTTTTGGAAATTTTCGAAAACCACGTCCATAACCCACATCAACTATCAAGGAATATAGGGAAAGTGATTATTAAAAGCTTTAAACTCTGTAAAAAATTTAATTTTTGACATTATTATAGCCATTAACACCTACGTGGTCGATATGGAATCTATCCTATCAATACCTTTATATTGCAATTGAAATTTATTCAAATAGCATTATATTCTTTGTTACTAGTCGATTTTTTTTACATATTATTTACGCTTCTAATGTGCACCTCTAAGTTTTGTCGTTCTTAAAAAAATGCTTCAAAGGATAATTTAATTTAAAATAGAGCAAATTTTTAATGACAATACAATAATTTATCAATTAAGTAAGAATTTCTTGCTCTGGAACGAAATGAGGTTAGCGTGACGAACGCTTGAACAATAAAATTTAAATAAGACAATAGTAGTAAAATATGGTACTTTATAAAAACAAAATTTACGTCAACGGAAAGAACTAACGATATTATAGAAAAGAAATAAACAAATTTTCTTTACCTTCCAGCCCGATTCGAACGAATCGCCTCTGATTTTCTTAACACTTCCGGTGCACGCGAATTATCATTAACATCTAAAGTAGGATGAGAAAATCAGAGAAACGGACGTCACGGAACGGGAGACAAGAGTTTTAAAAAATTCTAATACATACGTAATAAATGCATTACAACGCGTGTAGTGGTAACAATTAATGGAAAATTGTCTTGAATCTTGCATTTATTAAAAGAAATTGATTGAAAATTTAGAGAAATCTGCGTTTAATAGCGGCTTATGCGCAGTTAATCCTGTTTTTATCGCTTAATAATTAACACAGTTTCTATTTAAATGGAATTATTCTGCTTTTTAAAACGTTGTTGTTAATTCAGTCAGGAGTTTCGTCCAAAAAAAGTCTTTATGAATGTCTTAATGTATGAATAATTAACGTTCAATACAATCTTTATTGAGCATTCAATACTGTATATTTAGAGGTTTGTCGTTTTTTATTACTATCAATACCTATAAATGTTATTGTCTGTATATTTATTGTTCTCGACTAAATTGTCGGAATCCGTTCATTTTATAATGTTCAATATCGAAGTGCTTCCCAGAATTTAATAGTCGAAGTAATATTGTAGGTTTAACCTTTTAAGGGGCTGTTAAGGTCTGAATTTTCACTAAAAACTGTAAATAAAAAATTACTGAATCGATTTTTCAAAATTCAGGCTCTGTAACAGTGATTTTAATTACTATAGACGGTATCCTGGAAAATACCAAAGAAATTAATTGAGAACTGACCGAGAATTTTCGGAAATAAGTTATTTTTATTTATTGATAATTTGTCAATATAATTCAGTATAATCAGATAAAGTAATTTGGCGAAGTTTATCGCCGAACCCATTCCTCGATCCGTTTCATCCGCACCCTTTCATGATTCCTACTATTAAATCAATTCAATTACTCAGACTAATGTGCCGACGTTCATCTGAAATTTTATTTTTGGACAATCTTAGCAAGTATCAGTATAAACATCTTAATTTGTCGCAATTAGTGGGCATTTCAATAATGGCATTATAGATGGTAGTCATCCATTGAAGTAATTGAAGTAATGTGTTGAAAGTCATCGATGATCCTTTTGTATTTTCTTCGCTGAACGTGAAAATCCAGTAACAAAATGAGGGGTTTCCCGCTGGTTTTAGAGTCAACCTTAATCAGGTTTTACTGATGTTCAGTCGAGGTTTCCTCTTTCGCTTCCTGGTCAACCAGGTCATCATTCATCCGTGGGTCGAACAATACCTCTAAGTGTCCTCTTGTAGATTCTGAAAAAAATTTGTTAACCTCTGCTGAAAATAAAAATGAACCAAATTGTTGAAGTTCTTGAGAAATAAGCTTCTTATTTTAAAATCTTGGAAAGCGTCGTTACAAATGTATCTATAGTTAAATTAACTGAAGGTGTCTTCGATGGTCAACTCGCAAAATATTTAGAGATGTAAAAAAGAGTTAGTCAAACATGTGATTAATGTAGAGAAATCAACCTGAATCTGGAATAGAATTAGACGAATAAGTCTAACTTTTAAAACCTATCTGCATCTGCCATTATTTAGAAGTTACCTAGCTAGAAGTTCGTGAGGGGTCAGTAGTAACAGTCTACACAGATATGTAAACGGAAATGGTTACTGAATTTAATACAAATCAGGTGACTGTCATATGAAAAAAAGAGGGTGCCAGCTGGGATCGAGGCTAAATCAGGCGCCAAACATCCGGCCAATGTACTGGCACGCGATGTCCGACTAGTGCGCGTGCCGTGCTATGAAAGCATAATCGTTCCTCGTATCTTTTTCTCGCGTTTAGATATGTACGTAAGTAAAACCGGAAGTAGGCGCTATTATTTCCGAGCCGTTCGTTGGCTTCGCGCATTCTCGAAAATCGACTTGGCGAGACGCTGTATCCCATACTGGTCGTTTCGAAAATCATTAACGGAACTTTCGAGCAGTTACTTCTTGCACGTTTCGTCCGAATGGAACAATTGTAACAATTTTCCTGCAAGATAAACCAAACGCCTCATGGATGGCGAGAGAAACAATGGTACTGTCATTCAAAGAGAACCCAATAATATTTCCAGCAGTCCTTTGGTTCTCGTTTCATTATCAAAGAGTGTCTTCCGGATCAATCTCATTAATTGGTAACTGCTGCCTCCACGCATTTAAAATGTGGAGTATGTCAAGTTACTTGGTAAATATCATATAGCTATTGTTCTCAAAATCGAATCATAGTTAAAGGGAGAGATGAAAATAGGAAAAACTTCATATTTCAGGGTTTCAACACTAAACTAAAGTATAGTTAGTTTTTCTCCGAACCCTGAAAAGTATAACCCTTAGCCTTATAGTACCTCATGAAGTTATCTCCACTACATTTTTAACCATGCCTTCTGTGTTTAAGTACATTATTTTTTTTTCGTTATTTAAAAACATATGATTTCCATATAACTTTTGTTTCTTTTAGTAAGTTCTGGTCCCTTACATACACTAGACCGAGATGGTACAACTGTATGACCTTGAAACCATGATTGTTCAGCTTGGCTGATCACGGAGAAACATGTTGAGTAGGTCCCCATGAATTTATGCCCATTTTTCGACGAAAGTCTAATAGGATGAAAAAAAGTATGTGCAGAAATTGTTTTTTTTCCTTTGCTTCTCAAGGTAGCTCTTACAGACAATTTTATTAGGTTCTCTTCCACTTTGAAACCTATTTTTAAAAATACCAGGTATTAATTGCTATGGGTATTCGCTTTCTACTGCGTACTCGCAAGCTTTTTAGGTGATTCGTAAAGATATAGTATACAGGTTGCTTAAAAAGTGGAAAATAATATTTCAGATTCAGATTAATGGGTTAAGAATATTAATAATTTTTAGAATGATCTTCAAAAGGGCACATGTTGATAAATCATTTAGAAGCTGCTTTCATTGAAATTTATAGAATTTATCAACCAATAAATGGTTGAGTTGTCATGAGGTTTAGTGTCTTTGACGAAGTTGGTGTAGGTGACGTCGTGGACAACTTTCAAATTCCTTGGATTTTGCTTGTAAGGATTTTGGTTGAAAACAAATTACTTTGACTTTAGAATGACTTGAAAATTGATCATAGAGTCACCTTGATCACCTGCCTCAAGGTCGTTAACCGATGCTTACTCTACTATTTTTTCGTATATAACTATAATATAGTATACTCTTTAAAGTTAATACGTGTTGTATAATAATAAGTGTTAAAAACCGCTTTTAGTCGATTTTTCAAGATGTGATCTTCTAAAGGTCACTCTGAGATAATTGAACTATCATATCCGACATAAAATTTCCCGTTTTTTCGGGTGCGGTATTGGGTATCGCATTTAAAAAATCACTTTGACAGACCTCAACTATCCTTAAACTATGACCATGAAATCAAACAATTTTTCTTTGACCAATCTTCTTTTCATAAATGTCCTCAATAAAAAATTTCTATTTTTAAATCAATTATAATTGCAGAAATTCCATCCGTATCAACAATTGAGTAAAATACGATGTCTTAGATGTCACGTAATATGTGGGTTAAAATGCGGGCAGGTTTTGCAAGAACTCCAATAACATTTATATTTCTGAGGACATGTTGGCTTTGTGCAATGTAATGATAAAATTCAGTAAAAAATCCTTTTTATGTAGATTAAACTCTCTTTACAAGGTTCATTTTACTATTTTTGTTTGAAATTATAATTTACTAAAATATGTTCCTAAATTGTCATTTGTTAGAATTTATTGAAACTAACTCTAAAGTTTACTTAACTATCTACATTCTTTAGTCTTTTAATAACTTGAACTTTAGTTGATGTATAGAATAGTCAGTGGAACTGACGAAATATAATTGAAGACCCATTGAACAATGTACAGCATTTTAAAAGTAGTTAAAATTATGAAAACTGTTAAGAAATCCTGTGGCAGAAATGAAAATATATTTGATTTATAATGATCAACGATCCATAAATTTAGTTCAGACTTACATTTATTGTAATGTATACTTCTATCTAATAATATAAAAAATAGTACACGGAGAAAAATAATCAGCAAAATCAGCCGAAAAATCCGCAGATTCTACCAATTTTATCCTATAGGGACATCTGTTGGAATTCCGTAAAGATAGCCGATAATTTCAGCTAAATTTACTGAAAAAGTCCGCAAATTTAACGGAACAAATCTGCTAATGTAGCGGAAATTTAGAGCTAAGCGCGAATTGAGTAGGGTTAAGGCTACATTAGCGGAATCAAAACAGCTAAAATTGCATATATTTTCGGCAATTCCAGCCGATTTTAGCTGATATGAATCAGCTAATCCAGCGGAGTCATTTTTCTCCGTGTATGTTTCTGATGAGAATTGCATAGAAATATACCAAATGTCTGAATTACTTTGAGCTAATAGCTTATAAAAATTATTGTTCGGTGGGATTTGGGGTCGCTGAGTACGCATCTAATAAATATTTATAAATACTGTTTTTTCATTTAATTTATTGGTAATATAGTAGAAGTCATTTAAACAATTATTGTTAACGGGAATAATTCTGAATATTCGATGACGAAAATGTTGGTTAGTCTCTTGTAAGACCAGAAAGAACTATTTAAAAAGTTGTTTTTTAAAGTTTTATTTTATCCGCCATTTTTATCATTTTCATAAACGATCTTGAAATATAAATTGTGATGAAAATTAATTTACTTTGAAAAAATCAGACTTTAAAGAATTAATTTCTTTTGCTATAATATTTTATTCGGCCTAGTAGTCAATAATTTAGTTACATAGAAGCCCTATAAAACCATGATTCTTTTCGTATATTTTTTAATATATAGATAATCAATAGAGTATATTTATGGAGTAACACGTGCATGTATATGTTTTCGGCCTGTAAGTAACAAAGTGAAAAACTGAATGTGAATGGGACGTCTAAGTGAGAGATGAAAGTACAAAGCGATTAACCAAAGGGAAGAAACATCGATTACAGTTTCTCACCAAAGTAATGATATTAGTAACGCATCGTATATTTTAACACTTTGTCTCAACGCTTATAACATTAATATAAATCATATATTGATTGGTACGTTAATATTGTAATTATATGCGCTTAAGGTACCATATATCGAATAAGAAATTTGGCTTACTCATGCATGTTTTTAATAATTATTTAAAGAGTAGTTAGGCATACCCATACTTGATTCTTCAGCTGTATTAAATCAAAATTAGAAAAAATTGACATTTGTATTCTGTAATATTTTGGGTGAGAAATAGCGTGTTTTTATTACGATAACTTTAAAATGATCTAGACACTTTCTATATTCTTATATATTATATTTTATATATTCTTATATATTATATACTGTACTATATTCTTATCTATTATCTATGCAGTTACTGTTCAGTTTTATCCATTTTTTATAGTTTTGAAATAGACGGTTTTTGAGCGTGACTATTGTTAAGAAAAAGATTGAACTTCGTTCAGTAGCTTTAATACGAGTATAATCATCATCGTCATCCCCATCGTCATTATCATTATCATTACTGCTATTATTATTTTCGTTAACATTTTTAATCCGTAGAAATATTAACGATGTTCCACATCAGGTATAGTTTATTCTCTTCCTTATAAGAAATTTCAAGCCTTTTTGTGCAGTATATATAAATGTTATTTTCAAAGTCGCAAAACGAAATAAACGTGATGTCTTTGTATATACTACACACTGATATTCCAGTTAAAATAATCTTAATTATATTTCACATCAAAATAAATCATTTTATGTCGTACCAAACACTTGGACATGAATTCTATTCATAGATATTTTCTCGTGAGCATAAGTACCTTTGCATCTTGGAATTTATTTCATTATTTGACAGTTGTATGGCATTCTTTCTCTTCCTGCCAATATTACGGAAGCTAGAATTCAATTCAAACCACATGTTAATCCTGTTAATTATGAATCTTCGTGAACAGGTAGAAGTTTATCTGTTTATAATGTGCGAGGATGTGAGTAAAGTGTAGACGTTTGTAAAGGACATGCGTTTGAATGTAAAAATTGTCTTTATACCGATTCTTTGTATTCGTATTTGACAGGCGCCAAAGTCGCTTGAGCGTATGAATTATTATCGGTGTGAATAGCATGACTCGCATTGTGTCCGATGTGTATGGTATCATTGTTCTGGCTCGAATGCATGGACGGAACATTGAACGATTTAAAAATTATTGTAGGAGGTTCCTGTAATGCGAGAGGTGAAGAAACTAGTCTTGCAGAATTTTAATTGATGGTAAGTATTTGTAAAACTCGAAGCACTCCCAAATTTCGAGAAATCATTTGATGAACAATAAGACGGAAAAATGTCATTAATAGTCTAAATTAATTTCAGCAAACTTACACATCATATTATCTATAGAAACCTATAGAAACTAATATCTTGAGGAGTACACTGTTTGGTGGTTTTAGTAGGTCATGCACTACCAATCTTAATTATATTTCTATTTGAAAATATGAATAATCATACAATAAATTGCAAGTTATCGTATTTGGAGGAATCGAACCTTTCTTTTTAATCGATAACAGATGAGTGATGGACATGTCAGGAAGAATATCTTTGCAAAGAAATGTTAGTAAAGTGAATATTTAGTTACAGAAGAGGTAACGAATTTTTCCTTCTAATTGAAATCTTACTCCGAATGCTATTTCATATATATTATGAAAAATATAAATGTATAATACTGATATTTTAAATTGTAGGTATTAGGAAATTACGAAAAGTTTCTTATTATCTTTCTTAAATATAATAATTTCATTCATTTATTTTATTAAAATTAATATTATCGCTTATTAATACTAGAAATAGGAAAATAGGACATGAAATAATCCCATAGAAGAAAGAGCAATAAATTACAAGAACAACATTTTTTGAATATTAATTTTTAAATATTTTTGACTGACATTTCATAATTTCTCAAATCAAATATAATTATGAAAGACTAATAATATTTCTAAAAAAATTTAAAAAAAGACAACAACAGGCGGTGTTCCCAAGCGGTCACCAACCAAGTACTGACCGCGCTCAACTTTGCTTAACATCAGTGATCAAACGAGAACTGGAGCTTTTTTTTATGTGTTCATTGTTACCCAAAAAATTACATATTAATTCAATTATGAGAACTGGTGCTTACAAACTGATATGGTCGTTGCCTTATAAAATCGTGATAATTTGTAGAGGGACATGATTCTGAAAAGCTCGAAACAACCGTCGTCCGATGAATTTAATAATATAATTTTTTGTATTTATTATATATTTAAACTATAAAAAATATTTGGGGATAATTCACTGAACGTTTCTGAATTATTCTTTGCGCTCGATTTAAATCGGTTGTAATCGGTTTTTAATTTATTATCTGCAAATATAATGGAATAAATATTTCGCAAAATATGTACCAAACTAATCTAAAGTTTTTTTTAAGTTAAGATTTTTAATAAGATTGTTATAAAAATCACTGATTTTAACCGAGATGTACCTGATTTCCGATTAGTATTTAGTATGTTTATAAATGTTCCCCGTATCTCGTGTTTGGATTTGTTTGGACGTTTCCTCTGGATAAATTATTAAAAATTTTGAACGGTAAACTTTTTTTAGAATTTTTCTTTGGTTCATATTTTAATTAGATTAAAAAATCATTATGTTTACGTTACGAATTTCTCACATATCTTTCTCTTACAATTTAATATAAAGTATAAGTTAATGTACATTATTATGATGTAATTATTTCCATCGTGATAATAAATAAAAGTAACCCCTTTCTTAGTCATAGCGGTGATTTTGATAATATAATTTTAGGAAAAGAAAGTGATCAAAACAAATATAGTTAATATACTTTTAATTGCGAATCTTTGAAAAAAGTTATATGCTTATAATTATATAATTATATAGTTAATATTCGCTAATACATTTTTGGGTCTATAAATTTTTAGAAACATCAATTATCCGTACACGTTATCTGCGACAGTACATTTATATCCTACTAATTGTTCAGCATGTAATAATAAATAAACAAAAAATGCCAATGAAACCTATTCTAACAAAAAATCGTTGTTTCGATTGACTATCTGGCATTTCGATTGCCCAATAAAATCGTAAATTTTCAAAAAAGTGTAAATTAAAAAAAAATGTGATACACGAGAATTGTACTTTGTTTTTCAAGTTCATACTAAAAATATTTTACAATGGAATGAAAAATTGTTGAAGTAAATTTCTTTATTGAAGAATTGTAATGATTTTGAAAATTTTTATACCACGATGAACAGATAATTTTTTGTGCACTCGGTAATTTTCAATATTTTATAAATATAAATTGGTATGGTTTAAATTTTTGTTATACAATTTTTTGAGCTTAGTGCATGCACACTTCCGAACACGCAGTAAGTAGGGGGGAGGGGTAAGGAGAAAGAGATTAGGTAGGGGAAAGGTTATTCTGTTCAAATAGACGTGGTTTTCGAAAGATCGAGTGTTCAAAGTAGAAGGGTTGTATATTATGATGCTCATATGAATCCACATACTATACACATCTGTCATGTCTTTTTATTTACTATTTATGCACTGTTTTACTTATTGTATGTAAGTTCAGGACAGAACCACATAAATTTTACTCGAAATGTTCAATAAGTTTGTATTCCTATTGGAAATAGGCAATTTCTGAATGCTGGCGATGAATGTCAATATTTCGAGATTGACCTGTTGTAAAAGGTCGTACGTGGATTCATATGGGCATCATAATATAAAGTCATTGTTTTATTGTTGTCAATTCTTTTCCTCCTTACGATTGATCAGCGTTCGATTACCGTATAATTGCGTAGTTAGTTTGGGTCACTGCCGGGTTCAATAACTGATGACTCATCATACATTGTGTTTTGTTCGTTTTGCGCGTTACGCATGTCCGATCGTTCCAAGAGAATCAAGTGCGAGGAGTCGAGTTCTTTATCGAAGATCTGGGTTCGGCAGGAGGTGGATCGAGATTGATACTCGATATACGTATAGGAAGGGTCAAAGGTCGACGCTTCTGTTCGGGATCGAGCATATCCACACGCCACCAACTGGCTGATTTCCGCCTGGCTGCAGCCTGTCAGGTTTTGCGCCAGAACTTCCGCAACCATCCTTACGTAGGCGCTTCTAGATCCTCAAGATAAAGGAACCTTTTGCCAGGATTTATCTTTTTATCAGAGACGCGATATTCCGTTTCGTTTTATTTCGAGAGCAGACACTTCCCTTTTGTCTCGTTATCGTCGGAATGCATAATGTACCTCGAGTTACCCTCAATTTATCTCCCATGTAATCTATTTAACCATTTCGGATTTCTTTGACAGATTCCGTATAGTCGTTTTGTAATCTCGGCGAATTTCGCCATTCTGCTAAGTCATCAAAGCCTTTTCGAGTTTTGTAGATTGCTTTTGAAACTAGTTTGTCGAATTAATTTTACAGGCTTAATTAAAATTACTGATTGTGAGTACATTTCTTGTTCTCTCATGCACTTCTTTAATTGAATCGAGTTTTTTTTTCAGGTCTGATCTCATTGATTATATATGGCATCAATTCTAAGAAGAAGAAAATCTGATTCAATATTTATCAAATTGAGAATCTGAACAAATTTATGATGTTTGCTTCTTAGACGTCGATAATGCAATTATCTATATGAAATCTAAAAACGTGTACGAGGATTTGATTTTCATACGAGAATTTATTTTTATCTGAAGATTTTGATGTTGATATTGTCATAATAAAGCGACCTGTTAATACCTTAAATAAATTTTGCGCTTATACATGAACTGGGCTATAAATATTGTGGTAGTGAACGCTTCCTTTTCCTTATCAGTTTTAAAAAATGTTAATCAGATAGTAGGAAATTCAGAAAAGACAATTTTAACGAATAGTATCTTTTTGGTTTTACAAAAGAAAATCCCCGTCAGCAATTATTGATGCAGTTGATTGACTGCGGATTATTCTTTCTCATGGCATAAGTTAGTGTAATGAATTCAATAATTTAGATAATTTTAGAAACAGGACCATTTCTAGATATAGTCCAAGCTATGCAGAATAATATGCCGTTGAACGTTTTCAAAATCTAGATGTGAAGAAAAAATAAAAGTTCTTAAAAATGATTGTTTTTAGGATTTTGTGTCAAACTCGTTTTGAATCAATTTCTGTGTACAAATTTAATGAAATCGATGTAAACTCTATACATGGGATTTTCGGTAAATGATATATTTTGAACATTCGTAATGGAGGAGAAATTTTAAAAAGATTCAACCGTTTTATTTGAAATATTTTAACCAATTTCACCCCAATATGTCAATCTTATCATCAGCTTTAAACAACGTATTACTTATTTTCATATGTGTTATTTGAAAAACGAAAAAAATGCAACCCTCGATTTTCTTCAATTAAAGAAAGTTTTTAAGGGTCTTTTTTTTTAAAGAGCAATTTCCAATGTGAAATGCTCTAAAATGAATGAAAACAGGTTGCTCGAGGTTCAATGTAAAAACTTATGCCATGTGGTTATTTTATTTCTTTCATTTAAGGATTATTAAAACGCCCCAGAAGAGGCGACTTTGAAAAACCCAGGGATCAATTGAGATTTCGCATATAAAGTTATTTTGCAGGAGGAAACGCATATATTTATATGTGTATAAATGTTTTAGATTTAGCTTTTTTTAAAATAATATGAAATCTTATCCATGTTGCCGTTTCGGATTGATCCGGAATGATCGGATGATGATTTTAACATCAGCAATATGAAATTATAAACTTATATAAAATCTGAACTGTTCCAAAATCACAATATTTTGACAGTTTTAAACTCTAGTTCAACATTAATGGAAGCTATTATTTCATCATTTCCATCGAAAATAATTATTCTTATCAACATTGTAATTAACTCTAAAAAAAATTGTAATTTTTCGAATGATATACATATTTTGGAAGTTGTGAGGTGTAATTTAAAATGTGAGGCGTCATAGATTTTCGCTAATTTAGTCAAGGATGATTAATAGTATGAATGTTTAAAGTATTTATCATTTCCAATAATTTTTTTATTATAGATTTATCTCCTGTTTTCACAAAGTTAAATTGGACGGAATTGAAACTGACCATTATATTAAACTACCATTTTTAGAAATGATTATTCTAACAAATAAAAATACAAGTTCTTTGCAATTTGATTGGTTTTATAAACCTACTTATTTCGAAATATTTCTTAACAGTGTATATTTGTTATCATCCTCTTTCACCAAAAATAGCTATTTTTGACAATATAGTCGATAGAGCCATTAAAAATGCAAGCCAATAATTCCAAAGTAATAACGAAGTCAAAATCACAGAACTTATTACATAATAATTATCCAATAAATGTAATAAATAAGCATATAAACAAACGTCTTAATATAACCACTAATTGTATACAATCGAAAAATGTCAGTGACAAATTCTATTTAAAAATCCTTCATATTAACAGTCTTTACCGACGGCTACATAAGAAATTAAAGAGCGGAACATCATAACTGTATCCACCGTAATGCATAACCTTACATCAATTACCACGAAGGGTAAAGACAAACTAAATAAAATGCTACCTATGTAAACAAAAGAAAAACATATATCAAACCCAGAGTTAAAGGACATATGTCCAAAATTTTTTATCCATATTTAGCAAACAATCGAAGACTATCACAACATAATTCGGTAATTTCAGAATACCGATTGGATACAGATCGTGACGTTAATTGGTAAAATGTACAAATATTAGATCCAACGGAAAATTTTGTCAACCTAAGAATCTCAGAAATGGTACATATAACGTTAAAAACCATCCTTTTAAAAATCATTGGAGATTGCCAAAATTTAAATTTAATGGATGATGATCTTATATTATGTATTCTCAAATCGAATAATTACTCCCCATAAATAAAAGATGACCGAACATGATCATGATCGGTATTTGCTCCGGACGAGGGCCCCAATATTGGTTGAGGATTATTTTTAAATTGTAATTTTGTTCATCCT
Source organism: Trichopria drosophilae (assembly GCA_030407085.1). Classification (NCBI taxonomy): domain Eukaryota; kingdom Metazoa; phylum Arthropoda; class Insecta; order Hymenoptera; family Diapriidae; genus Trichopria; species Trichopria drosophilae. Next base: position 112,405,443 of record CM059585.1, on the reverse strand, counting down.
TTATACTAATATTCTGGGTATAAGCACATCCAATATCATATGTCACTGGAATAAGTCTACATAGTTACAATAGAAAATTACATTCAAATTCATAAAATATGTTAACACTATTATTCATGTAAATTATACAAAATAAACGCCATTACTATAAAATGAAAAAATATGGAGTACAAATTTTAAAAAATGAAAGAAGAAATATACTTCAGAAATAAGAACTTGCATGAATGAACGAGTGGTTAAAAAAAAAGGAATAATGTTTTTGCGTAACGTTAAGAACATCAAATTATAAGCTATTATCTTAACAACATCGCGAAGTGAAGTAATCGACTAAATTATTGATTCTCCATCGCTTCGGTGAACTTCGGGATCCTTGCACTCTCGAGGCTACTGGGTCAGGAAGTCCACAATTACTGTCCCGGTCTCAGCATGCTGGCTCCATTACAATACTAAAACCCATAAACCGACCGAAGTTGAAGCTCGGAACAAAATATCAAAACTTATATTACAAATAAATAAACAAAATTTTTTAATTTATATAAAAAAATATTCTTCTCTTTCCTTATCATACCCAGAGATTTGCTCTAGGTTGTTAATTTTGAATGTAAAATTGGAATAGGCACATTGAGCAAAAACGTAAACGAATTGTTGTGGACAATTATTACCTTTTATTGTTGAATATTATGACATTGAAGCTGATTAATTGTTGACAATCGAAGGGAATCGCGGATAACAATTGTCGAGTAATGTTTGTTCCACTTAAAATGACTGGAACACTGTCATGCACGAATATGAAATTGATCGATTTTACAGGCGATCGATTGTCGAACTCAGAACGGCTGAAAGTCATGGTATACAGGAGGCAGAATCTTGGCGGAATGCGGTCAAGTTGGGATACCGAAATCTGGGAGAGTCGCAGACCCATTGACTGCGACAGTATGAAAATGTGGCTATATGAAGGACGCATTTAACTTTTAAAAAGTATCCAAAAATATTTTAGGCAGAAACATCTTTAAAATAAATGGATAAAATTGTAAGGTGTTATCATAAATAAATTTATAGGGTTAGTCCTACAATATAATAAAAAAGATGGTAAATGCTGCAATTTGTAGACTCCATAATTAGTTGAAACCTCATTTGTCGAAATCATTCCCGAACAATAATTAAGTTCACCAAAGTTTTGCTAGGATACGTGTAGGTTCAAAGAAAATATCGCCAATTCACCCGTCGCGAATTACAGTCAGTCAACTACGTGATTTACCGTAGTTTCCTCCAGGAGGCGCAAACAATCACGCAGCATACTCGCAAATAACCGAAACGGAATACGTTTTATATAAATAAATTCTTCGCTTAAAAACGAGCTTGTTATACATGACATAACCAATTTTATATATGTTTCGAACGGGCTATTTACATCTTTTATTCAGTATACGTAGTGTACAAAATGTATATCCGTAAGTTTATGTGCGTGAATTCAATCAAAGATAATTTGAAATAATACAATCCTTGAATTTCGAAAAATACAAATATAATATTGATTTTTCTGAAGCATATCGAAAAATTATTCGAAATTGACGCATACATTTCAAAATAATTCAAATGTATTGAAAACTTGTTTATATTACATCCTACAAAATTATAATATGGAACCTGCGTATTTAGGGTATTCCCCCGTAATTGTCTACCAAATCAAATCAAAGCCAGGCAATTTTGTAGCAAGTCAGAATACCTAATTGAAAATTAGTATGGTTTCTAAAGTGTAGATCATGGCAATTCAGATCGTTCATATCGCCAATTAATGAGGTGCCAGTATTTAATTATACAGGATTGGAAAATGGTTATTGGTTCGTAAGATAAAAAAAGTGATTAACTCTTTATAGGAGAATAACATGAGAACGTATGGAGATTTACGACAACAATTATTAAGAAGTATTGTTGAAGCCAGTGATGAATATATTTTTTAAATGGACAAATGTAGAGGTTCATATAAACAGATTACAGTTACGAAGGATTAGAATTGACAATTCGAATTAATGTTAATGGAAGAAACAAACAATATATTGGAATAGATTTTGAAACATTTAACGATAACATTAGCTGAAATAAAAGATTGTAAACGGTTAACTCTATAGGGAAAAAAACGTACTTGACAATATAAGTACTTATAAAAACGTTCTTACGAAAATTTAAGTATAACTTACTTAGACAATGTGGCAAGATATAAAATTGTAAGAACAATCGATAATAGGACATTGTGCAACTAGATAGGAAAATAGATCTTTACAGACACTCTGAGCGCAAAGTGCTATTTTGCTCCCTATATTGTGTGAGCCCAATTGCACTTTTCCTCTCGTGTAAGAAAATAGTATGCGCAACAAAAGTGGATAGCTTTGGGCTTATTTTGCTCCCTAGTTGCCCAATGTACTATTAATTGTATACATTTTGTTAGATTAGGTCTGTTAGCATAATGATAATCAGTGCTAAAAGGCGACTTTTCATTTTTGAAGGGCGATTCGTTTTTACTCTAGTTCGTGTTCAGCTACTTTTTTTAAATCGTGAAGTAGAGTTATCTTACTCTCAGTTGTAGGTATATTATTTTATAAGTTTTGCAAAATGCATTTAAGTTAGTTGAGTGTTTAAGAGTACCAATCGGTAATTCCTCACTTGCGTCTAATATTTTGTTCTTATTTCATTTTTTTGTGTTGGTTTCTTTGAAAGAACCTTACAGATGATAATGGTTACAACATTAGTTGTATTGAAATAGACGTACGTCTTTTAGAACGCCTACGCATTCAGATGAATCGTTTATGACGTCTTAGATTAATTGTCTTTTCAGACCGTATGAGTTCAAGGTTCGTAGGGTGGGATCCTCCTCTAATTGTTTTACTGTGACGTAAGTATACATTGATACCAAAGTGTATAGTTTATCATCTTGCTGACATACATATTTTAGTGCGTATGAATATTGTATATGGAAGTGTGGAAACGATTACTGTGAAATAATAAACAACATTTTCATTTAATAATTTAAGTGATACATGTTAATGATCACTTTTATTGGAAACTTTATATAAAAATAATTCCAATACCATCGGACTTGACCTACATCGTTCTAAAAGAACATAATTCCTATCATCAATATTCACGACCATTAGTATTTTCAATAAATATTGTTTTGATTCGTGTTCTGAATTAAATTGCGAAATACGAATGTACGAATCTATAATATTTCAAAAACTGATATGCACATATATTTTTTAGAAATCATATAAACAAGAAGTAAAAAATAAATTAATTTATTAAAACTGAGGTAGCAAACTTCGAAAATACCTATTGTATTTTAGTTTTATATCATAAAGGATAATTTGCAGGAGTGATCTTCAGAAGGTTAAATATTTAAAAATCGTCTAAAAGCTGTTTTCTTTAAATTGTTGACAATTTCTGGGCGAAATGTTTTAGAACCTTTGGAGCCCTACGGCCTTGACCTTCACGTCAACTTTCAAGGCCATTAGAAAGACAAACTCATTTTTTATAAATAACTTTTTTACCTTGTGTTGCGAATCTGACTGCAGCGTTACCTATAAACAACTGCGGGACGCAGTAAGTTTTGTTTACTTTGTAGTGCTTGTATTACCGTGAGTCCCCCTTAAGCAGTCTTCACAACGAATAAAGTGAGCTTAATGAAGTAAAGTAAGAAAAATTAGTATAGTCTGTGCACTATCACCTTTAAAGTTATCTACAAGGTCAACATGGCCAAGTACGTTGGCATCCAAACCTTCTAAAATATTTCGCCAGAACGAGGTCTATTTACACGAGATTCACAATATTACTGACTGTTTTAAGTTTTGAAGGAAGTTTGTAATAAAATTGTAAGCCCTCAACATTTCTATAAAGTTAATATTCACGTATTTAGCTATTTATTTTCGTAATAAATGTAATGTCGATGGTGCTCTATATGTTTTCTGAATCGTGTTCTATAGTATTTTTTCGGCAGGGATAATTCCATTTTCGAGATTTTATTGTTATAAGAACAAAGGACCTTTTGGAAAGTTGAAGATAAAATGTGTGCTACGTCGTTTTTTAATAGTTCACGATTACTCCAAATGTAGTGCATTTACATTATAATCACGTGGTAAATGTATGTATCAAGGTATATAATGATATATGTATGTATCACAATAATATTCCAGCGTCCAGGAACCTGGATGCATCAAATGCCTCCGGGACGGAAGCTTGCGACTCACGTTCTTTTCGTCTTGTTTCTCAAAATTGCCTTCGGCAAAAAGACGACATATACATAACGCTAATGCCGCTCGTTCATTATGAGCTAGTAAATACGAGGGTGGGCTTTTTTACCGACGGCGATTATGGGGGGAGCATCGTCGATCCATTTTCCGCGCTCGATCGTACACGTAATATACTTGTCAACTTTTTATGACTTAAAGTTTACACAATTACGGATGGGCTGTACTGCATGCTTTTTTTAAAATCACTGATGCTATCGCAATTGGTTAATGAGCAAGATACGTTGCATAGATTGCCTCGCGAATACGTAACAGTGAATTAATGGAATCTGATTGTCGGCATTAGTTGGTAAATAGTTTAATTAAGAAATGTTTTAAATAAATGCACATGTTTATTTGCGTAAATTGATGGCCGGAAATAGTACTTTGTATAATCAAAATTAAAGTTGATAAAAATGCAATCTATTTATTTAATTCTCTTTACTATTCATGTTCGGTTTCGGAATTTTCTGCCTATAAGAAAAAGTACGACTTTACACACTAGTAGCGCAATGTAAAACTTTGCACCGGAATGCTTAAAATTCGATTTCACGCACGGTCTTTATTGTCGTGCTGTGTTGTTTACTTTTACGTAGGACGTCCATGAAGGTGACATGCATATGGAATACAGCGCGTAGAATGGTACGTTGCGCATTATAGTATAAACAATATTTTTCAAAAAGAACGGTCAGGTTATGGACGTCTTATTATGCACCGCAACATTATAATTTGATCCAAAACGCTTATTTAGGTTATGTACAAACGTCACTATACTCGTGTTTGTGGGACCGATAATTACGACTTCGGTTTCAAAAAATCAAAATGTCGGATTCAATATGACATGCGAATTTATTGGCTCCACTTCGAATTCCTTAGTAAGGGGTTCTTGGGCCCGCGGATTTACGAATGTACTGTCAGTTTATAATCATTAGAAATGGTGGATTTAATATGGCAGACGAATAATTAAAAATTCATCGGATTCGCTTGTGACAGTCGTCATTCGTGGATTATACAGGTCAACCTGGTTTTGTTGTTGGAAAGCTGTGGGTTATTTCTGGCGTAATTTTCTGAGTAAAATTTGAATTCGAAGTCAGAAATGGCCCATCACGTCAGGATTTTGAGATATTTGAGGTTATGTACTCTAAAAACACGTTTATTTGCTATTTTTGAGGTTATGTAGAGAAGACACAACATTTTTAGGAGTTTTTCCTTTCGTTGGATCATATGGTGCTACTCTTTGGCTTTAATATGAGATACGCAGAATTCCATTTCGACTTTTCGTCACTAAGATACGCCAATTTGAAATGACGATATGCATGTAAACAAATTTACCTTCAAATGACCTTGGAAAACAAGATCAAGGTCAAATTCAATGTCATGAAACCTATATAAATATAAACAACTGTATAAAATATCGATATTTGTAACTAAAAACACGTTTCAATATTGTGGCTGTTTTTTTAATATCTTTTTTATACTTTATTGTTTATTTAGCCAGCTTGAATCCGCCATCTTGAATTAAAGAAATTTCAATATCTTTAATTCAAATTCGTGATTGGCAGTGCCAAATATCACCAGTACAAATTTTCAAATGAAGATACCAGTAAATAATATCTGTCTCAAAGTATTTAAAGCACATGCTCATGACATTAATGTGATATATCTCGTAATTTAAAAATGGCCGTAACTTCGTAGAAAAAATCGTAGGTGATCGAATAAAACCTCATTTTGAAGGGTAAAGGTAGCACTAAAAGATGCAAATAAAAACAAAAATTGTTGCATCTTGTACGTAACCTCAAACATAACTAAATAACGCGTTGTTCTAGTACATAACCTCAAATATCTAAAAATCCTGACGTGATGGACCAATTCTACGCACAAAATTAGATCGGAAATGACCCACAGCTTCCCAACAACATCCAAGAACCCCGTTTTTGTAGACCTGTGTTATTGGAGTCGTTCATTGCGAATTCAGTTTTTAAAAATATTGGTTATTGGTGGATTGACAATAGTGGATCCCGGGTGGATGATGGAATTAAAAACGTATTTTGAATTTCCAAGAAATTTAATATCTCACAATTATTAGTGGTTTTTCCAGGATTATTATTCAGCGATAGATTTTCGTAAACATATATGCTCTCGTTTGGGATTAATGTTGGTGTAGAAATACAGTTTTTGAGTTAATTACTTCGATTTCTTATGACAACTTTCATTTTCTTACCTAAACAAAATATATTCTACGGTATGCAAAATAACGACTGTCGCTTTGTTTTGCGTTCGCCACAAGCACGGAGGGTGATAAAAAATAGCATCAAATTACCCGGAAAATTCCAATAATCTATAAAAAGTCCCTTCGACCGATTTCCACCCTCCTGCTGATTACGGCCCTGAGGAGAGCCTCCCTTCAGTCTACCGGATTCAATCTGAGGCTCAGTCACTTTCGAGACTCGGGCAGGTGTGCAACGCTCCGGTATCGAGAGGTTGATCGTGAGTGTCTGCGATAACTTCTTACGACCTCTTAATTTTTTGCGAGGGAAACCACGTGGGGTAACGGTTTTGGATTTAACGGTGCGTAAGGACAAGGTTCGAAAATTACGAACGTCAGCGGAGCTTACCGAAGGCTGTCGGATAGCTTTTTGTCACCATCCATGGCGATCGACACCACTATCCGGAAGTTCAAGAAGGTCGTCAAAAAACGAGACGACCCGGCGCCAAAACTGCCGTCGCCGGTGAGTCTCGTTTTTTTTAGTGGAAAAAATGTGATTCCGAATTTTTAAAAAAATTGGTGATACAATATAATTATTGGAAAATTTAATTACGCGTCGGAGTATTTGCGACCTTATGATAGTGCTATCTATTGATTATGATCAATTATGAAATTGTAGTACATTGAAATATTTAAAAAAAATAGGACAACGTGCATTTAGAGCTGCTATTTACTGCAAAATATAAATTGAATTAACCTTGTGTATTTACTTCAATTCGTCATGGAATCCCTGCGAACAACCCTAACCTAATTCTTATATATATAAACACTATAAACATAAAATTTGTTGTTTTCCATATGTGCAAAGTTGGATTTTGATAAACGACGTTCGTGCGGTAATCAAGTACTTGGCGCCCATGCATCGTCATCTAATGTTTCGTAGTCAAAATAATGATCGATCGATACGGCGTAATTGCGTATTTCAAAAGCAAAATTCTCTTAATTATATTTGTTTCAAATAATATGTAGAAAGTTCTTGTTTTACGCCCGTGACGGTATTAAGAAAATAGTCCATTGCCATTTAACTCGAAACTGTGCGATAATGAATATTCAACGGAGTTTTTTGCAGAAATCTTGAATTTTTCGTAAATATTAGACAAATACATAGTACGCGATATGAGTGTGCAGTCAAGATTTAGAGATATTTGAGGTTATATACTCGAAAAATACATTTTTTCTGGTTTCGAGGTTATGTGCAAAATGCAACAAATGTTTGTGGCTTTTTTTATTAGTTGCACCATTTAGTACTACTATCACCATTTAAAATGAGTGTTACTGGTCATTTTGAATCGGCCATGATAGAAAAGGATATCAATTTTCTGACTTCATACTCGTACTTAGCGAACCTAGAAATGCCTAGGTACACATTTCCAAGAGCAATTATCAAGTAAAAAGGTTGTTGGGATAAATTTCACGACTTAAAATGACCGTAACTTTGTGAGAATAAATCTTAGATTGTCGACTACCAGCTCATTTTGAAGGGCGATAGTAGTATTAAATGATGCAAGTAGTACAATAGCCACAAAAAATATTGCATTCTGTTCACAACCGCGATAATGCCAAAAAATGCATTTTTCTGTCAAATATCTCCAAATCCTGATATGATGGGGCGGTTCTGTCTTCAGATTCGGTTTCCACGCAGAAAGTAACTTCTGAAATGACGTCTTCCTCACAATATCTAAAACCTGCTATTTTGTAGACCTGTGTTATTATATTAAAAAATAAAGGAACACGTTTTTTTTTAATTTTTATAAACATTTAAAAAAAATTATATTATTTATAAAAATTATATATAAAAATAATATTAAAAAAATTTTTTTTATTTTTCACAAATTACTGCAAATTTTATCAACAAAACAAGGTTTTTGCACATTTTTTATTCAGAGGCTCGGCAAGTCCTCATTTTTCAAGATATTGCATTTTTTATTGTCACATGATATTGTCTTATTTATTGCATTTTTCATACTTTTAAAAATATGTCTTCAAAAATGTCGATAACCTAAAAATGATTCAATTAAAAAAAATGTTTTCAAAAACCTGGATGCGGGTCGAAAAACCCATAAATCCAAACGCCGACTGGTCACAAAACCGACCGAAAATAAGACGACACTTGAAAAAGCGACTGTCCGTTTTTTATTTTGTGTCGGTTTTTTTATTTGTTGGTTTATCGACACGCGCTCAAAAATCGCACTTTTTTTATAAGAATTTTTAACATACTACTACTACATACTACAATTTCATTTGGTAATACAAAAATTTCTGTTTCTGTGGTAAAAAAAAACAATTCTCAATTTTTTTAAATCTCTTAAAATCCACAGTTTTTATGCTTTCTATTTTCTCCTTGTCTGTTTTTTTACAATTTTTAAAACTATTTCTTGGATATATCGTGAAAAGAACAAAATATTGATAATAATTGTCAATGACACCAAACGTTTTAAAATAAATAACAAAAATTATTGTTAAATAACTTTAAATTTGTCCGTTTCTAGTCAATAATTTGAAATAAAAACATTTTTTATAACAAACTATAATATTTATTTATTTGTTTCTTGGATACATTTTTTATAGAAAATATAAATCTTTTGGTATTATGAATGAAATGGTTTATTGCCTACTAATCTCTGTTTATTGTCGTGTTTTCTTTTCTCATTTCTGCTTTTTGTAGTATTAGTTGTCACAAGTTTCAAGTTGCGAAGTATCGTTTTCAAAAGTTTGGTCCAAATAGAATTTGAAGCTACTAACGTAACATATGTAATATATTATTTCTATTTCCAATCTTCAAAGGCAGCCAAGAAAATATAGATATCCAGTAAAATTTTAATGTAGTAAAGATCATGCCTGATTAAACAGCCTAAACCAATATCAGTGTCTGATTATGGATGTAATTTTGTGGTTTTGATCCCAATACCTTATGTCAAACTCTGATTAGGCGCAATTGAAATTTCGGTTGATGCAAGACAATCAAATTACTGATACACTTTTTTTAACGTATTATGAACTGTTTATGCCTTGGTTATTACGGACTGTGATTATCGGATTTGTGATCAGTCACTACATGGAAAAAATGAAATAATTTGAACTTCTCACTAGATAGTAGGATAAGGCACAGTCATCATTTTTTAGTTAAGTTTACAACCTGAAACTAACCTCGACAAACTGGGTAGCCAAGGATACTATTCAAATAACAAAATTGAAAAACGTGGTTATGTAAAATCCTACTATTTACATGGTAAACCCTTTATCAGGCCATGACTTTTTTTACTAACGAACCCCTTATGAGGTCTTATTAAATGTTAATCAGGGTCTGATTAGGTAGTAATGGTTGATAAATTGGACCCTATCACTACCAGGTTAGGTCCTGATTCAGGCTGCTTAAAAAGATTTATGGTTTTGCATGTCAGTTTGTGTGTGGTACTCCGTATATATAGTTAACGTGAATGTTATCGCTTACTGTAAAGTTTTGTATAGTCAATTGTTGGATCAAATTCAATTATGTTACATCATGGGTAAAAGTTCACTTTTAAACATCGTTGCCTTTAATCATCGCCATCGGCACTTTCTCGGAAATTTTACCATTCCATGGTAGTTTTAGGACAGACTTAGAGACATTATTTCTGATAAAAATTACTCGATTTTTTGTTGTTAGGGTTTTCTGTTGCGTGCGACAAATGAAAGGTCCAAGGTTCAAGTTCCGGCGCGGCTCATCGACTATTTCAAGCTTCTCCCTAATTTTTTCGAAAGAAATAATAATAACACATCGTAAAAATTATTCCATCAAGTATATTGACAATTTTTCAAGATTTCGTTTATTTTATTTTCCCAACCTTTTTGCAAAACTTTAGGAAAGTAAAAAATTTTAAATATATATACCTACAGATATAATAATACAATATTAATTTCTATTAACTTTCGTAATTTTCATCTCTATCCATCAAATATTACGAATAGAACTAATATCATAATTGGTGTGTATAATATAAATTCCAAAAATATTAAACATTTTAGCCGCACGTGTCAAATAATCTTAATATCGACACCAACGATCTTCCATTATTGTACGTTGTAATTAATTTGCTTTAATTATTTTTAGTCTAATGTGTTTGATTGATGTTTATTTGGCACAAACAGAATCTATATGCGTGATGTCATCAGTTCATCTATACCCAACGCTAATGTCACTTGTTACGTGTCACGAAAAAAGACAATTTGTATACTTGGATAAAAGTAATTATATAAAGGGTTTGACGTCACAATTAATTGGGAAGTCATCCGTATTGTAACACTCAACTATAATTGTTTGTCAAGCACAGTTATTTTTTTAATATATTCCGTTTCGTTAATATACGTTTATTATAGGTAATTTTTTGTTTAAAAAGTGTATCATAAATGTTTATAATATGTTTACAGTCATCCCTCCGTAATTGTTGTCCGTTCGGGCCGAATTTCCCTTATCTCCTCATAATTGCTTGTCTGTCGTTCCAGTCTCTACTTCCCCTTCTTTATGTATGAAACATTTGATAAAACCTACGTGCGCATGCGAGAGTGTGTTTTTCTTTTTACGGTACACCTGGGAGGGGGAACTTGGACAACAATCACGGATGGAATTAGGACGACAACAATTAAGGAGGAAACCAATAACAGAGGGGAGAGTGTAAATGCATTTTAAACACGAGTGAAGATAAATGAAAATTAGCAATGTACGCATATAATGTAATTATCTCTGCTGCCCGCTAGGGGCGGCCTGACCTAACATAACGCTGCCATCTCTATTTTCCTCCCGTTATAGAAATGGAACGATATGGAACCTAAGAGCACTCGCCAAAGAGTTTATCACCAACAAGTACTATTTCGTGTCACGTACCAAAATGATATTTGCACGCAACTTTTATTATTATAAAGTTTTAAAATTCAATGCACGTATCTGAAAACCCTTTTACAAGTAGAAGAGTTGCATCAAATATATCGATTAACATACAGTCAGTAATATTTAACGCCACCTTGGATAATATCGACTTGCTCTAGATTCCGAGTGGCCGTTCACCACGTTAAAAGAAATGGATGTAATTCTCACCTCCTATGAACGAGAGGAATAAAAATGATAAAAGCCGCTCTGGAACAGCGATCCTGTTCTTATCAAATTTACCGCAAGAAGTGGCCATAATAAATCCTTAAATACAACAACGAAGCGTAAAGTTTGACTTTTCGGTTCGTTTGCATTTTAAGGCCGTGTTTTGCGGAAACGACTTTAAACGAAAATATCTACCGATTATCTTAGTTGCTGGCGTTAATTTTCCAACCGCAAAGAAAGATGATGGCAAAATCGCGTCCGGCAGAACGTGAGAATACTCGATTGGACTCGGGAACGTATAATGTCTTTCTATCAGCTCCAGGCGAACGAAACCGGTCGTCGGTCTTTTAATGAGGCGGAAGGAAGTTTTGTTTACGGTTCGTAATCGATACAAATTGTCGCTTATTATTCGTTTTAATAAAATAGGGCCCAACTATTGAAAGCTTACCCGAAAACATAAGTTTTTTTTGGTTCATCACTATAATGTAAGTAATATAGTACATTGTGCAACTAGGTAGCAAAATTGTATTTTGCATTCCGAGTGTGAGAAATAATTTTCTCCCCCCCTTAAATTCTAATAATGTGTAATTAGATTATTAGATCTAATGTTTAATTCATTACATTTGTTATTGTTTACTTTAAAGAGCGTAACACATAAACACACGAGACCTAATTATCTTATTACAGTGGAGTCCCGGTATTTTTTTCCACTCAGTTTCGCGGCTTCTCCTCCCATCTCGTTATATTTACCAAAAGAAGAAGAACGTCTCAATCACGTTCGTGACGTAACAGCAGGCCCTTCCTGGGGCCGCCCGCGCCGCCCACAAGGTGGGGAAAAAGAGAGCGGCGACAGGTAATTATAACGAGAGGGAACCGTGCAAATAAACTAAGACGTAGATATAGCTGAACGCAATTATACCGAGACTCTACTGAATATATTACTAAATAACGGCGCAAATGTAAGACGGGTGACTTGATTGAAAATAACTCTATTTATCAACAGTATTTCCTGTTACTTTTGTGTAGAAGAGCCTGTATTTTTGCTCATTTTATTTACATTATAAAGCGCGTTTCGATTTCTTCATTTGCGATATTTGTCGAAAAATAATGTCACTATCGAGTACTAGTGGCTTCAATCAATAAAATGAAAGTTATTGTTTAGAAGACGATAATTTGTTGACTTGCGAGAAATGTGCCACCTAGCGGTATACAAAATAACTATCAGTATGGAGTGGTGATTAAAAATTGCTATAAATTAGTAACTTTTTGTGTCATTCGATTTTTGTCTGTAATTTACTTTAGTCGCTGAAATGACTAAATAACTCGTTTTCTCTTCCGGATTGTAAGAGTCTTCCGACCTCATGACTGTCTTACGTCAATGAGTTTTTCCCACAACAGGTCGGTCGTTTCTCTGCCGATCTCTTTCGTTCTTGCATACAAATCACTCTCTTCACCTCGCACGCATTATTCCTTTGATCCCTACATGCTCCATACAACTTTCCTCTTCTCATCTTCTAGTTACTTCTTAATGTTATGTTCGCTTGTGACCTCCGTAACGCTACTGTTACTTTACGTCATTGCGATTTGCTAATCAATGAGTTTCGGCCGCGATAAAGGTTATCGGCGAGTTTTGCAACAGTAATATTTACAAATAATGATAGTATGAATTATAACTTATTTACTAATCATTATTGTCATGTTTTGTCAATTTTAATTAATTTTCATTATTTCGTGGCGTCATCTCGAAACCTGCGAGTGAAAAATCGGATATATTTTTAATATGCATAACAAAGGTCAACGTGGTTTTGCTGTTCGAAAGTGATTGTCCCATCACAACAGGATTTTGAAACATTTGAGGTTATGTACCCAAGAAATGCCGTTTTTCGCTTCGTTTAAGGTTATGTACAAAATACACCAAATTTTTAGAGGGTTTTCCTTTAGGTGGATCATATATAGTATAGGTCTCGTAGTTCAATTATACCGTTTTTCTTCACCAAGTCACGCCAATATCAAATAATACAGTAAGGCGATTAAATATTGATAAAGCTTTAGTAAGTCCTGACTGCATACGTCCTGTTTCTGTGTTACAATCACGTGCATGTGCTGTGAGCATACTTTGGATTGTTGCCGCTAGGTGCGTTTGCGATTCTTGATGTTTTTTTCCTGGTGTCCGTTTTCCCATTTAAAATAAATCCAGCTAACGCATTAACCCATACTAATTGAGAAAATAATTTTAAAAAACATATTTCATTAATTCAAGTATGCATTTATAAGACTGTTATTTATGTAATTGGACAAACAATTTTTGTTTTTTAGAGAATAATTTTGGCGACAATTTTTCTCTGTGTAGCTAAAGAATATTTGCAAGTTACATTAAATCACTACGTGACGCATTTGCTTTAGTATCTCCATTTGTATGTGCTACCTACTGCATATGCAGAAAATCGGAACTAACCTAAATACGGCTATCTACAGATCTACAGACTACAGATTTTTATGAAATCTGCCTATGGTTCACGTGTTATTGAAACCATAATAATCTCATTATACGTAACTTGGATTTGTATCGTTTTAGTAAGAAATGTAGTCGGAACGTTTTCTAATGCGTAAATATTTGAAAAAATAATTGGTATAGTACCAGACCAGCAGATCGCATCTTTCCCATCTGCATAAATTGGACAATTCTTTGAGTGCGAGTTAAAACATTGCTATAAATTAATGCAAAATGCGCAAACTTTGCGTTCTTTTTCGTTAACGAAGAAATGAGTACATATCGCAGTTCTAACGCGTATATTCGAAAAAGGGAATATAAAGAGACATATGAACGGGAGAAGAATCAGGGTAAATCGCAGGCTGTATCAAGCTGGAACCTTTTCACTTCCAAACCAAATGTCAACCGGTTTACGTTCCTCGCCATTAATTAGAAGCGAACTTGGCCGCAAAACCAAAGTGGAATTTTGACAGCATGACGTTTTTTAATAAAACTGAAAAATTATGGATGAATTTTTGCAGCAATTTTGAAGAATTGCGAAAATTTTATATTTTGTTGGTGCTCTTAGATACTTTGCGCTTTCTTTTCGTTATTTTCGCTGTTATTAAACGGCAAAGGATATGACGTGCTATAATTATTTTATTCAAAGTAGAAGTTGCAAGTGAAAAAATCGAATTTGTTATGTGTTTGCGTGTTACAAATTTGTAACATCTTACTTCATAGGTAATAGATTTTCAGCCAGATTTTTACAAGAAATTCAAAATGGTCGATTCAACAAGTGGATGAAATCAATGTTGAACATATAGGTTATACATGGTGCTATACGATCAGCTGATCGCCGCAGTTGCCACTGCGAAAAGAATTTATTTTCAGGAGGGGATTTCTTGACATACAATTTTTTAGTGTTCGATGGGATTAAAAACAATTAGCGGTGCCTGTTAAGTTGAGAAAATGCCTTGCTTTTAGGAAGTGACAGAATTACCTTTTAGTATAATCTACAAAGTCAAACATACCAGTGAGCTGACTTAATATAGGCAACCTGATTAATCAATTCATTCATTCAACAAGACCCTCTGTGCGACAAGCATCAACCGCGGTGAAAAATGTTGTATAATATAAATATAAATACCCTTAAACATAAAGATACCGCAAGAAGTAAAATAGAAAATAATAGTCGTATTAACAATTGTCGTTAGTTCTCCAACAAAAGATCTAACGGCGGGCTGCAAGTCTAACCTGAAAGTCAAATATACCTCGGGGAATTACTTTTAGGGGATTTCGATAAAAAATGATTATTCAGGTAACCTAACTTCAAAGTGCCTAATTTAATCCGGAAATTGTAAGATGACTTGCAGTTATTTTTTACAGGCAATTTTATATAATTTGAAAATCCTGTTTTTTAATTGCTATATTTTTAAGTGTTTCACTATTCTCAAGTTAATGAATTACTAGCACTTTCGGAAACAAGTATTGGACAAACAAGACCAACTGGCCTATAAGCGGCACCACAGTAAAAAAAAATATTCCAGCTTTTTACCTTAAATTATTTACCTTCTTCACAATGTTTAAAAAAAGCTCCATGTCATCATTACTCTTGAACGAGCAATCATTAGACTGCAGATAAATTTCAAAGTAGTAAAAACAAAAATTATAAAGCCAAAAGAAAAGTAAACAAGTGTACAAAACACGTTTAACAAAAAAAAAGAATTAATTGTACTACGAAATATTATTTATTTATTTTATGATTGGAATTAGAATGTTGTTAAATTAATTGTTTATTATTTAAATATTATCGAAATGTTTATGAAAAAAATGTTATTAATAAAAAACAGTAAATAATTTTAAAAATAAAGCGCACTTTTAACTCAGGTTTCTCATGGGAGAGTGAGGCCAGAGAGAGAGAGAAAGAGGAAAGGAGAGAACGAAAGAGGGAGGGACAGAGCGAGACAGGGAGAGAAAGAGGGAGAGAGAGAAGAGATAGAAGAGAGAGTGAAATAGACAGTAAAAGAGAGGGAGAGAGTGGGTGGGGGAGAGAGAGAGGGAGCTAAAACAATTATTTTGTTCCAAATTTTGAAAAAGTTGATTCTATACAATGTGCGTTTTTAAAAGAATGACACCATACAATATTTTACATTCACTTCACCTAAAACGAAAAATATAACTTTACAGCTGGGTGCAAGCTAAAGAATGTTGTTTTTTAAATATTAAGTATTAAAAAATTCGCGGAATTATATATATATATATAATGCTTGTGGATGTAAATTTTATAGATAAAGTTAGATTCAAATATGCTTAATTTTCGAACTAGTCAAAGCTTGCATTTACTAGAAGGTGATTGGGTTATCAGCCAATATGGCGGTTGGAAGCTTAAAATTAAAAAAAGTTAGATTGTTTTATCAAAATATTTGATTCATACAAAGAATTGTAAAGGTCAAAATAGGTCAACACATTGTTGAATTAATTTTACTAGTCATTTCTCTTTACGTACATCCCAGAATGACGTCTAAGGTAAGGCATTTATAACTAGCGCCTTGAGATCGATTTGAGATAAAATAAGATCAGATTCCTTAACAAATAATAGAAAAACGAAAACGGTGCAAAATGTCAATTTCATGGTTTTTATGAATGTGACAAAAAAAAAGTCAAGAAACGAATGACAAAAGCTTAATTCCAGTGACACTAAATTCCCTGGATGCAGAGAATGGGGTCAACGACCGAATAAATGATATAATAAAATATTCCGTCTGACGAGTCGGTCCGGCTTCGTGCGTGCGAACGACTCGCTTAACGCCATAATCGATTTCGCTATACATTGAGACGGACGATTAAATAAAACTCGCGACGCAAGGTGCAATGATCGTATAGTAAACTTCTTTTGCAATTGCTCACAACGATACTAAAGGCCAGCGAATTTACATGCCGTTATTCTCATTGTTCACCGAAGCCTTCGTGAATCATCATTGTCATTGTTTCTACGATTTTTTACAAATTTGTGAGGATTTAGTCTTTTTTTTTAATTTCAAGTTCAATGAGCATGTCGAATGCATCGCCGCCAGATTTCATTTGTCTTGGTTTAAATCCATTCCAAAATTCTTTACATTCAAAATTGTTGTTTATGAAACAAAAATATTAAAGGGGATGATTTAACAATCTCTCGAATTGGTGTATTTTCATCCAGGTTCGTTTCCCAGTGGAAATCGTGCAAATCGATCGAGGACAATTGTGCCCGTTCGGGGTCGGCGTAAAAGTCTCACGCATAATGGGGTTTGGAAACGTGAAATTTTCGACGAGCCGCCAGTCTTTACCGATTTAATAATATTCCTCTACCCGCTTCAGGCACAGGGAACAGTTAGAACTTAGTTCGAGTTCTTTTTCCGTCAGATCGCAATCGCACGATGGCCTCGGCGATGATCGCTCGGACCACATACGCGAAATCGAAACTGTACCTGCTAAGGAGCCCGAGGCCTTCGGGAAATTACTCGCACGTGATTCGTCCGATTTCAACAAAAATTACGTTGCATAAATAGATGCTGCGATTGTTATCTTAACTACGTAGGTTTCCTAGGGATTTCCACCGAAGTGATAGATACCATATCCGAAAAAATAAATGTATAAAGTCAACACCAGGAATCTGGTGAGGGTGAGTGAAATGAATTTCTACTCCCGCTCGTGGACTTGGGAATCTAATACATATAGTAACAATTGTATCATTGCCATAAAGGATAATCATTATAGATTTCATGAAATCTAAAACATTTCCTAAAAGAAAGGCCCAAGCATATTGGCATATAATATATTTACAGTGGAGTCCCGGTATTATCAGGTCTTGTTATATTTACGTGGTTCAGTCTCGTTATATTTATTTGTCGCCGCTACCTTTGTCCGGATTTATGTTCTCCGGAATTATACCATTGTCGACGAACACTCAGGTACAAATACATCGTATATCCTCAATAAAAACCTGCTGAATGATTTTATGAATACTATTTTTCAAAGTTTAAAACACGCGTCGTGTTACGTACATACACTTTGTACGTATATCATAAACGTATATTACATGACCGTTTAATACACGTGTTACCAGAAAATATTCGTATTGTACATTTACAGTAGAGTCTCGGTATATTTACCCTCTCCGTTCCTCGCCTTCCCCACCCGTCTCATTATATTTCCGAAACGGAAGGGTGTGCGGCTTCTCCCACTCTCCTTAGTCGCGTTATGTTCGTGGCGTCAAAGCAGGCTCTTCCTGAGGCCCCAGTCCTCAAGGAGGGGGAAAAAGAGAGCGATGGCAGGTATGAAATATAACGAGACGGAACCCGGCAAATATGCTGGGACGTAAATATAGCGGGACTCTACTGTATACAACTATTTTTAAACGAAACTTAGATGTAACGAACGAGTGTCTTTATTGGAAATAATTAAAAAGTTTACATTACTGTTTACTTTTATACACGGGTAATGAACGTTTAAAGTATTTCTGGTTTAAAATGATATAGGTTAAAAGTTTTATTAACGTATGTCATGTGCAAATATTAAACTTAGTTTTAAATACGTTTTATAAACCAAGTATCTTTTCATAAAATTTTAACATTTTTCATACAGCATAAATTAATTTTTTACATTTAACCCTCTTGCGTTTTTTTTGCCAACAAGATGGAAGGAGAAAAGTATCGTGTTTAATGTTTTTGAGCTCGCTGATTCTGAATCTGGTGTCAGTTTTCAAAAATTAAAAATAGCGGATCCAATATTGCTGATCAATTTTGTAAAGATGACTTGATTTGTTGCAAATAATGTGTGATATAATCGTACCCGTCGACTTCTTACATAAAAGAATACCATTTTTATAATGGGAACGAAAAATACGCAGGCGATCCGTGACCGCATCTGGTGGTAGATTTCATAATAACTCCTGTACTGTTGATAAATTAGAGATAATATTTAATTACTTTTGGCATTATAAATTACTATTGCCTTTTGATAAGTATTAGTAACTAGCCAAAGTAACTAGTAACGCCACTATTAGTATCAATAATGCCACTAATGCATTATTAGTATGGAGTAATACTTGACAGTAGTTGCTAAAAATTAGTGTATAAGGAATTTTGAATTGAAAAATAAATAAATTGTGTATATATATCTGGATTTACTTTTTCATCAAAGTAACAAATTGTAAGGGGCTCCCGTTAGAATTTAAAAAATGGATAAATTAAAAAAAAATATACTTTCAAAGCAAAATATTTACTTACGTTAAACAGGAAATGAAAACACACATTCTGAAAGAAAATTGAAAAAATTGGATGCCCCTATTCTTTTTCTGCCCTGAAATACTGCATTTTTTATTTTTTGTGACATCACTTCCAGTCCGATACATACCATTACAGATTTACGTGTAAGTTTCTATTAACACACATATTTTATAGAACAATAGATGTTGTTCGGGAAATAACAACGAAAAATTATTGCGAATACGATACAATTTAATTTAAATAATAATCATATTCTGATTACAGTAGTTCCTATGGCGTCTCGATTAAAAAAAATGGGGAAATGCAGTTATTAAATTCTGGATTAAGTATTATTTAAATAAAAGTTCAATGAAATGGTAAAGTTTGCTTACCATATACAAAGTAGTTAGATTTGACGCCGCTAGATGACCTCGCGAAGCTCATAGTTAGTAGATTTGCGCTTGCCGCTCTCGTGATAGAAATGTACTTTCGTTTCATATAAGTTTTCCACGATTTTAATACTCGTTTCTATATATATATATATGACATATTACCTATTTTTTTAAGGGCTGGAATGTGAATTCTGCAAACTATAACACCGAAACTTGTTTAGTCGATGTTTTTTTCATGATTAACAAAGATGAATCAAAAATAAAAAACTAGTATTCTCGTTTACGCGTGAATCTCAAGATATATCATACATAGTGCATATTTAATAATATGATTAAATTGTTGTGTCTTATATCATAAATATTACATTTCTACTAAAGACAGCAGAACAATTATTCACTGAACAACGTAATTCATTAGTTTCGGGAAAGTCATGGGTTCAAAATTTTCCCATATATGAAAACCACAGAAACCGCACAGTTTCATTGTCTACAAAATCGAATTCAAGAATTTTAATCGACGTTAAACGTGTATGTTTCGCAGACTAATTCATTAATCATTGTTAGCATTGCACCGTCGTTTACGGCTTATCCGGTCTTGTTAAGGACGCTTAACCGTAACTGATGCGTCTAAGCAACTGTAATTGCTAGTTCTTGCCAGTAACGTAAGTGATCGGGTTAAGGTGAATGTTCTTATTTAGTTCCGGCGTAACTTGTGACGATGTACGATTAAAAAATGTCGTCAACGTCATATATTAACCTTTTAATGACTACATACATTCATCTCAATATGTTTTCAAAAAATATTTTTCTAAATTTACGATTTGCCCAATTTTTTAATTAGAATTCCCTTGTACCACTTTTTCATTTTATTCAGTATCAAATGTTAAATATCTTTGCTCCTTTGTTTCATTGTTTATATGTAAATATTATATGCGGAAATTACGTATAATTTCGAAGTGCATCTTTAATTTAGTTAACTATTAATATCTTTATGTTTTTAGAGTATTTGCAGAACAAGTATGTCTAGTCTTTTTTTAATTGCGGTAATATGGTTCCAATAAATGTTTGGAAATTGTCCAATGATATGTTATGGTTTATCTGCAGTTGGGATAAAAATTTTACATTGCGCAACTAGGGAGCAAAATATTATCTTGCGCTCACAGCGAGATAAACTTATTTTGCTCCCTAGGGAGAGGGAGAAAATGTAAAATATGAGTGAAAATTTATTTTGTTATATTGTGAGCTAAGGAACATTGCTGCAGTTGAATTCATATGCAAGGCATTTTATAGTACATTGAGGGAATATTTATAATTAGCTCAGAATAAAGTGAATACATTGTTTATCTTTAGCAAAAAGGTCATTTTGAAGGTTAGAACTTAAAAAGATCCTTAAACCAGTATTAGGTTGGGTGTTATATGTATATATACATTTTAAAATTGCTAACATGCTGAATGAGTTCCCGCAATGTCCCACGCACTTGCAGTAACGATTCCATCTAATTTTTTTACTATATATATATATTAAGACAGATTAGGTTAGATTAGGTTGATATCGCAGTACTGCAGGCGATCTTAGAGCGAGCCGGAATGTTGGATTCATTTACAATCGTTTCATCGAGTTTATTACTTTTTTATTTTGACCTTGAAAATTACCTTATCGCAAATATTCAACGAGTGAAATTCGTATACAGCCCATACAAATATAGAAAGATACAAATTAACTAAAAAAGGCGAACACTTTACCAGAAAGTATATCCAGTGATCCTATTGATTAAAAAATGTGCAAAAATATTTGATTGAAACTTGAGCGCAATATAAGCATATATAAAGTCCGCATAAAACTAGAATATTAAAAATTGACAAACGAAATGTATTTAAATAAGAAATTAAATATAGACAATTCAAATAAAGACTTCAAATTCGTCAAAATAACTTGAGTAAATCGTACACCGAAATTTATTAAAATTAATTCGTTTTGAAGAAAACTATTGTGTCGTTAATGCGCTTTTATGTATATAAAAAAAAAGCTTGATTTATATATGTCTTCCTTCACAAATATTCTCATTTCTCAGTCAACTTACTCCCTTTTCTCCAGCACTTTTCTTCTTTCCTTTCCCCTCTACGCTCATCTCTGGCTGGAGACGAGGACGTCAATTACGTTAATGACCCCTTATTACATCGCCATTATATAAATCGCATGCCATGCATTATGTACGCTACTTCAGAAAGATACATTTCTATTCTTAAATCACTCACAAAGTGCCACAATCGTTTTAAAAAGCGCGCAATCGTGCGACACTTGTCACACTGAAATGTTAAAAAATAAACCGATGGCTACGGGCGACGATATTTCCCACGAGCACTACTCACTATTCCAATATCCTTGGAATCATTAAAATTCGAGTTAGCCTTTCAGACAATTGTCATGGAATACTAGATAGTAACTGCATTGAAGAAAATGAACAGAAAACATCTTTGTAGGAAATGGTTATCTTAAGGTCGAACTAGTCCATCGATAAGGTAGCAGTCAACGTTGGAAACTGGAAATTAAAAATTATTGGGGCTATTTTTGAAATTTCTTGCCCTGTAACTGCAATTCCAAATATGACACATTATATCTTGTAAAATATCATAGAAATTCGTCAGGAATGAATTGACAATTGTCTGAAATTGGCCAAAATTTTGTATTTCCGAAAACGCTCGGTCCATGTTCGATAAAGTACTGTGGTGTTTTTAGGAGAACCTTTCTATAGTATTTGGAATTTCAGTTACAAAGTCCTAATTTTAAGAAAACATTGTCGTCATCATTAATTTATATTTTGACATATAGATTACTATCATATCAACTGAAGAATTAAGGAGGTTCTGAAGTGGACCATAAATTAAAGATGCCTGAATCAAATTTCAAAATTAGGATTCAACTTATATCTGATTTTTACTTATATCCAATCATTTTTGCTTAATTCATTTCTTTGCATTCTGTAAGTGGCCGTATGTAAACATTCGCTTACATGGTCCAAATTTTGAACAATTTATTTAAGCAGTTTTAATTTACGGGTTGCAGCATTAATTTCCAACTTTAACGGCAGATCATTTTAATTCCTTAAGGGGAGGTTCTAGTCCAGAGGCCCGAAAATGTGCGCAATTTCATGATTTTTTTTGTAGAGTATAGATACATTTTTTTTTAACGTTTGTGGCATTTATTTGTCTATATCTTAAAAAGTTTACAAAATTTATTCGAGTAAAAATAATACAAAATGGCAGCTCCAGCCCTCACTGACGACGGTCGTGCTTTTTAAAAAAAATGGGGGCCCTTTGAACAAAAAACACCTTTTTTGCCTCTTTTTATTTCTTTCAACGTTAAATAAACAATGTTAAAAAAATTTGTTTGACAAAAAACGCTTCTTGAGGGTCCCCTAAATTGAATAAGCTTTAATTTGAGTCGTGAAACGTCGAATTCGCGCACCGCGCGCAAAAAAAGATGTTTCGAGAAAAAAGCGTTTAAAGTTTGACGAACAACTGTTTTTCGGCCGAAGCGCTCTCTCATCTATACGATATAACTCGCAAAATAAATTAGATAGGGAAATAATATCCTTTTGCCTACACATTTTTAAGACCTTAAGATTGAAAATAAAGCAATAAAAAAATAAGTTTTTTTAGTCGATTTTGACTAGAACCTACCTGTAATACTTACCGACTCGCTATTGTGGTCAATATTGTTTTTACCTTCGCTGTATTTTTGTTGAACAGCATATATTTCAGGAAGAATTCTCAATAAATTAAGTGCCTTTTTAAAGCTATTTTACACATTTTTTAAAATAAATTTAAGGCAAATTTTTAGCGAAATCGGTTCGGAAATAAGAGAAGTCGCAAGAATAAAGGTCGGTTTCTGAACAAATTTTGCTGAAATTTTCCGTACATTCATAAAAAAACGCGTAAATTAACCTTAAAATAGATCTCGAATTGAAGGTAAATCTAGATTCAGTTTATAATGCATATTGTAAGCTAGAAACCGACGTTATCACCTAAGGCGCTTTAATTGTGCCTTAAGGGGGTCCTACAGTGCTCGGTAGATAAACTAGGAATTTTCATTAATAACTGTGAATAAAAAATGACTGAATTCATTTTTCAAAATTCGGACTCTGTAAGAGAAATTCTAATTGCTATAGACGGTATCCTAGAAAATGCCAAAGAAATTAACCGAGATTTGACTGGGGATTATCGGAAAAAGTGTTTTTCATTCATTTCCGAAAATTCAAGGTCAATAATTGGAATTTGCTTTACAGAGCCCGAATTTAGAAAATGTTATTTAGTCATCTTTACTTGTTAGTGAAACTTCCTGTCTTACAGGTGGATCTCTTGAGAACCCCCTTAACCTTTAGACTGCCGGAAAATCCAAATTTGGACGCATCATAAAAACTTGTTTAATGTTTATTTTTAGACTAAAATACATATTAATTTATTATTATTTTCACTTATTAAAGTCATTTAAGATAAATTTAACCCTCCACACCCCTTTTTACCTACCCCAAATCCATTAAATCTGTATTTTCTACATTGTGCAAGTGGTCATTATTTTGTTTCCTTCAGAGTGTAATTAAATTTTACGTTTATCCCAATATGAGGGTTGTTTTAGGATTTATTGTAATTGAGATATAAAAATTGGATTCAGCGCCAAAAAATACCCTGCAAATGTGTATTTGCACTACAAAATAAATAAAAAAATATATGAATACCATATTTGATGGGGGTGTTTATTTTATATTTCAGGGGTTGTTTTTGAATTTATTATATTTTCGTCATTAGATTTGGAGTCAACGTCGAAAAATACTCCGAAAAAGTGTATCTGCACTATAAAATAAATAAAATTTGAATCCTATGTCTAAAGGGGTGAAATATCTTTAAAACAACCCTTAAAATTTGACTCTCAACCCTTCAAAATACTTTAAATATTTAATTAAATCTACAAATTTAACTTATATAAGGAAGAAATTTTAACTAAAAACAGTAAACAAAAAATGATGAATATTTTTTTTCCGAATTCTGGCTCTAAGGTGATTCTAATTGATTTCTTTTGTATCTTTTGAGAGATCGAATGCAATTACAGTTACCTTTGCAGAGCCCAATTTTACTTTACGGTGTTTATTGTAAATTCCTACCTTATCGACGGAGAACTTTAGAATCTCCTTGAGGGGGTAAATTAACAATATACTAAGTAAATTCTTCGTTGTCTGTAAGGGTAATTGCATTTTCTATATACGGAATCTTATGGAATGCCAATCAAGTTATTTACGAATTGACCTAGAGTTATTGAAAATAAGTAAAAAGCACCTATTTCTAATAGTTTTCGTTCAATTCCTAAGTAGTTCGAATTTCCCTTATAGAGTCCTACTTAAAAAAAAAATAATTCAGACATTTTTAATTTTCCATTTTCAGCGTAAATTCCTACCTTATCAACAAATAGTAAATATACCACTACGAAGTAGAAAACATTGTACAGGGATGACGTTATCGAATTTTGTTGTTCTGCTCTTATAAATAAGAAGTATAATATGTAGCCGCCAGTGGGAACGGTAATAAACAAAATAAAGAATTCTTTACGTAATCTCGAATGTTCGCAATAAATCGTCATTTTTAAAGTATTCAAAAAGTAGTCAAGAAGTAATTTTTATGAAAAAAGGTATGAATTGAAATACCATCGGTCAAAGGCAAAGTGTTTCACAGATGATAAAAGTAGTCCTAAAGTATTCTTTGTTAACAAATTCATGATACGCGGTATGTCTGGCCATCTTGAACAGTCCGTCGACAACATTGGATGATTCGAGCTCCCACCGCATGGTAATGCATAAAGTGCCCTCCCAATAAGCACAGATTTTGAAAAAAGAATACTTTATGACTTCTCGAAAGTCCGCATGAAATTATACTTATAGTGTATAAGAAGTAATAAAAAAGAATTCTTTTATAAAAAATTTGAGTTACCGACCGAGTTTCTCGCAAGCTCACGAGTCTTGGGCAAGTTTGTATATATGGAATCTCCAAAAGTATTAACAGTACAACACACGCGGCATGCAGTATATTTACATGGGGATAATGCGTATCTCTCTCTCTCTCTCTCTCTCTCTCTCTTAAAATTAATTACGTACTTATTATTATACTTATTCAGTAAAAGAATTCTTTATGAACACTTAATTATGGTTTGTGAAGAACATTTTTACGAAATGCGTTTAAAAAAAGCATTCGTATCTCTTTATTAAATAACTATAGCGGACATTCGTTATTTTTTGAAGCATTCACAAAGAATTCTTCTAGAATTCTTCTTTTATAAAAGCATTCAAGAAGTATTCTTTTTGAATATGTAAAAATTTCTTTTGGCTTATTGGGAAACGAATAAAAAATGTTAAAAAATATTAGGACCAAATACTAGAACATCCACATGATTTTGATAATTGAATTTTGAGTGTTAACGAAAATTGCCTAACATTTATCACGCATCTGCTCGAGGGCATGTTTCACGAATCTCTAAGAAAAAAATTAGTTCATTAAAATAAGAGACGCAAATCAAGCTCATTTGCGGAATTTTGAAGTGACCGAATGCATCCACCTGCATTTCCGTCGAAATTTGCAAAATTCTCACGGCTGTTGGTCCTCGATGGGCTTTTGTTTCCTCGTCAGCTCTTTCGCGTCGTTCTGCCTGTGTATCCTCGGCATAGGTTTTTTGCGTATTCGTGTGGCCAGGAGCGTTTTCAGATTCGGCAACGCTCTCGGTTACATGAGAACGGGTTTCTTGCCCGGCGAAGTGACGACAGAGAGCCAGACGAAAAAAAATCGTACAATACAAAGGAACCGTGAAACCCGTTTACCGATCATCGAATCGATTTCGCGGCTGGAACCATTTTGTACTTTGTCCAATGCGACGCCGGAAAAAAGCCGTCCGACAGATACCGCCTATGTATTACATGCCGTGTATTAACACTGTCCTCGTCATCGCCACGCTGTCATATATAGAAGAGTTCTTCAAGGACCGCATTTGTTAGGTCGATTATCAGTGTTGTATACCAAAAAAACTTTTTCGCCAAGTTGCCGTGACCAAGAATTGATTATTTGTAGACACTAGGGGCCAAACATGTCCGAATATGAAAATTTATTAAAAAATAATTCGTAAGTTCGTAAAATAGTAAAATTTACTACACAATTTCTCTTAGCTTACATTTTGTTGTACATATCATAATATAATAATCCTTTTAAGGACCATTAGTGTGATAACCTGAAACAATACATTATAAATGATTTTTATTTATTTCTAGAAATTCTAGGTCAGTTCTCAATTAATGTCTTTGGTATTTTCTAAAATACTAATACTAATTAGAAAGTCCAAATTTTGAAAAAACAATACAGTCATTTTTTATTTACGGTTTTTAGTGAAAAGTTCTAGCTTATCGTCGGAGCACTTTAGAACCTCCCCTTAAAGTTTAAATTGCTGATTTCAACCGATGAGCGACTGGAAGTAGGATTCATCATTCAATAGAATTCGTTGTTCTCCGTATTTAATGGTACATCCTGCACCAACCCTAGCGGAAAATTATTCAGGCTGGAATCAGGTCCTGATCATGAAGCTTGTGAACAAAATCAGGTCTTGACATGTCCCCTTATCCAGGCCCTGGCATATCGTGTAACGCTTTTTCTGTTAAGTCCTTGATCAGGCAAATGTACAGGACCTGATCAGGATCTTACAATGTCCAATATTACGCATGCTTTCCGAATTTCATAGTGAAAATATTTACAGTAGTATTACGAAACAATAAATTAATTTTTAATGATTTATTACTATCTGACAAGTAAAAAGGCTGCAAAATAAATAAATATTATTTACACATATATACGAATCGTATTTATATCCATCACATACAATGTGTTAAATATGCTATGCCGAAACGTTCCTACAAGTAGGTTAATATACAAAACAGAAATACATTTCCTTAAGGAATGAAGTAGATACGCGATCACGCCTAGTGGCGACTGAACGAGTTACATAAAATTTAAAAGTTAAAAATTCAGACGACCTTATCAGGCTCTGAACAAGCCAGTTGATTTGAAATTTCTAAAGCAGTTAGCGATTCCCGGAAATTGAAAATAAGACAAGCCTTATCCATTCATGGTTTGGACTTGCTATGGAAATTTACAGGCTTTCCTATATCCTATCAGTTATACCTTATTTTAACATAATCAGGGTTTAATCGTGGCATATTCAGGGGAACCTGATCAGGATAACTTACTGGAACCTGATCATGTCCTGATCTGGGTACATTCAGGAGTACCTGATCAGGAACGCCTTACTGCAGCCTGGTCAGGCCCTGGTACATATTTAGGCTGCCTGAATAAATGTCCGTTCGGGAACAGATCGGAAATGAATGTAGAGCAATTTAATGTATGGATTTATGCGCCATCTAGTGTTTCACAAAGAAGCCATTTTTAAAGGCTTTTATTGACTGGTGAAATGTCTATGCTGACTTTAACTTTAAAATTAAAAATTCTTTTTTTTTTAACTTTTCACCCCTGAATTGCGCGATTTATATCTTTTTAATACTATGCAGAGAGAACAAATTTTTGATGGAACTATGGAAAAAAGGTGGAAGCGGTTATAACATGTAGTAATAGTAGAACAAACTACGTGAAATGTTGTCGTTGTCTATGTGGCATTTACAAGTCAGAATATTATAATTTATATCATACATTTGAGGTTACATGAAGTACCTCCTTCAAGCACCACTTAAGCGCCTAAGGTGAAAACGTCGGTTCCTAACTTAAAATATGCATATTAAACTGAATCTAGATTCATTTTCTAGACCAGATCTATTTTAAGGGTAATTTACTCGTTTTTATAAATGTACGGCAAAATTTCACCGAAAGTTCGGACTAGTTTTCAGTTTAGAGTATAAAGACCATATTATGGCTTCAACCCAAAAAAATGTGGCTTGAACACTTTTGAATTTTTGAATTTAATACTTTTTTTCGCAGTTTTGAAATCAGCGTCCTCGAAAACGTGAATTAACTTTTATTAAAGTTCCACTGCAATTATAAAAGTGTGTGTATAAAGCTTCGTCATTTTGACCCCGCCATTTTGAATTTTACAAATATCGACACCTTCGACACTCGTAATCAAGGATGTCGTAAAAATGTATTTATCAATATTGTAAATATTTTACGACCTCCATATCGGTTCCGCCATTTTACATTTTCAAATTCTGACAAAAACATATAGAAACAAATTTATTCTTGTTATCGACTGTTCGGAAGATCGATTTGTTGTATGTTCTAACAGAAAGACGTTTTTTTCTAACTTGAACCGCTGTATTGGCTCCACCATTTCAAATTCTGATTCAGATTCGGAGATCATCCAAACTTGAAATAGGTTTTCAAAATTGAAATTCCTTGAAGATCAATTTAGTCGTAAATGTTTCAACCCAATAAAAATTTTAAGGTGCTCTTTAGAATGCATAAAAAACCTGAATGTACTATTTATTATTAACAATATAACAACTTTTGCTATTTTGTGCAGATGTACATACAAACTAGATATAAAAGACTAACGTTTAATAAAATAATACCGTTAAAAAGACAACAGAAAAAAAAACATTCTTATAAGAAACACTGGAATGAAATTGTTATTAGAGAAATGCTTTTTATTTTTTTACTGCGAATTTCGTCAAGATGTAAACAAACAATCGGACTGTTTTTGTTTCAATGCGTTATACTCATTTATTAGATCTTCAACTTATATCTGCGAGTATATGTAATAGATTTGGGGGATATACCCTAATTTATGTTAATATATGTCTACTACTATTTTGGTGTGTTTTTCGATTTAGACTATTTTTTCTGATGTCTGCATCAATTCCTATTCAAAAAATATATCAATAAAAGCTCTAGGAAATACTATTTTTTATACCTTCTATCTATTACCCGGGCCTTCTTGCTTACGCGAAAAAAGAACTGAAATCAGAGACCTCTGTGGCGCCATCGTCGTAACATATGCGTTTTTGTATACAAACGTAATAAGAGCAGACAAAATTTACGAAAGTGGACAAACGTCAGAGTGCAACAACATCGTTTTGCAAAACATTCTGGATTTCCTTATGTATTTTCACTATCTGTTGTATGACAAACTAAAACTCAAGTTTTATTTTACCACAGTTAAACCAGGAAGAATCTTCCCTGCTTGTCCAATGTTCTGTTTACAAGTTAAACATATATTTGTGACCATTTTCTTGTATTTTTAACTTTATTTTTTTAATATTAATGACATTTAATTAATTAAAAACCGATCGAAATCGTATGCCGCGCTTAAGATCAAGTTACAACATGCCCAACAGGCCCAACAAGCATTTAAGTACTGTAATATACAACGCTCGTTATTAATCGAAGCGATTCGCAACGATGTCGTCATCTAACTCGAGATTACCTAGAAATCACGTTCAATTTCTCAATAAACTTGAAGAGAGCGAAATTTCCGTGGCGTTATGGAAACTGGGATTACGCCCAAGATTCTAATTCCAATGGCAATTGTCCTTTACGCGTTAATACTTTCAAGTTGAAAAATTGATCGCAACAATAATTACTGGCACGCGAACGCATCTTATGTCTAGAAACTGATTTATTTCTCTCTAAGAACGGCAATAACAACGAATTATTGTGATATTTATTATTTTCGCAATTGATTTCATGATATTTATTCCTTGCGTTTTGTATTTATTATTACACTATTACATTTGCACAATTCAATATTGAAATATGAAATATTATGAAATTGAATTCAAAATTTTATTTTACTGCAGGCATGAGTTTCAATTAATAATGCTTATTAATTACGACGCATTTCATACCACTTCTTCCTTAGCAATTGAATTTAAAAGAAAAATGGCCACTATATTCCAGATTCAATTAGATATGAGTATTTTTACATTGAATTTACATTGAAACGTTACAAAAAAAGATTCCATATATTTTCAATAGATGAAATCTCTTTCAATCGTCTGATGATAAATTAATTTTTTTAAATATAGCCTTTTGACCATTAATTAAGGTTAAGGTCCATAACGGGCACCAAATCCGGTGACAAACGAGCAACAAAAAATTAATTAATGGAACCGAAAAAAAGTCGAAATAAACATTTTTTGATTTAGTTAAGAAGAACATTTCAAATATAATAAGACCGTCCACAAAATGACAATTACGATAGAGTCTCGTTATATTTACCAAAAGAAGGGGTGGGTCGCTTCTCCCGCTCCCCTCAGTCGCGTTATGTTCGTGACGTCACAGCTGGCCCTTCCTTAGGCCCCAGTCCGCACGTGGGGGAAAAAGGGAGGGGCAACAGGCAAATATAACGAGACGAAACCGGATAAATATGCGGGGAAGTAAATATAGCGAAAAGCAATTATACCGGTACTCTACTGTATAGTGTCCTGAAGAGTTCGATAGAACCTTGTAAATGAGATCAACTTTTTTCTCAACTTCATTTCATTATGATTCAACTTAAAAATTAATATCGAACGTGCATTTGCTAATGTCTGATTTTCGATTACGTCATTTTCTACTATAGATGGCGCACACAGTTCCGTTAGCCGCAAGTATTTAGAGAGGAGCTCATTTCGTACAATAGAACAATTTTTTTTTTTATTAATGAATTAACGGGCGGAATCGCCCTTTTTACTGAATTGTTGTTGGCTTATTATTATTTTACTAGGATTTTGCGAGAGCTGCAGATCGACTTAGACAGATGGCGCCATACTTCACATTTGTGTATGAAATGTAGGACTGCAGAAACCTACACCAAGTACAGCAGCGGTCATGAGTCGATTTCCGCCAGATAAACAATACTTTCGAAACGTAAACACAAACAACGTGGCTCGTCTTACCAACTTAGCGAGCTGCTGCTTGGAAACGAAATCGAAAAAAATTGTTCACCAGACGGGGATCGAACTCACGACCTATTTGTTTGTTTCAAACGTGTACGTACAAAGCTTATTTATGACATGAATATATTTGACATTTACCCATTATTATCTTTCATAAATGGATGAAGAATCTAGAAATCATGATAAAACAATTCCCTTCCGATTTTATTTTTGAAAATTACAGCTTACTTAAAACTTTTGATACCACTCTACTATAATTGTACCTACTATAATTGTATTTTTAATTGAGATAAACCGCCAAAAGAATTATTTAATATTTTCAACGAACTGGAACAAGAAATTTTGTAGGTAATTCAAAATTTCAAAAAAAATTCTTTGCTCCATTATTTGATCATTAGATGAAATTTGTCCATGATGTATATCGAGGATGTAGTATCATTTTGTAATTCCAAACTATTCGTGTATTTGTAAAAAGGAAAAATGAATTTTTCTTAGGTCGTAAAGGCAAGCAATGTCGCAAGGCTGGGAACGCCTGAATCATGGTGAATTGTTCCAGTTCTTCAAACAACAAGACTATCTTGACCAAGGTCCGTTTCTCGTACCACGTTACAGCTACGGGCCACGATCCATTGCAAATTACGCTCACGCATAAGTCACGATTCCGTCGACATCCTCGCGCACTTCCGAGAGTGCGATTTATGTATGTCGCATATATGCGATTGCGGGGAAAACCACCCGTGGGAATGTTTCTCGTATTTCCATTATTCCTTGGAAGGTGCCGTAAAACCCGTCAATTTTCAAACTCGAATATCTGTTTCAGTCGAGACTATAAAAATTTCTGTTTCTGTAGTAAAATTTATTACATTTTGCTTTACTTACGTGTTAACCTTAGGAGCGCGAAGTTCTCTGACTATAAAATATGACGTATGGTGATTTTCGAGTTCGATCCTCATTTTCTCCAAAAATGAAAAAATGATTTAAAAATCCCACTATTTCTGATCATCACTGTTTTGAGAATATAGTACTGTAGCGCATCTGTTGAGCAACTACAGTAGTTTGATAATCGTTCAGTGGCATTCTGTATTATCGACTATAACGAGTCGCTATGCTGATTTACTGTCTACACACTATGGCAAATTGGGGCACCCGTTTTGAGGCAAGGTTCGACCTAATCTGCGCCATATTGCCCCAAGTACATTGTGCCCTCCACTCCCTATGGTACTCCCTTATTTTCCTTGCCACATCTAATCCATTTTTCCTATATAAAACTTTTCATATCGCGCAGTTTAAGCCAAAGAGAAAATTAGGATCCCTCACATTGAAACTTAGGGTAGATGGTGGAAGGGTAATTCTCTAGGGCACTTGATTGTCCGTGTAGCATTATGTGTGCAGGGAAGACCTGAATATTTAAATATTTGTCCTACCCAAATGAGAGTCCCAACTCGGCATGACTATGAGTGGCTGTAAAATGGTAGAGGGTTATCCTACCGCCATCTACTCTAAGTTTCATTGCGAGGGTTCCTAGCACACAGGGTAAGCGGGGGGAATCGGTACTGGGGTGGGAGGCACAAGTTGCTCGGTGCGCCCCTAAGCGGTTCAGTTCGTCGGTCTCAAAAAAGGAACGACATAAAATTGGTCAGTGCTAGCCTCGTACTACGTAAAGAACCAAAAATCGATGCAAGTTGTATGCATATTTGAAACAGTGTTCTTTAACATAAAGTTATGTATTATTAAAAACCGTCTCAAATATCCTCTTTGATGTGTCATTTAACGGAAATACTGCGAAGGGGAGCACATTAATGTATCAACATTGTTTTTGTTATTTTTAATGGAATACTTGTAAAATAATATGTTTGGGATAATAAACAACAAGATAAAATTAAATTTTTATGAAAATAAAGCTATTTTCATTTAATATACTATAAAGGAATGTTTCGTTTTTTGCGAACATTGACGTAGCGTGTCCGATGCACGCTGTAACTACTTCGATGCACCAAGTGGACAAAAGAATTACAATAACAGTACCCACAATGAAATTCAATTATTCACCTAATTCGAAACGCTCGGTAAGTCGCCGCCGAAACAATGCGATTTAAAGTGGAATGTTTGTAGCGAAAAATTGTGAAAATTAAATGAAAAGTTACTTCACCATATTCACTTCTTTATTTATATGAAAATTACTCGAAAATTCCCAAATTTTTCATAGATTTTATCAAAAATTGGTATTGGATTTCCAAACAAACTTTTTTAATCTAAAAGGTTTAGTATCTAAACAGGATCTAACATTTGTATTTAGATCCCCAAAAAGTAAAATGATACCAAATTTTGCAATAAATCTATCCAATTTTAAAAGTTCTTTTTGGTCCATATTAGATTAAAAAAGAGGGTTTGGAAAATATGATTTTAAAATTGTCACATTTTGTTGAAGTGCCGAATTGCGATCGGGCATGCATTCGCGAGCTTCCGTGAGCGTTCGTACTGAGACGTTTATTTACATTCCATTTTGGGTCATGACATTTATATATGTCGAACACACTCAACAGAACGAATGTGAGTACAATTGGATAAGCTTTCCCACAAATGGTACAAAAAGCAAATGCGAAAGTGAGTATTAATAACAAATAATATATTTATATGTGCATAAATATTAACAAAACCAAAAAGTACTCGAAAATTTATTCGCGAAGAAGCTGGGAACGGATAATCGCTGATAAGTAGATAAAACATTCGAAATACCTGACAATATTAAAAAACGCAATCGCGATCAGCAATTCCAGCGTACCGTTCCGTACTTCATTGTCGTAACTTTCAAGCGTTACGAAAACGTAGAACTTATTACGAATTTAAGGTAGGATTTATTATTTTAAGCGTCTCCTCAGATTACAGACTCAGATACGCGTAGCAGCGATTCATGATTAGTCTTCCCAGCACGAGGTGACGGCGTGTATCCGGGATCGATTTCGAATAAGTACGTTTATATATGCACAAGTAAGTAACTGGCAGCCATCTTCCTATCGATTAGGATCCACTTGGTAAATTTCTACGCGTCACGATTTACAAGCGGATATCCGATGTTTTATCGACGGTCACGTTCGCGCTTTTTTCACGATGGGACTCTGATTCACAGTAAGAATGTAGAGCAGCTCTGTTTACTCGGTCTGCGAGAAAGACAAAAATAAATCGATATTCTCTGGCATGTAGCGGTAATTAACTTTATCGCGTTGTCCACGAGCTTGGACGATGTCGTGCGCGAATTCCGATGTCCCGGACTCTACCTTTTGCACTTAGCAATTTGAATCCTACGAAACTAACGCACCGATTGATTTCATTTGAATGTCATTCATTTTTGGCATCATGTTTGTTCTGTCACTGTGATAATCAATAATGCATCTATTAATTCATTACTGTTCGGAAAGAAATTGTTAAATGAAATAGTTGGGATTACTAACCAGATAGTCACTGATATAATTTTTAGTTAATTTTAATACCTAAATGGTGACCCCGACAAATTGAACGGTCAACGCTACTGTGTAAATAGTAAAATCAACTAAACAACAAGTCGGTATTACTATCTTAGACAGTTAAATTTAGCACCAATATCTAAATAGTTATCTTTCCATAATAAGACCTGTACACTGAAAGAAATTATCCAGTTTCAATGTTTATAATGAATCACGCAGTATATACATATGTTTATGAAGTTATTTCAATATTTTCAAAAAATATATAACATATCTTGGAATCATTGCAAAACAATTTTCAAAACTTATACAGAATTAGATTACTTTAAGTATTGAAATTTGAAAGAGGGTTTTCAGATTACTGTCCATATTCTATTTATCATTATTTTAGTTCGAACAAGGTTTATCAAGAACACTTATGCAAATATTATTACTGTTTCTATACTCTTCGTCATTTAGAGCCTTCGGCATTTAATTCGAATGTCCACCGGGTGGTGGTGCATTAAGTCAAACGCGTGGATGACCCGTATTGTTATATCTATTTTCTCTCGTAACCGGTAAGCTAAGTGCATAAGAACTTCGTTCTCTTTAGTATGTATGTAATCTATTATACTGTGTGCGTTGCGATTGAAAAAAAATAAAGTGTTAGACTGCAGAAATTCCATAAAGTGCAGGGAATGTCCCGTTGTCTGTAAGAGTATACATCATCAACGGTGTCGTAGGGTACGAAATTCCTTTATATAAGTTATGTTTATAAATATGTAAGACTACGAAATCAAAGTAAACCTGAACCGAATTGTTGCGCGAATTTTTCGTAGAAATGTGTTTTAGTAGTTTTCAATCACATTCCAATTCATTGTGACACTTTCTTCCATTAACTATGCAATACTAGAATGGGGATTTTCAATACATTGAAAAAATATCCTGTACGAAACAGACTAGTATTGAATTTTTACCTATTAAAATTCTCTTAGCATAGATTCATTCACTTAGCGTAGGTTCATGTTATTATATAAACAATCAGAGCAAACTTCTATTAAGTATCTGCTGTTTACAGGAAGAGAAATGGATTGTACAACAAAGCTTATTACTACAAATGCAGTAATGAGTTAAATCTGGAATGTAGCTCAAACGATGATAGTATGTACCAACAATAATCTTAATATTTTAAAGACAGGCATTAATATGTTGTATTTTGAGTAACAAAATTATTTGTACCTATTAAAATATTATCTAGTCAGCGTTACTGCAATGTAAGTTCCTGGGCCACAGCTATAGGAGCGATCGTACCTCCCAGCTTTGTCTATTACTCCCATTGTATATAAAAGAATTTCCATTTCGTACATCCGAAGACTGACAGAAAGATTTCTGCACTCATATACCTATAGTAATATTTACGTCATACTTGCACCATTTAGTAATTATTGGATGGAATCTGGTACAATATTTGTAGTACCTATTGCAATCTATTATTTTTAGAGTATTAAACGAAACTCACATAAACACACTTTATTATGTAGTTTATATTGTCTGGGCAATTGTTACAGATTCATAACTATGCAAATACAGTAATACCTAACGCAAGAAAAAAAAAAGGAGAGAAGCATTGCAATGCATATTTTAAGCACTTCCTGGCGCCACTGGCATGCAAACAAATCTTGCATTAGTGGAGTTAATTTAGTGAAGACATTTAGTTAGTTCGTTTTGTAATCAAAAAGATAGTAAGACTGACTATTTATATTAGTTGGTCTAAAAAAGGTATTTGTAAATACTATTTGCTGTAGAAAGTATTACATTTCATGTTTTTTGCGGTAACAATCCGTCTTTCACTGGCATTTCAACATTGATGTCTTTTGCAACATTTCATATAATGGATATTGGAGTGAACGAACGTGTGATAAAAGTGAGTATAATAAAAAAAAGTAGCTAGAGGGTTTTCCAAAAATAAACAACAGATCAGTTTTGGCCCCTACCTCCCCGACATAATACCATGCATCAGCCTGCCCCCCCTCCCCCTCTCGAATGTTATGAAACATTTGAAATGTATGTAACATTCAAAATATTTGATTAAAGGAGATGCAACATTTCGTATTTGTGGTGATTATACTTTTTCCCATTTATTTAAAATGATTCCCGCAACCGAAGCCACGGCCAAATAGTTTGGCGCCAATAATGTCGAAGCGAAACGGCCGTTCCAAAACGTTCTGTACATGTAATTCCATGTTTCCTCGGTTTTCATTTATCAATTCATTCACAAACTCACTCATAGATCTTTAATTCAGTGCTATACTTTTCCTTCGTCCATTTGTATTATTCATCTTTATATCGTGGATCATTTCTTTTCTGTTCATCTTTTTCATGTAATATTCATATATTTGAAAACTGTTGACTGTTATATATCTGATAATGTCATTAATAATTCTAAATAATGTTTTATTAAAGCATTTCTTCATTCATATTTTGATTTGACTCATTCAAGCCTCTATTTTACATAATCCTCATTTTATTCAATCATAATTTGTCTATTCAGGTAAACTTCATTTATTTCTAGATGATCTTTCTTTTGGTTTCACGAATCACTGTATTTATTATTTAACTTACACTATCATTGATCAAATAGAAGAAGAAAGAAGATTACAAATGTTGACAATTAAGCGGTACCAGTTATTTCATATTATTTGTATTTCTTACACAGTAAAGAAAATATTTTTACTAACTTCATGAAATAGTTACGTTGGTATATTTTGATATGTTTCACTTGCGTCTTTGCATATTGAAATTAATTATATTATTTGTTATTACATCGTACTACATAGTATTATACTTGACACGAATGAGCTGTTCGTATCAACTAAGAAGGATAGTAAGTTCATATTTGTTTATTCTTTTTTATTGCATTTTTGGTTTTTATATTTATTTATTTACATTTCCTTTATTATCTGGAACTTCATTAACCTACATTGCATATATGATCGGGGTCTGATATCGATCTGATGAGATCCTGAAATGTATTCGGACGGCTCCGTTTAGGGTTTGATCTGATCTAAATTTATACTTGGAATAGTGAGCGTAATTTTGCCGTGAGCTAAACTGAACTAAAATCACGGGGAACGCAAGAACTGAACGCGGAAATATATGGTTACTTGTACTTACTACCTCACAAGTAGTTAGGCTAGAAAATGTTAGCCCAAGAAACGTATTGTTAACGCCAGCGAAAGACGGATTATTACCGCAATAAACATGAAATGTAATATTTTCTACAGTAAATAGTAGTATTTACAATACCTTTCTTAAACCAACTAATATAAATGGGCAGTCTAACTATCTTTTTGTGTATGAAGCGAACTGACTAAATGTCTTCACTTAATTAACTCCGCTAATGAAAGATTTGTTCGCACTCTAGTGGCGCCATGAAGCGTCTAAAATATGCATCGCAATGTTTCTCTCCCTCTTTCTACTTGCGTTAGGTATTACTGGATTTCCGTGGTTATGAATCGGTAAAGATTGCCCAGACAACATAACGTACATAATAATGTGCATTTTCACAAGTTTCGTTTAATATTCTGAGAATAATAGATTGCGATAGGTACTGCAAATATTGTATCAGATTCCATCCAATGATTACTAAATGGTGCGAATTTGACGTAAATATTACGATAGATATATGAGCATCGCACTAATATGTGATGAAATCTTTCATAGAGCCTTCTGATATACGGTGTTAAATCGGTATTGGGTTTATTTCCTCGACCGTATATACACTTAGGGCAGTTTAACTGCTTGCGGCATGGTTGTATAGAATCTATACCACCTATTTCCTCACGGTTTTGTTCGTTTTTAAGGGGAGACACCGGTGAGATTTCAGCTACATTAAATTGCAATTAAAAAAAATCGAAAAAAATTGTTATAAGCATCATTTTTCTTCACAAATTAAGTGGTGTAGTCGAAAAAAGAAAAAAAAAATTTTTGGCCGAGTTAGAATTTTTTATTTTTGATCTAAGCCACGTATCATCAAATCCATGCGTAATTTTGTTTGAAATCGTAAAAAAAGCATACAAAAAAAATTTGGTTACACTTTACCCAAAATTGACGGAGGAGATGCATTTTTTAGGTGTTTTATGATCGATTTTTAATAAAATCGACCACTTTTTGGTTACAAGAACTGTTCATTATACGATAAATTCCAAATGAATGTTTATTGAAACATAAGAAATAAATTTATATTATATTTCTATATATCTTTTTATGAAAAAAAAAATTTTTTTATTAATTTTTTCAATTTTTTGGAATTTTTTAGTTTTTTCATTTTGTTTTTCGTTTTGAAAATATATTTTTAGAGCATTTCTGCTCCGTACATAGTTCCTCTTTTTTTCATACTTCCAGACTTCTTGTACCATGTTTAACAAGGCTATGGCTCGTCGTTTTTGAACTTTTCATTAGATTGTTATATATGATTATATTTATATAAAAAATAATCGCAGGACAAATTTTTGCATTATACGCCGAAATGGAGAAGTGGAGCTATTTACGTCATTTTATGTCCGTACACCTCATCTACTCAGATAAAAAACATCAGGACTAGAACATGTGGAAATGTCCTCTTCGAATGTAATTGCATTCTTAGATGAAACACTTCAACACTTGTACAATAATGTACTAATATTAGAAAAATGCCAATTCTTGCCCATTTCCCCAACCGAAATAATGATCTCTTCAAAAAGTAGATATTTTCGTTACAAGGGCGTAAAACGAACTTTCACCCCCGTGATACAAACATAATTGTTCGTCATAGTGAGTATAAAATTCGAATGTGGGCTTCGAATTTGCAACTCGACAGGGTGGTGAACTCCTACCTCACCCATGTAATTTTCGAGGGTGTAAAAAGTACCCAAATCGCGATTCTCATAGAATAGAAAAAGGCATTGAACAATCGAATGAAAAGTTCAAAAACGCACGACGAGCCATAGCCACAAAACAGGCTA
Organism: Trichopria drosophilae; assembly: GCA_030407085.1. Taxonomy (NCBI): domain Eukaryota; kingdom Metazoa; phylum Arthropoda; class Insecta; order Hymenoptera; family Diapriidae; genus Trichopria; species Trichopria drosophilae. The sequence continues at coordinate 112,365,366 of CM059585.1, read as the reverse complement.
GAAGAAGTCTTTATGGAAAACGAAGGGACTATGTACGGAGCAGGAATGTTCTAGAAAGATATTTTAGTAATGAAAAAAAATGTAAAAAAAATTGAAAAAAATTACAAAAATGTTGTTAATAAAAAAAAATATAGAAATATAAAATAGATTTATTTTTTACGTTACACTGAACATTTCTTTGAAATTTATTATACAATAAACAGTTGTTGGAGCCAACAAGGGGTTGATTTTAATATCATAAAATCATAAAACATCTAAAAAGATATTCTCAAAATGAAAAAAAAAATATAAAAATGAAAAAATTTAAAAAAAAATATAAAAAAATTCATAAAAAACTTTTTTTTATTAAAAAAATGTAGGAATATAAAATAAATGTATTTCTTATGTTTCGATGAACATTAATTTGGAATTTATCGTATAATGAACAGTTCTTGTAACCAAAAAGTGGTCGATTTTATTAAAAATCAATCATAAAACACCTAAAAAATGCATCTCCTCCGTCAATTTTGGGTAAAGTGTAACCAAATTTTTTTTGTATGCTTTTTTTACGATTTCAAACAAAATTACGCATGGATTTGATGATACGTGGCTTAGATCAAAAATAAAAAATTCTAACTCGGCCAAAAATTTTTTTTTTCTTTTTTCGACTACACCACTTAATTTGTGAAGAAAAATGATGCTTATAACAATTTTTTTCGATTTTTTTTAATTGCAATTTAATGTAGCTGAAATCTCACCGGTGTCCCCCCTTAAGTCAAAATTTAATCGATTCCTTCGTTTTTTTTTATTATTTTAAAATTGTAACATGTCAAGGAACCTGAAATTATATGCAATTAGTTAATATTTTCTGCAAATTTGTTGACATAAAGAAATAAATACTGAAAAATAACACTTTTTTCACGAAAAAAGCATTACGAGGAAAAGTATTTAACGTATTTTTGCAACCTACTGTATACTAGGGTTTTCAGGGTTAGAGATGACGAATCCGGCCTCAGATTTTAAAAATTCAAAATGGCAGATCCAATATGGCGCACCAAATTTCAATAAAAGTTACTTGATCAAGCTGAAACTGGGTACTCGGAGGTTTTTAGGGTCGCTGATCATAAATCCAACCTCAGATATTGAAAATTCAAAATAGCGATTCTAACTTTGCTAACCAAATTCATGAAATCAATGTTGATTATGGTAAAAATTTAAAGATCCGGTGCGTAACTACCGCATTCAACCAAAACCGGAGACACGAACGAGAAGAGAGAGGGATGTGCCGCGGCTTCTGTCTCCATTTTTTTTGGTGTTTTTTGGCTTTTTTATTTTTTTTGTTTTTTGTAAATATTTTTTGTTTTATTATTTTTTGGTTGGTGGGCTATTAGCTGCATACAAAATAACTACCCCAAAAGGAAGAAAATGTGAATTGATAGTTGTCTGTTACCAAAAACCTCAGGTTCCGCTGGAAAAAAACCGCTATCAGTCTTCTCATATGCCGATACATACAGGAAAGTTGCGACAATGTGCCTCTTTCAGCACGAAAGCTAACGACTTACATAGTACGTGCATTTGTAACGTTTGTAATGTACCCTTGTGCTTATCAACAAAAAGAAACTGCGTTCTAAGTTATCACAGATAATTACTATCTGTTACCGAATGAAAAAACAAACAAAAAATAATAACAAAAAAGCAACAAAAATGGAGACAGAAGCCGCCACGTCCTCGTTCGTGTCTCCAGTTTCGGCTGAATGCGGTAGTTAGACACCGGATCTTTTCATTGTTTTACCATAATCACCATTGATTTCATGAATTTGGTTAGTAAATGTAGAATCGCCATTTTGAATTTTCAATATCTGAGGCTGGATTTGTAATCAGCCACCCTAAAACCCCCGAGTACCCAGTTTCAGCTTGATCAAGTAACTTTTTCTGTACTTGGTCCGCCTTATTGAACCGCCATTTTGAATTTTCAATATCTGAGGCTGGATTTGTGATCAGCGACCCTAAAAAACTTCAAAGGGGTAAGAGAACACTGGTATTGTCTTAGTACAGTAGCCCCAAATTAGAGATAACGGTGGCTCAGATTGGAAGCGAAATGTAATTCTAAATCATAATAAAAATATTACACCCGAGTCATTGGGAATAGTGAGAGTACTGCCGAATGTAAAAATTTAGGCAGCTATTGTATTGTTTTGAGACGACAGTCGTATCAAACTAAGAACAACGCAGCGCGGAAAGCCAATATAAAACAAATCTTTTGGATTCCTGTAGCAGTTGTCTCCTATGGTATGACTTTTGTCTTAAATTTTTCTCCGTGTATATAATAAACAATAAATACACGAATTCTAGGTTATGTCGGTCAATGTTCAATTTGTAAATATTTAACGCACGCCTATTTTCCCTCCTTTTAGCTTGTTTACAGTTTAGTGGTTGCTCGTTCTTTTCGAGATTCCACCTCATGTGAATATCATTCAAAGTTATCAGTGCAAAATTCCAAAATCACACTTGCCACCGTAAAAATGTTAACAGTGTAGTAACTATTTGGGCTGTATATGATACTAGTCGCTATAACATACTAATTACTATACTCTTGCACGTTACCAATAATGTTTTCATTACCGCCATGATTGGTTTATCACTGGAGTGTGTCGATGGCACGTCTCAATGTCATTGCCATCAACATAGTACTACATAGTACCAACTAAATGGGAGAGTATCGCTTGAATGAGCATTTCTCGATGCGTTCGACAATAATGGCCAATGGATACTCCACTCAAATTTCAGAAATAGCAAAATGGCTGAAATCGAACGGAGCTTTGTATATGCGCACTTTGCGGGACAGTTATGCAGGACAAAGACGAGAGAGAAAAGGCTGCAGTACGCGTGCTCACGGCACGCGATTTGCGCAAACGTCTTGATCGCTGTGGTACCAGGCGAACAGAATGTGCATTGCGTTTCATAGTCCGTTTCGAATGGCCTGCGGCTTCTCGAGTAACAGTTTCTATCAACGTATCACAGTTGTATTTGGTTGTGTGTGGGAGCGTCGAGACCAGAGGTTAAACGTATCGCCGACGCACGCGACCGAAATCCAACTACCAAAGGGAATGATCGAAGATGATCTATCGGTCGATCTTCATTTTGTCCCGAATATTTCGATCTATGTTCATCAATGATGTCCTGATTCCATTTGGCTAACTGATCATTTTTTAAACGACTATATGGAAAACAGTTTTAGTAAAATTATTGAAATGTTTTGAATTGGGGGATATCGGAAACGTTGACTTTTAATGAACATTCACAAAAAGTTAGAGAATATTTCCTTGACCACTTCACTGGTAATGTAACATATGTGTACAAAAAAAGTGCAACGACTGGTGATGTATCATATATAATAACTTCCACAGTTTCGAATTTACATGAAATTTGGTATACTATAGGTTTTTAAGTCGCTGAAGACGAATTTGATGTCACATTTTCAAAAATCAAAATGGCGGATTAGATATCGCGACTAAATGTTATACGCTTTTGAAGTCAATTTTTTTTTGGATACCAGTGAAGCGGTTAAGGAATGACCGAACAACATTAAGTTTCCGAAAAGCTCTTATTGGAAAAAATAATCCGTTTTTGATGAATCCTTAGCTGGCACATAGAGGTATTATGGCCCCAAGTTGACCCCTTGCTTTTATGGCATATCATTATTTATAGAGGGCAACAAAAAATGAAATGTACTAGCTCAGGGTTAATAATAAAAGTCTCGAATGTCTCATATTCTCAATTTCAAAACAAACATTTGGGTAATTTTGTCAAATAGTTAAGTTTGTATCGAGATGTACAATCGCATTTTATACATCGTGCATCAAAAACGTTTTTTTAGTGTACAACCGTCAAACAATGATATTTTTCAATCAATATCTATGTGATGTATTTCTATCAAAATGTAACTATAATTTTCTGTAATTAACTCAAAAGTCGTCTTTTCTTAAAAACAAACAATGTATAAAGTAATCGATCGTTAAAGATACACCGATCATCAACAATGCAGAAAAAGTTTTGCCAGAGAATAACTTCATACCTTTTAATGATTAAAAAACACAAAAACGAAAATGGTACCTGATTTTTCTCTGATGAAATTGGAAACAATGTATTTAATTTACGTCACAGATATTGGAACACAAAACCAATACTTAAACTATCGATTTTTGGGTATTCAATAACTACAAATCTAATTAATAGAACTAAATTTATAATGTATAGGGTGTCACACTTTGAAACCAGCCCCGAAAATCTCAAAATAAAAGCATTTCAGAGGATGCGTTCAATGGTGACCTTGACTGTAATCTTGAATACGATCTGTAATTCCCTGAATGGAAAGAGCGGAAGATTTTATGTCTGAATATATCATTGACTTTGACCTCAACCTTCAAGGTCATTTTAAGATCAAGTCAATTTTTTTAACACGTGCCATCTGTCAGCTAATTAAGGCAATATAGTGGTGAAAAATTTGGATTTATTAAAGAAATATCAATGAATGACCGTAAAAGTCGGCATTAAGGTTATATTCTGACCTAACCTATAATAATCCACGCTTTCCATTTCCGTGGTAAAAAAAAATGAAAGGTTCCCTTTTAAAAAAAATCGAATTTTTGTTAAAATATTGTTGAAGGTCATCGTCACTACTGAATATCCCCCTCGGAAATCCACATTTGTCATAAAAAATATTCCAAAATGCTGTCACTCGGAGATTTTCGGGTGGTACTTTTAAAGTGGTACACCTTGTATATGAAGAATAATTGCTTTTCATAAACTAGAAGATAAGCATTTTTTAATTTTGCCAATTTATTGTGGAAATAAAAATGCTTACATAAAATTAAAGCTCTGCATGAAAGAATCAATCAATTCTTTTCTTTTCAATGAAAAATTTATGTTTGACGAGATGATCACTAGATGTCTATTTGTATAAATATTCAAGTTGGTACCCGGCTGTATTTGGGGTCGTTAAGTAAAAATCTGATGCTAGTTTTCAAAAATTCAAAATGTCCGATCCACAATCCGAAATGAGCGACCCCAAAAAAGTACCAAGAATAAAGTGAATTCAATTGATGTTACTAAATATGTTTGCCATGTTAGATCCACCATTTTTAATTTCTGAAAACTAATTTAAAATTTGGAGTTAGCGACCTCAAAAAAACTCTGGGAACCAAGTTTGAAGTGATTATGATTTTGGAAAAAAAAATCCAATTTTGCAGACATTTTTGAGTCTCTATTTTGAAATTTATTTTTTTGCACTAGTTCTATCTTCTAGCCCGAACATTTTTTGCGCGATATTTATAAATATTTGATGGATTCCAATGCAAAAAATTATAAAAAAAAATACCGAGGAGTGAAAAAAATCCTACGAACTGATTTATGTTAAATAAATGCCCGCAATTTTTTCGAAAGAGCAGGGTTTGGGCAATAAAAAACGTTAATTCCAACATTTTTTTTTACTGCGGTTTACTACTAAAAAGTACCGTCAAACTTTACGTTAAATTGATGTACATATAGTCCTTAATGGGTTAAGATGGCAATGCATCTTTGATGGGAAAAAAATCTGAAAAATTTAAAATGTTGTTCTGGTTTTCCCATTAAATGAAAGTAAAATCAATATCGTTTTTAAAGTATAAACCATAAGCCATAGAACGAGTTAATTTGGTAGGTTATTAGTCTTAAATTTATTTTCTACCTAATCGAATGGCAACTCCTGAGTATGGCACACCGAAGCACTCTTAATTGCTTAATTCATTTCTGATATGAGATTCGATATGAGACGAAAGCCGGCATTCAAATTCTGATCAGGCTAGCAAGTTAACGCCACCACGTGCAACTAAATTGCTGCCAAATACTAAACAACTGTAAAGAGGAACATTAACAATCGAACCGAATTCAAGATGGAGCGCGTGCAGCGTTTCTATGGTGCCTGGAGTGATTGTTCACTCAATTGCGAAATCGCATTTTACGCGACTTGAATTCCGTCGAATTCATTTATCACGTCTGAGGTCCATTATTTACGAATTTCAACAGACGATCGTGCAATACTCCCTTTGTAATCATTGATCTGGAAAAACGTTTTGTCATTGAAATTAAATATTCGGTGTATCTACGTGAGCATATTCCTCTTAAGATCAGTGTTATTTAGAGGTACAAAGATTTTATGTTAAATAAATTTAAAAAAATTAATCTACTTATGGAACTGTACCGATTATTTCTTAAAATACTAGGGTAAGTGCGTGACTTTAAATTCGCAGAGCAATGACGGGGAATTCACAGGTGGTGGATTCAACTTCCGGCAACGCATCGAAACTCTTGAAGTTGTCCTTAATTTTTTTTAAATAAAAAAATTGTAAAAATTATACATCTTTTCTACAATGATGTCAATTTATTATTTCAGTACCTCAGAGCAGAAACCCTTGAGAGTAAAATTTGTGATGATAATTTAACAAATTTTTTTATATGTCAGTAAAGATATTTATGGTATAGAAATTTTCTTTTTGTTTGCTTTAGTATGCCTTTGATCGTTTTGAATACAACTTTTTCGGCACGGATCCCTTTACCGTTCCGATCTTTCCACTGCATTTTATCTGCGACTCGTCCCTGTATGTACTTGCGCAATAATCGCGACAGGATCGCATCGCGCCACCTGGGGCTCATTTATCGTTTTTCTCCGATGAGGGTCTCAAGGGTTGGCTGTCGGGATGAGGGATTCGTACAAATATACAGCGCGCTTCAATCAGGGTTTACCTACAGAAGGTAAGTGGCGGCTAAAATAAAGATTCAATTTTACAACCGGACGATCGCGATTAAACGCGAGATACCAGTTTCGCAAAGCGAATATAAATTAGCGTCGGTGCTTGCGTGAACGCCGAGGCTAAGGCGTTGTATTTTATTCGCGCTAATCGAGTTCAAGGGCTTCGTCTCCGTTCGTTATATGGAACAGGTATGCGGATTTTAAATTTCGCCGAAAGAATAGAATCACCAACATTGCTCGTTGAACGCTTTAATCGGTGAAATAGAAAAAAAAACTTTATAGGGATTTTGAAATGCCGGAAGTCATCATGGAATTAAAATTTTTTGTAAATTAATGACAATGTAATCATGTTCAAGAAATAGCCTCAAAGAACAGCGAACATATAAAAGTGTAACAATGTTCTATGTATCAACAATGACTGTACCAGTATTACAATTTTCCAGTAATGGCATGCAATTTTTTCCACAACATTGTTTATACTAATACCCAACGGGCACGAAGAACCCAAATGTTTCTAAAGCGTTTTTAGAATGTTCCAGAAACGTTCCTAAAACGTTATATGTCTGCAACATGGATGAAACATTTATAAAACGTTCCGTAAAAGTTGCAGACATATAACATTTTAGAAACGTTTCTGGAACATTCTAAAAACGTTTTAGAAACATTTGTGTTCTTCGTGCCCGTTGGGTATTGAAGACCAAATTGGTATGGCAATTCTAGAATAAATGAAAACTATTGGGGTAACCATTTTCAGTGAGGAATAACAGGTGGCGTATAAATCCGAAACTGAAGTACACCATCATTTAGTTAAAATTCAAGTGTAAAAAATACTAGTGTAAGTATTTTGTCGAAAATCAGTAAAGACATTTTGACTGATACAAACACTTTCGACGAATCAATGGGTGCTCAATTTTTCGTGTTTTTACGACACTTAGTAGCAATTTTTAATTGCATAAATAAGATCAATTTTGACAATGAAAGGGCAAATGAGAGGGAAAACTTAATGTGAAATGTTGTTTCATTCAAATTGTAAACGAGTGCGGTTAAAAAGCCTAACGATTGAGATGCCGGAGGGCCAAAAATCTCAATTTTCGCCGTTCCTAAATAAAATATACCGAAAGATAAAACCATCGAAAGGGAAATATCTCACTTGGACTGAAATACCGACGATTAACCAGAACGAAAATTTTTGACTTGAAGAAATAATTTCAAAAAATTATGGCCTGGATTTGAGCGTTAATGGACTGAATAAATTGTATAGTCAATTTTTTATCGTTTAATTATTTTATCTTTCTGTATATTTTTTATATTTTTATAAAACTAAAATATTAATATTTACTCAAATATAGAAAGACCTTCTGCACTTCTTATATTCAATTCTGTTAATATATTTCAAATAGGAAAATATCGAAAATGAAGCACCCTGCAGATATACAAACTGTTAAAGCGATTAGATCCCGTTGCTAAAATCTGAACGTTAGAAATTGCTGTAAAAAAGAAAGGAACAAAAAATAAAAACACTAATGGAATTTAAAAACCGTTCCACGACAATTCAACAAATTTTAATAAAATCACCTTGGAAACGGCGAGCGAGACTGGAATTTATTCTGTTTATTATGCCGAACTCTAGTATGGGAGCGGCTACAAATATAACTTTGAAAATGACTTACAGCAATGCAATTTTCAAACCGTCATGAAATATCTAATTTAGGTAAACAATTTTTTATTTCTGGCATTTGTATTTGGTTTAAATTTACATATTACTTAAAGGAAACTGAAACACAGATAAAACATATTAATTTTGTATATAAAGTTAATAATTGTTGATGAATACTGATATTAATCGATAATAAAGTAAATTACATAAAAAAGGACGCAAATACCTTAATGAAAGTAGATGCACTAATATTTTAGATTTTTTAAACGATTTAGTTTGATATCAGAAACTAATCTGTACAATTCAAAACAATGTGCAAATAGTAATAACAATGGATTTTTGTACGATTTTTTATCACTCTTTAATTAAAAAAAAATTAATGTTCCGGGATTTGAACTCGTGACCTTTCGATAGCCGTTAGGACGCTATACAAGACGATTTTCTGACTTATGAAATATTTTGCACATTGAATGTTCGTTCATTATGTCATTTATTTTATAACAACGTATGAATTTTTATAATATATTTTATGGTAATATATAATAATTGTACTAAAGGATATGTTTTTAAATGGTGAATGTTCGTAACAAAACATATTTTCGTGTACTGAAGAGAACAACCGTTATTATTAAATTATATAATTATGCCGTTATTATTTGGTGTCTTATTATATCTCGCAACAATGTGCTTACCTCAGAAAAAGGTAAAATTGAAATAAATCGATATTTAATCGAAAAGCTCTTTATAATTTTATGCCTCCCTGAGTTCCAATACGAACTTGACCTTACGGTATCAGGCGTATAATGTAAAACGGCCAATTAAGCGGAATCGAGTTTGCCGCTTCCCTTATCGGATTTACTGTCTGGAAAAAACGATCCAATACATGGGGGTTATTTTTATAGCTTTATAATTTGTAACAATCTTCAACATTCACACGAACTGTATATAATATTACATTTTTTTTTACTTTTCATTAACAATATTAAATATCCGTAAAACGATTGCATAAAAAGATTGCATATCTATAATGTTACAAATTTTTCTATGCCAATTGCGCAGAAATTATGTTCTTTGCTTTTTATTGCAGATGCAATCTTGATTATGTATAGGTGTACAATTATATTTATATCATGATTCTCAAAAGTCTATTGCGCACAGTATGAATTCAGCAATACAATAGAGCCCCGGTACAAGTGCGTCTCGCTATATTTACGTCCCAGAATATTTTGCCGGTTCCGTCCTGTTATATTTACCTGTCGACGTTTTGTGTACATGGCACTTTTTCACTAAAATTTGTGAAAAATTATAGACATTTTTTATATCTACGAGTAGATTAACCCATTAAAGCCTAAACGGACACACCTTGAGCATCAGTTTAAACGTCGATAATTTGCATAAAAAACCATTTAAAAAATTTTACTCCCACTATTTCTGACGTAAAATTGTATGCTTTTTCAGAATCTTTCAATAAAATTTCGATAAAATGAAAAGCAAAAAAGTTATACATGTTTTTTTGTAAAAAACCGTGGTTTTCAACAATTTATTTTTCATTCTAACATCACTTTCACCTCGAAATTGCATTGGGAATCATGTCTAAGGTGAAAACATCGCGTCCATGGACTCTGGCGCCTAAATGTTCAAAAATCTTTTTATAACTTAACAAATTTTTTTCTTGAAAACTATAGACTTTAGAGAAAATTTGCTAAGAACAAAAATGTCTTAGAATTGGTTAAAGAACCTTCTCAAATTTTATAACAATGTATGGAAACACTGTCCGGGGAACAAATTTCCGAAAATAAACACCTCGAAAGGCTAAAATTTCGATATTGCGTGAGTCCAAGTTATTTTAATTTGCTTTCTTTTTACCAAATTTTCAAAGACAAAGTGAAGAAAATCATGCTGGAGCCATGCTATATCGTGATTTTGGTCTTTCGGTGTGTTGATTTTCGGAACTTTGTTCCCCGGCCGATACCTTTTTTGGTTTTTTGAAAATTCAAAAGATCGAAATTTTTTTAAAAATCTGAAAAAATTTGAGAGGGTTCTTTAACCAATTCTAAGACATTTTTATTCTTAGCAGATTTTCTCTAAAGTCCATATTTTTCAAGGAAATAAATTATTAAACTTTTCTAGATTTTAAGACTACCCAGCTGGCACCGGAACGTTTAAAAAATGTAAATAAAACGTTTCATTATGTTTCAAAATAAATAGAACCTTACGGAAAACGTGCCGGGATAGTTCAAAAAATATTTTAAGAACGTAGTAAGAACGTTTTATGTCTGGCATTCCTACGTTTATTCAATGTCTATGAAACGTATTTGCCAAAAGTGTACGGAAAAATGAATTGAACATTTCGGAAACGTTTTTTAAACGGTTTTACCACGTTTTCTGTGATTTTCAAAAAATTCAAAAGCGTAAAACCCATTAGAAATATTGTAAGAACACTCAGGAAACGTTTTCAGAATGTTTCATCCCAAGAAGGAATGTTTTTAAAACGTTGACGGAAAATCTGGAAAACGTATCAAAGATGATTTGCCGAACAGCAGAATACGCTCAGACTAAAATGTTTCAAAAATGTTTTCAGGACGTTTTTAAAACATTTAAACTTCCTTTCGGAGGTTCCCACGAAATAGCAAAACGTTACATCCTCTGAAACGTGTAAAAATCGTTTGGGAAACGTTTTCAGAATATTTTAATCCAAATATAAAATTACGATGAATGTGAACGTTTTAAAACCGTTGACGGAAAGTCTGGAAAATATATCAAAGATGATTTGCAGAGCAGAGAATTACGCTCGGACCAAAATGCTTCAAAAATGTTTCCAGGACGTTTTTGAAACATTTAAACTCGTTTCCTGAGGTTCCCGCGAAATCGCAAAACGTTACATCCACTGACACGTATTTCCTTGAAAAATATGAAAATTTGATAAGAGTAAAAATGTCTTAGAATTGGGTAAAGAAGCTTCTCAAATTTTTTAAGATTTTTCAATGACTTTTTTAAAAATTTCGATTTTTTGAATTTTTAAACAACCAAAAAGTGTATAAATAAGGGTCCATGGACGCGATATTTTCACCTTAGACATGTTTCTCAATGCAATTTGGAGGTGAAAGTGATGTAGAATGAAAAATAAACGTTTAAAAACCTTGTTTTTTTAACAAAAAAACGTGTATAACTTTTTTGCTTTTCATTTCATCGAAATTTTATTGAAAGATTCTGAAAGAGCATACAATTTTACGTCAGAAATAGTGGGAGTAAAATTTTTCGAAATTAATTTAAATGCAAATTATCGACGTTTAAACTGATGCTCAAAATGTGTCCGTTTAGGCTTTAATGGGTTAACTTTTTCATGTATATTTTGAAAAAATTGTTCACTTAAATCCAAAATGATAGTAGAGTATAGTTTCGTTCAAACATGGACATGACGTAGACTGTTACCTGTCGACAAATTGTGCAGTTATCTTTCACTGTATTTAAGTATTTGTCCGTAATTCAACCAAACGTTTCGTATCTTCATTTTAAGACTGGGTCGCCAAATAGCGTTCCTCGAAAGAATTATATTAATATAAAAGTGTATTTTGCATTATTTGAACTATTAAAAACCAATGAAGCACATTAAAACTGTCTGCATATAACGAAATGACAAATAAAAATCGTCCAGAATATCGTTCAATGCATTTTCATATGCATTATGAGTTTACAATCAGATTTTAAAAATTGAAAATGGAGGAACAAATATGTTTAAATGTAAATAGTTAGGAATCTCATGACCTTTGTTAATGGATATTTTGGATAACATGCAATTATTTTTCCGGGCTGTGTAATAACCATGAAATTACATACCTTAGCAATCAAATAAAACAAGATTTCTTATGGTAGATTTATGAGGCATTTGGGCCTCAATAGCTTCAATTTCTAACCCTTGTTCGCTGCCAAAGAAAAGAAAAACGCCATGGAACGGCTTCCATTGTGATAGCGGATTTACACATAAACCACCAGTATATCAATGAAAATACAAATTGATAAGAAACTTCTTATTCAGGATTGTAATATACCAATTTTTTGTTTTAGAGGTCATTTATTTTGAGGGGGTGGTAAATTACAGAAAATACAGAAAAATACTTGAAATACTGATGCTGTAATTGACCAAATTAAATTCTCTTTTGCTAGAAAGGCAACGGAAATATTTCAAAAACGCACATTTTAACACGCTTAACCTCACTTTTCTAGAAAATACGGCATAATAGGAAGATTCTACTAACGCCATTGTTTTATGTACAGTTTAGAAAAAAGAACTTACAGATTGTTAAGAAAGTTCTTAAAGAAAATGGTTATCCTGATGATTTAGTTTTTAATTGTATCAAAATGCGAGTTCATAATATATACAATATTATTACAATTGTAACTACCACGTCATTGCCGTACATTAAAGAACTGTCAGAAAAATTATTCAAAACTTTAAGAAAAAATAAAATCAGAGTAGCACACAAACCAATTTATTAATACTAATATCGAAGGAATTAAACCGTTGAAGGATAAATTGGAGATAGAATATAATAATGTTGTAAATAGTAATGTTGTCTATCAAATTCCAATCAAAGACTGTGATAAAGTTTATATTGGTCAAACTAGTAAGCTTTTAGATTAACTACTAAAAGAACACCAAAAAAACATATATGGACCAGAATCAAAATATACGGGTTTATCATTACATCGTATTGACACTTCACACAGTTTTGATTATGGAAAAACAGTCATCTTAGCTATTGAAATGAACCTTAATCCTTTCAGTCACATTGGTCGATATATCGACCACCTTTTGAGGTGGATGAAAAATGTATAAAAACCCATCAGATTTGCTTGGAAATTGATAATCGGGTTTTTTTTTTTGGGACGCTGATTATAAATCTAAAAGGACGATCATTAAATCCGCCGTTTTGATCCGACATTTTTATCGTCATATTGATGGCGGACGACTTTTTCAAAACAATGATTCAAATCACTTGAAACTAGTTACTCTAGGGTTTTTGGGGTCGCTGATTACGAATCTGCTATTAGTTTTCATAAATTCAAAATGGCGGACTCAACGAAAAAGTCGTCCGCCATATTGGATCCGCCATTTTGAATTTTTAATATTTTGCAAATCTGACTCCGGATTCGTATTCAGCGACCCCAGAACCCCTATTTTCAATAGTGATTATAATGTTTTGTGAATAATCCTAATTGCGTGACTGAAAGAGTTAACAAAAGAAAAGAAATCCAGAACTTCTTTATTAAAAAGTCTAAACACGCCGTGAATATTAGATTCGAACATTCAAATTTACCAGGAGCATACGAGGCAATATTATAATGTAAATACTATACAGGGTGATCCAAAAATCCCGGAACAGCAAAATATCTCAGCGGGAGTGCATTTTCGGGGAAAATGTTTCAGACAAAAGTTTAAGGATTTTTCCCGGGCTATTTAATGGTAGCACAGAATTTGACCTTGAACATAACCTTCAAGGTTATTTCAAGGTCAAGTTTGTTTTTTTTAATGGAAACTGCTATTTTTTTTCACGGATTCGGAGAGAGCACAAAATTTTACGTCCAAATATGCTATGGCCGTTTTTTTCGGCAATGTCATTTCAAGGCCAAACTTAAAACTCCCGGAACAGCGAATTAACTCAGCAAGAGGTCATTTTCGGGTAAAATGTTTCAGACAAAAGTTTCAGGATTTTTTCCGGGATATTTAATGCTAGCATAAAATTTGACCTTGAAAATTACCTTGAAGATTATTCTCAGGTCAAGATTATTTTTTTTTTTAATTGGAACCCCATTTCATTTTCTTAACGAAGTTATGAGGATCTTCCGGTATTGAGAGTGGTTAAATTCATTTTGTTCAGTCGATGCTATTACTGGACGATCTGCTCTAGGGAGATCCTTTACAGTGCCGTAAACTTCGAAACAATTTATTGTTCTGCCAAAAGTCGATTTAGGAATCAGTTCCTGTCCCTCGCTTGTCCTCTAATTTTGTAAATAGAATAATAAACTGTTTTAAAAAAGTGTATACATACATCTTACGCAACACTTGTGCAAAGTGAACTTGGGCGCGCGAACAGCGACAGAGAGCACGAGTCACCAGCGAAGTAAATAAACAACATACATTCACATTGAATTTATACATACGTGTACAGTCTTATAAGGTTACATTTTGGTCTTAACTTTATCGTTTTGTGAGATACATGGATTTCCTATCTAAACGCCTTTCCTATCTAAACGTATTAAGCATCATTTCAGTAACAAAATACATACGTATATTTCGTACAAAGAGCAATGGCTGCGCTAAGTGAACGAGAAAGAATAACCATTCTCATGATGAGAGGCTGGGGTGATAACCAGCGATCTTTAGAGAATGTGCGAACCTTATTTAACGCATCATTTAGAGAGGGACGAGAACCGATTTCTAAATCTACTGTTAGCAGAACAATAAATCGTTTTGAAGTTCACGGTACTGTGAAGGATCTCCCAAGAGCAGGTCGTCCAGTAACAGCATCAACTGAAGAAAATGAGTTGAATGTCGCGCTGTCAATAACGGAAGATCCTCATACTTCCATCAGGAAAGTTAAACAGCAGCACGACTTATGTTACGGTACAGTACAACGGATCTTAACTAAAAACTTAAAATTTCACCCATACAAAGTTAGACTCGTACAACAATTGAATGAAGACGATCCTGATAGACGCCTACAGTTTGCGGAATTAATGATGAATCGAATAGATGCTGATGCCGGTTTCTTGAATCGCATCGTATTTTCTGATGAAGCTACATTCTTCTTAAATGGGGCAATCAATAGACATAACATGTCTTATTGGAGTGAAACCAATCCTAATTGGATGGTCGATAGTCGTTCTACTCAATATCCTGAAAAAGTAAACGTATGGGCAGGTATTATAAACAATGCGGTAGTTGGGCCCTTCTTCATCGAGGGTACCCTTACTGGTCAAAAATACCACGATATGTTGAGGGACGACATCATCCCTGCTATTCAGGTTATTGTAGGCGAGGATTTCGATCAGACTTGGTTTCAGCAAGATGGTGCAGCACCCCATTATGCAACAGATGTTCGCAATTATTTGAGTGATGTATTCGCAGAACGGTGGATAGGTCGAAGGGGTGTAATAGAATGGCCACCAAGATCTCCGGATCTTACGCCCCTTGACTATTTTCTATGGGGTTATCTCAAAGATAGAGTGTATCGAACGAAACCGGTGAATATTGAGGAAGTAAAACAACGAATACGAGATAAGATCGCGGCTATAGAACCAGATATGATTAAAAAGGTCGTATCGACTTTTTATAATCGCTTGGGATATTGCCAAGAAGTTCATGGCAATCACTTTGAGCATAAGCTTTAGTAAGATACATAATTTCATCAAAATCTTAGTATACCCATCTTGCCTTAACTGTCTGGGGACACCCACACACACGCACACGCACACGCACACGCACACGCACAGGTGACGGCGAGGGGAACCACCTGAACAAAGCACCCCGAAGAGGTGTAAACCCGACCGTGCTACCTCCACGCGGTACATCTTGGGTAATGCTAAAGCCGGCGGTAGCATTGGAAACAATGTAAAAATGTTACCCATACATACGGTATTTATAAACGTATCGGATGTAAAAAAAAAATGTATATTTTTATCCGGGAACAA
Source organism: Trichopria drosophilae (assembly GCA_030407085.1). NCBI lineage: Eukaryota > Metazoa > Arthropoda > Insecta > Hymenoptera > Diapriidae > Trichopria > Trichopria drosophilae. The sequence goes on along the minus strand of CM059585.1, from coordinate 112,349,251 downwards.
TGATAATGCATTGCACTCTGGAAACTCTGGAAACATTACGAAAATAAAACGGGGTTCCAATTAAAAAAAATAGTCTTGAGCTTAGAATAAGCCTCAAGGTAATTTTCAAGGTTAAATTCAATGGTGCCTCTTGCTGAGTTAATTCGCTGTTCCGGGAGTTTTAAGTTTGGCCTTGAAATGACATTGCCGAAAAAAACGGCCATAGCATATTTGGACGTAAAATTTTGTGCTCTCTCCGAATCCGTGAAAAAAAATAGCAGTTTCCATTAAAAAAAACAAACTTGACCTTGAAATAACCTTCAAGGTCATGTTCAAGGTCAAATTCTGTGCTACCATTAAATATCCCAGGAAAAATCCTTAAACTTTTGTCTGAAACAATTTCCAAAGAAATGCACACCCTCTGAGATATTTCGCCGTTACGGGAGTTTTAAGTTTCACCTTGAAATGACCTTGCCGGAAAAATCGATCATATCATACTCGGACGTAGAATTTCTCGCTCTTTCAGAATCCATGAAAAAAAATAGGGGTTCCCATTTAAAAAAATTAACTTGACCTTGAAATAACCTTCAAGGTCATGTTCAAGGTCAAATTCAATATCGCCATTAAATAGCCAGGGAAAAATCCTGAAACTTTTGTCTGAAACATTTTCCTCGAAAATGCACTCCCGCTGAGATATTTTGCTGTTCCGGGACTTTTGGATCACTCTGTATAGTAACTCTTATGTAGCTCTAATTATTTGACACACTTTCGAATACAATAGCGCATAATGTTTTTGTTATTATACGTTGATTATGTTTTTCGAAACTGTATCTAAAAACTATAATCTTGGTCATAATGCACATACATTTATGTCTTAAATGTCTAGTTTTTCTTTAATTTTTTAATTTTTATATTCTATTCTTAAATCTTATTATTTTTTATTTTGAATTCCAAACCAAATTGAAATACAGTTAACAAAATTGTCATCGTTGCTATTGGTTGTCATTGTAAGCTAGTTGGCAACCGGTATATAAACCGTTCTTACTACACTTATATACTGTTAGTTCAAGTGTAGTGAGTGTTAAACTTTGTCGGTCTACATCTAGACGTGCGTATTTTTGTATTTTATTTGCAATACTTTTTTTTTTATTTTATTGTGAGCTGTATCAGTCATTTTTGTATTAGGAATCGTTGTAGCACTGGCCTAATGTCATCAAGGCTTAGTATAGAATTTATGTATACTATCAAATTTATGTAAGTTTAATTTATTACCGTATTAATTATGTAATTTGTAAAAGTTTTTTGTAAAATCACACTTTAGTTTTTAGTTAATAAATTTCTGAAGCGGGTCACCACATTGGCCGAAGCATCAAATAAATTTTTTATTGTATCACTGAACGTCTCTCCAATACTCACTATTGAAATATTTAATCATTGCGGTCGAGAATCTGAATGCGATTGTCCAAAGTAAATTCTCTTTTGCTATAAAGATAACGAAAATATTTAAAACATGCACATTTTGACATACTTAACCTCAGTTTCTAGAAAATGCGGCGTGATAGGAAAATTCTGTCAGCGCCATCATTTGAAACCTCCTTTCGGAAGTACTAGGTGGCATAGCGTTCGCAGAAAAATTCGGGTATTAAGTAGTTAAACTGGGCAGTGGACCAAAAAAATCGTACAAAATTTTACCGTTGTGGTTACATTTCTTTATGTTTTCAATTAGCACTACTTATGTAAATGTACACATTTTTTAAATTTATTTTCCGCGAATGGTAAAATCAATAGTAAAAAATAGATTAAATATTCAGGAAAACTAATTAAAATATAATATTTTGAAAGTGAAATAAGGCAAATAAATGGAATAAAAGTGTCAAAATAAATTCTGTTTCAAATTACACTTTAAAAAATCAACCTCGATCGTTTCTCTTCTTTGATTTGATATAATAACGCGTAACATCACATGCAACCATATAATCTCAATACATATACTTGAAATGAAGAACCATGCGTTCAAATGCCATTTTGGCCGAAGTAATCATTTTAATTACGACCATAATAGTCGGCAATTTCTACTTTCAACAAAAACAGACGCATGTTCGTGGCACGATAATCATCCGTACACCTTCTTCATAAATCACGTATTTATCGACAAAGTTTTCTTATAAATATTCCAGATTTTTCCGTTAATTTATTTGATAGCCCACATTTTCTCTTTGTAGCTTAGAAAATATATTTAACACCTTTTTTAAAACTTATTTATTGCGTTGTTTATTATTGTTTCCGAGGTCGCTGCTTTCGAACGTGATATCGTTTTTCATAAATTCAAAATGGCGGATCCAATAGGGCTGCCTAAAATAAAAAAATATATTCAATTTTCTTGAAACTTGGTATGCTTTCACCAGAAGTTTTTAGAATTAAACGAGGAATAAGTTAATTTTATGTAACCGTGAATAAAATTTCGTGATAAGATTCAATTCGCCATTTTAAGAATCTAAGATCAGATTTGTAATCAATGACGAAAACCTGTGGAGGGGAAATTTTCACTTTCAGCTGAATCGTAAATTTTACATTTTAGTCGTCCATCGTGGAACCACCATTTTGGATTTTCAAAAGCATAGAGAAATTCAGTTTTCCGTGTAACAAAAAAAGTATGCTTAAGAGGAGTATATAGTAGAAATGATACAGAATAGTTTTGATCTACTTTGTCTACTATATCTTTACTATGACTGTGGTGGAGGTTAAGGTGTCTTTAATAAGAAATGGCGTGTCACCGATACATTTTGGAACTATAGGATGCTATTGGAGGTATAAATTCAGTGGGGATTCAAAAATTAACGGAACGATTTTTTTTTTGTAAAATTATGCATTACAAGTTGTTAATTCGGTTGATGACATTTTCCAAAATAATAAATACCTCCATGAATGCAGATCATTTTAGATTCTTTATAGATTTGGCTGCTGCTACCTAATCAAGGATAACACATGCTCTTGTACGTTTCTCTTTGAAATTAACATAATAAGAGATCGTCTGCCTTAAACAGAAACTTTAGAAACTGATACACCACGCAAAGTTTACAAAAAAGTGTACAAAAAGTAAAATAGAAAAATTATAGCTTATTACACCATCCGTAACCGAAATCAACTTTTCCCAAGCTCAGTTAAGCGCTCATTACCAGCGATTCAAGATTTCCCGATGGTGATTAGGTCAGTACAATCGAAATGAAAACAAAACTCTATTCGATGTAATTACGATATCTTTGTTGGTAATAATCGACTTCCATTTTGGGGCCCTCGTCTTGACACGATCTTTCGCCAAGGTTCCTTGTCGTGCAGCCAAGACACGTGACGTCATGAAGATGTTCGACAGGGATAGCTAGATGTAACGGTACTTCGATGATTAGCACACTAACCAACATCTCGCTCCGAGGATAAATCCAGTCCTTCGTCGTGGCCGGTTTCGCCTTTTCCTCTTCATTTTTTTTTATCGGCGGCTCTGTTTCTCGCCGCCGTGTAAAAAGGCGAAGCAGATTTCTAACACGGGGGGCATAATTATTGGCATACTGGTTACTTCCTGTCGTAGCGCATTCTATCCGACATCCGAGTTCTAAGAATTTTGGAACACCCATTAGGATTTAGAAGCTGTTTTTGAAACTATTCTGTACTAGATAAAAAAAATAAATACAAAAACCGAATCATGAAGATTTCTTGTTAGCATAATTATAGAAAAATTCATAACGTCGATGCTTCTCGAGGTATCAAAGTTTATTGAAATATAAATATACCCAAATGAACAAAAAAAATATACCAAGAAATGGACGAAGTAAAACGCCGGCAAGATCCTGACCTAGTACTAGCACGCGATTCTAATTATCAGAAATTACTAAATACTAGCAATATTAGTACTATTTGCTGAAATTGAATCAGTCATATCACCTATGAAGTACAGAAGATACTTTATTTTTAATGCTCTATGTATTGCAAGAATGGGTCGTAAACTGTAGCACTCGTTCTCGCGTATCGTTTAAGCAGTCAGCACTGTGACTTAAAGGATCCGAGTTCGATCCCACCCGAAAAATTTTATTTACTTAATCTTCAAAAAAAAATAAAAAAGGAATGAAGATAATAGTATTAATTTAAAAATTAAATTAGATAATAAATCGATATCATTTTTTTATATTGGAAAGGTTACTGATTTGGTATTTCTTGACTCCGGAAGTCAGTACTAAATAATGTTAAAAAAAGGAATCCTGGTAACAACAGAAATCCAAGTTATGAAAGGTATAATTAGATGCTTTTCTTGGACAAAGCAGTAAACAGAGTGGATGCAAATGTAAAAAATTAATAAATATCAATGAAGAAAAGATATCCCGTTACTTTAAAGACATGACCAAACTTTCCTTTAGTGTATTAAAGGCAATTAGATCAACCGAGTTTACGAAACAACAGTAGTTAACAGAATGGAATTATGGTTTGAACATTTGATCAACACTAAAAACAAAACTCTTTAAGAGTTTTAGATTTTTCAGTAGCATAAGTAGACGATAGTCTATGACAGTCAAATTAGGTCATTGGAGGCAGTTAAGTAAAATATTGATGAATTTTGCAGTAACTTAAACAGACGTTAAATATTTCGACCAATTACATGATTAACGGATATTTTTTAAGTCTTCTAGAATCACAAATGTACGGAGAGAGAATGAAATCGAAGCAGTAATAAATTACTCAAAAATTGGAAAATAAAATATATTCCAATAACTTCTTGAAGAATGGATGAAAAAACGACAAGCAGCAATGCATCCGGAAGTAGCAGATTTCAAAACGTCTGCTATCTACACTGCGCGTCGTTGATGACCTAGTATATCACTCCGAAGGACAATTGTATATCAGAAATGAAAAATATGTAGCGCCTTCTAGAGACTGTCTTAGAACTATAGAATTTAAAAAACGATATCTGATATCGAATGAGCGGAAGCGGGAATTCGACAAATGAAGATCGTCAATGCCGTTTAGAAATTGACGTTTGTAGAAACATTCTGTCAAAATAACTATAAAAAATGTTAGCTTTACAAAACAAAACCAAAGTCGTTTTCTGTGTCAAGTGAATGAAAGACACAATTTTATGAAGTGATTATTGACACAATTATTAATTCTCCATTATACGGATAAAGTCAGTTTTCCCTACGTTAAGGGAAGGTGGTCATCTACTTCGATTTTTTGTATTGCGTTAGGAATTGGTCTATTTTTATCATGAAAATTGAGTAACATCAGCTTGCGAGATCTTTTAAAAATGCCCGCAAATCTTGAAAATCGTGTCTTTCGAGCTGTCCTCCAAGAGACCTCAACAATTACTTATTGTTGATTTTTTTTTAAGTAAATAACGTGTATGGGCGTTTGAACCTAAATTAGAGTAATCATTACCATGTTTTAATACCAAAACTGGTTCAAACGTCAATACATTTATTATAATTTTAAAAAATTATGGTTTGTCATTTCAGATGTTACGTTTGACGGAGTAGTATCACTTCCTAATAGATAATTATGAGCCAAAATTATTTTTGTACATCATAAGACTCATTAAATACCGATAAAAACAACTGAAGTTATTCAATAAATATAAACTAATGTTAGTTTTTAATTATTGACTCATGAAGAGGGACCCGAGAGGTCCGAAACGTTGAGTCTTTTAAAGTTAATATTAATTTTTTGTATATATTCTTTAAAGAGTTTTAAGTTTTATTTTTTTGTATGTTTTCAATTTTAAATAAAGTCTCAATTTTAAAAAGTGATAGTGTCTTTAAATTCACGAAGAAGAAAGAAAGAAGAAATTTTTAATTTTTTTTCAAATGATAGGCAGAACCCATAAAATTTATATTTATTGAAGAAATCAAGCCTATCTTAAAACTGAAGTTATTCATTTGCTTCCTTTATTGAAAAAGGAAAACAAGAAAATCACTATGTTTTCAGGCTTCTAGAGAAACTCCTTTATTTAATAATATATTTATTATGTCAAACAATGAAATTGTACTGTTTTTAACTGACTTTGTTTCACTGTAACAGTTCAACTTTGTTTCAGCTGTTACAAAACTACTTTATGTCTTTTTCATATTCCATTCCATATATTTCGATGATTCTAATGTTAAGAGTCGATATGGCAATAATATTTATAATATTGAATGAAAATTTGCTTTGGATTTTCGAAATTCGGACTGTGATGTAAAACCATGACATTTTTTCTGTAATTGTTAATTACTGTTTTTGTCTTTGCAATATGTAATCAAATACATCAATTGAAACGTAAAATATTATTTACAAATTGTAAATATTTTACTACTTGATGCATTATTATTATATATTATTTTTACAATAAAAGTGAACATTTTTCTGTAATATTCTCCAAGTACCATGAAAAATTATTAATGTTTACTACAAATTAATTCGCATTATATGTACAGGAACGTGAGTCATATAAATTTAGTACATAAAATGCTATCTTGACAACGGCTGTATAATCAGTAATGAATAAAAATTGACATTTTCGTCAGTCAGATGAAATTCGTCATTTTTAATTTCAAAACGCGGACAACCCTTTCATATGCAGAAAAATAATTGAAAAATACCAAAAACTATTTTTCATCAAAATTCTCCAAAATTTTTGTTTCGATCATCGTACTAAATTTCTCTTTACATCCTGACATTTACATTTACAATTACATTTACATCCTTAAACACAAATTATTAATTAATTGATTAAGGTTGTTTATTAAAATCAGTCTGTAAAAAAGCTCATATTCTGTTGGCCAATAAATTATTATTATTATTATTATTCTTTGTTACTGAATAGGTATTAAATGTATGTCTGTAGTAGATTGTACAAGAATTTTCCATAAATTACTAAATACTTTTCATGGTTTCAAAGATTTTACTGGAAAAAAATAGGAACAATTAAATTAAGCTTAAATACAATTTTGACTGTTAAGTAAACTCTTTCTAACGAAGCTATGCATCTCAAAGAAACTTGTTAGTTTAGTTTGATCATTTTGCTTTTATAAAAGTGTTTAAAAAAAACTTGGAACATATTGATATAGTCACCATAGATTATCTTGAATACTTAACTATGTTATACGGCAGAGAACTTCAACCATAAGATATCCGAAAGACCAGGATTGTAGCATTATCATGATGTTAATCCTTTCAATGCAATTATTAAACGCGTCAATTAAAAAATACACTTATAATAAACAACATTTTGTATTTCTTATAAAAATAAAATTTTCCGTCGAGTGCAGACTATCTGCGTGTATTAGAAAGTTGTTTCAAAGATTTTATGTATCTAAGTTTTCATCTAAGAGAGCAAAACGGTATAATTTTAATAAACAGTTTGAATGCTGAGTTTATTAAAATTTAATTTTTAATCCGATGGATATATCAAACGTATCCACTATCTTACCAAAACGAAAGAGTAATTAGAACATTGGAAGGAAGAAATATTTTTGTTATATAATTTAAACAAGAATGATGTCAGACGAAAAGTACAACAGATGAAGTTCAGTGTTTAATACATTAAAGTCGTTTATATATACCTAATAATAAATAACGTATGCTTAGAAAATAGAAGTATTCTTTGTCAATTTATGTACGAACTATTTTAGTCCATAAGTTACGGCACATAATATAATTTAATTTTGCAAAGGGTAAAACATAAAAATTAAGCAAAAATTACTGAAAGAAAGCAAACAAATGAGATTTTGGTAGTGCAAAATATATTTCAAGTTTATTTTCCCAGAATGTTTCTAGAAATGTACATTTACGATCTTCATTTGTTGAATTCCCATCCGTTCGTCACGTAAGGTATCGATCGTTAATTCTATAGTTCCAAGGCATTCTCTTGGAGGCGCTACATAATTTTCTTTTTCGATACAAAATTGTACTTCCAATAGGTACACTAGGAGGTCATCAACGATGAGTTTTCGAGTAACTTATCACTCCTTTCAAGACATTTTCTCTCCGTTTGTGATTCTACATCTCTGTAACAACGGCCATTATGCTTCTAATTTTTTCAATTTTGAAAAATGATATTGCATATTTAATGTGGCACTGCGATAAGAGCTTCTTATAATCTTAACGTACAGTTTGGATTTCTACATATAAGAAGCGGATCTCATTCTACTATTCACGATTTGGAATTCTGAGGTTACCGAGATTAGGCTGGTGTTACTACCTAGCTAACTTAACATCTTCCTCTTCATAAAAAAAAGCTCCTCTGGTACATGCCAATGTATCTTAATTTATTATTCGTAGCTACTATGTCTACTTCTTCTATGAGGCATCTCATTAAAAATTCACGATCGGAATTTCTAAGTTGTTAAGAACCACATGTAATTAATTTTGAAGTTACTGATATTTAACCAGGACTAGCTATTGTGGAAAATTATGGTTTACAGTCAAATTAAATAATTTTTTGCAATCCTGAGAATTCAAGTAAAAAACAATACGTTAATGATGCATCAAGTCGATTAGACAAAATACCAATAGTTCAGATCATAACTATTATTAATGAAGAGAACAGAGACCGGAGACTTGATAATCCAATGAAAGACAAAACACTTATTTTTTATGTTAAATGTTATTCAGCATTTAAATCTATCGATTCGCCTGTAAAAGAATTAATTTTAGAAAAATAAAAAATACATCTGACAGGAATCGAACCATCAGACACTTCCGCGCTCGAGAAGCACATCCTACATATTCCACCACTATCGTGTTTTTATTTATAAATACCTAAAAATTGATATAATACAACAATAAAAACAGCAATAATTATGGTAAAATATACCAATTTTAATCTGTATAACTAACGGGGCAAAGCATAGGTATGTTTCTATGATATTATGATATACAATTGCGTCATAACTGAACTAATCTGAAATTCAAAGGACGAGCAGGAAGCTATTGGTTAAAGCCTCTGCTAGTGTATAAATACAAACTAGAATGAATTACTAGACGTAATCGAATTATTTTCATTGAAAATTTTCATTGAACCACCATTATCGCTGATAATTGCAAACATAGTGATAGAAAATGTGGAATTATGAATAATAAAAAGAATATCTTTTATAAACTTCCATTTTTCTCTGGATAAGTAAATGACACAGAGCAATGCAAAAATACAAAGAGAACCATATACTTTCCATCATAACAATCAAAATAAATAAATATTTAGATAGAGCAGAATTACAATGAAATTATATAACAAATTAACATAATAACCTTACGTATCGTTCTAAAAAATAATAATAAAGTAGATTTTTCGGTATGGATTGGTACCACTAATCTACTTATTCAGGAAAGTGCCTTTTCTATTAATCAAATAACCAATGAATCTAAAACTGGGATCGACGTACAATCCATTCGAAAATCTCATTAACCCCTTCACTATTTGTGAAAAATTTACTGTGGTAACAAAAAATATGGTCGACAGATATTTATACAATCTGATTACATAATAATTTATTATGTATAGTAGAGTCCCGGTATATTTACCACTCGGTTCCTCATTTTCTCCCTCCATTTCGTTATATTTATCAAAAGAAGGGAAGCGCCACTTCTCCTACTCCTACTCCTCTAAGTCGCGTTATGCAACCCGCACAGTGGGAGGGGGGGGGGGGGGGTAAATATAACGAGACAGAACCGGGCAAGTATGCTGGGACGTAAATATAGCAACACGCAATTCTACTGGAACTCTACTGTAGCGAGATAATTTTAATTCAAATCTCGTGGTAAAATGCAAAAGGACTGATAAAAAATGAGAGACAAATGTCAATTTTAACGTCAAATTTGACTTCGGCGACAAAAAATCCTATCGCAAATTGTGAAGAAATCTGCGCCAATTAAAAAATAAGATGGCATCAATTTTTGTTCAACAAAAGATCCGCTATTTTGAATTGCTTTTCTTTTTAAATTCAGATTTGAACTCAGCGACCCCGAAAACCTATAACCAGTTTCACAAAAACTCGGGCATTGATTGACCTCAGTCAACGTCAAATCGTTGAATAAACGTTTTGAAACGTTTTACGTTGTCATGTTGTTTACATTGTTATGTTGGTTATGTTTATTTTTAATACGCATGTAATTATGTACGGTTTTCAAAAAGTAATTATACATGAAAAATTGGTGTGGAAGTAAAAATGGACGGTTTATCCAAATAATTTATGACGTTCAAAAAATGTGTAGAAAAATCGTGAGTAAATCATCGATTCCAAGATTTATTCAGAAAAACGAAAAACACCTTATTTTCAAGACGGCGACCCGATGGATCGCTTCTTTTTTCCTGCATACCGGTAAACTTCGTAGTAGATAAGAAACTCGTTACCAATTTGGTAATCATTCCGAGCAATTTTTTAACATTCTCTGCATGAGAGCGCAAGTTTTCACAGAACGTCCGGTGTTTTCGGTTGTCGCAAAAGATCATGCGGTCTAGTCACAAGTGTCTGGTGGTTTATTAATGTCATATGTAAGAAGGAATCATTTCGCCGAAATGTATGTAGTTCGTAAGGTATACGAATGAATCAAAATATACAAGAAATAGTCAGTTTAAAAAGTAGTTTGAAGCTCTTAAAATTTTAAAGATTTTTCAAATTTTTGAAAATGATTTTACTAAAGTGTTAACTTTACAAAACATTAACTTTTATATTTACCAAAATAATTACGATGAAATGTACTATAGTTTTTCGGTATCATTTTGTAGATTCTTCAAGAGTGCTAAATTTTCAATTTATATGCGATGTTTTTTCATCAAATTTTGCAAATTTGTTTTGAATCCTACTTGCCAATTGGACGACATCTGGATGCTAAGAGTGAAGGGGCGCGTGTGTAGCGTTGCGCGATGACGATGCTCGATGTCGGTGCGACAAGTAGCGCAGACGTAATGCCTCAGGCTTACCCGGAGAACAGAATGCATCGCACGTTAACATCATCGAAAAACTGCGCCAGCGTGGTAATACACTTTCACGCCGTCTCTATGTACTCACCTCACCTTACTCCCCCGCCATCACTGATCTTAGTTAGTCAGCTTATACATATTAGCAAGTATATAAAAATTCTACGAACAACCAATTTCCATCGCGTATCACTCTGGTAGAGTCTAATTTTTAGTTTAGTCCCAACGAAATTCAATATTTTCTGATCTCCAAAAAGAATGTCCATATTCGCTGATGTTACTGGAGCTCATAGAATATTCTGTATATCATTGCAAACACCAGAAGTAACAGTTTTGTAAAGTTTATATTATTATTATATATACGTATAGCTACGGACTCTATAATAGTCATGATTTAAGTGATCTGAATACATCATTTTCTCCGAAATTTTCCACCTATGGACCATCTTCTGCACTTCATGACTCAAACATGCGTGAAAGTTGCTGCCATAGCAAATAAACACAGTGATTGGATTTCAATTATATTAGAAAACCTAATCTGATGAATGTGAATTCTGCCATTTTAGTAGCTTTAGAACAATCTTGGCCGGATTTTTCAATGATAAATAAATTATCAATGTAAAGAGTTATTGAAGTTAGATCCAATGATACTATCCTTTAATTTAAAATGAACATTATCGACAAAACAGATTAATTTTTTCATATCAACTACAAATCTCTAAATCTTATAGGTTTAAGAATGACACAGGTACTAGATATAAATTGTCTATCTGCTGGAGAATATTCTTGTATTGCAAAGTTTTTAATCAACTCATTAATACCAATCTCACTCTCTAGTTTTTTAATGCTTTGTTTTAAATGGAGAGAAACTATCTAAATGGAATAACTATAGAAAAATTAAATTTATAACCCTGCGTCAAAAAAATAATGACAGAACCAGATGTGATACTTTCCCATTCTTACTTAAAATCCCTGCCACTTTACTTACTAAGTCTACTGATGCCGATTTCGAGATTTCCGTTTTTTCCGGTGAAATATTTTTGCGAGTTGCGATGAAAAGTTAAAGGATTAAACTGGAGTGGTATTGAAATTTCTGAAAATGATGTTACGTTCTTGACAAGAAAGAGGCAGTACATAGTCTCCAGTATTTGTTATTTTTGGATATGGACAATGTTCCATAACTTTCTTCGGTTATGATTTGACAATTTCCATGAACATTACTAACATAAATAAATTACACCGTATGATAGATTCACCATTTGGCCAGATCTTCCATTAATGAAGAAGCATCAACCAGAGGATTTTATTCATATCCTTTGAGAAATGTCTTTATTGTTATTGTCTTTGTACTGTCTCTGTTGAATTCGATCATCCGTTGTAATAACCACCGAATTCACAATAGATTTCACTACCGGACCAACACTAATTATTTCGTGGTGAATGATTTTTCATATTACCAATCTTTCAGCTGGAAGATTTAAAAAATTCATTTTTCCTTTTTCTACTACTTTCTGTCCTTTTGAGGAAGATTATTACAATTTTCTTCCAATAGTATTTTTATTTGCACCTGCAATGAACTGAAAATTGCGAATGAACTGGAAATTACAGCTAACCTTCACCGGATGTAGGTTTGGACATTAAATTCTGTGGTATCGTTATGTTTTTTTTTTCTATGGGTCCGTCCGTATTCGACGTCCATTTTGTCAATTGAGATAAGTATGGAATGAAATGCTTAATATTCAATTCTCACAAGGATTTCGTATGCTTCTTATAAGAGATTCTCTACATTTTTTGGTAGTTTTTGAGTAGAATTTTTTAAAGTTTAAATATTTTTAGAGAAAATATATTTTGCACGAATATTATATTGTAGGCACGGTTTTAAAATAATAATAATCATCATCAGCATCATATTTGAGGATATATTATCATTATTGTCGTTGACATTTTTATCAACAATCACAGTGAATGTTATATGTTCAACACGGATAAATAGGTTTTCTTCATAAATGCAACAGGATTGGGCATCATAATTTCATGGTTTACTTGCAGCAGAAACCATTTGTATATGGACAGGAACATGGAGAAGACTAATTTGTTTTGTATAAATTACTGGATTTTTAAAATATTTTTACTGTATGAATAGTAATAATTCAAAATACTTACAGGTATTTTTGTCAGAAAAATGGCAATTTTCCTCCTTCTGCAAGTCTGTCCCAAAGAACGATGAAAAGAATAACAACCTTGAAACGTAAACGTACCTTAAGGATTCTGTACAATTCGCTACTTTGCATTTGATATATGCCTGGTTCCAATCCAATTATTTAAGTATTTTTTTCAATAGTTATTAAGCAAGATTTTAAGACAAACCACTGGGTAATTTTAAACCTTTCAATTTCATCCAATAAGTGAAGAGCTTTGTCACAAAATACTGATTTGCTAATGGGTGCCTAGGTATTGCCTGGTTTGGAGGCACTTTCGCTATATATAGTTCTAAACCACGTATTTTGATCAGAATTCAATAAAAAATGGGCAGAATTTCGGCCAGAGTACCATTCCTAAATTTACATAATATATGGCTCAATGAGACAAAGCAAAAATAGTTTGTTGTTTATATTATACTGGTAATTCTGCTTTTTCAGTGTACACATATATATGTACCTATATATTTATACATGTTATGATTATGAAATAATGATCCAATATTTTTATCGATTTACATTGATTATATTTTTATTTCAGGTGAGTACACTCAAAAGCCGTCCCCTCGTACAGTAAGTAAGAAATCTCAAGTATGTCGCATTTATCAGATTTAAAATGTTTCTCAGTAGAAAAATATAAAGAAATTTTAATAATAGGGCATGAGATGTACAAAGAGTTTTTGGACTATTTTATAATGTTTATGTTTCTCACATATTATCATTCGGGTAGGGAAATTTAATCCATACAAAAATTTGTATTCCTCTATAAAAAATTATTAGAGTAATTTTTCGAATTTTCAATATTGCCTTTTTTGGTCAAAATTTTGTTAATACGAATAGTCTGAACAAAAATTGTTTTAAATATAGATTTTGTAGATTTTTGCCCCAACTTTCTCGCGGAAATATCTATTTTAATTTATCAATTTAACTATTTGTTTCCTATATTATTTCCCAAGATTAATGATTACGTCCAAGGTATGGATGACATTAGCCCTGCTGAAGAGCACAAAATATACTTTGCGAAACCCATTTTCGCAATAGTGGTATGGGGCATTTCACGTGAAATCGGCAACGGTTTTTCTTTTAAAAACTTTTTAAGTTCTTTTAAAGTTTTATTTTGAAAATTCTGCACTTTTCCTGATATTTTCGTCGAGGTTGACCGTTTGATTTTTTTTCATACATAATTAAATTATGATGAAGCACTGCAAGGTCAGTTGATATTATAAATAGTGACAGTAAAAAAGTAATAGCAACGAAAGCGAAAAAAACAGTGAAATTTATTATATTTAGGGTAGTAGGGCCAAAAATGCTTGTCTCAGGCGCTTTAAAGGCCCTCTACCCTCTTCCTGGTCGGTCTGACCTGCCAGACCGGATGCGTTCGTCTTTTTTATCAAAACACTGTTCTGTATGGGTATGTTTATGTATAAATATTAGACTTCTCTAAATTAATGGACTGATAAAAACGGCAGATGAACTGTTCAGGAGATGTACCTGTCACAGTTTGACTACTTTTTTATATACTATGGGTATCTGACTTTTAAAATCATATTCTTAATCGGTTCCGGGATATTTTTCTAAATAATACGTGGTAGAAATCCATCATGGGGCTTTTCAGCACTCATTTACGGGCTGTTGCAATCACAAAAAAGGCCTTTCCTGTAGTAAATTTTATGCTCTACATTTTTTTTGTTAGAATCGTATTTTTCAACATAATTTTTTCTTTCTTTCACATTTTTCAAGTTTCTTTCTAGTTTATCAACTCTCTTCTATTCGTTAACCCTTGCATGCACATATTTATCTTGTTATATTTCTTACTCAGGGGTTTCGGGATCGCTGAATCTAAACGGACATTACATTTTCAAATTCAAACTTCGGGTCCAAGATTGTGGATCAAAACTTAAAAAGTTATGAGGAACAGATAAAAGAGGTAGTTACGTTTGTGGCTAAGAATATTTGTCTTTATGTTAACTGTTCACAGAAAGTAAGAATGAATATTTATGAAATTAGTCACCATTTGACATTTTAAAAATCTCCCATCGACGACAGCAGAAGCCTCCAAATGTCAAGTTTTACTTTTGTACTTGCTGGATATTTTCCATTCGGTATTTTTTGAAAATGTCAAATATGATGTATAAAAAGATGCCTTTTTGAAGGACACGGTGTTGAAATGGCCAATCTTACCATTTTGTCAAAAATATTATTATTTATCAACTTATTTTTAGTTTTGGATCACTTTATTTGTTCTTAGAGTATAAGAGATTTAATATGTGAATAAAAGCGAAGAGTATCCTTGGTCCTTTTAGGTCTTTATAGTATACCCACCAGTTCATTCTATACCACTATACTTGCTTGCTTATCTTCACACTCAGTCTTTCTCGTCTCTCTTATCTGTATTAACCATATTGCGGATATCACTTCCCCGTTCCCTTCCCTTACAGCTCCAGTCCAGTATTCCTGTCATATATTTATCTTCAATTTTTTTGTCCTCTCCCCCTCTGCATCGTCCACCATATTAATTTTTCCTTCTCTTGTATCGTTTTCTTATTTTCATCCTCCTTTTGTACGTATGCCTGTTGCCTTTTTGTTTGTTTTTTTATTATTCTCTTTCTCTTTCTTCTTCGCATTGTTACGATAGCATTATGCGCCAGAAAGGCTGGTTTCCTGGTCTCGGCGCACAATGCTCGTCTTATGCAAGCGGCCGCATTTTATTTAGAAACTGCGATCCCCTCTGAAAACCAAGGAGAATCCAAGATAAGTTAATGTTCGATTGTGTTGCGCGATGAAATTACAGATTGTTTAATGAAACGACGTTAAGTATAGAGGAGATCTCGGGCGGGCTATCGGAAATTTTTCCGTCTGGTACATTGTACTTCAAATCGGAAAATTAATAATTGTATGCTAATAAGGAGGATATCGATATTGTTATTTTTCAATTCTTTCATATAAAATGCTGATCCGTGAAAACTTGCCAAGGTAAAGGTAAAATTGTACTTTCGACTTTGATGGACCTGGAGAAACCAACATTTTTAAAAATCGTCGAGTCAGAAATTTGGACGCAACTTTCAGCGCTTTAACTATCCTTCCATTTTAAAAAAAAAAAAAGTTTTTTTCGATGGTGAGATTTCTTTGCCAATAATACAGGGCAATAATGACCATGTCAAAAGGTACTATTTTTTTTCTTTTTTTTTTAAATTATTATTATTATTATTACGACACTATTGAGTGAAACGAGACGTACATACTCCTCGAAAGAGTCAAAGGGCGAGCCACAGTTAATCGTGTCTTTTGACTCATCTCTTCCTTCTCCCTTTATCTTTGACTGCTAGTTGTCTATAAGTTGTAATTTTGCACCTTCCCGCAGAAATGTCGACTACCGCGTAAGGTCGAAGATGTGGAGAATTGAGGGGGAAAAAGGAATTATCATTATTTGTAAATATCTAATCAAAAGATCATTCATTTATAATCTCAAATTATTTATACATAATATGTATTTACCGATTTTTTAATCCAATTTTCACTCATTTCTGATGTTTCCCTGTCATTGTGTCCGCCTGAAACTAAAAATGAGCACATACACTTGTGACCTATCAATAATAATCTTATATAATAGTAAACTTGTAATTGGTAAAACCGACGAATACTGCACGCAGATTTACGTTTCAATAGTAGCTTTAACTGTTTAACATCCAGAACGCACATTCCTATGTAAAAATTTCACCCGATATTTCAAACTGAAAATAATACACAAACAGTTCGGAATGTACCTCATTTACTATTTCGAGGGTGCTCTTGCAAATGGTGACTTCAAAATTTGTATTCTCCTGAATTTTCCTCTGATTTTGGCAAAAGTATATGACAAAAAAAAAACACATTTTTGGGAGTAACTTTTTTTTAATTTCATTTTTATGTCATTACCGCAATTTCTTTGACCGGAAAAGTGCATAAAAAGTGCATCAAATGTTTGAACTTAAAGGATATGCAGGTAGGCATTTTATATTTCACCTTGAAATATATAAAATGACGGTTTATGACAAGAAATTTTTAAAAAATTTTGACAGTATGAAAATATAGCATTTTAAACAAATTTTGAACTGAACTATTTAACTTACAACATGTTTTGTGGTATGCTGATCACGAATCTGAAGTCAAATTTTCGAAATTCAAAATGGCTGACCCAATATGGCGGCCAAAGTTGTTTCTAGACATGCGGAAAAATTTGTGTCTGTAGGTTTTCAAGGTTGCTGATTACGTGTGTGAGGGGAAAATTTCGAAATTCAAAATGGCTGACACAAGATGATGGCCGTGGTGTTGCTAAGTTTTGTAATAACTTACAAAACATCCTTAGCCACTGATTTCTAGTCAGTGTTGTCTGATTCTCACCGATTCTGTGTCTAAGAAAATGTACATAAAAGCATTGAACGCATTGTGAAGCCCTCGGGCGAAAAGCTGTATTTACGTAAAGTAAACAATAGCTAGATTTTTTATTTTGCGTCTCAAAGGTCATTATTTGAACTGTCACTTCGCCATATGTAGACCGATTTATTGCTTTGGTTTACTGTTTTATAAAATAATCAAAGTGTACAAAATACATATTCATTTTTGTACACTTTTACACCTTAAGTACTCAACAGTAGAGTCAATCACATATTTTTAAGATCAGATTCGGACAATTTCCCTAAATCTTGACAAAAAATGCCGAATAATCTCTTTTAACAAGTCCTAAGAGCGCTCGATAGAATAAAAAATATACCACAAATAAAACGTGGGTGCATCAATAAATGGACGTTTCGTTTCATATATAAAACTTTGATGAGGAAAACCAAAACTCATTTTTCCACAGTTTTACGATTAAAAATGGTGATTAAAAATGGCGGATTAAAAGTAAAAGATTCCCTTTTTTAATTAATCGTCCCTGATAGAATTAGGTCCCAGAATTTCAGTCCAGTTTTTCCGAATACAGTCCATTTTCTGGCTTAGATCGTGGGTTAAATCCGTATACAGCAGAAATGTCCAAAAATCGATAATAACTAGCTGCAAACCAGTAAATCAGTTTTTTGTTAAAAAATTGTCTAAATATTGAAAGAAATCCTACCTCATAACTATTCAGCAAAACTATTCAAAATATGTATGAAATAAATGTGGATTGAAGAAGGACGTATTTGATATATACAGCAAACTGTTTACAATCCTTAACGTATGTTGTTTATGTTTCAAGATTGTTATTCTTTTTATCGTCCGCGGTTCTTGGAAAAATTGTACCTTGCTTGCTGTGAAATTAGAAGACAATAATCGGATCGTCTGCCTGCATTGAGAAAGTTTGGTAATAACTGTTCAGAATAGTTTTTGAAAATAATTGAACAACTGTCCAGATTTATCCGAAAAATGTGTCTAATAAATTTTCTTGCAGATTGATTTTTTATGATTTTATTAGTTAACAAATTGTACTTGATTAAGGAAAGTGAATCACGCTGAAATTGAAAGTCTAGCTAAAATCACAAAAATGCTTTTTTATCTATGTAAGCAGCGCGTGTGTGCATTAGGCCATACATTAATATAAAATTATGCAGAAAGTTCAATCCTTATAAAAACGCGTAAAAGACCTATAGACTTATAATGCATAAATACTAGATAGAAAATGTACCGAAAATGAACAAAACATGTACAAACTAACTAGCTTATCATTAACAATACTTATCCAGATACGAGCAAAATTCTGACAACTAGAGAGTACTAGTAATACTACAGAAATTGGCAACTTACAAATCAAACTTGTTAATTTCTTATTTGGCTTCTTGAAATCATTTCAAATTCGCAACTATGAGGCTAATAATTGGTAGGCATCTAGATTATTTACACCGCCGATTTGTTTCCAGACAAACGTAAACTAGCATGTCTTCACTTACACCTAAATTAAAAGTTTAGATTAAAAGATTATAACAGAAAATGACGTTTTTGTTAACTTAACAATTCGTAATTCAAATTACCTATAAATAGGGAAAGTTAATAAAATTAGCAATCTTTTATACATCGCCCCCATTCAGATTTTTGGATGTCCGATCAGGGATCAACGGCACTGTTGAAATTGTGATTCTGGGACATCCCATATTATGGGGGGACTTTCTACGCCGTGGTGAAATTGGTTTTCATCTCACGACATTCAAAGTGGAACGTCTGTATTTTAAAATATGAAAATAATAGGAGATAAAGTTGTGAAGAAACAATGCAATCGATGGTCACGAACACAGTTGGCTTCCAATTCTTTAAGGCCGAATTGTCACGAGCGATTCGACTTTCGCTCCTTATCTGTTCGCTCGTCTCCGTCATGAAAACTGGGCCGCAGGATTTGCTTGTCGCTCCTGCGAACTTTTGCTCGCATTCCACAACATGAGTGACGGTCAGCATAACCCACACATTCGTTAAAAAAAGCGTGGATTAAAATTGCGAAGAAAATCGGTCGTTGTATATGTTTATTTATAATACCGATTAAAAACATCACAAAAAATACCTAAGTATTAATAAATTATGAAACAGACTGAAAAAAGCATTGATGAATTCAACGTAATCTATTGTCTTAAAATTACAGCATATGCGGATAAATCGAATTACTTCAAAAATTAAAAAACAAACGATTCAGTTAAAATAACAAAAAGTCAAGGGAATACTGAAAATTCACGAATAGCTACTATATTGATAATTAGGAAATAAAAAATCTCGTTTCCTCTGGAAGTGATTTGAACGATTAAGAATTCATTTTCCAGGTTTTTAGAGTCGCTGCAATTCACCCAATATGATTTTATGACGTAGAACGAATATTTCTGAGATATAGCTACATAAACGAGATAACCGATTCAGGTGCCTACATTTTTTGTGACTTTTTATATTTTTGTAACTCGAACTATTAGGATACCTAGAGTCGATTTTCGTGTTATTTTATACTTTATTTTGGTACACAGAGAAGCATTATAAACATAATAGAAGAAATGTGTCGAATGACTGGCATTAAATTTTACTGAAAAAAGTTCTCCAAAATACTACGTCAACAATAACATAAACCGATTGTAATATAAGAGAACAAATATTTATGAGTTGTACCAAGTCTTCCAAGAGAAAATGCCGGTGACTAGCCGGGCTATCGATTCTCAGAGCAGCAACTATCGACTAAATCCTTGAAGAAGTAAAGAAATTGTTGTTATGAAATCCTTAAATCTTCATAATAGAACTTTTTGCAACCGGGAAAAAATAGGTGTTTGTTGATGATGGCGAGTTTGGCAATTCCCATGAATCGACTAACACCTATTCTTTGCTCTTAAATATATTTACATATATTTTTCTCCCTTGAGAGAGAAAGTGCTATTTGGCTACCGCAATACAACTAGCAATACGATATTTTGCGTTCAGAGTGTGAGAAAAGAGTTTTCCTATCACGTCGCATTTCCGAGAAAAGTGCAGTTAAATGTGCGTTTTTCCATATTTCTTTCCATTATTTCCATATTTAATATTTCCATACTGCAAGTTTGTTATGACAAAAAAGAATTAACTCATTTAACCTTTGTGCTTCGGGTTGCAATTGTTTAAAAATTCGTCCGCCAAATTTGTCATTTTGAAATTATAAAAAAACTAACCACAAATTATAATATGATAAAAAATGCCCTTTTAGCACATTTAACCTCATTTTCATCGGAAATGAAACGTGGCAGGAAGAGTCTCGCAGCTCCACATTTTTGAGCTCGAAAAATCCGCTCAGAAACACTATACCATGTTACTCGAAAAAATCATGCAGAGCAGTGAGATGATTACAACTGCTGGGCAAGTATGCTATCAAAAGCTTCAGGGAAACAAACGTTAGCTGAGAAAGACTCTATACCGTGTCAATACTGAACCTTGTGTCACTTGTTTTGAGGTAGGTTTAATCCGGATCGCCGCAACCTCGTTGCGTCCCACGCGGGGTTTAAAAGGGGAGAGTTGAAAGCCAAAACGCTGTAGTGGGAAGGCACAACGCGTTCGATGCGACTCCATGTGGTTTAGTTCGTCGGCCTCCAGAAAGCGACCCAAAAGAATTGCTTAGTGTCAGGTGCAAGCGCCTGATGGAACAACATAAATATTTATGAATAAATAAATTTTCAGTAAGGTTTCTTTAAGAAAATAGAAAATTACGAAAAAAAATACGAGACCAAGATATAAATCTCTAAAAGATTACACAAGTTGGCGACAAGTAAAACTCAATAAAGTCAAATTAATTATTCCGAAAAGTTTCAAAAAGGATTGATCCTAAAAATTATAAATTCCGATGTCGTTGCCGATTACAGACAAATGAACAAGAAGTGGTAAAAAGACCATGAGTTGTGTGTGATGTAGAATAAGATACAATATTCTGGTATGTAAGGAAAAGTCGTTTAGCACGTACTTTTCGTCGCAGGTGCTAGTGTTGGGCATTATGTTTCAGCGCTCGATCGAGCAAGGCGTCCTTGCGAATTAACCGGACACGTTTCTTTCACGCTTCGCGCACGAACGGTGGCTGGATGTACGTGCGAACTGTCACCTATCAATTTGCACGCCTTCTTGCAAACGGGAGAATCGCTGGTTTCGAAAGGGAATTGCTCTCTAAACTTCTTGGTGTGGAAGAGATCCGACAATACAAATCATGCATAGATCATATTTTAAATGAGAATGCAAGCGAACCAACATGGATCAACCAATCAAACAAAATGTCCGCAATAAATATAATTTCAAAATTCGAAAAGAAACAATGTCCGCGGTTTTAGTGGGTCTTTCATGACGTTAAAGGGGACATATACTTTTGAATTGAATTTATATATTTTTATCGACGTTCCGTCCTCTTTTGGGTCTTCTTCAAGATTACCATGCAATATATTACTAACACTCTATGAAGTATTAAGTAAAAAGAAAATTGAAGAGATTTCTGCCGCACTCTGGAGAGTATTTGATCTGTCAATATGCAATAAAACCCCTCTAGTTGGCTTGACTCGATTTCATTGACTTGCTTCCTCTCGCACTGGACAGCGATATGCTCCGCCCATGTGTATCACGTGATCTGAAACATATTTGTATCTACGAAAATACACATTTTATACTGGGGAATAAATTCCAGGATTCCACCATAAGCCTGCCCTGAAAATCAGTCGTGGAGGGGAGAAAAGTACGAATCGCACAGTCAGTTACAAAGGGGGCTGCAAAAGAGGAGGATCAACTCGAAAGGTTGCACTGTACATAGATCTCCAATCAGACAGATCTCGGATCTGTTGGGAAGATGTAGTAGTAATTTAGTGCATAGATAGATACAGAACTTAGAAGGACTTTTTCTTCGTAAAAAGAAGAATAATTAAGTCACACGTTCCAAAATTGTTAAAAAAAAAGAACTGCTTTCAGAATGAATGACCAGTATTAAACTAAATACTGTAAACATTATGATATAAAAAATAAAAGTAAAGGAAAAAAATTGTTACTTGCGTTCATTTTAATTTGATGTCATCGCTCCTGTAATGGAAATGAACGGAACCCGACGGTTTTGTGCTCTGAAGAAGACAAAAGCGATCGTACCGTCGAACGGATCGGTGTATGTTTTGTTGCGAATTCCGTTAAAAATCCATCAGCACGTCTCGGACATCAGGAGTCGAACGTCCGCAGAATTCCCTATGTGCGGATAAAAAAAGCGGAATGCCATCGGGAGCTTCGCTCCGATAAAATCGTAAATTTGTATGCTGGAGCCTATACAATTACGAGATCGCCGTGCTATTCGTGGAACAGTTGTGAAATTCGATTTGTTATTACGTATGTATAAGATAATGTGATTCAGTCAATGAGAGTGAATGAAACATACGTCAGAATACAAAAATTGACGACAATACAACAATTTTATACAATGGACCAAAATTCTATAAATTCTTCATTATTTCAACATAAGCACTAAAGAAATAAACAGCATTTAAGGAAGTATACTTTTAAGTATAGGTACTTCATACGAATAAATGTCGAAAACTCGTTGGTAGCAATTTTGTAGATGTATATTTATCTAAAAGGACAAATCCAAATTAATTTCAGTGGAGAGATTTTGTCATATTTAGTGTTGGGCGAGTTCACGGGACTGTCACTGACGATATTAAGTGGTTCCTTTCCTGAAGCCGGCGAACTAAACCGCATAGCGGCAGGTCGGGCACCTTGTGCACCCCCCTCCCACCCCCCGCCATATATAGTTACGATTCACGCGTGTTTTCCTGTTCGATTCTACCTACCTTTTAAACCGCGTAATTTGAATGGTTTATAGCAGGAGTAATGGGCCAGAGGGGGATAGGGGAATAGATATAATTTTATTGTACCACAATCGGTGTTTATATTGAATCAATTAACTCAGCTGATAAATACATTTTGAACGCCATACAAAATGGAGTGTAGGTCGAAATCGCAAAAACCAAAATCCCCAAAGGTAAAATTTTGAAGAAAAGTAAATTACACAATGAAGATACGGTATTTTGAAACTTTGGCTAAATTTGATGAAAACAGTAAATAACAATGCGCTGGAGCCAATAGCTCTTTCGAAATGTTGTCCACTCGCATTTTTACTTTCGTGATTTCGACCTGATAAAAAAAAACATTAAAAATACGTAAATACAAAACAAAAAGAATCTCAGTCCATGGCTATCTGTTTTTATTTATAAATAGTAGAGGGCCACTGTAAAATCTCTATAAAAATAATATATGTGCTGATAGATTGCACATAAACAATAAATTAGATTGATCATCCGCCAGATTGCATCATTTTTTTATTCTGCCACCAGTGTCCCGGTCAGCGACCTAAAAACTTATAGAAATGAAATTTTCGCGTTAATTTGATTAGAAACCACAAATTTACGAACGAAGACTGGCCATGTTAGATCCACCATATTACATTTTGTAATTGTGATATCACGATCGTAATCGGCGATATTAGATCCGCCATCTTGTCGTGTGAAATTCTGTTCTATTCTACTCGAAATCTGATTTGTTTAAAAATTACTAATTAACAAAATGAAAACTGGGTCGCTAATTAAGAATCATTTTTACTAATAAATATTGCAAAACTACTTTGTTTTTAAAAACTTGAAATACAACACCTAAGAACTTTTCATTCAGACGCCATTTTGGTATTGTTTTGTTTCAAAAGTAAGGCACACATTATTAAAAACTTAATTATTTAAAATTCATTAGTCGATGAATTTTAATATTAAAAAAGAAATTTATAATTAAAGAAAAGTGTAGAACTCTAGATTAATAATTCTCTTTAATGTTATCATGTAAACAACATTTCCCAACTAAAATTAATTTTTATTTGCTTGCATGTTATATTAACAAACTTTATTACAGACTTCGCCGTCTTAATAAACGCATGTTTAATGAGGTTACTGAAGTTTGAACTAAAAGAACAGTTCGGTCGTACGTAATTCATTTACGCGAGAACGATCTGTGAGGTCGACCTATTTTAATCTATTAAATTGATCAAAATCGATTGAAAATCGAAGATACATAAATCTCGTCGATTTATTCTTGTAGATAACGAAAGTTAAACGACAAAATGTTCCGTGTCAATAAATTAAATTTAGAATGAAAGCGTGAAATGTACATAGTGCAACAAGAATCCACTGTAATTCGGCAATCGTGTGGAGAAAAGCAGTAAAATATGAACATGTAATGAAAATTACAAACATTACCAAAACGAAAAATGTTATATAATTATTTATTTTGAACTAAACAATTCTTAATTAATATCTTTGGGATTCTGTAAGAGTCCATATATAAGAGGTAGAATTACCCTTACAAAACCCGAATTTTGAAAAATTGATTCAGACATTTTTAATTTACGTTTTTACCGTAAATTTCTGCCTTGTCAACGAACTAATTTAGAATGCTCTTTTCATAGGGAGCCTTCTTTTTTTTAAATTTCGTGTTTTTTCTTTTTTTTTCTCCATTTTTTCTTTTTTATCTTTTTGTTTTTATTACTTCTTTTTTATTGTTCAGTTTTATTCATTTGTTTATCATTTCATTTTTAATTCTTATTTCTAAATTCGAAATCGGTAATATATCGTCAAATATAAATCGTTCATATTTTGTCTTGGAAATGGGCATAATAAGCCACACAAAAATAATGTCTGCAATTTGTGCAGAATCTTGTCTTGTGATGCACTGTTCTGGCAGAGCTTTTGAATGCAAATTTCTTCAAAATGCGGAGATTTGAAAAAAATTGGTTCTTCATATTCGATCCGTCATTTTGACGTCATATTCATAATCAGCGACCATGTAATCCCCGGTATACTGATTTGTAATAAACCGAAACATTTCGAAAATTTTCGTCCGCCATATTGGATCCTCCATTTTGAATTTATCAAATTCGACATCCAATTAGTGATTACCGACACAAATAACTTTTTTGATGCAGTAGGCGTAAAATGGTCAGTTTACGCCCTATTTGCGGGCGTAAAACGCCTATTTCACGCCTCCTGGGCCACAAAATAAATCATCAATTTCAAGATCAATTTCACGCTAGAAATTATAAGTCAATATTGATAACCCATCAGAAGTTACAGTTAAAAAATTCGTCCTTTTGGGGCTTAATGGGTTAAAATATTTTATGTTTAAAAGTGTTATGTGCCATACAACACCGAACTTTAAATTTCTACTGTTTATGGAATTTCATAAGCGATTTTTTAAAATGCATGTGGCAATATACACGTCATTTAATCACAAAGACTTCTGTTCTATACGAGCAATGTATGGAATGTAATATAACTCTTTTCTATTAAGTATACACCAATTATACTGTGTAAGCATTATTTGTATGCAGATTTTTAAAAATATCTATGCTTGTAATATAATTTTATACTTATTATAACAAAAACCAGTAGTATCATTAACTTATATCAATATTATGCATTTTTATACCAGTAATCTTATTAAAATTTCTTAGGGTTTATATAAAAGTTATTCATCGGATATCATAGTAGTTTTACATAGTTGAGAAATAATAAAGGCGTGCGAAAAGGACAATTGTTTTCTAAAATATTATAAAGCAATGATCATAACGCCGGCAAGTGGTAGCCATAAAAAATGACCATAAAGCATGTACAGTTACTTAGAATACATTCGGTGAACTGTTATCTTCATCAGATCGATTTTTCTTCCGCAACTGTTGGCCATATGTCAACGATTCATTGTTTTACCGAACGGCGCAAGGTGCAGCGGTTCTCAATCGAGCCTTTCTCTTTCCTACGTGTAAGGATCTATAGATCCAATCATTGATCAATTATCACCTTTAGATTGCCGCGCGGAATCGATCAACTTTTTACGTAATGCATTGAAATTCATGTGGTAAACGCACGATCGGTGGTAGACTGTAAATGGGTTCACTAATTGTTTTCATCAATTTCCAATATTTTCATTAATCCTAATTAAATTTTCAATCGTTAGTAAGCTACGAATCCAGTCCTATTTAACCAGTTCTCCAGAATAAATTAAATGTGTTTCAAATAAATTTTCGAGTCCGCGAAACTGGGAGAAACTTTCCAATTCGTTGCGCTAAAATTCTACTTGTTTCACCATTTTAGTTCAGTTATTCTTTTAGGTATTTAGTTAATCTTTTTTTTCGTGATGAAACAATAAAAAGTCAATTCTGTATATTTAAAGAAAATAACGATACTCAAGCAACTGTACGCACCCTTATAAGGTAATTATTACTTTATAACAGTTGTTATAAAATTTTGTGTGTTGTTTGGCTGAACAAAGAAATTATACGAAATTTTTCCTTTATAATCGAGTGCAATAAATTCGTTGTTCTAAATAGACTTTTTTGTTCCCTAAGAAGAAATTCCTTTACAAATCGCAGAAAAGGGTATGAAGAACGTCAAGTTTTAAGGTAAAAATATATTTATATTGATAATTATAATTTGTTTTTCTAGTTCAACAACAACGTAAGAGAACAGATTAAAAATAAATTAAAAATAAATGTGTATTAATAAAACCAGGGTTTCTCAACATTCTTTGCTATCTTTAACATAATCGATTTTTGTTTATACTGGCTCCTATTAAACGTACTCCAATATTCTTTTTATGAATATTATATACCTAACTCACCTAATTATCAAATACATATGATTTTAATATTAGACGAAATTTCAATGAATAGAAAATTCCATGATATTAAAAAAATGGCATGACTAGCTGAGAACTAAATGTTTAACCAATTCATATGTAACTAAAGTACTAAATAAAGTTTTGGAGGATGCGGTATTATTAACAATCATTTCATAAGATTAGTTTCAATATTTGCATAAAACCAAGGCAAAATGGAATAAGCTCTTAAATGATCACAAGTACAGAAAAATCACTTGTTTCCGAAATTTCTTGGTCAGTTCTTAATTAATGTCTTTGGTATTTTCTATGAAATCGTCTGTAGTAATTAGAAATGTCCCACCTTACCGGCGGACCGCTTTCGAACCCCTTTTACGCTATAATTACAGTTTTAACATACCACGAGTAAGTTAGTGTATTTTTGAGCAACAATTCATCTATATTTAAAGGAGATTTTTAAATGATCACCTTTAAATAACCACATTTTAACGCACCATATTTGTTAATTAATAAGCAAATAAAACCCCGTATTTATTCGATTTTTTATTTTAAATGTATTCCATGCAATTAGAGCCTCTGGTTAAATGTATATTTATATTTAAAAAACTTATTTTGTTTTGCAAGTAACTGTTAATAATCTATGTATGTTATCATAAATATGATAGTATTAACAAAAATAATAACCTAAAGAACAACTTAATTAAATTGGTTTTAAACCGGATCTACCACGATGTTTATAAAAATTGCATTAGATGTTAAAATGCTACAGTTTGAAGATTTCTAAACATTTCAAACACCTTGTGTGTAATCACTTGGATTCCCAAACGCTAGGCTTTGTTTCAAAACATTTATAATCCTAACTAGTAATAATATTAACAACAAAAAAAGAAAAAGAGGAAAAAAGGAAAAAGGTGAAAGATGAAAAATAAAAAATAACAAAAATAATAACTTTGAAAAATAACGACATTCCTAATAATTATAAGACTAATAAATTTATATTATATTACGATTTCGATTTAACAGTTGTTTGGAATAAACTGGTATATGAATATGATTGGTTAGTATGCAATTATAATAAATCTAAAGAAAGAAAAATGACATTAATACACCAATATGAAGATGAAATATACATAAACATGCAAAAATAAATATCTGGACATGCAACAAAATAAATATAAATATATACTTATATATATATATATATATATATATATATATATATATATATATATATATATATATATATTATTTTTCAAAGTTATTATTTTTTTTATTTTTTATTTTTTATTTTTTATTTTTCATCTTTCACCTTTTCCTTTTTTTCTTTTTTTGTTGTTAATATTATTACTAGAACAACTTATTTTTAATAATCTTTACATAATGTCATTATATGGCGGTATTAAAACAACAATAATATTTTAATCCAGTTATTAGTTTTCAAGACAATACTTTTCAATTAGATATATATACAATATCCAATACATAAGTCAAATAATTATAGGGGTATTTTTTGAATCATCACCCGATCATTTAAAACTCTCCGAAAATATACAAAACACGTTGCTAATATACATACACTTAATGAATAACGAATTAAAAAATAGGAGTTTCCAATTTTTTTTAATCATATAGCTGATCCACTATTTAAAAAATAAACAAGGTAGGTTACACAAATATATACACATTTCGTCAACACATTTATTTATGAAGTGGAATATTTTTAAAAAACAAAAAAAAATAGCGTTTTCGTTCTTTTTACTATTGGGCATATTTTAATAAAATATTTTGATAAGATAAGAAATACGTTTTCTAGAATGTTTTTCAAAGAATCTTATTTTTTAAAATCGAGAAAAAAACGGCTGAAATAATTTTTGTTTAATAATAAAAATTGATTTTATGATTTGAAAAAAAAATATATATATATATCAATGTTTTTCAAGTTATTTGCACGAATATGTACGAAGAACTAAAATGTTTTGAGATTACTGACTGAGCAAAAGCCATAAAAGGTTGAAATTTTCAGAGAGCTTTCTATTTTCCACCTAAAAACTGAAAATGAAGTAATTTTTCAATATCGTTTGTGGGAAGATTTCACTTCCTTATCCTGAGTCTTTTGTGCATACAAATTAACTTACTCGAGTTAAAAATTCATGAAAGTATACACTGCCAGAGCACCGTTTCGGACGCTATTGTGAATTCGATTTAACAAAATTCAATGTTTAGGTCCATAACTTTAAACATTTTTTTTAAATTTACGGCATTTATACTTTTCTTCAAATTTAACTTTTCTTCAAATTTTAACACATGCCCAAAAATAGTCGGTATTTATTAATCGTTTTCCTTAGCTTTTGTTAGTTGCTATTTCGTTGAACCTGGGTATCTGAAAACTGTCATTATATTAAAAGGTTAATAAACTAATTTTTTGTCCACAACTGAGCAAATAAACGCTATTCAAGATCCCATGATTTTAGCTTATTTGATACCCTATTTCCTCAATAGGTCCTATGAATTTAGCCTTAAAGAATTATAGTAACCTAGAGTACTGACAATAAATATCAACTGAAATTTGCGTTTTTTTACTAAAACAATAACTAACAACCCAGTAATCTGGAACAAGCATAGTCCTAATGCAAAAATAGAGATCAAGTTATTTTACAATACGACAATGGAAGCCTGTCAAAACGTACTTTGAAACGTTAAAACGGGAAATCCTACCCCACCTGTCGTATGTTCCCTCTATCTCCTGTTCCGATCAATTCCACAAAGTCTGACCAGCACTTTCGTTTATGAAAAAGTAAAAACTTCGAATGATTTGTGGATTGACTTCAGGTTTTTCAATATGGAATTCGTAAACTACTTGAAAGAGAGGAGGTGATTGGAACTAGCAATTGGTAGTACTTTTGGCAACTGGACTTACAGTCATCATAATTTATTAAATTGTCTTTATCATACTTGATACATTGCCAAATAATGCTGTGAAGGTATTATTTATCGATGTCACATTGACATTTGGAGTCCGAAATCAAATCGAAAAGAAATGACTTGGCTCTCACGGCCAATTCAAGTTTCCTGCCTAAAGTTAGTTACTACAGGCACGAAGCTAGGCATGTGTGTCAAAAATTGAACACTCATAGTAAAAAATTAGTATTCATAGCGAAAAGGGTTGCTGTCAGTCCTTCACTGTCATACCTAGGCTGTGGCTGTGAAAAATTTGCAGACACAGCTAACTTTTTTTGTGCAAGATGTTAGCGGTTGATCCGGGCAAAATTGGCCCAAGTAATGAGGTTGCTGACAATATAGTATGGTTTTGACACATTTTTGTAACAAAATCACCAACCACTTGCTTGAGCTTAAAATTTTTCGCACCAGATGGCTCATAAATCATTGGATTTACTCGCAAGAGGTTGGGTACTATCTATAGACGTTTAACAAGCGATCAAATGGAAATTACTGAACTGTTTTCAGTTTCAAAGTTTCCAATCGCTTGACTCTCTGAAAATTATTTTTTATACTACTAAAATAGTGTCCGGTAAAATTTTTTTTTTAAATAAGCGAATTTTGACGGAAGCACGCTCTCTGTGCACGTGTCGCTTAATAAGCCTTGGCTTTTTCGTGTAATGTGCATATTTTAACGTCGCGAGTGGTATAGGCGACCCACGGAGCAAAGTCTGAAACAAAGGGGAGCCCCATGCGGGTTCGCGTACGTGCTCGTGGCAGGTATATACCTATAAGCCCGTATAGGTATGTACCTACGTCCACGTAGGTATACACACGTATATAGACATTTACACATATATGTATATATGTATATATGAGAGAGTCGCAATGCCCGCAACCTTAACAACATGCCCCGACAAGCAGAGCACGTCAACTTTTCGCAACCGAGCGAAACTCTGGTAAGGCTCTTAAAAGCCGACATCTCCGGATGTTTGCGACACGATGTAGTATTTTCTCTTTCCGATTAAGGGTTGCCCATACTGAAATTTATAGTGCACTTTCCTTCATTCGCGCGGGCGTCCACTTTTTATTATCGATCAAGATTTATTTGTTTTCCTCCACATTATAGTCCTCGTATCAATATCTCGTTTAATGCAAGAACGAACGTATGCATGCTCCAAAGGTTCATTTATGATAACATTACGGCGTGTTTATTTTACTGGAAGGAAAATATGTTTGAATCTCATGTAAAATGAATAATTAAATAATTAAAAATCAAATTATTTAAAACGTATTCCTTAATTGTGATTTTTATAATTCAATAAAATATTAACCTCTTTAGGAACAAATATACAAAAATTCAAAATACTTTCCGATCGTAAAACGAAAGGAAACAAAATACGTGATAGATTTTATGGTT
Organism: Trichopria drosophilae; assembly: GCA_030407085.1. Classification (NCBI taxonomy): domain Eukaryota; kingdom Metazoa; phylum Arthropoda; class Insecta; order Hymenoptera; family Diapriidae; genus Trichopria; species Trichopria drosophilae. The sequence goes on along the minus strand of CM059585.1, from coordinate 112,317,663 downwards.
CAATGAACGCTCTTCCGAATGGCGTATCGGAAATTACTGTAAGTTCGATAATCAAATAATATTATACATGATTAATGAATAAAACAAATATTTCAAAATGGTACCAAAAATCCTGATAAATTTCCGGTGTGTTTCTCATTGAAATTAAAAACTTTTCGTTCTAATAATTATTTGAGAAAATTAATTGTTATAGAGTTAGGGCATCCTCAAATTTTACAAAGACATTTATTCTTCCGACGCCACTGTGGAGATCGTCATATAGAATTTTGTTAAAAGCAGGCTTCACCATATTAAAGACCAGATGCTATTGATTAGTTATTTATACTAGTCCACGAAATTTTCATTAAAAAAAATACAAAATTAATAATATAAACAAAATCCTACTTACTTCTTTTGAGGTATTTAGAATATACTATCAGAATTTCCAAGCGGTTCATTTGCTCGAGTTGTGCCTTCGGTCAGTGAAAAAATGTGATTTATCTTAATCGATTAAGTTCTGAATGGACATTTTTTCACTACAGTTATCAACAGTTGAATTTTGGGTAGAAAAGGACCTAAATTAACTGGACTTTCAGAATCTGTTATTAGATTTTTCAAAAAATGCAACCGTCAAAAACAATACATGAATTTTTCCAAAAAAAGATTTTTTCCACACTGAAATCGTTTGCGAATTCATGCTTGAAGTAAAGCAATCATATCCTCGAGACTTTAATGCGTATAAGATATTTTGCATATAAAGGAGAAAGCATTAGAAATGGCGGCCCAAACTATATATGGACCAATATATCGTAAAAATATTTAAATGCTCCACCTAGTACAGTAGAGTCCCAGTATAAGAGCGTCTCGCTACATTTACGTCTCAGCATATTTGCCTGGTTCCGTCTCGTTATACTTACCTGTCGCCACTCTCTTTTTCCCCCACCTTGCGGGCTGCGACACGAATATAATGCAACAGAGGAGAGTGTGTTTAGTAAATATAAACAGACGAGAGGGGAATGTGAGAAACCGTGTCAGTAAAAATACAGGGACTCTGCTGTAGTTTTCTTTGCAAAAATACCTATAAAAGTGTTATCACACTGTTGTCAAACATTCTTTTGTTGAGACATTTTTAGTCTTCTATTTTTTAGTATTATATATCAATTGGTGTAGTCAAATTAGCATTTAAATTTATGAAATTTATACTAAAACCAAAGTGACGACTATTAATTGAAAATCAAAACAGAAATAGGAAAATTTTCTTTCATGATTTTTTTTATAAAGAAAGATTTTCAAACATACATCTTTAACGTTTTAGATTAATTAGATTCGTAGAAAAATTCGTGTTGCAATTGCTTCTTAAGCTTCTGTAAAATTAAAAAATTGTAATTAAAAAAAAAATTGCCCATTTCGAAGGCCTTATAATAATTTAAATGATACTATTTTTAATGCTGATACAGTTTTATTTTACATAATCATAAGTAAAATGTATATTCTACGTGACTACATTTTTTTTAAAAACTTGATGTATTTTTACGGTAGCACGTCTTTATTTCACGGACAAATAATCACACGAGAAAATATCACGGACATTTGATCACATGTCAAATTATCACAATGAGAAAATATCTCGCATAAAAATATCACAATGACAAAATATCACATTGATAAAATATCACATCAACAAAATATCACACATTTAAAAATTTCCCCGTGCAGCCATTCATTTATGTATTATTAGGTGTAAGCGGAGTTCTGAGTGGTTAGGTTAGGTTAGTTTTAGAGAACGCATATGCTTTTAGGCATTATTAGTGGTGGGCAGAATTCTGAGTAGTTAGATTAGGTTAGTTTCATGACGTTGCCATTTCTCTGTTTCCCCCATTTTAGTAAACAAAATTTTATCTAAAATAATTTTCGTCACAATAACGAGAGTCAAGTAGCCTGATGCCAAAACATCCGGCGCCAAACCAGAGGGACCAAAATGTCCTAACTCCAAAATGGCGGCGGTAAAAGACTGACATGGATTTCCGTGTGCAATGTTCAATGTTTTAGGGCTGGTTTTTTACCTCAGTGATATTTTTGTTTATGATTATTTGTCCATGTGATATTTTGTCGTGCGATCAATTGTCGTGTTCTATTTTGTCGCGTGATTAGTTGTCATGTGAAATAAAGACGTGGAGCCATTTTTACTACGTTTCACGTTAGAAATAAATCGGTTCATATTTGACGTAGTAAAAGCTGTGAATAAAAAGGCAGGTAGTAAAATTATAATTACTTTTTTTACTGTGCGTAATGACATAATTTAGAGGCTAGGGCGATTTTAGACGTAATTTTATGTATATTTTACCTCAGCAGAATGTTTTGGCGCGGTCTTTTTGGTGCGGACGATTTGGACACGCTCTTTCGTGACAGACGTACAGAACACTTTTTCGGGTCATTTTTGGCCCCTACCTTCCCCACATAATAGCATGCAGACTTCAGTCTACCTCTCCCCTCTCTCTAGGTTGAGTTCCGACTGGTTAAGTTAGGTTAGGTTAGGTTACATTCTTGACGCAGTCATTCCCCCGCTTCCTCCATTTTACTATAAAAATTTTGATCTACAATGAACAAAAGCCAGAGTCAAATAGTCTGGCGCCAAAACGGCGGGACCACAACATCCGGCGCCAAAACGGCGCGGCTGGTCATTCTTCTGTTCATCGACTTTAATCGTCGTTTTACGTGCTTCCCTTTACAATTATGAAGAAAATGCATTAAACCTTTTTCGTAGAAAATTAAATTCTCCGTCTTTTTTGTTTCTCATATTTTTTTGTAAGACTCGTTCTTTTTAAGATAAATGCAAAAAAAAATGAATTTTTTAAGATGTCGGTTTTAATACTTTCGACCGCCAAAATTTATTTCGATATTCGTACTCAGCAGCCAAAAATACATCAGAAATGTGTTATGTATAAATAATTTTTGAGGTGAGTTTTAATTTTACCGTAGAAATCAAAGAAATAAAAGAAAACTTTACAGTAACTGACTTCCTATAACATTAGATTTTAACCTAAAGTGTTATAATATTAATAATAAAAAAATCAATAGCTATTGTTAGAATCGTAACATGATATTAGACCAAGTTTTAAACAAAAAAGAGTCTCGAATATCATAAACAAAAGTTCTTTTAAAACTTTTCTTCGCAAAAATCGTGTTTAGTCTTATCAGATTTTCGACTTTCGCGCAAGCGCCTTTCGCTATCAATCGGACAGATAAAGCATTTCTGACGTAATCCTCTGCGTAAACGGCCGAGTTTCGCCCCGAACCGGAAATCGCCTGAGCAGTGCCGTTCGGTTAGTCCGTACGTATATGCATAATACGTTCGTATAATGCACGTATGTACGTATGGCGCTAGCACGTTTTACTTTTACGTTTTACACACCGTTGAAAGTTGCCAGTACCCGCTATGCTACCCTCGCGTTAACGTCGCATTTCCAGTGTCATGAAAAAAATCGAGAAAAGATATTTTTAGGCAGTTATGAAAAGTGATGAGTGAAAAGTGATTTTTGTTCGATAATATTTTGAAAGTGATACGTAATGTTATTGTGTACTTCAAAAAAGTGGAATAATGCTAATTAGGTGTAAGTAATTTAATGTCAATGATAAAATGCCAATTATCATGCAGAAATAAAAATAATGATAAAATATTTACGAATTTACCAAAAGCACTCAAAATAAAGTTCTATAATTAATTAAATAATGTTCTAGATGAAAATATAAAATTATAAATAATTGTTTAAATTTTGAAACTTTAAATAGTGTTTTTTTAATATTAAACATTAAAATAAATTAATTAGTTTTAATATTCACTATAAATAACACAAGCAAATATGATGTATATGGGTGTTATCGGTACCAGTTCAGTAGTAAGCGAAGAAAAAAAATAAACAATTTTAGTAGGGCAGCTTGCTCTGCGATTTGATATAATTTTTCGGCAGAAATCCTTGTAGACTAAAACAATACTAAGAAATTTTAAAATATGATTTAAAAACTAGTTTTCTTTTGAAATTTATTTTAAATATTACCCAAATATAATAGTTAATTTAGTATTAACTAATTAAATTTCTATAAAAACACATGCTCTTATACACAAAGACAGCTTAAAAAATGTTAAACAAGTTCATTTAAACACACATTTAAACAAACAACAATTTATAAATATTTAAAATTTAATTGCAATAGTTGCGACATTTCTGCGTTTATAAACCGGACGCAGTTCAACATTTCACTTTTGCCTCAAGAAGATCAATATTTCAAACGATAGGGTGAAAGTTAACAATCGTTCGTAACTTTTATTTTTTTATTTATAGAAAAACATGCGCGCCATTTTCCAAAGTATACCTGCAAACATGAACAAAAAATTGAAAAAAAGTTTATAAACATAAATAAATGGTTAAGAACATGATAACATGTAAGTAAAATAAAACAAAATTTAAATACAATAATAAAAACGAATTCCAACCTGGTTCTATAGCGCAACAACTTATTAATAATAAGTCGGTCAAACTAGTTTTTTAAATATAAATTTCGTTATTACCAATTTACCACTTAAGTGTCCGCATAAATTACAGTGCAGTATTTGATTGCGCAATAATTTTTTTAATTCTTACATATTGTCAGATGAAAATGTCTACAACCCTTTTACTATCCCGTTAAATGATTTGAAAAAAATTCTTGTCGAACATTGTCAAGAGTGTTCTTTTGAATGGAATGTTTAACACTGATGATGAATTCAAAAATCGAATTAACCCTTTAACCCCGGGAATTACGGTTTTTTGCAATCAGTTTTAATGTTACTCTTCTGCTACCACGAACGTAAGCATTTTTCCAATCACTTCATAATGGTGTTACTTTTAAAATTTTCAAGGTGGCCTCCTCAAAATGGTCCCAGATAGGATATTTTATCAAATAAATATTAATACCCACTTCGCTAGTTTTTAAAAAATTATTCTTTTTATACCATTGAGTATCTAAATATATATTGGGTCGCTGATCACGAGTCTGAAGCCAGATTTCAAAATAAAAAATGGAGAATTCAATATGGCGGACAAACATATTGAATCGTTTATTACAATTCTGTTATCCAAATTGCAAAATATAAGATAGTGTTGCTTCTTATCCAATTTACTGAAGAATTTTATTTACAACATTTAAGATGGCGAATCCCATGTGGTAAAATATTACTTGATACATTCGTTATTCTCTACGGAATCTGATTTAATTAATGATCTATTTTTTCCAAATTCATGGCCATAACTTTCCAAAAAATCACTGCTTTCGGAATTTTATTGGCCGATTCTGAAAAAGTGTATCTAAATACGTAATAAATGCCTTTGACAAAATGTTTGCGTACGTAGTAACAGAGAATATTAACGAATTTTACTGTTCAATATGTTATTAGGTCTTAATCAGAGACCCAAAAACTAATTTAAATATTTGTAATATGCAAACATGATATAATGTGCATACGTTCCAATCTCACACATTGAAAGAAACATTTCCAAATAAGTCGCCATTTTGGACATTTCTTGTAAACCCCAAAAAATATGTAACGCCTTATTTTTTAAGCGTATCCATTTGATTCACTTTTTGGGAGTCATTCCGTCCATAAAAATGACGTTCTCTAATAGAAAATTTGACATTAAAAAAACCTCACTCGAAAAAAAATTATATCGTTTATCAAGATTCTGATATAAAAATTTCAAAATATAGGATAGTGTTGCTTCTTATCCAATTTACTCGGGAATTTTATTTACAGCATTTAAGATGACGAATCCAATGTGGTGGATATTACTTGGCACATTCGTTATTCCTTACGGAATCAGATATTATTGCATTGAAGTTTTTGAGCTCGCTGACCACGATTCTGAGGGCAGTCTTGGCGAATACAAAATAATGGACTCAATGTAATCATTGTCCAACATAAATTCAGTCTTTGCATAGCTTAGTTGGGATAGGATTAGTCTGGCAAACGAAAGGTCGTGGGTTCAAGTCTCGGTGCGGTGCATGGAATCTCTAAAAAGTTCAGCTTTCATTTTTGTTTCAAAAATTAAGTAAAAATAAATCATGTTTTTTATAATAAAGGAGTAAATATTGAGAATCTACTTTTTCTAATTGTTTTTACATTTTTGTATTTTTTTTTTGTTTAGTTTTGTGATCTCAAGACCTCTAAAATGATCCGCATATTAAAAAACCTCAATACGTGCAGTACGTGACCGATTTCGTAAAGAACAACGCTTTGCGACTGCAATTCCCAGAACCAGAATTACGATCAGCTACCCTGAAAAACCTTCAAATGATATATAATTTTCCAAAACACGTAAGAAAATGTTTAAAAACTTAAATTCATAAATCCAAAACGGCATTCTTTATGCCGATATTTAGAAATGACCACCTTGTAACAAAAAAAAAATTGTTTCGGGCAGCATCTTATTCCAATTGACCTGAGGAAGAAATAATACTTTTCCATAAAGGACTTATGAATTTCTATAAACAATCTTGAAAATGTATTATTTTTAATAAATTTAACTAAAGAAGTAATGTTAAATTACTTTTTTATACATTTTCTCAGCAGTATTTGATAGAGCAACCATAGAAAAAAGACATTTTTTGGATATGCATTTTAGAATCAAATTCAACCAAAAAAGTCAGTTCACTGTGGGTTTAATAGGTTAATATTGGTAAATGCCGTTTATAAAACGTAATTGTTTTCCAATGTTGTAGTTTAATTTCACATTTTCTACCGGAGAACGTACTTTTTATCAATGTAAAGGCTTCTAAAAAGTGAAAGTTTACGTTTAAATCACATGTCTTTAACTACTTTTGTGTTTTAATATAAAATATCCAAAATTACGGCTTATTTGGAGTCATTTCTTTCAATATGCATCATGTGCGCAAAACTGACATTTAAACTATTTATTAGGTCGATGAATGTTGTAATATAAATATTGTAATTTCAATATATTTAAATATTTCATTTTATTAACATATTCAATCATTTTTCCTGACATAGATAGACTTCACATAAGGTATTATGAGATTCTTGGGGTAGTTGTTTCTGAAAAGGCAATAAAAATATCAAAATTCGAAACATTTCATTCAATATAATAGATAAATATTATATGTACAATCTTCATAGGTCGAAACTCGAAATATTGAACAAAATCTGAATAAGTTTTTTTTTTTATTTTATTGCTCTTATTGGTTTAAACAAACTTTTTCTGCGTTAAAAAATGTCATTAAAAAATTACATCTTTTAAAATATATTCACCAATATTATTGTGATTTTTTATTATTCAATAATTTTAAATTGAATATTTGTAAGGTTCTTTATACGATTTTATTTCTGTCGAACCAGAAACAAATAAATAACATATTACATTAACTTAATAATATACTAAACAGAGACATTGTTTTATTTAGGTTTTTCTCAAATGTCTAAGTCGTATTTTAACAACTGGCGCAGTTATGAGCGTTGAGTATAAAAAAAGAGAAATTGAATTATATAATAAGAGCTTGAACAATACTCGTATAATTCGCCAACTAAACTCAGCTTAAAATAGAGTAATTATATAATTAGCATGAACATGCAATGGAAACCTGGAAATTGTGACGTTCATTATGAAAACTGATAATATTTCGTAATTTGTACACGAAAATGCCATTATTTACAATTTTAGTACAAATCCAATTACATTAAAAAATTTAGTAATATCGACTAATTGTAAAGATGCCGGTTAGAAACCAAATATTTAGACGTTTCTGCTACAATTTAGTTGACTAAAAGCTGTTCGATCAATGTGATCCTTTACTTGAAAGAACTTCAATGTGGTGGAGCTGATTAATTACATAAGTGCTAAGCAGAAAACTCAAAATAAGTCAATATTTGTACATTTTGTCTTAATCTTGCGGAAGCGTGTACAATTTTTTTTTGATTTTATATAGTATGAATAAGAAGAATTTATCGTCCGGTGTTGATTAATTATAATAAATAATTAATGTATCTATCTTCGAATAAAAAATTATTCTAAAGTGCTTGGCTTATAAGGTAGGGTTTATCACTATAAAAATTGTAAATAAAAAATGAGAATGAATCAATTTTTCAAAATTCGGGATCTCTGTAAGGGCAGTTCTAATTACTATATGTCAAGGAAATTAATTGAGAATTGACCGAGAATTTTAGGAAATAAATGATTTTTATTTATTTCTGAAAATTCTAGGTCAGTTCTCAATTGACATCTTTCGTATTTTCTAGGAAACCGTCAATAATAATTAGAATTGCCGGGTGTACTTACGAAAACGCCCCCCAACCGATTTTAATGTACATTGGTATACCAAAAAACGACAAAACACCATGAAAACGATCAATTATAACATGAATTCCACGTAGCGATACGCATATTCTTTTTGGCATTGCTAGGGATAGGTGGAGTTCAGACTGGTTAGGTTAGGTTAGTTTTAGGGCACGCATATGCTTTTAGGCATTGTTAGGGATAGGCAGAGTAGTGACTGGTTAGGTTAGGTTAGTTTTAAGGCACCCATATGCTTTTAGGCATTGTTAGGACTAGGTAGAGTTCTGACTGGTTAGGTTAGGTTAGTTTTAGGGCACCCATATGCTTTTAGGCATTGTTAGGGCTAGACAGACTTGTGACTGGATAGCTTAGGTTAGTTTTTTTGGACACCCATATGCTTTCACGCATTATTAGGGCTAGGTAGAGTTCTGACTGGTTAGGTTAGGTTAATTTTAGGGCACGCATATGCTTTTAGGCATTGTTGGGGCTAGGCATGGTGTTTTGTAGTTTTTTCGATTTTTCTCAAAAACTATCGATTTTGGCGGGAATATGCATAGAATATAAAATGTGTATTTCGATCAAATCTACAACTTTTATTTGAAGAATTTTTCGAAATTTTGAGAATTTTATGAGATAATTGCAAAAAAAACATAAATTATGGTGGTTTTTTAAGGTTTTCACCATGAAAATAAAATTTGCGCCAATTTTCATTTTCATTTCCGTAATCAGCACCCCGAAATACGTAAGTATACCAATGTACATTAAAATCGGTTGGGGGGCGTTTTCGGAAGTTTATCCGAATTGCCTTTACAGAGAGTTCGAATTTTGAAAATTTTATTCAGTCCCCTGGTAGAGATGTTGACGAGAATCTAGCCAGAATTATCCTAGGTTTTTATAATCTGGGTAGAAACTAGTCTATAATATGGGTAGAAATCCTACGAAAAAAAGACATGAATTCTAACCGAAATATACCGAAACGCGAGACATTGAAACAGACATATCGTTTAAAATGAGTGCGACTAGCTCCTACAACTTATCGATTTGGAGTATGCAGATGATGTAGTGATAGTAGCAGAGGAAGAAGAAGGGTTGAGAGCAATGATTGAAATTTTGAAAAAATGCCTAAAGGAGAAAGAATTAGAAGCAAACATAAAGAAGACGAAGATAATAGGCTTTAGAGCAGGAGGAGGCAGACAAAATGAGAGAAATTGGTGGTGGGGAGTAGAAAAAATAGAGGAGGTGAAAGAAATAAAATACTTAGGGTATGTAATAAGGAAGAATAATAAAGAAGATGAACATGTGAAGGAGAGAGTAAGGAAGGCAAGAGTAGTAATGGGATGGGTGTGGAGTTTTGGAGAGAGAAAATTTAAAAGGGATATAAAATGGAGAATGAACCTTTTTGATAGCTTAGTGAAAAGTGTACTACTTGGAGTGGAGATATGGGGGTATAAAGAATGGAAAAGCGTGGAAAGTTTGCAAGAGAAATATTCGAGATGGGTACTTGGGGTAGAAAGAAATACTCCGGGGTATGTGGTAAGAGAAGAAATGAAAAGAGGAAAGATAAGAATGCAAACGAGAAAGAGAGCGGGGAAATTTGAGGAAAAATTGGAAAAAGGACAAATAAGCGACATGGGGAGAGAGTGCTGGAAAGAAAGGAGGAAAGATGAGAGGGATAAGAGAGAGTAGAAAAGGGAAATGGTCGAGGGAGAGTGAAGAAAGAAAAGAGTACTTGTGGAGATGTGGGAATGGATGATAAAGAAAGACGAAGAAATAGACATACAAGAGAGGCAGGTAAAGATAAGAGGGGCGAGATATTGTAAAGAGTACGAGAAAATACAGGTAGGAGAGATTCCGAAGCATATGCAGGCGAAAAGCAAAAAAGATGCACGGAGAATAACAACGATAGCACGATGGAGATGTGGGAGTGAAGTGAGAGGAAACAGTTATTGGATGGAAGAAAATCAAAGAAAATGTAGAGTGTGTGGAAAGAAGAGGAGAATCTGTTACATGTGACAAAGAGATGTGATGGAATAGCGAAATGGGGAAGGAGACTATACGATGTACTAAATGAAGATGGAAGAGGGTATGAATGGATGAAAAAAGTCGAGGAAAGAAGAATTACGCAAGAGGGGAAGAGTTAAGTACAGGAGAAATGAGTGAAGCGGGGAGGAGTTAAGTAAAATTTAGTATATAAAGTATAGTACATCTTTAAAGTGAGTAATGTGTAAATGAATGTAAATAGCGAGACAAGAAAATGTATTGTAGACTGATTGTAGAAATGTATGTATCGAAGTCCATTCTACATAAACGCACACAGTGCGAATGCAATAAATATCTATCTATCCTACAACTTATTGACCTCGGCTCGATTCGAGAATCTCGAATACCTCTCGATCGAACTACCAATATGGCGGCTGGCTCTCAGCTGATTCGCGCGCATATGCTGTCGAGATTGTTTACAAAGCTGCTGTAAAGATCAAATCTTCATTTCGAAAGAAAAATCGTTTACATTTACATCTGCTCGTTTTGTCGAATCGATTGATTCTTACCTATTATACAAACTTGATATGATATGTTCAGTTTGCAATTATTGCTTTATGTGGCTTTGAACATATGTTACTGGTCTAGCGGATTTTCAACTAGAATTCGTGCATATTTCTACCGAGATCCTACCGAACAGATCTAGCCAACAGCTAGGATAATGGCTAGCTCAACCAGCCAAATTTCTACCAGGAGTCACCTTTAATTTACATTTAAATTACATTAAGTCGCACGGTTGACCGAATCAGTAAACATCGGTCATTTGCAAAACGTGCAAACTTATATAGTTTTTTACTTCTCGAATGAAATAATTAAGTACTAATCTATTTGGATTTAATGCAGTTTTTCTTAGTTAATGTCGTAATTTTGACTTACTTATAACATTAACCCTTTGAGTCACGTATTTTTCCTTTTGTCCAATTTAACTGAAAATTTGTTACTGGGGGTTTTCGGGGTCGCTGATTACGAATCCGAGGTTAGTTTATGAAATTCAAAATGGCGGATCCAAAATGACGGACAAAATTTTGTAATATAACTATGTTTGGAGAAAATTTGTTACTCGGGGGTTTTGGTGGTCGCTGATTATGAATCCGAGATTATTTTTTTTTGTCTGGTGTCAGATTTGTAATCAGCGACCCCGAAACCCCCCGAGTAACAAATTTTGTTCAAAAAGGAGGCATTACTAACATTTTGGTCAGCCATATTGGATTCGGAATTTCGTAAAAGTTACGTCAGATTCGTAATCAGCAATCCCAAAAACATTGCCATACCAAAGTTCGAGGAATTAGCTTTGAAAACATCGTCAATAATGAATTCTATCGTTAAAAACGCAGTTTTTTCATCTTTGTTTATTTATACAATCTAAACAATAAACAATTATGTCTTCTTAACAATTTTTATATGTATATATTTTATATGTTCATGCTAATTATATAATTTCATTCATCACAAATGTAACAGAAAATAGCTAAAAAACTGATCTGAATGCGTTAATAGGAATGTATATAATCAAAATTTAAAAAATCGAGGTGGTAACGTACGTTACCGCCATGACGAAAAGGGTTCATGGTTTTCTAATCATTTTAGAGAGCAGAATTAAACTAATTTTAAAAATATCACAATTTAATATCGCCACCAAGCGGGAAATTATGCAACTTAGTGATGAACTGTCCGTGGATGACACTTGCAACTCTTACAACCATTCGCTCCGTGCCGGTGTCCCAAATTTGAAACAACTTCGAGACTTACTAAAAAATAGAGAATTGGCTATTTCTAGGGTTGTGTGCAGTTTTGTTGTGTGTCGGTATTCGAAGATATATATTATCAGAACTGTGTTCGAAAAAATTACCCACAAAATAAAATATTAACAAGAAACATTTACAATTACCATTGTATACTAACGGCCGTTATTTTTGCAATTGACAACACAACACGTTCTATGGATCATTATTTAATTTTTTAAATCTAATTCCAATACAACAGTTCTGGTGTTCTCGTTCTTAACACCGCTGGTGCTTCGATCGTTTTATTTCATCCACTTGCCCGAAGCGAGGTACGCCGCACCGTTTATACACCTTATGTACTAACCGAAAATGCTCCAAATTTCCCCGATTCTTGATGATGTAGGGCAAACAATTTTCCAAACTCTTCAGGGCACTTTATGTACTGTTAACAAGAGTGTATATATTTGAGCTGTATCCACTGGTTCAAAGAATTTTCAGTTCTATCCGTTTAATCATTTTTAAGTCAAAGTTATTTTTGTCGGTGCATAAAACAAACAATATAAATTTGTTGAAACGTTTAGATTTTTACGCCTCAATAAAAAAAAATAACCTAGTTTCTAGTAGCCTGTTTTCGACGTAAGACACATCACAAATTTGACAAGATTAGAATACTCATCACAGAAAGTCCAGGTTAACAAATTGGAACAGAATCGCATGACGCATTGGAAAACAACATTAGCTCGCTGTCCAAGTTCTATGAATAATTAATCCAATTTCCGTAAACGGAACTCGCTTCGTTATTACTCGAGGACGCTTTTGCGATAAAACAGCAAAATGTACAGTTAGGTTTTTATTTATTTCACGAGAGCGTACGATTTTGCATGTGTGTGTGCATCCAAGCCAACATACTATAGTAAACACATTCTTGTGTCGTTTACATACGGGCGTAGCCCCCGTCATACTACTCTTTTACTGGAGACGTCGTTGTTACAATCAGCATCGTCATTATCAGTGCGTGTAGCCCGAAGTGACATCTTGTTCGAGATAAGAGATACAAGGACGTCCGTAGCGATAATTAGCCACATAGATGAACATCGCGCGTGGAAAACACGGGTCGTTGCTTCGCCAATAGAAACGACCCACTCCTCTGCTCCAAATACATCCATTAAAGTATATGATCTTTCTTTTTTTTTTGAAAAATGTGTCATTTGCGTCATACCTCCGTACAATGACCTATTTTCTTCCCACACCGAGAGACTTCTATTTAAGAACATTGCAAAAACATTTTCAATTTATGGATAACGCGGGCTTTATCGTCCGTCTATTTTTTGTTGTAAATGTTACAAAACTCAATAGCAAAAAGTACAACAGACGGAGATTATTTTCCTGTTATATTACATTGAAAATGCTTTTGCAATTTTCGGAAATAAAAGTCCTTCAGTGCAGAACCGATAAACTTGAGCTTCTATTTCATTTAAATCGTTGGATGTAGATTTATATTGTAAAGTCGCTTATCTGTACGGAAGAAAGTTAACGTTTATTGAATTTTTGGCTGTGGAATAGAAACAAAAAATTACTAATATTATGAACACACTACATTAATTTATTATAAAGAAAGTAAACGATTACTGAACTGCTCAGCCGAGACACGTGAACAAATGTACATGCCTATGACGTCACGTGTGAAGAAATCATGTTTTAATTTATTTTCTATACTTTTACGTCGTTGAGCCGAGTTTTGTTTCTCCTCATGTTATAACGAAGTTAACTCAAAATCCACGTAAGCGATCATGTACATTAAATTTTCATAGGTATCCACAACAGAAACAAATACAAATTAATCACTCGATGGAAGTTGGTCGTACTGTGCGATGCGCAACTACAACGCGCAGGACATCGTGGCAACCATTTTACGGAGTCAACGCATAGCAACATGGCGTAAACCGGCACAGTATACGACAGTTGCACCAGCCTTGAAAGAAATCAAATATCTCATGATCCCGAAAACATATATCAACAAATGACGAAGCAATTTTATAATACGATAATAGGCTAGGATAAAAGTTAAAGATTCCTTGATGAATTTGTTTAAAAAATATCTTCACTTTCCAATAACCTTCAAAACACTGTGGATTTTATTTTAGAATACCATGAAACTTTTTCTGAGTTCACACATCTATAAAAAGAACTCTTTGAAAAATCAATGTTAAAGAGTATCGACCTTGCTTATTTTTTCGACCTCCAAATTAAACTAATTTTGCAAGCTTCTTTTTATCCTTTTTGTAAGAATTCTCTACTGTGGTTCGAAAAAATGTTTGAATACACAGAAAAGGAGAATTTTTCAACAAATTACTATTTTGACCTTGGATTTGAAGGTCAACAGTCATCTTTTAATGAACTGGAATATTTTTCCTGTATTTATATTCACGTAAACATTAAAATGCTTCATTTATTTGACAACGTTAGCTGATTACAAAATATTTGATTTATTTCAAAATATGTATAACAACATCGTCATTTCAAGTCATTTGTATATCATTTAAAAATAAATTTAACTCTGAATCAATCCAGATGTGCAAACTTAGCAGAATATCAATTTTGAGTGGGAATTCGAATATGACATCAGATTTTTGAACATTCAAAATGGCGGGTCTTAGATGGCCGACCAAAATGTAAAAAGTTACTTGATCCAGTTGAAACTGGGTATAGGTGAATTTCAGGATACTGATTACAAATCTGATCTTACGTTTTCAAAATTGAAAATGGATTTTTTCATATTCATGGTTTTAAACTTTGATGTTAATGGTAAAAATTTACAACAAGTTAAATATAACAGCCATCAAAGACTGCCGCCATGTAATTTATTGAACAATACATATTATTTATTTCTCATGAATAATTAAATAATAGTCTAAACTAAGAAATACAACTCTAATATACATATACATTAAGTGAAAAAACAATCAATTATCTTGTAATCAACATTTTCGTAATGTGAACGCTGCTGTCGGCCTGTCGTATTTAGTTTCACTCGACTCTAATATAAACAATTTTGTGTTTTACATTTCTTTTTTATTTTTGAAAATTAGCAATACTTACTTTATCAATTTCGCTGCTTTGACTCCGCCATATTAGTAACGGTTACAAATTCTGTAGCTTTCTTGTATACTTCTAACTATCAAAAATTTCTAGTTACATTCTGTTTTTTTAATTAACCATTCGTATTGTACAGACGTATACAGAATTAAACATTCTTTATTAGTATTTTGTCTGTGACTGTTTTAAACATCTCCTCAGCTTCGACATAATTGTACATTTTAACAAATTTTTCTTCGTTTCTTCTTTAGCGTTATTTGTATCAATTATTCTTGATCTTTTAAAGTGTTGATATATATATATGTTTTTAATAGCGTTACTACTGTCAATTTCATAAATGTCATTCAAACTCTCAAATATTTGATTTTATTAAAACTAATTTATCGGACCTTATCACTTTAATAGATTGTTTTGTAATTTTCTATATATCTTTTTAGTTTGTTTTCAGTCCCAAATTTGCGTTCGATAAAGTGTGAACAGATGGAACGCTGATATGAGTAGTAAAACTATATTACGCAAACAGTCTATGATTACATATGTGTTTCATATAATAAAACAATTTTGTCTTATGAGGTAATAGAAAGATCTGGTTATTTTGAAGGTAATATTTTAATCAAAAACTGTATTTCTACAAATAGATAACAATGGATGCAAGAAGTATAATAAAAAAAAACTTGTAATCATCTCAAAAACCTAAAAAGAATGTTGAATCTTGAAAATATAATTAATTAAAAATAGTTAAAACTGTCTACGATTTAAAAACAATTTTATTACAAGTAGTTAAACTCCTTCGTATGAAATTTCACTTGAAGAATGTTCTTAATAAAAAATAAAATCTGAGATCATATGACTTGTTTTCAAAACTAGTTATTGCGGTTCATACACTTTTTAGCTGACGAAATCTACCGGTCGTAATATAAGTACAGAATATTTTATAAAATTAAAAATATTTCTTCGGTATTTTTTAGCGAATTGGAAAATATTTGTAAAAATCGTAATTGAACGTTCGTACACGTGATTTAATTCAAACAAATTAAGATAATATGAATTGCAGGCTCCATAAATTGTAACTTATTTTTAGTAAATATTACCACACTTTCTGTCGATTGTACTACCAGTATAATAAAAATATCTTATGAATTTTCCTAGAAATAAATTGTGAAAGTCATAAAGTATAGTTTCTATTCACTATCTGTAATATTTCCAAATAATTTTTCAAGTATATCAAATTTTATATCACAATAACTTTAGTAATAAAATTCTAGTATCTGTTACTTTAATCTGTACAATTTGTTTTATTGTAGGACATTTTTGAAACAATATTTAAACCTTACTTAGATTATTGTTTTGCAACAAACATTGCAATTTAGTTTTAAAGGTCTTGATTTCTATCAGTATGTATTGCGTGTATTGATTTAATTATACGGCGTGGGAATTATTTCGAATAAATTTTAGTACTGTAAACGAGCGACGTCCTCATTCTACATACATATTAGCATCATGCGTCATACGTATTGCACGATATCATAATAACAGAAGCCTTACGTACATGTAGAAAAGAGGACGAGTTTCTGTACTCCTAAGAATAGTGTCTTTCCCATCGAACGTCTTCGAGCATCCTTCAGAAAATTACATATTTTCAGCAGAATGTAAAAATACTAAAATTGACATAGGATACCATTAGCAGTAGTAAATAGGCGTAAACAACTTCAAGTGGTATTTAATACTTTTACAATACCACATCAAAAATAAGCATTAAATGCTACTTGTGGTATTAAACATGGCCCAAAGTCAGTTTTTTCATCAATGAAAAACGGAGGTTTCTTCTGAAAAAAAGAGGGATTTATCTTCGTGCCTGTTTTGGAAAATACTTCATCAATAGTGATGAATATAATAGAAATGTCGTCCGCCATATTCGATCCCCCATCTTGAATGTGGAAACATCAATTGGTTGACTAACAGACGCAATCAGCTCTCTGAGCGCCTTTTGAAGTGACATTTTGAAATTTTGAGAAGTCATATTTCCGTGTACTCTGCGTTGTTTACAGGTGTAAGTTACAGATTTAAGAAAAAAAATAATTTGAAAATCAGAGATTTTTTAGAAAAAACCTACTGTATATTTTTGCAGTACGCGTTTTAGACCAATTCTTTTGGTAAAGTCTGAAAGATGAGACTTTCTGTAAGTAAGAAACATTATGTGCAGATTATTTTTCTTGGCCATAGCATTAACAGGCCAACATAATTTTGTTATTCGAAGGTGAAAGGTCATTTCCGAAGTAACTTTTTGCGTAGACTTCAAATCCGGTGTCAGAATTATCCCATCACGAATCTTTCTCTGCAACATGAGAGTGGTAGAGTTCATTTAAGACTTTTTTCGTTAAAACGTGTCAATTTGAAATTACGATATAGATGTAAATAAAATTTACCTTAAAATGACCATGGAAGGTTAGCTGAAAAGTCAAATTCAATGACATGACACCTGCATAAATATAAACAAACAACTACATCAAATTTGGATATTTATAACTAAAAACATGTTTCAATATTGTAAATATTTCTTGAAACTTTTTTATACGCCAATGTGAATGTTCACCAATTCGACAATATTAATATCTCGACTTCAAATTCGCATTTGGCAATGCCATTGCAGAAGAAAATACGCAGTAACAATTAATTGCTTCAAAGTATTTATTGCAAATACTCATAACCCCAATGGGACATATCTCGAAATTTCAAAATGGTGTAACTTGGTGAAGGAAAAATTGCAATTGAATTCCCAACCAGTAGAAACCTCAATCAACATTTCGTATCTTCTGTACGTAACCTCAAAAGTAGCCAAAAACAGAATTTTGTTGGCGCACAACCTAAAAATATCTGAATTCTGCACCCGAATTCGGATTCTACGCAAAAAGTTACTTACGAAACGACTCTCCAGTTTCCAACAACTGATAGGATTCCATTAGTTGCAGGCCTCCGTTATTCAACAAAGTTTTCGTTCAATAAGTGCTTGTCCTGTCCTTAAATTGTTAAGTGGATATGAAACATGTACCAATTAACAAATCATGCAAACAAGTTATTGGTTGTCAGTTAATCTGCCTGAAATCGAAAGCTATTGAAGGAAAGCTCAAAACAAATGTATGCAAGGCAATAATGAAACGGTTGTCTCCATGTTACGTACGAAATGTGACTGTATTATATATACGACGCAAGTAAGCTTTATTTCAAAGACACCAAAACTAAGAAATATAAGGGATTACCGACCATGCGTGCATACCAGCGGCTAAATTAAATACTCGTGACCCCAAACTCATACTCGGCGATACCAGGTTGTTACGGTGTATTATAAGCTATATTTAAGACGACTAAAACCATCACAAATAAATGACCAAAACAACATTAAATATAATAATACGATATTGCAACGCAACAACGTTAGACCCCACGCTGCAAAGCACTGCACCACATGCTACGATCAAAGACACACCTAAGGTAACCAGCACTTCCGGTCTTATGAAGAAGCATGCAGCAAGTTGGATGGATTCGTTCATACTCTAAAGATTATCAGTTGTTTCGAAGCGGGATTCATGTATTGAAGATACTAATGGAA
Source organism: Trichopria drosophilae (assembly GCA_030407085.1). Classification (NCBI taxonomy): domain Eukaryota; kingdom Metazoa; phylum Arthropoda; class Insecta; order Hymenoptera; family Diapriidae; genus Trichopria; species Trichopria drosophilae. The sequence goes on along the minus strand of CM059585.1, from coordinate 112,298,896 downwards.
GAAAATATGACAAGCACATGAGTACAATATGCTTTGCAATATTATCTCGAACACCGGAACCAAAATAGTATACAGCTAATATTCGTTTTTGTTTACAGTAATTCATTTCTGCAGACAACCTCAAGGAAATGGTATTAATTATTTCGCGCAATTAAACAACTTTCATAATCGTTTTATATAATGGTCGGTATTCTTTGGCGTTTCAAGGCTTTAAGGACTTATTTATCATAGTTTTGTGCAATCTATTAATACTGCAATCCAAAAAAGATAAGCCTTGTTTCATAAGCTTTCATGACATGGATTAAAAGGTTAATAACAACAGAGTTACATAAATTTGTATTTTCAAGGCGTTCGCAAACAAACGTGTTAGTAAGAGTTTGGAATCTTGGAAAGTGTCTTGCATTTTGTAATCCCTTCAAAACATTTTTCACGCAATTAACAATAACGCTATCACGAAAACTCTTGCATTATTTTTGCAGAATACTACCAATGGGGATTTTCTTATCTCTTGAACTTTCCCTGCTGCGCATAATTAATTTTGCAATTAAGGCAACGTTGCACTTCGGATTCGAGAACTAGCGTTACGTGCGGCCAAATCCGTGACGTCTGATGGTTTGCGCCGCTTCCGGTGCATGGCTGACCGACAATAAAGCAACTGTCCGCATGTATAATGAATGTGCGAAGTGCACGAACACGGTGTAAAATCATTTTTGTCTCTGTAGGTCTCGTACATTGAATGTTTTTTTGTATGATTTTTTAGCGAATTTATTATTTTGCTTAGGAAAAACAAAGAGTTGGACCAATAACCATCATTTGGTTGGATGTATAAGTTGCTAAGAAAACTAATAGTAACTATTACAAATGTGACTAAGAATTATTTTTATAAGACGACGAAAGTTCGAATTCCAACATGGCTTTTTCTGCTTTCAGAAATACGGTCCTTATTGCCTCTCTATACACTGCATTCGTTAGGCGGCAGAGGTCTCTGAATGCAAGCCTTTATTTCGCGCAATTTAGATGTCATTAGACGATTCGTCTATAGGGGATTGCCTTTTTCTGGATGCTTCCTCCCATTCCCCCAGCGAGTGAATCTCGCGCAATATGCGCATGCGCATACTGCCGTGAGCACTTTCTTAATATATTAACCATTTGAAGTATGGTGTAGCACATATGCTTACTTCAAGAACATGTTAGGAAACGTAAATAAATCAAAATTTTTAATTAATTAGCATATTATATTGTTTAAAAACATTAAACAAAGTGTAAAAATGGTTGATTTTTTACGGAAAATAAATGTGGAGAAGAAAACATCACTCAAATATGACGAGACTGGGTACTCGGGGGTTTTGGGGGAGGCTGATTACGAATCTAACCTCAGATTTTCAAAATTCAAAATGGCAGATCCAATATGGCCGACGGAATTGCAAAAATTTACTTGATCGAGGTGAAATTGGGTACTCGGGAGTTTTCGGGATCGCTGATTACGAATCTGGCCGCAGATTTTCAAAATTCAAAATGGCGGATCTAATGTGGCCGACTGAAATCTAGAGTTAATCTGACTTCTTTTTCCTTTTTGATCGGCCATTTTGGATCCGCCATTTTGAATTTTGAAAATCTGAGGTCAGATTCGTAATCAACGACCCAGAAAACTCCCGAGTAACAGATTTCAGCTATTTTCAGCGTAAAGAAAAATGTATGCTTCAAAGGGTTAAGAAGGAGTAAGTGGAGGTTTAAAATAACGATGAAAGTCGCCATCTTCAATATAAAATTTTAAATTTTGAAATTTGGATACCAAGTTTTTTACTATTCTATTTTTTTGTTATTTTGTATGTATGGCTAGAATACAAATAAAAATGCACTTTTATCGTTTTTAAATTCCTTTTTCAAACGGCATTTGTGACTTTTAGAGCTATTCCCATGCCATTACCCATAGGAAAATTCAATAAATTGAAAAAAAGCTCGTAAAAAATTTTTATTTGAAAATTTACAAAAATTGATCATGCACCAATGGAAACAACGATCTTTGACCAATAAGAAATTACATATTGCAATATTTTTCTTATAGAATTTTAGTGCTTAAACATATTGTCGAAGTTCATAAAAAAATTGTACATTTGGAGCTAAATGGCTACATGAAACAAATATAGTAGATTTTAATCATAGATATACAATGTAGGACTATTCATGTTTAAATCTTCATTCTCTATAATACTCCCGGCAAATGGGTTAATATTATTTTGTACGTTTATTATGTTTTTTTCGTACTTATTCTGATTGCTACAGATTGAAATATCAGCAGTGTATAATCGTATTAAAATATGATATGAAATTAATGTAACACTATATAAACTTACTACTTTGACTCGGCAATATCCGTAACTCTTCATCATTAATAAAAAAATGTTGTCAATATTAATAAAAGAAATAGATGCAATATAACTAACTAATTCAATAACTAAGATTAGCTTATTCTAACTTGGATCTAGTAAACTCGCAATTTAAGAACGTAAAAAATGTTAAGAGACCTAATACAAAAATATCGTTAACAAATTACTTAGGGAGTTGGTTCCTGCAATCGATTTTCGTAGTGGCTTTCCGCCCGTGCTGTGAAAAATCGTTTTATATGAATTCTAGATTATTACCTGCGAAGTTGAAATGTGTACAACGTCGAAGAGCACAAACCAATACGTGAATAAAATAAAGAAAGGTTCGTTTCGATTCAATGCTCATAATTGGAACGAGCACAATGGCGAAAAGAATCTTGAATAACGACTGTGAAGATGCGGCTATTGGTACCCCATGAAGTTAATTGAGTTCCCGTCCGCAAGTGGCGCCTACACCGATTTCAGAGGGAACCTCGAATCGCTCAACTACATCTAGGATGTCTTGCAGAAAAAAAATCGATTCGAAGTTATGGAACGAGTGGTCGGACTATTCGCAAGCGGTGAGTGCTCGAAGATACACTTTATTAAGGGGAAACATCAACTTATGTTTTCTTTGAAAAGGGCTCTTAAAGTCTTATTACCCTAAAGTCTATTATGAAATAATCTGAGCAATGTTAGCGGTAATGATGTGTCCATCAAATATGTTTCTCACACTCGGAACATGAAATGCTATCTTGCTCCCAATATCGCGGGTGCAAAACGGGACTTTCTCTCCCTAGGTTGCAAAATTTTATTATGTTTTTTTTTAATTTAAAAGCCCCCATTATGGTTTTAGAAGATTTTAAATGCAATTTGTACTGCCTCAATCGAAAGGGCGTACTCGAAAATATAAGGCAACGTCAATTTGAAGTCTATATTAATCCATTTTCCTAATGTGAATGAAGGTTCAAAATCAACAAAAAGATGTTCATCTCTGAGACTTGTGGAGTTAGTTTGCCTTATCATTCGAATTATTTACCACTTAAAAACTTTTCTAGTTCACGGTTGAAATTATGCAATCCTTGTAGGTCATATTGCCTTGAAAATGACATTGGTTTATCAGTTTCGTCGACAATGGTGACATGTTTTGGTCACTATCTCGTAAGATGAACCTGATATACACCTTTCAAGCCAAATGAATTGAAATATATTTCACGTCACGTTTCTGTTACGAATAAAAAATGGGTTTCATATAAATGTCCGCATGTTATTGTCAAACTATGACATAAACGATGATTTGTTTCGATAAAATAAGCGAAAATCTTGTACCTTACGAATATTTTCATCATTACTATCTAGAATACCAAACAAAGATGGTGCCAACTGGCTATTCCCCTTTTATAGGCAACTCTGCACACTGAATAAGTTTCGTGCTATGTTTTCCTCGGACAAGATCAAGTACAAGATCGAGTCGCACCGATATAACGTTCCCTTGATATCAACTGTCAATATCATCGGGAATTTGCTAAAAAATCGTTTTTCCATCGTTATGTATTTATTGCATCTTCTAGACACGCCGCCATTCGTTACCACTATATTCATCTTGATAGCTTTCAGGTTTATACCAGACAGAGATAAATTCCTTTACCAGTTAGAATTCGACGGGTATACAACAAAATTATATCTCTTAAAATAAATATTATAAAGTTAAGAATCTTGTCTATTATTGAAAAATGTATGTATTTTAAGAAGGGATACCTGTGAGTTTTTAACTACATTAAATGTACTGTAAAAAATACGAAAAAATGGTCAGGCCGAATTTTCACGGATATCCCCCGTAATTGCTTGTCCGTCGTTCCCGCCCCTATGGCCCCTTCTCCTTGTACAAAACCGTTAATAAAACATACGTGCGCATGCGCGAGTGCGCATTTCTTCTTACAGTGCACATGGAAGGGAGAACTTGGAAAACAATTGCGGAATATTTTGGGATGACAATTACCGATGAAATTAGGAAGACAACAATTCTGGAGGGAAACAACTACATATATCATGCATGTTTCTCACGAATGCATTTATGTACATTTTTTTATATTTTAATTTGAGCTATTTGACGCATTTGATGAATTATATATTATAAAAATATTTTCTGCGAACCATAAGTTATTTTGTTGCTTCCTTCTTCCTCTCCTTCTAGATACAGCGTACACTAGTGTTTAAGATGTTCAAAGACCAGGGATCGTTTCCCGACAGTGCAAGTTTTTTCTCAGAGCATTTTAAATGATGTAAATATATACCATAAAATATTAACATATATAACTTCTTATATATAACGTAAAAGATCAATTCATTTAAAAATCAATAGAGATGTATATTTTTAATTTACTGGTAAATTTCCTTCTAAAATATATATTCGAGATATCTAAAAGATATCTGATAGATATTTAAAAAATATATTTGCCGGATTGGAGGAAGGGATCTTACACAAATTGTACATAATTTTCTACATTTGTCTACACTTTTGCCCACTTCCCTCCCACTTAGACTATTCTTATGCTGCAGTAAGTAACGTCTTTCGATACATTCCACGTAATATTGTATTTTCACTATGGCAGCTTCATCGATTAACACCTTCACCTAAATAATGTCTCCCTTATAATGTTTGTCATGAATCGTTCTGTCGTCATTTTCCGTCTGTAATGTTTTTCTTCATCGTGTGTCTCAGGTGTAGTATTACCATCAATAACGCAAAAATATACATCCATAACAAAAATACTTTACTCAAATTTTGCATTCGATTTGAATGTTTTGAGATAATGTGTGTTCATTCCTTTTGAACGAAAAGGAATATGTTGCGATTTTGTCATTTGTATTCTTTAAAATTTTCTGTTATAATGAATAATTGACAAATATTTACTTAATTATAAAATTCATGAAAATTATGATTTATTGTCTTATATCGCGAGCGTCGTTGATTTTATTGTACATAACGATCTATTGTAATTATTTTCGAAATAAACCAGAGGCACTCAGACCCTTGAACTGCCGAGTACGCGGTATTCTGAATATATTTTTTCGCCTCGAAATGATACAAGTTTATTTAATACCTCACTAGAGAGCAGGACAAAACAACTAAAAAATAAAGTTTTACATGGTCCTTCGAACCGGATCGTGACGTGCAAAAAATTCAGTTTTCAAATCATTCACGTTGGTCCAAGAATTTTTACCGGATAATTTTTCGGGACTTCACTATTGAAGTTAAAACACGTGTTACCGCGGACCACTGAAGACTGAACTAGAGAACACGAAGGAAAGCTTTGAAATAAGATTTCTCTACCTTGAATCATATAGAGATTCCGAGACTCGTTTTGGCAATAAATGTCTGCAAGGGTTTTGTGATGCCTTGGAGTCTGCGTATGGAGCTTGTGTTTATTTACGCTCCCATGATAAAATCTGAAATTACACAATACGATTATTTGCTTCTAAAACACGAGTAGCGCCTTTAAAAGTTGTATCAATCCCACGACTCGAATTATGTGGCGCTCTCGTCTTGAGCCAGCTTGTTGAAAACTGACAGATATCGTAAACATAAATTTAGATTGTTGTCATCTTTGGACAGATAGTAATATTGCACTTGCCTGGATTAAATCATGTAGTAAGAATTATGAATAACACGTTAAGGTTAAAAATCGGGATCGAAATACGGGTCCTCTTGATGCCTGGAAATTGTTGCCAGTATCACCGTATAAAATTCGTGGTAATTTTCTCAATAGACCAGAGGCAGTCAGACTCTTGAACTGACGAGTACGGATTATTCTGAATATATTTTTTCGCCTCGAACTCATACAAGTTTAATTAATACCTCACCTAGAGAGGAAGACAAAACAACTAAAAAATAAAGTTTTACAATGTGTTTATATTAACGGTAAACATGTGGGTCTCTCGGCGTGCTAAGTAAAAATTAGTTCAGTATATGGATGTAATTGTGCTCTTCAATGCATACATTGTTGATAAACCAGTTTTAAATGAATGTTTGAAATTCTGCTCATTTGTCCGGTCCGGAAGTGATATATGAAGAAACCTGTCGATTACGAATAAAAATCGTCAAAGGACAAAAGTAGACTCGAACGGTACACAAATAGTGGACTACCTGATTGAGAACGACCAATGCCGATCTTCGCCCACATTTCGTTATGCATCGCGTTATATATATACATGCGACGAGCACACATAAACAGTCACTGCCTATACCTGTTCTGATCTCGGATGGCCACGAACAAATCCGAATTCACTCCCTCCCCCTTCTCAGACTCCATCAAACGATCCTCTTTCCTTGTTCTGTATCGGTTCTCCCTTTTTAACAGGGCCGCGCCTACACGTCTCAAATCCCATTGTTCACAATTTATTACTTTTTTTCTGACCAGAAAACAGATATACTTTAATTATTATTATGAATAGTTATATAGTTTATCAAATACGCGGAACTTCATCATTTAACGAATAATTTATTTCTCTGTTTTACATTAAGATTTTTGGGAAATTAAGTATAGCGCATAATCAATTATTGTTCAACATGTAAATAAAATCATATTCGTCCACAAATTTTGGCAGAAACAGTACTTCAAGCAACGTGCAAAAAGTGGCGCCCAACGCTATCGTGGAAGAAGTTAATTGCATTATCTTAATCTAGGCTTTAAACAAGACGGGTTCTTGCCGATTCTTCAGACACCCAAATCTGCCTTCTCCCATCGTCATGGTAGATTTTCGTACCGCAGTATAAAGGAAGACAACTTATTAGAGGTTATCTAGATTGCGGATGCAACATCGAAATGGACTCTTTTCAGTAGTGGGACTCGAATAATTCCTCAGAACGTTTTCTCCAAGCTGGCAAGACGAGTCTCGCTGGATTTGATACCCTGATTTGGCCGTGAAATAATCTGCAACGCGGCTCCGAAAGTGCAAACTCGTTTCCGACCTTTTACGGCCCTGACTCATCTTCTCGTTTTCCTGATGCCGATTATTTAGGGACGAGTTGCTAAGCGACTATGCTACTTTTTCTCGTATTTTCCATGTTGCAAGTGAATGCAAGAAACAACGTCGCGGAAGTCCTATGGATTTGAAACGGAATGCTTGTGTACTTAATCAAATTAATTCATTAATCAATTTCGAGTTAAATTTTTTGTCCACATTTTCCCATAGACTTTACCCTAAATGGTTACCTGCGCTTATAAAAAGTTCTGGGATATCAAACTTTAACTATCCACCTGGTAGTTTAGATAATTTAGATAGTTAGCTCTACATAATGTTAAAAAGTTGCCTTGTCCAGTTCTCAAGGACAATATACATTTTATAATGGCATAATAATAGAGGTAAATTGATCGATGGATCAGTGGGTCATACATAGTTGCCGCGATACAATTATTCTGTTCTGACTTCCTATTCAATCAACAGACAGCTACCAATTACCTCGTCGAAATTCGACGTCACTATCGGGTTGTCAATTTTATCCGAATTTTTATTACCTATAGTAAATTAATATAATTTAACTTAACAATCTCGAAGACTCATTTTCTTTTAATTTTCCATAAAATAGTAAAATGATATGGTAGCATCTTTAATAAACATAATGATATAAGCAAATTGAGGTTTCCTTCTAGTTAAATAAAGTTCAATTAGCGCTAGACTTTTCTCTTACGATATCTTACATTACGCTTGGTGAACTAGTTTCATCAATTGGAACTAAGAACTTGTTACAGAAATCCATCAATTAAAATTACTGTCTAGAGATAATAAGAAACTACAGCAAGTCAATAAAAACAGCTTCTAACAACACGCACATTTCGAGTTATTGACTTTTTAATTTTATACCGTTAACTACAAACTCAACGAATCATGAAGATGTCAAATGACTGAATTTGAAATTAAATAAGTACTTTCTTAGATACTGTATGACGCTTCTCCTTTGTCAGTTTCGAAATTCAATACTTTATTTTTTGATAAATTTGCTCAACCTTCCTTTCATGAATTTCATTTGTTGTTTCTGCAGCGAGTACTTTATTTTCAGACATGATAATCGACCCATATATAATATTCTATAATAGACCTGCTCATTTTCTTTACCCACTTTCCCTTGTAGACAGTAACCGTGGCACTGCATATTTATATTAGATAGTTGTAAGGGTGCCATTTGATATACTTTATTGAATATCAGTAGTTGGTGACTGTCTACCTTATGACCAAATGAAAATTCACTTTTAATACGGGATCAATGATTGCGAGCAATAGAGCTCATTCACGACGGCACCTGGTGGTAACAAGTATAAATAAAATTGTTGAAATTCTATACTAACTCTGTATAGATTTATCATAGTTTAACTAGACACAGAAAAAAATAGTTTAACTAAATATATTGGAATAATAAGAGGTATAGTTTTACGAATCTAGTTAATCGTTCACAGGAAAAAAAATTGGATCGATACTAAAGTGTGATTTTAGGTTTTACGAGTAACTAAGGAGTTCGAAAAGCATCAAATCGAGAGAAGCGTGACATGAGAAATTATAAGGAGTGAATTTGGACGATCTTCGGCATATCAATTCTGAACCAAAAAGAACGTTTAATGTTCCCTTAATAGATGTTCTTTATTTTTTGAAACGTATCATTTTGCCATGGTCTAAAGTCGATCCATACAATATTAAAAATTGAATTACAAGTAACAAAAAAATAATCGAGTGACCTTTGTTTAATTGTTAAGGAAAAAACAAATCCAACAGGATTTAATGTACAAATTATGTAACACAATGACAATTCAATCGATTTAATCTTTACTGCTGAAACTTCATGGACGTCATTACAGTCATAGTTCATTCGCGTTTGCTTGATCCACATCTGTACCAATATTCATTAAAAGACATTTTTTTAGTCTAAAAACTAAGCCGTGAAGAACAAATATTATTTAAGTATTACCTGCTCTCTAAATTTCGTGGAATGAAATTTCACTCTTGAAGAATGATAATTCACTGCAAGTAAAAGTGATAGGTGCCCCACTGTGTATGGAGTGAATTTCCACTCTTTCTTTGGAGTGAACTTTTTCACTCCAGAGATAGAGCGAAATAATAGCTTTAGTTAAATCACTCACAGTAACAATGATGAAGAAATGTGCAGAATTTGTCTAAAATTTGGGTCAAGTATGGATGCAGCATTTACTAGGAGGGATTAAAATTTCCTGAAAAAACATAAGAATGGGGAAAATTCAATCACTCTTCCGTGCATATAAAAATCTATTTAAAAAAAAAACCCTTCAGTAATGACAAAATCTCGTTCTGTTTGGAGTGGATTTTCATTTGGAGTGGTCTTTCACTTTTTTTAGAGTTGATTATTTCACTCTAAGAAATTTAGAGAGTATTTCAGACCGGAACATAAAAAGCCGATTGAGTTTGTTAGTTAGTTAGACAGTTAGTTATGGGTTGTAGCCCTTATGGTAATAGAAAAATATATACGTAATCAGTAATGTATGAGTCATTCCACGTCATATTTACAATCAAAATGTTAAATTATGTCGCATATTTTTTTCATATTCTGAAGAAAAAAATAAAATATACGTATTTTTTTATTTTAATTTTAGAAGCAATATTTCTTCAATTCAACATTTTTTCAACATAAATAATTGATTTCGTTTTTTAAATTAGTATTAATAATTGTGAAGCACTCTATAAATTACCATTTTAATAAAAGTAAATTGCAGTGAATTTCATAATATTCACGTAAAAAATAAGTTTCATTACACTAAAGTGCTGTCGTTGTAAATATACTGATAATTTGTCAAATTAATGCAGAATCATTCTCAAATGAAAATACGCGGATTCTTTTTAAACAATATATACAGAACTACCGTGCTTTATATCTTGCGAGAAATGTTACATATAACTGCATGCATGCCTTCGACACATCACTTAATGCACCGCCACTCGGTGGAAATTTGAATCATCAACTAATTGAGTCACCGTAACATAATCCCAAATCCGGTATTCAGTGTGATCAATTTTAATGTTAGCTATCAATGGTATTAAAAGGGACATATATATATTTTTCCATTCCAAATTTGGGATTCGAGATTAACTTAGGAACATGATGATTCGAGAGAATTCAATAAAATATGTTTGAATTCCAGATCTGATGTTCGGTGGAATCGAATTAAAAGTTGTCAATAATTGTTGAATTTTGAAAGGCTTCAATGACACGTTTTTTTAATTCCATGTTTGGTGTTGGATGATATTTTTAAAGAAATGAATTTTATGGAAGTCAATGAAGCATTTTTTAATCCCAGATTCTGTATTCAATGGAATTCATTTGGATCATACTTGTAGTAGAAGGGCATTTGAGGGGATTCAGAAAGTCAACATTTTCCTTACAATTGGGAACGTATTGGGATTGAAAATCATTTTAATACCTTTCCGGATCAAAATGTAATAAGAACAGTTCAATTTTAATCTCGATTACTCCATTTTCAATACCTTTTAATCTTTTTTCGTGTACTCGGTAATAATATAAAATTCTATAAAATCATTGAGTTAATGTTTGATAGCCTATAATAATACGTGTTTTATAGATGTGTGTAAGATAATTGAATCTAGAACAATAAACGCGGCGCCAGTCGCTTATACTGCAATGCAGTGACCACGTACTTATTAGTCCGTGGATAAGAGATAGGATACGAAATTTAAGGTTAGTCGATTTTTAATTTCTATCTTGCATTTGAAGTATCATTTTACGGTATTTTGGAAGCACAAATTCATAAGTGGAGGTAATAAAGCTTCATCGGCAACTAGTAGAAAGAGAGCAAATAAATAAGATGGTAAACCATACGAAAATACAGAAAACAGTAATGAACCAAGGAAATATTGTCTACAAGAACTGACTGCAAGCCATGTAGTTAATACGGTATGGTGTAATGATCTTGTTTAATGCCGCAAATGAAACGAAGACAAGAATTTAATAGACGTGTTTTAGATCTAAATATCACTATACACGTTATACCAATAATCCTATTTCGAAAAATCTGCGACACTTGAGAATTCCATAACGAATCGCCCGATAGACATAATCCCCAGTCTTTTACTTCTTGGACAAATAGGTATGGAAATACTATTAACAATTATGTTAGGCAGAAGATATCGAGTGCTTCCAAAAAACGTCAATGAACAGCACGATTTACGATATTAATAAACACGAGGAACACCTTGACCCACGAGGAGACCCCTGTGTTACCCCAAATGTTGTAGAAACTAATTATCGGACTACATTTTAGCAGAACGAGTACTAATATATGATGATAAAATCGGGAATGCATCATTAGAAAATCTCAATTCTCTCATGCAGTGGAGTAGTATGACGTGATTAATTATATCGAATTGTGTGGAAATCAAATAAAACCAAAATCCTAATTAGCCCATTGTTAATTCAGGTACAAATGTCTTCAGTCATTTCAGAAGAGCTGTATTATGATGTTTTCGAATACCAGAGGGTGTAGAAACTTAGAAGAAATAGTGTTATTTGTCCGGCAAACAAAAAGCCAAAATACTTTGTCAACAAGTAAGACAAGATGATAACTGGACTAGCATCTGATGATTTTAGTAGCGTTGGCCTTATTTGTATGGAGCTTCATTTAAAGAAGTTGTCATTTTTAAATATTAGTCACATATATCTATATATTGTCATAATCATATCGATTAATACAATAATATAGAGTACGTTACCTAATCACTAGTTAGATGTATGAAATTCTTATTTGAGGTCGGTTGCAAACAGTAATACTAATGTGTTTAGGGCGAATAATGAGGTCTTTTTTAGTTATTTTCTGTTCTGTATTTTATAAGCAATGGGCCCAAAAAAATATTTTTTTTTGTACCAGGGAAGTGAGTTAAAAACATGAATACGATACTTTTTACTTTTTCAAGCAGACCTGGATATAATTTTAATCCAGTTTGGTATATATCGGTAATTCAAAAATAAAAATAAATAATATGAATAAAATTTATAATATAAATTAAGGTCAGTCGCAGGATACAGATTTTACCAAAATTAAATAAAGGATAACATTATATTTCGCAACTAGTGCGTAAAGTGCCATATTAAGGCACCGAGTAAAATAAGCAATCGGCCAGTTCAGTGAAGATTACAGGAGTGTACAAATATTATTCGTTGTAAAACTTTTTTGAACTTGTATGGAAATAGTGCATTACGCAATATGTAATTTGCAAACGATTTTTCGCATACTGATTTGAAAAAACCATTTTTTGTGAACTCCCAGAAATGCGTAATAGAATTTTACACGCTGTATGATAATATATTAGGTTTCCTTATTATTCATCACAAGACAAATGTAACACACAACAAAGTCATCTATTAGCAAATTATAAACAACAGAAAACCAATTAAAATAAATGTGTTGAGGTGAATTGTTGCTGTGGCGGATAGGCATGTCGCCGTATGTTATCCAATAAGAGTGTAAATAGTACATTGTTAAACAAGGGAGCAAAACAGGTGTTTACCGACGAGTCTGAGAAACTCATTCTGCTTCCGGACATACTTATTTTGCGCTCCAGGGAGGGAAAGCGCATTTTTCTCTCGCGATATAGGGAAGCAACATAGCATTTTAGTGTGCAAAATATCCTTTTATTCATGACAGCGAATGGGGTGTCAAATCCGATATTGTCTACGTTTACATCCATGTTAGATCTGCTATTTTTTTTATTTGAGTATGTACAGGTGCTACATAAAGTGTTGATATCGCTTTGAGTACGTAACTTTACAACTGAACTTTCACTTCAATGTATGTCGTCCAAAGTTTGTAATATTTTACGCACAAACTTCAAAAGTACTTACATTACATACGGAAGTACAAAAAATAATTCACTATTCTAAGCTATACGATCAGTTCAATCAAAATGGAGGAAGATGGACTTAAGTTACAGTGGCCCTCCCCTTATTTTAACTCTTCTTATTTTAACTGCGTCCTTTGTTTTAACTTTTTTTCGTCCCTTATGTTAACTTCTTCCCCTCATGAGTCCCCCCACCATTCGCCATTTGAAAGTGTTCAAAAGAGTGCAGACTGCTGTTTGCGCTTGCGCATACAGGTGAAGAAGGACGCCACTATATCTCCTCTCTCTGTTTTTATTCTCTCATACTGCCAGTGGTGGGGATGAGGGGAAGTGGTAAAATAAGGGAAGAAGCCGCCATCTTCCTTTACTCGAAAAAGTTAAAATAAGGGGAGGACCACTGTATATTCCTTACTACCCCCAATTTGAATGTTCGTTTAGGTATGGTAAACGAAGCGTTCCGAGGGTTGCCGATCATTGCTGAATATATTACGTGGGACCAGCGAAGAGTAGTCCGAACCCCTAAATTGTCAAACGGCCTCCTCCGTAATCGTCCAACCATCGTTATTGTCGGTTGTGTGCCCTCTATTATTGTCTTGTTGCTTCTCCCACTCCTTAACCGCGTAATGTCTCCTGGCAAGACAGATAATAAGGGAGTTTAGATTTTTCCTGCGGTCCCGGCCGTCAGACAATAAAGAGTGTAGTGAAATGATGTATAGTGGAGAGAGATGGAACTAGTATAATTTTGGATAAACATACGTTAGCACAGACCAGCTCTAATAGGTGCAAGAGCTACGGTGAGCATATAGTACAGCTCATTTTAGCAGCAGCATTACGGCAACTACCTGCGCTACCTGTGGTATAATTGAGAACGGGCACTGCGTATACATATAAATATTTTTTCAGGACCTCTGTGTGTTGCAGTTCCTGAAGCGTTATTGTTGGATGGGTCAAATAAGAAGTCAAAATCGAATATCTGACGAAAAGTGGAGTTTTCAGAGTGCGACAGGTTCGTTCCTCTTTATCCAATTTCGCTGAAGTTTGTGGGCTTAGGATTCGTATTTCATTGTACACCCGCTCCCACGTTCGTCCCTGCAGCGAATAAATAATCTATCTCTTTCTCTTGCATCCTCTTCGGACGACCAGCTTCTTCCTTGGAAGTCTCGTGGTCCTCTCGCCTCTTTTCTTTTGCCCTTCTCTTGGCGCTCCTCGCGGGGCCCCTTCCACCATTCCCATGCTGCCGGCTAACCGTCTGTTCGAGACCACCGGACAGGTTCCCTGGTCAGTCCGTTCTCGAACCTTGCTCCCGCGTGGACGCGCCACCGGTTCCAGTAATTTTTTTCTTTCTATTTTACCGTCGAGGCCCCGTCGATCGACTTTCGGGGCCTTACGACTTTTTTTGGAACCAACGGATCTAACCTCTCTTCGCGAGTTCGCGCTCCATCCAGGAGAAAGTCGTGAAAACTATATAGTGATGGAATTGGTGACGGTGAGACGCGGATCGGAAAAGTGACAAGGATATGTAACGTACAAGGATATTCGAAGTACGCCCCTCCCCCTCGGACGTTTTCCCAGGTAATGAGCCGGAATTTTAGCGCATGGAGCAAAAAGACAGAAAGGTGACCTAAGGCGTTCCGGTCGAGGAACTTTCGGAGAATCTTGTTGACGTTTTATTCCCTTCAACGGATTAAAGCGGTAACTAAGTGCGTTTCGGTGATTATTTCATAGGCCCCTGCTGTTCTGATATTGTTCTAAAACAAGGAACCCATCTTATCCAGTATGTATAAGGTGTAACTCCCAAAAATCCATCGATAGATCCGGTATCAATCAGGATATTATGTTTTTTCGTCATCATTGACTCCTAAAGTCAATGTCTTATAAACCTGGATGTAAGTAAATCGACTTATTTACGGCTTTTAAATATTGGGATTTAAAATGCATGGGCAGAGTTACTTCGGGGCGTGGAAAACGATCCGAAGACAGGAAGAAAGCAGAAGGCCCCCTAAGGCCTTACGGACGTGGAAGTTTCGAGGGTCAACTATCGGCTTCACTCTGTTCAACGTGGTTAAATATTTGTTGTTTTCAATACTTTCCTGGGCAGATCTCTTTAAAATTATATCTACAATATTTAGGGAAATCTAACTAGTTTGGTATCTCATGGAAGTGACTTTGCAATTCCCTTGTTTCAAAATTTAGGATCACGACTGTTTCGTATTTTTTGGGCGTAGAAAGTACAGGAAAGTCGTCCCCTGCAGCGATTCGGCCTTCCATGTTTCGGTTTGTCTTGTTGATCTTTCTTCTTAATTAAGTGTATTCAATAGAAGCACAATGAACGTCACTTTTTTTAAATTTACTTGTACTTTTGCCTTTATTTTCATGAGGTGCACATCAATGGGGGTCGTGCAAAGGCTTCGGGATTCCGTTTCAAATATCGAAAACAAGAAAATATGCCATGGCGATTTACCCATCAGTTGAGGTTCGTCAAATTTCCGAGTGAATTATTGCGGCTGTAAAACAAACAAAAGTTTGCATGGCCCTTCCCACGTAGAAATCTCAGATGTTCAACAACTGTGAAACATAAGATCTCTTTTAGACATACTTCTTGCTTTTCCCTGTGAAAGGAAAAGATTTATCTTCAGGGCACTTATTATTTAATTCCGAATACAGTTTCATCTCGATCAATGTATTTTTGTTATTCCGATAAATAAGACATCCAATATAGTGGGTAAAATTTAAATACCTTTTTCTGATATTTCAAGTATCAACACAAGTATTAATGAACTTTAGCCGAGAGAAAATAAACTTTAAGTCTATGTCAACAATGTGGTTATGCCAATTTATGCATATTTTCATTTCTTATTAAAAATATTCTTATTCCTAACACCTGACTTATTACTGGTGACGTATTGACGACTATTTAAAAACGAACTATAAAATGCACGTGTGATTTTAATCTCGTTTTTTAATCTTAATGACTTTTCGATGGATTTATATATTGTCTCCAAAAGCACAAAACGGTACGCTTCGGGTTTTCCACTGCGCGATAAAAGTTTACAACGAATTTTATTTTCTCAAGCCATAAATCACAAGAAACATTCGAAGCTTTTTAATTTATGAACGATTTTTAATGGTCTGCAGAACGATGTTTTACTTAGTATTTTTGAAACATGGAACATAAAATTTAAAGAAATTTGTTTGCCATACAATATTCTTTATTGATTAGTTTCTTCTTAAAGATGTGTAATAATTGTACACTATTGAATAATATTTAAAAAAAATAGAGTCAGAGTAATTTATCAGACAGTTAAGAATGATTTATCGTCAAAAGGTTTTTCTAAATTTTATCTTACTGATAACGTTTACATTACTCTATAAATACTTCTAAATCGTGTAAATTCGATAATTTACAAAAAAATATAATTAGGTAACGGTTTGATAAAATTTATTAATCAACTTATTTTTTTATACAAAAACATTCGCATATTTATATTTTTGTTAATTATTTATTTGTTCACGAAATAAACTTTGAGATTCTTTTCTTATTTGGCGAATCAGATTCCTATTTATATGTTTAAAGATAGACCGAATTTGAATGAAATTAGTCTAAAATTATTTTGCTTATCTTGTAATTAAAAAATGATTTATTATTTTACCTTAACCATTTTGGAAATTTTAGTTAGTAAACCACAATATTTAATTCTATGAAAAAATTGATAATATTTACCAATATTTATATTTTATTTTTAAAAAATGTGTGCTTTTCAGACAAGCATATTTTTTTTAGATAAGATTTAAACGAATTAAATAAAATGTAATTTGAAATAAATGTTTTTATATCTTATATAATAAATGTACGAGAAGAGTATTTATTTGTTTACTAATAAATCATTTATCTGAAAATTATAGTCTTTATATTTTGATAATTTTGAAAATTTAACTAATCTGTTTTGTTTGACCTCGCTTTAATTATATTTGCAAAATCACTTTAATTATTGCAGTTAAAGAATATTTTTTAATTTATATATTTAAGATGTAACGTCATTTATAAAACTTCGTTTCAGGAATTTTTTAAAGGAAAACTACTAAACTTTCGAAAACGAACAATATACTATCTTAATGTACACATATTCAACACACTTCAGCAATTTTTTTATTGAGAAATATTGTGTGAGTTTTTTACAAATGGCCGTAAAAAAAATGATGTTTTTATTTTCGTGTTTCGCGGTTTCCAATATTGTGTCGGACTCGATCATCTGAAACAAAAAATGTTCATGGATTTAGTTAAGTATAAATATAGATTAGCGTTTAATTGATTACTTTAAAAAAATATACATTTTTTTGTTTTTTTGGCTATAAAAATACCATTTTTCATCGGAGAAAAAATTGGACGATTAAACACTACATTTTTATGTGTTGAATAAGCCTGCAAAATTTTAAAAATATTGGTCAAGTACGAGTTATTTTGGTCACCGATGTAAAAAATGCTATTTCGAGAAAACTATAAGTTTGAACTTAAAGCATCTCTTCTGCCTATGTTTCGAAAAAGTGCGGTTTACCCTTTAAATACCGTCGAAACGGTCATGCTTTCTTTGTATATATCGTTCATCGGTCGGCTAATGAAGTAATTGACTCGCAAGTTAATTTTTAGAGTGCAGCTCCATCTAGTGTCCCTAGAAATTTAGGTCTCAAAACGGATCACTTTGCAAAAAAATGTGAGCCGAAATACGACAAATTTAAGACCTCAAACTTCAAACTCATAAATAAGTCTTTGCGAGCTCATTTCTTAGAATAGTTTAACTGTGCAAAGAGGCCTTTGGAGATATATTTGGAAAAAACTCTGTTTCATTTGGATATTTATAAAAATTTGATGTATGTTTACTAACATTTGACTTTTTATTTTTCGTATCCCGCCATTTTATGCGAGACTACAATCAAAAGCAAGGAAATTTCTATTTTATTTGCTTGATGCAGTGTATCGCGTTAGCTCCATCAAGACAGGCTAGAATTAACGAGGTGCGGAACAAAGGGGGACTTAATTGGCGGTCGCAAAAGTAATTATTGCAAAATAGGATTTCTCGAAATTCGTGCACGTGTCAGGATCGCAATCATGGACGTGAAATTTCACGATGTTACATCAGAGACACGCTGATTGACCCCGGTCATCTGTAATGTTCGAAATCGCTGATTTTTAGTTACGGTCCGCGCAAAACTACGATTTTCACCACGAGATCTTGAAAAGTTTAAATTAATTCAGATAAAGTAATCAAGATATACTCGTGCCGCGTCCTATCGTTGGTCGAAAATCTGTTTTTTTTTGTAAAAGTTTGCTCATCAAATCTTGATTGTGTTAGTTGTTATTAAGACTCCGGGCAGGTAGGATTTCCGCTGCAACGATGCTTTATTGTTAAGTTGTCACCTTGTAGTGCTGAAGTGTATACTAGAAGAGTGGTATCAGTTTCCATTACTAGTGATCTATTCGCGACCAATGATCGATAAATATCGATTTCGATGAAGAAATTAAACATGTAAATTAATTTTAACAATTAAAGTGAAAAAATAGAATCTATCATTCCAAGGAATTTTCAACGAGCGTTTGCGCGCCAAACATCTTAAACATCTCATTTTCTCGAATTTTACTCTAATTTTATAATAATTGTGCGCCTGTCCGCACATTAGATTGTATATGCATTCTGCAAGTTTGCCATTTGATCTGGTTTTGAATGAATGAAAACTCATTTCTATAATGGGATAGACGTCAGACCAGTGAGCATCGTATATGAGCCTGTCGGCGATAAACGGAACTGATCGGATTCTTTGGTACAGACACGCTGAAACACGTATGCATATGTTTTTTAAGAGGTTTAGTTATCATTAGGCGTCAACATTTTTACTATTCTGACTATAGTACAATTATTTACAATAGTATTATAAATTTAATAAGCTTATATATAGCACTATTCTGGTTCAAGAAATTCTGTTAAAAAACAATATCGGAATCAGAGTAATATTTTTTTAGATAACTTGGTATACAGTTTCTGTCAGTGTACAATTAAATATCGTAAAGTAATGGAATTTTAAAATAGATTTTAGGAACCGAGATGCTAGATTTTGCTTTTAAAAACAACGCACCATATATAATGTGTAATTGTTTATTATCATTTGTTTATTCAGCTAGGGAAATGCGAAAGGTCGAATTCCCATTCGTTCAAGTATTTTCAGTTTATTTACATTGTTAGGCATATATACAAATACCGTTGAACCGAGGTTAGGTCAACAATTGAGATGAGTGCTACCGAACTTCCTCGAAGATACTCGGTTTCTAATCGGTTTACAACCCAGTAAACGAAAACCTATAAAAAAATATTTTGTGAAAAATTGTCAATCATTAGAAATCCGCAAATTTCTTAATGCTTTATAACTGTTAGAGAAGCCCATAAATATATACTTGCTGGTTTTGTTTACAAACAAATCGCTCCCTTTCTGCGATTAGGACAGAAACCGCCAGGTGTCGTATGCACCTTCGCATCCCTCTATACTATCTTTCGTTCTTCTCAATATAGAAATTTATTTTCATTTGATTAACAAACGGTGTATATTTTTAATTCTGTTTTGTCTTTATTTGAAAAAGACAATAACTAGACAAAGGCAACAATTATTAAATGAAACATACA
The DNA here is from genome assembly GCA_030407085.1 of Trichopria drosophilae. Taxonomy (NCBI): domain Eukaryota; kingdom Metazoa; phylum Arthropoda; class Insecta; order Hymenoptera; family Diapriidae; genus Trichopria; species Trichopria drosophilae. Next base: position 112,278,990 of record CM059585.1, on the reverse strand, counting down.
AAAGTAGTCATTCTTTTACGGTATCATGATGTTCTAGTGCGTGAGGTGACACACTCATTGCAATTTCTTTTGATGCAACTTTGTTGCTTTTCCCGCCTTACTATAATTCGCAATTACCACAGAATTTACAATAGCGGATTGAATCAATCTCACAAAAAAATCTACGTCCACCTCTCATACAAGGTAAAACATTGTTACAGTGGCATTAGAGCATTATATTGGAGCTGCAATTTTGAATTTTGAAAATCCATTCCTGAATTTTGGTTCAATGTAGTATGAAACTTTGAAAAACGGTATAAAATATATATTTGTATAATTTTATTGCTATTTTCACCGTTTTCCGGTCGCTATATTGAATCCGCTTTCTGAGAGCATCAAATATACTGGAAAATGACTGGCAATGTTTAATCAAACAAAATTTTACTCTTTGGTGGAAAAAATCGTTTAACGTTCACGTACATCAGAATTATTAACAAAAATAGGTACTTTTCAAAATTTGCATGTTTTCGTCATTTTTAAAAAGGAACATTATATGAAACTGAAAAGAAACATTTTTTTCGTATTTTGTTCGCCTTTGTTCATAGTTTGGATGTAATTGACATCCGTTATGGGGTTGGAAACAATAGATTCAAACAAATTTTTCGTTATTTTTTTAAATTAGATCCGCGATATTGCATTCCTAATCTTTTCCATATTTCGATTTAGTATTGAGGCTCCGATACAATTGGTCAGTATAAATGTATGGAAATAATAATGTTGATAACTCCAATACGTTTTTCTAACATAATATATCATCTTGAACAGTAGACCGACGTTATCGACAGGACGTTTTGAGTGCATCTTAAAACCTGATGTTTATTTTTCTTCCGATGACATTCGGGTGACGATGTGTAAAACAGAGATATTAAAATCGCGAGACATATCGTTACAAACATTTATCTATTTGATCGATTAATCGTATATCTCATTTAGCAATCTTATAAGCAAATGGCAGAGGAAGAAAAATTCTTTTGTAAGTTTTATGTTTGATAAAATGCATAAAACATGACAGTTGCGATCTTCTTCGACAGATGCAATGTAGGCGATCCACTTTTAGAAAAATGTTTACGTCATCTTTTATACTCTGTTTCATTATGTCCCGTTGCATTTCTATAATATTTAGCGCTTTGTGCGGTTATTAATTGTTACTTACCAACGTATTAATAATAGAACGATAACCTTTTTTCCTTGGATTTTTTTGGAACGTTCAAATATTGTTAGTCATTATTGAAAGTCTTTGAAACGTGAATTGGCACTTTTTTAATCGTAGCTCCTCGACTACTGAATGTTCCTTCTTCAACTCGTTAGTTAACTTCGTTATTTGCTCAAAAATTGACATCAATAATTATAATAAACACATTAATTTATGAATATAAGGATTCTTATTATAAAAAGAAATTTTCTGATTTTTTTACAGGATATGCATTGAAATGCGTGTAAATAGTTTTGTATTATTCATTTTAAGATTGTTTCTCGATACTAATTCATATTCGTTATTTTCATAAATATGGCTGCCGAAAATTGTATAATTTCTGAATTTTTAGGTTACCATTTTATTTTTTCACAAGTATAACTATTATTTTCAATTCAAAATAGAAACGTAATGTTTTACGACTTTTTTTTAATATTGTTTACCAACTAACGCCGAAAGTAACTGTAAAAATTATTGTTTAACTGTAATGACATTGCGGTGAAATCATAAAACGCGATCTTCTTCTGCGATGCGAAATAGGCGAGCCACTTTTGGAAAAACAGTTACATCAGTGCCAAGCCTCGATCACGGCCACGATCGAATCGTTTAGCTCGAATTGTATCGATGAAATAGCAATTGTACGACGATTGTATATTTTATTGAACGACTTTGTAAACGACGAGTTACGACAATAATGGATTTTACCTTCATCGGTGTCATGTAATAAAAATATTTTTGGCGCTGCCAGTATAATGTACATTGCTCCATCCGGAAACAAAGGTTTCAGGTTCAAGTATCGAATCTCACTACAGTAGCCCTTCCCTTATTCTAATTTCCCTTACTCTAATGTCTTCCCTTATTCTAATTTTTTCTCTTCTCCTATTCTAATATTTCCCCTCACGCGTTCTTCCCACTGCCATGTGCGGACGTGTGGATTTTCTATAAATACAAATAACAGCGCATGCGCAACAAAAGAAACGGAGACAAAAGTCTAAGTAGTGGGGGCGAGGAGAAAATTAGAATAAGGGAAGAAGGCAGCCATCTTGCCTGACTGGACAAATTAGAATAAGGGAAGGACTACTGTACTAAGCTCCTCATTTTTTTTCGAAAAATCAGATATGATAAAAAATTATTCTTCAGAATAAAAGGTATTGAAACAAAAACAAAGATTAGTCCCACCTCAGTGACAAATTAAATTATTTTATAAAAATATGTTTTTTGCGATTTTTCTTTACAATTGGATTTTTTTCAAATAACCAAACCCATGAGATTCGACGCTTCGGGACTTGAACTCGAGACCTTTCTATTGCCGGTCGAATGATATTTCAAAACTGCATGTATTTTTGTATGTACGTTTTATTACAATTTATGAAAATTCAAGTACACTACCGGCCAAAAGTTTGTGAACTCTCTGAATTTTTTAAATCATCAAATAATGCGTTCTATCTCTGAATCGTTAACGATAATGCCTTTTTAACTCATATAACGTCTTTTAAAGTACACAAATAAAGCTTTCAATTGGTGCATTTAGTTTTACTTCAGACGTTATAGTTTCGTAGTTGTCAAATTTTTAAAATGTTAAAATTTGCAATTTTTTTCATTCGACTTGAAACACTAACAAAAAGTCTAAAAAATGTTTGTGCATATAGTCAATTGTTGTCTAAATACTACAATTCAAGGGCTTTAAAATGGCTCTTGTGAAAAGTCGATACGATTTTCCGTTCCTGAGTTATGATTTTTTGAAAATTGCCAGTTTACCTCATTTTGTCAGAATTATTTGGAAAAAGGCAAAAAGTTGATAACTCAAAAAAAATAGTAACTCTGACAAAAAAAATCGTATGTACTTTTTACAAGAGCTACGTCAAAGCTCTTGAATTATAGTATTTAGCCAAAAATTGGAAATATACAGAAAAATTTATTATAATTTTTGTTAGCGTTAAAAGTCGAAAGAAAAAAATGGAAAATTTTAACATTTTTAAAATTTTACAACTGCGAAACTATAACGTCTGAAGTAAAACTAAATGTAGCAATTGAAACTTTATTTATGTACTTTAAAAGACATCAGATGAGTTTTATCATTATCGTTAAGGATTCGGAGATAGAACGCATTATTCGATGAGTTAAAAAATTCAGAGCGTTCAGGAACTTTTGGCCGGTAGTGTACTTTTTTGGCCCCAGTGCCCTTGGCCCAATAAACACATTGAAATTGAATGTACATCACGAATCATCAAATTAAATCACAGTTTTCAAAACAGTTCTCGTTATTTTGCGAATATTTGTACTCGGAGCTTCGTGTTGTCAAACACGTTTTAATAATTACCTACTTTCGAGTAAGATAAAGCCGTTGCACTTGGCGGAAAGGGGTGACGAAACGATGCGAAACAAAGGGTACAACGGCTGCTAACGGTTTGACAAACACTGATAAAAAGATGTAAACTCTTCGCATCGTCCTATAAAGGAGTTTGGAAAAAGAAAGAGAATTCGAGATTTTCTTCCGCCTCAAGGTCATTTTTTAATTATTTAAATAAACTAATCATATTATCTGCTTCATTGTCCATGTCATTGTTTTCCAAAATGTTTTCAACGCCACAATTCAATAATTCTAATTCTTGCATTTTAACTAATACCGGAACTGGATAACAGGCACGCTAAACTCAAGTTAAAAAGCTATATGACGCTGACTTCTTTTTGGACGACGGAACTATTTCCGGTTTGTTGTCCTATCACGTCATATCGTTGCTAATTGCATCTTAATGATATCCATTTAAATTAGCTGCTGCTAAAATTGGCATTTGTTAATTGGCAGACATTTTTATTTACTTTTTTTTTAAGTGGCATAATTCCCAATCTTACCTAACCTCAAAATACAAAGTATATTAAAATAGAGTTGACATTTTTATTTTTAATATTTAGTTTCTCTGATTCTGATCCCAGAGGAAAAAAATTTAGTTAATCCAAACATAGTTAAATTACCTATTTCTGTCCTAAACAAATCAATAATGTTATTGATTTAGCAATAAGCTACAGTTTTACAATTAAATAGTCGCTTGAAACATTCGGGAATAGCAAAACAGATTTAATGAAATTAATTAAACAAACATAACCGCTTGTCATAGTACAGATTATTGTATAATATATTTTGTAATATTCTGAATGGTAAAATCAACATAAGGTCGACAACTTTTTACAGTAATTCACCTATTATTTTAGGTTACAACTATTTCTACAACTTTTTTCGGTTCCATTGACACTTTTTTATTTCTGTATAGTTTATTACTTTATACCCTCTAAGATTCTCTGACACTCATAAGTAATCGTTTTGATTACACGGCCGCAATGGATGAAGCTCAAAGTATTTTTTCTAATCAGCAAAGAAGTAGATTTAACAAACGATATCCTTTTGTTGGTCCAAAAACTTCCGAAATGAAATGTAAACAATTTTTTGTTATCCGTTTTTTTAGAGTATTCAGAACGCTAGACTGGATCCACCATTTTGAATTTTCTAACGTTTACATCAAATACCTTTTTATTTTTAATAAAGATTCCTTAGATTAAGAAAATATTTCCTCCAAAAATTTTCACATAATTTAATTATTTCTTTTGTAAAATTTAAAAGATTATTAGAAGAAATATTGTTAGAATTCGATGAAAATTAAGATATATTCTTAATTTTATGCTTTAAACTTGTGTTAAAAACGAAAAAAAATACAGAGATTTTCTGTAAGAAAGGCCGACTATTCAAATAAAAACTCTATTCCCCATTTTAATCATAAAGGAAGCAAACCTTTTCGGATTTAGGGACTTAATCCCATAACCTGCTCAGAAATCTGCAAATGTTTGTGTTGGTCTTCGAGTATTCAGCAATTATCCTTCTGGGAAGTTTCATTTTAAAAAAGCACGGCATTATCTGAAAAAATTGTCGTTAATACCTTTTGAACTGGTTAAAAATATTACAAGCTCTAACGTTTGTTTCTTTAATAGAAATTCTTTGTATTTTTATTTTTCAACTACCTTAATCTTAAATTTTGATCTTTCACTTTACAGAATATAGTGAAACACGATGTTACATGGATAGCTTCAATATCAATTTACGGTCAATTAATTCAATTAACCTATTAAGTCCCAAAAAGGTAAAATGTGTATCTTGCGTTTGAGCTCATGAAACTTTGTGAAAAAGTATGAAAATCTTTTGGACAATATTCGGGTACGGTCTACACGATAGAATGGTTTAAAAATTTCACAAAATTGATTTTGAATTGTTGTTTAACAATTTAAAAAAAAAAAACATTTTTTAACGAAAGATTTTTATTTAATCAAAAATTTGAGTGGGAAGGAATTTTTTTTACTGTCCCAAAATTGCACAAAACATATAAACATTTCAACCAGCTTTATTTCTTTTCGTTCGATTTTTATTAACAAAATGGCGGCCAAAAAACGAAAGCTAAAAAGCAATCTTTAATTTCACTACTGTTTGTTATGTTTTTTTCATTGGAATCGTGTAAATTATTTAACTATTTCAGTAAAAATATACTTAAATATAATATTTTTTTAAATAACCATAAAAAGAGTGAAATATGAAAAATAATGGATTTAATGAATTTCGAAATATTGGTTTGCATTTTGATATTTTTAAAACAAATCTTAGTGAATCAAGTAAATCTAATCAGTTTTCAATTTCCATCTCTTAGCCGTTATTTTTTTTTCTTGAACGAGGTTGCCCGACACTTACCGCATGGAGCTCGATGAATTCAAGTTTTTTTATTTTTTAAATCTTTTTTTATGTTTTTTTACCGTTTTTTTTTTTATTAGGAACTTTTATTATAGTTTAGTGATATATAAAACGTAATTATAAATATTTTCACCACTAGCGGTCATTTGTTGATGAATAAGTCTTACAAATATGCATGTACTACAGAATAGAAAAAAAAATATTATATTTAAGTACATTTTTACTGAAATAATTGAATAATTTACATGACTCCATTGAAAAAAAAACCGTCAAAACCAGTAGTGAAATTAAAGTTTGATTTTTAGCTTTTGCTTTTTGGCCACCATTTTGTTAAAAAAAATCGTACGATAAAAAACCAAAGCTGGTTGAAAAGTTTAGATGTTTCGTGCAATTTTGTGCACATTTGCGACAGTAACAAAAAATTCCTTCCCACTCAAATTTTTTATTAAATAAATATTTTTCATAAAAAAATCGTATTTTTTTAAAATTATTAATCAACAATTCATATAGAGCGTACCCGAAAATAGTAGGGTTGGGTATTTTCCAAAAGAGTTTCCAAATTATGCCTTTTTGTTACTTAATGTTAATTAAAATTAATGAAAAACTTAATATTAACATACGGCATATTATAATAACTGATTCATTTCTTGTTAATTCTAAATCTGATTATATTTGTGATAATGATATAGTAATCGTAATTTTATTTGAAATATTAAAAAACACATTCTTGTTTTCCGAGAAAATTTTCTTTCTTGAATCATTGTTTTCAAATTAACACTGTGAAAGGCTTGGAACGTTATTAAAAAAAGTATAGTTGATGAAATAGATCATCGTACATATTAAAATAGGCCAAATGTGAATTCTAAAATTATTTTTAAGTTAACACGTGTCGCCTCTAACGCCAACAACCACATAAGCAAAAATATGTCTTAAAGATGTCTAAAAGATATCCTTCCATCCGTCAAAGATATCTTGAAAATGTCGAAAAGATATCTAAAAGATATCTTTTAGATATATCAAAAATATATTTAAAATAAAGTTAACCGGCAGATTAAAGGACGTAAGCAAATTTGAATAATTATTATAGCTCAGTTCATTTTTAAAGCAATTTCATTTTTTAATTATATATATATTATAAGTTTCGATGAGAATATCTTATGGTATTTTCACATCATTATAAACGCTCGAATATAAACAAATAACAAAAAAAAACTTGTGCCGGCGGGGAATCGAACCAGAAGGAGTTTCTGCATTCGTAGAAACGTTTATTGGGATATTTATTGGGAAATGAATTAGAACACAGATGTACAAGTTAGTCGATAAAACATAAATTTACATGTGAGAAACATGCGGAGTGCGATGTAAGGAAACGAAGGAAACACTACAATATGGCGGTCAATTTGATCGCAAAATATAGGGAGCGCGGAAAGAATTTGCGCGCATGCGTAAAATCGGCATTAAGTGCATTAGCCCCGTTCTAAATTATACGGTCCCCAAAGTTATAGTCCCTCACTATCCCCACTTCTGTATCTTTGTTTATATCTGTGAAATGGGTGCTTCTATGCGTGTGTCGCGAAGCGAGTCTGGCTCAGCAAAATAATGTGGAGGGGGAAGGAGATGAAGAGGCTATTATAACTTTGGACGAGGCGAGTTGATAACTTAGGGTGGGCATATAACTTAGGGCGGGACTGTTGTTATTGGGAACTGGAACTACATTCCGTTTCATTTTATCCATTTCATCATTATTTTACTCATTCATTCAAATTTCTATGAACAATTTGGCTTCAAAAGTCTTAATTGTAAACTTAATAATAAGAGCAATGGAATACAATTCCTATTGTGGCTGTCAGAGGCGTCATTGTCACGTAACAAATAATAATTACAGTTATATTTATAATTGTTTAGATAATATTGTGTAACTCAGATTTAATTACTCAGTTAATCGTACCAAAATCAAAGAAATTTAATTTTCTATAAATTTATCAATCGAATCTGTTTTTCTAGACGATCGAGTCTCAGAACACCTACACGCGCATGTCGGAACATGGAACCTCGCATAAGTGGAACACTTGGCCAAAAAGTGTGCCTGCGACTTTCTCCATTCTTGACCAACGGTTTTTTTAGATCCGTTCCTCGCACAGTTCCCAATAGGAGGTCATGACACGGAGACACACGTCACTGTCCTCGTCAGATTTTTCAATACCAAACAAGGCCGAAAATGCCAATTTTACTAATTTCCTGTATGAGCACTGGTTCACGATTATTTTAAAAAATTGAAATAAATTTATTACACTAATTAAATTAATGTTTGAATCAATGTCCTCGGTACCGTATCTGACATTTTTATTGTTCAAAATCTGATATTAGATTCGCAATCGGCAACCTTATGAAAAACAAAGAAGAAGATGGATATTTTTGAACGTTATTAAATTTGGAATTCCAATAAACTATAATGTAAAAATGTCATTCATTTCTACTTTCAATTCGTTTGTCAGATCTAAAGGAGAAGTTTATTCGTAAAAATCTTTACTTTTTTCACGCCATATTAAAATCAAGATTGTTTGAAAACAAAAAGCGATGCAGCCCTTGAAAATATAATACGAAGAAATAGCCAAAGTACATAAAACTGTTGATTGTTCACCATGCAAAACACGCCATGTTTACAAAGTTAATACTTGCCGATAGATGGCTGCAGTTCAGTTCTCACTTGTTGCAAATGCTTGAACTATATGAAATGATTTCCTTTCTTTCAAGGGGGAAAATCCAATTTTATTTTACGAACCAAACTTTAATGGTAACAATAGTTTGGTTTACAAGTTTTCTGAATGTTTTAAACTAGAAAAATGTATACCTTAGGCAACATTTGATTCGTTATCGCATAGATAATCAATTGCGGTTAACGAGTAAATTAGGAAACCGCGCCCAAACCAAGTTTTAATAGAAGATTTCGTTATCTTCGCGTTATCTTAATGTACCGAACGATTTCTGTATAGGTAGACTGTACATTTTTTAATCGCATTACAATTCCTTACGAGGTCAACGGAAGCTAAAATAATACGTTTCTTGTGAGCACTGTCCACATGTAAAATTTCATATAAGTCACTCAAAACAAATTAAATGACATCACAATATATATAAGGTCATGCATAATTGTTACAACACCAGGCATTTGATTTTGAAAAATGATTATTGTTTTAAATTCATTTTTGTAATTTTGATATAGGTTTGTAATTTATTGTTCTGTATTCTTAAAAATATTTCGATTTCTTGAGAATTTTGATGTATCGAATATTAAAAAATTACTTGCAACTTTACTTTCTCACATTTTTCTAATTTCATAACTTTTTATACGTCACTTTGCTATTTTCCATATAATTTGATGAAATCAGCGACCATTACGACAATGACCCTATTTTAATTCGAAAATTTAAATTAGTAAAGGCAATTTCAAGTGCTTCGCAATTGTCACTGGAATTCACGTTTACGTAAGTTAAAACGTAGGTATCGATGGTAATTACAGAGTAATTGCTGTTGTTTCGTATTGACGTTCATGTGTTGGGAGTTGGGTCTAGAAATATTCAATTGAATAGTCACATTTAACGACTAATTTTATACAGATTTTTTTTTATTTATTGTTTATTTGTTGTAATAACATTGCCTTTCGTTCTGACTTGACAATGAAAATGCCTTTTATTTTCACGAGTAAATATAAAATGTCGATATCTACGAGTTGATAACATTTGTATTGCGAATAAAAAATTACGTAAGTTTCGATGTTAACTTCAGTCGACAATAATTGTAAAATGCACAATTTGCAGTTCCGCATTTGTATCGTGCAATTGTCGCGAGGATACTTCAACCTTAATTAAAATAATTGCAAATTCTAACGTGAGAATACATCATCGCGTATATTTATAAATTCCCAATATTGCGTGTCTTGTCACTTTTTGTATTGATGTAATCTATTTTATTCTGAAATTTTGTTTACCACATGAAATAGAACGTGTCTATTTTACATATCCAATTACACGTGAATAACATCGTTTTAAGCGATGTATTTTCTCGAGAGACACTAGGAGGCGCACCAAACCCATAAATAAAACAAGCATCGCTTATTCATCCATGAATATTATTAGATGCCAATGACAATCGCCTGTAATTGCAAGGTTTCATTTTTGTTATAAATTGATTTTGACGTTAAAATACATTTTTCTACATTCTTATACCACAATACGAATGAAACTAAAGTTTGTAAATGATAGTGTGGTTTATCTCAAGTTTTTGTGTAATTTTTTGAAATTGTAAAAACCAGCAATCTGAGCGTAATACTATCGTCACTTCGCAGCATTCCAAAAGGTACATTATTACAAAACCTGGGATTTCACTTCGGTACCAGGAATCTGCCGGAACGCAGATTTACGGCATTACCAATCGCAGGAAGCCGCACATTTTAGCAAGAGGCTGCAATTATATAGGAGAGCAACCATTACGGAACGTGCCGGCCGTTTGCTCACTCGAGATAAATTAATAAAGCAAAATCTTGGAAAATCATTTTGATTATCAAATTACAAGAAACGTATAAGGTGCACTCAATATTTCCTCGAGTAGGTAATAAAAGGTTCATCTATTTACAATCTGAATGTAATCGATCTATTAGTTTACGAAGGTTATAGTTCAGTCAATAAAAAATGGATTGCAACAGATAATCAATCTGCAAATAGTTGTAATTCGATTCTAAGATAGTTACCACTTTCTGGCTGTCTTTCAGCCACAAAATAGTTATAACTGCATAACTATATTCTTTTCAATGTTTAGAAACTTTCAAACTCTCAACAAATAATAATCAATCATAATTAATTAATAAATCATCAACAATCGATTGTAGTAAAAATCCTCTGGAAATTTCCTGTAAAATTACAGTAATTACATAAATTGTTAATTCTAACGCTAGATGGCGAAGTCTGAAAGTTATGTTGCGTACATTTTCATCGAAGTTATCTGAAATTTGTTGAAAGAAAAGGTTCTTTCACTCTCTGCAAGTTTCCTAGACGATAGTTCACATATAAAGTTCATAATTTAAATTAAACGAAGGTCGACTTAATTTTTGGATTTCGGGGCCACCGAGTGTTCTCGGAAGAAACTCGTATCTCTAAACATCGTTTCCTGCGACGACATTTGAATCGACGTTACATATAGTTTTTTACGCGACATGTCTGTTGGGACATGATATAATGTATAATTAATACTTAATTAAAGTTATTTCAACAAATAACAACGTTCACTAATTTACTTATTGTCAAGATATTACAATTTTCAAAATGTTCTTAACGCCACACACCGATATTCGAAACTGTTGAAAGCATGAGCAGCATAGGTTATGTTATCTCTCTAAACGAGAGTTGCCGAATAGTCCCGAAGATAATCGAATTGAGAATATCATCGATTTAACAATCATTCAACTCAGAACCGCTTCAAAGATACGTTTAATGTTTCCGATGTCGTAAATTCGTCGAACAACGAAAATATTGTACACTGTATCATAAACTGATATTTTAAGACATTCATTCTAAAAAGCATGTTTTCAGTATCTACCGTCTTTTTATATGACGATGCTAAGACATGAGCTTTTGCAGTGTAATTTTCATAAATATTCGCCCCCCCCCTCTACCCCTAAATTCTTTTACGATTATTTATCTGGTATAAATTCGTCCGAACTGTACAAATAATATCGCTAAGGATAGTGGATCTTTGAAATCGTCAGTCTTTCCACAAATTATAGAAGCTCAGTCTGAATAAACAAACATGAACATTTTAGTCACCAAGTGTTATAAATCCGATTTTTTGTGTACTAAGAAGAGTCCTTACTAGAAAAAGATATTCTTATATAGTTGTAAGCAGATGAAAAGACAAAGTTTTCCGGCAGACCCGAAAATAGCTCTGACCGACCCTTCAGCTTCGGCGAGTTTTCCCGGGTCAGGTCATTGACCTCTGCGAGCGCAATATATAAAAATCGTCGACTTGGTTTTGCCGCGAGGGCACTTTCTGTATCCTTTTATTTTCCCAAAAGCGCAGAGTCTTTAAGTATCTCGTTTTCTTTGGTATTTCAGATGGAGTCCGAAGTGCGGGCCATGAAACAGGATCTTGTGCGGACGCAAGAGGCTTTAAAGGCGGCCACGAAGCGATGCCGAGACCTCGTCCGGGAACTCGACAATCGGACGGCACAGCACGAGTCTGAACGGGTATTGCGAAATCAGCAGCTCTCGCGAATCCTGCGCGCTCTGTTGGTGCTCGAGTCACGGCTCAAGCAGGAGCAAAAATCCATCAGGCAATTGTTGTGCGAGAAGGACAATGTGATAAGGAACCAACAGCTGGAAATCGCGAAACTCCGAAGATACACGAAGAACTACATAAAGGGCAAGCGGGATCAGTCGCTTTCCGATAGATCCAACGTCTCCGTCCAACCAACAACCGATCAGCAGCATTATGAGAGTTCCAATTTTAAGGTAATTTTTTAACGTATGCAATAGTCCCTCCCAATATTTGCCACCCCCTAATATTTTCCACTAGGTCCGTCCCAATATTTGCCTTACCCCTTGATTACTGTTCCCCACCACTTCTCGCGGAGCGGTAATTCTGAGGCGATGTAGGAAAGGTTAAACCATGATTAAACTGATTTTTTCTGGTCGACGCATGCGCGTCCTACAACTGTATGTCGGCGGAGTAGGGGAAAAATTTCTTCCCCTCACTAGGCAAATAATAGAAGGGTTAGAAAAGGACAGGGCAAATATTAGGGGGGACCACTGTACCCGGTAAATTTGAGTTCTTATCTGCAGTGCAAACAGTTCATGGCAACTTTATCGACTGCAGAATGTTTTGTTCATTGTTATTAACCTTTAGTTGTCACACTTAGTTTTTCAAAGGCCCTTATAAATAATGATATTCCATAAATAACAAGGGCCAATGGGACCCCAGTATGGCGAGTAAAGGTTAATATGTATAAATGAGCTCGACTTACATAACTACGAACTATTAACCATGAACTACTCGTACTGCAGACATCGAAAGTTTGTAAATTTGTCCGGCCTGTTGCGATGGGAATCAGCCAAAAAATCGAAGTCCCTGAGGACATAATTATAGAGTAGAATTTATAATTATAATCCGAACTCTCTTATTGTCTATCCTTAATCTCATTGATTTTTTACGCATCCATCTTACCGACGGAGGAGAAATTGTGCGAGTGCACATTATACGCACGGTGCTCCCGGAATAAATGCTCCGCCGAGAGATGAAGGAGTGAAAGAAGTAAACAAACAATAATCGAGTTTTCACAACAGACAATCACGGAGTTTGAACAATTAAGGAGGAAAACGATTAGGGAGTTTGAACTATTAGGGAAGAAAAGTACCACCGTCGAATGTGCGGCGCTAGTATTTTAGAACAAACATGGCCGAAACGGGTGTACATATTTAAATAATAAAGAATCGTTTATAAAATAACTTACTTATTATTAGTTTTAAAAGAAAATATAGAACAAATTTTGACGCTTTAAGTGCATTGGACCCTGTTTTTCGATTGACCAGTTCAGATATACGTGTTCGCGAAATTTCAAAAGTTTGTATTTAATTTTTTATCATTTCACCCAATTTTCGACCTAAGAAATGCCCCTGTTTTGTTCAGTGAATTAATTACTTTTTAATGAATCTTACGAATGAATAAAATATAACTTACCGATTACTTACAAATTTAATGCTCAATATCAATGCGAACTATACACTCGCAGCGTCCATGTTTCCTAATTCACTTCAAAACCGCGAGCGTCACATTGTAACTTTAAATCCTCAATAGTACAGTAGGGTCTCAGTATATTTACCCATTCGGTTCCTCGCCTTCCCCTCTCGTCTCGTTATATGCACCAAAAGAAGGGGAGTGTCGTCGCTTCTGCAAATCTCTTCAGTCACGTTATGTTCGTGATGTGATAGCGGGCCCTTCAAGTAGCCTCAACCCACAAGGTGGGAAGGGAAAGAGAGCGGCAACTGGTAAATATAACGAGACGGAACCGGAAAAATATGCTGGGAAGTAAATGTAATGAGACGCAATTATACCGGAACCCTACTGCAATTTTCACTTAAAATGATTTGAGTAAAATGTACAGTTCTATAAAGATTACGTATTCAATACTCCAATAAAGCGTGTCTAGTTGCATCGGAGTGCCTCCATAGTAGTTGCTGTTCTAAATTATATGGTCCGTTCTCTCAAAATCGCGGAAGATTTTCGTCATATGAACTAACGGTTTATAGTCAATTATTGTACAGTAAGTTATTGGTTAGTAATCTTAGAGATGTTAAGTTGTTAAGTTTTCATAACGTCCGAATTAAAATACGGTCTTATCCAATAACAGGTCTGTAGAAACTTGCTCTAATTTACGAATGTCGTCGTAAATTAGTATAATAGTGTGTACAACTTTTATCAATTTTGCATTCTCCTTTATGCCCATCGCGATTGTACGTCTAACCGAAGCATTTCGAGGTTTACCGGTCCTTACCGATTATTCTGCGGAAGCGAGACAATGTGGTGGGGGAAGAAGGACAAAAGGCTAATATAACTTTAGACAATGCAAACATATAACTTAAAACTTAATAAAACTTCGGTCACTTACGCGTTTTGACACGCTGAGTTAGAAAACGATTGTGAAAATATGGTTCGAATATCGTTATCCTGATAAAAACCGCAAAACACTATAATTCATAGTTTATTGTAGTTGATATTGTGACATAAGGAGTTCTTTCCCCGCATCTATTGGCTGGAGGTTACTTCAGAGTAAAGTGGGGAGGGCGTTAAATCCAATTATAAATTCTAAGGTAGCCTTATTTAAGATGACCTTCTCTAGTTCCTTCTCCTAGATGGCGTGATGTAAATGTTGGTTCCTTACTACCCCTGCAAACACGGAAAGTAGCAGTTATGTAATATTTACGTAACGGTTACATTGTTACATAAATGTTATATTGTTGCATAGTTGTTACATAACTGTTAATTTTGTGTTTGCAGGGTGCGGTAGTACAGTTTTACCGTTTTTTTCGAAATATTGACTATTTCGCTAAATAATAATGAAAACCCGTCATTTTCTTATTTGTATAACGGTCAATTTAATGTTTTGGTACCATATGAATCGTAAAAAAATTGGTGTGTTTCGGCGACCAGATATCCCATATCAAATAAAATTTAAATTTGATGAGACATATATAAGTAGTCCTTCCCTTATTTTAATTTCCCTTATTCTAATGTTTTCCCTTATTTTAATTTTTTCTCTTCTCCTATTTTAATATTTCCCCTCAGGCGTTCTCCCCACCGCACCTTCTACTTTGCTTAGAAGCACATATGACATATAACTGCGCATGCTCTGCGAAAGAGAAAGAGAGAGGAAAAGCGAGACAGCAAACGTTTAGTGGGAGAGAGGAGAAAATTAAAATAAGAGAAGAAGGTCGCCATCTTGCCTGACTGGACAAATTAGAATAAGAGAAGGACTACTGTATTTCGCGTTGAAAACGTTATGTTTATTGGGTTTGACGCATATTGTAACTTAGCTACTAATTAAAGTAATAATTTTTTCGTGTAAATTTCAGGAGCACGATAGCGGTTTGAGCAAGGACATTCAGAATTTGAAATGCGAAATCATTACGAAGCTCAACGAGGAGCACGATTCGCGGGGAATCAAAAAGACCCACAGTTTTGCCGGTAGCGATATTTCGAAGGCGAGTTTGACAAGCAGCGAAAATACCGATGCGTCTATTATCACAACGACGACAGAAGGAAGTCCGTCGCTCGTGAGTACCGAAGGTTTTTGCGAGGGCGAAAGTACGGACGTATCTCCAGGTTCAACTTTAAATAAGTCAAGCCGCTGCACGCCAACAATTGTTATGACCGACAGCGACAACGAAACAATCACAATGATTGAGGATGGTACAGAGAGATTTGTGAAGTCCCGGAGGATTATTCAGACTAACATTGCCAGGACAGAGAGCAAGGACGATGGAATGGATTGCAATTTCATTTCCGACGAAGAGGAAAAACACGAGCCAATATACGCCAATACCTGCACGAAAAACAATGCGAAAAATTTACAAGAACGGTCAATAAGCGACGATTGTAGCAATAATAACGTTAAAGTGTGAGTATTTTATTGTGTCTTATTTATCTCATTTCATTGACCATTTGATCGCAGAATTTATAAAAAATAAATTAATTTTTTCAGTATCGACAGGATCGTCAGCGACGATCATAATCAAGAGGAAATTAGTGGTAATTGGTACAGCGACCCGGATGAAAGTATCCACGAAGAAGTTTTTAGACACAGTATCTATCAGTCAAATAGTAACCACAATTCGGTACTCGAATGCGTCAATCAAATTCTTCTTCGAGACATGGAGGACGATGAGAATGTTCTCTCAATACCCCGTAGTTTTAAGCATCGGGGGAAAATTGTACGCTTTCAACCTGCACGTTTGTCAGACATCGAATCTGTTGGCTCGGAAATGGAAAGGAGAAACTCGGAAGAACAATCCTTCGATAAAGAATCTCCCGAAGACATTAGCGGCTTTGAGGCGACAGGTTCTGAAGACGAATTCGGAATGAAGATTATTCCTCCAAGCGAACCCAGTTTGGATGAAGACAGCGAAGAATCCAAAGCGAAGCCAATCATTATTCTAGAACCCGAGATTAATATTGAAAATCTCAACAATCACTCGATATCCTTTTCCGATCCATCGAATACGACGCTAAGAATCGAAGATCAAACCTGTCTGCCGATGCCTTCGAAAGGTTTGACGATAGCTAAGAATTTAGACTACGAAGACATCGAATCATTGTCGGAAATTATTCCTCCATCACCAAAGACCCCTCCCGCGCTTCCTCCAAAACCCCAGTTCCGCCACACTATGATTTTGAAGAAGATCCCCAGTCCGTCGTTTCTTATTGACGAAACGCGCAGAAAATTAAGCGATCCGGAGACATCCAGGCACTGTCGAAAAGTATTTAGTCTGGGCTCTTCTATATTGAAATCGTCTAATACGCCACCTTCATCGGTACGGAGCCTCAAGTTCGATCAAACTGTAAAAAAGAAAACTGCGGAAGGCGCCAACGAAACAGGTTTTTGGAAAAATCGATTCAACAACGTTCGATCTTCGTTCCACATGCGACAAAACGGTAATGACGTTCCTATCGAATCCAAAAAGATTCCAAAGGTTACCAATATCGTCAAACACTTCGAAGAGTTCAAAATCGAAGACGAAGAACGCGTCAAACCTCGGGAGCGACATATTGTGGAGTTCGTAGACGAATTTAATATTCAACAAAATTTCGAAGAGTTCAATCTAGACGAGTGTGATCTAACGGACGATCCAAGTCGCTTGGAAGCAGATGGATCAGAAACCATAGGTAACGTCGTTGTCGGTTCTTCGCAAAAAGAAACGTCCGCACAACCTAATGCCGACAATAACAATGCGACTATGCCAACAAACAACTCAAACAGCGGCTACGACCATTTTCTCGAAGCTACAGGGTTAAGCCAGAAATCGATTCTAACTCCGTCGAGGCTATTCAGTAATCACAAGAGCATGTTGAAGCCGAAAGATATTAAATATAAAAACAAAATTAAAGCGACGGCGGTGATGGACAAGCACGTTGTAACCGCATCAGGAACTACTCATACAAGGCACTGGACCGGACCATTCGTTTGACGACTGGTTCGTCGGGTTTTACCCGATACTCATCTTCGTCGCACTCAGTCTCTTTCCAAATCTCTGGTACTTTAAAGATTACCCAACAAACCACGACGTACGCCAAAGATCTGCATAGTATTTTTTTTTAAGTTATCCAACAAACCTTAAAGTATTCAAAAAATCTCTATACAATATACCGACACAAAAATGCACATAACCTAAAAGCAGTTATTATATTGTACGAAAACTATTCTTCGTATATAACGTCATTATAGCTACATATTGTCCAAAGTTATAGCCCCTCACTATCCCCACTTCCGTAACTTTGTTTATATCCGTACCATATGCGAGTTTCTGTGGCTCGGCGAAACAATGGGGTGGGGGAAGGAGAGAAAATATAACTTTGGACGAGGTGAACATATAACTTAGGATGAACATATGAGAAAATCTCTGAAACCTTAGGATATAAAAGTGCAAAAGTCTTCTTCGTTAAGCACATTCTTGAAATTAAGATATGTTATTTCAGGGGTTAATATATAATAAATGCTATGTGCTTTATTTAAACAATGCTGAAAATTTTCATATAGTTTTCCATTGTTTTGAAATTATCGGGTTTAGAACGTGATGTTGGTTGAATTCTCGATATTGGACAGGCTCAAAGGGCCTATAAATACATTATTCGACGTTAGCGAATTGAGATTACCTTCATTTAGCACTTTTGAAATGAGCACACATGTTATACACAACCCAGTAAACGAAAAGGGATTAAGGGTTTTTATATTTTATTCTTTTATTGAACATTCGGAATTGGCAATTTTCTAATTCCTTTATAGGAAATCACGCGTGAAACATGTGAATTCCGTTAAATTCTTATACGCAACTTTTTATTCCGCGCATTTCCATTGAATTCTCTAACCTAACCTAAAATAATATGGATTCGTTGGAACTGTCAGGAATTAAAAGTGTTATTTTTTATTCCGCGCAATTCCATTCAATTCCCTAACCTAACCTATAATGTTTACATCAATATTCTCAGGGATTCCGTGGAATTCGAATTGCAAATTTAACTTTTCCATTCCAGTGAATTACATCTAATACCTTCAATAAAGGGATTCAACGGAATTCAAAATTCCAATCCCTTTCCGTTTGCTGGGAATGTTCTTGTTGAATTGGGAATGTGCTATTGAAAAACTATCATTTTTTAAACCAGTTACGCTGCTACTGATAAAATTAAAACTAATATTTTACTTCTCTTAGAAGCACATTCTTGTATGACGTCTAGATTTACTCATTCTTGCTTACAGAAAAAGACTAATTGTCATTTGCAATGATTCAAAATATGCTGCACGTCCAATCGGCGAAAAATTAAGTAAAATTGTTTTTAAAACGTCGGACACATTTAGAAATAATAAAGTAAAATGAGTGCCCACCAAACGAAAAAGTATACGAAAAATCTGTGTACGATTTAATACGAAATGAGTCCGTTTCTTTCCAACTCTTTCAGTTACGAATGCGAGTGTGTACGATATTCTACCCGATACATAAACGCACATAACCTCAAAGAAACGATTACAGTACTCTTTCCCTTATTCTATTTTTTTCTCCTCTCCTATTCTAATATTTCCCCTCACACGTGTGTTGACGTGTGGACTTTCTAAATACAAATAACGGCGCATGCGCAACAAAAGAAAAAGAGACAAAAGTGAGACTACAAATCTAAGTAGGGGGGGGGAGAGGGGAAAATTAGACTAAGGGAAGATGGCCGCCATCTTGCCTGACTGGACAAATTAGAATAAGGGAAGGACTACTGTACTTTGGATTATCGAATGATTTAAACTGAAAACTAGAAAACAAAACATTTCTTCGAAAATTATGAAATATGGTAAACGATATAATCAATTCTTCGATTAAATTAACAGAATTTAAACGCCACTAGAAAGAAACAGAATGCAAAATATCGATTCCGTATACTTTTTCGTTTATTGGGTGATCAGACACTTCATTTTTCGCCTTTTATTCTATTTTTGGCTTTTGAAGGTACGAATTTCATACTTACGACTAATAAATAGTGCATGTATTATATATTTGGAGTATAATTAACCACGTTGATGATTTTCAAAGCATAAAAATAACCTACAAATAGGCAAAATGTAAAAGTTTCTGAGATTTTCCCATATAACTTAGGGCGGATATACGTTTTTATACATACGCACATAACCTAAAAGGTAACGGTAAATTCTCGAGCAACTCGGATTGAAATTTGTTACTAAAAATGATATTATAGAAATCAAACAATAAATTTCAATTATTAGTGATATGATTAATTTCTATAAATAAAAATAAATGAAAAAGGTGGTATAGAGAAAATATGAATCTCAAATTTACAGACGATACGAAATGCAGATACTAAATACGTCATGGTTTATTGGGTCTTTTCTTCTGAACCATGTATTTACTTTGTTTCGAATTCGTGTTTAATTTATCGACTAAATATGTGTAATATAAGTAAAATCGAGTCGTATACGAATGTATAAGTATACGTATTCACGGGTCACATTACACAGGTCTGCACGGATTTTTTTTTTAAATATCAGAGTGATTTTCGACATATTTTTGTGTGCTGAACACGAATCTGAAGTCGAAAAATGCCTATCACGTCATGATTTAGAGAAAAGTGGGGGTAAAGACACCAAAATTTTTTTAATGATTATGATGAAAATGCAAACAAAATCGAACAACCGCTGTTATTACTAATGGCGAACAAAAAAAACCATAAAGTGGTGATTTTAAGATCCTAAGTATATTTTTTTATTTTGCGGCCGCCATTTTGGATTCGCTATTTTAAATTTTGTCAAACTAACATTGGATTCGTCATCAGCGACTCAAAAAACCCCGAGTACTGATTTTCATGAGGTTAATTTAAATTTTTTATTTTTTACGTCCGCCATCTTGGATCCGCCATTTTGAATTTTATAAAAGCGACACTGGATTCTTAAACACCAACCCCGAAAACAGTCAAGTGGTGGTTTGTATGAGCTCTGCTCAATGTAGTTAGATAATTTGCATTTTCATCATAGTCACTAGGAATAGCAAGGTTAAAACCATTTTTTTTTTTCAAAACTATGAAATTTTTTTTTAAACTATCGTATATGATTTTTGTAGGGGAAGAATCAAGCTTTAATTTGAGCACAAATTCAGATCTGTTGCACGTCAGGCTTCTGAGAAAATTAGGGGTAAAGACACCCAAAAACACGTTTTTTGTAAAAATACGTCGGAAATCACTCTGATATAAAAAAAAAAAGTGAATTTTGCAGACCTGTGTTATGAAAGCTAATGATGAAGTTTAACATCTGAAAAACACTGTCCGACAAATTGGATTTGTAAATAATATATATTCCGTGTATTTGTACATATGTAGTAAAGATTATAAAATTCGGCATAAATGCAATAAACGATCGTCCACAGAATAACTTTTTAAAAATTTCATTTATTAGAAAATATATTACAGTTTCACACCACTAGGAAACGCTTCACTCGCGCCTGGTTTTGGAAATTTAAGGAAAGATTCCTGTGCATCGATGGCAGAACACAGACTCACTCGCTAAACTTTAAAAACAAAACGATTTAGACATTGTAGAAAAATTTGTGTCAACTTTATTGCACATTTAAACACTTTTTAACCCTTTAACGCCCGACTTTTTTAGAACAGTCGGATTCGTTTGAAACATGTTACTCGGGTGTTTTTGGGGTCGCTGATTACGAATCTGATATCAGTTTTTCAAAATTCAAAATGGCGGATCCAATATGACCAACTAATTTTGTTCAAATTGGTCGGATTCGTTTGAAATAATTTTTAAAATGAAATTAAAAAAAAATAAAGTTTGAAAAATTTGTCCGCCATTTTGAATTTTGAAAAACTGATTCCAGATTCGTAATCAGCGACCCCAAAAACCCCCGAGTAACAAGTTTCAAACGAATCCGACCAATTTGAAAAAATTTGTCCGCCATATTGGATCCGCCATTTTGAATTTTGAAAAACTACCTGCAGATTCGTAATCAACGACCCCAAAAACCCCCGAGAAGTCATTTTCATTAGCTTAACTTTATTCAATTTTTGATTTTCTCGTTTTTTTTTGTAAATCTTGCAAAAAAATTTTTTTTTTTATTAGTGTAATAATTAAAAAAATGTTAATTTTTTATTGCAATATAAATTTTTTTCACAAAGTAGGATAAATTTGTAGGTGTTGGGTATTTGGAAACCGAAAATATTCCAATTTTTGTGAAAGTTATGAAGGTTTGAAGTCAAAAGTGGTTTCGATCGAAACCGCTGGGCGTTAAAGGGTTAACCAGAAAACTAAATTTATAACCACAAAATTTTGTTCAAATGGCACAAAGTTTAGTATTAATTATATTATTTACGTTATTTCACATTGTGCGCATTTTGGTGAAAGAAAGATTAGAACGAGAACGCAGTGCATACAAATAAAACTTATTGCGGTAAGTAATGAAAACTCCAATAGTACGTAATACAAAAACTGCAGAAAAACGTATTATCACAAGTTGTAAAAATTTGATATCAGTCCAAAGTGTCGAATATCGAGCCTGTTGATGGTGCAGTGTCATAAATGTCTTTGTCGTACTTTACAAACAGTTACTGACTATGATACAAGTTTTTACGTACGTGTATGTTGTACATATATAATTTCTACGAATAGCATAATAATATCGGAAGTCTATAAAAATACATTGTTCGTCGTCGCAGGTATCATAAGTCTATTGGATGTAGAAGGAAATACACATTCGAGCATGGCGAATTGAAGCTCTTAATTCGTCTTTGTTGTCTTCTATCGTTACATGACGAGGCTTATTTTACGGATTAAATTCTCGCATAGTGAAACATTCGTTCAGGCACTCTCTTACGCTTGGCTAGGAGAAATATTCATCGATACAGACATAACTGAATATAATTCTAGCAATTCGATTGGCACTAATCTCATCAGGTTTCTCGTTCTGCCCGGAAGTCATAAAAATACTGCAAAACCAAAAATGGGTTATTTTTCGAACATACATCTTGGAGATATTCTACTCTTACCTCTTTGTCCAACTCTTTTAAAGTTCGGACTTTAATCACAGGAAGTTCAGGCTAAAAATAAAAATATTGTTTAATTTTTTACTTTATTGATAAATTTTACAAATTATTTGAGATTACATACATTGGATGTCGCAGAGCCAAAGTTCAGAAGAGAATTGAGAACAAACGGGACACCGTCGAAATAAGATGTACCCGATAGTGTTCCGTACGAAAGAGCTGTATTAGCTACAGGGACTTCCTTCGGTGGCCTTGGCGCTGGTCTTGTCGGCAGTATTTTAGCATTTGGGTTAAGCATTTCGTAATCTCGATCGAGCGATTGATTCGAACCAAACTTCCCACCTGCGTTAGGACTAATCTGTGGATAAATTCCATTCGGTGGTTTAGGGGCATATTTTAACTTTGGTGGTCTCTCCGGGGCTATGCGATGCGGAGTTCCATTAGACAGCCGTGGTGACAATTCTCTAAATAATCTTCAAATACCATGTCATAATTTTATTAGCGAGTCGCAATACATAAGGTTCTTCACAAAATTTTAATCGAAAGTACTTACTCAATGTTTGCGTAAGGGTGTGTACTTGTAGCACCATTCGATATTGGAACTGTTTTGTAATAAATGTACACCCCATTTATCGATCTGTCAAGTAGAGCGATAATATTAATATATCGTCAAATTATTGACGTATGTATCAAATAACTTACCCTGCAAATACAAATTCTACCGGTGCTGATTTCGAGACTCTGCTGCATACAATTATGTCAGATACAGCAATTGTGCAGGAATCTTTATGTTTGATGTTAAAACAGAGTTGTCTTTTACGCCAAGCCTTTTGCTCTGCACAAACGATTTGTTTAAAGTACCTCGTTACTTTTAAAAACTTTCAGAAATCGGTCGAAACGAATGTACTTACGAGAATCTACAGTATGAGAAATCATACTGAACCCTTCTGGAGGAGTGTCTCTCTCGTCGACTATTGTAATTTTATCAATTACTGTGTGCGGTATGATAACTTCAGACTTTGAAAAGCATATGTACCTAGACTTTTTCTTTATAAATAAACCACTTTCTCGCCATAAATCAGCGTCTGCATCTAAGTCGTATGTCCGTGAAACCTATTAAAAAAATTAATTAACTACTAAAATTTCAGATCGCAGAGGTGACATTTTTTTTTCTTGTAATATCGGAAGACTTACTACAGTGAAGTTTGGGGGACATTTATCAATATCTTCAATTATGCGAATTGCAGTAATTGGTCGATCGTCTGGTAGTACAGACGAAAGCTGATGAACCAGCATTTCGCTACCATCCTTTTTTGACATTTTCTTGCCCTAAAATTTTAAGTATGATTGGTTTTTCTATTGTATTGTATTTATTTCAATGGGCATTATAATGCCCAATACAGGACTCCCAGTGCCTCGTCCCCTTAAAAAAAGGAAAAAAGGGAATTTGAACTTAAAAAAAAGGAACTAAAAATGGACTAAAAATAGTTTTGATTTCAACTTTTTAATTGTAAGCCTGATACAATTATTATATTACAATTTACAATAAAATTGTTTTCGTTTGTTATCGCAAGGGGAGAGTCCGGGCACAAAATCAGATATATCAAACAAACTTTCATTAGTGATTTTTTTAGTGATTTTTGAGGAGGAATTCAATTGTACTAAAATAAAAATCAGAAACAAATTGTTTTACCAAAAAAGAAAAATTGTTTTTTTCAAATAAAATGGAATTTTTTCAAATCCATACGTAATTATTTAGAAAATATGTTTTTCTGTTTTCCAATTGCTTTTTTTTTAATTTTTAAAATAGATTAACAAATTTAAATAGCCTTTATTTTGAAAAAAACAAATTTTTTCATGCTAAAACGCTTAATTTTGCTATTGTTGGACATCACCCTTTCAGAATTGGCTGCAAATTTTGTATACGGGTTCCCTACCCAAAAAATTGAACTCTCAATTTTTTTTTAATTTTTCCACCTGTTTTTTTTTTTTAATTTTTTCGTCATTTTTAATTTAAACATTCAAAGCAAATTTGGTGAATAAAAAAACATATTTTCTAACTAATTATGGATGGATTTTAACAAATTTTATTTTTTCGACGAAAAAAAAAAATCATTTTTATCAAACATTTTTATAAAATTGTTATTATATTACCATTAAATTCGTCGTAAAAAAAAAAAACATTTTTTTCGTATTTTTCGAAAGATTGTTACAGTTCCTTAAAGTTTCAATAACTTAGTTTTCCATTTCCCTAAGATGCTTTGCAACTTTTTCATAAGGGGTCTATGTATACAAGGAACCTATATTTATAAAATCATAAATATGGAAAATTGTTTTGTTTATTTACAATTTTTTATTATTACATAATATAAGTAATCGTTTTTCAAAACATTTTGACAAAGTTTTTAAATCAAATAGAGAAAAAAAATAATCATATAATTTTTGTTGCATACTACATACTG
Organism: Trichopria drosophilae; assembly: GCA_030407085.1. Lineage (NCBI taxonomy): Eukaryota > Metazoa > Arthropoda > Insecta > Hymenoptera > Diapriidae > Trichopria > Trichopria drosophilae. The sequence goes on along the minus strand of CM059585.1, from coordinate 112,253,765 downwards.
TATATGTATATTATAAAATAATTTATAGATGAAAAACAATATGGATATAATTTTGAATGGTTTCATACTATTTTTTAGTTTCTCCGAAGTTAAAACGTAAGTAATATTGTCATATTTCTTCAGATTTGAAAAACAAATTACTTTTCTTAATCAAACATTTATTCATACGCAGAAAACAAGACGTAAAAAGCCGCAGAAGGACAGTTTAAATTTGAAAGGTTAAAAAAAGGATGTAAAAGGGACTTTTGACAAAAAAAAGGAAATAAAAGGGACTAAAGTCGAAAAAAGAGACTGACTGGGAGCCCTGCCAATAGTTACAAACATAATAATCTGTTCGGTACATGTTGCCTCTGAATAAAATAATATTAATATTTAAAGTAAAAGGTAAAGAAAATAAAAGTAAAAACAAAGTATTACAACAATTTTTTGCAATAAAATAAGATTAGTAACCATATTTAACAAAAATTGCCTAAATAGTTATTTTTGGCTAATGTTTTAAAGCGAGAAAAGGAGATTCCGTGTAAAGGCAGACAACTTCCACTATTTCCGATCAGTATTAATCTATTAATACTGGAATGCAGCCTGTATTCTGTTCGGTATAAACGAGATTGAAATATATTCGTATTTCGAAGACCGTGTACGTCTGTTCTATAGACAAAATTCGATTTCAATTATTCACAGCGAATAAGTCCATTAAGGATTTTAAACAATAAACACACGTAGGCATAGAATCGGTGTGACTGTAGGGAACTTATCTCAGATTTCCTAACAATATTTATGAAGATTATTTTAAAAAAGAAGAAATTTGTTTTTACAAAAAATTACAATTTTATAGATTTAAATTTATTAAAAAATTTGAAATTATTAGCAACTTTTATATTAAAAATAATTTTTTTGAAAAGAAAATTCATATTAAAAAAAAACTGGTTTGTCAACTTAACTAAAATCAAAATTCCAGACAATATTATTAAAATTTTAAGCTTGGGCCAGAAACATTCTTTTCCCATCAATAACAAAAAACAGATTCCAGTTCAAGAATTTATAGCAGGAATAGAAGGTGTTTCTAGCATACAAAATCAAATAGATAATGAAGGAAACATAGTTATAGATAACAAAAAGTTGCCAATAACATTCATTCTTACATTAATAAATATCATTAATGTTGATCACTCAATTAAAAAAAAACTATGAAACGACTGAATTATACCAATTTACAAAGAATAATAAAAATGTATTTTTTACGATAGCGGATAAAGGCAATGTCACAACACAAGGGAAATTTTCACTTATGAAAGTAACGGAGAAGAATTAAAGAATGTTTATTCATTGATTATCTCAGATTTATTCGCAATATCACTGTAACCGTGTGTTCGAGTTGGATTTTAACTTGTACGCTAAGAATGTTAAAAACTTATGCTGAACTCTTTCAATGTTTACTTTATGTACATCAAAGAAGGGAGACCAAACAACCGATCCATACTTAAGTATAGATTTCACTAAAGCTTCGTAAATTATTTTTAGCGTTGATACATTCGTAAAGTCTGCCTTTTCAGAAATCCTAAATTACGTAATGCCTTTCCTACAATTTGATTTATGTGGACTGAAAAGGTCAATTTATTATCAATAAATATGCCTAGGTCCTGTATTCCTTGTACTTTCTGTAAAATAGCTCCATCAGCGTTATACGAAAAGTTTTGAATGGTTTTGAGCCTCGTAACACTCCTCACTTTACATTTATTAGAATTAAGGGTAATTTTATTAATTATGCACCATTCAAAAAGCCGATCTAAATCATCTTGTAGAAGTTCAGCATCACACTGAGGCTTAATTATTCGATAAAATTTACAATCGTCTTACGGTGAGCTTCGATCAAGTTTAAATAAAAGTATCGTGCACATCACAGATTTCTTCTGGGGTCTTTTTGGGATTTCCTAACAATTATTTCAAGCCGTGAATGAAAATGATCGCCAGGGGGAAACTCAAAAATTTTTTTAAAGGTTTTTGTAAATATTTCCGTCAAATTTCCATTTCATTGAAACTTAATTTTTTAATCAGAAAGACAATCCCGATAGATTTCTTCGATAGAAAAACTTGAATGACTATTTTTCTTATGATGTAATTTCAAATTGCTATATAACTTTGGAACCACATAACATACATACACTTTTTTAGTTTTACAGATAATCTAATAAGGTACAACTCGTCCTATGGTAATTTTGTCACGGATAACATTATAAAAAAGAAATTGACAAAAAAAAAACAACAAAATCTACTTATTTTTAGTTATTTTTGAACATCCTTTGAATTAAAAAGTATAAAAGCAGTTTACACATATCGGGATTGTCTTTTTGATTCAAAAATTAAGTTTTAATGCCAAAAAAACTAGATCTAAATGCTATTTTGACGGAAATATTTACAAAAACCTTTAAAAAAATTTTTTAAATTGAGTTATTTTGAGTTTCCCCCTCGATCATTTTCATTGACGGCTTAAAATAATCGTTAAGAAATCCCAAAAAGATCCCTGAAGAAATCTTCGATGAAAATTAGGTCTAGATGCTATTTTTATGGAAATAATTACTAAAATCTTAAAAAAGTATACAAAAAATTGAGTTATTTTGAGTTTCCTCCTGGCGAACATTTTCATTCACGGCTTACAATAATTGTTAGGCAATCCCAAAAAGACCCCAGAAGAAATCTGCGATGTGCACGATACTTTTATTTAAACTTGATCGAAGCTCACCGTGATCTGCGAAGAGTAGAAATTTAGAGTTCTTGGATATGCTATTTATATCATTGATAAAAATTAAAAATAAAAGACGCCCAAGGTGAGAACAACAATTGCTGAAGATTTGAAGTTCTTGTATCGAACATATTGCTGTCTACCTTTTAAATAACTGTCCATCCATATATAGAAGTTATTAGAGAAGCTTGTGTTATGCAGTTTACGTATTAACCCTTTTCGTCCCAAAAGTCCAGAATTTGGACACAACTTTCAACGATGTAACTTTTGTTCCAAACAGCGTTAACAAAAATTGAAATAAGACAAAATCGATAGATTTGGACCTCTTCTTTCAAATGCCGTGGTCAGAAACAGCCGGAAATTACAGAGAAAAAAGTTATGATCATTTTTTCGAAAAAAATACTGGTTTTTTCGACATTTTTTCCCAATAATTGCGTTTTTTTGACATTGAAAAGGGCAGTGCTGATCGTTGCAAAACATACTAATCGCGTCTTTTTGCTCAGACCATTCTTCTCCCGTCGGAATTTTTTCAAAAAACAAAATGGCGGTTTCAAGATGGCGCATGAAAGTTGTAAGTTCGAATTTTCTCGCACAAATATCGATTATTTGAACGTGTAACGGCTCAAATCATGGAGAATTGCAATGAAAAAGTAATTATTATCGTTTGTGAATACCTAGTCTCATCATGATTTATTCATAACCTCATAACCTCAAATTAATTAGACACAATGGGTTTATACCGATTATTTGTCTAATTTTCACACAATTTTCGACGTTTCCGTAACATTACTTATGTGTGAAATTAAAAATGACCATATACCCTTATGACCTTAATTATCGGGTTATAACATAAAAATTTAGTACAGTTCGACTTTTTTTTATTTTTAAAATACTTTTCTTCATTTTTTTTAATTTTAATTTTATTACTTTCATTTTTTTTGTATTCAAAGCACGTGGAGGCAATGAGGAAATATTTGTTTTTTATTTTTGTGTTTTGTTTTGTATTTTGTAAATCAATATTGCAGATATTGAAAGTTATGTTGCACTATAATAACATTATAATTAATTAATAACATTAATAATATCAATCGCAAAAGAAAAAATTGGATGAATAATGAACTAATAAAAGCGTGTACAATTCGTGATAAATTATTTCAAAATGCAATAAAACACCCAAATAATAAACATCTATGGAAATTATACACTGCTGAAAGAAACATGGTACAATCAAAAATCAAGAAAGCAAAAAAAACATATTATAATGACATAATTCTAAAAAACAATAAATCTCCAAAACAATTGTGGTCGGCGGTAAATGATATAATAAATAATAATTCAAATAAGAATAAAAATGTAATAAATAAAATCAAAATAGGAAATGAAACAGTAACGAAGACTAAAGACATAGCTAACAATTTTAACAATTATTTTAGCTCTATTGGGGAAAGTGATTTAGGAAGCGATGTAAATGTACAAGATTCTTATATTGGATTAATTAAGAATAATGATAAAACATTGTTTTTAAAACCAACAAATAAAGAGGAGATACTAAGAATAATAACAGAATTAAAAAATAACACTTCAACTGGTCTAGATAACATTCAAGTTAAAGTTATTAAGAACAATGTATTGTATCTATTGGATCCCTTGGTTCACTTGATTAATCTGATATTTGTATCTGGAATCTGCCCAAAAATATTTAAAGAATCAGTAATCATTCCTATTCATAAAAACGGTAGTCGCACGAGTATGAATAATTATAGGCCAATATCTTTAATAAATAACTTCGCTAAAATATTTGAAAAATGCTTAGAGCTTCGTATACTAACATTTTTTGAACAGTGTAACATTTTATCTAATTGGCAATTTGGCTTTAGGAAAAGGAAATGTGCTGATGATGCGATCTCTCAAGTCTCTAATTATATAACTAACGCGTTAGATATAAATCTACCAGCCCTGGTTATTTTTCTCGATTTGGCGAAAGCTTTTGACAAAGTAAATCACAACATCTTACTGGGGAAATTATATAAATATGGTATAAGAGGCGTGCCTTATAAGCTACTCGAAAGTTATTTAATGAACAGAACACAAAGAGTAAAAATAGGAAACGAAATTAGCTCAAAGGAAAGGGTCAAAAGCGGAGTTCCACAAGGGACTATACTAGGTCCTTTACTTTTTATTACATTTATAAACGACTTGCTACATGTTCTTCCTGACGGGAACATAATATCCTTCGCAGACGACACTGCAATACTATGCAGAGAACGAGATAGGGATTGTTTGAAAGTTACGGCGGAATCTAAATTGAATTCAGTTATAAAATGGATTGACGATAACGGGCTATCTTTAAATTTACATAAAACCAACTTTGTTCTCTTCGGATGTTATAAAGATAGTGTGCCAAATCACTTTCAATTACAAACCTATAGGAATGAGGATGTAGCAAGAGTGTTTAAAACTAAATATCTAGGTGTTACTATTGATGCGAACCTTAAATGGAAAGACCACATAAACAATGTAGTGAAATTAAGTAGAAAGATGCTATTTATATTTAAGCGTATCCGTAATTATCTAAATATAAAACAACTACTTAGTGTATATCACGCATTGTTTGCGTCTATAGCAGGATATGGAATCCTGGCGTGGGGATGTGCTTATGCCAATACAATCAAACCTTTACAAATCCTACAAAACAGAATATTGAAAATAATTATGTTTAAAAAATATACTGATTCTTCTGATGAACTATTTAAATCACTCCAAATTTTAGATATACGTCAATTATACTGTAAAACGGTTCTACTGGTGAACATTAAACGATTTAAAGACGAATGTAAAATTAACTCTAGAACTCAGACTATCCAAATTATTAAAAAAAATAAGTCCATTTCAAAAAGAACGCAAGATTACGTAGCAACAAAACTATTTAATATGTTACCTTTAAAAATAAAGAATAGTTTAACAACTCAATCTTCTAACAACAAAATTTTACTTAAAAGGATTATAAAAAACTGGATACTAAGCACCCACAGACAGGAATTCCATAAATTAATATCTGAACTATAGTAATGCAAATTTAATTTCAAATCTATAAATTGTTTCTACGCAACGGATTTACTTTACTTTTATAATTATAATTATTTTATATTTATACACTGGCTTTTTATTTATATATATTAAGTGTGTAACTAATATGTATTAACTTTAAAATCAACAAAAATTGTATTCGGGACCACACGCAAGTTCTTTATTCTGCACTTTAGTGGACGGCTGACATTAGTCAGCTGTTACTCTGTACTATATTATTATATTATGTAATATTATGTACTCTATCCTGAATAAATTGAAATTGAATTGAATTGAACTATAAGATGTGGATTGACCTGCGACCTGCAAATTGAGTGAAAATCAGACAAAATATCGGTAGTAACCCATTGTACACGATTAATTTGAGGTTATGAATGAATCATGATAGGACTAAGTATTCACAAATGATAATAATTACTTTTTCATCCCAGTTCTCCGTGATTTGAACCGTTACGCGGTCAAATAATCAATATTTGTGGGAGAAAATGTAAAATTACAACTTGGAGACGCTACCTTGAAGTCGCCATTTTGTTTTTTGAAAAAAATCCGACGGGAGAAGAAATGGTCTGAGCAAAAAGACCCGTTTAGTACGTTTTGCAATGATCAGCACTGCCCTTTTCAATGTCAAAAAACGCAATTATTGGGAAAAAACGTCGAAAAAATCAGTATTTTTGTCGAAAAAATGACCATAACTTTTTTCTCTGTAATTTCCGGCTGATTCTGACCACGGCATTTGAAAGAAGAGGTCCAAATCTATCGATTTTGACTTATTTCAATTTTTGTTAACGTTGTTAGAAACAAAAGTTACATCGTTGAAAGTTGTGTCCAAATTCTGGACTTTTGGGACGAAAAGGGTTAACCCATGGAAGGGCACCCTGTCAAATGCTTTCGAAAAATCTGTACAAACCACATCTACTTGTTCACCCCTTTCGAGAGATTCGATTAAAAATTGTGTGAATAATAAACAGTTTGAAACTGTAGATTTACTGTTAACAAAACCGTGCTGTCCCCGAATTATTTTGGTTGTTAGAAAGGACATAATTCTATTCACAATTAACATTTCAAAAACTTTGGATATAACACTTAAGATAGATATGGGTCTGTAATTAGATATTTCCGTCTTAACTTCTGACTTATGAATAGGTGTTATAAATCTGTGTTTCCAACAAATAGGGAAAGTGTTAACTGCAATGGACTTATTGAATATTAAAGCGGGTGGAGCTGTAAAAATGTGCACACAATTTCGTGAAAAGATAGCCAGAATATCATTTTTAAAAGGTTGTTGATAAAATACAAATATTTTAATTTTTGCTGATGTCAAATTACAGTAGCCCTCCCTTTATTTTAACTCCCCTTATTTCAACTTTATTCCTTCCTCTATTTTAACTTTTTCCCCTCAGTCGTTCCCCCACTATTCGTTGTGACGTCAGTTCACACATGCATATGGGCATTGTTCTAGAACTTTTAAACTTTATGTTGTCGCTCATTATGATACCATAAAAATTTTAAATATAACTTTGTAACACTACAGATCAACAAATTTTTGTTCGATTTACATGTAATAAGTGTTTATTACTAATTACAGATATGTAGAAAACAATGAGAGTAAAATTTTTTGCCTGTTTTTGGTGCGCGGCACTCACTACATTTTTTCAGTTTTAACACTGAAACTTTTTGCACCTTTTTTTTTATGGTCTGTGGTTTTTTGTGGAAGTATTTGGGGATGTAAACAAATGAAAAATCCTTAACTTAATGATGTGCCTCACTGAGGAATAAAATTATATACCTTCAAACTTGCGAGATAACTTTTTTTTAAAGTTGACAATTTAGCAATCAACCTTAGATAATTTTTTTCACATTGGTTTTTAAGAAACCACACAACAGGGGTACATTACCTATATTATAAGAAGTAATTTGAGCCTTTGCCCGAATGTGTGCCACGTATACATAAAAAATGCGACCACGTCAAACTTTAAATTTCCAAGCGATACTCACTTTGAAAAATCAAATTATTTAATGGCACATCTACAATTTAGCTTCTAAGTACTTTGGAATCATTATGATCTTTTCTCCTATGTTATTAAAGTATTTATAAATTTTGTGTTTTTTTAATACAACAAAAAACACAATTTTTGACAATAATAAAATGATTATTCTTTACAAATCGTTTTAATTTTTTGGTATCCTTAATGTTAAATCATGTATTTCGATTTCAAATTTTAATGAAAACTGACTTTGGATTTGTAATCAGTGGCCTCAAAAACCCTAACATATCAAATTTTATAAAAATCAAAGAAATTTTGTAAAAATAGTCCGCCATATTTAATCCATTATTTTAAATTTGAACTATTAACTAGACGTTTAATTTTTGTATACTAGCTTCTAAAAATTAGGCCATAAGCAAAAGAACTGAATTTTTTATGTATATTAAACGTTACAAAACTAAAAACTAATTTTACGAGTAACGTAACATATGTTACATTAAAAAAAAAAATACATTGTGTATAAATGAGTCACGCAAGGTTTTTCCTGTCATTTGATCAATTCTAAAGCCAATAAAATTAATTTCATGAATGTGCCTAAAAAAAAAATGCAATTTTCTTCAACCTCAAAGTTTAAAAGTTCTAGAACAATGCCCATATACATTATACATACATATGTATATATGTATGTGTATACCAATCAGGTGGTACACTGTAAAAAATCGAAATGAATTTTACAATTGCGCATAGACACGAAGAAAGATGCCACCATATCTGTTTTCTCTTTCTTAGATCCTTAGTGGTGGGGATGAGGGGAAGCGTTAAAATAAGGGAAGGAACCGCCATCTTCCTTGTCTCGAAAAGTTAAAATAAGGGGAGGGCTACTGTATATGGATTGGATCTCTTTGTGATGCCTCGAAGTTACAGCGTGATTCAGAGGCTTTAGAGATGTGGTCTCATAGGAATAAATTAAAATTGAATACATCGAAATGTAAATGTAAGTCCTTTTTCGGAGGCTTAAAAGCAATTGAATTTATGTATAAGCTGAATAACGAGTCTTTAAAACCTTGTTCGATTATCAAGGATTTATGTGAAAATTTATGTCTTAGAATTAGGTTTTAATTAATATTGTTATGAGTCGTCGACTTTCATAAATCGGTTTGTATTTATTGCAGTGATGTTATCATATTTATATATTTATATTTAAAATTGTTATTTTCAATACGTGTTGCAATTTGCGCTACCTATTTTATTTTTATTCTTAATTTGTAAAAGGCCTTTAGGCCGTAGAAAATAAAATAAATAAATAAATAAATTTTGTTTGATAGAACCGTTTCTTTTCTGATCATTTGTGAGTATCGAAAGCGTATTCATCTCTTGGGTTCTTACGACGTTCCACATCAGGTTTTAGAAATGTTGAAACTCTAATTTATCTTTATAAAACTATTGTCTTGCCTCACATCTTGTATGGGTCTTAAGTATGGCCACCTTACACTTTGCAAGGCCTTGGAGTCGGTTCAACATCGATTCATAAGACTTTTATACCTTAAAGAGGGTTCGCCTATGCGTATGTATAATCACGACTACTCTAGTCATTTAGAACACGTTTTATTATGTACAATTAAATCGATACATTTATTCCTAGATTTAAAATTAGCCTTTAGAATTATTAGAAATATGTCAAGTTGTAGTGCTCTTGTAGCAAGAGCACTAGTACGAACTATACTGTTTTTTCATGTATTCCACGTATAATAAGATCTTGAAATTGTCAACCATCGAGAATTATAAACTTGCATTCGTATTTGAGTTTCTCTCGTACAGTAGGAGATTATACTAAAGAGTATTAAAATTCCTTACACACCAAGGATTTACTTTGATATTTTCGTTATTCCCAACAGCTGAAAAAGAATTGAATTCGGAATCTGTCCATTTTCGTATTGAATACGTTTCAATTCTTTGTAATCCTATAGTAAATAAATAAAAAAAAAAACTGTTCAAACCGAGAATCGAACCCCAACTACAGCTATTTTTGTGAAATAAAGTAAAAATAACGAATAGTGGAAACAGGAAGTATTTTCTAAATATAATATATACATAGTTTGGTTTATAAAAAGTGCATCGAAGTTTTATTCCATTGTTTGATAATACTTAAAAAAAAAATAGAAATAGATATGTGGATACATTATTGTGTCGTGTCGTCACATGTAAAATTATCTACAAATTGCATGGTTCAAGTAAATTAATTATTTATCAGACTGATCAATTTATTGACAATTTTAGTAATAACACAGCCCAACAAAAATTTGTGAATTTCACATTGCCCTATAAGTAAGAGTCGATTCTGGTAGGATTTTTGCTCCAGAATCCAAATATGACCGTCAAAATATCCAATTGGCTCTAGTCTTTGAGATATTGAAGGTCAAAGGGATAAAAAATCCGATTTCAGGCATTTTGAGCATTTATTCACAGCTCTAAAAAATTCTATTGTTCCAATAGATTCTGATAGGAGTTTTTCCACAGAATCCAAATATGTACGCCAAAATATTGATTTTTACCTACTTTTTGCCCAAAATTGAAGGTCGAAAAAGTAAAAAATCGTCTTTTAGGACATTTTTACATCTATACTACAGAACTCGACGCAAAATATCAAGAAATGCAAATTGGCGGATCCAATATATCCGACGAACTTTTAGAAATTTGAATCACTTCAAACTCATTATCATTTTGGAAACTTTACTTTCTTTTTTACCAAATTGAAGGTCAAAGGGGTAAAAAATCGTGTTTTCAGACATTCTTTTCTGTTTTTCTAGAAAACTAGTTAAGACGATAACGAGTTTGAAGTGGTTCGAATTTTAATAGGTTTGTCGGATATGTTGGATCCACCATTTTGTGTTTTTTTATTATTTGCGTCTCGTTCTATAGTATAGATGTAAAGAATATCCTAAAGCAAGGTTTTTTACAATTTTGACCTGGAATTTGGACAAAAAATAAATCCAATTCAATATTTCCGAATACATATTTTGATTCTGTGAGAAAAATTATATGAAAATTGACTTTTACTCATGGAGCAACATCATTTTTTGGTATCTGGAGCCAATTGGATATTTTGGCGGTCATATTTGGATTCTGGAACAAAAATCCTATCAGAATCGACTCTTACTTGTAGGGCAACAAAATTTTGTTGGGCTGTGTAATATTATTAATAATCATGTAGATCGCAAATTCATAAATATTAGTGTAAATTTAAAAAATAAAGTAATTATTTAAAAACGAATACTATTTCTCAATTACATCTTCAAAATTTAATTCGCTCATCTAACACTAATTGGCGAATGCAGTTATAAAAAATATGGAAATGCATTTTTGGGAAATGGATATAGATTCTACCCTGTACTGACTTCCATATATATTATTCACTAATATATCATTGTAACATTATGATTTCAAGTGTACAGAGGCTTCATTTATAATGTTCATTTTTAGATTCAGTTTTCATTTCTGTTTGAAATCTGCATTATATTTATGACAATAATACTACATTAAACTAACATAGCTAACTTAATATACTGCTGAGGTGTTACAAATCAATGGACGAAAAAATAGTAGAATTAGAACCCTGTCCTTTAGATAATAGATTTTACTCTAGGATAGAACTCTTTCTAGTACTTTCGTGCCCAATGGAATTCGACCGGATGAATACGTATTAGTTAAATGAGTCAATTTCATTTTCGAATTGATTCGAATTAAATGGAAGTCCTTCTATTCTAAAATGCAGCATTGTATCGTATTAATGGAATTAAAACGAATTATATAGAATTAAAATAAAACAATTTCAATTTGAAAATGGACAGATTCCAGATTGAAAATTTGTTTGTTCTATTCTTTTACAGTTGTTGGGTTGTTATTCACACATAGACTTATTGTTAATTCTTTGTAAAAGGCTTTTTAGCCACTGATCCAATAAAATAAATAAATAAATGCGTAATAAAAAACAAAGAAAAATCAGTAGTCTTGAGTTCATTATAAACTTAAAATATGCAATGTCTGCAAACAACAAACGTGGGAGTTTAATGAAGATGAAAAACTTTTGCGCATAAAGAGCAAAATATTTATATAATGATCAACATCGATAATAAAAATTCGAAGGTACTTAAAGTTTGCATTGTTAAAACCCAAAAAACATTTGTAAACATATTATTTTGTTTCTTTAGACTAATTATTGAAAATAAATAAAGTAATAATTGTCAATATTGATATATTGTGCAAAAACAAAAACATAAGCAATTCAGAAATGGAGAAAAATAAACAATTTTCTTTCGTAGGAATTCAATAATGTGAACGTAATATAATCTAGATACAAATTTAATTCCATAGTATTTTAAGAATTTCTGCATTATGCAATTAAATTTGAAAATAGTAAAAATTATACCTTATGCATTTTTAAACAATTTTTTCCACAAATGTTTCTTTTATTTTTCAATTTATCACCACAACTCGAAATGCACCGATACTTCACTGAACTTGTAAGCTTTTCAGAAAAGTTTCTGAAAGTAATTTGAGTATTTGGAAAATAATATTTCCAAGAAATCGTAATTAGTAGACATCTTTATCTAATTCTTATGTATAGAAAAAACAGTTTCTTTGTATTCGTTAAGATAATCTTAATTGAAATAAATCTGATATTAAAATATTATTAAAATTAATAAGTCACAAATACAAAGAAAAATAATTAACCCATTAACGCCTGAAAAGACAATTTTTATACTTCATTTTCAAGTATTTCGAATCAAAATCAAAATTGAAAACAATTGAGAGGTGCGCATCCTACAGTTTTATAGGTCGCTCTTCAAGATTTCGAGGTCAAAATTGAATTTCCGCCATCAGAAATTCCAATATGGCGCCGAATATGAAAAAAATTTCCAAAAAATTGGGAATTATTTATTCCTATCAATTTTTTCGAGCTATTAGAATATTGGAATTTTATTGAAACCTTTCATAATGGTGCATAAAATAGTTAAATTTTAAGAAAAAATTTTACTTTTATACCCTACATCATTCTAACGACCTCAAAATTGCGTCAACAATGAAAATGTCTTTGAGAAATTTCTGGACGCTCTAACTCAAAAACTACGAACTTTTTTAAAAAAATGCCCGGAATTAAAAGTTCTTAACATTCATCAAGCGATATAGTGGAATTTTTTCAAAATTGTTTGATGACATTTTGAAAAATTTTTTTGTAATTTATATACAAAAAATTCTGAAAAAAATTTAGTGTATTCTCTGATGAATTCTAAGAGTTATTTGTTCTTTGCAATTTTTTCGAAAAGTTGATAGTTTTCGAGGAAATGAATTTCAAATATTATAGTTTAGGATTTTTTCCCCCCAAAAACTGTCAACTTTTTGAAAAAATTGCAAATAACAAAAAACTTGTAGAATTCATAAGTGAATACACCAAATTTTGTTCAGAATTTTTCATAAATAAATTATAATTTTGAAAAAAATGTTGAACAGAAATTTCTTAACATGTCATCACAAAAATCTGAAAAAATTCCACTATATTTCTCGATTAATTCTAAGAACTTTTCATTTTTAGCATTTTTTTATAACAGCACGTAGTTTTTGAGTTAGAACGTTCAGAAATTTTTCAAAGAAATTTTCATTGTTGATGCCATTTTGAGGTCGTTAGAATGATGTAGGGTATAAAAGTAAAATTTTTCCTTAAAATTGAAGTATTTTGTTCACCTTTGTTCAGAGTTTCAATAGAATCTCAATATTCTAATAGCTCGAAAAAAATTGATAGGAATAAATAATTCCCAATTTTTTGGAATTTTTTTAAAACTTCGGCGCCATATTGGAATTCCTGATGGCTGAAACTCAATTTTGATCTCGGAATCTTGAAGAGCGACCTCGAAAACCATAGGATATGTTCCTTTAAATTGTTTTCAACTTTGATTTTGATATGATATACTTGATTGATAATGAAGTATAAAAAATTCCATTTCAGGCGTTAATGGCCCTTTAAGGCCCGACTTTTTTTAAGTGATGCGATTTTCGTCATACTCTGTACTTAAGGGTTTTTGAAGTCGCTTATTACGAATCTGATGTTAGTTTTTCAAAATTCAAAATGGCGGATCCAATATGGCGGATGATTTTTTTAAAATTTCATTGGATTCACTTGATATTCGTTACTCGGGGGAATCTAATGTTAGTTTTTCTCTTTTCAGTTAATCTGATGGTAATTTTCATTAGTCTAGCTCAAGTTTCAAATATTTTCGTCCGCCATCTTGAGTTTTGAAAAACTAACATCAGATTCGCAATCAGCGACCCCAAAAAACCCTCGAGTAGTCATTTTCATGAGCCTTGAAGTAATTTAACAATTTTTAATTTTTTTAACAACCCTTAGCAAAAACATTTTTTTTTAATATAGTTGTAATTATAAGATTGTTGTAAATTGATTGCACTATAATTTTTTTTTTAAAAGTAATATAAATTTGTGGATCTTTAGCGTTTAGAACTGAAAAATGGATTAATTTTTGACAAAGTTATGAATGTTCGAACACAAAAGTGGTTTCAATCGAAACCGCTGGGCCTAAAAGGGTTAAGAAACGTATTCAGTCGGTTGCCATTGCTCTAAAAAATGTTGTAATTTGTGTCTCTTTCGATAGGGCAGTAACTTCATACCAGGATTGGATCTAATTGCATGTGGTTTAATTATATAAATGCGGACACAGAAAATAAGAAAATTGGAATTCACTTCTAAAATGTAATATAATAAAATATGTATGTTTAAAAATCCTGGTAATTGTATAATAATACAATAAACTTGCCAAAGTTTAGTTCGATAACACAAATTGGTCCAACAAAATTGTATGTAAAATCACGGTAACTTTTTACCAACAGTTATCAGAGGTCTTTGTGTATTGTACAATTATCGCAACAAATTTACATGAATACTTTTGCAATATTTGCTATCAGTGAAAGATAGTATAGATACGAATGTAGATAAAATACAATAATAAAGATATTGCAGTTACTGAAGATCAAGAAATGATTATTACTTTTAAATAAAACTTTATCGAACACAATTACCAGTAATTAATCTACAATAATTAAACTTAAAAATTTTCTTACAAAGGCAGTACACGTTTAACAAAGATTTTAAGCTCAATAGAATGAGACAAGTGTTGATTCACTGGAGAAAGCTATTAGAATTTAGGACGTCATGAATGGCGAACAACTCTTTTATTAATCAGTTGCAAGTTGACAAATATGTGTTGTTTCGCATCTTTGTTTTGAAATCAATTTGAAAACAAGACCAAAAATACAAGCTTCAATTTTTTGTTATATCTATTCGTCGGCAATGTCCCATTTCCCTTTAACCTCTCAAAGGCCTCAGAAGTTGATGTTAAAAAAAAAAAATGAACCCAAAGTGAACATTCGATCGCTTGCCATCTTCTATAAATAAACCAATGAGCGATGCACGAATTGACATGATTGGAAATTTGCGTAGAAATTCACCTGAAGGACGATGTCGAGGATATTTCAATTTGTTTCATTTGAAGTCCTACATTCCGGAAACGTTTGGTATGTATACAAGTTCTAGGAAGATACAACCGGTCGTTTTTTAGCTAACAAATTCCTGACTTTGAAGTCAAATCGTTATTGGAGGACGCGCCGCTTTTAACTGAAGGAAGGGAGAGGCCGATGGAATGTGTCGGGTCGGGGTTCGCAGTTCGTCTTTGTACACGTAGAGAAAGGGTTTGTTCTACTTAGACTTTTCGTTTTTCAACAGAGTTTGTAGATTACGAAACGCTTAAAAGTAATACAATAATAGACACGCAAAAACTTGGTATCTCGTTATTATTGCGGCACGCGAGACTGTCAAACCACGACAAACTCTCACTTTACGTCACTCACGTCACAACAGCGGAGCACAGTCGAGAAATATTAGGTTAGGTTAAATCGCTATCATGGTTCAATTATTATATCTATGGTTCGACCATAGACCATATACAGTACGTAGACTATACTACGGAATTTGCATAATGTCGGGATGAGTCCGACAGTTGGCGCATCAGTCAAGCGGGACGCGGGGCTTAAGGCCTGATCACAAAAGACGTGAACCTAAGAGTGTTTTGTCTTTGTTTAACTCAAGATGATAGTAAAGGAGGGAAGTATTCTTACGTCCCCGTCTTAATTCGCTATGTTAAGTGTCATGGTGACGCCGTCTGGTGGCCACAGTTCGAAACTTTGAGTACCCCTCAAGACACGGTTTAAACTGAGATAAAAAAGATTTGAAAGGAAGATGAATTCCTTAATTAATTTAAGCGAATTAATAGAATACATCGAAAGTGGATCTCGCAAATACGTGGAAGGAGAGTACGTAATGCGAGCTAATCATCTCATGTTCGTAGGGATAATCTCAGAAACGACAGAAGAAATAAAAATTATGGCACTGTGTTTAAAAAGCAGTGATCTAAATGGAACACCGCACGAAGTTACGCTTATATACAAAATAAGTAATGTCAGTAAAATTGATTGCAAATGTTCGTGCAAAGCAGGGCAATCTGGACGATGCAAGCATTGTGGCGCATTGCTTATTCATTTGATAAGGTAATATTTACATCGTGTTCAAATTGTAAACATTGTGATCATTGAATTCCAATATTGCATTTAAAGTTACAAAGTATTTCACATATATTTTTTATTTAATTTCAGATGTGAAAGAAAAATTTCACGTTTGACATTTAGCAGTTTGAATAAGGCTTCGAAGGGTACTCAAAGTTTCGAACTTTGGCCACCAGACGGCACCACTATGACACTTAACATAGCGAATACAGCACATATCTCTTAAAGAGGCCGTCCAGAGCTCAGTGAAAAGATATCTCCAAAAAGACCTCCTGAAGAGGTCTTCATTATGATAATCTATAAAACGGTCTGTTAAAATGTCTTACTTAGGACTTCTTAAAAGCGTAATCTAGAAGAGGTCTTGTGTTTGAGGTCTTAAATCTATCTCGTTTTGGACCACCTATCTTTTAGTAAAGGTTCAATTGAGGTCTGTTTCTTCCACATACGCTAGACGGCGATTCAGTCTAAAAATGAGATCGAACGATAATTACTTCATACACAGATTATAGATTACAATCTGCCCCGACCAAATAAGTACTTTTTCGGTATAATAATAATAATAATATACATCTTTATTGAATAAAAAAAGAAAATTACATTGCGTATTTTTTTTTAATATACAATGGGCGAGACACAGCATCTAATAATATGCTGCGTTACAGCCTGACCCGCGGACAAACAAATAATTTATTGCGCTTATAAAAAAATAAATATTAACTAAACTAGCTAGGTACGGGCAACAGTTACATTTGATTACAATAATGAATAAGACAGTCGTTAATTAATTTTGTTTATCTAAGAGGTAATATTTAACACGTGTTATAAATGACTTGGATTTAAATAAAAATGATCTTAAATCTAAGGGAAGCGAATTAAATACCAGTGCTGCAATGAATGAAAAGGCTCCGGTTGCCTTCGCAAAGAGACGTTTTGGGTATTTCAAGGTGTGTGAAATAGCGTTTCGCGTACTAGAGCGAGTTTGTCCTAACAACCTAATCCGCTTATGGATGTATTCCGAAGTTTGAGTAGCTAGTACACGGTAGAGCATACTAATAATCGCAAAATTCATTCCACCAAAAATTGGCAGTCGACTGATCGGACGTAAATCGGACAACAAGCTATGGTATGGGGCGTACAATCGCATGCTTCCAAACATCTGGAAATTCACAAGAACTAATTACAGAATTGATAATTAGCAATATTTCAGGGAGACAATTCTTGTAAATTCTTGTGAACATCTCGCCCGAGATTCCATCAGACCCGGCAGAATGGAGGTTGATTTTCGTAACAAGATTTTTTAAGTCAATTGAACACAATTCTCTAAATGAGAAAGATACATTTTCTGGAATATTAGAAGAGCGACAGGAGCAGAAGAATTACAGAGTCTCTGGATTAGGTAGGATTATAGGGATATTAACGAAATGTTGATTTAGTTGATTAAGATCTACGAGGTTATATGGAATATCAGACGAGTTAGGACCATTGATCCCTAAATAATTAACAGATTTCCAAAATGCTATGCCTGAAGAAAAAGATAAATAGCGAAAATAACTTTTTATCTTCTTATCATCGAGATGGTACAATTGCGAAGCTTTTTATAATAAAGATAATCAGAGTTAGTTCTAGACCTTCTCCTCTTTGTTTGCGCAGCATTTTTTTTCTTTATATAAATCTGAACTGTGTTTGTCATCCAAGGAGCGCGAGGTTTACATACACGAATTAATTTTTGTGGAGCAACTAAATCAATAATATTTAATACTTGATTGTTAAAACATGCGAATTTATTATTTACATTATGGTAGTTGTGTATGTCACCCCATGGGGAACAAATGACTAATGAGTTGAAAAGATTATCGTCAAAATTGATAAAATCACGGGTTTTAATGAACTTTTGTTTATTAGCTACCCTGCGACAAGAAATAAAACAACCAATCAGAGAGTGATCAGAAATCTCGAGCTCCTAGTAACAAAGACATCAGTAATTTCAATGGCGGACGAAATTAAAATAACATCGAGTAAAGTTGACGTTGTGGCGGTAACTCTTGTTGCAGAATTAACTATTTGGCGAAGATTATTAGACCGGATCCATTCAAGGAGTTTTTTAGTAGCAGGGGAATTGGAATTCTGTAGATCAACATTTAGATCTCCAAGGATAAGAATGTGGTCAACTGTACGAAGCAAGAATGTTAAGATCGTTGCAATACTATCCAGGCAATTTAGGGAAACTCTATCTGGTCTGTAATGCGTGCCAATTGCATATTTAGAACTGTGGAAGTGTACAATAATCCATAGTTGTTCAAGACCAAATTCATCAGGCCTGAATTCGATGTTACAAAATGAGAGATTAGATCTAAGATAAATTGCTACTCCTTCACCATTTGAATGTAAACGATCAAATCTTACTAATTTATAACCGGTAATCTTATAGTCCTCGTCCCGGTAATTTACAGAAAGCCACGATTCGGTAATACAAAATATGTCGAAATTGTCAGAAATTAATGCATCTACAATTTGAGGATAATGCGCGGGCAATGACCTTACATTAAGATGACCGACTTTTAAGCAGCATCTTGAACAGCTTATGACATTGAGATCAATTGGATCATCAACAAGTGTTCCTGATGATGTACTGGTCAGCGATGAACTAAGAGACGGTATTGTATCTGAGGTTTCTTGTTGTTTGGAATTCAAAATATTATTCAGCATTGCAGATGGAGAAGTAAGATGATGAGAAACTTGGTCAGGAACCAGATACTCGAACTGACGTCATGCTTGAATTTGATCAAGATTCTTTTCTGACGAAATCTGTACAGATGGCTCATTTTTCGATGGACGCTAATAAACTCCCATACGGATGTAGCAATATTTTTCAGTATCACCCTTGACCAAAGCTTTCGCCTTGTTGAAAAGTTCATTTATATCATTTATTTTAGATGTCAAAGCTCTCAAATAAGACCTCTTTTCTGAGACCTCATATTTGAGAGGTCTTATAGAGCTCTTAAAATCGAGGCATAAGTCTTCTTAAGGAGTACTTTAAGAGCTTTTTCTGATAAGTATTTAAGACATCTTACAATTTTTAGGACTTTGTAAAGTGCTCTTTAAGCTGTCTTTTTGTTTTGGGACGTTTACGTGCTGAAAGTGATCAGGCCATTATACCATGATTCCATGGACAAGAACTACATTGTATGTATGTACTGTACATGTACATAATTCTGGATTTCCATCTACAGATTATTTATGATCGGTTGTAATTCTTCAGGATCAAGTGTATAGGCCGGAGCAGCTTAAGAACTTAATCTCGAAACTTTAACTTTAACGTCGTTCTGTCCTTTACTCTCTTATGTAGTTAGAAAGGGATAGAACGACGCTAAAGTTAAAGTTTCGAGATTAAGTTCTGAAGCTGATTCGGCCCTATGCTGTGTGCCATAAAATTATCAATCATTTAATACTCCAAATTTCTATTTTACGAAAAAACTTTTTTTTGAGAAATCTGAAAATCCAGAGGCAAAGTGGGTTGTTAAAATTACTTCTGGAAAAGTTTGACAGAGAGAGAGAAAGAGAGAGAAAGGGAAAGAGAGCTCTTACTGATCTCTGTGAACCGAAATTAAAACGGAATACATCCCACTTTGCCCCAAAATAGAATTTTTTTAAACACGTCGTAAAAAATCATCCTCAACCCCAAATGAAACAAATAAAAACGAAAATAAAGTGTAAGAGAAGACAATTAAGACATGCAATTCAGATTTTAATTACGCTTAATTTATTGATATTTTCTAATTGATTGAAAATATGTCTGAATTTACAAATTGACTTCGACTTCCTAGGTCATGTTGGAACGGTTGGTAAATACTTAATGGAAACTGAAATATGTTTCAAAATTTGTATTACAATAACTCTTTTGTAAATAAACAATGCAAACAAACACATGGGAAAGGTTCTAATACAGCGAAACGCCAAAATCCCACTTTACCCCGTGTCCCACTTTGTCACCACTTCCCCTACCTGCACACAATTTATATGCAATATTATTACTTGATGCCGGCTTCTTTTTGACAAATGAAAATTCATTATGTACATACTACACGGAAAAACATTATTCACCCAAACCGGGCGGGCAGCCCTCCCGCAGCACTTTTAACGTTTCAAATGATGATTAAAAATATAAGGGGGTGAAATAAATTTTGTTCTGAATAGATATTAATTCATAGTATCATTAAGAAAGTTTATGCACTATTTTTAGACCACCAAATTACTTACATGGTTTATAAAGATCGTTAAAAGCGTAAAAACCGGTACTTTTTTCATTTCAACGCTTCCTTATCAAAAACAGAGCAAAATAGAGTAAAATTGCACTCAAGCTTTTTTGTAGAGCGTGAAATTTCCTACAAAAAGGTCAGTGGCAGCCCTAGTCTAATGTTAATAGTTTAACCACAAACAACAATGGAACGTCAACTTACAGTTTGATCGATAACCAATGTAAAATATTCGGAATATTTTGTTTAAATTCGTGCTTTCTTTTTGGCTAAACTATTAATGTTAAACTAACGCTGCCCTGACTCTTTTATAGAACTCTACAAAAAAGCTTTAGTCCAATTTTGCTCTATTTTGCTCT
This sequence comes from Trichopria drosophilae, assembly GCA_030407085.1. Classification (NCBI taxonomy): domain Eukaryota; kingdom Metazoa; phylum Arthropoda; class Insecta; order Hymenoptera; family Diapriidae; genus Trichopria; species Trichopria drosophilae. The sequence continues at coordinate 112,232,716 of CM059585.1, read as the reverse complement.
ATTTTCTTTACGGAAGCGAAAAAAGTTAAAAAAGTGCCGGTTTTTACGCTTTTAACGATCTTTATAAATCATATGTCATTTTACGGTCTAAAAACAGTGCATAAAATTTCTTAATGATACTATGAATCGATATCTATTCACAAAAAATTTATTTTGACGCCCTTATATTTTTAATCATCATTTGAAAAGTTAAAAGTGCTGCGGGAGGGTTGCCCGCCCGGTTTGGGTGATCAGCGCTCCCAAAGATTTTTCCAAAGGAAACAGCAAAGAACGGTAGAGAAGGCTGCGAGTGTGTCAATGGCACTTGTCGTAACAAATGTTAATTAAAGTACATAGATTAATTTTAGAAAATTGTTCACAAAGGTCACGAAAATGGATCCAGAAAAAGTAAAACTAATTTACTGGAGTACACTTAGTAAACAGCCATGGTTAGGTTAGGTTTGCGCGGTTCGTTCGCGTCACTCGGCACTGTTTCTCATTTCGGTCTGTTTTCGTTGTAACTTTCTGGAGTGAGAGTTGTGCTGTTGTGCATTACTGTGCATTTGCGTTGTGTGTTGTTTCCTGTTTAGTTAGCGTCATTTTGTGTTTGCAATTGTTGCACTTCGGTTTTCTACGTTATCTATCAACCCCAAGCCTTAGGAAGTGTGTGGTTTTACTCATCGCAGACATTCTGAATATCATCTTCTACTCAATCTGAAAGTAAGCATGCAGTTTTCTAAAGTCTACGCAAAAATTTACGAACCGGACGTTCTTCATAACCTCTATTTTAAGTGGTAAAAAATTAACGAAATATAGGAAATATAAGAAATAGTATACAAATATAAAATAAATACAGATTTTTATTGAAATTCTGTTTTTCTCACGATTTTCTACATTATCTTATTTTGTAGTTATTTTTTTTAGGTATTTACGTCATGTTTTTCTTTATTTACATTTAATTGTACCATGTAATCATGATGCGTTTTATATTAATTAAAAATTGTTGTTAATCATCTTCACTTATGAACCACATTTTTCTGGATTTCTCATATTTTAACAGAAAAGTATACGAGATATGATAATAATATGTGGCATAAAATTTTTCTGTATAAATGTATGTTGTAATAGACTTACATTTCAGTAGTAAATTTCAACCTTATTACAAACTTTTTTTATTTTATTACAAAAATATAACTGTAGTAATAATTAATTAATTACTGCATGAAATATCATTATACAAAGGGCAAGATAATGAGCTATTTTACAGGTTGACTCATTTGTATGATTCACTAATACATAAACTTACATCATTAAAAATCATTTAGTTTTGATAAAAGTACTATTTAATAATCCAAAATGATAAAGGAAACAATCTATATGCATTATACCAACATTATTCAAATAATGCATTAGATAATATAGATTAATAGTACATTACCTAACAAGGGTGTAATGTATACTTTTACGCACGGGACGGGAACCATACATACGAGGCGCCGAGTGATGTGTAAAGTTCCCAACCTGTGCGTAACAGTTATACTTTACACATGTGTTAGGTATCCTATTTTTTGTATTTGCGCGCGTAAAGTGAGTGCGTAAAGTTTTGATGACTGTTTGAGTGCGTAAAGTATAACTTTACGCACAACCGGTCATTTTACGAATTTCGTCGTCGGGAGTGCATAAAAGTTTACTTTAGGCGCGAAAGATAGGCATCAAAAGTACTTTACGCACGAACTTTACGCCCGCAATTACAAAAACAATATTTGTGTTATTTATATTATTTATTTATGAATCTAAGACCTTTTCAAAAAACATAACATGATGGCTGAACTGTCAAGCACATTATAGCTTATACAGTAGGACTTCTCTTATTCTAATTAGTAAAGTTTTTCAAGGTGGCGCCGACCTCTCTTATTCTAATTTTCCCCTTACCCCCACTTACTTTGCTTGCGAGCTTGTGATTCGTGGACAATATTATTCGTTGACTTTTCGTGTGATAGTGGGAAAAGACTTGTGGGGGAACGATTAGAATAAGAGAGGCTGGACAATTAGAATAAGAGAGGTCCTACTGTAGGTCTACGATTATATAGTATACGCCTGCAGTGTAAAAAATTTTAGTGTAAAATTTAAGCGTAATCAGTATTACCTACTCTCAGAGTAAAAAAGTTAGTAGGCAGTTGTATATAGTTCACCGAAAGTGTAAATGTACTCGACGGCTATGTAATTTTCAGAAGATTTCGTATGGAAGGTTAACATTTACAATCGGTGCAGTAAAATTACAAAAATTAGATTAAAACTACAATTATCGCAGTATATTTGCCATTTCTGATGTAAAATTACATTAGGATTTTGCTCTTGCATTTGAAGGTTAAGTAGTCTATAAAGTTTATAAATAGAGGAAGACTAGGCGAACGGGGGAAGTGACGAATTGTAAAATATTTCCATTATGATCATACTGATTGTAAAATATCATATGTGGTTTCTTTGTTTACACCATTTTTCACATTTTGAGGCATATTTCATTTTTTTTCTCTTACCTACCTTTGGGAGCGAGAAATGTAATTTTTAAACAACATTTTTCCTGTACTTTGTTCTCAGATTGGTCAATATTTTCATTTTGGCAGTTTAATAATCACTATTTACAGTAAAACCCCTCTTTCTTGAACACCTCGTCTATTTGAACAAAATAACCTCGTTTATTTGAACGATTTCTACTTCCCCTTACCCCCACTACTCGCTCTTACGCGGATACAAATTCCAATGGGCGTGCGCTACTCACGACGGACGGGTATATTGTGCGAGGAGTGGGGACAACTGTAAGCGTTCAAATAAACGGGGTCGGAGGGGAAATGCTGGCTCGACCCTGTTCAAGTAAGAGGGGTTTTACTGTAATACACGGAAAAAATCCTCGCCGCTTCGCCCCACCTTCCCCAATATTTTATAGTGTTTTTAATGGTATCACATATTTATCTTTCTGTTACTTTCAAAGGGCTTCAGGATACAAAAATAAATGATTTCTCGAGAAATGCATTTAATTTATTAAATTATAAAACAAAATAGACATCACAGTAATTGTTTATCGCATAAAATATATAGAAATGTTTATAAACTGAATGCGTCATCACTTATTTTAACCCTTTATCGAATCTGATATCAGCTTTTCAAAATTCAAAATGGCGGATCCAATATGGCGGACTCATTTTTTCAAATTGGTCGGATTCGTTTGAAACTTGTTACTCAGTTTTTTAAAATTCAAAATGTCTGTTTAAAATTCAAAATGTTTAGATCGTTAACTTTTAACTTAACTTAATTAAGTTTACTTTTAACTTTTATGTTTTTTTTTGTATTGTTAGCCGCTGAACATGAGTTTTTTGAGTGGAGTACTCAAAAGTGGTTAAAACAATTGAATAATTTTGTTCTTCTTGTTACGAAAAACATTTTTCCATGCTTTTTGGGTAATTTTGAATCAAAAAGGTCCTTAATAACTTTCACGTTGGAAGGTAACTTTTCGAGATAAAAACTACTAAACTTTTAAAAAAGTTGATTTTTGCTATTTTTAACACACTACCACATCAATATCGATTTTCTCTTCCCAATCGAGAAACGCTATCCAAAACTATTGGTATTACATTTCTGAAGCTTAAATATTTATCTCCAAATAATTTCAAGTACTTAAACAAAGTGCTTCTGGAGCAGTTTTACATGATGTATTATATTTTTCCAAGTAATTTATAAAGTGAAATCCAATGAAAAAGTTTTCCTCTCTTTCTTCTCTGATATTATGTATGGTACATTCCATGTGAAATCACCATTTCGGAGTCAAGTTTCAGAACTTATTCAAAGTTGAACTACATTTAGAATACGTAAAGATAAGCCGATCCTGTAAATTTCAGCTCAAAATATTAATTTGTTCAAAAGTTATTGATAAAAGTGTAAACGACAAAAATGAAATTTACCATTTTTTAAATGACAATATCTCGAAAACTATTATTCAGAGAAAAAAAAAAGTGTAATTCGAAAATGTGGAGAAATGCCTAAATTTTTCACTGGTGAAAATGATATAAAAAAAGTATTATTGTTTATAACAAATTTTCAAGATTATTTTGTTGTAACTCAATTTCTTCATTGTGATTTTTTAAATTAAAACTTACATTTAACTTATTTCAATGTGACAATCACCTTTCTAATTTCATAATTAGTCGAATTCAAAAATAATTTTACACAAATATCGTTTGGAGGATTGATACCATTTACGGGTATAAATGAATGAGAACTTTTGGTTTCCTCAATCTGTTTAGCTATTCAAAATCTGTTTTTTTGAATCTTCTTTCACTTTTTTGTGTTCAGTATGAACGCAATACTGTAATTGTATACTTTTTATGTGCTGTGTTGCCCAGATGTATCCCATTGTTCACTTTCTGCAAACTTGTGCGTCTTGCTAATCTTTTTACAGTACCACCAACACTGTCGCATGTGCTTTTATCATGCAAAGTTGCCAAAAAATGCCACTTAGCTATTTTGAAATCTATATAATGATGAGCTAAATTTATGGAATGATATTTATTTTTATATTGAGATGCTGCACAATGTATTTTCAAATATTCAATCAGTTTCGACTGGAATAAGTACACAGCATTCGTGTTTTAGATATTCTGATATCAATACAAAGCTTTTATATTTAATCATATTATTTATGTCATTTGCTTTTGTTTAAATTACGAATGGATGGATTGCATTGATTTTTTATGTAAATTGCCTAATTTATCCTTAAACGGTTTTACGCCACCAATATTAATATTAGTAGGTTTATAAACAATTTGGACTTTTTGATCGATAAAATTATATTTATAAAGTGCACAAAAAATTCTGAGTGTTAGACATTCTACAGACTATTTTACAATATCTGCTGGCATTCAGTATTTTTTTCTGAGTTTAATTGATTAGTTCAGGGCTCCCAGTCAGTCTCTTTTTAGGAAATTAGTCTCTTTTTTCTACTTTAGTCCCTTTTATTTCCTTTTTTCGTCAAAAGTCCCTTTCAAATTTAAATTGTCCTTCTGCGGCTTTTTACGTCTTGTTTTCTGCGTATGAATAAATGTTTGATTAAGAAAAGTAATTCGTTTTTCAAATTCGAAGAAATATGACAATATTACTTAAGTTTTAACTTCGGAAAAACTAAAAAATAGTATGAAGCCATTCAAAATTATATCCATATTGTTTTTCATCTATAAATTATTTTATAATATACATATACAGTATGTAGTATGCAACAAAAATTATATGATTATTTTTTATCTCTATTTGATTTAAAAACTTTGTCAAAATGTTTTGAAAAACGATTACTTATATTATGTAATAATAAAAAATTGTAAATAAACAAAACAATTTTCCATATTTATGATTTTATAAATATAGGTTCCTTGTATACATAGACCCCTTATGAAAAAGTTGCAAAGTATCTTAGGGAAATGGAAAAACTAAGTTATTGAAACTTTAAGGAACTATAACAATCTTTCGAAAAAAATGTTTTTTTTTTACAATGAATTTAATGGCAATATAATAACAATTTTATAAAAATGTTTGATAAAAAAGATTTTTTTTTTCTTCGAAAAAATAAAATTTGTTAAAATTCATCCATAATTAGTTAGAAAATATGTTTTTTTATTCACCAAATTTGCTTTGAATGTTTAAATTAAAAATGACGAAAAAATTAAAAAAAAAAACAGGTGGAAAAATTAAAAAAAAATTGAGAGTTCAATTTTTTGGGTAGAGAAACCCGTATACAAAATTTGCAGCCAAATCTGAAAGGGTGATGTCCAACAATAGCAAAATTAAACGTTTTAGCGTGAAAAAATTTGTTTTTTTCCCGAATAAAGGCTATTTAAATTTGTTAATCTATTTTAAAAATTAAAAAAAAAACAATTGGAAAACAGAAAAACATATTTTCTAAATAATTAAGTATGAATTTGAAAAAATTCCATTTTATTCGAAAAAAACAATTTTTCTTTTTTGGTAAAAAAATTTGTTTCTGATTTTTATTTTATTACAATTGAATTCCTCCTCAAAAATCACTAAAAAAATCACTAATGAAAGTTTGTTTGATATAGCTGATTTTGCGCCTGGACTCTCCCCTTCTGATAACAAACGAAAACAATTTTATTATGAATTGTAATGTAATAATTGTATCAGGCTTACAATTAAAAAGTTTAAATCAAAACTATTTTAAGTCCATTTTTAGTTCCTTTTTTACTTCGACCCAGACCTTAAGTCTGGACGAAGTATTGAATTTGGTCACCTCGGGCAAAAAAATTACCCTATAGTTTTTCATCAAATGTCCACGTTTCAGACCCTAAGGAAGCCAAAAAACGAAAAAAAAAATTTGTGTCCGTGATCTTGTACGTACGTACGTCCGTACGTCCCGTTTTTATGTCTCGCGATAACTCGCGAACGGATAAGCGTATTGACATAAATTTTTTTTTAAAATCCGCGTCTTGGCATAACTTAGATCTGATTAGATTTTGGCGCAGATCCATCCCTCCATTACTAACAAAAATTAGCCCGAATTAAGTTACTTCGTAGTTTTTTGCATTTATTTTGAAAAATACAAATTTTATTAAAAAATGTTTCAAACAAAAAAGATAGAGCATGAACTACTCTTCAAAAAAGGTGGTATGCATTTTCTTCCTAAACTCAACGATAATGCCATAAAAACTGCTTTAAAATGTTTATGACTATTGTCTGAAAAAGTATTGAATTTGGTCACCTCGGCAAAAAATTACCCTATATTTTTTCATCAAATTTCGACGCTTCGACCCCCTACCCCCCAGCGATAGTCTTCGCCAGCCCCTCGGGCGCGGTGATCACCTACGGGCGCATAAGTTCTTTTACGCCCTTGATACGAAAATAACTATTTCGATATATCTAAAAGATGTCTTATATCTATAAGATATCCGTCATAGATCTTTTCGACACTTTCAAGATATCTTTGATGAATTATATGTATATATATTGTATATACAATATCATAATGATACAGACAGTAATTAGTAAAACACTGTAAACAAGTAATATGCATCGAATAGTCTATTACAATACAAGTGCTTGAAGTAAGTATTTTGCATCTTTTATTTATTAATACTTCGGCTGGCCTGTTGTCGGGGTCGAAGTTTTGAAAATGCTCATTTTCAATTTTCATACATATAACAAACACTATATTGTTGTAACGTATCTATCGAAGCTACTTGGACCTAAATATGATTGGACCCCCAAATATAAATATAATTTTATAATATAATTGAAAGCTGTTAGTAAACAAACGAATATTAAGGAATAGCCGACTCTCCACTGGGTCGAAGTTTCTGAGCGAGCGAAGCGAGCGAGGCATCACGCCAACACTAGTTTTTTAAGTTCAAATTCCCTTTTTTCCTTTTTTTAAGGGCACTGGGAGTCTTGTTAGTTTCATAAATTACACTACTTGTAATAATAATACAAAAATCAAATATTGGTGTAACAACTATGGCATGGAATTCTTTTGTTTTTTTTTTCAGATATGAGGTGAAGTCCTTCTGGTACAAGAATAGTAAGTAATCACTACAGGGAAGATATTTTGAGTATGGAAGCACGTGAAAAAGAAAGAAGACGCAGGGAATGGATGATTCAACAAAGAAAGGAAGAAGCGCACGAGAAACTTAAACAGAAAAAGATCGCAGAGTACGAACGAAAACGTCAAGAGCAACTCAAGAAAGAGCAAGAAGAAAGAGAACGGGCCAAGATCTCCAAGGGAAAATCTTCCAATCGAAGTAAAAGTCGTAGTCGGTCACGAGAACCACTATATAGGACCACTCAGCAAGGAAGTTCTTCTAAAAGCACACGCTTATCAGACAAGTACGTCTCCGTTTATAGAATATCACTCAAGTAACGCTACATCGATAATTTGCGAGGACAGATATGAACAGACTACATATTTTTCTTCTGAAATTGATTTGGAATAATTATTTTCTTAGGGAGGAATTCTCCAGCGGAAGCAGCGGCCTTTTTAAAGGATCCGACAAGATTTCAAGAATAAACAAAGTAGATCTTTGCCGAATTAAAGTGGATATTATTAGAAAAATACCTGGAAATGTTACTCCAAGTTCCGGTGAACTCCACCGTGATATTATTGATCCTGAGGATTTGCATCTGAAAAGACGAGACGGTAACATGTTGTTTTGTTTCATTTTATTTTTTTCGAATTCAGGAAGAATATTTTCTAATTACATCGAAGAGTTCTTGATAATATTTGTTATAATAATCAACACTGAAGATCTTGAAAAAGAAATGTTTTTAACTAAATGTTTGTTTACACTTTATAAAGGATGGTTTTATATTGTTTAAAATCAAGGCATTTTCTCTCATTTTATATTGATTTGAAAATCTTGAAAATTATAACTTTTGAATCTTACTGAATTTTAAGTAAGTTTTTTGTTGATATTTCTTTATTTATTGCTTCTAAACGAACGGAAAGTAATTTTTCATCACTGAAGAGCGCAAGTATGCTGAACAAACTGCAAAGGAGGTGAAATATTAACAATTGTAATAACAACTCAGGAAGTTGGCATCAATTATACAATCAATGGCGAATGGAACTTTCGGTTTGCATCCCATACATTGTAAGCCCAACTTATACATTGGTGTTTAGTTTCTATGCTTTGCTTATTTAAACGAGATTCTTCCTCTTAATTTAATCACATTCTCTGCAATAAAATCTTTAGAAAGCTTTGTTGCACTTCATTCACGAATACACAAGCTCAAATTCCCTGCATAAAAGTATTTATTGTCCTTGCATGATGTACAATTTTAAAACAGAATCATCTGGAAGATTTACCTGCATTGGAAGATACATTTAACGAACTTTCTAAATCCGGTTTCTGATTGACCATATCTGCCGCCATTTTTTTACTATGGCGGTTTAAACATAAAAAAATTGTGAATTTTGAAAAAATTTCTTCAAATAATCGTATTTTTGAACAGGAAACCGTGTTCGGAACAAGCTAAGTCTCCGTATCTGGTGGAGTAAATAGTTATACTAAAAGATTGGATGGTTATTAATTCACCATTTAAAATGGCGGCTTCAAAATGGCGGTTCTCAGTCAAAATTTTGTTGAAAAATGTCTGGACGATCTAACTCAAAAGCTACGAGCTTTTTAAAAAAAATTTTGAGAATGAAAAGTTCTTAGAATTCATTGAGAAATATAGTGGAATTTTTTCAGATTTTTTAAATGAAGTTTTGAGAAATTTTTTTTCAAAATTTTTTTTCAAAATTGTAATTTATTTACGAAAAATTCTGAACAAAATTTAGTGCATTTTCTGATAAATTCTAAGAGTTTTTTTGTTCTTTGCAATTCTTTCCAAAAGTTGATAGTTTTCGAGGAAATGAATTTCAAATATTCTAGTTTTTTTTTTCTCGAAAACTATCAACTTTTGGGAAAAAATGCATAGAATAAAAAATTCTTAGAATTCATCAGAGAATACACTAAATTTTGTTTAGAATTTTTCGACAAAAAAATTACAATTTTGAATCTGAAAAAAATCCACAATATTTCTCGGCGAATTCTAAGAATTTTTTATTCTTAGCATTTTTTTAAAACAAGCTCATAATTGTTCAGTTAGAGCGTCCAGAAATTTTTCAACAAAATGTTCACTGAAAACCGCCATTTTGAAGCCGCCATTTTGAATGGTGAATTAATAACCATCCAATCTTTTAGTATAACTATTTACTCCGCCAGATACAGAGATTCAGCTTGATTCGAAGACGGTTTCCTGTTAAAAAATACGATTATTTGAACAAATTTTTTCAAAATTCACGATTTTTTTATGTTTAAACCGCCATAGTAAAAAAATGGCGGCAGATATGGTCAATCTGAAACGGGATTTAGAAAGTTTGAGAAAAAATACAATACGGTATATTATATCAAAACGGATGAGGGATTTTTTTTCTCTAAGAAAGCACCTGATGAAAAGAAGTCAAAATTTACGGCATTTCAGGATGAAACGGGTTAAGTTGGTTGATTGTAAATGTAACTAAAACAAGAATTGTTTTGCTTAAAGTACTAAATATTCGTATTGACTTTATTTTATTTTTTCTGAAGGTTGTTTAATTTCTCTAATTCTGAATATATAATTGAAAAAGAATTTGATACAAAATTTGCACAAAAGTTCATTTTAATATAGAATTATGAATACAGCACAGAAGATTTTGTCCAAATTTTGGTTCCAACATTATAGCAATAAACTCGTGTAAAAATGAATTAAATTTCAATTGCAATTCAAAACAACTTTTCTAAGAAAATAGACGATTTTACAAAGAAATCAATGGAAAAGTTATGTAATTCTTTGGTAATATTTATGACTTATAAAATCTATCAAATTTTATCGTAGCATAATTCAGCGAACGAAGAGAGAAATTGTAAGAAATCAATGTTTTGTTTCGAACAGGTGAAGGTTCTAAACCTATATTCGATCGTGAAGAGTTAAACTCCAAGTCGAGTTGCCAAAGCGACGTTGAAGAACGTAGGATTGTTAAATCCGTCGACTGTGATTACGACGATTCAAGAAGAAAGCGCAGTTCGTCTCGAAGCTCTCGCAGGCATCGCAGCGTCAGTCCGTGCAATAGCCGGTCCAGGTTCGTTATTAATATAATTGGTTATGATATTGGTAAAGCCGCTATAGGTAAAGCAATTTCCTATTATTATTTACACCTTTTACATAAAGTACTGTTATCCAGAATAATTTAGATCTTTTGTAAAAGTTTCGAGATAATAATAGGAAAACTTTGCGAATATGACTCACGCTTATCAAGTATTGCTAGCGTCAGTATATATCTATACTGTGGAAGTTAATTCTGACACTGACCGACGACAATTTGGACAGAAACAATTGAGTCTTTTTTTTCAAAATCTGCAAAATAACTCAATAGTGTTCAAAAGTCTTTCGGGAAGTAGTTTTAAATCTTTGGTATATTTTACACTTATAGTAGTAGAAATTGAGCTTAATCAATCTGATCTTTGTACTTCCGAGAAGTTTGCATTTTTCAAAACGAGGAATATTTAGAGCTACGACACACTTGTAGACCATACGGGAATTCCTCTTTTGGAAATTACAAGCGACAATGGAATGCCGAAGTGTTAACAGCATTGAGTGATCAAACTTTAATTGTTTTCATAATTGAGGAGATTCAATTGTCAGTTTGAACCTGAGGCTTGAGATTACAGTATTGCCCATGATGAATGTAACCGAACATGTTATTTAAATTATGAAAAAACTGATGCGGAAAAATGAATTAAATAATCTGACGTATTAATTTTGTATATGTGCAATTAACCTTACTTACTTGCTTGCTTGCAAAAGGCTTCTGTATGAAAACATAAAAAATTTGTACCCATGCAAGAAATATAGATGGATGTATTTTAATGTGTGAATATGTTTTCCTTTTAACACGACACATACAAATCAAAGTCCCGCTCCTATCCATAGTGGGTCCAATGAAGCTTCGTTCATCGAAGAGATTTTGGACATTGCATCTACACCGCTGAGTTCCAGTGGAGCAAGCAGTACACAGCAGCTTCATGAAAACAAAAGTAAGTTTCTCAATATAAAATATTCACTGCATGAAAAGAAGAATTTAGATTTTAAATATGCCACCGATGGAGGTTTTGCATGTCAAATCTTCTACCGATGGTGAAACTTTCATCGAAGGAGGTTTTACATGTAAAATCTTCCACCGAAAGGAGATTATTATACAATAAAAGAATGTTTCTAACAATAATAAAAATATTTTTTTCAGAAAGAAAATTAAACCAAGAAAAAAGAGACCAGGAATTTGAAGACGTTGTCTTGTCCACTCTCAGAACTCAACATCGAGCAAATGGTACTGATGCATTTTCAATTCTCTTGGCAGAAGGTTTGAACAAAATGTCCTACAGGGATCGTAGTAGCATACAGCTTGAATTCCTGACAATGCTACACAACAGACTTCATGAATTGAATCTAATGTAGACGCTTTTTTTAATTTTAATTTTGATGTTATTTAAAGTATACGCTAAATGATATGACACTGTTGTATGTACAATAAAGAATAATATATGTCACGATAATAATATAATATATATATGGAATCATATAATACATCGATTATTATAAAATATTATTTATTGACAAATTTACATTTTTAAAAATCATTTTGCAATGCCTTCCTCCACTGAAATGGCACTGCACCCATGCCTTGAAAATATTTTAAATATTCTTCCCTAACTGATATAGCAGTAATACTGTTTCTTCCTGTATGTGCTGGAATGTCACGAACACCGTCTTCATTATTCTGACTACCTGCTGGTGTAACAATTTTGTAAGAATTATTACCACACAATCGCTCTTCGTTTTTAATAGTAAAATTGTGCAACACTACCGTTGCTTGAACAATTTTTTTTACATTGGCGATGTTCCCAATAATTGGTCGACGATAAATCCTCCACCGTGTCACAAGTAAGCCAAAAGCATTTTCAACCACTCGTCTTGCACGGCTTAATCTATAATTAAAAACTTTTTTGCCAATGTTAAGTTCTTTACTCCGTGGAAATGGTCGCATCATATAAACTGATAGAGGGAATGCTTCATCAGCTACGAGTACGTATGGCAATTGTGGTCCACCAGTTTCAAGTACCCTGGGATTTGGCAGTTGAAATAATCGTTGTTCAAATCGCTTCCCAATTTCACTGTCCCGAAAAACTCCACCATCACTTTGTCTGCCTTCGGCACCAATGTCAACCATGGTAAAACAGTAATGGGCATCGCTGATTCCAAGTAAGTTGATGATGTGGTATCCTTTAAAATTATAGTAGGTAGATCCACTGTTTGGAGGAGCCTATAATTGAATATGAGCAATTTACCTTTCTTTCAATTAGCCTTTCTTTTTTCGGGATCGCGATCACGGGAAAAGAAAACCGGTTCGCGCGCGTTCACCATGTGCTCTAGTGTGGTTTTTGTGCTGTGCCATAAATAAAATAAATATAAATATAATTGTGTCATCATTTCTTTTTTTGTCCAATTTCCTTTTTTTAGTGACAACGAGGATTCCAGTTGCAGCAGAGGATTAATTACATCTCCGGTGCAACACCCCGTCGAAAATCGGATCGGTAATGAGTTCCCTTATATTATTGTTCGTAGGGACATTCAGAAGGAAGGCACTGTACCCTATTTGTCTCTTTATTTGCAGGGGCCTTCGATAAATAAAAATTTTTTCCCATCACTCTACCCAAATCCATATCTTTTCATGTCTAATAATTCTAAATCGGCTCCATATTCGCCGTCATGAATCTGTGGGATTTTTTCTTCTTTCCCCCCATTATTTAAATTATTGCTAATACCTATCATTTCGTCCTTAATACGCTTATTAATTTTATAATCTAAAATTTGGTCATCATTCCATATATAATTATTACAAATATCATTATGTACGTCACATTTATACAAATCGCTGTTAATACCATTATCAAAATTAACGTCACCATAATCCTTTCTATGAACGTCACTGTTATAATCATCCTTATAAAGGCCATTGTAAATATCACCCTTATAAGAACCATTATTGTCATCTTCATAAAAATAATCGGTCACGTTTTCATCAACTATGTCATTTTTATCGTCATTTTTACAAAAGTCATTACTAACGTCATTTTCACATAAATCGTTAACAAGAACCTCATACAAATCGTTATAATCTTTTTCATCAAAATCATAATTAACATTTTCATCATAAAAATCACCATTATTACCGGTTACATAATAATCATTTTCATGAATCTTGTTATTAATGTCAATCTTGTAAAAATCATTGTTAACGTCATCTTTTATGTCATTTTTGTAAAAATCATCATTTTCGTTATTAGTCATATTATCATTAAAGTTTTCAACGTTCTCAATCATATCATTATCGTTAATGTCAATTTCATAAGTATCATTCTTAACCTTATCATAAAAATTATTATCATTATCATTTTCACGATCAATATATACATTATAATTTTCATAAATAGTATTAACATCAACATTTTCACAATTAACATGTACATTTTCACAAATATCATTATCCACATTTTCATAAATATCATTTTCAACCTTTAATAAATTAGGACGAATACTATTATCATTCATACCCTTAGACATATTCACTTCATTTACAGAATTTAATAAGTTAGGACGAATACACAAATCATTCATACGAATTAATAAATTAGGACGTATACCATTAGACATATTCACATCATTTACATCATTTACAACATTTACATCATTTACAACATTTGCATCATTTACAACATTTACATCATTTATATTTTCACAATTATCATTATCAACGTTTACACAAATATCATTATCATTAACACATATATTATCATTTTTATAATTCACATAAATATCATTATTATTTTCACAATTATCATAAACATCATTATTAACATTATCATTATCACACTTAACATAAACATCATTACTATCTATCATATCATCAATTATTTCATTATTTTTCATCAAATTATTTACTTCATTATTATCATTATTTAAAATTTCATTTGTTTCATTATCATATATTACATCCCCCTTTTTTCCTTAATCAGTATTAAAATTTTTTGTATGCCCCTGATTCGTGACGGAGACATATGTTGCCTCGTCATCATACGAGCCTATTATATTGCTCGCGGGGTCAAGTGAATATTGTATATTTTTACTTTTTGTTTCGTCCAATTTTTGTTTCGCTTTTAAGGGGTCTTCCATAAACCACGTGGCCCATGTGGGGGCCGGGGGGGGGGGGGGGTTGAAGCTGTGACACGTGGTTTTTATTTGGAATTTAAAAATTAAAATATAAAATATATATTAAGCCAAAATTTAAAATTTTTACTGTAAAAGTTAATTCTACTTCACTTAAAAAAGTCATTTTAAAAATCTGAAAAAATTTGAGAGTATTCTCTAACCAATTTTAAAACATTTTTGTTCTTCGATATTTTGTTTTTCAATAAAAAAAATTATTACACTTTCCTAGGTTTCAAGACTAATAATTGTTTTTCTTGAAAACTATACTGCCGTACCCCGGAAGAAAAGTCGTATCTCCATTTTTGGTGAAATTGGGATAAAATTATATTTATATTCCTTATAATGCAATGCATTATTTCCTGAAAGAAAATATCTGAAATATTTGTTATTAGCAACAAAAAAAGGAAAAATACTTTTATTAGAAATACTGTATTTCTGGTATAATTTGGCTAAAAGAGCCGCAAATCCAAAAATGAATGTATTTTATTATAAAATCATATTGGAAGATTCGTTGTATAATGAAATAAGCTGTATATTTTCTAAAATTAGTAGTTAAATTAAGTAATTTAGTTTTTGGTTAGAATCGGTTTATTAGCGATACGTCAAAATCGAGAAAATGGAGATACGACTTTTCTTCCGGGGTACGGCAGTATAGACTTTGGAACAAATTTTCTTACAACAAAAATATTTTAAAATTGGTTAAAGACTACTCTCAAATTTTTTCAGATTTTTTAATTGACTTTTTTAAAAATTTCGATTTTTCAAATTTTCGAAAAATAAAAAATTGTATCCATACGTTCTGAAAAATTTGAGAGTATTCTTTAACTTATTCTGAAATATAATTGTTCTTAGAAAGTTTTCACTAAAGTCCATAGTTTTCAAGAAAAAAATTTGTTAAGTTTTTAAATGAAATTTGACATTGCGGTCGCCATTTTGTGATGATCACGTTAGTTTTTAAATATTTAAAAAATTTATGTTAAAAGTACAACTATTTATGCCACCTTCCGTGATGGGATTTTGTGACAGCAAATGTTCTTTCGGCAAGAAAAAAATGTTTTATAAAAAAGTACACTCGATTTTTCGCGTTTTTTTGCCATTCTGGGCGCCATATTGGAAAAACAACACCAGATATTGGAAAATGGAATTCAGATTCGGAAAGAGGAGGCTTCAATACTATACGATACACTGTTGCATACAAATTCATTCCTGCTTTCTATAAAAATTATTGATGTAAATAAACGCTAGAATTTATGCCATTTCAGGAAGAAACGGGTTAAAACACATTTTTTAATCTCATTATGTACAGAGTAATTTGTTTAATTCTATGAACGATAAGAAAATATCGAGCATAACATGAAAATATTTCGCGGCATTGCGTATTTTAGGTTAGAAAGGCCTGTCAGACAAATAGCATATTCGGAAGAGCTGCACGTCTGCACCGTTCTTGCACCGCCGACACCGCGGGTACATTTTGTCCCGAGACACTGGTACTGGTGCAAGTTTAATGCAGAAAGTGCAACCAGTGTAAAATGCTATTAAATCGCTTCATGCCGAGTTCTTCCCCGCGACTCTTTTGTAGATGCGCTTTTGTTTTTACTTTTTCACGCGGGTGCATGACACGTTCGGACATGATATTCCGTCAAACCTTGCGTGGTGCAAATTCGGTCAACATGTCTCTGTACCAGAAACTTTACGATGCATATTGTAAGGGGCGGGGGGAAAGGAATGCTCCCAAAAATTTCGCCACCCTTAATAACACACTTTGTCAGGTAAAAATAAAAGGGGGTTGACCTCCAATCTTTAAAATATTATATTTGAGTCACTGCTCCAAATAATGGCTACACTTAGCCGCCACTAGCTGTACAAAATATATGATGGATTTCACGTCAAATGTCCAGACAAACAAAAAAATTTCTCCAATCGAGCCCCAATTTTTTTTTATGAGTTGTCTTATAGGTTAGTAATTATTCAGGAAAATATTTTTTAATTTTATTAAAAATTGGAGGAGTGGGAGGGGGTGAAAGTTTTAAACTTTTTTATGTCACGCGCTACTTTGTGTATTTATTCCACTTAAACAAATAAATACAAAATTTGTTTCAGATATGATTTTGATAGGATTTTTCATGAACTTTCGATTGGTGTAGTCCATTTTGAATTTATTTTTTATTTTGACCAAAATTTTTGAAAATCAAAAATATAATTCAAGTTTTTTCGACTTTGGGCACGTTTTTTTTTTTTATACATCTTTAACAGAAAGCTGAGGGTTTTTACTACAAAATACTTGAATTTCAAAATATCGTTTTTTTTTGTTTTCGAGAAATTGAATTATAAAGATTGCGCGTCACTGCGCCAATGCACCGCGCCGCTACGCTAACGCCTTTGGATTATTGCCGACAGGTGGCTGAACTCGTGGCGTGTTTTCTCATACATGAAACGTTACTTCATTTAATTGATAAACAGGAGGCTGTAAACAGTGCAGTACATTTCGAAAATATATGATATCTGCTGAGTTACTTCGTCCCTTATATTGCGCCTCTTTTGTGTGTCATTGTGTGTATCTTGCATTGTGTCTTTCATCAAGCGTTAAACAGTATATTATCGATTTATTTGAAATAAATCGCTGCTTCCTGCATAAACGCAATTTAATGGCCTAAGTTGTATAGTTTAGTTAAGCCTTTTTTTACTGTTGTATGTTTCTCTTTAAAAACTTCATATATTTCATTCAAATTAGCAAGTAGTAATCGTTTTTGAACATGTTCACGTTTTCCATTAATTTGCTTTATAGACACGAAATCATTCTTCCCTGGCATCAAACGACTTATATCATCACGTTCATCAAAATTTTTTACCTCAGCAACAGTCTCATCTGTTGGTAAAGTTTTTCCTTTTTTGTTATTTGGGTAAGTCAAAATTCCGTGGTCCTTCACCAATTCAACAGCACTTCTTGCTTCTCGCTCAGTTGCATTAAATTCTTTGATTAATTTTGTGCGACCCCAGTGTTTCGGTGCAAGTGTAAGTAATGTTATTCTTTCAGACCTAGATTTTGATTCTAGAAACTTTTGTTTTATTTTATTTAGGGTTGTTATTCTTGCTTTACAATAATCATTATCGCAGCTTTCTAATTCTTGTTGTTATATCTTGTAGTAACATTAAAATCCGAATCAACATGATCCGTTTCTGACTTTTTATCAGAAAGAATTTTCTCCTCTATAGGATCAAATACAATTTTTTCATCGGTAGATTGGGAAACTGTTTCTTCATTTGTAGATTGAATTTTGAGTTCTCCAGAGTTATTAAGTGCAAACTTTCACGTTGTACAAATTTTTTAACCTTCTGGAAGTTCAGGATATTTCTCTCGTAAACTCTCAGAAACACTAATCAAACCTGTTATTTTAATAGTTTTTTTTTTAAGTGGGTCGATCCACCTGCTTCTCCACACGTTTCTTGCCTTAACATTCATTTTTTAATAAAACAAAAATAAATGAAAAAATTAAACCCAAGAAAAAAAAGAAGATATATCTAAAACAAAAAATATCTTGCAAATGTCAATAAAAGTGCAGTTACGTACAATTATCTTTTCAGATCAAATCAATGGATAATTACAGTTTAACGCATGATAAAAAACACAGTGGAATATGAGTGATAAAGGGATTTTGTAAATATCATATTTCCTACGATATTTCTGTATTATAACGTTTCATGTATGAGAAAACATGCCACGAGTTCAGCCACCTGTCGGCAATAATCCAAAGTCGTTCAGCGCGGTGCATTGGTGCTTCGAGTTGCCGTGACGCGCAATCTTTATTATTCAATTTCTCGAAAACAAAAAAAAACGATATTTTGAAATTCAAGTATTTTGTAGGAAAAACTCTCAGCTTTCTGTTAAAAATATATAAAAAAAAAAAAAACGTGCCCAAAGTCGAAAAAACTTGAATTATATTTTTTATTTTCAAAAATTTTGGTCAAAATAAAAAATAAATTCAAAATGGACTACACCAATCGAAAGTTTATGAAAAATCCTATCAAAATCATATCTGAAACAAATTTTGTATTTATTTGTTTAAGTGGAATAAATACACAAAGTAGCGCGTGACATTAAAAAGTTCAAAACTTTCACCCCCTCCCACTCCTCCAATTTTTAATAAAATTAAAAAATATTTTCCTGAATAATTACTAACCTATAGTACAACTCATAAAAAAAATTGGGGCTCGATTGGAGAACATTTTTTTTTATCTGGACATTTGACGTGAAATCCATCATATCAGGATGCTCGAGATCCAGTCCGATAACCGAACGCATGTACCGGGCACACGTGTTTGCCGAACACAAAATGGCTGCCGCGCTAGAACCCGCGCGTTCAAAATGACCAGCGACTCCGACTTGAGCCACCGCCAGGAATTTCCGACCGAATTCCTTAACCCGATATTCCGGAGTAAGTCCGACCTGACTCCACCCGAAATAGCGTACAATTCGAATTAATTAGCAAGTGGCTAATAATTCGAACGGACTCGTATCGACGCCGCGCCGGCGACTTGTCGCGTGCTACTTCCTCGCGGTCTCTCGTTCCCACAATTCGCCGCACCGCAGTGCAACCAACTTTCGCATGGCCAGTTCGCAACGCCGCCATACTGCCAACTGTCGCACGCTACCCGCCTTAAGGTCGAACCTAACTTTTCTTACAATATAAAAAGTGTTATTGTGGAGAATTTACAAATTCTAAAATTCAAAAAGACGTGAATGAACTGTGGGGGTCATTCAAGAGGAATAAGGAGACCTTTTCTGCCAACGTTGACAAGAAAGTGGTAGAGTTATTGCAAAGAAAAACAAAAAAAGACGCGGCACGTCTTAGTTTCTTCACTCAACAGGTAAATAATTTATGATTTGTATTAACTTATTGTAAATTTATCATGTTCTTTTATAAAATATTCACAAATGTATAAATTTATCGATCACAATCATTTATTCAGTTCATTTCAATCTTTTCCCGTTTTCAATATTAATTGCGTTTCTAGAATACCCAATTATAATTTTTTATTTGCGGTACTTAAATCTATTGTAATGGAATAAATGTCCAGATAATTTTTAACTAGATATAGACAATTATTTTTCTTATTTCATTTAGGTAGAAAATAAAGTATTTTTTAATTTATCGAAGATAATTTTAATTTATAACCTATAAATCAATATTATTTTGAAATTATAAATTCTATATAAAATCAAATGATCACTTTAGTTAACCATAAAAGTTAGATCAATTAGAATCAAATATTATTCATAATTTTGTCCATACATTTTATAAACGAGGCAAGCATACAAAAACATTATAATTCCAACTACTAATTTTTCATTAGAAATCATCGGGTGATGGGAACACTTCATCCACTTCTGATAATGTAGCCAGCACTGAGTGTGTTCAATTTTCTACTCCAGACGACAGTCCCATAAAAGGTAAAAGGTTAATATTTGTACTTAATTTTTCAAAATTTCTATATACTTTCTATGGGGAGTACACTTCCGGTACTGATCGGATTAACACGCTGTCACTGTTTGCTCCGTGTTTTTTGCCAGTTATTTGTACTGTTTTGTTCCCACGTGTTTTTCTGTGGATCACGTTTGTTTAGTTTGTGAACTGTTACACAAGTTTGTGCTTTTCGACTGTCTGATACCGCAACTACGAGGATATTTTTAGTTCATTGTGCTAGCCCTTATTCTAACCTCAAATATTGTTAAAGGCCGCTGTCATTTAAGTTTTATTTGTGCCAAGATATCAGCTGGTAATTTTTTAATTTTATTGACGAAGAGGATTGCGTGCATTACTGCATCACGACTGTCTGCGGGTGAGCCTTTTTTATTTTTTCGGCGCGTGTCAAGTCGCACGTATTCGTGTGAGTTTCTACGCACTTCTTTTGCGCATCACCGGTGGGCTTTTTCCGGAATCTACCTCCCAGCAGTCGGTAAACCTAGTGTTTGGCTTTTGCCCCGCATCAGGCAGCACGCTCCGGGCGAGCAATTTCGCCTATGCAAAAGGAGGAGTCGGCCACGCCTTCCCTCTCTCCTCCGGGCACGCCAGTGAGTTCGACTGGAAACGAGGCGGAGTCGTTATCCACTACACACTCGCTTTCTGCAAAAGTGGGGCGCCCGTCGACTGCGTCTACATGGCATGCATATAGAGACTCGCATAGCAGGTCGATTTCGGACTTTTTTCCACGCATGAAGCCCGCTTGCTCGCCCGACACTTCTCCTCCAGCTCAATCGGCTAATACACCGCCAAAAAGGCCCCGCGCTTTCTCTGCAGTTTTAAAGGAGTCGTCATTAACTTTCAATAAAACCAACCAGGAAATGGAAGGACAGTTAGCATCTTTGAAGGATTCAATTGTGCAAGCATTGTCTGCAAAAATTGACGAAAAAATAGACGCGGCGACTAAGGTTAATTTAGATGCTATTTCTCATTTAAGAAAAGAGGTTTTAGGTGAGGTATCTTTATTAAAAGCCAAACTTGAAGAAAAAGATGCACAAATTTCCTATCTGACTTCTGAATTGGAACAGCATAGCAAACTCTTAAAGAAGAAAAACTTAAAACTTCGAGGTTTAAAAGTCTCCGGAGATGTAACAGTCTGCGTCGAGAAATTTCTAGAAGAGGTTTTCGACATCTCCAATGTGGTGGACACAGCTTTTTTAGTACGTAAGGAGCCTCTTATCATCATAGTTGAACTACTATCTCATCGCTCCAAACTGCATATACTGTCCCTAAAAAAGCAGCTCTTAGCCGGTAAAGAAATATTCATCGATGCCGACTTAACAGCTAGGGAGCGTCGCATTGACTACTACGCCAGGCAGCTAGTAAAAAAGGCAAGAGCTGACTCCAAAAGGGTAGAGCGTAAGTACCAGCGGGTCCGCATAGATGGAGTTTGGTACGGTTGGTCTGATTCCACGGCTTCTTTCGCACCGGAAGTGCCATCATCTTCTCTTGCTATGGCTGTAGATACTCCATAATCGCAGCCGAGCGGTCCAGTGCCATCTGCATCTCACCTTTTCGCAACCCGGACTCAACAAAAAAACGCCTAGATGCAGCCCTGTTTTCCAGCTTCAGGGGCTGCCGATCGTCGCAGCAAACCATCATTCATCGGCTGAGATCTCAACCATCTACTTCGTCATCATTAGTTCGCTCTTCTTCACTTCCTGTAGCGCCATCTAGTCAACATGATCTTCCACTCTCGGTGGCCTTTTGGAACGTCCATGGTCCGCATAACTACTCCATGGCCATTACGAATAAACTAGCCACCATCATGAACTTCTCCGAGACTTGGTGCGCAGACCCCACCACTCCAGTAGCGGATCAAGGTCAAACAATTTTTGCAGTACCAGCCACTCGTGAAGGCTCCAGAGGAAGATTTGGCGGCGGCTTGTCTACATTTGTCCCTTCGTCTGCGTCACCGATCTTGATTGATTCCTCCTCCCATTGGCTTTTCATATTAGTTGATTCTTACCCGTTCCCGTTTATATATGGCTCGTTTTATTTTCCGCCTAACCTTGATCTAGTTTTGATGCTATCTGCTCTTCAACCAGTTTTAGATTCCCTTGCAATTAAATTTCCGGATACCATGATTATTATGGGAGGAGACTTCAACTCTTGGACTGGTGACCTTGACTATGAATGCGAATTTCCAAACCTATTTGAGGAGACTCAATTCGAAGTTGCCAGGAAAACTTGTGATACTAGATGTAATACTCGTGGTAAATGTCTCTATAATTTTATGTTCAGTAATAATTTTATTCTTTTAAATGGTCGCTCGCTCAGTGACTCACCCGCGCAATTTACTTACTTAGATGTTAAGGGGCGAAGCATTGTCGATTTGGTCTGGGTCTCCGCTAATCACTTATACATTGTCAAGGATTTCTTAATAGGCCATGATGGTGAAGGCTCGGACCATTTCCCGGCAGTTGTTTTACTGTCCCTTTCGCTTTTTAATCCTCCGCCTGCGCCTCACTCTCCGCCTAGTGTCTCTATGAAGTATAAAGCGTCATGGTCTCCTGAAGGCGAGGCTAAACTAGTCAAGCGTATGCGCGAATTAAATCCTCATGTACTATTCGGTGATCTAGATACGCAGATACCGTCACTGGATGTCTTTTGTTCGGGAATTCTTAGCCTCCTTATACAGGAGGGTCTAGTCAAAGTAGTTAATTCTGCGGTCGATACTAGTTTTCAGTCGCGTTCTATACCTCGCTGGTACGATGTGTCTTGTAAGTTAGCCAAAAAACGTATGAATCGGGCCCTTCATCTCCTCCGGCTGAGTGGCCACGAGAGTCCCTTCGAGGTTGCCTACCTTGCTGCTAAGAAGGACTTTAAACATACAACGGCCGTGGCCAAAAGACTCTATCTTGCGCGCATAGCCGATGCCTTTGCTGGGGTGGCGGATGCCAAGGGTTTCTGGTCGGAGGTTCGGAGGCACAGGCGAGCCCCCTTGCGTAGTTCGTCTGTGCCTCTGGAGGCCTGGGGGAGGCACTTGGAACTCCTCTATCCCAGCAGGCCATCGGAGCCGTCAACCTTTTATGGGGCTCTCGACAGGGACCTCGATGGTCCAATTCAGCCTCAGGAGTTGTTGAGGAGCATGAATAGATTAAAGTCGGGTAAAGCTACTGGTCCGGATGGTATTCCGGCTGAAACTTGGAAGCTTCTTACGGGCGAGTGGTTCTCCTATGTACTGAAGCTATTCAATTCGATCTTGTCACTTGAGTTACCGCCCGGGGGGTGGATGGAGGCAGATCTATTCAAGCTCTTCAAAAAGGGTAACCGAATGGACCCCGAGAATTACCGCGCGATAGCCATAACCAACGCATTTACGAAACTATTCATGCAGGTGTTTGCGGCGAGATTGGAGAGTTGGCTCCTGTCGCGTGACATACTCCCGGAGGAACAAGCGGGTTTTAGAAGAGGACGCTCGGCGGAGGACAACATTTTCACGTTAAATGCTGCAGTCCAGATTCAGCTCAGGAAAAAATCCTCGAAGTGTTACGTCCTTTTTGTTGACTTCCGCAGAGCGTTCGATTCTATTCCTCATACTAAATTGTGGCATAAATTGTATAATATCGGGATTAGTGCTAAATTGATTAGATTGTTCAAGGCCTTTTATGATTCAGCCAATTCATCAATTGTTTCTGCTACTGGTTCTACAGATCGTGTCCGAGGGGGTACTCCAGGGAGAAATTTTGAGCCCTCTGCTCTTCATTTTATACATATCCGACATCGTGTCCTACTTCCGGGAACAGGGCTTGAGAGGTATTGACTTTACATCTACTTACGACCTCGTGATGCTTCTTTTCGCTGATGACCTGACGATATTTGCTTATTCGCCTGTTGACTTAAAAGCTAAACTATCGACGCTTGCGTCATATTGTAATCTAAATGTCCTGAAAGTAAATATAGCCAAGACAAAAATTATTGTTTTCAGGAGAGGCGGTCCTCTTGACGCTGCTTCTAGAAGATTCTTTTATGACGATCAGCAGGTGGAAGTAGTGAGTTCGTATCCTTACTTAGGAACAATCGTCTCCTCATCGGCGTGTGGGCTGAAGGCTACTGAAAGTGCTATAGCCAAGACTCGTCAAGCTACGGCGTCAGTCTTGGCTATAATGGCTTCAGCTGGATGTGACTCAAGTACTGCCGCCCTGAAACTGTACGGAGCCTCCATTTTAGCCACCTTGCTCTATGCTTCTCCCTGCTGGGCTCTCGGCCGCCTTCGCTCTCTAGAATCTGTTCAGGTAGAATTTTTTAAGAAATGGCTTAAGCTGCCTAAATCGACGCCGCCCTATTTGCTCCGCCTTGAGTTGGGTCTATACCCAATAGCAGTCGAAATTATACGACGAGCACTAAGCCTAGTTCTCAAATATTTGCGTCAGCCGCCGAATAGTTTGACGCGCCTAGGTCTGATTAGGCTGTATGAGCTTGATACGAGAGGATCCGATGGTTCGTCATTGAATTGGCTCTCCCAGTTGAAGTCAGTCCTTGACTCGTCTGTTCATCCCAGCCTATGGGATGACTTCACGTCAGCAAACTGGGAGTCCAATTTAGTGTCGACCTGCGAGGCTTTTGCCACCTTCCAACGCAATCGCGACCTTCAGCGTTACTTCGAGTCCGAGTCAGTACAGATTCCGGTTTTCAGGCAATTTTCGGATGGCCTGGCCTCCCTTGCGCCGAAACGATGCCAACTTTCGCACTTGCGACTAAAAGTTCAGTTGAGAACGGCCACTATATTTTCGCGCTCGTTTTGTGTTGACCCGAATGAACCGTGTTCTGTTTGTAATACGGGTGGGATGGAGACCCTCACACACATTCTGTGTGACTGTCCTCATTCCAGCCCCTCAAGATCCAGACTTCGACGTAACACCTTGTTGAAGCACTGTACAGAGGAAAATGTGGTGGCCTTCTTAATAAATTCTCCCGATCCACGTGTGCTGTAAGTTCTTTTTGGCTTCGTTAGCTCGTGCTTCGCCAGAAGACAATTTCTCCTGGAAATTTAGGGCAGCAACGCTTATCATCTGTAACGGGGACAGGTTTAGCGCCATCTAGCGGGGTTTTGTGCTTTGTATTGTGTATTTTGCGTTTATTTATTTATAGTGCGAGGTCTAACTCTTTTTAGTTTTTATGCGGTTCAAGTATGCGTGAGCTACTTTTATGTATTTTTATTGCCTGTTTTTTTTGCGTATTTATTTATTTATTGTGTCAGCGTAGCGCTTTTGTTTTTTTTTTGTATATACTTTTGTATACGAAGCGGTGCACTCCACCCAAAAGAATTCTTCTGTAATTCACATATGGGTTTAAATATATACTACTACTACTACTATATATTAAACTAAATTGTCATAAATATTTCACGAATTCTTATCAGCTTATTTTTATTTTGTATGTGTGAAACTGTAAAAAATTCATATATTATATTAACGCAAAATATTTTTTTCATCGATATTTTATCGTTTTCTGTGAAATCGTCGGAATATTAAATTTAAATTATGCTCGTCATATTTCAAACAAATAAAACTATACAAATTAATTTGTTTTAAAAATTATATATATTTGTTTCTATAATTTTAATTGAATTAAATTGACATATACAAAGATAGGATAGTAAAAAGATTCAAGAAGTGATTTCAAATGTTCTAAATAAAGTTGGCATACATATGCTAAAAAGCATCATGAGAGTTTCATGCGGTTCAAAAATAAAAACCAACGAAAATTCACTGTTTATTTTGTTTATATGTATTATCTCACTCATAAGTAAATTCATAGAAATTTAGACATGTATAAAAATGATCAGTTAAATTTTAGGATCGCGATTATTTTCTCTTTTAGGTACTCAAAGTAAACATTAGATTTTAAGAAATTATAGTAAATTATACTTCCAAGAATTGAATTATCATATTGACTTGCTTGAATATTCTTGAAGAGAGAACAAAAATTATATTGTCTAAAAAAATTTTAAATATTTAAATTAATTATTTCGTTCTTTTTTTGTTATTTGAATTCATTGGTTTTAAAATAATGGGATTTTATCGATCAAAGACTTTTTTCTTTGAGTCATGCAACTCTATAAATCTTCGCAGTTCAGTTTTTAAAAATTAATATAAAATTCAACTAAATATTATATAATATATTATTTTTAAAGATAATTTGCAAATAATATATAGCTATTTTGGTTTGTATTTTTTAAAATAACTGAATATTGAAATTATGCAGGACCTATATACATAGTTAGAAACAAGACCGTGTTTGTTAAAATTGCATCATTTAAAAAAAATCAATTCCATGTATAAAAAGAAAAATGTTCAGTCAAGCATAACAGTTATTTTAATTAAAATTATTTAAGAATTATAATTTGTTTGCCTTCAACGACGATTTCATCTTCAATTTAAGTAGTGAAATTTTAATTCATGGGAAAACATTCATCTTTTCCCAAACCCTGGAATTCTATATGACATTCGAAATGTATTTAAAAGTAATAAAGTAATGTAGATTTTCTGAAATTTTTAGATTTTCTTTGAAATAATTCGAAAAATAAATTGTTGAACGAATTTTTTGCTGCTTTCAGAAAATAATAAACGTGGTAGATTTGTACAAATTGAGACAAGTAGTGAAGAGGATGATGATGATACGAAATCCACGGTGACTAGTTCCGATAAAACTCGTCAATACAGCACTCCTGCTCAAAACGACCTGAAGGCCAAAATAAGTTTGTTGGAGAAACAGCTCATTGCTGCAGTTGAGGCACGTGATTCTGGCCTTGCTGGCCCTGACATTCAGAACAAAATTAATAAAATGAGAAAGAATCTTGAAATTTATAAAAAAAAGTTGACCGCAAAGAAGGCCAAAGCACGTCGGGAGAAAAAGTACAGAGATGAAAGACGAGAAACTTTAAAAAAAATTAAAATGGACAATTCGCAATTAGCAAAGACGTTGCATGTAAGTAGATTGTTTTCTATCAATTAGTAACTCTTATTTTATAGTTATTTGTATTTTATATTATTTAAATATACTATCACCGTTTTTTATTTTGCATTTTAATAGATTCGTAACGAGCCAGGACGGCCCAGACTTGAAGAGGATCAGCCGGAATTGCTGAAGACAATTGTTGATATCGCAATGTTTGGTGGAGCTGCTGATAGTAGGCGACGTTCAGAGTTAGTTCGAAGTTGCAAAACTTTGAAGGATTTGCATACAGAGCTACAAGATCATGACATTGCGATATCCCAGAGTGGTCTTTATCTTCGGCTTCTACCTCGGAATTCTTTCACAGCTGAAGGTAAAAGGCACGTCAGTACTGTACATGTAAAGCTATGCCGGGCACAAGCAGATGCGAAAAAAGAACATGTCGATGGAAAGTTTTGTACCGCGTCAATACGGTATGTATTGAACCTATAATAATTAATATTTTAAGCTATATAAGCTTTGAAGATCTTTTATTCCATTATAGTTATGAAATTTAATGCCATTTCTATATTATAGGGCTGTGGAACAGTTAATTTCGATTTTAGGACCTAATCAAGTTGCCGTCATCTCTCAAGATGACAAAAGTAGAGTACCACTTGGTCTGACAGCAGCGAACAAACAAGCACCCATGTTGATGCACCTGGAATATAAAGTGATTTTACCAGACCACGACTGGGTGGTAGCACCCAGTCATAAACTGATACCAAGTGTATATGCAGGTATCAAAATTGATGCTAGTAAAATTGGCGATCCAAAATCAGTCACTTATTCCGGACCCACATATGTTGCCATACGCAGTGCTAAACATTGCTCGAGCACTGCAGCATCACATGCTTTTGATCTTCAACGACTTCTTCGCTTGGAATCTTTTAAAGATATACTTTATGGTATACATTTAAATACTAAAAGTGCAGAGCACTATCACTTCAAAATTGTAAATTCTATTTAAAATAAAGCTATCATAAAGTTATTTTGCATGCTGTAGATCATTTTAAGACCTATAACCTAGACGCTATGTTCTTGATCACTAATGCTCCGGGGAGAAGTGCCTATAACCGCGTGGAAAGACGCATGGCTCCCTTGAGTCGTGAACTGACCGGTCTAATATTACCACACGATCATTACGGTTCCCATCTCGATAATTCTGCTGTAACAATTGATAAGAATCTTGAAAAACAGAATTTTGCTTTTGCGGGCGAGACACTTGCTGAAGTGTGGAGCAAAATGATAATAGGCGGCTATCCAGTTGATGCAGAGTACATCCAGCCAGAAAGTGTTGCTCAGGCGCCAGAACTTGTATCACCTGAATGGTATAATTCACACGTGCAAGAAAGCCAGTATTTTCTTCAGGTATAAACTTACACATATACAATACCTCTAAAATAATTTATATGTAATACCTTTAAATTTTGTGTCCCTCCGTATTTTGAGACACTTGTATGCTATTACAATCATCAGTGCTGTTAAATATGCTCTAAATACATTACGAAAGTGAAAAATATGCAAAAAAACGCGAATAAAAAAGTGTCACTCCGCTAATTCTTTGTTACGTTTGAGTCTGTAACTTTTTCATAGCTTCTTTAATCAATTTGAAATTTTTACACATAATACTAGACAAAAAAACAAACATTTACCACTTGGGTAAAAGTATTGCTTATTTCAGAACGTCAAAAAAACGTACGTAAAATATGTCCCTCGATTTTGCAAAAAAAGCAATATTCTTTCATTTTTCGACGATTGTTCGTGCAGCATAGTTTTAATCATTACATGTACAGTAGTTCTGTGAGCAAAAAGGAATAAATCTAGACGTGAATGTGCTCAAAAATGAAGTTAGAAAAATATTAGTTCGAAATTAGAAAGCTCTTGCGTAAATTGCGTGACTGGTTTAAAAAAATTTCATTTTTCAATGGTACACGAACCATTGAAGAAGAACATTGTTTACAACATGTCTGATCGTTTCAAAAGTCCAAAATAAAGATAACATCAACTCGTTAACATTGAATAATGGTTTTAAAGGCTCCTAGAAACTGTCCAATCTCTCCAATAGCGACAATATCATCCTCTAAATCCAATAATTTCACATTTCAAAAGCAATGGAAAATTATACGAAAATTTTCAGCGTTGCTTAAAAAATGAATCATATATCGTCATCTAATACATATTAGCCTAGAAATAACATATATAAATTTTAAGAATGTGCTCAACGGGGAAGACTTTTCAACTTTTATAGACGAATATTTAAAAGTTTCTGAGATTTGCCCACATATAATTTATATATTTTTGAGTGCAGATAGTTAAGTGTGTTGACCGAATTTGCTGTGGTGATTGGAGGAGTAATTTAAAAGACATACTTCCTTTGAGCAATGGTTTCCTTCCACCACCTTTCCCATTGCGAAGATCAGATGAAGGTTTGCTTATAATTCCTGCCCCAGAAGACGTTAAAGAGGACAGTTTTCCTGATTTCTGCTTAAGGCAATCTATTGGGTTGAAACCTGTTACGGCAACAGGTTCCACCGTGCCATATGATTTCTACTGTCCTTCAGTGAGAGATCAGATCGCAGGTATTAAAGAATTGTAAATCTGATTAAATTTTCCTCTTCTACAATAACATCACTTTTAAATACTATAAAAGTATAGTATTATCAATTTATATAAATTAATGATTGAACTTATCGGTATTCTAGTAATGTTATAATGTAGAAATTAAGTAATGATTGAATTTCTCGATTTAAATTACTTAAATTGAGATAAATTCATTAATATTATCAATTTATAGTTTTACGCTAACATTATATTTTTCTTCCTATTGCAGAAAGGACGTGTTATGCATGTGGCGCGTACTTTGCAACGAAAAAACAAACAAAAATTCATGAAAAATCAATACATGGGAGAAGCTGCAGCAAAAAACAAAAAATTAAGAAAATACTTTCGAAGCGAGAAAACGAATTTTTATGTGAACTGGACACTTTGGAGCCGATAATAGAGTGGTGTGAAGAAGAGGATATTGATATGGCACACACGGAAATATCGAGACTGAGGAATGTAATGAAGGCGCAAATCAATTCCCAATTATTCCCGACATAATCGAATGGCTACGATCGCCATTTACTAACGCCATTACCATTTAATTATTTTAAAACTTTATTAAAATATAAATAATAAAATTTTTCTATTTTAAATATTTCAAGGTACACGGAAAAAAAACTTTTGTAGATTCTGCCGAAGTCACTTAACCCTTTGCGGCATAGTGGGATGCTCAGCATCCCACCTATTTTCTCTCAGTTTTTAATTAATTATTCGGCTGTTTTCATCTAAGCAATCGGGTTTTTGAGTTAATTATGTTAATAAGATGTATATAATCATAAAAAAAGTTACATATTATCAATTATCGTTAATTTTTAATTATTATAAATAAATAACCACGGAAAAATATCAATAATTTCAGAAAAAATTCATTTTTGATTGAACAATTATATATATTTGCATGAAACTATAGCATTTTATGTTTTTTGGGTCGCTGATTTCGAATCTGACGTCAGATTTGTAAAAATTAAAATGGCGGATCCAAGATGGCGGACCGAAATATGAAAAGTTGCTCGATCTATACGAAATTACTCCGGGGTTTTCGGGATCGCTGATTACGAATCTGAAGTCAGATTTTGAAAATTCAAAATGGCGGATCCAAGATGGCTGACCAAAATTTGTTTTAATTTCATCCACATTTAATTGTTGAAATCTGACACTGGATTTGTCATCGGTGATCGAGAAAACGTACCAATTTTCAAGAAAATCCAACACTCGATTTTTACGTTCGTTCGCCATCCTAGATCCGCCAATTTGAATTTTGCAAATCTGAAGTCAGATTCGAAATCAGCGACCCCGAAAACCCCCAAGTAACAAATTTCGCTGAGATCGAGCCACTTTTTATATTTCGGTCCGCCATTTTGAATTTTCAAAATCTGACTTCAGATTCGAAATCAGCGACCCCGAAAACCCCCGAGTAACAAATTTCGCTTAGATCAAGCAACTTTTTATATTTCGGTCCGCCATCTTGGATCCGCCATTTTGAATTTTCAAAATCTGACTTCAGATTCGAAATCAGCGACCCCGAAAACCCCCGAGTAACAATTTTCAGCTGTTTTCCGTGTAAAGAAAAATGTATGCCGCAAAGGGTTAAGCAGAATCTGCCGAGTCTGAACTTCGGCAATATTTGCCGAGTTTTTTCTAAGCATTCTGCTTAGCCAGCTTATGTAGATTTCCATGGACTGCCACTTCAGCGCCGCGCCAGTATACCTGCGACGTCGGTAATTTAGGACTCGTTTTGACGCCGGTAGTCTTCAGTTACGCTTACGTTAGAACCAATCAGAACATTTGTTCACAGGGGGAGATTTCTTATACAGCGTTCTGATTGGTTCTAACGAAGCGTAAACGTAAGAAAGTACCCCGCGAAAACGACCCCTTATCGATATATAATTATATTTTTAAACAACATATTTTTTTGTTCTTTGTAACCTTCATTCCTGAAAATTGTATTGGATAATATGGATTCTTTCGTAAAAAATATTTTAGAGTCTTGGGATTTAAGGGAATTAATGAAGATATTTGAAGGTATATAACAATTCCCTACATACCTACCATTTTCTTTAATTTTATATCTTTTATCTTCTTTTTTTAAACATTTTTTTGTACTTTTGTTACTCTTATGTAAACTGCTTGGACAGCGAATTTATTCAAAAATTGATACCAATTTTGGGCTACCAAAAAAAATTTTTTTTAAAATACAAAGATTTTAAAGATGCAGAGAAGAACATTTTTTTAAATAACTCATTTGATAATCAATCAGAATTTATCGAGATAAATGATGAATTGATTCAATCATGTGAAATAGTAGTTTCTACTATTGAAATACAGAAGGAACCGATTCTGTCCACTCGTTAAGTATCAGAGTTGTAACATTTATTTTATACGTATTTCATATATATATTTTTGTATGCAGTATTGCATATATTTTACTTATTTACTACAGAAGCACAAGAATTTACAAAATACTTGGAAAGTGACTTTTCAGGAAGGCTTGTTTTAAGTAAATTCAAACAGACCAATAAAGTAGATACCTCGATATTAGCTGAGAGTCTTATTAATCGTGAAATTTTATTACATAATAATTATAAGTAAGTTCTACAAAACTGAAATGTATTTTGTACTAATTTTGTTACCAGCAACAACTTTCGATGAACATTATTATGCTTATTCAGTATTATTTGATAATGATAACCGGGTAATGAAAAAACTAAATACTACATTGAATGCGATTCCAGGCATATTAATTAAAAAGAAAATGTCATACTATGTTGCGATTAGACATATATTGTAATTAGTTATACTGTATTTGTAATCAGTTACTTATTTTATTGAATAAAAGTATATATTTGTAAAAAATTGTATAATTTACTTCCCTTATAAGATATAAATTATTGAAAATTAGATCTTTCAATTGTTTATATCACAATAAAAGTCATACTCCATTCTTTCCAATACAAATTTAAAAATTCTAATTAATAAAAGAATATAATATATTACTATTTTAAAGATAGTAAGAAAACTTAAAAAGTGTGAACAGAATTGAAAAAACAATGTCATCACACAAGTGAACGTTATGGAACAGAAAATGATGTCTGAAATACAATGCAAATTACATTTTCTTATGTTTCTCTGCAGATATTTTTTACGCTTTCATACATGATTTAAATATCATATATGTTTTCAAACAATTTTATATATACAATCAACTACAGGAGCATAAGTTGAATTTTAACGCGTGCATATCATTTACACAAACGTAACAAATATAAATTCCATTCTACTTAATAAATCCCTCAATGACACACCCTACTCTTTAGGCTTTGCTCCTTAAATTTTATTTACATTTTACATGTATTCCTTGTAAGTATAGCTAGTTTTATCGATTCTTGGCCATCGGTCCTCCACTTGTCTTTGTTTTTACTTTGTGTAACAAGCAATGACAAGAGAGACTCAGCAGCCAAGAATCGATAGAGCTGGGGATATATACGCAATTATGCAAATGTCAAAAATATATTTTTATTTCTTTTAAAACTTTTCACTTTAGGAGGTTAACCTGATTTTTTAGTTTGGTTAACCGGATAAAATAATATATACATTTACACATACATTTTTAAATACATGATATATATCACACAATTCACTGCTTCATACTTTTATTGCGCCAACTGAAGTACGATTCTATATATATACTGTAAAAAAAATTGATTCTTTTACATTACATTGTATGTAAATTTACATTCGACTGTACTTTTACATATCATTTCTATGTAACACAACGAGGAACGTTGTACATCTACATTACAAATGGTATTTCACTGTATCAAATGAAGTAATTAAACAAAATGAACATCTTATTTACCACCGGAGTGTGAAATAACTATGTTAAACGTTGGAAGTAAATCGATTCATGTTTAATGTCATCATTTCACACTCCGGTGGTAACTGAACTGTTTGTTATGTTACGATACTGCAATTGATGTAGTAAAATAGCATTCGAATTGTAAATGTACAATGTTCGTCATTGTCTTAATCAGAATTGACACGTAACATTGCAACTGACTGTAAATTTACATACAATGTATTTTAGGATGGTAAATTTACCATCACCTTTTTTTACCACATAAGAGAGAGTAAGGGAGATTTTCTAATTTGTGAGATTAACATTTAACCTCAAATTATTGTATATTTGAATTATTAACCCGACAAACTAACCTATTAAAAAAATGATATTCAAATTAGCCATTCAAACTACAAAAATAGTTGTCATGCATCGAAATCGAAATAAAAATCGGGAAAATCAAGAAAAGTTGTATATTTTCCGCGGCGCGCTGGAGTTTGCAGTCTGGACTAGCATTAACCAGCACAGCTGATCAGCAAGAGTTGACCGTTGAGACTCGGCAATTTTTGCAGAAAAGTCGTATACGAGTTATTGGGTACATTCTCTCGACATTACCAAGCAAATATTGCCGAAGTGACAATATAAATTTCACATAATGTTGGTTACTGAATTTCTTATACAAATTTTACTTAAGTTTTCGGCAGAATCTATCAACGTTTTTTTTTCCGTGTATGTTTTCATTTATGTTTTCCTTGTCACTAATTATTACAGAAAGGTTTTTATATAATTTAAAATTATTTGTAATATATACTCGATGTGGCTCTTACAAAGAACGCTCTATGTCAAATTTATGGTGAAAACGCTCCATTTCTAAAGTTATTATGAAAAACATAATATGTCAGGATTTCACTAAAAAAACTTTATTTAGAAATTGAGCGTTCTTCGTAGTGATATCTAACATAAAGCATTCTTCGTGGTGAGATCTGAAATAGAGCTTTCTTCATTACGAAATGAATTAGAGCGTTCTTCGTAAGAGCCGCCGATATAATGTGCTTAACAAATAAGATATAAAAAAAAATTGAAAAAACCACGTTCCTGCCGGGGGGGGGGGGGGGGGGGGGGGAGTCGGTCAAACGCGATGATAAGCCACGTGGGGGAGGGGGGGGGGGGTCAAAAAGTGGGCAATTTAGGGCCACGTGGTTTATGGAAGACCCCTAATGGGATTGTGGTAGAGTGGAATTTCTCGATAAATAATTTCTCAAACTCGGCATAACTTTCAAAATTCTTTATGAGAAACCATATTTTTGCCATTCCCTGTAATGTGTTCTCTGCGAACAACAATTTGTTAATTCCTTTAGTGTTTTTTATGTCCAAATACCGATCCAGTTCCTCCAGGAATGTCACCGGATCAGTTTTATATTCATTTTCGAATTTAGTTGCGATTACTTCAATTTTTTGTTTATTGTAATTTTGCATAAAAATCGCACCTAATTCATTCGCCTGTTTTTTTATTTTATTTTCATTATTTTCGCGAGCTTCCCTGTGCTGTTGTCTGTTATCCTCGTTTTGCCGCCGCATTTGACCTTTCATTTCGTCAATTTGGCTTTGCATTTCGGCGAGCATTAGCTTTAATTGTTGAACTTTGCTCGCCGTATTTATTGTCGTTTGCGGTAACACATTGTGAACTTTTTTGTCGTTAACTAACGTAATTTTTTTTAATTTATTTGTTGTCCAACTATTTATAAAATTCAAAGTTATTAAAATTTATTTATTATTTCACCACCAAACGATTCCATATCAGTCGCAAATTAAAATTTGGGTCACTCGAAAGAATTTATTTTCTTTCGTGCCCCACGTTGGGCGCCATTGAATCGAATCGGAGTCAGTTAATTAAAACCTTTCAGAATCGTCCAAACATAAATTAAAATAGTCAATTATAGTCATTAGTATTAATTAATAAATATCATAAATAAATCAAAATTATAGACTGGAATCGTTGGGTGCTGAAATGAAAAGTCATAGTTATCTTTATATTGGTCATTCAATCAAAAATATATTTCATAATTTGAATTTCACCAATCGGTTGAAGTCGTCATAAAAGTCAAATCACACATACATACCAACATTCTCGTTGTCGTTTCGCGAATAAAACAATAAGAGTCATGAGTAATAAAAATTGAAGTCACCGAGTCATTGGTACGTCGTGTGAGTCAATACATACACTGAGAGAAGTTTGGCGTAGCCGCACGGAAAAAAAACTTTTGTAGATTCTGCCGAAGTCGCTTAAGTACAATCTTCGGCAATATTTGCCGAGTTTTTTCTAAGCATTATGCTTAGCCAGTCTATGTAGATTTTCGTGGACTGCAACTTTAGCGCAGCGCCACCGTACCCGCGACGTCGGTAAATTAGGGGTTATATACGGTCGAGATTTCTTATACAGCGTCCTAATTGGTTCTAACTAAGAGTAAACATAAGGAATTCTAACCGCCGGGGAACAAAGTTCCGAATATCAAAACCCCTAACGGATAAAATTTCGATATTGCGTGAGTCCAAGGTATTTTAATTTGCTTTCTTTTTGCCAAATTTTCAAAGACAAAGTGAAGAAAATCACGCTGGAGCCATGCTACATCGAAATTTTGGCCTATCGGTGTGTTGATTTTCGGAACTTTGTTCCCCGGTCATTTTAACGAGTGCATTTACACAAACATAACAAATATAAATTCCATTCTACTGTAGCGACTGAGTGGAAAGGTGATGTTGGGTCTCGCCGCGGAATGGCGCTACGAGCGCCAGGAAAGTTCTGGGAGCGCGTAGACAGCACAGCTGATCGGTAAGAGTTGAGACTCGGCAATTTTTGCCGAAGTTACTAAGTAGAATTTGCAGAAAAGTCGTATACGAGTTATTAGGTACATTCTCTCGACATTACCAAGCAAATATTGCCGAAGTGACAATATAAATTTCACATAATGTTGGTTATTGAATTTCTTAGGCAAATTTTACCTCAGTTTTCGGCAGAATCTATAAACATTTTTTTTCCGTGCGCTGTTCTGTCAGTGCCACCAACTACCCTAAATGAATGAGCAATACTGTACGTCTCCATAATGCAACGGGGCGCCCCTATCGCACAGCCGGTTGACGAGTTTAGGGTAGCAGCTACCCTAAACGCGCGCAGTCTACACGGAAAGTGGAGTCGTTCGGCTCCGGTACGAATTTGGCCGAGTGAGCTCTGAAAAAACGACGTGCTACGAAACGAATTTTCGGATCGCTGCCAGACGAAATTCGTTTGGACGCTCTCCTAAATTGGTGGGGGGCTCTCCCATAGGAAGCGCGCACACATCCGAACACGTAGTAGGAGAGAGACATGAACAATCGGGTTGTTTTGCTCCAACGTGTTTCATACACGGAAAAAAGTCCGAGCATATACAGTCAGGGCAGCGCGTGCGCTGGTAATAGGGATCCCGCCTTTCCGTATCAACAATGGTGCACCGACCATGAGAGTACGGCGCTGTTAGCGCCACTGGAAAGAACGAACCCTCTCCATTTAAATACGAGGCTGAGTGAGCAT
Organism: Trichopria drosophilae; assembly: GCA_030407085.1. Lineage (NCBI taxonomy): Eukaryota > Metazoa > Arthropoda > Insecta > Hymenoptera > Diapriidae > Trichopria > Trichopria drosophilae. The sequence continues at coordinate 112,195,431 of CM059585.1, read as the reverse complement.
CAGTTTTTTGAGTGCACACGAGCATCAAGATTCTCATTAGGGTTATAACCCTAATAAAAAAAACTGATGCTCACTCAGCCTCGTATTTAAATGGAGAGGGTTCGTTCTTTCCAGTGGCGCTCACAGCGCTGTACTCTCATGGTCGGTGCACCATTGTTGATACGGAAAGACGGCCTACTATTTTCGAGGTCGCTGTTCAAGATTCCGAGGTCAAAATTGAGTTTCAGCCATCAGAAATTCCAATATGGCGCCGAATATTTAAAAGATTTCCAAAAAATTGGGAATTTTTTATTCTTATCAATTTTTTTCGAGCTATTAGAATATTGGAATTTTGTTGAAACCTTGCATAATGGTACATAAAATAGTTGAATTTTAAGACAAAATTTTACTTTTATACTCTACATCATTCTGACGACCTCAAAATGGCGTAAACAATGAAAATTTCTTTGAGAAATTTGTGGACGCTCTAACTCAAAAACTATGAACTTTAAAAAAAAAATGCCTAGAATGAAAAGTTCTTAAAATTCATCAAGCGACATAGTGGAATTTTTTCAAAATGTTTTGATGATATTTTGAGAAATTTTTTTTCAACATTTTTTTCAAAATTGTAATTTATATACAAAAAATTCTGAAAAAAATTTAGTGTATTCTCTGATGAATTGTAAGAATTATTTGTTCTTAGCAATTTTTTCGAAAAGTTGATAGTTTTCGAGGAAATGAATTTCCAATATTATAGTTTAGGATTTTTTCCCCCAAAGAACTATCAACTTTTGGCAAAAATTGCAAAGGACAAAAAACTCGTAGAATTCATAAGTGAATACACCAAATTATTTTCAGAATTTTTCATAAATAAATTATAATTTTGAAAAAAATGTTGAACAGAAATTTCTTAACATGTCATCACAAAAATCTGAAAAAATTCCACTATATTTCTCGATTAATTCTAAGAACTTTTCATTTTTAGCATTTTTTTATAACAGCACGTAGTTTTTGAGTTAGAACGTTCAGAAATTTTTCAAAGAAATGTTCATTGTTGACGCCATTTTGAGGTCGTTTGAATGATGTAGGGTATAAAAGTAAAATTTTTCCTTAAAATTGAAGTATTTTGTTCACCTTTGTTCAGAGTTTCAATAGAATCCCAATATTCTAATAGCTCGAAAAAAATTGATAGGAATAAATAATTCCCAATTTTTTGGAATTTTTTTAAAACTTCGGCGCCATATTGGAATTCCTGATGGCTGAAACTCAATTTTGATCTCGGAATCTTGAAGAGCGACCTCGAAAACCATAGGATATGTTCCTTTAAATTGTTTTCAACTTTGATTTTGATATGATATACTTGATTGATAATGAAGTATAAAAAATTCCATTTCAGGCGTTAATGGCCCTTTAAGGCCCGACTTTTTTTAAGTGATACGATTTTCGTCATACTCTGTACTTAAGGGTTTTTGAAGTCGCTTATTACGAATCTGATGTTAGTTTTTCAAAATTCAAAATGGCGGATGATTTTTTAAAAATTTCATTGGATTCACTTGATATTCGTTACTCGGGGGAATCTAATGTTAGTTTTTCTCTTTTCAGTTAATCTGATGGTAATTTTCATTAGTCTAGCTCAAGTTTCAAATATTTTCGTCCGCCATCTTGAGTTTTGAAAAACTAACATCAGATTCGCAATCAGCGACCCCAAAAAACCCTCGAGTAGTCATTTTCATGAGCCTTGAAGTAATTTAACAATTTTTAATTTTTTTAACAACCCTTAGCAAAAACATTTTTTTTTAATATAGTTGTAATTATAAGATTGTTGTAAATTGATTGCACTATAATTTTTTTTTTAAAAGTAATATAAATTTGTGGATCTTTGGCGTTTAGAACTGAAAAATGGATTAATTTTTGACAAAGTTATGAATGTTCGAACACAAAAGTGGTTTCAATCGAAACCGCTGGGCCTTAAAGGGTTAAGAAACGTATTCAGTCGGTTGCCATTGCTCTAAAAAATGTTGTAATTTGTGTCTCTTTCGATAGGGCAGTAACTTCATACCAGGATTGGATCTAATTGCATGTGGTTTAATTATATAAATGCGGACACAGAAAATAAGAAAATTGGAATTCACTTCTAAAATGTAATATAATAAAATATGTATGTTTAAAAATCCTGGTAATTGTATAATAATACAATAAACTTGCCAAAGTTTAGTTCGATAACACAAATTGGTCCAACAAAATTGTATGTAAAATCACGGTAACTTTTTACCAACAGTTATCAGAGGTCTTTGTGTATTGTACAATTTTCGCAACAAATTTACATGAATACTTTTGCAATATTTGCTATCAGTGAAAGATAGTATAGATACGAATGTAGATAAAATACAATAATAAAGATATTGCAGTTACTGAAGATCAAGAAATGATTATTACTTTTAAATAAAACTTTATCGAACACGATTACCAGTAATTAATCTACAATAATTAAACTTAAAAATTTTCTTACAAAGGCAGTACACGTTTAACAAAGATTTTAAGCTCAATAGAATGAGACAAGTGTTGATTCACTGGAGAAAGCTATTAGAATTTAGGACGTCATGAATGGCGAACAACTCTTTTATTAATCAGTTGCAAGTTGACAAATATGTGTTGTTTCGCATCTTTGTTTTGAAATCAATTTGAAAACAAGACCAAAAATACAAGCTTCAATTTTTTGTTATATCTATTCGTCGGCAATGTCCCATTTCCCTTTAACCTCTCAAAGGCCTCAGAAGTTGATGTTAAAAAAAAAAAATGAACCCAAAGTGAACATTCGATCGCTTGCCATCTTCTATAAATAAACCAATGAGCGATGCACGAATTGACATGATTGGAAATTTGCGTAGAAATTCACCTGAAGGACGATGTCGAGGATATTTCAATTTGTTTCATTTGAAGTCCTACATTCCGGAAACGTTTGGTATGTATACAAGTTCTAGGAAGATACAACCGGTCGTTTTTTAGCTAACAAATTCCTGACTTTGAAGTCAAAGCGTTATTGGAGGACGCGCCGCTTTTAACTGAAGGAAGGGAGAGGCCGATGGAATGTGTCGGGTCGGGGTTCGCAGTTCGTCTTTGTACACGTAGAGAAAGGGTTTGTTCTACTTAGACTTTTCGTTTTTCAACAGAGTTTGTAGATTACGAAACGCTTAAAAGTAATACAATAATAGACACGCAAAAACTTGGTATCTCGTTATTATTGCGGCACGCGAGACTGTCAAACCACGACAAACTCTCACTTTACGTCACTCACGTCACAACAGCGGAGCACAGTCGAGAAATATTAGGTTAGGTTAGATCGCTATCATGGTTCAATTATTATATCTATGGTTCGACCATAGACCATATACAGTACGTAGACTATACTACGATTTGCATAATGTCGGGACGGGATGAGTCCGACAGTTGGCGCATCAGTCAAGCGGGACGCGGGGCTTAAGGCCTGATCACAAAAGACGTGAACCTAAGAGTGTTTTGTCTTTGTTTAACTCAAGATGATAGTAAAGGAGGGAAGTATTCTTACGTCCCCGTCTTAATTCGCTATGTTAAGTGTCATGGTGGCGCCGTCTGGTGGCCACAGTTCGAAACTTTGAGTACCCCTCAAGACACTGTTTAAACTGAGATAAAAAAGATTTGAAAGGAAGATGAATTCCTTAATTAATTTAAGCGAATTAATAGAATACATCGAAAGTGGATCTCGTAAATACGTGGAAGGAGAGAACGTAATGCGAGCTAATCATCTCATGTTCGTAGGGATAACCTCAGAAACGACAGAAGAAATAAAAATTATGGCACTGTGTTTAAAAAGCAGTGATCTAAATGGAACACCGCACGAAGTTACGCTTATATACAAAATAAGTAATGTCAGTAAAATTGATTGCAAATGTTCGTGCAAAGCAGGGCAATCTGGACGATGCAAGCATTGTGGCGCATTGCTTATTCATTTGATAAGGTAATATTTACATCGTGTTCAAATTGTAAACATTGTGATCATTGAATTCCAATATTGCATTTAAAGTTACAAAGTATTTCACATATATTTTTTATTTAATTTCAGATGTGAAAGAAAAATTTCACGTTTGACATTTAGCAGTTTGAATAAGGCTTCGAGGGGTACTCAAAGTTTCGAACTTTGGCCACCAGACGGCGCCACCATGACACTTAACATAGCGAATACAGCACATATCTCTTAAAGAGGCCATCCAGAGCTCAGTGAAAAGATATCTCCAAAAAGACCTCTTGAAGAGGTCTTCATTATGATAATCTACAAAACGGTCTCTTAAAATGTCTTACTTAGGACTTCTTAAAAGCGTAATCTAGAAGAGGTCTTAAATCTATCTCATTTTGGACCACCTATCTTTTAGTAAAGGTTCAATTGAGGTCTGTTTCTTCCAGATACGCTAGACGGCGATTGAGTCTAAAAATGAGATCGAACAATATTTACTTCATACACAGATTATAGATTACAAACTGCCCCGACCAAATAAGTACTTTTTCGGTATAATAATAATAATAATATACATCTTTATTGAATAAAAAAAGAAAATTACATTGCGTATTTTTTTTTAATATACAATGGGCGAGACACAGCATCTAATAATATGCTGCGTTACAGCCTGACCCGCGGACAAACAAATAATTTATTGCGCTTATAAAAAAATAAATATTAACTAAACTAGCTAGGTACGGGTAACAGTTACATTTGATTACAATAATGAATAAGACAGTCGTTAATTAATTTTGGTTATCTAAGAGGTAATATTTAACACGTGTTATAAATGACTTGGATTTAAATAAAAATGATCTTAAATCTAAGGGAAGCGAATTAAATACCAGTGCTGCAATGAATGAAAAGGCTCCGGTTGCCTTCGCAAAGAGACGTTTTGGGTATTTCAAGGTGTGTGAAATAGCGTTTCGCGTACTGGAGCGAGTTTGTCCTAACATCCTAATCCGCTTATGGATGTATTCCGAAGTTTGAGTAGCTAGTACACGGTAGACCATACTAATAATCGCAAAATTCATTCTATTTTCATTGTAAGCCAACCGGACCTTTTCAAGGCAGGTGATATGTGATCGTATTTTCGAACCCCGTATATATAGCGCAGACAAACATTTTGTACATATTGCAGAACAAGTGCGGAAGAACGAGAGCCTCGCAGAATCTTAATTTTCTTATTCGTGAAAGAACACGTCTCCAAGGATACAAGCGACGTAAAATTGAAAACGATTGCCGCCGTCTTTTTAGAGATATGCCTTGAAAAGGACCAATCGCTATCAATCATTAATCCAAGGTCTTTAGCTTCAGAGACTACCGGAATAACGTTCCCATTTACAATAATCGGAAATAGGTTAGTGTCAATGTTCCTTCGCAATTTTGCACTTCCCATAAGAAGAACTTTCGATTTTAACGGATTAAGAAGAAGCGCATTATCTTCAGCCCAGTTTGCAATATCATTAAGATCCGAATTAAAAGATGAAAACGCTTCAGACGCAGCATGGAGAGAGAAGGATAACATAATTTGGGTGTCGTCAGCATACGTTTTGAGATGCACGTTCGAGCAGAAATCGTAAATGTCAGCTGTGTAAATTATAAAAAGCAGAGAGCATAGTTTTGCTCCTTGGGGACAACCGGACGTTAAAGCTCGTGGTTCAGAGATCTCACTATCTTTCGATATTACGACTTATTGGGAGCATTGATTGAAATATGATTTGATTAATTTACAGGCTCTTAGAGAGAATCCGTAATAAGATAATTTGATGATAGTGAGATCATGATTCATAGAGTCAAAAGCACGAGAAAAATCTAACAGTCCAATAAGAGTAATTGATTATCAGTGCCCGAAAAAACATCCTCAGAGACATCAAGAAGGGTAGTCTCACAACTAAAAGATTTTCTGAAGCCCGATTGATATGCGGGGAAGATTTCATGTTGTTACAATATTCTAAGATTTGATCATACAAAACGGTTTCAACTAATTTCGAAAAAATTGGCAGTCGACTGATCGGACGTAAATCGGACAACAAGCTAGGTATGGGGCGTACAATCGCATGCTTCCAAACATCTGGAAATTCACAAGAACTAATTACAGAATTGATAATTAGCAATATTTCAGGGAGACAATTCTTGTAAATTCTTGTGAACATCTCGCCCGAGATTCCATCAGACCCGGCAGAATGGAGGTTGATTTTCGTAACAAGATTTTTTAAGTCAATTGAACACAATTCTCTAAATGAGAAAGATACATTTTCTGGAATATTAGAAGAGCGACAGGAGCAGAAGAATTACAGAGTCTCTGGATTAGGTAGGATTATAGGGATATTAACGAAATGTTGATTTAGTTGATTAAGATCTACGAGGTTATATGGAATATCAGACGAGTTAGGACCATTGATCCCTAAATAATTAACAGATTTCCAAAATGCTATGCCTGAAGAAAAAGATAAATAGCGAAAATAAATTTTGCGCTCTCTTCTTATCATCGAGATGGTACAATTGCGAAGCTTTTTATAATAAAGATAATCAGAGTTAGTTCTAGACCTTCTCCTCTTTGTTTGCGCAGCATTTTTTTTCTTTATATAAATCTGAACTGTGTTTGTCATCCAAGGAGCACGAGGTTTAGATACACGAATTAATTTTTGTGGAGCAACTAAATCAATAATATTTAATACTTGATTGTTAAAACATGCGAATTTATTATTTACATTATGGTAGTTGTGTATGTCACCCCATGGGGAACAAATGACTAATGAGTTGAAAAGATTATTGTCAAAATTGATAAAATCACGGGTTTTAATGAACTTTTGTTTATTAGCTACCCTGCGACAAGAAATAAAATAACCAATCAGAGAGTGATCAGAAATCTCGAGCTCATAGTAACAAAGACATCAGTAATTTCAATGGCGGACGAAATTAAAATAACATCGAGTAAAGTTGACGTTGTGGCGGTAACTCTTGTTGCAGAATTAACTATTTGGCGAAGATTATTAGACCGGATCCATTCAAGGAGTTTTTTAGTAGCAGGGGAATTGGAATTCTGTAGATCAACATTTAGATCTCCAAGGATAAGAATGTGGTCAACTGTACGAAGCAAGAATGTTAAGATCGTTGCAATACTATCCAGGCAATTTAGGGAAACTCTATCTGGTCTGTAATGCGTGCCAATTGCATATTTAGAACTGTGGAAGTGTACAATAATCCATAGTTGTTCAAGACCAAATTCATCAGGCCTGAATTCGATGTTACAGAATGAGAGATTAGATCTAAGATAAATTGCTACTCCTTCACCATTTGAATGTAAACGATCAAATCTTACTAATTTATAACCGGTAATCTTATAGTCCTCGTCCCGGTAATTTACAGAAAGCCACGATTCGGTAATACAAAATATGTCGAAATTGTCAGAAATTAATGCATCTACAATTTGAGAATAATGCGCGGGCAATGACCTTACATTAAGATGACCGACTTTTAAGCAGCATATTGAACAGCTTATGACATTTAGATCAATTGGATCATCAACAAGTGTTCCTGATGATGTACTGGTCAGCGATGAACTAAGAGACGGTATTGTATCTGAGGTTTCTTGTTGTTTGGAATTCAAAATATTATTCAGCATTGCAGATGGAGAAGTAAGATGATGAGGAACTTGGTCAGGAACCAGGTACTCGAACTGACGTCATGCTTGAATTTGATCAAGATTCTTTTCTGACGAAATCTGTACAGATGGCTCATTTTTCGATGGACGGTAATAAACTCCCATACGGATGTAGCAATATTTTTCAGTATCACCCTTGACCAAAGCTTTCGCCTTGTTGAAAAGTTCATTTATATCATTTATTTTAGATGTCAAAGCTCTCAAATAAGACCTCTTTTCTGAGACCTCATATTTGAGAGGTCTTATAGAGCTCTTAAAATCGAGGCATAAGTCTTCTTAAGGAGTACTTTAAGAGCTTTTTCTGATAAGTATTTAAGACATCTTACAATTTTTAGGACTTTGTAAAGTGCTCTTTAAGCTGTCTTTTTGTTTTGGGACGTTTACGTGCTGAAAGTGATCAGGCCATTATACCATGATTCCATGGACAAGAACTACATTGTATGTATGTACTGTACATGTACATAGTTCTGGATTTCCATCTACAGATTATTTATGATCGGTTGTAATTCTTCAGGATCAAGTGTATGGGCCGGAGCAGCTTAAGAACTTAATCTCGAAACTTTAACTTTAACGTCGTTCTGTCCTTTACTCTCTTATGTAATTAGAAAGGGATAGAACGACGCTAAAGTTAAAGTTTCGAGATTAAGTTCTGAAGCTGATTCGGCCCTATGCTGTGTGCCATAAAATTATCAATCATTTAATACTCCAAATTTCTATTTTACGAAAAAACTTTTTTTTGAGAAATCTGAAAATCCAGAGGCAAAGTGGGTTGTTAAAATTACTTCTGGAAAAGTTTGACAGAGAGAGAGAAAGAGAGAGAGAGAGAGAAAGAGAGGGGGAGGGAGAGAGAGAGATTGATTAAAAATTTATTTATTAGTGTCCTGGCCACTACGAGCCGTGGACACAACTCAAGAGAGAGAGAGAGAGAGAGAGAGAAAGAGAGAGAGGGGGGGGGGAGAGGGAGAAAGGGAAAGAAAGCTCTTACTGATCTCTGTGAACCTAAATTAAAACGGAATACATCCCACTTTGCCCCAAAATAGAATTTTTTTTAAACACGTCGTAAAAAATCATCCTCAACCCCAAATGAAACAAATAAAAACGAAAATAAAGTGTAACAGAAGACAATTAAGTCATGCAATTCAGATTTTAATTACGCTTAATTTATTGATATTTTCTAATTGATTGAAAATATGTCTGAATTTACAAATTGACTTCGACTTCCTAGGTCATGTTGGAACAGTTGGTAAATACTGAATGGAAACTGAAATATGTTTCAAAATTTGTATTACAATAACTCTTTTGTAAATAAACAATGCAAACAAACACATGGGAAAGGTTCTAATACAGCGAAACGCCAAAATCCCACTTTACCCCGTGTCCCACTTTGTCACCACTTCCCCTACCTGCACACAATTTATATGCAATATTATTACTTGATGCCGGCTTCTTTTTGACAAATGAAAATTCATTATGTACATACTACACGGAAAAACATTTTTCACCCAAACCGGGCGGGCAGCCCTCCCGCAGCACTTTTAACGTTTCAAATGATGATTAAAAATATAAGGGGGTGAAATAAATTTTGTTCTGAATAGATATTAATTCATAGTATCATTAAGAAAGTTTATGCACTATTTTTAGACCACCAAATTACTTACATGGTTTATAAAGATCGTTAAAAGCGTAAAAACCGGTACTTTTTTCATTTCAACGCTTCCTTATCAAAAACAGAGCAAAATAGAGTAAAATTGCACTGAAGCTTTTTTGTAGAGCGTGAAATTTCCTACAAAAAGGTCAGTGGCAGCCCTAGTCTAATGTTAATAGTTTAACCACAAACAACAATGGAACGTCAACTTACAGTTTGATCGATAACCAATGTAAAATATTCGGAATATTTTGTTTAAATTCGTGCTTTCTTTTTGGCTAAACTATTAATGTTAAACTAACGCTGCCCCTGACTCTTTTATAGAACTCTACAAAAAAGCTTTAGTCCAATTTTGCTCTATTTTGCTCTATTTTCTTTACGGAAGCGAAAAAAGTTAAAAAAGTGCCGGTTTTTACGCTTTTAACGATCTTTATAAATCATATGTCATTTTATGGTCTAAAAACAGTGCATAAAATTTCTTAATGATACTATGAATCGATATCTATTCACAAAAAATTTATTTTGACGCCCTTATATTTTTAATCATCATTTGAAAAGTTAAAAGTGCTGCGGGAGCGTTGCCCGCCCGGTTTGGGTGATCAGCGCTCCCAAAGATTTTTCCAAAGGAAACAGCAAAGAACGGTAGAGAAGGCTGCGAGTGTGTCAATGGCACTTGTCGTAACAAATGTTAATTAAAGTACATAGATTAATTTTAGAAAATTATTCACAAAGGTCACGAAAATGGATCCAGAAAAAGTAAAACTAATTTACTGGAGTACACTTAGTAAACAGCCATGAATACATACCTTACAAGATGAGCAACATTTAAAATGTTTGCATGCACTGCACTGATGCGCACGCGCATTTCGCTTGGCAACAGCATGTTTATACCGGCTTGCGCACAGCTGCGCGCGCACTTTACCTGAGCTACCCCAGCTACTCCCTCTCATCGTTAGGTTAGGTTTGCGCGGTTCGTTCGCGTCACTCGGCACTGTTTCTCATTTCGGTCTGTTTTCGTTGTGACCTTCTGGAGTGAGAGTTGTGCTGTTGTGCATTACTGTGCATTTGCGTTGTGTGTTGTTTCCTGTTTAGTTAGCGTCATTTTGTGTTTGGAATTGTTGCACTTCGGTTTTCTACGTTATCTATCAACCCCAAGCCTTAGGAAGTGTGTGGTTTTACTCATCGCAGACATTCTGAATATCATCTTCTACTCAATCTGAAAGTAAGCATGCAGTTTTCTAAAGTCTACGCAAAAATTTACGAACCGGACGTTCTTCATAACCTCTATTTTAAGTGGTAAAAAATTAACGAAATATAGGAAATATAAGAAATAGTATACAAATATAAAATAAATACAGATTTTTATTGAAATTCTGTTTTTCTCACGATTTTCTACATTATCTTATTTTGTAGTTATTTTTTTTAGGTATTTACGTCATGTTTTTCTTTATTTACCTTTAATTGTACCATGTAATCATGATGCGTTTTATATTAATTAAAAATTTTCTGGATTTCTCATATTTTAACAGAAAAGTATACGAGATATGATAATAATATGTGGCATAAAATTTTTCTGTATAAATGTATGTTGTAATAGACTTACATTTCAGTAGTAAATTTCAACCTTATTACAAACTTTTTTTATTTTATTACAAAAATATAACTGTAGTAATAATTAAGTAATTACTGCATGAAATATCATTATACAAAGGGCAAGATAATGAGCTATTTTACAGGTTGACTCATTTGTATGATTCACTAATACATAAACTTACATCATTAAAAATCATTTAGTTTTGATAAAAGTACTATTTAATAATCCAAAATGATAAAGGAAACAATCTATATGCATTATACCAACATTATTAAAATAATGCATTAGATAATATAGATTAATAGTACATTACCTAACAAGGGTGTAATGTATACTTTTACGCACGGGACGGGAACCATACATACGAAGTGCCGAAGGCGCCGAGTGATGTGTAAAGTTTCCAACCCCCTATTTTTGGTATTTGCGCGCATAAAGTGAGTGCGTAAAGTTTTGATGCCTGTTTGAGTGCGTAAAGTATATCTTTACGCACGACCGGTCATTTTACGAATTTCGTCGTCGGGAGTGCATAAAAGTTTACTTTAGGCGCGAAAGATAGGCATCAAAGGTACTTTACGCACGAACTTTACGCCCGCAATTACAAAAACAATATTTGTGTTATTTATATTATTTATTTATGAATCTAAGACCTTTTCAAAAAACATAACATGATGGCTGAACTGTCAAGCACATTATAGCTTATACAGTAGGACTTCTCTTATTCTAATTAGTAAAGTTTTTCAAGGTGGCGCCGACCTCTCTTATTCTAATTTTCCCCTTACCCCCACTTACTTTGCTTGCGAGCTTGTGATTCGTGGACAATATTATTCGTTGACTTTTCGTGTGATAGTGGGAAAAGACTTGTGGGATTAGAATAAGAGAGGCTGGACAATTAGAATAAGAGAGGTCCTACTGTAGGTCTACGATTATATAGTATACGCCTGCAGTGTAAAAAATTTAAGCGTAATCAGTATTACCTACTCTCAGAGTAAAAAAGTTAGTAGGCAGTTGTATATAGTTCACTGAAAGTGTAAATGTACTCGAAGGCTATGTAATTTTCAGAAGATTTCGTAGGGAAGGTTAACATTTACAATCGGTGCAGTAAAATTACAAAAATTAGATTAAAACTACAATTATCACAGTATATTTGCCATTTCTGATGTAAAATTACATTAGGATTTTGTTCTTGCATTTGAAGGTTAAGTAGTCTATAAAGTTTATAAATAGAGGAAGACTAGGCGAACGGGGGGAAGTGACGAATTGTAAAATATTTCCATTATGATCATACTGATTGTAAAATATCATATGTGGTTTCTTTGTTTACACCATTTTTCACATTTTGAGGCATATTTCATTTTTTTTTCTCTTACCTACCTTTGGGAGCGAGAAATGTAATTTTTAAACAACATTTTTCCTGTACTTTGTTCTCAGATTGGTCAATATTTTCATTTTGGCAGTTTAATAATCACTATTTACAGTAAAACCCCTCTTTCTTGAACACCCCGTCTATTTGAACAAAATAACCTCGTTTATTTGAACGATTTCTACTTCCCCTTACCCCCACTACTCGCTCTTACGCGGATACAAATTCCAATGGGCGTGCGCTACTCACGACGGACGGGTATATTGTGCGAGGAGTGGGGACAACTGTAAGCGTTCAAATAAACGGGGTCGGAGGGGAAATGCTGGCTCGACCCTGTTCAAGTAAGAGGGGTTTTACTGTAATACACGGAAAAAATCCTCGCCGCTTCGCCCCACCTTCCCCAATATTTTATAGTGTTTTTAATGGTATCACATATTTATCTTTCTGTTACTTTCAAAGGGCTTCAGGATACAAAAATAAATGATTTCTCGAGAAATGCATTTAATTTATTAAATTATAAAACAAAATAGACATCACAGTAATTGTTTATCGCATAAAATATATAGAAATGTTTATAAACTGAATGCGTCATCACTTATTTTAACCCTTTATCGAATCTGATATCAGCTTTTCAAAATTCAAAATGGCGGATCCAATATGGCGGACTCATTTTTTCAAATTGGTCGGATTCGTTTGAAACTTGTTACTCAGTTTTTTAAAATTCAAAATGTCTGTTTAAAATTCAAAATGTTTAGATCGTTAACTTTTAACTTAACTTAATTAAGTTTACTTTTAACTTTTATGTTTTTTTTTGTATTGTTAGCCGCTGAACATGAGTTTTTTGAGTGGAGTACTCAAAAGTGGTTAAAACAATTGAATAATTTTGTTCTTCTTGTTACGAAAAACATTTTTCCATGCTTTTTGGGTAATTTTGAATCAAAAAGGTCCTGAATAACTTTCACGTTGGAAGGTAACTTTTCGAGATAAAAACTACTAAACTTTTAAAAAAGTCGATTTTTGCTATTTTTAACACACTACCACATCAATATCGATTTTCTCTTCCCAATCGAGAAACGCTATCCAAAACTATTGGTATTACGTTTCTGAAGCTTAAATATTTATCTCCAAATAATTTCAAGTACTTAAACAAAGTGCTTCTGGAGCAGTTTTACATGATGTATTATATTTTTCCAAGTAATTTATAAAGTGAAATCCAATGAAAAAGTTTTCCTCTCTTTCTTCTCTGATATTATGTATGGTACATTCCATGTGAAATCACCATTTCGGAGTCAAGTTTCAGAACTTATTCAAAGTTGAACTACATTTAGAATACGTAAAGATAAGCCGATCCTGTAAATTTCAGCTCAAAATATTAATTTGTTCAAAAGTTATTGATAAAAGTGTAAACGACAAAAATGAAATTTACCATTTTTTAAATGACGATATCTCGAAAACTATCATTCAGAGAAAAAAAAAGTGTAATTCGAAAATGTGGAGAAATGCCTAAATTTTTCACTGGTGAAAATGATATAAAAAAAGTATTATTGTTTATAACAAATTTTCAAGATTATTTTGTTGTAACTCAATTTCTTCATTGTGATTTTTTAAATTAAAACTTACATTTAACTTATTTCAATGTGACAATCATTTACATTATCTTTCTAATTTCATAATTAGTCGAATTCAAAAATAATTTTACACAAATATCGTTTGGAGGATTGATACCATTTACGGGTATAAATGAATGAGAACTTTTGGTTTCCTCAATCTGTTTAGCTATTCAAAATCTGTTTTTTTAAATCTTCTTTCAGTTTTTTGTGTTCAATATGAACGCAATACTGAAATTGTATACTTTTTATGTGCTGTGTTGCCCAGATGTATCCCATTGTTCACTTTCTGCAAACTTGTGCGTCTTGCTAATCTTTTTACAGTACCACCAACACTGTCGCATGTGCTTTTATCATGCAAAGTTGCCAAAAAATGCCACTTAGCTATTTTGAAATCTATATAATGATGAGCTAAATTTATGGAATGATATTTATTTTTATATTGAGATGCTGCACAATGTATTTTCAAATATTCAATCAGTTTCGACTGGAATAAGTACACAGCATTCGTGTTTTAGATATTCTGATATCAATACAAAGCTTTTATATTTAATCATATTATTTATGTCATTTGCTTTTGTTTAAATTACGAATGGATGGATTGCATTGATTTTTTATGTAAATTGCCTAATTTATCCTTAAACGGTTTTACGCCACTAATATTAATATTAGTAGGATTATAAACAATTTGGACTTTTTGATCGATAAAATTATATTTATAAAGTGCACAAAAAATTCTGAGTGTTAGACATTCTATAGACTATTTTACAATATCTGCTGGCATTCAGTATTTTTTTCTGAGTTTAATTGATTAGTTCAGGGCTCCCAGTCAGTCTCTTTTTAGGAAATTAGTCTCTTATTTCGACTTTAGTCCCTTTTATTTCCTTTTTTCGTCAAAAGTCCCTTTCAAATTTAAATTGTCCTTCTGCGGCTTTTTATGTCTTGTTTTCTGCGTTTGATTAAGAAAAGTAATTCATTTTTCAAATCCGAAGAAATATGACAATATTACTTAAGTTTTAACTTCGGAAAAACTAAAAAATAGTATGAAGCCATTCAAAATTATATCCATATTGTTTTTCATCTATAAATTATTTTATAATATACATATACAGTATGTAGTATGCAACAAAAATTATACGATTATTTGTTTTCTCTATTTAATTTAAAAACTTTGTCAAAATGTTTTTAGAAGCGATTACTTTTATTATGTAATAATACAAAATTATAAATAGACAAAACAATTTTCCATATTTATGATTTTATAAATACAGGTTCCTTGTATTATGAAAAAGTTGCAAAGCATCTTAGGGAAATGGAAAAACTAAGTTATTGAAACTTTAAGGAACTATAACAATCTTTCGAAAAAAATGTTTTTTTTTTACAATGAATTTAATGGCAATATAATAACAATTTTATAAAAATGTTTGATAAAAAAGATTTTTTTTTCTTCGAAAAAATAAAATTTGTTAAAATTCATCCATAATTAGTTAGAAAATATGTTTTTTTATTCACCAAATTTGCTTTGAATGTTTAAATTAAAAATGACGAAAAAATTAAAAAAAAAAACAGGTGGAAAAATTAAAAAAAAATTGAGAGTTCAATTTTTTGGGTAGAGAACCCGTATACAAAATTTGCAGCCAAATCTGAAAGGGTGATGTCCAACAATAGCAAAATTAAACGTTTTAGCGTGAAAAAATTTGTTTTTTTTCCGAATAAAGGCTATTTAAATTTGTTAATCTATTTTAAAAATTAAAAAAAAAACAATTGGAAAACAGAAAAACATATTTTCTAAATAAATAAGTATGAATTTGAAAAAATTCCATTTTATTCGAAAAAAACAATTTTTCTTTTTTGGTAAAAAAATTTGTTTCTGATTTTCATTTTATTACAATTGAATTCCTCCTCAAAAATCACTAATGAAAGTTTGTTTGATATAGCTGATTTTGCGCCCGGACTCTCCCCTTCTGATAACAAACGAAAACAATTTTATTATAAATTGTAATGTAATAATTGTATCAGGCTTACAATTAAAAAGTTGAAATCAAAACTATTTTAAGTCCATTTTTAGTTCCTTTTTTTTTTAAGTTCAAATTCCCTTTTTTCCTTTTTTTAAGGGCACTGGGAGTCTTGTTAGTTTCATAAATTACACTACTTGTAATAATAATACAAAAATCAAATATTGGTGTAACAACTATGGCATGGAATTGTTTTGTTTTTTTCAGATATGAGGCGAAGTCCTTCTGGTACAAAAAGAGTAAGTAATCACTACAGGGAAGATATTTTGAGTATGGAAGCACGTGAAAAAGAAAGAAGACGCAGGGAATGGATGATTCAACAAAGAAAGGAAGAAGCGCACGAGAAACTTAAACAGAAAAAGATTGCAGAGTACGAACGAAAACGTCAAGAGCAACTCAAGAAAGAGCAAGAAGAAAGAGAACGGGCCAAGATCTCCAAGGGAAAATCTTCCAATCGAAGTAAAAGTCGTAGTCGGTCACGAGAACCGCTATATAGGACCGTTACTCAGCAAGGAAGTTCTTCTAAAAGCACACGCTTATCAGACAAGTACGTCTCCGTTTATAGAATATCACTCAAGTAACGCTACATCGATAATTTGCGAGGACAGATATGAACAGACTACATATTTTTCTTCTGAAATTGATTTGGAATAATTATTTTCTTAGGGAGGAATTCTCCAGCGGAAGCAGCGGCCTTTTTAAAGGATCCGACAAGATTTCAAGAATAAACAAAGTAGATCTTTGCCGAATTAAAGTGGATATTATTAGAAAAATACCTGGAAATGTTACTCCAAGTTCCGGTGAACTCCACCGTGATATTATTGATCCTGAGGATTTGCATCTGAAAAGACGAGACGGTAACATGTTGTTTTGTTTCATTTTATTTTTTTCGAATTCAGGAAGAATATTTTCTAATTACATCGAAGAGTTCTTGATAATATTTGTTATAATAATCAACACTGAAGATCTTGAAAAAGTAATGTTTTTAACTAAATGTTTGTTTACACTTTATAAAGGATGGTTTTATATTGTTTAAAATCAAGGCATTTTCTTTCATTTTATATTGATTTGAAAATCTTGAAAATTATAACTTTTGAATCTTACTGAATTTTAAGTAAGTTTTTTGTTGATATTTCTTTATTTATTGCTTCTAAACGAACGGAAAGTAATTTTTCATCACTGAAGAGCGCAAGTATGCTGAACAAACTGCAAAGGAGGTGAAATATTAACAATTGTAATAACAACTCAGGAAGTTGGCATCAATTATACAATCAATGGCGAATGGAACTTTCGGTTTGCATCCCATACATTGTAAGCCCAACTTATACATTGGTGTTTAGTTTCTATGCTTTGCTTATTTAAACGAGATTCTTCCTCTTAATTTAATCACATTGTCTGCAATAAAATCTTTAGAAAGCTTTGTTGCACTTCATTCACGAATACACAAGCTCAAATTCCCTGCATAAAAGTATTTATTGTCCTTGCATGATGTACAATTTTAAAACAGAATCATCTGGAAGATTTACCTGCATTGGAAGATACATTTAACGAATATTTCTCGGCGAATTCCAAGAATTTTTTATTCTTAGCATTTTTTTAAAACAAGCTCATAATTGTTCAGTTAGAGCGTCCAGAAATTTTTCAACAAAATTTTCACTGAGAACCGCCATTTTGAAGCCGCCATTTTGAATGGTGAATTAATAACCATCCAATCTTTTAGTATAACTATTTACTCCGCCAGATACAGAGATTCAGCTTGATTCGAAGACGGTTTCCTGTTAAAAAATACGATTATTTGAACAAATTTTTTCAAAATTCACGATTTTTTTATGTTTAAACCGCCATAGTAAAAAAATGGCGGCAGATATGGTCAATCTGAAACGGGTTTTAGAAAGTTTGAGAAAAAATACAATACGGTATATTATATCAAAACGGCTGAGTGATTTTTTTTCTCTAAGAAAGCACCTGATGAAAAGAAGTCAAAATTTACGGCATTTCAGGATGAAACGGGTTAAGTTGGTTGATTGTAAATGTAACTAAAACAAGAATTGTTTTGCTTAAAATACTAAATATTCGTATTGACTTTATTTTATTTTTTCTGAAGGTTGTTTAATTTCTCTAATTCTGAATATATAATTGAAAAAGAATTTGATACAAAATTTGCACAAAAGTTCATTTTAATATAGAATTATGAATACAGCACAGAAGATTTTGTCCAAATTTTGGTTCCAACATTATAGCAATAAACTCGTGTAAAAATGAATTAAATTTCAATTGCAATTCAAAACAACTTTTCTAAGAAAATAGACGATTTTACAAAGAAATCAATGGAAAAGTTATGTAATTCTTTGGTAATATTTATGACTTATAAAATCTATCAAATTTTATCGTAGCATAATTCAGCGAACGAAGAGAGAAATTGTAAGAAATCAATGTTTTGTTTCGAACAGGTGAAGGTTCTAAACCTATATTCGATCGTGAAGAGTTAAACTCCAAGTCGAGTTGCCAAAGCGACGTTGAAGAACGTAGGATTGTTAAATCCGTCGACTGTGATTACGACGATTCAAGAAGAAAGCGCAGTTCGTCTCGAAGCTCTCGCAGGCATCGCAGCGTCAGTCCGTGCAATAGCCGGTCCAGGTTCGTTATTAATATAATTGGTTATGATATTGGTAAAGCCGCTATAGGTAAAGCAATTTCCTATTATTATTTACACCTTTTACATAAAGTACTGTTATCCAGAATAATTTAGATCTTTTGTAAAAGTTTTGAGATAATAATAGGAAAACTTTGCGAATATGACTCACGCTTATCAAGTATTGCTAGCGTCAGTATATATCTATACTGTGGAAGTTAATTCTGACACTGACCGACGACAATTTGGACAGAAACAATTGAGTCTTTTTTTTCAAAATCTGCAAAATAACTCAATAGTGTTCAAAAGTCTTTCGGGAAGTAGTGTTAAATCTTTGGTATATTTTACACTTTTAGTAGTAGAAATTGAGCTTAATCAATCTGATCTTTGTACTTCCGAGAAGTTTGCATTTTTCAAAACGAGGAATATTTAGAGCTACGATACACTTGTAGACCATACGGGAATTCCTCTTTTGGAAATTACAAGCGACAATGGAATGCCGAAGTGTTAACAGCATTGAGTGATCAAACTTTAATTGTTTTCATAATTGAGGAGATTCAATTGTCAGTTTGAACCTGAGGCTTGAGATTACAGTATTGCCCATGATGAATGTAACCGAACATATTATTTAAATGATGAAAAAACTGATGAAAATTCTCGTTATCGCACATTGATGTTCCGATGCTTTTATGTCTGTTAACACTGCCTCAAACCGTACGAAATCTTGAAGATTATTCAAAGTTGCAGAAAAAGTTCAAAACACTACGAGTTATTACGAATAATAAAAGGGACTCAACCTTTCGCTGTTTACAGTGATTTATCGAACTTTTTTAATCCAGTTTTATTTAGAGTTTCCTATATTTAAAATAGAGATTTTAAAAATAGCAAAAGTTGTAAT
Organism: Trichopria drosophilae; assembly: GCA_030407085.1. Classification (NCBI taxonomy): domain Eukaryota; kingdom Metazoa; phylum Arthropoda; class Insecta; order Hymenoptera; family Diapriidae; genus Trichopria; species Trichopria drosophilae. Next base: position 112,176,004 of record CM059585.1, on the reverse strand, counting down.
AAAATTGTGTTAAAACTAGTTTGATACATGACTTTAACATGGACTGTCGAACATTTACTGAGTATCGATGGCGTAATGTTTAATTAATGGAACAAATTTGTAAAATTCATTTGTTTCGGACAATTGTAGATTCATGGACTTTATTAGATGAGAAATAGTATCTTGCATGTGCAAATCTTCTTTCCTTAGACGAATGGACACTGAAGTTAACGATTGAATTTAATTATAAATTGAATATTGAAAATTTATGGTAATTAACTAAGGAACCATTCAATTAAGTTTATGTTAGGTTAGACATTTTCATTTTAAAGGACAACTGGAAATATAACTTTATTAATAAAATGATGATTTTGAATAGTTTTCTGAAATTTAATGTTAAAAAGTCCTTTAAACTGAAAAGGCTGGCACAGATTTAGGGCGTTAGGTTTGTCTTTGGTATCGAGACAAAAAGATGGGTAGATGAATCTTCCATTCTTAGCATAGGATAATCGTGTTTACAGAATTGCATAAAACACCTGTTTACAATGTTGCTATTAGTTAAGATTTAGAATAAGTTATGTGGTATCGATACGAAAATATTAAAGCGATATTCTTGAATGTCACTGATAAGAACGAAGCTACCTTTCGATCGCCAAGGTTGAAAAAGTTAAGAACTGATATTACACTATGATTTCGAGATGTGTAAAACGATACTGCACTTTGAGAACTGAAAATTCCGAATGAACGATGCTGTTGAGAACACTCCAGCATTTTGATCACGAGGAATCGCTACACTAATGAGAAATGATCTTCGAGATATTCACAAGACTGATAAGAATTGATGTTGCAATTGATGTTGAGAAAAGTACAAATTTAGAGTAGCATAAATGTTCTTGAGGATGAGAACAGTAATGTTTTTTTTGATTTCAAGATACTCTGTGTTAGAAAAATGATACTGTTTCTCGTACGAAAGATATTTATGTAAAGTATATTGCATGCAATTAGTTAATAAGAGAAAACAGATTAGGAAGAATATTAGATAGGCTTTTGCGTCGCTTTATTTCTTATTTGATAAAGGCAATGAAACTTTAATCCTTTAGGAAATTGGTCGAAACTTATGAATATTTTACAGATTTTGAATTATTTCTTTATGTTATAAAAATGAGGGGATGTGTGGGGAATTATAATCTTTGGAGTTTATTTGGGAATGTTGGGGAAGGTTGTGAAGGAACTTTGAAAATGGTTTATCTCTTTCAGTTTTCTACTTTTTACTTCTCTCCCATTTTAATAAAAGTCTTTTTTCTAGGAATGTAATCAATTTATGTATAATTTGCATTTTTTATTTAGGTACAACAAATTATAATCATAAAACTAAAAGTTTAGTTACAAGTGAATAAATTGTTAGATATACATAAATTAGTGAAGTTTCTGTATAAAAGAAACTGTTAATATAAAAAGAAATATTTGTATTAAGCAATAGAATTATTTACTCGTGTTGTAAAAAATTGCTAAATAAATTACGCTGTTAATTGCGTTATATATAAAAATAACAATGTCGTAACTAAATATATTTAAATAGTAGTATATATACATACATATAATATTTATAACCTTACAAAATTAATTAATGTAAGTTGGTCAACATACCAAAATCTTCCGGTATACGTTTAAATTTAGTTGTTTCACATATTTCATTTCGTTAATGAAATATGATAATATAAACAATAACGCAGTAACTAAATTTAGCGTTAACAAAAAATCATAGTTATTTTGGATTTGCAGAAATGTGCAACCAAAATACATTGATGATCTTGCAACCATTGACGATAGTTGTGAAAGAAATTGTTCTGCAACTACAAATCGTACAATCGGTTGAACATGCTTCGAGACAGTGATTCTGCGCTTATTTTAATTACGAAATCAATTATATTCTGTTACGTAAGCCTCTCGTGCATAGGGCTTCCAATTATTAGGTAGAGCTCAATATTGAAAGTAAATCATATTATTGGCTCAAAATATCCAAGTAAGCGATTTATTTCAATAGCGACATTCTGCATTATCTAGTTTTTGGAAAATTAGATACATGTAGTGTCGCTTGAGATATGACAGAAGCAATCTTTTACAAAAATGATGTAATAATAAGTAAAAGCTTCGCTGTCAGAGCAAAGTAATGTAAGCAATAGTGTCTTACAAATTTCTTCTTTAAAACCTGAGAAAAAGAAGAAATGCTCTTTAATTTTAAAGAAGTCTATAAAAATATGTTTATTGACTTTATTATTTAATAAAGTCTCGGTAATATGACTAATAACTGATTGGTCAAAGCTCAGTACTTGAATATCTCTTGTAATTATTGTATTTCTCATATATTAATATAAAAAATATTCAATTATTAAAGATATTCAAGTACAAGTGCGCTTACTATTTTCTAATAAGTCAAATAATATTAGAAACCGTACAGTTTAATTGTGCATCAAATTATCACTGCTGCTCAATACGAGCTAATGTAGTAATTAATTAGGAAAAATTTAAATACCAAAAATATTGGTATTATAGAATTAGATTTTTTTGTCTTAATAAAGTTTTTTTCCAGCAATTTTCTTCAGTACACAGAGTCAACAGGCAGCAAATGAAAACACTGAAATCGTACAAAACAAAGTAATATTTCGAAAAAAAAATGATATAAATTTTTCACCATTATTAATTAGCATTTAAACTCAATTTACATAAAATAAATAAAATTATTATGTTTGTACGAAGTCAGTGTGGGTAACGTACCGGCAGTAATTGTAAGTACATCACTGATTTTCTTTTAGTTTAAGTTAGAATTAAGTTTGTCCCAAATTTCTTTCTCATTCTTATACGTGTGATAGTTAATTAATATGTTAGGAACTATTATACGAACTGATAACGTGACAGTGTCAACATACGTTATTTACTAGTCACTTACAAACAAGACTGATACCAGACAATAATTCTGTACTGGAAAAGATCTTGTTTGTGTATGATAATTATTTCCAGTTTAGAAACAATGACTTACGAATGTAAGAAAGGTCTAAAGTAATGCCGATGTCATTTATAACGTTAAAGAAAATGTTTCGGCAAAGTTTTTTTAAGTTCAATTTAGAAACAAAATTTGTTTAAAAGTTAGGTCGTGTTAATGAATTTGTAGAGTACTTTAGATCATCTTAAATTACTGACTGACTTAACTATTTACTTACGAGATAATTTTTGTAGGAAAATAGTGAATTCATAATAAAATATGATTATTCATGGTACTTTTTTTTTTTTAAGTATATAATGAATGTTAAATTAACTATGGGAAGGGGGGATGGGAAGGGTGGATTATTGTATAATATCTAAGGGAAAATTCTTTTTTTAATAAAACTGAAACCTGCTAAGTATTGCATAAAATATTTTGATACTGTTGCATTTTACATGCAATTGTAATTCAAAATATTTTCCGGAACGTGTACAAAAATATTTTTTGTACGAATGTGATTGCAGCAGTTGCCTTTGGCCTTGCTCGCAGCCTTGACATTCGTAGAAAAAACTTTTTCGCACTTGTTTCAAACATTTTTTTTTTTACAAAAGTTTTTTTGTATTAAGTAAATTTATTATACATATAAATTACAAAAAAAAAACGGGTATTCACAATACAGCATGCTATAATTCACACGTCTCAAGATCACCTAGTAAAACGAGTATTCTATTTTAAAGGTACGAACGTTCTGTTGAGTCTTCTCGACGAAGTGATAGATATGATAGGTAAGGAAATTTAATTTATAAAATTAATTGATATATAATTGAATTTACTCTTAAGCAATTTATTTCTGTCTTGCAAATAGTCGTCATCGAAGAGATGAAAGTGGTGATCGCAGGCACCGATCATCAAGAAGAAGCAGAGAAGATTACAAACGACGATCATCTCGGGATAGGTTAGTATTCGTATATAATTAATGCCATTGCTTTCCCCAAATTCAATTTTACTATCTGTCGCTTTATCTCTTCCCTTCGTTCCAGAAACGTTCCTAAAACGTTTTATGTCTGCAACTTTTACGGAACGTTTTATAAACGTTTCATCCATGTTGTCTTATTCACGCGATTAAATGATCTCGCCAAGGCAAAATTCTATTCATAAGAATCCCGAAATGCCTCAACGTTAAATAAATGATGACTTTTAATGTTTTTATGAATTGTTTTATTCAAGTCGAAGCAATAGAGACTATCGAGGCAGTTCAAGAGACAGATCTCGCGAAAGTAGAGATCACAGAGGTCAGCCAAGAGATCAAAGACTACCAGTTGGACCTTATATGGATCCTATTATGCCAATATATTATGGGGTAAGTTATTTAATATTTGAACAATAAAATGCGTTAAAAACAAATGAATTTACAAGAAAAATGTTTGTATTTCAGCCATTCCCAAGAATGCCTTATATGCCAGGGCCAATGATGCCCATGAGAGGAATGATGCCACCAATGGGCAGAGCTCTACCATTATCAGTTGGTCCAATGCCACCACAGATGAGACCAAGGTTCATGCCGCAGGATATGCACGGCCCGTATATGTCACATAATTCATGTATGTTTGTTTAAGCACATACATAAACACTAGTCTCGGTAGCATAGCTTTTGTCATGAATGTACGTAATACATTGAGAATTTTTATTCCTAATTCCAGTAAAGTCGCGAAATTAAGTGTGTGGTAAATTGAGTTTTCTTGAATCGTTGAGAAATATGAATTATTCTTAACGATTTTATTTCCGTTTACAGCACGCGGCAGAATGCACTAACGGATCGACATAAATAGAAGAATCTTCTGCTAGTTGGAAGATGAAAACAGCATACGATGACGCTTCTGAGAAGCCGCTTGCACAACTTCAAGTTTTGTAAAAACTGTTTGGATCAAGACTTCGAGTGTTTTTGTTTTTAAGATTGTTTTTAAATATTTTTTTTTTTTAATCTAACAAAAATTGCAGCGAGTGTTATGATAAAATTGTAACGGACTTTTTATTTTTTGATTAAGCCAATATTCATGAAACGATGTATGATTATCAATGTAAAAATGTTATGATGCAAACTTAATTTAATTTTAAGTAGTGATATGATAATTTTATGATACAATTGACGTTACTATTAGTATTTAATAAGAGTGGTGTACAAGTAATGACAAATACACATTTCTACTAAATTATTCAGTTCTTCTTCATTATTCCTCATTCCTGTACGAATCTTAAATAGTAAGAAGGTACATTAATTTCCTTAATTATACTCAAGTAAGTATTACATTCCTCTTCTGTTTTAATTATTTAAAAACTTCAAAATAATCAACAAATCATCATGTATAAGGCAGAGTATAGTCGCGGCCTTAGTGACTAGTTCGTAATACTGGCATTAGAGGGAAACAGAATCCATTACTATTTAAGTCACTTAGAATGCTTATATTCCGACGGTTGAAATCGGATTCAGCCATCAGAAATTCCAATATGGCGCCGAATACGTAAAAAATTTCCAAAAAATTGGGAATTTTTTTCGAGCTGTTAGAATATTGGAATTTTATTGAAACCTTGCATAATGATGCATAAAATAGTTGAATTTTAAGGAAAAATGTCACTTTTATACCCTACATCATTCTAACGACCTCAAAATGGCGTCAACAATGAAAATTTCTTTGATAAATTTCTGGAAGCTCTAACTGAAAAACTACGAACTTTTTTTAAAAAATGCCTAGAATGAAAAGTTCTTAAAATTCATCAAGCGGTATAGTGGAATTTTTTCAAAATTTTTTGATGACATTTTGAGAAATTTTTTTTCAAAATTGTAATTTATTTACAAAAAATTTTGCAAAAAATTTAGTGTATTCTCTGATGAATTCTAAGAGTTATGTGTTCTTTGCAATTTTTTCGAAAAGTTGATCGTTTTCGAGGAAATGAATTTCTAATATTATAGTTTAGGATTCCCCCCCCCCCCCCAAAAAAAACTATCAACTTTTGGAAAAATTGCAAAGAACAAAAAACTCGTAGAATTCATAAGTGAATACACGAAATTTTTTTCAGAATTTTTCATAAATAAATTATAATTTTGAATTTTTCAAAATGTCATTACAAAAATCTAAAAAAATCCACTATATTTCTTGATTAATTCTAAGAACTTTTCATTCTCAGCATTTTTTTATAACAGCACGTAGTTTTTGAGTTGGAACGTTCAGAAATTTTTCAAAGAAATTTTCATTGTTGACGCCATTTTGAGGTCATCAAATTTTTTTTTCCAAAAATAGGAAGCTTTAGAATGCAAAAAATATCACTAGCGCGGGCATTATCAGAGTTCAGTTTTTTTCACTATTATAATACCCGATTATTCACAAAAGTGTTTATTCCGGGTTTTGGAGGATGCTGATTACAATTCTTCTGTCAGAAATGGAAAATTAAAAATGGCAAAATTTTTTGTATTCCAAAGCTTCCTATTTTTTGGAAAAAAAATTTTGAAATAAATCTACATCCACAGTTTGTTTGTACAAACACTTAAGACACGTTTTTAATTAATTTTAATATGATAAACATATATTTTCGGTTCAAAAATGGTGATTTTCTACGAAAAAATCCCGTAAAAACGCTATTCGCTATGTTAAGTGTCATAGTGGCGCCGTCTGGTGGCCACAGTTCGAAACTTTGAGTACCCCTCAAGACACGGTTTAAACTGAGATAAAAAAGATTTGAAAGGAAGATGAATTCCTTAATTAATTTAAGCTAATTAATAGAATACGTCGGAAGTGGATCTCGCAAATACGTGGAAGGAGGGAACGTAATGCGAGCTAATCATCTCATGTTCGTAGGGATAACCTCAGAAACGACAGAAGAAATGAAAATTATGGCACTGTGTTTGAAAAGCAGTGATCTAAATGGAACACCGCACGAAGTTACGCTTATATACAAAATAAGTAATGTCAGTAAAATTGTTTGCAAATGCAGAGATTATAGGGGAGATCGCTCAGTTGGCTGAATTCAGCGTGCCGATTTTGAAAATGCCGTAAAGTGGCGCCCCGAGGGAATCCCATCGGTAACTAAATGTGGAAAAAGGAGAGAAATATATTCGATTGCTGGGTGTACACAATGTCTGACATTTTAGTTCCACCATTTTAATTTTTTTATTTTAACCTTATATTCATGACACAAGTCAACAAGGTTTTGTTCTTGGAAAGTTGTTTTGCGAGCACAATTACGAATACAATCGGAAGCAGTATAAGAATACAAATAAATACAGATTTATTCAAAGTTTATTTTTTGACAGAAATTTTTTTTTGCATTGAAATGAATACACTTAGATAGTTTTTAATCCGTAATGTTGAATACGGATGTATTTAAGATTTAATTTTTAAAAAGAAAACTTTTTTTGGATTAATATGAATTCAGAAAGTAACCTTTTGATTCCTATGAACGAATAGTGTTGTATTTACGTATTAAAATGGATTCGCCGATGACCAAAGTAGGGATTCAGAATTTAATAATTGAATCCAATTCTATACAACTCTATTCAAATTCGATTGGTGGGTGTACACAATGTCTGACATTTTAGTTCCACCATTTTAATTTTTTTATTTTAACCTTATATTCATGACACAAGTCAACAAGGTTTTGTTCTTGGAAAGTTGTCGGTCATTTACGAAGTAATTTCGGGCGTATAATCCGAATCAGTGGTTAGAAGCTGAGGTAAATTGTGCAATTGGTGAAAAGGCCACAAAAGTTTGTCTCAGTCTGTACATAACCTCGAAAGTAGCATAAAAAAATGCATTTTTCGAGTAGATAATCTGAAATAATTTAAAATCGTGGGTCGATTCTGATGCTTTTATTTTGGACTCCACGCATAAAGTTACTTCTAAAAACACAAATCGACACAACATCCATGACCTGCTTTTCATTTTCTTGCGTAAAAATCGATAATCTCACCACAACCTCGAGATATCAGATAAATTTCTGGCAAATGTTCGTGCAAAGCAGGGCAATCTGGACGATGCAAGCATTGTGGCGCATTGCTTATTCATTTGACAAGGTAATATTTACATCGTGTTCAAATTGTAAACATTGTGATCATTGAATTCCAATATTGCATTTAAAGTTACAAAGTATTTCACATATATTTTTTATTTAATTTCAGATGTGAAAGAAAAATTTCACGTTTGACATTTAGCAGTTTAAATAAGGCTTCGAGGGGTACTCAAAGTTTCGAACTTTGGCCACCAGACGGCGCCACCATGACACTTAACATAGCGAATTTTTTATATAAATTTATCAAAAAACAATACAAAATGAAAATTTTCACTTTTCTAAATGGTCGCATAGTGTAGAGCACACTCGAAAACGTCTGGAGCAACTTATGCCAAATAGAAATTTCCGCGATTTCGTTAAAAGATTTTAGCTCAAAGTTACTGTACGATTTTTTGACATTCAGGCATTAATGGGTTAACCAAGCATTAATCTCATTAATTTTTCAAATTCAAGCGGCCAAGAAATTATTATTGTTTGTTTACGCAACGATTAAGTATAATAACAATGTAAACTTTATTTTCAAGTTTTTTGTTTTAATGGAAAATATCTTTTTTGAATTTATTCGTTTATTGAATTCATGCACATTTCAAATATTTTCTTACATATTTTCGTTCGGAAAGAAGTTTCAAGAAGAATCTTCAAGTTTACGTCCAAGTGCAGAAAAATTCATTTCTATTCATTGCCGAACATGTTTAATCTACTCGTATAAAAAAAATATAAAGAAAATATTTTTTACTCTTTTTTTTTTTTTTTTAAATTAAAAGTAAAATAACTATGAAGGAACAAGGTGGTGGCGGAAGAAGAAGAAGGGCTAAGAGCGATGATAAGAGGATTGCGACGGTATTTGAAAGGAAAAAAATTAGAGCTTAGCCCAGAATAATCGAAAGTGATGGTGTTTAGAAAGAAGGGGGGGAGGGAAAAAGAAAGGTATTGGTGGTGGGGGAAGGAGAGACTAGAAGAAGTGAAGGAGTATAAATATTTAGGGTATTGGGTGACAAGATACGGGGGAGAAAAGGAGCATATAAGAGATAGGATTAGGAAAGCGAGAGTAGCGATGGGATGGATATGGAGTTATGGAGAGAGAAAGTTTAAGGGGGACATAAGATGGAGACTGAAATTGTTTGATAGTATAGTGAAAGGAATATTGTATTATGAGGTGGAGATATGGGGGTATAAGGAATGGAAAGAAGTAGAAGCGTTACAAGAAAAGTATTTGAGATGGATTCTAGGGTTGAATAGAAGCACTCCAGGGTATATAGTAAGAGAGGAATTGAAAAGTGATAAATTAAGGGTGGAAACAGGGTGGAGAGCGGGAAAGTTTGAAGAGCGTTTACAAAACGGAGAAGGAGGAGAAATAGGAAAAGAAAGTATGATAGAACGAAGGAAGGATGAAAGAGAAAGACGAAAAGGGGAGTGGACAAGGGAAAGTGCTGAGAGAATGGACTATCTGTGGAGGGTGGGGGTAAGTGAAGATGCACTAAATGGGTGGGGTGGGGAAAAATGGGAGCGATTGAGAGAAAGAGATAAAGAAGTAGATTGGCAGCAAAGGGGAGAAGAGGTTAGAAGATCACGGTCATGCAAAAACTACTCCAGAGTCATAGGAATCCCAGAATACCAAAGGGCGGCCAAAAAAAGAGAGGGGAAGAAAGTTCAGTTGATAGCACGGTGGAGATGTGGAAATGAAGAAAGAGGGAACATGTATTGGCTGGAGGAAGAAGAGAGAAAGTGCAGAGTGTGTGGAAAAGAGAGGGAGGATATAGAACACATAAGGGATAACTGTGAGTTAACGGAAAGGGGAGGGGGAAAGAGGGAAAATGTGTTGCATGAGGATGGAAGAGGATATGAATGGATGAAAAAGGTAGAGGCAGTGAGGATGAAGAAAGAAAGAGAGAGAGAAAATGAGAGAAGGGAATGAAATGTATGTATGTATACGAAATAGTGAGGCGATGTAAAAGAAATAGAAAGGGGAGAAATGAGTATGAAGTAGAAAAGGAGAATGAATGTGCACAGAGAGAAAGTAGTATGAATGAGAAGTATGAATGTAATTTGCAAATGAATAGTAGATTGGAAAAAGGGGGGTAAAAGAAATTTAAAGTGGTGTGAAAGTATGAGTGTTAAGTAGGTAAATTGTATTAATAGATGTATGAGTGGTAATAAAGGTTAGTGAAATTATGTATTGTAATTGTAAAATGATTCGGAAGTCCGTGTAATCACAATGGTGAGCACGTAATAAACTACTACTACTACTAACTATGAAGGAACAATGATTTTGATTCAATGGTTGTCAAGGTCACTGAAGACCATTTTGAACCGATACAAAGTTTTCCATAATTCAAATTCGAGGATCCAACAATGTGAAGTAATAAATAATTTTTATCATTTAATATGAAATAAATGTGAAATAAATTTGCAGTAATAATTTCTGTGGATTGTCATCTTATTACTTAACAAAATGTGAGGTTAGAAATGAACGATTTTGAGGTTATGGTGAGATTATCGATTTTTACGCAAAAAAATGAAAAGCAGGTCATGGATGTTGTGTCGATTTGCGTTTTTAGAAGTAACTTTATGCGTGGAGTCCAAAATAAAAGCATCAGAATCGACCCACGATTTTAAATTATTTCAGATTATCTACTCGAAAAATGAATTTTTTTATGCTACTTTCGAGGTTATGTACAGACTGAGACAAACTTTTGTGGCCTTTTTACCAATTGCACAATTTACCTCAGCTTCTAACCACTGATTCGGATTCTACGCCCGAAATTACTTCGTAAATGACCGACAACTTTCCAAGAACAAAACTTTGTTGACTTGTGTCATGAATATAAGGTTAAAATAAAAAAATTAAAATGGTGGAACTAAAATGTCAGACATTGTGTACACCCAGCAATCGAATTTGAATAGAGTTGTATAGAATTGGATTCAATTATTAAATTCTGAATCCCTACGTTGGTCATCGGCGAATCCATTTTAATACGTAAATACAATTCTATTCGTTCATAGGAATAAATAGGTTACTTTCTGAATTCATATTAATCCAAAAAAAGTTTTCTTTTTAAAAATTAAATCTTAAAGACATCCGTATTCAACATTACGGATTAAAAACTATCAAAGTGTATTCATTTCAATGCAAAAAAAAATTTCTTTCAAAAAATAAACTTTGAATAAATCTGTATTTATTTGTATTCTTATACTGCTTCCGATTGTATTCGTAATTGTGCTCGCAAAATTGAATACAGATGGATTACTTTTTCTAAAATTTAATCCGGCAAATTACGCTTCCGATTGTATTCGTAAAATTGAATACAGATGGATTCCTTTCTTTGGAATTTAATCCATTTGAATACATATTTACGGAATCAAAGTATGAATTCAAAATGAATTGAAATTTTCAATCCAATCCTATCCAATCTCGATTGCTGCTCGTTACTTGATGTACACGAAGCTACATGTATATGGGGATTTTGTGGTTACTGATTTATGAGGTCGAAGAAAAAAAAACTTACCGAAAACTCGAATTCCGGTAATCAGATAAGGAACAAGAAATAAATAATACTTGAAACGAAACGAACTTTTTTCTAATTATTAAAGTGTATAATTTCTGTGATGTGATATATAATTTCGATACTTTTGAATCCGGTTTGAAAATATTTGTCAGAAATGATAAAAGGTTCGTTTAGATTAAAATCGTGGAATGAAACGGATTGCAAATTTTCGTCGGAATGACATTGAATTCCTTCGGATTGACATGACGGAACGAAACGAATTGCAAATATCCATTGGGTGGATGTTCGGATTCAAATCGAGGAATGAAATGGATTGAATAAAATTTATCGGATAGATAGTGGATTCGTTCGCATTGACATCGCGGAATGAAACGTATTGAAAATTTTCAACGGAATTGCGTTCCATTCCTTCGGATTGACATAGCAGAATGAAAGCAATTGAATATTGCCAGTGGAATGGAACAGGATTCGTCTGGATAGAATCGCGGAATGAAACAGATTCAACATTTTCGTTGGAATGACATTGAATTTCTTTGGATTGTCAAAGCGGAATGAAATTGATTGAACCTTTTTAATGGAATGGCATAGTTCGCATTGAATCTGGGAATGAAACGGATTGAACGTTTTCGCCGGATTCGCATTGGATTCGTTCGGATTGAAACTGAGAATGAAAAGGCAAAGTATTCGTCGGAATGTCATTGGATTCCTTCGTATTGACAAGGCGGAATGAAACGATTTGAACATTTTCAGTAGAATGGTATAGGATTCGCCCGTATTGAATCGCGGAATGAAACGGATTGACAATTTTCAGCGGATTGGCGTTGAATTCTTTCGGATTGACATGGAAGAATGAAACGGATTGAATATTTTCAGGGAATTGAATCGGATTCGTCCGGATTGAATAGCGGAATGAAATGGATTGAAAATATTAATCGGGTTGACATTGGATATCTTCTAATTGACAGGGTGCAATGAAATGGATTTAAATATTCAGCATAGGCTTCGATCGGATTGAATTGCGGAATGTAACGGGTTGAACATTTTCGTTGGACGCGCAGTGAATTCGTTCGAATTAAATAAACGCAATGAAACGTACCCAGCAAACGAAAATTCACTGAAATTCATCGAGTGATTTTGAATGAATCTCAATAGATTTGAATTGGTTTTCTTAATCGCTAAATATCAATAGAAATCTATGCAACAGAGCTGTAACCTATGATTTTCTATTGTTTTACAATCATTGATTTCAGTGCTTATTATATACATTTTTGAAATTCATTCAATTTCATTGGCTTTCGTATTTTTTAATGATTTTGTATTAATAAAAGGTTGTACATTTTATATATTAAGTTTTCGAATGATTTATTATTACATTATGGTATACTTTGTCACATAGGAAAGAAATATTATTTCTAACACTTAAATTGTAGTATGTTTCTAGTATGGTATGGTGTTTTTCAAGATGTAAATTTGGCAGAATACCTGAAAAAGTTGCAATAATTTATATTTATTATTTAAAATCTTTTAGAGTAGATTAGAATATTTGAAGGGGGTACCATTAAGTAGTAATCAAAGCTAAAAAAATGTAAATTAAAAAGTTCTGACTCATTTTTTTTTAATTCGGGCTTCATAAAGGCAATTCTAACCATTGCTTACTATCTTCTAAAAAGAATCATAAATAATTAAAGAGATTTGGCCGTGAAAATTTTGCAATACATGATTTTTCGATATTGCAGAAAATTCTCGGTCAATTCTCGACAAATTTCTTTGATTTTTTTTAAAGAGAGCATAACAAATTTTAGAATTGCCTTTATGAAACTCAAATTTTTAATTTCAATTTTTTCGTCACTACTTTCTTTTAAATTGATTTAAAAATATCGAAAATTTCGGTGAACATAACAACACATTTTTTTAAAATTGGGGATGGGTTTAAAGAAATTAAATTAAAAAAACAAATTATTTACATTTTTTATTCCAACACTAGTCTTCTGCGCCAAAAGTGTCTCAAGAACGAATTTCTTTGACGCAAATTCGCTAAATTAATTTAAACATTCCAAAAAAAGTTTGGTGAACAGAAAAACGTATTTCCGAAATAATTGCGTATGGATTTTAAAAAATTCCATTTCTTTTCGAGGAAAAAATTGTTTTGGGTCATAAAATTTGTTCACACTTTTTATTATATTATCTTTGAATTCCTCGTCAAAAATTACTAAAGAACCTATTTTTTAAACGATCGTTTCATTTAAATATTTTACTTCCATTCCAAATCATATACCTCCCAACCTTGCTATTGGTAATAACAGATTCGATTTCATTCTATCTGTTGCATTTTCATCTATTTTTTTTTTCTATTCAAAGTCATTAAATTTGTTCTCCTGTAATAATTAACTATCCATTCAAATTCATTCGCGACAAATATAACTATTTTTCCATTGAAATTCATTCAACTTGCAATTGTACTATTCGCCCTTTTCAATTGAAATTAATTCAATGAAATCATTTCCTCATTCCAGTATTAACCATTCAAAATCATTGAAACATATTTTCTCATTGAAATTCATTGCAGAAGCTAAGAAAATGAATTCAGAAGTGATGTAGTGAATTAATTTCAATGGATCTTCAATGAATTTTATTTTTCTGTGTATTAGAATATATTGCAAAATAGTACGTCGGATTAAATATCTATCAGATACTTTTGCAAGGAAAATGAATATTCTATAAGCATGGAGAATTACTTTGTCAGTTTATAGCGAGAACGTGGAAAAATATTCATTTATTTGTCGTCATTTTTTTTTATTATTTGAATTTAATCGATAATTTTTTTTCAATGGCAGAATGCAATATTTCTATGTACAATGCACTCGCACATTATTTTAACTTTTTTCAATATACAAAATGCTACGAAATAATCATTTAATGTGGTTTGTTAAAGGTAGAGACATTGGATTGAAATATATTGTTTATGTAAACAACAGCCTAATAAACTATAAATACTCACCGTCGAAATATTTCGATCCTTTTGCTGCAAATTTTCCTTGTAATCGGACGATTATTCAATTCCCAGGTCAGCATATATTTTAATCATCATTGATTAATGATGTGTTATATCTTTTATGATTCATGATTTACTTTGAAATTTAATTACTTTTTGAAAATTTGTTTTTTTTTTAATTTATTAATTTAAAAATGTCCAACATTTCATATTATTTAAAGTTAAACAAGCGTTATAGTTTAATTATTTATAACTGGCTATTGAATATAAAATGAAATGGTGATGTTTAAATTATTTAATGACAAATATTTACAATATTTAAAAAATGATTATATACTATTTTTCAGATTTAAATAGTAATGATCTAATATAAATCAAATAGAAATCAAATTATTGTTTACAATTTAATATTTTCTATTCGTCCTTTAATTTGAGATATTTTATTAAGACATTAAAATCAAGTGTAACAAATTACACGATCGATCCAAAATTCTGTAAAATGTACGGACTAACAAGCGTAAATAAATCGTTTATTGTTACAAACAGTAACGAATCTTAACAACTAAAAAGATAACAATACGTAAAAATACCATCGCATGATTTTTCCCAGGTACGTGTTACCTTTGAATAATGAATGATTATAGCACTTACTAACTATTACTAACTTTATAGATTATGAAAACTCACTTGCCTTTGTTTGATACGATGGATCAAATTGCGATTATTATTGTATTTTCTTAGAATTGATTTATTCAATCCGTCAATTTAACATATGTTTCAAATTTGACTTAGATTTTAATATTGTATAGACCTTAGATATCAATCTGTATTAATAATTATGCGCGTTAAAAATTAACAACGAGCCACTTTCATAATTTCAAAAATAAAAAAAATAGTAAATAAAAAATTAAACTGAAATACAGAAAATTAATACTGGAACGAAACAAACTTTCTTAAAGTATATTATTTAATTTATTGCTAAAAATCACGCGTTATTGCGTATTTAATTGACATACAAACATTTTAGTTTTTTTTAACTTTAAGACCTTAAAACTCTGGGAGTAAATTCAAAAATTTTCAAAAATTCATAACTCTGAAACAAAAAATCCTATCGACATTTTACAAAAAGGTTATTTTAAAGATTTTGAATTCTATTAGTCATAAGAAAATTGACAATGGCCAGAAAAATTTGTTAGCCATTTTGTCAGAGTTAAAAGAAAAATGTTTCAAAATACATTACGAAAATAGATTATATGGGTAGATATAATTATATGTGTTGTATTAATTCAAGTAATTCCAATATAGGTAATATACAAATAAAATGTGTAAATATATCAGTCTAATTTTTTATACGTTTAATTTAAATAATAACACTAAAAGCAAAGTGTATTGATAATTATTCGAAATATATTTGCATTAATTGAAATAATAAAATAAATATGACCCCGAAAATAATGGAAAAAATTTTATAATTATATATAAAGCGGTTTATTTATATATCGTTTATGTATAATTATATAATTTTTTTTAAATTTCCTGTAAAACAATTTATTTCATCAAAACATATATTAAACGATATTTATTTTTAATATAGCTCAGTTAATTAAAGGGAATATGACATAAACAAATGTTTACTTGCAACTAATCGAATTGATATCAATATTTTTTTTAGGTATATTTAAATTTCTATTTTTATGCAATGTAACAGGTTAAATCAAGCTCCGGAAAATGTCAAAGTGGACGATGGACAAGGAAAAACTTGAGCCTGAGATTTGGTAAGAAAAATTCAGTACATTTATTCTCTTCTCTGTGGTAACAAATTTTTCATTCAAAATAGGTCTGGAAATGGGTAGTCTGACTATTTTTAAGCAACTTTTATTATAGAACGTTTTTCTGAATTTCAATTTTTGAACAAAACAAAAACACTTTTTCCGACGGTTTTTCACGAATACCTTAAAAAGCAAGCATTGTACATAAAAAGTAATTCTTGTTAAAAATGCAGAGTATAAAAAAACTGAAAAAAACTAATTAAAAATGACCATTATTACTTTACAATTAGCTTTATTTATACAGGGTGTACGAAAAGTCCCGGGACGGTTGAATAACTTTCGAAAGAATAAAATTTTCAAAAATCGCCGAAACACGTGATTCGATTTTTCAAACAAGCTATCTTTTGAGGGGGGGTTTCGGCCCCCCAACCTCAAGGGGGGCGGGGGGCACGAGGGGGGCCAAAAATCTTAAATGGCAACATGGTTTGAGTGGGGGCTCATTTGAAAGGTATTTTCGAGATGAATTCAGATCACTGGTCATAGAGGGCGCTGCGATCATTTTTCGCAGAGATTTTTTACTTTTTCAGATCTTAGACGTACTAACGTTTGAAAAAATGAAAATTTCGAAGTCGCCGAATCGTGTAATTCAATATTCTTAAAAAACTTAAACTTAAAATCGTGTAAAACAATATTCTTAAACGGGTGTCAACCCGTTTCTGAACGTTATATTGAAAACCTCTTTTACTTGTATCTCTCCGAAAAATGATCGCAGCGCCCTCTATGACCAGTGATCTGAATTAGTCTCGAAAATACCTTTCAAATGAGCCCCCACTCAAACCATGTTGCCATTTAAGATTTTTGGCCCACCTCGTGCCCCCCGCCCTCCTTGAGGTTGGGGGGCCGAAACCCCCCCTCAAAAGATAGCTTGTTTGAAAAATCGAATCACGTGTTTCGGCGATTTTTGAAATTTTTATTCTTTCGAAAGTTATTCAACCGTCCCGGGACTTTTCGTACACCCTGTATACTTGAAACATGTTCAAGGAATTTGACTGTTTTAAAGTTCATTAGTATCGAAAAATTGCAAGTTATATTTTCGACAAAAATTGTTTTCATCTAAAAACCATCAATGGTACGCAAGATTTGATAGAGTAAGAAATTGTATTTTGCAAACGACCGCAAACCTTTACTTATGATAGAAAACCTTGCAAAAAATCCTTACAACATTATTGGACCGCTTTTATTTGTTTTTTTTATAAGCTACATTTTTAACAAGAATGATTTTTTCTGTTCAATATTTTCTTTTTCAGTTATTCGTGAAAACGATGGAAAACGTGGGTTTATTAGTTGAAAAATGATGAATACTTTCGCTCGCGAATTATTCGAAAAGTATTTAAGAAAAAAACATTATACCACAAAAGTTGCTTAGAATTACTCTACCCATTCTCTGTGTTGTTTTCAATGAAAAATGTTGCACTCTAAGAAGGGGGTTAATTTTGTCGCAATCTTGAACTAAATCTGGTATTTTTATTGTAGTGAAATTTCGGGTGACAAAATATCTAAACAAAATGTCCGGAAATTAGTGAGGTAATACATTTTTAATCTTTACCGAATTAGTATAGAATTCAAATTTAGGAATTTTTGGTTAACATAAAAAAACATAAACACAACTTCTATTACAAATGCCTAAAGTTATGTATCAAACTTTTGTATTGATATTAATCTGCCCTAAGATTTAGTGATCGAGTTTATAGTTGATTAAATATTTTAGGTAAACAAGCTTGGATGTCATAAAACGAACAAATAATTTTTTTATTATTGTTCTAAATGATTTTGAAATTTAACAGGCAGACTGATGGCATGTTAAGAATAAACTTCGCGATGAAATATATTATTCTACTTGAAGAATAAGGGAACACGTATTTTTTAAAATTTGTTATGAATTGCTGAAGATTTTGTCAATATAACAAGATTTCTACAAATTTTGTTATTGAAAGGCTTGAAATTTCCTCAATTTTCAATCTTTTCAGTCGCACTTCTGGGCTTATTTTGTTATATTTTTTATGCGTTTTGAAAATATGTCTCGAAAAATAAAAAATATCGATAGACCATTTTTAACGGTGAGTTTTCGTTTCTATAGGTTCAGTTTCCAATAATAAAGTCCCTTAAAGTTTATTACGAAACAATAAAAATATGAAGATTTACAATTTCCGGTAAAAAAATGTATTTAGAAAACAAATCAAAATATAATTTTTGTTTCTTCTTTTAAAACGTTTCGTATTGTTGACACTTGATCAAGATTTTGTACTTTTTGTAATGTATCGAATCATAAAAACCACGGATATTAAGAGATCTGAAAACAGATTTTTTTCTTTTCAGAAAAAGAGATTCCCTATAATCTCTGTCAGAAATAAAAAAAAAAATAATGAAGGCAATTTTTATGGTAAGTGGAACATAGGATTATCCACAAATTCTGAAATTTAAGAGAAAATAAGCCGATGTTTTTGAGAAAAAGTTTTTTTTTTTCTAAATTGAATTATTGTTTATTCGTTGTCGACATTTTTCGTTTGTCCAAGCATATTTTTAAAAAGTGTAAAAAATGCAACAAAATATGCGTCGATGCGAGTGAAAAGATTGAAATTGAGGAAATTTTGGACAAAAAAATTCTTTTATTTTCCAAGTAAGATAATGCCATCGAACTGCCTGCATGATCTGAAATGGATTCCGCATCTTTCACTTCATTGTTGACATTTTTTTAAATTATGTCTAACGACATTTTACAGCAATTATCTTGTTGCGATGGGCAATGCGGCCGCCTTAAACGCTCATATCTTGACAACTATAAATATTGTGGAACAAGATGGAGGACTTTATCCTCGTCCTGTAGAATTCAAACGGAAGAAAATCCCTAAACGAGAGAATAAGTTTACAGCTTTCAGGAGATGGTTTGGAAAATTATTCCGCCGAAATTCAATGTGATAGCTTAAACTTTGGTGCAAAGTTGTCGGATATAATTTAACTCGTATAATGTTATAAGTGTTACGCGTTGCGTATTAAATATTGTATATGTTACATTTAATGACACAATTTTATTGTACTAAGTATTATGTGACATATGCGAATCTCGTAGAACTGCAATCTCAAGTTAAGCTTAGGACCTTATTTTTAAATGATGTAGATATTGTTAAGACATTATACTTGGTTTGTTGAAAAATTACCCAATGGTACTTATTACTAATTTTATTACTTTAGTTGGTTTATTTTCCTGATCCTGCATTTTTTGAAAACCAAAAACGATGTTTTCATATTATACGTTACGACAACGTTGCTAAAATACCAAAGCAAACTTGACGGCATAAATAATGCGTTTTTACTTGTTTTGATCTTCACTATGATATTCGTATTCAACGCCCCAAATTACACAGGTAAGTATAGTATCAAAGAGACTGAAGGCTTTTCGGAAATATTATCCAAAATTGTATTGAAAATAAAAAAATTGCTTCTTTTTCTACAATATTTGTGGATGGTTCTGTTTTTAATTTGTTTCTCGAACCCTGAGTAAACAGATGGAATTGGCGATGTTTTAAGTTTCTCGAACATGAAGTAGATTAAATATTTTTTCATGTTATTTATCACCAAAATAGTGCCAGAATACAAATATTCATTTTTTTAAATTATGACTTAATATGGCTGAAACTTCAGGCATGGATCCCTCAAGTATGGGTTTAAAATGGAACATCGACTCTAAGAAGATTTAATACATAAAGAAAACACAATTTTGATTATTTGTTGTAAATATTGCATCTAGTTCAATACGAGTAGGTTGTTAATTCATAAAAGGATTATTTAATTGAGAATGACAAATCTAATGACGCGAATAATTAAGAATGGCATGTCGGTTCTTTTTTTTATATTCAATCATTGTCCACAATGTTTGTTTTCACTTTTTTTTTAAATGCATATGTCACCAAATGAACTTAGTTTGATAATTAACAATTACTATATCATTTTTTAAGTCTAACAGATTTGCAGTTCCAACAAAGCACTTGTAACTCTAGAAATGCTTAGTGACCTTCTAACAATATTAAACGTGTACATTAAGTGAGTACTCACTACTTAGAAAAACATTACTATTACATTTAGTGATTTTTTTTTCACTGGAAATCAATGACTACACTAAATCTTCAGTTATTTTCATTCTGTCAAATTGAGGGAATACTATTTAGAAAAATGAATCTGTCATTAAACATAACGAAAATATCTTCTTTTATTATCTATAGACTTGTGAATTAATGATCTTTTAATGTCGTACAATTAATTTGCCTAAATTAAGTTAATTCTATTTTGTCTGTACTAATTCCTTGTTGGACAGTAATTGTAATGTCCATGGAACCCTCTGCTAGCTACTCGAACTTCCTTTATCGGTTTAAGAAGATTATACGTGACATCTTCCCAGAACTTAATTTTACCGCCCAAGAAATTGGAATTCATTGATACTGTTGGGCGATTTCCATCGCCTAATTTCATGTATCTGTGATGGGTTTGAAAGGCCTCCCACTTTGGTGTCATTTTGGCACTTGGAACACTGAAAAAAGTCATAAAATATGGTTACATTCCTCATCAATAAAATGTCAGCAATATTTTACAATTCAATATTTGGTTTAGAAATATATTTGCAACAGAAAGGAAAACTGATTAGTCGACGTGTAAACATCTGCGAAACAGCTATGTGTTGTTCCTACTATTCAAGGTCTTAATTTACTAATGAAGATCTTATTTTTGGGAGGAGAGGCGTTCCGACCTTACAGATCCTCTCTCGACAGGAATACTCATTAATCCAAGCCAGTTAAAAAAAAACAGTGACGCAAAATATGAATTGAAATACGGTAGCAACATGGATGGTGCTCACAAGTGCCGGTCTGGAGAGTATTATATATGTACATCTTGTTAATTTGGCGATTTAAACTAAAATGATTCTTGAGCCAAATACCAGTGTAACGCCAAAATAGCCGTACAATCAGTTATCCGAATATTTACGATTGAATGATTTTCAATACTTTTTTATTTATTAGCATCGGAGGACTCAATCCCTTTTTTTTCGTCGTGAAACTTTAACATTCTCCCAAATCTTTCTATTCACTTGAAATCGTTCACTTCCAGTAGGATTGAGACATTTGAGGGTTATACTTTATGGAGTTTGAAACCTAATTCAATATGCTCACCATCGTGTTTATAGTGGTGGGTTAAATCCGAAGAGCAGGGAAGAAAAAAAGGCAACAGCTGAATTAGTGGGGGATAATAAGCCCGAAATATATCATATACTGGGCGCAATGTATACTAAGACCTAAGACTATTAGAGAGAGTATATCAATATATACAAATTTAACTGTTTGGTATGCCGTTGAAATTAAGATTAGCTTAACTATCATAATGAATTGAAGTACCGTTTCAAACAACTTAGAAGTAATGCTCCCGGTTGAGAACCAGGAAATAGTTGAACAAGTATTATTTATGGCGAATGAATATTTGGATCAATCAACGGGTCAGGATGTATTGATTTATGCTAACTTCCTGCTCTAATAATGTTTAGAATTAATCTGCTCGAGATGATATTATCAACGTATTAAATTCCTAATCGATCATGGAAATATCAAAGCCAAACTGACTGTATTAAGATCAAAAGTATATGATCAAGGTATATGGATGAAGACACTTTGTATGTTCGTAATTCTTTGTGAATACTTCGTAGGGGCATGACCAAGAAGGGAGCGATGATTGAAGGTCCAGATAAAGCAAGTGGACCAATAGTTATACAAAACTTAGACAAAACAAAAATTGTCCAACAATAAAAAAACTATAGTACGAAAATAGAATATGCATATTGTCTGGGAGAAAGCGTCTATGAGACCATCATAGATGATGAGATTGGGAGTCCTCGTTAAACTGGAGGTACATTTCTCTGAAAAAAAAATGTAGAATACAAAATATCCAGTCTCAAAAGCAAAGAACTTAGCTATATGAAAATGCTGAATTACGATAATTGACTTTTGTAATCTTCATCAATAACTCAATTATAAAACATGCTTTGAAAACCTACTGAAGACAAAAAAAAACAATTTGGTGACGTGGGTTAATCACTATGGCTCAAGTGCTTCGTATATCGACTTTTTGGCACATTTACAAAATCGTCTAAACATGCTTTAGGGGTGTTTAAACAAATGTAATACCGACTTCCAGTCTTAATGAAAAACTGAATGTCTTCCTGGAACCACACAGAAGCCGGGTTCATTTAAAGTTTAAATTAAGATTAATATATATATAACATACCCATTTCGTACAAAATTTGCCCACATTTCCGTTGTTATGTCGATCATTTTTAGATCATTCTCGTTATTAGATAATCCCAAGTTCGCGTACTGAGTACTGTAATACGGGAACAAATAGTTCAATTCGTCCGTATGGGCAACACCTATAAAAATGTCACAAGTTAAACGGTAAGTTTTCTTATTTTACAAGTTTAAATTTATGTTAAAGTCATAATAATAATCACTGTACCATATCGTTGTGGCATATTTTCCTCCAATAATGAAGAGAAAGTTCCTTCGTAAGAAAACTCGTACAAAAATGCTCTAGATTTCATCTCTGGTGTTTGGATCATCAGGGATTCCAGTGTTGGCCAGTGGAAGAGCGCGTCACTAGACAACTGAAGCAGAAATAAGATTTGTTGGAATTAAAAAGCACAATTTTGTGGAAGTCTTCTATATTCTACAATGGACGTTTACCTGAGTTAGGTTTGGCAGTAAATTCCTATTGATGTCGCCCCTAAAGTAGAAATCGATGGTCTTTTTAGCAATTTCGGTTATATTATAAACGCCGTCTCCTCTATTCACGATTGAAAATAAGAAATTTTCAAAAATTGAAATGAGTTCTTGCTGAGCTGTTTGGTTTTTCATGAGACCTGGAAGCAAACGATGATCATCCGTTAGGATATTTTATGTTCGAAAATGTAACATCTTCTCACTCACCAAGTGTAATATATAAACCTTCGTCTCGTGTTACTCCTGCCAACCAAGGTATGTCTCGAAACAGACACTCCCGGGCAACCACTGCTGGGTGCGTTGTTACAACGGCTTCTTCGCTTTCTGGTTCAAGAGTCGGTCTAAAATTAAGTTCGTCGCCCTGTAATTTATTTGATTATTCATAAATGAAAATCGAACTAAAAATCATCAGAACCATTTAAATGCAACAAATTCAGATACTCGGAGTTTTCACATTTTATTTAATTAAAAATTAGAATATTTATTGACTTACTAGCCATCCGCGTCCAACAATTAATTTATAGTCAGCTGATTTCATACATCGAACAATATTTCTGTCTGCAACTCTGCAATCTCTATGTCCATTACCCTGACTGAAGTTCTGAGTTCCTTCCGATGCATTGGGTGGTGCACATCCTACTGCCTCTGCTACTTTCAGAGACATATATCTTGCAGTTCTTCTTGTTTGAGTAGATACTGGCGATGCCGCCATTCCACTCATAGTGATTATCTTGTGAAACAAGCCCTCGGTTTTGGGAATGTAAGATAGTAAATGAGTGGAAATACTTCCGGAACTTTGACCCGATAATGTGACCGAATTTGGATTGCCACCGAAACTTCGGATATTTTCTTGAATCCATCGTAAGGCTACGACGATATCCTTTAATCCATTGTTACCAGGTGTGACGTCATTTCCAGTACTGAAGAATCCTATATTACCAAAGCAAATTTTATATTTGAGCTTCTGTCGTGTTTCTTGTAGACGTTCAATAAGTAGTTATACCTAGTACATTCAGCCGATAATTAACGGTGACTAGAACGATGTCATGATTCAGAAGATATGTAGGAGCCAAAAGTGAACTATTGCTACTTCCAACTGTATAAGCACCGCCATGAATGTATACCAATACTGGAAGGTTGCGTTTCGATACTGCTTCTTGACTTTCCGTATTCTAGAAAGGTTTTCAAAATTTTATTTTTCCAAAGGAAAGTGTGCTGGGATTCTGAATATTTCTTCACGACATAATTTTTACTTGTACCGTAGGGGAGATCTTTCGCCCATGAAAATACTTCATTAAATGTTGTCATATAAATTAACAATAATATTCTATAACTTATGTTCGAATATGTCAAATGTCTTTATATTACATAATTATTTTTAAAGATAAATAATAATATATATACCACTGGTGTGAAGACATTAAGGTATAAACAATCTTCCTCTCCAAGTATATTATTTGCTTCCGAAAAGTCGCTTTGCGGACACATAGCAGCATCTGATCTGGCATCTCGAATATTTGACCATTTGTTATTCCAAGGTCGTGGATTCTGGAAAATACATGACAAATGTTAAAATAATTCCAAAGTCAATTGATACAATTTGAGAAAAACTACAAAGTGATAAAAGTACCTATGCAAACACAATTTTCAGAATTAATTTGCGTTTCTACAACTTTCCTATTAAAACTTGAATGCTAAAGTTGTTATTAAGTAATAGATTACGAATACTCGAAAACTTTAATGTTTAATAATTTTTGTTATTTTGAATGATTAAATAAACCCTTAAATGTTGAAAATTATCATGTTTATGCAACACAAACAAAAATTTGCTTTCATCCAACGTTCGATATTTTTAGAATAGTTTAAACTATACTTTCTGCAAGTTTCATGAAATAATATTCATAACTTTTCGTATCTGAATGAGTAGAGTTGAGAACTTTTATTGAATTCGTGTTCTTCACGTTTCGTTTTTTCGGATTTTCTTTAAAATGTAGACTACAAGTTTTTTGTCGCCGCGATTCGGACAAAAATCGAAAGAAACACTTTTTCTTGACTATTGTGCTTGAAATACAATAATTTTTTCTGTTCAATTCCGAAATTGCGAAATTTACAAAAGGTTTCCGACATTTTAAAATACTCAAAAAAATACATAAAATGTTTATACTTGTCATGGCGATTTCAAAATTATAAAATTTAAAACGAAAGATTCAAAATTATAGACATATTTCGTCTGAATTTTTCTGAAATTGACTCTTTGACTTTACAGTCATGACACAAAAAAAAAGACAAATTAATCCCACTTGAAGAGTATTTCCATTAATATAAATACAATAATTATATTCGGAGCAGGACGTTTTGTGGCGGCTGTTACAAATATTGATTTAAAATGAATCTCGCGACGAAAACCAGGGCACATAGTCACTTACAACAGCAGGGCCAAAACGTATTAGCGCCAAAACGTCCTTTACTCACATATATTTTTAATATAAAATCACATTTAATATCAAGTGATCGAAATTATTACCGCATTATAGGGAGAAAAATGGTATTTTGCGCTGAGAGTGTGAGAAACTTATTTTGCTCCCTAGAGAGAGAAAGTGATATTTTGATCCCGCAATATAGGGAGTAAAATAATATTTTGCACTGGCGGGTCAGTGCAACATTAATTAATTATTTAACGGAGTTTACGTTTTTTTTTAAATGTAATGAAAATACTGTTAAAGAAATTTGAATAATATTCCGAGCATCTGAAATGTTAAGTATTAAATTTACTATACGAAGTAATTTTACGCATACACATTGTTATTTTTGGTCATCTACATTAAAATAACTACACATAAAGTGCCATTTGTGTACTGCGCGTCATATTTTTTATTGTGGAATGTGTATGTGCTAGTAAATCAATGTAAAATTCAGAATTCACCATTGTTTATACTTTTTTATTGAAGCAAAGCAAACAATTTTAAGTGAAAATAGAATATTTTTGTGGACCCCTTCAACAGAAATAGCTAAAAATATTTTTAATAATTTTCATTTCCGCAGAAAGTGTTTTTGCAATCATCATTATCGAAGTTAATTGAATTATAACAAAAATTAATCACTACTCAGTAGTCGAACTAATTTCAGGATAATATATCGTTAGTGCGCCTTTATCTTATCACAGTATAAATATAATTCATTTTTGTAAAAAACATTTTCATTCATATACGAAGATGCGGTTCATTCATATACGAAGATCATACAAATAATAATATAATATTATTTCTTTATTGCACAGTAAAGAATTACTTAGACTTCGGTTGCAAAGGAAAACTATAAATTAGTTGATATTGGAGGCATGTAAAATGTGTGATGACACACGACCATTTAAATCTAATTCAAAATTAAAATGCAGGGAAATAACAAAAGTTTCCTATAATATATGCATGCGCTCGAAAATCATTTGCAAAACAGGAAAACTCGAAGCAGATAACGAAGCCGAAAAGCGTACAAACATTATCAACCTTGACATTTATCTGTCTGCTTATGAAATGGTCACATTTTCCTACTGATTCTTAGTCACCAAATTAAACAACTTACAAAATGGACAATACTATTAATTGTATGAATAAAAATGTAAATTTGCTTACCTCGAAACGTAAGTTCCCTGTCGGTGGTTCAGCGTACGGTAAACCGAGAAAACTTGCAACTGAAATATTTTTGGTCGTTTTTTGCCACTTGCCTCGAATTAATCCGAATTTGGTTCTCACCACTAAATCACACGCGGCCGTTGCGATTAACGCACTTATAAGAAAAGAAAGTTTAAATAATTTCATTGTGGCATAAGAGTCTTTAATTTTGTAAAAAGATTTCCTTATTGCTACCCGGCAAACGTAGGAATATTACTGTCGCCGTTTGGTCTCTTTAAGTCGAGTAACGGAGCGAATATATATATAGTATTTTAATGTGGAGGTGGTAACTTTACTCTTAGTTGAATTAAAATCTGCTATGTCATATATAGCGGAAATCATATATGGCGTGAATGGACTGATATAGATGGCAGATTTAAAATTAGAACATATTAATTGATACCTGAAATTTGATAAATGTTGGTAATTGACAATATTTGTTGTTGCTAGATTACACAATCCTTTCGATATTTTGAATTTAAATACTTTAATTGGAAAAAATAGCATTCCCATATAAGAAATATTCACGTCTGAACATCCTTTAAAGAAAAATCTGGCTTGGTTTCGTATGTTTAGAAACCTCAAATTTATTTATTGGTGGATTAATTGGTGATGAATCGTTTTACAAACATTACCATTTTTATTTTCCACAAAATCGTCATTGGAAATTCCAAATTACGCAATATCATGATCATTTTAATGTCAGGAAAGTTTATATAAGAATCTTTTAAGATGATTGTATCGATATCGCCTGTAGTTAATGAAAACAGAAGCACTGTAATCACCTTGAAATATTTTCAAAATGTCCGCCTCAATAATGAATGTTGATCATGTAAAAAAGAGCCAGATAAATCAGATAAAATGGCTCCTTAAAGAATTTTGGCGCTAATAACGAATCTGAAGACTTTAAAAATTCGTTGGGGTCGCCGATTACGAATTTTATGACAGATTTCAAACATTAAAAATGGAGGATAGAATATGGCGCACGAGTTTTGTAAAAATTCATCGGAGTCAGGTTTTTTTGGGGTCGCTGATTACAACTGATATTGAATTTCAAAATGGCGGATACAGTATGTCTAAAAAAGGCAAGATGCAATGCCAATTTCATCCTATAAAGAGGAGATATAACCCAATCAACAAAGGTAAGATCCACAAATTCAAACAACAAAGGCCACATGTAATCGATAACCCAAGAAGTAACGGTAATATGTAATATGAAGCGCAAGCAAATAAACTGACCTCGCGCTTGGTACAATTTACTCTATTGCAGCGTATTATACTATTTTATTTTTATTTTAAAAACATCAATAAGAAAATGATTCAAGTAGAATGTCTGAAAAAGGAATTGAAGCTGTTTTCCCACGTAGAATCGGAATAATTTTAGTGATAAAGTAGTTTTAGGGATGTTTTTATGTCAATTTATCTTAAAATTTGTGTTTATCGAGTCCGAAAACCCCTGAGTAACAAGTTTCATTTGAATCTGATGAGATTTTGTAAAAGTCGCCCCGAAAGAGCTGCCGACTATCCTTAATAACATTAATTTTAATGTACTTGTTATTTTATACTGGAAAAAAAAAGAAATAATAAATAAATAAATATTAGAAAACATTCAAAAAAGTTTCTGCCTTCAATTGGTTCAATCATTACAACCTCTTTTTACGATCGGAAATTGTCCAGGTAGTACAAATCTTGCGTCCATGGGCCCTTATCTTCAAAATGGGAGGATGAGAACTTTGAGATTCCAGATGGCGACGTCCAATATGGCGGTTCAAAGCCGAAAAATTTAGGCTATTTCGAATTTTGACGAATATAACAATGTATTTTGATGACATTTCCATAAAATTTTGTATATTGTTATATTTTTGGTCGCTGATTTCGAATCTGTTGCCAGATTCCTCAAATTAAAAATGGCGGCCGAAAATAAGCAATATTTTTCGATTTTAGTGAAAACTTGTATATAGGGTTTTTTCGTGTCGCTGATCATGAATCTGTCGTCAGATTTCTCAAATTCAAAATGGCGGATCCAATATGGCGGCCGAAAATAAGCAATATTTTTCGATTTTAGTGAAAATTTGTATATAGAGGTTTTTTGGATGGCTGATCATTAATATTTGATCAGATTTCCCGCATTCAAAATCGCGGATCCAATGTGGCGATTGAAATTTCGAAAAGTGCCTGGATTTTCGTCAATATAACGAAATACGTCCATTAGCCATCGATAATATCTCCGTTGCCCGACACTTACCGCGAGGAGGTTGACGTAAGAAAGAGTCTTTTTTTTTGTATTGTATATGATCTTTAACTTTTTTTTTCTATTTTAAAATTTTATTTATTTTTTCATTTTTATAGATTTTATCTCTTTTTTAAATAGTTTTTCATAATTTCTTTCAAATTTATAATGTTGCATAAATATTACTTTTTATTTTTTATTAGATTATAGACATGTGGAACATAAATAATGATTGCATTCAGTGCACTTTTTTGTGTTCTACAAGAACACTGATTGAAATTTATACAATTTCTTTTAGTTGTTACCGTCTGAATCTTGTGTGTAAGTACAATTACTACTTTATGCAAGATATTTTTCAGCAATTTGCAATGCAACTTCTTTGGTCCCTACTTTAGTCTCATGACAAATCTGGTTTTCTGAGGACTGTCACATTGGCAATTGATGATTCTATCAACCTCATGAATATGGCGCACTTCAGCAATTTGGTGCCTTCTATACGGTAAAAAAAGTGGACCTGGGCAATATTCATGATACCATTGATTACCATTGATATTATTTTTATGTTCTGTTATTAGTGGATATAATATGTGCAATTTTTCCAACAAGCACCATGTCATCATATCTTGTAAGTGCTTCTATAAAGTTATATCATACCTTAAAATTTGATTTAAATTAAGGTCATCATGTCACTTTCATAGGAACTCTCGCAACATTTTTCCATCTGACAATCACCAATTTTTGCACCGGATTAGCTGCCATTTACAACCACAAGGCAAAACTTTTTGTTTTTTTCAAATAGTGTAAATAAAATTAGTGTTTTAACTCAAGTCTTTCTTATGCCAATTTGTATACCATATTGTCACATTGTTAAACAATTTTTTTTTAGTAATAATAAACTGAAGAAGGCACACATTGGTTGCCGAAACGTATTAAAAAGAAAACCATATAGTCTCTATTCGATAGACCGTCGTACCGAGAAACCTTTAAAATTCTTCATAAGAATTTTCTATTAAAATATTCATCAAGCGGTCGAGAAGAAATTTTGAAGATGGTAGTCATGCCTATTCCTTTTTATACCTTCTGATGGTTAATACGACGATTTCACAGTACTACATTTTAGTAAAAAGGAATTTTAAATTGTGCTTTTTTTAAATGAAAATTTTCAATGGATATTTGAAGGCTTGAATTCAAAAACTATCAGCGTTTTTAAAAAAAATTTCAGAATTAAAAGCTCTTAGAATTCATGCAGAAATATAGAGAGAATTTTTTCAACCTTTTTTTTATATTTTGGGAAATTTTTTGTATCCACATTTTTTAAAAATAAATAAACATTCTTTGATGAATTCTAATGATTTTTTGTTTGTTTGCAATTTTGTCTAAAAGTTGAGAGTTTTCGAGAAAATAATCCTAAACATAATATTTGAAATTCATTTCCGCGAAACTTATCTTTCGGAATATATGCAAAATCAAAAAACAAAAAACGCTTAAAACTCATGATAGATTTTACTTATATTTTTTTTTGCAAAATTTTTCGTAAATAATTTCAAATGTTGGAAAAATATTGATAAAACATTTCTCAAAATATCATAAAAAAATCAATTCTAAGAACTTTTCATTTTTTTTACTTTATTTCTACGAATTTTCCAATACGGCCTCCATTTTGAGGTGAATTAAATAATTATCAACAATTCTTATCTCTGTCTCATTTCAAAATGGATCGTTCAATCGATTTAGCTGAGCAATGTTAGTGAGTCTTAAAGAGAAATAGTAATTGTATAAAATTTAATCAGTTACGACTCTGTCTTTATAATCGTTCGGCATCAAAATTGAAGACTTAAAAAGTCCGCCGGTAAGGTAAGAAATTTCCTTAAAAAGTACATTAATGATGGCTGAATACAATTTTCTAAATATAATAAAGTAAAAATCACTTATTTCCGAAAATTCTCGTTCAGTTCTCAATTAATATCTTTGGTATTTTCTAGAAAACTGTTTATAGTGCTTAGAATTGCTCTTACAAAGCCCGAATTTTAAAAATGTTATTCAGTCATCTTTAATTTACTTTTTTTAGTGAAATTTCCTACCTTATCGGCGGAGTACTTTAGAACCCCCTCAAAGGGAGTCGAAACAAACTTTAACTAGTACCTTTATTTTGGTCGGCTGTTTTTTTAAGACCGTACGCCCTCTATTTTTCATGAGGCGCACAAAATGGCCTTTGTTGAGCTTAAATTTTGAATATCACTCAATTTTTTATTAATGTTACCATTTATTGGAGTATTTATTAGTGTTTACCATTTTTACTATCTAACGTCAGAAACTAGAAGTATTTCAAATATGTCGGAAACGATCGAATATTTTGCAGAATTTGTTCAGGATTATTTTTTTAATAATTGCAACAATTAGTGCTGAACTCGAGAGATTCCGTGCGCCAGGAACCCAGAACTTTTTGGGTGATGTTCGAATGCTAATTTATGCACTTTCTTGTGACCGAAATAAAAGTCTCTCATTGTATTATAAATATCAATCTGGCAATGATGAAAATTTATATTTGAATTCTGAATAATTTTTAAATTAGTCTCGTAAGAGGAACAAATCTTTTTTAGAACCCTCTTTAGTTTGAAATATTGTATTGGATGATGTAAATATGATCGTAAATAGTTGATTTAAAATATATAAAAACAATCACCTACTGTATAAGCCAATGTTTACTTTTCTTTAATATCTAGTATATTTTTGTAGTGATCCAAAAGTCTGCGCTCCTTTTATAAATAAAACATCCATACAAATGATTTTCACTTTATATTTCTTGAGATTAGTATTCGCTATTTTAGAGAAAAAAGGCATTCTTAAAATACTGAATATATCCTTATTTTTTAAGTTACTTTGATGAGTTTCCTTGTCAACTTAAACCTTATTTAGTATAAGCTAATACTACCAATCTCTAAATTTATAAGTTGACAAGAAATAAGGTAAATGCACCAGTAACTGGACACCAACTAATACTTGGTCAAACAACTTTGGAATCTTATCGTTTTTATCAAGTATACCTAATTTTTATACAATTTGTGAACTTTTAGGAAATGTAAATTATTGTTACTATTCAACAATACATAAACATTCAATCTATCCGACGATTATGATTGTCATCCTCATATAACATGCCATTATATTAAATAAATAACAATATTATACATTACGTTGCTTATCTCATTCTCATATACTTAAACACCCAATTACTTAATTTAACCGTATCTCATAATGGGTGTCCATCAATGGGACAGCCGGACAACAACGTTTAAACTGTCCCTGTATACGGACATTTGCATATTTTCATTAATTGATAGAAAAAACATGACATTAAAAATGATTTTATAACGTTATTTAATTAAGGAAATATGTATTACTTGCACAAGTTTCATTTAATATAGATAATATAGCGACAAAACCTATAGAAGACTACTTTGACAAGTCGTCCAGGTATCGGGACATTTACTTTAGTTGGAAAATAAAACATTAATTAGTCAATTCAAGATTATTTCGTAATATATTTTTAAGTAATTAAAGATTAATTCAATATTATTAATTAATTAGTCTTGTTTAATCTTTACTAACGAAATATACTAATTCATAGTATTAAAATTTCAGTTCGTAGTATAAATATTAATAAAAAAATGAGTATAAATGTTTTCTTTTATTTAAAACTATAGAGCAGCACATTTTTTTTACAATTATGGGATTTTTATTGTCATGGGTTCATTTCGAAAAAGTACGAACAACTCACAATATAAGAAATAAAATCTAATGAAGAGAAGGTAAAGTTGCAGAAGAGCTACCTCACCTCAAAAATTAATTGTACGACATGTTTTTGGCGTATTTTGTCGCGCTGATTACGAATCTGATAATAGAATTTGGCGGTCGAACGTATTTCGTTCGCTATCTTCAAAAAACAACCAAAAAAGGAGTTTTTTTAAGGTTTTTTCTATTTATATGAAAAAGTATGAATCGGACGAAAAAATATTTCAAACAAAAGTAGTAGAGCAGAAAATTCTCTACAAAAAAGGTTGTATACATTTTTTTCTGTATCCAAACAAAAAGTCCGCAAATGAGCATCGAAAGTGCCCGTAATTGGTTTCTGCAGGGTATAGGCCAAAAAATTTTGTTTTCTTTTTTTGTGTTAATTACAGGGACTCTGACCAAAAAAATTAATTATACAACACATTTTTCACGTGTTTTGTGGTGCTGATTACGAATTTAATAATAACATTGGGCGGTCGGACGTATTTCGTCCGGTATCTTGAAAAAATAACGAAAAAACACAATTTTATTAGTTTTTTTGCGTTTATTACAGGGACTCAAATGTCAGGTTGGATTGAAATATATATTTCTTGGTTGGAGATTAGGTTAGTACTAAAAAAGGGGGGCTGGGGGCGGAGCCCCCCAGGACGCAGGCACCTCCTAGGTACACGCATTAACTTTAGTAATTATAATTCATTGTTTTCCGCATCTGAAGGGATTAATTAAAGTTCACTAACGAGAACCGCAACACCTGGTGGTGAAATCATGAAGCTGCGCTACGCGGGCGTCGTGGCCAGTGCGCGACGGATTGGATTGAAATACATATTTCAGGTTGGATTGAAATATATATTTCTTGGTTGGAGGTTAGGTTAGTATAAAAAAGGGGGTTCTGTGGGCGGAGCCCCCCAGGACGCAGGTACCTCCTAGGTACATGCATTAACTTGAAAAATTATAATTAATTATTTCCTTCAGATTCGGAAACCGAATGAATTATAATTACTAAAGTTTATACGTGTACCTAGGAGGTGCCTACGTCATGGGGGGCTCCGCCCCCAGACCCCCCTTTTTTAATACTAACCTAGCCTCCAACCAAGAAATATAGATTTCATTCCAACCAGAAATTTGAGTCCCAGTAATAAAAGCAAAAAACCTAATAAAATTGTGTTTTTTCGTTATTATTTCAAGATAGCGGACGAAGTACGTCGGACCGCCAAATTCTATCATCCTCGTAATCAGGGTCTCAAAATACGTCAGAAATATGTTGTACAATCAATTTTTAGACGAGAGTCGCTTTAATAAACACAAAAAACTAAACAAATCGTCTTTTTGGGCGTATACTCTGCAGAAACCAATTACGGGCATTTTTGTCGCTCATTTGCGCACTTTTGGTTAGGATGTCGAAAGAAATGTATAGAACCTTTTTTGTAGAGAATTGTCCGCTCTACAACTTTTGTTGGAAACATTTTTTCGTCCGATTCATACTTTTTCATATAAATACAAAAAAACCCCAAAAAAAACGCCTTTTTAGGCTGTTTTTTGAAGATAGCGAACGAAATATCCGACCGCCAGATGTTATTACCAGATTCGTAATCAGAGCCACAAAATACGTCAGAAACATGTCGTACAATTAATTTTTGAGGTGAGGTAGCTCTTCTGCAACATTACCTAATTTTTTTATCGATAATTATTTTTTAATATTTTCTCAAATCTTTCATTTGAGGATCGATTTACTCCTTTATAATGTATGTGAGAATATAAATTAATTTGGTACTTTCGCAAAAATTTACCCTCATTTTTATTCTATTTATTAAAAGAAACAGTAAAGTAAAATAAGATACCCTATATTCGAGTTTCCGAATAGTTACTCTGCTCTCTATAAATCGGCAATAAAGATAAGAAAAAAAAACTATCCAGAAAATAGTTTGGTTTTGTAATACAAGAATATATATTATATTTTTTATTGAACCATTTTGAGAAGCTGACGAGTGATTATTTACTTTCGGGCTAGTCTGTCATTAATACAATAATAATTACATTCTTTTGTATTAACAATTGCAATAAACTATTTTTATCTTTAATTTATTAAAACATATCATTAAAGTATCTATTTTATTGAAGAAAGCAGCTTGATCCCTATAAAAAATATTGGTTGCTTGAAATTGTTGATAGTGTAAATCTTGTAAATTCTGATGTGAAAATAACAATAGATTTCACGAGCTAACCTCAAAATGAGAAAAACTCAGGCATTGGTATTGTGATAAATCCAAATCCTATCACAAATTATTAAAATTTTAAAACTTTCAAAAATAATTTTTTTTTCGTGTTTTAGATTTCGCGCAGGTCAATAATTTTTTCGATTAATATACGAACATTTAAGACTCTAATTTATGGAACATCAATTTTTTTCTCATTTACATAAACAATTGTTTTAATTAATTTATTTGCTGAAAAAAACTTAGTCCGAAAAGTGTTTATTCTTGAGTGACTTTAAATTCGAGTTTGTAGTTTGTACACGAAACGCACGTTAAAATACAACATGGCGCTCAAAACAAAGATCAAAATCAAATTTTAAATCGATCAATAAAAAACGGAAGTACTTTTTGCGACATCTATATAAAAAGAGTAATTTCTTTGTACCAATCATTGATACAATTCGGAGTTCGTGCAGCCAATGTGATATAGGTAATTCGACGATCTTCATTTGTTTTTTACCCGAACCGGCAAGTAAGTGCGTCGACACATTCATTTCTCCGTCGGTTTTCAAGGAAACAGGTATTCTCAAAAAATCTTTGTGTTAAAATTCCGAGAATCTTTCTCATTTTTTAAATACAGTTTTCACTGATTAGCATCCATTTTTAAACAAATCGTGTGAAAGTTTTGTGAATATTTTTTAGTTTCGAGTTCGTCCCGTGCATTCCTCAAGAACGTGAAATCGACCAACTTCCAATATGTAAGTTTTTCCTAACTTAAATCACATTTTATACATTTATTCAATTTTTTATTTTTTTTAATTTTCTCATTTATTCATCTTTCCTGGTATGACTTTTTTTCAGTAATTTTGAATCCAATTTCTGATTTACGAATTAAATTACCGTCATTCGAAATTAATGTATTTTTTAAATAAATATATTACTATACAAATTTGGAGTAAATAGTCGTTTTGTAAAAGAATAGATTTTTCTTAAAAATTTTGGAGTATTCGCGAGGAATTTTTGAATATATTCTACTTTTAACTTTCTTTTAGCGTAATTATTGATTTATTTTCGATGCGTCGTATATGGAAACGCACATAGTCTTTTGTTATGTTTGCGTTAACGACCTCCGAAAAAACAAACGAATAGTTCTTACAGTCTGTGCTTACAGTCCTCCATTTTCTAAAATTTATGCGAAACAATTTTTGGAATTCATCATCGAAATATTTGAAATTTAATTTTACACAAATGTAACTGAATTTTAATGATCGTCTTTCAGTAATTATTTTTAACATTTTTTTAAAACATTTTTTTATATAATAGATATTTTATATTAATCATGTTTAAACTTTCAGGTCTACATCTCCAAACATCGTAGGAAATGCTTTTATCGTGAGGTAAAATCAGTTTTTCAAAAATTATAAAATTGTTATAAAATATTTTTATGAAGCAGAAAGGGATATTAATGGATATTTTTGAAAATTATTTTCAGTATGTCATCTTGCACCTGCATATACGAAGTCAGTGTATCGCTATCGTATGATGTTCATCCAAGAACCTGGACTGGAACTCCTGAATACGAAGCAAGCATTCGCCGGTATGCAACTTATTTTTTAATTTATATTAATTTAAGTTAATCTTTCAATGTTTTCAATCCATCATTTTAATTTTTCTATAACGTTATAAAACGGTATTGCTATTAATTTTCTTTCAATGGGTCATTTATTTTAATTATTCTAGAAAATTGTTAGCACAATAAAAAAAAGTATTATAAAAATAATTATTTAAAAGATCTTATAAATTAAATCTGGCCGTGCAAACTCATTATTAATCAGGAAAACTGTTTATTAAATCTAAAACTCACTTTAAATTTCAGCTTAAATGAAAAGGATTGTCATTGCACTCTAACTCGCAGAGTTCATTTCGAGTTGGTATTTACAGGGAATCTTTTTAGAAATTTACCCTACAAGATGCAGAATTGGTAAAATTTTGCACTGATTTTTATTGTATAATGTTTGTTTATTAGTTTCTATATTTCAAAAAGTTTAAAGCAGTTTATAAATATTAATTGAAAATTAATTTAACCTCAAATTGTTTCAGAACTTGCTTGATATGAGATAATCACTTTATTGCAATGTAGACATTCATTTCTTAAGAGAATAAATAACAAAATGTAAATAATTTGTAATTATTTTTAAGCGGAATGGAAGGACTTGATGATTTGCCGGTTCACTGCAACCATCGTCTTAACATTACTTTGAATAGCATTGTAAATGCTAGCATCAGCCTCAAAGATCAACTACAGCTAACACCGGAGATCATTGATAATTTCGATACGTAAGTTCTTGTGTATAATGCAATAATTCTATTATTATATTCCATTTCTAAACATTTATTTATTGCGAAATACTTCTTAAAGGAAATGTTTACTCAAGATTTGACATTTGGTCATAATTTGGCATTGATACATATTATTCCAATAATTTATTTTAAAAAAAATGTATAATTTGACAGTTTATTATTAATTTGGATATCCTAAAATTTTGTGAATATCACAATGTGTTATGATCGGCAATTTAATATAACCTACATCTTGAAAAATGTTAGGTTATATGTTTCATGTTGGACTTTTGTTTTCAGGCACAATCTAAGTGGGTGCATGCACTACTTAGATTGTGATGTCGAGTTCCAGGTCATTGGCAACGGACTTGAGCCAAAAGTGAATATTTTGTACGCCACAAGCACAGTTCGTTTCATTGCAGGAACCATTCCACTTGCACAAATTGAAATTTAAGGATTGATTTTCCCTACTTAAATATGATTAAATGTTCTACTTATTGTTACATGAGCTTGTTGTTACGAAACTTAAATTGTGTTAAAAAATTGTAATGCGTTACGAAACTTATAATGTGTTGAGATTTATGGAATGTAATTCGTTTTAATTACTTGTGCGTTCTAATTTTATCAAAATAATATGTTCTGTTATTGTATGTTCTAATGGTTGAGTTCTTAAATAAAGGATACAAGTTTAACATTGTTTTAATGAAATATATATAATCATATTTCTCAAAAAAGAGTTACATGTTTTTTGTTAATATATAAAATACATTTGTTTGAGAGGATCATATCTTTATTATTATTTAAACAATTTATGTGATTATGATTTTTCAGTATTGGAGGTTACCTCTTAGGTAATTACAAAAATGCTGCAAAAATTATTTTCATTTTTCTACAATTTTTGAAAAATAGATATACTTATTATCATATTAACATAAGTAATTTTGTTGCTTGTAAAATATTTGAAGCATAATAACAAATTTTTTATTGCTGTAAATATATGAATTTGATAATAAAGTTTTCTTTTGCTAATTTCCAAAAAAATTAATATTGATAAAACCTAACCTAATTGTACTACCTAATTTACATATTTAGTTGGTCATTTACAGTAAATTTTTTAAGGGGAGGGGTAAGTTAGAAATTAGCTACTCGACTTTGAAATTTTATAAATATAAATGTATTGTAATTTGGTAACAATTTCTCTTTGAAATTATATTATTTATTTAAAAAATTCCTAAAATTTTTGTTTCTTAAAACATTAAAAAATCCCAAAGTTATTATTTACAATAAATTTTCGTCTAAATATAAATAACATGAAAAATTGTGCAATTTCTATTTTATTGTTCGGTGATGCGATTATTAATACTGTTGCATATTAAGTGAACTTTTTATAGAACAAGAACAAAAAATTATGCGAAATAAATATACGAAAATTTATTGAAAATAATGAGTTACTAATCCTTTTAGGCACTTTAAAGTTATTTGTTACCTATACACTAAAAACCCGAAATTCAAATCATTAAACTTGTCCATAATTTTAAATATTTTTAAATGAAAAAAATTTACTTTTTTTTTTGTTAATTTGAACAATCTCCTCGTTAGTATTTTTAATATGTCATATATTTTAAAAAATAAAAATTCTAAGTGAAGAAAAAAATTGTAATATATTTTTTTACTAAATAATATAGCTTTAAAGAGCTAGTACTAGAATAAAAAGTGTAAACAATTTTTTTGACGGAGAAAATTTGAATTTTTTAAAATCAGACGTATTTGCAAACATGATTTATGCTCACTTTAATTTTTTTGATTTTTTAAATTAATTTAGAAAAACTGAATAGCATTTTTTCGAAAAAACGATATATGTCAAACAAATTATTTCTTTCGTAATTTTTTGCGGTGAATTTATTGGTGCTAGAATAAAAAATGTTTAAAAATCCTTACGAAATTAATAATAATAATAATAATTTGATCTTTTTTTATTTAGATACAAAAATTCTCCCAAGTCAAAGATCGAGTCACAGCTTGAGCTGCTTTACATACTGACCTGCAAATTATGTTTAGAAAATATGTTTTTATGTTTACTTGAATTTTTTTTAAATTTTTAAATTAATTTAAGAAACATTTTATAGCAATTTTTCGAAAAGGCAAATTTGTGGTTTAAGTACAGTTAATTTAAACAAAAATTGTTTACACTTTTTAATCTTGTACCACTGCATTCCTTGTCAAAAGAATCAAAACGACTCAAATAAATTTTTCTTCACACCGGGAGGAAAGCAGCAACTTTCCTCCCGCAAGCGGAAGGAAAGATGCCGCTTATCCTCCCGGCCATAAAGAAAAATCGTATACTTCCCTCGGGAAGTAAAAAAGAATGCTTCAGACTGCGTGTAATTTTTACCCGAGGTGAAGCCGAGGGTGAGAAACAGGCAGTCTGAAGCATTCTTTATTTTACCTCCCTCGTTGAGTAATATACTATTACGTTTATTAGAATATCATTACGAAAAAATGGACTTTGAAACAAGCCTAATATTGTAGGTAAATAAAATTTAGACAAACCATGAATAATATTTAATCTGATGTATTATACTAAAAGATTTTTCTGAAGTCTAAGGTAATGGTATTTAAAAATAAGGGAGGGAGAGAGAAGGAAAGATTTTGGTGGTGGGGAGGAGAA
Organism: Trichopria drosophilae; assembly: GCA_030407085.1. NCBI lineage: Eukaryota > Metazoa > Arthropoda > Insecta > Hymenoptera > Diapriidae > Trichopria > Trichopria drosophilae. The sequence goes on along the minus strand of CM059585.1, from coordinate 112,136,012 downwards.
AAGATAGAGGAAGTGAAGGAATACAATTACTTAGGGTACGTGGTAACAAGGCATGGAGGGGATAAAGAACATATCAGGGAAAGGGTGAGAAGAGCTAGGGTAGCGATGGGATGGGTATGGAGTTTCGGGGAGAGAAAGTTTAAGGGGGATGTGAGGTGGAGATTAAAACTGTTGACAGTATAGTGAAGGGAATCTTATTCTATGGAGTGGAGATATGGGGGTTCAAGGAGTGGAAGGAGGTGGAGGCGGTTCAAGAAAAGTATTTGAAGTGGATTTTGGGGTTGGAACGGAGGACACCGGGATACATAGTAAGGGAGGAGAAAAAAAGAAATAAATTGAGAGTGGAAACGGGATGGAGGGCGGGCAGGTTTGAGGAAAAACTAGAGAAAGGAGAGGGAGGAGAGATAGCAATGAAGTGCATAATAGAAAAGAGAAAGACTGAAAGGGAAAAGGTTCGAAATGAATGGACAACAGAGAGCGTTGAGAGGGGGAATTATTAATGGAGAGGGGACATGAGTCAGATGTCGTTGAATGATTGGGGAGAAAATAAATGGGAACTGTTGAGAGAAAGAGACATAGAGGTTGATGAACAAGAGAGAGGAGAAAAGGTGAGAGCATCAAAGTCATGTGCGAGATACACAAGAGTGTTTAGTATACCAACATACATAAGAGTATGTAAGAGAAATGAGGGGAAAAGATTGCGGACAATAGCGTGGTGGAGATGTGGGAACGAAGAGAGGGGTATATGTACTGGATCAATGAGGATGATAGAAAGTGTAGACTGTGTGCGAAAGGGAGAGAGAATGTTGAACACTTGAGATATAACTGCGAGTATGTAAGAGAGGATGGAGAAATTGGTGTGGATGTTCTGAATGAGGATGGTACAGGAATCAGGTGGATGGAAATGAAAGAGCGAGAGAGAGAGAGAGAGAGAGAGAGAGAGAGAGAGAGAGAGAGAGAGAGAGAGAGAGAGAGAGAGAGAGAGAGAGAGAGAGAGAGAGAGAGAGAGAGAGAATTAATGAATGAATAATTTTAAATGGCATTTTTGTATTTTTAATTTTGGAATGTATATTTTTGTAAATTGGTTTCGTGTAACGTGTCTATTTTGGATTATTAAGAGAATTTATATGGAAGTCTATGTAAGCACATATAATGTGGAAGCATAATAAACTACTACTATACTAAAAGATTTTTCTAAAATTCTCCAAAATTAGGATCTTAAAATCACAAAAAAGGGTATAAATAATTGATAAGAAGAATTCCGGCAAAATGAGCATATCCGTTTAGAATCAGTAATGGTTCGCAGGTAAGGTAGGCAATTTCAGTAAAAAACGTAAATTAAAGTTGACTAAATTCGGGCTGGGTAAGAGAAATTCTAATCATTGTAAATAGTTTCCTAGAAAATACCAAAGATATTAATTGAGAACTGCCCGAGAATTTTCGAAAATAAATAAAAATCACTCATATCTGAAAATTCTCGGTCAGTTCTCAATTCATTTTTTTTTGTTGTATTTTCTAGGAAATCATCTATAGAAATTAAAATTGTCCTTACAGAGCCCGAATTTCCAAAAATAGATTCAGTTATTTATTATTTACGGTTTTCAGTAAAAATTCCTATCTTATCTTTAGAACTTTAGAACTCCCTTAAATTTCATACTTATGTTACGATGTATTCAGTCGATAAGGTAGTTATTTATTAAAACACCTCATACAATACAAATTAAAAAAAAATATAAATATTTTCAAGTCCAGACCTATTTTAAAGCTATTTTACTCGATTTTAAGGACTGTACACGAAATTCCAGGGAAATTGGTTCAGAAACGCGCGAGAATTCGCAAGAATAAATGTTACCTAAAAATTTATTTTTGAAAATTCTCGCTAGTTTCTGGGCCGATTTGGTTGAAATTTGTCGTATATTCATTAAAAAATGCGTGAAATAGCTTTGAAATAGTGATTCATTGTGAAGTCTCCTTGAAACGTATGTTTTTTAAAGAAAATATGTCGTCGGTAAAAGTAAAGTTCTGGGTTGATAAGGTAGACATCTGTATGTAAAAATATAAGTTATAAATAACCGAAACGGTTTCTCAAAATTCGGGTTCTGCAACTCCAATTTTAATCCCTACAAAGGATCGTCTAAAAATATCAAAGAACTTTATCGAGATTTTTGCTTATTTTCGAAAATGTTCAGTCTTCTCGTATTTCTTTGATATCTTTTAAAATAGTATGTATAATGGTTAGAATCGTAGTTACAGAGCCCGAATTTTGAAAACGACAATTTAGTTTCAAAATCACAATAGTACAATTTTAATCAATAGAGAAGTATACATTTTAAACAAATATTATGATTTCTTTTTACAGACAATTAAAAAAGTTCTTACGTTTTCAAAGCTTACATAGCAAATGATTAACAACAAAATGTCAAAGAAAGCAAAAATTAAGAATTCGTGAATTTATCGCTGTTACAACACGAGTGGCCCCTCCCACATCCAAAATGTGTGCATACACAGTACATTTTCACATTAAACCTTGTCCGCGCATGTCATCAAAGCATGGCGCATAACTTTCATGTACTATTTATAATAATAAAACCATCGATTGAACCATAGTGTAGAAAAAAAAAACGATTCCTCGGAGTCTGCTAACTAGAAATTGTTTTCTTTTTTCCTTGCTGTACTGCAATACAAGGTAAACCCGCGGCTGGAGGACAGCAAGCCCTAATTTCGCTTTGATTATTGAAACTCCCTCTTTACATCCAAGAAGGCCATTTTTTTGGTTAAATTTAGTGGAACATGTGGGTCTATTTCAATGGGACTTGCACTGCAACGAATGTCGCTTAAACCAAAACCTTTTTCATGTCCGTTTGCCGTTATGTCGAATCTCATATCTCCTATCAGTCTATGGATGCAGAAAGCTGAATTCTTCCTGTAAAGTACAATTTTGTTTTTATTCGAAAATGAAAAATTTCGGTAACTCTTTTGCATATAATGTTTAAACTAAATTAATTCCTTCCTAAATTAATTATGAAATGCCAATCAAATGTTGACAATTGCGACCTAACCAGAGGTGATCATAGTCGATGATCTCCTTTCTCTGTACTCTTTCTCTTTCACTGTAAGAAATATGGAAGTCGATTACTGTTTGTAGGAGAGAAGATATAAATGAGTTATTAAGTGACTTTTAATCTCTTTTTCCCTATGTGTCAATTTGACAATCATTGGTGTTAGGCCCTCCAACTTAAGAAAACTACATTTGCAACTACAATTGAACTATAACGTGACTATACTTATTTTTTATTCTGTGTTTAATTGGCAATCATCAGAGATGGCACGATCATTTATTCCGTCGTTCTTTATTTTACAAATAGTTTTTTCCATAAACTGTTCCTTCTTTTACCACCTGCTACTTTCAAAACTAGGTGCTAGATACTTTTGGCTAATCAATGCTAATCCACTATAAAGTGATATCTCTGTACTCCATCAAAGAGATCATCGATTGTGACCATCTGTAGTTAGGTCGCAAATCTCGCATTGGTATTGAAACATTTGGAAAATAAATAAATAGTAAAAACCGCCGTGATGGATCAATTTTTAGTTATTTTTCGGGACCCTGTTACTTATAACGTAGGGGCTATATGCCGGTCTGGTTTTTAACAAAGGTTATGAGAAAAATAATATTTTACCTTTCATTATCGCCATAAATGATTACATCTAAGCGCATCTCGTCCTTTGAACGGTTTCGGGCATTGACGATGAAGGCAATCCGGATTTCTATATCGTGGGCACATGGCGCGTCACAGGGGGTCATTTGACTAACTCTATAAAGGTTAGGTATTTTAGCCCTCCTATTAAGGTAACTATATCATAAAAAATAATTTATTATCATTTTTATATAAATATTTTATATAATAGTAGTTTTCATCCCTAGGGCGCAAATGATATTTCGCGCCCCAGGGCGATCGTAGCCGGCCTCGAGGGCTCATCTGGGCGCCCGTTGACCTCGACCATACATCTCTATGGTTACAATGCGGGCACAAAATCTCATTTTGCGTCCTCCATACGGGGCGCAAAATCGCATTTTTCGGCCTACTGCGACAAAAAAATTATTTTATATAAATCTGTCACGTTTTTGATATTTACAATAGTTATGTTTGCTTCTAAATATTAACGATCAATTGTTGAGTTTTTGACGGATTTCTTAGCAATAGAAAATTTGTTTATTTCTCATTAGAAGCATACGAATTGATTATTATCTAATAATAAATTTCTTACTGTACATTATTTTTAAAAATCAACGACATTCTACATGAAATACCTAATCATAAATATAAATGAATTCAAAATTATTCACTTTCCTTCAGAATGCACGAGGCAGTAGCCAACAAATTGTTGTTTAAGTACAACGTTCAGGTTAACATATAATACATTTCAGGAAGAGTTCTATAAAGATTTGGAAAACGTTGAAATTTTTTAAAAAAATGCCGATCGATTAGGACAAGATTCTCATATACGTATTCTAAAAAAATTTGGAAATTTTCAGTTATTGATTATCATAATATAAATTATAAAAAAAGACGAAAAAAGTGACATTGGTAGAAATTTACGAAGCATAAAGGTTGCATAGTTTTGGAATACAATTTTCAAAATACCGGTTATGTAAAAGTAATTCTAATTATCACAAACGGTACACTAGAAAATACCAAAAACTTTTATTGAGAACTGGCCGAGAATTTTATGAATAAGTAAAAATTGCTTATTTCTGAAAATGCTCGTAAAAAAAATCGATGCTACACAATCTTAAAGGCAACTCAAATATTTTGTAAATTTTCTGAAAATAAAAGTAATGATAGGCATAATGGGCTGAGAAAATGGTTAAAATATACTTTACTAATTGCTGCCTCTCGATACTTTGGTGATTAGTGTGTGGAAAATGTATGTCGTATCTGAAGCTACGGGAAATGACGCAAGGGCATGTAGTTTTCTTTGAAATCCTAAAATATCCAATTATTCTTCGTTATTTATTAAAATTCGACATAATTAAAAATTAGGTTACTAATAAACAGTTAATTAGGAGTTATTGATCCATTAACTCCCATCTATATTTTTTCATTCAATCTCAAGTTAAACCTCCTTTAAAAATTTGAAAAATTTTTTTATCGACCGTGTGTAAAATTAAATAATGTAATAAATAGCGTAAAAAAACGGTCACCATAACGAACATTCAGACACAGTGAACAATTTACACATAAAATGTATACACGTATCCAAACATGAAAACATATCAAAAATAAAAAACATAAAGAACATAAAAACATTTAACATTTTCGGCTCATTCGTTTGTAGCCCTCTTCAGAATGTAAAATAATTAAATAAATTAAAACTATTTTTAAGTCCCTTTTAAATTCATTTTTAGGGAGTGGTGTAAAGTTGTTGATGTCATGCCATTAAAAAAACAACTTTACATCACTCCCTAAAAATGAATTTAAAAGGAGCTTAAAAATAGTTTTGGACGGTACTATGTTTTTTATAATTTTAAATGGGCATTATTATAAACAGGTCTACGGGGTACCTATGGGTTCTCCGTTATCACCTGTGGGATCCAACATGGTCATGGAATTTATCGAAAACATACTCATTGATAAGCTAAGTTGTAAGTTTCCTTTTTACTTTCGTTATGTGGAGGATATTGTTTTGGCATATCCTATTGGAGAAGAAAGTAATATTCTTCACACTTTTAATAGCCTGAAAAAAATCCAAGGCATTGAAAATAGGATCTCTTTCACCCAAGAATTCGAGCAAAATAACAAAATTCGATTTTTGGATATGATCATAATAAGAAAAGATAATGGATTTATTGACACTGATTGGGCCCACAAAGATACATGATCAGGTAGATATGTACATTTCTCTTTAAATCATCCAATACAATATAAAAAATTAGTGTCATTTATGGTATGATAGATAGAGCAATTTTTTTGTCAGAAATTAGATTCAGACAAAAAAATTTGAACATTGTACGCAAAACTTTATTGGAAAATGGATATCCATTACAATTAATAAATCAATGTATTTCCACAAAAATTCATAATTTCTATAATTCAATAGGAAAACAAAATTTGTCTCAAAATTCCAACATATTTAAAACCTCTTCAGTACCATATATAAAAGGTGTTACCGAAAATATCCAAAGAAGATTGAGAAATGAAAATATTAGATTAGTTTCCAAACCTATCGGTAAGAATATAGGCAATATCCGCCCCTATAAAGATAAACTACCATTATTAAAAAACAGCCACGTAGTTTATCTAATACCATGTCTTCACTGCAATAAAATATATATTGGTCAAACTGAAAGAAGGCTCGAAACAAGGATACAGGAACATAAAAATAACATCAACGGTAGCCAAAATAAATACACAGGATTAACTGTGCACAGGGTAAAAACTGGGCATGATTTTGACTACAAAAATGTCAAAATATTGGCTACGGAGCGTAACAACAAAAAAAGAGCAGATATCGAAAATTATTTCATAAAAAAAATGTTCATAATGCGGTTAATATTAGATTTGGAAAATCTAATCTACCGGGAATTTATAATATTTTGTTTTGATTACATAATTTCATAATATCTCCAATGCAATTAATTTTCATGCTAAACGATACACAGAGAGTAAAGAAATAGTTAACAGAACCTTTTTGTAATAGTAAAACGCGTAAATAAGAAAAGTTGTTGCATTAACTATTACCATGGTAAACGGTACAATAAAATTGTTCCATTTACTATTTTCCGATGGTTAAATCGTTCGTACATAACCTCAAATATCGACTCTAACTTGACATATAGTTAATTCTACTACTTAAGAGGTTAAAATCGATTTTACTATTTTTTCGTGGTTCCATTAACAATTTTTTTCTCTCTGTGTAGGCGCCCGATTATGTAATAAGTTTTCCTGTTAAACTTATTGAATTTTCAGTAGCATAAAAGGAAATTTTAGCCACATGTTTTGTGTATGATAAATTCTTTATTTGCCAACAGTACTTTTTAGTACTAAAGGGTGGTTGGGTGGTGTTAGAGGAATTTAAAGGAAAATTTCATCATCCTTTAAATCCTTTAAAAGATCTATGGCAAAAAAATTTATTTTGTTTCCTAGAATACAAATTTTGTTAATTGATTTATTTAATTTATTATTTTACATTCTGAAGAGGGCTACAAACGAATGAGCCGAAAACGTTAAATGTTTTTATGTTCTTTATGTTTTTTATTTTTTATATGTTTTAATGTTTGGATACGTGTATACATTTTATGTGCAAATTGTTCACTGTGTCTGAATGTTCGTTATGGTTACCGTTTTTTAACGCTATTTATTACATTATCTCCTTTAAAAATGCTAACAACTTATTGTTTTCAAGTTTAATAATTATTAGCACCGAAAAAAAACGCATAAAAGTATAATTATATACTAAAAACGTTTTGTTATTAAGTAACAGAAAATTTGTTATAAGGGTTTTATAAAGGCAGTAGAAAGTTATATTTTTCATTTATAAACAATTTAAGTTTGTAAATTTTATTAAGCAAATGCTTGAATTCATTGCTTAGAATTACAACGATTGTAATAATTAATAAGTAATAATAAAAAAAATCATAATTAACTCTTTCGTCTTCAGACCAAACATAAAAATGTTTAATTTTAAAACAATGGTCTAAAACAATAAGTATTTACTGCTAAAATCATTCAACGTTGCCATAAAATACAAGTTTTTTATTATTAAATATAATTACTTAATTTTTTATCTTAAAGCTACTTGAAGTAACTGCGTACGATTGTCAGTAGTACGAATCAAGCTGCGGTCAGATTTGTGTAAAAGCGATGTCCATTAAATATCAAGTTAAATCCAAAATTGATTAATTATAGGTACAAACTGGTAATTTATATTTATTAATATGAATTTCCTAGTATGAATCGATAAACATATTAAATTTTGTGTTACTTACGGAAAAAATTGAACGCGAACCTTTGGTGCTTCAATCAAAGACTCTTGATCAAATTTGTTATATATGGTAAAACGTAGACTATATCTACATGCACACGAAGACGAACTGGAATATAATTGGAGAATTAGATCTGATGTTTTTTTAAATATTTTCCTTTAGTTGGATCATTTATAGTACTACATTTCCTGTTTAATATGAAAGTAGTAGGAACATAATTACTTAAAATATTCAATACAAATACTCATGACTTAGTGAAGAAAAAATCGTATCGTAATCAAAGTAATGAGAAAAAATAGTGCAATATGATAAAAATGATTGGAAACCACCCTTAAAATATTATGTAACCTCAAAAATAGCAAAAATTGTTTTATATAACCTCAAATATTTCAAAATTCAAATAGCACAAAATTGTTTCCGATATGTCCCGACACTTTCCAACAACTGACATAAACCCAGCATTTACAGAACTGTATAACATGTACGTAAATTTTTGTTTTATCGAACTTACAATTAAAGTATTAATATATTATTATCAAATACCTCTCCATGATTATTGGTTCCAGTGGAAGAGGCATACTCTGAAAAATAAATAAATCAGTAAGTTTTTAGTAAAGTAGAAATTATTATTTACATCGTGGGTCCAAAAACTCCTTATCATAAATGACACGCTGATAGCAAAAACGGGCTAAATATACGCCGCGAGAAAAAATGGGTTATTATTCTGTTCGCGAGCAAAGACGAAAGAAATTACAGGCTGTGGGCAAAAGTGAGTTACACTATTGTGAGAGCAAAAATGACTTAAAATATTCTTCAGGACAAAAACGAATTAGAAATTTAAGTCATTCTTGCCCGCTCGGAAATTATAAGTCACTTTTACCAGCAAAGAAATTTTAACTTATTTTTGCTCGTGTTATAATTTTGTATAGAAACTTGTTCGCTTTGATATCGCAATTTTTAAACTTTTGGGATTCTTTTAAAAATATACAAATGATTTAAAATTTTAATCATTATTTGTGTTAATTCCCTGATACACTATTATACCTCTTATGTTAATTCTGTAATAAAAGTATTCAATTTGGTATGCTTCTACACCGAGGAAAGGATTGTTCACTAAAAAGAAGGCTTCTTAATAGTTAAGAAATCATATATTTAAATACGGCGAATCCAATAATTTTTTAAGTATAAAATAATTATTCATTTCATATAAAGCTGACATTTCTTAGTGCAAACAATGCATTTTATATCTTAAGAAATATCTATTAAATGCAACCAAACGTTTCTTAATAGTTAAGAAACCGCTTGTTTACTATGAGTTTGTATCTATAAAGTAATGTTAATAGCTACAAAATGTAAGGTTGGAGTCGATACGCATCGTAACATAACCTCAAATGACAACCCGGCTGCTTTGTTTGGTTTGTTAAGAACGATTGAGCGCCATTGCAATTCGGTGGTTATTGTTATTGTGAAAAGAAATAAATTAAAGATATTGTTTATAATATTAAATATGCTTATTTTATAAACAAATACATCGTATAAGAGACATGTTCCATGTCTTATTTGTGAATTTGCGCAAAGTATACGTTTCTTAACTATTAAGAAATGGTCAATTCTGATATAAGAAATAAAATGCTAATATTATATGAATCGCATTTAACATTACAATGCCATCTTCACATTAAAAGAACGATTTCAACTTTGCAATGATATTTTTTTACAACAAACAATCCTTTCTCTCAGTGTACATTGCTTAATTCTCGGAATTTTTGAAAGAGACGTGTACAACTGATATTCATTGTCATTGACTTATTGTTTTCACCAATTTTTTATTACAGGGGCACAATTAAGTATTGAGAGGCATATTATTTGCAGAATATACGCTCCCTTATCACTGTTCGACGCTGATTTTGCCTTTGACAAGCAGAGTATCATATCCGAACTGTTTTTTGATGCTGAAAACGATGACACTAGCAGAATTTTCCTATTCCGTCGCATTTTTGAGAAAAGTGAGGTTAAATGTATCGAAATTAGCGTTTTTGGCCATGTTTGGATTAATTTTAGGGCACAAGAGATTTTTCACAAGCGAAGTATCATATCCGACGTGTTTTTTGTTATGATGTTAGCAGAATTTTCTGTCCCGTCACATTTTATTAGACGCTACGAGCAAAAATGTGTAAAAATATTATGAAGATAAAAATTACATTTATAAAATATTCTTTTGGGCAAAACCGAATTAAAAATGTATATCATTTTTGCTGGCGCTGAAATTATAATTCGTTTTTGCTCGCGCTATTATTTTATATTATTGAACTTGAACGGTCGCGCTTAATAATCGTTTTAATATATCACCTTATATTGTCAATTGTCATCAACTTTGCAATTACTTTGAGTTAAGGCCATCCTTATAATATGGCCTTTCTCATTGCTAAGCTTCGCAAGCTAGTCTCAAAAGATTCAAACTTTCTAAGTTTACGAGTTTAAGTTAATCGGTAATAATTGAATAAATCACAAAACCTGTTTAATTATTTAGATATATTTTATAAAGTACATAAATGCGTTCTTAAACAAAAAATGATGAAGTACAAAAATAATATGCTACATTATTCGTTATCGCTATCTCCACTGGCAAAATCATAGTAAGAAATAAATAAAACTTTATTATTTTCATAATCGAGTTGTTTTTCGATTTCAATTATAACAATGTCATATTTTAACAACATTCCTAAATAAATAGAATCATGTTTACACATGATTATACTCGTAAGTCACTTTGTGTAGATATTATTCGAATTAATACAAAAACGGATTAACTTTTGGAAATTGGCAAAAGTGAGTTAATTTCAGCTAACGGGTAAACATGGTTTACTTTTTATGATGCGAGCAAAGGTGGGTTAAATATTCCATAAGAGCAAAAGTGAATTATAATTTTAATCCATTTTTGCCCTGAATATTATATAAGTCATTTTTGCTCGCGGAGATTATGTAATTCATTTTTCCGCGTTAAAAAAGTTAATTCACTTTTGCCCGCTATATTTTTGACCCATTTTTATTCTCAACGTGTCAAATTTCCATAAGATTTTTATTCCCCATTTCACATAAAAAACGATTCTCAGGATTTTATTTTGGCTATAGAACTTGTGGTATATTCAAATTCTTTCTGATGAGGATTTGAAGAGTACTTTGATACATCGTTGACAAGATTTTTTTTATTATTTTAAGTATTCAATGAAATTTAGATAATTGTTGATAAGGTATTTTTGGGTAAAATGCAATAAATTATCATATATTCAGTATACAGATGAATTAAAGTTGTATTGAAAAGGTTACCTTAATTATCGTTAAATTTGTATGAGTTAAATATTTTAATCAGAATTTCTTGTAATAAGCCGATATAAAAGGGTAGTTTTATTTTGCTTAAACAAAGTAATTTTAAACTCTTGAAGTAAATTTTTTAAGAGGTTTGAGTTAATTCTAAGAGAGTATTTCTTTGAAAAATTGTGTATATGGACTAATCCATCATACTTTTGACATTAAGGGGGTTCTAAAGTGATCTGCGGATAAGGTAGAAATGTTCACTAAAAACTCTAAATAAACAATAATGAATTAATTTTTCAAAATTCGGTCTCTCTAAGAGTGATTCTAATTACTATAGACGATATCTTAGAATATACGAAAAAAATTAATTGAAAACTGACCTAGAATTTTCAGAAATAAGTTATTTTGAGTTATTTCAGAAAATTCTCGATCAGTTCTTAATTAATGTCTATGGTATTTCTCAGGAAATCGTCTACAATAATTAGAATTATCTTTACACAGCACGAATTTTGACAATTTTATTCAGTCATCTTTAATTTAGGTTTTTAGTGAAATTTTCTACCTTACCGGCGGTCCACTGCAACGTTTCACGAAAAAGCTAAAACTATAAAATTATAAAATCATGCGATAAGCACGTTTACAGCTTCATTACTAATAAAATAATAACACTTCATTTTACGATGTTGCATATAGCAAGAGTTAAAAATTCCCAAACAAATTGAGAAAGTATTTTTGAAACTACATCTAATAAGGTAATTTATATAATATTCTTTTAGTTAAAATATCAAAGTTGGATACTGTTGTGCAATAAAATCTCTAAAAATTGTCGTTGAGTAAAAGAGACAGTTTTAATAATAATAATTTGAGTGTTAAAATTGCAGGCCCACTCTGTTATTCGCGTTATTTTCTTAATTAGTTCTCCGAGTTACTTACAACTAAAAATTGCGTAAATAATTCAACGTAAAAAATTTAAATATTAAATATTCATATTAAAGGTGAAAAATCAGTTTTGGAGTTCTGTTCTCAATTCAATAAAAATGTTGTTTCGTAATTTTTGTAACATTTTGTTTACGCAAATGGAAATTGTCGAAAAATATGTGGTTAAAGATTTTGAATAAAATTGATCAGTTTTTATTTTTATTCATGACGTTATCTATTAAATAATTTAAAAAATGACCAACGTACTCTGTTTCTTTCTTTTGCACTGATGAAGAAGAATTATCAACAGAAAATGAAAGGAAAAAATTCTTCTGAAAGTGTTTAAACTTTTTAGAGAAATTAGTGGCTTTATCTCCTTTTTTAAAAGTTATATAAACATAACAAACAAATTGTGGGAATTATAATTTTTTTATAATATGAAGTGAAATATAATCTGAAGTGAAAAATTCCACGAATAAATTAAAATGCAAAAAATAATATATTAAATGCAAATCTTTTAATATTATATTACGAATTTCTCAAATATATATATAACTAAATTTTTTTTTAACTTTTGCATTTTTCATTTTTTCCAAAAATATTATTTTGTTTTCTGACGCATCTATTTATAAACATATCCAAATAGAAAATATCTAAATTTTAATATAAGTTCCGGAATAAAGAAAAACATAACTGGCAGTACCCAAAATAACCTCGAAAACGAAGGTGTTTAATAAATTTGAAGACTCTGTAATTAGAAAATTAGGAGTTTTTAAAAAATGCAACGAAACAAAGTTAGATTTATTGAGAAATAGAATGTTTCAGAATTTTTCGTGCCCTTAATAAAAATAGATTTTTGTTAGAATCTTCAAAATATTTTCAAAACGCATTTAGCAGATTGATTTTTGATTCTTCTTAAGTTTGTAGCTCATTATTTAAAGGGTCCTAAAAAAATATTCATTTCTGCGGTCACTATAATACATATCGTAATATTTGGACACTTTTTTTAAATCAAAATTGATATCCGAATTTTCTTAGACAAATGTTAGATCTAATATCACTTTCTGTAAAAAATAGTACTTATTTGCAAATAATTGTTCATAACTTTATAAGTATAATGTAAAAAAACAGGATGAATTGTTTTTGTATTTTTTTTCTCTCATTACAATAATTACAATTAAAAAAATTATTAAAGAATTACTGATTCAAACAAAATTCTCGTAAAGCAGTCCGCTTATACAATGAAAATAAAATCTTTATGAAGGTTTATTTCTTATTTATAAACAATTTAAGTTCGTAAAATTGATTAAGCAAATGCTTAGAATCATTACTCAGACTTACTACCATTGTAATAATTAATAATTATAAATATCAAAATTTAATGTAAGTAATTTGAAGACCAAAAATAAATTTATTAAATTGTAAATTAATAATAATTATAGTTTAAAAAATTACTCGAAAAAATAAGATATTACTCTTATAAATGTTTGAATTCGAAAGGTATTTGTAATGACCAAGAATTATTTAACTAAATTATTAATTGTAAAGTATCGAATTTTTTTCTAAAGATTAAAAATGAAAATGTTATTTTAAATTTAGTAAAAGAAATGTTTTTTGAACATTCGAAACGAGTTTGATTCGATGTAGATTGCATTTGCTGTAATCGCTTTCTTTTGTTTTCGTGTCATAGGCGCAGAATTGCGTGGTGGAGTTATCGTACGCATCTTTCTACGAAGAATAAAAAATAACCCCAAAAAATATCAAAACGTATAAAAGATTTCCTAATAAATTTAGTAAATTCTTCAAACATTCGTCAAAAGTTGACTTAATTACTTCAGTGTTCCTCAGCATATTTTTTGGTAAGAAATATTTCACATTTTTAATTATTCATCCTCGTTCATTGATGGGCATCGCTAAGATGTCACGTCGCAACACGTTTTTACGAAATGCAGATCATATCATTTCAAATCACTTACGAATAAAAAATATAGAAAACAGTACTGTAAATAAAAAATGCTGCTCGTTTCGATGGAAAATGATAGTCGTTATTTGTTCGTGGAATTCATTAATAATGAAAAACGTTGTAAAAATCATTAAAATTAATTTGAAAAATGCAACATGAAAATTAAGAATTTGTATATTCTATAAGGAAAACTTATTCAGAGTATATCTGAGAGTACTTTTAAAAAATCGACACTTCGCAATAATAAAAGTTTTGTAAAATTAATGCCGGAGTGTAATCAAATTTTAATTTATTATGAAATGATAAAGACTTACGAAATTATCTTTTTTTCTGAAATCCATTTGAAAAATCGGCGGGATGAACTTGAGACTAGAAGCAAATAATGAAGAATGGGAATTTTTAGTGTCGTGTCCTGATGTCTCAAAAGAAAATCGATATTCTCTTGTTTTCACTGTAATTTCTACGATAATTTAGAAAATTTATATAATTGATTTTCTGCTATTTTTCTTGCCCATTTTTTTTATGTGATCATAATTTATGTAAATTTTTAATAAAAAAAGTTATTTTCTTATTTTGTAGTAAACTTTTGTTTAATATAAATATTTTATATTGCTATATGACTCTGCAATGCTATATATTCGTGAAAGTGAAGTTCACAATAACGTCATCAGATGGCAGTGTTTTTGATGCGTTTCTAGAGATAATTTAGTAACAGTTATCATCATTCAGATTGGCTAAATCGTACATTTTGACAAAATGTCAATTGGTCATCAAATATCCTTATTATGGTTAAATTGTTGTCTGTTCTTTTATCTCAATAAAATGTATAAACCACTTTATTTAATACTAACAGACAACAGCAGAAATTCAGTTATTATTCTGTAATGTATACTTACGTTTATTTTTTCAGCATTTATAATTCGATAAAAAAAATGTCCATGCGGGAATCGAACCTTTGCTATACAATAACGGAAGTACAGGATCACTAGGATACGTTATAAAATTTTGCAACAGTTTCACAAATAACTTATTTTTGTAATAAACGTCAGTTGTTGCAAATACAGTAACTAGTGCAAATACAGGGATTAAAGATGTAAATGAATTAAGTTCTTAAAATAATAAAGGTCAGACCAAATTAATTTAACGTTAGAAAGTAAAAATATACACCAAAAATTATTATAAAAGATCTGGTGGAAAATGTCTGGTACAACTCTCAGCAGGACATTCTTTTTTTTAATTAATTAGGAAAATATGTTTTATAATAAAAATAAAATATGTTTTTATTTGCCACAAATCTGAGGAAAATTACTAATTCGATTTAAATTACTCAATTATCAGGATAATCCTTAACTGGTTCTAATTTTTCTATAATAACTAAACGTTGACCAATCACACTTGTCAAAACTTTCCTATACTAATTTAAAAATACAAATATTAACTTGGAAAAAATAATTTCTGCTTTATTCCTAGAATATTCGAAATAATCATCACTTTTTTTATTTTTGTAAAAACTGCTTTAAAATACGAAATACGAAATACTCGTGGTTTTAATGTAATTCAAAATTTCTTTATTATTATTAAAAAGAATTATAAATTTTATGCACATGATGTCTTAGACAATCAATAATTAAACACTCTGGAAAATGATTGATTCTCAAAAGATTTTTTAACTATTTTAATATTTTTCTGGCTGAATTTAATATTCGATAATTTGGTAGCCCTATTAATTAATTCTCCAATTTTATTGATACTGTTAAAAACATCCAGAATCCCATTTGAAAAATCTTTAGGTATAGCAGCCAGAATATCGTCAATGTATGTAAAATAAAATAGAATTTTAAAAGGCAATTTATTAATCAAGATATTTTCTATAAAATCCAAAACTATATTTGCAATAATTTGGAGAAACAGGGACACCATACACCTGCTTATAAGTAATATTTTCAAACTTAAAATAAGTAGAATTTGAAGCTTTTAGGAACAGCAGATGTTAATGTAGTTTAAAAAACGAAGCATGTTTATAAGTAGGTAAATTAATGGTGAAAATTATTATTCTTAGTGGTAGTCTTTGATACACCATATGACGAAGGGGTAAACATTTTAGATGTGGTTAGTAGTAATTTCTGAAATATAATAATTTCTAAACCATTGAATAACTCATGCATTAACGTCAAATTTTAAGAAAAAGTACTAATCGTGTAGGTTTTGTTATCAGATAGTAAATTCTGAATTTTACTTGAATATTCCGACTTAGTAATGCCAACCGTGATATTTCCCTTATCAGCATCAGTAAAGAGTATATTAGGGTTACTTTTTAAAAAAGATTTAATAGTTTGGTTGCCAATAAACTTAATCATTATTATAATCGTTTTTTTGAATCATTGTATAATTTTGTAAAAATTCACGTATTCAGATCTCATTAAATATTTCTCATCTACAATAACATTTGCAAAGTTATCCAGTTTATTATGAATTTTGGAAATCCCTTCTTTAATTGCTGATATAAAATTTTCAACGGAAAAATCTTTATAATTAGTTGATGGAAAAGAATGTTTAGGCCCAAGGCTCATAATATTAACGATATTATCAGGTATTTGTATATGAATTAAATTCTTAAACCATTTATTATTAAAATAATTTGTTTATTAGGGACATTATTAAATTTTGATCGATAATTAACTAAAATTTGAAATTTCTTGATCAATTTAGATTTGAAAAATAATAATAATATATTAACGTAAATTTCTTCGTAAGTGGAAAATTCCTGATAGATAGAAAAAGGAACTTGTCTGCTTATCCAGTTAGAGAACTTCCTGTACTAATTTTCAAAATGTAGCGACTAAGACGCAATTTCCTGTTGTACCGAACTATATTTTATATTAAATATTGAATATATTATGTTAATTTTTATTATATTAATGTACTAAAGTATACAAAATTATTGCTTATTTAATAAAAAATGTTCAAATGTATGATCCGCACCAATAAAATGATATTTACGACGCGAATTATGAATAAATCATGTTTTGAACTGAAAATATATATATATATGAAATATATATATGTGTGTGACAAAAGACATTCACCAGAAACAAAATTTAAAAACAATTCAAAGTCGACACAAATATATTTGCGACATTTTGCATTCAGTCAGCAGGAAGGGTCAGTCGTCGTTTAGCTGCAGAAGTGTTTCCGTCCCGGAATTTTTTGAAAGTGGTCAAGATTCGAAGGAAATTAATATCGTAAGTTTTTCATAAATTTAAATAAAATCATTTATTATTGTGTTAAAATAGTAAATTATTTTCAATCGAGTTATTTAATTTATTGCTGTAAATATTCATGACTTTTTATTTTTCTGTAATGAATATTATTTTTTTTTCTTAAAATTACCATAAATCATTTAAAATATTTAAACTTCTCAATTCAAAACGTTTCGTGGTATATATTGTGAAAAGTTTCGCAAAAAGAAAATAGTTTGATCGACATGTAATAGAAATTTTTACTTTCTTTTGCTACAAAAGAATTTTTGAGAATTAATATTAGAAATAATAGAAAATATAAACATTAAAAACTTTTTTGGGGTTAAATTTTAATTTTGATGTATAAAACGATGCGTGCGATGAATCGATCACGCAATGGTGACAAAAACAAAAGAAAGCTTACGCAGCAATTTCGCACTTTCACATAGAACCTCCAAACTGTCTTCTGTCAGAAAGTTTCAAGTGTACTTTTATTAAAATTTTATTATTAAAAAATAAATTTATTAATAATAAGAAATAAAATTTCAGATTGTGGAACTTTAAAGTCGAGTTTAAAGCAAGAGTAAATATTTTTTTTTAATGTTTCTAACTTCTTTCTAACTTCCAGTTTTACCATATTGCTACTTTCAAACTTGTAAATTTAATTATTAAAAGTGGATTTTTAATTAAAATATTCATCTTATTCATCATTAAAAAAATCTAACCTTTTGTCACATTTACACGTTAAATACAATTATAACTTGATATTTTTTATTATTTTTTACAAAATGACACCCAAAAGCGAGCCTTTTCTTAAAATTATTATAAATCATTTAAAATATTTAAACTTTTCATTTCAAAACGTTTCGTGGTATTTATTGTGAAAAGTTTCGCAAAAAAAAAATAGTTTGATCGACATGTAATAGAAATTTTTACTTTCTTTTGCTACAAAAGAATTTTCGAGAATTAATATTAGAAATAATAGAAAATATAAACATTAAAAACTTTTTTGGGGTTAAATTTTAATTTTGATGTATAAAAAGATGCGTGCGATGAATCGATCACGCAATGCTGAGAAAAACAAAAGAAAGCTTACGCAGCAATTTCGCACTTTCACATAGAACCTCCAAACTGTCTTCTGTCAGAAAGTTTCAGGTGTACTTTCATTGAAATTTTATTATTAAAAAATAAATTTATTAATAATAAGAAATAAAATTTCAGATTGTGGAACTTTAAAGTCGAGTTTAAAGCAAGAGTAAATATTTTTTTTTAATGTTTCTAACTTCTTTCTAACTTCCAGTTTTACCATATTGCTACTTTCAAACTTGTAGTGGATCTTTAATTAACATATTCATTTTATTCATCATTAAAAAAATCTAACCTTTTGTCACATTGACACGGTAAATACAATTATAACTTGATAATTTTTTTTATTTTTTAGAAAATGACACCCAAAAGCGAGCCTACGGTCCACAGCAGGTATTTATAATTATTTGTGACTAACAATATTTTCTTACTTTAATTCAAATTGGATATCAATTTATTGTTTATAAATCATTTAAAATTTCAGTCACTCATCGTGCGCTTGTCGTTATAACATACAATTTTTCATCACATATATATTCAACCAACATAGATCGACTGGTTTACCGAATATTCGTTCTGCAATTTTGCCGTAAGTAATAAGTCTAATTTATTCTATGGTTTCTAATTTTGGTAGAATAATATAACAAATTAATAAATATGCAAAAATCTAATAAATATATTTTTTACGATTGTTTTATAAATTCTTCAAAAAATAAATTTTACAGGTTTTGGACCACTTGGGTCCCTCATCACGTCCTTCGATTAATTTAGTTATTTTTTTAATATCGAATTGACAACGCGGTGTGCCTCAGATTCAAATAATTTTAATGGAAATTCAAACAAATATTGTTTAAGTAATTAATTTGTGAATATCTTGTCAATGAAATCGGTTGGAATCACTCGTCAAGACATAGTAAAAGATTTACTTCGATCAAGAAAATACTATTTCATTTATAACTCACTTACTTTAAAAAAACTTTATTTTAATTAATAATTTACTTACTTATTGCAGGAAAAATTTATTTATATTTTCGAAATATTTGTTCTCAGTCTATAACCTCTGCAGTAGTAACCAAGTAATTAGTGATTCTGAAGTAACTAAAATTACCATGAATTTTTTTTAATCAAAATTTTATGTATTATTTTTGTAGTTCTTCATTTCAGTATCTTCAGCTTTGTGAATTTTATATATGTTTATTTTTCATGATAGCGTCATCAATTTCAAAATTTTAATCAGATTTCTAATTTTCCAAAGAAGCTGTCGAATTATTTTTCGTTTTTTTAAGCCCGTCATCAATAAATTAACAATAATGTGGTACAAATGTAATATTCTAGAGATTTAATCTGATAAAAAAAAAAATAATTGTACATTATTTTTATAAATTGTTTACATCGCTTCACCTCCTGACCAAAGCTTGACTTGTACTACTCATTTTTGTTACATTATACAGTTTAAGACTGTAGTTAAAATGAATTAAATAATTACATTTTGAAGGAATAGTGTTTGGCATTTTATTTTACTGACATTTTACTGAAATTTATAGCTTAATTAAATAAATACTAATGTGTAATTTCTTGTTTCAGTATTCATGTGAAGAAAGGTTGCAAGTGCAGAATATCCCGAAGATTCAGTTTCAACATACCATTTTCACGTGCTGTGAGACGAGTGATCGTTAGTCGGAATGCAATTAGGTAAAATAACTGTTTATCTTATGAATTTTATTATTTAATATATTTCAATTTAATTTTGTAGTTTGAGAAATGTTGCTTTTAAATTACGTAGGGTTTATTTTTTTTAAATTTAATTTTTCTTTCCTTTGAATAATTTATATATTAATATATTTATTGGGCACGTTCACCCCGTTTTTATATTAACCGTTTTTAAAGAAATGAAAGTTACAAATACCTTTAAATTCATCTAACGGAACATTTTGTTAAATCTTTCAAAAAATGCAACAGGGAAAAATATATGAATTGAATAAACATTTTATTTCCTTATTTGGCATTGAAATAATCTCATAATTTCATCTGCGACACATGAACATTTTATATAAAAATAATAAGAAAAATATTACTCCACAGAAGTTCTGCGATTTAGTCCACTTGCATTTATTACAACACTTGTATTTAGTAATTTCAAATATCTTATACGCGCACTAAAAGAAACATTGAAAATCGACCAAAAATAAAAACGTTATATTTGGAAAATGATAGAAATCGCTAAAAAATCAGGAATCAAATTAAATTTTTTGAAATTTTTGCGAGCTTCGGCCGACATTTTGGATACAATCACCTTCATTTACAAAAAATGTAGATATTACAATGTCTGTCACAAGGAGACTATTTCTAGAATTTCTGGATTCTGAAACTACTTCAAGATAAAGGACGAAATAAAATTCGTAACAAATTTAAAAATCAGAGTATTTTTTGTAAATAATTAAAAACAGGGTTTATCGTTGTATTTTTCGTAAAATCTAACAAAAGATTCTGAAAGTTATCTTAATTTTACGTCAGATATTACCTTCTTGAATATGTTTAGGGCTTTATGAAAATATTGAATCTACGAGATTGGTAACTTTCTTTTAAGAGCTTCTGATGGTCGGTACTGCAAAAAAGACTATTTTTGTGTTTTTTTTTAAGATCCTATAAGAATTATACAATTTATGTTTGTTACATATTAAAGTTTATGTTTAAACAACGATCAGTTTTAAGTAAAATTTTGATAAAAAGACTTGTCAGTTTTTGTATAAATTTTGGTCATAAAAAATAATCCTTCGATG
Organism: Trichopria drosophilae; assembly: GCA_030407085.1. NCBI lineage: Eukaryota > Metazoa > Arthropoda > Insecta > Hymenoptera > Diapriidae > Trichopria > Trichopria drosophilae. Next base: position 112,114,724 of record CM059585.1, on the reverse strand, counting down.
AAGCATCATACAAAAATATTGAAAAGTAATAGCAAAATTTCAAGCTGAGTGGTGCATTTAAAAAAAATTAATGGGTAGATGTTACGAGACCCGCATAAGCCTTAATCTTAAAAAAACGGTTAAAAAGAAAGCATTAGAATAATTTCTGTCCAGAAAGCAGAGTTTTGTGATTTATTAATTTGTGGCAATTCTTATTTTCGTTTTTAAAATGTAGAGTCCCAGTCACGTTGGCTAGAATCAACAGCAGAAAACGTGTTGTAGCTGTCACTACTCCGACCTGCATTCATTTCGTAAGAGTAGCAATTGTGTTTTCTGTAAATTCACGCACTGGTTTCAGGGATGACTCACGGATGACTGTATCTGCACCCGGAGCTGTCGAAAGGTACAGTATCACCATTTTCTTTCTGAATACCTATTTTCATTCGCTTTAAAACCATATTTTCTTAAATGGCTTAATTTATTCATTAGAATAGTTAAGTCTTTGTCGGCTCTTAATGTAAATAAGTAACTAAAGTTCTTTTTTAGTTAAACATTATTCTTTCGTTGTTTTTAAAATTGTAAAACGTAAAATTTTTCATCATTTAAGATTTGTTATTAATACTGTAATTCTAGACTTTTAAATTTGTTCTTTGAAAGACACACTAAGTGTTTTGGTTCCGGGGTTATGATTTTTTTTTTAAATTACAAAACATAAAATTAAAAAACAGAATTCTTAGAAAACGGTAAAAAGTCCTTGGAAAGATGACGCGAAATTTAAAAATGTATAAAAAACGATTGTCTATTTTTTGATATGCTCTTTCGGTTGGCTAAGGTTAAAATGCAGACAAACTACAAAAACTTCGAATTCTTTAGATTTGATTTAAAAATACGATTTGGCACATTGGCAAGGCGAACCTCGAGTATCGTCAATGTTTTGAGAAAATGTTATATAGCAAACAATTTTAGAGTACCTAAAATAATAGGCTTGAATTTTGTCAACATTTTTTAGTTTTTTTAAAAAACTCGCATAAGTTTTTTCAAAATTCATTTCATAATTTTTTTGTTGTTAAATGTTAAATGGCAAAAAATGGTTATCACGTTTTATTTTCCTTAGAGAAAATCACGTAATTTATTTGCCTTCTGGCATCATTATTTAATAATGAACAACTTCGTCCCCTATACGGGTGCGAATATAATCTATCATATAAAATGGTTTTTTACTTGATGTGAAAAGGAAATTAATTAATGGGATTAATTCAATTTCTCTAATAAATTTTGTTCGATAAATTCATTACGGTTTATCTTTTGTTAGTACTAAAAATAAAACATTTTTCAGATTCAATTTATTGCCGTGCACTCACCGAATCATTGGTATAATGAGATACGACTTAAGATCTAATGGATTTCGTCGGGAATTCGCTATCAACGACATTTCGTGCAGTGTCGTTCCCGTAAATCCACGTCCGCAAGCGCCACTGAATTTAACCAAAAAACAATCAAAACCTGCCAAAAAGGAGTGAAAACACCTGGCCATAATATAAATTCCGTTTTTAATGTTTACTTACATTTGTGAGTGTTTATTCGTTATTGTTTCCTTAGTTAAAGACTTCTAGTTTTCTGCCAAGAGCACATGAAATGAACAATTTTTGTGAGTGTTTATTCGTTATTGTTTCCTTAGTTAAAGACTTCTAGTTTTCTGCCAAGAGCAAATGAAATGAACAATTTAGGATACAAAATTATAGAATTAAGAAAAGAATTAGAATGGCTAACTTTTCTAACTTAAGATAATGTAATAGAAATTATATTGTATTAGATAATGTAATAGATGTAATATTGTATTAGATTATTAATAAATAAATTATTACTCAATGTTGAATGAACTGTTTGGGCAACGAACAGGACCGTGGTATTATTCCGTGTAATATTTGCTAATACTTAAATATCCATCATCTAACCTAACCTCAAATGTACCACAGCTTTACAATTAAATAGTCGCATGTTTTTCATAAACAAAATTTAATATTGATTAAGTATGTGGTTGCGGATTAGCACCTAAATATGTAGCCAATTCAACTAAATATCAGATCTTCAAATCGAATTATGATGTCGATTCACCAACATTTTGTTAATTCAACTGAAATATAATTTAAATTACTCAATATTCTAACAGGCCACCACATATTTAGTCCGCTCTAAACCCTCAAGCTAATAATCTTTATGATGATTTTTAGTGTTTTTAATTTTGAAAACTTGATAACAGATTTATGTTCAACGATTCCAGAAACACAGATATAGTCTCAAAATTTAACAAAACTCTCTTAATTTTCAAGCAATATTGCTGTAAAAATGTAATATAATGTAAAATTTTGCATATTCGACCAGAGATCTCTGATTCGACATTAGATTCGTCATCGGATATTTTTAATTGTTAAAAACACCCAAATCATAATCAGCGATTCGGGTAACCCCTAGTAATTTTTTTCCTCCTTCATTTCTCAGCAACCTCAAAACGTCCATGTAAAAAATTAATATATTAAATAATTGAATAAAATGAATCAAGAGAAGTCTGTAACAACGTTTTTTAAAATTATATTATAGTAGTTTTTGGATGAATAACGTTTTTTCCAACCTTATTGTCTATCCGGTTCAGTTTCCATCCATACATTGTTGGGAAAAAATGATGAAAATGTTTAAGACTATGCTTGAAACAGTTCTTCATTTGAAAAAAAAATGAGGACCAAACTCGACTTTTCGGGACTTGAACCTGAGACTTTTGGATTGCAGATGGAATTATTTATGCGATAAAAGACGAGTGGGAGATAATAATAACATAATCCTGAAAGATTAATAATAAAAATATTTTTTTATGGGAGCTTCCCTGGTAGAAAATACGACCAGTTTTTGGCCATTTTTTCTGGACGCTGTGCTGTACTGACCAGAAAAACTGGCCAGAAACTGGTTTCTTTTTCTACCAGGGTTTACTTCAAGAGTAATTTTTTTTATATTTATATTCTTTATTTCATTTGTTACAATAGTCACTTAAAATTATTATATAAAATCTTTAACAGTTTTAATATTGGCAAATATATAATCGGATGTGCACTTGTACGAACTTGAACATTCACTATTTTTGGATTTTTATTTTCTAAACTTGTTTTGATAAAAAAGCACTTCAAGTCAAAGTATATACAATCCTGCATGATGTTGTAAACGATAAATGGTGTGGAATGCATTTTTGACATTTATTGTGGGGTTCAATCCGTTTGAATAGATTTCGAGATCTAGGTCTCCCGTCAGTCTATGCGTACATCTGTTAAAATTTGTGCTGCCAACAGAAAATATGAATATTAGTAATATTTCGATTAATAAAATAAAAATACATTTTTACTATCTTAGTTTGCTTAGCAAATCAGAATTATTAGTAAGTTACTGTAAGATCGACCACTGCTTTACATTAGTCAAATTGTATTAATCTTAAGAAAACTTTATTATCTTAATCTTGATTGTATATAAAAGCCCATTCATATATACGTTACGTGATCCCATGTTTAGATCATTTAATGCTTACAAATAAATAAGAAAAGATTTTGTACCAAGGAGGAATCGAACCTTGGCCTGTAACTTACAACACAGACGCCTAAACCACTATGGTACAGTCGCCATTGTATTATAAACTATGAAAAGGGTTACTCAGGAGCAGAAGTGTTGATACATATAACAAGAAAATAAGCAGAATTGACAGTTTTTATCGATTTACGTTAAGTTGAATTATTTCATATGGAAAATGTCGAAATAAAACAATGAAGTAAGAAAAAATTATTTAAAATATAGCGTACTTTTGGAAATTATCTCCAATATTGCTGGTGATAGATGCTTGATCTGGTTCATTTGAATCTGCTGGAATGATTATATTTAACCACATTTGCATAACATGACGACATGGACTTATATTGCTTGGTATAAAAGGTAGTGCACTGAAATTTAAAATGTTAAATTTTAGCTGTCAATAAATCATTGAATTTAAGATTAATGAACAAACATATGATTTTATAGCTTATTATACTTTTAGAAATATTATGCGACATATCCAATAGAAATCTATTTAATAGTAATAAAACATTTATCGCTAAATAGAATATTATAATTTATAATTTATTCCCTAATCGACCCTCTCTTTTTTAAAATTAGCATATAACGGATGACAAATTTCCCGGAATAAGTTCATCGATTGATTATTCGAATTAATAACAAAATTTTAGCTGACAAATATTAAAATTGATAGAAGTTAAATTGGAAATTTTACCTTGGAGTACATGACGATAATGGGTTGCCTTCGAACAGGATTTCATAGTGTACTCGTCGCATTGTTAAACATGTACAATTTTCTTGGTGTTGTGTCCTAATAAAACCAATCAATTAGATTTTGCTTCTTTATAAAAGGAAAGATTATTCACATACGAAAAACATTTTAATAATGCTCTGATATGACCAAATTTTCTTAATTTATGAACTGTTTCCTCGATACTTCTTAAATATAAATGATATGTAAACTGTTTTTGTTTATTCTATCATTTTTACTAATGTTCGAAATATTTATTGTTTTTCGATAAATACCATTTTTATAGGTTAAAATAAGAAAAATACTCCTTGAAAATAGGTTTCTAAGGTTGGCTATAGGTTCCTCTCTAATTGATCAGACGGGAATTTAAACTTCCGTAATTGTTCGTGTCCCACCAGTCTCTGATGGAAATGTGCGCGCACAATACACGGACGATGTTTTCGATATAGTATGTATACGTATATTGTATTCTGGAGATGAACAATTAGGGAGCGCGTAATTAGTTTTCTTGACAAAAATAATGAAAAATCCAAGTTATTAATTTATTTCTAGGAATGTTAAGTCTTAAATTTTCTGAAATTAATCAATTATATGTAAGAGAGACACAAAGCAATCTTTTCAAACTTGGACGTTATTTTACGCAGTTTAAAAATTCAGAAAAATTGTAATGATAGTTTAGAAAAATGTTTGCAACTAAATGTTTGACAGAAACTTAAAATAATATATTTATTATTTACTTACGGCAAAATTGTACACGTCAATCGAGGTACTCCCATCCGCACGCCATGATCGATAATATTCGTACAGAAAAACTTCACTTCGTATTTACATCCGCAATTATTTATAACAATTCTAAACGCAGAGAATACAAAGTTATATTAATGGTACATCAACGTGTAAAGTTAAAAATTAAAATGATGCGTAGATTCTTACCCAGGACATTTAGAGGAAATTGATGAATGATAAAACCTCTCGAAGCTCAAGTATCCGTTTGTTTCGTCGGACATTCTGTTCTGAAAATTTCAATAAAATGACATATTGAGTAAAATTCTATCATCTTTACAATTCTTTAAAAAGAATTAAAAATTTAGTCAGTGAAAGTCTTTCACTCTTTAAAAAAAAATCTCTAATATCAGATGTCAGATCAATTTGTAACGAATTTTGGCGTACTGTGATACCTTTTATACTCTTTTTGACAATTCATTATTTAATAAAAATATGTATTTATATTTAAAAGATATTAAAAAATAAAATTGTATGTTGAGAGCGATGGGTGAGAAGAGATTTTTTCCCCTGTCGATATGGCGCAAAATTGATGGTTACATAAATAATTGTGAAGTTGGATCTTGGATACAAATATTTTATTTCATAGAGAAAGATGAAAGTTTTATTGTCGATGTAATCAAAAACAACAATTATCTCAATATGATTAATTCAATTTATATTAATACGGATTTCGCAAACTTCCATTTCCTTAATTTGTTATCCTTTAAAACAATTTAAAATTTACCCATTGTTGTATTCGTTTATATCTTTATTATGTTAACATTTTCACTGAAGTATTTTCAGAAGTAATTTTTTATTCATTACTTTTTTTTGTATTTTTAAAGTGTAATTACTACAGCATTATGTTTTTCGTATTTTGTGTATTTATGATTTTAAATTATTAACGCCTGAAATGACACTTTTTTCATTCAATTTCAATCAAGTATTTCCTATCAAAATCGAACTTGAAAATGTTTGAAAACTTGTACAAAAGGTTCGTCGAAATTAAATGTTAGCTATCCGGAAGACGCCATATTTGACGAATATTAAACAAAATTGTGAAATACTTTTATCAATTTTTATTCGATTTATCAGAATATTTGGATTCTATTGAAACCATAGACAAAAGTGGATAAAATATTTGAATTTTAAGAACTATTTTTATACCCCACATTATTGAAACGACATAAAATTGCCGAAAATTTTCGTTAAAAACGTTATAGACGCTCTAAGTAAAAAATTATAAGAAACCATTTTTTCAAATTATTTCGCAAGTGATTTACAATTGTGACAAAAATGTTGATAAGAAATATCGCAAAATGTTATGAGAAAAATTCCGTATTCAAGTAAACATTTAATTGTACCAAGTAAAAGATTTGCTCGTATTAAAAAAAAAATTTTTATTTGTAATAAACGTTTCTTCTTGTTAGTAAATTTGACTTACTTTAAGACAATATTTCCTTAGGCCACGTAAATATTTATTTTCCACTATTCAAATAATTATTTATTTCATATTACAACTTTTTCGGCTTAAACACGTAAAAATGTTCCTTGTCTATAAAAAACTATTTTAATCACAACGAATCGTTTAGTACTACAAAGAGACGACAGTCAACATTCGTTTGTTTTTTTATTCTTGACATACGAATAATCGTACCAAGAAAACAAATGACTGCTTGCATCTTTTCTTAGTGCGAAAAACTTGCTTCGTTTTCAACTAGGGATTTTAAAATATATATAGAACAATTTTGTCACGAGGAATTGGATTTTGATAAAACGTTCAAATACAACAAAAAGTCGAGAACAATAGAAATAATAATAGATAATCATTTCAGAGAGTTGTCTGCAAGATGAACAAATATATAAAAATAAAATAAATTGTGTTCCTTGTAAGATTATTTCTTGATAAATCAGTATAACAATAGAATTTAATTTAGTAATAAAAAAGGCAGATTTAACAACATTTTGAAAAAAAACTTACGAATGTTGTGCTCGATGTTCGACGATCTATGGACTGAATCACAGAAGGTTCCTGAATAAAAATGCGAGTTACCTGCCCGTTGTGAATAAATGACGATCAAATGAAACAATTCGAAAGATCAAATTCATGTAGATGTCGCTAATAAATATGAATTAGTCGTGTATATTTTAATTAAACGATTTTTTCATTTTATATTCTTTAAATAATATTATTTATATATTGTAAAATACAATAACAAACTACTTTAATCAAAACAAAATTAATGTATTGAATTACATATTTAATTTGTATTACTGCATTTCAGTTTCAAATTCTTATTTCAATACAGAACATTTTGGATCACTGTACTCTTTATCGTAGGGCGACATTTTATTTCGAAAATTAATAATTATCCTGCTTGCATTTATCAGCTCTCAAAGTCCATGATGCTGGTACTTGCTGAGCTGCAGTTTGGAAATATTTGTCACCAGTTATGAGGCAACTTTCGAAGGGAAAACTAATCCGCATGATGTCGTCCAAAGCACCATGTAATCCCCACTCCTTTCTAATATATTCCCCTCGCTCCCCTGAACCCGAACTCGCTTTACCCCCTCTTGTTCATTTCACCTTTCCCAAACCGTTCGTAATGCGCGGTTTAGGAGGAAGGGAGAATCGGGAAGGGGAAATGTATAAGAAGCGGTAATACGTTGGGAGGCACAAAGTGCTCGCTTCACCTCTGTTCGGATTAGTTCTTCGATCACGAAAAATCGTTCACCATAGTATAGTCTAGACATATAAAAAAATGATTTTTCGTCATACGGGGTTGTAAAATCGCATTTTACACCCTCCAAAATTACATGCATAAGGGCGTGTGCACACTGACAGCGAATCGCGAAAAGCGGCAAGCGAAATGTACAAAAATTTTATATAATAAAAGTCGATATTTTGATATTGCTGTTTAAAAATATTGATATTTACTTGTTTTTTCAGATTTTTATATATAGTCTTGTAATTCTGACGATTTACTTCCTAATTTTTATGTTTCGCTTACCAGGGCGGGTAACCTCGAAATACAACAAGCGAATTACGATTAACGGTAAGCGGATCGCACATAATGGAAAATTAAACGAGCAGAATTAAATAATATAAAAATCTATACACGTGTGAAGAAAAATATCGATAAATACATTTTTATTATTGTAAACTTGTGGTATATTTCGCTTGCCGCATTTCGTGATTCGCTGTCAGTGTGCACGTGCCCTTAGGCGATCACCCAATACCCTTGGGTCGGCTTCGCCGCTCCTCGGGAACGTGGATCGCCTACGGGTGTAAAAGTTCATTTTACGCCCTTGTTACGAAAATAACTATTTTTATGACCATCCTATTTTTTTCACTCTTGTGATATATAAATAAATAAATTATTTTTGTTACAATAAAAAATACCTGCACCCAATACTTTTTGATTGATCTAAATTGAACAGTGGAAAACCTTTTAGTAAATATTCGAATGATTTTGGAGGGTCGAAAGTTTATGCAGGAACAGGTTCGAGATCAAAACAAACAGAAAACTTACAGATTATTTGTTAGATTAATTTTATTGTTATGTATATAAATTTAATAAAATTCAGTACACTTATATGTATAATGGATATTATTATAATTTAGGGATATAACGAGAAAAAGAAAAAGGGCGTCTATTATAAAAATCGTAGAAAATTAATTTTTCTTGTTTCTAAAAGAAATCATTTGTGGATTTCAATACCATTCAAATGAAATCTATGTCCATTATTATACATTTTTTTATCGTGGTGAGTGATAGAGTGAGTTAGTGCTTTAGATTTATCATGTACAATTTTAATGTCTTTTTTCAATTCTTTCACTAGATTCTTTTCGATAATTTCAATGTTGTGTATAACATTAGCAGCCTTCTGAATTGCTGTTCTTTGATAATAGAGCTCGAGTCCAAATGAAACAGTTCCTAAGAGCATACCAAAAATAAATATGCAAAATAAACTATAAAAATGCGGCAGCGTTATCGGCAATTCATCTTGAATTGCTTGTGTTTTATTTCGTATTGACATAAGATGTGTATAGTATCTTTGCCAATATGACGAAAATCCATACGTGTGAAGATCCATTATCCGTGGCCGTATAACAGTTATTATCGGAGAACCTTTACTCACATAAATTGGTGATACGAAGGACAATATATTTTCCGATACTATTCGATAAGGTTTGTTGGGTATTCCTGAAATTAAAAACATTCATTAGAAACAGGGACTTAATGATGCCTGATTAGAAGAGTTCATAAAACATTAATGTTTAAGTGGTTATGAATATGATCATTGACAAAAAGCCCTTGGCAGTGTTTTGAGGATGAGCACTAGGTGGCGCACAAATCCAAATATAAAGATGGTTTTTGGGATTCTTATTCAAAACGTGTTATTCAACTCGTCTTCTTAAGGATGTTTATTGCTTTTTACTGTTTCGACAGCTAATAACTATTGCTTAACATCCTTAATACAAGACGTCGAAAATGTTCAATAACTTACCTGACGTCAGAAGATTATGTGCTTGTACCGAATTTCTCAACATAATTCCAGCTGTGGTACCATTAAGTAAAAATCGATGAACTTCATCTCTTGACATGAGGTTGTACTTGTTATGCAGGTCCATTAAACTAGAATCTTCAGGATCGTAAAGAAATTCTCGTGATCTTCGTGTACCCCCGATTAACAAGCCCGATCTATCCAAATCCTTGAATGTTTTATAGCTATCAAGTTCCTCTGCAGTCGTCAAATAACCATACAACCCACAGCTGTAAGCAGATGTGATGTAGAAAGCATATACCGACCACAGAAAAAAGAAAATTCTGCTGACTGTAGAAGTAGATATTAAACGACCATCGGCAAATAACGCTTTCAGAAACGCGAAAAAGGAGACATTCGAAACGGGGATAATACTTTTTCTTTTAAGGCAAAATTTCGCCATTATCGTATTTCCACCAGACATTACGAATATCAACAAAATTGCTATCCATACTTCTGTTTCGAAAGGAAGAAAAATATTTCTCCAATAATGTTGGCGAATCAGTTTCTCATGGTAGATCACTACCAGGGCATTCGATTGATACCCTGGAAGATAGTCCATTGTTTCAAGCCTGTCAGGGGTTGGAATGAATCCAGTTACTGTTACGCAGGCTATTTCACGGCAGCCCTGAAATAAAGTAGTTGGAGTGATATTAAAAAATACGTTTTAGTGAATTTTACTCTTGTTTAGTAAGAATAAAACATACCTCATGCAGAGATTGAATATGATCAGATTCTATGACATTTATCCGTAAGTTTATATCTTCCGCCATCATTTTCACTAAACGCTTACTTGCAAGGACAGTCGCAGAATTGCTACTCTTGTAAGTCCTCGACATAAAACTCACAGTATAACTGTCTTTCATTAGCCATGTAATATTCATGGAGCAATTGAACGCGTTGGCCATTTTCTTAGGGAAAATTTGTATATTGTTGACTTGAAAAACACCGCAATAGCAAGTAGTGATCAGTTTTAGAGGACTTGGTTTGCAATTATCTTCAAATGCTCGATAGGATGTAATCAACACATCTCTCGCGGTTCTGGTGAAGAAAACCGCACTTGGTCTGTTCGCATTCCAAAGCAGATCGGGTATTCCATGTGATGATTTTTTTACATGCTCGATGTCGGTGTAAACATCACTAAGTGAAACAATTATTTCTGCTGCAGCATCCAAGCGATTGATGTTCATGTCAGATATAATATTGCGAAGTGTTTGGAAATTAGCTGTGAAGATTATGAGATTCACCTGACCGCTTAAGGTAACTTGGTTGCCGTCACTCACCATCCAAGCGAAATATTCTAAATCTTGCTCAAATACATCATGGTTGCGATTCCAAGTTGTGTTGTAGACAACAAAAAATCTTGAATTTCTCCATCCAGCTAAATCTAACAATCGTTGTAGGCAAGAGGAGAATCGGCCGCACATTGGCCTTTCAATGTTGTCTTTAAAAGTTGTGTAATTATAACCTTTACACCATACGATTATTGAAGATAAAACGAGGTAAAATATGATGGATGAAATGAAGCTCTGCTTTCTGTGTTGGCGAGTTGAATTTAACAATACTGTAAAGAAAAAAGTAATCGTTACATTTTTATAAAACAAGATTTTGTATAAATTGTGAACGTCCACCTTCTATGGGTGAACTTAAAAAAAATGAGTCCATAATGATATTGATATATTTCTTCGTGGTCTCTTCAAAAATTTAGTTCACTTCTCTAAATTTTGAAAATGTGACTTTTATTTTTCCACAATAACAAGATTGCTTCTTGATTTCGTGCTCATATTTGTATTGAAACAAATATGCGAATCAATATGCTTAAAAGAATATAGTAGATAAAGGTGAATTATATCTTTGAACGCTAAATGGCGCGCGAATCCAAAATCATAGTTAGATGAGGTTCTAATAATGTCACTTTAGTTTCAAGTGGTTGAAAGAAAAATTGCCATGTTTTTTCCAGACCTACCAACAGATAGCGCCATGGGTTTTGTAAATTTCAGTATATGGGTCATTAATCTGAAGTCCATTTTCATAAATCTGTACATATATTCTGTTTGTATAAAAACCTTGTTCAGTCTGTGGGTGGTGAAGTAATTAATTTTTGCAATTGAAAAATGGCGGCATTTTGAACAAAAAATGTTGTTACTCGTAATCTTTTTGTAAATGAATATTTTTATAATAACAATTGATAAACCATTACTTTACAATTCCACATTACAAACCCATTGTCACATTTTTTTAATGAAAATGTTGGTTAAAAAAGTTCCTGAAGCATATATTTAAAACAGTTTTACTTATCAGATGTTGGGGTTAATATAACCAGAAAATAATCCCTCTAATAATGCATGTTTCTTTTTTGGTAGTATACATACTGGTTAACATTTTTTGGTTGCATTACCTAGACGATCTGATTAAAATAACCAAGCTGCCTGTATGCATGCGTGATAAGCTAATCTTTCCGGCTTCTCCATTAATCAGCGAGATTCGCCGTCTCACCGCTAGATGCGGTAACGACAGCTACTGGTTTTCATCCCGGTTTTCAACTCCCGTAGTAGAAATGGATATTCATTCATAAGCCGTTTATTGGAAATGTGGCGACATAACCGGAACAGCACAATCCATTCCGAGATGTCTTTGGGAGCTCCTTAGGACGTCGAAATGTCCGTTTTTGGTCCTCGGGAGCTCCTCAGGGACTTCTGAGGACATCCAGGGGTCGGCTTGTGCTGTTTGGGATATTGGATAATGGACTTCAGATTCAAAAAGACCAAACTTGAAAACCATAAGATATGCAACTGCATAATCATTTATTTAAGTTTTCGACGAATATTATTTAATTAACCCATTAACTACCAAGAAGATGCAAAATATACCACAAAACGACGGTGATAATCACATTGGTCGGAAATCTATATTTCGCCTTTGTCGCACATGATATTTTTTAATACGATAAATGTGGGGCTCGATAATTATTTTGCGCCCGAAGATTTCACGGCAGTGCGCAAAATCGGGTTCTACTCCCGAAGTGTTAAGAATATAATAAAATAATATCAATATAGTCATCGCTAATGCAAAAACCGAGCGGAATTTGTCACGAAAATTTAAAATGGTATGCAAGAGTAAGCAATAAATATAAATATATAAAGCTCTTTAACATTGAAAAAAATATCAACTCTTTGAATTATTTTCATGAAACTATACGTACACGGACTGATTTGGAGTGCTGAATGTGGAATAAATTTAAAAAATAAATCCGCCATTTTAATTTTTTTTTAACGACATTAGATTCATAATCAGCGATCATAAACCACCGAGTAACGCGCATTGGGTCGGTTTTTTATTTTAAAAAACTGATATCAGATTTGCATTGAACATCAGTGTACTGACTTAAGTATAAAAGTAATTTGAAGATTTTTAATGTCTAAGTGCCTTATATATTCTTTTTTTACTCTTGGACGCCAATTTTTGTAGTCCACAACCTTAAATTTCATAAAAGTAACAACGGATTTAAATAACTGATAATTAGAAGAAGCGACAGCTTAGATTTTTATGACAATCAGTTTTGAAAATTACGTTTTAAAAGTTGTTTTTCTGATTAATCGTGTTTTGTAGGTGTTTTGTTATGCAATTTTAGGATGAAACGGGTTAAAGCGCAGCTGAATGGAAAATCCACTTGTTATTTTAATGAATTAAAATGAAGTATTTTTATTAAAAAAATGTTGTAAAACGCAAAGATTTCTCTCCATTTACTTCCATAAATATGGTGTGATATTTATGTTTTTTTAAAAGCCATACTATTTCAGTCTAGATATAAACAAAAACTATTCTAAGCTTAAAAATCGGTTTTAATAAACCGCGAAATAGATACAATACATCATTTTTTCAAATTGAAGTACTTTATAAATATCACAATATGACGTCATTTGCTAAATCCGATATTACAAAATGTAAATTGTATTATTTACATTTCATATTTAGAACATTTTTTACCTAATTTATCAGTCTTCATTTTTTTCAAATGAGGATTTGAATAATCCGGATTGTTTGAATGAAGAGCACATTGATTAAGTTACTGTCATCACTATTTTAACCACTTGTAAACACTAATCGTTAAGATCAGCGATAGGTTAGTGCAAAAAAAAAATTAATTCGTTTAATTTAGTACACTTAAATTCACTGTTAAAATAGGTGGCTTTCACATTATACTACAGCTATAGTACTGACGACCAAATGTAATATCAAAAAGAAAACAATTTTCAAAATAAGACGGCGCATGAGAGATGCCATATGGTATATTGAAAGTTGATTACTTCGAAGTGTATTCAATTTCGGGATTGGGCCTCAAAATAAATGACAGCACCTGTCATAAATGAATTCTTGTAATCCTCAAATTTCATTTTCATCAATTTAAGATAGTGTATTGAATATTGATCGTTATGATCCCGATGTAATAAAAATTATACTTCAATATTGAAATGGTTCTAAATGATCACTTAAAAACTATACATAATTAAGAATTATGTTAATTGAGCACATTAAATATATTATACACTCTGAAATTATGTACACTGAGAAAACTATTGTTAACACACTGAATTTAACATTAATATTATATCGTTAATTAATAATCTAAAATTAGCATTACAAGAAAGTTAATACGTTAACGGTTAACTATTTTTCATCAGGCGTTTTTTCAGTGTAAACTTCAGAAAAAATGAGTGGTTCTGTACATAACAAATATATCGTTATTATATTTTTATATTATTAAATTGCGTGTCCAGCAATGGTTAGGACATTATGATGTTAGGTTGCAAGTTTGACACGATTAAAGGTAATGTAGGCTTAATCGATTGATTTGATGACACCGATAATTAGTTGTGTTTGATTACACTTTTGAATATAATCTTTCATATTTGATACACAATACGAAAAGAGCATAGTATTTTATCTTACAAATAATATACACAATATTCCGGATAGTTGGAGGATAGGAATAGTAGTGCCAATATGGAAGAGAGGTGAAACAAATATAGTAAGCATATGTACTGCATACAAAATATACGCAAGCATTCTGAATAAAAGAATAGTAAAGGCGTTGGACGCAAATGGAGGATGTGGGAGATCACAAGCAGGATTTAGGAAATATAGAGGGACAATAGAAATATAAAGATGTTAAAGCATGTAATAGGGAGGAGGCTGGGTAGAAAGGAAAAGGTGTATGCGTTCTTCGCAGATTTGAAGGCAGCTTTTGACAGATTGGATAGAGAGATTTTATGGAAGATGATGGAGAAAAGAGGAATAGAGAAAGATCTTATAGAGAGGGTAAAAGAAATTTACGAAGAGACGAGATGTAGAGTAAGAATAATGGAGAAGGAGAGTAGAGAATTTATAGTAGAGAAAGGAGTTAGGCAAGGATGCCCTCTAAGCCCTACATTGTTTAATATATATATTGCTGATATAGAGGAGGAAATGATGAAAGGGCCTGGGGGAGTGAAAGTAGGAAGGACAAAAATATGGTCATTGGAATATGCAGATGATATAGCTATAGTAGCAGAAAAGGAAGACGGATTAAGAGCGATGATGAGAATGCTAAAGAAATATTTAGAAGATAAAAAATTAGATTTAAGCGTAGAAAAATTCAAATTAAAAATGATGGAGGGAAAGAAAAAGAAAAGAAGTGGTGGTGGGGAAAAGAGAATATTCAAGAAGTAAAGAGGATTAATTATTTAGGATATGTAATGAAAAGAAATAATAGAGAGGATGAACATGTAAGAGAGCGGGTAAGAAAGGCGAGAATTGCGATGGGATGGGTGTGGAGTTACGGGGAAAGGAAATTTAGAGGAGATATAAGATGGAGGTTAAAGCTATTCGATAGCATAGTAAAGGGGGTGTTAATGTATGGAGTAGAAATCTGGGGATATAAGGAGTGGGAGGGGGTAGAGAGTCTACAGGAAAAGTATTTAAGGTGGATTTTAAAATTAGATAGAGGGGCGCCAGGATACATAGTAAGAGAGGAATTGAAAAGAGAAAGAATAAGAACTGAAGCAGGAAGTAGGGCAGGTCGCTATGAGGAGAAAATGGAAAAAGGGGAGATGGGAGAAGTGGGGAAAATCTGTATAGTGGAAAAGAGAAAAGATGAAAGAGAGAGAGTAGAGAAAGAATGGGCAAGAGATAGTTTGGAGAGAAGGGAATACTTGTGGAGGGTAGGACAGAGTGAGGAGGCGCTGAGAGCGGAAGGGGAAGAAAAATGGGAAAAACTGAGGAAAAAGGATAAAGAGGTAGACGAACAGGAGAGGATAGAGCAAGTGAGAAAGTTAAAGTGGTGCGTAGAATATAGGAGGGTAGAGGGAATCCCAACATATATGAGAGAGAATAGAAAGAGGACGGAAGGGAATAAAATACAAACGATAGCAAGATGGAGATGTGGAAATGAGACAAGGGGTAACAGGTATTGGATGAAAGAAGAGGAAATAAAGTGTAGGCTGTGTGGGGAAGAAAGAGAGTGTATGAGACATCTTCGGGTGTGTAAAAAATTGGTAGGATAGAATGAGATAAGAATGGATGTATTGTATGAAGACGGGAGAGGGTACAAGTGGATGGAAAAAGTAGAAAAAATGCGAGAGATACAAAGAGAGAATGAGAGAGAGGGGAAGTAAAATGGAATATAGCGTAGAACAGACGTAGCGTACTGACAGATGGAGTTAGCGAGCGAGATAAAGTAAATGACGGGGAGAAAGAAAGAGAGAGAGAGGGAGTGAGTAACGAATGAAAGGACAGAGAGAGGGAGAGAGAGAGATAGCAGCAGAATGGAAATGTAAATCTTAGATTGAAAGCGAGAGAATGAAACTAGATGTATAAATGTAGTGTGAGATTTGTAAACATAAAGTTTGTAAATAGTGCAAAGGTGATCGGAAGCCATGTAAGTACAAAATTGTGGATACGTTAAATAAATATATAATATGCACAATAAGTCCTACTTCTTGTTTTAACCACACATTTCTTTTTGGTCGTAAATATCTCGATATTTAATTGTAGATAAATAAATCGCCAGAAGTGTCTCACGTTTTCCATCGAACAAAGTTTCCAAAGAAACAAAATATGGTTTGCATGCATAAAAATACCATGTACCTTTCGTTTCGAAACTCTTAAAACCCACTTTTTTTATTAAGAATGCTTCATTCTTGCATCGTCTATGTCGTTTATACAAATAACAAATAAAAAATTATTTATAGTGAATAAAAAATCAGATTAACAAACTTAACCAGATCAGTTCGCTTGTTAAATCACTATACAAAAAATTGCGACTTGGTACAGTATACAAATACGTCATATTTATTTAACGTCAGAATATATAGAATTTTATCCTTAAATTCACAGTCCGAATTCAAAACCAACATTATTATTGTTATATAACATACTGAGAGAAATGTTTGTTTACAGTGAATGTTATAGCTTCATGGTAAAGCTAACAGAATTTAGATTTTGATCTTAAGGTAAGGTACTTAATTTTGAAGTTACCGTAATCTCAGCTTCGGTAAAATTTCTTATGTTAATAGTTATTACAAGAATTTTAAACATTAATATTAGGATCAATACGTGACAAGTATTATATTAAAGCGTTTAAAGTTTCACCGAAACAGAGATAAACAAACATACACACGCGCAGTCATTCGATTTTCTGCGAATTTTTCGACGCATTGTTGACATCCGCGGTTCAAATGACACTATTTAATGTAAGATTTATTAACAATTGACGAACGCTAATTGAACGTTAAAATATACGAGTTAATTTACAATAACATTGCTGACGTGCAGGAAAGTGCTGGTATTTTCATCTTGGAGTTATCTGCGTTTTTAAATTTACAGTTACAGTTATAACTTTACAGTTAATGCAAGAGCCTTGAAATTAGCTTACATTAACTTATTAATAAATAATTTCTCTCAGTGTACCTTACCTTATAGGAGTAGAGTTGAGGTCCGTTCTACGAGATTACGAGGTCGAAATACGCACTGGACATTAGGAAATTCAAAATGGCAGGAAAAAAAATTTATGTTGATGAAAACATTCATACATAGAAAACATTTGATCAATTTTCCTGATTGTTTTTTTTTTAATGTAAAGAAACTGTAATATAATTCATGTAAAACTTTTACAAAATGGCGGACTTCCGCAGTATTTGCCGAAATGCTTCGATCTTCAAGTTTCCCGATCTGAGATAAGATGGAATTCGTAATTCGTGTCTGAAATGGAAAAATCAAAATTTGTTGTTATTATTATAAGTTTATCGTCGATGTGAACCGAAAAAAAAACAGAAGAAATGGTGAAATAAAAATTGAAGGCAGTATGAAATTAAGTGATGATTTACTGCAAAGAAAATGTACTTCCCGCCCTTAAAAATAGTAAAAAAGACTTTTTCAAATATTTAGGTTCAAAAACAAGATAATTTAATAGTGAAGAGAATGTAATTCGAATAATTTCGATATGTTGTATATTTTTTTTTTAAATCTTGTTTGTAAACATGAAAAAAAACGCAAAAATTAGAAGTGAAGAAAAAGCGACTTAAAGATGCTCGATTTGAGGAACATAGAATTCGAATTCAGTACTAAAGTTTTCATAATATATTCTGCAGATGATTTCTTCCTTTAAGATCGAAAAAGTACACTGCCGATTTCAAACTTGTGGGAAAAACAAGGAGACCCAAGTCACGCGAAGAACGCAAAAAATTTTGTTCCTTGCCCGTGTAGAAAGTTAACGAAGATAATAATCTTCTAATAACCCTTATTATAAATTGTTTTACAGTATTATTCTCGGAAATAATTAAGTTGATAAATCTTACACGACAAACTTATCATTTGTGTTATTTTTAATTTTAAATTTCCCTATGCCCAGGACGTCTTTTTGGCCGTGGAATCTGAAAGAATGTACCTACTGCAATGGAAACCAAAATGAGGTAAATGAAAGCAAACGTTCAAACTTTTCAACATCAACAATAAACAGTATGACGATTAAAATTTACTTGGTACTTGTAAATGGTTTTTATTTTTAATTTCAAAAAATATATTATAAAATAATTTCTAAATTACAACATTTTTAAAAGTTTCACTCGCCCAAATTTTACGACTTCCCTATTTTAACTTTTATAATTAACAACTCTAGATTCATAATCAACGATCTATACAAACCATCAAATACTAAGCTTTAAGTAAATTTACTATACATATTAGAGCATTAATTTAGAAAATAATCATTCTAATGCAGGCGAAACGACTTGTATTCGTTTTTTTACAATTTATAAAATGTAATTACAATTTTGTAATCTTAACTAAGACGTTTGTAGTGTGTGTTGCGACTTTTTCCATTTCATCTTTACCTACCATATCGCAAAAAAACTCATTTTTGAGCTGAACGGGCTTCGGATCTATTTTTTTGGTGAGTAAGAATGCGTCGACAGAGTTATTAATTAATTTTTTTTTATTATTGAAATAGTTCTTTTGGAAACAAAGGTATCGAAATTAGTTATCGACATACACACGTGTTACATCCTATGAATGTTTTGATGTCCTTAAACTAAAATCCATTTAATAATGTCATGCGAAGATGACAAAGTAAATTAAAGAAAAAATATATAAAACTAAAAGAACGGGTATCAATTTGAAATTACTTCCAGGAAATGCACCAGTAGGCAATAAAAAACGAATAATTTATTTTTTAATAATATTGTAAAAAACTATCGTGTACATTTATTAATATTTATGTCTATGTCTTCTTATTTATTTTGTAAATTTCTAGTCCAAAAACAATACATCCTATCACCATTCCCACGATGAAAATGCAGAACAAACTATGAAAGTGCTCCATTCTGAGAGGGAATACATTTTTTTTCTCCGGATGCTCGCATAAATATTTTCTTCTACGCCGACGAATACTTAGGTACTCGTAATAACTTTTCCAATATTCTACAAATCCATAGTCATGCAGGTAAAATATGCGGGGTTTTATCACGGTGATGATGGGAGAACCTTTACTCACATACATTGGCGATACGAAGGTCATTAGTTTTTCAGACATCATTCGGTACGGATAAGTACCCTTACCTAAAATAAGATATGTAATTAAACAGTGACAAATTAAACAGAAGAGAAAGTTCAAATAGACAGAAACACGCTATTATTAAATTCAACAAATGCAATTTTTATTAGATGTATCTATGTATTACTCAAACACACAAGCAACACAGCACTTCGCATGCATACGGCACATCCTCCCCAGCATGTCCTCAGAAGGTCCGCTGGACATCTTCCGAATAACTTTAGGACCTAGAACACTTGAGAATCATAATAGGGACGATAAAAGTGGTAATTTAATATCTTCGGGACATTCTCAGGACGTAAGACCTCTTGAACACGTTCACTGCCCTGAGGAGATTCTGAGGATGTCCTGAGGAGGATGTTGTGCTGTATTGGATGTAACTTGATGAAATCCCGTTTTATTCGAATAACTCCAAGTTAACATCTGTTTCTTTATAAGTCGGGAGTAAGTTCTCTCTATTTTAAGGCTCTCACATCATGTACCTGATCGACTCATGTTCTCACTAATGACAGAACTCTGTAAAATGGCCGTAGCTATTGTGCCATTAATCAGTAATTCGAATGCCTGGTCCTTTGGAAAAACTTTATACTTTTTGTGCAATGACATCAATCCTGCATCCTGGCTATCCTCAAAAATTTCGCGGGCTCCTTCAGTCCCACCAATTATTAATCCCGACTTGTCCAACCGCTTGAATGTCTGATAACCTGGAGCCTCCTCTGCTCTCGTTAAATAGTGATATAGACCGCTACTGTAAGCAGTTGTAATGTAGAATGCATAAAGAGACCACATAAAGTAACTGGATCGACTGCCAACTGACGATGATTTCAAACGTCCATGTGCAAACAATGCTTCCAGAAAATACAAGAATGATATTTTAGATACCCTTATTGCAACTTTTTTACATAAATATTGCCAGACGAGCATATTGACACCTGACAGTGAACAACAGAATAAAATGGCCAGCCACACTTCCGATCTGAACGGAAGAAAAATATTTTTCCAATAGTAATGATGAATTAATCGGTCATGGTACGTCAATACTAGTCCATCAGGTTGGAAGCCGGGCAGAAGTTCCATAGTTTCCAATTTTTTTGCAGTTGGAATGAAACCAGACACAGCGATGTATGCATGCTTGCCAAATTTCTGAAACCACAAACAATCTGATTTAGAAATGGTAGTCACGTGTAATAAACAATTGATTAATATACTAGTTATGTCCGCTACTACTTTTTAAAATGTCTTAATTTCTCATTTGATTAGTATTCTTCATAAAATTTATAATTCTTCACAAAATATTTTTATATTTTCAATATTTCAAATAATCAAATATTGAAAGACGGACATATTTTGCACAAACTTACCTCCTTAGTTACGTCAATCTCGTGTTTTTGGTCAGTGATTTGTAACTTTAAATTGACGTCGTCCATCATCATCTTGACAATTTGTTTACCTGCATTGTTAACTACAGTTTCCGAAGGCTGAATTGTTCTAGACATGAAGCTCACTGTCATAACATCTTTAAGCATCCACGTGCAATTCATTGGGCAATTATGTGCATTCGTCAATTTTTTAGGGAAAATATCAACATTATTATTTGCGAGAGTGCCGAAGGTACACGTAGTGACGACTTTAAGAGGTCCTGGTGTACAATTATTTTCAAATACACGAAATGTTGCGATCATAATGTTTTCGGGAGTCTGAATATAAAAAACAGCACTGGGCTTATTGGCTCTCCAAAACATATGTGAAATTCCTGCTGACGATGCTCGGACGTCATGTAAATCCTGGTACTGATCCTGGAGAAAAATTAGAATTTCGCCGGATGCATCCATCTGATCGATATTGATGTCATAAATAATTTGACGCAATGTATTGAAGTTCGACGTGAATATGATGAGATTAACTTGTCCAACCAGTCTGACATCCACTCCATTGCTCACGGTATATGCAAAGTAATCAAGTTTCCCTAGAAATCGGTTATTGTAGTGATTCCACGTGGTATTGGAAATTACAAAAAACCTAGATTCACGCCATCCAGCTTCTTCTAGTATCTTGTGCAAGCACGAGGTTGAAGGGTTTTCTACTTGACGTGTTGTCCTAACGTTGAAAGCACTATAGTTGTAAGCACTGCAGGAACTGATGATGAACAAAGCAAGGTGCAGGTTGGAAAGCATGATGCACACTGTTAATGAAGGATATATCGAACATATGTTTGGGAACGACAACGTGGTCGAAATTTGATTTAATAGCATTAATGGATATTGTCTCGCGGTAAAAGTATTGAAATAACTGTAGGTATGAGCACTGCAGGAACTGATGACGAAGAAAGCAAGGTGCAGGTTGGAAAGCATGATGCACACTGTTAATGAAGTATATATCGAACATATGTTTTATGACACCGGTGGAAATTTGATTTAATGGAATTAATGGATATTGCACTTTCAGTCCTATTTGTGTAAAGGCCGGAAGTTTAAGAAATGGCTTTTCAGTTAGCGGTCATACCTGTTGATACGTACGTCCTATTGACACCATTATTGACATTCGTCATTATATTTGTTTATATTTCTTGTTCGAATAAGAGCAAACCAACATTTCTGTTTAATTACAGATTTCTGTAATTCAACCTTTCCATTGTTATCATGATTAAAAAAATGGTTAATTTTTGTAGCAAAATTTGCATTAATTTCTGTTGAATCTGACGGACTTGTGTCATAAATACATGACCAGTTTCTCGAGAAAACTATTAATAAAATTCAATTTTTGAACACACTATGCGATCTGCCATTTTGTTCGATCTCGTTCGATCTCTGCCGATTTATCTCGATCTCTTTCGAGTTTGTTTTACTCGAGCAAAACTGAAAATGCTTCAGATTCCATATATTATCCTTCAAATTCAAAGCTATAATAAAAAAATAAAGCTATTATATTAAGACGATGCTTTTTGATGATTTCTTTTCTTTTTTGGAATGTAGTCACATTCATAATTGGATATTATAATACTCATCTGTCCAATATTTATACTCTTTAATTTTTACTATTAATCGGTTTTCTCGGTGGCATTTTAAAGGGTGAACATATCAATGATTGAAACCCGAAATCCGAAACGAATTTTGGACTTCCAATCCAGTTTATTAGATCTATTTTCATAATATTTCCATTGCATTAGTTAAATATAAAATCAGCATATCGTTTATAAATCAAATTAGAATGTTTCTTTACAGTCATAAAATATTTGAAAACCGAGGATAGCAAAAATTACAAACCGAGATCTGAATTATAACGAATACTGTTGTTAGCATTGAATCAATTTCAGTGTGTATTGTTAATATTTTTAGCAGAAATTCGGTTGTACTAAATAAAATGGGTAAAAGAAACGTAGATTTCTTGACCAATGCATAATATTGTGCGAACTTTTTGCTTTATTTTTTATGACTTCAATGTTTTTACACTTCTTCTTTTATACAGTTCCAGTATAAAAACAATCGAGCTGATAACCGTCCCAGCGATATAAATACAAAACAGACTACGGAAGTGCTCCGTTCTTAAGGGATCCCCAATCTTTTTCGGATAATCGATCGCGTTCTTTCTGTTACCTCGACCTTTTCTTAGGCGCCAGTAGTAGCTCTTCCAATATTTAACAAATCCGTAGTCATGCAAATAGAGCATTCGTGGTTTTATTACTGTGAGGATGGGAGAACCTCTACTTACGTACATTGGCGTTACGAATGTCAATAGTTTTTCCGACAATTTACGATATGGACGCTTTTTTGTTCCTGAAATAGAACGATAAAGTTTTAATAAAGTTAAGGAAAAGGTTAGGAAAACGTCACACTGCTCATTGCTGTATTTAATTTGTAACGAGATTAGTAAATCGGCTTATATTTACGTAACACACATCAGGACATAAAACATAATATTAGAAAAATGTCAGACATGACATGATTAAAAAATTAATTGTTTAAATCTTTAACATGTACCTGATTTACGAAGATTTTCTCTAGAGACAAACGTCTCTAAAATAGCAGTAGCAATTGTACCATTATTCAGTAATTTCGAAGCCTGCTCGTGTGAAAATACTTGATATTTGTTGTACAATGACATCAATGCAGGATTCTCTCTGTCCTGAAGAATATCCCGTGCTTCTTCAGTGCCACCTATCATTAATCCTGACTTATCCAAGCTTTTAAATGTTTCATAGCCTTTGGTCTCCTCCCCTTTCGTTAAATAGTGGTAAAGACCACTACTGTAAGCAGTTGTAATGTAAAATGAATATACTGCCCAAAAGAAATAACTTGATCGACTGCCGATCGTTTTCGATTTCAAACGTCCATGTGCAAACAATGTTTCGATAAAATAAAAGAATGATATTTTGGACATCGAAAGTGTATTTCTTTTGCAGATGTATCGACAAGCTAGCATGTTAAGACCAGATAAGGAGCAAGTAAAAAGGATTGCCAGCCATACTTCCGGTCTGAATGGAAGAAAAATATTTGTCCAATAATGTTCACTTATTAAGCGGTCATGGTATGTTAAAACAAGACCATCTCGTTCGAAGCCTGGTAGAAGTTCCAACGATTCTAGTTTTTTTGGAGTTGGTATGAATCCAGCCACAGCGATGTATGCATGTTTTCCAAACTCCTGTAGGAACAAATGATTACAATATCAAAAAGGATCAAAATAGAGTTTCGCAAAATAGCGTTTTATGAACCACTTACCTCCTTAGTAATGTCAATCTGATGCTCTTGGTCAGTTATGTCCAATTTTAAATTGATGTCATCAGCCATCATCTTTACAAGACTTTTCCCTGCATTATTGACTGAAAATTGCGATGGTAAAAATGCTTTTGGCATAAAGCTCACGGTCATGACATCGTGCAACATCCACGTGCAATTCATGGTACAGTTATATGCATTCATCATTTTTTTGGGAAATATTTCTACGTTATTATCTGCAAAAACTCCAAATCTGCACGTAGTGACCACTTTAATGGGACCAGGCCTGCAATTATCTTCGAATGCATCGAACGTTGCGATTATAATGTGATGATTGGTTCGAATGTAAAATACAGCACTCGGTTTATTAGCATTCCAGAACATATTTGAAATTCCTTTAGATGCTTCTTGCACGTCATTTATATCCTTGTACGAGTCCTTAAGAAACACTAATATTTCTCCTGACGCATCCATGTGATCGATATTGATGTCGAAAATAATCTCTCGTAACGTGTCGAAATTTGCTGTAAATATAATGAGGTTCATTTGCCCAGTCAATTTAACGTTAATTCCATCGCTCAACATGTATGCAAAGTAGTCTAGTTTTCCCAAAAATCGGTTATTGTAGTAGTTCCAGGTTGTATTAGAAATGATGAAGAATTTTGATTCACGCCATCCAGCTTCTTCCAGTATTCGATGCAAACATGATGTTGTTGGTCCTTCAACTTGCTTCCCGGTCCATACATTAAAAGCACTATAATTATATGCACTACATGAAGTAAGAACCACCAAAAAAGTTAGTTGCAAGTTAGAACGCATGTTGCTTACTGGAAATGAGTCTTCGTTTTGACATATGTCATCAGAAACTAATATGCATGATCATTTCTATATTCTAATGGATATTAAATCGAAAGCATCGTACCTGTGTAGGTCGTACCTGTTGATCGGCTGTCTCGTCCTGTATTCTCGATACAAATTTTAAATTTGTTGGTCAAGGGCAAAGTTTCCAATAACAATATGACTGGCGTTACTAATAATGGATGGTTTTCTTAACCATCAGGAAATTGAATCAACATTGTAAATTCGTTCTAAATATTCGTTCATAATAAAAAAAGATATGCAATTAACTACTTCGGCCTCGAGGCGTTCCAAATGACGTCGCGCGTGCTGATGATAAAAGCGGCGAAAATTGTAGAAATTGCGGTCCTACTTAAACCCGCGTTGCAAAGTTTGTAGACGTATTGAAGTTTAGGATACCATAATAATTCTATGTTTTAATGTCACGGAATACGAATATATAAACAAATTGTCCGCCATTTTGAATATTCAAAAAGCAATTTCAAACTCGTAATCAGCCACCACAGAAACCCGCCAGTAACAATTTTCGAATAAATCCAATGATGTTTGAAGCAAAAAAAGAGTGAAAACGCATTTTTACAATAGTTTAAATTATTAGCGCAAGGGGGATACTTAATATATTAATTTAAAATCTAAAAGTTAGTGAGTCTAAAATTTAACACATAAGAAGATCTATTATCAAAGCGCCAGACGCATATTGCTATCGCAATTCGTCTGGTTTTTTCTACTTGTTTACTATTTTTCTACATTTAATATATGGACCGTCACACCAAGTATCCGCATATTATGTGGATTAAAAATGTTGATTAAAAATAATTTTCAACATGGTTGAACCTGATAATATCGTACTTTTATTTATATGAATTCGAACCGATTATTTTTAATAAATAGAATGTATTATTTATTTTCTTCATTGTGAAGGAGGAATGATTCACTATTGATTTGGGCTCCTTAGGGTCTGGAACGTCGACATTTGATAATAAACTATAGGGTCATTTTTTAGGTTAAGGTCGACGTAATGTGTACAAAATGGTTTATTTTTATACATCTAATTTTACATTTATCGAAAATCCAACGTGATTTACTATCACCATCATTTTCCGCAAAAGAATACTTCAAAAAATACAAAAAGTAAAATTTTGCCGGCCGGTGTTGGAATGGGTTACTTCTGTTCCGCATATATCTGTCGTGGAATTTAGTCCGATCGCTGTCATTTTCCTCCTCTGGAATTGTCCCAATCCCGTTATTGACTGTTGTGAGCACTCTGTTATTGACTTTTTGCTTCTCCGACTCTGGGCAACATTTCTTCTAAGGCACACTGTTAATAGATGTGTCGCCTTCGTTAAGTGTATCAACCTCTTTTTATGTCGATGTAGATCCGAATATTTACTTAGCATTTATAATACTTTGTACAGTTTATTTCCAAAAATGGACTCTTGTCTTTTCTGAGATACACAGCTAGTATTGGGATCTGACATTTGACGGCGTTGTCAACAAATAGCGTATTCGGCTGATAGTTACAGATTGTTACAGGTAGCGGTACAGATTTGCACAGCGCAGGTGCACATCTTAACATGACGGTGCAAAAATAATGAAACCTACCAAATATTCGCTAAATTTTACAAGCTTCTAACCGCCATGTTGACTGATGGCCCAATCAGGGTCGGTGCAAGCTAGTCTGACCAGGCAACTGCTTGGGACGCTGATTCAGAGGGGGCGCCGAAAGTGCCTTATTGTTGACATATTTTATTTTAAATAGCTGGCTTATATTTGAAAATTTCCGAAAAATAATACAAAAATATATACAGACGATTTGTGGACGTATCTAATAATGAAGTGTCTGTCAAGGAACATTTTATTACATATCATGCCATTCATGGATCTACCGGTCAGTCGTTGTTCGAATTAATTTTAAACGTTTTAGAAGAGGTATCATTGGAAATTCAAGATTGCAGAGGACAGGGATATGATAATGGGTTCAATATGAAAGGAATGAATAAAGGTTTTTTATTTTTTAAATAAAAAAGAATTTAAAAAAAAAATAAAAAACCTCGTTTTACATCAACCTTAACGTGGTGAGAGGGATTTAAACTAATAGATGTAACGGATTAACTAAATAGTATGATAGAAAGAAATGCATTACTTCGACCCAGACCATAGGTCTGGACGAAGTATTAATTTTAAGTTTTGAATAGTAAAAAGATGTGTTATAAATAAATATATATGGGGCGCCATATTCTGCTACTTTCTTGGGGCGCGGACTTATAGGTCGCACCGGCCCTGGACCCAGTCACTTTATCCAAATGCAA
Organism: Trichopria drosophilae; assembly: GCA_030407085.1. Taxonomy (NCBI): domain Eukaryota; kingdom Metazoa; phylum Arthropoda; class Insecta; order Hymenoptera; family Diapriidae; genus Trichopria; species Trichopria drosophilae. Next base: position 112,087,127 of record CM059585.1, on the reverse strand, counting down.
GCTTTGAATAGTTCGAAATTCATCCACTAACAATTGTCAGAAACCAATTGGTATACATAGGTATAACAATGTTGATATAATTGGTCAAACGGCGCACAATGTGGCTTTTTGGACAAAAATCTTCAATCCAAACAGTTCTAAATGGATCGTAATAATTTTGTTTTGTAAATTCGTATAAAAATATACCCGATATCATGCCACTGTGACTTCTTTGATAATTGAGGCGTTTGTCCCAGTAACTAGACGCATACGCCTTTTTTAAAATAAAAATAACCAATCCAGCGAATTCTGCACGGATTGTTTTTACATTTTGAAATTTTAATTTTGGAATTAATTTTGAAATTTGGATTTTTAATTTCTAGTGTGCATAGATAAAAGTATTTCTTTGACGTTAACAATTACATTTATTTCAATAAGTATAGAAAGTACCTTATTTATCAAAATATCTGCTATGCCTTGATATCCGATAGTTTCTTATACATGATTACAACAACAAAAAATCACTGTAATCTGGGACAAAGGCCTTATTTATAACAATATCTGCTGTAACTTGACGTCGGATATATTTTTATATACGTTTACGAAAAAAAATGACAACACTCCGTGCAGAATCGGCTGGATTGGCTATTTTTATTTAAAGAAAAAAGCATATGCGTCCAGTGACTGGTAGAAATGCCTCATTTATCAAAGAAGTAGCAGTTACATGATATCTGGTATATTTTTGAAGATTTTGTCCAAAAAGCCACACTGTGCGGCGTTCTCAAGCCCACGTACGAACTAAGAATAATGTCCTAAGAAGATACTCAGACGAAGTCATTTAAAGAGAAAAGATATATGAAAATGAAATAAATGGTATGAATTTGAAATTACTTTCAGGGAAATCAACATTGGGCAATAAAAAACGACGAAGATTTAGTTTTTAACAATATTATAAAAAATTAATTTGTATTTATTAAAATTTAAATGTTTTCATATTTATTTTATAAATTTCTAGTCCAAAAACAGTGCATCCTATCACCATTCCCACGACGAAAATGCAGAACAGACTATGAAAGTGTTCCATTCGGAGTGGAAATACATTTTTTCTTTCCGCATGCTTGCGTAAATATTGTCTTCTGCGCCGACGAATGCTTAGGTACTCGTAATGACTGTTCCAATATTGTACAAATCCAAAGTCATGTAGGTAGAATATGCGGGGTTTTATCACTGAGATGATGGGAGAGCCTTTACTCACATACATCGGCGACACAAAGGTCATTAGTTTTTCTGACATCATTCGATACGGATAAGTACTTTTACCTGAAATCAAATAAGATATGTTATTATACTGTACCAAATTAGTAGAACATTTCAAATACCTAGAATTAGCAAATTTAAGAAAAGGAACTAAAGAAGTAATGTAAAGAAATACCGACGGGTACATCAAGTGCGTTAATGGAATCAATTTACATAGATATTTATAAATAGAGATTAATAGGTCAGCAAGTTCTCAAATCTCCTTCTTTTTAATAGCTACCTATTTCCTTATTAGGTTGTGGCTTGTACAAATTGAATAGAGTACCAGTTAAAAATTAGCACCCGGTCCTGTATAACACATCTTTTTCAGTACGTCATGAGGATCTCCTCCTCCTCAGAGCGGACATACATATATTTCTATTTAATACAAGTCTGAGGTGTTAAAGTCTAACTTCGCGTACCTGATCGACTCATGTTTTCACTAATAACGGTACTCTGTAACATAGCAGTAGCTATTGTGCCATTAATCAGTAATTGGAAGGTCTGGTCCTTTGGAAAAACTTTATACTTTTCATGCAACGCCATCAGTCCTGCATCCTGGCTATCCTCAAAAATTTCACGAGCTCCTTCAGTCCCGCCAATTATTAATCCCGACTTGTCCAATCGATTGAACGTCTGATAACCTGGAGCCTCCTCTGCTCTCGTTAAATAGTGATAAAGTCCACTACTGTAAGCAGTTGTAATGTAGAATGCATAAAGAGACCACATAAAGTAACTGGATCGACTGCCAACTGACGACGATTTCAAACGTCCATGTGCAAACAATGCTTCAAGAAAATACAAGAATGATATTTTGGATATCCTTATTGCAACTTTTTTACACAAATATTGCCAGACGAGCATGTTGACACCTGACAGCGAACAACAGAAAAAAATAGCCAGCCATACTTCCGATCTGAACGGAAGGAAAATGTTTTTCCAGTAGTAATGATGAATTAATCGGTCATGGTAAGTTAATACTAGCCCATCTGGTTGGAAGCCGGGCAGAAGTTCCATAGTTTCCAATTTTTTTGCAGTTGGAATGAAACCGGACACAGCGATGTATGCATGCTTGCCAAACTTCTGAAAACAGAAATAAAGTGATTCATGTATAATAGTCAAGAGTGATATAATATATTGGGGTGTCTACTATTAAACGTCTTCATTTCATATCGTTGGTTCTTTATGAAATATATAATCTTTGATTTACTGTTGATGCTTCTTCACATTTTTATTTTTAATTTAAGAGTCTCTCCTTCTGTAAACAAAAATATTGATTGGAAAAAGAAATCGACAGTAATAGTCACTTTCAAGAATAATTGTATTTATACATTCGAAGATAGAAAGAGAAGCTGTTCAAATCCGTGAAATACGTTACGCAAACTAACCGTTGCTAGATAATTGTACTTATTTTTTTCTCCCGAAGTTTATAGTTTCAAATAACATTATTTCTGCCTAAACCTACAAATATTGTTTATTTATAGTGAAACTCAACAAACTGATACCAAATTCTTTCTGAAAGACCGAAATTCCTCTGGAAGAAGCCAAATTTGTCCAAAAAAGGCCAAATTTCTCCCGAAGAAGCCAAATTCCTCATACCGATGCCTAATTTCCTCCGAAGACTCCCAATTCCTCACAATGAGTCTAAATGCCTTCTCAAACGACTACATTCTTCATAAGGAGAACAAATTTCCGCAAAGGAGGATAAATTCCTAATGTGGCTCAATTCCTTCTGATTCCTCCGGAAGTAGCCAAATCTGCCTAATGAGGCCAAATTCCTCCAGACAAAGTGGTCTTGAAAAATTTTAAATGATTTTGACACATGCCCTCTCCAAATCCGGTGAAAACTTCTTCTATACAACCTACTGAATTAATCTCAAGTGAAATAAAAATCGCATATTGGACCTTTTTTTAAACACATTTTTTCATATATTAAAAAAAAAATTTGAAAAATTTTGGCAAAATACAAAAAGTTATCGTCGCAACCGTATTTTCACTATAATAGTACATTACCTAACAAGGGTGTAATGTATACTTTTACGCACGGGACGGGAACCATACATACGAGGCGCCGAGTGATGTGTAAAGTTCCCGACCCGTGCGTAACAGTTATACTTTACACATGTGTTAGGTATCCTATTTTTTGTATTTGCGCGCGTAAAGTGAGTGCGTAAAGTTTTGATGCCTGTTTGAGTGCGTAAAGTATAACTTTACGCACGACCGGTCATTTTACGAATTTCATCGTCGGGAGTGCATAAAAGTTTACTTTAGGCGCAAAAGATAGGCATCAAAAGTACTTCGCGCACGAACTTTACGCCCGCAATTACAAAAAAATGTTTTAGCACTCGATTATCGTTATTTTACATACATCTCAGGTGGTTCTACTAACCCGGAGCCGTTGTTAAAAATTAAAAAAAAAATAATTTTAAGGTGTGTTCATAGTATCGTTATTGCAAAAATGGTAAAAAATGTAAATAAAGGGATCTTTGTATTTTACCAATATTTTTTATTGTTAACGCGTTAACGGTGGTCTTGAAAGATTTTAAATCCTTTTATCACATGCCCTTTCCAAACATTGGATGAAGAAACTAGCATCTATCGCATTAATTATTTTTGAAACTGTATTTCTTAGCTATTCAAGAATTTGAGCAGATACTGTTAAAATTAGGATTAATATAAATTGATATTTAGTACCCATAACAATTAAAAATAACACAATAACAAAACCGTGTTAAATATTTAAAAATAATGAAATTTATTCGATAATTCATTTGCTATGAAAACATTGTATGTAGTCATTCATTTAATCATGTCCTGCAGTAGGCGACCTTGCTGCTCGAAAAGTTATAAACATTTACATAGTTATATTTACATGTAGTCAGTTCTATTTGGCTTTCCATTTGTTCGCGTCAAATTGATGCAATGATGAATGAGTTTGAACACGATGCTTTGAAATGGGAGAAGTCCTGTGTGTATCAACACAAGCTACTTACGGAGGAACTCCGACTTTTATTGGCAATAGCTGCTCAAAGTTACTAAAAAATGTTGACACGTTGCGAGCAAATTGTGACTTAGGATGTTTAAAATACGTAGATTGTTTATCAAAATTAAAATTGGTTGTGGATTAATGTTTTTCTGAAGTTTTGAAACCAAATTTTGGTAAATGTATACAAAATTTTCATGGTGCATACATAGCTGCCGGATTGAGAATAATTCCCAAAACTCATATTCTTTTCAGAGCAATCCGTATAATCTTTTCACGCTGACTTCAACAAAACATGGATAAAATACAAAGTTAAAAGTGAAGTTGAGAAGTATCCCATGTCATTATTAAACGCTGTTTGCGAATTTAACCAGTTTCGTCCTGAAATGCCGTAAATTTTGACTTCTTTTCATCAGGTGCTTTCTCATGGATAAAGTCACTCGATCGTTTTGATATAACCACCCTTATTACATTTTTTGTCGAATTTTCTAAATCCAGTTTCAGATTGGCCATATCTGCCGCCATTTTTTTACTATGGCGGTTAAAACATAAAAAAATCGTGAATTTTAAAAACATTTGTTCAAATAATCGTATTTTTTAACAGGAAACCGTGTTCGAATCAAGCTGAATCTCTGTATCTGGTGAAGTAAATAGTTATACTAAAAGATAGGATGGTTATTAATTCACCATTCAAAATGGCGGCTTCAAAATGGCGGTTCTCAGTGAACATTTTGTTGAAAAATTTCTGGACGCTTTAACTGAACAATTATGAGCTTGTTTTAAAAAATGCTAAGAATAAAAAATTCTTAGAATTCGCCGAAAAATATAGTGAATTTTTTTCAGATTTTTTAAATGAATTTTTGAAAAATTTTTTTCAAAATTCTTTTCAAAATTGTAATTTTTTTTTGGAAAAATTCTGAACAAAATTTAGTGCATTCTCTGATGAATTCTAAGAGGTTTTTATTCTATGCATTTTTTCCCAAAAGTTTATAGTTTTCGAGAAAAAAAAAATTATAATATTTGAAATTCATTTCCTCGAAAACTATCAACTTTTGGAAAGAATTGCAAAGAACAAAAAACTCTTAGAATTTATCAGGGAATGCACTAAATTTTATTCAGAATTTTTCGTAAATAAATTACAATTTTGAAATAAATTTTGAAAAGAAAATTCTCAAAACTTCCACTACATTTCTTAAACACAAAAAATTCCACTATATTTCTTAATGATTTCTAAGAACTTTTCATTCTTAACATTTTTTTTAAAAAGCTCGTAGCTTTTGAGTTAGATCGTCCAGACATTTTTCAACAAAATTTTGACTGAGAACCGCCATTTTGAATGGAGAATTAATAACCATCCTATCTTTTAGTGTAACTAATTACTCCACCAGATACAGAGACTTAGCTTGTTCCGAACACGGTTTCCTATTCAAAAATACCATTATGTGAAGAAATTTTTTCAAAATTCACAATTTTTTTATGTTTAAACCGCCATAGTAAAAAAATGGCGGCAGATATGGTCAATTTGAAACCGGATTTAGAAAGTTCGAGAAAAAATACATTAGGTATGGTTATATCAAAACGATTGAGTGATTTTTTCCCTAAGAAAGCACCTGATGAAAAGAAGTCAAAATTTACGGCATTTCAGGACGAAACGGGTTAATAGTTTACATATTTAATATAAATGTTTTTATAATATTGTATCATAATGAATTGAATTAAGGAATAAATTTATTTACTTTCTAATTATTAAACATAATTTGTTATTGCTTGTGTGTAGTTTAATAAGTTTTCTAACCATTTTTTACAAATTCTATTGATCGATTATAATTACTAACATTCTATTTTAAGCAAATTTAAAGATTGCGGAATTCAGATTTTTTTTAATATATGAAAAAATGTGGTTAAAAAAACGGTCCAATACGCGATTTTTATTTCACTTGAGATCACTTCAATAGGTGCTGTAGAAGAAGTTTTCACCGGATTTGGAGAGGTCATGTGTGAAAAACATTTAAAATTTGTCAAGACCACCGTGCTGAAAGTACCAAATTCCTCTTGAAGGAACCACATTCCGCACAAAGTGGGCAGACGTAATTTTTTAAATAAACTTTAATATAAAGTACAGTCGACTCTCGTTAATTCGAAACTCGAGGGACTCATAAAAGTATTACGAATTATCGAGTGTTTGAAATATCAAATGGTTCGAAATTTGTGAGAGAAAATAAATAAAACTTCGAATTATCAAGTGTTGATCAATTATTATTTATTAACTGCTATTTTACATACACGTATTAATAATGTGAATTAATTAATCTTTGGAAAGAACTCTGTTATACTGGTTTGTTTTAAAGTACATTGCTGCTGCTCAGACTGCTCAATAACTTTTTTTACAAGAAAAAGTGCCTGAAATGTTTTTTCATCACTTTCGTTTTGTAGACAGAAGTTTTGTAAGGTATCGAATGAGGATCTTGCTTCCTTAACGGACACCTCTGCCACAGGTTCTGATGTATCGTCCTCATCTTCATCATTGCTTTTATCTGTCGCAGATAAAATTTCGCCATCGGTTAGTGAACCTGAGACAGCAACATCTTCATCCACTTGAACATAGTCAGAAAAACTCACACCGCTGATGTTAATTAATGGTTCTATTGCTGGTTCTTCATCATCCATAAGTATTGGAAGATTTTCCTGATCTTCTTTTAAAAACTTTTCGATTAACTTTTTCTTTTCGGCAATCGTCAAACATTTATACTTTCTAGGGCTCATAACTAATCTGTATACCAACGAAAAAGTTACAATCACTGAAACTTAACTAAATTAACAAACGAATTCGTGCGGAAATGTGTGACAAATAGTCAAACTAATCATAACAGAAACAAAGACTCATGTACGTTGATGCGTGTAAGTTTGAACGTGTCGCAAAATGTAAATATTTACAATCTTTCCGCCTCTTTCTCTCTGCAACTTTGAATTGTCGAGTGTTGGATGCCGATGAATTCGAAATAACGCGTCGTTTTGTTGCATAGCAATGATTTTTTCGTTCGAATTACCAAGTGTATAAAAATGTATTGATTTAGTTCGAAATATAGAGAGATTTTGTAGGGGACACGTGATAACTTTGAATTATAGAGAGGATCGAATTATCGCAGGTTTGAATTAACGAGAGTCGACTGTAGTCCCCGACCTAAGCTAAACGATCCGTTCTTTCAGAATAGCCTAAATTATATCCGAACCCCTACTCATTACCCCCTCTTCCGCGAGGTTAGTAAACTTTTGAATACGACAAGGATATAACTTAGGACGGTGCTGTAATGTTGGACGATATAACTTAAGGTGGAGAGCACTTGGAGAAAACCCTTATATTGGTTTAAATTTTCTATAAACCTGCATTTCGTTACAGTACGGGAAAATGGCAAAAAACCAAAACCAGTGTAGCGTGCAAGAGACAATAAAAATAATGTTAATTATATATTTTGAACACCTTCTTCATTAAATGTTTATATATTTTTAATATTTGGAAGGATTACGTAATAAAAGACGTATGACATCTTGTCTGCCGACTTACCTCCTTAGTTACGTCGATTTCATGATTTTGATCAGTGATCTGTAAATTCAAATTGACGTCGTCCATCATCATCTTCACAATTTGTTTACCTGCATTGTTAACTACAGTTTGCGAAGGCTGAATTGTTCTAGACATGAAACTCACTGTTAGAACACCTTTAAGCATCCAAGTGCAATTCAATGGGCAATTATATGCATTCGTCATTTTTTTAGGGAAAATATCTACATTATTATTTGAGAAAACACCGAAGGTACACGTCGTGACGATTTTAAGAGGTCCTGGAGTACAATTATTTTCAAATACACGAAATGTTGCGATCATAATATTATTGGGAGTTCGAATGTAAAAAACAGCACTGGGCTTATTGGCTCTCCAAAACATGTGTGAAATTCCTGCAGAGGATGCTCGGACGTCGTTTAAATCCTGGTACTGTTCCTGGAGGAATATTAGAATTTCGCCAGCTGCATCCATCTGATCGATATTGATATCATGAATAATTTGACGCAATGTATTGAAGTTCGTCGTGAATATGATGAGGTTAATTTGTCCAATCAGTTTAACATTCACTCCATTGCTCAGTGTATATGGAAAGTAGTCTAGCTTCCCCAGAAATCTGTTATTGTAGTGATTCCAGGTTGCGTTGGTAATTACAAAAAATCTTGATTCCCGCCATCCAGCTTCCTCTAGTATCTGATGCAGGCACGATGTTGAAGGGTTTTTCACTTGACGTATGGTCCTAACATTGAAAGCACTATAGTTATAAGCACTGCACGAAGTGATGATGATGAAGAAAGCATAGTGCACGTTGTAGAGCATTTTGAACACTGTTAATGAAGTGTACGTTCGAACATATGTTTGGAAACGACAACGTGGGTCGAAATTTGATTTAATAGCATTAATGGATATTACACTTTCAGTCTTATTTGTATAAAGGCCGGAAGTTTAAGAAATTGCTTTTCAGCTGGCGTTCATACTTGTTGATACGTGTGCCCTATTGACACCAATATCGTGATTCATTGATTAATTGTTTATATTTTTTCTTTGAATAAGAACGAATTAAACTATTTGAAGCAGTGTTTGTGTATTTTAAGCTAACGTAGTTTTAGAAATAGTATATTTAAAATACTCGGATACTAAACTGAAAAGGGTTAATATTAGTTGCATGTTAGTTATTGTAATAGAAACTTATTTAGCTATATATATATGGTACATTTTACAGGAAAATCTACCAGACGTGCAAAGGTTTATTCTCGACTTCGGATCATTTCGACAAACCTGACATTTTTGGATGAAACACCTTCGTACTAGTAGCATAATGTACTATTCTCTAATTTTTATTTTTGATCTTAAATAAACGAGTTTTCGTAAGAACTAACTTAATATTTAACGCGAAAGTGATTGCAGTTATTCTAAAATGGATAAAAGAAGCATAGAGTCGTTCATGAATGCGTATTGTTGCAAAAATTGTTTTCTTTATTTTATATCATTTGATTGTTTTGACACAAATCCTTTTATAACGTTCCAGTGTAAAAACAACTAAGCTAATTATCATTCCAGCAATAAAAATACAAAATAGACTACGGAAGTGTTCCGATTTTAATGAATCTCCGACCTTTTTCACTTTGAATCTGATCGCATCCTTTTTATTTCCTCGACTTTTTCGTATGTGCGCATAGAAGTCCTTCCAATATTGAACAAATCCATAATCATGCAAATAGAGAATTCGTGGTTTTATTACTGTGATGATGGGAGACCCCCTACTCACGTACATTGGTGTTACGAAGGTCAATAGTTTTTCCGACAATTTACGATACGGACGCTTTTCTGTTCCTGCAGAAGAATAATAAAATTATAATCAGATCAAGAAAACGTCGAATAGTTCAATTTAAAATTCATAAATACAATGTCATTAAAATGAAACATTTAATACATCACCGAACAAAAGATCAGAAAAATGTCTGAATTTATGACATGATTTATCAAAAATATAATTTGTTAAATTTCAAACGACATATACCTGATAGTCGCATGTTTTCTCTAGCAACAAGCGTCTTCGAAATCGCAGTGGCAATTGTTCCATTATTCAGTAATTTCGATGCTTGCGCATGTGAAAATACTTGATATTTGTCGTGCAATGACATCAATGCAGAATTTTCTCTGTCCTCAAAAAAATCCCGTGCTTCTCCAGTGCCACCTATCATTAATCCAGACTTATCCAAGCGTTGAAATGTTTCATAGCCGTTGGTCTCCTCCTCTTTCGTTAAATAGTGGTAAAGACCACTACTGTAAGCAGTTGTGATGTAAAATGAATATACTGCCCAAAAGAAATAACTTGATCGACTGGCGACCGTTTTCGATTTCAAACGTCCATGTGCAAACAATGCTTCGATAAAATAAAAGAATGATATTTTGGACATCGAAAGTGTACTCTTTTTGCAGATGTATCGACAGGCTAACATGTTAAGTCCAGATAAGGAGCAAGTGAAAAATATTGCCAGCCATACTTCCCGTCTGAATGGAAGAAAAATATTTGCCCAATAATATTCACTTATTAAGCGGTCATGGTATGTTAAAACAAGACCATCTTGTTCGAAGCCAGGTAAAAGTTCCAAAGATTCTAGTTTTTTTGGAGTCGGTATAAAACCAGCCACAGCGATATGTGCATGTTTTCCAAACCCCTACCGGAATAAATAAAGTAACGTGTGAGTTGTCAGCATTCATAATATATTTTTATGATATTGAAAAGGTGTAAATAGAGGATCATAAGTTGGCGAACAAAGTTTTTGGACCGCTTACCTGCTTAGTAATGTCAATCTCATGCTGTTGGTCAGTTATGTATAGTTTTAAATTGATGTCATCAGCCAGCATCTTCACAAGTTTTTTTCCTGCATTATTAACTGAAAATTGTGATGGTAGAAATGCCTTTGGCATAAAACTCGCGGTCATGACATCATGCAACATCCAGGTGCAATTCATTGTACAGTTATGTGCATTCATCATTTTTTTGGGAAATATTTCTACGTTATTATCTGCAAAAACTCCAAATCTGCACGTAGTGACCACTTTAATGGGACCAGGCTTGCAATTATCTTCGAATCCATCGAACGTTGCGATCATAATGTGATGATTGGTTCGAATGTAAAAAACAGCACTCGGTTTATTAGCATTCCAGAACATATTTGAAATTCCTTTAGATGCTTCTTGCACGTCATTTATATCCTTGTACGAGTCCTTAAGAAACACTAATATTTCACTTGACGCATCCATGTGATCGATATTGTTGTCGAAAAGAATCTCTCGTAACGAGTCGAAATTCGCTGTAAATATAATGAGGTTCATTTGCCCAGTCAATTTAATGTTAATTCCATCGCTCAACATGTATGTAAAGTAGTCTAGTTTTCCCAAAAATCGGTTATTGTAGTAGTTCCAGGTTGTATTAGAAATGATGAAGAATCTTGATTCACGCCATCCAGCTTCTTCCAGTATTCGATGCAAACATGATGTTGTTGGTCCTTCAACTTGATTCCCGGTCCATACATTAAAAGCGCTATAATTATATGCACTACATGAAGTAAGAACCGCCAGAAAAGTTAGTTGCAAGTTAGAACGCATGTTGCTTACTGGAAATGAGTCTACGTTTTGACATATGTCATCAGAAACTAATATGCATGATCAGTTCTATGCCCTAATGGATATTAAACTGCCAGCCATATATATTAAGAATCCATATGCTTTGCACCTGTAAAGAACTCGTACCTGTTGATAGGCTTAAGTCTCTTGCGGCCTAAATTCTCGGCACAAATTTTTAGATTATTTTGTCAAGGTCGCAGTTTCCAACAACAATATTATATGACCGTGCAACTCCCGTAAACAATACAGAAAAACACACATCCCATCAAGTAAGATATTGCAATATTACATTATTTAATATCTTATTTCGTTATACAGGGTGTCCCATTTTAAGTGTCCACCCCAAATATCTTGAAAATATCGCGTTGTACAAAAAAAATGTTTCAGACAAAAGTTTCAAGATCTCAAAGAGCAGGAAATTTTACGTTCAGGTACAACCTTGTCCATGTCCGGGACAACGACCTTCAAGATCTTTTCAAGGTCAAAGTTGTTTTCTTAACGGGAATTACATTTGACCTTCAAGGTCATGGCCAAGGTCGAATAAAGGTCGCCGTTAAATTGCCCAGAACAAATCTTGAAACTTTTGTCTGAAACATTTTTTTGTACAACGCGTTATTTTCAAGATATTTGGGGTGGACACTTAAAATAGGACACCCTGTATATCAATGATAAAACGGCAAACAGTGAGAATTAATAATGCAAAGCAATTGCGCAAGAGTAAATTCGTTCCACATATATGTTTATAACAAAGAGAAAACAGAAGAGGCCAAATTCTTCTCCAAGAAGCCAAATTCACCCTGAAAAGGTCAAATTCCTGCTGATGATGCCGAATTCCTTCTGAAGAGGGAAAATTACTCCCGAAGAAGCCAAATTCCTCCTGAAGAGGCCAAATTCCTCTCGGAGAAGCCAAATTCCTCTGGAAGAAACCAAATGCGTCCTGAAAAGGCCAAATTTTTACCGAACTAAAAATTAATATTTTATTATCTTTGCATATTTTTTCCAAATCGGATCCGCCATATTGGATCCGTTTCTTTGTCTTTTTATTTGATAATTTCAATTTGTAATTAGCGACTTCGAAACAGCAGATACTCGTTTTATTGTAGTTTGTTTATTTTTTGAAAATTTAATCTGCCTAAATGCAAAATATAATCTACCTAAATATGTCAACATTTGACCGCTTACAAAAAATTCTGGGGTTACTCAAAACGACCACTGGGCAGGGCGGCGGCATCTAAATGAATACTCGATTCGGAATCGTAAACTATTCTGTACATGTACCGTTGATCGTAAGTTGATTCAAAACGTAAAACAAGATATCCGATTCCTATATCAGTATTAAGAATCGTGCCACATAATAGAATTAATACGTTTAAAAAAGAATAACTTTAAATAATTCCCAATCATTCTTGTTTGCTGGGCAACTAAAAGGACTTAAAATGCATTCATTAATTCTGCCCAATCTTTGTGTACGAATTATTGAATTACAACAAGGTGTATCCTTGAGAAGAGTTTTCACTGCGCTAAGATCATCTTTATCATTCTCCTCTTCATTGACATTAAAACATATAATATTACATGCCCGGGTTTCTCTCTCCATCATCTCAGAAATAATAGTTTCTTCGTACGATGGATGGATCAGGCGAAGCGGATGCAGAGTTGTTTTCCAATTTTAATATTCTTTTCTCAAGATTGCTTATGTCGATTTTAAGTTCGGTCTTGAGTTCTTTAATAGAATCATCAATGCGAGTCTCAATATCGGATTTCGCTGATTGGATGTCTTGTCGAAGTTCATTACTTGAAGATGTTATTTTATCCACTAATTTATCAGCTAGCTTATTGACAGCACTTTCCAGGTCTCTATAACAAATCATATCTCCACAGCACTTACGTATGACCCCAGTGTAACTTATAGCGCTTTGGTCTGCGCAACATTGATGGTACGGTGTCTGACATCGCTTGCATTTCACTGGACCAATGGCAACAGATTTGTTACACGCATAACAAATTAACTCCTTAGCAGCCATGATATGAGCAGTGGATTTGTAGGTTTGGTTTAGAGTGTATTTTAAGAAGCCAACTGTTAAGATGTTTGCGTGATAAAAAAAATACATTTTTATGTGACAGAAATTCAAACTGGTAACATACACAGCTAAAAACTTCTGTTAAATCCTAAGTTTGCATACTGTATAAAAAAAGAGCACAGTTAATATTGGCACGTGGTTGGTTCACTAATGGCAGCCATTTGCAATATTTATTACAATTGTAACAACATTTACTACTGATAAGTTCGCAGTGTACATGAATTATATTGCGCTTAATAATTGTTAAGCCTCTTAAGTGGTCAGATACGACATTTACCTTAATTTTTTTTTAATGAAAACAGGATATTATCGATGTATAGCCGGCAGGATATATAACCGAATATAGTTGTACCGATCGCATTTCTTTTGAACGATTCGGAAATCTGGCGTTTGTTTTTTCTAAGGATACCAACCATGGTTAAACCATAATCTTTTTTCATCTTTTTGAAAATTTGTACCGAAGTAAACCAATTATTGTAGGTGACATTGCCACGCTCCAATGGTACTCGTCCGATAAATAGTACTGTATTGTACATACATACTGCTTCGCCATTTCGTTGATGACCTATACTGTCTAAATGTTTTGTTTTTGTCGTCTAATAGTTTTAGAGGACTTCTACGGTTACAATACTTTAAAACGAAAATACAAGAAAGATATTACACAAATTGCACAGTCTTACTTTTTAGTCTCAAAGACTACTTCACGACTTCTTAAAGACGTGATATGCACCCTGAGAAGACAGTCAATTACAGTAGTCCTTCGCTTAAGTTGTTTTCCCTTGTACCCAACAAACGAAAAAGGAATAAATCGAATTGAATACGTTTTATTTCGAGTTTTTGAACACTTTCTCCGAAATCGTTTACGTTCTAATCCGATGTAATACGTGAAAACTTAAACATAACCTAGAAAACATTGGCTATCCAACAAACGAAAAAAATACGATCGAATTCAGAAATTACATTTCCAATCCCGTTTCTTGACAATTCCAATTGAGAAACGTCCCAACACAATTCGAAGTTCATCGATATGGGTAATTCTCCAGAAAAGTGTAATTTTATGTCCCCAGTTAATATTTTATCCAAATAATGGAATTTATTCTCCAAACATTTTTTTTTCTTTTGCCTTATACTTTTATGTAAACATTGCACAAGAGATAATTTGTTCAAATCCCATAATAAAATTTTGACATACTGCTAAAGGTCCGAAATGTAAGCCTCCTGGCTGTCCCCATAGGTATAAATAACACGTTTTCGATCACTGTCATTCTCTTTCATGTGAATGATTAAATTTGTTTAAAAGTGGTTATGATCTGTTTTACTTATAACAAATAAATAGTGCTGTGAAAATTTTACTATAACGTTCCTGAAAATTGTTATGGCTTTGTAAAATGTGTCCCCATGTTTTAAAAAATAAATGTAAGTACAGAATACATACAATTTCCAGTACAAAAAAAATTAAATGTAGATACAGACAATCGTTCTACAATTTCGATTACTTTTAGACTATGGATTGTGTGTATAATATTACTCATTTCAAAACTAATTTAAACCCAAATTTAGTAATATTGTCAGAACTAAGGCGAGTACGTTTATTCCTTGTAAGCCTATATTTGCGACGCTAATTTGTTAAGAAAGCAAGTAATATCTTAAAATATAAAGAAAAGATTAAACTCTTACGCCTGAAGTGCATTTGACCGAAATTTATTTTGTTCTTATGTTAACATGGTTAATACGTTGACATGTAAGCTCCCCTGTCATGTAAGCCTCCTGGACCATTGTAGTGATTTACGGAAATTCCGTTGTTATTAGTGATAGAACGGATTTTTATTGAACTTAACATCAATTTTCTTAACTACTTTCAGTATTAAACGCGCATCATCAGTAATATGCAATAATGAAAACTTTCATTTTACATCGTTAAAATAACTAAACATATCAATTTATAATTTTCCATAATAATTTTAATTGTTTTGAGTTTTATAAAATAAATATTATTAAGTTACTATTTTTATTCTTACTCTTTATGAGTCACTCGTTGGCTAAGAGTGAACATTTCGCCATTTTTATATAAAATTTCCATTAAAAAATTAAATAACTTGCATATTTCACGCGTATCGATGGCTGCTGCATTATTACTTCGTATTTACGTAATTAGCAAGCCACTGAATATATTTAAACTTTAAATTTTAATTTTTGTAATCTTTTATTTTGTGGAAAAAAATACGTCGATTTTACACTTTTTCGAAGAATGACCCATATAATACATTCACGTGAATTTCAAAATATCTGAAGTCGGAAAAATTCGTTTTAATCAGTTGGGCTTTATTATATATATTTTTTACTACAACGAAATAAGAAAAACAAATGTTACGTCCATGACAGGCATTGTTTATCTTCACATATATTATTATTACTTAGTGCCTGTGAAATTCAGTACATTTTAGTTCGTGTTTCCATTTAAAAACTAATATTTAATGTTTTTTAGGTTATGTTTATGTTCTGTTCACGTACTATATCGGACTAGAACGAAAGAATTTGAATGAAATTGGTCAAGAAGCCGAAATAAAACGTATTCAATTCGTTTTAATTCTTTTTCGTTTGTTGGGTAGCAGTTTTTACATGAACACACGAACTAAAATATAATCAATTTAGCCGGAACTATGTAATAATAATATATGTAAAAGTAAACAATGTCTATCATGGACGTAACATTTGTTTTTCTTATTTCTTTATAACAAAAAAATATTCATAATAAGACCTAACGCATTAACCCTTTAAGGACCAAATGTACACAAATTTGACACGAAGTTTGTCAGTATTTTTTAGTATTTAAATTCAATAAAAAAAATTGTGGTATATACGTTTCCAATTGCTCGAACCCCGCTCTTTCGAATGGTGGATGGTAAAATACTGTCAATTTTAAAATGAACGAATTACAGACCATTTTTTAACAAAAATCATGAGATTTTAAAAGTTTTTTTTTTTATCACTTATAACATTAGTATGCCTCAGTTTGGTATAAATAACGTGACAAAAATGTCTAAGCTTCAAAATGGTTATATATGTTTTTATAAAATTCGAAATGGCGGTCCCGAAAATGGCACCCTAAATGAAATTTTCTTGAAAAATTTGAGAACGCTCTGACACAAAAATTATGAATTTTATAACAAAAATGATAAGAGTAATAAGTTGTTAGAATTCATCGACGAATACACTGGAATTTTGTCAGATTTTTTTTATGATATTTTGAAAAAATTTTTTTTGTTTGAAAATTTTTAAAAGTTTACCAAAAACTCTGAAAAAATTCTAGTATACTCTTTGATGAATTCTAAGCATTTTTTGTTCTTTGCAATTTTTTTCTAAAAGTTGATAATTTCCGATGGAAAAAATATAAAATATATATAAATACGCAACATTCGAGATTTATTTCTTCGAAAACTATCGACTTTAGGACAAAAATGCAAAGAACAAAAAATGCTTAGAATTCATCAAAAAATGTACTCAAATTTTTTTAGAATTTTTGGAAAAAAACAATTAAAAATTTTTTCAAAATATCATAAAAAAAATCTGACAAAATTCCAGTGTATTCGTCGATGAATTCTAACAACTTTTTACTCTTATCATTTTTTTTATAAAGTTCATAATTTTTATGTCAGAGCGTTCTCAAATTTTTCAAGAAAATTTCATTTAGGACGCCATTTTCGGGACCGCCATTTCGAATTTTATAAAAACATATATCACCATTTTGAAGCTTAGACATTTTTGTCACGTTATTTATACCGAACTGAGGCATAGTAATGCTATAAGTGATAAAAAAATCGATAAATGAAAAAAAACTTTTAAAATCTCATGATTTTTGTTAAAAAATGGTCTGTAATTCGTTCATTTTAAAATTGACAGTATTTTACCATCCACCATTCGAAAGAGCGGGTTTCGAGAAATTGGAAACGTATATACCACAATTTTTTTCATTGAATTTAAATACTAAAAAATACTGACAAACTTCGTGTCAAATTTTTGTACATTTGGTCCTTAAAGGGTTAAAACGAATTTTTCTCAATTCGAAATATCAAGAAACCGATTTGAAACGTAATTTCTGAATTCGATCGTATTCTTTTTCGTTTGTTGGGTAGTCAATATTGTCATGTATAATTTGTAGATGAGATTAAGTTACATATTTGCTCGCTTTTAATGAACGTGAAGGACCAGATGCTACCATAGTTTATTTTTCTTTATTAGTAATCAGTGTTCTGTAGTTAATTGTATATTAGTTTAAAATGCGTTATACACTGCAATTAAAAAATAGAACTTAAGACGTCGTAGTGTAGTCTTTGAGACTAAAAAGTAAGAGTGTGTAGTTTGGGCAGAGAGCACAACTTTTTTAACGCATGTAGCGCCCTTCTCCCGTTTTGAAAAGTTATACAAACATTTTTGTTGGTACGAAAACGACCCGGTATGCGAGATAAGGGTTAATAATACATTTTTCCAACCCAGTAAACGAAAAAAGATTAAAAGTGATTCAACATTTTTAATCCCATTTTTGCTAGTATTGAAATTAAAACAATTCTATCTTTTTTAATCCCATATAATCCCAAATCAATAAATTAAAAAAAAAGCAAATCTGCTTCAACCGGCCACACTCACTGTTGTGAAATAATGAAAAAATAACGAATAGTTGAAACAGAAAGTAGAGAATTTTTGTACGTGTTTATATAATAATCTATTCGGGCAGGCTAAAATACATTAAATACCACAATTCACAGCGAAATTTCACTAAATTATTTACATTAAAAACAATCGAAAAAGAGAGTTGGTCTTTTTCTGCGTGTATATAAAATAACATAAATACATAAAACATTTTTTAAATCTTTTTTTCGCGCTCGAAAATTTGTTGTTTCAAATTTTTGTTATATGAAACAAAAGTTAATTTACATATAATTTTATGAACTCGTGCATCTATTCAATGATCATTATTTATGTTTTTAATTATTTTATCATAATAGTAAATTCAGTATTCACTGAACACAATTCCAAATTTGGTATCTGGATAAGTTTTAATGTTTGGAATCGTTGATATTAAAGAGGATCCATAATATATCTTTTGCAATTCTGGGCTGGAATTCAAAATTAGTTTAGGGCCATGGTTATTCAAGGGAATTCATTAAAATGAGTTTTGATTCCAAATATGGAATACAGTGGAATTAATTTTGAAGTGGTAATTGATAGATTTCGAGGGGATTCAATAATACATTCTTTTATGTCATATTTGGTATTGAATGGTATTTTTTAATGGGAGGAATTTGAGGGGATTCAATGAGATATTTTTTAATTCCAAATCTTGTATTCGCTGGAATACATTTTGATGGCCGTTTGTAGAACGGCATTTGAGGGGATTCAATAAGTCAAACTTCTTTTCATAATTGGGGTTTTATTGAGATTAAAAATCATTCCAATACCTTTTTTTGAACAAAATGAGATAAAAACAATCAAATTTTAATCTTCATTAATCCTCTTCTAATACCTTTCAATCTTTTTTCATTTACTGGGATTGGTAATTGATAGTATTCGACGGTATTCAAAAAATATAATCTTAAATCCCATATCTTGTATTAAATGGGATTCTTTGAAATATTGGTAATAAATGGTATTCAAGGGGATCCAAGAAAGGAATTTTTAATTCCAGAAATGGTACTTAAACGATACTGATGATGTGGAATTCACAGGGATTGAAACATACGTTTTTCAATCCCAGTTATGGCATTCAAGGGGATTTTGATTTTCACAACGATTATTCGAAGAGGATTCACAAGGATTCAATAATTTCAATTTATATACCTACTTTGGAATTTACTAGAATTCAAAACCACTCTACTCCCTTTTTTGAACAAAATTAATTAAAAGTAGTCTCATTTTAATCCCAATTGATCCCTTTTTAATACTTTTGAATCTTTTTTCGTTTACTGGGAATTGTATATTATTTTATGAGAAATTAATTTTTGTTAATTTTGAATTGCTATATTTTGATAAAAAATTGACGTAACTTATTTTAGAAGCCAATTGTATATTTTTACATGGCGTATAAAAAATTATTTGTATGTTAACAATGGTACCAAAAATGATTCATTTCCTAAAAAATAGTATTGCCCACAATTTTTTGTACACATCGAGATTAATTGATTATAAATATAATTCTGTACACTTAGTAAAGCTATAATCATTTAAATAGAAAATTATATTTTTAAACATATTGTTAGTGGACATATAACATATAAATTATATTATCTATATACTGTAAGATTTCAAATACATTTTAGGTAATAGACTGAAATATTAAAACTACGTACATGTTATGAACTAAAACAATTCTTGACCCATTTTCTAAATAACTTTGAAAAGAACGACATTCCGATTCACTTATCATTAGCAAACCTGGTACTAACATGAGAACATGTCTGTGGCTCTTTACTTTCTAAGAGATGGAAACCAATCTTGAATAGAATCAATACAATACTTTTTGGTTTGTGAGGCTTATATTTATTGATTAATTTCGTAATTATCAAATGGCTATTATATGGCAGTGCATCTTAGTGATTAGAATATATTCTATACATGTCAACGCTATGAAATTAATCTTTATAAGAATAAGTCATATTCACACCATTTCATGTGTTGATCATAATTTATAACAATTAATAGAATGAAGATACCACTATGTATACTTTTAATTATGTTATACCATATTTTTCTTCAAAGAACAAGCTAATTAATAAAAAATATTTAACTAATAACGTACAGAACTATGTAAGTTAATAACATAACTGTTCATAAGAAGATTCGAATAATATTAATAAGGTCTGTAGCTGTGTCGATGCTTATCAGCATGACGACTTGACTTGCTCGGTTCCCCTCGATCACTG
This sequence comes from Trichopria drosophilae, assembly GCA_030407085.1. Taxonomy (NCBI): domain Eukaryota; kingdom Metazoa; phylum Arthropoda; class Insecta; order Hymenoptera; family Diapriidae; genus Trichopria; species Trichopria drosophilae. The sequence continues at coordinate 112,066,679 of CM059585.1, read as the reverse complement.
GTCGCATTACGTTGGCCATGGCGATTCCTGTCATTGGTTCTTTTAACTGGTTGACCATTCCAAGGATCAAGGACAGGTGGCTTTGGTGGTTCTCCATTTTTTATTTTCATAAACTCCTTGTCCGTATCCGTAAACCTATCTTTAAACTCTTCTTCGCATTCGTTTAGGAATGCCTTTTGTTCATCTGTCAAATCCATTGGTCTTCACAGAAAGTCGGCTCGACTATTAAAGAGACTGAAAATATATTTTTATCTAATGGCTATTTTTTTAAATTGTTTTTATGAACAGTACATTTCTACATTTTATGCATTATTAAAATTATATTTTTAGAATTAATTAACTCAAGCACCTAATTCAAAAATAAACTTAACAGATTAAAAGTTAATAATAAGTGTAGGTATATTTCTTGACCGCTTTAATTAAATTAAATAAACAATTGAGTTTTTCTCTGTAATACGGTTTTCTTACTAATTGTGCAAAGGTAAACAAAGAAAATACATAACTGGGATGTTAGTTCATGTCTAGCGCAATAAATCATCCGGTGGTTATATGTAAAAATTATGAATCACATACTATTGGAATTAATATTAAAATTCATCCCTCTAGCGGTTATAATTGGAACTATTGCGTAAATGCGTTTCTTGCCTGGACGCGATATTCCATTTTTTAATTTTGTAGATATATTTTTCATTTTGTACTGTATTAAATACCGGGATACAGTAATAAAATGAAGATGACATTACAGACTAAGATCCTGGTACTAGAACGTTTGTGTAACCGATTTTAGATAATAATAAGTACAGGTATATTTCTCGACCGCTTTAATTAAATAAACGATTAAATTTTTAATAAACAATTAGTAAGATCATATTACCGAGAAAAACTTACTTGTTTATTTAAATTAAAATTAAATTAAATTAAAAGTTAGCAGATATAGGATACTTTCACAAACATTTTTGTACAAAACTTTATTTCTTTATTAATTACAAATTATTACAAGGTCAACATTTTATCAACATTAAACGGATACATCAATGTATATATTTTCAGATCTCAAGTGGATATAATAATACTGAACAATATTTACGACCGTAATGCTATTATAAATGTAACGATATCACATGCGAAGTTAAGAAACTGCGAAAAATAAATATTTAATACAAATAAACAATTAATCGAGTATAACATATCGTTGTACGAAGACAGCATTTTAACTGTTTCATTGCATAAACATAACTTCTTGTAAGATTAAGAAAAATTGATAAAAATTGATTCATTATAACAAACAGTAAATATATACTTAAACCGTAGGACAGATTAAGAAAAATGTCCCTTAAATGGAATTAACAATATGAACCATATGTTTCTTAATTTAATTATCGTCATTGTACAATTTGAAATTTTTTAAAGAACGTGGGAGTCGATGGAATTGAAGAGTGATCAATGAAGTGTTGGAATTGTATAAACTTAAAATTTGTCCTTTTGTATGGTTATGAAAGAAACAGTCACTTCGCAATTTCATATTACAATGAAAAAGAATCAGACATTCTGATAATTTTATAGATTCTGTTATTTATGAAAATAAATAAGAATATTTTATGATTGTATGTTGTCGTTAGCAAAATTGATATAGCTGTTTATTACATTTTTTTATTTCACACGGAAAAATTATTCAACTGCTTTGTTCACAACTTCAAGTATCGACACTGTCACCATTTACAATGTAGTAAACTCAAAAAGGTATTATTCATAATTTAAATAATCCTTGGTCTAATTTTAGACCTACAAATATATAAATATAATAACATTTTTTAACCATTTTTTGCCCAAAATAAGAGAAGCAGGTACGTCAACATCAGCTCAGTTTCTACAGTAGAAAAAATTTTTTTTAATTTTTGAAAAATACATTTCCGACTGCTTTGAAGCGTGCTCTATTGATTCCCGTCGAAAAAATTACCAAAAAACGACTATTTTTGCTAAAATTTTGCAAAATAAAAAAATGCCATGTTTCTTTAGGTCGGTTTTTGGTAACAGGTCTAATCAACCTTATGAAATGTTGACATTTACCATTCCAACATTCAAACTCAACATTTACAATTTCAACATTATTTTTATGTTATTGAATTATATTGTATTTTTAAAATCAAATGTAATAACATAAATTAAATCTTAAATCTGGCTTGATTATTGTCAATAATACAAATGAATGATAACAATTTATATCAAAGAATTTAATGAGTATTGTGCGCTTGTCCACGGAGATATTTCATTGAATTTGGTTATGTTCGATTACGTTAGGTTAGGTTCGAACTAAATTAGGTTTGGTTAGGTTAGGCTAGGTTAGGGTTAGGTCAGGTTAAGCTAGGTTCATCACGCCAATTTTCCGAGATAGAGCGGAATGAAAAACACCCACATTATTTTGTTAAAAATTGAATATGTATTTATGAAGAATTGTTAGACAAAATCCCATAGAGGCAAATTGAAGCTGAAGGGATTATCTATCGATCGCATGTTGCACTTTTATCGTGCAATCATTTTTTAAAAAATGGGACCGATTAAAAAAACAATAATACCCAAAAATGACTTTAGTAAATCGGGTATAGTTCAAAGCCAAATGCACGTACGGAAATGAAACCACCGCAACTGAGAAGATGAAAGTCTCCTCTTTAATTCCCTTTTTTTATACAATTTACGTACGGTGGCCATTACGCATCCGCCATTTTGGATTTATGAACTCAAAATTGTTATAATTTTCATTCATGACCAGTCAATATTTATATAATCAATGTAAAAAATTTACTTGGTTCCGCGGCCATTTTAAATCAGCCATTACTTCTAAAAAATATTCTACATAGTACAGTAGTCCTTCTCTTATTCTAATTTGTCCAGTCAGGCAAGATGGCGACCTTCTTCTCTTATTCTAATTTTCTCCTCTCTCCCACTAAACGTTTGCTATCTCGTTTTCCCTCTCTCTTTCTCTTTAGCAGAGCAGGCACAGTTATATATGTCATATGTGCTTCTAAGAAAAGTAATAAATGTGGTGGGGAGAACACGTGAGGGGAAATATTAGAATAGGAGAAGAGAAAAAATTAGAATAAGAGAAGAGGGTAGAATAAAGGAAGGACTACTGTATATTATTTATGTTCAACAATCGGAATCATTTTTTATATATGCATTTCATTGATTAACATCCGTTTCGATGGAGAAAATCGTGAAAAATAATAAAAAACGGGTTACATGTCTAATCAACACAAAACAAACACATTTTCAATCTCAACATTTTCGAATTCAACAGTTAACTAATTCAACAAATGATACAAATAATATAAAAATAAAATTATCAAACATCACATTACAACAAGAATAAATATAAATAGTTCGAACCTAACCTTGCTTAACCTGACGTAACTCTAACCTAGCCTAACCATTAATAGAGTATCACTTCTCCTTAGTAATGATTTGATCCGATACCCATACACATCGTATACAGTAGTCCTTCCCTTATTCTAATTTGTCCAGTCAGGCAAGATGGCGGCCTTCTTCCCTTATTCTAATTTTCTCCTCTCCCCCACTACCAAGATTTGCTCTCTCACTATCCTCACTATTGTCTCATTTTCCTTTGTTGCGCATGCGTCGTTATTTTTATTTAGAAAATCCACACGTCAACACACGTCAGTGGGGAGAACACGAGAGGGGAAATATTAGAATAGGAAAAGAGAAAAAATTAGAATAAGGGAAGGACTACTGTACTTAGTTCGAACCTAACCTAACCTAACCAAACCCAATTTAATTCGAACCGAACCTAACGTAATCGAACATAACCAAATTCAATGAAATATCTCCGTGGACAAGCGCACAATACTCATTAAATTCTTTGATATAAATTGTTATCATTCATTTGTATTATTGACAATCATCAAGCCAGATGAAATTGTAAATGTTGAGTTTGTTAAATGTTAAGTTTGAATGTTGAAATTACAAATGTCAACATTTCACCTGTTACCAAAAAACGACCTAAAAAACATGGCATTTTTTTTATTTTGCAAAGTTTTAGCAAAAATAGTCGTTTTTTGGCAATTTTTTTGGACGGGAATCGATAGAGCACGCGGCCATTTTAAATCGGCCATTACTTCTAAAAAATATTCTACATAGTATATTATTTATGTTCAATAATCGGGATCACTTTTTATATATGCATTCCATTTCATTACAATCCGTTTTAGTGGAGAAAATCGTGAAAAATTAAAAAAACGACCTAAAAACATGACATTTTTTGGCCATTTCCTCAACGGGAATCGATAGAACACACTTTAAAATACTGTAGGACCTCTCTTATACTACAGTAGCCCTTCTCTTATTCTAATTTGTCCAGACAGGCAAGATGGCGTCTCCTTCTCGTATTCTAATTTGCCGCCAAAAACGTTTGCACTTTTCTAGGATGTTGTGAGGGGTTTTTACATCAACGTTAATTTACACAATATTATTTATTAGACAGATAACCGAACTGACTTATTGTTAAATGTTTTTGTTTTTAAAAAGAGTTTTTTTAGGTTATGTTGTATACATGAAATTAGTTTAGAGGAAGTGAAAAAATTAGAATAAGAGAAGAAGTTAGAATAAGAGGAATTAGAATAAGAGAAGGACTACTGTAATTAGTAAAGTTTTTCAAGATGGCGCCGACCTCTCTTATTCTAATTTTCCCCTTACCCCCACTTACTTTGCTTGCGAGCTTGTGATTCGCGGACAATATTTTTCGTTGACTTTTCGTGTGGTAGTGGGAGAAGACTTGTGGGGGAACGATTAGAATAAGAGAGGCTGGACAATTAGAATAAGAAAGGCTATTAGAATAAGAGAGTTCCTACTGTAGTCGTAAATGTATTTTTCAAATTTAAAAACAAATCTTTCTACTGCAGAAACTGAGCTGATGTTGACTTACCTGCTTTTCCCATTTTGGGCAAAAAAGGGTTAAACATACAAGATAATTTTAGATAATGTTAGAAATATACTCTTCTTAGATACTTTTAGGTTATAAAATAATACAACTTTCTATGAACTTTTAGTCTCGTATTGAAAACAAATTGAGTCTTATTTAACATCGCTAAACTGTAATATTAATTTAGGTCGCAGATCTACAACTCGTAATTAATGGAAATGCAAATTGTTGCTGTACAATTTTAATGATGTTAAATACAACCAATAGAACCAAATAAAACGTAGCCTATTTCAACGGTTTTGCTCGTTTCTATCATTTTTGGTCAGTCGAGTAAGTCAAATTTTGTACGTTGCATTAATTTGTTTTCTCAAGTAAATGAATTATTTTACTCTTTCCATACACTTTCTGCAGTTCTTTAACTGCTTCGAGTGTACGTAAAGTACAAACCACCCTCAAGTCCATTGGTCTTTAAAGAATATTAATTTCTTATACGTTACTTTTATTTCTAAATATATCGATATAACAAATTTTCATGCCTTTGTGTCTGCCTCGAACATGCACGGAAACATTTGTGGACTGTTTCGAGAGGAAAGGGCAATAGGGGCATTTAAATCTGGGTTCTTTACTACATTCAAATTTCATATGTCGCCATAAACTCCTGTCGTAATTAAAGCTTTTCGGACACTGTTTGCATTGGTACACATTCGAACCTGTTTCTTTTTTATTTTGCTTCATACTACGCACATGTTTACTTGTCGCATCGATACTTGGCATTGATTGATCGTAGGGAGTATCAAGTGTCGCACTGTAGTATTGATAGTCTTGAGGGCAATGCTGGGATTCTAGTGTTCTGTCCGTAATAATTTCTGTATCTTCGTTAGGCCTTGTTTCCGAGTGGTCCCACGAAGAGAAACTAGACTGCGTAAAACCATGGGTTGTCGAATCTTCGGTATTTTGTTCTACCTTAGGGAGCAAACTTTGAACTTCGCTTTGCCTGGAAGAACTGTCTTCAATATCCACATATTCGTACTTCGGTTGTACCAATTCACCACCGAGTTCATTTTTTACAGGGAGACATATTGTCCCATTGGTGTGATTTGCTACATTTTTATTTGTAGTTGCATGGTGCGACAAAAAAGATTCATCGTTTAAACTAATCCTTCTTGATCTCTTTCTTTTCCTCGGAGGGCTCTGGGATCCTGCTCTTGGGCCATCGTCTTTAGGCACAAGATCAACCGAGTCCTTAGGTATATCAAAGATTTTTCCAAACTGGTTCTTAGAATGTTTGTTTTTGTTTCCAGGCTGTGGACATTCCCTCGATGTAATAGTCGATTCATTGTTGGTCGTGGTTTGTTGCGCGCCACTATCTTTTACGGAGAGTCCTTTTATTTTTAAGGATTCTGCCGCACTAAGCAGTGCCGTCAGTTGATCCTCGGAAACGTTTACTTCCCCCTTGTACATGTAGTCCATCATTGCTGTTAATTGATGGAATTTCACATCTTTCAATATGAAGACCGGATGTTTGTCGTAATGTTCATTGAGAAGACCTTCGAAGTAAGGGCTACATGCGGAAAGTACTAATTTGTGGGCTTTAACATATTTCCCCTCTGCAGCCAATGTGCAATCTGTCAGCATACCCGATTCGAGTAGGACATCAAAATTTTGTATTAAAGTCGACTGGTGGTCGTTCCATTTAAGACAGAGTTGCCGGTTTTCCTCCATAGTTACCGAATTGTTATTTTTAACAAACTTTTTGAGGATACGATAAAAAAAAAAAGGATGGTCAACAATGCGAAATGGCAAGATCAGATATCGTAAAATATAAAAATGCTGACTATAAAACTTATTCTTCAAAATTTTTGGTTCAGTCTGAATTTTTACTTACATGTTGTGCTTCTTAAAATTCTATTAGTAAATGCTGTTTGATTAAGGTACTGCTCTTGCTGTCAGATCATGTATCCTACGGAAATTAAATTAAGACCAATGAAAATGTTACTGTAACGAATAATTTTGACCCAAATGCTTATTACAAACGGCTTACCTTTGTCGAACTGAATATTACTAAGAAACGATTTAGTTTTAAGACGTCATGAAAAACTACATAGTTAATCTTCTATTTCTGAAAATAAAATGTAACCTAAAAGTTTCTAACATGAAACTAAATACAATATCAATTAATACCGAAGTAGATATTAAACGGAAAGAAATTTGAAGTAAATGCCACTGCTCAGGGAGGTAACAGCTACCGCACGATTTCTGACAAATTTGAATGGCGGTTAACATTCGAAATCGTTAAAAAGAACATTTTTATAAGTAGATACACTTTTATTACACCTTTTTGAATAGTTATTCATAATTTTCTGACTATTTAGTTATTAATAGTTAAAAATGATCTATAAACGTTGTTGAAACTGAACACTTGGTACCTTTTTCATTTAGTCCATGCGCAATACCCCCTTCCTGTGTGCACTGAAAGTCCGGAAGGCAATTGAAGTGTATTCTTATGTATTTTGATCTGAAAAATCTGAATTTGTTGGTATTTTTTCTCCTGGAGCATGCAATAAAAAGTTATAAACAATTTCAATGATGTTATTAATGAAAAAATGATTTTTCTGCAAAACAATTGAAGGTACGTGCAAACGTGTCAAATAAAAGTTTTTCCTCTATGTTTTACGAGTATTTTCGTTATTGTTTTGTTTCAATAAGTCAATTAGTTTCCGAGATATCGACCGTTTTAATGGGTTTTTTAATGAAAAAATGATTTTTCATCAAAACAATTGAAGATACGTGAAAACGTGTCAAATAGAAGTTTTTCCTCTATGTTTTACGAGTATTTTCGTTATTGTTTTGTTTCAATCCGTCAATTAGTTTCTGAGATATCCACAATTTTAATGGGTTTTTTAATGAAAAAATGATTTTTCTTCAAAACAATTGAAGATACGTGAAAACGTGTCAAGTAAAAGTTTTTCCTTTATGTTTTACGAGTATTTTCGTTATTGTTTTGTTTCAATAAGTCAATTAGTTTCCGAGATATCGACCGTTTTAATGGGTTTTTTAATGAAAAAATGATTTTTCGTCAAAACAATTGAAGATACGTGAAAACGTGTCAAATAAAAGTTTTTCCTCTATGTTTTACGAGTATTTTCGTTATTGTTTTGTTTCAATAAGTCAATTAGTTTCCGAGATATCGACCGTTTTACTGGGTTTTTTAATGAAAAAATGATTTTTCTTCAAAACAATTGAAGATACGTGAAAATGTGTCAAATAGAAGTTTTTCCTCTATGTTTTACGAGTATTTTCGTTATTGTTTTGTTTCAATAAGTCAATTAGTTTCCGAGATATCGACCGTTTTACTGGTTTTTTTAATGAAAAAATGATTTTTCTGCAAAACAATTGAAGGTACGTGCAAACGTGTCAAATAAAAGTTTTTCCTCTATGTTTTACGAGTATTTTCGTTATTGTTTTGTTTCAATAAGTCAATTAGTTTCCGAGATATCGACCGTTTTAATGGGTTTTTTAATGAAAAAATGATTTTTCATCAAAACAATTGAAGATACGTGAAAACGTGTCAAATAGAAGTTTTTCCTCTATGTTTTACGAGTATTTTCGTTATTGTTTTGTTTCAATCCGTCAATTAGTTTCTGAGATATCCACAATTTTAATGGGTTTTTTAATGAAAAAATGATTTTTCTTCAAAACAATTGAAGATACGTGAAAACGTGTCAAGTAAAAGTTTTTCCTTTATGTTTTACGAGTATTTTCGTTATTGTTTTGTTTCAATAAGTCAATTAGTTTCCGAGATATCGACCGTTTTAATGGGTTTTTTAATGAAAAAATGATTTTTCGTCAAAACAATTGAAGATACGTGAAAACGTGTCAAATAAAAGTTTTTCCTCTATGTTTTACGAGTATTTTCGTTATTGTTTTGTTTCAATAAGTCAATTAGTTTCCGAGATATCGACCGTTTTACTGGGTTTTTTAATGAAAAAATGATTTTTCTTCAAAACAATTGAAGATACGTGAAAACGTGTCAAATAAAAGTTTTTCCTCTATGTTTTACGAGTATTTTCATTATTGTTTTGTCTCAATAAGTCAATTAGTTTCCGAGATATCGACCGTTTTACTGGGTTTTTTAATGAAAAAATGATTTTTCATCAAAACAATTGAAGATACGTGAGAACGTGTCAAATAAAAGTTTTTTCTCTATGTTTTACGCGGATTTTTGTTATTGTTTTGTTTCAATTCGTCATATAGTCTCAGAAATATCGACAATTTTAATGGGTTTTTTAATGAAAAAATGATTTTTCTTCAAAACAATTGAAGATACGTGAAAACGTGTCAAATAAAAGTTTTTCCTCTATATTTTACGAGTATTTTCGTTATTGTTCTGTTTCAATCCGTCATCTAGTCTCCGAAATATCGACAATTTTATTAGTTTTTTAGTGAGAAAATGATGTTTCTGCAAAACAGTTGAAAATACATGAAAAAGTTTCCAATGAAAGTTCTTTTTCGACATTTTATTAGAGTTTTGGTAAGGATTCTGACATTTGCCATCGGTTTAACAATGACAATACATTATGCATGGGACGCTGTTCATACGACAATTACACGAGTTCCGAGTGCATGCTTTACAAGTACATGGAGGAATTAATTCAGAACTTGGGGGACACAGATCAGAAATTTTTTCAGTTTCAACAGTCCTTCTAGCTCACAATAACCAAATACTTGTGGTTGCAGTGCAGTTCGTACGGTGTCAAGACAATGAATCCGATTGTAGGTGGCAAAGAAGGAAAAACTTTTATTTGTCACGTGTTAACGTATCTTCAATTGTTTTGCAGAAAAATCATTTTTTCATTAAAAAAACCATTAAAATTGTCGATATCTCGGAAACTAATTGACGGATTGAAACAAAAAAATAACGAAAATACTCGTAAAACATAGGGGACAAACTTTTATTTGACACGTTTTCACGTATCTTCAATTGTTTTGAAGAAAAATCATTTTTTCATTAAAAAAACCATTAAAATTGTCGATATTTCGGAAACTAATTGACGGATTGAAACAAAAAAATAACAAAAATACTCGTAAAACATAAGGGAAAAACTTTTATTTGACACGTTTTCACGTATCTTCAATTGTTTTGAAGAAAAATCATTTTTTCACTAAAAAACTAATAAAACTGTCGATATTTCTGAGACTACATGACGGATTGAAACAAAACAATAACGAAAATATTCGTAAAAGATAGAGGAGAAACTTTTATTTGACACGTTTTCACGTATCTTCAATTGTTTTGAAGAAACATCATTTTTTCATTAAAAAAACCATTAAAATTGTCGATATCTCGGAAACTAATTGACGGATTGAAACAAAAAAATAACGAAAACACTCGTAAAACATAAGGGAAAAACTTTTATTTGACACGTTTTCACGTATCTTCAATTATTTTGAAGAAAAATCATTTTTTTCTCTAAAAAACTAATAAAACTGTCGATATTTCTGAGACTACATGACGGATTGAAACAAAACAATAACGAAAATACTCGTAAAACATAGGGGAAAAACTTATTTGATACGTTTTCACGTATCTTCAATAGTTTTAAAGAAAAATCATTTTTTCATTAAAAAAACCATTAAAATTGTCGATATCTCGGAAACTAAGTGACGGATTGAAACAAAACAATCACGAAAATACTCGTAAAACATAGGGGAAAAACTTTTATTTGACTCGTTTTCACGTATCTTCAATTGTTTTGAAGAAAAATCATTTTTTCACTAAAAAACTAATAAAACTGTCGATATTTCTGAGACTACATGACGGATTGAAACAAAACAATAACGAAAATATTCGTAAAAGATAGAGGAAAAACTTTTATTTGACACGTTTTCACGTATCTTCAATAGTTTTAAAGAAAAATCATTTTTTCATTAAAAAAACCATTAAAATTGTCGATATCTCGGAAACTAATTGACGGATTGAAACAAAAACATAACGAAAATACTCGTAAAACATAAGGGAAAAACTTTTATTTGTCACGTGTTAACGTATCTTTAATTGTTTTGAAGAAAAATCATTTTTTCACTAAAAAACTAATAAAATTGTCGATATTTCTGAGACTACATGACGGATTGAAACAAAACAATAACGAAAATATTCGTAAAAGATAGAGGAAAAACTTTTGTTTGACACGTTTTCACGTATCTTCAATTGTTTTGCAGAAAAATCATTTTTTCATTAAAAAAACCATTAAAATTGTCGATATCTCGGAAACTAATTGACGGATTGAAACAAAAAAATAACGAAAATACTCGTAAAACATAGGGGACAAACTTTTATTTGACACGTTTTCACGTATCTTCAATTGTTTTGAAGAAAAATCATTTTTTCATTAAAAAAACCATTAAAATTGTCGATATTTCGGAAACTAATTGACGGATTGAAACAAAAAAATAACGAAAATACTCGTAAAACATAGGGGAAAAACTTTTATTTGACACGTTTTCACGTATCTTCAATTATTTTGAAGAAAAATCATTTTTTCTCTAAAAAACTAATAAAACTGTCGATATTTCTGAGACTACGTGACGGATTGAAACAAAACAATAACGAAAATATTCGTAAAAGATAGAGGAAAAACTTTTATTTGACACGTTTTCACGTATCTTCAATAGTTTTAAAGAAAAATCATTTTTTCATTAAAAAAACCATTAAAATTGTCGATATCTCGGAAACTAATTGACGGATTGAAACAAAAAAATAACGAAAACACTCGTAAAACATAAGGGAAAAACTTTTATTTGACACGTTTTCACGTATCTTCAATTATTTTGAAGAAAAATCATTTTTTCTCTAAAAAACTAATAAAATTGTCGATATTTCTGAGACTAGATGACGGATTGAAACAAAACAATAACAAAAATATTCGTAAAAGATAGAGGAAAAACTTATTTGATACGTTTTCACGTATCTTCAATAGTTTTAAAGAAAAATCATTTTTTCATTAAAAAAACCATTAAAATTGTCGATATCTCGGAAACTAATTGACGGATTGAAACAAAAACATAACGAAAATACTCGTAAAACATAAGGGAAAAACTTTTATTTGTCACGTGTTAACGTATCTTTAATTGTTTTGAAGAAAAATCATTTTTTCACTAAAAAACTAATAAAACTGTCGATATTTCTGAGACTACATGACGGATTGAAACAAAACAATAACGAAAATATTCGTAAAAGATAGAGGAAAAACTTTTATTTGACGCGTTTTCACGTATCTTCAATTGTTTTGAAGAAACATCATTTTTCATTAAAAAAAACATTAAAATTGTCGATATCTCGGAAACTAATTGACGGATTGAAACAAAAAAATAACGAAAATACTCGTAAAACATAGGGGACAAACTTTTATTTGACACGTTTTCACGTATCTTCAATTGTTTTGAAGAAAAATCATTTTTTCATTAAAAAAACCATTAAAATTGTCGATATTTCGGAAACTAATTGACGGATTGAAACAAAAAAATAACAAAAATACTCGTAAAACATAAGGGAAAAACTTTTATTTGACACGTTTTCACGTATCTTCAATTGTTTTGAAGAAAAATCATTTTTTCACTAAAAAACTAATAAAACTGTCGATATTTCTGAGACTACATGACGGATTGAAACAAAACAATAACGAAAATATTCGTAAAAGATAGAGGAAAAACTTTTATTTGACACGTTTTCACGTATCTTCAATTGTTTTGAAGAAAAATCATTTTTTCATTAAAAAAACCATTAAAATTGTCGATATCTCGGAAACTAATTGACGGATTGAAATAAAAAAATAACGAAAACACTCGCAAAACATAAGGGAAAAACTTTTATTTGACACGTTTTCACGTATCTTCAATTATTTTGAAGAAAAATCATTTTTTCTCTAAAAAACTAATAAAACTGTCGATATTTCTGAGACTACATGACGGATTGAAACAAAACAATAACGAAAATACTCGTAAAACATAGGGGAAAAACTTATTTGATACGTTTTCACGTATCTTCAATAGTTTTAAAGAAAAATCATTTTTTCATTAAAAAAACCATTAAAATTGTCGATATCTCGGAAACTAAGTGACGGATTGAAACAAAACAATCACGAAAATACTCGTAAAACATAGGGGAAAAACTTTTATTTGACACGTTTTCACGTATCTTCAATTGTTTTGAAGAAAAATCATTTTTTCACTAAAAAACTAATAAAACTGTCGATATTTCTGAGACTACATGACGGATTGAAACAAAACAATAACGAAAATATTCGTAAAAGATAGAGGAAAAACTTTTATTTGACACGTTTTCACGTATCTTCAATTGTTTTGAAGAAACATCATTTTTTCATTAAAAAAACCATTAAAATTGTCGATATCTCGGAAACTAATTGACGGATTGAAACACAAACATAACGAAAATACTCGTAAAACATAAGGGAAAAACTTTTATTTGTCACGTGTTAACGTATCTTTAATTGTTTTGAAGAAAAATCATTTTTTCACTAAAAAACTAATAAAACTGTCGATATTTCTGAGACTACATGACGGATTGAAACAAAACAATAACGAAAATATTCGTAAAAGATAGAGGAAAAACTTTTATTTGACGCGTTTTCACGTATCTTCAATTGTTTTGAAGAAACATCATTTTTTCATTAAAAAAACCATTAAAATTGTCGATATCTCGGAAACTAATTGACGGATTGAAACAAAAAAATAACGAAAATACTCGTAAAACATAAGGGAAAAACTTTTATTTGTCACGTGTTAACGTATCTTTAATTGTTTTGAAAAAAATCATTTTTTTGTTAAAAAAACCATTAAAATTGTCGTTATTTCGGAAACTAATTGACGGATTGAAACAAAAAAATAACGAAAATACTCGTAAAACATAGGGGAAAAACTTTTATTTGACACGTTTTCACGTATCTTCAATCGTTTTGAAGAAAAATCATTTTTTCACTAAAAAACTAATAAAACTGTCGATATTTCTGAGACTACATGACGGATTGAAACAAAACAATAACGAAAATATTCGTAAAAGATAGAGGAAAAACTTTTATTTGACACGTTTTCACGTATCTTCAATAGTTTTAAAGAAAAATCATTTTTTCATTAAAAAAACCATTAAAATTGTCGATATCTCGGAAACTAATTGACGGATTGAAACAAAAAAATAACGAAAAAACTCGTAAAACATAAGGGAAAAACTTTTATTTGACACGTTTTCACGTATCTTCAATTATTTTGAAGAAAAATCATTTTTTCTCTAAAAAACTAATAAAATTGTCGATATTTCTGAGACTAGATGACGGATTGAAACAAAACAATAACAAAAATATTCGTAAAAGATAGAGGAAAAACTTATTTGATACGTTTTCACGTATCTTCCATAGTTTTAAAGAAAAATCATTTTTTCATTAAAAAAACCATTAAAATTGTCGATATCTCGGAAACTAAGTGACGGATTGAAACAAAAAAATAACGAAAATACTCGTAAAACATAAGGGAAAAACTTTTATTTCTCACGTGTTAACGTATCTTTAATTGTTTTGAAGAAAAATCATTTTTTCACTAAAAAACTAATAAAACTGTCGATATTTCTGAGACTACATGACGGATTGAAACAAAACAATAACGAAAATATTCGTAAAAGATAGAGGAAAAACTTTTATTTGACGCGTTTTCACGTATCTTCAATTGTTTTGAAGAAACATCATTTTTTATTAAAAAAAACATTAAAATTGTCGATATCTCGGAAACTAATTGACGGATTGAAACAAAAAAATAACGAAAATACTCGTAAAACATAGGGGAAAAACTTTTATTGGACACGTTTTCACGTATCTTCAATTGTTTTGAAGAAAAATCATTTTTTCACTAAAAAACTAATAAAACTGTCGATATTTCTGAGACTACATGACGGATTGAAACAAAACAATAACGAAAATATTCGTAAAAGATAGAGGAAAAACTTTTATTTGACACGTTTTCACGTATCTTCAATTGTTTTGAAGAAACATCATTTTTTCATTAAAAAAACCATTAAAATTGTCGATATCTCGGAAACTAATTGACGGATTGAAACAAAAAAATAACGAAAATACTCGTAAAACATAAGGGAAAAACTTTTATTTGACACGTTTTCACGTATCTTCAATTATTTTGAAGAAAAATCATTTTTTCTCTAAAAAACTAATAAAATTGTCGATATTTCTGAGACTACATGACGGATTGAAACAAAACAATAACAAAAATATTCGTAAAAGATAGGGGAAAAACTTATTTGATACGTTTTCACGTATCTTCAATAGTTTTAAAGAAAAATCATTTTTTCATTAAAAAAAACCATTAAAATCGGCTTCGTGGCTCAGGTGGTTAACGCACTGGACTACGAAGTCGTAGGTCGTGAGTTCGATCCCCGTCTGGTGAACAATTTTTCGATTTCGTTTTCAAGCAGCAGCTCGCTGTTAGTAAGACGAGCCACGTTGTTTGTGTTTACGTTTCGAAAGTATTGTTTATCTGGCGGAAATCGACTCATGACCGCTACTGTACTTGGTGTAGGTTTCTGCAGTCCTACATTTCATACACAAATGTGAAGTATGGCGCCATCTTTCTAAGTCGATCTGCAGCTCTCGCAAAAATATTACGATTTGATATCTACGGCAAAAATTCAGTAAAAAGGGGCGGTCTCGCCCGTTAATTAATTAATAAAAAAAAAAAAAAAAAAAAATTGTCGATATCTCGGAAACTAATTGACGGATTGAAACAAAAAAATAACGAAAATACTCATAAAACATAGGAGAAAAAGTTTTATTTGACTCGTTTTCACGTATCTTCAATTGTTTTGAAGAAAAATCATTTTTTCACTAAAAAACTAATAAAATTGTCGATATTTCTGAGACTAGATGACGGATTGAAACAAAACAATAACGAAAATATTCGTAAAAGATAGAGGAAAAACTTATTTGACACGTTTTCACGTATCTTCAATAGTTTTGAAGAAAAATCATTTTTTCATTAAAAAAACCATTAAAATTGCCGATATCTCCGAAACTAATTGACGGATTGAAACAAAAAAATAACGAAAATACTCGTAAAACATAGAGGAAAAACTTTTATTTGACACGTTTTCACGTATCTTCAATAGTTTTAAAGAAAAATCATTTTTTCATTAAAAACATCATTAAAATTGTTTATAACTTTTTATTGTACGCTCCAGGAGAAAAAATACCAACAAATTCGGATTTTTCAGATCAAAATACATAAGAATACACTTCAATTGCCTTCCGTACTCTCAGTGCACACAGGAATGGGGTATTGCGTATGGACTAATTCTAAAATTTCCGTATCGAAAACAGTGCAAGATACACTAAAAATATAATAAAAAAAAAGAGCACAAAATTTTGCTACAAAAAAGTCAGCGAGGGCCGTAGACTAAAGTTAATAGCTTAGCCACGAGCAACGATGGAATATGCCTCATATTTTACAAAAATTCTAAAATATTCATAATTAACTTGTAAGACAAAATTCCAGCGTTATTTATGGATAATCTATTAACTTTAGACTAGGTCTCTCGGTGACTTTTTTTTAGGAAATTTTGTGCTCTATAAAAAAGGTTAAGTGCATTTTTAGTGTATCTTGCACTGTTTTCGATACGGAAGCTTTAGAATGAAAAAAGTACCAAGTTTTTCCTTTTCAACAATGATTATAGATCATTACAAATCATTATTAATAACTATATTGTCTAGAAATTATGAATAAATATTCTCAAAGGTGCACTCAAATTGGATCTGTTTATAATAATTTTCTTTTTAACGAATTCGAATTGTAACCATCATTTTAAATTCGTCAGAATCTGTGTAGTAACTACTAGGGGAGAGTGCGGTAACCCCGACCACCTAAGATTTTCGGATACAATTTATTCTTCGCGACTTTAACAAGTAATAGAAAGTATTAAAAATAATATTTGTATTATATTGAATGCATCCATGGAGAATTTGACAACAAAATAGCGAATCTGTTAAATAATTGCATCCTTTTCGTTGTTCATAAAATTGGTTACGCCATTTTACTTGTCCGGTAGCCCGACCACTCAATAACTTAACTTGTATATAGTAAAAATGGATTATTAAATACTTATAATGGACTTTTATTGGAAATAAAATAATATTTACATGCCCCATTCTTTAATATAACTTAAAATAGATGTAGTAAGCAATGTAATAAACACATCGTTAAAAAAGTTTTTTGATGAAATTTTTAAAACTATTGAACATAAATATAATTTTTTCTTACTCTTTTGCCTTCGCAGTTTCGTAAATGACATTGTCCGTTAAAATTCCCGAGTGTTCGACTCGTCTCTTTATTATTAAAAAATTATTACCATTATTATTATTGAAATATAAAATTATTATTAAAAAATAGCTTTCTTTTTTAAAAATATAATGTAGAAAATTACGTACTCAAGATCTGGTAATTTCCGTTACTGTTATTAGAATTATTTATTTCCTAAATAAATCTATAAATCACTTCACATAACTAAAGCCAGCATACGATGTGTAGTCATGTCAGTCTGTTCACGAGAGGATTTTTATGAAGAATAAACGAAAAATAATGAATTACATTTAAGCTGAATTCCATTACCGAAGTCAAGTTAGCTTTTAAAATTGTTAGATAAGCAATATTTTTACCGGTCGGGCCACCGGTATCTAAATGGTCGAGGGTACCAGAAAGCATGTATGAGCCTTGAAATTGTCATTATAAACAAATGAAACATAAAAAATAAAGTTTTTATAGCCTAAATCGAAAGCTGAGGGATGAATGTTTGTGTACACACAACGATAATTAGCTTATTTATTATATGATAATAAATATTAACTGCAAAACTTACCTATTTTTTTTTAAATGTTCATTTTATGAGTTTGAAGAATAAAAACTTATGCCATACCATTAAAGTAAAGACAAATAGCTTCCTATTCTCAAATTTACAGTTTTGTGTAGTGTACCATAAAAAATTATAAAATTCGCCAAAATCTATCTTTACATTCTTAGAACTAATTAGTGGTTGGGGCTACCGGACTCTCCCCTACTTCCCAAAATGCTGTCGCATTGACTTAAAATTTCTTTGCGTGTACAATTATTTATCCTTACCTTAATTTTAAGCACTTCCAAATATTTGACGATACATAACGCAAGCGCTAAACAATAATCAAATTGTTTAAACGTTGAGTATACTTTTAAGTAATGGACCGTAGCCTGTAAAAAAGTAGAACATTCAGTTTGTAGCGTAGTACGTATTAAGATTTAATTTGAAGAAGTTATTTATGAAAATACATGTACGTTTGTGTCGCAACATTTGTAACAATTAATGGGAATTTATTATTATTTACACGCTTTGTAATCATTTTCTAAAACATTGTGATTGTAGGGTTTGTGTTGCAAGTAAACAAATATGTGGGGATATTGACATATTCAGATCACTTATGTTGGAATATGTTAAAAAATATTGTTGGTATCAGAGGAAAAATATTATTATATATAGATTATATATTTATAATTATTTTGGTACTTACTTTACAGATCTTGCCAATTTTTCTTGAATCAATTAATACGTATTGTAAGTTTATATTTTTGCTGTAGATAAATCATAACACCATTTTATAGACAGAAGAACGACGCAGGTCGCAGAAGACGTTCTTAGTTCTTTGTATTTCGTGGTTTTGTGTGTCAGTCAATAACCATGAAGTAAGCAGTTAACATAGAGGTCATGTACATTAACAAAACGCACAAAACCATAAAGTAAAGAGAGATATAAATATAAAGAGAGAGGCAGAAATGCAGAAGAAATACAAATTAGAAAATAACGTCTATCAAAGAATAGTATGTAACTTCCGTTATGTATACGGGAAGCACAAATTGCTCTATCGATAACTTCACTTCCTAACTTAAAATATTCAAAGTGGGGTTCTAAAGTGGTCCGCCGATAAGGTAGGAAATTTCACTAAAAAAAAAAACTTAACCAATTCACTGGTACACGGAAAGCAGTTTTCATATATTTATGCGGCGCACATGTGTAACATTGAATAGAAGGGAATAATCACTATGATTGTCTGGTGCTAGCATCATTTTTTTCGGTTATATGTACACGGAGAAAATTGTCCAGCTAAAACAGCTTCCCACTGTACAGCAGATCGCGATGTAAGTCGCGAGTGAAGACGTAAAATGACAATTAAAATTCGAAATCCTCAACATTTTTTTTTCTATAAATAGGTATACTTTTCTTATCTCTTTAAGAATATTTCTACATAATTTCTAGACGATGTGGTTATTTATATTATTTTTATATGATTTTTTAAAGTCGTTAATAGTGAAAAAATCACTTTTTTCATTTTAAGGCTTCCCTATTGATTACCGTGTTAGCTACGACAAAAATGCACTGAACCTTTTTTATAGAGCACAAAATTTCCTACAAAAAAGCCAAGAAGAGCCATAGTCTAATGTTAATATGTACGGCATGAAAAACATCGGAAGTTATTGAAAAAATCATTGAAATTTCAGAACAGAGATAGTTATCTTATTCGTGACGTATCTATTAACATTAGACTATGGCTCTCACTGACTTTTTTGTAGGAAATTTTGTGCTCTACAAAAAAGGTTGAGTGCATTTTTGTCGTATCTAACACGGTAATCAATACGGAAGCCTTAAAATGAAAAAAGTAGTGATTTTTTCACTATTAACGACTTTAAAAAAATCATATAAAAATAACATAAATAACCACATCGTCTAGAAATTATGTACACGGGAAAAAATTTGGATTAACAGTTTCTCCACGAATTGGGATTCGTATCTCTCCATGAGTCATCGAGAACAGGCGTCGCCATATGAGAGTAATGAATTCTCTATCTTGGTACCGATGATTCTCCAACGTATATCGAGCGCGTTTCTCTCTTACTGGAGTAGCCGGTACTCCAGCCTCGAAAATGTGGTGTTGCAACAAATCGAATGTTCGAGCGGACATGCTTTGGTGCGTTATCGAGCTAATTTTCGTTGTAATATAATAAAACAATTCTTTGATGCGGATAATAAACTTAAGCTAAAAGTTAAGTTCAAACTTTCGGCTCAACTTCCCGGGAAAAAATGAATTGTATATAATTGTATACAATTACATACAAATTGTATACAAACTTATAATAATCTATACAAATGTATACAGGTCTATATGGATTTTTCGTCTATAGAATTATATACGATGTATAGAGTTGTATACAAATTAATAAAATTATATATAATTGTATACAGTTATATAAAGTTTTATATAATATTGGAAAACGGTGAAATCTCGGTAAACTTTAATTTGTATACAATAATATACACTTGTATAGAAATGTATGCATCTGTATATGTTAATATCAATTTGTATCGGCATGTATACAGTTGTATACAAACCTATAATTTGGTTAATTTGAACATTCAGTATATTTCGCATACAACTATATACAAATGTATATAATTATAGTAACTTGTATATACTTGTATACAATTGTATATATTCATATTAATGAAGGAAGATTGCGGTTACATGAAATTTTACAACTGTATACCATTTTATACAACTGTACAGAATTGTATATGAAACTAAGAAATGCTATCATTTTGCAGACGTTTAATTCAATGTTATATATGAAACACTATATAACTTTATATAACTTCATACAATTGTATATATACTTGTAATAATTTTTATTGTATTCGCGTGTATACAGTTCTATACAAAAAATAATTTGATTAATTTCAAAATTCAATGTAGTTTGCATACTAGTGTATACAATTGTATACATATGTTAATAGATAGTCAGAGTTACCGACAGTGTTTCTCGCAAGCGCATGAGTCTTGGGCAATTACTTTATAAGGAACCTCCAAAAATATCGACAGAATAGCGCGCGTATGATGTGGTATGTTACACATGCACCGCGTGTGTGTGTGTGCTAGTACGTTGATGTCAGTATGGCAATCATGAAATGTTGTAAATTGCGAATGTGGCGCGCGCGCGCATGTGTGTGTATTTGTGTGTATGTGTATGTCATCAATTTTTTCTTTACGAATATAGCGAACAATTATATACAGTTGGTATACAATTACATATTATTGAATAGTAATGTATACAGTTTTGTAAAATTGTATAGACGATAAATTCATATACAATTGTATACAATTGGATGCATGCAATTCTATACAATTGTATACAGTTCATTTTTTCCCGGGTTTTAAATTCGTCTTTTCGTTTGCCAGGTACAGCATTTACAACAAAAAATGCACAGTCGATTATTTTGTTGTTCATTCGCCTTTTACGTCAGTACCGTTGAGTTAACGAAGAAAATGCAGTACCCTTTTGTGGAGAATTTGATGCTCTGCCTTTTTTATTTAAAACATTTTTTGTGTGATTATAAGTATTGTTTATTAAAAAATGCAAAAAAACGTATATTTTTTAGGTGTTTTTTAACCGACCACCTCACAATCTTGTATGGATCGACTCCAAAAACTAATCAGATCTAAGTTAGGACGTATGCACAACATCACGGACAAAAATTATTTTTCTTTTTCTGGGATCTTTAGTCTGAAACGCCGACATTTGATGAAAAACTATAGGGTAATTTTCTTGGCCGAGATGACCAAATTCATTACTTCGTTCGACCTACGGTCAGGGTCGAAGTAATATTAAGTGGCTGAATTTAAGGAATTAATATAAATATATACTTTAAAAAACGTAATTGTAGCAATTTTATTGGATAAATATATGGATACTTAAAATTTTGTTATTTTTCTAATCAATTTTTTATGTATTGTTATCTTATTCTATGAATATTCTTTGTCTTCACCGAGTCATTTTCTTCTTTGGTTTATAATATAAAAGAAGTCATTAAAATATATGCTTACCCACATGGTAATAA
This sequence comes from Trichopria drosophilae, assembly GCA_030407085.1. NCBI lineage: Eukaryota > Metazoa > Arthropoda > Insecta > Hymenoptera > Diapriidae > Trichopria > Trichopria drosophilae. The sequence continues at coordinate 112,044,762 of CM059585.1, read as the reverse complement.
GAAAATATATTCAGCCAAATCACTGTTAACAAGTGTAGATTGTGTTGATTTTCGAAAAAAATTTTCTCAGTTACATAGATTAATTGTCCCTTTCCTTACAAAAAATGTATATACTTACTTTATTTATAAGATGTATACACTAAATCTTGATATAAACGTATTAAGATAATTACATTGGAGAGGTATACGGATATTTTCAAGTTTTTATTGTAATCGAAGTTTTCATGTTTCTAATAAGTTTTCCAGCCTATTCAACTATTTATCATCTTCATACATCAATATTTTTCTTTTCTAATAAAGGAAATGAAAATTCAATGATAAAAATATACAATTATTCATATGACATAGCTTTATGTTACTTTTGATAAGCGTATGTTAAATTTAATCTTTCAATATATGTATTGTGAAAATCCACACAACACTAAAACCACCGCGAGAAAACTATACGATATAGAGCTCCACGTGATGCTGTGCCATGTGCTTATATTATACATAATAATATACAAGCAACGCCCCTGGTGGCACCAATGAGGAGTGTCATTCGTTCTTCACATGGAGCATGGAGCACGTACCGTTCTAATAGAGTAAGTAAAACCTTGTCCGTCATCGAGCCGCGCTTTTCCCAAGTTGGAGGAGTTGGAGTGTGCCATACTCCAACATCGAACCAGGGCAATCCCATGCTTCTGGAAGAAATCGAGTTGGCGTCGCTCGATCACCTATCGAGAAGCTGTTACTCCAAATTTTTTCCCGTGTAGAAATATTCTTAAAGACATAAGAAAAGTATACCTATTTATAGAAAAAAAGATTTTGAGTTTTCGAATTTTAGTTGTCATTTTTTACGTCTTCACTCGCGACTTACATCGCGATCTGCTGGACAGTGGGAAGCTGTTTTAGCTTGACAATCTGGCTGGAGCTACGTTCTATTTTTTTCCGTGTAATACCGATATATGTATGATTACGAAACGACAATACGCGGTGGAGTAACGTCTTTTTCGGGTTATCAAAATGCAGTCACATAAAATAGTACAGTAGTGCTCCCCTTAAATCATACAGTCGGGACACGCAAGATGGCGGCATCTCCCCTTAACCCATTAACGCCCAAAGGACACTTTTTCTTCCTTCTATTTCAATCAAGTGTTTTGTATCAAAATGGAAGTTATCAAAAATTAAGAGATACATATCCTACTGTTTTCGAGGTCGCTCTTCAAGATTCCGAGGTCAAAATTGTCTTTAGGCCATTAGAAAAAAATGTCAAAAAAATTGGGAAATATTTAATTTCACCAAATTTTTTCGAGCCCTTAGAATATTGGGATTCTGTTGAAACTCTAAATAAAGGTGAATAAAATACTTCAATTTTAAGGAAAAATTTTACTTTTATACACTTCATCATTCTAACGACCTCAAAATGGCCGCAACAATGAAAATTTCTTTGAAATTTTCTGGACGTTCTAACTCAAAAACAACGATCTTTTTTAATAAAATGGTAAGATTGAAAAGTTCTCAGAATTCATCTAGAAATATCACGGAATTCTTTTAGATTTTTGTAATGAATTTTTTTTTTAATTTTTTCAAAATTGTAATTTATTTTCGAAAAATTCTAAAAAAAATTTAGTGTATTCTCTCATGAATTCTAAGAGTTTGTTCTCCTTTGTATTTTTTTCGAAAGTTGATAGTTTTTTAAATTAATTTTAAATATTATGGATTAGGATTTTTTTCTCGAAAACTGTCAACATTTGGAAAAAATTACAAAAAACAAAAAATTCTAAGAATTCATTAGAGAATACAGAAAAATTTTGTTCATAATTTTTCGTTAACAAAGTACAATTTGGAAAAAAAATTAAAAAAAAAAATTTTTTTTCAAATTCGGCGCCATATTGGAATTTCTAATGGCCGAAACTCAATTTTGGCCTCGGAATCTTGAAGAGCGACCTCGAAAATAGTAGGATATGTATACCTCTCAATTTTTGTTAACTTCGATTTTGATACGAAATACTAGACTGAAATTGACGCAAGAATAAAAAGTGGCCGTTGGGCGTTAATGGGTTAAGTCATATTTCATAACATTCAGTTTCAATGGTTTTGCAATGTAATTTTCTGATACTTTTGGTACATTTGTTAGTTACATATTTACACAAAACGTTACGCGAGCTACCATTAAACAGAACGAGAGATTGGGAAACGCATCAGGATTTATAACCTATAAAATTATGGCTTAGGAGGAGCAAAAGATATGACTTTCGGGGAACATATTACTTAAGGGAAGATGACTTAAGAGGATGACTACTGTAGTGTAATCAGGTTACTTCCAGGGGAAATTTACGACGTTACCCGTCCAGAGCTGTGAAAACTGTTCTCCGTGTAGCCGTTTTCAAATAAAAAGTACCAAGACTGGTACGAGCCAGTTTTTAAGATATCGAGAAACTGTGAAACGTGGGTTCCATTTTATCAAAAACATATCGTTTAACGTAAAAAAAACTCACCTTCCCCTTCCCCTTCTCCCACCACATGGTGCATACATTTTTTTTAAAGTATACATTTTGCTTTATCAAATTTCGATGAGAATGTTAAATATGAGGTTTCCGGGATCGCTGATTACGAATATGATCTCAGAATTTAAAAATTCAAAATGGTGGGTGCAATCTGGCGGACGAAATAAAACAATATTGAAATCTCTTTTTTCACAAGAAATATGTTTATCTGAACATTATATCAAATGAATTTGAAGTGTGCATTTGTTTATAGATTCAAAATAGCGGATCAAAAATACAAAAAACAACAAAAATACAAAAATAATGAAACAACAAAAATAAAAAAGAAAAAAAATGGAGTGCGAAATCCTCCCACTACGGTGGAGGTGAACCATATAATTTTGTCATTTTATGAAATATTTAACATTGAGTCCGCCAAGGTAAGGTCAAAATTCATTTTGCACATTCTGTTTGCCATTTCGGATATATCATTTGGAATTTTGAAAATCTGAGATCAGATTCGTAATTAACGACCCCAAAAAACCACAACTAACGAGTTCCAAGCAAACCCGATGAATTTTTAAAAATTCGTCTGCCATCTTGGATCCGCCATTTTGAATTTTGAAAATCTGAGATCAGATTCGTAATTAGTGACCCCGTAAACCCCCGAGAAGAACAAATTTCAGCCGTTTTACACGCACAGAAAAAAATTTGCTGAAGCATATAGCTCGTATTCGCCATATCCGAACGGCCATATTGAATTTTGAAACGGTAACATCAGATTCATACTCAGCGACCTAAGAAACTATAGCATACCAAATTTCGTGCAATTTCAATGAAAACTGTGGAAGTTATTTAAAAATGTACATATATGATACATTACCAGGCACTTTATTTTTTGTACACATATATTACCAGCGAAATAGTGAAATGAAAGATAACTGAATAACACTTTTAAAAATTCGAGTCCTGTAAGGGCAATTCTAAGCACTATAAACAGTTTCCTAGAAAATATGAAAGATATTAATTGAGAACTGATCGAGAATTTTCAAAAATAAGTGAATTTTAATTATTTCCGAAAATTCTCTGTCTGTTCTCAATTAATTTCTTTGGTATTTTCTAGGAAACCGTCTATTCGCTCCGTGCAAGTTCATTGACGCCATCTGGTGTCCAATAATCGTAAATTTCAGGACTTTTACTTAATGAAATATCGGCAAAAATATACAAAAATTGAAAATTTGCTTTCTAAACGAAGATTTACAATTTTATAAAGGGTACTATATAAATGGTAAATAACATACAAGTTATTTTTCCCTTTCTACATTTTCTTTTATGTTTTCGAAAAGCACAATATGGATTACCACCATGATGTATTAAAACGAATGTAAACATGCAGCAGATCTTACAATTATTCGGAATAATTCGTCGGTGAAGTCTCAGACCGTAAAGTTCAATTTTACGGACCGAGTGGAGGTTGTGCGTCCGAAGATTGGCGAAGCCGGTCCGTGGATCGCACAAACTCCGAACCGAGATCATACAATTTTACGGCCGAGGAGCGAACACTATTTTTTGACACACTGTTAGCAAAAGTAGGCACTTTACGACTGTTTTTAGTCCGTAAAGTGCAGAGATCAGTCCGTAAAATCACACTTTACGGACTAAAAGGAGTATCAAAAAGGTGTTTGTGAGAACTGTTCCAAAATTCCAAATAGAATTTTTCAATACACTATTAGACACTTCTTTAATCTCGATAAAGAACGGATTTCAAGAACTGCAAAACTATTCAGAAATGTGGTCTTTTCTGTTTGATATTAAAAAACTTCCCGAAAGAAACGAACTTAAAATCTTGTGTGATAATCTCGAACGAAAACTTAGAGTTGATGTTGATTCAGATATCGATAGAAAATTATTGTGCGATTAGCTGATCAGTCTCAAATTCTTTTTTCAGATAACGATGCTACACCTCTTTGCGTTCTGAATTTCGTAAAGTCGAATAATATTCATGAAATGTACCCGAATGTGTGGATTGCTATACGAATACTAGTTACAATTCCTGTCACAGTGGCTTCTGGAGAACGTAGTTTCTCGAAACCGAAATTATTAAAAACGTATCTTCGATCAACGATTTCGCAATCATAAGACTTTCTAATCTAACAGTGATCTCAATTGAGAATGAAGTTGCTCAAAAATTAGATTATACTAATTTAGTCCGTGAATTCGCCGACAAAAAGGCACGTAAAGCGAAATTCTAATAAAATTACATCTTTCAAAAAGATATCTTCTAGAAGTCTTTTTGATATCTTTAAGAAAGACATCTATTAGATAGCTTTTAGACATGTCCTGGTCGAAATGTTTATTGGGAATCCAAGGAGGTTCTAAAAACTGGGCCTTTCACTGAGATTTTGACATGAATTTCGGTTTTATCCACCATTTTCTGAACCGATTTTACGGTTACAGTTACAGAGCGGATTTCGTAAAACGGGTAAAAATTATTTCTCAAATTCTCCATAATTTTGTTTTACGGTTTTACTGTTAATACAAGACGGCGCTGTTAACTCGCTCACCTCAATTTCTTCGTCGATACACAATAGTCAGGCAATTATTAAAAAAAACGCCTTGTAAAATCCTTTTTCGGGCAGCAATCGCGCCAAATTGAAAATAATTTTCGCCATATTTCTTGCTGTAGTGTCTGGTGTTCGTTTCTGATAGTCACGCTAGTTCACATGACGAAAAAATGATGAAACCGTTTAAGATAACAAAGAATTCAATACATCTTTTTAATCCGGACGCATCTTTATGAAATTAATCACTGTTTCGGAATACATATTGTGGAGACGCGTTTAATGCTATGAAATTTTTTATTTCATAAATTTTCATACCAAATATTTGGTTGATAACGACGGAATCAAGGAAAACGCGGTTGAGTTATTTTTATCGATTTTGTAAACCTCCTGAAGGGGCTTTTAAAGTACTCTGCCGATAAGGTAGAGAATTTCTCTAAAAACTACAAATAGAACATGACTTTTTAAATTAGAATAAAAAGTTAATGAAGAAGTGACCGAGATTATTGGAAATAAATAAAAATCTGCGGACAGTTCTAAATTAATTTCTTTGATACATTTCACTTACACTTTGTACGATTACACTTACAGAGCTCAAACGTTGAGAATTTGATTAAGATATTTTAATTTACGGGTTTTAGCGTTAATTCCTTACCGGCCTTATCGGCGGAACACTTTAGAACTCCTAGGAGCTTCTAACCTGGACATTGCACCCAAATATTTTCGTGACGTTTTTCCGGGTTTTGTTCAAAATTTTTGAACCACATTTGCTGAAATTTTGACAGCGTTCTACTGAAACATTTTCTGGAGAGTCTATTGGACACTCACTTTTCTGACACTTAGCTTCAAATTGTGATGAAATACGAGGAAATCCTTGTTTATCGACATCAAAATTTGATTTTGGCGGAGGTAGAATCCTCTATCGTATTCTGAATGTCTTGCAACGTCCATTTGTAGATTCCGACATTTTTGTTTGCTCCATCCTCATATGAAGGATTTATCCTCCCCTGATTCGTGTTGAGTTCTAGCAAAGATTGAATGTAAATTTCGTAATCTCGCGTAGCTCTACTTATTGGAGGATAAATAGTTGTAGGGACCGTACTTTTCAAATCCGGTACGATAGCCCACTCTTGGAAACGATTAAGTACATTGTTCATGGAATTTTCAAAGTTACTTTCTTTTATTTCGTGATTAACATTAGCGTCAAATTGGTTTTGTCTCAATATATTTTCCGCTATACTTTTGAGATAATTAGTGTATACTTTACTCTCATTATTATCGGTGATCCATGCATTTAAATACTTGAACTGTTCAGGAACTTGCAGGTTCGTTTGTAACAATTGAAGTTTAAGTCCTTGATCGTTCGCGTATAGATTGGCTAAATCATAGTTTTCAAATGGAAGACAAAATCTACTGTTACAAATACTAGCAGATGGATAGGCTTGATGTAAAGTTCCTGACACTTCCCAGGGAGCTTGATTCATGTTGCAGCACTGATGTATTTTGAATTGATTTTTATATTTTTTTATACTGAGATTATCCTCTTTATTGTATCAATTACCTAAAATTAACACCTGTAAATAATACCAGTTATTATTGCATTTAAATAACATTACCTCAACTAATTTTTGTAATTGCTAAGTACAATTTATTCCGTCACTACTTATATATATCTTATAATGTAGACAATCAATTTCATTTTGCGATTTTAGTCCGAACAAAACCAGAATTAATTCGAAACATTTTGCAATAAATTTCATTCCGTGATTTTTAATTCAGTAACGGTCTACAAAAAATAATAAAAATTCATTTGCAACAATATTTTCGCTTATATTATTTTATCTAATTAATACGTTAACACGCTACTGGGTTTGAATTTCCCGGTCAGATGCCATGTTCGACGATAATTACTCCGGTTTCTTGTACATCATCTTGTACATATAATCTTTAATTTAGTTTAAATAGTTTCAGTATTTAAAGGGTATAAAGATATATAAACGTAAAATAATTTCTTTAAACCCCCATTAATATCGTCCTTCATAATCAAAGTGACATTTCTGCAAAAGTTCATAACGTGTAACGATAAATCATATGAAATATACAGATTATTGCAAGGAAAATAATATAAATTAATATATATACAATAGGGTGGGTCACAAAAAATCGAAGTAACGAATTTTAATTGGGACACCCGCCAGAATTCTTCTATATTGAAAATAAAAAGACACGTATTTTTTTGTTTTGCGATCCGTCGATATTTAATGGTGCCGCCGGGCCCATGAAGTTTCCTATGTATTTTATATGATGTAATTTGATGTAAAATTTCTTAAAATCAATATTTTTTCATAAGCAAAAGATATTTTCTTTCAGAAATGATGAAATGATGAAATCATAATTATCGTTTATATAAAAAAACTTGTTTGAACGACCGCACAGCAAGCTCGTAAATCGAAAAAAGTGAAAATATTCTTCCAATAATGTATATCTCTATAGTATCTTAGTTTCATGCCTGGAAAACTATAACTCAGAGTATCTGAAAGTCGCTAAATAAGAGCCTGACATCAGAATTTCAAAATTCAAAATGGCGAAAAAAATATGGTGGATATAATTTATAAAATTTAAATGATCTTCTTAAAACTTATTGTTATCTTGAATTTTGGGCTCGATGATTGTGAATCTCAAATCAGATTTTACAATCTAAAATGGCGGATACAATATGGGGGATACATTATGGCGGACATAATTTTTAAAATACAAATGAATTTGCTTGAAATTTACTATGCTGTAGTTTCTTAGGTTACCGATTAAGAATTTTCTTCTAAAATGATATACTTTTGCAATTTAAAACATTTTTTTAGAATGTAGAAAAATTCATGGTTTCATAGCTTTTTTTTAGAAATTACCTCCTAACAAGCAATTTTTATACGTGCTGTTTTTCAATATACCTGTAGCAAAGTATGACTGTACGTGTAAGTGCTTCATTAACAATTTACGAACTTACCATTTTTTGGGGAAAAGATCGCATACCAATCCAACTAACATGTCACTGTGTTGAAAAGTTGGAAAAGCTGTATGAAGAATTAAGATCTTTGCAGAAATCACAAAAAAAAATTCAAGAGCGACAGAACAAGGTTTTATAGAACAGACAGGTGATTTATTTGAAATTTCTTATGCAAAAATTATAGTAACAATTAATATTTTGGTTGCGAATAATGAATAAAGTGCCGAAACAAAGGAAATATGCCAATGCATAATTCTAAAAGTAAATGTTAGATTCGTAATCAGTAACCAAAGAAACTACCATATATTAAATTTCAAACAAATTCATCTGTATTTTAAAAATGATATCCGCCATATCGTATTTGCCATTTTGGATTTGTAAAATTTGATTTGAGATTCATAATCAGCGAGCCCAAAAACTTTAAGACAACAATAAGTTTTTTGCAAATCCATTTAAATTTTAAAAGTGATGTCCACCATAATGTATCCGCCATTTTGAATTTTGAAATTCTGATCTCAGGTTCTTAGTAAGCGACTCTCAAATATTCTGAGTAATAGATTTCAAGACATGAGACTAAGATACTATAGAGATATACATTATTAGAAGAAAATTTTCACTTTTTTCTATTTATGGGCTTACTGTGCGGTCGTTCAAAAAAGTTTTTTTATATAAATGATCATTATAATTTGATCATTTCATTATTTCTGAAAGAAAATATCTTTTGCTCATGAAAAAATATTGATTTTTAGAAATTTTACATTAAATTACATCATGTAAAATACATGGGAAACTTCATGGGCTCGGCGGCACCATTAAATATCGACGAATCGCAAAACAAAAAATTACGTGTCTTTTTATTTTCATTATAGAAGAATTCTGGGGGGGGGGGGTGTCCCAATTAAAAATCGCTACTTCGATTTTTTGCGGACCACCGTAATATACAACTTGGTTAAATTTTGAAAACAGTTTCTTTCCGAACGGAATATTTCTGATGACAAATAATGAAACACGATGTCAAAAGTTATTACATTAATTTTAATATTTTTTATTCCGAAAAATTATTTTCATATATTTTTTGTATGTAATTCTAATGAACAGAACGACGTAATACGGAATGCAAAAAATACCGTTAATTAATCTGGATTTTTCCTCATATAATTAATAGTTATTACAGAGTGCATTACTTACCTTGTTTAGTTGTTTGTTTATTTAGTATGGTAGAAACAAAACAAACGAAATGTATCCCTCTTTTGAAAAAAACTGACGCACAGTAAGAATTATGTCGCAGAGGGACCCTACGGTAAAAAAATTAAATATAGACTAAATTAATCCATACCCCAAAAACCAACTGCTGATTAGTTATAAATATTTAGAAAGTTGTAAACAAAAATAAAAGTACTAATATGTTGGTGAAATGAAATGTATTTTTAAATAAGAAAATAACTCGTGAATTTTTTCGGGTTTACTTATAGTTACATTTATTATTCTTATTTTTTTTTGATGTTGTTACTTACGAAATTAATTTAGATCAATTGAAAATGGCGGATTTATTGTGGCGAAGTGATCGATCAGCCGTTTGAAACTGAAAATATTCATACTTAAAAAACGATTACACAATTTTATTTTGGTCGTTTAACATTTTACAAATTTTATCCACCGTTTTGAATTTATAGTATACGAAGTAAGATTCATAATCAGTGAGCACGAATACTTATTACATTAAAAGTATTAAAAGTGCGAAAAATGATTAGTATTAAAAAAAGTACAATTTATTAAACCGTTTTTATTGATTATAACAGCATTGGATAAAATGGTCTAAATTAAAATTTACCTTTCTCGCATGAAGCACAATTCCAAATAGCTGATTTCAAATTCATCAATGTAATAATTGTTTGTAAACATTGAATGAAATAAAATAGAATTACAATATCGGATTATCACGTTGTTTTTCATAATATTTAGTTAAATTTAAAATAATTTAGTTTAAAGCCTTTACAAACGTAATAAATATCCATCGAAATAATAAACAGAAAAAAACATTATTAAAATAATATTTTTGTTAGTTGACAATGTAAAAGTAAAAATAACAGTGATAGCGGTGCCATAACCGTATTAACTATAATTATTAACCAAATTTAATTTTTCCACTTGCATTTATCAATATTTTGGTGCATGAACATGTAACTATTGTTTATAATTTGTTATTGATTAACATTAATTCATACGTTATAATTAAACCAGAAATAGATGAACGTCCTAAAATATAATTTTAAAGGAATGATAAGTCATAAGTTTTGAATCCTATTATTATAAATAAATTATATTATTTCTAAATGTAATTGGAAGCGGTATGAAAATTGTTGTAGCTCTGGTTCATTTCCTGCCCCTAGTAGCATATATTTTTAACACCTTTAACCACCGCGTATTGTCATAACAATACATTGTTTTTATTTCTAAATATAATTATAGAACCAACATGAACATTTTTTTTACTATAGATTATTTCCGACATCGAGCAGCCGCACATTTGATAATAAAATAATATTTTAACACCTTTAACCATCGAGTATTGTAAAAAAATATATTTTTATTATTTCTGGATATAATGAGAAGCTGCATAAAAATTTGCAGCATTCTAACTCTTTTATGCTGGTAATAATATGAAAATTATCCAGAGGGACCTTCTACTTGACGTTCTACGCCATTGCATTTGGCTGCTAATTTCACTGCAATAAATTCTATGACAGTTTCCTTTGCGGAAAACTATAAGTATGTCTAGGGGACGCTGAATGTGATAAGCTGAAGTCGTTATATTCTATCACGTTGGGATTTTTTCCTAACCTCAAAAATATGGCGGATTTTACATGACAGGCAGGCGCGTTTATTACTTAGTTATTTTAAGACCCGTCATATATGTATATATATGAGTCATTTGTGACAACGTGTATTTTCTCAACAAACTCATGAAATTATGAAACACAAAAAATTAAAATTTTCACGAACAAATCCAAATGCAATGTTGAAGGTTAATACCGCAAGTTACAATCTTCATATAATAATCATTGACTAATTCTCTACCTTTCTGGAAATTTTCAAAATGGAGAATCTATTAAGTCTATTTTTTTTAAACGAATGAATTTTTGTATGAGAAAATTGGTATGTGCCTCTAAATGCTTTTTAGCAAAGTCAACTACAATGAGTACAAAAAAAAACATTATTGTATTTCGCGCCCCTTCTATCGAGATTATTATGTAGTATCCTGGAAGGTACCCACTTTGTAATCACGTTTACACCCTTTTTAAAGTTTAAAAAAAACAACTGACCATTGATTACTTTGATATTTTAATAAACACACAAGTGTAAAGTTCCGAGAAAAAGACGAAAGAGATCTAGTTTATCGGACAGTGACGAATCAAGAGATAGGAAAAAAATTTGTCGTTTAGAAAAGAAACTAGAAAGAAATAAGCAAAAATTAATTATATTTATTTTGTCCAAAGAATGTGTTGCGAAATTGGCTATGAAATTTCTGACCTCGAAGAGAAAATTGTCCTGGTTGACTTGGAATAGCTCACAGAGGATGGTAGCAAAACGAAAACAATGATGGTTGGAAATGGATAATGTAAAGAATGTTTGTCTACTCGAAATACGTATTAAGGAATTTAGGATCCTTGATATTTAATTTGGGCACAATACCAAATAAATAAGTGTTTACATCTAATAACATATTTTCGTATCACATTACATTTTAACAGTTTCGATTAAAACGATTATTTCAGAATACGAACATAACAATTGTTATCAATATAGCATGTGCTTTTTTTTATGCAGCTCATTAAAAAATTACGATATCCTAAATTATGTTCTGCATTTAGTACACATATTTGGATTAACAAATATTACAATAAATGTTTAAATGTTAAAAAATGACGATAAACGGATGTCGGTACTTAAAAATTGATACACATGTACTCGAACACAATTATATTAAACCGATCGGTTCAGCTGCACCTTACACAACATAGTAGCTCTGTTTGAATTTAAGTTAATCAGTCCTTTAAATGTTATAGATTTAACCCACAAAACAGACATAACAAAACAACATTTTTTTCTTAATTGTTAACAATTCGTAAATTCATAAAATAATTTTGTACTGAAAGAAGAAAAACATAAAACCGGTTTCGTTAGTTTAACTACCAAATTTGATTGAAGATGTTAAATATAGATAACAGTATAATTTGAACACTGTTTTCATTTTTGGATCATTATAATATTTTCCAAATTTAAGTATTTGTCTCATAAAAGACATTGATATCACCCGACATCATAATGTGTAAAATCAATAATTATAAACGATTAAACACGATTTCACAGTCAACGCCATCAAACTTTTAAAGTCCAATAACGGATGAGTTCGATTTATTTAATTACAATCAAACAGATCCATAAAAAATAACAAAACCCATTGTTGCATCAGTAAATAAGAACCGTACATCATGTTATGAAGAGATTCAAAGTTAGCAATAAATATTATTACGATTTTGATACTATATATGATGTCAATTGTTAGTCAATTAATGTTAAAATTCATATAATGCGAGATTATTTATCTAATCACTAATTTCCACTAGTCATTCGTAAACGACGGATTAGGAATAAAAAAAAGTAACTAATTCAAATTAGTCCACGGTTAACATTTCTTCAATCAAATCTTGCTGTTATAATTCCACATAAGATTCATAAAAATCTTGCAAAGGCCGAGATCCATTCACCAATGAAAACTGTCGTCTATTTCTTGAAATATGATCTCCACCTGTGAACATCATACTTTATTACTAAACTATAAAACAGCGCTTATTAATTTATAACGTATCGATGAAAATTAATTGATTAAAGGTTATTGCAACAGCTTTCATTTAACCCTTTTACGTCTAAATTTATATAATCTGCTCACGGGTTTTATTATCGCTCTCTTTATACAATAAACTTTTTTAAAAAATAAAAACATTCATATCCGACTATTTTTGAGGTCGCTCTATCGAATAGCGCTAATAACATATTCAAAAAATGATGCTTAACACCTTGTTTTTTATTTCATACCGTTTTTAGCTATTTTACCTTTATTCTTATAAAAATATTTAAAACACGCAATTTTTTAATTACATTTTTTTGTTAAAATACCATTTTCACGGTGATACCGGTTTCTGGTCATCTTTTAACCTATCAGAAACGTTCTCCCGATAGTTTTATTTTCCAATCGAGAGGAATTGCAATCTATCATTTATCATTTTATTTAGTTTCGAGCATCACTGAATTCAAATTGGAGGCCAGTTTTTCAAAATTGAAATATCGCGACCGATGGGTATGTAAAAATAACTTTTTTATTTCTTTTTCATATTTTTTCTATTTTCCTTGGTTTAAAAAGAATGGTGTATTTTATATAGTCTATTTTAGATCATAATTAACCCCCTAACAAACTGGAGCCAATTATAAGATCAAAGAAATGGACCGGGATTCCAACTTACCTAATTAAAGCTACAATTTTATACGATGTTTGAAACAAAAATAAAATCTTTTGTAAAACTCAAAAATTATATATTCAAAATTTGTTTTTCTGTTCATTCTTTGTTTTCTGGATAATAAGAAAAAAACACGCGATAAACTGGGGGTTTGTCTCCACGTAATTACATAATGAAACAGATATTCAGTAATATTTTTTATATACTTGTTATAATACTGTTCCTAACCTATTCGACAATATTTAAATTAATCTGAAACGGAATATATTTTTCAAGTTCAAATATCGTTTAGGAGAATTGTACGCGTTCTATCTGAATATACGTGAAATTTCAAGAAATTCGGTTCAGAATTAGGGTAGAATTTGCAAGAATATCATAGAAAGTACATTTTTATTGTCGTGATTCATGCAGAAGTCCGACGCGATATAAAAAAAACATATAAATCAAAGAGATTTGTACTTGAAAGTGTGTTTCATTTCTGTTTAATTTGCATATATTAGGATATGAATTGACTTCATTAACCAAGCGACTTTAGCAGCGTCTCAATGCTTTATTAACATGATTTTATTCGAATATAAATATTATTTTACTCTGTAATGTCGCGCCCGTATTTTAATACATTTTTTTATTTCGAGGTCATTTCAGGAAACGTATTATTTTTATTCTCCTTTAGTAAGGTTAGAGAATGTGTTTATGACTTAGTTATTCACTATTGGTATCCGATGTTACAATATGTATACAGAGAATAACTACAAATTAAAAATTTGCTACTAACGTGTGTCATCTATGAGATTTTACAGACGTTGTATTTGGAGGTTATGTATTTGTATATTCACGGTGTATAGAACTCTAATATTAATTTATGAATGTCCCTAGTTTTATTTGATTTTTGTAATTTGTTTTCTGTTTTATATTTTATCTACTCTTTCATAGTTAATTAATAATTTTTAGGTTATTTGTGTACTGTATAAATTAGATACATAGTTATAATAATACCTGTTTTCTCCCAGTACTTCACGTCACGGTTTTCTTCTCATATGAAAAAATACCTGCAACCAGCAACGCACTTGGTAACTTGCCATTTTTTTATCCACACAAATTATACCAAAGTTAACATAAACAACCACCGAAAATGAGAATCGTATTACGAAGATTTGCTACGCTGGCAGGTAATAGTTGATTAGCTCTATGTCTTTAATAAGTTCAAGATTGCTTTTAGGTAGAAAACTCATGGCGTTAGGTATACGATATGTTGGTTTTTCACTTTTAGGTTCTACGGAAGATGGTTGATTAACAAACATATCAGGAACTTGCTGAGGCGCCACGTCGTTAAAAGTATTAAATAACGGTGTTGAATTGAAGATAGCGGTACTAACTGCTGTCGACTCTGGTAAGTTTTTGATTTCCTCTCTGGCGTTGTCATTTTTAGGTTGCTTCCGACTCCTTCGTTTTTTTTTCGGTGGTGGATCTGCACTCTGCTCAGAATAAATATTCTTAACCAAGTCTTTATACTCTGGCATAAATAGATCGCCTTTTATGAAATTTGGGTTCATTATTTCCTCCAAATTTTCAAGACGCTTCATACTTGATAGTGCTTTGATGGCGCTTGTCAAATTTTGCAATGGCAGCGGGTTATCTTCTTTAATGCTATTGCCGTTTTCATCATTATTTACCTCCTTCGATTGAAGTGGTTGTTCCTGCCCTTCTATATTTGTGGTTAATATTTCTGGTCGAGTATCCTTTTTCATCTGTTTGCCACAACTTGTCTGCATTCCTATTTCTCTCCCTAAAATTTCTGTTTTTACATTCCGTTTTGACTTTTTTCGTTGATTTTGTCGTTTCCTCTCGTTTTGTTTGGGAACAGCTGAACGTCGGGCTCTCGGTTTCGGTGTAGATTTTGAACTCTTACTCGTCTTTTTTGGCATTTTCAATGACAAATCAATAGCAACAGTTTGATTAACTTCCCGATCTACAGGGAAGGAACTTTGAGGGATATTAAAAAAAGAATTTTGAGGGATAGGAAAAAAAGAATTTTGAGGGACATTAGGGACTTGGAAAATTTGTGCAGCTCCGGAAAATGTGCCGACTTGTCCCATGTGTGTTAGCATTTCTTGTTCAGTGTATCCGTAATTCATCATTTTTTCCGGTCTGTATAATTTACAAGGTTTCCAAATTCAAACGTTCGATTATCGACGTGTTGTGTATTGACAAAGTGATTCACAAAATACCGACTATACAAAAAAAGAAATTTATCAAATATGACTATCTAACGACAGAATACAATCTGTCAACATGCCTGTATCAATAAACAAACAAAATTTTCGCACAATCACATTCTTATTATTTTCTCCCGGTAATTAGTAACGATCAAATGTTTTGTTTTCCATTTTTCTTTTTTACCGGTAATTATCTTGAAAATATTTTTTTATTTTATCACATTCTATATTTTTTAATTAAAAATCCACAACAATTTAATTTTCCGCGTACTGTAATAGCTAAATGCAATCGAATTATTTAACATAAAGATTAACCGGATTATTTCAGCCAATCCTTCTCAAATTAATAGTTAAAATAATTAAAAAAGTAATTAATAGACGACAATATAAATATACAACAAATATGTCAAAATATATAAAAAAAATTGACAATATTGTAATGAGGTTCGTATCAACAGATAGTAGACAAACATTCGTCAACTCTTAATTATATATTATTTCAAGAAACGTAAATACGTTAAGTACATATAAATTATAAACTTTATACGTAAAAAAAATACGAGTTCTAATGGCTTCACATAGATTAGTTAGTAAACGATCAAAAATTGCAAGATTTTGAACAAATTGAACGGTTCGCTATACCAGTAATGATGCTTTCAAATATCCTACCAACATTTAAATTAGTATAAATATGAAGCATCTAAAATATGTGTAAAATTATACATTTTGTTCTTTTATTTTATTGTTTAATTTTGTAATACATTCGTTTCGTAATGAACACATGAACAGATTCATCTACATCTCTATTTTTTATAAGAAACTAGTAAGAAAACTACTAATTTATTAATCAAATTCTACTAACTTAAAAGTAAAAATTGAATAATTTAGTTTTGTAGATTTTAGAAGCAGGAATAAATTAGTAGTTTTTCATTGCTACTTAGTAAGAATGATTACTAATTGAATTGGTGTTCCTGTTTTCGTTTTTTAAACAATTCCAATCAGAAAGTGTATAAGAAAACATTCGAAACTTTATTAAAAAACTTAAAATAACAAAATAATATGCAATAAAACTGAATTTATGTAGTGTCAAAAGTTTAAATTTATAAGAACAATGGCAATTAGCCAGATTTAACGTCAATGTTTGTTTATTTGAAATTGACACATTTTATTTAAATTTAATTTTCAGATATTAAATATTTACTTACTTTTTGTATACTTTTTGTATGTAAGGGTATACTGAACAACTTTGTTCAATTTGCCATCTTGTCAATGCGAAGAGAAAACCTGGAAGTGATGGATAGTGTTATGAGTCTACAAATCTAACGATCAGCTGTTTTGTATCGATGCACCTTAAATTTAGTTTATTATTAATTTTCTGTGACGTCGCCTTGTTTTTCATAACATATATTTAATTTAAACTGCGAACAATTTTATAAGTTAACATTGGACGATTGCTGCCAATTGCATACTTTTGGAATACATCATAAATGATTTAATAAAGTTACTATAATTAAGGATTCGAAAACAAACTTTGGAACATATACATAATAAAAAAATGAAATTAAAATTCTATGTTATAAATTTGAATTTGCTAACAACTACTAATATAAAATGAAAAGTGGGTTACTTTAATTTAGTCGTTTTTATAATTAGTAATAAATTCGTAGTCATTAATGAAATCAGAATTAGAGAGTAAACAAAATTATCATATTGAAATATTTAATATTATGAAAACTACGAACAATATATGTCTTAAAGAGAGAAAGAAATAGACAAATAGTACTATAACCATAATATTTTTGCATACAATTGATTATATTTTAAAAATAATTTGTAATCTTCATATACTCATTTTTACGTGCATAATAGAACATACCGTCAGATATTGTGTTTTTAATCAAGGTTTTCCAAATAACGAACAAAATGTTATAATGTTCACTAAATCGTAAAGTACGGAACTATTTTCTTTTTTTATCGTCTTTAGCCCTAGAAGTATTCAACTTAACAACAGATTGAGAGGGTTTTATGCACGGTATACTTTGTCCGCCATATTGTATTTGAACACATAAAAAAGAACGTCATTAACAAGCTTGTTACTTGATTAGCATTTGGATTTCTAAATATATTGATTGATTAAAATTTATGTTTTATCCGCCATTTTGTTAATGAACCAATTTTTGTCATTCACAAATATTTAAGAACAATGAAAGATAATTCAGAAACGAATATGGCGGATTTGTTACTACCAATATGGCGAAATCAAGAGTTTTGTCACACTTTATGATATTTTGACTGTTTTATTGAATTTCTACAATAAAAGAATAATGCCAATTTACGGAATAACCATGATTATTACTAATTTTGTATTGAGACATCTAAGTGAATAAATTACCTTCATTAAATAATGTGAATTTTCAAAATTTTCGATTTTTTAGATCCGCCATGTAACCAAAAGATGTCTTCTTATACGATGGTTTAATATAATTAACAGGCCAACAAAATTTCGTATTCAATGAGAGAGAAAGCTTTAAAAATACTGTATTTTTACACTTTCTATGCAAAAAGTCTTCACGAGTAAACTCGAAAACTTTTTAGGAAACTTGATTTGAAAAAAACTAACAATACACAACAGCTACATAAGTTTTTTACTAATAAAGTTGAAGAAGAATTTCTGGACCTTCCTGTATTAACTTACTATTTGGACTTTTGTAAACCTCAATATTAATTTCAAGGATGGGAGGATTAGATATAATATAAAACACTATTTTTAAATATTTCTTTTTATTGCTTAAGTAAATATACCCTAGCTTCTTCCAAACATTTACTGTTTGTTAATAAAAATTAATATATAGTTATGCGTATGTATAATATATTTTATATACAATAAAAATATGCGTAATGCACGTGTTATTAGATACTAGGATTTGATTATATTTTGCACGATTGCAAGATAAAAGAGTGATATTAAAATAATCCAGTCTTAATATATTCAAAGCTACTCATTTTTAGTAGACTCTATGACAAAGTCAATTTGAAGTGAATACTGAAATGTTACTAAATGATAAAAATCAAGCGTCGCCGAAGTGTTGGCAAACCTGAAACTTAGATGACGAACAATTTTTGCCTTTTAAGGCTTTTCAGCTGTCTTTTATTTCTGTAGCACTTGTTAAAACGATTACCTTTTCAAGACACATGAATATCTTCCATGTTATTAATCTTTTTTGAAATTTGGTATACGTTACAAGATGAACACTGATAACTCTTCTTTTAAAAACCGTTAGAATGTAATAAATCAATTACTAGGAAACTACTGCAGATAGTTCAGGGTATTCGTGAAAATCGAGTGGAACGTCGAACTGGACTGATGTCTTCTCTCGATTTTGGTTCCTGATGCTTCCTTTTCCTACTTCCTCCCACAGGTACTATGGAAATTCCATGATCGACAAAGCATTTTAAATTTATATTCGAACTCCTATTGTCAGGTTCTCCTAGTTTTTTAATTCTACGGTCGCATCTTTCAACCAAGGTAACACTACACTCATTAGTTATAAATGGAATTTGTTTGCAAGAAGATATAAAAGCGTCTGGCTGCGTCTCGCAGTTGTATTCTTTATCACTTGTTGCCAGCGAGGTTGAAGTATCTATTAAATTACTGCCAGGGTTTTTCGATTCAGTTTCGGGTGTAGTCATATTCAATGTTTTTAATGCTGGTACATTATTTTTTAACTTAAGTGTTTGTTCAGGTTTATTATTGGGTTCAATAACTGCTGACCTAGAAGTCGCAGGATTTAGCGATAGCATCGTTAATGTGGACTGGGGGTGGATTTGACTATTCGTTGGGTCACTATTTCTTTCTAAGTTTACTACCGTCGAATTCGTTGTGTCTTGGGAAACCTTTTTTGATAGTGAATTATCCTCACTTAAGTCGATAATCAGTGGTTTGTCTGTCTTTAAATAGTTGGCGTATTCTGAAATACTTTGTATAACCTGTGGTGGGTTTTCGATAACTTGCGGATTTGTATTTTTTCCCTTTTTTACTAATATTGAACTGTCATTTTTTTCTGAATTGTCTTCTAGGGCCGATGAGAGCGGTTTAGAATTATGTTCATATGTAACTGATGGTGAATGTTTTTCAGTAATCGTTGCATTTGTATGGTCACTCATAAGCAGTACGTCCTTCATTTCAGCTCCACCTGAAAAGCTAGGTGCTGGTGAAGTAGGCAACCAAGGAAGTTCGCTATATCCTGCGAATGGCTGCAGGACTGGTGTATTTGTTGAATCTTCAGATTCTTTTGAAACTACCACCTCAGAATTCTGACTTGTTTCGGAAACGTCAGTTGGAGGGTGCAGCGTGTAAGACGTTTGTTCATATCCTGCTAATTGACTTTGGTTTTCAGTATCTCTCGAATCCTCACCTTCCTTCGGCATTGCTAAATCAGATTTCTCAGTTTGTTGTGAAAGTTCAGTTTTTGGCGTAGGCCAAGATTGAGAAGCATATGTTTCTGATTGTGGCCGGGTTTCATTATTTGTATCATTTTTATTTTCGTTCATTATCTCATTCTCTGAATTAGTAGGATTTACAAAACCGTTTTGTAATGCCCACGTAGACCAGGGCATGCTCGATTCTGTTTGGTTTTTGATATTTATTAGATTTTCACGCTCGTCCATTGTTGTCTGGGAATGATGAGTTGCTTCTAGAAAGTTGTCGTTAGACATTGGTAACCAGGTAAAAGGTATATATGGTGCTATTGGTGGGTGATTTTGGGTATTGTTTAATATATTTTTCTGGGACTGAGCAGTCGTTTGAACATTATTTGTCGTCGGTGTTGACATTGTCTGGAGGACGTACACATTTGATTGCGGTACCGGCGCCATTTCCGCCTTTGACGTTGCATTTAAGTTATAATTTTGAGGAACTTGTGAAAGGTTTACGAGATACGGTAGGTTGCCAAATACCGAATGGTTTGAAGGATTTATGTTTGGTGGCTCCGTAGGAATTAGACTTGGCGGCGATACATATTCTTTTCGCGCTTTTCTTCCCTTTCGTGGCTTATTTTTCGGGACAGTGGTAATAGGGTGCACAGGTAATTCGTTGTTTTGAGTATGAACTGTATACATAATTGGTGAATTTGTATTGACATTTTGTGATATATTCGTTGATGGAGTCGGTAACCCCAAAGATGAATTATTAACTCCTACCTTGGTTATACTATTTATAGGCTCAGGAATACTTGATGTCACTGTTGATGATGTTGGTGAATCAACGTACATCATTAATCCCGGAACCTGATTAGTGTCTTGATGTGTAATTTGATTACAGTTTATTTCTTTGCCGTTTAACGTTTGCGAAATATTTGTTGACGATGTAGTCCCATGTGAATTGACGAGCGCAATTAATGAGGGCATTTGAGCAATTACATTCTTTGCGGGTACGTCCGTACCCATGTTCTGACAAATATTTAAGACAGGTGGACTTATTGAGGGTAGTGATTTATGTTCGTTTAGTAAATTATCATTTTCTGTCGATCTCGCAAATCTAAAATTATCAAAAACCTGAGATTTATTTATTTTCTCTGTGTTCTGTGGCAAAAGATCGGCTGCGACTGGTCCTGAATTCTTTCTATCTTCTTTCGATTGTGTCTGGTCTTGTGCCTTATCAACTAATTGATTTTCTTCAAGTCTTTCTAATTTAGAGTTATCAGAAATATACTTCTTTCTTTGGGCAGGAGTAGTGTTCCCTACGTGTGTTGACTTTTCCTGTGGAATATACATTATTAACTGTGGAATCGGGATAGTTTTCTTATTTTTTGTTGACTTGGTTTTCGAATTTTTCATATTGCTTTTTTGTTCGCTTGATAATATAGAATTATCATACATTGAGGATATATTTGTTGGTGACATCGATGGTGGATGACAGCTTTCAACATCTACAAATGTATCACTGTCCTCTGCAATGATTAGATTGCACTCATCGCTGTCTGCCACTGATGATTGGGATGCTGAGAATGATTCTACTTGCATTGAATTCATCTCTTCCTCATAATGTTTTGTTGGCGTTGGTAAAGCACCATTTTGTATATGAACTGGCAGTATACACTGTTCTTCTAAGGTTACTTGAATTTCTTCTAGTTCGTTATCTACGCGATCGTGCAAATCCATCGCTGGTATCCAATTACTAGTGTTGGTTTGTTGCGAATTGTCAGATAATGACGACAATTTTCCTACATTATTTTTCATTTGTTCTGGAATCTGGTAATTTTGTAACAAGTTTTCGAGTTCAAGATTTTCGTGTCCAACAATTTCCAAATGTTTCACTGCATCGAAAAATCCAATGATTTCAGATTCCAATAACGTTACGTTTCCCGTATAAATAAAATCAATTATAGCTCGCAAATTTTCGGAGTGTATATCTTTCAGGACGATCACTGGTTTAGGACCACAATAGTCAAGAATATTTTCAAAGTAATGACTGCAGCATGCCATGATTACTTTATGGACTTCGAAGTACACTTTGTCTGCAGTGACAATTATACAATCCGTCAGCATTTTTTTCTGCAACAAATTTTCCAACCTTTTATTTAATATGGTGCTGTGGTGAGACCAATTTAAATTCACCCGTTGGGTCTCGCTGTCTTTCTGATAGCATTGATCCATTTTTGGCAATGTTTCGTCTGCAGTAATTTTACTATAACTGTGTTGTCCTTCTCTGATGCCTCGTAGCAAAATCTGTTCAAAAAACATTAATTAACAATACAATAAAACTAAATAAATAGAAAAAGTGGATAAATAATTTTCCACAAGTATATATGCAAATAAGCTACAGGATAACTTTACGATATAGAGATAAATCGAATGCTACAAAAATTCGCAAATTAAATTACAAAAATGTTCATTTCATTATTGGACGTACATTTGAATTTGTATTATATGCATGCAGATCATTATTTGATATATATTTGCATTCTTTGTTATACAGATATTTGATAACACAATAAATATATTGACCCTAAAGTTGGCTTAAGTCTTTCGACTTAACAAAAATCGTTATTGCACATACTTACTTAAGTAACGATGGGCTGAAAACCGTCAAGATACCCAAGGACAATTCGGAAACAAAGCTATTGGATCTCTAGACATAAAAATAGTAATATTATTGATACACTTTGCAAACTAATTAACAATATATGAAAAAAAATGAACGACCACTTTCTAAATTTTATGGAGGGAAAATTGAACAACTCTATTAAAAGAGCAAACTATCACTCTTTAAGAGTGGATTTTCACTCAACTCGACATTTTTTATACTGTTAAGATTCATTCAGAGTTAATAATTTTATTAGTGGATCAAGTTTCTTTTTTCAGTAGTTATGAAAACTTGGATATTGTACGGCATATTTCGTAGTATATATAATTTTGAACACATAAAAATAACACATTTCAGATAAGGCGATTAGTTTAGTTTAATAAACAAAATGGCATAAAAATAATAGCAACGTAACTGTTTAAATTGACGAAGAAAGAAACGAAAGCAGATAAATTAATCGATATGTAAATGAAAAATATGACTAAAATTACTGGAAAATAAATGAAAATATTGAATGATCAGTTTTGTTTTTGTTTAAAAATGGTCAAATACATACTTAATTATAGATTATATAATACTTCAAACTACTTATATCCCGACGGAAATTTACTCCGATTGAAAATTCAGTCACTTTATCTTTCAGCATGCACAATCCATTTTAACGGTGTTCCTGATTTCTTTCATAAAATGATTCATTGGTCAATTTCAGTATTGTATATTTTCAAAATTGACAACTGCCGCGAATTAACACTTTTCTTCCCAACAACATATTGCACTTCCCGAAATTCAAAGAGAAAGCTAAACATTATTCAGGACTTTTCACTACTTTAATATTTCACATTAGCTTCTACTTTATTACTCATTTCTTTATACATGGCACAAAATAAAATTACAGTTGTACAATATGTAAATCATTTTAAAGTTAATATACCTTCCATCCGCGACAGTCAGTTTCCAAAACTATCAAAATTAATACGGTGTTCGTTTAATGAACTAAACACCAATAAAAGCAAGAAGTAAACAATGTTGGCTATTTCTAAAATAAATATTATAATAATTCGGTCATAGTACTACGAATAGATTATTAATTTAAAATTATTCTGTCAACTGTAAATACCGCACTAAAAATGTTTAAAATTAATAGTTGGAATTTAAGAAATTCCAATTATATTGTAAGACATTCTCGTATTGACGTATTTCAAATTGTTAAACCCATGTAAGAAATTCTGTGTTATACAGTAATAACTTTAAAGATTTTTGTGTTTTGTGATATTTGAAAATTAAAAAAAAAATATTTCTAAAACTACAAAAATGCACTTCAATATAGGCGCAAAAGTCGTCGGTAGTCACAAATACAATTGGTTGCGGTAATGTTAACTGACGATATTATATGCACTCTTTATTTACTTTATGTATTTTCAGAAATACTAATTTCTATTTTTTAGAATTCAGCTTTTCATTGAATTGCAATTTTGCTTTTATCAGGCATGCGGATTATGACGCCATACATATAATTTCATATTATCCAGATAAAAGATGGTTTCATCTTTTTCAGTATGGATCTGATGATTACACATTCACGTGTCTGACTACACACCATCCAAAAGGTTTACTTGTAATAATCTTATAAACTTTGCAATGTTGTTTACCAATAATAATCTTATTTATGTTTATTGTGAGAGCGCGGTATGAATTTAGCTATAGTATCTAGCTTATACAAGTAATTAAAAATCGATTTCTTTTTATAATTAGAATAAAGAAAATAAAAATAGGTATATCTTTCATTAAAGATACTAATTACAAACCATTCAGTATCTTTAAATGCACTAATCAAATACATCGAACTAAAAGTCCGTTGAAATTAAAACTTTATTTGGAAAAGGACGACTAAATACAGATATAACTTCAACTCTCAAACCGAAACAGTAAGAAGTTTATTAATATACTCACTGCAGAAACACTGAAACACTGGTGTTGAATCCGCGAATTCAATTTCACTTCATAATCGGTTATATTGTACTGTTAACAAACTGTAAAGTTGAGCTTATCTGATATTTAAATGCTGCAAAAATAGGAAAGTAATTTGAAATTTAGCAGCATTTATTGAAAGTTTAAAACAGAAAAGTTCTATAGTAAACCCGACCTATTAAGCTTTTGGTATTTATGTATTTGAAAATCCTATATAAACTTCAGAACATACATGCACTGTTCATTATAACAATCTACTTTACGTTATTGTAAAAAGTGGATATATTTATACGCCGTTTTTTAACTAAATAATTTTCATAGAAAAGATGAATGAATTTAGCCTAGTAGGCGTGAAAGTCAACTTTACGCCCGCAAAAAGAGCCGTAAAGACGAAATGACGGAAACCAAATTTTAGACTTCGTGCGTTAAAACCATGTTTTTCAAATTTGCGCATAATCATTATCCCGCTTCGAAAATTGTTCTCGGCCCATGACTTTGCGTTACCGGTACATTTTAAAGCTGTTGCTTTACAGGCATAATGACCTGAATATGATGATTTTATCTTTTAGATCGATTTATTTTTTGCTCTAAACTATTCTCCGGTCACAAAGTATGCCCCTGTTTGTTTTATGCTTCACCCAACATTATTCACTAGATAAAGAAAGTTGAAAATAATAAGATCATAGTTAATATATTATAATATAGTTTATTCATTAAATACTAATTACAGTTTTGCTCATAATAAAATACAATATTTATTAGAAAATCTACTATCGTACATAACAAATGAGTTGCACATATTACATTCTACATTCTATTATATATTTTCTACGTAAATCCATTATTCTACCAACTTATCTAGAACATATGACGGACAGAAGATATCTGGACGGAATGTAGCTCTGGTTCGGATTTGGAAAACCGTGACCTTACCGGGTGATAAATAGGAAGGTCGTGAATTATTTCCAACGACGTCCAGGAGTTCATACTGAACGAAGATCCACTCCAAGATTGATTTCGACGTCTCGGGGTCAAGTCAAAATCAGCATACAGATCTTCATCTAGCTCTCTTATGACTGATAGGTGTGAATGATGTAGTTTTCGATATTCCTTTGGCGAATACCAAATGTTCTCGTCCTCAGAACGAATATCTTGTAGCGAAATCGAATAACAATGTCTTAAAAGAGTAAGACCTGGAAGGTCATTATCGTCGGAATATTCCTCTTCCATCTGCGTTTCCTTTTCCATCGGCGTTTCCTCTTCCATCGGAGTTTCCTCTTCCATCGGAGTTTCCTCTTCCATCGACGAGGCTAGAGGAATTTCAAGTTTGGATTTCTTCTTACTGAAGTATCTCCTGATGTTATTCAACATTGTCCCCCTTTTTTGATAACTTACTGTGGCTTCTTCGTTAGGTGGGTCAGAACAATCGGGTAAATTCTTCCGCTGACAGCATCCTAGCTCCTTCCGCATCCAAGTAAACATCCTGAATGTCATCACTTAATGCTCGGATGTAAAATTGAATGTATCTATAAATACACTTCTCGTCAGATTACTTTATTCTCACAATCCCAATCCACACTAATCCTGATAATGGTCCAAAAGTAGTTGCGATGTTAATGAGCTCTTCAATATATAATCCAGTTGTAGGCCACTAAATAACAACACTTATCCTTACGTTGTATGTGTAATGTTCACAAAGAAAGACTGCACTAGAGTAGAATAAGCAAAGTCCGTCTAAAGAGCAGATGTGAATGTGGCGTGGTGAAAGTCCATGTGCTGCATTGACGAAATCTCAAGATAGTGGAATGGAGTGCGGAGTAGGGGTCAGTAAAGGAGGAGCTTCCCCCAGTCCTCTTTTAGTGTTCACTGCACTTGTGGACAAACCAGATATACACAAAAGCAAGCAATGGATAAAAGACCCCTCGTTTAGGCGTGTCTTCACACGTTTCTTCCCACTTTTACATATACAGCAATTCATATATTTCTTGTGATATAAGACATTTTTAAGAACAAATTATCATATTTAATACATAGTATCATTTCAATAAGCATTTACAAGAATAGTAATATCAAGTTTACAATGCAATTTTTTGATAAGATATTTTCAAGCAAACATTTCATATTTTTAATTTTGAACATTTACATTGTTTTGAACAATGCAGCTTTGCCAAAATATGTATTTTCGGCTAGTCAAACCCTTTTCTATTATTTGGCATTATAGAGGTACCAATTAAGACAAGGCGATTTGAAAAAAATTAAAACAGAA
The DNA here is from genome assembly GCA_030407085.1 of Trichopria drosophilae. Taxonomy (NCBI): domain Eukaryota; kingdom Metazoa; phylum Arthropoda; class Insecta; order Hymenoptera; family Diapriidae; genus Trichopria; species Trichopria drosophilae. The sequence goes on along the minus strand of CM059585.1, from coordinate 112,017,682 downwards.
TCATTTAAGAAGCGTTTAATTTTGCTGTAAATGTGGGAGATTCTACGTGAAATGCCCCAGCTAAATTCATTGCACGTTCGAAATAGAAATGTTGAATAAGAAAAAATTAATATGATAAATGAATATAATTTACATGCTTGTAAAATTTTCTGTTTAATTAAAAAAGAGATGGTAAAAAACAATATTACTATATACATTCTTATTAATGATGATTTTTGTTTGACGGTCTGCATTCTGTACCGTCTTCTGCTTCTGGAACCAATAATGGTTCACGAATTGGTTCACTAACGCTGTAATTGTCATTTTCATCATTCATCTTCATCCTCCATTCTGCTGCAGTTGTCGCAATCTTGGCCACTACAATGTTGGCAAATTGCTGAGCATTTGAAGCCCGCTTTCCAGCATCCACAGGCTTTACTACATTTCGCTTTACCCGTGTGGTTGACGCAATGTATTCCTCCCATTACGTGAAAAGTTCCATGGCCGTCGATTGTATTCGTATTGAAATCAGCATTATCGAATACAAATTGGAAAAAGGAATTCACCAATTTGTTAAGCTGAGGCCGGGTTATAGATGCACTTTTAAAATTTCGTACCTCAGTGTACGATGCAGAAAAGCCCGAAGCTGCTCTAAAATATCTATGAGATTTCTCGATCCGAATCTTTTATATAAATAAGCTCCTACTCCGAGCTGCAGCGGAGACGGAAAAGAACGTGGACGCACAGCTGTTATTATTGCGTGTGCAATCGAAATACATTTCCGCTGCCACGATTCTCTATCACCTATCTTACCTTTCGAGATGATTTCTGAAAGTAAACACTGTAAAGTTTCAAGCACATCATTACAAGCATTTTTTATAAAATCATCCGATGGGGATAACACTCGGTCTCGTATACAGTCGATCTTATGTCCCCGCGAATAATTGCAGCAGCTTCTCGAATAACTCGCAGTTGTTCTTGTTTCGGATCACTTGCTTTTTCTTCATACCACTTCTCCGTAAGTAATTTGTAACCGATATTCCTAAAATAAATTTAACAATCACAGTTTGGTCGCTCTATAATAAAAATATCATCTTCAAATTTCTGCTGCAATTTCTTCTTTATCGTCTTTTTGTATGGTACGTAATTTCCTTCAAGTTTGCAGGTCAAATCGCTCAATGTAAACTGGCATTCTTCAGAATTTATCAAAAAGGAATAAATAATACTCCATGGAATCGTCTACGTCGTTCGTAGGTCGTCCACGTGAGGTTTCTGTATGCGGTCCCATACGCAGACGATGGCTGCAGGGACCATGATACCGAGCTCCTGTTGCGACACGATCGGTTACATTATTGATTCGATTTTTGATGGCACATGCAAATTCATCGTTGCGATTGCTAAGATTTTTTTAATCATTTTCACGTTTGTTTCTTTTTCAATGCGATGAATTAGCATTCGTCGTTGAACATTGTGTTTTGTCGACGTTTCACTGATTTTTTCCACACAGAATAAACAGTACTTTTTAAAATCAAAAGCAGGCACTACATCCGCAGGCTTTTCAGCACCTGCGGGCACTTCTTGCTCTTCACTTGCAGCAGAGCTACTTCGCCGGGAGGCAGTAGCAGATGCTCTTATGTCTGCATAATTTTTGTAACACGAAAGATAGAGACGGATTTCTGAAGCCGATTCCATTGACCTCTCATTTTTTGCGTCTCCTCTCGCTTTACTTGAAGCCAAAAGACTTTTTACTCCTTTTGACTTATGACGACATGAACGTTACCACTCAACAATGTCTTACAAACAAAACAGCATTCCATGTTTACTTAAAAAGTACCACAGTCCGAGACACACTAACTAGAACGTCCACCCGTTTGCTATTGCCCTACGCGACCGCGCCGTAGCGTGTTTGAATGTGTCTGTCGAAATAATGTTGGTACGAAAAATCGTGAATTGAATTAATTTAAACAAATTGAAATGATAATCATGCACGAACTGAACTTGGTCTATAACGGTCACTGCACTTCGCGTATCACTCGATAAAATTGGAATTGAAAACTAGTGTTGGCGTGGTGCCTCGCTCGCTTCGCTCGCTCAGAAACTTCGACCCAGTAGAGAGTCGGCTATTCCTTAATACTCGTTTGTTTACTAAGAGCTTTCAATTATATTATAAAATTATATTGATATTTGGGGGTCCAATCATATTTAGGTCCAAGTGACTTCGATAGATATGTTACAACAATATAATGTTTCTTATATGTATGAAAATTGAAAATGAGCATTTTCAAAACTTCGACCCCTACAACAGGCCAGCCGAAGTATTAATAAATAAAAGTTGCAAAACACTTACTCCAAGCACTTGTAATAGACTATTCGATGCATATTACATGTTTACAGTGTTTTACTACCCAGACAACCAGCTAGCTGCATATTGCCACATATAAGGGAAAAGTCAGGCGGCGGATATGTCGGCAGAAATACGGAATATGATAAAGAAAGGTCCTTAAAAACTATCTGATACATTCCAATCATGTAATTTTCATTCAATTCCATCCCCATAAGCAACAATTTTGAAAAAAGATTACTTTGTGATTTCTCGAATGTCCGCATGAAGTTATACTTGTAGTATATAAGAAGTAGAAAAAAAGAATTCTTTTATAACAAATTCATATATGTTAATTATACATTACAGCATATAAAAGTATATGGGCATTGTTCTAGAACTTTTAAACTTTGAGGTTGAAGAAAATTGCATTTTTTTTTAGGTACATTCATGAAATTAATTTTATTGGCTTTAGAATTGATCAAATGACAGGAAAAACCTTGCGTGACTTATTTATACACAATGTATTTTTTTTTTTAATGTAACATATGTTACGTTACTCGTAAAATTAGTTTTTAGTTTTGTAACGTTTAATATACATAAAAAATTCAGTTCTTTTGCCTATGGCCTAATTTTTAGAAGCTAGTATATAAAATTAAACGTCTAGTTAATAGTTCAAATTTAAAATAATGGATTAAATATGGCGGACTATTTTTACAAAATTTCTTTGATTTTTATAAAATTTGATATGTTAGGGTTTTTGAGGCCACTGATTACAAATCCAAAGTCAGTTTTCATTAAAATTTGAAATCCAAATACATGATTTAACATTAAGGATACCAAAAAATTAAAACGATTTGTAAAGAATAATCATTTTATTATTGTCAAAAATTGTGTTTTTTGATGTATTAAAAAAACACAAAATTTATAAATACTTTAATAACATAGGAGAAAAGATCACAATGATTCCAAAGTACTTAGAAGCTAAATTGTAGATGTGCCATTAAATAATTTGATTTTTCAAAGTGAGTTTCGCTTGGAAATTTAAAGTTTGACGTGGTCGCATTTTTTATGTATACGTGGCACACATTCGGGCAAAGGCTCAAATTACTTCTTATCATATAGGTAATGTACCCCTGTTGTGTGGTTTCTTAAAAACCAATGTGAAAAAAATTATCTAAGGTTGATTGCTAAATTGTCAACTATAAAAAAAAAGTTATCTCGCAAGTTTGAAGGTATATAATTTTATTCCTCAGTGAGGCACATCATTAAGTTAAGGATTTTTCATTTGTTTACATCCCCAAATACTTCCACAAAAAACCACAGACCATAAAAAAAAAGGTGCAAAAAGTTTCAGCGTTAAAACTGAAAAAATGTAGTGAGTGTCGCGCACCAAAAACAGGCAAATTCACTACTTTTATTTACTCTCATTGTTTTCTACATATCTGTAATTAGTAATAAACACTTATTACATGTAAATCGAACAAAAATTTGTTGATCTGTAGTGTTACAAATTTATATTTAAAATGTTTATGGTATCATAATGAGCGACAACATAAAGTTTAAAAGTTCTAGAACAATATGAACATATACAGGGTGATCCAAAACTATGGAAACGCATAAATATCTTAGCGGGAGCGCATTTTCAGGGAAAATGTTTCAGACAAAAGTTGAAGGATTTTTCTTGGTCCAGACTTGGTCCGGGTCGAAGTAATTAACAATGGTAAAACACCACATGTTGATAATGGCGTCGCGTGAATATTTGTGTTGAACTGGCACTTGTGAAATCCGGATCGAAGGACCAAAATGTTGGAGTGCGAGACAATTCGCCCAGGATGTCTTGGCAGATAGCGCCTCGGCTTACTTCTTCAATTAATGCCAGTTACATTTATTTTTGCGGATACGCTATGATAAACGAATTCGTGTCGATTGCTCTAGGGCAGGGGCTCCAAACTCTTATGGGTGGAGAAGGCCTGCTATTCTGCCGGTAGTACTGTACGCAGGCAAATGATGGCGCTACTTGCACCTACTGACACACTTACAAACGAGATTCCCGCGCGAACGAGCAACGTGAACGCACGCGTGTTTTTCAGTTGCTAAAAATTGAAAAAAATCGACGATTAATTCTACTTGAGAACTGTTATTATCATCTGAGCATTAAACATTCGCATTGTGGTAGCAAATTTCAGACCGTGTCAGTGAAATTGATTTTCAAAGTGTGGTGCGAACGAACATAACCTAGCCGGGAACCGGCATAAAACGAATCCCCCGGTTTTCCGGGCGGATTGTTAACGATGACGGGAAATGAGGACGTGTGTATGAACGAAGGTGGAAGTGAAAAGGATAAAAGAAAGAGGACAATGTCGGATTCATCAAGTGAGAAACAAAAGAATGCCCGAACGGACAAGGACGCACTGATCGAGGGATATGGCCCAAGTTCCAAGGGACCCTTTAACGTGTGGGTGAGAGATAAGGAATTCTCTTCAGGACCATTCAATATCTTTAAGGTAGGCAAAATAGTGCAGGGATTTTACGAAACGATAACCGAGGTGAAACGCGACGGACGATTCAAGGGTGTCATAGTATTCAGAAGCAGAGAAGAAGCTAACCGCGCATTGACAGACCAGAAATTTACCGAAAATAGGATAACGACATTCATTCCGACGTTCAAGAAAATCAGAAAGGGGGTCATTAGGGGGATCCCAATTGATATCCGTGAAAATGAATTGCTGCAAGGTATCAAGGCTCCGAGCCCTGTCAGTGAAGTAAGACGAATGAATAGGAAGAACAAAGATGCAACAGCAGGCCAAGAAAAGTGGAGTCCTACCACTTCGATTTTAGTTACGTTCATTGGAGAAGTACTTCCTAAAGAAATCAGTCTGTACATGGTCAAAACTCCAGTCGATCCTTATATTAGTAGGCCTATGCAATGTTATAATTGTTTTAGATTTGGACACATAGCTAAAACATGCAGAGGGAAAAAACACTGCCCAGCCTGTGGAGATGCCGAAGAAAATGAACACCAATGCATTGGAATGATCCCCCGTTGTACAAACTGTAAAGGATCACATAAGTCGGTGGATAATAGGTGCCCAATTTTAAAAAAAAATGCATTAGTGAATGAAAAAATGGCTTATGAAAACATTTCATATTTTGAAGCAAGACAAGCCGTTTTTGGTACAAGTAAAGGTATAAGAAGAACCGAAGAAGAGTTCCCAAGACTAAGGAGCAGAAATAATGTTAACGAAATGTCGTATAGCCAAGCTATAAATGGAACAAGGTATACGGTAACGCAATCAACAAATGTAGAAAACAGAGAAAAGTTTGAAGAGAAAAGAGAAAGAAGATATACAACAGCTATGGAAGCAAACGAGTGTCAACAGTCGCAGGTACAGCAACAATCAACACATGGTTTAGAAGACAATATGGAACACATAGAGTGTAACGCCACTCCAACCCCCCCTTCCCCCCTCCTCACCCTCAACCAGCCCCCCCAACACCCACCCAAACTCATCGCCAAGAGTCCTTCGGGAATTAAACCGAACCCACAGTCAACAGTCAAGACATACAACAAGAAGACGCCCTATGAAAAGCCATTTATGAGATCAATATCTCAGAACAACCTGAACATAACTAATAAATTATACAATAAATTGGTAGAAAAAGACAAGAAGGATGACAGTACGAAAAGGAACACTACGAAAAATGATAAGTAATACTGAACAGAGTAAGTTTTTCCATTTGAACAGACTTGTGTCGACAGTTGCAAATTTGAATAAAAATTTTTTTTTATACTTAATTATGGATAATACACAAATCAAAATAATCCAGTGGAATAGTCGTAGTATTAAAAATAAACTAGACTTACAAATGGAAATTAAAAATTTTGATATCATCATGGTGGTGGAAACATGGCTTCATAAAACAAATAATTTCCAACTAAAAGGATTTAATATAATTAGATTCGATAGAGATGCTAACAGGGGAGGCGGCCTTGCTTTTTGTATTAGAAAGGGTATTATGTTTAGGAAAATAGATATCGGCTTCCAGGGCAATTCACTAGAAATAGGATCTGTAATTATAGAATCTAGTATAGGGGAAATTCTACTAACTATCTGCTATAGAAGCCCCGATAATAATAATAAATTGTCAATACAGGAATGGAGCAGTTTGACACAGGCTGTCAAAAATCATAACCCGAAACATTTTATTTTAGCCGGAGACTTTAATGCACACCACAGTATGTGGGGTGGTGCCAGATCCTGTAGAAATGGTAAAATTATCGCGAAACACATTGATATCGAAGAATTCATACTGACGAATGACAATAGTCCCACTCATATGTCCATCAATAATAGTGGGTGTAGCTACTCGAATATTGACTTGACATTTGTATCCCCGGAACTGGCCCTTATAGCGGATTGGAGAGTGCTTGAGGACGGGTGGGGAAGCGACCACTTTCCCATTTTGGTCAGCATCACTGGTAGTCCTACCACTAAATTTAAATTCGACTATAGATTTAATTTTAACAAAATTGATTGGACGCTATTTATGGAAAACTTAGAGAAAAACGATAATTATTTTAGAAGTATAGAATTCTCTAATACAGAGTGTTCAGATAGATACGACATTTTTACTAATATTTTACACGACTGTATTGAGAAATCCCTTCCCTCCAACAGGGTGAGGGGAAATGAATCGAATAGCACGAATCAAAGCAACGGGAGATTGAAACGGAAACCGGGGTGTGTTTGGTGGAACGAGAAGTGCGCTAAGGCACAACGCCTCCGCAAGGCGGCAATCGGGTCCATCAAACACAGCTTCACTATGGAAAAATTCATCGAAGTTAAGAGGACTGAGGCCCTCGTCAAAAAGACCCTCAGGGAGGAAAAGAAAAATGCGTTTACTAAGTTTTGTGACTCGATTTCTCCTAAAAGTAAAATTGTAGATATTTGGAAAAAAATCAAATTATTTAAGAATAGCTTCAACAAAAACCAGACATGTGAAGGTGGCCACAAACAGCAGGAACATATGATGGAAACCATTGAAACTTTATGCACGCCTAAAGATGTCGACGATGGTATGACCATGTGTATTGACAATTTACCAGAAGACCAAAATGATGCCAATTACGACTTTTTCTCACTTCCCTTTTCTTTTGAAGAACTAAATTTTGTTATCAATAATGTTAAATTAAAATCAGCTCCTGGCCTTGACAAATTCAATTATGAACTTATTTCCAAATTACCACAATTCCATAAAAGGATCCTCTTAGACTTGTACAATGATTTTTTTACCCTAAAAAAGTTCCCTAAGCAGTGGCAAGCATACTTAGTGATCTTCATCCCAAAAAGCAACTCAAAAGTCAGACCTATCGCATTGGCATCATGTATACTCAAAATTTTAGAAAAAATGGTAAAAGAAAGGCTACAATGGTGGCTGGAAAACAACAACTTATTAGCCAAAACTCAATTCGGCTTTCGCAGGGGGAGATCGTGTATGGATAACCTTAGTATCCTTACTTCGGACATTCATCACGGTTTCTTTAAAAAAGAACAGACACCTGCGGTCTTCGTCGACATTAGGGGTGCGTACGATAATGTCATCCCGGACATCTTAATTGAAAACATGGTACAGTTAAATATCCCAAAAACAGTATGCGCGTTTGTTTGTAACCTACTGCTGGAACGTCACATTACATTTTGCACAAATACCTCTACAATTAACAAAGTTGTTAACAAAGGCTTAGCTCAGGGCAGCGCTCTGAGCCCCCTACTATATGCAATTTATACAAAAGAAATCGAGCACAATGTGGGTAACCACGTAGAAGTGCTACAGTTTGCGGATGATGTTGTCTTATATTCTCGAGACTTTGACAGCAATATTGACACGCGCGTTGAAAATTTGGAATCTGGCACGAATACACTGGTTCATTTTTTAAATCAAAGAGGCTTACAAATGGCTCCGGAAAAATGCGTCTTTATAGTTTTCAACCAAGGTAAAAGGAAGCCTAATAGCAATTACCAATTGAGGATTAACAACATAACAATACATGAATCAAACAGTGCGAAATTCTTGGGAATGCATCTAGACCGCAGACTGAACTGGGAAATCCACGTCAATAACACTGTAAATAAATGCAAATCTGCGTTAAGAATAATAAGTTGCTTGAGGAAAACATGGTGGGGTGCACATCCCATAATCCTGTCTAATTTATATAAGGCCTTAGTACGCTCAAGAATGGAATATGGTGGGTTCCTTATATCTCCGTGTACTGATGCAAATCTGTACAAGCTCCAGAAAATTCAAAATGTTGCACTGAGGTGCATCATGGGTTATAGAGACAGCACCCCGATTAATGTAATGACGGGTGAATCCAAGATACCCCTCGTGAAGTATAGATTTCAAGAAAGTGGCTATAAATATATTCTTAGATGTATGTCATATAACGACCACAGAACCGTCAAAAATATCGGGAATATAATTACAACATCGGAATGTTTGGTATATCAACACAATTTTAAACCATCGTTAATAGTAAATTGCTTCCAGGAAATATGGCATTTAGCCGACCTAATTAAAAAATCGGTCACCCACTTTAGTTTTGAAGGGGAATTTAAACACTCCTTTTTCGTTCCGAACATTGACATCAGTACGGGTAGAATAATCGATAGGGCTCTTAATCCCAATGATGAATTTGATAATAGATTCCCTAACTCAGATGACATAACATATATTTTTACCGATGGATCCAAAATGATAGGCGAAAATAGGAAAGCTCAAACTGGTTGTGCCGCATGGAGTCGGAACGCGGACTATAGTGTATCATACAAAATCCCAGATGACTCATCCATTTTCACCGCAGAATGTATAGCATTGGAGACTTCGATAGATAAAATAATAGAGAAAAGACAAACCAAAAGTATTATATTTTCTGATTCGGAAAGCGCGCTTAAAAGCCTTACTTTCACGACCAGTTCCAGACAGTCTCCCCTTATTTTTAAAATCAGACAAAAACTAGCCCTGGCAGCTGACTTGGGTCTGGATATCCAGTTGACCTGGATTCCAGCCCATGTGGGAATCATGGGAAATGAAAGGGTAGATACCAGTGCCAAATATGGTGCTACTGATGGTTCTCTGCTCAATATAGACATCCCATTTACAGATTTGGTAACTAAATTTAAGGCTAAATGTAAATCCGAAAATGAAGCTGATATAATGAACACGGGGAGGATAAAAGGCATATATTATTTCGAACATTTTTATTCTGACAGAGGAAAGCCATGGTTCCACGATCATGACCTGTCAAGAAAGACAATCGTTACTATAAATAGATTAAGAAGTAACCATTCGTCACTAAATTCAAGTTTGCATCGTAAAGACATTGTCGAGTCAGGTTTGTGCGAATGTGGCGCGGACGATGATAACATCGAACATGTATTTTGGTGCTGTCCTTTGCATCAAGAGGAAAGGAAAGTTATGATTACGGGAATTCGTAAGGAGATAAAATATGGGCCTTATTCTGTTACATCCTTCTTATCCTTATTCAACAGAAATATTTTAAAAAGTTTAATAAAATTTGTACTGAGCATCAAACGTAACATGTAAGGGTGAATAATTTTAAAACTAGCTATACTAATTGTGTCAATCTATAATACAACTGTTTGATTATTACGCTACGTATATCAAGTATAATAGTTTTTAAGTTTAAATTTAAGATACTATGTATATATATATATATATATAACGTCGCTAACTTCGAAAGTACCGCGCTTATAAATTAAGATGGCGCGTATAGATGTAAGATGGCTATGTACTTAACAGTGTTGCCAATAAAAAATACTATTCATTCATTCATTCACACTTACAAACAGTATCATTGATACGATGCTCAATACGTGTTAGTGTCTCAAAATGCTTTGATATGTCTTTAAGCTAAGATTGAATTTTAGGATTAAATGTATTACCAACGAATATAGACTAACATGAAAACGTACAGCATACAGAAAAGATGGTACTGAACAGAACAATAACGAATGTATTTTATTTCATTGGTCAACATTAATTTCTATTTTTAACAGCAACATATAATCGAAACATTACAAATGTCAAAAAATCATTTAATATTATTAAATGTTATATTTTTCTTGTAACTGAAAAATAATGTAAAATATATGTACTTTGAATTTTACTTTTTAATTAACATGCTTATTTATTTTATAACCCTCAAAAAAAATTATTCATACATTTTTCAGGTTATATTTAATAATAGTTATTCTCACTCTGATTTTCATCAAAATATACAAGAAACAGAGTTGAGAAAACAATTTAAAAGTACGCGTAAAGTGGCACACAAGTGGGGGCTCACATGTATACGGTAGCATATGTGTACGTGGCGGCATTTGCATGTGTGCGCTCGTACATGTGAAGAGCGCTTCTGTACGCACCTACCAGAGGTCGGTAATGTTTTCACAGATTTTCGTCTCGTCGTTTACACGGGAGTTGGGAGCCCCTGCTCAGAACACATGCTTTACACAGAGAGGACGAACGTTCCAAATTATGCAATTTAGTATGTACTTTGAATATTCATAATCTGGAAACACGTTACACATTTCGAACATTAATCGGTTATTGTAGTTAAATATTGCACTCGTCATTAGAACTTTCTACCAAAGTTACTAAGGAACTAAATGGGAAAAAATTGTAAATAGCACAATAATAAGAGATTATGTGCCATATATTAACATTTTTAGTTAAATAATGATGCTTATAAAAAAGAGATCTAACACCAAAATTACACACGAGTAAAACTCTTAGTGCACTCACATTCGCGTTTACATGTACTGTGGACAGCATACCTAAACAGATACTTCGGAATCGCGTACTTCTATGTCAGAGCGCTTGAGCCGATAATCATTAAAAGTTCTTCGTAACTTTACTTCTTTTCAGATTCACTAGCGACGAGTAAAATTGAGATATTACGCTGAGTGAGGATATCCTGAAAATTTGTCGAATTCATTCGTATCCTTTGGCAACTATCCGAATCCATTCCTCTTTAAATCGGCCTAATACATGAAAAAACATTTCACAAAGTAATGTAATTGCATTCTTGAATGTTATTTTTATAAAACAGAATAAATCAATACTTATCTAACAAGATGACAATGAGCAGCACCCAGCAACATTTAAAAAACTACCAACAAATAGCGAATCCGAAGTTTTCTAATAAAAAATTCGCTTTGAAACAATCAATGTTTATTTGGAGTTTAATGAGTTAAATTACTGAATTGCAATACAGAACAGCGAAGTCAGTTCGTACATTCTCGCATCTCCAGCGCCAGACATTCCATACTCTCCCGCGGCCAATGCGAAGAACCGTACGAGCTGGAACTGGCCAATCAGGAACGCTCTACCTTTATCGCCCGATGGGCGGATCGTACGCACGCACCCGGTATACTCACGTCATATGATGCAACTTTGTGAGAAGGCGCCTTAGTTGCTAGGGAGTAAGGAGGGATGAGACAAGTGTGAAGATTTGAATTTTATGCATTTCTGTGCACAAAGTGTGACTTTCCTCACTAAAATTCCTCAAGTAAATTTTACCTCACTACGTGTAATATTACTTTGCGCACAGCTTTCGCACATTGCGGCAAAATTTTCTTTGCGCATTGAAATTTTCGAGCGCAATGTAGAATTGCATACAATATCGTAAGCATCGCATGCCGAACTTCATGTCACTCGCGCGATAGCGTCTCACTCCTCGCCGACTCGTGTTTGCTATTGCTTTAAATTGCACTTTGCGTACTTGTTGCATAATATACTATTATGTTATAGTGAGCGTAAAATATAATTTCACACATTGTTCACTTTTTTCTGGCGCATTTTACCCAAACTTACAACGTAAAATATTGTTCGACGGATGTGCGAAAATGATTTGCACTAATGTGAATTCGGACCTTGTTTTCATTTCGGCCCGCAACCCTCACATTCGTAGAAAAAACTTTTACGCATTTGAATTGAAAATTACTATGTTGATACAGTTTTTCGTTAGGACTTTCTTTTTTAGAAATATGCTTGACTGATTTTAGTTTGATGTCTCATTTTGTTCAGATCGCCCCAGGCTACATGACGAAAGATCCAGCGATTGTAATGTATAATTCCGAATTTCGCAAATTATGATTGAAAAGGAGGAGGAAGAATATTAGATGAGGAACATTATGCAGGTTAAAAGTAGCTCGAATTTTATCAGACCTGCTATACATTTATTTTTTGCAGTTGCCGACTGTATCCATATTGTCAAAATAGGGAAACGGTTTGGTCGAAGTTACTCCGCATGAAAATTATATATTTAATAAACAAGACACGTTATTTCTTGATTACTAATATTTTTAATGAACATAGGCACATGTATGAACTGTTAGATTTATTTACACAATATAACTATTATAAACATTAGCATTCGATTATAAACGTATGGACTATAAATTACATTTACTACTTGCATATTCGAATAAATTACTAAATACTTTCAGAAAAATGCAGCTGCGAGATCATCGTCTGGATATACTCTTAAAATTTTTCTTGTGATATAAAATCTAAAAGTATATCCAAGATGTCCCTTTCAATGTTTGGTGGCATTCCATCATTCTCGTCGAATGAGAAATCTCCACACATTGGATCTTCCGACCGGCTGCATTCTAAACTCCTCCCATCGTCAGGACCAAACGTCGGCGTTTGTACTGGTTCGTCCGGCATGAGTTTACATGAGTCCTCTACACGTGGCCCTGAAACATCATAGCAATTTCATAGTTTCATTTTAATTAAAATATGTACGTATAGGCTAATAATGCTAAAAATAAACGGTCATAGAATAATTACCGAAACGATTATCCTCTTCTAAAATCTCCGAATCTATCTGACCTTCTTTTTGTCGAACGGCTAACCGTTCACAAAGCCGATGTATGGTCTTTTCAAGAAAGATGTCTTTTTTTGGAAGACAATCTTGAATATGATCCACTTTTTCAGCACTTTGAACGGCTAACCGTTTACAAAGTCGATCGATGACCCGTTGGAGGAAGACATTTTTTTGTGAAGGATTTACTTCTATGTTCTCTATAGCACTTTTGTCTTCCTTTATAATGTTGTATTGTCTGAAAATAAACGAAAGTATATTTAAATTCATAGTTTCTAACAAAAATAATGCAGCAGAAATAACAATTGTCACTTAGAACCTAGATGATATGCTATCAAACCAATAATAGAGGGGCTCCGTGCAAAAAGGGGAAAAGCGCAGATTTCGCTCGAAAAGTTTTGTCCAAATGGTCAATTTTCAAAAGTTCTCAGATTGAAAATATTAAGGCAGACTCTCATAAAGAACTTTTCAAAGCATCTTTCTCTCTTGCTAATAGAACGAAAACATTTGGAAATCTTGCCAACTATAAATTTGTGCACTTTTTTCGCTAGTTGTCCACAAACAGGTTCTCGTGTACTCCAACGCTTCGTTTATCTAGCGAATTTTAAGCGCCGATAAAGTTCCAGTGAGAAAGTTCTTTATTAAAGCTTGTTTTTCGGTTGCTTTTGACAAAATAGAATATAACAAAATAGAATTAGCGATCCGATCCTGCGGATGACAAGTGGATGCTAATCCTTTTGCTTCCAAGCGAGTCGATTTGCTAACATCGAGGTACAATCCATATGGAGACTATCCGGGACCGAATATTCTCTGTGAAGAAGAACGCCAATACACCTGTGCCTGCGTTTCCCCCATCAATACTGTACGATACGTGGCCGTTAGGCGATGGGTACGCCAAAATGGTCGCGGATGTCGACATGTTCCTCTCCAAATTCCCCATTCATCGAGCGCTACTTCTACTAGGCAAGTTGAGTGTTAATTCTATATATACTAGATGGAGATCCTAAAGTATAGAAACTCCTAAATATCTCAGCGAAAGTGCATTTTCAGGGAAAATGTTTCAGACAAAAGTTTAAGGATTTTTCCCTGGCTATTTAACGGTACTATTGAATTTGACCTTAAACATGACCTTGAAGATTATTCCAAGGTCAAGTTTATTTTTTCAAATGGAAACTTCTTTTTTCATCGATTCGGAAAGAGGGCTGTGGAACAAAGTTTCGAAATTCAAAACCCCGAAAGGCTAAAATTTCGATATTATGAGAGTCCAAGGTACTTTAATTTGCTTTCTTTTTGCCAAATTTTCAAAGACAAAGTGAAGAAAATTTTGGTTTTTCGGTGTGTTAATTTTCGGAACTTTGTTCCTCGGCCGGAAAGAGCACAAAATTTTACATCCGAATATGATATGGTCGATTTTGCCGGCAATGTCACAGGCATTTCCATTTAAAAAAATAAACTTGACCCCGGAATAACCTTCAAGATCTGATTCAGTGGTACCGTTAAATAGCCGGGGAAAAATCCTTAAACTTTTGTCTGAAACATTTTTCCCGAAAATGCACTCTCGCTGAGATATTAGGCATTTCCATACTCTTGGATACTGGTACGAACTGGTTTAACCAATATTGAAAAGTAATGTTGTTATCTAAAATCCGCTCCTGTAAAGATGAAGCAAGCCATAAAATATAGGGTTCTCTGCCATTATTGAAAATTGGCTATTTATACTGATTATGAAGACTATTACTTCTAGAAAATTTGACATTTTAAGGATTTCAATCAGTTTAATTCTTTTGTATATTATAATTACAGTTTTATTGAGTATATTGTAAATCAAGTATAAAATATTTGTTATTTAAGTTTAGATGTGCATATATTTACAAGATTTTTGCAAAATATTTTTAAAATATTTTAACATGTCCTTATAGAGGTGTACCCTTACATAAGAATAACTATTTGTCAATTTCTCGACCGCTTCAATTTATAATTATGTAAATAAAATTTATTTGTTTATTTACATTCCACACTTTGTATTTTATGAATAAGAGGATCGCATCGCCAAGAAATTAAGGTAGTTGTACCCTAAATCAAAAGTATTGAGAAAGAGTTGAAATTTTCAGCAAAAGTAGTTCATGTATCAAACAATGCGCACGTAAAATTTCAGGTTGATTTATCGTACAGTTTCTGAGATAATCGAGTTCAAAGTTTGCTCAATTCACGTTGATTCGCACGGGGCTAATGCCGCCAACAACGACAAATCGTATGTTTCTATTTTTTGTGCCTGATGTAGTATTGCTATTCGCTCCAAATTTCACACAAAACTTGATAAATGCTCTGTGAAGAGAACACCATTTTTTTTTAAATGCCCACCGTACAGTTGTAGAGAAATTTCAATCCAAATATCAGAATTATTTTATTTTCGGGGTAACTCGCCGAACAGCTGGTAAGCGAAAAATATATGTGGCAACGGCGCACGACAGCGTCTCGCGCCGCTCAATTCAAAATGATCGAAATATGATTTTGTCAAGTGGAACATTAAAAACACAATTGTCAATAAAAATCCTAATCAATTTATTGTAATAAAAACATATTTGAATAAATATATTCGTACAAACTATTTTAACAATTTTTTTTACGTTTTTTAGTACTGCTATTTTAAGAATATTTTTAGTCACTAATTTTTGTAAAATAAAGGCATCAAAAACAGCGTCATGGTAACCGTTAGTAGGTTAGCGTTCTAATAAATCTTCTGCCAATTTTGACAGGGTGCACATGTCTTTTCCTTTGCGCTCGGGAAACTTTTGTCTAAATAATTGCAGACTATCACAAAATCCATAAATAATAGATTTAAAATCGTCTATTAAGGAATATTTTACACATTCCCTTAAAAAAAAAGAGGTATCGAAAGATGCATTATGTGCAATCAATATACATTATTTTTACCGATTTTGCACAAAAATTCATAAAATGCTTGTAATGCATCCCGAATAATAAGCGTATCTAACTTTTCATTGCGTAAATATAGTTCGCCTCCGATATTTTGCAAACCATTGGTTTCGGAAGCGAATTAAAACAAAATGTAAACACGGAGAAGCCGACACGGCGTTGCCACGTCTATAACGTTGGAACGTGGACTACGTGAAGCGAGAATCAATTCATTTTTAACTCGTGTTATTATAATTGAAAATTTTTATGCAATTATTAATATGCTGGTGGTAATTTCACTTAATAATATTATTAGCATAAACAATTCTATATTTTATTCAATTGTTACGTTACTCATTACTTTGACCTATGCAGTACCCGTATTCTGTAAGTCGGTATTACGAATAACGTCGACGTTACTGTCGATAACGACAATATCCTGGACCGTGGTTGGTTGGAATTGTCATAACGTCGACGTTATTCGTAATAACGAGTTACAGAATACGGGCACAGTTGGGGTACAACTATGTTAACATTTGTTTACATAAATTTTCAAAATGTTTAATTATCTTAAACACAATGTTTAACAATCTAAAAATAATAAATATTGCTTTCAAATGTTTTAGAATAAGGATCAAATAAAAACAATGCGAGGTCTTCTATTCTTGAATGGTTTGTTAGTTAAAAAAAATCGAAAACAATTGCTGTATAAATTTCACAAAAAAAAAACACCATTACGAAACACCATTAAGAAATTTAATAATACATAAATCTTGCATTGTGTTACGATTACTTTTATGTTTGCTATAACTACTTTGCAACTGCTCGCACGAAAGAGAATGTTTTATAAGCTGTCATTAGATATTATTAATTTTTTTAATTATATCCAGTTCGAACTATTGATTTCGAGCAAACATAAATATATTGAAAAAACAAAAAGTGTAATTAGAATATTAACAGAATTTAATGATTTTCTTATCAAAATGGAAGATTATTACACTGTTAAAAATAAAATATTTCTTTCAAAAAGTATAAAAATTACACATCATTGTTACACGGGGAAAAAGTTTACACCACATAATTGCGGGCATTCCGACGCCATTTTGAATTGTTTAATAATAAAAATCAAAGTATCTAAAAATATATTTTGGAAGTACAACATTCGGGTCCCGCTTCCTGATGAGTTAGAATGTTCTGAAGTACCAACAACGTTTTTAAAAAAATCCTTTAAAAAAAAAACTAATCGAAAATCAGCGTTTTTATTTGTTTATTGTTGAAAAGAAACAATTTTCTGTTATTTATTAATAAATTTAGCTATGCCATTCGAAAGATGAGACTTTTTCACATCAGAATATGTATCCCAATATTTTTTCCCCGCGGGTTATAATTAAAAGGCACGGGCTTGAAGTTGACGTCAAAACTTTGGCCATTTGAGCGTTAAAGGATTAATATACTGCACGTCTAATCCGATCTCACACATTGAAGTTCTTTTAATGGCCGCAAATATACGTGGCCAAAATGGAGCGATGGCCCCATTTCCATTATGATCACACTGATTCTAAAATATCATATGTGGTTTCTTTTGTTACGTCATTTTACACATTTCCAGGCATAAAGTTTTGGTTTTCGTTCTCTTACCTTCCTTTGGATGCGAGAAATATAATTTTTAAACAAAATTTTTAAATCATTTTCCTGTACTTTGTTGTCATATTGGTTAATATTTACATTTTGGCAGTTTAATAATCACTATTTTAATAAACATTTATATGTTTATTCTAAAAGTATATTTTTGGAACTTATTTATAAAAAATGAATTGTTCCTTTTGGTGTGTTTATAATGAGATATCGTGCCTGGAAGTCCAAATGAGAATTTGGTGCCGAGCAGCGGCATTTTTTCCCGGACGTCTTTTTTCCGTGATCATCTTTTAATTTAGAATTCACTTTTGATGAATGCATTGAGTAACTAAAGATTAAGTTAAAATAGGTGATCCTGCTATAATACGAGTATTCAAAGCTTCCGAAGATCCAATTTCTTTTCTTGCTGCTGTTGGAAAATGTTATATATCTGAAGCGGTTCATTGCGCCATCGTGGACATTTTATTTTTATTAAACCAAAGAATATAAACTTCAAAGATTATGAAAGATTAATTTTGTTATAGTCGTCTTAGAAAACTCTAAAAATAAAGATTCGCCACTTCACCTCGGTATCGCCTCTTCTCCCAGTGTTTTTAAAATTTTTTAAATTGGCCATAGCTGGCCATCTGTAAAATATAGACTATAAGTAACATGTATGTAAATATTGACTATTAAATTACCTATCAAATGATACTTTACATTATCCTAAATACGAAATTCAAGGATAAATATGATACACGGAAAAAATCCTCGCCGCTTCACCCCGCCTTTAGTCTAGGAGCAGGGACCGTTTCGTAGCCTTTTATAGGTCCCTTTATGCAATAAGGTGTTTCCGACATATTTTGGGCCGCTGAATCCGAATTTCGAGGGTGGATTGCTCTCCGAGTGGGCCGAAATTGTTTATAACAATTTTTTTAAACAATTAAGCATTTTTAAAATTTTTTTTCCAAAAAATTCTTATTTTTTGGGCCATTCTAAACAAAAAAGGTCTCTAGTAACTTTTGTGTACGATGGCGCATTCTCGAGATAAAAATTTCCGAAATAAAAAAAAAATCGATTTTTGTAGTATTCAGCACACTGCCACATCGACACGTGTAATTTTTTTTTATCTACCTAGGCTTAAACTCTTCTTCTGACCTTATATTTCAAGCAGAAAGTTAGTTTTAATCATTCATTTTAAACCTTCGCCACTTATTGAAATTTTACTAACGCTGTTTTTTGTCTGTAAATATACGCACATCTAGTATTGGCACGCACGACAGGTTTCAAGTCGCCGGATCCACCTCGTTATTTTTTACGTATTTTGGGTCACTGAATCCGAATTTTTAGGGTGGAAAGCTCTCCGGATGGTCCGCCATTGTTTATAACAATTTGTTTAAACAATTAAATATAATTTTTTTACTTTTCGCGTCCTAACAAATTTTTTTATATTCTTCGGGAAATTCTGACCAAAAAAGGTTTTATGTAACTTTTGCGCACGATGGCGCCTTTTCGAGATAAAAATTCCCGAAATAAAAAAAATTCGATTTTTGCAGTGTTCAGCACACAATACATCGACACATGTAATTTTTTTTAACCACCCTTTAGGCTTAAATTATTCTTGTAACCTTATATTTTAAACAGAAAATCGTTTTAATCATTCATTTTAAACCTTCGCCATTTATTTGAGTTTTACTAGTGCTGCTTACTTCGTAAACATGCGCACATCCAGTAATGTCCCACGGCTCGTTTTACATTCCTGGATTTATCCAGGTATTTTTTTACGTATTTTGGACCGCGGAATTACAGCTTCATTATTCCTTAATTATATACATATATATGGATGGATGCGCGCGCGCGCGCGTGTGCGTGCGTGTGTGTGTGTGTGTTTGTGTGCGTGCTTGTGTGCGTGCGTGTGCCTGTGTGTGCGTGCGTGCGTGTGTGTGTGTGTGTGTGTGTGTAGATACATTATATTTTAAAACAGGCCCACATCTCGCTTAATACACAACTCACTTCATACCACCGAAGTACCTGCAAGTTTGGTAGGTGGAATGTTCCTTGAATGGTTACTAATTATTTATAACGACCTTCATATCTTTTACAAATACACTAACGGCATAAATATACTTTTTGGGTAACTAAATCTCATCATTATCGATTAAGAATGAGTTGAACTTTGTTACTAAACAAATTTTTTATATTTGGAGTGATTTATAGTTATATTTTCGTTAATTTTCTGCCAAAAAAATCTTACATGGACCATAATCGGTAAATTTACTTTACATGATACTTTT
Source organism: Trichopria drosophilae (assembly GCA_030407085.1). Lineage (NCBI taxonomy): Eukaryota > Metazoa > Arthropoda > Insecta > Hymenoptera > Diapriidae > Trichopria > Trichopria drosophilae. The sequence goes on along the minus strand of CM059585.1, from coordinate 111,997,647 downwards.
GTAATGATAAAAAAATAGTACTATTTTTGTAATGGGTATATTTTCGTGTTATTACAGAATAAACGCATATTCACAGTTAGTAAGACTTTAACCAGGAATAAAGGCATAAAATTAATGATTGAACTACTTTTTTACTTAAAATGTCTGATTAGAAGACAAATTATGTACCAAGCATACACGTGCACAAAATCGCATTTTTTTAATTTCGGAAATTTTTATCTCGAAAATGAGCTCTTGTAGACAAACAATACAAAGAAACTATATCGTGCGTGCCAATACTACATGTGCGCATATTTACAGACAAAAAAGAGCGTTGGTAAAACTTCAATAAATGGCGAAGGTTTAAAATGAATGATTAAAACTAACTTTCTGTTTGAAATATAAGGTCAGAAGAAGAATTTAAGCCTAGGTGGATAAAAGAAAATTACATGTGTCGATGTAGTAGTGTGCTGAGCACTTCAAAAATCGCATTTTTTTTTATTTCGGGAATTTTTATCTCCGAAGTGCGCCATCGTGCGCAAAAGTTACATAGAACCTTTTTTGGTCAGAATTGCCCGAAGAATATAAAATAATTTTTTAGGAAGCGAAAAGTAAAAAAATTATATTTAATTGCTTAAACAAATTGTTATAAACAATGACGGACCATCCGGAGAGCTTTCCACCCTAAAAATTCGGATTCAGAGACTCAAAATACGTAAAAAATAACGAGGTGGATCCGGCGACTTGAAACATGTCGTGTGTGCCAATACTACATGTGCGTATATTTACAGACAAAAAACAGCGTTAGTAAAATTTCAATAAGTGGCGAAGGTTTAAAATGAATGATTAAAACTAACTTTCTGCTTGAAATATAAGATCACGAGATCTCGGGACGAAACGCAAAATATTTAAACAGAGATTTTGTCGGCGATAATTACACAAATCCCGGCTTCTTACATTTAATATGTCAAATGTGTTTTCCATCGAAAACCGTGTAGACACCTAAAATCAATTTAATTTATTTTTGCTTAGTAAGTTGACCGACATATACTAAGATTATTCAAATATTAAATTTATATTTTCAAGCGCTCGAAAAATTTATTACATGCTTTCGCATCAAAGTATTAATTTTATATTTTTGGAATATTACGGATATGCGTACCGTGTAACGACATCCCGTTACCATAATAATTACGCATATTTGCTTACAAAAAGTCTAAACATTTCCTTCATTGTATAGTTTTATTTAAATTTCAAATTATTTACAAAACCATTTTTGCGTCTAAGGCTAGAGATTCTCGTGTTAGCCTTACTGAAGAGTCCATCACGAGATCTCGGGACGAAACGCAAAATATTTACAATAGACATTAGTTCATTTGATTATCGCTAGAGGGAAACAAAATCCATTGATATTAATTATTTTTATAGATACTTATACAGCCCGTTTTAAACAGAGATTTTGTCGGCGATAATTACACAAATCCCGGCTTCTTACATTTAATATGTCAAATGTGTTTTCCATCGAAAACCGAGTAGACCCCTAAAAGCAATTTAATTTATTTTTGCTTAGTAAGTTGACCGACATATACCAAGATTATTCAAATATTAAATTTATATTTTCAAGCGGTCGAAAAATTTATTAGATGCTTTCGCATCGAAGTATTAATTTTGAAATATAAGGTCAGAAGAAGAGTTTAAGCCTGTAGGTAGATAAAAAAAATTACATGTGTCGATGTGGCAGTGTGCTGAATACTGCAAAAATCGCATTTTTTTTATTTCGGGAATATTTATCTCGAGAATGAGCCATCGTACGCAAAAGTTACTAGAGCCCTTTTTTGTTTAGAACGGTCCCTGCTCCTAGACTACTTCCCCTGGGCGAAGGTCCAAATGTCCCGACGGTACAGCTTCTTAAAAAAAAATGACAGGAAAAGTTAAATCACGATAGTTATTCGTAAAACCGAATGACGGAAAGGGGGGGGGGGGGCAAAATTCAATGGCACTCACGCGAGTGGAGTCGGGTGCTGAGACGCCAAAAGAGAACTGCACCAAGTGGAGGTTGCTGGTGTCCGTAGGGTGGCTTTGGAATCCTGGGGTATTGCTGACGGTACTACATCCTTCCCTTTGTGGCACTTTTAGGTCCTTAGTCCAATGGCACTACGGTAATCGAGGCGTGAACGCGTGTCGTACTTGTACGCCCGGAACAGAATTGAACTATCTGACGTCACTGATGGGCTGTCCGTGACAGAATCAATATGTTGATTGATGTGCGATCCCTGACGGAATTTTCGTCGGTCGCCCTTTGATTGACGACAAAGACTCTCCAGGCCACCTCGTGTCAGGGCCCGGTATGATCAGGGTTGCCAGATTTTTCAGACCTCATGTTGCCACCAGAGGTATTCCAAATCGCCAAAAATCTCGCCAACCTCAGAATATTGAAGTCACCAAAACTCGCCAAAAATTAAAACCAATCGCGTAGGCCCAATTTCTTATAGACTTTGAATGTTTATAAATATTGAAATTTACTACAATCGAGAACTTTTTTAATGTCGGAAGTTTGATCATATCGCTATTCTCGGTTCTGATTGGGTTAAGGCCTAGGCACAATCAAAACTCGAACCCGAAGGATGTACTCGTCCTAGTGGTCCTTGTCTACCTTGTCACAGGATGAATGCGGACAACGATATCGAGTTCGAGTTCGCGTTCGTTGCTTCATTGTGCTCCGGGCTTTATTCTCGGTAGTGGAAAAGCTGTAAGTTATTCATGAATGTTAACTTTTAGAACGCAACGAACAAAATCATCCCAGTTCTGCATTTACTTAAAATTGTACGTACATAATCCTATATACATACGTTTAACAGGAGGCATCTCTCTGATGAACATCGTCAGCTATTCAAATATTCAAATTATGTACAAGAATACGGTTTTAGAAATTACATCGAATGCCATTAATTCTTTCGGGGAACTCCATTATTTTTCCTAATCAAAATTGGACATACACCCAAGCGCATCGATTCGCGAAGTCGTAAACATCAGACGTAAGAAATTTACTCATTTATCGGCCATATGAAATAAAACGTACGTTTGGGTGTACATACGCATATAATATATGTATTAAATTTCACGAATAGCATAGCATATTTTAGGAACTTATAATGACGTTAGTTCATAAATTATTTACTTTATTTTAAACTAAATTTCTTCAAATTGACCACTTATATTTTATACGTACATATATATGATATTTGACAGCAAATCGTAGCATATTAAGGAAAATATGAATATACATATTACTAAAAATAACAAATTTAATAAAAATAATGAGTGTCCATAAATCGTTTTTGGAGATCGGTGAGATCACTCCTTAATGACTGATTACAAATCTTACAGTGGGCTTCATTGAGGTCATTCGGGCTTTTATACTTTGCTACATTGATGTGCTGCAATCATCCTACATTATTTTAAATAAAAATTAGTGTTGACGTTGTGCCTCGCTCGCTCAGAAACTTCGACCCAGTGGAGAGTCGGCTATTCCTTAATATTCGTTTACTATCAGCTTTTAATTATATTATAAAATTATATCGATATTTGGGGGTCCAATAATATTTAGGTCCAAGTGGCTTCGATAGATATGTTACAACAATATAGTGTTTCTTATGTATATGAAAATTGAAAATGATTTACAACTATGATCTATGGCCTGAATCGACGTAACATTGAAAATGAGCATTTTCAAAACTTCGACCCCGACGACAGGCCATCAATAAATAAAAGTTGCAAAACACTTACTTCATGCACTTGACTTGTAATAGGCTGTTCGATGCAAATTATACGTTTACTGTGTTTTACTAATTACTGTCTGTATTATTATGATCTGATATTATACAATATATATATATATATACATATAATTCGTCAAAGATATCTTGAAAGTGTCGAAAAGATATCTGACGGATATCTTTTAGATATCTATAAGACATCTTTTAGATTTATCGAAATAATTATTTTCGTATCAAGGGCGTAAAAGAACTTATGCGCCTGCAGGTGATCACCGCGCCCGAAGGGCTGGCGAAGACTGCCTCTGGTGGGGTAGGGGATCGAAACGTCGAAATTTGATGAAAAACTATAGGGTAATTTTTTGCCAAGGTGACCAAATTCAATACTTTTTCAGACAATAGTCATAAGCATTTTAAACGAGTTTTTATGGCATTATTGTTGACTTTAGAAAGAAAATGCATACAACTTTTTTTGTAGAGAATTTAATGCTCTATCTTTTTTGTTTGAAACATTTTTTAATAAAATTTGTATTTTTACAAAATAACTGCAAAAATCTAAGAAACAACATAATTGGGGCTAATGTTTTTTAGTAATGGACGGATGCATCTGCGCCAATATCTAATCAGATCTAAGTTATGCCGAGACACGTATTAAAAAAAAAGTTTATATCATTACGCTTATCCGTACGCTAGTTATAGCGCGACAAAAAAAAACGGGACGTACGGACGCACGGACTTACGTACGTACAAGATCACGGACACAAATTTTCTTTATTGTTGAATTTGGCTCCTTAGGGTCTGAAACGTCGACATTTGATGAAAAACTGTAGGGTAATTTTTATGCCCGAAGTGACCAAAATCAATCCTTCGTCCAGACCTACGGTCTGGGTCGAAGTAATATGTACAGCAGGTACAGTATCGGAAAGAAAATATGAATAAATTATTCAAAAAAGGATATTAATGAATCTTGATTTAAAATTGCTGAATAAGATGTGGAATCTGTTTTATTCCTTAAAAATTTCTTCTTTTTATATGTTAATCTTTTTTAGTTTACCAAGGTGAAATAAGAATCAAATTACCCTTATTTTAATAAAAAGACAATAAATCTGAGGAATAAAACCGATAAAGAAAGGTCCTTAATAACTGTCTGATAAAATCCAATCATGTAATTTTCGTTCAATTCCATCCCAATAAGCAACAATTTTGAAAAAAGATTACTTTATGACTTCTCGAATGTCCGCATGAAATTATACTTATAGTATACAAGAAGTAGTAAAAAAGAATTCTTTTATATCAAATTCATACATGTTAATTGTATATTACAGCATATAAAAGTATATACAGGGTGATCCAAAACTATGGAAACTCCTAAATATCTCAGCGGGAGTGCATTTTCGAGGAAAATGTTTCAGACAAAAGTTGAAGGATTTTTCCCTGGCTATTTAACGGTACCATTGACTTTGACCTTGAAGATTATTCCAAGATCAAGTTTATTTTTTCAAATGGAAACCCTTCAACTTCAAACCCTGCAAATTTATGTTTTTGGAGTTGCTGCTTACAAATATGAGGTCAGATTTTCAAAATTCAAAAGGGCGGATCCAATATGGCGGATCCAATATAGCGGATGACATTTTACATATATTAACGGATTTTCTTAAAAATGGTCAATAATGATTTTTGGGGTCGCTGGTTGCAGATATGAACGTTTTTTGCTGTCAAAATAGTGGACGTTGACCGACTCTTACCAAGAGGAGGTAAACGTATCTAAAGAGTCATTTTTTTATTTTTTTTTTTTGTTTTTATAACTTTTTTTTCTAAATTTTGTTGTGTTATTTTATTTTGTATATTTTTTTCTCTATTTTAATCTGTTTATATTTTTGGAACGTCGAATCGGAACGACACATATAATCAAATAATTATACTTCTAACGAGTGTGGTTGACATCAAAACACTTTTTCCAGATTATTTTGAACATGCGTTACAAAATATCATTGTTCTGATTTCACATTTCTCCTCAGCGTAATATCGTCTAACGTTTGCCGTTACCTTTTTGTGATTTTGGATGCCAACTGAAGACTGACCCAAATAATTTTTAGAAATACACATATGCGAAGTCGTCTGCACTAGTTTACCTGAATTTACTTTTTTTGTACAACATACATTTTTTACGGTACTTACCGTAGTAAAAATGCAAAAGATAGATATGGATAAGTTATAACATTGTGTGAGTCATACTACAAATGGTTAAAGGATTATTCTTATTCCCTTCTCAACAATTAAAGAATTATCGCACTCATTCTGGATTTCTTTTGTTATATACCAGATATAATGGCCAGGTTCACCTCATGATTCGTTTCTAAAAATTAGATGCTTTTGGAAAATATGGAAAAAAAAAGACGAAAAATATAACAAAATTGTACAAAATATAAAAAATACAACAAATTATACATAATAATAATAATAAAAAAAAAGAAGATAACCTTTGACAATATGTTTACCTCCTGGTGGTAAGAGCCGGACAACGTCCATTTTTTTTACGGCAGAAACCTTTCATAAGCAACTCCAATAAACCCTTTAGTGACCATTTTTTTTATAAAATCCGTTAATATTTTTAAAAGATCATCCGCCATATTATTGGATCCATCATTCCCAATTTTGAAAATCTGAACCCATATTTGTGCTCAGCGATCCCAAAAACCTTTTATTCACCATTTTTAAGAAAATTCGTTAATATTCTTAAAATGTCATCCGCCATTTTTAATTTTGAAAATCTGACCACATATTTGTACTCAGCCACTTCAAAAACATAAATTTGCAATTTGGTTATTGAGCAATTGCCCACTTCGAAAATGAAGCATGCTCATTGTTATTTTTTTTTCTCTAAGGATCATTAAAAGTACGACCTCAAAATGTAGCGGCGCAGAGTCACCGGGCATTTTTTAATACGCTAATCAATAAATGGCTGATAATCTCGAGTAATACCAACAATACGAGAAAGGTGATAAAAAACCTTTTTTGTTCTAATTAATGAAACAAACATCTTTTGTTTTAAATTGTTTTCGCACTACATACCGCTTTCGAGATATATCGATAGAAGCAGCTAAATTTTGAATAATAATTAGTCTACCATTTTTAACAAAATCTAATGAACAGATTCTGATACAGGAGGTCAAAATCTATAAGAATCCATGTACATCTTGTTTTACTTTCCAGGTCACACCGAAATCACACTCAGCGTCAGGGCTAAATAAAGTACAAAAACCATGGGCTTCAATAGTAAAATGGTTTTTTAAATTTATATTTATGCAAATTATCTTGCCACATGTTCACCTAGAAAATGCGAAACGCGCGTACTTCATGTCGAAGCCGGTGTGGTATAATTGTTCAGAAGAATAGATAGCTTTTATTCTTTTTTTTTCAAGCGACTTATCTGTCAAAATAATAAAAACTTAAGTTTTAGTAATATTTTTACTTTAATATTAAAATTTATGTACATAATTCTTTAATCGATACGGTATATTATAGCAAAATTTTATCAAGATGCATGTACTTGACATTGGCCAGTAAACTGATATGTATAATGATTGTAGGATGCTGGAGGTAGTTATTAAAAAATCCATTTTTCAAACTCAATACATCAGCCGCAGTTGTGGTTGAACGTACATAAAAAAATATATGAACTGGACTATAGAACCTCCTCCTTCTTTAAATCTGTAAAAAAATGATTGAATTTTCTTCCTAACATGCGTAAATGCAGTAAATGAAGTTTTAAATTATTTTTTAGCTGGGGCATTTCACGTAGAATGCCCTAAATTTTCAGGAGAATTAAACGCTTCTTTAAGAAATCTTTTTTTAATTTTGTTTAAAACGCCTTGCTTTAATTGGTATCTCTATAATGCCAAATAATAGAAAAGGATTCGACTAGCCGAAAATACATATTTTTATTTGGTAAAGCTGTATTATCCGAAATAATGTAAATGTTCAAAATTAAAAATATGAAATGTTTGCTTGAAAATATCTTATCAAAAAATTGCATTGTAAACTTGATACTACTATTCTTGTAAATGCGTATTGAAATAATACTATATATTAAATATGGTAATTTGTTCTTAAAAATGTCTTATATCTCTAGAAATATATGAGTTGCTGTATATGTAAAAGTGGGATTAAACAAGCGAAGACATGCCTAAACGAGGGTCTTTTATCCATTGCTTGCTTTTGTGTAGCAGGTAGTTTATCTGGTTGGTCCACAAGTGCATTGAACACTAAAAGTGGACTGGCCGAAGCTCCGCCTTTACTGACCCCTACTCCGCACTCCATTCCTACTACCTTCAGATTTCGTCAATGCAGCACATTGAGTTTCACCACGCCACATTCACATCTACTCCTTCGCTTGAAGTATACGGACGCTGCTTATTCTCCTCTAGTACAGTCTTCCTTTGTGAATATTACACATATAACGTACAGATAAGTGTTGTTATTTAGTACAACTGGATTATATATTCAAGAGCCCATTAACATCGCAACTACTTTTGGACCATCATCAGGATTAGTGTGGATTGTGATTGTGAGAATAAGGTAATTTGACGCCAAGAGTATTTATAAATACATTCAGGATGTTTACTTGGATGCGGAAGGAGCGAGGATGCTGTCAGCGGAAGAATTTACCTGATAGTTCTGACCAAACTAACGAAGAAGCCACAGTAAGTTATCAAAAAAAGGGGACAATGTTTAATAACATCAAGAGATACTTCAGTAAGAAGAAATCCAAACTTGAAATTCCTCTTGCCTCGACGATGGAAGAGGTAGCGCCGATGGAAGATTTAACGCCGATGGAAGAGGAAACGCAGCTGGAAGAGGAATATTCCGACGATAATGACTTTCCAGGACTTGCTCTTTTACGACATTGTTATTCGATTTCGCTAGAAGATATTCGGTCGGAGGACGAGAATATTTGGTATTCGCCAAAGGAATACGGCGTTCCAGAATATCGAAAACTACACCATTCACGCCTATCAGTCATAAGAGAGCTAGACGAAGATCTTTATGCTGATTTTGTCTTGGCCCCGAGACGTCGAAATCAATCTTGGAGTGGATCTTCGTTCAGTATGAACTCCTGGACGTCGTTGGAAATAATTCACGACCTTCCTATTTATCACCCGGTAAGGTCACGGTTTTCCAAATCCGAACCAGAGCTACATTCCGTCCAGATATCTTCTGTCCGTCATATGTTCTAGATAAGTTGGTAGAATAATGGATTTTCGTAGAAAAAATATAATAGAATGTATAATGTGATATGTGCAATTCGTTTGTTCATTTATGATTAGAGGTAATAATATTTTATTATAAGCAAAACTGTAATTGGTATTTAATGAATAAACTGTATTATAATATATTAACTATGATCTTATTATTTTCAACTTTCTTTATCTAGTGAATAATGTTGGGTGAATCATAAAACAAACATGGGCATATTTTGTGACCAGATAATAGTTTAGAGCAAAAAATAAATCGATCTAAAAGATAAAATCATCATATTCAGGTCATGATGCCTGTGATTCCATGAATAGATTTATTAATTATACGCTTAAAAGTCCATCTTCCAATTCTTTAGTACATAAGAAACCGTTTCAAATCTATATGGCATGATTGTATATAAATTGCTAATGGTTGACTCGTATTATACACCAGTAACACCCCTCTAATTTGAATCCTGTAAGACTGAGTTACTACGGTAAGTAACGGGACCTTCGCTGCAATAAGTATTTTGTCCTTATTGATCATTGTCACAAAAGAGATCGTAAAAGGGATAATTATTATGCGCAAATTTGAAAAACATGGTTTTAACGCACGAAGTCTAAAATTTGATTTTCAGCACCATTTTCTTGTCCAGTTTTGCCGACTACTCACGAGTCGCAGTAATCGTGCGAGTCTGCCATCATTTAGCCACAAGTACCTAACAAGTATGTAATGTATGATTTTAGACACGGACGGAAACTGCACTGACGAGACGCCTAGTTATGCGCAAGGTTTCCTCTCGCGTGTGCAAATAATTTTTCATTAGTCTCCTTCACTTCTAATTTTTAATAATACTTTTCTGAGGGTTCAGATCTATTTATTTTATTAAAATATTAATTAAAATGTAAAAGAAGTAGATACTTGTTCATTTAAGTTATCTATTTACCGAGTAGGGGTAATGTGCCGGTTATGGGCACGGCCCGGTTGTGGGCACCTCACCGAGTATATAATAGAAATAAGCAAGTGCATCCATTTGCCGTCAGAAAAATGTCATATGTCTACTTCAGTGCTAATATATATATATTTTAATACATCGATTTATATATCGGACGCATTCTACGTCATGTGATACCACCCTCAATTCCGCTGTGCGTAGAGCACCGTTTTGAAAGGCGTACACCTTTTTTTTGTATCAAAGACTTACAAGGATTTGAAAACAGTGATTTTGAAAGGTTTTTTCGTGGTCTTTTTAATAAACCTATGAACTTTTCAAAATTTTAAAAATTTTACATTGATTCTTCGAAAATAACATTTAAATTGCAATTTCTGAAAAAATCGTATTTTTTATATTTTTTAAATTAGGTTCAAAAGAAAGCTAGATTTACGGGCCTAAAGCTCGTGAAGTGAAAATTTTGGGACAGATGTCAGGTAAGAAGTTAGAGCAGTTTAAGTAAGCGCTCTGTTTTGACGATAAAACTGATTTTTGTTGTTGGGTAGTGGACTGTATATAATAACTAATTTTAAATTCAATATTTCACATTGGTATATGTATTTATTGTCCCTTTTGACTTGACGACTTGATTACGTGTGTTCCGGTTTACAATAATGTTCACACTATTAGTTTTCGCATGTCCCTGCGCATGTGTAATATGTTTCAATACAAAATTTAAAATAATGTCGTTCAAATATATGTATCGCTAAATACGCTCTCTACCATGGACTTTTTATTTTGGAAAATAAATTTTTTTTTATACAGAGTGCGTAAAGTGCGGCTTTACGCATTTTTGACATTTTTTAAGTGCACTTTACCCACACTTGCATAAAAAAATATTGTTCGACGCATGTGCGAAAATGTTTTTTGTACTATTGTGAATGCGGGCCTCGCTTTCAGCTCGGCCCACAACCCTCACATTCGTAGAAAAAACTTTTACTCACTTGTATCGAAAACTACTATTTCAGACTGTGTGTAATTTGTTTACTCGGCTTTTTACTTTACAGGACACAACTATTTTGTTATGTTGCACATGTTTCGTCGGTCAATTTGGAACGACAAACCATTTAGTATGTTTATATCTATTATCCTGTTAACTTATTTTTAAGGGCATCATGCACAGAGTGATAATAAATAAAAATTTTAGTTTTTACATAAATTGCACTATTAAATCATAACCATAACATTTTAAAAAAATGTAAAGCACAAAATGCTCTTCAAAAATGGTTGTATACATTTTTTCGTAGTATAAAAATGGGGGTTCGGGGTGGGGGAGCTTCTAGCATAAAGAACAATTTGCTTAAGTGTCTATAATTTGAGTCTTATCATAGGGGGAAGTACTGGATGTGACGACGTTAGTCACAGATTCAGAAAAACTTAGGGTTAAGGAATGGAAGGTGTCAGATTTCTACCGTTTTTCGGATCATAGCCTGATAACCTTTCCGATAACCAGCCTGGTGGAATGGGGATGTAGATGGGCTTCGTAAGAAAGCTCGTAGAAATTTTAACAAAGTAAATTGATTAATTGACCGTTCGAAAATGTAATAATATTTAATTGTTGGTATTTACGGTCTCGTGGACAAAATAAAAATAAAAACAAACTAATGTAAACAGTAGGGCTCTGATGAGAGCAACCGAATATGGGAAAGGAAAGTTGCATGAACCGGAGTTTGTAGTTTTGTCAGCTACAGAATCTTCGATTTACTGAACTGCTTATATATAAAATTAGGGATTTAACTAATAATGGATTCTGTCTTCCTCTAGTGACAAAATAAATAACTAATGTCTATTGTAAATACACGTTTCGTCCCAGTTTTTCGCGTGGACTCGTCAGAAAGGCGATCGCGAAAACCCCGCCTTTTACGTGATGGTTTGGTATAATAAGAAATTTGAAATAAACTACACAGAGGAGGAATGTTTAATTTATTAATATATATAAACATACTAAATGGTAACGGGATGTCGTTACCCAGTGTGTTTATATGAGGATTCCTTAATAAGTATAAATATATTATAATTTGATTAATTGACCGTTCGAAAATATAGGGGAGGACGGGGTAAAGCGGAACACGGGGTAAACCGAAACATTTGAATATAGGTAAATGGTACAGTAGTCGGCCACCCTACAGTAGTCGGCCACTTTACGTGAGCTATTTAGGATTTAAAAATTTTTACAAACCCGCTATTTTCCTTTACGTTTCGGTTTAACTCGTATCAATAAGTATGTTTAAGCACAATTAATAGCAAAATATTGTTTTTTTAAAGGTTTCTGAAGAGTGGCCGACAACTGTCTGCTTCACTTGGCCGACTACTGTCGTTTTCGATAATTTTCAAAAACACAGTTTTCTAATACGTAAAAAATACTTTTTGGTGAATATTACTCCGGTTTTATTTAAAGACAACCCTCAAGACCAATATTCTTTCGTTCAAAAAAATAAACAATACTCATTGCACTTTTGAAATTAATTTTACCAAATACATTATTTCAGATGGCCGACTACTGTCAATTTTGATAATTTTTTAAAATGTAATTTTTTGATACCTAAAAATTATTTTTTCGTTATTATAAAGTATGCATACTAATATTGGACAACCCGTAAGACAAATTTTCCAATGTTAAATTTTTTCCTATTGTTTATTTGCGCTTTAAAGTCAAATTCACTGAAATCATAGCCTTAACTGGCCGACTACTGTACCATTTACCCTATATATATATACAGGGTCATCGAAAAGTATCGGACCCCCCCAATATCTTCAGTTAGAATGCACTTAGGAGAAAATGTCTAATAGCAAAGTTGTATGGTTTCAAGCGGGGAGTAAGATGATGACCTTGACTTTGACCTTGACCATGTCCTTCAAGGTCATTTCAAGGTCAATCTTATTTTTTTAAATAGAACCCCCGACATTTTATTGCATATTCTTATAGCTTATCTTGAGAGCTTTCCAAAACACTACTACTTTTTTTATTAAGTACTTTTTTAGAGTTATAAAGGTTTGACATTTTTCCAAAATGCATTCTTACTGAAAATATAAGGGGGATCCGATTAATGTATTTTCTTTAAACAACGCCGCACAAAAGTATTAAGGTTATTATTACTGAAAACTAAATAATATTTTACAAGATATTCTACATTTTGTGTCAAAAAATTGTTAACTTCAAACCTTTATAACTCAAAAAGTACTTAATAAAAAAATATTTTATTATAGTGTTTTGGAAAGCTCTCGAGATAAGCTATAAGAATATGCAATAAAATGTAGGGGGTTCTATTTAAAAAAATAAGATTGACCTTGAAATGACCTTGAAGGACATGGTCAAGGTCAAAGTCAAGGTCATCATCTTACTCCCCGCTTGAAACCATACAACTTTGCTATTGGACATTTTCTCCTAAGTGCATTCTAACTGAAGATATTAGGGGGGTCCGATACTTTTCGATGACCCTGTATATAACAACGTGTAGTACTGTAAAGAAATGGCCAATGTTTTAGAAGTGTTACTTCTTGACAACTTTGGTTTTAAGCGTCTCTGATAGAGATTTTAGTTACTTCTAAATGTTTGTTTTCCGATTGCAAAAATAAAATAAAATATACTCCATTTTTTGTACAAATTTGAAGAAATCTTAACACAAAGCTCAAAAAGTGTCCTGGGGCAAATCGGAACTTTTTTGATGGGGTACAACGTGAAACTTACAAAATAGTAAGGTGAAATAATTTCAAACTCGAGAGATGAGGATAATCATGAAAATAATCGTAAAATTTAACTAAATGTCTTCTCTTAGTCGTTATTTTTTAAAAAGTTCTAAAAATACAACCTGATTCTATTAAAAGCTATTTTAAGGGTTTACTACGTTCAAAAATTGTGAAAGTTTTAATTTTTTTATTCGAAAGTACAATATTTCAAGAATCTTCTGTAAAATCTCGCGTCAATCCGAGCAAAACTAACACAGACATGATTTTTTGAACTGTCCAACTCGGAGACCTATAATATGAATAAAACGACAACTCGCCAGAGGTCACCCTTGTCAACAGCCCAAAAATTTCAGCAAGCTCACGGATCCATATTGAATTGGCGATCCAGAGCTGTGGGCCGCAGTGAATTTGGAATATCATATCTAATCCCTACGTTAATGCCACAATTCAAGAAGAAGAAGTCAGATATTTTAAGGCATTTATTACATGTATTATTATTACATTAGTATTATATATTATTACATAAGATCACACATTTCTCAAAATTGTAATGTTAAATTAAGTCATTAATTCCCGAACTAGCTTGTTCTTTACCTTAGTGATTTATTGGTGACGTATGGGTGAATCCATATGGAGCAGAAATTTCCGCGCGGAATCGTCTTTTAGCTAATAGTATTTCACTTAGAATGAGATAGGTGATCTAGAACTTAGATACTATTGGCTAAAAGACGATTCCGCGCGGAAATTTCCGCTCCATGTGGATTCTCACCTTAAGTTGGGATTGTCTATGGATGGCGTTGAATTTAAAGTTCAGAAGATCCGTATTGGATGGTATTTATAAGAAACGAACATTGAAAATTACATTTCATCGATAATGGAGATGTAGATATTTGTTCGAAAATCCAAATATGTACGGCCTTTCTGTCGTTGTGAACAATTTGTTTATTTACAATTTATAATGACACACTTTGTTTTCTTGGAATAGATTCGACGCCATTGTTATAATCCAGGGATTTTAATGCGTCTTTTTACACCTGCCTTCTTCGTATTCTCTTTTCTTTCTTGGTAATATCATTTTGTTGTTCAGCTCTTACGCGTTAGGTCTCCCAGTCGGACAGTTCAAAAAATCATGTCTGTGTTAGTTTTGCTCGGATTGACGCGAGATTTTTACAGAATATTCTTGAAATGTTGTACTTTCGAATAAAAAATTAAAACCAATTTTTGACCGTAGTAAGCCCTTAAAATAGCTTTTAACAGAATCAGGTTACATTTTTAGAAATTTTTAAAAAATAACGACTAAGAGAAGACATTTAGCTAAATTTTACGATAATTTTCATGTTTAGGTTGTCAAAATACGTCGAAAAATCGTAGCCACACTTCGACTTTGCTGATATTTGACTTGTTATAAATGAAAAATATCGAAATATTCAATTTTTTGAAAAATCGACATACATATCGATTTTTTAGAGGCATAATAAAAAAAAATAAAAATTTCTATTATATGGATTTAATAGATGGATAATGTGGGCACCTTTTCCAAAAAAAAAATAAAAAAAAATGACGGAGTTACAGACAATCGAAAAAAAACACCCCAAAAACGGCATCTTTGGGATGTCGGGGCGAATGTGAAACATTTTTTTAGAATTTTTTTATGGTCATTTTCGTTCGCAGCGCATCAAAAACTACTAAAAAATAAGTGTTACAAAAAGCTTTTCCGATTCACTCCACCCTAATATATATATATATATATATACTCAAAGGAGAGTACCCGTTATTAATTGTACAAGACGAGCTGTTGCAATAGAATTGCACAGGTCGCTTGACATGCGACACTATCCTGAAAGAAATTTTTTACGAGACGAGCTGTTGCAATATTAAATTGGACAGGTCGCTCGATTAATATCCGTGTACGGGCTACAAGTCAGATTTGACAGGTACCCATGTGCGAAATTCGTAACGGCCCAGCCCTGGTCCAGTCCTGGCAACGGCGGTGCCGAGGCTCGGCTGCGACATTGGGCCAACACTGGCATGAGTCTTGGTGCGACACTACGGCCTAGACTCGGCAACCGGTCTTGGTCCAGTAATGGCTGCCAGCACTGTCACGGCATCGATAGACAGCACTGGCCCGGCATCGGCAGCCAGTATTGGCGCGGCATTGACTGTCGGCAATGGCCCAGAGTCTGTTACGACACTACGGCCTAGACTCGGCAACCGGTATTGGACCATTAGTGGCTGCCAGCACTGTCACTGCATCGACAGCCAGTACTGGCCCGGCATCAAAGCCAGTATTGACGCGGCGTTGATCGTCGGCGATGGCACAGAGCCTATTGCTGCTAAATTTTACAGGCATTATTGTCTTTGCAACGTCGCAGCAGCAGCACGATAAAAAAAGAAAAACAAAGGTTGAAACGAATTTATTGTTATTGGAAGAAACCTGGAAGATGTATATACATCGATGGGTATATGCATATATCCCTCCTTATTGACGAGTCTTTTGATCTTGTAAGCGCCTGGGCGGGGCCAAATTTGGAACTCCAACGAGCTGGATTAGTCAGTTCGTAAAACATCGTACTAGTTCCATCGTATTCCTGTAAATAAAAAATATTAATTTCTAATTCGTCGTTTATCACGTCGAGTTAGTTCTTAGTCGGAGAGAAAGTCCTCCCGACACCAAAAAAGGCAAAAGTGGCGAGATCGCGCTCCGGCCAGAGTTGCCGCGTCGGTGCCCACACTTCAAGGAACGCGGGCGCTACTTCATATGCGGTTCGGCGACGCGTTCCTAGCGGCTACGGCCGGAACTTAACTGCTGGGTTTCCCTGGGGATTCGAACGTCACCGCTGGCTATGGACCGAGTCTCCAGAGATCGGAGGGCTCGTACACGGAGAGAACTGTGCAAGTATGTAACTGTAGGGAATCCTTAGCCACTGTACTAAGATTTCGGCGCTGCTTCTGCACCTTATGCCGCGAGATATCAATCTAAGAAAGTCACAGTCTCAGACTGTGAAAACGCTCACGTATGAGACAGCAAAACTACGATGCTTTCTTCGAGGCTTGCTCCCGCCTAAGTTATACTTTTTAGACTAGAGCTCTCCCGGACTTTTTTGTAGGAAATTTCCTCCTCAACCAAAAAGGTTTAGTAAATTTTTGCTCTATGTTGCATCATTTTCGATACGGTCGATATTCGATCGGCAATATTCTGTTTGAAATAAATTTGCTAGGCTTGGACCGATGTTCGGTCCCGAATGTTTCCATCGCTCGACCGTGATTTGGCATTATCACTTTGCCAGACTTGGTCCGATACTCGGGCCCAATATTGGGCCAACGCTGGGACCACGATCGGGAGAAATGCCTATGAGATCAATTTGCCAGGCCTGGCCCGATGCATTGGCCAGTTTTCAGCCGAAGTTTGGCAATTTGTGATAGCCAGTATCGGCTACCAATGCTGGCTCGATTCTAGCACAGTGAAGTTGCCAACGTTGGGCCAGCATCGGTAGCCGAAAGTCGGCTGTCAACGCTGGGCCGAGATTTGGCAATATTAATTCGACGGGGTTGGTCCGATGCTTGGGTCGGTTTTGGACCAACTCTGGGCCAACGATCGGCAGTACCTGGTATGAAATATATTTGCTAGAATTGGTCCGATGTTCGGTCCTAAATGATTCCATCGCTGGGCCGTGATTTGGCACTATCACTTTGCCAGACTTGGTCCGATACTCGGGCCCAATATTGGGCCGACACTGGGACGACGATCGGGAGAAATACTTATGAGATCAATTTGCCAGGCCTGGCCCGATGCGTTGGCCAGTTTTCAACCGAAGTTTGGCAATTTGTTATAGCCAGTATCGGCTACCAATGCTGGCCCGATTCTGGCACAGTGAAGTTGCCGACGTTGGGCCAGCATCGGCAGCCGAAAGTCGGCTGCCAACGCTGGGCCAATACTGAGCCGTATGGTCAGCATCGGCATTTCGCACATGGGTAGGCCGACGTTCTTGTTTGGGACAGGTCGGAGATAGTTCCTCGTGACGATTGCCCCAGGAGTTGCTCATTCTTACGGCTCGCGAAAGTAACGCTTGGCGAAGTGAGTCGAGAGGTGTGTATCCTATTAGAATGCATGGCTCCGACTGCGTGTCGACAATTAATGAGCGCTCCAATTTGTAGTCGCGCGGGGGATTTACCTGTTTTCGTGACACACTGTTTGTGATTTTAAGTGCTGTGCTCCCCACTTTAGTATCCATACCCCACCCGGGCCTGTTTTGACCAAATACACCGAAGTAAACCGTATGGCATTTCGATTATTGTAAATTTGAAGCCGGAGAATATAAGAAGTGTTTTTCAAAATGGTTAGAAATTATAAACGTAAAAAAGCGCCGAAGTACGACAAGAAATTTAGACTACGGAGACTATCCGACGTCAGATTCGGATATGAATTGAACTAGACTCTAAGTTTTGTTAGATTGTTCGAATTAATTTGTTACTCGTTTACCATGTTACTTTGTTTACAAATTGAATAAAATTAAACTCTGCTATTATAAATTATATGCATATGTTACTTTTTCCCCAAAATATAGAAATTACTTCATTAATGTTGAAAAATTTGATGAAAAATAAAGAAATATCATATGTTCCGATTTGCCCCAGGACATGTTCCGGTTTACCCCGACTGTTTCGGTTTACATGGAGAGAAATTAAAAACCACGGTTTGTTTACGTTGCCAAGTAATCCCTGCTTGGGCCCTTTTAGAGAATCACTGCTTGTCGATAAAGTAGAGTATACGGGCAGTTCGGTGTACATAGTTTTGGTTGTCCATTTGGTTTACCATTGCCAAGTAACAGCTGCTTGGCTCCAGAGTTTCTGGAGCTTACTGAGCTTACTACCGATGTTTGAGAGAGCCAAGCAGCGACTGCCGAATTTTGGCGCCGTGTACCCCAAAAAAGTAAATTTTTCATTTCAAAGTTGCGCAGTAAGATAAAGTTTCAAATGATACTAGATAACAGTAGAGTCGTTTAACTTTTTTGCCTTATATAATACAAAATAAAAAGGTGTTCCGCTTTACCCCGTCCTCTCCTAATAATAATTTAATTGTTGGCATTTACGGTCTTATGGACAAAATAAAAATAAAAACTAGTGTTGGCGTGGTGCCTCGCTCGCTTCGCTCCCTCAGAAACTTCGGCCCAGTAAAGAGTCGGCTATTCCTTAATACTCGTTTGTTTACTACCAGCTTTCAATTATATTATAAAATTATATTGATATTTGGGGGTCCAATCATATGTAGGTCCAAGTGGCTTCGATAGATATGTTACAACAATATAGTGTTTCTTATATTTGAAAATTGAAAATGCGCATTTTCAAAACTTCGACCCCGACAACAGGCCAGCCGAAATATTAATAAATAAAAGTTGCAAAACACTTTCTTCAAGCACTTGTATTGTAATAGACTATTCGATACATATTACATGTTTACAGTGTTTTACTAATTACTGTCTGTATCATTATGATCTTATATATACAATATATAGACACATAATTCGTCAAAGATATCTTGAAAGTGTCGAAAAGATCTCTGACGGATATCTTTTAGATACTATAAGACATCTTTTAGATATATCGAAATAGTTATTTACGTATCAAGGCTGCTAAAAATTGATCGCAGCGCCATATATGCCTACTGTGTTGACTTCGTCTCGAAAAGACCTTTCAAATGAGCTCGCACTCGACCCATGTTGCCATTTAAGATATTCATCCCCCCTCGTGCCCCTCGTGGTTGGAAATCCGCAGAAAAAAGATTTTTTGAAAAATCGTTTCACGTGTTTCAGCGATTTTCGAAATATCTTTTCTTTCAAAAGTTACAGGACAGTTTCCATATTTTTCGAACACCCTGTATATTTAGCAGAATATAAAAACTCAACTGTGCGCAGCACAAAATGCGTACAAGAAAGGCAGGCCGGTGGAGACGGCCTTTCACGCAGTTGTATGACGGATAGAGAATTCATTATCCGAGAAAGAATATACATTGGCGGCCTTCTTGGACATCGAAGGAGCCTTCAACAACATAGCGACGGGAGCGATGATAAACGCTCTTGAAGCTGCAAAGTTGGCGGGCGAGATATGCCAATGGATAGGAAATATGCTGAAGCAAAGAATAATAGTAGCCGAGACAGATGGAACCGCGATCAGGAAATAGTGAGAAGGGGCACTCCTCAGGGAGAAGTACTATCCCCGCTGCTATGGAGAATAGTTATGGACAACATACTAAAGAAGCTGGAAAGTACGGATCAAAAATATGTGCGTATGCGGACGACGATCCTTTAACGTTTTAAAGTATACATTTTTCATTACACATTGGGTCCGCCATTTTGAATGTTTAACATTTAAGATCAGATTCATGATCGGCGACCCTTACAACCCCTGAGTACCCAATTTTAGCTTCATAAAATAGGTTTTTTACGAAGTTGGTCCGCCATATTGGATCCGCCATTTTGAATTTTGTAAATTCGAGGTCGGATTCGTGATCAGCGACCCCGAAAACCCTCGAGTAACAAATTTCAGCTGTTTTCCGTGCAATGAAAAATGTTGTTCTCTTCAGGAGCTTATCGGGCAGCTATTAAGAAATATGAGGCACGTGGGTTGAAATGTACTTGTATTATGCTAACAAATGATAATTGACGGTAAAAAAGAGTGTGCCACAAACTTTCAAAAAAAAAATTATTTCAATGAAAAGTTCACGTCTCGAAAGATTCCCCCATATACGGACGGCTGAGTAGGAAGAGGGTGTAGGCATAGGCATATATGCTAAAAAAATTCTTTTGAATTGGAAAAAGGCACACATAAGAATACTCGTGGGAGAAATAAATGGACATTGCCTGATAGGCAGGCATGCACAGAGAATGGGCGCCAAAGAAAACGACCTATGTCGAAGCTGCGGTGAGCCGGTGGAGGAGACAATCCAACATCTCATCTGCGAATGTCGGACCTTGTCTGTAGCACGGAGGAAGAATTTTAGAAGATATAGGGGAAGCGGCGGATTATACTGTTAGCCATAAAAAAGTTCATTGAATAATCTGGCTGATTTAAAGAGGGGAATAGAGTACCACGAGGATGAGGAGAAGGAGAGATAGGTGGAAAGCAGGGCACAATGGACGCCAGAAGGCGTCTAGGTGACGGATACGTTTACGTACCACCCTCTAAACTAACTAACTTGAGTCATATCATTGCATTATTTTTTTTTATTTATTATTGAACGGGCGGGTAGCCCTTTTACACAGTTTTTTCAAATGTATATTCAATTGTAATATTTGCGACAGCTGCAGATCGACTTAAGAAGATGGCGCGTGAATACTTCACATTTGTGTATGAAAAAGTAGAAAATGCAGAAACCTACACCAAGTACAGCAGCGGTCATCAAACCATTTCCGCCACATAAACAATATTTTCGAAACGTAAACAATCAACTTGGTTCGTATTACCAACAGCGAGCTGGTGCTTGAAAACGAAATTGAAAAATTATTCATCGGACGGAGATCGAACTCACCCACACTGAGCTTGAAGCATGTCTAAGCTCGACTAAAATGTCAACCAAAACCATTTGTACAGAATGACTGGTACACTATTCGAGTTTAAAAAACCATGTTTACTTTACTCGTAACTGATCCCGTTTTTGAGAAATTCAGAAATCAATTCTGTAGGTTTAAATTCAGCTTACGTTAATCATTTAAGTTATATATTTTTCTTCACGTGAAAAATAAGTGAAATTTATTACTAGAGGGGCGTCGGGGTCGCTGAATATGAATCGAATCTCAGATCTTCAAAATTCAAAATGGTGGATGCAAGATAGCGGACAGAAATATGAAAAGCGGATACCTGCGGATTTTTGTGATTGCAGATTATGATTCTGATAGAGGAAAAATATGAATATTAAGAATATTGATATTTTTCCGTCATGTTTTTTTATTTTATGTTATATTATTGTATTATATTGTTATTATCCATAATAATAATATAACAAAATCGAAAAACTTTAGTATCAGCCACGTACAGAAGGATGTTTTAAGGTAACCCATCACCGAATTTTCTGCTATATCAAGTTGTAATTAAAAAAATTAGTAATATTTTTTTTTCTGGCACTATTGTGGATGAGAAAAAATTAAAATTCTTTTTTAAGCATTTTTGACATTGTAATTTTTCACAAAATTAAAGTGTAGCAAAATCCATAACCTTATTTCTTCCTGAAGGTTTGAGAAACAAAATAAAAATGGAGCCATCGAAAAATATTGAAATTTGTGCAAGAAGAAGCATTTTTGTAGTTTTGATAAAATTTTGGATTGTATTTGCGAAAGATCCATACCTCCAATCTCTTTGAAACGCCGTTTAGCAACGCAACTTGGTGCTCTGAATAGGAATATCGTAGTAAAAATTGGCGTCGAGGTCATATTCAAAGTCAAAACACATAAAAATGCGTTATTTTTGCCATTTTGTTTTATTTATTTTTAAAAATATAAACCTGACGAAAAAGTGTTTACAACAAAACATGAAATTCTCTACAACAAAAAATCAGGCATTTTTTTCGTCACAGCAACGGAAACTCCATAAGACATATTTTTTCACGTTATTTCTCACCCACAATAATGCCAGACAAAAAATATTACGAATTTTTTTAATTATGACTTGATATAGCTGAGAATTTGGTGATGAGTCCCCTTAATTAAATGCACTTACACATATTTAATTACGCAGTAAAATTTAACATACTTCCTGAATGTAATTCCGACGAGTTTGTTGTCAGATTTATAATCCTCCGAGTGTCATGTTAGATCCGCCATTTTGAATTTTGAAAATCAAAGATCACATCCATACTCAGCGACACGGAAACCCTCATGGCATCGAATTTTAGCTATTTTCCATGTTAAAAAAATATATAACTTAAATGATTAAATCTTAGCTACGCTGAATTTAAACGTACAGAGTTGTTTTCTGAATTTCTCAAAAACGGGATCAGTTACGATTTAAGTAAGCATGGTTTTTTAAACTTGACTAGTGTACCAGTCATTCTGTACAAATGGTTATGGTTGACATTTTCGTCGAGCTCAGACATGCTTCAAGCTCAGTGTGCACCATGTACGACTTCGTAGTCCAGTGCGTTAACGCATGAGCGACCAAGCCGATTATTATGAAAATTTCGTAAATTTTTTTCGCGGAAATAGTGTCATTTAAAATACTTATTGCATACAATAAGAAGACATTTTTTCATTTGTATAATTTGAAATTTTAGAGACAATATACTCCATTTTGAATGTTGAAAATATGACTACAAATTCATTATCAGCGACCCAAAAAAACAGGCAGATATTGAAAATCACTAAAATCGAATTATATTTAATATTCTCCGCCCGCCATTTTGGGTTCTCCATCTTGAATTTTAAAAATCTAATCATGAATTCGGAATCAACAACTCAAAAAACATAAAGATACTGAAAGCTACAAAAATCCATGAATATTTAATACTTTTGGATTTAACAAAACCAATAACAGATTCGTAATCAGCAGCCCCAAAAACCCCGAATAATGTGTTTTGTTTAACTAAAATTACTTTCGTGTAAGATGATGGGTAATTTTGAAAACTCACAAATATTTCGTCGAATCGACCGCCATTTTGTTAATAAGACAATAAAAAGAAAATACGACGAATTCCTTTAGTGGACACATCGGGTGCACGTTTATGACTTATTTTAAGTTGATCCAAATGCTTTTTTATAAACAATTTTAGGAGAAACGAAATAAATGAGTCTGAAAATCATGATTTTTTTACATATTTTTGCAAAAAAAAATATTGGAAATTACAATTTTTTGAAAATTGAAACAATAAAATTCATGTCCTTTGGATTTTTTTCCTTATATGTTTCATGAAAGAAATAAATGCAGAACTCGAGGTAAAATTCCAGTACGTTCGGCGGTTAATGGGTTAAATAAAGAAGCTAATTCAAATGAATTTGCTTCGATAACTATTACGGCGTCCAAAAAAAAACTGTTAAAATCAGAGTTTGTCAATTTACGTCATTTGACTTCTTAAAGTCACTTCAAAATCTCAGCTATCGTGCATAATACTTCATATGCGCCAATATTTACTAATATTTTACTTATTTTACACCGTAAATTTATTCTAATATATAAATATAAATTCTCTTTTCCCTTACGTACACATGAGTTTAAAAGTTCTGTGTATTTGCCCATATTCAAGTAAATATTGCTTTGAATAGTAGCAAGTAAATATTTATTTTGATTTAAAAATATATTTTCTTAAAATAAGTAAGATTGACTAACATGGGTTAAATATAAGAAAATATTTTCTTAGTTCATATAAATATTTAATTCCCCTTAGTGATATAAATATTTAAATAAATAATTTGATATAAATATTTACTTGAATATGTAAATTATTTGTTCAGTGTATACGTTTACTTCAGTTTCTCTGATTTCATGTTGATTATCAAGTATGTTATACATTTTATTTAAGTAGAGTAATTATTGATGAAACTTACAATTAGAGAAATATCTTGTTGGTTTTCTCCCACATTGAAATGCAAAAAAAGTGAATTGTTATTTGATATAGTCAACAAAATATGCAAACAATTAAAAAATTCCGCAGCCAGAGCCGAATATACGAGCAGTGACGGCGAAGAGCGCTTATTTAAGGGGATTCTAAAGTGCTCCTCCGATAATGTAGGTATTTTCAGTAAAAACCGTAAATAAATAATAATTGAATCCATTTTTCAAAATTCGGACTCTGTAAAGGCAATTCTAATTACTATAGACGGGTTTCTAGAAAATAACAAAGAAATTAATTGAGAACTAACCGAGAATTTTCGGAATAAGTGATTTTATTTTTTTATTAATAATTAGGAAATATTATTATTTTTTTTTAAATTATTTTTTAATTAATTATTTAGGAAATAATTAGAATTTATTTCCGACAGTTCTATCAGTTCTGAATGGATGTCTTTAGTATTTTCTAGAGAACTGTCTATACAGATACCAAATTTTGAAAATATTATTATATTATCTTTAATTTACGTTTTTTAGTGAAACTTCCTTCCTTATCAGTGCAGCACTTTGGAACCGCCTTAAACCGCTGTGACGAGGCTGCAGATCGTTTGACTAAGAGAGCCGCAAACGATAACACAATAAAATCCCTAACCATTCCATTCACAGATTACTTCCGTAAATATAAGATACACTATATATTGTTATAAACCAAAGCGAAATCAAAGGTAACAAGTATTTTAAAACATACTACCAAACATACCGGCCAAAAGTTCGTGAACGCTCTGAACTTTTTAACTCGTCAAATAATGCATTCTATCTCCGAATCCTTAACGATAATGATAATACTCATTGGATGTCTTTTAAAGTACACAAATAAAACTTTCAATTAGTGCATTTAGTTTTACTTCAGACGTTATAGTTTCGCAGTTGTCAAATTTTAAAAATGTTAAAATTTGCCATTTTTTTCTTTCAACTTTTAACACTAACAAAAAGTGTAATAAATTTTTCTGTATATTTCCAATTTTTTGCTAAATACTATAATTCAAGAGCTTTGACATGGCTCTTGTAAAAAGTACATACGATTTTTTTTGTCAGAGTTACTATTTTTTTGAGTTATCAACTTTTTGCCTTTTTCCAAAGAATTCTGACAAAATGAGGTAAACTGGCAATTTTCAAAAAATCATAACTCAGGAACAAAAAATCGTACCGACTTTTCACAATAGCCATTTTAAAGTCCTTGAATTGTAGTATTTAGACAAAAATTGACTATATGCAGAAACATTTTTAGACTTTTTGTCAGTGTTTAAAGTCGAAAGAAAAAAATATAACGTGTGGATAAAAAGGATAGGATAAAGGATAAAGGAAAGGAATTATCCCCCGCTTTAATGACATTTTTAGCCTATTCGCGGGTCGGCTCTCGGGTGGATTGGTCGGACAGACTTTCAAAGACATTACAAGACAATACTTTTAGACAAACACAAGGATCAACCATCCAGAGCCAGTCCCCCCATTACTGCACCCCGTAGAGCGACTTGACCCCTCTGTATCGCATTTGCACGGGGTCTGGGAAAACTACGGAAAACCCAGACAGATACAGTCGACGAACTACTTTATCATCAGAGTATACCCTCTGATGGTAAAGCAGCTGTGTCTCCCACTCAGCAATCGGCCTGCTATCTTTGCCGTAGCGGGCGCAACGCTCGTTTTTTTTTATTTTAACAGTCACCCTTCCAAGTCACGATCCCCAATCAGGATGCTTTACTTGAAAGAGCGACTGCGTGTCGCGCCGACCACAGGGCAATTGCTGTTGGTCAACAAAAAGTGTAATAAATTTTTCTGTATATTTCCAATTTTTTGCTAAATACTATAATTCAAGAGCTTTGACATGACTCTTGTAAAAAGTACATACGATTTTTTTTGTCAGAGTTACTATTTTTTTGAGTTATCAACTTTTTGCCTTTTTCCAAAGAATTCTGACAAAATGAGGTAAACTGGCAATTTTCAAAAAATCATAACTCAGGAACAAAAAATCGTACCGACTTTTCACAATAGCCATTTTAAAGTCCTTGAATTGTAGTATTTAGACAAAAATTGACTATATGCAGAAACATTTTTTAGACTTTTTGTCAGTGTTTAAAGTCGAAAGAAAAAAATATAACGTATGAAGTAAAACTAAATGCACCTTTATTTGTGTACTTTAAAAGACATCAGATGAGTTTTATCATTATCGTTAACGATTCAGAGATAGAACGCATTATTTGATGGTTTAAAAAATTCAGAGCGTTCACGAACTTTTGGCCGGTAGTGTACAACATGGTTCAAAAACAACAATTTACCACGAAAGATAGTAACCACCGTCAATCGAGCACAATCAGATCATTAGAATCTAGCAACCTCGTTAACACACGTGGACATCCTAAAAGATTCGAAGTGCAACGACCCTCTACCCCCAGGGTAATCTTCGCCAGCCCCTCGGGCGCGGTTATTACCTACGGGCACATAAGTTCTTTTACGCCCTTGATACGAAAATAACTATTTCGATATATCTAAAAGATGTCTTACAGTATCTAAAAGGTATCCGTCAGAGATCTTTTCGACACTTTTAAGATATCTTTGACGAATTATATCTATATATATTGTATATATAATATCATAATGATACAGACAGTAATTAGTAAAACACTGTAAACAAGTAATATGCATCGAATAGTCTATTACAATACAAGTACTTGAAGTAAGTATTTTGCAACTTTTATTTATTAATACTTCGGCTGGCCTGTTGTCGGGGTCGAAGTTTTGAAAATGCTCATTTTCAATTTTCATACATATAACAAACACTATATTGTTGTAACATACCTATCGAAGCCACTTGTACCTAAATATGATTGGACCCCCAAATATCAATATAATTTTATAATACAATTGAAAGCTGTTAGTAAAGAATCGAGTCTTAAGGAATAGCCGACTCTCCACTGGGTCGAAGTTTCTGAGCGAGCGAGGCACCACGCCAACACTAGTTTTTATTGAAATTGACAGGACTTTTAATGTACTTGATCACGAAATTTGTGCTAATATCGGATTCATAAAATATATTATGCAATGATGAAAGTATGAGTCATATACAACGTCGTACATGATGTGAACCACGATATGTACTAGTAAAGGTGCTCAGGGTCACCGATTATGGATTCTAGGTATGGCGTTCCATAGTTTATGGTTTTTTCCAATACACGATTCGAATGACCGGGATTCGAGCCATTAAAAACATTATTACGTTTTACTACTAAATATTACTTCATTACAAATTAACCTCATGATAAATTTTGTTACATTCGATCTTTTTATTTAATGTGTTAAACAATTAATTTATTTTCAAGATACTATCTGCCACCTTTTCAACCAAGAATCCTCGATATTCGGATTTAGCAGCAAAAATATGACTAAAAAACGTGGGATCAAGCAGGGACCTGACAGAGATAATATTTTTGTAAAGTTACCGTATTTCGAAGAAAAAAGATGGTTATCGAAAATTAAAACGATTTATTTATTTATTTATTCGCCGCATTTGCATAAAGTCATAACCTTAGACTAGATTTGTTATATGGCTTTGCAATTGTTAATATATAGGTTATTTCTTTGCATCCTATTCGCGTTAAAGTTAAACTAATTTTAAAACATTCCATTGTAGTAATATTCCATATTTTTAATGGCACTACATCACAGTCTTTGTGAGATACTTTCGAGAATATTGCATTTGTCGTAGGTATATGGAACGATATATTCCTAGGAAATATAACGTCGGTGTATTTCCCAGTATACATTTGTGATACACGTAATGTTTTTCCAAGAGACCCATCAGAAAATACGCAGGTATCTTATAAAGGTATACGGGACTGAAGTAAACAAACCATGCTGCGTTGTACAATAATTTTACGAATTTATGTAGTATGATAGCTCTATTGGTATGTTAATTTTGTACTTTTATAACAAATTATTAGTAGTTAAATTGACGTAAATATTTACCCTGCAATGAGAATGACGGAAGATCCAGAAATGTGATACTACACGGAAAAAATAATCCAATGAAAATTCCCGAACTTGTTCGGATGTTAAGGATTTGGGAAAAATTCGACGAAAATCTCACGATTATCGGTAAATATGTTCGAAATGTTTCTGAGTAATTCCCGAACTGAAAATATATTTCACAGTTTGGTTCGGAAATACGCTGAAAGTAAATATTACAGATGATTTCACATAAAATTAAGAAACAGTTCAATATTTATGTCATTAGTATTTAAGAAAATGTACATCTAACATGAAATAGTTTTTATTATATTACGATTGTGAGAAGTTGTGCATCCAGTTTATGAAAATTCCCGAACTTTTGTGTACTTCTCTACCTATATGTATATATATATTATATCCGCAAATACCGATACGCCAGACCATGTACATATATATATACACAACCAACGAACTGTTACGACCGGAATTTGCCTCGAATTGTGAGGTTTCTCCCTAAGTCGTCGAAAGGTAGGTCGGTCTCAGAAGCCGACCTGGAGTTCGAGGCGGAATGTTCGGACGCGAGAAATGAGGAGTAGGGAAAAAATAAAACGGGTAAAGTTCAAATTGAAAAAAAGATGTCTTTTATTTTTATTATTTTTTTATTAGAGGTTGGTACCTCTGAAAATATTCCTCCAGGGTTATTCGGGTTTTGGTTTCGGAGGGTGGTTCTGTGGAGGATACAGGTTGTGGGGACATGGATGGGGGAGGAGGGAGAGTTGGAAAATTGCAAAAGATGGCCAATTGGTCCAGCGGGAGGGGATTGGTGGCCAGCTCAGGGTCGAGCGATCGTCGGTGGTGGGCGCTCCATACGGCCCATTGGGCGGCTTGGGTCAGACGGGCCTTCTTGTTGTGGCGCCTTTGTTGAGCACCCGGCACTGGAAAAAAAAGGTGGAAAAAGAAAATGGGGTTAGTGTCCAGTATGTGATGGAGAGGGGGGCGGGACCAGTCAACGGAGAAATCTCTGTGCCCCCGCTGGTTGGCCTGCCAAGTTAGTAGGCGGTTAGAATCGAAAAGTGAAGGGAAAAGTGTGAGGGTACCTATAGGTTGATTCCGGGGCGGAGCGCCTGCATCCGACCTCGGGATCCTCCGAGGATGGGTCGATCTAATTCTCAGGTGAGGGAGGGCGGTGCACCAGGTGGACCTCGCTAGTCCCTTTGCACCGGGGAAAATAACTGAGGCTGTTAACCTCTGTACTTCTCCCGGGTACCGGAAACTGCAGGGTCCCTATAGATATTTTTGTTAGGGGTTATGTGTGTCGATACTTACTTTTCGTGATGGAAGTCCTGGTCCTGGGTGAGCCTCGACGGGAGTGGGTGGATCCGGCTCTGACGTTGTTGCCCTGGAGATACTACCCTGGATCTGGCTCGTGCTGGCTGGCTCTGTGTCCGGGTGGTGCTGGCTGCTTCCGATGGGTTTTTCTTCTCTTACGGGAGTTCTACTTGATGATCCTGAGTGTGAATTTTTGACTGACTTCTATGATTTTCGTACGCCTATTTATACCAATTTTCTGCTCATTGAAACTTCGTTGATGCGAGATTTATCGAGGTCGGAGAGGTGAAAGGAGATTTGTCTTTTGTTGAGGTTTCGTAATTTTTTTAACTAACGTTGATCCGATTGACAATTTTGTTTTTTTTCGATTTGTACATTCGCAAAATTTACATAAAAGTTAATTACATGATGAACGTAATAAACATACAAAAGAAGGCGTTAATTGCTGGTGTAACAATATTAATAATAATCTCGGAGTTTTGACATTTCGATGAAAATTATTATTTATATAATATTATGTGTTTTTCTTTAAACTTCCATGTGATGTTAAATGTAAAGCAAGGTTATTGACAACATGACTGTGTAATTTTTAAGCTATTGTTCGTTAGTGCGACGTGCAAAATTATTAGTATGGTGGTTTGTTTCATTTTGTAACAAAATGGAGGAAATTATTATGAGTGATATTGTGTTATATAAATACTTTGTTTATTAATTAATTTTGCGGAAATAATAAAATAAGACGTTGTCTGGGCGTGACTCGAGTGAGTAATCACATATGTGTGCGTGTGCTTGTATGTGTGTAAATACATAATTATTTATAGTTTAATATTGAACTTGCGAAAAACATGGTTGGATTTGAATTCGGTTTTTTTAATGGGACGTTAAAGTTCTAAATATTAAACTATTTAGCTGAGTTAATTGTTTTATTTTAATTTTTGTAAATGCATTATATTATTTATTCATTTATATTGTAAATGTGTGGAAATTTGCGTGAAGTCATAACACAGTATTGGTTATGATTATATATTTTTATTAGTTTAGTAAAAACATAAAGTGTAAGTTGAATAATCATTAACGGATCTCTATGTATCAGCGTATGTGTGTGAGGATGGGTGTGTGTATGTGCGTATACAAGCATACAAACAATATCTACATTATTTATGCATATTTTTTTATAATAATTAGAAAAAATAGTATCAGGGAGATCTCGAATTATTGGTAAATGGTAAAATAATTTATTTGTTAATTTGTTTAATTGCTAAATTTATTTATTGGGTTTTCATGGTATATTATGGTTTTTGCGTATGTGTATTTATATTGAAAATGTACGAAAAATTCCGCTTAACCTAATCATGGTATTTATTATTTATATTTTTCATTATTGTTTGTTTAAATGAAGAAAAACAAACAAATATGGGTTAGGTAATCGTGAATGGGTTTCTATGTATTGGTGTATGTGTGTAATTTTAAAAAGGGTGTTTGTGTATGTGAGTTTACGTGTGTGTCCTCGTTGTCTGATGCCATCTTTCAGGAATTTTTATGGCTCTGGAAAGTCAAGGAAAACTCGTCAGTGTACACTTTTTAAGACGGCTATTTTTTTAACATGGAGAAGTTTTTTTAAATCAAAAATATTCGTATTTTTAATTCTGGGTAAATTTAAATTTGCAAGAGTATTTGTATTAATGAATTCTATATTTTTCCAACTTTTTAGGTTTTTCTACCAATGTTTATGTTTGTCGATAATGTAGTTAACTTGTATATCGATTACAGAGAGGTGAAGGGATTGGTTCGGGATCTACCTGTCGAGATCGATAATTCAGGTTTTTCCTCTACAGATTGTCATGTTGCCTAGTGAGCGAGAGTGTGTTAATACATTAGTACAAGCAATAGGAAGCGCTGCTTGTGATTTCCTAAAAGTCTATCAATTTGTTTTTTTTTCGTATGTCTCGGCTAATTCATCGGTGTTTTTGCTATAGTTACGGAATCGTAACAGAACCAACCGCTCCGTTCTGCGCAGGCGATGTATTCGCACATGGCGGCCAGGGAATGAAAACAAAACAATATATATATATATATATATATATATATATATATATATATATATATATATATATATATATATATATTCGATTATTATGCTTCGATATGTTTCTTCTAACACAGGTAAAGAATGGAGAATATGCCGGTAGGAAAGTTATTTTTTGAAAAATATTTTGACCTTTATCAAATTTTGTTTACCTTAATTTACATTAATAGGAATTTGATGGCAGTCATAATACAGACAAGCTTGTAGAAAATGCTATTGAAGTACATTGCGATAATGCTGAAGTGAATGTGGTAAAAACAAAAAAAAATTATTTAAATGTTTAAAACAAAATAAAACGCCAAACTTATTAATAGTAGTAGTAAAACTCCAAATTACATAATAATCAAACCTTTCAGTTCAATCCCAGCAGACGTACGGTCATGTTCATGTGCGAAAATATTACGAAATATACAAAATGTTTTGTATACTGTTTGTATATTTCGTTAACTTTTCGTTGACGAATGTGACAGTGTGTTAGCTGGGATGAGACAATTTTTATTTAGAGCAATTTTCACTGGCCGTACTAGTGGAACTAGTGTAAATGATATTATACTGCTGTGTGTCTTAGAAAAGGTCTTATCTACATTTCTACGATTTTCACTTATTCATGAAATACGGTTTTAGTCATAACAGTAATTTTGTATTTTTAAAAATGACTTTTGACGGCTATCCATTTAGCACGATTCTCAGTGGAATTTTAACTAACGGGTTTCATATTTTTTGGGACATCATATATATTCATTACAGTTTCTAATACAGAGTCTGAATTTTGAAAAATCAATTAAATCATTTTTAATTTAAGTATCTTTGTGAAAATTTCTACCTTATCGACTGAGCCGTATGGAATCCCCTTAAACCTATACATACCCGATTGTATGAAACATATAAAGACCGTTATTTGTGAGTAACTACATTCAAATATTCGCGGGCATTCACTTACACAGATATTCACAGAGGGCGCGTTTCTCGCAAGCGCGCGAAACTGATAGATACATGTAGAAATACAACTTCTGACTCAGTCTACTAATGAGTAAATATGTTAGCGTTCCGTTAATACCGTTTGCGTGCGTGCGCATATTAACTGTTATCTAGTTTAATATTATTGTGTAGGCTGCGTTGTAATTCGTTTAGCGATGTATTTCTATGTATGGGCCTTGTGTATAAAATGTTAGAAAAGTTTGTTCTTGAATTAGTAAATGGTGGTTAAAAGACATACATACGAAAACCAAATTTTTTCCCTTAAACTAGTCGGATTATTTAATTATATTGGCTTCGAATTTTTCTTGAACTGATTCGGAAATATTACCGAACTGTTCAGAAATGATCTTAGTTATAAGATCTTAGATATAATTCGAGCATATTCGGGAACTCCTCATATATTAATTTGACTTCTTCATGAAAAAGGGTCTAGAATATTTCTAACGAGACAGTTCCTAATCTTCTTTCAAGCATACTAAAATCCTCAACATCCGAACGAGTTCGGGAATTTTCAGTGGATTATTATTTTCCGTGTATATGCCATAAACTCGAAGAGACGTACACTAATGTGATAAAAAAGAACAGCCAATAGATCGTCTAAACATAATTAAAGAAAAATTTACAAAAGATTCTTAGTAAATTTGTGTACTTTTCAACTATTCAAAGTGCATGAATAGGTTATCAACGACATTTTATAAGTTGCAGTTGCAAAAATTCTTCATTCTGTTTAGGGTTATTTATTACTCGTTAATTAAGCTTTAATATTGTTGTTAAATTTACATAAATTGAATTCCACTAACTACATGTTTTGCTGATTTAATTCTTATACGATCTTATTGCAACTAATAGAAACCCGTTGGGGACCTATTTAAACAATTTAACTAGTTAAAAAATTGTCGAATTTCTTAAGTTTTTTTTCGGAACGATCCCAAAACGAGCGAAAATCTAGGAGAAGTACACAATTTTCGGAAAATGCTTATTATAAAAACAACTTTTATGTGTGTTTTGTCGAAAATGGCGAAAATGAAAAAAGCACACATTAACTTTAAAAAACATATATATGTTACTATTACTTAATATTTCTTCTCTTCCTCCCACCAATAACATTCCATAGGACATTTGCCGGTGTGGTGTAATTGTTCAAACGAATAGATGGCTTTCTGTTCTTTTTTTCAAGCGACTTATGTGTCAAAATAATAAAAACTTAAGTTTTAGTAATATTTTTACTTAAATATTAAAATGTATATACATAATTCTTTAATTTATGCGGTATATTATAGCAAAATGTATCAAGAAGCATGTACTTGACATTGGCCAGTAAACTGATATGTATAATGATTGTAGGATGCTGGAGGTAGTTATTGAAAAATCCATTTTTCAAACTCAATACACCAATCACAGTTGTGGTTGAACGTACATAAAAAAATATATGAACTCGAATATAGAACCTCCTTCTTCTTTAAATCTGTAAAAAAATGATTGAATTTTCTTCCTAACATGCGTAAATGCAGTAAATGAAGTTGTAAATTATTTTTTAGCTGGGGCATTTCACGTAGAATGCCCCACATTTACAGCAAAATTAAACGCTTCTTAAATGATTCTGTTTCAATTTTTATCAAATCGCCTTGTCTTAATTGGTACCTCTATCATGCCAAATAGTAGAAAAGGGTTTGACTAGCCGGAAATACAAATTTTTATTTGGCAAAGCTGCATTGTTGGAAACAATGTAAATGTTCAAAATTAACAATATGAAATGTTTGCTTGAAAATATCTTATCAAAATATTGCATTGTAAACTTGATATTATTATTCTTGGAAATGCGTATTGAAATGATACTATGTATTAAATATGATAATTTGTTCTTAAAAATGCCTTATATCACGAGAAATATATGAATTGCTGTATATGTAAAAGTGGGATGAAACGTGTGAAGACACGCCTAAACGAGGGGTCTTTTATCCATTGCTTGCTTTTGTGTAGCAGGTAGCATATCTGGTTGGTTCACAAGTGCAGTGAACACTAAAAGAGGACTGGGGGAAGCTCCTCCTTTACTGGCCCCTACTCCGCACTCCATTCCACCACCTTGAGATTTCGTCAATGTAGCACATGGACTTTCACCACGCCACATTCACATCTGCTCCTTAGCTTGAAGTATACGGACTTTGCTTATTCTACTCTAGTGCAGTCTTTCTTTGTGAACATTGGATAATTGTTGTTATTTAGTGGCCTACAACTGGATTATAGATTGAAGAGCCCATTAACATCGCAACTACTTTTGGACCATCATCAGGATTAGTGTGGATTGCGATTGTGAAAATAAGGTAATCTGACGAGAAGTGTATTTATGGATACATTCAATTTTACATCCGAGCATTAAGTGATGACATTCAGGATGTTTACTTGGATGCGGAAGGAGCTAGGATGCTGTCAGCGGAAGAATTTACCTGATTGTTCTGACCCACCTAACGAAGAAGCCACAGTAAGTTATCAGAAAAGGGGGACAATGTTGAATATCATCAGGAGATACTTCAGTAAGAAGAAATCCAAACTTGAAATTCCTCTAACCTCAACGATGGAAGAGGAAACTCCGATGGAAGAAGAAACTCCGATGGAAGAGGATTATTCCGACGATAATGACCTTCCAGGACTTACTCTTTTAAGACATTGTTATTCGATTTCGCTACAAGAGGTTCGTTCTGAGGACGAGAACATTTGGTATTCGCCAAAGGAATACGGCGTTCCAGAATATCGAAAACTACGTCATTCACGCCTATCAGTCATAAGAGAGCTAGATGAAGATCTTTATGCTGATTTTGACTTGGCCCCGAGACGTCGAAATCAATCTTGGAGTGGATCTTCATTCAGTATGAACTCCTGGACGTCGTTGGAAATAATTCACGACCTTCCTATTTATCACCCGGTAAGGTTACGGTTTTCCAAATCCGAACAAGAGCTACAGGCCGTCCCGATATCTTCTGTCTGTCATATGTTCAAAATAAATTGGCAGAATATTGGATTTACGTAGAAAATATACATTATATACACGGAAAATAATAATCCAGTGAAAATTCCCGAACTCGTTCGGATGTTGAGGATTTCAGTATGCTTGAAAGAAGATTAGGAACTGTCTCGTTAGAAATATTCTAGACCCTTTTTCATGAAGAAGTCAAATTAATTCATGAGGAGTTCCCGAACTGTGAAGTAATATGCTCGAATTATATCTAAGATCTTATAACTAAGATTATTTCTAAACAGTTCGGGAATATTTCCGAATCAGTTCAAGAAAAATTCGAAGCTAATGTAATTAAAATCCGACTAGTTTAAGGGAAAAAATTTGGTTTTCGTATGTATGTCTTTTAACCACCATTTACTAAGTCAAGAACAAACTTTTCTAACATTTTATACACAAGGCCCATACATAGAAATACATCGCTAAACGAATTACAACACAGACCTACACAATAATATTAAACTAGATAACAGTTGAAATACGCACGCACGCAAACGGTATTAACGGAACGCTAACATATTTACTCATTAGTAGACTGAGTCAGAAGTTGTATTTATACATAATCTATCAGTTTCGCGGCGCTGGCGAGAAACGCGCCATCTGTGAATACCTATGTAAGTGAATGCCCGCGAATATTTGAATGTAGTTATTCACAAATAACGTTCTTTTAATGTTTCATACAATCGGGTATGTAGGTTTAAGGGGATTCCGTACGGCTCAGTCAATAAGGTAGAAATTTTCACAAAGATACTTAAATTAAAAATGATTTAATTGATTTCAGGCTCTGTATTAGAAACTGTAATGAATATATATGATGTCCCAAAAAATATGAAACCCGTTAGTTAACAATCCTCTGAGAATCGTGCTAAATGGATAGCCATCAAAAATCATTTTTAAAAATACAAAATTACTGTTATGTCTAAAAACCGTATTTCACGAATAAGTGAAAATCGTAGAAATGTAGATACGACCTTTTCTAAGACACACAGCAGTATAATAGCATTTTACACTAGTTACACTAGTACGGCCAGTGAAAATTGCTCTAAAGAAAAATTGTCTCATCCCAGCTAACACACTGTCACATTCGTCAACGAAAAGTTAACGAAATATACAAACAGTATACAAAATATTTTGTATATTTCGTAACATTTTCGCACATGAACATGACCGTACGTCAGCTGGGATTGAGCTGAAAGGTTTGATTATTATGTAATTTGGAGTTTTACTACTACTATTAATAAGTTTGGCGTTTTATTTTGTTTTAAACATTTAAATAATTTTTTTTTTGTTTTTACTACATTCACTTCAGCATTATCGCAAAGTACTTCAATAGCATTTTTTACAAGCTTGTCTGTATTATTATGACTGCCATCAAATTCTTATTAATGTAAATTAAGGTAAACAAAATTTGATAAAGGTCAAAATATTTTTCAAAAAATAACTTTCCTACCGGCATATTCTCCATTCTTTACCTGTGTTAGAAGAAACATATCGAAGCATAATAATCGAATATATCTATATATATATTGTTTTGTTTTCATTCCCTGGCCGCCATTTGCGAATACATCGCCTGCGCAGAACGGCGGGGTCGGTTCGATGGTTGTGTATATACATGGTCTGGCGTATCGGTATTTGCGCATATAATATATAAACATATACATAGGTAGAGAAGTACAAAAAAGTTCGGGAATTTTCATAAACTGGATGCACGACTTCTCACAATCGTAATATAATAAAAACTATTTCATGTTAGATATACATTTTCTTAAATACTAATGACATAAATATTGAACTGTTTCTTAATTTTATGTGAAATCATCCGTAATATTTACTTTCAGCGTATTTCCGAACCAAACTGTGAAATATATTTTCAGTTCGGGAATTACTCAGAAACATTTCGAACATATTTACCGATAATCGTGAGATTTTCGTCGAATTTTTCTCAAATCCTTAACATCCGAACAAGTTCGGGAATTTTCACTGGATTATTTTTTTCCGTGTATATACATAATATCTGCAATCATTTGTTATGTACTATAGTAGATTTTCTAAAAAATATTGTATTTTGTTATGAGCAAAACTGTAATTAGTATTTAATGAATAAATTATATTATAATATATTAACTATGATCTTATTATTTTCAACTTTCTTTATCTAGTGAATAATGTCGGGGGAAGCATAAAACAAACAGTTGCGTACTTTGTGACCGGAGAATAGTTTAGAGCAAAAAATAAATCGATCTAAAAGATAAAATCATCATATTCAGGTCATTATTTTAAAATGTACCGGTAACGCAAAGTCATGGGCCGAGAACGATTTTCGAAGCGGGATAATGATTATGCGCAAAGGGCCTAGCCGGTTAAGCATGTCAAAATTGCTCCAGGTCGTTGTAGATTGAAAAAATTACAGTATGTTTGCCATCCCAAATATGAATTTTCCTGCAAGTTTCAAACTCCTATCTGTTTAACTGGTCGCACAACGGTAAAAAATGTGTTTTTCGGTTTTTATTTTTTTTCTCAAAAACTACGTAACTTAGAAATTTGCAAAAAATTACAAAAATAGTACTTACTAAAACAAACATAAACAAAAATTTTTCATTATTTAATAACGTATACACAATGAGAAAAAAAATATTTAAGTTTTTAAAATTCAATTTCACCAGCTAAATGTGGACCTGCCATCGCTATTTTTTCCTAAAAAATGTATCTATATAATGTGCATTTTGTCAATTTTTTTCGAATTTTTATATTTGGTGCGACTACGTGAAAATCATAAAAAACTTGATTTTTCCGTAAAAAACACCCATAATTCGATATATTCGGCAGAAGTCAGAAAACTTTATTCGGGTATTTGTTGGCTATTCAATTGTTTATCATACTACAACTGATCGCTGTTTCCGTAAACCAAATTGCGTTTCCGCAATTCAATAAAGCAGGAAAAATGAATAATGAATTTGTTTGATTCTTTATTAATTGTTTATTTTATTTAAAAAAAGTATTGAGATCAATTATTTTTCTCTGCTAATGAACCGCGAATACTCAATATTACGTATTTTGTGCATTACCATCTACACTAACCGTAACGATCATGCACAAAATAGGTAATATTAAAAAAGCATCTACAAAATTAATGTGTAATCTTCGTAGAACATAAATAAATATGATGAATGTAAACTTCAATCATGAAATCTAATAAATTCATGCGATAATGGCTAAAATGAAATTGAAAGACAAGATAATAATGTATGCATTATAATAATTGTCTGAAATTATGAAATAATTATAAAGCAGTCGTATGTGAATCGGATTTATTTATTTATTATCATCCCATAATGACCTCGGAGTCGCAAGGACCACTAGGAGGTCGGGTACAAAAGTTATACAAACAGAAACTTAGAATTACAAATAAAAGATACGAGTATACAAGTTCTAACATTTCGTTAGCGCGTTAATATTTAAAAGACGCCATATGTTCCGCGAAAAGTATAAGAAGCACATTGAAATCAGTAAGGAATAGGCTATTTCGACAATGTATTCATTTGTTTATTTAATTATATTGAAAATACATGTCGATTACTGGGTTGTCTTATCTTGTGTTTTTACATTGTAACTGATTTATAAGTGTAGTTTAAATCAATTTTCATATTTTGCAGATATCTCCTGAATAGAGTAATAAAATTAATATGTACTTTGAAACGCGTCACACTTATGAATTTTTGCCTGTATTTTACTGTGACATATAATTCGAAATCATCACTATATATAATGAGTAAGAAAAAAAATTATTAAAAAATCTTCTATTTCACTAAATAAACTATAAGGAACACAAATACGACATTTTGAATAAAATGAGCCACGTATAAATGATACGTCTTATTAACAGATGAGTATTTTGTTATATGATCAAACACAATAAATGATAAATAATTAAATAAGTAAATTCATAATGACATGTATTTTCAATATAATTAAATAAACAAATGAATAAATTGTCGAAATAGCCTATTCATTACTAATTTCAATGTACTTCTTACGCTTTTCGCTGAACATATGGCGTCTTTTAAATATTAGCGCGCTAACTCCGAGGTCATTATGGGATGATTATAAATAAATACATACATACATACATTGGTCAGATTTACTTGCCAACTTTATGCCATCTATGGCTAATTGGGCAAGGCTTAGTCATCATCCCACACAGGACGATACAAACAAGTAAACAATCACTAATACTACACATAATCGACACCGTGAACAGTTAGTCGGCGGCCTGTGCCGTAGCAGGCGCATTGCAAACATTGTCTTATTTTCATTCAAGACAATATTGACGAAACGTCGACCACGGAAAAACCATTCACGGTGTCGATAACGACTGATGTCGGTAGCAGTCCCAAATTCGTACCTTCGCCCAGCAAGTTTTCCCGAATTATCCGCAATGGAAATAATCAGAAAAAGTTGCCGGACGGGGATTCGAACTTACGACCTAAGGAACGTTCAGTTTACGAGCCGAGCATGCTAACCACTTAACCATCGCGTTCCCGATTATAAATAAATAAATAAATCCGATTAACATATGACTGATTTATAATTAATTCATAATTTCAGACAATTATTATAATGCATACATTATTATCTTGTCTTTCAATTTCATTTTAGCCATTATCGCATGAATTTATTAGATTTCAAGATTAAAGTTACATAAACTCTTTTTTTCATCATATTTATTTATTTATTTATTTACGTTCTACGAAGATTACACATTAATTTTGTAGATGCTTTTTCAATATTGCCTATTTTGTGCATGACCGTTACGGTTAGTGTAGATGGTAATGCACAAAATACGTAATATTGAGTAGTCGCGGTTCATTAGCATAGAAAAATAATTGATCTCAATACTTTTTTTAAATAAAATAAACAATTAATAAAGAATCAAACAAATTCATTATTCATTTTTCCTGCTTTATTGAATTGCACGGAAACAGAGATCAGTTGTAATGTGATAAACAATTGAATAGCCAACAAATATCCGAATAAAGTTTTCTGACTTCTGTCGAATATATCGAATTATGGGTGGTTTTTACGGAAAAATCAAGTTTTTTATGATTTTCGCGTAGTCGCACCAATTATAAAAATTCGAAAAAATTTGACCAAATGCGCATTATATAGATACATTTTTTAGAACAAAATAGCGATGGCAGGTCTACATTTAGCTGGTGAAATTCAATTTTGAAAACTTAAATATTTTTTTTCTCATTGTGTATATGTTATTAAATAATGACAAAATTTATTTTATGTTTGTTTTGGTAAGTACTATTTTTCTAATTTTTTGCGAATTTCTAAGTTAAGTAGTTTTAACAAATTATTAATTTTTAGTAACATTTATGAAATTTGCTTCATACTTTTTAATTAAATTTAATAAAATTTTTTACATTGTACTATTATCACTTGTACAGTTGTTTGTCGTAAATACTCTGAGCAAAAGGTTTCTTTAATGTAAATAAGGTTTATTTACTATTAATGAATTTATTTGGCTGAAATATAGATTTGTTAATAGCATTAACATAATTATTGCACAACATTTATATGTTTTCATCTTTTCTAAGACATCATTGTCTAGCCGCTTATTGTAAATCTATACCGCTCAAAAAATAAGTTAGATCATTATCTAACAAGAGAGGTCGCACAGAGAAATTTTGTATGCGATTCAATGCGATTTTATTCAATTTCTTTCACTGGCATCTGGCATGTAAATGCAGTCGTGCATGTTTTTTATGCAAGAAACCGCCGCACATAACCTACGACAATTACCAAACTTAATTTTTTGGGTTCGGGAATTATTTCTACCTGGTACCCGGAAGAGACGCATCATGGTAATTTTCAATCCCTATTTACGGGGTTACTGTTCCAATTACGGAAAAAATGTTTTTTGTTGAGAATTTTGCGCTCTACAACTTTTATTTGAAACATTTTTCTGTCAGACGCGTATTTTTGAAAATAAATGAAAAAAACTTA
Source organism: Trichopria drosophilae (assembly GCA_030407085.1). NCBI lineage: Eukaryota > Metazoa > Arthropoda > Insecta > Hymenoptera > Diapriidae > Trichopria > Trichopria drosophilae. The sequence continues at coordinate 111,956,026 of CM059585.1, read as the reverse complement.
AAAAATAGTAGTTTTCGATACAAGGGCGTATGCGTAAAGAACTTTACACACACATACGTGTGCCGAAATATTGTTTACGTACGGCTTTTTCGTGTGTAAAGTATAATCGAGTGCGTAAAGTTTACTTTACGCACAAGTTTACTTTACGCACCGAAAAGACGTATATAAAAGTTTTTTTTTGCTATTTTTTCAAAATTGCAGCTTTAATACGTCCGACCCGCAATTTTTGTTGTAATATTCGTAATCAGGAGGCAAAAATACTTCGAAATACACTAATTTAAATTTATTTTAGAAGGAGGTGCCTTTTCCGAAGGTTTACCAAATTTTCTTTGCGCATTGAAATTTTGGGACGCAATGTAGAATTGCATACAATATCGTAAGCATCGCATGCCGAACTTCATCTCACTCGCGCGACAGCGTCTAACTCATCGCCGACTCGTGTTTACTCTTGCTTTAAAATGCACTTTGCGTACTTGTAGAATAATATACTATTATGTAATAGTGAACGTAAAATATAATTTTTTCAACTGAGTGCGCGAAGTAATTATATGTATATATATACAGGGTCATCGAAAAGTATCGGACCCCCCTAATATCTTCAGTTAGAATGCACTTAGGAGAAAATGTCCAATAGCAAAGTTGTATGGTTTCAAGCGGGGAGTAAGATGATGACCTTGACTTTGACCTTGACCATGTCCTTCAAGGTCATTTCAAGGTCAATCTTATTTTTTTTTAAATAGAACCCCCTACATTTTATTGCATATTCTTATAGCTTATCTCGAGAGCTTTCCAAAACACTATAATAAAATATTTTTTTTATTAAGTACTTTTTGAGTTATAAAGGTTTGACATTTTTCCAAAATGCATTCTTACTGAAAATATTAGGGGGATCCGATTAATGTATTTTCTTTAAACCAATTAATTGGTCTCATTATTCCGCGCACAAAAGTATTAAGGTTATGATTACTGAAAACTAAATAATATTTTACAAGATATTCTACATTTTGTGTCAAAAAATTGTTAACTTCAAACCTTTATAACTCAAAAAGTACTTAATAAAAAAATATTTTATTATAGTGTTTTGGAAAGCTCTCGAGATAAGCTATAAGAATATGCAATAAAATGTAGGGGGTTCTATTTAAAAAAATAAGATTGACCTTGAAATGACCTTGAAGGACATGGTCAAGGTCAAAGTCAAGGTCATCATCTTACTCCCCGCTTGAAACCATACAACTTTGCTATTGGACATTTTCTCCTAAGTGCATTCTAACTGAAGATATTAGGGGGGTCCGATACTTTTCGATGACCCTGTATATATATATATGTTTGTCCTTCTTTCTTTCGTTTCGATACATGTCCAGGCGCATTCAAAACAATCTGCGGTTCCCGAAAAACGTAAACAACGGTTACAATAACAAAACGGATTCATTATTGTATACACAATCAAACTGAATTGTTTTCGTTTGTTTTGTAGGCAATCTTATTCTGATAATTATTTATCCAATAACTGTAATAAGTGTAGTAAATTACAAACATAAAATTTCCTTATTAAATAATTTAATTTAATCATAAATATATACGTAATAATAATGTTACTTAATAATAAGTGTATACTTTTCATATGAATTTGATTCGTTCCTGAAATATATTATTTCATTTCATAATGTTTATTTATTCTATTGGGGGGGCTCCGCCCCCCTTCCCCGCCCCTGCCACCAATTTCTCCTCTTATAATGCTTTGCGCACACGTTAAAAAAAATAGTATACGATACACGTGCGCTCATGGGATTTCCTCACAAATCCCATACTTCGCGCACTCGTATCGTAATGTACTATTTGCACATTGTTCACTTTTTTCTGGCGCATTTTACCCAAACTTGCAACGTAAAATATTGTTCGACGGATGTTTTTGCACTAATGTGAATCCGGACCTTGTTTTCAACTCGGCCCGCAACCCTCACATTCGTAGAAAAAACTTTTACGCACTTTTATTGAAAATTACTATGTTGATACAGTTTTTCTTTAGGACTTTCTTTTTTAGAATGCAGCCGGTCGGAAGATCCAATGTGTGGAGAATTCTGATTCGACGAGAATGATGGAATACCAAACATTGAAAGGGACATCTTGGATATACTTGTAGATTTTATATCGCAAAAAAATTTTAAGAGTATATCCAGACGATGATCTCGCAGCTGCATTTTTCTGAAAGTATTTAGTAATTTATTCGAATATGCAAGTAGTAAATGTAATTTATAGTCCATACGTTTATAATCGAATGCTAATGTTTATAATAGTTATATTGTGTAATAAATCTAACAGTTCATACATGTGCCTATGTTCATTAAAAATATTAGTAATCAAGAAATAACGTGTCTTGTTTATTAAATATATAATTTTCATGCGGAGTTACTTCGACCAATTATTTTGACAATATGGCAATATTACCATATTATTAATATGGTATATTTTGACATATTTCTAAAAAAGAAAGTTTACGCACTTTTATTGAAAATTACTATGTTGATACAGTTTTTCTTTAGGACTTTCTTTTTTAGAAATATGCTTGACTGATTGTAGTTTGATGTCTCATTTTGTTCAGATCGTCCCAGGCTACATGACGAAAGATCTAGCGATTATAATGTTTAATTCCGAATTTCGCAAATTATGATTGAAAAGGAGGAGGAAGAATATTAGATGAGGAACATTATGCAGGTTAAAAGTAGCTCGAATTTTATCAGACCTGCTATACATTTATTTTTTGCAGTTGCCGACTGTATCCATATTGTCAAAATAATTGGTCGAAGTAACTCCGCATGAAAATTATATATTTAATAAACAAGACACGTTATTTCTTGATTACTAATATTTTTAATGAACATAGGCACATGTATGAACTGTTAGATTTATTTACACAATATAACTATTATAAACATTAGCATTCGATTATAAACGTATGGACTATAAATTACATTTACTACTTGCATATTCGAATAAATTACTAAATACTTTCAGAAAAATGCAGCTGCGAGATCATCGTCTCGATATACTCTTAAAATTTTTTTGCGATATAAAATCTACAAGTATATCCAAGATGTCCCTTTCAATGTTTGGTATTCCATCATTCTCGTCGAATCAGAATTCTCCACACATTGGATCTTCCGACCGGCTGCATTCTAAACTCCTCCCATCGTAAGGACCATACGTCAGCGTTTGTACTGGTTCGTCCGGCATGAGTTCCTTTACACGTGGCCCTGAAACATCATAGCAATTTCATAGTTTCATTTTAATTAAAATATGTACGTATAGGCTAATAATGCTAAAAATAAACGGTCATAGAATACTTACCGAAACGATTATCCTCTTCTAAAATCTCCGAATCTATCTGTTCGTCTTTCTATCTAACGGCTAACCGTTCACAAAGCCGATTTATGGTCGCTTCAGGAAAGACGTCTTTTTTTGGAAGACAATCTTGAATATGATCCACTTTTTCCGTACGTTGAACGACTAACCGTTTACAAAGTCGATCGATGACTCGTTGGAGGAAGACATTTTTTTGTGAAGGATCTACTTCTATGTTCTCCATAGCACTTTTGTCTTCCTTTATGATGTTGTATTGTCTGAAAATAAACGAAAGTATATTTAAATTCATAGTTTCTAACAAAAATAATGCAGCAGAAATAACAATTGTCACTTAGAACCTAGAGGATATGCTATCTAACGAATAAGTGAGGGGCTCCGTGCAAAAAGGGGAAAAGCGCAGATTTCGCTCGAAAAGTTTTGTCCAAATGGTCAATTTTCAAAAGTTCTCAGATTGAAAATATTAAGGCAGACTCTCATAAAGAACTTTTCAAAGCATCTTTCTCTCTTGCTAATAGAACGAAAACATTTGGAAAATCTTGCCAACTATAAAGTTGCGCACTTTTTTCACTAGTTGTCCACAAACAGGTTCTCGTGTACTCCAACGCTTCGTTTATCTAGCGAATTTTAAGCGCCGATAAAGTTCCAGTGAGAAAGTTCTTTATTAAAGCTTGTTTTTCGGTAGCTTTTGACAAAATAGAATTAGCGATCCGATTCTGCGGATGACAAGTGGATGCTAATCCTTTTGCTTCCAGCGAGTCGATTTGCTAACATCGAGGTACAATCCATATGGAGACTATCCGGGACCGAATATTCTCTGTGAAGAAGAACGCCAATACACCCTTGCCTGCGTTTCCCCCATCAACACTTTTAGGTCCTTAGTCCAATGGAACTTGTACGCCCGGAACAGAATTGAACTATCCGACTTCACTGATGGGCTGTCCGTGACAGAATCAATATGTTGATTGATGTGCGGTCCCCGACGGAATTTTCGTCGGTCGCCTTTTGACTGACGACAAAGACTCTCCAGGCCACCTCGTGTCAGGACCCGGTAGCGAGCGGCACTCGGTTGAAGGAGGGAGAAGCGTGGTAGCGAGCGGCACTCGGTTGAAGGAGGGAGAAGCGGGGTAGCGAGCGGCACTCGGTTGAAGGAGGGAGAAGTGGAGTAGCGAGCGGCACTCGGTTGAAGGAGGGAGAAGCGGGGTAGCGAGCGGCCGTTTCGTCTCGGGTCTCGTCCTGGGAGAGACAGAGAAAGATAGACGTACCTAGTGGTACAGTGCGACCTCACACTATTGAAACTTACACTAGTGGCACCCTCGCACTATTGAAAATTTCTACCCGTCACTTGTGAAAGATATATATATTAGACTGTCCCATTTTTAGGTCGACTTTTTTTTTTTTCTTGTATACAAGCTTAGTTTATGACATTATAGAAAACCCCACCGGCTGATCACCTTAGGATAATTTTAAGAGGCGCCTCATTAACCTTTTATTTTTCCCATTTAATTAACATGTAGTACACATGATTTTATCGCAAACAGACGAATATCTTCGTTTGTACAGCCTAAAATGCAGCGAATACGGGCTGAGTCATCATGCGAAAGTATATTCAACTTAACAATACAGGCTAGTAAAAGGAAACGAGCCGTAGGCACCAAAATTATTAGTCTTGAAATGTAGAAAAGTTTAATAAGTATTTTCTCCAAAACTGAAGACTTTAGAGAAAATTTCCTCTGAACAAAAAAGTCTTAGAATTGGTTGAAGAACCTTCTCAAATTTTTTCAGATTTTTTAAATGAATTTTTCAAAATGTCGATTTTTTTAATTTTTGAAAAATCAAAAAGTGTATGAATGCATTCTGATAAAATTTCAGAGTATTCTTTGACTCATTCCAAAGCAATATTGTTTTTAGAAAATTGGCGGATGGATCTGCCCCAAAATCTAATCAGATCTAAGTTGTGCCAATAATTTATGTCATTACGCTTATCCGTTCGCGAGTTATCGCGAGACAAAAAAACGGGACGTTCGGACGCACGGACGTACGTACGTACAAGATCACGGACATAAATTTTTTTATTGTTGATTTGGGCTCCTTAGGGTCTGAAACGTCGACATTTGATGAAAAACTATAGGGTAATTTTTATGCCCGAAGTGACCAAATTCAATACTTCGTCCAGACCTGAGGTCTGGGTCGAAGTAATTAAAAATAGTTGAGTTTAATGATGATTTAAAAATTAGAGGCAAAGGAAAAAAAAGACAAGAGTTAATAATTTAGTTTTTTTTGTAATATAAATAATAAATGAAAATCTAGCAACGTTTCGACTCGAATGAATCCTCTTCAAGGCTATGTTTTACTAAGTAATGTCTGTATTATTATAATTCATAAATATATTTTAAATTCACCTTTTCCGTCTAATTTATCAGCACTATTTCCTTTTCGCGCTCTTCCATACTCTATTCGTAATTGTAGAAACATCCAAGAAATGCAGTGTGGAACTAATTACTCTTTCAATTCTCCTATCGCGCGTCTTAAACGTGTATGGAACAATTTGGATGCTAATGTTCGATCCGTTAGTGGAATTTCTAGGTTTAAACATTGTATGAGTAGTTCCCGTCAGTATTATGACTAAACGACTTTTTATTTTGATTATGTATATGTTTCTCAACTCGTGTATATTTTTGCGCTGTTATTTTAATAGTGTATGTGTGCGTCTATTTATACTTTTTATATTTCGTATTTTGTATTATTTTGTATAGTTAATTTTCTTTTATGTAAGGACTCATTATGTATATTTGTATTTTGTATTATCCGTATTTTGTAATATTTTTTGCATAATTTATTTTCTGTTTTGTAAGAACTTATTGTCCGTTTATTAATAATAAATAAAAAAAAAATAATTCGTCAAAAATGTCTTGAAAGTGGCGAAAAGACCTCTAACTTTATAAAAATATCTTTTAGATATCTATAAGACATTTTTTAGATATATCGAAATACTTATTTTCGTATCAAGGGCATAAAATAACTTTTACATCCGAGGAGCTGGCGACGTATGTTCAGTGTCGATGTAATTACACCCCCGTCGGGGGGGGGGGGGGGGTCGAAACGTCGAAATTTGATGAAAAACTATAGAGTAATTTTTTTTAATAAAATTTGTATTTTTACAAAATAATTGCAGAATATTGCGAAGAAACGTAATTGGGGCTAATGTTTTTTAGTAATGGATCTAATCAGATATAAGTTAGGCCACGACGAATGACTACAAAGGTCAACATTTTTAATTCGCATTGCCGTTGGCGAGCTAGAGCGCACACAAAATTTCGACACATACGGACTTATAAATTTTTTTTTTTTGAGTTCTATAGGGTATGAAACGTCGACATTTTATGAAGATATGCATCGAAATTTTTTGCCTGCAGTGACCATAGTTGCAAAAATGCAAATTCGCGGAAGGGACGTCGCAGGTCGTGCATCTTTGACCGTTTCTTAAGACGGGGTTGATTGACATCTTCGAGTGAAGAACCAAATTGTAAAATATTTAAGGAACCGAAATGAGCCCCGTGTTCCACGCCTGTTTTCGAATCATATCTGAACACCCAACTGCCCCCACGCGCTGGTTCTTGCCTCGGATTCCAGATAGTCAGACCGACGTGCCCCTTGCCTGCGATTATAATCGGCGAAACTCATGCAAGCCCTAAATTACTTTCTTATGGATCACCTTTATTAATTTACTCTCGTCACCCAACGAAGCCCACGCCAGCTTCCTACACTGATAGAAATTTCCGCAGTCAGCGCTTAGACGCAGAACTTAAACACAGGAATTTCCTTTGATATATTCTCACATGAAAATACAGTTTTAAGTTATTTAGTTTATATTGCATAAGAAAACGGAGATTCGCCCAGATATATGTCTGCAGTGTATCAGCAAGCCCAAGACACGTGAATTCAGAGCCCAACGCCTTGCGATCTATTGCTTATTCATATGATCGCATTCTGAGCTCTGCGTGTTAATTTTCATAGCTCTGAGCTATGAAAATCAAGACGCAGGCCTTCGAATGCTATCTAAGGCGCACGCTCGGAGTTGCAAAGGAGTGCGCCGTGAACTTGTTCTAACCGCTGCGTCGGGACGTACGTTCTAAGCGCTGAGTACGGAAATTTCTATCAGTGTAGTCTTTCGGACCATTTGCCTTGGCCTCCCGAGACATTTGCCAATTCTTAGCCTATGCTCCTAACTTCACGGTACTTTCAGCCCTCTCAGCTGCCATTAGATCTATGGGAGGGAACCCCGAGATCACTGAGAGGGCAATGTCGGACACGGTACGATACGCTCGAGCCACTCTTAGTGCTACTGTACTGCAGGCCCGTCGGCAAGTGGCTCCATAGCTTTTCTTGCTTGCAATGGCGTTCGCCCAGACGGGGGCTCCGTAAAAAATTGCAGAGCTCACCACTAAAGCAAGGAGGGATCGACGGTGTTGTTTTGGTCCCCCTATATTGGGCATAATATACCCCAGTACGCGAGCCACTTTTAGCGCTTTTGTGCCTGCATACTGCAGATGGTCTTTGAACGACAATCGCGCGTCGAGCATAACACCAAAGTATTTAATGATGTCCTTCGTTCTGATCCCCTTATCCTCGACCGTGAAGGTAGCGTACATTCTCTTCTTAGTACGAGAGATGAGCACCGCCTCCGTTTTCTCAGCCGCCAAGCAGACTGCGATTTTTTATCTATTATATCGCGGGAACTAAACGGTCAAAATTGTTCAAATTTAACAGACATACGCATTGTTATTCAAATTAGTTTTGCTGAAAGTTTCAAAAACTTTTTGAATAATAGGTGTTTAGGGTCTCGCTACCTTAAAGTAAAAGTAATGAGAAAGAGAAACATGAGTGATAGTGTAAATCCTACTACTAGTCGTAGGAAAAGGAGAAAAAAAATGAAGAATTTTGGAGATTATATAAATTTAAAACAAAAACTCGAGAGATCTGCCATTTATAATAAATGAATTAGAGAATAATGTAAAGGATTTTGAACCCTTGCTCATCAAAATATGTAAAAGTTGCGCACTCTTTATACGGAACTAAAACGCGTTCCGTGTTTCGCCGCGCGCTCTATTAAGAATCGCCATAACTTTCCGAATTTAATTCCGATCGATTTCAAATTTTCCAAAAAACTTCCACTACTTGTAAGGAACAAATTACTCGCTTGAAGTTTTTTGAAATCGAAATTTCCCACAGACTTTTTGACGACGTAGCTGACTATTCGCGGATTTCTACAGTTGCCATCAAAAAATTAATTTGTTGATAACGAAATTAACTTTTGCAATGCTTTATCACTTCATAGGCATCGCTAGGATCTGTTCGGTGTACATCGCAAATTTCAAACAATTTTAACAATAATGGTTCACCGGTTCACCGGTAAAATTTTTTTTTTTTTTTTTTTTTTTTAAATAATAATTGAGGTCATAAATAACACAAATAAAATCTAAAAAAAATGAATTCATTAATTTGGGCATTTTATTTTCCAATTAAAAACTCTTCCGTTTGAATCGCACTTTTACTCGCGCCAGTTTCGTGTGACGTCATTATTCGGGTTCGGCTGCCAACCAATCCCGTTCACATATTCTACTGTGCATTTATGTTATGTTAAACCGTTGCTCCGAAATTTATAAAATGGAACGAGAAAACTTGCACTATGGAAAAAAGAGTTATAAGACCTGCTATTTCATGGAATGCAATAATACAACACACAGTAATCCTCATAAAATTTTTGTGCCAATGCCGAAGGGTGATTTGAGAGAAAAATGGGTTGAACTCATCTGAGGAAAAGGCCAAGATAAAGTATCCAAATACACTTCACTATACTGCTGTGAAGATCATTTTAATGTATGTAGCACTTTATATAATTGATTTTATTATGCATGTTACGCATATACAAAGCACGTTGAAAATTATTATGTGATATATCTTGTAATGTATGATGGAATTTACTTTATAATAATAGTTGAAAAGTACCTTTTCTTTCGAAAGATTATCAGGAATGTGAATAATATATAATAATAAAAATGAATACAAACAATTTTTCATTCATCAACAGTTACAAGAAGATTTGGAAAATTATGTCCGGGTTTCACACGATCCAACTGCCAATGTGAGATTGAGAATAGGAGCGCTGCCAAGGTTGAAAAACTTACCTTCATGTGAAGTTAACAATACCTTACGACAAGGGAGCGCACAAGGGAACTCCGGTGATGTAGTTCATGGATCGATACATGAGTTTGTCAGTGTTCAAGAATCCATTGCCTTTGAGGAAAATGAACCAATGGAGGTGTCAGTGTTAGTTGTGTCAAAAGATAAATGTGTAGAATAGGGTGCCTTAGGCAAAATTAAATTTTTTATTTTCACGTACGCTACCCCGGAAATTGATTCTGTGTGTTTTCAAAATGATGCTCAAATTTTTTCAGATTTTTAAAAAAATATTTACTGGTCGCGCCAGGCCGTTTTGTTAATAAAAATGATAAATTGCGTACTTTAATTTTTATAAGTGCAAATATAATGAAAAAAAAATGTCTCTGTGGGCGAAATTTCTCAAATATTATTGGAGAAGCAAAATAAATTTTATGAAGGACAAAATTTTATGTTTACAGCTTTTTGTAGCCCTTAAATGGTGAAAATTTGACACTCAACAAAATATAAAGTTATAAAATGGGCCATAAACAATTTTTTTTATCTAAATTTTTCCATGGGATATCATCTACACTTTCAGTAGCGTAAACTAGAATTTTTGCGAATCGATGCTCTGTTATTTTAAGCGTGTAAACATGTAAACAAGGCTGTTACTTGTAATTATGTAATTTTCTTTCAGCGCCTGTGTGTGAATAAATAAATGAAACTTAATATTTAATAGTTTTACGGGTCGCTAATTACGATTTTGAAGTCTGATTTACGAAATACAAAATGGCCGATCCAATATGGCGGACAAAAATAACGAAAGTCGTTTGATTTCAGTGACACTCAGTACCTAGGGTTTATTCGGGTCGCTGATTATGAATCTGAAGTCAGATTTTGAAAATTCAAAATGGCGGAATCAAAATGGCCGCCCGAAATGTAAAAAGTAACTTGATCCAAATGAAACTGGGTACTCGGGGGTTTTTGTGTTCGCTGATTACGAATCTGAACTCAGATTTTAAAAATTCAAAATGGCGGAATTAACTTGGCTGACAAAAATGTAAAAATTAACTGGATCCAGATGAAACTAGGTATTCGGGAGTTTTTGGGGTTCAAGATTACGAATAGACCGAGTTGAAACTCACCAAAACCTAACGCAACCAACTAAACGCAAATAAATTAACCTAACCTAACCAAACAGAAAGGTAGAGCAGTAATTGATCGTAAATTACATAACCAACAGAAACCTAATCCTCCAAAACCTAACGAAACCAACTAAGGGTATCTAAAGTAACAAAACATATCCAAACGGAAAGTAGAGCACAGATTGTTCGTAAATTACATAAACTACAGTAACCTAACCCACCAAAATAAACAACAAGCATTATGTAACTGAACTAAATTAACTCAACAAAATTAACTGAATCAAATTAACTGAACCAAATTAACTGAACCAAATTGACTGAAACAAATTGACTGAAACAAATTGACTGTAACAAATTGACTAAAACAAATTTACTGAACCAAATTAACTGCACCAAATTAATTGAACCAAATTAATTGAACCAAATTAATGAACCAAACTACGTCAACCGAATTAACTTAAATAAATTAACTGAACCTAATTAACTGAGCCAAATTAAACTAAATCAACTTAAAATCTAAGTTAAATGAATAATAAATACGACAACAAAGTTTTATTTATTAACGTAAGGCTTTTATAATTGTTGATTTCTTTGCATTCGGGATTTCTTGTCGGTGTTTTTCAACAATCTGTAAAAGATACTGTTTTTGGTCTTCATGTTTACACAAAATAGAATTGTAGTTTTGGATTAAGGCAACTCCACGTTCTGCTGTATCATTGACTACTTTTAGTTGTGTCAATTTTCTTTGAGCATCAAGATAGGTTTCGTCATTTTCCCAATAACTCGGATCTTCCTTTAAAAAGTCTTCACTAATTTTCATAATTTTGAAAAAGTCCATAGTGTTTCGCGTCACAAAGTCAAATAGTTGTTGATTTTTTATTATTTCACGATTGATTTTTACCCTACGAAGTGAAGTTTCAGAACCTTCTCTGTCTAACGCTAAAACCATTTTTCGTTTCACTTCAACTGACACCGACGTATCGAAGAAAGCTAACCCTATTAGCTTCTCACTTATATACCACATATGTCGTGACAGTGTAGCAAATGCAGCTTCTGCGACTTTTAAATTTATATCTTTATAATTTAGAATGTCTTTTACGAGTTCCAAATCATTTTGTGGTGCTTTGATCGCTGTTTGACGCGTATACCAATTTTTGATGTGTATTCGAACTGAATAGACATTAAATTGCTGTAACATTGCAAGTTCACCTGCAGTTAATTTGACCTGATTACGAAAAAGGTATATTTTTATGCAGTATATGATCTTAGCCATCCATCTGGCCCGGTGAACGGCTCCGGGAGCATTAATGTGTACCGAATAACCGGAATTTTCTCCAAGAAATATTAAAGTAAGTTGCAGTAGTTCTTTATAATCGTCACGTGGATGAAAAGTATTAAGTTGATCCTTTACAAAAGAGATTAATTTCGTTCGTACTGGATTTAAAAATTCGCGTATTTTAGGATCTTCCAATCCTGATTCATATTTAGTTTTATCCAGATTACCCCACTCTTTTTGAAATCTTTCAAACAGCTTAATTTTCGGGCCACTTGATGCGCCATAGAGAGCATTAAAAACAGAACATATTGGCAATTCCATTACTATGTATTACTATGTACATACTATGTACATACTAATAGTATGGCCATCCAAGAATTCAATAAAAACACATTTGCCATTGGAGTTTCGTGGAAAGTATTATAATGTGCAATCTATTATTGATTGCTTTGAAATTGAAATTGAGCAACCAACCGACTCTGTACACCAAAGTGTCACCTGGTCGGAGTACAAAAAGTGCAATACGTTGAAGTATTTGATATCTGCAACACCTGACGGATTAATAAACTTTGTCTCAGAGGAGTATGGTGGAAGAATTACGGATGCTGCTATAGTGGAAGAAAGCAAATATTGGGACAAACTTCCACTTGGGTGTGCAGTTATGGCTGATCGCGGTTTTAAACATATAGATCATATGCTACAATCAAAGCAGTGTATATTAATAAGACCACCTAGTGTTCCTAATGGACAAAAACTTTCCAAGGATGATGTTCTGGAGACAAAGAGGATAGCATGTCTTCGTATCCATATTGAACGAGTGATACGAAGACTAAGGGAATTTAATTTGTTGAAACCTCACTCCGTCATTCATCATCGCACGTTAAATATTATAGATGACGTAGTAATAATTGCTTCAGCTCTCACCAATCTGCAAGAACCAATTATTAAACAGTAATGAATTAATAAGTACTTTAGTTTAGTTTAGTTTTTATTAAACATTTGTTAATAAATTTTTGATACATGAAGTGGTAAAAAGCTTTTATTATTTACAATTACATATACAAAACATAATAAGTACTAGTGAAAATCTAACCACTAGCGGTTTTCAAAAGTGCAGGAAAGATATTTTTTTTCCAAAAAGACATCGCTTTATCGATTTCTTTTTCAACATAATCTTTGTTGTATTCCACCCATATTATTTTAATTTCTTGCGTTTTTTCAAAGTTACTTTTAGCCATACAAAATAATCCCTTGTGAACATTTCTCAAAGACATTTGTAATTGAATTTGAGAATAACATTTTGGTTTTAATTTTTTCTCAAATGTTAGATAGTTCTTTTCTGCCTTGCATGATGCTGGACATTTTATTTCCACAACAAAATCTTCTCCTACAGCATCCGGAGAAGCACCAATGGCAGGAATCTCAGGCTTTAACAATAAACCACACTGGTTCAGATTTAATTTATATTTTTCTTGCAACACTTTCAAAACTTTGTTTTCTAAATTTCGTCCTCTTCGCATTGCCTGCGTATCCATAATTTTTGTGTTTCCCAGGATCGTATTTACTAAAGTACCATTGGCAACTTTACAATGTGCCATGTCATGGAGTCGAGAAGCAGTGGCTCTACCGTACCTTAATTCCTTCCAAAGTTTACATTGACTTTGGTCGACAGTGTCTTTAGCTACCTGGGTACCCAGTTCGGTTGACATGATACTGGAAGCAAAGATTAGAAAACTATTTGCATCCGGTGTATACACATCAGATGTACAAAATGACAGCATCATTTGGTACATCGATGGTGTATTTTTCTTTTTTAAATTTATGCAATCTTGACAGTTGACAGTCATATTGTCGATGTTCAAATTCTTGCAGCAAAGATTGATAAAAGTCTTCAGAGTTGCTTGGATTTTGGTCAACTTGGAGACATTTTGTTTTTACCATGTCTTTTGCTTTTAAACACCGAACATTTGATGAAACTTGAGCCAATCGAGGTTTTTTCCAGTAACATGCAGTTGCTGTTGGCTCTGACTCTTCGCTTCTACGGTGTACCCACATCAAGAAGGCAATGGCATGCTTGCAACCACCTAAAATATTATTAATTTAATAAATACAAAAAGTTCATTGGAATAACTTTTTTTGCAAATATTTACCTTCCGAAGCAGCACAATCCTGACATTGTACTTTCTGGACATCATCTGTACTTTCGTCAACAGTCAACTGTACAGTGTAAGCCTGACTATTGACTCTGTGTTCAGGGCAAATCCTTCCTTGAACGATGCAAATATTTCCATTTCTTTTTACTTGAACGTATCTAACAGCTGAATCACCATAACCAACTATTTCAGATCTGCAATAAATATTACTTATTTATTTGAGCTTATAAATTTATAGTTTAGTTTTATAAATATATGATCGTTTTTATATTATTAAATATCTAAATAATAAATAATATAATTAAATAACTATTATTATATTCCTCGTCATATCTATATATACAGGGTGGCCGATTTATCTGAAGACATCGAAATATCTCGAGAACTATGCACAGAATCAAAAAAGTTGTCGGATGAAAGTTGTTCGACACGAAGGGGGGCATCCAGTGATAATTAAATGTACCCCCTCCCTCATCCCTGGGGGTGGAGTGGGGGCAAAAACAATAAAACTTAAATAGGAACCCCCAGTTTTTATTGCAGATTTGGATTCTCCGGAAAAAAGTACACTAATTTGACCTAGGCGCTATTGCATTTTGGTTCACAGGTGGCGCTGTAATCGATAAAAATCCAAATTTATCTGAAGACATTGAAATACCTCGAGAACTATGCACAGAATCAAAAAAGTTGTCGGATGAAAGTTGTTCGACACGAAGGGGGGCATCCAGGGGGCAAATAGGGACAATTTGATCCCTTTATGAAAATTTAATATTAAAAATTCTAATATTAGAATTTTTAATATTAGAATTTAGTAATATCAATTGCGAAAATTGTTATTCTGAATATGAAATTTTAATAATGTCGATTCGAAAAATTAAGATTATGAATAATTGATATTCTTCATATTAAAAATCAAAACTGATTACATAAAAATTGTGCATACAATATGGAAGCAATTTTATTAGTTTTCTACCTTCAATAAAATTACATTTTAGGTTTTAAATTTATTATTTAATAAACAAAAAGAGGACATCACGCAATCCATTAAAAACGCGTCATGTCCCTTCACTCAGGCCATTCATTCTCTCTCTGTATGTTTTTTCCGAAATGAGAATAAATAAGCTGAGCATTGACGGTCAAACCAGCTTCTATTAAACAAAACGAAACTCTTACTTCATTTGGGGATTTCGTCGCCATCTACCGGACCCCGAGAGAACTCACGTGGTTTCATACATGTACATCGCTTGCATTTCGGCCATCACCGGCGCCGGTTCTGTTACATAACGCTAGAGGGCGACATAACTCGAAAATAAAGTAGCATATCATTTTATACATAAGTTGAGTCACACGTAACCAGTTCACCTACATTTTTCTCTACTTTCCTGAAGGGAAGTAAATGGATATCGCGACTTTCTAATCCCCATATTAAAATTTAGTATTCACGGTCTCTCAGTGTAAGACTGTTTTTGAAGACCATTGTATTGGTAGTAATTCGGTCGGAGGTCACTTTGCTTTTAGAATAACAACTTTCCGTTTACGTGACTATTTTTTGCCTACCCTTCATTGCTTAAATCGAATTGCAAGTTAAAAATGAATCCTGCTACAGTTCCCGAAAAAATCGAAATGATTCTTATTTATGGTGAATGTAAGAGGAATATTGACGATGCTGTTGCGTTGTATGCTGAGCGTTTTCCAGATAATGCTTGCTCGCGTTCTTTTTTTTACAAAGTTGTGAATGCCTTTCACTCTGATGGCAGCGTACAAATGAAAAAAAGGAAGCGAAGATTAACAGTTACAGGAGAAGCTAACAAAGCAGCTGTACTAGCAGCTATTCACCAAAATCCACATGTAAGCACACGACAATTACATCGCGATTCCGGCATTTCCAGAGACAGTATTCAAAGAATATTGCATCGTCATACGTTTCACCCATATCACATTTCACTGCACCAGGAACTAGATGGCGATGATTTTCATAACCGCGTGGTGTTTTGTGAATGGGCATTTCAAAAAATGCAAACGAACCACAATTTCTTTGCTAATGTATTATTTTCAGATGAATCTACATTCACGAACCATGGTGGCGTCAATAGGCATAATATGCATTATTGGAACGTAGAAAATCCCCATTGGTTACGACAAGTTAATCATCAACGTCCTTGGTCGGTGAACGTTTGGTGTGGAATCATAGGAAATAAACTCATTGGTCCTTATTTCATTGAAGGTAATTTGAATGGAACAAAATATTGAGATTTCCTAGAACAAGAAGTACCATTACTATTTGAGGATATTGCTATGGACGTCCGACGGACAATGTGGTTTCAGCATGATGGTTGCCCAGCACATTTTTCAAGAGTAGCAAGGGAAATACTAGACCGTGATTACAATGGTAGGTGGATTGGTAGAGGTGGCCCCATTAATTGGCCTGCGAGGTCACCTGATCTAACATCTCTGGATTTCTTCCTATGGGGTTACCTAGAAGGTAAGGTTTATGAACAAGTACCAACGAGTCGTGAAAACATGTTGGAACGCATAAGAACTGCTTGCGCAGAAATTTCTGCAGATATGATTCTATCATGTATAAAGTCATTTGAAGAAAGAATAAATAAATGCATTGAAGTGGAAGGTTAACATTTCGAACACTTACTCAAGTAAGTGAACAGTGAGACAGTGAGAGGCAAGGGGACTCACGTAAAACAAGCACCCCAAAGGGAACAGAAAAATACTACGTCCACGTCGTTGTTCCTGGGTAACGCTAAATGTATTTTTTCCCGGCTTTGTTAGAATGACCGTATTCCATATCCGCTACGCGGGCGAAAATTGTCAATATTGGAGAATCCAAAGCTGCAATAAAAACTGGGGGTTCCTATTTAAGTTTTATTATTGTTGCCCCCACTCCACCCCCAGGGGATGGGGGAGGGGGTAAATTTAATTATCACTGGATGCCCCCCTTCGTGTCGAACAACTTTCATCCGACAACTTTTTTGATTCTGTGCATAGTTCTCGAGATATTTCGATGTCTTCAGATAAATCGGCCACCCTGTATACAATATATATATAACCTACCTTTTCATTTTAGTTCCACTTGCCTGGGGTAAGTTAAAACACTCATTATTTAAAAAATATTCGGTGATCATCTCAGTTGACACTTTCGGAAGATTATCGGACTGTGCTTTCACAAAACCGTGTCACACATTTTTTCCGTGCTTTCGAACCAAACTTCCTGACCAGTTTAGTTTGAAAAAATAAAACGGTTTTCATGTAGGTTCAATATACGCGGGACGGCAAACAGTAACATCACGACGATTCATCCAATAAGGTGCCTTATAGCTGATAACATATACATACACAGATTTTGTATTACATTGGTAAGAGTCAGTCGGTAGTGTGAATGCGCTCGTCTTACGTGCCGAAGTGGGATCGAAGGCGCGGTTATCAATGATTGGCGCTAGCGAGTGCAAACAGTTCGATAGGCGTGATGGTTGCTTGGCAACGCGTGAGTGGGAACAGGCCGTTCCCCGTGGCGTATCACTCTCGCCCGGGCGTGCGTAAAGTTAGTGCGTAAAGTCATTTTTTCAGTGCGTAAAGTCATTTTTTTTCATTCGAGCGTAAAGTGTCTCGCGAGGAGCTGCAGGCGCCGAGTGAAAAAAAATCACTTTACGCATTGGACAAAAAATGACCTTGCGCACGCACTTTAACGCACGCACCGGGCATAAAATATCGTATGCATCTCGTGCGTAACTTTTTTTCACTCGAGCGACAGTCCCCCACTCGTCGCCGGTTTCCCCGGAGCCTTGTTTGCACGTGTCGCTCTCGTGAAAAAAAAGTACACTTTACGCACTAGTTGCATAATATACTATTTCGATACTAGTGCGTAAAATACGATTTTACGCACCGTTTTTAACATGCGATTAGATAGGCCGGTGCGTAATAGTACATTACTCAACGAGGGAGGCATTCTTTTTTACTTCCCGAGCGAAATATACGATTTTTCTTTATGGCGACTGTGCAGAAATTCAATTTCTATGGGACTTTGAACTTTGAATTTTAACTAGTGGCATCAAGAAGTGCAATTTTGGATTATCAGTGCCAGTTGCCCAAAAGTGCTTGTGCATGTGAAAGTGAACACAAAAGGACATTTTCGATATACTATGCGTAAAATTTGATTTTATGCACCGTTTTTAGTGGGTAAAATACGATTTTACGCACTACTGTTGACCAGGGTTCTCTCGTGCTGCCCGGCTACGCCGAGTACGGTGTGCGCTAAGTAAATACTTAGCGCACGGTGCACGAATGTTTTAAATTGCACGGAAAACAGTGTGCTAAGTGAGCACTTAGCTCACACGTTAAAAAAAATAGTATACGATACGCGTGCGCGAATCACCTACTTAGCGCACTTTTATCGTAATGTACTATTTTGCGTTTTCTCAACAACTATCTATATGGACTTCGTGCCCTTTTTGCATGGACCGATTCATATAAAAATTCAAAAAAATTTGACCAAATGCAGATTTTCAAATGTGATGCTGCCATTTTGAGAAAAAAATGACAGTGCCAACTCCACATTTAGTTAGTGAAAATTAATTTTCAAAATTAAAATATTTTGTTTCTCGTTGTGTATAGGCTGTTAAATAAAAAAAAATAAATTCGAGAAAACAATAAAAACCGTAAAAGGAATTTTTAACGTTACGCGTTATCAGTTAAATAGATAAAGGTTGAAACTTTCAGAAAATACACATTTGGGATGACAAACATACTGTAATTTTTCCAGTCAAAAAAGAGCTGGGGAAATTTTGACACTCTTATTCGGCTAGGCCCTTGTCTACAAAAATTCCGCGAGAGTCCTAGTCTAAAGAGTATGACTTAGGCGGGAGCAAGCCTCGAAGAAACCATCATAGTTTTGCTGTCTCATCCTACAGCGTTTTCACAGTTTGAGACTGAGTTTCTTAGATTGAAATCTCGCGGCACATGGTGCAGAGGCAGCCCCGAAATTTTAGTACAGTGGCGAAGGAATCCCTACAGTTTCATCCTTGTACAGCTCTCTCGCTGTAGGAGCTTTCCGATCTCTGGAGACTTAGCCTACAGCCAGCGGTGACGTTCAAATCCCCGGGAAACCCAACAACTAAGTTTCGGCCGTAGCCGCTAGGAGCGCGTCGCCGAACCGCATACGAAGTTGCGCCCGCGTTCCTTGAAGTGTGGGCACAACGCGGACAATACGGCTCGAGGTCGATCTTGCCACTTTTAACTTTTTTGTGTCGGCGGGACTTTGCATCCGACTAAGAACAAACTCGTCTTCACGACGAATTAGAAATTAATATTTTTATTTACGTAAATATTTTGGAACCAGTACGACCGTTTGCGAACTGACTACAATTCAATTAGTGGAGTTATAGATTTCTTTCATTATTTATTAATTTATCCATTTAATGTTTAATATACAGATCGTTTGGTACTTATATTGATCGATTATAATGCTTACCGTTTCATTGCTTTTACGCACAGCATGTGTAATTAAATATATCAAGTAAAATTGCCCTTCAGTCCCTTATTATTTACGGTTCATAGTGAAAATCCCTATACCTTATCGGTCGTGAACTTTAGAACACATTTAACTAAAAATTAAAATGTTTGTTGACGTTGTCAAGAAAAAATGAAACACTTGTGAATTCTGACCACGGATGCGGATTCAGCGACTCAAAATATGTAAGAA
The DNA here is from genome assembly GCA_030407085.1 of Trichopria drosophilae. Lineage (NCBI taxonomy): Eukaryota > Metazoa > Arthropoda > Insecta > Hymenoptera > Diapriidae > Trichopria > Trichopria drosophilae. Next base: position 111,936,226 of record CM059585.1, on the reverse strand, counting down.
ATGACTAGTGTAGTTCACCGGACAAAACAAATACTTTTTTATAGGCATGCGTTTTCATTAAGAGACCCCTTTTTAAAATGTACAAGAAATGCCGTATTGTCGAATACTGGCACAGTATTAAAGCATTACCGTGGAGAAAGAGGAATCAGTAAATTATTAAAGCTCAATTTACCTTTACAGTTACCGACAAAATCCCTACGACAACTTTATTTCGAATTTTAAATATTAGTAATGAATTTCTTTTGCGGCGAAATAGGGCATCGGTCGGATTCAATGAATCCTACTGTTTTCGCCTTTTGTTTCGTTACTTACAGTACTTCGAATTGTAAACAACTTTGTGGATCTGTGAGAAAATCATCATACTAGAAATTCTAGTAGGAAAAACGCCCCCCCCCCCCTTTAGGGAAGTTTTGAAAGGCAACTAATCGCTATTAAAGTTTGTGGGTAAACCGATAACATTTGATTTGTAAAGTCGGTTTTCTGCTTACCTTTTATTACACTCTCTCGCTTTTTAATATAATTAATGTGATTTATTCGCACATGAATACAAAGTACCATAGGATGTTTGTAAATATAATAATAATAACAATAATGATAATAATCGGCTTTATTGCTTATACTAAGAATACAATAGATACATCCAAGAACTTACTTACTAAACAAATATGTACATGCAAAGGCGAGACACAGCGCCTAAGTTGTTTTACAGACTGAAGGTGATCTTATGCTATTTTGAATTATGACCGATATATATCAGCCTCGAAGGTGATTCATTTTTAATCGGTCATTCTCATGATAGCATTTAGAACATCATCTCCAATCTTGGCACAATCAATTTCATCGACCAGATTCTCCTCGAAAAGGAAATTGCTATCCAGTTCGTCAAAAGTGAAGTCAACGCTAGGACATTGAACTTCTTCCTCTGGATGGCGACCCGGAGTCTTCGGAATTCCCTGTTCCGCCGATAATTCAGACATTGTGAAGTCTGATATATTAGGGCCTAAAACAAGAATAGCAAAATCTGAATTAAAGAAATTGAACCACTGATAACTCAATAGTCTGTAAAATTTCAATTTTAATAATTACCAAACGGAGATTCCGTTGTCTCGTGCTCAATTTTGGGTTTCGTGGTGACGGTTAGTGCAGGTTTAATTTCAGGCGTTTGCCCTTTTTTCGCCAAACGCCAGAAAATACGATTAATAATTTTTTTCTTTTCTGGCGAAGGTTCGCTGGGGATCTTCTCTGCCCTATCTGCCTTCCGTAGACTTGTAACCGCCCTGAATAAAAAATGGATTGTATTAAATTATATTGTTCCTATTGATATAGAGTATCTGAAGGTATTATTGTGGTATCTTTATTACGCGGATATGAAATTATTGTGGTACTATGACCTTTGTAATGCATAGCGAAGTAACAGCGACTATTAGTATGATTTACGAGACTTGCATTACACATATTTTCAATTAAAAATTGTTTAATATGCATCAAATTTTTATGATGGAATTTTTTATCAGCTAATAAAACCCCTCTGTCTACCAACATGCTTATTATTGCTTTTCTCATAGATGTTGCATGGTTTGAAAAATTTAGATATTTTCCTGAACACGTTGGTTTTTCTTACCAATCAGTAATTAAGGTGTTATTATTTTTCCTGGCAAATTTGATGTCTAAAAATTTTGATTGTCTGAAAATTTTAAATCTGAATTACAGCTATGGAAGCAATGAACTAGATGTTCCACATTTTTTTTTTATAAGTTCGAAAGATGTCGTCAACATATCGTTTGCAGAAAATAGATCAGACTTCCAAGTTCTTCAGTACTGGGGCATTCCATGTGAAATCGCCAACGTTTCGGAATCAAGTTTCAGAACTTATTCAAATTTGAACTATGTTTAGAACGCATAAAGATAAGCCTCTCCTGTAAATTTCAGCTGAAAATATTAATTTGTTCAAAAGTTGTACAAAGCCAGTTTCAAAGATGACAAACTGAAAATTTGCGAAGTTAAAGAAAACACTTTTGCGAACAACTTTTGTTTATGTCACAAGAAAAAAAAACATGGCATATCGAGCGAAAATTGAGTTATAACAAAGTAATCATGAAAATTTTTTATAAACAATAATATTTTGTTAATATCACTCACACCAGTGCAAAATCTATACATTTCTGCACATTTTCGAATTGAACATTTTTTTTCTCTCTGAATGATAGTTTTCGAGATATCGCCGTTTAAAAAATGGTAAATTTCATTTTTGTCGTTTACACTTTTATCAATAACTTTTGAACAATTTAATATTTTTAGCTGAAATTTACAGGATAGGCTTATCTTAATGCATTCTTAACGTAGTTCAAATTTGAATAAGTTCTGAAACTCGACTCCGAAACGTTGGCGATTTTACATGGAATGCCCCTACTTCTTCTTCAAGGTCCATCATAACTAAGTCAGGTAGTGTGGGTGACAATGGTGAACCCATGGGTGTACCATTTGTTTGCTGATATATATGATCATTAAACATAAAAATGGTGGAATCATAAATTAAAGATATAATTTTAATGATCTCCGTAACGGGCATTTTCTATGATTTTCTAACATTTCTTGTCTTTTGTTTAACCCCCCTGTGCGCCAGGACGAGTATACTCGTCCAAACTACATTGTTCCCTTATGGGAAAAGAAAAACTGGTGCACAGGAGGGTTAAACTATTTATTATTAAGTCATGTGGAATATTAGTAAACAAATTAGTCACATCTAGCGAGATTAAAATATGATCACCTGGAACATACAGTTTTTTAATCTCATTGATCAGTGTCCACGAGTTCTTTGCTCTATTTGAATCATCTTTAATGGTTTCATAAATTATTGTATGAAGAAAGTTGCTAATGTTATAAATTGGATTTCCCAACGCCGAAACTATCGGTCTCATTGGGTATCCTAGCATATGAATCTACGGTAGCGCTTGCAATCTTGAAATTCCCCATTATTACACGTTAGAAATTCAGAAGTACTTGTCTCGATGTATTTTTCTGTACCCATTCTTTACTAATCTTATTTAACTGATTTCGTATCTTTATTGTTAAATCATTTTCTGTAGATTTTTAAATATTATTATCTAATAACCTAATAACAATTGTTCTACTCTGTTAATGGTATCTTTTTTGTCCATAACGACCGAGACTTTCCCTTATCCGCTTCAGTTAAATATAAATTACTTTTATAATAAAAATATTAATAAGGGTTCGGCTTTGTCCTACAAAGTTGGTTGCTGTTGATTTTCCTCGACGTTTCGAACGACTTGCGTTCATTTTCAAGAGGTTACTGTAACGAACCCTTATTAATATTTTTATTATATATAACTTCTACATAAAAACACCGTGTAATTATAAATTACTTTTTGTACATATTTGATTCACAACAGGTAATTAGTTAAGTGGTTGGAAAATTATCCTTAATCGGTGCTATGCGATATTTCGGGCCTAACTCGATTAATTTTAAAAATTGTTCCGGTATTATCTTGTTAGTCAAATTGATTGTCCATTTCTCATTATCATTACTGTGATCCGGGTCATTAGTTGTACTGTTCTCGTAAATGTGTGTATTGTGGACATTGATAAACCCTGTGCAGTTATTGGAAATTAAAATTTGAAAGTTCTGTTGTAATGTTTTCTTAGTGTTTAATTTGATTTTAATTCTATTTACATATTGTCTATTCATAAATTCTTTTAGAATGTCAAAAGATAAATCTCGTTTCCAAATTGTTACAAACTTAAATTTTTCCAATTTTATTTTTCTAAGAATTAAATATAAATCATTTAAATAAATGGTGTTGTTGTGTAGATGTATATAAAATAAAAAATATAAATATACCGGTCGGCTTTGTCCTACAATTTGATTTGATGAAGATTTTCCTCGATGTTTCGAACAAACTCGTGTTCATTCAAGAGGATACTGCGCTTTTTGTGGTGTGGAATAATATTTAAGTATCTCATTTTAATTAGAAAATGTTTGGTAAGATCGGTTCGCAGTAACCTCTTGAAAATGAACACGAGTTTGTTCGAAACGTCGAGGAAAACCTCCATCAAATCAAATTGTAGGACAAAGCCGACCTGTCTATTTATATTGTTTATTATAAATCATTTACTTCAAATTTTAAGGTGTTGAATAGAAATCTTCTTATTAATTTGAGAAATTTCTCTTCCGTATTCTCCATAAAGAAGAAAGCTGTCTTTTTTAAAGTCCTCGGAAGATGTTTTGGAAGGAACTGGTTACTCAAACATCGTCTTACAGATCTAACACGTTTACCACATTCACTAAGTCGATTCACAATATATTTCAAACGTTGAAGGTACTGTTGTATATGTCTTCCATAGTTTATCTCAATGGATTTGTAGAAACTTTTCGTTTGAGATGCTGTTATGTTGGAGGGTCCTGATTTCGATCTTGGGTAAAATTCTTTCCTCATTGTGAGTGAAAGCCGCGTGTTTTGACTTTTGAAGGCCAGAATATAGTAATTAAAAATTTCTTTATGATATGAACCGTATTTTTAAATTAAAAAAAAACGATTTGTATAAAATGGGCATTACAGTTCAGTTTTTATTTTGTTTGAGAAAAAAATACATACAGTAGTCCTCCCCTTAAGTTTACTTCCCTTAAGGTTTATACTTCCCGTAAGGTTTACAACTTTCTTCCCTTATGTTTTATTTTTCCCCTCACGGCCACTCCCACCACCAGGCATTTATATGCCGCCTGTAAACATGCGCATGCGCGTGGCGTACAGAGGAACAGAGAAAGCTCTGGTAGTGGGGGTTAGGGGAAAGTTAAACTTAAGGGAAGAAGCCGCCATCTTGATAGCTGAAATGTAAAACTTAAGGGGAGGACTACTGTATATAGGCCCAAGGTTTCGACCTGTTGTAGGGTCCTCCTCAGGGGCTCTATTAAAAAAATATATAAATTAATATAAATAAGACATTACTAAACCAACGTGTTCAGGAAAATGTCTGGATTTTAATTCAAACTACCCAACATCTATGAAAAAAGCAATAATAAGCATGTTAGTAGACAGAGGGATTTTATTAGCTGATAAAAAATTCCATCATAAAAATTGTTTACACTCCTTAAGAGTGGGAATTTACACTTTTTCCTGAGTGGCTAAATTATCACCTCCACAAAAAGTGAAATTCACTCTAAGAAATTATGGTGGTTAATAAATTCATGTTAATTAATGTATTATTGATAAGGTTCAAAGATTACCTATATTTAATTAATAAATTTAAAAAAAATCATCTTCAGCATTTAAAGTTTATAACGCACTCAATATATTTTCTATCAATATTAGTTTATTCTTGGAGTGAAATTCACTCTTAATCGAGTGAAAATTGAGCCACTCTAGTCAAAATGGGAATTTTCTCTTCTTGCAGCGCAAGTTCTCATTTCATAAAGAGTGCATTTTTGGGCGTATAGATATATAACTTATAAAATTTTAAAAATGTGTAAAGTTCAACAAGTCACGATCTTAGCAAGATTTGTTTAACTTACCTTCTACTTGGAATCTTGACAGTTGTTCCAGACATTGTAATTATTGATCGCGATGGTTGCAACACTGCTTGAAAAGTACACTACGCTACACTGACAAAAGGTAAGATACATTGAAATCTTTATATATACGTAGGAATAATGTGTTCAACTGATATTATAATCCATTAGCTTACAATCAACCCATTAAGAATCTGATAAAGGTACTAAATACACTGTAAAAAATGCCATAAAATTTAATGTATATTTAATGTACACCAGTACATTAAATTAATATTTGGATACATTTAAATGAAATTTGACGTTTCTGAAATGTAAAGCTTAAGTGCATGAATTTTAAGAATTCATTCAAGAAATTTCAATTCAATAATGGAAAATTGATTAATATACATTTTCATGAAAATGAATGTTCAATTTGCATGAAATGTAATCGAGTTGTACATGAAGTATATTGTAATTTAATGTACGAGGAAGTTAAAATTGCATTAAGGGATCTTTTCGGGCACTGCAAGGGAATATTGTGATCAGTATAAACAGTTTCCTCGAAAGTAGCAAAGATATTGATTGAGAATAAGTGAATTTTATCAACAGTTTTCAATTAATGTCTGGCATTTTCTATGATACCATTTTTTATTATTATTATTATTATTATTTATTCGGGTTTATAAAAATATTGCGAGAAGGCGGACAATCCCCACCACTCCGCGTATGCTTGTCCGCGACCCGATGTATACTATAACTATCTACAAGGTTGTTATAAACTACGTGAGTCCAAGCTAAGATAAGAATTATCGAAGGAAATTAACCAAATAAGCGGAAAGGAAACGTTGATTTACCATAGAGGATGAAGTAATTCCTTATTAAAAAAGGCAATATGTTATGGTTATATATAATACAGTCACTGCACATTAACTGTTAACAATCGGATAAATTCGTTCATTTTAATGTTTCTCGTTATTTTTATCATTTCTTTTTTTATGCTTTTAATTGTCTTGTTTGAATTTCTTATTGCCAAAGGGAATATATTTAAACATTTGCATCCAATGTAATCAAAAGATCTTTGTCCTATTGTTATTTTTTTCTAAGGCGACATTGAACTATTTCGAAATTTTTACTGCGTAACGTGACAGTTTTTATACGAAGAAGCTATACAATTCGGTACAATATTGCAATGCTTAAATAGTTTAACCAACTCAAAATCTTTATACACGAAAAAAGATTTAATACATATATGAAGAACTCTTAATTTATTTCAGATGTATAAAACTTCTTCTTGATATCGATAAACAAATTATAACTTTTTAGATCAAAATCTTTATACACGAAAAAAGATTTAATACATATGAAGAACTCTTAATTTATTTCAAATGCGTATAAAACCTCTTCTTGATATCGATAATAAGACTACAAATTATAACTTTTTAGATCATAATTCTTATAGTAAAAATGGAACAATCAATAAACAAAGATTTAATGCATTTTACTCAGCGACAAAAGATTTAATATAAGAATCTTTATGCGAATGAGATTTACTATATTAGTGGTCGATAAGGAAGTTTTATATCTAAATATTCATTGTCGATGGTTTATTTCAAAATTTATGAAACCCCTTCTTTCTACCACTAATGAGACTATTAATTATAAATTTATACATCATAATTTTTACAGTACAAATTAAACATTTAATAAACAATGATGTAATTTACTCAGCGACTAAAGGATATAAAAATATTCATACGAAGGAAGTTTTAGTATATTAGTGTTCGACAAAGAACATTTACGTGTAAATATTCATTGTCGATAGTTTATTTCAGATTTATGAAACCCCTTCTTCCAACCAATAATGAGACTAATAATTATAACTTTTCATGTCATAATTCTTGCAGTAGAAACTAAGCATTCAATAAACGATGATATAATTTACTCAGCGACTATAGACTTAATATTGAAATGTTTACACGAAGGAAGTATTATTTCACGTGTGTTTGATAAAGAACTTTTATAACTACATTTATCGCTGATGTTTTTCAACCTTATATGAAACATTTTTTTCTAGCAATATACTATTTAGTATATATTTTTAACTCTATAAATCTTATAATAGAAATTAAATATATTTATGTATATTTATTTATGAATATGTTCATCCCGAATAAACATTTCCGGAGCTGTCCCTCATCAAAAGCTTCGGACCGGATCAGGATTGTAACGCTACCGCAGATCCGTGTCAGATCCGGAACCCGGAGGTCCGGCCATCGGGGGCCGTTCCGGATCCGATCCGGATTTAGCTATATCTAACTTTTTCCAATAAGTAAGGGGACCCAGATATGTTCCTGATCCGGCTCGTATTTGGATATCTATCGTACGGGTAACATAACCTTAAAAATATATATTTTGAAGAATATTTGTACAAAATGAATAAGGAATTGAAACGTCGCCAGAAAATTCGTCAAAGAGTTCAAAAACATAGATTGAAAAGAAAAAATGATCAGAATAATTATACGGATAGTAATAAGGATAATTCTGAAGAAATGGAATTTGTTTCATGTGATTCTGGTACGCAAATATAAAGTCAGTTTTTCGTATTAATATTACCAACTTTTTATTAACAACACAGCCACACAAAAATAAAATTTTGTTTCGGCCTGGGTTTCTCCTTATGTACTGGATGTTTTTTGGGTCGCTGAATCCGACACCGAAGTCCATTTAACACTATATCCTTGTCAGGTTTTTGACACAATCTCAAAAAATAATAATTGCAAACATTCATGATATTTTAACTCGAGTACCGTCAACTTTAAGAAAAAATGTTACTCAACATAAAATGTTCCGAATCACTCGAAAAATACATCTGAATTTTTACAAAATTTGTGAAAACGATTTTAGATTTTTTGGATTTCGCCGTTTTTCGAAAAATTTAAAATGGCTCAAAAATATTTGAAAAAATTTAGACGTACTTTTCGAGTGATTCTGAACTTTTTTGTTATATAACTTTTTTGTTACAATTGAAGGTACACGAGTTAAAAAATCATGAATGTTTACCAATGTGTCATTTAGGATGCTATATTGATCATGGATTGGACTCAATTGCACAATTTTAAAAGGTTTTACGTAAAAAGAAAATGTTGTTAAAGTATTTTATCTTATTTTCACATTTTAGGATCGAATTATAGGTATTTTTTTGAGATTATGTCAAAAACCTGACGTGATAGAGTTAAATGGACTTCGGATTCGGATTCAGCGACCCAAAAAACATACAGTATACACATCGAGAAACCCAGACCACAGATGGCGAATAAAGCAATGTTCTTACATTGAAATGACAAGACTTTTTTTCGAGAATCTTGTCAACCACCATGAAATTGAAATATATATATTCAGATCTGGTTGAGAAATTGACAAATTATTCGGTTTTTTTTTGTAATGGTGGTTAAGGGAACTCTCAGGTGGCTCGGTCGATAACGTCAAATTCTACCCTAAAATGTTATCGAACTCCACTATATAACTATACAAACTTTATATACTACGACTACAAAAGTTAGCATTATATGTAGTCACAAAACAAATTAAAGGATTGATTGAGAATTGGAGGAGAAAGCCTGAAAGAAAAAAAATTGTTTGTCATTTCATTTACTTGTCGTCATAACCTATTCGTCGATAATTTTTTGTTGCACGTTTTTCTCTGCCAATTCTCAATCAATCTTTCCGAAATTTGTTTTGTGACTACATATATAATGCTAAATTTCGCAGTAATGAGTCCGAAATTACGAAATAGCGCTCAGAAACTTTTTAACCTCATCCTAATACACTATGTATATAGGACGGAGATTTGTCGGTAAACAAGGTTCTCGGAAAACCCGTATGGTATTTGTCACCTAGCTGTATAGACCCCACATAAAAGTTTTTATGTATATGTATATAAGGAATTATAATTAAAAGCCCGATTTGAAACAGATCAGGATCGGATAGAGCTTTCTGACCTGCGGGACCCGGACCCGACACGTATCTGCGGTTGCGTTACATCCGGATCAGGTTCAGATGAGGCATTCGGATCTGGATCGGATCTGTGCTAAGGCTTCCGGATCCGTTCCTGATCCGACCCGTAGGTAAATGTTTATTCGGGATCAAACAAAGATTGAATGTATTTACCCTTCGAACTTTGTCTCTACATGAATCGAATTCTACTTAAACATTTTTTGTTTACAGCATATTTAGGGAAAAGGATGGGTAGAATTAAACAATAAATCTCTGGTATATGAAGAATGAAATCATGTCTATAACACAAATAACTTTATTACACGAGTAGCAACAAATTTTACATGATTTATAATCTAAACTTCGGAACAATGTAACGGCTATTATTTTTTATAGTACATACCACAGACGGTATTCCAGTCAAATCTGAGTATCTCACCAATTTATTTCCCATGCTGTTTATTGTTGTTACAGATGCGTGTAAATGATAATAAAAACTAATTTCTTCCAAAATATTTAAGTAGAAATAAATTTGTTTAGCGACGAAAATTATATCTACAATTTCGCCAAATTCTATTTCACTTTTTTGCATATTCAGAACTAAGAAGAATCCAGTTTTATACGAAAAGTTGCAAATTTGCACTTCATTATAGTACCTGCATTTATCATCAATATTTTTGTCGGAAAAATAAGACCTACTTTTACCCGTATCTTGAACCCCAAATTTTATTTCTTCTTAAAACTTTAAGCAATGCATCATTTCGCAAAATTGCAATTGTTTTTAATAAATTTACCGAACTACAACTAGACAGCGCATTAGACTTAAGTAAACGGTGATAAGACTCGAAACGCATGCTCCAAAACTTTACGACTGGTCCATTGTTTATTAAAATTGTTGGATAATGTGTTAAGAAGTGGAATTTAGGTTTCAAATGTCCGCATAAAGTTTTGTACAGTTCGTTATGATTTTGTATAAGTGTCTTTAACGTTTCAATGTCCTCACGAATGAATCTTGGTGACATTAAAATGTCTACAATTTGCCTTAGATATATAAAAAGTTCCCAGTGCACGTCCGATTCTGGTATTAAATCTCCCACAATTAAACCCAAATATCTCATTAAACTTAGCATTTCTGCTGCAGATAACTTTAAGTGAATTTTGGCGCTTCCGTGATGCAATTTAATTTAATGTGTGGAAAATTTAATTCGCTTCGTTGAATTTCCGATGTTAATTTCAATGCCTTCATCATGCAGAAAATTTAGTTCATTAATGAGACTTTTGAAAATTTGTTCATTTGTGCTGTTTTTTTTTCCTTGGAATAAAAAATGTTTACAAAAATAATACTATTAAGACGTGAAGCAATTTCAGGAGGTAAGCAAGCGAGCAATGCATAAACGGCGCCAAATTTATTGACTCCAGAATGGCTTCCTAAGGCATTTCCAGCCTCCATATCATCAAAAAATATATACAGTGGCAGAATAAGATCTTTGACGACATTCGTGGAATACTTTGTTTTCCTCAAATTTGCCTGCATAATATCTGTAATCACATAAGATTGCTTCGAAAGTTTTTCAATATATTCGGTTATCTTATTAAATAATCCAGATATTTCTAAAAACAGTTTTAAACTTTTACGTAATGGAATCTGAACACCCCACGTACAATCGGGTACTAAAATCTCTTCATTATCTACTATCGTGTCTGTATAAGTTCTTCCAATTGCAAATTGTTGGGCATTCAATGAAACCTCTACTTTTCAAAATTGTAAAACGTTTCACCTCGGTGTCAACAGCTTCAAAATCCTTAGAATGTGTTTCAAAACATTCATTAATTTGTCGAAGAGATTCATCACAAATTTTCTCTTATGCAGAATTTTCATAATGTCACTTTTCAAAGATGGAAGGTAAGCTTCTTTGATAAACTTTTGAAGGTAGTTTACAACATCCTGAACTATCTTCCTTGGCAGTCCTGGATCTCCATATAAAGATAATATTAATACTAATATTTTATTAAAAATTAGAAAATGTTCCATTTTTCTCTTCGATAATAATTACTTCAATATCAACAACTGCAGGGAGTTTACGCTATGCTTCATTTACACAACTTAACTATACTGAAACTTGCAGTTTATTTAATTCTGTTACAAATTTAGTGACGAAGGAACTGCATTTTTTAAAAGAAAGATTGTAAATAGCCTTGTTAAAAAAACTCCATATAAAATCGCAAATTGGTGGTTGAACATTCAGAGCCGTCAAACATTTGTAGCAGCATTCAACAGCTTTAACTGGATCAGTATACAAATATTTTTCTCCGTTTAAAACTACATAAAATTGAGGATTCTCCTGCAGTTGTCCACAGCAAATGAGATGTGGGAAAACTTCGATATCTCTATGATATACATATATATTGTGAATAACTAAATGTAAATAATTTAAACGAAAATTAAAATGGTAAATAATCTAAATATCAATTGTAAATAGTACAAACATACTTAAATGTATTTGTAAAGGTTGTAAACCACGAAATTTTAAAAAACAATTCTAAAATTGAGCGCAGAATTGTACAAAAAAATCATAGCGTGCAACTGTTTTGTAGGCATAATTTTGCAGTTACAAATTCTAACGACTGTAATGTAATTACAGATTCGTAAACATAAACGAAAGGTTTTCCATAAATAAAATCAATCAAAATTATACTATGTACAATTGATTTGCATGAATGATAGCTTGTTCCTTTAGCAACACGCGTCATTGTCCGAGTACTGTTAAAATTTACAAAAATATTGATAAGAATAAATATTTGCCAAATTTTTGGAAATTTTTACAAATTTGGCGCCATATAGGAATGCCTGATGACTGAAACTTAATTTTGACCTCGGAATCTTGAAGAGCGTCCTCGAAAATAGTAGGATATGTACCAATCATTTTTTTCAACTTCGATTTCTATACGAAATACTTGATTAAAACTGAAATTCAAAAAATGTCATTTCGGACGTTATTAGGTTCAAATATATCAAAATATAATCAAATTGTCATTTTTTACTTACACAAATAAAGGAAGTGCATAAAACAATTGAAGGTGATTAGCGTACTGTTCTTAAATTACAAGTAAAACGAGTGAAGATCAGTTATGTCGTATGGTACATAATAACATTCTCGACAGAAACGGTAGCTAAATGATTAAACGGCCAAACCATCTTACGATTTGTTATAATATTTTCAAAATTGTCTGTTTTACATCGTGTATAGTTGGAAAGTGGCTTTTTTACAAAACTATTCTACATAATATCAATACTTTTTTTCTCACCTTTTCATACAGAATAAAGCAAATTGCAATATCTTGTTTGGTCAGATTGCTCTCTTTTTTTCCCCGAGTATGCCTGAATGCAGAAAGGCAATAAAAATAATGCTAATACGTACATTATCGTACGTGCCTGTAAATAAGTAGATTAAATGAGTTTTAAGCATATTTGATGTTTTCAAACATGAAGTGATAATTCGAAACATACCGGCTGTAACAAAATCATTATAATTTTGTAAAAACTCCTTGACAATTTCTTTTTTTGATTTTTTGCAAAGAATTGTAATCTTTTTGGCTAATTGTGGCCACTTCGACGAAAGTAAAGAAGCGAAATCATCCATGTTGTTTGTTTCAATTAACTTTTTTGTCCTATACTCCTCAATTGTTTTCTGGAAGTCCAGTTCCAATTATCGAATGAATCATAAAATAAGTAGAACATATTTAACAAACCACATATTAGTGCACACCAAAAAGTATTTTTTTCAGTAACAAAATGAGATACTCAAAAATATCGGATAAGGCTATGTTTAAACAAAAAAAAAATTAAGACATCAATTTCTGAGTAAGTATTCTATTGATTCAACATTATTAATATTTGTGAAATATTCAAAACGTTATGAAGCTGAAACTAGCAGCAGATTCGTAGCGGCAGGTTCACTAAAGGAGTACCAATCACGTACCAATTGTCGTTTCAACTACGTGATAATTTATAAATATCATTATTTATGAAAGGATTGCTGTCTTGGAATAGAACATTCTTCTAAAATATAATTATGTGTTTAAAAACCTTTCCTTTTCTGAATCTGCTGCTGCAAATCTGGTGCTAATTTCAACTTCATCAAAACGTTTCACAAATAAGGTCTGAAACACATTATTAGTATAGAATTATCATTTGTACGTATACAAATAAGACTTAGAATAAATAATGTAATGATTTATTTTTACCAGTACAGTGACATAAGGTGAACATAAACACGGAAAGCTCTTAAAATATTTTTCCAAACAAACGGTTTTGACCGTTTTTGTTTCGACAACAATTTTGAACGATCTGCAAACGTTTCCTCCCAGGTTTGGATAATTTTTGTTACCGGATAATTTTGGCGATTGCTATCCGCCAAGCAGGTCGCGTGACAAGCTGCACCTATTACTAATCAAAAAATAATTGAATGTAATTAATTTCATAATGTTTATACGTTAGAGTAAAAATCTCAAGTAAAAATTATGTATATAACAAAATATGTAACAAGTGATTGACATTTTCTTACCGACGTTATTTTCATCCCCAGTTTCGTTAGAGCAAAAAACGTAGTTTTTCAACTTTTATTCCCTTGAAGATAAATTTTAAAAATGTTAAAAAAAATCTGATATATACGAAAATAGAGTATGATGGTACCTTATTTTTTCATAAATTTTTCAATTTGATAACAAGATAAAAATAAAATAAAAAATATTTAAAATTGCTGTAGATTCACACAGAGAAAATGACAACAAAATGATATACTTTGCTATGTCCTTTTTCCTGCATCTTTAAGAATTTATTTCTAATTAATAATTTTATTTTTATGGTGGAAGACCTTCAAAAACCCCAAAAACCATGTTAAAGAATACACCAAAAGTGTCATATGCAAAATTTTCCATTACTTACTTTAATATTATTTTTATCAATTATTTGCCTTCGACATCTATTTTCATCAATTATCCTTAATCATCTTTACAGAATGTAAATTTGAATTCTATAATTATCAAAACAACACATTTTTATTACGAGTCGCTGCAATGCATAAAAACATGATTAAAGACGCCTTGTCATTCATAATGGATCAAAGCTTTTAATTACTTCTTAATTACTTTTTAATTGTATGTCAAATGTCTTGAGACTGTACCATAATAAATATGTATGACAAATACAGTACAACCTGTCTTTTTACAGGAATAATCGAATTGCATTATTTTAAAGTAAAAATAAATATTTTTTATCAAAACTTAGATTTTATATAAAAGTTCGATTTTGATGTGTAACCTGATGCTTAAGCTTCCTGGTGTGTAACCCATATTCCTCAAATCATAAGAACCGACTCTAAATTCTCAACATTACCTTTTGTAGCTGCGATAAGATACAACTGTTAACTTGTGAAAATATAGTAGTTCTTCCTCTTCAGCTAACCTTCTAACCTTCTGTTTTCCTAGCATTAATTTCCAGCCTCCTTGCCATACATATAGAAGTCAAGTAGAAGACTAAAACTTAACAACAACAAATGCGGAGGTTATGTCGTTCGATTTGACGGGTGAGGTGCAATCGTCCGAGTCCGGCATTGGGTGCGTTCGTGTTCGTCGGTAATATAATGGGCGGGGCGGGGGAGGGAAGAAGTCTCCGCCCACTGTCGAGCTAAGGAGGTCCGCCACTGTCGAACTAGGGAGGTTGTCGAACAAGCGCAGTGTCGAACAAGAGAGGTTGTACTGTAATAATATTCATCAAATATTTGTAGTAAACAGTAATATTCGTTATTCTTACTTGTATTGTATGGGATCCCTTTGCAATTCATTAAATATTATTATCTACTTTAATCTGCTATAATCCAGATTTTGGGCGCTTTTTTCGTACTTTTTCAGTAACAATTTTCCATCCAATGAGGATGTTAATAATCGATACAGATCGTTGTGTACAAAATCAATAACAGCTATAAAGAAAAATGATATAAAAGCAATAAGTTATGACAAATCAATTCAAATTAACGAAAAGAAATATCAGGCCAAGAGGAAAAACAATGTAAAATCTACATTTAGATATATTATTATTTTGTTCTTACTGTCAGCCTTCGAGGTACAGGGCTCACTTACAATGTTAACAACTGCTTAGAAAATGTCAAAAACTACGATGATTTGAAATAATTATTCAAACATTATTTATTACAGTCTTATCCCTGTAAGAAAACTAAGAAGTTATTGGGCAGAATCTGCCAAAATTTCTGGTCGGTGGGCAGATTATGTCCTAGATTCTGGACAGAAATTCCTCCCAGAGGCGAAGGAAGGTATTTGGTCAGAATCTGCTAAAGTTTGCCAAAAAATTGCACGAAAGTTATATTTACGAAACATATCAAGAAATATAGTCGCAGATTCATTTGAGGCAAAACTTAGATATTTGATCACTTCGTCACTATATGCATGAAAATGATTTGACTCTAGACGTAGACCAAAAATTTAATTTTTGACAGAAATTAGAATACAATTATATTTCTTGATACTTTTCGCGATTGTAAACTAGGTGTAATTTGTTTCAAACTAATCGGATGAAATTATCATATTCAAGCAGTCTAAACAAAATAATAAAATATTCAACGCCGACTCGTGCTCAAATTTTTTATTATTTTGTTTGGACTGTTTCAATATGATAATTTCATCTGATTAGTTTGAAACAAACTGCACCAAGTTTATAATCCCGAAACGTATCAAGAAATATAGATCTTGGCAGATTCTGAGCAGATTTATTAGATCTGGGCAAAATCTAGTAAGCCGGATAGAACTTCTGGTCAATTTTCTTACAGGAATATGTTTCCTTATAAATTTCCAAGTTCAAGATTTAAAATTATTGATATTTTTCTTATTTCAACCAAACCAAGCAGTTATAAACAAGCCCGTAATGATAATGTGTATGAAAATAATAAAAATGAAAGGATTACGAAAGAGACCTGCTAATTCAGTATCCATAACTTCGGAATTAGTGCTTGATGTGCATGGAACGTTAGTGTTTTGTGTACTTGGCGTATCTATTGATGTGGATGAAATGTTGGAATTTTGGGAAATTGGTTTATCTATTGATGTTGTATAGGAGCAGGATAGGTCAATTAACATATGTATCAGAAACGTTGGACAATGGTATCTGAGATACTAATCCATAATCAGCCATCACTACATCCATCATTTCCAGTGATACAAAATCTGTATTCTGATTCATTTCATCTTCTTCGGATACCAAAAAAAGAGTAGATATTTTCGTATCGATATACTTCTTCTTACGTAAACTATACAAAAACAATTAAAACAAGAGACATTACAGCAAGCACTACATACATTGCATTATGTATAAAGTGTATCAGGTGATTATGTGTTAGTGGAACATAACCCTAATGTACATAACGAAAACATATAGACAATGCAGCATGTATAGATGGTATTTATTGCACAGGTTGCACATTTCAAGTCCTGAAAACTTATTTTGATGTTTAAAATAGAATTTGAACCCAGACTTTTGGAATTAAAAGTGACATTTAATTCCATAAAGTTATGTTTTAAATTAACTCTTCTTCGTTTACTTGTAAGTCGATGAAAGCTACATTCTGCTGATATATATTAAAAATACAATTAATAACTATATCACAATAGTCATGAAAAATCAGTTCCCTACGTATACCAGTTACTCGTAATCACTTGATATGTGACAACAGTAAATCCAACGAGTTTGATTCTTACTCGAATCCAGAAAATGCAAGGTATTTTGTTGGACCGATCCATTTCTCTGTAATGTTATCCTTTGTATTTATCAACTTATCTACAACAATAATTAATAATTTGAGTATTGATGTGTATCGGCACAATAATAATTAAAACCGGAGGTAGAAAAAGAAAATTAGAAAAATAAGGGTTAACGACTGATAAGGTGTAAAATATATACATATAATTTAGGGAGGGTGATGAGAAAATTTTGTTCAAAAAGTAATAAGTAATTACGTTTCGACCCACACGGTTCGGGTCTTCTTCAGAATAGGGAAACGGTAGGACACGTGCAGTATTTATATATCACAGGGCAACATAAGGAACGTAGGTGTGTTTGTAATACTAAGAAAAAATGAGCGAACGGAATTAATTTAAATTTAACATTTATAAATATGATGATATATGAGAAAAATTAAAGAAGTAATGAATTATAGGCTTCAGGTAGGTAGGATTTTTCAAATCTTATATTAACGGTATTATTTTCTTCCTTTTTAATAAAAAAGTTTTCGATGTGGCAACGCTTCTTCCAGTTCTTTTCTTTCGCAATGATTTTAGTATTGTCGTAATCGAACTCATGTCCCGTCTCATTTCTGTGGTGGGTTAAACCTGTGTGTTGTTCTGTATTTGATGTTAAAAAGTTTCTTTTATGCTCTTTTAATCGTACTTCGAGTGGTCTATAAGTCTGTCCTATATACGATTTGTTACAGTGTAAATACGGTATTTTGTAAATTACGTCTCGTTGTTTTTTGGTGGTAAAATATCTTTTCCCGGCTTGATCTGTGCAATGTTAGTATTAAAAGGTGTAGAAATAATTCTGATGTTGTTATTTTTAAAAATTTTTGCGATTTTTTTATTTAACCCTTTGATATAAGGGCAACTGATGGATTTAATTGGTATTTCATTGTTGTTATTGATCGCGTTATTATTATTTCTACTCCTTTCACATAATAAGTTGATGCGTTTTTTAATACATTGGTTAACCAATTGAATCGGATAACCGTTTTCTAACAGAATTTTTCTGACAATGTCGAGATTTTTTTCTTGGAATTCTGTTGACGAAAGTTTAATTGCACGATCGATTAATCCATAAATCATACCTGTCTTGTATGATTGTGGATGCTCTGAAAGATAATGGACATATCTACCCGACCATGTTTTTTTGTGGTAACAATCCAATTTGATTCGACCATCTGGCATAATTAGAATTTTTACATCCAGGTAATTAATTTCTTTATTGCATTCAAGTTCGAAGGTAAACTTTAACCTATTGTTTTTAATATCGAATTGGTTAAATTCATTAAGGATGTTAATTTCTGAACCTTGAGGAATGCATGTTAAAATATCATCCACATATCTAAAAAAGAATGGTGGGGTGAAATCTAATTTACTTAGAATTTTACCCGTCACGTATTCGAGTACAAGATTTGCGAGAACAGGCGATCGAGGCGAGCCCATAGGCATCCCAAAAGTTTGTTTATAAACACAATTTTTAAATGTGAAATAAGTAGAGTCTAAGCAAAACATGATAGCGAGTATGAAATCCTGTTCCTCTACTAGTGTGTGTTTCTTAATTTCGTCCCATTTATTCTGTATACTTTCGATAATTAAATCGTTGGAGATGTTGGTAAACATTGACACGACGTCGAACGAAATAAGTTGAAAGTTATTTGGTATTTTTATATCTTTCATTTTTTCGACGAAGGACCAAGAGTCTTTGATGTTTGACTTTTTATCTAACACCTTAGAAACAATGTTAGATAAAAATTTTGCGAGTTTGTGTAGGTCCATTGTTCGTTGAAACAATGACCCGTAATGGAAATCCCTTTTGGTGTATCTTCGGCCACCACAGAAATGAGACGGGACATGAGTTCGATTACGACAATACTAAAATCATTGCGAAAGAAAAGAACTGGAAGTTATGTATGCATGTATGTGTGAGAGTATGCGTGGAATGTGTGTCCGCGTTAATGTCGTTAATTTATTATTCCGCGTAAGTTATTTCGTTGACGAAATGATAGTTATTATATACCTTGACTCACACGACTTACCGACGACTCGATAATGTTTTTTAATCTTGACTCTTATTTATTTATATGCGAGTAGACTTCGAGTATGTTGTGTATGTGTGTGATTGTTTTTCATGACGAGTTCAATTGTAAAGTTCAAAGTTTTAAATATATTTTACTAGAATGACCAATTACCTTAATGACTTTTATTTCAGCACTAACGATTCCTGTCTATTATTTTATTAATGAGTGACTATATTTGACATATTTAATTGTAATGTTTAGACGATTCAGAGAGTTTTTATCGTTTAGACTCCGATTCGTTTCAGATATAAAAATACCAAATAACCTTCAACTTATTTCGTTCGACGTCGTGTCAATGTTTACCAACATCTCCAACGATTTAATTATCGAAAGTATACAGAATAAATGGGACGAAATTAAGAAACACACACTAGTAGAGGAACAGGATTTCAATTGCCCTTCAGTCCCTTATTATCTACAGTACTTAGTGAAAATCCCTACCTTATCGGTCGTGAACTTTAGAACACACTTAACTAAATATAAAAAAGTTTGTTGACGTTATGAAGAAAAAATGAAACGCTTGTGAATTCTGACCACGGATGCGGATTCAGCGACTCAAAATATGTAAGAAATGACTAGTTTAGTTCGCCGGACAAAACAAATACTTTTTTGTAGGCCTGTGTTATCATTAACCCATTAATGCCCAAATGCACAGAAAATTTACACCAACTTCAACGCTTATTTCCAATATGAAATAAATTTCGAAAAAAATCAAACTTACCAGATTCTGCCATTTTCGGGGTCGCTCTTTCGAATGGCGATGAGAAAATTTAAAAAAAGTCAACATTCGTCTATGATTTTGACATATATATTAAAAAAACATACTTTTTTCAGTGCGCATTTTTTACAAATATCGAGTTTTCGATACAATATCGTGCTTTGAATGAGCTAAAATATTAAAATATACTAGAATAGTGCACTCGATAGTTATACTTAAAATATACACTGGTATGCATTTGAAATTTTGCGATGTCAGATCCAAAATGGCCACCGCAGTAACGAATTTCTATTCAAAATTTAACAATTTTTTTTCTTGAAAACCATACACTTTAGAGAAAATCTTCTAAGGACAATTTTGTTTTAGAATGAGCCAAAAAATACCCTTGAATTTTTTCAGAATGTACTGCTACAATTTTTTATTTTTCAAAAATGCAAAAATCCAAAATTTTCAAAAAGTTATTTAATAAATCTGAAAAAATTTGACAGTGTTATCTAACCAATTCTAAGACATTTTTTGTCTATAGAAATTTTATCTAAAGACTATAGTTTTCCAGAAAAAAAATATTAAACTTTTCTAGATTTCAAGACAAATGATTTATTTTCTTGAACACTGCTGTCTTTAGAGAAAATTGCTATAGATAAAAAATGTCTTAGAATTGGTTAAAGAACACTGTCAAATTTTTTCGGATTTTTTAACTAACTTTTTGAAAATTTTGGATTTTCTGCAGTTTTGAAAAATTGAAAATTGTAACAATACATTCTCAAAAAATTCAAGGGTATTTTTTGGCTCATTCTAAAACAAAATTGTCCTTGGAACATTTTCTCTAAAGTGTATGGTTTTCAAGAAAAAAAATTGTTAAATTTTGAATAGAAATTCGTTACTGCGGTGGCCATTTTGGATCTGACATCGCAAAATTTCAAATGCATACCAGTGTATCTTTTAAGTATAACTATCGAGTGCACTCATCTAGTATATTTTAGCTCATTCAAAGCACGATATTGTATCGAAAACTTGATATTTGTAAGAAATGCGCCCAGAAAAAAGTATGTTTTTTTAATATATATGTCAAAATCATAGACAAATGTTGACTTTTTTTAAATTTTCTCTTCGCCATTCGAAAGAGCGACCCCGAAAATGGTAGAATCTGGTAAGTTTGATTTTTTCGAAATTTATTTCATATTGGAAATAAGCGTTGAAGTTGGTGTAAATTTTCTGTGCATTTGGGCATTAATGGGTTAAGACCCCCTTTTAAAACGTACAGGAAATGCTGTATTGTCGAATGCTGGCACAGTATTAAAGCTTTACCATCGAGAAAGAGGAATCAGTGAATTATTAAAGCTCTTTTTACCTTTACAGTTACCGACAAAATCCCTACGATAACTTTATTTCGAATTTTAGATAATAGTAATGAATTTCTTTTGCGGCGAAATAGGACATCGGTCGGATTCAATGAATCCTACTGTTTTCGCCTTTTGTTTCGTTACTTACAGTACTTAGAATTGTAAACAACTTTGTGGATCTGTGAGAAAATCATCATACTAGAAATTCTAGTAGGCAAAACGTCCCCCCCCCCTTTAGGGAAGTTTTGAAAGGCAACTAATCGCTATTAAAGTTTGTGGGTAAACCGATAACATTTGATTAGTAAAGTCGGTTTTCTGCTTACCTTTTATTACACTCTCTCGCTTTTTAATATAATTAATGTTATTTATTTACTACGTTTTAACTTTCACGCACATAAATAGAAAGTACCATAGGATGTTTGTAAATATAATAATAATAACAATAATAATAATAATACTCGGCTTTATTGCTTATACTAAGAATACAATATATACATCCAAGAACTTGCTTACTAAACAAATATGTACATGCAAAGGCGAGACACAGCACCTAAGTTGTTTTACAGTCTGAAGGTGATCTTATGCTATTTTGAATTATGACCGATATATATCAGCCTCGAAGGTGATTCATTTTCAATCGGTCATTCTCATGATAGCATTTAGAACGTCATCTCCAAACTTGGCACAATCAATTTCATCCACCAGATTCTCCTCGAAAAGGAAATTGCTATCCAGTTCGTCAAAAGTGATGTCAACGCTAGGACATTGAACTTCTTCCTCTGGATGGCGACCCGGAGTCTTCGGAATTCCCTGTTCCGCCGATAATTCAGACATTGTGAAGTCTGATATATTAGGGCCTAAAACAAGAATAGCAAAATCTGAATTAAAGAAATTGAACCACTGATAACTCAATAGTCTGTAAAATTTCAATTTTAATAATTACCAAACGGAGATTCCGTTGTCTCGTGCTCAATTTTGGGTTTCGTGGTGACGGTTAGTGCAGGTTTAATTTCAGGCGTTTGCCCTTTTTTCGCCAAACGCCAGAAAATACGATTAATAATTTTTTTCTTTTCTGGCGAAGGTTCGCTGGGGATCTTCTCCGCCCTATCTGCCTTCCGTAGACTTGTAACCGTCCTGAATAAAAAATGGATCGTATTAAATTATATTGTTCCTATTGATATAGAGTATCTGAAGGTATTATTGTAGTATCTTTATTACGCGGATATGCAATTATTGTGGTACTATGACCTTTGTAATGCATAGCGAAGTAATAACGACTATTAGTATGATTTACGAGACTTGCATTACACATATTTTCAATTAAAAATTGTTTAATATGCATCAAATTTTTATGATGGAATTTTTTATCAGCTAATAAAACCTCGCTGTCTACCAACATGCTTATTATTGCTTTTCTCATAGATGTTGCATGGTTTGAATTAAAATTTAGATATTTTCCTGAACACGTTGGTTTTTCTTACCAATCAGTAATTAAGGTGTTATTATTTTTCCTGGTAAATTTGATGTCTAAAAATGGTAAAATACCATCCGTTTCAAGTTCAAACGAAAATTTTAAATCTGAATTACAGCTATGGAAGCAATGAACTAGATGTTCCACATTATTTTTTGGGCAAGTTCGAAAGATGTCATCAACATATCGTTTGCAGAAAACAGATCAGACTTCCAAGTTCTTCAGTACGTACTTCTTTTTCAAGGTCAATCATAACTAAGTCAGGTAGTGTGGGTGACAATGGTGAACCCATGGGTGTACCCTTTGTTTGCTGATATATATGATCATTAAACATAAAAATCGTGGAATCAAAAATTAAAGATATAATTTTAATGATCTCCGTAATGGGAATTTTCTATGATTTTCTAAAATTTCTTGTCTTTTGTTTAAACTATTTATTATTAAGTCCTGTGGAATATTAGTAAACAAATTAGTCACATCTAGCGTGATTAAAATATGATCTCCTGGAACATTCAGTTTTTTAATCTCATTGATTAGTGTCCACGAGTTCTTTGCTCTATATGAATCATCTTTAATGGTTTCATAAATTATTGTATGAAGAAAGTTGCTAATGTTATAAATTGGATTTCCCAACGCCGAAACTATCGGTCTCATTGGGTATCCTAGCATATGAATCTACGGTAGCGCTTGCAATCTTGAAATTCCCCATTATTACACGTTAGAAATTCAGAAGTACTTTTCTCGATGTATTTTTCTGTACCCATTCTTTACTAATCTTATTTAACTGATTTCGTATCTTTATTGTTAAATCATTTTTAGTAGATTTTTAAATATTATTATCTAATAACCTAATAACAATTGTTCTACTCTGTTTTCGCCTTTTGTTTCGTTACTTACAGTACTTCGAATTGTAAACAACTTTGTGGATCTGTGAGAAAATCATCATACTAGAAATTCGAGTAGGAAAAACGCCCCCCCCCCCCTTTAGGGAAGTTTTGAAAGGCAACTAATCGCTATTAAAGTTTGTGGGTGAAACGATAACATTTGATTAGTAAAGTCGGTTTTCTGCTTACCTTTTATTACACTCACTCGCTTTTTAATATAATTAATGTGATTTATTCGCACATGAATACAAAGTACCATAGGATGTTTGTAAATATAATAATAATAACAATAATAATAATAATCGGCTTTATTGCTTATACTAAGAATACAATAGATACATCCAAGAACTTACTTACTAAACAAATATGTACATGCAAAGGCGAGACACAGCGCCTAAGTTGTTTTACAGACTGAAGGTGATCTTATGCTATTTTGAATTATGACCGATATATATCAGCCTCGAAGGTGATTCATTTTTAATCGGTCATTCTCATGATAGCATTTAGAACATCATCTCCAATCTTGGCACAATCAATTTCATCGACCAGATTCTCCTCGAAAAGGAAATTGCTATCCAGTTCGTCAAAAGTGAAGTCAACGCTAGGACATTGAACTTCTTCCTCTGGATGGCGACCCGGAGTCTTCGGAATTCCCTGTTCCGCCGATAATTCAGACATTGTGAAGTCTGATATATTAGGGCCTAAAACAAGAATAGCAAAATCTGAATTAAAGAAATTGAACCACTGATAACTGAATAGTCTGTAAAATTTCAATTTTAATAATTACCAAACGGAGATTCCGTTGTCTCGTGCTCAATTTTGGGTTTCGTGGTGACGGTTAGTGCAGGTTTAATTTCAGGCGTTTGCCCTTTTTTCGCCAAACGCCAGAAAATACGATTAATAATTTTTTTCTTTTCTGGCGAAGGTTCGCTGGGGATCTTCTCCGCCCTATCTGCCTTCCGTAGACTTGTAACCGTCCTGAATAAAAAATGGATCGTATTAAATTATATTGTTCCTATTGATATAGAGTATCTGAAGGTATTATTGTAGTATCTTTATTACGCGGATATGCAATTATTGTGGTACTATGACCTTTGTAATGCATAGCGAAGTAATAACGACTATTAGTATGATTTACGAGACTTGCATTACACATATTTTCAATTAAAAATTGTTTAATATGCATCAAATTTTTATGATGGAATTTTTTATCAGCTAATAAAACCTCGCTGTCTACCAACATGCTTATTATTGCTTTTCTCATAGATGTTGCATGGTTTGAATTAAAATTTAGATATTTTCCTGAACACGTTGGTTTTTCTTACCAATCAGTAATTAAGGTGTTATTATTTTTCCTGGTAAATTTGATGTCTAAAAATGGTAAAATACCATCCGTTTCAAGTTCAAACGAAAATTTTAAATCTGAATTACAGCTATGGAAGCAATGAACTAGATGTTCCACATTATTTTTTGGGCAAGTTCGAAAGATGTCATCAACATATCGTTTGCAGAAAACAGATCAGACTTCCAAGTTCTTCAGTACGTACTTCTTTTTCAAGGTCAATCATAACTAAGTCAGGTAGTGTGGGTGACAATGGTGAACCATGGGTGTACCCTTTGTTTGCTGATATATATGATCATTAAACATAAAAATCGTGGAATCAAAAATTAAAGATATAATTTTAATGATCTCCGTAATGGGAATTTTCTATGATTTTCTAAAATTTCTTGTCTTTTGTTTAAACTATTTATTATTAAGTCCTGTGGAATATTAGTAAACAAATTAGTCACATCTAGCGTGATTAAAATATGATCTCCTGGAACATTCAGTTTTTTAATCTCATTGATTAGTGTCCACGAGTTCTTTGCTCTATATGAATCATCTTTAATGGTTTCATAAATTATTGTATGAAGAAAGTTGCTAATGTTATAAATTGGATTTCCCAACGCCGAAACTATCGGTCTCATTGGGTATCCTAGCATATGAATCTACGGTAGCGCTTGCAATCTTGAAATTCCCCATTATTACACGTTAGAAATTCAGAAGTACTTTTCTCGATGTATTTTTCTGTACCCATTCTTTACTAATCTTATTTAACTGATTTCGTATCTTTATTGTTAAATCATTTTTAGTAGATTTTTAAATATTATTATCTAATAACCTAATAACAATTGTTCTACTCTGTTAATGTTATCTTTTTGTCCATAACGACCGAGACTTTCCCTTATCCGCTTCAGTTAAATATAAATTACTTTTTGTACATATTTGATTCACAACAGGTAATTAGTTAAGTGGTTGGAAAATTATCCTTAATCGGTGCTATGCGATATTTCGGGCCTAACTCGATTAATTTTAAAAATTGTTCCGGTATTATCTTGTTAGTCAAATTGATTGTCCATTTCTCATTATCATTACTGTGATCCGGGTCATTAGTTGTACTGTTCCCGTAAATGTGTGTATTGTGGACATTGATAAACCCTGTGCAGTTATTGGAAATTAAAATTTGAAAGTTCTGTTGTAATGTTTTCTTAGTGTTTAATTTGATTTTAATTCTATTTACGGGTGATTCTCCCAAAAAGGACAAATGACACGTTCTTGACATTTTTTCTGAAAGTATTTAAAATTATTAAAAATTATGACGGTCATATGATAGTATTTATCAATGTTTAACAAGACCATAGTAGGAAAAAAGTAGAAATTTCATATTATTTGAAATATTCATGTTTATATGGTGAAAAAACTCCACTCCGTAACCGTGCATAGAGCAAATTTTATCCAAATAATAAATATTACATTCAATCTGCAATCTAATAATATCATTTGGCTAGCAATATTTCTTAATTATTCTATATTTTAGTCGATTCCGGAAGAGGTAAGGCAAATTATACCAATTTCTATTTCTCAGAATTAAATTACTTTTGTGCACGATTGAAAACTCCACTCCGTAACCGGTCGCAAATATAAGTAGTAAATGTAAACAAGCATGTTCAAGAAGTAATTCAGAGGTAAACAATGTTTATAATATCGGTGTGATTAAAGGTCAGTGCGAATTTGGTTGTAAAAAAAAGAAAATATTCAGTATAAATGAGATTTTCAGTTCAAACGAGTCATCGACACAAATAAAACTCCACTCCGTAACCGCAGTGAATTGCATATTTTGGCAAATAAATGAAATATATTATAAATAATGTTTAAAATATTCTTTTATTAGACTAAAATATTTCAAATACTATTGATTCTTTATTTATAAAATTTATTCTTTTAAATTAGAATCAACATATTTTCGAGCTGCCACAGGGAGAAAAAACTCCACTCCGTAACTGCCAGTACATTTTCAGTTTTTTGTTATCCAAATGTTAAATAAATTTGAAAATCGTTTCTCGAGTGTTTCTGGAGTCGCTGATTACAAATCTGATGTTAGTTTTTCAAAATTCAAAATGGCGGATTCAATATGGCTGACGAAATATTTAAAAATTTTGTGAAATAGCCTAAAATTTGTTATTCAGGGGTTTATGAGGTCGCTGATTTTGAATTTGATGTTAGTTTTAGAATCCAAAATGGCACACGCAATCTTTGAAAATTTGTTAAATATAACCCACATTTTGTTAGTTGGGGCTTTTAGGGTAGCTAATTTCGAATTTGATGTTAATTTAAAAATTTTAAATTTCAAGGTAGCGGATGTTTTTTGGAAATTTTAAAAAAATTATCAGTAATAATTTGCAAGACAAATTAATGAATTTCTAAAATATCATCCGCCACATTGCATTGACTTTTGAATGCTGTAAATTTGACTCCAGATTCGTAATCGCTAACCCCGAAAACCCCCGAGTTATCAATTTCAAGCGAGTCCAATCAATTTTTTAAATTTTATCCGCCATATTGGATCCGCCATTTTGAACTTTCAAAATATGATGCCAAATCATAGAGATATAAGAATAGAGCACGCAAGTCGTATGCTAACGAATGACAGGACTGCGAACGCAGATAGAAAGAGAGCGATGCAATAGTGCACGTATGTGTCATTGTCTAATCGCACGATGAGAACCGAGCGCTGGCGGAGCAAGGCGAACCCAAACCTCCAATTCTCATCCCCTCCCACCTTTCTAATTCTCCCCTCCCAGTCACACTTTATATAGTACCTTTTTGATGTCAATAGCAGATCATCGTGTGGTCAAGTGGTTGTGTCGTTTGTCGTTCCATTTAATTTTGCGCGTTCGAATCCCGGAAAGGGAAACTTTTTTTTTTTTTTTTAATAAAGTATGCATTATTTTAATAGGAAATATATTTATATTAATAATATAAATTAATAAGTATATTATTAATGAAATTTAATTAGTAAAGTTATTATTATTATTTATATTATTATCATTGTTATGTTAATTATTTTTAAATGAATATTATTATATTCTTGTATAATATATATTTATGATAATTTATAAAATCACGAATAATTTATAAAGTATTAGAAAAAAAAATACACGGTGTGTGTATATAGTCAATGTACATTATTTTATTTCGATAAAAATGACAAAATTATGACATTTATAACATAACAAATTTATGTGTAAATAAATTATGTAATAAATGTTGTCGGTAATATTGTTTAATGTAATAATTAATCCAATTTAATGTATTTGAATTATATATTCTATTTCTTCATATTCATATATAAAATTTTATATTTTTCTTTACAAACGAAATTTATTAATATTCATTATTATTTAAAATGTATTATTTAAATGAAGATGATAGCCTATCTAAGAAATCCACAAATAATAAATAAAAGTATGTAAAAAAAATTGTATTATGCAATAAATTATCCCTTTAATATTATTACAAAATGTTTTAATAAGTTTAAGGCAATGTTATATTTTATGTTAATAAATTTAGTTATGTCAATAACCGACGAATGAAAAGTATTCTGCTTAAAATTAATTATAACATTTTTTCAATTTTGCATTTGAGAAGAATAATAATTTCAATAGTTACTATTACTTTAATATTAGATATTATATTATATATTGTATTGACATTTTTTAATTAATTCATTTATTTTTTGTATTGTTATTATGTAATGGAATACAAATAATTAAAGTAGAATATATTTATTATTTCAATAATAAGATGACCTCCAATAATTTATAGAATTAATTTAATATATGTAATTGATTATTGTATTATTAATTTATTTATAATTTGATCAGTATTATCATTTGAAGTTTATTTTCTGATTTTTTATTTTAATAATGATTAATTTTTATTTCAAAAAATTTACTATATTTGAAACATTTTTACAAAACTGCGCTTATCTCAGAAATTGGAACCAACAAAGTGGGCCCTTTCAATGGGGGACGGACACATACAATATTTTACGCATTATTGTTTAGTATTTATGAAAATCATTTATTGCAAAAATTAAACATTGAAATTATCGTAGCAATAAAAAACATTATTATAATTGAACATTAACAAAACATTTTATTATTCATAACGTGAAATATACAGAACATGTATCTATCGACGACAATAGGACAACATGTAATAGACTGTAAAAATAGCAATGACTGTAATTTGTACCTAATATTACAACATGTAGCAGTAACAAAGACATTACAGACCTTTAAACAGCGTCATTTTATTATTGTGCATTTGCACTCGTTCCTTTTGATCATTCAAAATTTTACCTTCATGTTTCAATCTGATATCTATATACTTTTCAATAATTAATACAATTAATTGCATGCGATGATCCATGAAAGGTTCTTGCTCAAGATAATGATTATTAAATCGTCTAAAATGGAAGTAGGAAGAGTCTGTAATGTTTCTGAAACTATATTCTTATAAGTATTCTTGATAAATAAATTTTCGCTTGAACGAATGATTTTTTCCGTACATTTGCATATAAAATTTACATCGTTTGATGCAAATTGTAAGCCTCCACGATTTTTTAACGTAATCAATGTTGACGTGCAATTGCTTGAAAATCCGCTTAATAAATCGCAACACATTTCACAATGAATTTTACGCTTAAGAGTGCGCACGATCGAACCAGCCGTAATAGTTTATTATTTCGTCTGCGTATTCAGAAGAACACCAATTACTTTGAGACCGATTATAATTATGTTCAAAAACGTGATAATTAGTTTTGTTCAATAACTGACGTACTTCATCCGAGCTAAGTTTATTTGTTCGAGTTGATGTTTTAGAAGTTTTTAAATAAACAGACTTGTCATTAATATCGTTACTTGAATCGTTATTAACTTTGGTGTTATCTGAGGATTCATTTTCTTCGCAGTTACCTTCAGAAATAAGTAATGTGTTATCGAGTGGAGAGCAGTTGCAGAAGAAGAAATTAATACGTTTAATTTATTAAGCAGTAACTTTTTGTAAGCAGACTTAAACTGAATTGTAGTTGGATTGTTGTTGTGTCCGTTCATTCGTCTTATTAACGAAAAAACATCTCTCGACATGATCTTGCGATAATTTATAGCTTAACAAATATTCCACAGTATCATTATCTAATAAATCTTTGGCAAGCGCATATAAATTTCTTAAACATATTATAAATCCAACAAAAACTGTTTTCACGGAATCGCAATCAATGACTGATTTTCGCACACTTTCATTAATTGTATTTTCATTTTTCGATTTTTTTATTGGTACGTTTATCTCCAATCGTTCGATGTATGAAATATATTCGTCAATTTGTTTTTTAATCTTTGGTAACGAATCTTTGGTTATGCCACAACGACCAGGAGTCTTACAAAACTTATTTCGAACATTCAGTAAATCAAAAATATCATTGATTTTTTTACAAAGTTAGCTGTTGGTAGTGAATTTTCGAAATTCGGATCATGTAAATGAAGTTCGTTAAATTCCAAAGCTACTGACGTACTGTTACTTAGCACTTGTGCAGCTAAAAAAACCTTCATCTTCTCTTTATATAAAATTAACGTGCCTATTTCGTATTTTGCTTGCACAATGCAACTTTTCATTTTCTTGTTTGCTATTTAATTTTTTTATATAAATTCCCATCTTATATATTCATTACCATTATAAATTATCGGGCCTTTAGTCGCAAAATAAATTTCTAACTAATTTGAGACAATGACACGGATCATAAAAGATATATACAGGTTGAGACGTTACTGGATGTTCGAAATAAGGTTTGAAGTTTGCATCGCGATAATTTAAGTTTGCCCCCTAAAGATTTCACATGCTGTTTTATGAGCCTTATCGCCATCGAATGTAACATCGGTTACATTGATTGTCTTGTCATGCAATTTGACCAGCAACTTTTTTAATAAAATGGATTTTTCGTTCCCATCTAACGAGTTGATTAAGTAATAAGCTACCGGCGCTTTAAATCCTCCATTTACGTTGACTAGCATAAATACTAAAGCTTTAGTAGCGGTTTTCTGATCCTTATTTTTCTGTACGTCCGAATTCACGTTCTTCGAATCTGGAATCTGGTTTTGGTTCTTGGGGTCAGATTCTTGGTTCTGGTTTCCGTTCATGAAGTCTGGTTTTGGTTTTGGTTCTTGCAGTGTGTTGTCTGGTTTTGATTGCTGAGGTTTGGGTTCTGATTCTCGATGTCTGATTTATTGTTTTTGCGATTTCTTTTTGTTCTGTACGATGTGATTTCCGTGTTTTTTATATGGGATTTTTTTGTTTTGATTATTACTTAAATCATTTGATTCAGAACGAAGTCAACAAGACCTTTCCATGAATGTGTGTTTTTATCCCATTCCCTATGTTCTTTAATATGCATTTCGTCAAATGTAACATTAAACACCAAGTTTTTCCCTCTTCTCGCTTCTTTTTGAACGATAGTTGCAACTTTATCTACTATCTCTTCTGAAATACCTGGATTAAATTCTTTGGAAGAAATCCAACGATTAAGGGTTTTTGCACATGGTAAGCATTTAAGGAAACTCTGCTGACGGCTTCGTATGCAGCTGGAGAGTGGAAATGAAGTGTTCTGCATGCAAGTTTTTAAGACTTTCAGGGAAAGGAGCTGTTGGTTTTTGTAGTTTCATGCGATTTATGACGGCTTGAACGTGTGGTGGCAAATCCTAAGTAATACAGACAAATCCACATTACAATTTATTTATTTATTATACATATACAATACAATAACTATACATATTATGTAATATTGAAATAGATCATTAGCGATTGTAATTACTGACATTCAAATTGATTATACGAAGGTACATATGTGCAAAAATGTTTTTGTAAATTGTACAAATTTTGTATATATTACAGATCGCAGGTGAAATATTCTTTATGTAAAGTACTGCATTTCCACAATATTCTTCACAATATCAGTTCCACAAATAATTGTTGATGGTAAAAATAAAATCAATTTAACGGCATTATGACAGTATTTTACAAAAACATTATAAACAAAATTAAAGTATATAAAAAAATGTTATACATAATTTTAAGAATAAATGTTATAATCTAGAAATTACATAATTAATTTTTGAAAAATAAAAAATTTGAAAAATTAAAGTATACAATATTTTACTGTTGGTGCAATTTATATAAACGTAAAAACAAAAAGCAAAATGCACTTTCTATTTTCTCAAAATTTATTCCAACTAAATAATAACCTTTAAAAAAATTTGCAGCATCAAATTCTTCCTGTTTCCTTAATTCGTCTATCATATTCTTCAAATTTAGAATCTTCTGTCGTTGTCGAAAGTTTTTACTGCGAGCAGCTGCTGTTTTCGATCGATGACAAGTCCGACAACGAAAGAAAAACGGTTCCAAGCCTCATCTGACACAAAGTCTTCTCTGGACATATACTTTGTTTCTAATCCATCCATAAATCTAATTCTTTTGGTGGAATTGGAGTTGATGGATGTAGAACTTTCCTGAAAATCAGTAATTCATAATTTATAAAGAAATTCATAAACTTTTACATGTCATATATTAAACTTTATTACTCATTAGTATAGAAATTACTTATATTTTATTGATTATTAGAATTAAAAACTTTTAAAATTTAATAATTGACAATTATTGATAAATTTATTACCTTTTTTTGCTTTTCACCGAGTTGTTCATTTCACTACACTTGTTTACGTCATTAGAAGAATCTTCACCAGATATGTCTACTGCTGAATTATTTGTGAGTATTTTGTCTGTAACCACGTCCACGTTCATAAAATCAGAAACTGTTGCTACAGTTCATTTTCAAGCACATTTTCTTGCCTATGGTTTACTTGTATCACTAGCCTTGTTTGGGTTACTTATCGGGCCTGCTCGACAGTAACTTTGGATGGCAAAGCATTTGTCTGTGTTTCATGTGTATCATCAGTATACAGAAAATTCTGTCATCAGACACGAATCATTTGTTGCCGATGACAGTATTTGGTCAACATTTGTGATCTTTGGAACGGCATCTGGATCTAAACGTTTTCTACAATTTTTCACTGCCAGAGGCATGAATCGATTCCGGTTCAAAATGATCACTACATACATAGCTCCTTTTACAATTAGAAAGATTGGATAAATTTAAAGCATCTATCCATTTCTGCCTCAGAGATTCATTTTTGGGAAACCTGTATACATGAATACAATATTTTAAAATATGAAATAAATATGCAGATATGTTACAAATCTGTATATGTGAGGTTAAAAAAGCTCTACTAAAACAGCTAGTCCTTGAAAGTGCAAAGGTTTTGACAAAAAACAATTACAAAAAATTATGATTTTTCAATGTATACATTTTTTACACAAAATATAGAGGTAATATGACAAATATATTGATTATTAACTGGAAAGCTCAATAAATATCCATGGAAGCAAATAATTTGCCATATATGAAACCTAGATTAATAAGTTCAATATAAATAAAACTAAATGGTAAAACACCATAACACAAAATGTCTATATTTTTCATTCATTTCAGTTATACTTTAATTGAAGAGAGTATAAACAAGCATTTGGAGGTTAAGATAAATTTCTTGACAACTTACGTGTGAAAACTACGGTCGTATAAAGGACTTGGTTCCTTTTTGCACACAATGCACGTCCTCATTATGAATTTCAATTTTATTTAAGCATTGAAAATAAAAAAAAATATATATCGTTAGTTGGATTTTCACTTTGTTGCCATGACAGACACGTGTGATCGGCGTGAGAAATTGTTCTTCCGCACATGCGCGACTAGACAGAGACACATACGTGCACTACTGCATCGCTCTCTTTCTATCTGCGTTACGGCGTTTCGGCCCTCTTGCGTACTCTATTCTTATATCTCTATGTGCCAAATTCGTAATCAGCGACCTCGAAAACCCCCGAGTGACAAATCTCAAGCTGATTCAATCACCTTACTTGTAACAAAAAAATAAACAATTATTTTACATTAAATAATTATTTTTTAAACAATAATATTTATAAAGATTGTAACACCGTATTTTGGTCCTCCTATTTCCATAGGAACATTCACATCAATATTTTTGATACTTTTTTTTTAAATTTTATCTTAACTCTGAATTCGTCCTTTTCCAGAGATTTACCATTACATATTGTCTATTCATAAATTTTTTTAGAATGTCAAAAGATAAATCTCGTTTCCAAATTGTGACAAACTTAAATTTTTCCAATTTTATTTTTCGAATAATTAAATATAAATCATTTAAACAAATGTTGTTGTTGTGTAGATGTATATATAATAAAAAATATAAATATACAGGTCGGCTTTGTTCTACAATTTGATTTGATGAAGGTTTTCCTCGACGTTTCGAACAAACTCGTGTTCATTCAAGAGGATACTGCGCTTCTTGTGGTTTAGAATAATATTTAAGTATCTCATTTTAATTAAAAAAAGGTTTGGTAAGATCGGTTCGCAGTAACCTCTTGAAAATGAACACGAGTTTGTTCGAAACGTCGAGGAAAACCTCCATCAAATCAAATTGTAGGACAAAGCCGACCTGTCTATTTGGTTACACGACTTAATATCCGCGGACAAAATATCCGCGCGACAAAATATCCGCGGACAAAATATCCGCAGACAAAATATCCGCGCGACAAAAAATCCTCAGACAAATATAAGTATGTGAACCGCGTAGTTCCAGGACATTCTATATATCTTTTGATTAGTCCCGTAACTATCATGTTTTCAGATGGATATATATATATATATATATATATATATATATATATATATATATATATATATAAAATTGCCGTCCCTCCATTTCGCGGACCTTCTTTAGTCATACAAAATTTAAATATGTATTCGTCATTTTGCGGATTTTACTACTATAGTTTAAATGAGGTTTTGCGTTAAAGAATATGAGACCCCCCTCTCAGACCCCCCCCCCCCGAAAAACTATCCTAACCTAACTAACCCTACTTTCTGCCTAGAACCCATTACAGGTTCCAGACCCATATATTTTTCATCGCGGATATTCTGTCCACGTGTATGTTGTTGCACGGATATTTTGTCGCACGGATATTTTGTCTGCGGATATTTTGTCGTGCGGATATTTTGTCGCGCAGATATTTTATCCAAAATATTTTTGGACTTTAGGTCAGCCATATTGAATCCGTCATTTTGAATTTTGAAAATCTTAGGGCAGATTCGTAATCAGCGACCTCGAAAACCCCCCCAAAACCAAATTTCGATGCGATCGTATCACATTTTGGCACTTTAGTCCGCCATATTGGATCCGCCATTTTGAATTTTGAAAATTGGACAACGGATTCGTGATCAGCGACCCTGAAAACCCCCGAGTAACAATTTTCAGCAATTTTCCGTGTAAAGAAAAATGCATGGCTCAAAGGGTTAAGAGTGGGAATTTACACTTTTTCCTGAGTGGTTAAATTAATGTTAATTAATGTATTATTGATAAGGTTCAAAGATTACCTATATTTAATTAATAAATTTTAAAAAAATCTCTTCAGCATTTAAAGTTTATAACGCACTCAATATATTTTCTATCAATATTAGTTTATTCTTGGAGTGAAATTCACTCTTAATCGAGTGAAAATAGAGCCACTCTAGTCAAAATAGGAATTTTCTCCTCTTGCAGCGTAAGTTCTCATTTCATAAAGAGTGCATTTTTGGGCGTACATGAGTAATTCCGCGATACTTTTAATATTTGACATTTAAAAAAAAAATTTTTTTTCTTGCACCCACATGTAAAGTTATTTTTCTCATTTCAAGTGATACGAAGAGTAAAAATTTGATGGTGCCAACATTTTTTTATAAACGCACATTTTGTAGGAGCAACTTTAAAATTTTGAACAAAATAATTCTATTATCCATTTTCAAAACTTTATTGAATCTGTAATTCTTAATCGATTTGATCAGTTCGGGGACTTTTGCCTCTTAGAGGTAAAAAATAATTATTTGTACATGTAAATCTAAAAATATGAAACATGGAGACATAGCGCCGCAAAATAATATAATGCACTAATTACCGAAAATAAAATTATTTTTTGTTGAGTCCTTTTTTCAGACAGGTGCAAATAATATTGACTTGAGACTAGTGACACACGCTTACAAATATACCAAACAAAAAACAGCAATAGGTTTTGGGGATTTTCAAACTGTACAGAAAATGTGCCAGTAAAAAATAACTATTTTCGGCACCAGCGGCGCAAGTAATATCGTTTTTCAAAGCCTCGTATTTTTTTCCGGTAGAGTGGCACGGTAATGTAAAAAGAGTGGTTTGAACCGTTTTTATGTAAGGAATACATTCATGCTTTACTTTTTTTGAAATCTCGAAACGCACTTTTTCCAAACGATGAAATGTAAAAAAATGTTTTCTTTATGAAAATTTAGTTTCTTTTATCTATGTTTTTATATTTCATTTCCGGAGGCAGGCACCTTCTTAAAAATGACATGGGTTGAAAGTACAATATCAAATGATAGTACAGAAAAATTTGTGCGGTCTTTCATAAACAAGCACATTTTATTTTTTGGTCGAAAGAAAAGAAATATAGGACAGTTTCTTGCACAAATCGTTAAATATGACGAATTTCAATTTTTTTCACGCAAAACTAGTTATTCTCCATCCACCAAAACTATTGATATTTTCCGAAATTTAATTCATATCAACAAAATTTGTTTTTTTTATCAATTGTATTAAATTCGTCTTGTAAATATACAGTTTCCTAAATATTAAAAGTATCGCGGAATTACTCATATATATATAACTTATAAAATTTTAAAAATGTGTAAAGTTTAACAAGTAACGATCTTAGCAAGATTTGTTTAACTTACCTTCTACTTGGAATCTTGACAGTTGTTCCAGACATTGTAATTATTGATCGCGATGGTTGCAACACTGCTTGAAAAGTACACTACGCTACACTGACAAAAGGTAAGATACATTGAAATCTTTACATATACGTAGGAATAATGTGTACAACTGATATTATAATCCATTAGCTTACAATCAACCCATTAAGAATCTGATAAAGGTACTAAATACACTGTAAAAAATGCCATAAAATTTAATGTATATTTAATGTACACCAGTACATTAAATTAATATTTGGATACATTTAAATGAAATTGGACGTTTCTGAAATGTAAAGCTTAAGTGCATGAATTTTAAGAATTCATTCAAGAAATTTCAATTCAATAATGGAAAATTGATTATTATACATTTTCATGAAAATTAATATTCAATTTGCATGAAATGTAATCGAGTTGTACATGAAGTATATTGTAATTTAATGCACGAGGAAGTTAAAATTGCATTAAGGGCTCTTTTCGGGGACTGCAAGAGAATATTGTAATCACTATAAACAGTTTCCTCGAAAGTAGCAAAGATAATGATTGAGAATAAGTGAATTTTATCAGCAGTTTTCAATTAATGTCTGGTATTTTCTATGATACCATTTATTATTATTATTATTATTATTATTATTATTTATTCGGGTTTATAAAAATATTGCGAGAAGGTGGACAATCCTCACCACTCGGTACAATAATTTATCGCAAAGGTATAAAATGTATGCTTGTCCGCGACCCGATGTATACTATAACTATCTACAAGGTTCTGATAAACTAGGAGAGTCCAAGAGTAGGAGCTAAGCTAAGAATTATCGAAGGAAATTAACCAAATAAACGGAAAGAAAACATTGATTTACCATAGAGGATGAAGTAATTCCTTATTAAAAAAGGCAACATGTTATGGTTATATATAATACAGTCACTACACATTAACTGTTAACAATCGTATAAATTCGTTCATTTTAATGTTTCTCGTTATTTTTATAATTTTTTTTTTATGTTTTTAATTGTCTTGTTTGAATTTCTTATTTCCAAAGGGAATCTATTTAAACATTTGCATCCAATGTAATCAAAAGATCTTTGTCCTATTGTTTTTTTCTAAGGGGACATTGAACTATTTCGAAATTTTTACATACAGTAACTATGGTCTATCAGAATATAAGGTTTGGTTTTAAACGCATATAAAGCCGTTTCTATATAGTATAATTTTTTAACTTCTAGGATTTCCGCAGTTTTGAATATTAATTCAGTAGGATATCTGTCACACATACCTAAGATTCTCTTTATTACTTTTTTTTTGTAATATTTAACCGCCCCAAACCAAGATGGCATAAGTACTTATTGAGTGAAATAAAGCGTAATAAACTTGATATAACTTGCTTTTACTTAGATAATTTTTAAGCTTGGGAAATACATAAGGTAGGTATCTTAATTTTTTTACTGTCATGTCAATGTGGTTTTTCCAGCGGAGATGGCAATCTATTACTATTCCCAAATATTTAACTGTTTTATCACAAAAGATATTTATTTCATTTGTATCAACATAGATAGAAATTTAATCGATCTGCGGTAAACTGTCACTATAGCAGCCAAAACATAAAAACTTTGTTTTATCAATATTTATTATCAAGGTGTTTGCATACCTTTATAACCTTGGATAAATTTTGTTCAATTTTATTTATTAATTTATTCCAAGTATTTTCTTTAAATATAATTGCTGTGTCGTCAGCAAAAGATATTATTTCTCCATTTATGTCCAAGTTCAAAAGTTCATTTATATAAATAATAAACAAAATTGGCCCCAAAACTGTCCCCTGAGGTACTCCATAATTTGTTGACCTAGGCGTACTTTTCAATGCACCAATTTTAACTATTTGCTCTCTATTTTGTAAGTAACTTTTTATTAATTTTAATATTTTACCTCTAACACCATATTGATTTAATTTTCTCAGAAGTATCTCGTGATCTAGGGTGTCGAACGCTTTTCCAGATCAAAAAAACATCTATTACTGCTTCACTTTTATCTAATGAGGTGTAAATCGCATTTGCTAATTTGGCAGCAGCGTCCGTTGTGGATAAGTCTGTTCTAAATCCAAATTGCTTTTTATTTATGACACTATGTTTATTAACCCTCCTGAGCATGAGTTTTTCTTTCCCCATATGGAAACAATGTAGTTTGGACGAGTATACTCGTCTTTGTGCACAGGAGGGTTAAGAAAATTTATTAATCTATTTTTGACGGACTTTTCAAGGACTTTAGCGATATTGGATGTAAGTGCTATAGGACGATAATTCGATAACTTATCTCTCTCTCCAGATTTATATATTGGGACTATATCCGACATTTTTAGCATAGAGGGCCAGCATCCAGTTTCGAAGATCAAATTAACTAATTGTAAGTAAGACAACACTTTACAAATGAATGGGGCTATCGTATGTAGTGTCAGAACTCTTATGCCATCTGGTTCTGGAGCTCTTCCAACATTCATTTCCATATTAATTAATTTAATTTCCGATTGATTAACAGGATACATAGTAAAAGAAATTCATTACTAATACTAAAATTTGAAATAAAGTTGTCTTAGGGATTTATAGTAATTAAAATTGCCCTTCAGTCCCTTATTATTTACGGTACTTAGTGAATATTAGCGAGCCATGGCCGTTGATTTACATAAAAGTAACATAGAATATTTCATAAAATTTGGAATACCATTAAAAAATATGACAACGATAGGTACAGATGGAGCAAATAACCTGTATGGGTCCAATGATTCTTTTTACACTCTGCTAAAAAATGATATACCTTATCTCCATCTAATGCGAAGCACTTACCTTTCGTCGCATCTCTGTTCTTCGAAAGCAGGTGAAGAACATCCGAGTTCTAGAGTATCTTGCTACAGAAGTATATAACTGGTTTAGTGTCAGTCTCTTGCACAGAATAAACTAGAAAAAAATATTAGATTTCATTAACTCTGGAAATAATACTCAGAAATTTCGGCAAATGATTAAATTATCTCGCACAAGATGGCTCGTGTTTTACAACGTTTTGAAAAGTTTATTGAAACAGGGGATAGAGTTGAAAACACATTTTCAAATAGCCAGTGAAGCCGAAAAATGCTATACTGCCAGAACAATCCGAGATATGCTTGAAGACGAATTGCAACAAATTGTACCCGGTGTTCTTGGAACCCGTTTTGTCTGAAATGAACCGTTTGAATTTATCATTTCAAAGCGAGAAAATGGATGCTGGTAGCTTATATGTGGAGATGTCGCATACATTTTTGTTATTGAGGGACGAATTTTGAAGCCAGTTTTGCTAAGGGTCGCGCATGACAAGTCTCTTGTACAATGAGTAAACCCATTAACGCTGAAATGCACAGAAAATGTACATCAACTTCAACGCTTATTTCCAGTATGAAATAAATTTAGAAAAAAATCAAACTTACCAGATTCTACCATTTTCGGGGTCGCTCTTTCGAGTGGAGAAGAGAAAATAGTAAAAAATTCAACATTTATCTATGATTTTAGCATATATAATCAAAAAAGAAGTTTTTTTCAGGGCGCATTTCTTACAAATATCGAGTTTTCCATACAATATCGTGCTTTGAAAGAGCTAAAATATATTAGAAGCGTGCACTCGATAGTTGTACTTAAAAACTACGCTGGTATATATTCTAAATTGTGCGATGTTAAATCCAAAATGGCGACCGCAGCAACGAATTTCTATTTCAAAGTGAACAATTTTTTTCTCCAAAACCATATACTTTAGCGAAAAATTTCTAAGGACACTTTTGTTTTAGAGTGAGTCAAAGAATACCCATGAATTTTTTCGACATGTATTGATACAATTTTTAATTTTTCGAAAATTTGAAAAACATAAATTTTGTAAAATGTCAGTTGAAAAATCTAAAAAAAATTTGGGGCATTCTTCAATAAATTCTAAGACATTTTTGTTCTGTGGAAATTTTTTCTAAAGACTATAGTTATCAAGAAAATAAATTATTGATCTAGATATCTAGAAAAGTTTAGTAATTTTTTTCTGGAAAAGTATACAATTCACTCGAAAGAGCGACCTCAAAAATGGTTGAATCTGGTAAGTTTGATTCTTTTCTAAATTTATTTCATATGCAAAAAAGCGTTGAAGTTGGTGTACATTTTCTGTGCATTTCGGCGTTAATGGGTTAATGCAGTCAATAACGACCTTGCATTTTTGCCAGTTACAGAAGTGGATTTCGGACAAGACTTTTTAAAGGAAATCAAGAGATCGTCAATCTCGACGGATAACA
Source organism: Trichopria drosophilae (assembly GCA_030407085.1). Classification (NCBI taxonomy): domain Eukaryota; kingdom Metazoa; phylum Arthropoda; class Insecta; order Hymenoptera; family Diapriidae; genus Trichopria; species Trichopria drosophilae. The sequence goes on along the minus strand of CM059585.1, from coordinate 111,894,879 downwards.
AATTTCAAATAATGAATAGGTGTGTTAATTTTCTTAAAAGATTACTGACGGAAATGGCACGCAGGCTCCCAGCAAATTTAAAATTTTTAAGAAAGTAGATCTTCTCAGTCCAAGTCAATGCATTTCACAAGTCCGAGCTAAATTCGTGAAGCTACCCTTAAAGAATTTTTTAAATCCTATGTGCGATATATATTTGTACAAGAATCAATGGGAAAAACTCATTTTCGTCGACTGGATTGCTCATTATAAGACAGACATTCCGACTAGCATTTCAGTTTTCGGGCCTGACGTATGCAAATACACCGATGCTTGGGCAGGCTTGCTTTGAAAGAATCAGCTGAAGCGGTTTTAAGATTACTCACAATTCCAACAAGTAATGCTGTGATTGAACGATCTTTCTCGGCACTTACTCTTATCAGGACGAGAATTCGTAATAAATTAAGCACGGAAATGCTGGAAGCACTTCTCAGAATTAGAATAAGTTTCCAAGCACATGTAAAGTGTTGCAAAACTTTTCAACCACCATTAGAAATGCTAGATCGGTTTAATTCGGGTATTACGTACGAGCAGGCCACTGAAACAAATAAGTCGATTTTAACCCATTAACGTCAAGTAGGACACCTTTTTCGCTTCAATTTCAATAAAGAATTTCATATGAAAATCCAAGTTCAAAGAAAATGGAAAGGTACATGTCTTACTATTTTCGAGGTCGCTCTTTTCAATGCTGTTGTCAAAATTGAGCTATCTTAATTAGAAAATGAAATATGTCGATTTAAATGTCAAAATAACGCGAAAAATCGAGTGTTCTTTTTTATAAAACATTTTTATCTCATCCAAAGAATATTTGTCGTCAGAAAATTTCTTCATTAAAGGTGGACCCAATAGTTACAGTATCAAGATAAATTTTTCAAATATTTAAAAACTAACATGATGACCACAAAATGGCGACTCCAATGACAAATTTCTAATTAAAACTTAACAATTGTTTTTCTTGAAAACTATAGACTTCAGAAAAAAATTTCTAAGAATAAATACGTTTTAGAATGAGTCAAAAAATGCTCTCAAATTTTTCCAGAATATATTGTTACAATTTTTTATTTTTCAAAAATTCAAAAAATCCAAATTTTTTAAAAAGTCGGTGCGACCTCACACTATTGAAACGGTCGAGACATTGGTTTATTTGTTACCTCACACTATTGAAACGAGAAGGGGCGGAATTTTTATCCGCTCTCTGGAGATTATCTTCACGCGTGCGCATGCGCATCAACAAATATCCATACATATGTACCGCGTAATATGGCAGAGTGAGGGTAAGAGGGGAAGCTGATCTTTCACAAGTGACGAGTAGACATTTTCAATAGGGCGAGGGTGCCACTAGTGTAAGTTTCAATTGTGAGGTCGCACTGTACCACTACACTGAGAGAAGTTTAGGGTAGCAGGTACCCTAAGCTAGGTGTCGGGCGGTCCGAAAAATAAAAACCGCAATTAAACCGCGATTAAAAATTGTGGGCGTTAAATTAAAATTTCTTTTCTTTAGCACCATCTTTGTTTTAGTTTTAAGAAAGTGTATATACAACTTCAGCACGGTTAGAGTATTTAATGATATTAAAAAACTCGACTGAAGTACAAAAGTTGGTGTTATTTTCATATTAACGCTTCCGTCGTGAAAGTGGTGCAAGATAGCATAAAATTATACAAAACCTTTTTTATAGAGCACGAAATTTCCTACAAAAATGTCGCGGAGACCTCTAATCTAAAGTCAATAGTTTAGCCTTAAATAATGCTTAAAGTTGCATCGAAAATTTTTGAGGTTATAGATCGGTCACCGTTGTCTTCTAAGATGAAATTATGTCGTTATTTGTGGCTAAACTATTGTCTTTAGACTAGGTCCCTCAGTGACTTTTTTGTAGGAAATTTTGTGCTCTACAATAAAGGTTTAGTACAATTTTGTGCTATCTAGCACCGTTTTCGATACGGAAGCGTTAATATGAAAATAACACAAATTTTTATACTTCAATCGAGTATTTTAATATAATTAAATACTTTAACTATGTAGATGTTGTATACACACTTTCTTAATGCTAAAACAAAGATGGTGCAGAAGAAAAAAATTTTTATTTTAACGCCCACAATTTTTAATCGCGGTTTATATCGCGGTTTTTATTTTTCGGACCGCCCGTGTCCTAGCTTAGGGTACCTGCTACCCTAAACTTCTCTCAGTGTAGGTACGTCTATCTCTCTCTGTCTCTCCCAGGACGAGACCCGAGACGAAACGGCCGCTCGCTACCCCGCTTCTCCCTCCTACAACCGAGTGCCGCTCGCTACCCAGCTTCTCCCACCTTCAACCGAGTGCCGCTCGCTACCCCGCTTCGCCCTCCTTCAACCGAGTGCCGCTCGCTACCACGTTTCTCCCTCCTTCAACCGAGTGCCGCTCGTTACCACGCTTCTCCCTCCTTCAACCGAGTGCCGCTCGCTAGCGGGCCCTGACACGAGGTGGCCTGGAGAGTCTTTGAGTCAGTCAAGGGGCGACCGACGAACATTCCGTCGTGGACCGCAGATCAATCAACGTATTGATTCTGTCACGGACAGCCCATCAGTGAAGTTGGATAGTTCCATTCTGTTCCGGGCGTACAAGTTCCATTAGACTAACGACCTTAGAAGTGCCACGAAGGGAAGGATATAGTGCCGTCAGCAGTGCCCCAGGATTCCAACGCCACCCTACGGACACCAGCAACCTCCACTTGGTGCAGTTCTCATTTGGCGTCTCAGCACCCGACTCCACTCGCGTAAGTGCCATTGAATTTTGCCCCCCCCCCCCTTTTTCTGTCGTTCGGTTTTACGAATAAGTATCGTGATTTAACTTTTCCGGTCATTTTTTTTAAGAAGCTGTACCGTCGGGACATTTGGACCTTCGCCCAGGGGAAGTAGTCTAGGAGCAGGGACCGTTTCGTAACCTTTTATAGGTCCCCTTATACAATAAGGTGTTTCCGACATATTTTGGGCCGCTGAATCCGAATTTCGAGGGTGGATTGCTCTTCGAGTGGGCCGAAACTGTTTATAACAATTTTTTTAAACAATTAAGCAATTTTTAATTTTTTTTCAAAAAAAAAAATGTTTTCTTATTTTCTGGGCCATTCTAAACAAAAAAGGTCTGTAGTAACTTTTGCGTACGATAGCGCATTATCGAGATAAAAATTCGATTTTTGCAGTATTCAGCACACTGCCACATCGACACATGTAATTTTTATTTGATCAACCTGGGCTTCAACTCTTCTTCTGACCTTATATTTCAAGCAGAAAGTTAGTTTTAATTATTCATTTTAAACGTTCGCCATTTATTGAAATTTTACCAACGCTGTTTTTTGTCTGTAAATATGCGCACATGTAGTATTGGCACGCACGACATGTTTCAAATCGCCGGATCCACCTCGTTTTTTTTACGCATTTTGGGTCACTGAATCCGAATTTTTAGGGTGCAAAGTTCTCCGGATGGTCCATCATTGTTTACAACAATTTGTTTAAACAATTAAATATAATTCTTTTACTTTTTGCTTCCTAAAATTTTTTTTTATATTCTTCGGGCAATTCTGGCCCAAAAAGGTTCTCTGTATTGTTTGTCTACAAGAGCTCATTTTCGACATAAAAATTTCCAAAATTAAAAAATTGCGATTTTGTGCACATGTATGCTTGGTACATAATTTGTCTTCTAATCAGATATTTTAAGTAAAAAAGTAGTTCAATCATTAATTTTATGCCTTTATTCCTGGTTAAAGTCTTACTAACTGAGAATATGCGTTTATTCTGTAATAACACGAAAATATACCCATTACAAAAATAGTACTATTTTTTTATCATTACAAAAGTATCATGTAAAGTAAATTTACCGATTATGGTCCATGCAAGATTTTTTTGGCAGAAAATTAACGAAAATATAACTATAAATCACTCCAAATATAAAAAATTTGTTTAGTAACAAAGTTCAACTCATTCTTAATCGATAATGATGAGATTTAGTTACCCAAAAAGTATATTTATGCCGTAAGTGTATTTGTAAAAGATATGAAGGTCGTTATAAATAATTAGTAACCATTCAAGGAACATTCCACCTACCAAACTTGCAGGTACTTCGGTGGTATGAAGTGAGTAATGTATTAAACGAGATGTGGGCTTGTTTTAAAATATAATGTATCCACACACGCACGCACACACGCACATGCACACGCACGCACACAAACACACACACACGCACGCACACGCGCGCGCGCGCGCATGCATATATATGTATATAATTAAGGAATAATGAAGCTGTAATTCCGCGGTCCAAAATACGTAAATAAATACCTGGATAAATCCAGGAATGTAAAACGTGCCGTGGGGCAATACTGGATGTGCGCATGTTTACAAAGTAAGCAGCACTAGTAAAACTCAAATAAATGGCGAAGGTTTAAAATGAATGATTAAAACGATTTTCTGTTTAAAATATAAGGTTACAAGAATAATTTAAGCCTAGGTGGTTAAAAAAAATTACATGTGTCGATGTATTGTGTGCTGAACACTGCAAAAATCGAATTTTTTTTATTTCGGGAATTTTTATCTCGAAAAGGCGCCATCGTGCGCAAAAGTTACATAAAACCTTTTTTGGTCAGAATTTCCCGAAGAATATAAAAAAATTTGTTAGGACGCGAAAAGTAAAAAAATTATATTTAATTGTTTAAACAAATTGTTATAAACAATGGCGGACCATCCGGAGAGCTTTCCCCCCTGTAAATTCGGATTCAGCGGCCCAAAATATGTCGGAAACACCTTATTGCATAAAGGGACCTATAAAAGGCTACGAAACGGTCCCTGCTCCTAGACTAAAGGCGGGGTGAAGCGGCGAGGATTTTTTCCGTGTATCATATTTATCCTTGAATTTCGTATTTAGGATAATGTAAAGTATCATTTGATAGGTAATTTAATAGTCAATATTTACATACATGTTACTTATAGTCTGTATTTTACAGATGGCCAGCTATGGCCAATTTAAAAAATTTTAAAAACACTGGGAGAAGAGGCGATACCGAGGTGAAGTGGCGAATCTTTATTTTTAGAGTTTTCTAAGACGACTATAACAAAATTAATCTTTCATAATCTTTGAAGTTTATATTCTTTGGTTTAATAAAAATAAAATGTCCACGATGGCGCAATGAACCGCTTCAGATATATAACATTTTCCAACAGCAGCAAGAAAAGAAATTGGATCTTCGGAAGCTTTGAATACTCGTATTATAGCAGGATCACCTATTTTAACTTAATCTTTAGTTACTCAATGCATTCATCAAAAGTGAATTCTAAATTAAAAGATGATCACGAAAAAAGACGTCCGGGAAAAAATGCCGCTGCTCGGCACCAAATTCTCATTTGGACTTCCAGGCACGATATCTCATTATAAACACACCAAAAGGAACAATTCATTTTTTATAAATAAGTTCCAAAAATATACTTTTAGAATAAACATATAAATGTTTATTAAAATAGTGATTATTAAACTGCCAAAATGTAAATATTAACCAATATGACAACAAAGTACAGGAAAATGATTTAAAAATTTTGTTTAAAAATTATATTTCTCGCATCCAAAGGAAGGTAAGAGAACGAAAACCAAAACTTTATGCCTGGAAATGTGTAAAATGACGTAAAAAAAGAAACCACATATGATATTTTGGAATCAGTGTGATCATAATGGAAATGGGGCAATCGCTCCATTTTGGCCACGTATATTTGCGGCCATTAAAAGAACTTCAATGTGTGAGATCGGATTAGACGTGCAGTATATTAACCCTTTAACGCTCAAATGGCCAAAGTTTTGACGTCAACTTCAAGCCCGTGCCTTTTAATTATAACCCGCGGAGAAAAAATATTGGGATACATATTCTGATGTGAAAAAGTCTCATCTTTCGAATGGCATAGCTAAATTTATTAATAAATAACAGAAAATTGTTTCTTTTCAACAATAAACAAATAAAAACGCTGATTTTCGATTAGTTTTTTTTTTAAAGGATTTTTTTAAAAACGTTGTTGGTACTTCAGAACATTCTAACTCATCAGGAAGCGGGACCCGAATGTTGTACTTCCAAAATATATTTTTAGATACTTTGATTTTTATTATTAAACGATTCAAAATGGCGTCGGAATGCCCGCAATTATGTGGTGAAAACTTTTTCCCCGTGTAACAATGATGTGTAATTTTTATACTTTTTGAAAGAAATATTTTATTTTTAACAGTGTAATAATCTTCCATTTTGATAAGAAAATCATTAAATTCTGTTAATATTCTAATTACACTTTTTGTTTTTTCAATATATTTATGTTTGCTCGAATCAATAGTTCGAACTGGATATAATTAAAAAAATTAATAATATCTAATGACAGCTTATAAAATATTCTCTTTCATGCGAGCAGTTGCAAAGTAGTTGTAGCAAACATAAAAGTAATCGTAACACAATGCAAGATTTATGTATTATTAAATTTCTTAATGGTGTTTTTTTTTTGGTGAAATTTATACAGCAATTGTTTTCGATTTTTTTTAACTAACAAACCATTCAAGAATAGAAGACCTCGCATTGTTTTTATTTGATCCTTATTCTAAAACATTTGAAAGCAATATTTATTATTTTTAGATTGTTAAACATTGTGTTTAAGATAATTAAACATTTTGAAAATTTATGTAAACAAATTTTAGATAATAACATTACTTTTCAATATTGGTTAAACCAGTTCGTACCAGTATCCAAGAATATGGAAATGCCTAATATCTCAGCGGCAGTGCATTTTCGGGGAAAATGTTTCAGACAAAAGTTTAAGGATTTTTCCCCGGCTATTTAACGATATCATTGAATCTGACCTTGAAGGTTATTCCGGGGTCAAGTTTATTTTTTTAAATGGAAACGCCTGTGACATTTCCGGCAAAATCGACCATATCATATTCGGACGTAAAATTTGTTGCTTTTTCCGAATCCCTAAAAAAAATAGCAATATCCATTAAAAAAAATATCATTAAATAACCAGAGAAAAATCCTTCAACTTTTGTCCGAAACATTTTCCCCGAAAATGCACTTTCGCTGAGATATTTAGGAGTTTCCATACTTTAGGATCTCCATCTAGTATATATAGAATTAACACTCAACTTGCCTAGTAGAAGTAGCACTCGATGAATGGGAAATTTGGAGAGAAATATGTCAACATCCGCGACCATTTTGGCGTACCCATCGCCTAACGGCCACGTATCGTACAGTATTAATGGGGGAAACGCAGGCAAGGGTGTATTGGCATTCTTCTTCACAGAGAATATTCGGTCCCGGATAGTCTCCATATGGATTGTACCTCGATGTTAGCAAATCGACTCGCTGGAAGCAAAAGGATTAGCATCCACTTGTCATCCGCAGGATCGGATCGCTAATTCTATTTTGTCAAAAGCTACCGAAAAACGAGCTTTAATTAAAGAACTTTCTCACTGGAACTTTATCGGCGCTTAAAATTCGCTAGATAAACGAAGCGTTGGAGTACACGAGAACCTGTTTGTAGACAACTAGCGAAAAAAGTGCACAACTTTATAGTTGGCTGGATTTTCCAAATGTTTTCGTTCTATTAGCGAGAGAGAAAAATGCGTTGAAAAGTTCTTTATGAGAGTCTGCCTTAATATTTTCAGCCTGAGAACTTTTGAAAATTTACCATTTGGACAAAACTTCTCGAGCGAAATCTGCGCTTTTCCCTTTTTTTTTCACGGAGCCCCTCAATTATTCGTTTGATAGCATATCCTCGGGGTTCTACGTGACAATTGTTATTTCTGCTGCATTATTTTTGTTAGAAACTATGAATTTAAATGTACTTTCGTTTATTTTCAGACAATACAACATCATAAAGGAAGACAAAAGTGCTATGGAGAACATAGAAGTAGATCCTTCACAAAAAAATGTCTTCCTCCAACAAGTCATCGATCGACTTTGTAAACGGTTAGCCGTTCAAAGTAATGAAAAAGTGGGTCAAATTCAAGATTGTCTTAAAAAAAAAAACATCTTTCTTGAAAAGACCATTAATCGGCTTTGTGAACGGTTAGCCGTTCTACAAAAAGAAGATCAGATGGATTCGGAGATTTTAGAAGAGGATAATCGTTTCGGTAAGTATTCTATGACCGTTTATTTTTAGCATTATTAGCCTATACGTACATATTTTAATTAAATTGAAACTATGAAATTGCTATGATGTTTCAGGGCCACGTGTAAAGGACTCGTGTAAACTCCTGCCGGACGAACCAGTACAAACGCCGACGTATGGTCCTGACGATGGGAGGAGTTTGGATCTTCCGACCGGCTGCATTCTAATGTGTGGAGATTTCTCATTCGACGAGAATGATGGAATACCACCAAACATTGAAAGGGACATCTTGGATATACTTTTAGATTTTATATCACAAGAAAAATTTTAAGAGTATATCCAGACGATGATCTCGCAGCTGCATTTTTCCGAAAGAATTTAGTAATAGTAAATGTAATTTATAGTCCATAAGTTTATAATCTAATGCTAATGTTTGAAATAGTTATATTGTGTAAATAAATCCGGCAGTTTATACATGTGCCGATGTTCATTAAAAATATTAGTAATCAAGAACAAACGTGTCTTATTTATTAGTTACTTCCACCAAACCATTTCCCTATTTTGACAATATGGATACAGTCGGCAACTGCAAAAAATAAACGTACAGCAGGTCTGATAAAATTCGAGCTACTTTTAACCTGCATAATGTTCCTCATCTAATATTCTTCCTCCCCCTTTTCAATCATAATTTGCGAAATTCGGAATTATACATTACAGTCGCTGGATCTTTCGTCATGTAGCCTGGGACGATCTGAACAAAATGACACATCAAACTAAAATCAGTCGAGCATATTTCTAAAAAAGAAAGTCCTAAAGAAAAACACTATCAACATAGTAATTTTCAATAAAAGTGCGTAAAAGTTTTTTCTACGAATGTGAGGGTTGCGGGCCGAGTTGAAAACAAGGTCCGAATTCACATTAGTGCAAATTATTTTCGCACATCCGTCGAACAATATTTTACGTTGTAAGTTTGGGTAAAATGCGCCAGAAAAAAGTGAACAATGTGTGAAATTATATTTTACGCTCACTATAACATAATAGTATATTATGCAACAAGTACGCAAAGTGCATTTTTAAAGCAAGAGCAAACACGAGTCGGCGAGAAGTGAGACGCTATCGCGCGAGTGACATGAAGTTAGGCATGCGATGCTTACGATATTGTATGCAATTCTACATTGCGCTCGAAAATTTCAATGCGCAAAGAAAATTTTGCCGCAATGTGCGAAAGCTGTGCGCAAAGTAATATTACACCTAGTGCGGTAAAATTTACTTTGCGCATCGAATTTTAGTGAGGAAAGTCACACTTTGCGCACAGAAATGCATAAAATTCAAACCTTCACACTTGTCTCATCCCTCCTTACTCCCTAGCAACTAAGGCGCCTTCTCACAAAGTTGCATCATATGACGTGAGTATACAGGGTGCGTGCGTCCGATCTGCCCATCGGGCGCGCAATATTAAATGTATAGAGGTAGAGCGTTCCTGATTGGCCAGTTCCAGCTCGTACGGTTCTTCCCATTGGCCGCGGGAGAGTATGGAATGTCTGGCGCTGGAGATGCGAGAATGTACGTACTGACTTCGCTGTTCAGTAATTCAATTCAGTAATTTAACTCATTAAACTCCAAATAAACATTGATTGTTTCAAAGCGAATTTTTCGTTAGAAAACTTCGGATTCGCTATTTGTTGGCAGTTTTTTAAATGTTGCTGGGTGCTGCTCATTGTCATCTTGTTAGATAAGTATTGATTTATTCTGTTTTATAAAAATAACATTCAAGAATGCAATTACAATACTTTGTGAGTTGTTTTTCCATGTATTAGGCCGATTTAAAGAGGAATGGATTCGGATAGTTGCCAAAGATACAAATGAATTCGACAAATTTTCAGGATATCGGCACTCAGCGTAATATCTCAATTTTACTCGTCGCTAGTGAATCTGAAAAGAAGTAAAGTTACGAAGTACTTTTAATGATTATCGGCTCAAGCGCTCCGACATAGAAGTACGCGATTCCGAAGTATCTTTTTAGGTATGCTGTCCACAGTACATGTAAACGCGAATGTGAGTGCACTAAGAGTTTGACTCGTGTGTAATTTTGGTGTTAGATCTCTTTTTTATCAGCATCATTATTAAACTAAAAATGTTAATATATGGCACATAATCTCTTATTACTGTATTCCGCGTAAAAATAATTTGTCTTGGAAAAATTATTGGAGAAAAGTATTGGAGAGCCTTTTTCAAAGCATCTGGTATTGATGATTTTATCAGTCTCTCCAAACGCCATCCATAATCTTGGATAGATAACGAATATTAGCATGGGAAATACTGCTGCAACCTTCTGAAAAAGGGCATGGAAAATTACCGTAAAAGACAGTTGTCCCTCCCAGACCATTTAGAGTGTGGTTTTGGAATAAGGTCTGGGAAAGACAATTGTCTCCCCAGATCTTTTAAAGAATAAGGTCTGGGAGAGATAATTGTCTCTTTCAAAGCATCATACTGCTGCAACCTTCTGATAAAAGGCATGGAAAATTATCCGAGAAGGACAATTATCTCTTCCAGACCATTTAGAGTGTGGTTTTTGGAATGAGGTCTGAGAAAGCCAATTGCCTCCACAGAGCTTTTAAAGAATGGGGTCTGGGAGAGATAATTTCTCTCTCACACCTTTTAGAATGAGATTTTGTGAATGAGGTTTGAGAATAAGACAATAGTTAATTAAGATATAATAAGATATATTATATTATATTGAGTTATAATTAATTAAAATTTATTTCAACTTCGGTTTTAATTTCCACAAATGTTTCTGAGATTTTGTGGAAGTATCGGTACGACCGCATGGCACAAACAGGCCGCAATGGTAAATGCCATGAGATACGCGATGTTGCAATTTTTACCACAAAAAATGAGTTATGCTGTGTTGCTTCGGAATATAATATATAATATAATATCTGATCAGAATATAAGATATTAATTGGTATACACATATTGGTATTAGAAGATACTAAATCTGTGGTCGTTAGCAAAACCAGGTAATTACATTTTTTTTAAACTCAAGAAAAACGCATTGAAGGTTTTAGATTTGCACTTAAAGCTGTGAAAATCTCATTTTTATTTTTGAAATAATTCTAAACTGTAATATTGAATCGAAAATTAGATCTGACAGAGGGACGGCAAATCAAAACTTTCCTGACGGGCACAGAAATGTCAAGGATTTCATCAAGACAGTGGTAATCGGAAGACACAACTTTCCTCAAGACAACTTGCTAGACGATTTCAGCTCTATTGTAAGTTTTACTGTAGAAATACTATGAGTCTGATAATTTCAAAGCACTTGTGGTATTACATACGACAATTGGAGAAGAAAAACGAGTATTGTGATTCACTAAAGACTAAATAATAAAAACATTTTTATTTATTTCCATAGTGGTAAATGATTACAATATTATTCATATACTTAATAAGTTACAAATGAAAAGATATGAAATCGTATTTTTCAATAAGTAATTATTCGAATTCGATTGAATTAATAAGTTCAGCTACATATTTGATATTATCGACATTCATATAAAAACAAACCGACATTAATTCATTTACGCTCACAGCTAAGAATACATTATCCTCAGTATCTAAAATTTGGTAAATATGAGATAAACACATGTTGTCAATTCCCGAAGAAAATACATTTTCAACATTACATTTTTTTAAAATCGCGTAATATTTTGCATTACATTCACAAAGATATCCACACGCACAATCTGTAATTCTCATAAACGAGTTTATAAAACCAATGCAATGTTGTCCTCGAAATTGAAATTTGGCATATGCATTATTTGTGCGCAATTTTCGCGATCACGATTTTGTTGTATACATTAATTTTTCTTTATACAACTTACTAAATGAGTAATACACACTTCCACGAATATTTTCATTTTCTAGGGCATCATTTACAAGTTGTGGTAATAGAGAACTTGCATGACTTTTAAATTTAATTTAAATCGAAAGATAATTATTAGAAATGAAAAGTTACAACACAGTTTTGCAATTTTCGAAGTAATTATTTAGATATAAATTATTAAAATTTGCCGAAAACTGAACGTCGGTTTGAATCGATGTCACGTGACTATGACGAAATAGTCGGTAAGGTGGCGTCGCTGACGGCAATGCAGTGGAACTACATTGCATTGTATATAGATATACATATGCGTTATATGCATGTACAAAACGTCAAATAAAGTTATGTTTACATTTTGAAATACGTAAACGGATTTTTTACAATGTAAACATTATAAATATGAAAGGAGAATTATAAAAGGGAAAAGAAATTTTACAAATGGGAGGAGACATCGACAGAAAACAATTATTAGATAAGTATACACAATTAGTCTCATAACCAGAACAAAGTTATAATAGTTTATAATAATTTTTAATACTAAAATATATTATAAAAGTGTATATAAAATTATTATAAATTTGTTCTGGTTATGAGACTAATTGTGTTTACTTATCTAATAATTGTTGTTTTCTGTCGATGTCTCCTCCCATTTGTAAAATTTCTTTTCCCTTTTATAATTCTCCTTTCATATTTAAAATGTTTACATTGTAAAAAATCCGTTTACGTATTTTAAAATGTAAACATAACTTTATTTGACGTTTTGTACATGCATATAACGCATATGTATATCTATATATACAATGTAGTTCCACTGCATTGCCGTCAGCGACGCCACCTTACCGACTATTTCGTCATAGTCACGTGACATCGATTCAAACCGACGTTCAGTTTTCGGCAAATTTTAATAATTTATATCTAAATAATTACTTCGAAAATTGCAAAACTGTATTGTAACTTTTCTCGTTTAGTCATAATTTATCAATTTTAACTCTTAATATGTGAAAATTCCATACCATGCAAGTTCTCTATTCCGAAATACGGGTTAATTTACCAACAGCGCATGTATCATTGGAAATAAAATGCCGTTTCATCCTACACGTTTTATAGCTCTGTTTTTCACAAAATAATTGTGCTGGTCTCCCTCCAACTAATACCTCTTGCTTCAAAGTGGACAATTTTAAGTATGTTGAAACTATTGAGCAGATTTGTAACTGTGGAGAATTGCTTCCGTGTACTAATTTCTTTAAAGTACCATTTAGACTTTCAAAGGGGAAACAAGACATTGTCTATAATGGTCCAAATTTTCTTACACCATCCGCCAAATGCAATAATAAATGCAAATTGCTAGACATGAATCTTTCACCATATAACAATTGAAATCTACGGACATATTCGTGTAGTATTCGGTTAGCAGCTTCAACATCATCGGTGGATATACTAGTCTTATATAGCAATGAGATTCCTAAGACCAATAGTTTGTAATGGTTGAAATATTCGGGAGGCATGAGTCCGTTTATTACTATTAATGAATAATAAAAAAACCAAACTTTTAATTCATTACCTTTCCAGTACAAAAGATCTTGCAAAGACCTAGCCAATCTTTGTACATGAGATGGAGGATTCAAAGAAAGAAGCCTTTCATCGAGAGTTTTTACGAGATTCGAAATAGAAAATGGTTGACCGTAGAATTTAGGATCAATCCAATATTTTAGAGTCGCCTTCACTACTCCCTCAAAAACGCAATGCATGGTATCTACAGCAGTACCTTGTACATAATCGTAGGCAAATAAAGACAGAATAGAAGGTCCTTTCACACCACAGACTGGCATATCGCTGTAATATGCATTTTCGGCATGTACTAACGTTTCATTGCATGTCCGTAACGGATAAAGCTTATATGGATAAACTTGGATATTTTCAGGTCTTAGACGTTTTCCAGGATGTTTGCACGTTTGACAGCCAAATCGACCATTGAATTGCTTCATGTTCATAAAAGTTGCCTTTGCTGGCGAATCACAAGTACCATAAATTATGATACCTATAACTTTAATTGGTTCATTTTGGTCAGGAATGTTAACATCAAAGCCATTTTTCAATTCCACCATAGATGAATAAAGAAATTGCATAAATAAATTTGGAACCGGCTTCTTATTTCCAAACCAAATATCTGCTAATATAATGTTTTCAATCTTGAACCTTTCTGCATAAGGTAATTCGTTTATCACTAAAAATATAGGCCAAATGCTAAATTTGGAAGATTTAAAAATACTGACTCCGTCTGAGTACCACGTCAAAGAAATATTGGAATTATGAGATAAAATCCCATTATTGCAACACAATTCCTTGTAAATGTCTCCGTCATAAACATCTTCATAATTATTTTCATTTTGTCGTATCCTAGTAAATCTATGCTCAAGTAAATCATAAAATCCAGGACGATTAAATAATGTACTCAAATGTTGTAATAATGGTGTTTCTATAAAATAGGAATTTGACTGTGGCAATTCTTGATGAATTGGACAAATCGAATTTTCATTCTCTAAGGTTCGATAGCAGCGCGTACAATAAAAGTGACGTAAAAATGTAGTTTTAAACTCAGACATTAGCTTTTTAAACTTGTACAAAGAGGTTATACACTTATTATTTACCGGACAGTGCATTTTTAATAAATGAAGTAGATCGGATATAGCTACACCTGTCAAATTGTGCCGTAGTGAAAACATGAGAATACTCGATAAACTCTCAGCAATCGTCATTCGAGCACCATCGTAAAGGCATTCATCGCTCTCCGCATTTTCTCCCTCTTGTTCATCGCCACTGTAGTCTTGATCTGTGTTTTCTATTATAATTGTTTAAAATTATTATACGATTTAAATGTAAATTACGTATTTGAATAATTATGGTAATTTCTAAATGTACTACATCGACATTTTAATTTCATGCAGAGCTTGAAATCACTCGATCCGGCCATTTGCACTAAAATAGATGTTAATTTTGAAAACTAAGTATTACACATATCTACATTTCCATCCGGCCAAACACATAGCAATAGTGTTAGCCTATTTTAGACAGTGATCGGTAGGACACACTGAAAGAATGTCTGATTAGACACAATATTCCTAGTCAATTCAGACACATGTTTGTCCGGTCTGTAATACAGCCATGCGTTTCTTCCGTGCACTATTATATCCCGTCAAAGAAGGAATAGTTACCGGCTACTAGTGCTCGAGTCTGTTCAATAAAATATTACTCGCTTATATTTAGGTAGGGATCACTCCACTCTACGTAGTAAGCAGACGTATCTAAATTACGCCACCAGCACCCAGTCCTAAGCACGCCGGAGTCATTTCGTCTAGGGATAGGCAAAATTTGAGGAGTAATACCCGAACTCATAAATCATTTATGAATTTGATTTTAAAAAAAGAATATTCACAAATCGCTGATGACTTGTGAATATTAAAAAATATTATTAAAAATCAAAAATGAATTATGAATTTAAATTGTATACATCATAATCAAAAAAGAATTGTGAATTTATGAAAGAGTATTCACATTCAAGAAAGAATTACAAATTTAAAAAAGAATACTAATCAGGAAAGCATTATAACTTTCCAAAAGTAATAGTCATAATCAAGAATCAATTATGACTTCAAATAAATAAAGTCAGAAGTCAAAAATGAATTACGAATTCAAATAAATAAAAGTCAGAAGTCAAAAATTAATTATGAATTCTAATAAAAAATACAAAATAAAATATAATAAAATAAAATATAAAAGCGTTCAAATAAATAAAGTCAGGAATCAAAAATGAATTATGAATTCAAATAAAAATAACCAGAATAAAAATCTTTTATGAATATGAATATTTTTCTGTGAATAAAAAATTTTTTTTTGATTGTGATTTTTTAAAATTCATAATTCATTATAGATTTTGAATAATATTTTTAATATTCCCAAGTCAGGACTATTTTTTGTTAGTATTTCGTAACTCACAATTCCTTTTGGATTTTGAACATTCTATTTGACTAGTCACGAAAATGAGTACTCGAGCCTATTCCTGATTATTGCATTATGATATACACAAATATAGGTTATAACCTTCAGGTTAAGACATAAAATCATTAACAAGGAATGTTTTTAAATTTAAAATTAATCATCTATAAAGAATAGGAACATATTTATGAAAGTCTTTATAGAAGCAGAATTGTCATACGACATTAAATTGTTAAAACATTATTGCAAAATTTAGCACGAAAGACACATTTTAAATGTCAATTAAGAAATTGTTCATTCAAGGTTTTAATGACAACTCTTATTAACGGATCAAGGCTATCAAGTTAAGTTAGGTTAGGTTAGATTTGTAAAATAAGTTATGTTATTTGGTTATTTTTCTATAATTAAAAAAAGAAAATATTTTTTAACAGAAGTAACAATTTGAAAAATAGCAAATTTTAAAATTTTTAAATTGTACTTTGTTCTATATAACTTGCAAGTACATATCATTTCCCGATCGATAATATTTACAGAAAATTCATACTTATCATATTAAAATTGTAGGCTATTTAATTATATAGGTAATGATGAAAAATCTATTCAAAAATACCTTCCCACGAAACGTACCCATGTAGAAATAATATTCAGCGTCATAAAAAACGTCTGCATTATCCACAGAGGAATCATCTTCATTATGACTGTCGTCGCTTAGATCTGACGAGGAACATTCTCTGTCTTCATCAACATGTTCAGCGTCATCAATTGAATAAAAATCATAATCAAAATTAGCTGCTTCGTAGTGTTCTTCAGATATTTGCGAAACGTTATGTACACTATTTATAAAATAAAGCGATTATAGCGCTACATTTGTAAATAATTTATTAAATATATTATATAAAATTTCTTCAGAAATTTGCGAAATGTTATGTGCACTATTTAAAAAAGAAATGATTATAGTGCTACATCTGTAAATAACTCACTAAATATATTGTATGAAATTGACAACAAAAATTCCAATTAGTTCTGGTTAAAATAAGATTAAATATAGTTACCTATCATCATCAGATTCAGAACTGCTATCGTCCGATTTCTGAAAATATTCCTTCAAAAGGCGTCTTCGAGTATTGGGCGCATAATCTTCAATTCGCAACGGCCTTTTCGGCATTTCGTGTATATTTTGTAGTTTTATTAAAACGAAACTATTGACATATTGTACTGCAGTGAAGTAAGTGTCATTTTTTCATTTGACCTTTCATACTATTAATATTCAAATCTAAATTCAAATGTTTCACTAAACTGCAACTATTTACGACAATTCGAATTTTGACATGTGATGGTTATATTGAGAGAATTAAGAAATACCTTTATGCGCGGATAATTCTTAAAGAACGTTTATTTATCTTTTTATTTACAAGTAACGCAACAACTAATGATCCTGAAACTAGCGACAGATTCATAGCGACAGATTCAATAAATCAGGGGTTTTCAACTTTATTATTATCAATTAGATTATTATATAAGAAAACCATTTAATAACGGCCCATTTTGTATCTGTAGCTAGTTAATGTCATTAACTGTCGATATCAGTAACACCTAGAAAATATATATATATATATGTTGATCGGTTTTCTTTTTCTAAATGTGCCATAGTAATGACAATAAATAAATTCATAAAAAAATTTTTTTGAGAGCATTTTGAATCAAGTGAATTCGTATAAATTTACACTATCAAAATTTTGTAAATCAACTGTTGAATTGTTTATATTAATTTAATACTTAATTAATAATTATATTAATGTAATACAATTGTAGAATAAGAATATAGCCTTATAAAGTATAATTCTGATAGCATATTTTGTGGTAATTATGTTTTACTAATAAGAACTTGGCGAGTTTTTTTACACGAAGTGTGTTTTGGGGGGATAGGACTACAAGAGAATTTTTCGTCATCATATTATTGTAGAATTTGCTTTTGTCATAAAAACGATATCTCACGTATGGTGTCGGAAAACGAAAGTTTTATTAGAAATCCACAGAATTACGCACAAAAATTGAGTCATGGAGTAAAAGAAGAATGCGTATGGAATATTCTTCTTTCATTCCATAGTACTATAAATGTAACCTACGACTCATGCACGATGTAATGGAGGAAATTTGCAGATATGAAATGGCTCAAATTTTACACGAGTTAATTTACGATAAAAGGTATTTTAATCTTTCGACTTTAAATAATAGGATTAAATATTTCGATTATTAGAATGGCGTTGATATCGGCAATGCAATTCCTCTGATCAATGAGAATAATATTAAAAACAAGTGTTTAATTATGTTGTAACACAAAGTAGACGTCTGTCTACTTGCGTTCCCAACTAAAATACTTACCTGAAGAGAGAAGAACGAAGATTGGTGTATCGTCCCATCAGAATCCCATTAACAATCCCCAGGAACCGTTCCCCAATGTTGGTGCTTGTCCTCTCAACTCGTTGGTGTCATCGTCCCATCTCGTCTACCTGTCCATGAAGTTATACCGTCCATAGTGTCCAAAGAAGATATACCTGTAAACATAGAAATTATTAATTATACGCGTTTAAATAAGGAATCTGTCATTGTCGTAGCTAAGTAATGTCATCGTCCAAGGAAGAGGAATATATTGAAGAAATGTAAACACTATACTTACATGTTCACTCAGCTGTTCCGATGGTCTGCTTCCTCGTGCCGGAATCGCTGCTGGCTGACGTCCTGATCCTGAAAAATAAATTTACCCATCCTTACACAAAGAAATAGTCCTTAATAATTAAAGTTTAAACCTACCGTAACTGCTGCTCCTTTTCGCATTCCTCCAAAACTCCCAAAACTCCTTTTCCCGTTGCCGTCGAGAGGATGACTCCGATTGCATCTTCCCTGTACCCGATCCTTTGGCACTCAAAACACTTCAAAACACTCGAAAATCCCGAAAACCGAGACGACCTGTCACTTCAGTCGTCGTTCACCGTGGACTGGCTATCGCGCAGTTTTACGCGCAACTCGTCGGCCATCTTGATCAAACTCAGTCCCTATTGGTCAATTCATTTGTACAGCGTTTCTGTCTACCTTCCATATTCGCGTAGTCGACGTTCGTCGCACTCATGCATGGAATAGACTATTGCTGTCGCGCTCATCGAGTCGACGTTCGTCGCACTCATGGCCCAATGTACAATACTAATTCGTCATCGATATTGTTCATATCTCATGTTCACATATATCATTACCCCTTCCAGTGCCGAGTAAATGTTCGTCGCACTCGTGCAGAAAACTCATTCAGTCGCCCACCCCTTTTTGAAAATTTAGACTTGCCCTACTATTCCCAGCATTGCCAAAATTATGTTCCCCGTCTTTGTCCTTACGTTTTCATAAATTCGTCCTTATTCATAATTGTCTTTCCTTTTTGTTTGTCCCCTGAAAGTTAATATCCAGGACTGACGCTGTGGCGTGATGGTAACGGGCCAGATAGAGTCCCTCTAGTAAGAGTTCAGACATGACCGCCATGTTTGGATTGGTGAGTGTGTTAACATATCCGTGAGTGACCTACACCATGATAGAATGCTCATATTTATGATGGGATATCGAGGATTTTTCGCGCACCGATGTGCGCAGGTTGGGCGCGATTGGCGCCTGGGCACAGTCGAGCGCCGGCGGAAAATCTACAGTCCTTGCGTGTTCATACTACAAATAAATGACTGCGGCTAGCAGTTTATCAGCCGCTTCATGGATTGTCTCGTAAAGGGTTCCCTGGTAGAAATTGAAATCAGGCAGTCCTGTTCCTGGTCAGGCCCTGATCAGGGTTTAAATGGGCTTACCTGATGATGGGAATTCCTTAACAAGCCTGCCCAGGTCCTGTGCAGGGACTGCATGTATACTGAAAAATCTTATATATCAGGTTTAGGTTACATCTATTTTAATATTAAATGTATCAAAATGGATAATGAGATAAGAAAACAAACACTATGTAGGAAACGTTTACAGAAACATCGTCTTTCTAAAGTATAACTGTTACGCACGGGTCGGGAACTTTACACATCACTCGGCGCCTCGTATGTATGGTTCCCGTCCCATGCGTAAAAGTATACTTTACACCCTTGTTAGGTTATGTACTATTACATTCGTGATCCATTCGTACGGCTTATTACAATCTTCAAACTGTACTGCGTTTTGGAATGTGGCTCGTAAATCACTTCTATATTGTTTTTCACGTTAATGCATTTCTCATAAAACATGATTTTATCTTATATATACACACATCACTTGCATTTTTTTGCAGTTCTTTGCAGGCTTCTTATTTTTCTTTTCTGGTCTATTTCCTGGCTGTTTTTCTTTTTATATATCCATTACAAAAATCGTTGACCTGGAACAAAAAGGAATTAAAAACACAAAGTATTTATTTTTATATATAATTGTATCATTTATTTCATTTAAAAACTTATCTGATGTTGCTTCGAACTTGACGGTTGCCTTGACGTGCTGGACGGCTCTGTTGACACTCTACCAACCTAACCTTAACGCGAGTGGACCGTATATATACATATATATCTATATATGTTCTCGCAAAATATATCTTGGACAGGGCTTCCTGTAAGTTCTGTGCAGGCCCTGCACAGTATGCCCTGTTTCAGTTTACCCTGACCAGGTACCTGGTCGGCCATTTCGTTACATTTCCTGACCAGAGCCTGTCCAGAGACGCAGGCATGCCTGGTCCGGCCTGGCCAGATCCTGGGCAAAATTTCTACCAGGGTTGTTAGCCGAGTGGTTAAAGCGCTCGACTGATGAATATAACTTTCGTAGTTCGCGTACTCGCAGATGCTTTTTTTTTTATTTTTATAATTATGAATTTATTGTAATTTCTTTAATGCTATTCAAATTATTTCTCGTATATTTTTTAAAAGAATTTTTAATTTTTTAAATATACTTTTAACCTAACTTACGGTATTTTCAGTAACTTATTTGAAAATGTAATTATAATGACAGCAGATATTAACGCCAGTGTAACTTATCGAAATGAAAAAATATTTAAAAAATGTATACCACCAATAAAATGTACATAGTCGCTGTACAGTATAAGGTTGCTAGAAAATGAAGGGATGAATTGCAACTTATATTGCAAAGCGTTTGCTATTTATCGTTCATTCTAGTAACCCTTCTTCACACAGAAGTTGTGAATATTTGTAACGTTTATTACGTCTCTATTCGTGAAAAGTGTCAGTAGTACAAATCAATAGAGTCTCGTTTTCTACAACAATGATTCCAACTAATGATATATTAAGAGGCGGACGGATAATTTCAGTCGTAGTTCGAACTTTTTCATTTATTTGATCTTCATGTCATGAACATGTCAACCTTGAAAATAGTACCATACATACCTTTCAATTTCGTTGATGTTCGATTTTCATACGAAATATATATTGAAATTGAAGTGCAAAAAGTGTCCTCGCCCGGCGTTAATGGGTTTTGTACGTATGATCACTAGACGCCTACTTTAAAAACTTTTTTATTTTCATTTTACTAAATGTACTTTTTTTTCACTCTGATACAAATCAATTTTACAGGAATTAACTCAATTTTTATCGTTACATTTTTGAAAACATTTTCATAATTTTATATAGTTATTGGGAAGCAATTTATCCCGTAATTATTAAAAGAAATATAATAAATGCAAGAAAATTATTATTCCACAATTATTGCATGAGTGCCATAAAGGGTTGTAGTAGCCGAGTGGTTAAAGCGCTCGACTGATGAATATAACTTTTGTAGTTCGCAATGCTATTCAAATTATTTATTGTATATTTTTTAAAGGAATTTTTAATTTTTTAAATTTACTTTTAACCTCACTTACGGTATTTTCTGTAACTTATTTTGACGAATATGACATTAAATAAAACTGAAACGTGTTTTCTCTACTTTTATTTATATAGTTATATTACAGTTGTATTACCATATTTGGAAGATATTGCCAAAAAGTTTTCAATTCTACTTTAACCGCCAAAAATGAAATTAATATGTCACAATACTTTTTACGTATATAAAATAGTAGCTTATATTATGCAAAAGATCTCTGACTAATGCAATCATACCCATCCATTTTCCAATACTTGGAATGTTGTTTTTACTTACTCTAATTTCATGAAGCTTTAAATAATGCTTAAATATAATTAAAATTAAAAAATGCTGCGAAAACAACATTATGAAAGTAATAATAAAATGGAAACACATTGTCTAAACTAGTAGTATTGAATACATAATTTTCCAAAGTTATTTTGCCACAGTTTTTCACTTCTTATTTATCCGCCAAAAATGAAATTAATGTGTAATAATATTTTTTTCCGATTTAAAATAATAACAAATATTACGAAAAATGATCTGTAACTATAATGAAATTATACCTATTCAATGTCCATTATTTGGAATGTTGTTGTGACTAAGTCTTTTTTATTTAGCTTTAAAAAAATGCTTAAAAATAATAAAAATTAAAAAAAGCATTTGGTCAAAATAATATTATCATTTATTAAATGCTATTTAAATTATTTATTATATACTTTTTAAAATATTGTAAGTGTTTAAAGAAATTATAGGTTTTTAAATATATTTTTTCTCGTAATTATGATATATTTTTTGTAACTCATTTCGGTTATATTTCTATTTGTGAGAATCATTATTATCAATGACCGGCAATATTATATAATACATTTTCTAAATTAGTAGTAATAAATAAATAATTTTCGACAGTTAGGATAATATCGCCAATATGTTTGTCTATTTCTTCTTTATCAGCCAAAAATCAATTTAATATGTAATAATATTTTATATTTAGTATCATAAAACATGCATATATCTATACTCAGACCCCTTAACAATATCATGGTAATTCATACGTTGCGATTTTCCAATGAAAAAAGATATTAAAAAAATTCTTAAAAAATGTTTAAATACATTTAGAGAACTGACTAATTAAGAGGTAATGAACCTAGTAACTTATGTAAAATTATCTGTAACTATTGTAATTACACATATCCAATGCCCAATATTTGAATAATTGTTGTTTAGGAAGTTTAACACATTTCAAAAAAAATAATCAAAATTAAAAAATACCACGACAAGGACATTACAGAACTAATAATAAAAAGGGAATATAATAGCATATATGAATACAAGCAGATGGACATAAGCAATATAAATTCCCTAACAATTTGTAATTAAAGTTAAAAAAAATAAGATTAGCACCGAATCGATTGACATATTTTAGACCTGTTTAAATTGAAATGATCACGTTTAAGAAAATATACAATAAAAGTAATATACTAAAATAGATTCAAATTAAAAAAATATCGATGAAATATAAAAAGTATAGAAAGCGTGGTATTTAACCATTTCTGTCATTAATAATAGAATAAAATACAAATAGGAGTAGAATCAAAGTAAGTTACGAAAAGTCTATAAAATTATATGAAAAATATATTTCAAGACTTAAAATTTCTTTAAAAAATTACAATTGTAAAACAATATTAACATAATAACAAATATTAACATAATAATAAAATTAATAACAACAGCTACTATTTTATATACGTAAAAAGTATTGTGACATATTAATTTCATTTTTGGCGGATAAAGAAGAATTAAAAACATTTTGGCAATATCTTCCAAATATGGTAATACTACTGTAATATAACTATATAAATAAAAGTAGAGAAAACACGTTTCAGTTTTATTTAACGTCATATTCGTCAAAATAAGTTACAGAAAATACCGTAAGTGAGGTTAAAAGTAAATTTAAAAAATTAAAAATTCCTTTAAAAAATATACAATAAATAATTTGAATAGCATTTAAGAAATTACAATAAATTCATAATTATAAAAATAAAAAAAAAATAAATAAAAAAAGCATCTGCGAGTACGCGAACTACAATAGTTATATTCATCAGTCGAGCGCTTTAACTACTCGGTTACTACAACCCTTTATGGGATAAGCCGCAAAGCGGCTGATAAACTGCTAACCGCAGTCATTTATTCGAAGCATGAACACGCAAGGACTGTAGATTGAACTAAGAAAGCTAATTATAAACTTTTATTACAATGTAATCAATGCATAATATTGTCTTAAATACAAACAATGTTATATAAAAAAAATTGTCTCTTCCCGTGGTTGATCATAAGAAATATTTTTACGTTTTTCGTCATATCTCTTGGTCGTCGAGTGGTAGGAAGAGAAGTTCTATGTTACTGGTTCGAATAACGGTCGTGGTTTGTATTTCATTTTTATTAATATTTTTCGTTAATATATCTAATAATTACACTGATGCAATAAATGTGGAATAATAATTTTCTTGTATTTATTATATTTCTTTTAATAATTACGGGATAAATTGCTTCCCAATAACTATATAAAATTATTCAATTAAAAAATTTAACGATAAAAATTGAGTTAATTCCTGCAAAATTGATTTATATCAGAATGAAAAAAAAGTACATTTAGTAAAATGAAAATAAAAAAGTTTTTAAAGTAGGCATCTAGTGATCATACTTACAAAACCCATTAACGCCGGGCAAGGACTTTTTGCACTTCAATTTCAATATATATTTCGTATGAAAATCGAACATCAACAAAATTGAAAGGAATGTATCGTACTATTTTCAAGGTTGACATGTTCATGACATGAAGATCAAATAAATGAAAAAGTTCGAACTACGACTGAAATTATCCGTCCGCCTCTTAATATATCATTAGTTGGAATCATTGTTGTAGAAAACGAGACTTTATTGATTTGTACTACTGATATTTTTCACGAATAGAGACGTAATAAACGTTACAAATATTCACAACTTCTGTGTGAAGAAGGGTTACTAGAATGAACGATAAATAGCAAACGCTTTGCAATATAAGTTACAATTCATCCCTTCATTTTATAGCAACCTTATACTGTACAGCGACTATGTACATTTTATTGGTGGTATACATTTTTTAAATATTTTTTCATTTTGATAAGTTACACTGGCGTTAATATCTGCTGTCATTATAATTACATTTTATTATTGCATAATGAGATGAGGGGGAAAAGCATAATAAATTAAGTAAAAACATTGCGTTTGGAGGTTGTAATGGTAGCACTCAACCGTCAACGGAGGGGCATAAGTCGTGGGTTTGTAAGATGAACCATTCTTTGTTTACCATTCGAGGTATTGCTTGTCAATGCAATACAATATCATAATTGCTGTTTGACATCCTGTACATTTCTGCAATTTCATCTATTTAGCATACATTTTTGGCGAATGGTAATATGGCGCTATCTAGAAACATGATACCATATTGAAAATTGCAAGAACTTCATTTTCAAAAAAATAGTTTTGTAATTTGGGGTACCATTGTACATTTATTATTTAACAACATAAACAGATTACTAAATGACGGCGTTTTTTTCTTAACTCCCAAAACTTGACTAAAAGGGCAGCCAAGTTTTTGACAAGCCAGTTGTGGAATGCTTGGAATAAGAGCCAATGTGTATATTTTCGATGATATTGCATCGATTTTGAAGTTCATTAAATTCATTAATAACATTTTTTTATTAAATGGTAATTTCATTAAACAAATGATTAGAATTACTTTGATTTCAAAGAAGTTTCTTGAAAAATTTTGTGGTGTTCTCAATGTACGCAAAATTTTCTTTCCAAATTATTGTATATTGCATTAATCAATAGTTTTTTTCATTAGAAAGAACTTGGTCTTATTACATGATTTCACTGCTTTTTGTAGAATAAGAATATAGCCTTATAATTGTACATAATTTTATTCTTATAGCATTTTTTTGGTAATTATGTTTTACTAATCAGAACTTGGCGAGTTTTTTTACAAGAAGTGTTTTTTGTGGGATATACTTTACATATGTCCACGATAATTATAATATTGTTTTTTAATAGTTTTATTATTATATGTAATGT
Source organism: Trichopria drosophilae (assembly GCA_030407085.1). NCBI lineage: Eukaryota > Metazoa > Arthropoda > Insecta > Hymenoptera > Diapriidae > Trichopria > Trichopria drosophilae. Next base: position 111,868,907 of record CM059585.1, on the reverse strand, counting down.
GAACGAAAGATTTCTTAAATTAAAATGACTATTTTGGCCGATCATACAACTTTTAAGCTCTCTAGTGTACGAAATTTTCAATCAATCTCGATGCAATATGCGGCTGATGGTAGATATATTCATGTTCTAAAAGTTTCATATAAGTCATTTTTCGATTGGATGTGTCGGAAAAGAGACAGAAGCGAAAAACGCGCCGAGCTCGGCCGGCGGCAATTTTATGCGCGCAGCGGCCGAGTCAGCGGACGGGAAGCCTGCCTCCTATGGTCTATTTTTGACCAATTTGGTCGACTCACGGCTCATTTTCTTCGTCTTTTCATGCTCTACAACTTTTATTTGAGGTGAAAAAGTGCTATCTGTTAACCGAACCGAGATAAATAAAAAAAAACAAAAATATGTTATCCCCCCTCCCCTTAAAACGGCTATAACTCGAAAAATATTGCGTTTAGGTGGAAGGCACAAAATGCGCGGTCATACGTTCAATTTGATCAAAAATTCGCAAAGTTACAGCGAAAAAAAACGATTTTTGCCTTCCCCCTTAATTACTGCAGAATAACCGCAAATCGCGAGTATATGCAAACTGAGTCACAGCTGATAATTTATTGCATAGAACAAAACATTACTTGCATATTTTTTTGTATATTCATCATGCATTATACTTTATTCTTTTCCAACATTATCGGTAATCTTCTAAGCAAATACCAATATATTATTAACAACTAATTTAATACTTTTTACATCACCACATCACGTCATCGGCTGCCACCAACTTTAAACATTCATTACTTTTTGAGTATTAGACCAATAAAGACAAAACTTTAAAAAAAATTTGTTCATACCTTTATGAACAACTTTAACAAAGGAATGTGTGCTTGTTATAAATATTGAAAGTCCAAGTTCCTGTAACGGCTGGATAATCGACAGTATTCAATTGTCGTAACTTTTAATTATCAAATACATGAAAACGTTATATGTATTTTAATGTTACAAATGCTATTTAAAGTTGAACGATCGAAGAGTATACATGATTTTATTTTTCATATTTTTTAAAACAATTTTAATGACCAGAAAAATGAGAAATCCGGATTTTGGGAACTTTAACCAACGATATCAAAAGTCAAAATCTCGTTATGGACCTAACTTCTGTACACATAATGACGTATTAAATAGTATATAGGTAATAAACCGAAACACGTAATCATGTTTAGCACTAATGCCAGGTACTTAAAATATTTTGTTTTGAAAACAAGGAAGTTGAGAGTGCCATGAAAGCACGTTCCATCGGTTTCACGGATAATACCATAGTTTATTGTTAAGAATTAGATTAATTTCGTGGTATGTACGGTCCTTTTACTTAAATAAACAAATAATAAATCATAAATCATAAATCAAATACATGGGTTGACGATTGCAACCACTAATTGTAAGTATGTCGTAAAGTAAACTTAAGTGAGCATTCCTCCTCTGCTAGATTAATTTTAAAATATCTCTTATAAATAAAACCGGATATACGTATAAGACATGTTTTTTCACGGTCTTACTGACGAGTCCACGTGAAAAAACTGGGACGAAACGTATATTTTCTAAAATAGACAATTGTTCCCTGTATCACCGCTAGAGGGACGCAGAACCTATTAATAGTCAAATCATTAAAATTCCTTTTATTCCGAACAGTAAAATCAAAAGGTCTGAGCGGTTATACTACAAATCCCGGCAATGCTCACTTAAGTTTACTTTACGACATATTTAGTGGTTGCAATCGTCAACCCATGTATTTGATTTATGATTTATGATTTATTATTTGCTTATTTAATAAAAGGACCGTACATATCACGAAATTAATCTAATTCTTAATATTTATTTATAAGCGGTCGAGAAAAACATTAAACATTGCTTTCGCTACGAATATTATAGTTTATTGTTGTCTGGGGTTCGGTTTAGCTGTCTACGGAATATGTCTATTTGTTACTTCCTACTCAAGATACATCCAACCTCGTAAATTGTCTCAAATTTTCACATTTTTCACTCAAAGAATTTAGCACATTCATAGACATCAAATATTATAAAAATATTTTTTAAATTGCTTTCTTTTTAAAGATACTGAAAAATATCTGAATAACAGTGATGTAAATAATTTTCCATTTTATAACAACAAAAAATATATATAAATGTTACAAAAATATAGTTTTTTTAATATTGTTATGTATTATTTTAGAAGTGCACCGATTACTCGACAAAACTAAAGTACGTCGTATTAATTCAACCAACAAAAATTTAGAATTAATGCTTTTTCTTCTTGCTGAATAATAAATTAACCCAATACAGTATACGCGTAATACAGCAAAGAAATGCCAAATAACAATTGATAACACGAGACTGTAAAAAATAAAAATTTGCTACATTTTATTCATCAATCTTTATTGGGTATAATCTGTTGTAAACAATTTCGTAAGAGGAAACATTTGTTAAATCATATCGGTTATGTATTATTTTTAATAACCGCAATTTATTTCTTTTAACAAAAATTATACACTTGTCTCCAGTAATTTGTCCGGTGGAATCGATTTTGGCGCAATCAAATTTCTAGTTTAAAACCGCTTTTGACAAAATTGTTTATAACATAATGTTAAAAATGTGTTTTTTTATATATCCAAAAATAACGATATTTAGTTTTTTGGTGTTTCAGACTCAAGTGAAATTGACAGTATTAAATTGTTGTAACTTTTAATTATCAAATACATGAAAACGATATTTGTATTTTAATGTTATAAATGCCATTTCAAGTTGAAAGATTGAAGAATATACATGATTTTCTTCTTCATGTTTGTTAAAACAATTTTAATGACCAGAAAAATGAGACATCCGGATTTTGGGAACTTTAACCGACGATATCAACAGTCAAAATCTCGGTATGGTCCTAATTTCTAGACACGTAATGACGTATTCATTAGTATATAGGTAATAAACCTAAACACGTCATCATGTTTAGTACTAATGCCAGGTACTTAAAATATTTTGTTTTGAAAACATGGAATATTCCACGGAAGGAATTAAACCGATGCATAAAATGAACAGAAATCTGAATGTAAAGTAGATAATTAGTGTAATACAAAATAAATGATTTTTCGTTTGAGGCAATATATCGCATTTTAACGACTCATGCACAAAAAAAAACAATACTTTCTTTCTTTTACAAAACGTAAAAAAATTGTGATTAATAATTAAATAATGTACAAGGTTTTGCATTTTGTATAGGTATTAACTTTTAGAAATGTTTTTTATTGAGCCTGTATTTAAGTCAATGTGTAAATTCTTGAATGAGAATCGTTAATTTTTGTTACTTATAATTTGAAATTCTGAAATTCTAGGTATAGGCACAACCCAGCAAATAAAGGTAAATGACCCATTAGCACCGGGAAGCACACGTTTTGCACTTATGTTATGGACACATTTGAATTGAAAGGTTCATAATAATTAAAAAATTAAATATAGTGATTTACATGTAAAAAAAATCGCTTATACTTTTGAATAAAACATTTTTTTCTCGTCGAAAGAGTGTTTTCAGTCACGAAATGCCTTCACTAAAGGTAAGAAACTAGTAGTAGTATTGTCATATATTTTGTATATATTAAAAAAATAATATTATGATCATAAGTACTGTATAAGTTAACAAATGTTTTCATGAAAACTATTATAAACTGCAGAGAAACTTATGTAAGAATAAAAATGTCTTCGAATTTCTCAAAGAGTATGCCCAAATTTTTTCAGAATATATTGATATCATTTTTTATTTTTTAAATTTTCGAAACACGAAATTTTAAGAGACGTTTAAAAAATCTGGATAAATTTTGTGTGTATTCTTTGAAAAATTCTAAGACATTTTTGCTGCAAGGAAATCATTCTAAAGTCTATAATTTTCGACAAAATAAATTATTATTCTTGAAATCGATATAAATGATTAATAATTTTGTTTCTCAAACACTATAAACATTAATAGAAAATTATCCATATGAATCCTTATAATAATAATATCTTATAATTAGTCAAATCTTATAATTTTTAGAGTTTGCAGTTTTCATGAAAAAAAAATTGTTTTAAAAAATATGAAAAATAAAATCATGTATACTCTTCGATCGTTCAACTTTAAATAGCATTTGTAACATTAAAATACATATAACGTTTTCATGTATTTTGTTAATTAAAAGTTACGACAATTGAATACTGTCGATTATCCAGCCGTTACAGGAACTCGGACTTGCAAGATTTATAACAAGCACACATTCCTTTGTTAAAGTTGTTCATAAAGGTATGAACAAATTTTTTTGAAAGTTTTGTCTTTATTGGTCTAATACTCAAAAAGTAATGAATGTTTAAAGTTGGTGGCAGCCGATGACGTGATGTAGTGATGTAAAAAGTATTAAATTAGTTGTTAATAATATATTGGTATTTGCTTAGAAAATTACCGATAATGTTGGAAAAGAATAAAGTATAATGCATGATGAATATACAAAAAAAATATGCAAGTAATGTTTTGTTCTATGCAATAAATTATCAGCTGTGACTCACTTTGCATATACTCGCGATTTGTGGCTATTCTGCAGTAATTAAGGGGGAAGGCAAAAATCGTTTTTTTTTCGCCGTAACTTTGCGAATTTTTGACCAAATTGAACGTATGGCCGCGCATTTTGTACCTTCCACCTAAACGCAATATTTTTCGAGTTATAGCCGTTTTAAGGGGAGGGGGGATAACATATTTTTTTTTTTTTTTTATTTATCTCGGTTCGGTTAACAGATAGCACTTTTTCATCTCAAATAAAAGTTGTAGAGCATGAAAAGACGAAGAAAATGAGCCGTGAGTCGACCAAATTGGTCAAAAATAGACCATAGGAGGCAGGCTTCCCGTCCGCTGACTCGGCCGCTGCGCGCATAAAATTGCCGCCGCCCGCGCCGCGCCGCGCATCGCATATGCGCCTCTTTTCCGACACATCCAATCGAAAAATGACTTATATGAAACTTTTAGAACATGAATATATCTACCATCAGCCGCATATTGCATCGAGATTGATTGAAAATTGCGTACACTAGAGAGCTTAAAAGTTGTATGATCGGCCAAAATAGTCATTTTAATTTAAGAAATCTTTCGTTCACATTACATATAATATTAAAACTATTAAAAAACAATATTATAATTATCGTGGACATATGTAAAGTATATCCCACAAAAAACACTTCTTGTAAAAAAACTCGCCAAGTTCTGATTAATAAAACATAATTACCACAAAAATGCTACTAGTTTAGACAATGTGTTACCTTTTCATTATTACTTTCATAATGTCGTTTTCGTAGCATTTTTTAATTTTAATTATATTTAAGCATTATTTAAAGCTTCACAAAATTAGAGTTAGTAAAAACAACATTCCAAGAATTGGAAAATGGATGGGCATTAGTCACAGATCTTTTGCATAATATAAGTTACTATTTTATATACATACAAAGTATTTTGATATATTAATTTATTTTTGGCGGATAAAGAAGAATTAAAAACATTTTGGCAATATCTTCCGAACTGAAGAAATTTATTTAATACAACTGTAATATACAACTATATAAATAAAAGTAGATAAAACATTTTTCAGTTTTATTTAACGTCATATTCGTCAAAATAAGTTACAGAAAATACCTTAAGTTAGGTTAAAAGTATATTTAAAAAATAAAAAATTCGTTTAAAAAATATATAATAAATAATTTGAATAGCATTTAAGAAATTACAATAAATTCATAATTATAAAAATAAAAAAAGCATCTGCGAGTACGCGAACTACAAAAGTTACATTCATCAGTCGAGCACTTTAACCACTCGGCTACCATAACTCTTTACGAGCCCTGGTAGAAATTGAAATCAGGCAGTCCTGTTCCTGGTCAGGCCCTGATCAGGGTTTAAATGGGCTTACCTGATGATGGGAATTCCTTAACAAGCCTGCCCAGGTCCTGTGCAGGGACTGCATGTATACTGAAAAATCTTATATATCAGGTTTAGGTTACATCTATTTTAATATTAAATGTATCAAAATGGATAATGAGATAAGAAAACAAACACTATGTAGGAAACGTTTACAGAAACATCGTCTTTCTAAAGTATAACTGTTACGCACGGGTCGGGAACTTTACACATCACTCGGCGCCTCGATGTATGGTTCCCGTCCCATGCGTAAAAGTATACTTTACACCCTTGTTAGGTTATGTACTATTACATTCGTGATCCATTCGTACGGCTTATTACAATCTTCAATCTGTACTGCGTTTTGGAATGTGGCTCGTAAATCACTTCTATATTGTTTTTCACGTTAATGCATTTCTCATAAAACATGATTTTATCTTATATATACACACATCACTTGCATTTTTCTGCAGTTCTTTGCAGGCTTCTTATTTTTCTTTTCTGGTCTATTTCCTGGCTGTTTTTCTTTTTATATATCCATTACAAAAATCGTTGACCTGGAACAAAAAGGAATTAAAAACACAAAGTATTTATTTTTATATATAATTGTATCATTTATTTCATTTAAAAACTTATCTGAGATTGCTTCGAACTTGACGGTTACCTTGACGTGCTGGACGGCTCTGTTGACACTCTATCAACCTAACCTTAACGCGAGTGGACCGTATATATACATATATATCTATATATGTTCTCGCAAAATATATCTTGGACAGGGCTTCCTGTAAGTTCTGTGCAGGCCCTGCACAGTATGCCCTGTTTCAGTTTACCCTGACCAGGTACCTGGTCGGCCATTTCGTTACATTTCCTGACCAGAGCCTGTCCAGAGACGCAGGCATGCCTGGTCCGGCCTGGCCAGATCCTGGGCAAAATTTCTACCAGGGAGATAAGCCGTAAAGCGGCTGATAAACTGCTAGCCGCAGTCATTTACTTGTAGTATTAACGCGCAAGGACTGTAGATTTTCCGCCGGCGCTCGACTGTGCCTCCAGCTGCCAATCGCGCCCAACCTGCGCACATCGGTGCGCGAAAAATCCTCGATATCCCATCATAAATATGAGCATTCTATCATGGTGTAGGTCACTCACGGATATGTTAACACACTTACCAATCCAAACATGGCGGTCATGTCTGAAGTCTTACTAGAGGGACTCTAGGGCTAGGCCATCTTCAAGGATCACTTCTTTGTAAACCGTTACGGCGAGCAAATCTTCCATTGTATAACCAAATTAATTATAGTAGTGCGTATATATATTGTATTGTTGCGAGGCGTATATAATTTTTTTTGTGAATCTCGAGATACTGCAGATTAGCGTAAGTACTGTGCACAGTCCGCGGCGAATTATTTTTATTATATCTTTATATTATAATTAGTAAAGTCCTCCCCCAAAATTTTGTAATTTCCCCTTAAAAATATATATCGATACAAACACATCCCCTTTGATAATTTTTATTTTTTTTAATTCCCTCCTTTATCTAGAGTAAAAACCAGAGTCCCCGTGTCGTCGAGACTCAGTACGGTTGTAATGTCTGCTGCTGAAATGCATGCCTTTGTAACATACCGCACTTTAATTGTCGATGATTTAGTAGATCCGTCAGATGAAATATGGAACATTTATTTATTGATGTATGATTGAATTTTTGCCATACATATCGATATGTTTGGGACAAACATATGGTAAGTTTGGCACGGGTCAAGAATAAGGTATATTTGGGCAAACATACGTAATAATAACTCAAAATTCTAAACGCTGGAGATTTGTGGTAATGCTTTATATATTACCACCAAACATATCCGTCTCTCAGTGTGCATACAGTGCAATAACTGCTATGCTTCGCATGTGGCCAAAAACAAACAACAGAAAAACAATTCTATTTTGCGAGCTATAATTTTTATATGCATTGCGGCAGAAATTATGATTCGTTCATTACACTATAAAAATAATTATTATAGCGAACATTCACTTAAATTCAACGGAATTCAATATTTCGGCGCATTAGAAATAGTAGTTTTCGATACAAGTGCGTAAAAGTTTTTTCTACGAATGTGAGGGTTGTTGGCCGACCTGAAAGCGAGGTCCGCATTCACATTAGTACAAAAAACATTTTCGTACATGCGTCCAACAATATTTTTTGATGTGCGTGAAGTGCACCTAAAATATGTAAAAAATGCGTAAATCCGCAGATTACGTACACTGTATCAAAAATTATTTTTTTTGTACGAAATTCATCATTATTACCAGACTGCAATACCGTTTAAGATATATGGGCAAAGCCACGCAAACGGTCCATTTTGTGTTACCGACACATTTTACCTTTTTAAAAATATTGTATAAACTTTTACAGATTTCTACTTAGGATTCCTCTGAAAACTTGTTGAACTAAGAAAATTGAATGAATGTTTCTTTTTTGTACAGCAAGGATCGTCAAATGTTACATCGTAAACAGGAATTGTGAAATATTATAAAGCATCAAAGTTAGCAATAAAACATTGAAAGTACTAACATCTGTAACGAGCCGTTTAAACTAATCGCGTATTGTATTGACGTGCTTGCCAGCTTATGTTATAGAGTTCGCGATTATGCGCTGGCAGGCGAAATAACGATGGGAACACGGAAAAAGAAGAAAATCTATAGAGGATGCGATGCGCGCTTTCGCCGACCGGTCGGCCATGTTGTTCCCAAGTCCCAAGCCCTCGTGGGATCGGCGCGCGGATTCAGACATGCGCACAACGACGAGGCGCTGGCGCTGGTACGCCTCTACATGCGCAGAAGAGGAGCAACGGCGTGCTGGCCGCGCAGTTATGGAGAGTGGGCAACGACGGGCCGAGTTCCAACACTAATCTATGGGGCATTCCACGCCAAATGTGCAACTTTTTTTTTCATATCTAACTAGTCTCTTATCTTTAGAACATAAAACTGAAGCACATTGAACCATATATAATAATAAAATATCGCTCTTTGCATTAAATAAAAATTTCGACTTTAATTTTTATAAATGATTTAAGCTCCAAAATATTAGTATAAAAAATTAATACAATACATGGTTTCCGTAGAATTTTGATCAAGCTTTCGTATAAAAATATTTATTTCTATGAATTAGTACAGACAGACATACAAAAATCGTTTCGAAGTGTTTAATTTAAATTTTACAATAGATCCACCGTTTTTAAAAATCTAAAAAAATTCATAAAAAAATCTCTATTTGGTACATTTCTAACAGCATATTAAACATCTTGGGCTGTGACTATTTTATGTGCTCATTATCGATTTGAAATTAATAGCAAAAAATGAAGGCCCCTCAATTGCATGTAAAGCTATACAACACAGGGGCCTTCTTTCTCGAAAACTTAAAGTTAATTATCTCCGTCAATTTTGATCGTAGAATGATTAATTTTTTTTATTTTAAATGGTATTTCATGCTCTACACGACTTATTTATCCAAACTTATATATTTTTATTTCTTACTCACAATAACTTCAAAAAAGTGCCAGTAGTATTGAAATCGTTATGTGCAATTCCCCAAGTTGGAAGTTTTAGATTTTTTTAATATTAAGTTTTGTATTGTCATCCGTTATATTAATTCGATATATGTCTACGTGTTTTCTCACAAAAATATCTAACTTCGAAATTATCAGATTAGCTATGGGCTGCCGCCGCGTACCGCGAAACTTTCGCACGGTCGGGTTTACGTCTCTTCGGGGTATGCGAGGATAGTGAACTTTTCCGCCGCTACCCAATCAGCACATGTACGTCCATTGGACGTCCAATGTACGTACGCTATGTCCAGAATGCACTTCCACTGGACGTCCATATTGCACATTTGGGACGTCCATTGTACGTCCATGGTACGTCCAGAGGAGAGAGAGGTGTACATCCAATGGACGTCCAGGCGTGTACGTACTCTGGGTGGAATTTGGACGTACTATGGACGAAGTGTGACTATTAAATGGACGAAATAAGTGGTATATGGACGTCCAAAGGGCCTATGGCTGTGTACGGAATGTGGACTAAACATGGACGTACCGTCGATAAAATATGGTCCAGTGGACGTCCACTGAACGTCCATTATTATCCCACGGAATACGGAAAGTCCAAAATGTACACACACTGGACCAAGAGTGGACGTTCGATGGACCATAACGGACGAAATACGTAACATATCAAGTCCATTCGACGTCCAATATACGTTCAGTTTGGACTAATAACGTCCAAATTATTTTACACTCAATATTGTAACATTCCGCACGAAATATGGCCGTTCAGGGGTCCGAAAATGGACTTTAAGCGAACAAAATATACGTAATATAATATATCCAACGTATGTCCACTTCTGCGCTACGGGCCTCCAACGATACACGCCAACAAATGTGACCGAAATTATCCAATTTCATTAATTTACTTAAAAACGTAAGGATTACCGCGTGTAAAGGAGCCTTAAAAGACAAAGGAGTTATTCACACCAGCGCGTCGCGTCATCGTGGCGGCCATCTTGTGCGCGCAGCGCCGCATCTTCTTGGAAAAATGGAGGTGCCGCGGACGTCCACTTATGTACGTACACTGGACTTCCACGTATACGTATATTGGACGTCCATTATTCGTCCATAAAAATGCAAGCCCGAATGGTCGAAAAATGGAAGCACGGTTGACGTCCACGTAAGTGCGTACACTGGACGTCCAAGTATGTACGTACACTGGGCGTCCATTATTCGTCCATAAAAATGCAGGTCCAAATGGTCGAAAAATGGACGTACCGTGGACGTCCACATAAGTATGTAAACTGGACGTCCAAGTGTGTACGTACATAGGACATACGACATACGTCCATACATTTATGTACCTAATTTGGACGTAATATGGACGTCCGTTGGATGTTCACAGATGGACGTACATATAACGTCCGGAGATGTACCTACATTGGACGCCCATTTACGTCCTTTTTTTGTCCTGGACGTATGGACGTAACATGGACAAAATATGTACGTCCACTGGACGTCCAGTGCTGACTGGGTAGTTGCCGTCAGATCGTTCGTGCATATTTTTGGTTCTCTCTACAGAAATGGTACTTGGAATTTCAGTAGGAACATTTTGATCATATACTTCATATTGATTTTTCAACATGTTATCAATTTCCTTCTGACAATTAGCAAAGCATGGAACCTACCTTAACATTTGGTAATAATTCCTTTGTCTTGCAGTAATACAACGAATACCAGAAGAAGGAAATTTTCTATGTTTCGCTTTTTGAAAAGGATTGCAACAACGATCTGTGAAAGAAGGCATACTTTTATAGATTTATACCTGAAGTCAGTGAATTACTATAAAATAAAAATTTACGATTAAATATAGACCCTGGAATAGTTCATAAAAAAACCCTGTGCAATCTCAATTTGACTACATCTTTATTGTACATTTTCGATCGGTGTAAAATGTAAATGTCGGGGTTGAACAGTACAAAATTGGAATCTCCAAATCCATTACTTAGTGAGTCGTTCCTTTCAAAGGGAAGTCAACCAAGGACTAGTATAGCTGGGGTTAAAATTACTTTCAATTCGATAGAGTTGGTTGAATATCACAACCGATGATTCATAGAAAGTATCACATGGGTAAAGTAATGAATAAGAAAATAATAATATGTGTATTCTTCCATATTGCGTAATGCAAACCAAAAAAGTGTTGGAAATCCGCAAGGAAGAGATCGAACATCGACGAGCGGCGAAACAGAAGGGAAAGAATAGTGTTACAGCGAAAGCAGGGAGGCACCAAGAAAGATGGTGCGATAAAGAAGCGGATAGAGTAGGAAACGAACACGCGTCGAAGGTATACAGCGGGAGCAGGATCGAACGAAATGAGACGAAACGACGTCGACGGTCACGATAAACAGGACGGGTGGTAAAGGGGGACAAGGGTAGAAGCTCAGCAGCGACAGCAGAATCAAGCGCCAAAGGGATGGGAATTGGGTAGAGGCGCGAAGCGGGCTTCGCATATGTCGGAGTAGCGAGGGAGGTAGGGGTAAGGAAGGAGAGCAGGCACAGAATAGCGCGTCTAAATGCGGGGGGTTTAGGGACGACCATCAGGGAAGGATCCACGCGGAACTGGTTGGGGCGGGTAGTGGCAGGGACGACAGCATCGTGCGTTCGTTGTGTGGTAATGCAATTCAGCGCGTTAAAGACGGAGCGAGTAAAGCGTCTGTGGCACGAGACATAGGAGCGCCGGAGTCGACGCTGCGAGGCTGGTGCAAATCGGAGCACAAAATTCTTCATCAACGGACTTCATCATCCGGTGCAAACCCACACATGATAGCTGTAACATCGAATCTCTCCAGCGAGGAAGGGCCCATTATAAAAAAGATGAAAATGGAAAAGGCTGCTAGTTGCTCCACAAATGAGAATATCCATAGCGGTGAAGCGAATAAAATAGACAGTACGTTGAATTTGGATTATCTCAGCAATTTAATGAGCAATATGTCAGGCACGAGACCTGAGAATAGTGCCCTGCTCCTCCAACAACTTGAAATTCTGCCCACTGCAACTGGATCGAATTTGGGGGGCAGCCTGACTGGAAATTTGGGCGCGAATCTGATCGCTAATCTTGGAGCGGAAGCTCCATTGACGCCGGTTCCGGCGTCACCAAGAAGAAGCAATGAAACACACTCTTCGTTTTGGCAGTGGTACAAAAACCTGTACCCGCAAAATTCAACGCATTACTCGGAACGAACACCGAGCAAATCGAGGGAGTTGGTTGACAGCATAGTCTGCCAAAATGATAATAACAATGAGAGCTTCAAAAGAATCTTCCATCTAACTGACGACGACGTGAGTTTAACCACGTATGAAGAAGCCATTATTCATGGTGAAAAGTTTTTCAAGTGGTTGGACAATTGCAGCGACCCCAGCGTTTCGCGGGTACAGGTGAAGCAACTCAAGTGCATAGTGGATGGCCTTAAGTCCAGAAAAATGCCGAGCAGTATTATCAAGCGGAACCGGAAATAAGCTAAATGTTTATGGTGCTGTGATTCGTATGCGTATCCTAAGAACTTGTGCGGCCGCGAAATAGAGGGCGAACAAGATCTCACGGACGATGTTTTCAACTGTCTACATTTTTCGCGTGTTTCTTCTCATTAATTCTCAATTTTCGACTTTTCTTTACTTGATGATTATATGTACCGGTCGAATCGCGCATATGTATTGTCGAATTGTAAAATATAAGATCAAACGGCGCATTGTAGATATTATATGCGGCGCGGCTTCTTGTACGTAAACATAGGTATTGACTCTTATCGAATGGCATGAACCATTGCTAATATATAGGAAAAATCATTTCCGTTAGTTACTCGTAGAAACAGTAAATTGCTGTTTTTAATGCAGATGAACAACACGATGTAATCGTTGTACGATGCCACAGTCGAAAGTAGTGAACGAAAAATACAAACGAAAATAAACATTACGATATAAAAAATGAAAAATATTGTATACTCATTAATCCTTCACCCTATCTCTTTATCAAATCTTATATCACTTATCAAATTAACCCTCCTGTGCACCACTTTTTTTTTCACCATAAGGGAACAATGTAGTTTGGACGAGTATACTCGTCCTGGCGCACAGGGGGGTTCAATTATAAGTCTCTTAATGTTCACTTAAGTTCGTAAATTTTGTCTCTCATATCGTTGATTGAATGGAGAGTGTATGGCAGAGAGAATCATAAAAGAAATAATAGAGCGAAAGTGTATGAAAGAACGAGAATAAGTGAGCATGGCAATAGAAAATAATGTAAATTATTTTTATGAATTTAATAAATTATTATGAATTATTATTATTATTAATGAATAATTATTATGAATTGTTTTCACTTGATTTCATAAAATGGATTTCCCAAAGCACAATACACTGTATGTTTACTCTTTAAATCTCGCTGGTTTGATTAGAGATATTCTTATTGCTAATTTGTAGCGTATAAAAATAAAGAAAAATAAAAACTAATCAAATGACTGAATCAGTGCGACAGCAATGTCCCAATTGTGGTATCGCATTTAAAATACTATTATACTTTGTTGAATTTTCTGAATATCGCCATTTTATTTCTGAATAATAGTTGACTCTTTACTTGTAACAACTGTTTAACTTGTTGAAATAGTTCAGCAATATTTTATCAAGGTTGTATGACAATGCGATTTCAGTAATACCTTTATTAAATATCGTAATGCAATTGTTGTCAACGTTGCAACATTATTGGTGTAACATTATTGGTGTAACATTTTCAGATTAATACTACGTTTCTATGTATACATAGATCCATAATGCAATATTACTAAAATTTTTAAACAAAATTACTTTGGTTCGCAAGGTAGCAACGTCATATAAATACCATACGAATGATGTGGAATATAGAATAATTCTTTATCCTTTGAAAGCTGGTAGTAATTATGCAAGTTGTATATTTTACTTCCTTTGAAGTTTTTCAACATTTTTTAGTGTCATCCGTATCAACTTCGAAGAAGGGGCGTACAAGTGCCACATAAACTTTCCGGAAACTTTTTTGGTTTTTAGACCTACGTTTGTGCCGTTGCAACAGCGTACAAATGACGTACGGATAAGTTTACGTACGGACGAAGTATCGCGATTAGCGCTGTACGACCACCGTACAAGCGCCGTACAAATGCCGTATATAAATTCTTGAAACCTTTACAAGTTTATTTTTACATTCGTTTCTATACTGAAAGTTTGAGCCGTAGCAACGCCATACAAATACCGTACAAATGAAGTTTATGTACTAGAAAATTTGCAAAATTCTTTCTATCACTTATTTCTTCAGAAAATATTACAAGTATCACCATCAGCTCCACACAACCGCCGTACAAACGTCGAATTTTCTAAGCGCTGAATAAAATTGACGCCGTATTAGCGCCGTACACGGAAAAAAATAATCCAGTAAAAATTCCCGAGCTTGTTCGGATGTTAAGGATTTGAGAAAAATTCGACGAAAATCTCACGATTATCGGTAAATATGTTCGAAATGTTTCTGAGTAATTCCCGAACTGAAAATATATATATCACAGTTTGGTTCGGAAATACGCTGAAAGTAAATATTACATATCACATAGAATTAAGAAACAGTTCAATATTTATGTCATTAGTATTTAAGAAAATGTACATCTAACATGAAATAGTTTTTATTATATTACGATTGTGAGAAGTTGTGCATCCAGTTTATGAAAATTCCCGAACTTTTGTGTACTTCTCTACCTATATGTATATATATATATATATTATATGCGCAAATATCGATACGCCAGACCATGTACATATATATACACAACCAACGAACCAACCCCGCCGTACTGCGCACGCGATGTATTCGCACATGGCGGCCAGGGAATGAAAACAAAACAATATATATATGGGGCATTCTTTGTGAAAAAAGCCACCCCACCTGTCTAAAAATCAGAAACACCTACTTAGGTCTATTTGGGCTCAAATTGTAGCTTAGAGTGTGTAGTTTCAAAAAATCACCGGTACTTTCCGAAAAACAAAATGGCATGTTGCAATATGGCGCCCGGAATGCGTGAAGCACGAACCGACATTATGTATTTCGGTAAAAATTCATTCACAAGAACAAAGAAAACATTTTTTTTTATGCATATCGTACATTATTGTGTGCACTTTGCATACGTATATTACACATTCAGAAATTCAATATGTCCGATTCAATATGGCGGACGGAATTTAAAATTTATCATTTTAATTAGAAAAGATGCGGTAACAGTGAAATTGTATCTGTTCATAAATTATTGTCACGAGAAACATGCATAATTTCGAGAAATTGCAGTAGAGGTTTTCTTTTTCTAATTTAATTTACTATAAGACCGAGTATTTTTCTAATGTTTTGTATACTGTTTGTATATTTCGTTAACTTTTCGTTGACGAATGTGACAGTGTGTTAGCTGGGATGAGACAATTTTTATTTAGAGCAATTTTCACTGGCCGTACTAGTGGAACTAGTGTAAATGATATTATACTGCTGTGTGTCTTAGAAAAGGTCTTATCTACATTTCTACGATTTTCACTTATTCATGAAATACGGTTTTAGTCATAACAGTAATTTTGTATTTTTAAAAATGACTTTTGACGGCTATCCATTTAGCACGATTCTCAGTGGATTGTTAACTAACGGGTTTCATATTTTTTGGGACATCATATATATTCATTACAGTTTCTAATACAGAGCCTGAATTTTGAAAAATCAATTAAAACATTTTTAATTTAAGTATCTTTGTGAAAATATCTACCTTATTGACTGAGCCGTACGGAATCCCCTTAAACCTATATACATACCGGATTGCATGAAACATATAAAGAACGTTATTTGTGAATAACTACATTCAAATATTCGCGGGCATTCACTTGCACAGATATTCACAGATGGCGCGTTTCTCGCCAGCGCGCGAAACTGATAGATTGTGTATAAATACAACTTCTGACTCAGTCTCCCTGGTAGAAATTGAAACCAGGCTGCCTGGCCTCTGGACAGATTCTGTTCAGGATGTAGAAGGACTTTGCATGGGCAGTAACGCCCTTGGCAGGTTCTGCTCAGGCCCTGGACAGTTTTTGACAGGTTAATGAAAAGAGTTTTTAGACCAGGCTGTAGAGAGGCAAGAGACAATATCCTGGACAGTCCCTCCCTGTTCGATAAATGTAACGCCGCCGTCGAGCAGGCCCTGGCCAGAATGGACTCAGGATTTACTCAAAATTTCACCAGGATCTGACCAGGCTGGTTCAACATATAGCACTGCCACCAATAACATATATATTGTATGGTAAATAAATTCAGAAAGTGATAGATGCCTATGTCATATATGCGGTGCTATAATATAAAAATTCGCTATTACTCTTATAAATGCTAAACCGATTCTGCAATATTGGTGCTATGAGTATGAATGAAGAGAGGAAAAGAAAGTTAACACGACTGCATGTACAGAGACATCGACTCCCAAAAGTAGTGGTGCAAGAAGGGAACATTTCAGGAATTGTTGAACAGCATGTGAACACAAGTGATAAAAATCTGACACCATCAGAACATTTATCAAATCCGAATATTAGACATAAACAGGATTGTGATGACTTTGCATCAATTGTTGATGAAGTAAATATTACCGGAAATCTAAATGAACACCATGTTTGTGATGAATTTGCATCATGTGATAATGACTTAAATGTCCCAATGAATAATGTTGAGGATAATGCACATGAAGTTTTTGAAAATCTCACACCAGTTATTGATGAAGTCGATGTAAATGTTTCAATGCATGATAATTCATTGTATAATGACTTCGATGATAACTACTTTATTGACTCTGATACTAGTGTGACCAAAGTTAATTTTCAATTTCCCAGTAATGTCGAAGATGATACTTCAGGTTCAGATATTTACAGTAGTTCAGATTCAGAAACCAACGACAGCTCGAATTCAGAAATCTATGAATTGAGAAAATGGGTCATCGAAAATCGTATAAGCCACATAGCAGCTGATAGCAGTAGATCAGCTGCTAAATATTTAAAAAAAACTGTTGCCACAATTACCAAAATCAGCCATAACATTTGTGCAAACCGCAACCGAATATGAAATTGAAAAAAATAATGATGCTGAATTCGTTTATTTCGGTATAAAAAACCAATTAGAAGAGCAAGTGAATGTGGAGCTCCATGACAAAAGAGAACTGCACCTTCAATTCAACTGTGATGGATTACCTCTCTTTCGTGCAAGTACGAAAGAATTTTGGCCCTTACTGTGCACAATTTTCTATGAACCAGATATATATGATCCATTTCCAGTTCTGGTCCATTTTGGTGAGTCGAAACCCCAAGTACAATATTTCACAAAATTTACTGATGAAATAAATGAATTACTGCAAAACGGCATAGAGATTGAAAATAAATTATTTGAAATTAAAATCATGTGTTGCATTTTTGATAAACCTGCACGTTCTCATTTAAAATGCATAAAAGGACATGGAGGTTACAATGCGTGTGAACGGTGCACTATAAAAGGTGAACTATGGAAAGAAAACGACACCAAGAAGAGAAAAATTGTATATCTTCAAACAGATTGTCCAAAGAGGACAAATGAATCATTCAGAGCCTTTCAAGATACCAGTCATCATGGTTCTAATTCATCTCCTTTTCTACATATACTGCCTGAAATTGATATGATTTAGACTTTTGTTTTAGATGAAATGCAATTGTTATATTTAGGTGTAATGAAGAAGCTTCTCATAGATTGCTGGCTTGGCACAAAAACTGGCACAAAACTGAGTCCTTTGAATATAGAGAAATTATCTTTGAGGCTACTACGATTCAGATCTCAAGTATCCCTTGAATTTCAAAGACTTATTAGGTCATTAAAAAATATTAATCACTGGAAGGCTTCTGAATATAGATTTTGTCTTCTGTATTGTGGAATAATTGCAATGAAAGATATTTTACCAATACATTTATATAACCATTTCGCACTTTTGAATGCAGCCTGTCGCATATTATCGACAAAAAATTTAACTGTTGAAAGAAATTCAGAAGCCAAAAAATACCTGGAAACTTTTACAATTCTTGGTTTCATTTATCATAGTCCTTCGATTGGTGCATTAAATTGGCATAGTTTATATCACATAGCAGATGACGTAAATAATATGAAATGTACTCTATCTCAAATTTCAGCATTTCCATTTGAAAATTATTTAGCGAAAATGAAACGGTCTATAAGAAGTGGCAACGAATGTTTGGAGCAATTTGTTCGGAGATATAGTGAAATGCAATCAATTAATGTAGAAAAGAAACAAAAATTGCCTCCCTTTCTTGAACTACAACAAATAAAAAAAGAAAATAATTCATTACAAATAAAAAAGTTAAAATATAAAACTTACATACTTACCTGCAAAGCGCCAAATAATGTAGTAATGCTGGAAAACGAAACTGTCATGAAAATTGACAAAATGCCTTTTTTTAATACAAATGGGGCACATTTAGATCCAAAAAATATAAAACCTTCTGGGAAACAAGTTGTTTTCAAAGGACCAATCTTTGAATATCCTTTCAAATCATCAGTAATGGATATGTGGGAAGTGGACACTACGGCGGAATCGGAAATCATAACAGGTTCTTTATCGATGATCAGTTGCAAGACGATTCTTTTGTCAATTAACGACCCATCTGAAATTGCTCAAGATTACATTATATCACTTTTGCACTAAGGTAAGTCAATTAATATTAATTAAAATAATTAAATCCCTGCATACACAGAAAGTAACAATTATGTAATATTTATGTAATGGTTACATTGTTACATAGTTGTTACATAACTGTTACTTTTGTGTTTGCTAGGATCGAAAGAATAAAAGGTCTTGATTAATAATTAATAATATCTTGACTCTATATTAGTACAGGTTTTCCAAATTGCCTGACCAGGACCTGATCCAGTTCCGAGAAACCTCATTCGCCATTTTGATTTTTACTGCAATACATACATACTAAAAACTTTTTTGTTATTTCTATTATAACGCAATTTATTTGTTCAGAGGATTTTGAAAATTAGTTGGTGTTGGTGATATGTAGTTCGCTTGAAAAGTGAGTCCAATATAAAATTATTTATTGCACCAAGTGATAAGGATATGATAGTATGTAGTTTGCACAAATTTTGAGCAAACTCCCTGCAAACAACTGTTACTTTTGTGTTTGCAGGGCTGTAACAAACCAAAATTTAACCTCATTGGTCCCATGTTTGTAACATTTTCTGCAGCATTTGACATCAGTAGATGCATATATAATTTTATCTAATTTCTTTTAATAAAAACGCTAAATATAGAACAGTGGAAGATTTGAGTGTATCAGCATTAAAACCTCAAATACAAAGTTATAAATTATATAAAAAATGTCTATCCTACAAAACATGCATATTTTTTTTTAGATTTCATCGATTGTCTAGAATTTCTTGATGACGATATTGTGGCAGTACCGACAGATTGGATCACATTTAATTCCGCAATAGGTAAAATGGCATGCAAATATTTGCCTTCCAATCAAGATCTGAACGATCAATTACTTTTAAAGACCTTGATACGGAATGAAAATGATCCACTACCATTTTGGCCAGAATTTCCATTTTGCGTTTTAGAAAGCGCTGGTATATTGCATTTTATAACAGGTACTGACATCAATTAGGGCATAGTTTTAATGTTACATGTTATGCTTATTATTTTTAAAATGTTTCGGTATAAAATAAAGAGTAAAGTTTCAGTACAAGACCTCTCGTTCTTTATACTTGAGAAATCTGAATGATTTATTTTGAAGCCAATTGAATTCAATTATATTTCGATTATTATTAATTTATGTGTTATATAATAAAAGTTTATCCATTATTTAGCAACACTGAAACAGGCTGAACAGAAAATAAATTTACTTAAACAAAAAGCCAAACTGCGGAATGTCGAAAACAACATGCAGCACCATCACGAAGAACAAAATTGTATATATTATCGACATAAAATACATGTCAAAATGATTAAAAATTTTCTATAATGTTCTTATAAATTGTTTTAATAATTTGAAATCAATTTTAGACACGGCTGAGTATATTTTAAAGTCAATAAACGTACCCGAGTAGAAATTTCGATACGGCCCTGATCAGGCCCTGCTCAGGCTGCCTGATTATATTTCAGGCCCTTATCAGGCTACCCTATCAGGGCCTGATCAGAAACGTAACGATTATTTCGGTCCGGGCCTGGTCAGGCATGTTTTTTTTGTTTATACAAAATAATAGTTTATAACATTTTGTCAAGAAACAACTTCGCCAATAGTGGTTTTATATTAAATCTGGCGGTTTTAATCTAATCTAAGAGAAAAATTGAACCGAAAATATGTACGATGTTTTGTTAAAAGTCGTAAATTTGTTGTTAAAAATAATAAGTAAATAATATGATCGAAAATCAGCTTTGGCCCATGCTAATCACATGGCGGTTAGCGCCAAATTAACGACTGGACATAGGATATTTGATAAAAATGAAATATGTGTGTTTTCTTATTTATAATTATATAATTATTTATATTAATATTTTATAAACAATTTCGTCAAACACGGTTTTAGACAAAATCTATTTGCGGCAATCGATATTACAGAGTAAATTATGTATGAAACGTATATCTATTATTGTTATTTATTCTATATAATAGTAATATAATAATACATATGTACGTTTTTCACATAATTTATCCCGTAGAACCAAATGTCGCATTCATATTTCTCGTCAAACCTCTTTTAATGATGTTTATAACAAATTCTTATATGCAGCTTCAAGTAAAGTTTGCTTTGCAATCCTTTGTTTCGAACATGGTCAGGCAACAACTACGTTTGCCTGATAAGATGCAGGTTGTAGTCCTCTGACGAGTATATGGACCGGCAGTATTAAGATCCACCTTATCAGGCGCGCATGACTGCTGTCTGGTCAGGGCCTGATCCGGGAGTGATATGGCACACCTTATCAGGCGGGCCTCATTGATGCCTGATCAGGCCCTGCTAAGTTTTCAGGCAGCCTGGACAGATTTCTGCTCGGGTACAGTCGCAAAGACACAAGGAGTTGACAATAAATAAAAAAAGGAATATCAATGAGGCACATAAATCTGCTTTACTGCACGTTCCCAAGTTGACAAAGAAAATGGCAGACATAGAAGATGACAAACAGAATTGTACGTTTTCCAACAAATTTCAGTATTTTTGTGTTAATATCTTTCAATCGTGCTTTTTAGAGAGGTGTACAGACAATTCAGGAAATAAAGGTGTTAGTAAAATAGACCGCAAAATGTCCAACAATTCTTCCCATTAGATTCCAAAAATCCTCCCAATAAAAAGTCAAGGATTGATGTATCTCATGGTAAGAAATATGCCTTCTATTTATCACATTGTTACATTCGATTTCTTCTTTTACCTCATTAAAAGACAATAGTACTACCAAAGTCCTTGCCTTACTTTTCCCATATTTCTTAAGTACGTTTTCTCGCAACTGCTACTGCTTATCGGGTCACTGAAAATCATCAGATCTTTATTAATGTCTTATCTCACAGCCACCTTTTTATTTTGTATTTTAATAGTAGGGTAAATGTACCAATCGCTACAAATGGGCCAATTAATAAGACTTCACCAAATATAGTAATTTCAACAATTCCGTACATTAAGGTATTTTTAAAATAACAAGGTAGTAATCTGCACTAAAAAATATGAATTAAAAAAAAAGTAATAAATTGAAAGAAAAATGATCTATTATCATCCAACTGCTTTATTATATTTGCCAGATCGTATATGTTGAGCCATTGGTAAGATTTACATTCATTGGATGGTTCGTATATATTAGTTATAATAGTCCAGATATGGACCGTAGTATTGCAGGTGATCTCTTTGAAAATCAATAGAAATTATATACATTTATATATCTGTATTTTAAAATATCGCATGCGATACCAGTATCAGAGTTTCAAGAAGTGACCTCTTGATCAGTCAATCATAATACCGAATCTATATATGCAGTCCAGCAATAAAAGTATTTACGAAGATTATGTATTAAAGAACATTTTTTAATATAATATTATGTAGTATAAAATGCATACTTTAAAACTATTCAAAATTTATGATAATATATTTCTATAATTCATTTTAATAAATTGGAAAACATTTTAGACATCAAGAAAATTATTTTAAAGTGAATACACAGGCAATGATAAATAAACTAATGTGTGATTTGCTACATATTATAGCATATTTTTCATTTTTTAAATATTTATAGATTTGATGGAAATTAACCGACTTATTAACTATTTCAACAAATTATGAGGACAACAGAAATATGCATGAACCAGGTTATTCTTATCACATGGATACAGATCAACTGAGCTTATCTCCAGATTTTAGAGAATATACGGATAACATAACCAACAATGTAAAATCTCTCGGTAAGAAATATATCTAGAACCATATTACATATGTGGTGTATGAAATGAAGCGTGCAGAATCGCTTGCATCAGCGCCCCACGCGTTTTTTAGATAATAACGTACAATTAATGCATCTTAGTTTCAAAAAATTTGAAACTTTGCAGAAATCTTCGTCGACGAACAACTTTCCCACTGGAAGTTTTCTCTAACGTAAATTTTGTACCACACTCTTTCTCGATATAGCTCGCAAACGGCGAATTTAATTTACTTCTACTATTGTTAATTATTATTAACAATTCGGTAGATATTTTGTTAACTTGACATCGCCTATCTGTTTCGCTACTATCTTGTGCATGTACCCTGAAAATTTCAGAATTTTTCATGCAGTTTTTGAGGAGATATGACGAGTTCAAGACAACAACATTTATTGAATAAACCTTAGATTTCATTGTTACGCGTGGACAATACTTTTCCGACCGTTTGAAAGCGCGACCCCTTTTAAGATCCATGTCCTCAATCAGAAGTGAAGGAGACTAATGAAAAATTATTTGCACACACGAGAGGAAACCTTGCGCATAACTCGGCGTCTCGTCTGGGGAGTTTCCGCCCGTGTCTAAAATCATACATTACATACTTGTTAGGTACTTATGGCTAAATGATGGCAGACTCGCACGATTACTGCGACTCATGAGTAGTCGGCAAAACTGGACAAGAAAATGGTGCTCAAAATCAAATTTTAGACTTCGTGCGTTAAAACCATGTTTTTCAAATTTGCGCATAATAATTATCCCTTTTACGATCTCTCTTGTGACAATGATCAATAAGGACAAAATACTTATTGCAGCGAAGGTCCCGTTACTTACCGTAGTAACACAGTCTTACAGGATTCAAATTAGAGGGGTGTTACTGGTGTATAATATGAGTCAACCATTAGCAATTTATATACAATCATGCCATATGGATTTGAAACGGTTTCTTATGTACTAAAGAATTGGAAGATGGACTTTCAAGCGTATAATTAATAAATCTATTCATGGAATCACAGGCATCATGACCTGAATATGATGATTTTATCTTTTAGATCGATTTATTTTTTGCTCTAAACTATTATCTGGTCACAAAATATGCCCATGTTTGTTTTATGATTCACCCAACATTATTCACTAGATAAAGAAAGTTGAAAATAATAAGATCATAGTTAATATATTATAATACAGTTTATTCATTAAATACCAATTACAGTTTTGCTTATAATAAAATATTATTACCTCTAATCATAAATGAACAAACGAATTGCACATATCACATTATACATTCTATTATATTTTTTCTACGAAAATCCATTATTCTACCAACTTATCTAGAACATATGACGGACAGAAGATATCTGGACGGAATGTAGCTCTGGTTCGGATTTGGAAAACCGTGACCTTACCGGGTGATAAATAGGAAGGTCGTGAATTATTTCCAACGACGTCCAGGAGTTCATACTGAACGAAGATCCACTCCAAGATTGATTTCGACGTCTCGGGGCCAAGACAAAATCAGCATAAAGATCTTCGTCTAGCTCTCTTATGACTGATAGGCGTGAATGGTGTAGTTTTCGATATTCTGGAACGCCGTATTCCTTTGGCGAATACCAAATATTCTCGTCCTCCGACCGAATATCTTCTAGCGAAATCGAATAACAATGTCGTAAAAGAGCAAGTCCTGGAAAGTCATTATCGTCGGAATATTCCTCTTCCAGCTGCGTTTCCTCTTCCATCGGCGCTACCTCTTCCATCGTCGAGGCAAGAGGAATTTCAAGTTTGGATTTCTTCTTACTGAAGTATCTCTTGATGTTATTAAACATTGTCCCCTTTTTTTGATAACTTACTGTGGCTTCTTCGTTAGTTTGGTCAGAACTATCAGGTAAATTCTTCCGCTGACAGCATCCTCGCTCCTTCCGCATCCAAGTAAACATCCTGAATGTATTTATAAATACTCTTGGCGTCAAATTACCTTATTCTCACAATCACAATCCACACTAATCCTGATGATGGTCCAAAAGTAGTTGCGATGTTAATGGGCTCTTGAATATATAATCCAGTTGTACTAAATAACAACGCTTATCCGTACGTTGTATGTGTAATATTCACAAAGGAAGACTGTACTAGAGGAGAATAAGCAGCGTCCGTATACTTCAAGCGAAGGAGTAGATGTGAATGTGGCGTGGTGAAACTCGATGTGCTGCATTGACGAAATCTGAAGGTAGTAGGAATGGAGTGCGGAGTAGGGGTCAGTAAAGGCGGAGCTTCGGCCAGTCCACTTTTAGTGTTCAATGCACTTGTGGACCAACCAGATAAACTACCTGCTACACAAAAGCAAGCAATGGATAAAAGACCCTCGTTTAGGCATGTCTTCGCTTGTTTAATCCCACTTTTACATATACAGCAACTCATATATTTCTAGAGATATAAGACATTTTTAAGAACAAATTACCATATTTAATATATAGTATTATTTCAATACGCATTTACAAGAATAGTAGTATCAAGTTTACAATGCAATTTTTTGATAAGATATTTTCAAGCAAACATTTCATATTTTTAATTTTGAACATTTACATTATTTCGGATAATACAGCTTTACCAAATAAAAATATGCATTTTCGGCTAGTCGAATCCTTTTCTATTATTTGGCATTATAGAGATACAAATTAAAGCAAGGTGTTTTAAAAAAAATTAAAATCAGAATCCTTAAAGAAGCGTTTAATTCTCCTGAAAATTTAGGACATTCTACGTGAAATGCCCCAGCTAAAAAATAATTTTAGACTTCATTTACTGCATTTACGCATGTTAGGAAGAAAATTCAATAATTTTTTTTACAGATTTAAAGAAGGAGGAGGTTCTATAGTCCAGTTCATATATTTTTTTATGTACGTTCAACCACAACTGCGGCTGATGTATTGAGTTTGAAAAATGGATTTTTTAATAACTACCTCCAGCATCCTACAATTATTATACATATCAGTTTACTGGCCAATGTCAAGTACATGCTTCTTCATAAAATTTTGCTACACGGAAAAAACTCGATTGTCGTTCTTACTACTTTTGAAGTAGTAAGAATAGTATAGGCTGCTGTAACAAACTTATTGGTTAAATTAGAAAAAGACGATTGTCACAGTAAGAAGAAATAAATGGTAACCCTTATTACGAATGTCTATGTATTACAAGTAGGTTAGTCAGGGTAACCAATTTTGATTGATGAAATTTACTACCCGTTTAAATGGTTATGTCTACTACCCTCGTCGCTGTTGGCGACTATTTAGATAGTAAATGAAACTATGTATACAGTCGAGAACAGACGCGCATGCGCGGCTCTTAAAACTCGTCAACGATAGAGTGTGCTCCATATTTGTAGCGTTTAACCTGACTTCAGCAGTGAAATACGAAGTACGAAGATTTTTACGAATGTGAAAAATCTAAATGTAGTATTCTATATTATCATGTGTATATGCTTAACATATATCTACCCAAAATTTCCTGTATAATATATAATTAATTTTCTACGTCTATGCCTTCAAGACTTTTAGATGTACAAAATTAACAAATAAATTATTTAAAAACTACATCTTGACTTTATTCCATTACATACAATAATCAACGATATAAGAATTTAGATCCAATTCCTTTTTTCGATGGAAGTTATATCAACGATATAAGAATTTAAGTAAGCTAATTCCTCTTTTCGATGGGAGTTTTGTCATTCATATAAGAAAATACAATTTAGGCTGCAAATTGTGATAAATATAAGTTATTAATTACATTTTGCACTCTTTAAAAGTAATATTATTAGTTTGGTACTCATCGATTGCTTCTTTTCAAGAAAAATACATTTTTTGTTTCTTCGTCGAAAGTCCACTCGGAGCCCAATTTCACAAGTGTTTTGTATTAACTTTTTCACTACCTTAAATGTAACTAATTGATATCAAACTACTTGGAATAGTTTCAGAAGAGTAAAATCTGCCAAGTTTCATGGTTGTATTAGAATTTTTAGCACAATTTACATTTTTATGTGCTTTAACCAAACCTGATAAAAAACAGTTGCTTGGTATGCAATAAAAATTGAAATTGTGCTAAAAATTCTAATATATCCATGATACTTGGTAGATTTTGCTCTTCTGAAACTATTCCAAGTAGTTTGATATCAATCAATTGTTTTTAAGGTGGTGAAAAAGTTAGTACAACATTTTGATGAAATACGACTACGAGTGGACTTTTCACAAAGAAACAAAAAATGCATTTTGTATTAACTTTTTCAACCTTTAAAACAATTGATTGATATTAAACTACTTGGAATAGTTTCAGAAGAACAAAATCTACCAAGTTTCCTAGTTATATTCGAATTTTTAGCACAATTTCCATTTTTATATGATTTAACCAAACCTGTTAAAAAACAGTTGCTTAGTATGCAATAAACATTGAAATTATTCTAAAAATTCTAATATAAACATGAAACTTGGTAGATTTTGCTCTTCTGAAACTATTCCAAGTAGTTTGATATCAATCAATTGTTTTTAAGGTGGTGAAAAAGTTAATACAACATTTTGATGAAATACGACTACGAGTGGACTTTTCACAAAGAAACAAAAAATGCATTTTGTTGCTTTTCAGTCAATGAAAAAGTTAATACAAAATGCATTTTTTTGTTGAAGTTTGTTGAAGTTATTGAAGTTTTACTAACGCTGTTTTTTGTCTGTAAATATACGCACATCTAGTATTGGCACGCACGACATGTTTCAAGTCGCCGGATCCACCTCGTTATTTTTTAGGTATTTTGGGTCACTGAATCCGAATTTTTAGGGTGGAAAGCTCTCCGGATGGTCCGTCATTGTTTATAACAATTTGTTTAAACAATTAAATATCATTTTTTTACTTTTCGCTTCCTAAAAAATTTTGTTATATTCTTCGGGCAATTCTGACCAAAAAAGGTTCTATGTAACTTTTGCGCACGATGGCGCAATTCCGAGATAAAAATTCCCGAAATAAAAAAAAAATGCGATTTTTCCAGTGTTCTACTGCAAAAACTCAGTGCACACTACTACATCGACACATGTAATTTTTTTTTATCCACCTAGGCTTAAACTCATCTGCTGACCTTATAATTCAAGCAGAAAGTTAGTTTTAATCATTCATTTTAAAATGTAATTCCGCGGTCCAAAATACGTAAAAAAATACCTGGATAAATCCAGGAATTTAAAACGTGCCGTGGGTCAATACTGGATGTGGGCATGTTTACAAAAAAAGCAGCACTAGTAAAACTCAAATAAATGGCGAAGGTTTCAAATGATTGATTAAAACGATTTTCTGCTTAAAATATAAGGTTACACGAATAATTTAAGCCTAGGTGGATAAAAAAAAAAAATTACATGTGTCGATGTAGTAGTGTGCTGAACACTGCAAAAATCGCATTTTTTTTTTTATTTCGCGAATTTTTATCTCGGAATTGCGCCATCGTGCGCAAAAGTTACATAGAACCTTTTTTGGGCAGAATTGCTCGAAGAATATAAAAAAATTTGTTAGGAAGCGAAAAGTAAAAAAATTATATTTAATTGTTTAAACAAATTGTTATAAACAATGATGGACCATCCGGAGAGCTTTCCACCCTAAAAATTCGGATTCAGTGACCCAAAATTCGTAAAAAATAACGAGGTGGATCCGGCGACTTGAAACATGTCGTGCGTGCCAATACTAGATGTGCGTATATTTACAGACAAAAACAGCGTTAGTAAAACTTCAATAAATGGCGAAGGTTTAAAATGACTTTCTGCTTAAAATATAAGGTCAGAAGAAGAGTTTAAGCATAGGTAGATCAAAAAAAAATTACATGTGTCGATGTGGCAGTGTGCTGAATACTGCAAAAATCGAATTTTTTTTTATTTCGGGAATTTTTATCTCGAGAATGCGCCATCGTACGAAAAAGTTACTAAAAGACCTTTTTTGTTTAGAATGGCCCAAAAAATAAAAAAAATTTTTTTTTGGACCAAAAAATTTAAAATTGCTTAATTGTTTTAAAAAATTGTTATAAACAATTTCGGCCCACTCGGAGAGCAATCCACCCTCGAAATTCGGATTCAGCGGCCCAAAATACGTCGGAAACATCTTATTGCATAAGGGGACCTATAAAAGGCTACGAAACGGTCCCTGCTCCTACACTAGACGCGCGATAGGAGAATTGAAAGAGTAATTTGTTCCACACTGCATTTCTTGGATGTTTCTAGAATTACGAATAGGGTATGGAAGAGCGTGAAAAGGAAATTGTGCTGATAAATTAGGCAGAAAAGGTGAATTTAAAATATATTTATGAATTATATGTACACCTATATAAGATTATAATAATACAGACAGTAATAAATTAGTAAAACATAGCCTTGAAGACAAGGGCGTCCACAGGGGGGCGGAGAGGGGGGGCAAGTGCATCCGTTGCCCCCCCCCCCCTTTGGCCAGACCATCTAAATTTATTTATTTTATATTAATTAATTTTATTTTCAAATTTTAACGACTTTCATAAAATAAATTAATTTTATGATCAAATTACAAATTTATTTATTTTATGTTAATTTATTTTATTATTTTATTAATTTATTATTACTATTAATTAATTATTATTATTTTGTTAATTTATCAAATTTTAATTACTTTTCTATTAGGAACTAATATAGTAATCTCATTCTATGCGACAAATCCGTACGCTCATATGCATTGGGATTCTTAAACTAAATATTTTTAAAGAATTCAAACATAAGAATCCCATTTCTAAGAAGCGACTAAATGTGTGAGAATAAGCGCGTGAAACAAAATGCGTGATGACGCGCATATACACGTTGCGCAAGAAAAGTTCATATCAACAATTTTGTGTCGAAAATAGTGCAAAGAAAAAGAATATTGTAATGGACATTTTTATTTAGATAAAATTTAAGCTAGCATTCAGGAAAACACTGTATTTACACTTTTACGTATTCAATCACAATTTTAAATATTGTAAACACTTTGGGCTAGATATTCACCCACTATTGGGTGAACCTGTCGCCCACTCCCTAGTAGCAAGAAATGTTTTTTAAATGTTTTTTAAACGTTTATTTTTCATTGATTATTCATTGCGCCAATTCATTTAAAATATAACGTTTATTTAACATTTAATAAATGTTTATTCAATGTTTATTAAACGTATAAAAAACACATTTGTTAAACATTTATAAAACATTGTTTAAATTGTGTTTACATGCTTTTTAAACGTATTTGAAATATTTAAAAAATATTATATTATTGATTTTCTAATAATATTTATAGTTTTTAAACACATTTTTGTAAACGTTTAATAAATGTTTAATAAACATTATTTTTCGTATCGATAATTCATTGCACGAAATTTAAAGAATAATGTTTATTAAACATTATGATCTTATATATATATATATATACAGGGTCATCGAAAAGTATCGGACCCCCCTAATATCTTCAGTTAGAATGCACTTAGGAGAAAATGTCCAATAGCAAAGTTGTATGGTTTCAAGCGGGGAGTAAGATGATGACCTTGACTTTGACCTTGACCATGTCCTTCAAGGTCATTTCAAGGTCAATCTTATTTTTTTAAATAGAACTCCCTACATTTTATTGCATATTCTTATAGCTTATCTCGAGAGCTTTCCAAAACACTATAATAAAATATTTTTTTATTAAGTACTTTTTGAGTTATAAAGGATTGAAGTTATTAATTTTTATTATTTTATATTATTTTATATTAATATTAGGGGGATCCGATTAATGTATTTTCTTTAAACCAATTAATTGGTCTCATTATTCCGCGCACAAAAGTATTAAGGTTATGATTACTGAAAACTAAATAATATTTTACAAGATATTCTACATTTTGTGTCAAAAAATTGTTAACTTCAAACCTTTATAACTCAAAAAGTACTTAATAAAAAAATATTTTATTATAGTGTTTTGGAAAGCTCTCGAGATAAGCTATAAGAATATGCAATAAAATGTAGGGGGTTCTATTTAAAAAAATAAGATTAACCTTGAAATGACCTTGAAGGACATGGTCAAGGTCAAAGTCAAGGTCATCATCTTACTCCCCGCTTGAAACCATACAACTTTGCTATTGGACATTTTCTCCTAAGTGCATTCTAACTGAAGATATTAGGGGGGTCCGATACTTTTCGATGACCCTGTATATATATATATATACATATAATTCGTCAAAGATCTCTGACGGATATCTTTTAGATACTATCAGACATCTTTTAGATATATCGAAATAGTTATTTTCGTATCAAGGGCGTAAAAGAACTTATGCGCCCGTAGGTGATCACCGCGCCCGAGGGGCTGGCGAAGACTACCCCTGGGGGGTAGTAGGTTGAAACGTCGAAATTTTATGAAAAACTATAGGGTAATTTTGTTGCCGAGGTAACTAAATTCAATACCTTTTCAGACAATAGTCATAAACATTT
Source organism: Trichopria drosophilae (assembly GCA_030407085.1). Classification (NCBI taxonomy): domain Eukaryota; kingdom Metazoa; phylum Arthropoda; class Insecta; order Hymenoptera; family Diapriidae; genus Trichopria; species Trichopria drosophilae. The sequence goes on along the minus strand of CM059585.1, from coordinate 111,837,450 downwards.
TAAACCAGTTTTTATGGCATTATCGTGCACTTTAAGAAGAAAATGCATACAACCTTTTTTGTAGAGAATTTAATGCTCTATTTTTTTTTTGTTCGAAACATTTTTTATTCAAATTAAAAAAGGCTATTTCGATAGAGTTATGAATGTAGTTGAATGTAGTAGAACAAATTTTGTTTGTAGTTGCAGAAAGAAAAAGTTACAGGGGGTCGAAAAAAGCGCAGCACCCCAGTTTCAAAAATTTTTTGTTACAAATTTTTTTTCGACAGAAAATTGTTTGTAGTTGATTGTAGTGAAGGAATTTCCGTTTGTAGTAGACAGGAAACCGTTTTATGATTAAAAAGTTTTTTTTATTTTTAATTTTTTTTTTTATATTTTAATTTTTTAAATTTTTAATTTATGTAAATGTATATTTATATTCTGCATTAGCAAAATCCCACTACTCACAGACAAATTTGATACGAAAGTGTTGCCGCCCCCCTGACCCTCCGCACACCAAACGGCCACCGATTAAAAGTAACCAAAACAACCATAAATATTAATTTCGTGCCCAATTGCTCTCAAAAGCAGTTTATTGCAAATTAATATATTCATAACAATTCGTAGTTTTAGTTAAGCAACCGCGGCAACTATAAATAACTACAAACGTTTATTCAACATCTAATATGAATTCTGTTAATAAAATATATAATATCCTACGGTGTTAATCGTATGTAGTAATTTATTAAGCAACAACAAACAACTACAAACGTTTATTTCCTCTGTAGTGTTAATAAAATACAATATCCTATGGTTAAATCGTTTGTAGTAATTTTATAAGCAACTACAAACATCCGATGACTCTCTAGTGTTAATAAAATGCAGTGTCCTATGGTTTAAATCGTTTGTAATTGATTTTCTGTCGAAAAAAAATTTGAAACAAAAAATTTTTGAAACTGGGGCTGGGCTCTCTTGGACCTCTGTAACTTTTTCTTTTTGCAACTACAAACGAAATTCGTTCTACTACATTCAACTACATTAATAACTCTATCGAAATCGCGTTTTACATTTTGAATTTCGAAAAGTCGAGTGCCAGGTTCACAAAACTCTGCCAAGGCACGTATTTTAATCAAAATTTATGTCATTACGCTTATCCGTTCGCGAGTTATCGCGAGACAAATAAACGGGACGTACGAACGTACGGACTTACGTACGTACAAGATCACGGACACAAATTTTTTATTGTTGATTTGGTCTCCTTAGGGTCTGAAACGTCGACATTTGATGAAAAACTATCGAGTAATTTTTATGCCCGAAGTGACCAAATTCAATACTTCGTCCAGACCTAAGGTCTGGGTCGAAGTAATTAAAAATAGTTGAGTTTAATGAAGATTTAAAAATTAGAGGCAAAGGAAAAAAAAGACAAGAGTTAATAATTTAGTTTTTTTGTTGTTGTAATATAAATAATAAATGAAAATCTAGCAGCGTTTCGACTCGAGTATGAATCCTCTTCAAGGCTATGTTTTACTAATTTATTACTGTCTGTATTATTATAATCTTATATATACAATATATAGGTGTACATATAATTCATAAATATATTTTAAATTCACCTTTTGTGTCTAATTTATAAGCACAATTTCCAATTCACGCTCTTCCATACTCTATTCGTAATTCTAGAAACATCCAAGAAATGCAGTGTGGAACAAATTACTCTTTCAATTCTCCTATCGCGCGTCTTAAACGTGTATGGAACAATTTGGATGCTAATGTTCGATCCGTTAGTGGAATTTCTAGGTTTAAATATTGTATGAGTAGTTCCCGTCAGTATTATGACAAAACGACTTTTTATTTTATTATGTATATGTTTCTCAACCCGTGTATATTTTTGCGCTGTTATTTTAATAGTGTATGTGTGTGTTTCTATTTATACTGTTTATATTTCGTATTTTTATTATTTTGTACGGTTAATTTTCTTTTATGTAAAGAAATGTAAGGATTCATTATGTATATTTGTATTTTTTATTATCGGTATGTTACAATATTTTTTGCACAACTTATGTTCTGTTTTGTTAGAACTTATTGTCCGTTTATTAATATAAATAAAAAAAAATAATTCGTAAAAAATGTCTTGAAAGTGTCGAAATGACCTCTATCTTTATAAAAATATCTTTTAGATATCTATAAGACATCTTTTAGATATATCAAAATACTTATTTTCGTATCAAGGGCATAAACTAACTTTTACGTCCGAGGAGCTGGCGACGTATGTTCAGTGTCGATGTAATTGGTAATTTTTTGGAATAAAATTATATACTAATAATTTATACTAATATACTAAAATTATACTAATAATTATATGGTATTTTTACAAAATAATTGCAGAATATTGCGAAGAAACGTAATTGGGACTAATGTTTTTTAGTAATGGATCTAATCAAATATCAGTTAAGCCATGACGAATGAATACAAAGGTCAACATTTTTAATTCGTATTGCCGTTGGCGAGCTAGAGCGCACACAAAATTTCGACACATACGGACACACAAATTATTTTTTCGTTGAGTTCTATAGGGTATGAAACGTCGACATGTCATGAAGATATGCATCGAAATTTGTTGCCTGAAGTGACCATAGTTGCAAAAATGCAAATTCGCGGAAGGGACGTCGTAGGTCGTGCATCTTTTACCGTTTCTTAAGACGGGTTATTGACATCTTCGAGTGAAGAACCAACTTGTAAAATATTTAAGGAACCGGAATGAGCCCCGTGTTCCACGCCTGTTTTCGAGTCATATCTGAACACCCAACTGCCCCCACGCGCTGGTTCTTAGCTCGGATTCCAGATAGTCAGACCGACGTGCCCCTTGCCCGTCTTTCCCTATAATCGGCGAAACTCATGCAAGCCCTAAATTACTTTCTTATGGATGACCTTTATTAATTTACTCTCGTCACCCAACGAAGTCCACGCCAGCTTCCTAGGTCCGAACACTTATTACACAAGCACTACCGTTAATTTTCTCCCTTAACACGGGCACGAAGAAGCGTTTTCTTTACAAGTATAGTCTAGTTATTATTCCGTAACTTGAACAAATATATCAACCCGCCTTACATACATCAGGATGCGTATAACCGAGCCTCGCCCTCTTATTTACGAGTATTTTGCGAGGTAAAGTTCTGACGAGTGGATTTTCCAGAACGTTTCTATTTGTGTGAAGATGCTTATTATGGAGAAACGGTCGCACGCAGTAATCTTATCACGACATTCAGGTAGACTCTCTTAGGGCGGGTCGTAAATATTTCTGTGTCTATTTATAATAGATGCCTTGTTCGACGGGCGATTTTGAGTGTGGAAAAAAAGATTTAAAGATACCTTAGTACCTCTGACGGTGTCTATACGGCGTCGTCGGGGAAGGTGAAGGACGGAAAACGACATAAGATTAGGATGGATATTAAATATAAAAATTAAAACGAAGAAAATTTACGTTTCGGTCAAGAATTTTTGACCCTCTTCAGAAATTTATTCTGTAATATAACAAATACAAAAATTAAAAATGAAAAAAATGAAATACAATAAAAAATGATAAAATGAATAACAATAAAAAAGAATGAAAAAATGAATAACAATAAAAAAGAGAATGATCAAATGAATAACAATTAACACGCGTGCGTGTGTGTGTGCGTGTGTGTGTGTGTGCGTGTGTGTGTGTGTGTGTGTGCGCGTGTGTGCGTGTGCGTGTGTGTGTGTGTGTGTGTGTGTGTGTGTGTGTGTGTGTATTTATACCTTTTGCTCCCTTTAACTCCTGACTGAAAGAAGGTTCAGAGTCAAGAGTGTTCTTAACCTCTTCCTGATGTAATTCCTCTTGTGAAGGCTCTGCCGTATCAAAAATATCCTTCTCTAGGTCTTTCTTTTGCTGTCTCATTTCTTTATAATCGCATTTTTTATCTCTGGATATTTTTTTTTGTTCTGCGTTGCCATGTTTTTTTACGTTCTTCATGTGCAACAACCCTTCGACGTCGACATATAGGCTTTCTAACCACTTTTTGTCTTCTGAAAATTAAAATATGTTATATTTAAATTGTAAGGATTTTCAGCAATTGTATAAAGTAAATTAAAGATTAATATAAATAAATATATATATATATATATATATATATATATATATATATATATATATATATACTTACCGCTGTACTCAATAATTTTCCCGTAACATTTTTCTTTACCCCATAATATAGGAATCTCCTGTCCTTTTTGTGCCCCCTTAGGAAGATCCTCACTTTTCATGACTGAGATATCACGAGACTTGGTCCAAAATATTAATGCAAACATTGCGACACGGTGAGATCGTAGTGGCTTCAAATTATCATTTCGCAGAAACCTGATTGATGGCGAATTAGCAAAAAATGTCAAATGCTACTAATCATGAAGTTGGCAACTTGTTGATGTTTTCGTGAAAACAATAGTAGTATCACTTATTAGATACTTCATTGCATATCATAGATGCGAATTACATATTTTTATTTTAAATGCAAAATTAATCATGCCAAATAACATGCCCTTGCTTCTAGAAGATTATGCGCCTATCACACGAAGACGTATTTTACGACGTCTAGAACAGGTCTCTTCCAGCGATGACAACTCTTCCAGCGAATCGAATGATTCTAGGTAAATATGATAAGCTAATTAAAATTATTGTGTAAGTATGTAATATTTTAAAATGTTGGATCCTTACAAATGCTATTTTACTGAAAGGGTTTACTATGAAAATTTCCGCGCATGGTATTACTGTAAATTTGTTTTTAGACACGATCGAAATTTCATGGACGACGAGCTAAGTTCTAGTAGCGAAAGTTCCCTAGAAATTAGGAACGTCGAGGTTGTCGATTACGATGATGATTTTGTGGACTGCCACACAGAAACTGTTGCACACGATACACTGGACCACGAAACTGATAGTTCAAGTTTTCGTTCAGATGACGAAGAAACAGATAGAAATGCAGACGAGAATTCAATCCAAGGTGAGGATGAAGATACAGGTAAATTACTTGTGAATATTAATTATAATGTCTCAAAACAAATTAAAATACACTCTGAAAATTTCATATTTTTATTAATTATAATTCTACTTAATTTACAATATTTTGGTTGGAATGCATTCCAAAACTACATGTTGTAGAATTTCAAACTCCATTTAGTATTTTATTTTTGGAATAGATAATGTGCGAGAGACATGGAATAAAAAGCGGGAAAATTTGTCATCGATCTTTGACAGTTACCAGTCATCTTTCTAATAACGTTTTTCCCGAAAATATTTGTTATTATATTAACAAGCAAATTAGTCATTCTAGATAAATTATATTTCAAAGAATTACTAAAAAATAAATACAGAAATTGTAAATTGAATATCAGGTTTGAGATGAGGTTATATGATGGATTTCAGGTTATATAACCTCTGTATTTATTTTTCCTTGCTTTCTAAGATCTGCCTTCCCGCAGATCTGATAAAAAATCACTCATTCGGCGTTAAATAAATTTCAAAATTGTTTCTTAAATAAAAAATCCGGTGAAGGAGCGTTTCGTGGTAAATTTTTTAAAAGAAATTCGTTACTTACTATTTGAAATATTTTCACGATATACTACTAATTTTATTTGCTCATTGTCTTTATTATCGACATCGTCCAGAGTCTGACACCATGAAGATGCAAAAACGCAACACTGTATTGAAAAGAATACTTATTAATATGAATTTGAGGCTAAGAAACATTATTTGTGTTGTAAATTCATTTTGGTCACGGGGTCATACGGTTGACCCGAAATAGCTCATATATACACTGTATGATATGTATATAATAGTAACAAGTATTTTTAGTGCATTTCTTATAAAATTCTGCGAAGGGAGATATCGTTTCTTCGATGATTTTCAAATGCACTGGGCCCAGTTAGAGCAAAAACAAACAATTTTCGGTCAAGTTATTCCATTTCGAACTTTGATAATTTTAACTTAAAAAATGCCAAGCTTCTAAAATATCTCATTTAGTTTACAATATCTCTGTTGGATTGTTCTCTAAAAGTATGTATCACGGATTTTCGAATCCCTTACGGTTTTCTAACAATAACCACCAGATGAATTTCAAGTGATCAGTTTTAGACGAGATAATGCATTACGTAAGGACTTTTTTTAAAAATAAATTTAGGTTAATTTTTAATTAATAAAAAAAAATAAAGCTAGGAATTACGACTTTTCACGCGGAAGTTTATTTCGTAATAAATTATGATGTGCTTTTTGCGAACTTTTGCTTTGTCCCTCCCTATTATATATTATACTATCTAAAAATAGATTTTTAAAATAAATGAGCGAGGGGTTTCTCACTTGAGAAATCCCAGATTTCCTATCTTTAAACTATGCAAATCTGCAGAAATCTGACAGAAGTTATATAGAAATAAAATTGGGAATCTTATAAAAGTTTATCGAGTGTCACGTACTCACACCAACTCGTATTGACTCGCGCAATAGAACTGTTTCCATTCTACTATGAAAATACATGTAAACGTGCGTTTTTTTTCGACAATTTATTACAGACAACTCGTGGGATGGATAAATATGAAATAGTGTGTACTAATAGAACACATTTTTTCATGCGAAGAAGTGCATGCATTTTCCTGTGTGCTTTTCTACTAGACTCACTCGGCATAACAATCTGTATGATTTGTAAAGACGGTCTTTAACGTTTTTGTAATATACCATATTATTACAGATGAAGCTTATGATGATGCATCGTCCGATGGTGATGAAGATTTTCAATTCCCCGGAAACAAGGACGATGATGAGCCTCTCTACGAAGGTGCAAGAATCACTACAGCCGAGAGTCTGCTAAGTATAATAACATTTTCCTTGCGGCACAACGTCACAGGCGTATTACTTAATGACCTCCTAAATTTAATTGAACTGCATTGTCCACCTGACAACAAATGCAATACATCCATATACAAGATACAGAAGTACTTATCTCACCTGCGTACTCCTCTAATACGACACTTTTATTGTACCCACTGCTATCGCCAAGTAGAGACTGAAAATTCAATTTGTGAATTTAAGCATTCAAAACCGCCATCTGTTTCGTACTTTATCGAAGTGCCATTGAAAAACCAGTTGGAATCATTGTATAAATGGCCTGGATTTTACGATCATCTACAACATCGATTTAATAGAAATAACGCGAATAGTAATTTAGAAGACATTTATGACGGCAAAATTTATACAGAACTTAGTAGTAACGGTAAAATACTGTCTGATCCTTCAAACATTTCGTTTACATGGTACTCGGATGGGATAACTATTTTTAAGTCATCGAAATTCAGTGTTTGGCCTTATTTTTGGTTGTCAATGAATTACCTTATGCAGAGAGATTCAAGTACGAGAATGTACTGTTGGTTGGACTATAGTTTGGATCCGAAAAACCACATCCAAATTTATACTTGAAACCCCTTCGCATCAGTACGATGGAATTAAGTGACGGTATCAGCGTAAGCCTTCCACATAATAACGAGCTACTAACTGTAAAAGGTTCCATAATTTATGGCACATGTGATCAACCAGCTAAAGCTACTTTCTTGAATATGAAACAATACAATGGATCGTTTGGATGTCAAATTTGCAAAATTCCCGGTAAACGGTTACCGGAGAGAGTTCAGGTGTATCCTTACGAAATTCATGAATTACGCACGACTAACGAAACTCGGTACCGTGCTGAACTTGCCCATAATAGTGATATACCAGTTTGCGGTGTAAAAGGCCGTACTATCCTATCAGATATTGTTTATGATTACGTAAGGACAACTGCCATAGATTCGATGCATTGTATTTTTGAGGGAGTAGTAAAAAGCACACTACTGAAATTGTGGTTTGATCCGAAATTTTCACAACAACCTTTTTCTATGTTTGGTCTTATTAAAATTGTTGACAAGAGGCTGCTTTCACTAAAACCTCCATCTCACATTTAAAGACTTGCGCGATCGATAAAAGAATTACCTTATTGGAAAGGGAATGAGTGTAAAGCATGGTTTTTCTATTATTCACTGCCCATATTAATTGACATCATGAGTAAGGAATATTTCGATCATTATCAATTACTTGTATTGGGTGTCTCATTGCTTTATGGATCCAGCATAACTCCTGATTCAATTGATATTGCAAATCGAGCATTACACGAGTTCGTTCGAAGATTTGCATTATTATATGGCGAGAGGTACATGAGTAGCAATATTCATTTACTTACACATTTGTCAGATGACGTGAAAAAGTGTGGACCAGCTTGGACTCTTTCATGCTTTCCGTTTGAAAGTTTAAACGGAAAAATAAAAAAATTTGTACACGGAAGTAAGTGTGCTCAACTACAAATTTATTCGACAACCGCATTATATTTAATTATTTCAACTTTAAGTCATGAAAAGTTTATTGAAGGAAGTCCGGCAAAATTATTTTGTGATAAATTAACATACAAAAATAGAAGAATGAAACGCCATTTTATATCGCATGATGCATACGCTATTGGTAAACTGACACGTATTCAGGACTTACCCGAACACGTGCGGGAAGCGTTACAAAATGGAGAAATGGAAGGAAATGTTTATCATACTTTTAGTAAATTTTACAAATCTAAATTATTATACACATCTGAAGAGTACTGCACAAAATTACGCACAAATAACTCGTATGCTAAATTTCGTTACAGAAATACTGATTGCGTAGGTGTTATTGAGATGTTCATCAGGATAGCAAACTGTCCATGCGAAAACTTATGCAAATGCGATGCATCTTACTGTGCAATTTTAAGAAAATGCAATATTAATATCATTTCTTCAACATGTATTAATAATAGTTCCGTACCTCACGTTTATAAAATAAATGAAATTGAGGATGTTCCTATTGCCATTACTATCAATAATTCAATTTCGGTTTGTTTTTACCTAAAAATTGATGATATAACCTTCATTGCGCAATTAATTAATTTAGAAGAATTCGAATAATGATTTTTGGAAATAAAATTTTCCAACGAAATATGAACAGATCTTCCTTCAAGTACTGATCGATATTTTAATATAGAAATATTCCAGTATCATGATATGGTATGTTGAATGATAATGATGAGCATTATTACTTCCGTGAATTATTTTTTTCAAACTTTCACTTAAACGGACTTTCATATAAACTTTCAAAACAAAAAAAAAACAAAATCGTCCATAAGGATTAAAATTTGTTTACATTTTCTAGTGGTTGAATCAAATTATAGATATTATTAGTAACATGTTTTAAGTCGTAAATTTTTTGTAATGCATAATCAACGAGGAAATGATTTTGGCCAAGTTCTGTTGCTAGGAAGTACTCAAAAATAAATGTAGAAATTATGAATTGAATAGCAAGTTAGAGACACCGGTTATATGAGAGCTATAACCCGCTACTTAATTCAAATATTTAATTCAGTATTTATTTTTATAAAATAAAGTAGGCCCGTTTATCTTCATTTTAGCAACCTTTTGAAAGAGACCAAAAAAAAATTTGTTTGTTCTCTCTTTCGATACCCACCGGTTACGTTTTTTAATTCGCAATTTTTATTTTTTTAAAGCACCCTTATATATTATATACATGGGAACGCCAAACACTGAATCTTGATAAATTAAAAATATCGAAATTATGTAAGTGAAATAAATCAGAACCATTTTTTAATACATTTTTTTTTTATAAACGTTGTTATCAAGAAAATCTTCGTAATTAATATACATATGACAAATCCTTCCAATTATCATTTCCAGACTTTTCATTGATAAATTTTAGATTTAGCTGCAAGTTGTACGATGAAAACATGATAAGCAGAGAGTTTATTGAATAAAGGATAACATCCTAAACTTTCGATATAGTTTAGGTCGAATATTGTCCAAATTACTATATTTTTATCACTTCTTACAAAAAAAAATCGGTAAAAGCAAAATTAAGAAATTTTATACAAAAAGTTTCCCACTTGGCATGGAATGCTCTATACGCAGAATCGAAGGTGAACTCGCAGCTAAAACTAAAATTTGATGCTGAAAAGTGTAGACAATAATTGGGAAAATCTGCCGTATGACTCTTTATTTCTATTAAAGCGATGATGAAATTCACCGCACTTTCATAATTTTTAAATGCGCAGTTAGTGGAATTTTGCTAAAAAATGCATGAATTTTCATGATTTGAGCATGATCCGTGAATAATACATCTATTTGTAATGTACTGTATACGTTATACTTAGAGAGCCTAATAATGCAAATTGTAAATATATATATACATATATGTAAATAAACATACTCCAACCGTCGTTTGAAAAATTCTGAAAAGATTAATTATATTTCATTTTTCAAGATTACGTACCCTGACCCTGGTAGCAAAAGAGCACATTCGGAAGCAGAAAACTGCACTTCTGATGCAATTCTGATCATCTGACAGCAGAATTGCGCCAGAAAACTTGATTTTTGCTTACGAATCTGCCGTTGTTTTACCAGGATACTAATTCTCGCTGCAGTTCGGATCGCTCATGATCACAATCGTTCCCTCATGTTGTCTTACTTTGCTGACTCCGCACTCCGCAAATTTGTAGATGGGTTTTCACAATATCATATGTTTCATTTATTACTTCAATTTTTCCCATATTCATATTTAATTTTTGGAAAACCCTACTGAATAATCTCTCCTGCACCTACAAATCCATTATTTCCTAAACGACATTACGGACGAATCTTTCCCATACTATAAAATAGGAAAAATTACAATATACACTGAAAGAAATTTTATAGCCGATACAGCAAAAGTACATTCCCTGTCAGGTTATGGCTGATACAGCCAAGTATCTAAGCTGCATTAGACATTGGTTTCATCTAAAACAGCAAAAGGCCTTGTGCTGACTGGTTTTGCTGATTTAGCAAAGCGACTGGGCTGAATTAGACATCGGTTTCATCTAAAACAGTAAAAGAACTTTTGTAGCTATATCAGTAAGATATCTCGACTGTACTGGACATTGGTTTCATTAATACACGAAAGTCATTTGCTTAAAACAGCAAAATAACTTTCCCTGCAAGGCGTAGCGTATCGTTGATTCGTTACTCCAGTACCTTCGTGGGGTCACGTGGGGTACTCAGTAGTTTCAAATTTACTGTCAGAACCCATATTTGGTGTTATACGGCATATTGCGTGCAAAGACAATGATATTTTTTTTGTATATGAAAATATATATTCGTACTTTGCGGAGCATTTTCAGGCTTTCGAAGTCTTATGTTATGAAAAATTTGACATTATTGAAGTAAAAAATTTATTAAATTACTCTCCTTTATGTATCAACCAAATGTACGGAAGGCACTTTATTGTACCAAGATTTGCATTATAAATACAAATGCAATGCCGTTTATTACATACGTGTCATTTCTTTTCCTGCCACCTTTTTCAAACTCTCCTGTTATATTTTTCACAAGATATGAGTAAGAGAATATTAGTTTTCTTGAAAAGGGATTTAAAAAGTGCCCCTTTTTTTAATACTTTCTGTAAGTCAATATTTTGTTAAGGGGATGAAACACTGAAAGATCTCAAACAATGAATTTTCAACATAACATTTTTTGGGGGTTAAAAATACATTCTGGCGGTCAAAATATGAATTTTGTTGGGTCAAACGTTATTTTATTGCAATTGTTTACTTAGAAAATGAATAAAATGTGTTTTGTATTCATATAAAATTTTTGACAATCCAAATTTACAACGAGAAGATGTATTGCTCTCATTACTACGCTATTAATTTCTAAATTTGAATCGAGTATGTATAAAGATATGTATATGTATTGTATGTAATATGTATACAAATATGTATAAAAATGAATTCCTAATTATGCAAACCGAGTAGATCGATATGATCTTTTAGAGACTTATCAGTTGACATTAGGATATAACATATGAATTTACATTATTCGACTGCAATAAAACAAAAGAGACCTTCAAATAGAAATTTATACCCAATAGAAATTTATACATTAATAATTTGTCGAGACATAAACAACAGACTAGCACCATCAACAAATCCATCTTTGGTTCCAGCATGTAGGACGATGAATCGTTTTCCTTCAGCAAGGGATTTTCTCAAGGATGAATTAATATCATTGTCAATTAATGATTACTTGCAACTTTTTTAATACGTACGTATTAAGTTTAATTTTTTCTTTAATCGCTTAATGAAAACTTGCAAATTGCCTAATACGTAAAACCATCTCTTAACGAATAAGCAAATTTTTATCTAAAGCCGAACATAGAATATTTAAAGTTTACTTTTTTCTTTATTCGGTTAATGATATACGTCTAGGTACTTATTAGAAAAGTTGCTAATTCTGTATATATTCTACTTGCGGCTTTAGATACAAATTTTCCTATTCGTTAAAAGATTTATTATTGAAGCATGTCCTTACAACTTTAAAGATATTTCAGGAACTACTTTTCTTCTTAACTATATCAGTAATTATTTGCAACTTTTGTAATACGTATGTATGTACAAAGTTTAATTTTATCTTTAATCGAATAATAGCAACTTGCAACATGCCAAATTTGTAAATACATTCTTCGATAGGGCATCTCTTACCGTATGTAGCAAATTTTTATCTAAAGCCGAACATAGATTATTTAAAGTTTACTTTTTTCTTTATTCGGTCAATGATGATTCCTTGCAACATGTCAAATAAGTTGCTAATTCTGTACATATTCTATTTGCGGCTTTAGATACAAATTTGCCTATTCGTTAAAAGATTAATTATTGAAGCATGTACTTACAACCTTCAAGAAATACGAAGTATTTGAACAGTTACGTTGAGCAAGGTCAGCCTTCGAAGACTAAATTACATATGTTAAAATCACATTGACTTGACGGATGCCTAACAAAATTATTCCAAAAGATTTTTTTGAACTTAAAGAAGCTAAACATGCATAAGAACATAGTTACGATGAGGTAAACCAGCCTTAGAACAATAAATATATTAAAAAGACATTGACTTGACCAAAGGCTGATAAAATTCTTCCCAAAGGGATTTTTGCACTCGAACAGGTTAAATATGTATAAGAATACAGTTACGATGAGTGAAATCAGCCTTCGAACACTAAAATATTATTAAAATCACATTAACTTGACCGAAGGCTGATAAAATTCTTCCCAAAGGGATTTTTGCATTCGAACAGGTTAAATATGTATAAGAATACAGTTACGATGAGTGAAATCAGCCTTCGAACACTAAAATATATTAAAATCACATTAACATGACCGAAGGTTGATAAAATTACACTCATCAGCAATCAGCCTGAGGATCAAAAAGTATTTAAGTTTTTAATTATACACAGTAAAACTCTTACCGTATAAAAAGTTATTGATATTTATTAATCAAAACTAAATATCAGATCAGAATTGCCTTTATAAAAGCTCTTTTATTGCTGATTTTACATTTATACTTCAATCATAAGATATTCTTATTAAATATTCTACACCTATAACTAAAATTGACGAATGGAATTATCTACCTGTTAAAACGTCTCAATCTGAGAATCGAGCGGTTCTTAGGCTGTTAATTATATAAATGAAGTGAAATTTTTACCGTATAAAGAAATAAGCACATTTATTGATCGATACTAAGTATCAGACCAGAATTCCCATTGCTAAATTCATTCATTACTGAGTGTACATGTATATAATTGAGTGAAAAGGTATCTTCATAAAAAATTTTCACCAACTGCTCAACTAAACTACTTCACAGCATGTCCTACCAGTTAGGAACAATTAATCTGTGGATCAAAAATCTTTCAGACTTTTAATAATATAAACACATTAAAACTGTCATAAAGAATTGAATTCAGAATTGATTATAATTTATAGGAAATACTTTTAGTTGTTGGCGAAGAATATTTCATAAAAATATCTTTCGACTGAAGAATAAATATGAACTCAATAATAAGAGTTTGCGTAAAAGCAATTCTGATCTGATATTTAGTATCGATCAATAATTTTAAATAACTTATTATAACAGTTTTACTTTTTTTTTTTTTAATTTAATGATTGATTCTAAATATCAGACCAGAATTGCTTTCATGTGAACACTTTTATTACTGATTTTGTTCATTCTTCGTCAATTAGAAAGAATTCTTGTAACTCTTTATACAGTGACAGTTTTACTATGTCTGTATTTTAAAAGTTTAAAACCTTTTTGATCCATAGATTTATTGTTCTTAACTGGTAGTTTAGTTGAGTAGTCGGTGAAGATTTTTTAACGAAGTTGTGTTTTTTTTCAATTATATGCACATGTAAAATAAGTAATTAATGAAATTGCGCAAAGGCAATTATGGTTTGATATTTAGTATCAAATAAGAATTTCGATATAATATTTTAACTTACTTAATGCTTACTTTAACAGTTTTACTGCAAATATATAATTCAAAACCTAAAAACTTTTTGATCCTGAGGCTAATCGTTTCCAATAGGTATAGGAAATGCCATCAGACAATTTGAGTTCGAATCGGTAAGAACATTTAATGTAAATGTCTTCTAGTTCAAGCATAAATATAAACTTATTAAACTTTTATTTTATTTTCCTAATATTTGGTCAGTCTACTAATGATAGGGATATGGGATCTAATAGGTTGTCAATTTGACAAGTTAACCTCAAACGTGAGGTTAAGTTGTCAATGCAATAAAAATACACACTAACACACACTTCACACCAATAATTGTATTTCGCATCATTTCGCGTGATTATATACAATCACAATATATCATGCTTTATTTTTCCACCTACATCGTGACGAGGAATAATGCGACCGGTCCGGGCGGGAGATTACGCGCAAACCACCTTACCGGCGCTCGATGATCGGTACACACTGGATGTATATAGTATATACATATGCATGTTTCCCACGCGAAATGTCATTTTTTAATATATCTATATTGCAAAATACATTTTGCTATGCCACATGGAGGGACAATGTATGTAAAGCTGAAACTTATGAAGGTTATTTTTAAACACATTTTTACCAGTTAAACTGGGCAGAATCTAGTTAGGTAGACACTAGTCTGGTTTTAAAATGGTGATTAACTGGCAATTTGTTGCCCATTATCTGTCCGGAATTTCAGAAACAATTAATGGGCATTAAAACTGGCCAGATATTGAGTCGTGCCCAGTTTGACGACTAGTCGTTTTTTCTACCAGGGTATTTGCTACTATATGCATGTATGCATGGCTGAAAACTGGCTAAGTCGATATGGGAACAGACCCTTTTGGTATAAATATTTTACAGTAACCAATCCCACAAAACCCTGTTTTTAGTATTAGAACCAGTTTTATTTATTTACAAATTATAAACATGTATTACTTTCATAGTTATACATACATGTAGCAAGTTATTTTAAAAAAACCTACTTTTAAAAACATAATCGAAAAGATGGCGCGTGCCGTGCCCGACATAGTTCCCATCAGATACTTACATAGCTGATACAGCTACAGATCTTCTCCTATAGTACAACATATTATTACTTCTAAATTAGCTAAAGAGCTTTTACTGCGACAGCATAAGTTGGGGTTAGGTACATTGACACTCGTAGAATAGATTGTTATTTAGCTGTTACAGACACAGGTCCTTTCCTGTATGACGGTGTCATACCACTGTGTCTAAAACAGTCAAAGACTTTTGCTGAAACAGATAAAGTACTTTCGCTGTGTTTGGCCAGGAGAAGTCAGTTACTGGATCAGTAAAAATTTTGTCTATTACAGCTATGTAGTTCTTTCAGTGTAGTGTTCCCCATACTGCTAGGTATTACGTTATGAATAATGGCAAACAAAACTCGTCAAATGGCCTCTTCCACACAGTCCCTCATATAAATATCAGGAGAGATATTTTCTACTGGAAAGACTAATCTCTCCCATACTCTGGAATACCGAAAATTCTAATACAGTATCTCCCATACTGTTGCATAGTACAGCATAAATGATGGAATTAAAAAATCGTTAAATCGTTTCTCCCAAGCTGTATCTCTTGTAAATTTCATAGGCTATAGCACAATCTCTCCCAGACTCAAACACTATTGGGCAGATATGCTCCCATACCTCGTGACATAGTTTGACCCATAGTATGAATGACCGCTAGGGAGACTAATGAAATTGTCTCTCCCATACCATTACTACACACTCTCCCAGACTCTCTCCCAGATTCACATCCCATAGTCTCTCCAGACCATTTTTTTTACGCGGGATGATAAAGACCAAAGATGGAATACAGGTTGTAATTGATGAATTAACTAAAATTTCGAGACCTAGAAGCGATCATCCTCGAAGCTTCTCCATATTTTTTAATGAGAGAATATTTCTTTGTATATCCTCAACAATATTGCATCATACTGACCTTAGAAGAAACTTCAGAGGTAGCGGAAATGGATTTCCCAACTATATAATAAATACGTTCTATTTGCTAACACAAAGTTTACATTCTCATCCATTTCAAGTGCAATCATGGGCAGATTTTAAATGTCTAGACACAGCCCATAATGTGCATATAATATATCATTAACTTATCTCTCGGGATTAAAAATCGTGTCTCAGAACTGTTCCAGACAGTATTGCCTATATTGGAAAGGGTCTAATATGTTCATGTATGAATTACTAGAGATGCCTTCTATAGATTAACACGCATTTTACAATCTCAATTTGGGCACAGGTAGACTATATGCCCGGATGCCCCGGATAATACCCTGCAGCCAGTGCTTGAAGAGGAATGTCGGATGTTTTCAGTATTTACTTAACAAATTTTTCGAGTAATAATGGATTTACTGTCTTACTTAAGATTTATTCAAATTGGTTCATTAACCCTTATTACATAATTTGTACGCAGATTTCGGCATCGTTTTAATTATACAATAAAATTTGTTTAAAAATGGAAACATCTATATTCGAGAAGTCTTGATATCGCTCTTTCGATTGTCGCTACTGCAATTTTCGAGAAATGACGTTTACCACATTTTTTTACAAAAATATTGAAAAAAACGCGATCTTTAGGCACCTTTTTTTGTGTAAATGAATTTTTAACTACAATACCGGTTTCAGATCTTCTTATAACTTATCAGGACGGATGGTCGGACGGACGTACAACCTAACGGACACCAATTTTTTTATTGTTGCTTTGGGTTCCTTAGGGCCTGAAACATCGACATTTGATGAAAAACTATAGGGTAATTTTTTGGCGGGAACTGACCAAATTCAATACTTCGCCAGACCTATTGTCTGGGTCGAAGTAATACACATATTTCTAATGGACACATACCATTCGCTATCTTGAAATTTGATTTTATGGGATATTACTGCTACCGTAAATCAAAATAAATAATGCAAAACTCGTAACAACTTATTTATACGATTTTACTACAAAGAAATGTTTATGCCATTTTGAAATGAAAAACGAAATAAATAATAATATGTTCATGTAAAATTTTGAAGTAAAACAATCGGGAACACGTTTGTGATAGATTAGAAGGTGATCTGAAATCGGTATCAAAGTTAAAAATGTGATTGAAAAATCGCGTTTGTTTTTAAAAAATTTTTGTAAAAAAATGTGGTCAACGTCATTTCTTGAAAGTTTCAGTAGCGCCAATCGAAAAAGCGATCTGTAAACTAGTCGGATATAGATGTTTCCATTTTTGAAAAATGTTTGTCGTATTAATAAAATGATGCTGAAATCCGTGTGCAAATTTTACACATTTGGAACTTAAAAGGTTAATTATTTGTTCGTAAATCCGAAATATAGCAGTATTCGCTATGTCTATTTAAAAAAGTCTTCTACCAATCATCAAACCTAATAAAGCTTCGATGACTTTTTCTATATTTGAACATCGAAAGCAACTCATGTAAGAGTAATTTCACAGATTTGTTTACTTTTAAACTCGGTAAAAGTTGAAAAAAATTGATGGCACACCTACGGTATGACATTTATCTCAAAGTAGGATGTATATATGAACCCTTAAAATCGTGACGTGCATAATTTTTCAGCAGACTTATCGAAGGAAATCAAACTTTTTACTTTTTATTTCAACTGCTTAGGAAAATAACATACAAATATAATATAAATTATTTCTTAAATGAGTAAATGAACTTAATAACAAAAATATAATAATATATAAAGTTTTATGAATAACTTGGCCGATAAACGTTTATTTTTGGTTTTAACAATTTAATAGAAATATACATCTGTTTTCGTTTCGAAAAGATTAGGAAAATGGATTTATTTAATATTTCGGGAATTTTTGCCCAACATCATAATTTTTTAAAGATAATAAATATTTTACAATACTGTAATTCATTGTATATCATAGAAAACGATCTTATTAAAGTTTTTACAAAAACGTTCGTTTGCGTGTTTCATTTTACTTAATATTCCTCGATTACGCCCAGTTTGCGTTATTTTATTAAAACATCAATTAACTATTGCGACCACAATCAATGTACCTGGTTAAAAGAAATTGATAAAATATTTGTTTTGACATTTTTTTTTAAACGCTTTTTTTCGCGAATAAACAAAAATACTGAAATAGCAATGTGATTTTCAGTTAAAAAAACTCGAAATTTGTCTATGACTTTGCATACTTTTTCAAAATTTTGCAATGTTGAAAATGAAGAAAAGTGTTTTAAAAATTCTGAAAAAATTTGAGCGTATTCTTTGATCAATTCTAAGGTCTTCTTATTCAACGACATTTTTTCGAAATCCTATCATTTTCGAATAAAAAATGCAGGAGCTTTTCGCAGTTCTTTTCGTGTTTGAGCCGCCATTTTGTCAGTGTTCTACTTTATTTTCAAAATGCTATCATGCACATTTTATAGCTAAAGGACTAAGGACACGATATTTCCACCGATCAGTGATCTCCCTAACCGTTTCCAATGAGAAAATGCCGAATAAAAAATATTTGTCAGTGAAAAACTTTTTTGGAATGGGCTCGATTGATTTTTTAACAGCAGATTCGGATAGATCGATCAATTTTACGTCGAAAATGTTTCGTCTACAATTTTTTGAATTGGTTTTTAATGTCAAGAAATATTCCGAAAATCTTGGTGAAATTTGTTTCCTCTTGGGCGTTAATGGGTTAAGAAAGATAGAAACAGTCTTAATTTTTTTATAGCACTAAGATGTAAAGATTTCTATATACGAGTAGCCCTTAATTATAGTAAAATTTTGTCACATTATGCGTAAAGAGTGATTGTTTATAACTAGCAACCCAGTAATCGAATTTGGATAGAGTTGTATAGAATTGGATTCAATTATTAAATTCTTAATCTATACATTGGTCAACGGTGAATCCATTTTAATACGTATATACAATTCTATTCGTTCATACGAATAAAAAGGTTACTTTCTGAATTCATATTAATCCAAAAACAGTTTTCTTTTTAAAAATTAAATCTTAAATACATCCGTATTCAACATTACGGATTCAAAACTATCTAAGTGTATTCATTTCAATCCAAAAATAGTTTCCTTTTTAAAAACGAAACATTGAATGCATACGTATTCAACATTGCGGATTCAAAAGTAGCCAAGGGTACTCATTTCAATCCAAAAAAAAAGTATTTTTTCTTCAAAACGAAATATTGAATGCCTCCGTATTCAACATTACGGATTCGAAACTATCTAAGCGTATTCATTTCAATGAGAAAAGTTTTCTTTCAAAAAATAAACTTTGAATAATATCTGTTTTTATTTGTATTCTTATACTGCTTCCGATTGTATTCGTAATTGTGTTCGTAAAATTGAATACAGATGGATTACTTTTTCTGAAATTTAATTCGGCAAATTACGCTTCCGATTGTATTCGTAAAATTGAATACAGATGGATTTCTTTCTTCGGAATTCAATCCATTTGAATACATATTTACGGAGTCAAAGTATGAATTCAAAATGAACTGAAATTCTCAATCCAATCCTATCCAATCTCGATTGCTGGGAATATATAGAAAATTATGAAATTTTACATCTAACTGTATTTTGTCCAAAACTCTTCATGAATTAATACTCGAAAGGGTGAGGATAAGTCGTTTTAAAACGGCGTTTTGCAAAGTTATTTCAAAAATAAGCTGTTGCCCCATAAATTTTTATGATTTTATCACCTTTTTGAAGTCCCTCTTACGCCCACAGATGGCTCGGAATCGGCAACCGACCAATCAGCGCCGTGTCCTACTGCGCATGCTCCTTTCACTAAGATCACTTACATCAAAATTTGTTAAAACTAAGTGGGTTCGGAAAATTTGGTCAGTTTGGTGACGAGCGTTCCGGCAGGCAGAACAGAAGAAATTGGAGAGGACGCCACGATCGATTTTGACCTCCAAGCATTTGCGAGCCTCCTTTGCTGACAATCAGGGACGAAATGGATCCTCGAATACAAAAACATGCCGAGCCCGAAAAAAGTAGCGCCGATTTGGTCAGTATCACATAACCTCAAATTTTAACGAATTTGCATATTTTTATAAAGCAGATGCATTTCTTGCTTTATGCAATTTATCTTTACAACAAAAATTACAATTGTTATTGAATAAATATTAGCAAATTTATTAAAAATAAAGAACCCACTTACAAATCCTAATTGACAGTAGAAACTATGGTGTCGGCTGTTCCGACAATTGTTGTCAACATACGTATTGAGTGATAAACAATCGAAGATTTTATTTATTTAATGTAATGCTGGGTTTGCTAAAACCAGCTTGTGAATAAACAAATGGATCAAGTTAATAATAATGTGATTTTTAATAACTAGTAGTAATGTACATTTATTAACAAACTTTTTTAAATTTCAGATTGTAGAGTGGTTAAATGAGGCCCAGATTAATAGTAATGATGCTATTAAAGTCCAAAATTTGTGCAAAGCACAAGAAATAGTGGTGAATAAAGAGCCACATCTCTTAAATGCCTATTTAGATGAAATTTTACAATTCGCGGTTGACAGAAGTTCAGAAGTTCGAAAGACTATCGCTGCTTTCATCGAAGATGCTGGGTAAGTCTATTTTATTGGTTACTTTTTAAACATTCATTTTGTACTTGATTTAAAATGTTAAATTATAATTGTTTACATTTTCTTCTAGGAAAAAGTATCCTGCAGTTATTCCTCGGGTAACGTCAATTCTTTTAAGACTGATTGCGGATAAGTTACCAGTTGTATCAAAACGGGCTGTACGAACTAGTGGACGAATCCTTAGAACTGCATTAAAATGGGCTGCAAGCGCGCCAGTTGTAACTCCAGAAATGGAAATCGCATGGACCCAAATCAATACTATCAAAATTCAAATTATGAACATGATAGATAGCGACAATGATGGGTAAGTAACATGCTCAATTTTGTTTTGGGGGGGGGGGGTGGGGGGGGGGGGGGGTGGGGGGGGGGGGGGGTGGGGGGGGGGGGGGGTGGGGGGGGGGGGGGGTGGGGGGGGGGGGGGGTGGGGGGGGGGGGGGGTGGGGGGGGGGGGGGGTGGGGGGGGGGGGGGGTGGGGGGGGGGGGGGGTGGGGGGGGGGGGGGGTGGGGGGGGGGGGGGGTGGGGGGGGGGGGGGGTGGGGGGGGGGGGGGGTGGGGGGGGGGGGGGGTGGGGGGGGGGGGGGGTGGGGGGGGGGGGGGGTGGGGGGGGGGGGGGGTGGGGGGGGGGGGGGGTGGGGGGGGGGGGGGGTGGGGGGGGGGGGGGGTGGGGGGGGGGGGGGGTGGGGGGGGGGGGGGGTGGGGGGGGGGGGGGGTGGGGGGGGGGGGGGGTGGGGGGGGGGGGGGGTGGGGGGGGGGGGGGGTGGGGGGGGGGGGGGGTGGGGGGGGGGGGGGGTGGGGGGGGGGGGGGGTGGGGGGGGGGGGGGGTGGGGGGGTGGTAGGAGAATCTGATTTTAAAAAGCCAGCAATGGATGGCTTCAAAAATTCAATGTCCAGATTTGGGAATTCGCCAAATTCGCCCCAATACAAGGCGAAAGATTTGTCAGCGGATGTCGATTGCAAGTGAATGGTATAAAGCTGAATTTAGTTGAAATATCTTACGGACAAATAATTTTGACAGGAATCACGTATTACAATGCGAATGAAACAGGACTTGTATGGAAAAATCCTTACCAAATAAAACTCTGGCTTCGTAGGAAGGAAAAAAATGCTCCAGGATACAAAATGAGTAAAGACGGGTGACTGTTATGTGTATAAAAAAATGCACTTACTCTAACGCTAATTCCCGATGCTGCTATATACTGAAATGTATATATTCTTTAGGGCCGTCACACAAGAAAAGAAGTATAAGCGTAAGAAATGATATGAAAAAAGCCAATGTACGTACATGTGCTGATTGGGGAGTCCATAGTTTTGAGACTGATACATCCTATTCCTTACTCGGTGTTTTAAAAAAATATATTTTTTAGAAGAAAAAATTATGTCAAATAGTTAACGTAAAATAGAAATATACTGGATTTAATTTTCAATTAATTTATCGAATGTTTTTATTATACATATAAGTGTAAATTTGATATACTCCCCATTGCCCGCGAGAGAGCATGGAATGGCTGAAACTGGAGATGCGAGTACTGCCTTCACTGTTCAGTACTTTAGTCAGCCGCATTCAGTAATTCAGCCTGAAGCAAACATTGAGTGCACGATAAATGATCGTAAATGTAATTTTCCTGCACTGTAAAAAATCGTAACTGTAGATAACCTATTAATTGTGATAATTTTATAACCCGTTGTAATTTTCCTTCGCTTAATGTTGTAAATTTACTACAAATTCACTACACCCCGTTGTAACTTTCTTACCGGCTTAAGTGTGAATTTACAACATTAAACGTAGGAAAATTACATCTAATGATCTTGTATCGTGCACTTAATGTTTACTTCGGGCTGAATTACTGAATGTGGCCGACTGAAGTACTGAACAGTGAAGGCAGTACTCGCATCTCCAGTTTCAGGCATTCCATGCTCTCTCGCGGCCAATGGGGAGCACCGTATGGGCTGGAACTAGCCAATCAGGAACGCCCTACCTTTAACATGGTATTTCCTTTGTTCGGATCGTACGCTCGCACCCTGTATATGACTTTCGTGTCACTCGGTCTCATAACTATTGTGTAAATACTAGATATTTTTACTTCTTAATCTACAGTTTACTATTACAACCATAAATAGTATATTAAAAACATTTTTAATATAAAATAATAACTTCAAAAATAAAATGTTTAGCATTCTGCGTCACCTGAAATTGAATTTTTATAAATATATTACATTTCTGATTTTTCTTTAACTTTTTCAACAGAATATTACGTTATGTTTATAACATAAGCTGATGAAATTGGATCAATCAACGAATTCGAAAAACGGAACGGAAAAATGTCTGAATTAAATAAAATATTTGTTTCGATTCTTTATTAGATATATTACTTAAAAGAATCAAGCAAGATTTTGAAACAAGTACCTTGTAAATTTCATATAAATGTGGTATAATACTTTCATTATATCACATAAATATTATTCGGCAAGTTCAGTTATTTTCCTACGAAAAGTAACGTAATAATGACAAGGTTTTTATATAATTCCCAGAAAATTGTGGTCCAAAATGTTCATGGCTATGTTTAATCAACTAACATACTGTTTATTAAATTTTCGCTTATATAATGAAGTGAAAAATACAATAAATTTTTAGATTTTAGTCAAGTCCACTTGTATTTTCAGACATTTATATATCGAATGTAATTTTTTAAAAGGAGGTAAGAAAAATGTTCTTATTAATATAGGAAAGTCAATTTATTTATTATTAATTAACCTGCGATTCTTCCACATAATTATAAATTTATTTAATTTACTTCACTTTTCTCTTTTTTTCCCCCTTAATTTATACATTTTTAATTTTTGTAGGTTTTGTTAACTATTCTTTAAAGAATAAACAAATTACGTTATTTGAACCATCGCTAGTTGTTAAAAACAGTTTTATTCTATTAGACAAGGTTTTAGATCTAAAATTTTATATCGTTGGTAAAACTGTCATCGACAGAAGATTTGAGATCTCAAATTTTCCTTCTATGCCGAAACTCTCATGAAGATAAAATTTTAGTTCTCAAATTTTCCATCGATGGTGAAACTATTCGAGAAAAGGTTTTAGATGTCAAATCTTCCTTCGATAATGAAACTTCCTGTGCTAAAATTGACAAAGGCGTTTCAAAAATAATCTATTTCTAAAAATTCTTACCTAATTTCGTTGGTATTTTTTGAAAGATCGAACATTGGTTGGAATTACAGTAATTAATAGCATCTGAATTTTGAAAAGTCATTTCACTATTTTTTATTTTGCAGATTTTAGCATAAATAACAAATGTCTTGTTTTTTAACTACTTTGATTAGTAAAACGACTTTTAAATTTGTTAGCTGTTCTTTTATATTCAAATGTTATCCTGTTCTTTTAGATTATAACTACGATTAAGAATAAAATTCCCCATACACCTAAATACGAGTGTATGTGCGTCATGCACATTTAAACCATACACTTCTGCCACAGCAATTTATATTTCATGTACTTGTTGTACATATTGTACATGTAGTGTCTCATGTACACTTCCAAAGGCATAATGTACACCTATATAACATTTTTTAAGATCCGCTTGCATGTTTTTCTTCCACTTGCATGACTGTTATGATACACTGAGTGTCATCGTTTTGTACACTCAACGTACCCTATATTTTCACCAGGGAAGGTAAAAAATATATAAAATTTAGTTTTGTTTAACCCAATGAAAAATAGGTATGACAATTTTCAGAAATTGACTGTCGACTCTAGATTTTGTGTTTATGGAGTACATGTGTAAAATTGATCATTTTTTAAAAGTACTCTAATAATTTAGATTTAGAATAGTATTTTAAACGGCTTGAAATATATTCCAAGACGATTAAAATACTATTTTAAATTTTAAAAGTACACTAATTAAATTATTAGTGTACTTTTTAAAAATGATCAATTTTACACATTTACTCCATAAACATGAAATGTTGAGTCAATGGTCAATTTCTCAAAATTTTCACGTCTTTTCACTGGGTTAAACAAAACCAATCTTTATGAAACCAAATTTTCAGTATTTATTGCCTTCAATTGCAACCAGAGACATGAGTAGATATTACTTTAGTTCAGAAAAAACTTTACATGCAAATCTTACCACATAAACCGCTAAAAATAATAAAGAGGGCGCATTTAGAGCTTCATACTGATATTATTGTTTTGCTCGACCTAAAAGATAATTTTTTACTTTAGGGCATTTCTGAACTGAATCTCATTGAATCATCTGAATTACAGGATGAAATGTTTGATGCTTGGAAGAAGAATGGAATAGCAGACAAAGGCACCAAAGACTTTACCAAGGACTCCTACATTTGTGAATTATATTTTAAAAATGAAGATATCTTCAAGGAAGATGTATTCAATGTGATTGGTGGCACAAAAGTAACTATTCCGCGGAATAGGTCATATTTGAATAAAAACGCTGTTCCATGTATTTTTCCTCCACCTGCTCCGAAACAAACAAAAGTAAAACTGGCATACTACCATGTTTGTAAACCCACTGCAGATCTTTCATATAACATGTGACAAAGTGACGATATTAATTTGCTGAAAAAAATAATAATGAGAGAGAGAGAGAGAGAGAGAGAGAGAGAGAGATTGATTGAAGACTTATTTGTTAGTGTCCTGGCCACTACGAGCCGTGGACACATCAACTCAATATCCTGCCGTTACAATGTTTCGGTCAGGATAAGCGATACATAATACAACTTAAACCTTAAAACTATATTATAATCTCTGCTATAAGGTGGTAAATACATATCTTTATATATACTACATTGTAAATAAAAAATAACAAAATTGCACTTGAGCTACATGTAAGTAGTAAATTTGATTAGAAGTCGCTCGCATAGTTAAAGCATAAAAATAGAAAACGTAACAAACTTACGGTTGATCAGCCCTAAGAAGATATGTTAATAAGTTAGTGCGAAATGTTGCGAGAGATGTAAATGCATGAAGGCGGCGTGGCAGGGAGTTCCAAAACTGTATGGGGTGATCCAGAAAGAGTGAGCAAAGATGTTGGTACGAGGAATTGGAAGTTGATATTGAGATGATTGTAAGCGAGAAGATCGGCGAATGGAATGGTCTAGAGGAATGAATCTGTCAGCAAGGTAGGAAGGTTGGGAGGTGTGGATGATTTGATGAGTGAGGCTACCGAGAAAGTACTGTCCCCTAGATGTTATGGGTAGCCAGTTGGCTTTCTGACGATATGGTGCAAGTCTTTCATCCCGGCGCAGGCGATACACATAACTCAAGGCAATGTTTTGAAGGCGTTCTAATTTAGTGTTCAGATATGCTGTTGAATCGGCTATAACTAAAGATGCGTAGTCGAGAGAGAGAGAGAGAGAGAGAGAGAGAGAGAGAGAGAGAGAGAGAGAGAGAGAGAGAGAGAGAGAGAGAGAGAGAGAGAGAGAGAGAGAGAGAGAGAGAGAGAGAGAGAGAGAGAGAGAGAGAGAGAGAGAGAGAGAGAGAGAGAGAGAGAGAGAGAGAGAGAGAGAGAGAGAGAGAGAGAGAGAGAGAGAGAGAGAGAGAGATTTAATTAATGGAGTTATAATCAGACCGGAAGTGGCGAGTGAGGGACTTAAAATCGAAGGATCGGGTTTTCTTTTTTAACTGATTATTAAATTACCGAGTCGGACCGGAAGTAGCGAGTAAGTGATAAAAAAAATCAAATAACTTTTTTTATTATTTATTTAAATATTGAGACCGGAAATCGTGATAACAACGGATATAAAATCATAAATTTTGTTTTGGGGAAATTAAGAAACCGGAAGTGAATGCGAGCAGTTGGCGTGGGTCGCGAGGAAGTTAGCGAGGAAGTTTGGGGAGGTGGTGTGGAAGGTAGGACCGGGAATTTCCACTTCCGGCAACGTGGGCCTAGGAGGATAACAGTCGGACCAGTTCAGCGGAAACCGCATTTTCGGGTCGCGTCCAATAATAAAAATTTGTTGTGCAATTGATAATATTTTATGTATATGTATTTTTTTAGGAAATTAAATAAAGAGAAAATAACAACGTTACAAATAATATCAATGATACGAAGACTGTCTCCGAAAACTCAACTGAGTCACTTGGAATACACATGGACGCGATATTCAATTTTAAGTTTGTAAATCTAATTTTCATTTTATACTGCATTAAGTGCCGGTATATAGCACTTAAGCAGTGATAAAATGAAGAATACATTCTATACATGGGCCCAAGTGAGAAAATTTAGTACAAATTGTATAAAAAAAATATACAATGTGTTGTATCAAGATTTACCCCAAAAGTGATTTTATACAGAATGTATACAAATTGTATAAAAACTGTAAACAGCTTGAATCTTTTGATAGAGTATACACATTCTGTACAGGTTTTATACAATTCTTATACTATATAGAATTATTTTTTGCGAGAATCAATTGGTCATCATTTTTATAAAAACAAAGTTGGACACGTATAAGTAGAAGAGGAAGCAAATGAGAAAAATGTCGAAATCGTTGGAATTTTACACAATTTGTATATAAAATGTATCAAGATGGAACAAAATTGTATATAATGAGAAATTATTTACCTTAATTTTTTTTTCACTTTTTGTAGAATTTAGTTCAGACTATCAAAAAATGCTAGGATGACCTAAAATTTCAATGCGGAAAAAGAAATATTAAAACAAGGAAATTACAATGGACCGATGCAAAAATCCTGAAGATGATTTCCAATTTCGCTGAAATTTGACGCGACAACGGCACAGAGATACAAATACGCACACAGAAAACTTTTAAAAAACTATTAGGAAAAACAATTTGTAACACTTTTTTCGATCCTTGATCCTCCGGCAATTGCATATCACATGAATCTTTCCTTCTCGCAAGAAATCACCAAACTCTCCGCAATTGGGAAATTCATCAGCTGAAATAGAAATAAAATTGTGAACGCAAAATACCTAACAACGACTAATTACCGCGGAAGAAAATTACACAAATTTTATTTTGCTTTATGAAATTTACTTATTTTATGTATCTCGTTACTTTTTCTTGTTTGGCGATTTTATTTTGAGGTTTGAGCGTGACTGAAAAAAAATTCTCGCTCATTTTAAAAATCAACAAACCATAGCAACCACGTTACCAACCACAGATTTGTATGAAACAATTATCCCGTAATTTTGTGACAGTCTCGATCGAACCTCCAAAATATGTACACATTAAAAAGTTCTAAGAAAACGTAAAATGATTATTGTTAATAAATAAAAATAAAACTTTTGATGTATATCCTTCCGCTGTCATATGCATATTTTTCTGCATCAAGAATTTTATATGGTGACTTCTTGGGCGATGGGAGGAAGTTGGTGTAGGATCAGCGATAAAAAAAATGGTCCAAATTGATTTCTATATCGTTTTAGAAATTTGCAATGAAGTTTTCTGTGTTAGTATCTCCATGCCGTCGTGTCAAAAAAAGTCAGCAAAATTCCGAATCATATTCGGGATTTCTGCATCGATACATCGTGAAGTTTAGTATCCCTTTCATTTCCGCATTGAAATTGTAAGTCATCCTATAATTGTTTATAGTTTGAAAATTTGTAATTAAATTGGAAAACAAATTAAATAAAAAACAAGCAGACATGAGTAATTTTTCATCATATACAATTTGGTTCAAACTTGACACATTTTGTATACAACATGTGTAGAATTACTTTTGGCGCAAGTCTGTATACAATAAATTATATATTTTTAATATACAATTTGTAATCAATTTTTTTCACTTGGGTGAAGTACACAAATGTCCGATGGAAGTCAAAATCGATGACAGCGTATACTTGATGTTTCTGATGTACTAGTCTCTTTATACGCAGCTACTTCTGGTACGGTTGTAACAATGCAATGCTGCAATTCTATGTTACTTTCCTGTGGCTCAGCTGCAATAACTTTATCGTTTTCACCACTAACTACCGCCTGCACAAAGTCTGCAATTACTTTTCCCATTTTTGTTGGAGTTGTGGAAAAACCGGTTTCATCCATGTTCCAAATATTTGATGGTCGAAATGGATGAGTCGTTAGTACATTTTCTAAATGTCCGTAAAAAAGGTCTACGTTTTCTTTGCAGAAGGCTTTTACGCTTTATAAACGCATAGTACCAGTCTCGGCCTGCAGTTTTATGTTTATCCCAGCTTGGTGGTATGGAGCATCAATTTTTTTGGCCAATTGGTAGGCAAGCAATCTGAGGTCTTCTATACTCAGGCCATAATAATGATCACAACATTTTTTAATGTACGCTACTAATTCTTCTTCTTGGTCGGGTGAGAAAACCTATAAAATTAAATTTAAAATTATATTTCGCTTTTTGATGAATGATAACCACAGTTGTAAATTATTCGATAAATATTAAAAATTCGTAAATATTCAATTCGTATTCACAACAATTAAGCATAATTACGAAATATTAAGAAATAACATTACTATATTTATTTGACGAACAATAACATTTCGAAAATAAACATTTCCATAACCATTGTTCTAGACTTTTATTGTCTTTTATATATTATATAAGTTAATTACGGAATTTTAAATTTATTATGTTTTTTACTTTAAATAACGGATAACGAAAAACTTACCAACGATGGAGTAGCTTACGAAGAAACGCTTTTAATCAGCTTCAACAATGCATCGTCGTCAAGAGTTGAAATATCCGCGTTTGCGTCGTTCAGTTTTTTAATATATCGCGCCAAATCACTTTTTGGTATATTATGCGCTTGTGCAGTGGATCGTATTCCCTTGTAATCAAATTTTACTTCCTTAATTGCTACTACCACATTATCCCAATCTGAAATTCCGTAACTGGTTTTCTGAATGCGACGTGACATTACGAAAAACTACGCAAATACATAAAATGAAAGAAATACGTCACTATAATAAAAAATTCAATAATAAATATAATTTCATGTATCCAATGTTATTAAAATATAATTTAAATGGCATCGCAGTGTCTTGTAATAAAAAAACTGGATGTCCCAACTTGCACGACTCGAGTGTCCCAACCTGCAGGGTAGACGTTATTTTTGTAAAAGCCGAAAAATTCTTTTTCTTCATACCGGGAGGAAAGCAGCAACTTTCCTCCCGCAAGCGGGAGGAAAGGTGCGGCATATCCTCCTTTGTATGAAGAAAAATCGTATACTTCCCTCGGGAAGTAAAAAAGAATGCCTCAGACTGCGTGTAATTTTTACCCGAGAAACAGGCAGTCTGAGACATTCTTTATTTTACCTCCCTCGTTGAGTAATGTACTATTTACGCACCGTTATGCGTAAAACGGCTTCGCCGGGCAGTCGTGTGCCGCGGTCATCACTCGTGTGCAACCTCGTATTTGACACACAAAAAACGCCGCACAAATTTTCCGCATACTATATCAAAAAATACGGTTCGACAAGCGTGCGTAAGAATTCGATTTTACGCACCGGCCTATCTAATCCCATGTTAAAAAACGGTGCGTAAAATCCTATTTTTCGCACATGTGTCGAAATGTACTATTCCACAACACTACGTTTCAATTGCCGTTTCACATCATTACACTACACTCAATAGAAGACTCGTTTAACATACTTACGTGAAATACCAAAATTTACTTCTCCAAATAAACTGTATGGAAAAATTACACGAAAGATCTTTTTTCTTACAAAATTAACAACGCGCTTCATATATAGATTTGCAACACGTGTTCTTCGGTCTAACGTATATTAAACGTCAGTTTATAAACAAACTTTTCTTCCCCAATCGTCAGATACGCGTCGCCACACAACAAACATTCGAAGACACTAAAAGTATTTAAACAAAGATTTTAAATAGTCTTAAAAAGTTGTATTGAATTATCTAATATTAAAATGATATAGTAAAATTTTATTCTAAAACACTTTAAAAAGACCTTGAATAGTATTCTTTTGAACAAGATTTTTTAAAACAATTTTCCCACTAAAGCCTAAAATGGTTAACTTCAGTAAGTTTTCAAGTATTTTGCTAAAAAAACTTAAATCTTTAATATAAGAAAGACATTTGCATAAAATATATATAAAATAGTACATTGTGCAACTAGGGAGCAAAATAGGTTGGCAATTCACATGAGTAGGCAAACTTCGACAACCCCCGTGTAACAAGTTTCAAGCAGAATGGTTAGAGTTTTCAAAAAAGTGTCCGCCATATTGGATCCGCCGTTTTGAATTTCCAAAATCTGACCTCAGATTCGTAATAAGCGACCTGGAAAATCCCCGAGTAACAAATTTCAAGCGGTTTTATAAAATTTTTATGCATTGATTGATTGAACGCTATGTCATACTTCAGAACTAAGATTTTGCAAAAATTGTGAAAACTACCATCTTTGTAGATTTATATATGTATATTTTTTTTTACACGGCGATTATGAATATGGACAACGCCATCATATTCAGTACACCTTAGACTGTCTAGAAATGGATTTGGTTTTATTTTACATATATTACAGAATTTGTTAGTCTACTTTATATCATGATAAAGATTTGTCTTTTTCTGGCAGTCTGGGAAAAGTCCAAAATGACAAAGGTCTTCGTCATTGGCAGTCAATGGGTTAAAAAATCTTGAAGTTATCTATAAAATAAAGGAGAGTGAAAAGCGATAAAAAATGTTGTCGTTTTGAGAGAAAGCGGGATAATTCGGTAAATCAGAAAGGAGTAACTTGAGATAAAAATATCAGGATATATGACATATTATTTACTATTTATACGCACTGGCAAACATTCGCATGTGTCAATTGGAGTTCCATTTCTATAACGAATTCATGCGGAAAGCACCAACGGTGGCGCTGCGATAGTCACGACTAAGACTATCGACGGCAGAAAGAACTATAGGCTACTCGCATGCTTTCTAAACGTTATTTTCCACTTTTACTATTTTACAATGATATATTTGATAATGTCTTTCTGAATATATTGATAAATATATATTCTTAGTGTAATAGAAACGAGAATTTAGCATTTTTAACCATCCAGAATAGTCCAATTTCCTTTTACAAATTTTCTACCTAATATTTCTCTCTGCTTAATCGTATTTATCATATTTAAAGGCGTAAACGTAATTTGAAAATCGTTAAAAGATGAACTGACTAAAGTAATACACAATACCCATTACCAACTTATTTGTTTCTCAAAATTAACAAAATTGCTCATTATCATCGATGAATTGCACAATAATATTGCTAACGATCAATATTGAATGATCCCTAACGTCTTTTCTAAAACTTTAATTTTATGAATTTAATTATATAACTCTTTCAAAAAATACGAAATTTGACGTTTTCGTTTAAAAAGAATATATGTTGCGAATTACCATATTTGTTCATAAATTTTAATTCATTAATTAACTTAAAGGCTTAAAAACACTCTGAAATCGCATTTCGGATATATTAAAAAACCTAAATCTTCATTGAAGATCTCTTTAAAATCACTTTTTGAGAATTTTTTAAGAAATATCGAAAAATATCATTCAAACTTAGCGTACTTTTCATTGTATTTGAAACATGGTTATTTCTAGTCTATATTTACGCCGCAAGATGTCTCTACTCTACAAGTTGGAGGTTTGCGCTCAGTCGTCTCAGCGCTTGTGTTTATTTTTGTTATCTTAACAAAATTATATTAGTGTGTGTTAACCTTTTAAGGACCAAATATACATAAATTAATCGTGGAAGTTTGGCAGTACTCTTTATCAGTAAAATGCAGTAGAAACATTTTTGTGTATCGAAAAATGTCGCAAATTAAAAAGTAAAAGAATTATTATAAGCATTTATTTAACAAAAATCAGGAATTTTTTAGGTTTTGTTTAATTTATCATTATTTTTGTATCATTTGAACACCTCAAATATTTATAAATATCGCGTCCCTAAACAGTTAAATAATTAGTGAGTATTTGGCTGATGAATATATTCAGGAATCTTACTTGCTAAAAAATGTATGTTTTGCTTTATATGCAACATCTGCATGTTAAGTGCATACACTGAGAAAAAAAATCATTGATCCAATGAATCGCAAGTCATAGAATTTGATTTCATCGAATGAAAGAAATGTTTCATTGAAGTAAAGAATATTGTATTAAACGAATGAATCGTGTCATCAAATCAAAGAAATGTTTCATTGAAATGCAAATTCATTGATCCAATGAAATTTGCATTAAACCAATAAAATAAAAGCATTCTATAGCCACCATGAAGAAAAAGCATAGAATTGAAGAAAATATGCATCAATATTCGTTGCCACCAAACTCTGGAACTAATACACTGCGAAATTTCGAACAATGAAAATTTCATACATCCAATGACTATATTTCAATAAATTTGTAAAATGCAATATTGATACTATAAGATCTGCATTGTGGAGAAGAAGAAGGTTTAGAACGAAATAAATATTTGTTTGCAGCGATGAAAATTTTCTTCCAGTTGAGGAAATTTTCTTTATTGTCATTGAATTTCGATTGACTCAATGTACAAATTTGATTAGTACTATGAACGATTCATAATGGGGAAGAACAGAGTTTGGAAGGAAGTAAATATTTCGTTGTAGCAATGAAATTTTCTTTTAGTTGATTAATTCTTTGCTATCATGAAATTTCGATTGATTCAATGAAACTAGTTCATACATGCTATGAACGATGCATCATAGGGAAGACGGCAGTTTCGAAGGAAATAAATATTTCCTTGTAGCAATGGAAACGTTCTTCTAGTTGATTAAATTTTCTTTGGTACCATGAAATTTCAATTGATTCAATGAAACTAGTTCATGCACGCTATGAACGATGCATCACAGGGAAGGCGGCAGTTTGGATGGAAGTATTTCGTTCTAGTGATGGAAAATTATTTCCACTTGATGAAATTTTCTTTGGAACCATTCAATTTCGATTGACAGAATGAATAAAATTCATAAGCTCCATGAGCGCCTCATTACTAAATATTTTTTTTTACATCTCAACCCTCCTCCACCTTTAGTATAATCATGTGAAAACTGTTAAGTCGGATTCGAGAATCATATAAGAATTTGAAACAAGTATTTTATAATTTCCTTTAATATTCCTTATACCCATGTGCGAATTTTCGGTTGGCGCGGAGTTGGGCCGCCTACGGCATCATTGGTCCGGCCTTGAAAACCGTAATTGGCCTAACCAACGAAATGATAACCACAAATTTCATTTGACCAACTTTATTTTCTATGGTTGGCACTACATTGGTTGCCACGGTTGGACCAACTTTGGGAAATAAAAGTTGGTTAAATGTGCTTTTACTAATGGCCCAGAGTTTTGCCAACTTGAACAAATTTGCGGTATCCCCGACAGCTTAAATCTTGCCCAAATATCTATCTAAATGATTACAATCGGGCCAAGTACGGTCCAAAGTTGGCCCAATAATCGGTTAAAATTATATGAAAATTAGTTACAATATCTTACTCGATGATATGGCTAATTGCAGAACAATGTGCAGCCAACGTTTGGTGCAACTAACCTGTAATCCGTTTTTATAAAATGAAACTGACGGTCGGGTAAGTCTAGGGACAGAACTGGGCCAAAAGTCGGTGATACTCGCATAAAAATAAATGACCATAAAAGGCCCAATGGTAGGGCCAGTTGAGGGGAAAAGGGGGGTTAATAATTCTGAATTGTATAATTTAAATCTATTTGTATATATTAACCAACCAACAAGTCGAATATGGACCAAAGTGGGACCAATAATCGGCTTTACTGTGTTGCGAACGATTTTTATGAGTTTGCCCAATCGTCGGGGTATATACGCTCCAAAATTGTGCTGACTGCGGCTGCAAGTTGGTGATACGCTGGGAGCCGACTATGGGAAAAGGTAGCTCGGCCAACCATCAACCAACTGTTTGACTACGGGTGCCAACGTTAATTCGCACATGGGTACATCCATTACTTGTATTCAAAATGTATAATACTTCATTATATAAGCGAAAATTTAATAAACAGTATTTTAGTTGATTTTAGTATTTCATTTTAGACAATGCTATATCAAATAAACCAATAAATGCTGTTATAGAAAATACTGCTCAAGGTACAGTAACTTTATGACAATATTACATGCAATCAAATTTATTGTTATTATTATATTAAAACTAGCTATTTATTACTTGTTATTTAGTAGTTTAAAATAGATTGCGTATTCTTACATAATAAAAATTAAATTGAACACATGTTATGTCATTAAAAAATCTTATGAATCAACTAATGGTTTCAGCTTCACAATGTTAACAGCAGAGACCATTTGGTATTTATTAACAATTGATAAAATATGTACACACAATCATGCCCAAATTACAATTTCAAAAACAGACAATTTATTTTAGTCAATTAAACGTAACAATATCAATTTTTTATGTTATTTTCAACAGATAATGCAAGTGTGTCGTTGCCCAAAACATGCGATGCCAATTTCCATGACAGTTTTGCTGAAACTCAATAAATCTGGGTATTGTCAATTATTATTTTGAAAATAACATTCATTCGATTTTGTTTCGTCTGAATTAAAAAAATGGCTTTCCAATGTTTCATGCTCATTTCCTTTATTAGATGATTCAATTGCCAGTACATCGAGGGATATCTCATGCAAATGTTGTTTAAAACATTCAGGACAGGCGGGTAATTAACTACACTAATGAATGTACATTTGTACAAAATACAACATGTATTTATATATCATATCAATTTACTTTTTAGAAACGTATTTCAAGCAAATTGTACGACAAATTAGCTTGTTGAAGCTAGTACATAGCAAATAAATTATGACGTTAGAACTTAATGGATTTAAGAAATACGAACATAATAGATACTATTATAAATTTGACTACTTAATTTCAGTCGATGTTTGAATTTCCGATTAATAACGACGACGTCATGGCCTTACTGGAAGCTTACACAGAGAAAAGTGATTTTTACACCGTATAAGAATTCTTATGCCCCGTACAAGGTAGTATTTTACGCATATATAGGGATTGCCATATTTCTATTACCGGTTAAAAGACGAAGATTTTAGATTATTCTAACCAATATGTCAGTTTATTTTAGCCTTTTCTCTTGAACTAACAGCAATTTTTGTTTATGGAAATTTATCAAGCAAATTAAAATATTAAAAATGACTTCTTTTAGTCATAATAAAACATTCTTTTAATAGGAGAGTTTAATATAGTTTCGTATAACCTGTCAAAAACAAATGCTGAAAGACGGAGGATTTTATGAATTATAATATTTCTTTTAAGTGCTATAATACACTGTTTTAAAAGCCAAGGGATAGTAACTGATAAAATACACTTTTCTCAGTGTACTTGGAAACCGAAACTAATTCTAATAAAGCAGTATTATTTTAAATGTTTCAGTACTTTTTAATAATCTTTATACGGAACAGATAATTTGCAACGTATAAAATAGAAAAAAAGTTACTTATTTTCGTAAGCTAAGCTGGTCAAAGATTTTTATAAATTTGCCTAAATTAAATTTTTTTCATAAACTGATTCGAAATTTTATTCGTCCGATTCATAAATAAAAGTTGTACTTCATAGTTCGAATTATATTTTTAATTTATAATTGTATTTTCTAAAATATTGAAATCCTGAATTATGTTTTCCGTGTATATAATGATTGCTATATCCAGCAGTTAATTTGCAGCAGCCGATTCAAATTACAATGATTCTCTTATAAATCATCTATAAAATGATAAATTTAAAAATTAATATAGCAAAAATATTAATGTAAATGCCTTCTGGAATCATTAATAATTAGAAAATCCCCTGGTGCAAATCAGCTACTACGTCATCATGTGCACAGTGCAACCTCGGTTTAATCACATAGGTTCAATCCGGCATCTCTCCTCAGCCCTTGGTTTAACAAGCCAATCAGGAAAATGCGTATGAAAATGCATGTTTGCGTGCTTATACAGAACCGGTAATAAAGTGATACCACTAGGCAGAGAGACCGCATTGTCACTAAACCAAGGTGTCATTAAACTAAGATTGTGCTGTATACATTGAATCTTCCAAAATACGTGAAAGGGTATAAATTTGCAAAAATGTGACTTTTTAAAAAAATGTTTACTTTTTTAATTAAACTTTACCTAATTAAATTGCGAAAATATATAGTTGATTTACAAGTTGTTTTTTAAATGTTTTGTTGTTAATATGCAGGCGTGATTTTGCGAAACATCCCTCTAAATATTATTCTTATACACTTTTAAATTGATCTATTTACTACTGTAATGAGTAAAAATGATATAAAGAGTATTACTTCCATAGGTTCAAGATATATGCAAAATAGGAGGCAACAATGTATACAATACTGTGAAACGCTTATTGACTGTACTGATCACCAATGATTTTGCAGCTACATTCAGTTGGCTGGGGAAACGCCAAAAAAGAACTTCTCAACTACTCAAGTGTCGTGTTTAGTTATAACTAAGGAATTAATTTACAAACACATTTATATTACATAATACATATACACAATATTTAATCCTCTGAAAGACTATTTCCAATCTTTCTGTTTCTTGGTTTTTCTGCATTTCTGAGGCTCTTATGAGTATTATTATCTGTTTTAGTACTTTCTACTGTTGAATGTATAAGAAATGCAAATTTTAATACAACTTACACATATTTGTTTACTTATTATTTTCTTAACAATTAAAACAATCAAACACGACCGTTTTAACGAAAATACTTGTAGTTTTGAACATTTATGAGTAAAATAGTTTAAGCAACATATTATTTTTCGTGCGCCATTTTGAATTTCACAAATCTGATTTAAGAACTGTTATCAGCAATAAGGCTTTTACCCATATTTTAAAAATACTTTAAAGCGATAGAAAATTGAATATTATAGTACTAGATTTTGTTTGAAATTTTTTACATATAAAAACCAGCGTCAAATGACAATTAAAAAGTACAGTTAATTCAAATTTTCCGAAAACGGTCCGGAAACAACCGATCTGTCCCGAAAGGACGAGTGACGTCACGATACTAGTTTGCTCCGTTTTTAATACACAAATGCATATACAAGTCGCAGAAAAGGTGAGTGTGTATAGAATTTTGTTACAATTTAAAAAATGAGCACATATAAATGTTGCTTTGTGCCATTGTGCAAAAACACAACCAAAAATTCGCCCGACAAAATATTCATTCGTGTCCCAAGGGATGTCAATCGCCGAAGAGCATGGTTTCAGATGGCTAAACGTACTGACATGAATGAAAAAACAACATATTATTGTTGCGAAGATCATTTCAACGTAAGTTTAGCACGTATGTCTATTTTTTGTGTGTATTTTCTAACTAGTACATACCTCTCACTTTAAAACAGAAAAATTGCCTTAGAGAAAGTGGGTAAGGACAGGATTTCTACTAGACATTTTCCATGATTTACACCATATTGTCTTAAACATATACCCATGTGCGAAATTTGTAACGGCCCAGCCCTGGTCCAGTCCTGGTAACGACGCTGCCGAGGCTCGGCTGCGACATTGGGCCAACACTGGCATGAATCTTGGCGCAACACTACGTCCTAGACTCGGCAACCGGTATTGGACCATTAGTGGCTGCCAGCACTGTCACAGCATCGACAGCCTGCGCTGGCCCGGACATCAAAGCCAGTATTGGCGCGGCGTTGATTGTCGGCGATGGCACAGAGCCTGTTACAGCTAAATTTGTCTTTGCAACGTCGCAGCAGCACGATAAAAAAAGAAAAACAAACGTTGAAACGAATTTATTGTTATTGGAAAAAACCTTGAAGGTGTATATATCCATCGATGGATATATGCATATATCCCTGCTTATTGACGAGTCTTCTGATGTTGTAAGCCCCTGGGCGAGGCCAAATTTGGAGCTCCAACGAGTTGGATTAGTAAGTTCGTAAAACGTCGTACTAGTTCCATCGTATTAATGTAAATAAAAATATTAATTTCTAATTCGTCGTTTATCACGACGAGTTAGTTCGTAGTCGGAGGAATCATGGTGGAAAGAATATAAGGTGAACCAGGTTGGTGGGTGCGCAGTAGCCCAGCATCGAACAAAATCATTGGACCAATCAGCGTTTTCCCAAACAGCAGAATTGCATATGGCCGACGCCATGGTGGAAAGAATATAACCATGGCCGACGCTCTCCGCCTTTTGGAGCGTGCTTCAAAACATACGATAAATAGGATAAATATAAACAAGTAACTGAAGTCGTTTGAAGGACTAAAGGTTAATCGGAAAGTTGTAAAAAAGGAAGTAGTGAAGTGCGTGTTGTGTTTTATACGAAGCAACTCAACCGAATTGATTTCTTGAGAAATGCCGGCTTGCTTCGTGAAAAACTGCAAAAGTCGGACGACCTACGTATTTAATAGAAATGTTAAATACTTCTCCTTTCCACAAGATGTGAATCTACGCTTGAAATGGGTGGAAGCTTGCAAAAGAGACCGAAACTTAACAATCACTCATGGTAAATATACATTTTTCTAACCTATATGCTTTCATGCGAACCGGAACAAATAATGGAGTTGCTTCATTCTTCCAGCTTTATAGTTACATAAAATCACATAAATTAAAAAAAAAAAAAGAAAAGAACTTACAACTCCTACAAGTGCTAGTTATGCTGAATTCAATACTCGAATACTCAAATGTAACTTGTATATGAATATTACACTTATAAATTACAAATCGCTCAGAGCATTATTGTCTTTCATATACTGTAAAAAATCATAATGAATTTTATAATTGCACTGTAATTTCCCTAGTCAAAAAGTTTGTAATATTACTACGTCAAACGTGGGGTTTTTACCACTTGATCTTAATGAATTTTACAAGGTTATGCACATTCACAACATTATGCATAAGGAAATTACAGCGCGCTGTAAAATTACTACGTTATACGTTGGTTTTACGATAAAAAATTAAACTGTAATTTTACCATCTGAACGGATAAAGTAATATTTAATATATGAACCAAATGTAAAAAGTTTAATAAGAAAAAATTAAATACACATGAACAAGAAAAGCGTATTAATTTAGTGTCTGTAAAATTTGTTGGAATTTAACATTTGTTTAAAATGTTTAATAGTCAGTGTAATTTTATTTTTCTTTCTTACATGCAGTTGGAGGCGAAAATATATGATAGTTGTAAAAAAAAATATAAATTACAAGTAATGAAAGCATATCATACAACAAACAATAAGTTTTACAGTGGGAATGGAGATTTAAAAAAAATAGAGACTGATTATGTGGCTTTCTTGTATTAATGTATACTACATATATTAAACTGAGAACATACATTTCAGAAAGGATATGTGAATTGCATTTCCGAGAAGATTGCATGGAGTATGAAATGACAAAACCCCGTTCTCGTAATGTTGCCCCTAAAGCTGTAAAGAGGTTAAAAATGGGATCGATACCGACAGAACTGTTGGATATACCACTAACAAAGCAGAAGCTTATATATTCCGGAGAAGGCAATGAGGATGGATCGTCATCATTTTGGTAAGGACTTTAGAACTCAAATTTCAATGTTCATCATCACTTTATTTATTCCTCTTTACAAATAAGGTTCTACCTAATGGTTCGATTTCGTAATTTTGGCTAGAGAAACAAAATTATGATAATAGCTCTACAACTTACACTTTGTGGGCATATCGGTATCATCTACTTAACATTAATTTTTATACGATAAAAAGAACGATGGAAAGCATTTTCTGTACACTCTAAAATTATTGGACTGAAATTTCAGTTCATAGGGGCATAAGATAGGGTAGGCCGGGTTCGACAACATTTTCAGTACTATGGTGTATTGATATATTCTTTCCACCATGGGAGGAATGTCCCCCCCCGACACAAAAAGGGTAAAAGTGGCGAGATCGTCTTCCGGCCGGAGTTGCCGCGTCGGTGCCCACATTTCAAGGAACGCGGGCGCTACTTCATATGCGGTTCGGCGACGCGTTCCTAGCGGATACGGCCGGAACTTAACTGCTGGGTTTCCCTGGGGATTCGAACGACACCGCTGGCTATGGGCCGAGTCTCCAGAGATCGGAGGGCTCGTACACGGAGAGAACTTTGCAAGTATGTAATTGCAGGGAATCCTTCGCCACTGTACTAAGATTTCGGGGCTGCTTCTGCACCTTGTGCCGCGAGATATCAATCTAAGAAAGTCACAGCCTCATACTGAAAACGCTCACGGATGAGACAGCAAAACTACGATCCTTTCATCGAGGCTTGCTCCCGCCTAAGTTATACTTTTTAGACTAGAGCTCTCCCGGACTTTTTTGTAGGAAATTTCCTCCTCTACCAAAAAGGTTTAGTAAATTTTTGCTCTATCTTGCATCGTTTTCGATACGGTCGATATTCGATCGGCAATATTCTGTTTGAAATAAATTTGCTAGGCTTGGACCGATGTTTGGTCCCGAATGTTTCCATCGCTGGGCCGAGATTTGGCACCATCACTTTGCCAGACATGGTCCGATGCTCGGGCCCAATATTGGGCCGACGCTGGGACGACGATCGGGAGAAATGCCTATGAGATCAATTTGCCAGGCCTGGCCCAAATAAAAAGTTATAAATTATATATAAATATAAATTAATATATATAATATTCTGTTGAAAATTAAAGAAAAATAAGAAATATAATATATAAAAATTCCCCACTTTTGCACATTTTTTAGGTAACAGAATTCTAAACATTTTATTTTTGGAATTATGGTTTTATATTAAACATTTTTTTAATATACAATTTATAATTGTGGTACTAAAATATAGATTAAGTAAGTAAAAATATATTGTATTTACTGAATAGTTAAGAGACTGCAGTGACACGACAGTCATATATATCAAATGTCCACTCATATAATACGAGCATATTTTAAATTTTCGCGCCGCTTTTTCATTTTGCCGCTTTGGAGATCGGTATTTTATCGCTAGGTGGCTATGGATGAAGATCTTTGAATGCGCAAGCAGTACGCTCTGTTTTCGGAAGCATATATACAAGTTCCAAATTTTATCAAATGCCTGCGAGATTACGAATAACTGCGTTTATGGCGTGCGAAATTTTCATAGCGTATAGCGACTGACTTTTGTAGTATATGTTAGGTTAGCGGCGTGAACAATAAAGCAAACCGAAATGCTAAGACATACTCACTTCTTCCTGCCTTTCTCATGTTTCTATAATAAAATCACGAATCCCTAGTAATAAATATACATATATACATATAAAATATATACAGGGTCATCGAAAAGTATCGGACCCCCCTAATCTTCAGTTAGAATGCACTTAGGAGAAAATGTCCAATAGCAAAGTTGTATGGTTTCAAGCGGGGAGTAAGATGATGACCTTGACTTTGACCTTGACCATGTCCTTCAAGGTCATTTCAAGGTCAATCTTATTTTTTTAAATAGAACCCCCTACATTTTATTGTATATTCTTATAGCTTATCTCGAGAGCTTTCCAAAACACTATAATAAAATATTTTTTTATTAAGTACTTTTTGAGTTATAAAGGTTTGAAGTTAACAAGTTAAGCATTCTTACTGAAAATATTAGGGGGATCCGATTAATGTATTTTCTTTAAACCAATTAATTGGTCTCATTATTCCGCGCAC
Organism: Trichopria drosophilae; assembly: GCA_030407085.1. NCBI lineage: Eukaryota > Metazoa > Arthropoda > Insecta > Hymenoptera > Diapriidae > Trichopria > Trichopria drosophilae. Next base: position 111,794,763 of record CM059585.1, on the reverse strand, counting down.
AAAAGTATTAAGGTTATGATTACTGAAAACTAAATAATATTTTACAAGATATTCTACATTTTGTGTCAAAAAATTGTTAACTTCAAACCTTTATAACTCAAAAAGTACTTAATAAAAAAATATTTTATTATAGTGTTTTGGAAAGCTCTCGAGATAAGCTATAAGAATATGCAATAAAATGTAGGAGGTTCTATTTAAAAAAATAAGATTGACCTTGAAATGACCTTGAAGGACATGGTCAAGGTCAAAGTCAAGGTCATCATCTTACTCCCCGCTTGAAACCATACAACTTTGCTATTGGACATTTTCTCCTAAGTGCATTCTAACTGAAGATATTAGGGGGGTCCGATACTTTTCGATGACCCTGTATATAAATATATAAGTTGCATTCCATTGACAGTTTCAGATTAAAATAAAAAATCCGCGATTGGCCACAACACGAAATCAACACTGGGAAATTTGCTTTTCAGTATGAGAATTTATTTTTATTCATTCTCATTTTCTGTGATATACCGTAAATAGCACTAATGATTTTTTTTCATTGACTCAATCGAAATTTAATGGTAACAAAGAAAATGTTATAAACTCGAAGAAAATTTTCATCGTCACAATGAAATTTTATTTCGTTCCAAATTCTCTTCTTCCTTACAATGCATCGATCATAGCACGAATGAATTTTTTCATCGAGTCAATAAAAATTTTATTGTACCAAAGAAAATTTCATCGACTGAATGAAAATTTTCATGGTTACAACAAAGTATTTCTTTCCTTTCAAATAATTCCTCTTCCTTATGTTACATCGTTCCTGGCTTTAATGAAATCTTTTAATTATGTTAATCAAAATTCAGTGTTACCAAAGAAAATTTCATCAACTGGGTGAAAATTTTCATGGTTACAAGGAAATATATTTTTCTTTCCAAACTCTCTTTTTCCGTACAATGCATTGTTCATAGTCCGAATGAATTTTTTTCATTGGATCAATCAAAATTTTATGGTACCTAAGAAAATTCCATTAACTAGAAAAACATTTTTATCGCCATAATGAAATATATATTTCGTTCCAAATACTCTTTATCCCTATAATGCATCATTCGTAGCGCTAATAAATTGTTTACATCGAATCAATCGAAATTTAATGGTAGCAAAGAAAATTTAATCAACTGGAAGAAAATTTTCATTGCTACAACGGAATATTTGTTTCCTTCAAAACCCTCTTATTCTATACGATTAACAGCTCATAATATCAATTTCGCATTTTACAGATCTTTTGAAGTATTCCATTGATTGCAAGAACATTGCATTGGATGTATACAATTTTCTTTGAATGAAAGTGCGCAGTTTATTAGTTTCATAGTTTTATAACATTGAATTGATGAATATTTCTTCAATTCTATGCTTTTACTTCATGGTGGCTATAGAATGACTTTATTTCATTGGTTCAATAAAAATTTCATTGGATCGATGAATTTTTTTTCTGAGTGTAGCAGATCATCAATCAGTATTTCAAAAATCAACGATATTTAGGTTATTGCATTAGTTTCTGTTGAAATAATAACGAGAAACCGTAAAAAACGACTTTTTAAAACTTTAAAAACATTATTTTTCATATTTAACCATTTTTAAACTTAATTGCATTGTTACTGAAATACTTGAATAATTTAAACGATTGCAATGAAAAAAAAAACGTCAAAAACAGTAGTAAAATGATATTATATAAGTTTGATATTTTTAGCTACAGTTTTTTGGCCGCCATTTTGATAAAAAAATCGTACGATAAAATACTGAAGCTGGTTGAAAAGTTTATATATTTTATGAAGTTTGTTCATATTTGCGACTGTAAACAAATTTCCTTTCCACTCAAATTTTTGTTTGAATAAAAATGTTTCATAAAAAAATCGTTTTTCTGTTAAATTGTTAATCAATTGAAAATTATATTTTTGAAAATTTTAAACCATTCTATCGTATAGAACGTACCCAAAAATAGTATGTTTGGGTATTTTCTAAAAGATTTTCTTACTTTTTCCCAAAGTTTCCTGAACTCAAACGTAAGATACAAATTTTGCCTTTTTGGGACCTAATGGGTTAAGAGGAAATGTCATACATTTAAAAACGTTCAGAATCACTCAAAAATACGTCTTAATTTTTTCAAAAAACTGCAAAATCTAAATAATTGAAAAATTGAATAATTCAGACGTATTTTTCGAGAGATTCTGAACATTTTTCTCAATACATTTTTCTCATACTCGATTAAAAGAAAATGAATGTTTACTAATGTGCCATTTTGGACACAAGATTTGTTTGGATATATTGAAATTAATTTTTAAAGGCCCGTTATACTTAGTTTGAATAAGAAAATTATATGGTTTGCATTGGACCAGTTCGATTGAAATAAAAAAAAGATTCTCCTTAGTACACTCAAAAATATGTTCTAGTTAAATACGATCGTATTCTGGTCGTAATGACCACAAATCTGGGTAGTTTAATTAGAAAAATAATTGTTTTAACAATATTGCTAGTGAAAACAATAATATTTCTGGTTAAACCAACCAGCATTTTGGTTACTTTAACAAGAAAATATAGCAAGGGTCTATTTAATCATCTTTTCTGGTTATTTTAACTATTTATTTTTTGAGTGAATAACCCTAAAAACCTCGTGAACGAAGGATTTATAGAAATTGGATTGTTTTGAATAAATTACGACGATGTTTAAAAGTTATTACGTAGGCAGAATGAATCTACTAATGGTCTAACCATATTTTATACAGATAAATCCATTTGTATTCAAAAATTAATATCTAGACCTGAATATGTGTATACTATTTGAAGTCATGAAAAATATTTTAATAAAAGCACATTTTCAAAGGCAACAACAAAGTCAACAAAGTACAAATTATTTTCCAAACAAAACATAACCTCTTAATGCAAATGTAATGTAATTTTCTATGTATTAAAATCGAAATTTTCTATTCAAAAAACATATTAATATCGACCCTCACTAATAACTTTTTTGGCTGTTTACACTCTAATTTTGACTAAAAAATTAAACAATACAAATTTACCTGTTATGAAACATGGGTTATTTCTGAAACAATATTATTTACGAAGGGTTTTCCAAGAGTTGGCAAAAGTTGGTAAAACAAGTGTCCTTAACTTTTAAGTATATCAGATTTCAATTTTTCCGAGCCTATTTATTGCGTAAAAACAAATATTGAAAAAATCCGGTTCATAAATGATAAGCCTTAGACATTTGAAAGCATATTCGTGAATTTAACGTATTTTATAACCATTTTTACCAATTTTTTGGTAATAACTACATAACGCCAAAAAGTACCTATTTATGAAACAAAAGAAACATGTGTCCGATAATAAGGTCATGATGCACCTACATATAAAACAGAATTTGTAATTTTATCTTTAAAAAGCACTGCTTTGTACTTATTTAGATAATACTTAATTGAAGAACTAAAATAGTTTGCGTTGTTACCTGGGTAAGGCTTTCTGAAGTGGGCACTGAATTTACCAAGGTTCATAATTTTTGGAAAATAATGTACCAAAATAAACTTCTAGTAGTAAGTAATAAGTCACGTGAATTTTATTGCATAATATAAACTCGTTAATTTGTTATAAACAAATGAAGTTTTCCGGAGCTTTTCATTAAAAAATTTATTACCCTGAAACCAATCAACCAAAGTTAATGAATTTTTTTTTGTAAGTCAGTGATATGTTATACTAAAATACTTTAGTATTTTTATTTGAAAAATATTGTGTTTGTTGATAAAAAAAAATTATTTTTATAAACAAATTAAAATTCAAACAACTTTTAGGGCTCTATTATTAGTTTTAATAGTATGAATTTGTTTGATAATTATCTGAAATTAAACTCGAGAAAAAAAAATGTGGGGTTCCAAAGTACTTTATTTACAGGAAACATTTTTGTTAGCGCTCGCGCTCCGGTTGAGCGCTATAGTCCTGTGCTTGCATAGCTGAACGACGCGGCGGAAGAATAAGTTTTCAGGTTTAATTATGAAACTTATCAATACATTGAAAATATACTTATGCTACAGAAAAATATTGTCTAATTTATTAATGTTTTTACATCACTCTCCAATTATTATTAATAAACATAACACAACAATAAATATTAGAATTTTTACTTTATTTTCATAATAGTAGATTTGTCATGCAGCGTAAAAGTTCAAGCAAATGATTAATCTTGACAATTTTCAATAATTTGTCAACAGATTCACAATTGAAAGTGGGATCAATATTTTCATCATCTTCGACATCACATACATTTTCCGAAGAGTCTTCGTCAAGATAGGTTGAATTATTTTCTGGAACTGAGTTTGTTTTCACTGTTAAATTAGTCTTCTTTGTGTAATTATTCTCTTTGTTCAAACGCCTTTTACAAGAAAAACACACATACTCGCCGATAAGTTCAGTGAATTTTTCATTCCAATCAGCGGTCACTTTCACTAAATTTTTTATCACATTCGAATGATTTTTTTTTTTTGCAGAGGATTACAACACCGGTTCGAAGACGGCATTTTGAAGACTTTATAAAAGCGCAATAGATGCAATATATACTGTAGACCCGTAGAAAAAAGAAAAACAAATGACGGAACCTCGCATGTTAAAACTTGATATTAAGCAGGTCGAAACAAGTAAAAAGCGCGATGCACGGAGAGAACACGTTGTAAGAAAAGTTATTGCCATAATTTTTAAACGAAAAGTTAAAATAATGCATGCAAATTTTTGTTGGTTTATAAGAAATCGACTATCATGAAAATAAAGTAAAAATTCTAAAATTTGTTGTTGTTGTGTTATGTTTATTAACAATAATTGGAGAGTGATGTAAAAACAATAATAAATTAGACAATATTTCTCTGTAGCATAAGTATATTTTTAATGTATTGATAAGTTTCACAGTTAAATCTGAATCGTTCAGCTATGCAAGCACAGGACTATAGCCTCAACCGGAGCGCGAGCGCTAACAAAAATGTTTCCTGTAAATAAAGTACTTTGGAACCCCAAATTTTTTTTCCTCGAGTTTAATTTCAGATAATTATCAAACAAATGCATACTATTAAAACTAATAATAGAGGCCTAGAAGTTGTTTAAATTTTAATTTGTTTATAAAAATAATTTTTTTTATCAACAAACACAATATTTTTAAAATAAAAATACTAAGGTATTGTAGTATAACATGTCACTGACTTACAAAAAAAAATTCATGAAGTTTGGTCGATTGGTTTCAGGGTAATAAATTTTTTAATGAAAAGCTTCGGAAAACTTCATTTGTTTATAACAAATTAACGAGTTAATATTTTGCAATAAAATTCAAGTGACTTATTACTTACTACTAGAACTTTATTTTGGTACATTATTTTCCGAAAATTATGAACCTTGGTAAATTCAGTGCCCACTTCAGAAAGCCTTACCCACCTACAATATTTTGAAAATTCTCGCTTGTTTCTGAACCGATTACAGTAAGATTTCTTGTAATTTTATAAAAAAAAGTGTAAAAATGAAACGTCTTCATGAATTTGGATAATTTTGGACCAATACCTCTTTCCAATTCCAAATTCTAAATTTCACAAATTTTTTAAGTACTTAAAATTTGATTTTGTTGCAAATTTTTGGATCTCTGTTTTGTCAAAATAAGAATGTAAATAATTAAATATTTTTTGTCCTTATTGTTTTTATTTTTTGATAATGATAAAAAAAATAACGATAAAAATCAGCCATTTTGAATTTTCGAAGTCTGAAGTTCCGCGTAAAGAAAAATGTATACTTCAAAGATTAGGAAATGAGTTGTGCCATTTTAATTGTCAGATTATACATAATATGATAAACTTATTAATCAAATGAAATTAAATACTATTTATAAATATTGAATAAAAAGTATATTCCAATGATTAGATGAAATTAATATAATTGAAGTATTAGTAAAGTTCAGTACTACCAGAATTGTAAATTAATTCCATTGCAATAAAACAGGTTGAAAACAATGAACCAAGTTAGTTCAATTTAAAAAATCCGTGTTAAATAATAGTAATGTACTTTAGTAATTTGGAAATAGATTTAAAATTTTAAACATTCGAAAATTCAATATTATTTTATGCACTTATGATACTTTTCTGTAAAAAATAGATATATTGGTAAATAATAAAATAAACATGTTTGAAAAGAATATTATTAATTTTTTAAATGTGGGTTATTTTATTTCTTTCAAGCCATTCTGAAACTGCTGTTATTATGTTCAATGAATTTGGATTGTTTTTTAATTTTCAGTGACATTTTTCATCTAATTTTTACAACACAAGAATAGAACGCCAAACCGCCACGGAATAAATATTTGAATACATTCAAGTAAATGGTATGAAACTATTTTCTTAACTGCTCGTTTTTATCTAAATTAAATTTGGATGAAATAAAACTTTTATCTGTTTAACCCAAAAAATTGAAAAAAATCTTGTGGACTGTAATTTTCGAGGATGCTCTTTCGAATGGTGTGATTAAAATTGTCTTTATTATTGGCGAATATATATTAATTTTGTGTTTTTTTTTAATTCTAAATTTTCTATATGAGAACGGGATTTTTAGTAAGGAGAAAATGCATAAAAAGTGCACAAAATGTACTTAAAAGCTATAAAATAATATTTTGCTTATTTTGACATAGAATATCCAAAGCAGCAATTTATTTGATGGCATTCTTATGCACAGTTCGAAATTTGTTCATCGGAGGAATGGTTAATATTTACAAATAATATAAATATATTTATATAGTATTTGTATCTGGTCACCGAATACAAATCTATTTTGAATTTCAAAATTCTGATCACAAATTCCGAATCAGCGACCGGAAAACGTCCGGTAGTAAATTTGTCGTCAATCAAATACACGGAAAAATTTATTATTGTTACATTGTTAAAATAGAAAATTGTCTAAATAAATTTTAATTGTAACGTGAAGTCGGAGTTTTTTTGAATATTTATTTCATCTCTAAATACTATATAGTCCTCAGATAAATAAATTCTAAATTTTGACAAAAAATGCAAAAAAAAATCAAAATCTTATGTAGTATCTTCTAAGTACAATTTAAAATTGTGAAAATTTGAAATTAAAAAAAATCTGAAAAAAATAGCCTATAGTATTGCGAATTTTATTTCTTCATCAATTATAACTGCGGAATAATAAGAGTCGACAAGTTTCTTTTCAATTTTTTGTCCATCTTTGCAATATTTTATGGCAAGGAAGTTGAAACATGCAGATAGCGTAATTTGGTCCTTAATGGGTTAATAAAATACAGATATAAAAAACCGACCATTTATCTAAGCAGATTAAGATTATTTCGTAAGTTTTAATTAAAAAGCGTGAAAAAATTATTTAAATTCATGAAAGGTAATGCTTAAGTAAAGTTTGAAAATATTTTTCATTTGGCAGTTAGCGTATCAGAATATCATCCAAGAATGTTCAAATATGGTACAAAAAAAACTAGTTTTCGGTGATATTTGCAAGGAAAAAAAGGAAACAAATAATATTAATTACAGAGTTATATTCATTTATCCACATAAAAACCGGTAATTTTCAAGAGCAACGAAACCTGGAAAAATGAAAAAAAGATTGTGGAGTTTTTCTTTTTTTAACAAGTCGGATTTTTAGCTTGATTTCATCATCGAATTTCTTTATTCTTAGTTCAGTGGATTTTTGGATTTAACTGGTTATGAAGCCTAGGGACGTTAATGAAATTCGTGCACGGCCAATAACAGAACTAACAGTTCGTGAAAAATCACATACTTCAATAATATTGCTGTCTAAGTCTCCTAAATAAAATACATGTAATGAAATTCCCAACTGAAAGACTTAATTTCAATCATTTACACATGATTTTATTTAGTTTTGCGGCCTTCATGCAATAAAATGGTCAAATAATACACGTTAGCCTTACCTATTTGTCTATTACACTGACAGCGAAACGGCCGAACAAAATAAATTGGTAAAATTTTATTAAAAGTTGATAAAATTAAGAATTAGAATAGTGCAATTTCTACGTTTTATTTTTTGGTTGTCCTGAGAAGGACATGTACTTTTCTTTACATAAATAAATACATTTATAAACAATTAAATAAATACGTTGATATATACTAACACATAAACAATTAATGAAAGGTGCCCAATAATAAGTTAATCCTTTTTTTGGCTATTGTATTTGGTGATGGATTTTGTGCCTTCACTCACGGCGTGTTTAGCTAGTTCACCAGGTAAAATTAAACGCACTGCACCTTGAATCTCTCTGGATGTAATTGTCCTACTTTTTCTGTATTTCGACAAAACCGCCGCTTCACTAGCAATTCTTTCGAACATGTCATTGACGAAACTGTTCATGATGGACATAGTTTTAGTCGAAAGTCCCGTGTCCGGATGGACCTGCTTTAAAACTTTGTATATATAAGTTGAAAAAGTTTCTTTCCTGCTCTTTTTGCGATGTTCTCCTCTATTTCTTTTATCTGACGTAACTTTTTTTTCCGATTTCATCGGTGCCGGAGGTTGTGAGACGTCGGGCTCATTTTCTGACTCAGATGCATCTGTGGATTGGTCAACCGATTCTTCCGGTTCCACTGGTTCTGGAGCCTTTTTCATCTTTTTTGGCGGCATTTTAATACAATAAAAACTATATAAAGTACAGTACGCGTATTAAATAGGTACTATGAAAGTTGATCAACAACAATTAACTGACTAATAATAATATTTTCGGCCATTTATAGCATTTTTCGAAGTACGTGCGCACCAATAATATTGTACTACCAACTAATAAATATTGGTTAATGAAATATCATAAATTGTATAATCACGGTCACTGAACATTGAAAAGTAAACAAAAATATTTTAAAGTTTAGTGACCGAGATTTATTATTATACAACTTAAACATACCTTCAAAATAAGAAGTAATATTTTAAGAAATATCGTGATCAATTTTTAAATTCTTTCAAAAATGGGCACGAAGAAATTTAACGTTGACGATTTATACTTTAAATCATGTTTTACTGATTTATAATATTAATTGCAATTAAATTAATAAGTATATAATTAGGGAAATAAATAAATGAACGGACGTGATGGAATCAGAATTAAATTGACATAAATAAATAAATAGAAATTATATTTAACAAAAAAATATATGACGTTTTCCGTAAAGTCATGTACATTTTTCCTGCTCTCATCTACTAATTATATGAGACAAGGAAAAAGATTTAAAGGAAGAGTTATTGTTAAGATACGTCGATTTTTTTGCAAAAATCTAATTTAAATTCTTAACAGATATCTTTCCAATATTTTTTTCGGAATTAGCATTTTTTCTTTGGATATATCTTCAGTCAAAATCGAGGTTTTCCAAATTTTTACAATTTTCGAATAGGACAAACAATTCCATACCTTTATTCTAAAATTCCAATTAATAATTAATAGTATCAACAGTCGTAAATAAAACTATTTATTTATTTTCAAAGTACGTAATATTTACGATATATTTCTTTTGTGCCTTTCTTTTGGATGATTTAGATAGGCATGAAATAATATGAAAACATTTGCCAAACAAAAATGTCATTTTTTGATGTTTTGCTATTTACAAATGTGTCCTGTATAATGTAACTTCTAGAAATGAATCGATCTCAACAAATAAAATGTTAAATATAGTTTTATATTTAATTTATTACATTTTTCTTAGTTACTTGTTACCATGAATTGGTATTTTTTGAAAGTTCTAGGAGTATTTGTAAAAATGGCAACTTTTCAAGAACTAAAAAAAGAACTCTCCTGACAGAGGGTAAATGGAAGAACATTTTTCAAAAAACAGAAACTTCCATCTCCAAGTCTTATTTTTTTCATTTAATTCTGTTTGTTTTTAGTAATCCTCGTGATTTAATAATTTTGATATGTAACAGTTTCATTTCTAGTAATTATTATTTTTAAGATAATTACTTCGTTCAACGTGTTTGAATATTTCATTTTTTATACTTTGAGCAAAAAATGTAGTAAATTTAACTAAGGTATCTAGTGGCGACTGATTATTTCGTGGTTTTATATATTTACCAGAAATAAACGAAAATTGATTTGGTTTTTGTTCAAATGAAATGTAGTTTTTTTCGCTCATTATTTTTAACGTTTAATGCTGTTTTATGGAGTTGTAGCTGTTTATAAATATATTTTACAAATGTGTTGAAATAAAATAAATCTTAGCATAAAAGCATTTACAATCAACTAAATTTGTCACCTACACTGAGAAAAATATTTAGTGAATTTATTTAAATGTTGAGCTACCTAGAGGGAAATAATTCTTTAGTAGTTTCTAAACCTACATTTCGTTAATCTGACTAAAGGTTAGTTAATCCAAATTTCGTTAAGTGATGTTAAATATATAAAAGTACAAAATAATTAGTTTACACTAGGTTAAATTAGTTAAATTTACTAAATTTTTATCTTGGTCTATAAAAAGTGGAATATATTCAAACACGTTTAACGTAATAATTACTTAGGTGCATCAAAAATAATGAATTACGAGAAATGTAATTGTTACATACCAAAATTCTTCAACCACGAGGATTAATAAAAAAACAAATAGAATTACATGAAAAAAGTATGGATGAGTTTTTATTTTTTGAGAAATTTTATTCCATTTACCTTCTGTCTATTTGGTTTTTAGATTGTAGAAGTTACATTATACGAGACACTACAAATTTTTAAATAGAAAAAGCAGAAAATAATATTTTATTTTGCAAATGGAGTCAGATTTATTAACACTAAATAAGTTGCGTAATTATGCTAAACAATTTTGTTTTTAGTAAAATGAAGAAAAATATTGCGTATTATCGTATTATTTCATGTAAACGCAAACAAATATATCGTACTTAGTACGTAGTTCGAAAATAAATAAATAGTTTTATTTACAAATGTTGATATTACTAATTATTAATGTTTATCATATTCGAAAATTACGAAATTTCATTATGTAGAAAATGCAAGAAACTGAAAAAAAATAACACTGTGATTGTAAAGCATTACCTCTTTGGTGAGATTTTTCAAAATATTTAACTTAAATCAAGGTAGTAACTGATTAAAAATGAATCAATAATTCCATTAGTAAATATAAACGAGCCATTATAAGTTTTTTTAAATTTATTATTACACGAAAATTAGTTACGCATTAAACGTAGTAAACCAACGATTTTCATAAAATATACTTCTGTTAATAGAAAATATTCAATTTATTAAAAAGCATTCTTTTGAACTTGGACGCGATACATTTTAGGGTTCAAAATAAAAAATATACAAATGCAACAAACATAATTTTTGCTTTAACCTATATTTATGCAACCGCAAAAACTTTTGGACCGATATCAAAATTTGAAGGTATTATATCATCTCTCTTACATGCTTATGTATGTTCTCTTCCAGCGATATTGTGTGCCAAAAATGTCATTTACCGCTGAAAAACCTATAAAACAGTAATTTTCTTTTCAAAAAAATGCTTTGTTTAAAAATAGGTTCATGTCATTGATCTGATCGTGCAAGAACCTACTAGTTCTTTAAATGTACATTTATTGCTTCCAATTCCAATGGACTTAAAATAAACGATATAGTTCTTTCAACACTTTTATTACGAATTACATTATGGGAAAGATTACAAATTTGGTTAATTATATGGTTTTTTATCACAACTTTGTGCAATGTATTAGAATTGTTAATAGTTATTCTTAGTAATCGTCATAACTAAAATTACTGTGTGTTTATTGCAAACACTGAAGTACGAAGCCATACTATAGTTACAGAAATTTCTTGTGTCTAATACTGACAGTTAATTCACAAAATTAAAGTAACATCATTCTAGTCACATCCACACGAAATCCATACAAAGTAGTCCTTTGGTTCTTCTATTGCATATGATATACTGAAAGAGAATAAAAAATATATATTAATTTACAATCATTATAATGTTTGAATGAATAATAAATAAAGAAATAAATTTGACGAATGATCGAATGTGTACAAATTTGACATTCAATTAAGAATTATGAAAAACTAGTATTGTCATTAATAAAATATACCTGAAAATTTTAAGAAATGTATGTATTTTTGTATGTAATTTAAAAATATATATATAAAGTCTAAGATTTTTAAATATCTGGTAAATATTAAGCATTTATTAAGTCCTTTCTTAATATGATTTGCCAGTATAGTTGAGTCCCGGTCTATTTGCCCGTTATTATGTTTGCAAATAGAAGGGAAGTGCCGCTTCACCCACTCTCCTCAGTCGCGTTACTTTCGTGACATCACAGCAGGACCTTCTTGAGGTACTATCACGCATGTTGAGGGAAAAAGAGAGCAACGACAGACCAAATTTAACGATACGGAACTGGGCAAATATGCTGGGACGTAAATATAGCGAGATGCAAATATACCGGGACTATACTGTATATCAATTATTCAAATTTAAATATATAAAATGGACACATTATATGGTTGCTTTTTTTTTAAAAAGGAATGATATTTGATGTATAAAAAAAATTTCCGTTCATAAATATCAAACTATATCGATACAACTTTTAAAATACTTTAGATGTGTTATTATTATTTTTACATCACAAGTTGGTTTTTATACATATTTAATGAAATATATTTCTCTTATATTGCTGCAAAATATAAGTAATTAAATTAATTACCTATTTTTAATTCTGCCACTAAAATAAATATACATGAAAAGTTGTCGATATTTTGGGACACGTTACATAATTTCTCGTTTTTGCTTCTGTTTGAGGTGACGTAAACATATTCATACCTCGAGTCGGGGTACCCAAACGTTGCATATTTATTATGGTCGTTAGGGCTATTATATTATTGCGGTTAATAAATTAATTAACCAATAAACATATATATGTAATTTTTATCTGGTGTATTCGAAAACGTACAGACATTAAAAATTTAATTAAGAGGCAGACACGAAATTAATTATAAAATCAGTTTATTTATTATAAACAAATACGTATTTAAAATTACACAAAATGACATACAATAATGTTGTATGTATAGTAAAAAAAATTACAATATATAGACTGTTTAATAGATAAAAATATTATTCAAAATTTAGAATAACTAATGAATTATTGCTCTCTAAAATGAATCAAAATCAACTTCTAAAGAGTCAAAATGTTCACTATTAATTAAAGATTTGAAAGAAATTTATAGCATATATTGATTATTTATACATGCACTTTTGTAAGTACACAGTAAAGCATTTAAAAAATCATCTTATAGATTTTAATAATCTCAATTAGTTAAATGAAGAATTTCTAAGTCAAATATAATTATTTTATCTTATTTTGTCTGTAATAAAAAGTCTAAAAATACAAAAATTTTTAGAAAAGCTTATTGGATGAATGTATAAAGACGAAAATCGTTAAAAGTGTGACATAAATTCAGTTACGAATTTCTTTACTTTATTATTGTTTACATTATGGACTATAAACAAACCAGAGCTAATTATAGTATACATTTTTTTGCATTATTAAAGCATAACGAATTTCTATTAATAAAATATAAAATTTTACAAATTATGTGATGTTGTTTTTGACTTTATTCCATAATTAATGCATAATTGCTTTTTATACAAATATTTTTAAAAGTCCATTTTTGTGTCAGTAAATATTCAAATGTTATAAAATGCTTATATTAATATATGAACTTCATAAATACTTTATACATTTTTATATTTATATATATACATATATATAAATATAATTCTAATATTATATATTATTATATTTATATATATATATATATACAGGGTGATCCAAAAGTCCCGGAACAGCAAAATATCTCAGCGGGAGTGCATTTTCGGGGAAAATGTTTTAGACAAAAGTTTAAGGACTTTTCCCTGGCTATTTAATGGCGATATTGAATTTGACCTTGAACATGGCCTTGAAGGTTATTTCAAGGTCAAGTTAATTTTTTTAAATGGGAACCCCTATTTTTTTTCACGGATTCGGAAAGAGCACAAAATTTTACGTCCGAATATGCTATGGCCGTTTTTTTCGGCAAGGTCATTTCAAGGTGAAACTTAAAACTCCCGTGACGGCGAAATATCTCAGAGGGTGTGCATTTCTTTGGAAATTGTTTCAGACAAAAGTTTAAGGATTTTTCCCGGGCTATTTAATGGTAGCACAGAATTTGACCTTGAACATAACCTTCAAGGTTATTTCAAGGTCAAGTTTGTTTTTTTTAATGGAAACTGCTATTTTTTTTCACGGATTCGGAGAGATCACAAAATTGTACGTCCAAATATGCTATGGCCGTTTTTTTCGGCAATGTCATTTCAAGGCCAAACTTAAAACTCCCGGAACAGCGAATTAACTCAGCAAGAGGTCATTTTCGGGTAAAATGTTTCAGACAAAAGTTTCAGGATTTTTTCCGGGATATTTAATGCTAGCATAAAATTTGACCTTGAAAATTACCTTGAAGATTATTCTCAGGTCAAGATTATTTTTTTTTTTAATTGGAACCCCGTTTCATTTTCTTAACGAAGTTATGAGGATCTTCCGGTATTGAGAGTGGTTAAATTCATTTTGTTCAGTCGATGCTATTACTGGACGATATGCTCTAGGGAGATCCTTTACAGTGCCGTAAACTTCGAAACAATTTATTGTTCTGCCAAAAGTCGATTTAGGAATCAGTTCCTGTCCCTCGCTTGTCCTCTAATTTTGTAAATAGAATAATAAACTGTTTAAAAAAAGTGTATACATACATCTTACGCAACACTTGTGCAAAGTGAACTTGGGCGCGCGAACAGCGACAGAGAGCACGAGTCACCAGCGTAGTAAATAAACAACATACATTCACATTGAATTTATACATACGTGTACAGTCTTATAAGGTTACATTTTGGTCTTAACTTTATCGTTTTGTGAGATACATGGATTTCCTATCTAAACGCCTTTCCTATCTAAACGTATTAAGCATCATTTCAGTAACAAAATACATACGTATATTTTGTACAAAGAGCAATGGCTGCGCTAAGCGAACGAGAAAGAATAACCATTCTCATGATGAGAGGCTGGGGTGATAACCAGCGATCTTTAGAGAATGTTCGAACCTTATTTAACGCATCATTTAGAGAGGGACGAGAACCGATTTCTAAATCTACTGTTAGCAGAACAATAAATCGTTAGTTCACGGTACTGTGAAGGATCTCCCAAGAGCAGGTCGTCCAGTAACAGCATCAACTGAAGAAAATGAGTTGAATGTCGCGCTGTCAATAACGGAAGATCCTCATACTTCCATCAGGAAAGTTAAACAGCAGCACGACTTATGTTACGGATCTTAACTAAAAACTTCAAATTTCACCCATACAAAGTTAGACTCGTACAACAATTGAATGAAGACGATCCTGATAGACGCCTACAGTTTGCGGAATTAATGATGAATCGAATAGATGCTGATGCCGGTTTCTTGAATCGCATCGTATTTTCTGATGAAGCTACATTCTTCTTAAATGGGGCAATCAATAGACATAACATGTCTTATTGGAGTGAAACCAATCCTAATTGGATGGTCGATAGTCGTTCTACTCAATATCCTGAAAAAGTAAACGTATGGGCAGGTATTATAAACAATGCGGTAGTTGGGCCCTTCTTCATCGAGGGTACCCTTACTGGTCAAAAATACCACGATATGTTGAGGGACGACATCATCCCTGCTATTCAGGTTATTGTAGGCGAGGATTTCGATCAGACTTGGTTTCAGCAAGATGGTGCAGCACCCCATTATGCAACAGATGTTCGCAATTATTTGAGTGATGTATTCGCAGAACGGTGGATAGGTCGAAGGGGTGTAATAGAATGGCCACCAAGATCTCCGGATCTTACGCCCCTTGACTATTTTCTATGGGGTTATCTCAAAGATAGAGTGTATCGAACGAAACCGGTGAATATTGAGGAAGTAAAACAACGAATACGGGATGAGATCGCGGCTATAGAACCAGATATGATTAAAAAAGTCGTATCGACTTTTTATAATCGCTTGGGATATTGCCAAGAAGTTCATGGCAATCACTTTGAGCATAAGCTTTAGTAAGATACATAATTTCATCAAAATCTTAGTATACCCATCTTGCCTTAACTGTATGGGGACACCCACACACACACACGCACACGCACACGCACACGCACAGGCACACGCACACGCACACGCACAGGTGACGGCGAGGGGAACCACCTGAACAAAGCACCCCGAAGAGGTGTAAACCCGACCGTGCTACCTCCACGCGGTACATCTTGGGTAATGCTAAAGCCGGCGGTAGCATTGGAAACAATGTAAAAATGTTACCCATACATACGGTATTTATAAACGTATCGGATGTAAAAAAAAAATGTATATTTTTATCCGGGAACAATGATAATGCATTGCACTCTGGAAACTCTGGAAACATTACGAAAATAAAACGGGGTTCCAATTAAAAAAAAATAGTCTTGAGCTTAGAATAAGCCTCAAGGTAATTTTCAAGGTTAAATTCAATGGTGCCTCTTGCTGAGTTAATTCGCTGTTCCGGGAGTTTTAAGTTTGGCCTTGAAATGACATTGCCGAAAAAAACGGGGATAGCATATTTGGACGTAAAATTTTGTGCTCTCTCCGAATCCGTGAAAAAAAATAGCAGTTTCCATAAAAAAAAACAAACTTGACCTTGAAATAACCTTCAAGGTCATGTTCAAGGTCAAATTCTGTGCTACCATTAAATATCCCAGGAAAAATCCTTAAACTTTTGTCTGAAACAATTTCCAAAGAAATGCACACCCTCTGAGATATTTCGCCGTTACGGGAGTTTTAAGTTTCACCTTGAAATGACCTTGCCGGAAAAATCGATCATATCATACTCGGACGTAGAATTTCCCGCTCTTTCAGAATCCATGAAAAAAAATAGGGGTTCCCATTTAAAAAAATTAACTTGACCTTGAAATAACCTTCAAGGTCATGTTCAAGGTTAAATTCAATATCGCCATTAAATAGCCAGGGAAAAATCCTGAAACTTTTGTCTGAAACATTTTCCTCGAAAATGCACTCCCGCTGAGATATTTTGCTGTTCCGGGACTTTTGGATCACCCTGTATATATATATATATATAATCTAAAAATGGTTCTATAAAAAATGTATAAAGTATTTATGAAGTTCATATATTAATATAAGCATTTTATAACATTTGAATATTTACTGACACAAAAATGGACTTTTAAAAATATTTGTATAAAAAGCAATTATGCATTAATTATGGAATAAAGTCAAAAACAACATCACATAATTTGTAAAATTTTATATTTTATTAATAGAAATTCGCTATGCTTTAATAATGCAAATAATGTATACTATAATTAGCTCTGGTTTGTTTATAGTCCATAATGTAAACAATAATAATGTAAAGAAATTCGTAACTGAATTTATGTCACACTTTTAACGATTTTCGTCTTTATACATTCATCCAATTAGCTTTTCTAAAAATTTTTGTATTTTTAGACTTTTTATTACAGACAAAATAGATAAAATAATTATATTTGACTTAGAAATTCTTCATTTAACTAATTGAGATTATTAAAATCTATAAGCAGAGTATCATATCCGAACTGTTTTTTGGTGCTGAAAACGATGACCTGTTTTTTGTTTTTTGTTATGATGTTAGCAGAATTTTCTGTTGCGTCACATTTTATTAGACGCTACGAGCAAAAATGTGTAAAAATATTATGAAGATAAAAATTACATTTATAAAATATTCTTTTGGGCAAAACCGAATTAAAAATGTATATCATTTTTGCTGGCGCTGAAATTATAATTCGTTTTTACTCGCGCTATTATTTTATATTATTGACCTTGAACGGTCGCGCTTAATAATCGTTTTAATATATCACCTTATATTGTCAATTGTCATCAACTTTGCAATTACTTTGAGTTAAGGTCATCCTTATAATATGGCCTTTCTCATTGCTAAGCTTCGCAAGCTAGTCTCAAAAGATTCAAACTTTCTAAGTTTACGAGTTTAATTAATCGGTAATAATTGAATAAATCACAAAACCTGTTTAATTATATAGATATATTTTATAAAGTACATAAATGCGTTCTTAAACAAAAAATGATGAAGTACAAAAATAATATGCTACATTATTCGTTATCGCTATCTCGACTGGAAAAATCATAGTAAGAAATAAATAAAACTTTATTATTTTCATAATTGAGTTGTTTTTCGATTTCAATTATAACAATGTCATATTTTAACAACATTCCTAAATAAATAGAATCATGTTTACACATGATTATACTCGTAAGTCACTTTGTGTAGATATTATTCGAATTAATACAAAAACGGGTTAACTTTTGGAAATTGGCAAAAGTGAGTTAATTTCAGCTAACGGGTAAAAATGGTTTACTTTTTATGATGCGAGCAAAGGTGGGTTAAATATTCCATAAGAGCAAAAGTGAATTATAATTTTAATCCATTTTTGCCCTGAATATTATGTAAGTCATTTTTGCTCGCGGAGATTATTTAATTCATTTTTCCGCGTTAAAAAAGTTAATTCACTTTTGCCCGCGTTATATTTTTGACCCATTTTTATTCTCAGCGTGTCATGTTTAGATATATCTAAATAGTTATTTTCGTATCGTGGGCGTAAAAAAACTTATGCGCCCGTTGGTGGTCACCGCGCCCGAGGGGCTGGCGAAGACTACCCCTGATTGGGGGGGGGGGGGCGGATAGAAACGTCGAAATTTGATGAAAAACTATAGGGTAATTTTTTTGCCGAGGTGACCAAATTCAATACTTTTTCAGACAATAGTCATAAGCATTTTAAACCAGTTTTTATGGCATTATCGTTGACTTTAGCAAGAAAATGTATATTATAACCTTTTTTATAGAGAATTTCATGCTCTATGTTTTTTTGTTTGAAACATTTTTTAATAAAATGTGTATTTTTCAAAATAAATGCAAAAAACTACGAAGAAACTTAATTGGGGCTAATGTTTTTTACTAATGGACGGATGCATCTGCGCCAAAATCTAATAAGATCTAAGTTATACCTAGACACGTATTTTAAAAAAAAATTGTGTCATTACGCTTATCCGTCCGCGAGTTATCACGAGACAAAAAAGCGAGACCTACGTACGTACAAGATCACGGACACAAATTTTTTTATTGTTGATTTGTGCTCCTTAGGGTCTGAAACGTCGACATTTGATGAAAAACTATACGGTCATTTTCATGCCCGAATTGACCAAATTCAATACTTCGTTCAGACCTAAGGTCTGGGTCGAAGTAATAACACATTGAGTAGTCAGTGTACATATACATTCTGAGATCGCCGCGGTGAATACAGCAAGTGGTTATTGCTAGCAGTAAAAGCGCATAATGTGGTAGAAGAGTGTTATGGCATAGGAGTAATATCGAACGATGAGTTGGAGAACAGGAAAAGTCGAAGTTTACCCTTAAACGTCGTAACATCGGTACTCGAGCGGATGTTGGTTGCATTCCAGAGTCGGGTTGATGTGATGATGAAAGAGCGCGCAAATGACTCATGCTGATGAGGCTGCACACGAAGTTCAGTAGTGGAGCACGGTCTTAATATTCGACTTGTGCTTTCATTACGCCACTGATAACGATCATAGAGATATTTGGGTATCCTTGTGAGGACATTGTAGGTGATGATACCTATAAAGTATAATAGAGATCAGTGGGTGCCATCGATAATTCGGGCGGCTTCTTTGAAAAACTCAGAAGAGGCGGAGCTAAGTTTTTCTTTATCCCTCCTTTCTTCTCATTCCTACCTGCTGTATTCGGACATCTTTTCCGGCGGACATTTATACGGGCAGACAATTTTTCTTTTGAACCACTTTCCACCTTTCCTCACCCTTCTTCCTTTCCTACCGGATACATTCGGACATTTTTTCCGCGGTCACTTTTACTTTTTCGGGCACTTTCCTTTTCCGACAATTATACGGGAGGACAATTTTTCATTCAGACAACTTTTCCGTTTCCAAAGTAATTATTACTATTGATCATATTACTTATTAGAATTATAATAATGGTATCTTCCGCAAGAATCCTACTGTTTGTTGATAATAAGTTAATTTTAATTGAATTAATTGTTAAAATTGGCAGTTGTTTGATTCAAAAGAAAGTGAAGAAATTACTGCATTCGGCACAAGGTTATTTATTTCTTTTCGTTAGAATATTTCATGTGCAACATGTCGACAACAGGATGCGTTCTGTAAATATTTGATCTTTTTGAATTTATTACTTGATGATGATTTTGCGGTCAGAAATACGATAGCCACACCCGGGTAGCATAACCGCGAGCTGTGGAAAATGCAGTGGGAGGGTTCAAAATTTCAAAGAATGGAAACACATCTTACTTTCAGTAAATTTTCTTACTTAATTCCAGACATCAGGTAATAAATAAATGCTTCATGTGATCGCTGTTAAAATGTTATTAGCATAATAAACTCAGAAAAGCAGAGAAAACTCGGAAATAAATGTTTCCAATTTTGAACCCCTTTAAACTAATTTAATGTCCCTAATGTCGCTAAGCAGCAAAATAGGGGGAAATTACCTCTTTTCGACCTTCCATCAGGACGAGAAATTTTCTCGACCACGTCTTATTTACCTAAAATAAAAGTCGAATTACGTAAAGAGGGGACACAAAAGTAGAAGTAATTTCTTCATCGAAATTTGGTAATGCAGGGTATTTTTCCCGATAGGTCGTTGTCTGAATTTGGTAAAATCGACCTGTACTTAGGAGAAAATTTGTAATATTTAGGTAATTTTTACCTGTTTCGACTTAATTCTGACTAAATCAATACTCCTTTTCTTCTTTGAACTTGACAAGCCTGACTGTATAGTTACACCGTTATATATACTCGTGTCATGGTATAGCAACGTAATACTAAAGCTTTCGTCAGAATATAAAGGAAAGGAAATGAATATGCAGATTGTGTCAGTTTTCAGCTAATTAAATTAAGCACGATATAACGTTAAAATTAACGTCGAAATTACTTCGATGTTTCGTACGTCCGTATATGTCCCGTTGTTTTGTCTCGCGATATCTCACGTACGGACAAGCGTATCGACATCAATTTTTGTTTAAATACGTGTTTTGGCATAACTTAGATCTAACTAGATTTTGGCGCAGATCCATCAGTTCATTACTAAAAAACATTAGCCCCAATTACGTTTATTCGTAGCTTTTTGTCTTTGTAATTTTCCACTGATTGCGATGAAACAACAATTTTTTTACAACTCCATGTGACTTATAAAGAGGTCTTTGTGCAGCCGAAATTTCGAAAAATATCGCCAAATTTTGTAAAAAAGTAGCTGAATATTACAATCGATTTCTGTTAACCCGAATTTTATTCGGTACACTACGTCCTCGATTTTCCACAGATTGCAATGGCAATTTTTTGGTAACTTCATGAAACGTATAAACAGGTCTTTGTGGAGCTAGAACTTTAAATAACATGTTTCAGTGACGTCACAAAACCAAGAAAAAATATAAGTAATATGGCGGACCGACACCCAGCTGTTTGGTAGTCATATGGATTCGCCGAACGCGCCTTGCAAAAATTTTCCGTCGATTTGTACCAAAATATGCGATGGGTCTCTCCACGACAAATCAGCATAAAAGACGAGGAGGAAGACAATACCCCGGCACAACGTCCGCGGGAAGTAGCCAGCCGGTTTACCAATGTATCCACCAGCCAATTATTCCAGGTATTTTTTAACAATAATAATTTATTTGTCTCTTACCAGACTCTCCCCTACTGAGAGTTCTGGTAATAATTAAACAAAGTATGAAACATGAAAAGTCTATTAATGTAATGATAAATATAAATCTGAATATATTTGTAACAATATTTTGTTCATTTCTTAGCAGACTTGCATAAATACGTTAGTGATAATGAAGTTGAAAGCTAAAGCTCAATTATTTAGAGAAGTGATTACGATACTGTTTTTGAGCATATGAGCTTACTCCAGAACCTGAATTAAGCATAATTTGTCAGAGCGCTGATAATAATGTTATGCTATGTATTGTTATTATCCTACTCGACCATACATAATCTGTTAACCGATGACTTTTATTATTTTTCCTATTATAGTGCGCAAAGTTCGATTTTGCACACGTATTGCCACTTTCCCACACTGATCTTATAATTTAGCGTGCGGTAATAGTATATTACGATACAAGTGCGCGAACTCGTTACACTCTTGCGCAAATCACCTACGGCGCACGTGTATCATATTCTATTTTTTTTTACTACGTGAGAGAAATTTTTCGCGCACTGTTTTGAGTGTACGAAGTACTTCGCACGGAGTTAAAAAAAGGAAATTTGAGTGCGGTAATGAAGTTTTGCGTCAAAATTAATAAGAAAAAATTAGCTTGTAAATTTTACATGTTCGGAGCAAGAATCACTCACAAAAATGGCTTTGAAAACACTAGCTTGACTATTTGTTACCCGGAAAACCGAAAAATTGATTTTCTTCGTACAGTCAAATTAAAAATGAGTTGACTGTTGCCTGAGCTCTACAATTCGTCAAATGTGTCACCATTACGTATTGGTCTATCTGCAAAATAAACGAAATATATGGTTTGCAGTTCTGTACTTCAGCTTAATTGGATTATTTATTTATATTTGATACGCTATTATTATTATATTTGATAAGATATTCATAGTTCCTTAGCGTAATAGCACTATCCATGTACATAAAGTTACAAAATTATACACCTTCGATTATTACTTAAATTAATCTGTTTGATTACTTAATTCGCATGTGTTCCCTTGAACCAATAAGAGATTGGAATATAAAAATATTGATTTATTTTTCTGTTGCCAATAAACATCTTCTGCAATTATGATTCTATTTACTGAGAATCAGAATTGAATTTCCAATTGATTACGATATAAACATCCAGCCTCTAACGACCATATGGGTCCACCACATTTCGCGGGATATAACAAAGATTAATCGATGGACGCGGTCATGATCCAAGGTATATATGGGACGGGGAAAAATCACGAGTATTCAGTACCATGTCAGACGTCAGTCTAGTTCGTGAACCTTCAGCCTCTCCGACAATGCCCGTCTCATCGAGAACGGCGAGGTCTTTATCACCGGTGACGATGCTTCCATCGCCGTATTCATCACTATATAATATTCACGGGCATAAACAAAGGCGAACAGCACATATTTTGGAAAATCCACCGAAACGAGCAAAAGTGCACTGTAGCTCTCTTGCAAGATTGATGAGTACAGAAGAAAAGTTGAAAGCTATTCAACGAGTAGAGGCCGGAGAAACTAAAGCCCATGTTGCACGATCGTTGAAAGTTCCCGAATCTACGCTACGTGGCTGGGTTAAGATGAGCAAGAAACTTAAGGAAAGTGCAACAAATCTTGGAAATGAGACGACGATCATTGACGAAAAACCTGCTCAAATATTGGAGCCGTTAGATTCTGCAACACTCAAAGGTACGCCTGAACAAAAACTGGTGGAAACTTCAATAAAGGTGCAACCTTCCCACTGCAACCCATATCAGGAGAATGAACTTCAGCAGTGGTTATTCATGCTTCAAAACAAGATGTTTGAATCTCAATTAGTTGATTACTATACTGCTGATGCTCAGGGTATGTCGTGCTTACTCTCTAAAGCCGCAGTTGCCTCTGATAGTGGAATATCAGAATCGAGTTCTAAAACTGAAGCCGTTTATTCATGCTCTAAAAATGTAAACATTAGTAACGAAGACGGAATTCGGTATGGGGAAATGTTTCTTGCATGGCTGCAACATTGCAGCTGTATCGATGTTCCTAAGTTGACGGTCGTCCAAATTAAGAATTTATTAGTGTTTCTCAAGTCGCAATGTGTGGAATGATTATTGACAATTCTGATACACGGACACGTTTGCGGTGAATCGCAAATACGCAATATGTACAATATTTATATAGATATTTAAGAATTCAATATAACATAATCTAAATAAAACGATAATGGGCTAAAACAATAATTCTGGCTTTATATTATTATGTGGAATTGCGCACGCAATCGGAACGAGTCTTTATGGGGAATTTCGTTGCCTTCTACTTCAGATGGTACCCCCCCCCCCAAATCTGTCTAAATTAATTTTTATCTTGCAGAGATAGGATGATTCCCATTTCGGACAAGAAACTGAATGTGAAGAGGACTAGGGTTAATATAATGTTACGACAGGATCAAGTGGTTATCGACTCGATTATTCTCTCGAAAACTAATGCTTGCGTGTAGTTGTCTATTCCGAGCCATAATTTCTTTAGGAAGCAGGTAATGGGGACTTTTCCTATTTACCTGGTTATCATTTCTAATATATATATAAAAGAAATTTTGAAACCCACATGCACGGAAAGAAAGAAACACGACCGAGTCCTGTCTACGCAGCACTGGTTACTGCGTGGCCGGTTCGCAATTTTGAATTTTTTACAATTTTCTCTTCACCACTCGAAAGAGCGACCCCGAAAATGGTAGAATCTGGTAAGTTTGATTTTTTTCTAAATTTATTTCATGCTGGAAATAAGCGTTGAAGTTGATGTACATTTTCTGTGCATTTCGGCGTTAATGGGTTTACTCATTGTACAAGAGACTTGTCATGCGCGACCCTTAGCAAAACTGGCTTCAAAATTCGTCCCGCAAATAACAAAAATGTACGCGACATCTCCACATATAAGCTACCAGCATCCATTTTCTCGCTTTGAAATGATAAATTCAAACGGTTCATTTCAGACAAAACGGATTCCAAGAACACCAAGTACAATTTGTTGCAAATCGTCTTCAAGCATATCTCGGATTGTTCTGGCAGTATAGCATTTTTCGGCTTCACTGGCTATTTGAAAATGTGTTTTCAACTCTATCCCCTATTTAATAACCTTTTCAAAATGTTGTAAAACACGAGCCATCTTGTGCGAGATAATTTAATCATTTGCCGAAATTTCTGAGTATTATTTCCAGAGTTAATGAAATATAATATTTTTTTCTAGTTTATTCTGTGCAAGAGACTGACACTAAACCAGTTATATACTTCTATAGCAAGATACGCTAGAACTCGGATGTTCTTCACCTGCTTTCGAAGAACAGAGATGCGACGAAAGGTAAGTGCTTCGCATTAGATGGAGATAAGGTATATCATTTTTTAGCAGAGTAAAAAGAATCATTGGACCCATATAGGTTATTTGCTCCATCTGTACCTATCGTTGTCATATTTTTTAATGGTATTCCAAATTTTATGAAATATTCTATGATACTTTTATGTAAATCAACGGCCATGGCTCGCTAATATTCCCAAAAAATCAGTGATCATGCGATTTTCAGCAGGATCAAAATACTTGACGCATATGCACAGGTACTTAATAACCGAAACATCGTTGCTTTCATCTATAATAATCGAATACCCACCTGATCCAATGGCTTTAACTAAATCCGACAAAAGTACGGGCGAAATCACATTTAATTACGTTTAATGACTTTTGAGCACTTTGTTCTGTGTAAGCGAACATTTTCAAAATTGCTCCCTTTTCCTAAAGTCGATAAAAGTTCACAAAGACGATCTATCGAATTTACAGACGATTGCATCGCTATGTATAGTGCGCGACTCTGATTTCAGTGCTTTCCTTTTCCGCACTCAATACCGTTCCATATCCTTGAATTAAAAATAACAGATTTTTATTGAAGTTATGAAATGATCAGACTAAAAACATGTCACATACCACATTTGTGACAGTTAAGTTCTCCCGCCTTCTCTACATGTTTCTTAGTATGCATGTTTTGGGAGATCGGTGAGATGACTCCTCAATGACTGATTACAAATCTTACAGTGGGCTTCATTGAGGTCATGCGGGCTTTTATGCTTTGCTACATTGATGTGCTGCAATCATCCTACATTATTTTAAGTAAAAACTAGTGTTGGCGTCGTGCCTCGCTCTCTCCGCTCGCTCAGAAACTTCGACCCAGTGGAGACTCGGCTATTGCTTAATACTCGTTCGTTTACTAACATCTTTCAATTATATGATAAAATTATATCGATATTTGGGGGTCCAATCATATTTAGGTCCAAGTGGCTTCGATAGATGTGTTACAACAATATAGTGTTTCTTATATGTATGAAAATTGAAACTGAGCATTTTCAAATTTCGACCCCGACAACAGGCGAGCCGAAGTATTAATAAATAAAAATTGCAAAACACTTACTTCATGCACTTGTATTCTAATAGACTGTTCGATGCATATTACATGTTTACTGTGTTTTACTAATTACTGTCTGTATTATTATGATATTATATATACAATATATACACATATAATTCGTCAAAGATATCTTGAAAGTGTCGAAAAGATCTATGACGGATATCTTATAGATATCTATAAGACATCTTTTAGATATATCGAAATAGTTATTTTCGTATCAAGGGCGTAAATGAACTTTGCGCCCGTAGGTGGTCACCGCGCCCGAGGAGCTGGCTAAGACTACCCCTGGGGGGGTAAGGGGTCGAAACGTCGAAATTTGATGAAAAACAATAGGGTAATTTTTTTGCCGCGATGACCAAATTCAATACTTTTTCAGACAATAGTCATAAACATTTTAAACCCGTTTTTATGGCATTATCGTTGACTTTAGAAAGAAAATGCATTGACCTTTTTTGTAGAGAATTTAATGCTCTATCTTTTTTGTTTGAAACATTTTTTAATAAAATTTGTATTTTTCAAAATAAATGCAAAAAACTACAAAGAAACTTAATTGGGGCTAATTTTTTTTAGTAATGGACTGGTGGATCTGCTCCAAAATCTAATCAGATCTAGGTTATGCCAAGACGCGTATTTTAAAAAAAAATGTATGTCAATACGCTTATCCGTTCGCGAGTTATCGCGAGACAAAAAAACGGGACGTACTGACGTACGGACGTACGGACGTACGTACGTATAAGATCACAGATACAAATTTTTTTATTGTTGATTTGGGTTCCTTAGGGTCTGAAACGTCAACATTTGATGAAAAACTATATGGTAATTTTTTGCCCGAAGTGACCAAATTCAATACTTCGTCCAGACTGAGTCTGGGTCGAAATAATTACACTAATATGATTCTAAAAAAGAAAAGATATCGCATTGCTATATCTTTGCTTTAAGATGAACCAAAGTAGAATTTGATATAATAGAAGTTGCTGTAATCAATAAACATTTCTCATAATGTATGCAAGATCTTATCTGTAAAAAAAATTTTATGACATTTTAAGAAAAAAGTTGGAAGCAAATTTCATAAATGTTTTCATTACGTGTTATTAAATTTAAGATATTTTTATTAAATTTAAGACACTTTTATTAAAACTGGAGGTCTAGAATACTGAGAGTTGAACTTTAGCATTCGAACGAAGAATGAATTTATGTTAAATACGTGACTTTTAAAATTATCATTACATAGTCCGGGTCAACAGAAGGCTTTCAGGTTAGAGATTTTTTTTGCATTTCTCATTCGGAAATTACTCAAATATTATTTAATTTTACATATTTATACGTGAGAAACATGTTTCGGACCTTTACTAATAACTCCATTAGGGTTTTTTGGTTGAGTCGATGGAAGCAGGGTGTTGTCGTAGTCGAATTTAGTTCACTCTTTTATTCAGCTTTTTGTAAACTTAGAAGTTAACTGACCTGAACCAAATATTTTTTTTTTAATTTGTTGAGTGTTAAACATAACTCAAGACATGATTATGCAATCTCTTTCATGAAAAATTGGAAGAGATAAAGGTGTGATAGTTTGTGCATTTTTTTTGCCAATTTTAGCAAATTTGCACAATTTGTCATACCAATTGTCTCTTCCAAATTAACAACATTATTGCCGAACATTATTTATATGTTTTCATCTTTCCTAAGACATACATTGTCTAGCCGCTTATTATAAATCTATACCGCTCAAAAAAGTTCGATCATTATCTAACAAAAGATATCGCATAGAGAAATTTTGGATACGATCCAATGTGATTTCATTCAATTTCTTTCACTGGAATCTGTCATGTAAATGCAGTCGTGCACGTTTTTATGCAAGAAACAACCGCACATAACCTATGATAATTACCAAACCGAATTTTTTGATTTTACAATTAATTTGATTCTTTCACTGCCTGAAAATTGTTCAGTATATTTCAGTAACCGATTTTCACAATTTGAAAACTACGAGCACAGGCACTTCCGGCTAGGCTGATAAATGGCGTTCTTCCGGTCATATTTCTTAATTCCGATTATAGTGACTCTATGTTAAGTCTGTTACGCGCGACTCCACCGGCGAAAAAATAAACTACCAAGAGGGGGGTATGTGACACCAATAAAATGGGGAACCGGGTTATTTTGCGAATAGCTTTTCCAGATGTGATTTTTCAGCAAACTGATATTTCCAAATTACTTTTAGTCTTTGAAATGCCGTACGATGAAAAAGTAATATCAACTGAAAAATGTCTGTTTGCAACGCTATTCGCAAAATAAGCCCGTATGATTAGTGTCACAAACCCTCAGTCAGTAGTTCAGTATTTCATTTCGTTTCCGGTGGGGTCGCAAACAGCAGACTTAACAGGGCGAATTCGTTTTTGAGTAACTTTTGACGCGGAAGTCAGTGGTGTTGGAAGAAAAAATATGTAGAAAATTGCTTTTTTAAATTTAATTTCTTTATATCCATCCGTATTTTTACAAAAATATGTTTTTATGTTCACCCAAATTTTTGAAATTTTTAAATCAATTTAGAATAAAGTAGTAATGAAAAAATCGAACGAAAAATTACTGAATCGAATTTTCAAAATTTGAGTTTCATAAAGGCAATTCTCACAATTTTTTACGTTCTCTTAAAAAAAGTCAAAGAAATTTGTCGAGAATTGACCGAGAATTTTCTCCAATATCGAAAAATCACGTATTGCAGAAAATTCTGAGCCAATTCTCTTTAATTGTTTTTTATTCTTTTTAGAAGATAGTAAACAATGGTTCAAATTGCCTTTATGAAGCCCGAATTAAAAAAAATGAGTCAGAACTTTTTAATTTACATTTGTTAGCTTTGATTACTACTTGATGCACTCGTATTGCGACTTATTTCCGACTTGTCTTCGCAGATCCCGAAATCGCCATTCGAAACAGACATTTTCACATGTCACATGCATCCAACATACCGATTCGCAATTGTTCACACGAACATCCTACGAAGTCGTCGCTTACAAATCGATACACGTTCGATACCTACTTTACCCGGTATCGTCACTAATTTATTTTCTTCACAAATATTTTTTTGAAGAATAGCAGTGTAGCCTAATTTGTTTATCAAAAAGTAGATTTTTGTGACAAACATGTACTGTAATCTTACTGTTTATTACTAAGAAGTTGATTGTTGGAAAATGCTATATAGAAAATCTTTTGGGCTAATTATAGAAAATAATAGTATATTATGCAACGAGTGCGTAACTTCACGCACTGCACTAGTCGCGAACGATATTTTATGCCCAGATTTTCTATGCGTGAAGTAGCGAAATTCAGTGAGTGAAGTAGATGGAATGGGTGAAGTTTACTTCACGACATTCACTTCACGCACGGAAAATCTGTGCATAAACATATATTTTTTTTTCTAACAAATTTGTCACAAGGTTTTTTTTTACCTAATAATAATTATAAAGAGCTTAATGAGTCTTATCACTTATAATATAAACAAAACGCAGTTCATCTTAATTTATAATATTAATCAGAGATAAAATCATATCAAAATTATTTATGATTATATCAAACATATTGGAGTGTTCGATGTAAAAGGTATAACGTATTGAAAACTAATGAAGCGAAAACCCAATTCATGTTAATAAAACTCACTAATGTGCTATATATTCATTACAAAAATATTTTTTATTTAAGTTTAGATGTGCATATATTTACAGGACTTCTGTAAAATATTTTGAAAATATTTTAACATGTCCTTATAGAGGTATACCCTTACATAAGAATAACTATTTGTAAGTTTCTCGACCTCTTCAATGTATAATTATGTAAACAAAATTTATTTGTTTATTTACATGCTACACATTGTATCATATGAGTAAGAGGATCGTATCGCCAAGAAATTAACATTTGTTTACATACTTGTTTACACATTTGTTTACATAAATTTTCAAAATGTTTAATTATCTTAAACACAATGTTTAACAATCTAAAAATAATATTGCTTTCAAATGTTTAAGAATAAGCATCAAATAAGAACAATGTGTGGCTTTAAATTCTAGAATTGTTTATTAGTAAAACAAAGTCAACAGACATATTTTTTAATCATTCTATTCCATTTATTCGATATGGTTCCATTTAATTGTATAGTTCGTATTTGTACAATTTTGTTGATGACTAATTAAAAATATAGTGCCAAAATTGTATGACATTGATTACTCGGGATTTTTCGGGTTGATAACTATGAATATGAGATGTAAAACTGAAAATTCAAAAATGAAGTTGCAATATGCCAGAAAAAGTCTTACCGACTTCCTCGAATTTTATGAATATATTTCAATTAATAATATAAAATTACTTTTGTAAAATTATTTTTAATAAACGCTCCGTTATGGGGGCGTTCTCGTGGTCGATAATTATGAATTTGAACAGTTATTCTATAATCGTATGAAATTCGTTTTGTTTATGAAAATAATACGTTTATTTCAGTTATGACGTCTAAAGCGATGTTAAATGGAACATCCTAAAAGACGTACCGATTTTGGATACGATTAATAATATGATTGGACGTTACCTTTGACACTACATTAGACGTCATCTTTGACGCTAAAATGGACGTCACTTTGGACATGCCGTTTGACGTCCCATTTGACGTCACATTAGACGTATACGTATACTATTGGACGTCCCATTTGGCATCCAGTATTTGACGTACCATAAGTCTTATTTGATGTCGGGTTGTACGAAAATTAGTGTTGAAAAAACAATTATTAATAAATTAATAAATATCTATGTAAACATGATACTACTATTCTTTTAAATGCGTATTGAAAAAAATCCTATATATTAAATAGGATAATTTATTCTTAAAAATGTCTTATATCACAAGAAATATTTGCTCTGGGGTACATGTAAAAGTGGGATGAAACAAGTGAAGACACGCCTAACGAGGTGTCTTTTATCCGCTGCTTGCTTTTTTGTGGCAGATAGTTTGGTGGTTCCACGATTGTATTGAACGCTATAAAAGAGGACTGGTGGAAGCTCCTCCTCTACTGACCCCTACTGCGCCCTCCGTTCCTATTATACTTTCAGAT
Source organism: Trichopria drosophilae (assembly GCA_030407085.1). Taxonomy (NCBI): domain Eukaryota; kingdom Metazoa; phylum Arthropoda; class Insecta; order Hymenoptera; family Diapriidae; genus Trichopria; species Trichopria drosophilae. Next base: position 111,763,387 of record CM059585.1, on the reverse strand, counting down.
TCGACAATGCAGCTAATCACTATATTCTCTGCAATAGTGCTGGCAGAACTCGTCGGAAACTTAACCCCACCATACCACCAAAATACGCATCTTATAAAGACGGAAATGTCAAAATTCATGTTTTTTTTTTTAAACTTTGTGGAAATATTTTTGTAAGAACTGAAAATCGTCAAATAAAATGTACGGTTGTGAAATGGCCATCTTGGATCCACCATTTTGAATTTTCAAAATCTAACTTCCTATTCGTAATCAGCGACACCGAAAACCCCCGAGTAACAATTTTCAGCTGTTTTCCATGTGAAGAAAAAAGTATGCCGCAAAATGTTAATGAGGTTCAAAATCCAAGATGGCCGGCGGACATGTGAAAATTTAAATTTTCTGACCAAAAAAAAAAAAAAAAAAAAAAAAGGTACTCTAGAAATTTTCAATTTTAAATGTATAAGTGTATGGTCATATTCATAATCAGCGATCCCGAAAACCCTAATGAAAAACATGATTATACAGATGATAATGTCAGAGAGTAAAAATCCTTTGCCAATGCGTCGTTTGTACACACAAAATGAAGCCCTATACAACCTACAAATATAACATACAGTAATTCTGTTGCACACTGCCCGTATAGTTTTATTCCACTTATTAAAAATTACGGCTGTAAAATGTGTCCAATAATCTAAAACCATTAAATTCTTTTTGGCGCTATAATACTTTTTGAAACCCATTCTAACCTCTTCATTTTTGCTACTTAATCTTAGATAAGCTTACATGTAAAGATATTTAAAAGAAATATATATTAAAATTATAATAAATATAAATAACAGCGGTTGAAATCATAGGCTGCGTTACAAGTCTTAAATAGGCGAAGAAAGTTTATGCTTTTTAAATTATTCTGCATATTATATAATGAATGTTATAATAATTAATAAAATAAATATTTTATTAATATAAAATAAATAATTTAATAATAAATTAAAATAATGAAATACTTTTATTCCACTTTTAAAATATTAAGGCGTTGTACAATGCATCCAATAATCTAGAAACCTCCTACTCTCTTTGACACTGTAATTCTTGTCGGAACATATCCCATGCTTTAAAACTGTTTTAATTGTATTTATTGTAATTTCAGTTCATATTCCACGTAGATATGCCAGGAAATAAAGGTAAAATTCGATTATTAAAGAGTGAAAGCACAGTCAAGATCCAACATGAGTCGTAGAGCTCAATTGATCCTACGATGCTTGTCAGATTACTGTACTTATACATGTTATTGACATAAATAAACATTCATTTAAATGGGATTTCAATTTATGTATTCATTGCAAGAATCAGTACTGTCGCAAGGTTTGCATTTTACGCAAGTAAAAAGAACTTAGAGTGTTAGTCGACAATTGAGCTTTCAAGAAATTTTGGTTCGAAGCAAAACATACAATACTTTATTTTTTCCTTAACCCGATTAATTTAGCATTTACTAAACATTCATTTTAAATGGGATTTCAATTTAGTTAAATTTTTTTATATAATTTTATTGAATTTATTGTGAACTAAGAAAGCGTAAGATACAATTGAGGTTTAGGGAAAAGATTGTTAACCCATTAACGCTCAGGCGGACGAATTTTCAGCATTAGTTTGAACATCGATAGTTTGTATATAAATGTCTTTAGACAAATTTGAGCTCCACTGTTTCTGACGTAAAATTGTATGCTCTTTCAGAATCTTTCAATAAAATTTCGATAAAATGAACCGCAAAAAAGTTATACACGTTTTTCTGTTAAAAAACATGGTTTTTTACGTTTTGTTTTTCACAAAAACATCACTTTCACCTCGAAATAACGTTGGGAACATATCTAAGTCGAAAATATCGCGTCCATGGACCCCTAGGATTAAAATGTACCATATATGAATTCATAATTCAATATGGCAGTTTTCAAAATGGCGCCTAGAAGCTCACAATTCTTTTTAAAACTTAACCATTTTTTTCTTAAAAACTATCGACTTTAGAGAAAATTTTCTAAGAACAACAATGCTTTGGAATGAGTCAAAGAATACTCTCAAATTTTATCAGCATGCAATAATACACTACTTGATTTTTCAAAAATTCGAAAAATCGAAATTTTGGAATAAGTTATTTTAAAAATTTGAGTAGGTTCTTTAAATATTTTTCAGATATTTTTATTCCAAGAACATTTTCTCTAAAACTTACAGTTTCCAAGAAAATAAATTATTGGTCTTGAAATATAGAAAAGTTTAATAATTTATTTTCATGAAAACTATTGACTTTACAGAAATTTTCCTTAGAACAAAAATATTTTAGAACTATTTGAAGAAGCTCAATTTTTTACTCAAATTTTTTCAGATTTTTTAAATGATTTTTTTTCAAAATTTGGATTTTTCGAATTTTTGAAAAATCAAGCAGTGTATTATTGCAAGTTGATAAAATTTTAGTGAATTCTTTGACTCATTCCTAAGCATTGTTGTTCTTTGAAAATTTTTTCTAAAGTCTATAGTTTTTAAGAAAAAAAATGGTTAAGTTTTAAAAAGAATTTTGAGCTTCTAGGCGCCATTTTCAAAATTGCCATCTTGAATTATGAATTCTGATATAGTACATTTTAATCCTGGGAGTCCATGGACGCGATATTTGCAACTTAGATATGTTTCTGAACGTAATTTCCAGGTGAAAGTGGTGTTTTAACGAAAAACAAAATGTAAAAAACCATGTTTTTTTACAGACAAACGCGTATAACTTTTTTGCGGTTCATTTTATCGAAATTTTGTTAAAAGATTCTGAAAGAGCATACACTTTTACGTTAGAAACAGTTGAGCTCAAATTTTTCTAAATGCATTTCTATACAAATTATCGATGTTCAAACTGATACTGAAAATCCGTCCGTCTGAGCGTGAATGGGTTAATTTGGAAAGTTCACCTCACATCTGATTGAGGGTCAACCTCCCAAAAAAAAAAAAATAAAACTCATTGACACTGTATCACATATTTTTTATATTTCATTTTCTTACTCTTTTTGTTTTTCTTGGGCAAGATAATACTTCAATAGACCGTAGCTCATTTAGACTTTAAAAACGAAACGCGATAAAGTCGAACTGTCCAAAACAGCCCAGCTGATCGGCACTGCCTATTCATTTCGTTCTCCCAGCCGCTAGGTAAGGCGCCACTGGGTGCCACTAGAGCTGAATACTGAATTAGAATTTCAAATCCGGATCAAATCAGGAACAGATACGGGTTCCCTAATCTACCGAATGTAGCTGGATAACTAAAAATCAGGATCGGCCCCGGAACGGTCCGGGATTCCGTATACGTCCCGTATCCGCGGTAGCGTTACAAATCTGATACGATCCTGATCTGATAATAAGGGTAGCCCCAGCAAATGATTATTCGGGGCACAGTTTCGTACGATTATCTCTAAAAGGTTCGTTAATAATGAATTTTTTATCTAAAAATTATCATTTTTAGACTTTGTTTATTAATTATTAAAAAATTAACAATAATTTTACAGACTATTCGCATGAATTTTGATATTCTAACATCTCAAGAACATGTAAAAACAAAAAAATAGCTGATAAATCGAATAAAAACTTCAAATTCACCAAAAACTGTTTAGAAATATGTGGTTACAATTAGAACCACTAAGCCGCAAAGGGTTCAAAGACGCTATTTTTTAGTTTTAAACTTTCTACCTATTTTTTCTGTATTTTATAGATATTATGCCGTAAGCTCGTGAAACCCGCAATGTGCTAACATGCTTGATTCAGTTGTCTTTCTATGTTTGGCTGAATGTGTTTTGCTGTTCGACGAGGAGTCTTTGGAGCAAAATTGTTAGCAGAGGAAAGTGACATTTTCGTAGCCTTTTCTTTTGCTTTTCTTTTAATTCAGCAATCACTTCGGGAGATGTCAGTTCAGCACTGCTCATCGATTTTCGAACACGATTCGATTTCTGCTTAGGCGTTTCGCGCTGTAAAGGACCAATTTCATTTAATGTAGAAAAACTGGAAAGACGAACCGTCGACGTTGATGGCTCGTAGATTGGCAACTCGTTCGATGAACTAATAGAATGCACGTTCGAAATGAACGTTCCAATGTTGAAATGTTCATGTTCGCACTCTGTCCAGGAACACTGACTGTAGCAAAAATAAATCTCTGATCTTCTGTACGAAATACATTTTCAGCTTGTGTATTTTCTCTGATGAAATCAGCCCCTGTGAAAATACCAGATTTGAATGGGCAAATTCCAGTTAAAACGTATCCAGACTTGATCGTTTTCGGGTTGAGTTTAAAATCTACCGTACACAAAACCGTCTACGGGCTGCATTCGGTGCGAACAGTGAGGTGGAAATGACAATAATATTACGTCATTATTTATTACCGCATCAAGCGCTTCGACCGAAAAATCCGAAGCATGATTATCCAACATAAGTAACACTGGGGAATCCAGAGATGCTTTGCTGTGTGTTATGAAATGTCACATACAATACAAATTACGTCTGTTCCATCCATCCAGGCCCATTTTCGAAACATTTTGCTCCAGGAGAGCCATTATCCATAAATGTTATTTGCATTTTCTTTAGTAGGAAACAGAAAAAATGGAGGGATAGAGAACCTGCCGCATTCACTGCTAGGGTCATTGTTACCATAGTACCACGTTCAACACTAGCAATTTGACTCACCCTTTTTGCCCCACGCAACGCAATGACCTTTCCGACTTTAGTTGGCACAGGGGAGAATCCGTCCTTATCCATATTCCATATAGACAGTCCGTCCATTGTTCTCTTCTCAAGAATGCGGTTCAAATTTTTGAAAATGTTAGCGACATTTTCCATGAAAAATGATGTCATATGGTTTAGGCGTGTTAGTTCTGGCATGCGTTGAGCTAGATGTGGGTTTCGTTTCATAAAATTAAAATAACAATGACGGCTTGCCATCTCCTCGTCATTCATTCTTTCGGATACTGCACGGAAAAAAATAGTTGGCTGGCGCAATCACTAAAGTGGTAAAATTTACTAATTAGATAGTAAAATTTGACCTAGTCATCTCCAGTTGGTAGCATTTACTATCTTTAGATAGTAAGCTTCTGAGATGCACGGTTTTTACTAACTAGATAGTACCGCCAGACACTTTTGAAATGTTCACATCCACGTGTTTGACAGTTGGAAATACTATCTGTATGTTTCTTTCTCGTGCACACATGCGCGCTATTTTCCCCTCTCACTCTCTTTCTCTTGTCCCATTGCGAACAGTTCCATCAGAGCGTCATAACCTACAAAAGTTATATCAGCTGATCAGCTCGCATGGGAGGTATTTCAAAGATACAAGATTTTAATGTAATTCCTTCTTTCGAATTGAGTTATATTAACAATATGAGACTTCAGGTCTAATTCCTTCTTTCGGTGGGACTTATTTCAACGATATAAGAATTTAGGTCTAATTCCTCTTTTCGATGGGAGTTGTATCATCGATATAAGAATTTAGACCTAATACCTTCTTTCGATGGGAGTTGTATACTGACCTAAATTCGTATATCGTTGATGTAACTCCCATCGAAAGAAGGAATCAGATTTAAATTCTTACGTAGTTGATATGACTCCCATTGAAACAAGGGTTTAGATTTAAATTGATATACTGTTGAAAAACTCCCTTCGAAAGAAGGAATTAGGTTTGACTTCTTATATCGATGAAATAACTCCCATCAAAAGAAGAAATGAGACCTAAATTTTTATATCGTTGATATAACTCCACAAGAAAGATGGAATTAGACCTAAATTCTTTTATCGTTGATATAACTCCATCGAAAGAAGGAATTACACATAATTTCTCATATCGTTGATATGTAACTCCCATCGAAAGAAGGGTTTAGATTTAAATTCTTACATCGTTTATTATTAAAATGGGATAAAGTCAAATGTAGTTTTTTAATCATTTATTGGTCACTTTTGTATATCTAAATGTCTCGAAAGCATTGAATTAGAAAATTAATAGTGTATTGTTGAAAAATTGATTGTTCATTATCAATTGTCACATTTGATTGGAAAGAACATTTCAAAATCACTGAACAGTCAACATTTGGCATTATAATTACTTATATTATAATGTCGTCTTCAAAAATATTATTATTTAATAAAGTTTGAAGAATTCTCAATGTAGTATTCTATATTATCATGTGTATATGCTTAACATATATCTACTCAAAATTTCCTGTCTTTATTTTTGAACGATATATAATTAATTTTCTACGTCTATGCCTTCAAAACTTTTAGATGTAACAAATAAATAATTTAAAACCACATCTTGACTTTATTCCTTTACAATAATCAACGATATAAGAATTTAGATCAAATTCCTAAGTTGTATCAACGATGTAAGAATTTAAGTCAGCTAATTCCTCTTTTCGATGGGAATTTTATCATTGATATAAGAAAATACAATTTAGGCTGCAAATTGTGATAAAGATAAGTTATTAATTATATTTTGCACTCTTTAAAAGTAATATTATTAGTCTGGTATTCATCGGTTGCTTCTTTTCAAGAAAAAATGCATTTTTTGTTTCTTCGTCGAAAGTCCACTCGGAGCCCAATTTCACCAGTGCTTTGTATTAACTATTTCACTACCTTAAAAGTAACTAATTGATATCAAACTACTTTGAATAGTTTCAGAAGAGTAAAATCTACCAAGTTTCATGGTTATATTCGAATTTTTAGCACAATTTCCATTTTTATGTGCTTTAACCAAACCTGATGAAAAACAGTTGCTTGGTATGCAATAAAAATTGAAATTGTTCTAAAAATTCTAATATGACCATGAAATTTTGTAGATTTTGCTCTTCTGAGACTTTTACAAATAGTTTGATATCAATGAGTTGCTTTCAAGTCAGTGAAAAAGTTAATACAACATTTTGATGAAATACGACTGCGAGTGGACTTTTCACAAAGAAACAAATAAATACATTTTGTATATAAGTATATTATGAAACTAGTGTTAATACACACTTTTGACATTTTTCGGTCGCATTTTACGCACTCAAGTGACATAAAATATCGTATAAAACATTTACGCACATGTTTCATACGATATTTTATGTGACTTGAGTGCGTAAAATGCGTCCGAAAAATATCAAAAGTGTGTAAAATAGCATTTTACGCATCGAATGGGATAAATAAAATTATAGCTGTAATTTCTCGACCGTTTAATGTAAATATAAATATGATGCAAGTTCTTGGATTCTTTCAGCAATAGTTGTAATCCTAAGCGCTAGAGGGATATTTCTATATTTTTCATTTGTTTACATTCAATATTATACCCAATATCTATCGAGTCAATAATTTAACATATAAGTATATCAGAAAGTAATGCGCTCGCCGAGAACCGAGATCCCGGTTACGTCAATTTATTTATTTATTTAATTATATTGCCGTTTATTTACCTTTGTACTTAATCTTTATTAAATACTATCAGAAAAATAAATATAACACACATTGCAGCTACGAGATCATTGTCTGCATACTCTTAGAATTTTTCTTGTGATATGAAATCTAAATGTATATCCAAGATGTCCCTTTCAATGTTTGGTGGTATTCCATCATGGAATTTAATCAGACCTGCTATACGTTTATTTTTTGCAGTTGCCGACTGTATCCATATTGCCAAAATATGGAAATGATTTGGTCGAAGTAACTCCGCTTGAAAATTATATATTTAATAAATAAGACACGTTTGTTCTTGATTACTAATATTTTTAATGAACATAGGCGTATAAACTGTTAGATTTATTTACACAATATAACTATTATAAACATTAGCATTCGATTATAAACTTATGGACTATAAATTACATTTACTACTTGCATATTCGAATAAATTACTAAATACTTTCAGAAAAATGCAGCTGCGAGATCATCGTCTGGATATACTTTTAAAATTTTTCTTGCGATATAAAATCTAAAATTATATCCAAGATGTCCCTTTCAATGTTTGGCGGTATTCCATCATTCTCGTCGAATGAGAAATCTCCAAACATTGGATCTTCCGACCGGCTGCATTCTAAACTCCTCCCATCGTCAGGACCATACGTCGGCGTTTTTACTGGTTCGTCCTGCATGAGTTCCTTTACACGTGGCCCTGAAACATCATAGCAATTTCATAGTTTCATTTTAATCAAAATATGTAGGTATAGGCTAATAATGCTAAAAATAAACGGTCATAGAATACATACCGAAACGATGATCCTCTTCTATATTTTCTGAATTTATCTGATCGTCTTTCTGTCGAACGGCTAACCGTTCACAAAGCCGATTTATGGTCGTTTCAAGAAAGATGTCTTTTTTTGGAATATACTCCACTTTTTCAGTACGTTGAACGACTAACCGTTCACAAAGTCAATCAATGACTTGTTGAAGGAACACGTCTTACAATTTTTCTTGTGATATAAAATCTAAAAGTATATCCAAGATGTCCCTTTCAATGTCTGGTATTCCATCATTCTCATCGAATGAGAAATCTCCAGACATTGGATCTTCCGACCGGCTGGATTCTAAACTCATTCCATCGTCAGAACACCTCGTTTTCAACTCGGCCCGTAACCCTCACATTCGTAGAAAAAACTTTTACGCACTTGTATTGAAAATTACTATGTCGATACAGTTTTTCTTTAGGACTTTCTTTTTTAGAAATATGCTCGACTGATTTTAGTTTGATGTGTCATTTTGTTCAGATCGTCCCAGGCTACATGACGAAAGATCCAGCGACTGTAATGTACAATTCCGAATTTCGCAAATTATGATTGAAAAGGAGGAGGAAGAATATTAGATGAGGAACATTATGCAGGTTAAAAGTAGCTCGAATTTTATCAGACCTGCTATACGTTTATTTTTTGCAGTTGCCGACTGTATCCATATTGTCAAAATAGGGAAATGGTTTGGTCGAAGTAACTCCGCTTGAAAATTATATATTTAATAAATAAGACACGTTTGTTCTTGATTACTAATATCTTTAATGAACATAGGCGTATAAACTGTTAGATTTATTTACACAATATAACTATTATAAACATTAGCATTCGATTATAAACTTATGGACTATAAATTACATTTACTACTTGCATATTCGAATAAATTACTAAATACTTTCAGAAAAATGCAGCTGCGAGATCATCGTCTGGATATACTTTTAAAATTTTCCTTGCGATATAAAATCTAAAAGTATATCCAAGATGTCCCTTTCAATGTTTGGTATTCCAACATTCTCGTCGAATGAGAAATCTCCAAACATTGGATCTTCCGACCGGCTGCATTCTAAACTCCTCCCATCGTCAGGACCATACGTCGGCGTTTTTACTGGTTCGTCCTGCATGAGTTCCTTTACACGTGGCCCTGAAACATCATAGCAATTTCATAGTTTCATTTTAATTAAAATATGTACGTATAGGCTAATAATGCTAAAAATAAACGGTCATAGAATACTTACCGAAACGATGATCCTCTTCTATATTTTCTGAATTTATCCGTTCGTCTTTCTGTCGAACAGCTAACCGTTCACAAAGCCGAATTATGGTCGTTTCAAGAAAGATGTCTTTTTTTGGAATATGCTCCAATTTTTCTGTACGTTGAACGACAAACCGTTCACAAAGTCGATCAATGACTTGTTGAAGGAACACGTCTCAAGAAAGATTTTTTTCACTAGTTATCCAAAAAGAGACTTTTTGTGTGATGGATCTACTTCTAAGTTCTCCATGGCACTTTTGTTTTTCTTTACGATGTTGTATTGTCTGAAAATAAACGAAAGTATCTTTAAATTCATAGTTTCTAACAAAAATAATGCAGCAGAAATGACATTTGTCTTTTAGAACTTAGAGAGGATATGCTACCAAATGAATAATTCAGGGGCTCCATGCAAAAAAGGGAGAATCGCAGATTTCGCTGGAAAATTTTTGTCCAAATGGTCAATTTTCAAAAGTTCTCACATTAAAAATATTAAAGCAGACACTTATAATGAACTTTTCAACGAATTTTTCTCTCTTGCAACAAAAATGTGTATAGTTATTGAAATATCTGGCAGAAACTGCATTTTAATTTAATGCGAAATTTCAATATTTGTTTATTTCAACACGCGATAATGAGTTCTTTTTGAAAATGTTCAACGAAACAATGCCAATTGTATCGCAACAGCTTTACGCGTCTAATGGAACGAAAACATTTGGAAAATCTTGCCAAATAAAAAGTTTTGCATTTTTTTTCACTAGTTGTCCAAAAATAGCTGCTGGTGTACTCCAACGCACCGTTTATCTTTTTTCGCCCCAATGAAGGTCCAGTGAGAAAGTTGTTTATTAGAGATTTTATTGGTGGGTCATAAATGCCTAATTTCATTTGTTAGAACGTGACTCACGTTACGTCTATTCATTATTGTTTATTAGATGTTATTGTTATCTGGAAAATCTCGCGTTAATCCAAGATACGGACCATACCGTTTATACAGTAGTCCCCATCGTAAGTTATACCGTAGATTCTTTCAAAATGGCGGAAGTTTATCCAAAGTTATAGCCCCTGACTATCCCCACTTCCGTAGCTCTGTTTGTATCCGTGAAATGCGTGATTCTGTGTGTGACTGTCGAGAAGCGAGTGTGGCTCAGCGAAACAATTGTGAGGTAAGGAGAGGAAGAGAGTGGTAAAACTTTGGAAAGTCAAATTTCTAACTTGGGATAGACATATAACTTTATACGGTATTTACATTGTATTAATAAAATTGACAAACATTGCCCGACGAAAATATATGTGCATTTATTTAGGATATGAGACATTCCACGTGAAGAATATATCAGTCATGTCTCAGAAATTGAAGTAATTTTACATATCGGTAGCTTTCGACAAAATAGAATATTGCCTCAAGTGATATTTTTTTTAATTGCAAAATCGATCGCTTTTAAACAATGATATTTCAACATTTTTTTTCAAAAATGTATAATTTGGGTTAATGCAACGTTATCGGAATATAGGTGCGGAGAATTTCTGCTAAAAATGTTGAATTTTAACATAAAATTATGAATGTTACGCAAAAAAAGATCCGTTATTCATTTAACAATATATTTTTTCCCCAATATTTTAATTTAACCAAGAATTCTGAAAAAAAATTGTTTAAAAACTACCAACATATAGATAAATCCACAAAACTAGGCGTAACAATTTATCGAATAATACTAGATCTATAATTTTTGTATTTGTATTTGTATTTATTGATTAAGCCTTGGTCGCGAATGTCACGTTACCTTATAGCTGCTTACAAGACAATTACAGAGATAGAATACAATTTAAAAAGTACAATACTTATATAACTAAATTAAAACCAACTCGATTTTTGATTTCGTAAGGATGAGATAGTTTCAGATAAATACAGTAATTTCGTTAAAATACTAAACACTGGTCGTAATTTTAAGCAGCACAACGGCGAGTAAAATATGGAATGATTACGAATGAATGTGAAACAACGAGATATTAGAATTTTGAGTGTCGAAGGATGTAAGAAAGTTAAAGAAAGATGCTTTGAATGCAGAAGGTGAAGATGATTCACGAATGTTGATGGGCAAAGAATTCCATAACCTGGTGGCTGTCAGTGAAAATGATTTGAAATAGGGCTTACTTTTCGCTCTGTCTATAACAAGATCACCGTTTGTGACTCTTGTGGAGCGTGTTGTAGAGTTCGATCGATGGATAAATAATGCAAACAGATAAGCGGGTTCATGGTACCTTAAAATATTGTATGAGAGGCACCCGATGAAGTATAGGTGCCTGTAATTGATTGGCAGCCAATTGAGCTGACGACCGTAGGGTGAGATATGGCAATCATGCTTAAGATTAAAGATAAATCGAATACATTGATTGAGTGCCTTTGACTAGGTAAGTATGGATGACTAAAAACTGAATGTGTTGTATGATTGGAATTCAAGATACTGCAAAAGTAATCGTTCAGTTCGTCAAAGGAACATATTAAGGGTGGAGAGGGTTTTTTCGGCTTTATGAGGCCAAGTTTTCTAAGTTCACTCCAGATTGCTATGGTACAGAAGTTGGTATCGGTCTTAAAAATTAGTCGCCTTGTTTTCTTGCGAAGTTCCTTGTCGTCAAACGAGATCATGTCACGGTTTCGTTTACATTTGGTGTAGAGTTTGTTTCTTAGTTTGATCAGCGACATAATCTCTTTAGTCATCCAAGGATTGTGGTGCTTCCAGTGAGCGGGGCATGAGCATCATAAAGCTTCTTAAGAGTGTAGGTGAGAAATTCTTGTTTGTCATCTACAGTTCCCATCTTAGAATATTGATCCCAATATGATTTTCCCAGGTCATTGCAGAAAGATGTGGAAGTGAAGTTTCTGAGATTTCTGCATGTAAAACTGACCACTGAAGGAGGTGGGATTATGAAGTTGTATTCTATAGAAATCAGGTCGTGGTTGGATGTTGACGGTCTTGTCGTCTGTGTGTATGAACGCACCTTGGATACGTCACTGACCAGCAATGATCAATCCAGGATGATGAGGTGCAGGTGAAATATGTAGATAAATATGGAATGATGGAAAGATTGTAGTTGGTAGCCAATGTTCGTAAGTAGGTAGACGTATGGTTAGTCTTATTGGGGCCTATATTCAAATCACCCATGATGATTATGTCCGCATATTTATGCATTATTTTGTTAAGATCAGCTTTTAAATCTTTTAGCAATGTTGCGTCGGGTGGACGGTAAACAGATATCAATAAAATGGGAGAGGAGGTTTGAAATTATAGCTCAATGAATAAATATTCTGTAGATTTAGTTGTAGTAACATTCGAGGTAGAATTTACAGAAGAAATAATAGTGTGAGAAGTTTGTGAGTTATGGGCATAGATTGCAACATCTCCCCCAACTCTGTAAAGCTGATCAGCGAGATGTATGCGAACAGAATTAACGCCAATCATGTCGTCTGAAATTTATGAAGCTAGCCATGCTTCTGAAATGCAAATAATATGATATGAATGCACCCATTAACGCCGAAATGCACAGAAAATGTACATCAACTTCAACGCTTATTTGCAGTATGAAATAAATTTAGAAAAAAATCAAACTTACCAGATTCTGCCATTTTTGAGGTCGCTCTTTCGAGTAAATTGTATACTTTTCCAGAAAAAAATTACTAAACTTTTCTAGATATCTAGATCAATAATTTATTTTCTTGATAACTATAGTCTTTAGAAAAAAGTTCCACAGAACAAAAATGTCTTAGAATTTATTGAAGAATGCCCCAAAATTTTTTTACATTTTTCAACTGATATTTTACAAAATTTATGTTTTTCAAATTTTCGAAAAATTAAAAATTGTATCAATACATGTCGAAAAAATTCATAGGTATTATTTGACTCTCTCTAAAACAAAAGTGTCCTTAGAAATTTTTCGCTAAAGTATATGGTTTTGAAGAAAAAAATTGTTCAATTTGAAATAGAAATTCGTTGCTGCGGTCGCCATTTTGGATTTAACATCGCACAATTTAGAATATATACCAGCGTAGTTTTTAAGTACAACTATCGAGTGCACGCTTCTAATATATTTTAGCTCTTTCAAAGCACGATATTGTATCGAAAACTCGATATTTGTAAGAAATGCGCCCAGAAAAAAACTTCTTTTTTATTATATATGCTAAAATCATAGATAAATTTTGAATTTTTTACAATTTTCTCTTCAGCACTCGAAAGAGCAACCCCGAAAATGGTAGAATCTGGTAAGTTTGATTTTTTTCTAAATTTATTTCATACTGGAAATAAGCGTTGAAGTTGATGTACATTTTCTGTGCATCTCGGCGTTAATGGGTTTACTCATTGTACAAGAGACTTGTCATGCGCGACCCTTAGCAAAACTGGCTTCAAAATTCGTCCCGCAAATAACAAAAATGTATGCGACATCTCCACAGATAAGCTACCAGCATCAATTTTCTCGCTTTGAAATGATAAATTCAAACGGTTCATTTCAGACAAAACGGGTTCCAAGAACACCTGGTACAATTTGTTGCAAATCGTCTTCAAGCATATCTCGGATTCTTCTGGCAGTATAGCATTTTTCGGCTTCACTGGCTATTTGAAAATGTGTTTTCAACTCTATCCCCTATTTAATAACCTTTTCAAAACGTTGTAAAACACGAGTCATCTTGTGCGAGATAATTTAATCATTTGCCGAAATTTCTGAGTATTATTTCCAGAGTTAATGAAATCTAATATTTTTTTCTAGTTTATTCTGTGCAAGAGACTGACACTAAACCAGTTATATACTTCTATAGCAAGATACGCTAGAACTCGGATGTTCTTCACCTGCTTTCGAAGAACAGAGATGCGACGAAAGGTAAGTGCTTCGCATTAGATGGAGATAAGGTATATCATTTTTTAGCAGAGTGTAAAAAGAATCATTGGACCCATACAGGTTATTTGCTCCATCTGTACCTATCGTTGTCATATTTTTTAATGGTATTCCAAATTTTATGAAATATTCTATGATACTTTTATGTAAATCAACGCCCATGATGGCTCGCTAATATTCCCAAAAAATCAGCGATCATGCGATTTTCAGCAGGATCAAAATACTTGACGCATATGCACAGGTACTTAATAACCGAAACATCGTTGCTTTCATCTATAATAATCGAATACCCACCTGATCCAATGGCTTTAACTAAATCCGACAAAAGTACGGGCGAAATCACATTTAATTACGTTTAATGACTATTGAGCACTTTGTTCTGTGTAAGCGAACATTTTCAAAATTGCTCCCTTTTCCTAAAGTCGATAAAAGTTCACAAAGACGATCTATCGAATTTACAGACGATTGCATCGCTATGTATAGTGCGACTCTGATTTCAGTGCTTTTCTTTTCCGCACTCATTGGCGTTTCATATCCTTGAATTAAAAATAACAGAATTTAATTAAAGTTATGAAATGATCAGACTAAATACATATCTCATACCACATTTGTGACAGTTAAGTACTCCCGCCTTCTCTACATGTTTCTTAGTAGTTGCATGTTTTGGGAGATCGGTGACATGACTCCTCAATGACTGATTACAAATCTTACAGTGGGCTTCATTGAGGTCATGCGGGCTTTTATGCTTTGCTACATTGATATGCTGCAATCATCCTACATTATTTTAAATAAAAACTAGTGTTGGCGTCGTGCCTCGCTCTCTTCGCTCGCTCAGAAACTTCGACCCAGTGGAGAGTCGGCTATTGCTTAATACTCGTTCGTTTACTAACATCTTTCAATTATATGATAAAATTATATCGATATTTGGGGGTCCAATCATATTTAGGTCCAAGTGGCTTCGATAGATATGTTACAACAATATAGTGTTTCTTATATGTATGAAAATTGAAAATGATTTACAACTATGACCTATGGCCTGAATCGACAAAACTTCGACCCCTTCGACAGGCCAGCCGAAGTATTAATAAATAAAAGTTGCAAAACACTTAATTCATGCACTTGTATTTTAATAGAGTATCATATTACATGTTTACTATGTTTTACCAATATATATATATATATATATATAACATATATATGCATATAATTCGTCAAAGATATCTTCAAAGTGTCGAAAAGATCTCTGACAGATATCTTTTAGATATCTATAAGACATCTTTTAGATATATCGAAATAGTTATTTTCGTATCAAGGGCGTAAAAGAACTTATGCGCCCGCAGGTGATCACCGCGCCGGGGGACTGGCGAAAACTGCCTCTGGGGGTAGGCGGTCGAAACGTCGAAATTTGATGACAAACTATAGGGTAATTTTTTTTGCCGAGGTGACCAAATTCAATACTTTTTCAGACAATAGTCATAAGCATTTTAAACCAGTTTTTATGGCATTATTGTTGACTTTAGAAAGAAAATGAATAGAACTTTTTTTTTAGAGAATTTAATGCTCTATCTTTTTTGTTTGAAACATTTTTGAATCATATTTGTATTTTTACAAAATAAATGCAAAAAACTACGAAGAAACATAATTGGGGCTAATGTTTTTTAGTAATGGACGGATGCATCTGTGCCAATATCAAATCAGATCTAAGTTATGCCAAGACACGTATTTTAAAATAGTATATTATGCAACAAGTGCGCAAAGTGCATTTTATCGCACGAGCAGCGAGAGCAAGCTCAATTCGCCGACATAGTCGGCGATGAGTGAGACGTTGTCGCGCGAGTGAGATGAAGCTGGACATGCGTTGCTTACGATATTTTATGCAATTCTACACTGTGCAACGTGTTAATTTGCGCCCGAAAATTTCATCGAATTTTAGTGCGCAGTCATACTTGGCACACAGAATTGCATAACAAAATTTATATCATTACGCTTATCCGTACGCGAGTTATAGCGCGACAAAAAAAAAGCGGGACGTACGGACGCACGGACGTACGTAGGTACGTACAAGATCACGTACACAAATTTTTTTATCGTTGAATTGGGCTCCTTAGGGTCTGAAACGTCGACATTTGATAAAAACTGTAGGGTAATTTTTATGCCCGAAGTGACCAAATTCAATACTTCGTCCAGACCTAAGGTCTGGGTCGAAGTAATTAAAAATAGTTGAGTTTAATGAAGATTTAAAAATTAGAGGCAAAGGACAAAAAGACAAGAGTTAATAATTTAGTTTTCTTTTGTGATATAAATAATAAATGAAAATCTAGCAACGTTTCGACTCCAGTATGAATCCTCTTCAAGACTATGTTTTACTAATTTATTACTGTCTGTATTCATATAATTGTTACGGACAGAATCGATGTTTTATCGACTATGGTACCCGGCGTAGGTTTTTTTCCCACAAAGGTGGTTTTCCCTACGCCATTGCACACCCGAATGGGGGTACGTCTCAAAATAAAGCTGGACTGTTAGGTAATTATGTAAAAGGCCCTTCGAAATGGTGACGATCTCGATACAATTATTTGTAATTCGAATAGTATGATATCGATGTGTAATATGACGTCGTAGTCCATTTAAATGTTCGAGAGTTTGAAAGATCGAACCGAGATGTGAAAAAAGTGACGATCGGGTTGAGAGAGAACGTTCCGGAAGGCGAGAGGGTTAGGAAGTCCGCTTCGCGATCGGGTCGTCACCGGTTGATCGCGAATAAATAATTAAAATTTTCGTGTGGCCGATCAAATCGCGTGTTTTATTTAAATCCCTTCCACCAGTCGTTTACAATAATCTTATATATACAATATATAGGTGTACATATGTGACTTCTCGAATGTCCGCATGAAATTATACTTACAGTATATAAGAAATAGTAAAAAAGAACTTTTTATAACAAATTCATATATGTTAATTGTACATTACAGCATACAAAAGTATATACTAGGTGATCCAAAACTATGGAAACGCATAAATATCTCAGCGGGAGTGCATTTCCGAGGAAAATGTTTCAGACAAAAGCTGAAGGATTTTTCTTGGTTCAGACTTGGTCTGGGTCGAAGTAATTAACAATGTGAAAACACCACATGTTGATAATGGCGTCGCGTGAATATTTGTGTTGAACTGGCACTTGTGAAATCCGGATCGAAGGACCAAAATGTTGGAGTGCGAGACAATTCGCCCAGGATGTCTTGGCAGATAGCGCCTCGGCGAGGTAGAAAATAAATGCAACGATACACTCGCTAATTTTTTATGATAAACGAATTCGTGTCGATTGTTGTAGGATTTTCGACAGACTGACTCTTCGATGCATTCAGAAGCACTTCGGGATACTCGCGAATTTTTCCGAAAATCACCGAATAATCAAATTCGAATTATCGTACCTACAAATCAGTCACCACGCAATTGCAAAATCGTTCACCTATTTTTCTCCAAACGCCCCTATTATTGTGAGTACACCGCATATCGTTACAGGTACACTGAAAAATATCTACCTGCCAAATTCAACTATCGTTCAAATATTGAAAGGGAAGTAGTTGAAAGAACTGTTCAATAGGCCATCAATGACATTTTATTAGTTGCACAATGAAGTGTTTTATAAGTCTAGTGTAACAATTCTTTGCAACAAATTGATTCTAAATAAATTTTGTATGTTCTATAAGGTTTGAGAAATAATATAAATAATAGAATATGAAAATGTTAACTTTAATTTCGTTAAAAAATGCTAAGAACAAAATAGGAGTAAATATTTATTTTTTTATTACATAAAAAGTCGTAACCATGTCATTCTTTATATTTTTTACTATAATCATTTCGAAAATCATGAAATATTGCCATTATTATAGTTCAGCTGCAAGTGAAGTTTCGGATTCTTTATGTGCCAACATTTGTTTCCTGCAACAAACTCGACCGAAGATGGATTAGAAACGTTGATTTGTTGCTTACTTTTCTTTGGGTACAACTATCAGCAGAAATCCTAATCTTATTCAAAATGAAGACAAAATCTTCGAAATTTTTTTTTTCTTCTTAATCCGTAATATATTCGAAATAGATATGTTGTTAGAGTTTATTTTCTCGGTATATCGGATAGCGGATATTAAATATAAAAATTAAAACGAAGAAAATTTACGTTTCGGTCAAGAATTTTTGACCCTCTTCAGAAATTTATTCTGTAATATAATAAATACAAAAGTTAAAAATGAAAAAAAAATGAAATACAATAAAAAATGAAAAGATGAATAACAATAAAAAAAGAATGAAAAAATGAATAACAATAAAAAAGAGAATGATCAAATGAATAACAATTATAAAAGAAATGAAAAATTGAAAAATGATATGATCGATTACATAAATACTAAAATACCGAGGAGAAACACTGACAAATTGTATTTTGTATTTTTTATGGTGAATTCTTACCTTTTAAACGTTGATCTTATTAAAATCCAAGATAAGATAATACTGAATCACGCATCCAAGTATTAAAAAAAGGAAGATGTACACCTATAAAAAAAGATGGAATTAGTTTCAAAAGAAACTAAGTAAAAACCAGCACGAAATACATACGAGTCGCACGATGTTATATGCTAAATTGACGAAAATATAAATATTTGTCAGTGTTAAACCTTTACAATACTTTGAAGGAACTTTGAACTTTCAAAATAACGAAAAAATTCAAACATTTAATAAAGGAAAATAAATATCAGGAAGATTAGACTTCTCAAATCTAATGTTAACTGTGTTGTTATATTTTTTAATGAAGAAATTCTCTAAATGTCTCCTTTTCCATGTATTCTTTCCGGTGGCTAAAATTTTGACAATTGTGTAGTCAAAATTATGTCCTGTATCTAGTCTATGTTTATTAAGTCCAGTATGTTTATTCTCGTCTAAATAAATATTTCTTTTATGTTCGTTAATTCTGTCTTTTATTAATCTTCCAGTTTCACCTATATAAACAGAGTTACATTGATTACATTTGATTAAATAAACAACTCCACTTTTTTGTAGAGTATCTAGTTTATCTTTTCCAGGTTTTATATACCTGCTATATTTGTATTACTTGCTATATTTTTTATTTCTTCCGCAACTCCCTTAACATATGGAATACTCGTTGTCTTAATATATTCAATATTATCTTTATTATTCTGTAGTGAATTATAAATTTTATGTATTCTTTTTCTAAAACAATCAAGGATTAAATCTTCCGGATAATTGTTATTTCTTAAAATATTCTTAACTATTTCTAAATTTTTCTGTCTGAATTTTATATGTGATAATTTGACTGCTCTATCTATTAATCCATAAACTACTCCAATTTTATAAGATAATGGTTGGTTGGATAAAAAATTTAAATATCTTCCCGAAAAAGTTTCTTTATGATACCAATCTGGAATAATAAAATTATCTTTACCCCAAATGATCTTCATATCTAAAAAATTAATGGCTTTATGTTCTTCAATTTCAATAGTAAATTTAATCCTATTTAATTTCCCACCAATTTTATCCATGCTGATAAAAATATCGAGAATAAACATACTGGACTTAATAAACATAGACTAGATACAGGACATAATTTTGACTACACAATTGTCAAAATTTTAGCCACCGGAAAGAATACATGGAAAAGGAGACATTTAGAGAATTTCTTCATTAAAAAATATAACAACACAGTTAACATTAGATTTGAAAAGTCTAAACTTCCTGATATTTATTTTCCTTTATTAAATGTTTGAATTTTTTCGTTATTTTGAAAGTTCAAAGTTCCTTCAAAGTATTGTAAAGGTTTAACACTGACAAATATTTATATTTTCGTCAATTTAGCATATGACACCGTGCGACTCGTATGTATTTCGTGCTGGTTTTTACTTAGTTTCTTTTGAAACTAATTCCATCTTTTTTTTTTAGGTGTACATCTTCCTTTTTTTAATCCTTGGATGGGTGATTCAGTATTATCTCATCTTGGATTTTAATAAGATCGACGTTTAAAAGGTAAGAATTCACCATAAAAAATACAAAATACAATTTGTCAGTGTTTTTCCTCGGTATTTTGGTATTTATGTAATCGATCATATCATTTTTCAATTTTTCAGAGAGAGAGGGAGAGGGGGAGAGAGAGAGAGAGAGAGAGAGAGAGAGAGAGAGAGAGAGAGAGAGAGAGAGAGAGAGAGAGAGAGAGAGAGAGAGAGAGAGAGAGAGAGAGAGAGAGAGAGAGAGAGAGAGAGAGAGAGAGAGAGAGAGAGAGAGAGAGAGAGAGAGAGAGAGAGAGAGGGAGAGAGAGAGAGAGAGTGGGGGCGACGCGTTCTGCGTAACGCAATAATAATTAGTTAGTGTTCTGCGCGCGAACCCTTCGCTAGCTGCAGTTAGATTATTTGATTGTAATGGTGCGCGTTGGAGAGATCCAATATTGTACGTAAATACCCGGAATTAATAAATTCGTTTACAATTTCAGTGGTGTATTTTTTACTGCGGCCCTAGTCCCGTTACAAAGCCAAGGGATAGTAACTGATAAAATACACTTTTCTCAGTGTGGAGAAAAAAATGTTGCTTGCAGCATGGCGGATCCAAAATGGCAACCGCAATGACTTTTTTTCTAAACTTAACCATTTTTTTTCTCGGGTATTTTAGAGACAATTTTCTTAGAACAAAAACTAAAAAAACTGTCTTAGAATTGGCTCAAGAATACCTTCAAATTTTTTTGTTAGAATGTTTTGATGCAATTTTTAGTTTTTCAAAAATTCAAAAAATCGAAAAATCGAAAATTTGAAAAAAGTCGTTAAAAAATTTGACAGAATTCTATGCGTATAAGAGTATATACATTCTACTATAAGTATAATTTTAAGAAAATTTTCTCTAAAGTTTATAGTTTTGAAGGAAAAAAATAATTATTCAACTTTTTTTAGATTTCAAGATCTGCTAATGGTTTTCCTTTAAAACTACATACAGAGTTTAGAGAAAGATTTCATAAATTGCCTTAGAATTGGTTAAAGAATTCTCTGAAACATAAAAATGATTTTTTCAAAATTACCATGTTTGGAATTTTTGAAAAACCACAAATTGCATCAAAAGATTCTCAGAATATTTGAAGACGTTTTTTAGTAAATTCTAAGCTATTTTTATTTCAAGGAAATTTTTTGTAAAGCCTATTGCTTTCAAGACAAAAATTTGTTAATTTAACAAAAAAATTGTCATTGCGGCTGCCATTTTACATCCGCCATGTTGTACAAAAATGTTTCTCCTTCACAAGTCATTAGTACAACTGGTCCACCTATAACGTGGATTAGAAGTCGGTGGAAACGCAAAATGTTATCAAAATTTTGATTCTTTGAGAAACAATGTAAAACCACGATGTTTTTACAAAATAATATTAAAAATGTAGTGAAGATTTACTTTTAAACTTTCTAAAATTGAAAATCAAAAAGAGCGACCCTGAAAACGTCTAAATGTGATATTTGAATGATAATAATATTTTAATTATGGGATTCCGAATGAAGCTTCATAAAATCGTTGAGAATGATATGGAGATGTCATCAATCGTACTAAAATATACTACGTTGTAACTTAACATAATCGGCATAAAATTAATTAATTCCGGATGTATCAAAACAAACCACATTTTTTATTTTTATAAATGGATGTAAGGTCTGGTAAAGATGTGTATTTTATGAAGATAACATTTCTCCGAGTTATTTAAAGCTCTCAAAAATCGTTACATTTATATAAATTGAACCCCTTAGGAAATATCCTGCAAACTTGAATTTAATTTAACAAGTTTTGACAATTGTTATTGTAGTGATATGAAGATCAATAATTTATATGAATGCAAAAATCTTACGAATGAATCATGTAAAAATTCGCTGATAAATGTTCAGTAAACTTCATTAAATCGACAATTGTAAACTTTATTACGACAAGACATTAAGAAACCTTACCTGTTTGTTGCCTGGAACAATCGTTGAACCTACTATGTTTTTAAAATATTACATTTATAGAAATTTATAGGTTATTAGAGGGGAATTTAGAAAAAAATATTTTTTACAATATTGTATACTTTCATAAGTAAACATTTATTTCCTTGGTCTGGAGCAGGCTTGACAATGTACACAAGTTACACAAAATGCAAACCCGTAAACTTAGCAAAACTTTTGATGCGCATGTATGAGTTATATAAATGTATTTATATCTATTTACCGAATAGTGAATCTCATTTAGTTTCCTTGACTATCCGAAGTTATACGAATGAATAAACTTCTTATCTCTTATCGTACAAAATATACATACACTTGAAATATATCAAAATATTTCGATCCATTGATTATAAATATAATCTTTTCACGAAACTCACGATATCACTCATCACGATTGCGAAGTAATCATGTACATTGCAATGTAATAGCAATGTAACTGTCCGACAGTTCAACAACTTCCGGTAATTTTGGAGGGGGTACAGGAAGAGGTACTACTTCTGGCTCTTCGATCGCAGCCTCGATTTGCCCCTTTAGCAGCAATCGCTGATGCGGTCTCCTGCTGCCTTTTCTTCGCTCTTCGTATATTTTCCGGTTTTGCATATACTTTTAAAATTTCCTGTTCTTTAACCCCCAGTTGATTCAGTTGTCGAGCAAGCATGGTAGCGTATTCAATACTAGCTGGATGTTTCATAAGTCCAAGTAAGGTCCTCTTCAATTGTTTTTCCACACTAGTTATTTGCGAAACAGAGAGAGTAGGAGGCAAATCATTTTGGAGTTTATGCATAGCTTGAATGACTCCAGGCATGAACTGGGGTCGACTTTTTGCTATCAGTGACAGAGATCCCATGCAAGTCATCAAATTCACGCTGCTTACGTATGGCGAACCAAAGAATTTTATCAAAAGATCCATTACATGGTTAGCCTCTTCTTTTAACTTTCGCCTTCTTGCCATTTTCAATGTCAATGGTACATCTTCCAATGAAAAGTCATCAGGCTTCTGAGGCGTGTCTGGATCCGGATAAGTCTGAATTAAGACCACCCCTTCCAAGAACTTGACAGCTTGCGTTCGGATTCTGTAAATAAAATACATATTATTATCTAAATTTTATTTAAGGTTGCGGTATAAATTGGAACCTTTTCTTGATATAATTCTTATGATGTATATCATTACTGCCGTACCTCAGAAGAAAAGTCGTATCTTCATTTTTTGTCAAAATTGAGATAAAAATGTTTGTAATCAACAAAATGAAATGCATCATATTCTGAACATGAATATTATGATTATTTACTATAAATAATTTTTAAAAAATAACTTGTTTCTTACAAAAATTAATTTTAGGTAGGCATACTTTTTAAAATAGCCATAACGGATATCGGCTTCGTAGCTATGGCGGTTAACGCACTGGACTACGGAGTCGTAGGTCGTGAGTTCGATCCCCGTCCGATGAACAATTTTTCGATTTCGTTTTCAAGCAGCAGCTCGCTGTTGGTAAGACGAGCCACGTTGTTTGTTTACGTTTCGAAAATATTGTTTATCTGGCGGAAATCGACTCATGACCGCTGCTGTACTTGGTGTAGGTTTCTGCAGTCCTACATTTCATACACAAATGTGAAGTATGGCGCCATCTTCGTAAGTCGATCTGCAGCTCTCGCAAAATTTCACGATATAATAAAAATATGTCAAAAATTCAGTAAAAATGGCAATTCCGCCCGTTAACTAATAAAAAAAAATGGAGATTTTTAATAAATTTAACACGGATATTTTAATTCATAACTTAATAAATCACGTATAAATTTGTTGGAAATTAGTCAATAAACAATAGTTGAAAATGGATATACCGACTAATCAGACAGCAATGATACTGTGGAAAAAAGTGGTAACTCCCAATTTATGGACATACGACCTTTTTCCACCGAATTAATGACTTTACGGAACTCTGCATCTTTGTTAAATGTATAGATACCAACCAAAAAAGTTGTATGTTACATTTTTTATTATTTAAATGCTTTGTATTCATAGTCATTTTTGTCATCTTTTTGGTAACATAATTCAATTTTGTATATAATGTAACAAGAAAAGGTATAAAAGTAATGACACGTTATATAAAATTATAAATTTAGTTTATATTTTCCACAATAGCAATGATAATAGTTTATATCCTTTTAGTACCTTAAATATCCTTTTAGTTAAATATATATAGTTTGTTAAAAATGTGAGTTTCGTGTACCAATTTCTTTGATTCATATAGCTATGCGTAAAGTGAACCATCATATTCTAATTATATATTGAGGAGTGTTGGAATAAAATAAAATATCAGTTTTTACTATAATATTAGATTAACATTTTTCGTACAATTAATTCAAGGCACCTATTTTATTTCGCAATATTTTCTGGAACCACATTTCTACGACTAACAAAACTAGATATTTCTAGACGTTATAACTTTGTAACAATCCGAATTTAATATTATCGTGAGATTATTTTTTCTTCCTGTTTAATTTAAAGTTTTCAAAGAAGTAAATATACAATTTTTATAATATATTTTCTATAATTCACATTAAGTTAACCTATTTTAAGGAGTTTAATGTATATTTTCCTTAAAAGGAGCAGAAGGCGAATGCAGCAACAACACATTCAATGAAACATTAAAGTCGTACTGTTAATCCAAATCTATAAATATCCAAATACTTTTTAAAACTATAAGCTATATTACTTATTTAACATAAAAATAAGCCTGAAACGGTTGAGAAATAAAGGTGAAGCTCCGACAAAAATGTTACTCAAATTATTGGACTTTACGCTAAATTAAAATATTTCAGATGCACATTTCAACATTAAATAATAATTAGGGTTTATTTTATTTTTTATTGATAATTTTTACATGTTATTTTAAAAAAGTGCTAATTCAAGAATCACGAAATGTAATTAACAGTCATCTTCCTGACACAAATCTTTAATGTCGCATTTAGGTAAGTTTTATCAAAATTCTTGTCGACTACTTGGCATCAATGGTACTAATTTCGTAATGATATTTTTAATTTAATATACATAAAATTAATAGTTTATTTTAGTGTGAGCACTTATTTCCCTCTTCCTTTGAAAAAACACATTGTTTAAAATTATTTAGTAATAAAACATATTTTTTGAATTTTGTTGAATGAAATTGCGTTTATACAATCAAAGAATCTGGTATATCCAACAGAAAGTGGACATACCACTTTTATAGTTAGTATTTGAAGATACCACTATCTTTCTGAGAATAATAAATTCACAAATCGGGATGCTACAATAGCAACTCCCATGTGTGTCGGTTAAGGCTTTTTTATAAAAGTATACCTATCTAAAATTAACTTTTGTAAAAAACAAATAATAATAATAATAATAATAATATTGTCTTTATTTCACATGAAATATATAAAAGGCGAGCCACCGCGCAAGCTGCTTTGCATTCTGACCTACAAAATATTTTTTTTAAAATTATTTATAATAAATAATCATAATATTTATGTTCACAATATGATATATTTCATTCTGCTGATTACAAACATATTTTTATCTCAATTTTAAATAAAACGGAGATATGAATTTTCTTCCGAGTGACGGCAAAAAGATAATTGTAAATATAGTGAAATTATAAAGATATTAAGATTGGTGAAAACAAAATTGAGCATATTACTTACCCATCATTGTCGCTATCTATCATGTTCATAATTTGAATTTTGATAGTATTGATTTGGGTCCATGCGATTTCCATTTCTGGAGTTACAACTGGCGCGCTTGCAGCCCATTTTAATGCAGTTCTAAGGATTCGTCCACTAGTTCGTACAGCCCGTTTTGATACAACTGGTAACTTATCCGCAATCAGTCTTAAAAGAATTGACGTTACCCGAGGAATAACTGCAGGATACTTTTTCCTAGAAGAAAATGTAAACAATTATAATTTAACATTTTAAATCAAGTACAAAATGAATGTTTAAAAAGTAACCAATAAAATAGACTTACCCAGCATCTTCGATGAAAGCAGCGATAGTCTTTCGAACTTCTGAACTTCTGTCAACCGCGAATTGTAAAATTTCATCTAAATAGGCATTTAAGAGATGTGGCTCTTTATTCACCACTATTTCTTGTGCTTTGCACAAATTTTGGACTTTAATAGCATCATTACTATTAATCTGGGCCTCATTTAACCACTCTACAATCTGAAATTTAAAAAAGTTTGTTAATAAATGTACATTACTACTAGTTATTAAAAATCACATTATTATTAACTTGATCCATTTGTTTATTCACAAGCTGGTTTTAGCAAACCCAGCATTACATTAAATAAATAAAATCTTCGATTGTTTATCACTCAATACGTATGTTGACAACAATTGTCGGAACAGCCGACACCATAGTTTCTACTGTCAATTAGGATTTGTAAGTGGGTTCTTTATTTTTAATAAATTTGCTAATATTTATTCAATAACAATTGTAATTTTTGTTGTAAAGATAAATTGCATAAAGCAAGAAATGCATCTGCTTTATAAAAATATGCAAATTCGTTAAAATTTGAGGTTATGTGATACTGACCAAATCGGCGCTACTTTTTTCGGGCTCGGCATGTTTTTGTATTCGAGGATCCATTTCGTCCCTGATTGTCAGCAAAGGAGGCTCGCAAATGCTTGGAGGTCAAAATCGATCGTGGCGTCCTCTCCAATTTCTTCTGTTCTGCCTGCCGGAACGCTCGTCACCAAACTGACCAAATTTTCCGAACCCACTTAGTTTTAACAAATTTTGATGTAAGTGATCTTAGTGAAAGGAGCATGCGCAGTAGGACACGGCGCTGATTGGTCGGTTGCCGATTCCGAGCCATCTGTGGGCGTAAGAGGGACTTCAAAAAGGTGATAAAATCATAAAAATTTATGGGGCAACAGCTTATTTTTGAAATAACTTTGCAAAACGCCGTTTTAAAACGACTTATCCTCACCCTTTCGAGTATTAATTCATGAAGAGTTTTGGACAAAATACAGTTAGATGTAAAATTTCATAATTTTCTATATATTCCCAGCAATCGAGATTGGATAGGATTGGATTGAGAATTTCAGTTCATTTTGAATTCATACTTTGACTCCGTAAATATGTATTCAAATGGATTGAATTCCGAAGAAAGAAATCCATCTGTATTCAATTTTACGAATACAATCGGAAGCGTAATTTGCCGAATTAAATTTCAGAAAAAGTAATCCATCTGTATTCAATTTTACGAACACAATTACGAATACAATCGGAAGCAGTATAAGAATACAAATAAAAACAGATATTATTCAAAGTTTATTTTTTGAAAGAAAACTTTTCTCATTGAAATGAATACGCTTAGATAGTTTCGAATCCGTAATTTTGAATACGGAGGCATTCAATATTTCGTTTTGAAGAAAAAATACTTTTTTTTAGGATTGAAATGAGTACCCTTGGCTACTTTTGAATCCGCAATGTTGAATACGTATGCATTCAATGTTTCGTTTTTAAAAAGGAAACTATTTTTGGATTGAAATGAATACACTTAGATAGTTTTGAATCCGTAATGTTGAATACGGATGTATTTAAGATTTAATTTTTAAAAAGAAAACTGTTTTTGGATTAATATAAATTCAGAAAGTAACCTTTTTATTCGTATGAACGAATAGAATTGTATATACGTATTAAAATGGATTCACCGTTGACCAATGTATAGATTAAGAATTTAATAATTGAATCCAATTCTATACAACTCTATCCAAATTCGATTACTGGGTTGCTAGTTATAAACAATCACTCTTTACGCATAATGTGACAAAATTTTACTATAATTAAGGGCTACTCGTATATAGAAATCTTTACATCTTAGTGCTATAAAAAAATTAAGACTGTTTCTATCTTTCTTAACCCATTAACGCCCAAGAGGAAACAAATTTCACCAAGATTTTCGGAATATTTCTTGACATTAAAAACCAATTCAAAAAATTGTAGACGAAACATTTTCGACGTAAAATTGATCGATCTATCCGAATCTGCTGTTAAAAAATCAATCGAGCCCATTCCAAAAAAGTTTTTCACTGACAAATATTTTTTATTCGGCATTTTCTCATTGGAAACGGTTAGGGAGATCACTGATCGGTGGAAATATCGTGTCCTTAGTCCTTTAGCTATAAAATGTGCATGATAGCATTTTGAAAATAAAGTAGAACACTGACAAAATGGCGGCTCAAACACGAAAAGAACTGCGAAAAGCTCCTGCATTTTTTATTCGAAAATGATAGGATTTCGAAAAAATGTCGTTGAATAAGAAGACCTTAGAATTGATCAAAGAATACGCTCAAATTTTTTCAGAATTTTTAAAACACTTTTCTTCATTTTCAACATTGCAAAATTTTGAAAAAGTATGCAAAGTCATAGACAAATTTCGAGTTTTTTTAACTGAAAATCACATTGCTATTTCAGTATTTTTGTTTATTCGCGAAAAAAAGCGTTTAAAAAAAATGTCAAAACAAATATTTTATCAATTTCTTTTAACCAGGTACATTGATTGTGGTCGCAATAGTTAATTGATGTTTTAATAAAATAACGCAAACTGGGCGTAATCGAGGAATATTAAGTAAAATGAAACACGCAAACGAACGTTTTTGTAAAAACTTTAATAAGATCGTTTTCTATGATATACAATGAATTACAGTATTGTAAAATATTTATTATCTTTAAAAAATTATGATGTTGGGCAAAAATTCCCGAAATATTAAATAAATCCATTTTCCTAATCTTTTCGAAACGAAAACAGATGTATATTTCTATTAAATTGTTAAAACCAAAAATAAACGTTTATCGGCCAAGTTATTCATAAAACTTTATATATTATTATATTTTTGTTATTAAGTTCATTTACTCATTTAAGAAATAATTTATATTATATTTGTATGTTATTTTCCTAAGCAGTTGAAATAAAAAGTAAAAAGTTTGATTTCCTTCGATAAGTCTGCTGAAAAATTATGCACGTCACGATTTTAAGGGTTCATATATACATCCTACTTTGAGATAAATGTCATACCGTAGGTGTGCCATCAATTTTTTTCAACTTTTACCGAGTTTAAAAGTAAACAAATCTGTGAAATTACTCTTACATGAGTTGCTTTCGATGTTCAAATATAGAAAAAGTCATCGAAGCTTTATTAGGTTTGATGATTGGTAGAAGACTTTTTTAAATAGACATAGTGAATACTGCTATATTTCGGATTTACGAACAAATAATTAACCTTTTAAGTTCCAAATGTGTAAAATTTGCACACGGATTTCAGCATCATTTTATTAATACGACAAACATTTTTCAAAAATGGAAACATCTATATCCGACTAGTTTACAGATCGCTTTTTCGATTGGCGCTACTGAAAACTTTCAAGAAATGACGTTGACCACATTTTTTTACAAAAATTTTTTAAAAACAAACGCGATTTTTCAATCACATTTTTAACTTTGATACCGATTTCAGATCACCTTCTAATCTATCACAAACGTGTTCCCGATTGTTTTACTTCAAAATTTTACATGAACATATTATTATTTATTTCGTTTTTCATTTCAAAATGGCATAAACATTTCTTTGTAGTAAAATCGTATAAATAAGTTGTTACGAGTTTTGCATTATTTATTTTGATTTACGGTAGCAGTAATATCCCATAAAATCAAATTTCAAGATAGCGAATGGTATGTGTCCATTAGAAATATGTGTATTACTACGACCCAGACAATAGGTCTGGCGAAGTATTGAATTTGGTCAGTTCCCGCCAAAAAATTACCCTATAGTTTTTCATCAAATGTCGATGTTTCAGGCCCTAAGGAACCCAAAGCAACAATAAAAAAATTGGTGTCCGTTAGGTTGTACGTCCGTCCGACCATCCGTCCTGATAAGTTATAAGAAAATCTGAAACCGGTATTGTAGTTAAAAATTCATTTACACAAAAAAAGGTGCCTAAAGATCGCGTTTTTTTCAATATTTTTGTAAAAAAATGTGGTAAACGTCATTTCTCGAAAATTGCAGTAGCGACAATCGAAAGAGCGACATCAAGACTTCTCGAATATAGATGTTTCCATTTTTAAACAAATTTTATTGTATAATTAAAACGATGCCGAAATCTGCGTACAAATTATGTAATAAGGGTTAATGAACCAATTTGAATAAATCTTAAGTAAGACAGTAAATCCATTATTACTCGAAAAATTTGTTAAGTAAATACTGAAAACATCCGACATTCCTCTTCAAGCACTGGCTGCAGGGTATTATCCGGGGCATCCGGGCATATAGTCTACCTGTGCCCAAATTGAGATTGTAAAATGCGTGTTAATCTATAGAAGGCATCTCTAGTAATTCATACATGAACATATTAGACCCTTTCCAATATAGGCAATACTGTCTGGAACAGTTCTGAGACACGATTTTTAATCCCGAGAGATAAGTTAATGATATATTATATGCACATTATGGGCTGTGTCTAGACATTTAAAATCTGCCCATGATTGCACTTGAAATGGATGAGAATGTAAACTTTGTGTTAGCAAATAGAACGTATTTATTATATAGTTGGGAAATCCATTTCCGCTACCTCTGAAGTTTCTTCTAAGGTCAGTATGATGCAATATTGTTGAGGATATACAAAGAAATATTCTCTCATTAAAAAATTTGAAGAAGCTTCGAGGATGATCGCTTCTAGGTCTCGAAATTTTAGTTAATTCATCAATTACAACCTGTATTCCATCTTTGGTCTTTATCATCCCGCGTAAAAAAAATGGTCTGGAGAGACTATGGGATGTGAATCTGGGAGAGAGTCTGGGAGAGTGTGTAGTAATGGTATGGGAGAGACAATTTCATTAGTCTCCCTAGCGGTCATTCATACTATGGGTCAAACTATGTCACGAGGTATGGGAGCATATCTGCCCAATAGTGTTTGAGTCTGGGAGAGATTGTGCTATAGCCTATGAAATTTACAAGAGATACAGCTTGGGAGAAACGATTTAACGATTTTTTAATTCCATCATTTATGCTGTACTATGCAACAGTATGGGAGATACTGTATTAGAATTTTCGGTATTCCAGAGTATGGGAGAGATTAGTCTTTCCAGTAGAAAATATCTCTCCTGATATTTATATGAGGGACTGTGTGGAAGAGGCCATTTGACGAGTTTTGTTTGCCATTATTCATAACGTAATACCTAGCAGTATGGGGAACACTACACTGAAAGAACTACATAGCTGTAATAGACAAAATTTTTACTGATCCAGTAACTGACTTCTCCTGGCCAAACACAGCGAAAGTACTTTATCTGTTTCAGCAAAAGTCTTTGACTGTTTTAGACACAGTGGTATGACACCGTCATACAGGAAAGGACCTGTGTCTGTAACAGCTAAATAACAATCTATTCTACGAGTGTCAATGTACCTAACCCCAACTTATGCTGTCGCAGTAAAAGCTCTTTAGCTAATTTAGAAGTAATAATATGTTGTACTATAGGAGAAGATCTGTAGCTGTATCAGCTATGTAAGTATCTGATGGGAACTATGTCGGGCACGGCACGCGCCATCTTTTCGATTATGTTTTTAAAAGTAGGTTTTTTTAAAATAACT
Organism: Trichopria drosophilae; assembly: GCA_030407085.1. Taxonomy (NCBI): domain Eukaryota; kingdom Metazoa; phylum Arthropoda; class Insecta; order Hymenoptera; family Diapriidae; genus Trichopria; species Trichopria drosophilae. The sequence continues at coordinate 111,731,387 of CM059585.1, read as the reverse complement.
TGCTACATGTATGTATAACTATGAAAGTAATACATGTTTATAATTTGTAAATAAATAAAACTGGTTCTAATACTAAAAACAGGGTTTTGTGGGATTGGTTACTGTAAAATATTTATACCAAAAGGGTCTGTTCCCATATCGACTTAGCCAGTTTTCAGCCATGCATACATGCATATAGTAGCAAATACCCTGGTAGAAAAAACGACTAGTCGTCAAACTGGGCACGACTCAATATCTGGCCAGTTTTAATGCCCATTAATTGTTTCTGAAATTCCGGACAGATAATGGGCAACAAATTGCCAGTTAATCACCATTTTAAAACCAGACTAGTGTCTACCTAACTAGATTCTGCCCAGTTTAACTGGTAAAAATGTGTTTAAAAATAACCTTCATAAGTTTCAGCTTTACATACATTGTCCCTCCATGTGGCATAGCAAAATGTATTTTGCAATATAGATATATTAAAAAATGACATTTCGCGTGGGAAACATGCATATGTATATACTATATACATCCAGTGTGTACCGATCATCGAGCGCCGGTAAGGTGGTTTGCGCGTAATCTCCCGCCCGGACCGGTCGCATTATTCCTCGTCACGATGTAGGTGGAAAAATAAAGCATGATATATTGTGATTGTATATAATCACGCGAAATGATGCGAAATACAATTATTGGTGTGAAGTGTGTGTTAGTGTGTATTTTTATTGCATTGACAACTTAACCTCACGTTTGAGGTTAACTTGTCAAATTGACAACCTATTAGATCCCATATCCCTATCATTAGTAGACTGACCAAATATTAGGAAAATAAAATAAAAGTTTAATAAGTTTATATTTATGCTTGAACTAGAAGACATTTACATTAAATGTTCTTACCGATTCGAACTCAAATTGTCTGATGGCATTTCCTATACCTATTGGAAACGATTAGCCTCAGGATCAAAAAGTTTTTAGGTTTTGAATTATATATTTGCAGTAAAACTGTTAAAGTAAGCATTAAGTAAGTTAAAATATTATATCGAAATTCTTATTTGATACTAAATATCAAACCATAATTGCCTTTGCGCAATTTCATTAATTACTTATTTTACATGTGCATATAATTGAATAAAAAGACAACTTCGTTAAAAAATCTTCACCGACTACTCAACTAAACTACCAGTTAAGAACAATTATCTATGGATCAAAAAGGTTTTAAACTTTTAAAATACAGACATAGTAAAACTGTCACTGTATAAAGAGTTACAAGAATTCTTTCTAATTGACGAAGAATGAACAAAATCAGTAATAAAAGTGTTCACATGAAAGCAATTCTGGTCTGATATTTAGAATCAATCATTAAATTAAAAAAAAAAAAGTAAAACTGTTATAATAAGTTATTTAAAATTATTGATCGATACTAAATATCAGATCAGAATTGCTTTTACGCAAACTCTTATTATTGAGTTCATATTTATTCTTCAGTCGAAAGATATTTTTATGAAATATTCTTCGCCAACAACTAAAAGTATTTCCTATAAATTATAATCAATTCTGAATTCAATTCTTTATGACAGTTTTAATGTGTTTATATTATTAAAAGTCTGAAAGATTTTTGATCCACAGATTAATTGTTCCTAACTGGTAGGACATGCTGTGAAGTAGTTTAGTTGAGCAGTTGGTGAAAATTTTTTATGAAGATACCTTTTCACTCAATTATATACATGTACACTCAGTAATGAATGAATTTAGCAATGGGAATTCTGGTCTGATACTTAGTATCGATCAATAAATGTGCTTATTTCTTTATATGGTAAAAATTTCACTTCATTTATATAATTAACAGCCTAAGAACCGCTCGATTCTCAGATTGAGACGTTTTAACAGGTAGATAATTCCATTCGTCAATTTTAGTTATAGGTGTAGAATATTTAATAAGAATATCTTATGATTGAAGTATAAATGTAAAATCAGCTTTATATAATAAAAGAGCTTTTATAAAGGCAATTCTGATCTGATATTTAGTTTTGATCAATAAATATCAATAACTTTTTATACGGTAAGAGTTTTACTGTGTATAATTAAAAACTTAAATACTTTTTGTGGGGGGGGTGGGGGGGGGGGGGGGTGGGGGGGGGGGGGGGTGGGGGGGGGGGGGGGTGGGGGGGGGGGGGGGTGGGGGGGGGGGGGGGTGGGGGGGGGGGGGGGTGGGGGGGGGGGGGGGTGGGGGGGGGGGGGGGTGGGGGGGGGGGGGGGTGGGGGGGGGGGGGGGTGGGGGGGGGGGGGGGTGGGGGGGGGGGGGGGTGGGGGGGGGGGGGGGTGGGGGGGGGGGGGGGTGGGGGGGGGGGGGGGTGGGGGGGGGGGGGGGTGGGGGGGGGGGGGGGTGGGGGGGGGGGGGGGTGGGGGGGGGGGGGGGTGGGGGGGGGGGGGGGTGGGGGGGGGGGGGGGTGGGGGGGGGGGGGGGTGGGGGGGGGGGGGGGTGGGGGGGGGGGGGGGTGGGGGGGGGGGGGGGTGGGGGGGGGGGGGGGTGGGGGGGGGGGGGGGTGGGGGGGGGGGGGGGTGGGGGGGGGGGGGGGTGGGGGGGGGGGGGGGTGGGGGGGGGGGAACTAAAGTAATATCTACTCATGTCTCTGGTTGCAATTGAAGGCAATAAATACTGAAAATTTGGTTTCATAAAGATTGGTTTTGTTTAACCCAGTGAAAAGACGTGAAAATTTTGAGAAATTGACCATTGACTCAACATTTCATGTTTATGGAGTAAATGTGTAAAATTGATCATTTTTAAAAAGTACACTAATAATTTAATTAGTGTACTTTTAAAATTTAAAATAGTATTTTAATCGTCTTGGAATATATTTCAAGCCGTTTAAAATACTATTCTAAATCTAAATTATTAGAGTACTTTTAAAAAATGATCAATTTTACACATGTACTCCATAAACACAAAATCTAGAGTCGACAGTCAATTTCTGAAAATTGTCATACCTATTATTCATTGGGTTAAACAAAACTAAATTTTATATATTTTTTACCTTCCCTGGTTAAAATATAGGGTACGTTGAGTGTACAAAACGATGACACTCAGTGTATCATAACAGTCATGCAAGTGGAAGAAAAACATGCAAGCGGATGGTAAAAAATGTTATATAGGTGTACATTATGCCTTTGGAAGTGTACATGAGACAATACATGTACAATATGTACAACAAGTACATGAAATATAAATTGCTGTGGCAGAAGTGTATGGTTTAAATGTGCATGACGCACATACACTCGTATTTAGGTGTATGGGGGATTTTATTCTTAATCGTAGTTATAATCTAAAAGAACAGGATAAAATTTGAATATAAAAGAACAGCTAACAAATTTAAAAGTCGTTTTACTAATCAAACTAGTTGAAAAACAAGACATTTGTTATTTATGCTAAAATCTGTAAAATAAAAAATAGTGAAATGACTTTTCAAAATTCAGATGCTATTAATTACTGTAATTCCAACCAATGTTCGATCTTTCAAAAAATACCAACGAAATTAGGTAAGAATTTTTAGAAATAGATTATTTTTGAAACGCCTTTGTCAATTTTAGCACAGGAAGTTTCATTATCGAAGGAAGATTTGACATCTAAAACCTTTTCTCGAATAGTTTCACCATCGATGGAAAATTTGAGAACTAAAATTTTATCTTCATGAGAGTTTCGGCATAGAAGGAAAATTTGAGATCTCAAATCTTCTGTCGATGACAGTTTTACCAACGATATAAAATTTTAGATCTAAAACCTTGTCTAATAGAATAAAACTGCTTTTAACAACTAGCGATGGTTCAAATAACGTAATTTGTTTATTCTTTAAAGAATAGTTAACAAAACCTACAAAAATTAAAAATGTATAAATTAAGGGGGAAAAAAAGAGAAAAGTGAAGTAAATTAAATAAATTTATAATAATGTGGAAGAATCGCAGGTTAATTAATAATAAATAAATTGACTTTCCTATATTAATAAGAACATTTTTCTTACCTCCTTTTAAAAAATTACATTCGATATATAAATGTCTGAAAATACAAGTGGACTTGTTGACTAAAATCTAAAAATTTATTGTATTTTTCACTTCATTATATAAGCGAAAATTTAATAAACAGTATGTTAGTTGATTAAACATAGCCATGAACATTTTGGACCACAATTTTCTGGGAATTATATAAAAACCTTGTCATTATTACGTTACTTTTCGTAGGAAAATAACTGAACTTGCCGAATAATATTTATGTGATATAATGAAAGTATTATACCACATTTATATGAAATTTACAAGGTACTTGTTTCAAAATCTTGCTTGATTCTTTTAAGTAATATATCTAATAAAGAATCGAAACAAATATTTTATTTAATTCAGACATTTTTCCGTTCCGTTTTTCGAATTCGTTGATTGATCCAATTTCATCAGCTTATGTTATAAACATAACGTAATATTCTGTTGAAAAAGTTAAAGAAAAATCAGAAATGTAATATATTTATAAAAATTCAATTTCAGGTGACGCAGAATGCTAAACATTTTATTTTTGAAGTGTATTATTTTATATTAAAAATGTTTTTAATATACTATTTATGGTTGTAATAGTAAACTGTAGATTAAGAAGTAAAAATATCTAGTATTTACACAATAGTTATGAGACCGAGTGACACGAAAGTCATATACAGGGTGCGAGCGTACGATCCGAACAAAGGAAATACCATGTTAAAGGTAGGGCGTTCCTGATTGGCTAGTTCCAGCCCATACGGTGCTCCCCATTGGCCGCGAGAGAGCATGGAATGCCTGAAACTGGAGATGCGAGTACTGCCTTCACTGTTCAGTACTTCAGTCGGCCACATTCAGTAATTCAGCCCGAAGTAAACATTAAGTGCACGATACAAGATCATTAGATGTAATTTTCCTACGTTTAATGTTGTAAATTCACACTTAAGCCGGTAAGAAAGTTACAACGGGGTGTAGTGAATTTGTAGTAAATTTACAACATTAAGCGAAGGAAAATTACAACGGGTTATAAAATTATCACAATTAATAGGTTATCTACAGTTACGATTTTTTACAGTGCAGGAAAATTACATTTACGATCATTTATCGTGCACTCAATGTTTGCTTCAGGCTGAATTACTGAATGCGGCTGACTAAAGTACTGAACAGTGAAGGCAGTACTCGCATCTCCAGTTTCAGCCATTCCATGCTCTCTCGCGGGCAATGGGGAGTATATCAAATTTACACTTATATGTATAATAAAAACATTCGATAAATTAATTGAAAATTAAATCCAGTATATTTCTATTTTACGTTAACTATTTGACATAATTTTTTCTTCTAAAAAATATATTTTTTTAAAACACCGAGTAAGGAATAGGATGTATCAGTCTCAAAACTATGGACTCCCCAATCAGCACATGTACGTACATTGGCTTTTTTCATATCATTTCTTACGCTTACTTCTTTTCTTGTGTGACGGCCCTAAAGAATATATACATTTCAGTATATAGCAGCATCGGGAATTAGCGTTAGAGTAAGTGCATTTTTTTATACACATAACAGTCACCCGTTCTTTACTCATTTTGTATCCTGGAGCATTTTTTTCCTTCTACGAAGCCAGAGTTTTATTTGGTAAGGATTTCCATACAAGTCCTGTTTCATTCGCATTGTATACGTGATTCCTGTCAAAATTATTTGTCCGTAGATATTCACTAAATTCAGCTTTATACCATTCACTTGCATCGACATCCGCTGACAATCTTTCGCCTTGTATCGAGATTTGGCGAATTCCAAATCTGACATTGAATTTTTGAAGCCATCCATTGCTGGCTTTAAAATCAGATTCTCCTACCAAATTCTCATAAATGGAGAGAGCTTTGTTTTTTAAGGATTTCCCAGAAACTGAAATGCCTGCATCCCTGCATTGCACATACCAAGTGTATAAAATTTTATTCATTGTTGAGTCCTCTGCATCTGATATTCTTCGTATTTTTCTTCTAGGATCTCTTTCATCAATCTGATCATTTATTTCCTGGAGTTTAGGGTTTTGTGCCAAAATACAGTACAATGTGCTGCGACTAATATTGTACATTTTAGCAATTGTCCTTTTCGATTCTCCAGCTTGCGCTCGATTATTTATATCTAGTCGTTGATCTAATGTAAGAAACGGATGTTTCTTTCGTTCTAAATAAAAAAAAAACACATTTTATTATCTCATGTATAATGAGAACTGAAATGAGAATTAGAGTTTAAAGAAAACTTGTTCAAATAAACAAATTGTGACTCGCAGTAAGCAAAAACAAGAACAATAAACATTTCACAAATTTTCTCAGAAATTTAATAAACAACTAACTGTAAGTGGAGTAGAGAACTCGAAATTTAATGAACTGTATATAATATATTTATAAAAAATAAAATATTAAGAGAGACAATTTTGAAACTAACTTAGGTTAGTACGTACTATTTGGGTCTATATTTTCATTGTTTTCCATCTTCGTTATATGGGCAAATCTCTAGAACTTTTAAACTGTGGAGTCCTGTGACACTACTTGAACGTCATTGCTTTCACACAAATGCTATATTTTTTTTATACATCAAGATATCATAAATAAAAAGCTTGATGAATTTCGAAGTCGCCCGACGTTACAGAGACGCTCTATAATTATTTATAGATAAAAAAATAATGAAATTTCATGCGTCCCTTGCATGTTTTTTTTTACTCTTATGAGTATTGTATTTGCGCCGCGTGAGTAAACCTTGTGTTTTTAGCGCGAAATGGAGGCAAACATCTCATAAAGCAATATATTCATATGAATTATATGTGCCACACATTTAATTGTATAGAGTGAGCCTACAGTACCCGTCCCTTGAATTTCGTAAATTCTAAACTTATTTAACCTTGTTTATTTATTATCCGCGCCGTCTTAGAAATCGAATATTTATTGTTTTTGGTTATTAAAGGACACAATAATAAAGTGTTTGACACTTTACGCATTTGTTTGCGCCTTAAACTGTTCATGTTATACAAGTGTAAACATACATTCCAAAAACGTGCCAATTTCAGAAAATTGACTATTTTTCGTGGCACATTCAAAATATCGCCAATATCAAGTTGTTGTTCGGTGTGCTGGTAAGTAAATACCTTATATAAGTATGTAAAGTGCGCGGCATTCTTATATTTTACATATTTTCAAAGTTATTTAAAGAACTATTTATAAAGTCGTAATTTAACGATGACTTAAACACTGTAAGCTTAGTAACATTGTGGTCAGAAACTAAAAGTATGTTTATTCAGATAAAATTTGGTGTTCTTTATGTGTTTAAAGAAAAACAATTCTTTATTATACTTGTTTAAGCACTGTGTTTCAAACTAGAGCTATTGTAAAACAAAATATGCATTTCGAGTCTATGTATAAGTGATAACCCGGGAAAAAATGAATCATATATGGATCATACATTGAAATTTCAATGTGGCAGATCCAATTTTAACGAAATCTACTAATAACTTCATTTTTCACCGCCATCTTGGATCCGCCATTTTGAATTTCCAAAATCTGAACTCAGATATTCATAATCGGCGACCTCGGAAACCCTATTATACACAATCTTAGGGCGATCCAATTAAACATTTATCTGTAATCCTATTTTTTTTATAAAAATGATAATTTTTATTGGTTTATTTAATTATAAAACAAAATATTAAATAAATATTGCTTAAAATGCAATGTTATATATATCTTCAACTCTCACATAAGTGATATTTTAAAAAAATTGGGCGGAAATGCGTTATTTAATTATTAACCTTTCAAAAAATCAAAATTTCAAGCTCATCCCGGTGGTCAATATTTTGGACATTGTACCGCAAAGTTTTAATGCCGTTGAGTAAAAAGGATGCACGAGCGTACATTTTTACTTCTTATGTAGACATATACCCAACGCCAAAGTTGTGCTTGAAGTTTAAAAAAAAAATTTATTGAGAGGCTGAAATTTAAAAGTTCCAGAGAATTGCCCATATGTAAATTGAATTCCATGAATATATGTATGAATAATACTGAGTATCGACACTCCCAATGTTTGTTTGTATTTTTGTAACTTTCTCAAGAACCTTGAATACGTAAACGTATATACATATAACATATGTCATAACTTCACGAATTTCAAAAGAGTCGCGTGCATACGCGAAACAAGGAACGCGGAGTTGCGTTGTGCGCTTCCCCACTATACGGAGGGGAAATTGGATAGAAGGCTAATTTGAGTAGGTGGGGGTGTCCAAATTGTAGAATAAAGTTGGCGTCATTGAAACCGACAGTGTCCATATTGCGGAGGGACCACTGTACTTGTAAATCAACTATATATTTTCGCAATTTAATTAGGTAAAGTTTAATTAAAAAAGTAAATATTTTTTTAAAAAGTCACATTTTTGCAAATTCATACCCTTTCACGTATTTTGGAAGATTCAATGTATACAGCCCAATCTTAGTTTAATGACACCTTGGTTTAGTGACAATGCGGTCTCTCTGCCTAGTGGTATCACTTTATTACCGGTTCTGTATAGGCACGCAAACATGCATTTTTATACGCATTTTCCTGATTGGCTTGTTAAACTAAGGGATGAGGAGAGATGCCGGATTGAACCTATTTGATTAAACCGGTTGCACTGTGCACATGATGACGTAGTAGCTGATTTGCACCAGGGGATTTTCTAATTCTTAATGATTCCAGAAGGCATTTACATTAATATTTTTGCTATATTAATTTTTAAATTTATCATTTTATATATGATATATAAGAGAATCCTTGTAATTTGAATCGGCTGCTGCAAATTAACTGCTGGATATAGCATCATTATATACACGGAAAACATAATTCAGGATTTCAATATTTTAGAAAATACAATTAAAAATATAATTCGAACTATGGGGGAGTTCGATGTTGACAATCGTCGAGAACGGTCGCTTTCATTCTCCCTCCGTGTGTTTACATAATTAGAATACGTATAAGTAATTATATCACGAGGCTCGTTGTGTACAACCGACGATTTTAAATCTAATTTTAAATACGTCTTAAACATCAATTATGGAGGAGAAGGATATTCTGGAACAAATCTATAATGACGACAAATCCATCAAAAATCTAATAATCATTTAGAAGAGGAGTTAAAATCCATGAAAGTTAGCCAACAGAAATTTATTGAAAAGATTAAAGAGAATGACGAAAGGGTAATCATCAATAATCGGAAAGAAAAATTTCACATTTGCTTACCTCGAAAAACGAACAAAATATTATTCTCTTTAAAATTGAAGATACGAAAGAGGTAAACAATAATATTTTTCGACACGTAATGGCAATCATACGAAAGGCTGGAGTTGATATAGAAGAGATCTGCATTGCAGATATTCACCGAATTGGTACAAATTTCGGACACAGGCCAATTCTTTTTTCATATTTTTTTTTCTTATCTTTATTATTCTTTATCTCTTATCTTTAGAACATAAAAATGAAGCACTTTGGACCATATATAATCAAAAAATATCGCTTGTATGAAATATTATAGAACTCTTTGCATTAAATAAAAATTTCGACTTTAATTTTGATAAATGATTTAAGCTCCAAAATATTAGTATAAAAAATTAATACAATACATGGTTTCTGTAGAATTTTGATCAAGCTTTCATATAAAAATATTTATTTTTACGAATTATTACAGAAAGGCATACAAAAATCGTTTCGAAGTATTTAATTTAAATTTTACAATAGATCCACCGTTTTTAAAAATCTGAAAAAATTCATTAAAATACCTCTGTTTGGTACATTTATTAGCATATTAGACATCTTGGGCTGTGACGATTTTATTGTGTTCATTATCGATTTGAATTTAATAGCAAAAAATGAAGGCCCCTCAATTGCATGAAAAGCTATACAACACAGGGGCCTTCTTTCTCGAAAACTTAAAGTTAATTATCTCCGTCAATTTTGATCGTAGAATAATTTTTTTTTTAATTTTAAAGGGAATTTTATACTCTACGCGACTTATTTATCCAAATTTATATATTTTTATTTCTTACTCACAATAACTTCAAAAAAGTGTCAGTAGTATTGAAATGGTTATGTGCAATTCCCCAAGTTGGTAGTTTTAGATTTTTTGAATATTAAGTTTTTTTTTGTCATCCGTTATCTTAATTCGATATTTGTCTACGTGTTTTCTCACAAAAATATCCAACTTCGAAATGGTCAGATTAGCTATGGGCTGCCGCCGCGTACCGCGAAACTTTCGCACGGTCGGGTTTACGTCTCTTCGGGGTGTGCGCGGATAGTGAACTTTTCCGCCGCTCGTTGCCGTCAGAACGTGCATATTTTTGGTTCTCTCTACAGAAATGGGTTTTTGGATAGTCATAAGGAGGCTTGTCGGTACTCCCTGACACGATACCTTATTAGCTGTTATATACGACGTATATTCTGAAAGGTAAATAAAAGGTTAAAAAGTTATATGCTCAGATTGATCATTATAAGTGAAAATAGAATATTGCTGTAAATTTGTATTTTATAGTAATTCACTGAATTCAGGTATAAATCTACAAAAGTATGCCTTCTTTCACAGATCGTTGTTGCAGTCTTTTTCATAAAGCGAAACAAAGAAAATCTCCTTCTTCTGGTATTCGTTGTATTACTGCAAGACAAAGGGAATTATTACCAATTGTTAAGGTAGGTTCCATGCTTTGCTAATTGACGGAAGGAAATTGATAACATGTTGAAAAATCAATGTAAAGTATATGATCAAAATGTTCCTACTGAAATTCCAAGTACATCCAGTGATTTTACTCAAGATTCTTCGTTTCCTGAACCTGAAGAAACTTCTAATGATGAACTCAAAAATGATTCTGATTGATGAAAATATTTTATTCATACTCCACGAGTCAGGTGCCAATGTAATTATTTGAAATTTTTCAACATTTGTTGTCCCTGGATCTTTAAATTTGGCTTGTAATTTCTTCAGGACTTCACAATTTTGATTATGTTTCGAAGATTCTTCCTCTTTTGAACGAAAATCGGTATCATAATCAGAACCACAATCAGAATCATTTTTGCGTTCATCATTAGAAGTTTCTTCAGGTTCAGGAAACGAAGAATCTTGATTAAATCACTGGATGTACTTGGAATTTCAGTAGGAACATTTTGATCATATACTTTACATTGATTTTTCAACATGTTATCAATTTCCTTCCGACAATTAGCAAAGCATGGAACCTACCTTAACATTTGGTAATAATTACCTTTGTCTTGCAGTAATACAACGAATACCAGAAGAAGGAGATTTTCTATGTTTCGCTTTATGAAAAGGATTGCAACAACGATCTGTGAAAGAAGGCATACTTTTATAGATTTATACCTGAATTCAGTGAATTACTATAAAATACAAATTTACAGCAATATTCTATTTTCACGTATAATGATCAATCTGAGCATACAGTGCTCCTTCCCACTAGTGGCCACCCAACTAGTGGCTCCTTCTCACTATTGGCAGGTTTGCCTCCCGACTAGTGGCACTTCCCCTTTTGCACCTTCTCCCACCATTGCCCCATGTTGTGACGTCACGCGTTGAAAAATCTAATATGGCCGAATAGTGTACTATTGATATGTGGTACTGTGTAGTACATAATTATGCCTGTATGTACATTGTATACACGAGAATTTAAGATTTCCCAACCTTTTTTGTACTAAAAGTGGTACAATGTTACAGATAAACAAATCCACCTTGTTGCTTGTGTATGTGTGTGTGTGTGTTTTTAACATTTACATAAAAATATTTACAGGTTATGTTTCTGTTTTGCTTGTGTCAAAGAAGAAAAACATTTGGACATATACGTATGCCTTTATTAGGTACATATCAACACGATGTTTAACTGTGATTTGATTTTATTCGTTGGAATTAAGTGTTATGGTAGGTAACTTAATATTTGGGATTCTCCCTGTTTCTGCTGCTAGTGCGCGAGTCGCTGTCAGAGTAATTGGATGTATGTACATGCCGATGTGCATGTTTGAGGGTTAAACATATGCACATCGTCATATATGTAGATCCTAATTCCTCTGACAGCTATGCATATGTCAGTAGCCTTAACAGGGCGAATAGGAGCGTTGGCTTGAGTATCTGCAGTATTATTTGATCTCATGAGAGAAGTTTAAAGGTGATTCATTCCCTACCCAACAAACAAAAATGTATTAAAACGGATTAACTAGCGCCAAAATAGGACAAAATCCGGATTTACTTACAAGGAATCAAATTCGTTTAAATACTTCTATACTTTTTAATACATTTAAATCGTCGAGTACAGATGAAATACATCTATAAATGAATTTCAATACTTTTCAATGCAATTAAATTTGTAAAAAATCATTACATTTAGAACTTAACAAATAAGTACTACCTATATTTAATTACTTTTGAATTACCGCTTTAATGTAATTATCATTACAAGTAGTAATTATTTCTAGATTCACAGGTATTAAAAAGCATTCAATTTTATTTGTACATGTATTTCAACAGCATTCATCGACTTACACATACTAAAAAGGGTAAAAGTATTAAAACGAATTTGCTTCAATATAAGTAAATCCGGATTTTATCGAATTTTGACGCTGCTAAATCCGTTTTAATACATTTTCATTTGTTTGGTTGTTTATGCATTGAAATGTCGTGGCTTTCAAGCTACAAAATAAATGACCAATAAATGAGACGTTGCATTCGTACGCAATTGTTATTGTTTAATGAGCTTGAGTGACAATAACACTGCTCGTCTCATCCACTGCGTAAAAATTTACCTCCCAGTAAACGAAAAGGAATTGAAAAGAATTCACCAATTCCAAAACCTGCTAAAAAGTTATTCAAAGGAATTAAAAAGAAAATTATTTTAATTTCTATGAATTTCTTTTTTGCAAATTTTGGAATTGGTCATTCCTTTTCGTTTAGTGGGCTCTGTTCGGTTTGTTATTACTGAACATACATACCTCGACTTTTATGTAAAAAAAGGAAGGTTCAAATAATAAAGTGCATCTGAAAAAGTAATATGTTTGACTCATTATGTATTTTCTAATAAAAAGTAAAAAATATTTACATAAGCATACAGAAACTGCGAAAGAATACATGTTACATGTTATCGGCTGTTACTTTCGCAGCCATTTCGCCGATCTGTCCGAGATGGATTAACGATGCCTGGTTTGCATCCCACCGTGATAAATACCAGCGGTTGAGAACTTCCAGAGCTTTAAAAGCCTCTCGGCTTGAAGGTACTTCAACTTCTTCGATAGAACTGGAGTTGTTGTCATTCTCGTTTTCCTCGTCACTTTCTTCGACTTCATCAGCTTCGATAATCTCCACAGTCGGATTCATTGTTGCACTAATGATTTTATCCAATGACCTTTCGTGCCAACCGCAAAGAGTGCTGCATGTTTCTATCCACTCGTTGACTTCTTCGGTGGTAAAATTATCGGCGAAGGCTCGATTGGCAAGTTGCCTTACGTCTTCTTCTACGTCTTCAAGCCATTCAACGATATTATTCCATGAATTGGATAGCGTAGCCTTGGAAATGTTTGTCCACGACACTGCCAGTTTTTGGAAGCACTTAACCAAGTCCCATGACTTTAAGGTTTCTACTTTGCTTTCTTGCTCTACACTCTAAAATGATTGGAGTCAGTAGCGGAGTCCAAGAGAGAGTAATCGGTAAATTTCACTCTCTCGGAGTCACATTCGCTCCTTTAGAGTATTTCATGCTAGGTTTGAATCCTTTACCGGTGTAGTTATATGCTGCAAGGAAGACTGGTTACTACGTGGCCGGCCGACAAACATGTTTTGTGTCAACTCGCTATAACTTATTCAATTCTGAGAATTTTGAAACGAATAAAAAAAGAAATTGTTCGTTAGAGTTTTTTGCATCTAATGAAGAATGAACAAATTATATATCTGAATAAACAATGAAGTTTTTCAGGGCCTCGAAGCACATGACGCGTTGGTCATCGGCTGCCACCAACTTTAAACATTCATTATTTTTTTACTATTAGACCAATAAAAATAAAACTTTCCAGAAAATTTGTTCATACCTTTATGAACAACTTTCTCGCTGACACTTTTCGGATACTCGAAATTTGCTCGATAAACGAAGAGCCAGAAGGTATATATTGCAGTTGCATAGAAAAAAATTAATAACTTTATTGTTTATTGAGATATATAATTTATTATTTCACCATTAGATGCGGAAATCTCTAACGAACAATTTCTTTTTTTATTCGTTTCAAAACCTTCAAAATTGGCTATGTTATAGCGAGTTGAAAAAAAAGGCGCCCGCGTAGTAACTAGTCCTGTCTATACGGCATTCAGCCGATTTTCTCTTTTTCCGTATTTATTGACACCATTGGAGTATATTTTCACTCCAAAGAACTCAAATGTAGTCGAACCCGGCCTACCCCATTTTCGACTCCTTTGGAGTGAAATTTGACTCCAATAATTGTAGCGTGTAAGTCGGTAATTAGAAATTCTGTTAAAAAAGACCTCTTGTAAAGTTTTTTTAACGCCGCTATAATACCTTGATCCATCGGCTGAATAAGGAGGTGCAATTGGGAGGCAGATACATCACACGGCAGCAAGGATCTATGGCGTTCAACTGTTCCGCTGTGGGATGCGATGGAGCATTATCCAGTATCAATAAAAATCTATCGGTGTCCTTCATTTTTCTAGCTTGAATGGCTGGAATGAAGGTGCCCATATACCAGGAGAGAAATACAGTCTTATCCATCCATGCGTTCTTCTGGTTTGCATAAGTTACTGGTAAAACTTCAACGTTTCGGAAACATCTTGGCTTCTTCGCCTTGCCAATAACGAATAATGGAACTTTGTGCGTTCCAGTGGCATTTGCACAGGTCATGACTGTAATTCTCTCCTTGGCTAGTTTTGGTCCTGGAGCGCTTTTCTCATTCCGTGACGCCAGTGTTTTTTCTGGAAGCCATTTCCAGAATAACCCCGTCGCATCCGCATTATATACATTGTCGAACGAGTATTTTTCTGCGGTGATGAAGTTTCGGATTGTATTACAAGACTCATCGCTTGCTGGTCGGTCTGCGGAAAGTTGCTCCCCTTGCATGGACAACTGGCGTATTCGATGTCGTGCTTGGAACTTGCGGAGCCAACCACCACTTGCCTTAAACTCTGACGATCCTCCCAGTTTTTGGTTTATTATGCGTGCAACTTCTTGTACGCAATTGCCAGATATAGGCGAACCTGCAGCTCGCTTTTCAGTAAACCATGAAAAGATGATCTTTTCAAAGACGGAGTCCTCAATCCCTGTGAATTTTTTTCGTGTCAAAGATCCTTCTTCAGCGTTCAATATGCGAGCATTATTCAGAACTCCTTCAGTAACTGAATTCTGGTGCAAGTTTGTGACACACTGACGTGAAACACCAAACAACTGCGCTATTGACGAATGACTTTCGCCACTTTTCAGACGCTCTATAACAGCCAATTTCTGCTCTATTGTTAACCAGACTCTCTTTTTTTCTACAAACAAATATCGACTAATAAATACACTTGTACTCTATTGACATATAATATGTCATTAGTACATTACATAAAAAAATATTGATTTAAGTAATTAAAAATTCTTATTTATTATTTACGAAATTTATTGACTTACTTTTAGGGATCTCATTTTCTTTAGTATTTTCCATTTTCGCTAGTAAGTAGAAATAATCGTAAAAAAATCTTCCTTTCGTTCGAATTGTTCTCTAAATATAAGATAGAAGTCAGCCCGTGTTTAAATTAGACACTGCACGTGCGAAGTGCGAGCACAACAGAGCCACCTACTCTTCCGCCATATTGCTTACGTCGGTGCCTAAGTGGGAGAACACTTGCCTCCCCTCGTTTGGCCAATAGTGGGAATTCATTTTTCCCGACCATGCCACTAGTGGGAAGGAGCACTGTATAACTTTTTAACCTTTTATTTACCTTTCAGAATATACGTCGTATATAACAGCTAATAAGGTATCGTGTCAGGGAGTGCCGACAAGCCTCCTTATGACTATCCAAAAACCCATTTCTGTAGAGAGAACCAAAAATATGCACGTTCTGACGGCAACGAGCGGCGGAAAAGTTCACTATCCGTGCACACCCCGAAGAGACGTAAACCCGACCGTGCGAAAGTTTCGCGGTACGCGGCGGCAGCCCAGCGGTAGCTAATCTGAACATTTCGAAGTTGGATATTTTTGTGAGAAAACACGTAGACAAATATCTAATTAAGATAACGGATGACAATAAAAAACTTAATATTCAAAAAATCTAAAACTTCCAACTTGGGGAATTGCACAAAACCATTTCAAAACTACTGGCACTTTTTTGAAGTTATTGTGAGTAAGAAATAAAAATATATAAATTTGGATAAATAAGTCGTGTAGAGCATGAAATTCCCTTTAAAATTTAAAAAAAAGAATTGTTCTACGATAAAAATTGACGGAGATAATTAACTTTAAGCTTTCGAGAAAGAAGGCCCCTGTGTTGTATAGCTTTTCATGCAATTGAGGGGCCTTCATTTTTTGCTATTAAATTCAAATCGATAATGAACACATAAAATAGTCACAGCCCAAGATGTCTAATATGCTGTTAGAAATGTACCAAACAGAGGTATTTTTATGAAGTTTTTCAAATTTTTAAAAACGGTGGATCTATTGTAAAATTTAAATTAAATACTTCGAAACGATTTTTGTATGCCTTTCTGTAATAATTCGTAAAAATAAATATTTTTATACGAAAGCTTGATCAAAATTCTACAGAAACCATGTATTGTGTTAATTTTTTATACTAATACGAGCTTAAATTATTTATCAAAATTAAAGTCGAAATTTTTATTTAATGCAAAGAGTTCTATAATATTTCATACAAGCGATATTTTTTTATTATATATGGTCCAAAGTGCTTCATTTTTATGTTCTAAAGATAAGAGACTAGTTGGATAAGAAAAAAAAATATGAAAAAAAAGTTGCACATTTGGCGTGAAATGCCCCATATTATCCATTGATAATGATATGACAGCAGAAGAAAGAATTCGAAAGAAAAGTCTCTTGAAAGCACGATATGTACTGCGGCAGCAAGAAAAAAACCCCTTTCTAAAAGGATTTAAACTAATTCTTCAGGGCAAAACTGTCAAAGAATCTAAAATCTCAGATTTAATTGACACCAATGAAAGTGTAAATCAAGAAGATGAGGTTTTCTACCACCTTGAAGATACACACTCTGAAGATGAACAGATATCGACGCCGAGGAGAATTAAAAGTGTTACGAATGGAGAAAATTTAGTAGCGAATATAAAAAAAAAGTGGGGCGTCCAAAAAAAGATGTGCAAAAAACCACGGAGTTAAACTTGGAAAGATACTTTGAGGTTCGCCCTAGGTCGACCCGGAACAATGCAAACCAAAACAAATAGCAAAAAACAGTGAAGGAGGCGGCGAACCTAAAAGTATACTTCTGGAATGTTCATGGGTTCAAAAATGCATCAGATCTAGCAGCACTAACAACAGAAATGGACATCTTATGTTTCGTTGAAACATGGACTGCGGCGCAGCTACCTTCAAGTTCGGTGTGGTTTAAAAAATATAATATAATTTATTCATTAGCAGTTAAAAATTTTTTTAAAAAACCTCAAATAAGTTTTATCCCTTTCGGGAGTATTTATTTTTTAACAAGGATTTACAGGTAAGAATATATAGTTACAATTATTACGGTACTAAACTTTTCCTTTTTTTTTTTTTCGAAACTTGCCAATGCTCAACTCTTACATTTTTTTCACTTTAAAGAAATTAGGATGTAATTCATCCTGTCATTCGATAAAATGAAAATGTAAACAGTTCACTCAAAATTGTATATTTAATTACAGAATAATAGTCTTTTCTGAAGAGGGTCATAAACTCGTGACCGAAACATTAAAATTTAGTTTGTTTATTTACATCCACTGTCCGCTACACCAAGAAGTTATTAATAACATATCTATTTCGAATATCGACGGATAAAGAAGAATTCTTACAATTTTATATTTTTTTTGGAGATTTGACAAAGTTTAAAAAAATGTAAATCCGGGAAAGCACCTGGACCTGATGGAATATCATATGATTTTTTTAAACCTCCCGGATGAGTGGCTTCTATTTCTAGTTACATTTTTTAACAAAATATTGCATGGCGAAATTTCGCCACAAGCATGGGCTGAATTGTTTGAATTTATGGTACACAAGAAGGGAAGCACTAAAAACCCTGAAAATTATCGATGTATATCTTTAGTTAATAGTATAACGAAGATTTTTACACAAATTTTACATGAACGTCTAATGACATGGGCTGAAGGTTCGGGTTTATTACCAGAATCGCAAGCTGGTTTCGTAAAGGTAGGGGATGTCGTGATAATATCTTCACGTTGAACTGTATCATTAAATTAAAATTATATAAAAGCAAAGGAAAACTTCTAACATTCTTTATTGATTTCGTAAAAGCATTTGATTCAATAAATCATAGTCTATTATGGAAAAAGCTTTTTTTACTAGGAGTTAGTTCTAAATTCATTAGAATCTGTCAGAATTTATATAACAGAGCTACTATTAAATTACGGAATGCAGTCGATTCGTCGGAAAGTATTGACCTTTCGAAAGGAGTCCTACAAGGGGAAGTCTTGAGTCCTCTATTATTTACACTGTACATAAGTGCACTGTTAAAAATGCGGTGTGAAATCGGTATCATATTTCACACCGTTGAGGAGTCTATACAGGGTGAGTCTGGTAGAAGTGAACATAGGGAAGCCCATGTTAAGGCTACGCGCTTCGTGATTGGTCGATTCCGGTGGAACGTCGCTTGTTCACGAGGCGCGTAGCCTTAACATGGGTTTCCCTATGTTCACTTCTACCCGTCACACGTAATTTAGAGCCACAAGAATGTAAACAAAATACTGCAAGCTTTAGATTGTTTTAAAATTATCTGGCTTTAAAATAATATTTTAATAAAAAAAGAAACTCGAAAAGAAGTAGCAAATCTCTTGTGTGACATAACCACATTTTGGGCTTATGTAAAATGTGTCAAATCCATGAAATGTGTAACACAATCCCAAATTCAAGACACAGTTCGTGAATCTTCTACTTTTGTTACAACCGGATGTAGCCAATAAGTTGAAAGGTTTTCAAAAAACAATTGGCAAAAGTGGGCAAGAATAAACTATATTAAAGCAAGATAGTTTTAAAACAATCCAAAGCTTAGCATATTTCTAAGTAATTATACAAAAGCAATTCATGAATATTTGGAAATCATTGATTGTAATTGGAACATCTGAACTTTGTGAATTTGTACTACTTTGTAAAAAATAAACAAATTACGTACGTTTCTAACATGAACATATACTACTTTAGGAAGGAACAGAAATATGGTTCCAACAAGATGGAGCACCACCACATGGGACTCGGAATATATCTAGGCATTTAAACGAGAACTTCCCAAATCGTTGGATAGGTCGTTTTGGTCCTGTAAAGTGGCCAGCTCGTTCACCAGACCTCACTCCGCTTGATTTTTTTATGGGGTCATGTTAAAAATGAATTATACAGAGGACCACCGGTCACAACACAAGACGAACTTCGTGACAGAATCATTGAAATAATTCAGTCGATAAGTGCTGAAATATTAACCAGCGTTCATAGTGAATTCTATGACAGATTAGGTTTCTGTACGGCAGCAAATGGTCGACATTTCGAAAACCTAATCAACTAATAAAACGTTGCATTGAATTAATAAATTATTACTATTAACGCTATTAATACAAATTTTTAACTTTCATTGAAATTTATTAAATATTGTTCTCCAATAAATGTGAGTTTATAATACCATAAATAATTTATACCCTCTGCTATTTACTATAAAATTTCCTACACCTCAAAGTTTTAAATCTATTTGCTATTACGTCGTTATTTAAATATTTGATTGGGACATTTAGTTGTTTTAAATTTTATTGCATTAGTAAAATTTATTGTACATGTAAAATTAAACCAAACAACCCCTGGTCTGCAATGCCTTCGTAGGACAAACTTTTCGTAACAAGAAATTCTTACAAACAATTAGTATTAATTTTGTTACTTACGTTACATAGCATAGCATTTATTTTACTTAGCAAATGAAGTAAAAAAAAGTTCTGCATAAGAAAATGCAAATCAGAATACGATGTCACGAAAATAATCCGAATCAGTTTTCAGTTTAAATGTCAATTCAACAAAGCGTCAGCTTGGTGAAAAATCTTACTATTTCGGTTGGTCGTTTTAAAACAGACCATTTTGGAAGGAAGTGTATTGCTTCTATTTTTTGTTTGCATGACTTGCAAAAATAAATAAGGTCACGCATTCTGAAAAAGACGTGTTCATGTGGATGTTCTTTGTTTTCTTACCTCACTTTCCAATGAGACTTGCACTCGCCCAGTTTCTCCATTGGAACAACGTTAAAACTTGCACTGTCTGAGTGCGCATTGAGCCCATAAGGGCAATGTTCAAAAACTGCACTGAGTTTACACTCAGTACGCCCATTAGAAAATGCTATTATAAAAAATGTATAATGGGTAATCTTACTTATTTTAGCTAGTCTTACAAACTTAAAATAGAAATGAAATACATCCTACCGAAATGGCATCTTTTAAAACTATTAGCCGAAATGGTAAAGCTTTTCACCAAGTCGACAAAAGTGTTTCTATCAATCGAATTAAAAACCATATTATCTCTCCTGTGCATAACGCTAACTACAGTCGTCCAAACTAAGTCAGCATCTGCTCAAACATTCTTGGTGAAGTCTAAAACACCTTCTCGAAAACTATTTTTTTAAAAAGGAACTCGGAAACTGCACTCGGTAAAAAATCATGCGCAGGAATGTTAATTGAAGATTGCCGCAGAGAAGATTATCAATCGCCTCAAGACCAAGAATCTGCAGAAAAGGAAAATACTGTGCTCTAAACTAGGCCAGATCCAATGCCAAGGCGTTGAAAATTTGGATTCCATGGAACGACAACCGAGATAGCGTAAGGTCTATTTTCGTACCCCTAATAAACAAAACAATTTCCACAACGATCTAATTACACTTTTACGTTGACGAAGCCGTGAATCTGAAACAAATGAAAAACAAACCCCAAAGAATCATGCTTTTTAAAATAAGATATTAAGTAAAAGTCTATTATAACTTATCTGACGAATCGTTCTTCCAAGCAGTATTTATTTATAACGGAACGTAAATTTTATCTGAAGAACGGGATTGAACCAATTTACAAACCGGTGATAAAATCTACACGATAAAAAAGAGCGAATATGACAGAAATGTCAATGTCAAACGCGATTGACCGTCGACTGGGGATGGGCGATATTGTATCGATACTTTGAGGCGAAAATATCGATATTTCGCGATCCGATATTTTGATGTATCGATACTCACATCCATGTATCGGCCATCCCTAGCCTAGGTAGACTGTACGACAGTACTATTGCTTTCACGCCATTGGTCGATTCATGTAAGATACATGGGTAAGGCTCGCTTCTCATTGGCTGATGGCTATACATGGGTTTCCCTATGGCCCGCCTTGAGTTAATCACGTGCAAGTAATCAATTTTAAAAAGAAATAGCACAGATCACAATTATAGGGAATAAGGTCTGGGATTTGGGGAACAGGTTATCAACATCAACGAATATAGATGCGTCTATATTCGTTGTCAACATTGATAGGTTAACCTCAAATATCAATGTGGGTCAACCTCCAAAAATAAAATTTACGCACTCACACATACATATTTTATTAGTGTTCATTATGTAGCACTAATGCTAAATAATAAAACAAAAATCAAACTCGAACCACTGTCATTATGAATGACAGAACACAGAACGCGTCTGGATCGATCGATTGAATGGAGCCAGTACCGTCGCACAGCATTGTAGAAAGTAGAGCGCATGCGCAAGCGCGTATAAACGAATCACACCGCATTGAATTTCACACCGATCACACCGCGAACGGATATCTATTAAACCTTTCATCGGTGTAAATATTCACACCGAAAACCATCACACCTCACACCGGACTGTTTCACACCGGCAAATTTTTAACAGTGTATAGAATGCAATTTAGTGTAGAATGAAATTTATTTTATTGGTTTAATGCAAATTTCATTGGATCAATGCATTTGCATTTCAATGAAACATTTCTTTGATTTGATGACACGATTCATTCGTTTAATACAATATTCTTTACCTCAATGAAACATTTCTTTCATTCGATGAAATCAAATTCTATGACTTGCGATTCATTGGAACAATGATTTTTTTTCTCAGTGTATGCACTTAACATGCAGATATTGCATATAAAGCAAAACATACATTTTTTAGCAAGTAAGATTCCTGAATATATTCATCAGCCAAATACTCACTAATTATTTAACTATTTAGGGACGCGATATTTATAAATATTTGAGGTGTTCAAATGATACAAAAATAATGATAAGTGAAACAAAACCTTAAAAATTCCTGATTTTTGTTAAATAAATGCTTATAATAATTCTTTTACTTTTTATGCGACATTTTTCGATAAACAAAAATGTTTCTACTGCATTTTACTGATAAAGAGTACTGCCAAACTTCCACGATTAATTTATGTATATTTGTTCCTTAAAAGGTTAACACACACTAATATAATTTTTTTAAGATAACAAAAATAAACACAAGCGCTGAGACGACTGAGCGCAAACCTCCAACTTGTATAGTGCGGAGACATCTTGCGGCGTAAATATGAACTAAAAATAACCATGTTTCAAATACAATGAAAAGTACGCTAAGTTTGACTGATATTTTTCGATATTTCTTAAAAAATTCTCAAAAAGTGATTTTAAAGAGATCTTCAATGAAGATTTAGGTTTTTTAAGATATCCGAAATGCGATTTCAGAGTGTTTTTAAGCCTTTAAGTTAATTAATGAATTAAAACTGATGAACAAATATGGTAATTCGCAACATATATTCTTTTTAAACGAAAACGTCAAATTTCGTATTTTTTTAAAGCGTTATATGGTAAACCTTCGGAAAGACTCCGTCACCTGGAAAAAATTTTATTTACATTATGTTTTCCGACGTATTGTGCAATTCATCGATGATAATCAGTAATTTTGTTAATTTTGAAAAACAAATAAGTTGGTAATGTGTATTGTGACTTTAGTCAGTTCATCTTTTAACGATTTTCAAATTACGTTTACGCCTTTAAATATGATAAATACGATTAAGTAGAGAGAAATATTAGGTAGAAAATTTGTAAAAGGAAATTGGACTATTCTTGATGGTTAAAAAAGCTAAATTCTCGTTTCTATTACACTAAGAATATATATTTATGAATATATTTCGAAAGACATTATCAAATATATCATTGAAAAATAGGAAAAGTAAAAAATAACGTTTACAAAGCATGCGGGTAACCTGTAGTTCTTTCTGCCGTCGATCGTCTTAGTTGTGACTATCGAAGCGCCGTCGTTGGTGCTTTCCGCATTCGTTATAAAAGCGTTTCTTCGTAAGCTACTCCATCGTTGGTAAGTTTTTCGTTATCTGTTATTTAAAGTAAAAAACATAATAAATTTAAAATTCCGTAATTAACTTATATAATATATAAAAGACAATGAAAGTCTAGAACAATGATTATGGAAATGTTTATTTTCGAAATGTTATTGTTCGTCAAATAAATATAGTAATGTTGTAAACGACTGGCGGAAGGGCTTTATATAAAATACACGATTTGATCGGCCGAAAGAAAATAACAACTATTTATTCCGATCAGTGCCGGTGACGATCCGATCGCGACGCGGACTTCCTAACGCTTTGACGTTCCGGAACGTTCTCTCTCCCCGATCGTCACTTTTCACATCTTAGTTCGATTTTTCAAACTCTCGAACATTTAAATAGACTACGACGTCATTTTACACATCGATATCATACTATTCGAATTACAAATAATTGTATCGAGATCGTCACCATTTCGAAGGGCCTTTTACATAATTTACCTAACAGGCCTGCTTCATTTTGAGAGGTACCCCCATTCGGGTGTGCAATGGCGTAGGGAAAACCACCTTTGTGGGAAAAAACCTACGCCGGGTACCGCAGTCGATAAAACATCGATTCTGTCCGTAACATTCTCCCCCCTTTACGAAGTCTGCGGACTCGTACACTCCACGAGAATCGATGTTTTCATAACCCAATCAATTCGTCATCGAACTCTTCACACATCGTGCACTCCACATTAATAAATTTTGAGATTCGCAAGACATCGCATAGTACCATAACTCAACAACAAATACAATCTCATACTCATTCATTTCCAATTCTCTAATATTGTTCCATTCGATTCCATCAGTATAGCTTCCAATTAGCTTTCCATAAATTCAAACTCACTACAACATCATGTGACATTTCACATCACCGTTCTGTCGTGATCATCAGTGTTTGTGTCCAAAGTCAGTAAAAAAGACAAAGCAGGTAGATCCACTAACTACTACAATATTACTTAAATAATATCAAAAACAAAGGCAAACTTAGTGATCATAAAGCAAAGTCAGAAGAAGGCATATACCATGCGAAAGAATGTTCGCTATCACTGTAAGAGGCTTACAGATGTCTGTAATAATACTCAAATACTACTCAAGGTCGTCAAAATACTACTCATATTCTATGAAACTACACCACGATAAACAAGTCGAGATTTTCATAGTAGCGTTGTAAGTCATTAAGGTCAGTCTTACAATGAAGATATACACTCTCACTACATCTCACACTGTATACCATATTACTCCCCTCGCTGAGGGAACATAATCGAAAAAAAGGTCAGCATACAGTGACCACAGCTTCGCAATTAATATGCCGATATTATGCCATAATAACTCATAAGTATCCACATATCCGTCAACTGCACCAAATATTCATTCGTATATCGCACGACTTTAGCGACGGTATGTATGTTCGTCCAATTGAATCATTCCATGTCATGCGCGGATTTCATAAATTCACAATACGAAAGTTAAGGCAGCCAGGAATACAAACATTTCTATTGTCTTATCTTGTATAATTCTGTTCGCGGCTTCATTTAAATGGCGGAAACTGGCGATGACCGATCCCAAACTGGCCATAATGACGCCTATTAGTCAAATTTTCAATTACGAATGGGTCGCAACTGAGGAGTTGCCCGATTTTTAAATTCACCAGTTGCTATGTACATCGCCAATGGGCTCCATGCTTTTATCTTTTAAGATCCGCCACGAATCTGGAAATTTCGATTTCGGAGCTCGAGTCGATACCTTGTTTGCCACACTTATCCTCTATCTCTCTCCCTCTTTCTCTATCTATCAAAGACGGAAGACAAGACATACATCTGCGGATATGTTGCTAACCGAACCGAACCATTGCTTCCTGTGTCGGTAAGTTACCGACTATCAATCTCCGGGTTACGAACCTCAGGATTTCTCGTTCCCCGGGTGGCCAGTCACGGCAGATCTCGACGCCCCGAGTCCCCGCGCGTGTTACCCTCCGGGTACTATCCATCGTGAGATGAATCGCCGGCCGATTTCGTTTCACTGGGTTATGAACTTTCAGACTTCTTGTTCGCCGGTAGTTCAGCAACGGCAGCAATCGACTCCATCGATCCCCGCGCATGAACCTACCGGTTACTCTCCATCTGAAAGCGAATCGCCAGCACTAAGCGTACGTGCTTCTGCAATAAACATTTTGTGACTCCGAAATGAGTCTTGCTCCGACTCCGAAACGAACCATTGCTCCGACTCCGAATTGAACCTCCGACTCCGAAACACACCTCCGACTCCAAAACACACCTTGCTCCGAATCGAAATTTCCACATCTTTGCGTTTCGAATTTTCCCGTATTTTGCTTCGATCATCGAGTCAATTATAAAAGTAATTACGCGCATATCGTCGCCATCAGAAGGCCCGTACACAGTACCTATACAGTATCTACTGCGGCTGCCACCAAATTTTATGTTTCCTTTTCGCGAATGATTGTTCTCCTTCGTGCCTCAACTTATACATTCAATGCTTGTGAATCGTTTTGAACATCCAGCAGCGTATACATTTTCTTAAATTAGTTCACGTCGCAGATCTGCAAGCTCTGTTTATATTATATCGCCATCGAAATATTACACCGACAGGTCGTTCTGGACCCACGAATACAAGTACTGTGTTTCAAACACAGTTAGGTTTGGTATCAATTTCATTTGAAGTTTCATCTCGTCATCTGGCGGCTGACTCGACACGAACAAATCCACGGGTATTCAAAATGCTTTTCTATAAAGGTTGTCATAAACCAACGATTCCGATTCCAAATCTTTACCAAGTACGACCGTCGCACTATGTAGGAGGTCAGCTCGTGACCGTCGACTCTTTCGATCGACTGCCTCAATGGTTTTCAAACCATTCCGTAAGAAACAAATGAAGGCTCATCCTTCCAACGAATAATAATAAGATTAAAGGGCTCATATTTTTGGATTCGTATCCAAAATACGCAGCGAAATTTAAATCGATCCCAATTCGATCCATCACATCGTCGTCGCCATCCAAATAATTGGACTTATCTTTCAAGACAAGTGCAAATATAATACGTCAGGCCCGCGATCCACTGACCAAACCGGGACCCGTGCACCATCGACATTGACGCTTATCATGACCTTCACAATCATGAACAGTCATTTATATTATTCTGATTTACATTACTTTTCTACAATTCAAATTGTTATTCGCGCACAAAATTTGAAATGAAATCGATACCAAACCGTTCACGAAAAGGTCCAAACATTTCTTTCTCATTTGTAATTAGAATCATAATCCCATTATAGTTTCATGCTATTTTGTTTCCATATTTACAAACAAATCAAATTTGTTTAATCTACATGAAAAGTCAATAATCAATCATGTTTTTTCGAAAGTCAATTGCTATACTGAACTTTGGAAACGCCGATCAAAATGTGACATTCTTTAGAATGTGTACCAATAAATATTATCTTCCATCAAACTTCTGTTTGAGAAAGTGGGGGTGAAGTTTCCACAAACATCGGACAAAACATGACATGTTAATAACACCTATTTAAGGCGGTGTTGTTTCGATTATCTTTCAATGCACCAAATTTATGTTTAAAACGGGTAAAATAAAACGTGCGGTCAAGCTTTCAAAAACTACCGTTCCGTTCGATAGCTAGATTTGCTCTCTTCGATCTCGCGGCAAGGAGGAGGCGTCCGCGTCGTTATTTTTGGTTGCTAGGCGACGGTTTTCACGCTTCGAAAATCAGTGGAAGGATTTTCCCCCCACTAAAGTACGAATTCCAAATTCAAAAAAGCCCTCGTTCCAAACCTCCGAAATGTACACCGAGAGGCCAGCACTGGTACGAAATAGGAGTCACCGTGCAACCACGAGGTTGACTTACCCGATTCCCCGTGCTCGAAACCAAACGGTTTCAAACCATTTCGAAAAGCGAATTATGAGGCGCGCGCTTTTTCTGCGTTCCAAACCTCCGGACTTCTTATTCACCAAAAGGCCAGCACTGGTACAAAATCGGAGTCACCATGCGATCACGAGATCGATGTATCCGATTTTCCGTGCTCGAAACCAGATGGTTACTCTCCATCCAGAAGCGAATCATGCAGACGACGAAAAGAACCCTGTTAACACTTTCCACTTTCATTTCGACGCTTTTCACGTCTTAAATTTTTGGTATTGAATTTACGGTAATTAATCAACCTCCTTTTTGCCTCGATTATTACTTCGTCTCTTAATTTAACTACGCAACCGGGTAATATCTTTAGAACGATTCGAGCTGTTCGCAACAGTTTCGCTTCAACATTTATAAAGGCGCGATGTTCTTACGGACACATGTCCGTCAGAACACCTGTCAAAGGCGCTGTTTTGTATTTGATATTCAACAAACTCGAAAGGTTCGATATTTCGACTTAAATCGCTGAATTACAATATACAATAAAAAACTTTGCCAAACGTATTGTAAAGTGATTTTGACGTAATCGGATGCCTAATATACCGTCATCCAACTTCGTACTATCCTCACTTTTAATCATTTAAATTACAATCGTCGACTTAATAATTCGTCGTTTAATTTCCCTGTAAATATGCACGTATTTATGTTTTATTTTCAATAAATCGAATTTAGAATTTGAATTATATATCCTCATTCTAAAAATTCTGTCGAATTGTTATTCGTTATTAATATAACGTTAGTTATTAAATCTGTAATTTCAGTAAATTAATCTTCGTCAATATTAACCTTTTTTTTTAAAGTAGCTTGCAGAACTGTTTACATTACAATTACAAATCAATTGGTTACGTTCTATTTAATATTAAAAAATTATTCTCCACAATAGATATCAGCGAGAACATTCATAAAATCGTCGACGACGTAGCGCATCAATTGTTTCGCTCCCGCACGCGCAGGAGACTAATGGTTCCAGAGATTTTCGAATATCCGAGACCGAGCGTCATGGCGGTCGACAAAACACGATCGCGCGTCTATCACAGAAAATCGTCTCCATTCCAACTCGAGCGACTATTTTCGATTTACTTGCTTTAAATAATGAGACGCGTTCGAATTTAGCCCGAAATAGATCATAGCATCAAATTTTTCGAATTTGAAAGCAGGGAGTCGTAGAGGACAACAAAACACCGATCGCGCTTTACGAGTATAGAATCGAGAATCGAACGCGTTACAGCCGAATGGCATTTACCGTATTTCGAGAATTACACGGTTATAAAATAAAAGAAACGCACAACTCACTATGCCGCAGTCCATGTTACCGTAGACGATGCACCCATTTTGGCCGATGACCGAAGCCTACGTCGCAGCACATCCTAAGGTCGGAATCCTAGGTCGATCACGATCAGCCGTCGCCGGGTCGTCCATTTCGTCTTTCCCGTATTGCCGACGATGTCCTACACACAGATGTCCCGAAGATTTCCCGTTGACATGTCCAAAACATTCCGGCACAGAGTCACACACACGGGAGACAGTCTATATTACATATATAATACAAAGTTCAATCGCGATAACCACAAAACCAACTTCCACCATTCCCGGCGATTATTCCCGGGTTTCGGCACCAATTTTGTAAACGACTGGTGGAAGGGCTTTATATAAAATACACGATTTGATCGGCCGAAAGAAAATAACAACTATTTATTCCGATCAGTGCCGGTGACGATCCGATCGCGACGCGGACTTCCTAACGCTTTGACGTTCCGGAACGTTCTCTCTCCCCGATCGTCACTTTTCACATCTTAGTTCGATTTTTCAAACTCTCGAACATTTAAATAGACTACGACGTCATTTTACACATCGATATCATACTATTCGAATTACAAATAATTGTGTCGAGATCGTCACCATTTCGAAGGGCCTTTTACATAATTTACCTAACAGGCCTGCTTCATTTTGAGAGGTACCCCCATTCGGGTGTGCAATGGCGTAGGGAAAACCACCTTTGTGGGAGAAAACCTACGCCGGGTACCGCAGTCGATAAAACATCGATTCTGTCCGTAACAAATGTAATTTCTTAATATTTAGTAATTATGCTTAATTGTCGTAAATACGAACTGAATATTTACGAATTTTAATATTTATCGAATAATTTCCAACTGTGGTTATCATTCATTAAAAAGCGGAATATGCACGGAAAAAACAGTGGCATAAGAATTACGAAATAATGGGGTATTTTCTACTCCAGCGCTGGTGTAAAACATAGTGGCGTTGAATCTACGCCAAACTCTCGTAGTCGATACGCCAACCATGGCGTAGCATGTGTTGACGTTAATACCGCGCAAAATTGCCTCTTTTGATATGCTTATCGTGAGCTTGTTATTTTTATTTTAAATGTAATATAAATAAATAATATATAAATAAATAAGCAAATTCTCCAATCCGTCGATAAAATTCAGTGATACGTTTCCTACGCTTCTAAGTTTTTTATGCACCAATTTTGAATCTAATAAAATCCAATTTGAATAGAATAGTAAATTTACATCAAAATACGGGGAAAATGTTAGGTTAGGTTATGTACTAAAGCGCAGCCTTACGCGGGCAGGTGATTTGAACTCTACATTATGTGGTAAAATTTATGCATGTAATTCTGAACCAATTGTAGTGGCTTGTAATAATAATCTGTTATTTTAATCATTTATGAATTTAAATTTTATGATTTAATGTTTTCTTTCAACAAAAGTTTTATGGACAAAAAAGTATAGCTCTAAAACACGTTTTCGATCAAAGTTTTTCTATCAACAAAAGAATTTAGATTTAATGTTTTCTTTCGAAAAAAGATTATAGCTCTAAAAATCTCAAAAATTTATTTCTTGGTTTAATCGATTATCTCACTTGCAAGTATATTTTGACCATTTCCTTCTATTTTTTTAAACATCAAAAATTCTAAAAATCTTAACAAAACTATAGGGGTGGCGTGGGGTGTACCGCTCACCAAAGGAAAGTACTGCTTTTAATAAATGCATAAATAATTTCAGATTTGTTTAACGATTGAAATCGATTCTATAAAGCCCCAACAGTAATATACAAAAGGATCTGATTTTTTACTAACGTTAAACGCATTGAATTATAGAATTTAATAAATATGAACGATCCAACAGGATCTCCTGTCAATGTGGATAATACCGCTCACTAAATTTAAGTTATTAAACTTATTCTTATTCACCTAGTACCTAACCTATGACATTCGATGATATTATAAATCAATTTGTTGTTAACTCACTTGTGTACATTCAATGTATACGAGTAATTTTAAGAAGTTCCATTTCAGTTATCCATTATTTTCGTACTTTCTGTCCATTTATTTGATCAACAATATGTAAAATATGTCATAAACTTTCTGAGCGGTGTTACCCACTAACGCGCCGCGTTGAAAAGTAATGAATAATTATAAATCAATGTTGTGTTTAGTAGTTTACCAAATACCATTTGATAATTAACAGTACTACGAGTCTATTGTTTCCCATTGGGTACTAGTAAAAAGATGGAAAACTATATTGTAAAGACCAATTCTTATCGTATTTTTGCCAACTACGTTAGAAAACTTTCTAATTTTTTTTTAATCAACTTTTAGCAATAAACGATGCAAATTACTTCGTTGAAAAAAACAAGTCTGGACGAAGTATTAAATTTGGTCACTTCGGGCATATTACCCTATAGTTTTTCATCAAATGTCGACGTTGCAGACCCTAAAGAGCCCAAATCAACAATAAAAAGATTTGTGTCCGTGATCTTGTACGTACGTACGTCCCGTTTTTTTGTCTTACGATAACTCGCGTCCATTACTAAAAAACATTAGCCCCAATTAAGTTTCTTTGTAGTTTTTTGCATTTATTTTGAAAAATACAAATTTAATTAAAAAATGTTTCAAACAAAAAAGATAGAGCATGAAATTGTCTACAAAAAAGGTTGTATGCATTTTCTTCCTAAAGTCTATTCTTCCCAAAGATAATGCCATAAAAACTGGTTAAAATGCTTATGACTATTATATTTAACAGATATGATGGTTTTAGTGTATGGGTTAATAAATACGCAGGTCCGAGTGTACTTTTCAAAATATGTGTCCAAAATGTCTGCCATCTAATAAGACAACCTATATTTATTTAAATCCCCCATGCTTGAAATTGTAAAATAGATATTACTGACTATAAAAGCGTTTAATCAACCTACTATGAAATACCATTTAGAATATTTGTAATAACAGCCAATGGACATTTTCCTATGTCTAGTTAAAAAATATTTCGAACATGGTAGCATGGCAATTTTTTAATGTTTTTAATTTGTGTGAAGCTAACACTAAAAACCAATATCGACAAGAATCAACAAGTTAACAAACTTACATCTTAGTGATGTACTGAGGTTAGTTGGGTGATTTTCATATTTAAAATTTAGGATGCCCCATATGCGTATAAAGTGGAAACCAGATGATTTTTTTCATTAATTTCTCACTAGTATCATGTATTTTTCCAAATGTATAAAGACGAAAATGTTTTAAAGTGTGACATAAATTCAGTTACGAATTTCTTTACTTTATTATTGTTTACATCATGGACTATAAACAAACCAGAGCTAATTATAGCGTACATTATTTTCATTATTAAAGCATATTAATTTTTAAAATTTTATATTTTGTTAATAGAAATTAGCTATGCTTTAATAATGAAAATAATGTATGCTATAATTAGCTCTGCTTTGTTTATAGTCCATAATGTAAACAATAACAAAGTAATGAAATTCGTAACTAAATAAGTTAATTCGTAAAAAAGTACATAATAATTACACGAATAACAAACAATAAAAATATACAATAAACAGCTTCAAATTTCTAAATACTATGTATATATATTTATGAATGTATTATATATATATATAATCCAAAAATGGTTCTATAAAAAATGTATAAAGTATTTAAGAAGTTCATATATTAATATAAGCATTTTATAAAATTTGAATATTTACTATCACAAAAATGGACTTTTAAAAATATTTGTATAAAAAACAATTGTGCATTAATTATGAAATAAAGTCAAAAACAACATCGCATAATTTATCAAATTTTATATTTTATTAATAGAAATTAGCTATGCTTTAATAATGAAAATAATGTACACTATAATTAGCTCTGGTTTGTTTATAGTCCATGATGTAAACAATAATAAAGTAAAGAAATTCGTAACTGAATTTATGTCACACTTTTAACGATTTTCGTCTTTATATATAATATATATAAGTTTGTATTTTATACAATTTTTATAAAATCTTTCCGCCTGGGATATTACACTCTAGTTCTTAACGTAGATTTTAGCCATTTTCCACATTATAATAAATTATGAATTTATTTCTTGGTTTAATCGATTATTTTCCTTGCAAGTATACTTTAAATATTTCCTTCTATGTTTTTAAATATAAAAAATTCCAAAAATCTTAACAAAACTATATGCACGTATAAGGCAAAGTATACTGGGTCGCCTTGCTTACGAGTCCAACCAGTATACTTTCGACGAAACGATGCATTTTGTACAAAATACATTTTTTTCAATACTGTCGCCAGAGGGATACTGAATCTGTTTTTGAACTAAATTCATAATAGTCATATATTCCATCAGCAGAAACAAAATTCAGTTGCAAACAATGTTTTTTTTTCGATTTCAGGGGAGTAAAATGACCCTTCATTCTATCACACAAATTAAAGATGTTTACATTGTAAACATTGTAATTTTTGTACAAAAAATATTTATTGTTATGGATTTTCCTCGCGAAAATGTGGCATAATAATAATTTTCAGTATATTTTTCATACAAATTTATACAAGGAATATTTTCACTGCAACAAGTAGAAAATAATGGGATCGAATTTATTCCAAATCAATCCGTCATCTTGAAATTATTCAATACATTTTAATCCGATCTATTGTCAACAGACAGAAATATACCCTTCGACTTTTCGCATTTGATATCATATGCATAATTTGTTCTTCTTTGTAACGTAAAAAATATATCTAACTTATTGAATACGAATTGGTTTGAATTCAACTGACATGTAGTTCATATTTGCAATACGTGTTGTAATTCGCAAAGCAGTTTTCATGTATGATGCGTTATATTGAAGGGAAAGGAAAATGTACAATGATAAGTCAAATGTGCGTTAAAATAATCTCTTATATTATCTCTCAAAATTTTGTAAAATTCTATGCTTCGTATACCGACGACTGGGGAGCCAAGCGCGTTTGATTTTCTCACTCTCTCTAACTCTCTCTTTTTGTCGCTCTCTCTCTCTTTCAATCTCTCCCTCTCTCTCTCTCTCTCTTACACACACATTAGCACGTTTGCGCTGGTCGATTCGCGCGAAATACATATGCTAAGGATATCCGCAGGTTTATCACGTGCGCGGGACAACACTTGTATAAGCTCGCGGTAGTAAAATGATATTCATTTTTGATTTTCATAAATACATATATTTAATCATTTACCCACTTTTGTACATACGCGTGTATAAAATGCCACCCATTCGAAATATATTGCTCTGTGTGTTTGTTAATATTTTATTATAGTTCGCCGATAGTGTATATATATGTAGACTCTTTTGAGCCTTGCACATCGCATTCGATATTTACAGAATATCGAACATAATTATGTAAACGATTTGGCATTATTATGTAGTTTATTATGGCATAGGATTACGATACGCATTTATTGTACATTGCCACCTGAGCTACGGCGGTAGGTAAGGCACGTCCCATTTTATACTTGAACCAACATTCTTTGCGCTACGGGAAACGGAGAAATCGACGAAAAATTATAAACATTGTATATAGAAATTTAAAAAATATACACGTTCGATGAACGTTTGTGCACTTTTAAAACCGGATACAACGAATCCGGCGAAATATTTTGAAGCTTTTGACCTTAGCGCAAAAAGGTCGGAAAGTCGGTATACAATTTTTTTTAAAAATTGCAACACTAAATCAAACTGTTCTTTTTTAATTATAATCTAGGGGAAAAGCGAGTTCATGTTGAATGTTAAGACGTTAATTACAAACTTAGTACTATTATTATCTGTGGCGCAAAAGTTCACTACCTCATTGGACGAGAGTAACCGAAGAATGTCCATCCTTAACAGGGCCGACTCGTTTACGAGTGTTACCACCGCACAATTCGATTTTGCCGCGAAGTTCGTTTTCCTGTCCCAGCCACTTTTGCACTTGACGCCGATTAATGCCAAACTTCCTCGTAGTTGCTCGTTGATTACCCGCCACGCCCTCCTCGTGGTGGAACGCGTCAAGAACTTCGAGTTTAAATTGCAAGGGGAACGATCGACGGCGAGTAAGATCATCTACGGTATTTTGGTGCGCCGGTAAATATCCCATTCCGTAGGAGAAAGAGCACGTGGATCTACAAGAGCTCTCCGTACCCTGGGGACGCGCCGGTTCCGAGTAGGTACCAATTCGATTGCTGGTTATACAAACATCACTACCCATGCCATATCGAGGGTCCGATGGCGGGTGGTATGTCGACAACGTCTGATACAGCTTCACCATGGATGATCCCTCTAGCGCATACACTTTCGTATTCACTGGAGAATACTCGATACAATAATCTGAGCGTTTTCTCTCGTAACTTTGCAATTCCGCTATCATGATTTTGTCCTCGTATTCGCCACTGTGAGAATATTGCTCCTCCCGGTGACTGGAAAACTCATTATCATTGCTTGCCGAGGGGTGCAAGGGTAGATTTACGTGAAATCCGCAATCTGCCGTCGAGGGTGATTCATGAGAGGGTGGATGCGATGGAAGAGGGGGCCCTTGCTGAACGGCCAGCTCGTCGCCGTGAGGTCTGGGGAGACTGACGTTCAAGGTCGGCGATGCTGGAGTCACAACGGAGGCAATGCTATTCATGGATCCTTCGTTTTTCACGATTACGTTTTTCAATTCTTGTGTCACGACTAGTTCACTTGAATCGTTATTACCATTATTAACGCTATCCGGACAGCGACTACGCAAGTTCTTTTAGCGCCGTAACCAATTTCGTACCTGTGGTCGGTGAATTCCGTGTTTTCGTGCTGTCGCTCGTTGATTATCACGACAATCCAAGTCCTGTCTATACGAATCTAGAACTTTGATTTTAAAAGCCGGCGCGAATGTACGTCTACTACACTGAGAGAAGTTTGGTAATTGGAAACTTCAACGGTTTTTCGAATATCCCTAGTCCCATTGCCTTGAACTTTATGAAGTCAAAAAGTGAGATTCCCTAGCACTAAATTTTTACTACAGAACTTCAATAACAGTCTGTATTATGACACCTCTAAAAGTGTATTGGTACATGTCCAATCTAGTCGTGAAATAGTTCAACGTTTCATTGAACGCCCAGAGCTCTATAGTTTGATGCGTGACGCTCCAACGATGGGCGTCTCAGACGCCCATCGGTAGAAGTACCAATTTCACCATTCGTGGCGCTGAGATCTCGCATCGCATTTTTTCAATAATACTATTTAATAATACTTGGCTACTTGCACAAAAAATTAAAACATCCACAAAAATTATAAGATTATCTTTAGAACCTCTAGAAGTAGAAAAAATTGTTCAACACTTTGAGTCACGCATTTTTCTTTTCACTGAATTTGAAACTCGATGCTCGGGGTTTTCGATTTTACTGATTACGAATCCAATGTCAGCTTTACGAAATTCATCAAATACATTTTCGTAAAAATTCACGTCTTACTACATCTCGCAAAAAAAATTATACAATCCAAATTTCAAGTAATTACTTTTCTGTGTTTATTTATATAACGAGAACAATAAACAATTATGTATTTTTAGTCATATGGATATGTTCTTAAAGTATTAATATAACAGAAAATAGCAAAAAGACCGATCAGAAAACGTCAACTTAGACGTAAATAATTAAAATTCAAAGAAATCCAGGCAGTAAACGTGAGTCAAAACCGTGACGCTAAGGGTTAAAACATTTTTTAACAATGAGAAGCAGCAACAACAATTGATAAAAATGCATTATATAGTCTATTGATGTTTTCACTAAAGTATTGTATTATTTTCATTATAGGATTTAGTAAGAAGCGAAATTTCACTTTAGTATAAAATGAGTGTGACTTTCAGGAGAGTGGCTGAATTCTGACTTTTTACGGTGAAATTCAGTGTATTGAAGACTTTTAGAGAAATTTTATATTATATCTTTTTTTTATATTATAATATAAAAAAAAAGCATTTCTGCCATTTTAGGATATTCGACAAATCTTTACGGAAAATTACTGTGTAATGTTTAAATTCACTATGAAAGTCAATGGTAACGGATAGTTCAAATATTCTATTATGAATTACCATTGACTTACATAGTAATTTCGGACATTATGTAGTTCTTTTAAGAATATGTCGATCCGTCCAAAATGCAATAACGACATCTGTGCTTTCGGCGGCACACAGCGTGGCTGGGCCGCGGGTTCAATGGGCGTGTGAGGCGCCCATCGTTGGACCTCTAAGAGTTCAACGCACATTGAACTGCCTCTCCACCAAATTAGAAGTGTCACGATTACAAGTTGGTATTGGTTGAGTTCAAAACATTATTTAAGACGTACGTTACCATTATGAGACTTTTAAACTTCATTTTTCGTATTAAGATACCTCAACTTTAATTTGAACAACAGAATTTCAAAAATTTTGAAGTCCCCGATTACCAAACTTCTCTCAGTGTAACCATCGTGCCGACAGTTTTCCGTGCACTGGTCGGACGCTGCGACTTCCGCTTTGCTGTCACTAATTTCACCGTATTCTCGTCACTCAACACTTGGTTCACTACACGAGCCATACTGTTTGATCACTGACTGAAGGCAAGAAAACTTTCGGACACGTTACACAACGCCAAGATCGGATACGAAAGCCTGGCTCAGGAACGATGCACTGCCAACGACGTACGGGAGTACTTTAACGTTAACATTGCACAAAGTGGTCTGGTCGGAGTTCCTTTTGGGTCTTGGTAGATGCCGTAACTAATTTCTATCCCCACTTCACGGACGGTCGACTGCGTCTGCTTCCCACTGAAACCACTGATCTCTATTAAACACTGGACAGGATACGTCGTATCAACGAATATAGACGCATATAGAAGCGCACAGAGGATAGGGCGGTTGGGACGATGAATTTATACCCGAGAGATGGCACCGCTGCGGGCTTTCGGTCATTTCCCCTTCGTTCGCCCGGCTTACGCGCGTCACTCCTACATAGCACGTTTTCTCCGTATGCTCCGCCCCTCGGCATTTAATGTGCAAGCTAAGCACGTGACCGACCAGCTCGAATGGATAGAGCAAACTCACTTTTATATAGAAGAAATGTCAGTTTCCAAGAGTTAATAATCGGCGCCTTACTACAAAATATGTAGGGGGCTGGTAAAAATGCCAAATGTACTTATGCGCACATGAGAACGATGTTTATAGATATACAATTGTATGCATTTGGCATTTTGTAGGGACATTTAACTACAATTTAGTACAATTTTATTTTATTCTTGCTTCTTATTAATTAGTTACAAATATTCGCTTCGTGCATGGCGATGGAGGGGATATCGAAATCGACGGCAGCGCTCAGCGTGGAGATTTCTGACAACTCGCATCTGCAACTTCCGAGCTTTTCCATTTAGTTCAATGTAAAAATGCACTTATTTATTCGTTAATTTGAGATATTTTAGAGTTTATTTCGATCTACGTAAAGTTTTGCAAGTATGTTTTATGGTTTAAAGAACCATTTGAAAGGGTTCATTTTATTATACTGTGCAAACAAAAATGATTACTCCGAGTTCAAAATTGTATAGAATACAATTCATTATTCAGCTGAACTATATTTATATTTATGTATATATTGTAATTTTCCATTATTACCCAGTCAGCACTGGACGTCCAGTGGACGTACATATTTCGTCCATGTTACGTCCATACGTCCAGGACAAAAAAAGGACATAAATGGGCGTCCAATGTAGGTACATCTCCGGACGTTATATGTACGTCCATCTCTGAACATCCAACGGACGTCCATATTACGTCCAAATTAGGTACATAAATGTATGGACGTATATCGTATGTCCTATGTACGTACACACTTGGACGTCTAGTGTACATACTTATGTGGAGGTCCACGGTACGTCCATTTTTCGACCATTCGGACCTGCATTTTTATGGACGAATAATGGACGCCCACTGTACGTACATACTTGGACGTCCAGTGTACGC
Organism: Trichopria drosophilae; assembly: GCA_030407085.1. Taxonomy (NCBI): domain Eukaryota; kingdom Metazoa; phylum Arthropoda; class Insecta; order Hymenoptera; family Diapriidae; genus Trichopria; species Trichopria drosophilae. Next base: position 111,692,564 of record CM059585.1, on the reverse strand, counting down.
ACTTACGTGGACGTCAACCGTGCTTCCATTTTTCGACCATTCGGGCTTGCATTTTTATGGACGAATAATGGACGTCCAATGTACATACATACGTGGAAGTGCAGTGTACGTACATAAGTGGACATCCGCGGCACCTCCATTTTTCCAAGAAGATGCGGCGCTGCGCGCACAAGATGGCCGCCACGACGACGCGACGCGCTGGTGTGAATAACTCCTTTGTCTTTTAGGGCTCCTTTACACGCGGTACTCCTTACGTTTTTAAGTAAATTAATGAAATTGGATAATTTCGGTCGCATTTGTTGGCGTGTATCGTTGGAGGCCCGTAGCGCAGAAGTGGACATACGTTGGATATATTATATTACGTATATTTTGTTCGCTTAAAGTCCATTTTCGGACCAGTGAACGGCCATATTTCGTGCGGAATATTACAATATTGAACGTAAAATAATTTGGACGTTATTAGTCCATAGAATACTGAACGTATATTGGACGTCGAATGGACTTGATATGTTACGTATTTCGTCCGTTATGGTCCATCGAACGTCCACTCTTGGTCCAGTGTGTGTACATTTTGGACTTTCCGTATTCCGTGGGATAATAATGGACGTTCAGTGGACGTCCACTGGACCATATTTTATCGACGGTACGTCCATGTTTAGTCCACATTCCGTACACAGCCATAGGCCCTTTGGACGTCCATATACCACTTATTTCGTCCATTTAATAGTCACACTTCGTCCATAGTACGTCCAAATTCCATAAACATGGTATTTTTCTTATTTTCAATGTAACTTTGTACGGTGGATAGTCACTGACGTTTGCCGACTTACACTGGAACGAATTAATTTATGCTCTGTACATATTCCAAATACTTCTTCTACGCGAACTTACATATCCTACAGCCAAATTTTTTCCCTTTTCTATACCTACTGGATTAAAGTTTATTGAATTTGTGATTAATTCAAACCCAGTTCGCATTATCGTATTCATTTCATCCCCTTAACCTCGTTTTGTCCAACTCTTAATGATTCGAATTAAAAAAGTATAATATTTTGTTACAAACAAAAATGTCCAAAATTTGGGCCGAATTTCAAACAATATACTCAATGTATTAAAGCGTTTGAAAACCCGCAGAAAATTAATAAAAAACTAAATATTTCACTTTCTCATATCACTCTCCATACAAATTGCAGATGCGAGTTGTCAAAATTCACCACCAGGCGGCGTGGCCGGCGTCTTGCACTAAGCGAATAATATTTGTAATTCCGTGCTTTGGTTCTTATGTGATTATGATTAGTCAGTTTGTAAAAAGGTGTCGAAATGTTAATGCATTAAATATTCCATTTTTCACAATAATTCATGACATGAATGATATATAATGCGAATAAAATGAATTATCTATTAACAGCGCATTTAAAGTTATCGCTGAAAAATTAAATTTTCTGAATATTAAATTAATGTGGTAATTCCTACGCCCATATTTTGTATAACATTAATTTTAAAACCTGCGCAGATTGAGTGAAAACTTAAATTGCATTAATCTATTTCTAACAGCAAATCATGTACAAAAAGTAAACTCTACTTAATCAACGTCAGTGACAAGATATAAAGTTTGAAAGAACAATATCTCCTGTGTTATGGAAAAACGACACAAGTCCATTATTTTTGAAATCCGAGATATGTAATTCGACTTTACTGCACATATTATGTATATCGGGCGAGGCGCAGAATTAATGTTTTACAACCTAACTCTGATGTACCACATTTGAACAAATAAGCCAACGGTACAGGGTTGCAGATTTCTCGTATTTATTAGAAAATATTTACACATTTATTTCAGACTGCATGAAAAACAATATAAAAGTCACTAATTTTCGGTAAAACTTCGATATAAAATTACATTTATTTATAAAATAAATATTTTTGAATAAATAATAGATGTCTACAAGACATTCACAGCAGATTAAGTGACATAAAAGTACATTTTTGTAAACCATCGTTTTGAAAACCGGTATAGGTCACAACAGACATGCTATTTTTTCCGATTCAAATGTTTCAAAATTATGTCCGAATAAAAATACTTTATAATAATGATAATATGAGGTGTTGTTTACTATAAAATAGTTAAATAGTTAATGTACTATAAAATAGGGTTGTGACGGACGGAATCGATGTTTTATCAACTGCGGTACCCGGCGTAGGTTTTTTCCCACAGATGTGGTTTTCCCTACGCCATTGCACACCCGAATGGGGATACCTCTCAAAATGAAGCAGGCCTGTTAGGTAAATTATGTAAAAGGCCCTTCAAAATGGTGACGATCTCGATAAAATTATTTGTAATTCGAATAGTATATTATCGATGTAAAGTATGACGTTGTAGTCTATTTTATAACGTTCGTTTTCCCGAATAGGAAAAAAGGGTTATAAAAAATTTAATGACTCAAATTTCCTCGACTATTCTCTATTTCTCACAACAACAGAAAAAAAGGGGTATTACAGAATTGCGCCAAGGGCGGCTGAACAATAAAAAAAAAAAGGTCCGGAATCACGCGACGGGAAAATTACTTCCGAAATGACCGGAACGAACGGGGCACAAAGTCAAAAAAAGGGGCAACGGTACTCACGGGAAACCCGACTTACGGGGCCGGCGATAGTCCACTCGGGACGGCGATTTCCTCGTCCGGGTGGCTGAGGTGGTGAAGGGGGTTGGCGGTCCAAAAGTTTGCAGTCCGCAGGATAGGCAGCCCAATTAACTGGCTTCCACGTCCACTTAACTATTCACTGGCACTTAAAGTTCGGTTTTCTTCCAGTTCGTTTTCTTGCCTCGCGCACGTCGAAATTCCGTCTGTGTAGTTTCGAGTACTTATCACGAATGTGTCGGGGCTCGCGCCGGAATTTCCGAGGCGCGTGCCGCGGGCACGGTGTTGCCGCTTCGTTCGTATCGCAGAACGTCGGGGGGAAGGGAGGAAAAGAAATAGAAAGTGTGAGGGGCAAGCAGAAGGAAAAGGACAGCGATTTACAGTTTGATAGGATAGGTGTGTGACGGCGGTGTAGACGGGGGGAAGCAGAGGAGCTTCGTCTCATAGCACAGAGAGGGGTGCCTACGTTTCCTCTTGTGTGTGAGAGAGAGATGCAGCATATTTGGCGTCTCAGAGTGGGGCGGGACAGCGGAATCTCCGTGTCCTGGAAAGAGACGGACAGGATATCGTCTCTCCGTTTTTTATGAAGACTGTTTTTGGGGCGGCGTTACATTGGAAATGCGGCATCAGGTCTGCCGTTGGGTTGTGCCGAGGGACGACTGTCAACTCGGACCTGAAATGGTGGAGGCAACGAAAGTTGCCGTACGTGCAAGGAGGCACGCACGAAAAGAGGGGGAGAGAGTAAGACGGACGCAGCGAATGCTGCTTGAGTCCGACAGAGAGAGGGGCCTGCAAATTACAGACGAGCGAAAGGAGGGGCATTGGCGCGCGGGCGCGTTGCATGGAGCATCCGATTGTCGTTCGAACGACTTGGGACGGCAGGCGAGTGCATAGCCGTGGTGGGGAACCGGAAGCGAACATCGGTTCCTTGCATGTCGCGGTTGCGACGAACGGGGGGGGGGGGGGAAGGTCTCGTGCTTCGAGAACGTGCGATGGATTTTGCACGACCGAGGCGAACGGCTAGTGGAGCAGTCGCCATGGTGGGGCTGAGAAGTGGGAACGGGCTCTCATGCGTCGAGGCGACGATCGTTGGAGCACCGATTCCCTAGCTTGGTGGTATGTGAGGGGCAAAAAGGGGGGAAGAGGCTCGCGCATCGAAGGTGTGATCGAAGAGTTCTCACACGTGCGGACGCTTCTTCGAGAGTTGGAAATTTGCCGTTCAACCGCTGCAATTGCAGTTGACGGACCGGTATTGGGAGGTGAGAGGAGAGGATCTATCTTTTTTAGTAGGGGAAGCGATTCGGTCTCTGACGTCCTACGATCCGCGGCGATTCAGGATGTCTGCGTATCCTGCTGACTTGCCACTGCCGGCTTAGTCGTAGTCCACTGTTCCTGTTCTCGGAAACTGGGAATTTACGGGAGGTGGGGGTGAGATCTGTGACGAATCTCGTTACAATTTAAATGTTCGAGAGTTTGAAAAGTCGAACTAAGATGAGAAAAAGTGACGATCGGGTTGAGAGAGAGCGTTTCGGAACGCCGTCGGGGTTAGGATGTCCGGGTCGCGATCGGGTCGTCACCGGTTGATCGCGAAT